>CM059972.1:111457691-116257691 GCA_030490835.1 Annona cherimola | reverse complement strand
TGCCTGGAGAAGGCGGTGGTGTTCCGGCACAACCTCGGGAGGATGGAGAAGGCGAGGAGGCTGGAAGCGTTCGAGACGATGCGTTGTAAGGCGAGGGCGTATTGTAACGTGAGCCAGAGTAGTGCCGAGAGAACGGGAGTACGAGTGACGCTGCTGCTGAGGACGGGGGCAAGGTCGTTCAAGAACGAGTCGGGGGTGGTGCGGATTTTCGAGCGCGGTTGCACCGAGGCGGAAGGCTGCCGGTTGATGGTGACGAAGTCGGACGAGCTCAGCTTCTGCCAACAGGTGATACCATTTTCACCTTTTACATATTACCACTATTCGTCTATTTTCGTTGCTTATTATGGGGGCTGCTCACGTGCGACATCACAGCGCCTTACTTTTTTGTATTTTCTTATAAGTATATTTTACTTATATAGTTTTATTTTTTCCATTCTTACAATATTTTATGTATTTATTTTTTATTTTTAAAAATCATCAATTCGAGTTTAAGTCATTTTTTACCCTTTAAAAATAAAAATAAAAATATAATAATACAATAAAAATACTAAATTTTGGCATATAAATTAAATAGACAAAATATATTTATAAAAATAAAATAGGAAAATAACGCATTGCACGCCATGCACATATCGCATTTGAGTAGCTCCCATTTATTATTAGTCTTTTCCCGGCTTACTTTTCTCACGAATTTAGATTTTCTTTTCGATTTTTCGTTTTTCGTCTTCTAGGAGTCTACGACTATAGAACCTAAGTAATGCACATACTGCACCGTGTGCCGCGTGGATTAAAATTTGTTTTTATTATAAATTACATATCTGCAAAGTAATTACTAAAAATAGAATAGTTACGGCCTGTTCGTACGATAAAGTAGGTTGAAGTGCATTAAAAAATAAAAAATTAATGTAAAAAAATATAGTATTAAAAATGAGAAACGTAATTTTATTATTTATAAGATATTCGAAAATAAAATCTATATCTCATTCATACCATTTACGAATCGTTACGTACAATCTTATCTTCCCAAATAGGCATAGCCACATGGCGCAGCTTTATATGGGATTAAGGCAGTCTCGTTGTATCAAAAAATTAAAAGCACTAATTATTTAAATGATCATAGAAGGACTTTTTTGCTGAAACCATTCTTTTTTAAGGTTATAGCCAAAATAATAAAACGTACTTGCTAGAATGCAAATGTCAATACTTTCTTGCAAAAACCCCTAATAGCTTTAAAATAAATCCCAAAGCCTAATCGGTTTTGGCGATCGGGAATTCTGGAATCTGCACCGAACATGCAAATGTGTAATATAGATGGAGGAAGTCAAATTGGCTCAACGTTCTAGCCCGGATTTTGAGGCAAGTTGAATTGGACTTTTAAAAAAAAAAAAAAAAATTTAAAAAAAATTTAGAGGCAAGTTGAATTGGACTTGGATCGCGCGAACTAAGATCGACATAGGAAAACCTACTTTATTATTATTTTTATAATTCCCCTCTACGTTAGTCGTCTCAACTGGTGGCTAGGAGCCACCCACACTTCAGTTCTGGGGACAAGTGCCACAAAATCGTGAGGCCGGTCCAAAATCCGTAAAGCTGGATGATAATTAACATGCGGTTCATTGGATTTTGGAACAACGCAGGTGAAGCTGTTGGGCGAAACGGACGTACTGGCATCTCCCCATGGTGCTCAGCTCACGAATATGTTCTTCATGGATCGGAACAGCAGCGTGATGGAGTTCTTCCCCAAGGGATGGTTGGAGACAGCAGGAGTAGGGCAGTACGTGTACCACTGGCTAGCCGATTGGTCGGGGATGGCCCACCAAGGGGCATGGAGGGATCCAGACGGCCAGGATTGCCCAGACCCAAGCAAGCGTGGCCAGTGCTTCGAGTTTTACAAGCCCGGCCGGATCGGTCACAACGAGACCCAATTGTCCGGATGGATCAAGGATGTGCTCCACGAGGTGAAAAATAAAAGCAGCACGAGGCGAGAACAAGGCAACGGAGGCTGCGCTTGTACCCCGCACATGCGGGCGTAGGAAATAAGGAAGGGGTCTAATTGCATGACTTTGAGGTCCATCTGAAATATTTTTTGCTGTGTATCTAAATGCTAGTTCGCGTGAGTTATTTTGTGTATCCCTCTATCCATTAGTTGCGTTGTGCTCTGCAGCCCAAAACAAGAAGATATCAACTGGCCCGATGGATGGTCTTGGACGTTGTTTTTAGCAGGCAGAATAGGAAAATGTTATAGAAATTTAGCTATTTCCAACCATGTTGCCTTTTGCACATTTTATTTATGAACTTTATTTCTCATTTTGAAGTCATATTCATTCCTTATAATTTCTCCTATTCATTTACACCAATTATTTTAAAAATTCGATATTTTTTCGCCTTTCTTTCTGTTTGACTGAGGGTAATAAAAAACTTAAGCGCAATAAGGAAAACAGCAAGATTGTGGAGCTTGTCCAAACTCAAGATCTTTTTATTTGTCCCCATATATTCTTAGGTTCACATTGAGAATCTTTGACTTCCGATTTTTGGTCATGTGTATTATATCACGACCCTTATGCTGTTGGCCGATTTCAGACTACAGGTATGTGCCGAATACATATGGGCTGTAATGCTTAAGACCTGTTTCAAGCCGGAGCTGCTTCCTAACTTAGATACAATCTTCGGGAATTTAGGATCAACAAAGTGTTGTTTTGTATTGAGAATAAGAAAAAATTAATTAGAATGAAAAAAAAAAGTTAGATCGTAAATGAGAAAATATATTATCATTTTTTGGATGAGAAAAGTATTATTGGGAAATGGAAGATTTAATTTCATTCTAATTGGCCATGAGGCCTCTAGCGCCGTGGTAATCACTTTTGGCCCGCCATGAGCAGACGTATTTTGAGTTTCGCTGTCTGTGAGTTTATTTGTAAATCCACCTTGCGTGGGGGTTTTTTTACAAAATTTTCCCTAATATAGGTACTAATTGGAGGGTCATTTCATCCTAGATGTGAACAAGAATGCTATTTGCAGTAGAGTGAGAAAGTGATGAAAATCATGCAGATTGATTGAGATATCATGATCATTTAGATGTTAAAATTATGTAAAAGCGTTGGTTCTAAATTCCAACAAATAAATAGTTTCAAAAAAATTTTCCAGCAGATAATATTGGGCACATGACGCATGGTTAGCCTTTGGATCAAAAAATCAAAAGAATCTACTAAACAAGAAAAAAAAAAATTTGGAAAGTAAAAAAACAAATTAAAAAATTGTGAAACGTATTTAAATGGGGCCAACAAATGTGTAAATATATATATATACAGGGGGCGATTCAATAGCCAACCCATTGGCTGCCGCCTTGCTGTCGCCAACACCCAATAATACTCTTGCATTAAGTGTAAATACATTAAAAACAGCACTTTTTACCTGCAAATCACGAAAGATATGTGGGTCAAATGATTGGTCGTCGGTATTGGTGTAGGGGCACTAACGCGTTGGATTTGCTCTTTCTTACCAAATTCAATTGAAAATTAAAGATCGAAGATCGATTGAGAACACATGGCTACATAGATACGTGTGAGCAATCAGGTTTCTAAAATTTCATGCCGATCATATCAACCATTGGTAGCTGATCTCTTGGTCGCATATGAACGTTCTCATTCACAAAACTTATACCTTCATCAGCATACGATGCATCTAAGCTCGAAATCTTGGAACACAAATTTCGTAAAGGTCCTAAAGGATACCATATGCTTTTGGTATCTTCTAATATAAAATGTACAGAGTCCAAATCAATACGTATCTTCATGCCTAAATTTCTCAGTTTTAACTTAATGGTTCCGCGTATTAATTAAGAAACGTGATGGCCTAATTAGTAGACAAGTAGATGATAAGCAGACACTCTGCTTAATTAATGATCAGAACCCACTTTCCAGTCTTTGACGAGTCTAATTTCCCGCCAGCCATGCCTAAACAAACGAGGAAAGGAAGAATTCAAAAGGAATTTAGCACAAGATTCATTTAGCACTACAAGAAAATATATAAGTTTTCTTCCTTATAATGATATTTTTATTAGAAAGAAAATTTTCTCTTACTTCCGGCGATTCTTTTATGGGCAAGGAATAATTTTCTTGCTTACGGTATTTTTTGACACCTAAATCAAAATTTAATTGCCTAAATGCAAATATCATGAACTATTGATGACCAAATTTTTTCTTAATGATTGTTATTTGACATATACTACAAATTATTAACATTTATAATTTTCTTTAACAATCAAATTTTAACCTTCAACAAGAAATTTTTAATTGCCAAAAATCGAAATCTTTATAGTATCATATGCCATACATTGAGTAGTGTTGGTCGGGCAGTAATTTAGCAGAAACGTTTTCCAATTTACACAAAACGAAACTGTTTGGTTTCTGTGTGAAACTTAAATGGTTCGATTTAATTGAAATATTATTATTTATTTATTATAAATAAATAAAATTAAAAAATATTATATCCATCAATTCTCATCTAAAAGTTTTAACAAATTTACATGTAGAGTTAAACAATTTTAATTCTATGGTATATCATTTTGATCTTATTGTCAATTTTTTCCTAGACAAATTTAATCCTCTAAACATGTTGAATGGACACCGGCCGATTACCGGTTTGGAGATATGTATGTTAAGGGTAGCCTACATATATTACTTTGCCTTGGTCAGCAAAGGCACTATATATTGCTAAATGCCATTTACTATGATGTAATAATTTGCACAAAGTCGATATTGTGTTAACAATCATTTAAATCACTGATATATATCTTAGAACAATATTTGATGACTTTTTTATTGATATATATATATATTCACATTTATCTTAATTTTTGTTATAATAAAACTCTAAGACATTCTCAAACCATTTTTCCTAGATCTTCTTAAAATTTTCTGTAAACAACAACAACAACAACAACAACAATGATCCACGAAGTATCAAGGGGAAGCTCTCATATATAAGTGGAGACCTGAAGTCCCATTCGTCCTTTAGACACCAGAAGGAGTTACAACCCAAGTTTTGGTTAGGTGGCATATATTTGATTTCTTAGATTACCACATATATACATAAAGGAAATATGAGGTAATTTATAAATATACTCACATAATTTATCCATAATTACATATATGCTTATATAGTTTCACGAATAATAGAGTACTCTTATATAGTGTTACCAAAATTAGACGTATACTAATGTTAATGACTGACATCAAACGGTTGGGTAAATCCCATAAATCAAAATTTTCATTTGGAAATCACCTTTCAAGCATGAATTGGCCAAGCATTTCTCCACTTTGCAATGTGGATTTACTCATCTCTCCTCCGCAATAAAGCTTCCTCATCCCTATGCTCATTCGCACCTTTCTATCACTAACCATTCTTTCCCTGAACCGCAATGCCAATCATACACCCGTTCCTATGAATTTTATTATCCAATCAATAATCGGCAACATAGAAACAAATGAGTTGCATTGGTTTCATAGAGAATTGCAGGGGTTGCGATTTCATGCATTCAGGTGCACTGAAACTAAGTGCACCCGAGTGCAAATACCTTTTTTATTTTTTAGAAATTTTTTTAAACAACTATTAACCTAAGTATTTTAATATGTGTACCAATTTTTACCATTTTTAAAGATTTTTAGATTTTTTTTAAAAAATTTAAAATCAGTGGCATTTTTAGTAATTTTTATCAAGAATCGCTTGTATATAAATAAAAAATATTGGGAATTAATAGCCGGTAGCAACTACCATTTTCAATTCACAAGTAGTGAAAATGCTTGTCTGAGATGGGGATAAGCTAGTGAGGTACAATGATTTCGTGAGGGGGGTGAACGAACATGGTAGGAAAGAAGAGGAAGAGGAGGATTTGAAGGAAGCATCAACACCATCTTCCCGATTATTAGCATCAAATGTTGTTGTTGTTTGTTACCCCATTTTCTGAAGTTGGCCCAAGCAAAAGGAGCCCATCATTTTCATATGAACATCAACTTTGATAAATCCAAAATTCACTATCCATCAAAACCCATCAGTGACTATTCTCAATATCCAAAATTCGGTCACCCCATTATTCTGGCTCCTTCCATGATGGTGGATTCACATCTGCCCCTTTTAGCCACCAAATAGCAATAGCCATCACCTGGCAAAAATGACATCAACTGCTTGAACTAGATTCGATGAACCACCATTTTGGGTGCCACTAGTCAAATCCAGCCAAGTGAGAAGAGAAATTGGCCACTATTTGAGGAGAAGAATCACCATGTCTGGTGAATAGTGACCATTGCAAGCAAGAATCTTACTTGTTGATATGTGATGGTCGGGGTAGACCTAAAAATTTGATGATTCTACCTCACCTTGCTCACCAAGAATCCAAAAGTATGACATGGTCGAACGAGAGAGACAATGTCAACCACATAAGAAGGGGATAGAATAGAGAGGGAATTAAGGGCAATTTTTTTGAAAAATCCATGCCATATAGATTATTTGTGTGAAAACTCTTATACAATCTAATGATGTGCGTTGCGTCTGCCACATCCAATAGCGTGGATTGTGACCGCACAAGGAGCATTGTGACTCATGCGGTTAACCATTAAGAATCACGCTCCACATATATAAGAGGATTCTAATACTACTTTGATATAAGGTTATTTTGTTATTATCTAAAGTTTCAAGCCGTATATTAATAGTAGTTGACGGAAAAGAGCACTCGTAGATATGTATGCAATTTTAGTAAAATTATATATAGATAATATGTTATTATTCAAATTACGTTGATATATATACAATTATGGTCAAACTATACGAATATATTTGCAAATTACTTAGAAATCTTGTTTTATCAATGAATCAAAAAAGCCATACGGCACGTTTTAGAGAAGTGGAAGGCAAGGGTTAAAAAATTTCTCCAATTCCGCTTAGCTCTCAATCCTACGTAAATGAAATCCCGTGGGAGGCACAAAGCTGATTTTTGCCTTCCTTCATCTGAGTTCGGGGGATTGACATTCCAGTTAGTCTGTGGTACCATACCGGCGAATCATGAACGTCTTCTACCTTCTTCTCGTCATTCCACCAATATAATCAGCTAGTGCATATTTAACTGGACATTTGGCAAATTAATTAGGTAGATGCATAGAAATGTTTGAGTCCTTTGGACGGTTCGACTCACATGATCATTTGTCAATTTCATACGTTGTGACATTTGCGTATGCACGTGGCAATGGAGTGCTGCACAAAATTTTTCATGCATTTAGCTTGGGAACGCTGTGGCTATTCATTTCGACTCTGAAGCAAGACATCTAGTTCCCCAGGGTCAGCCGCTTTCTACTCTACGCTTTCTCTTCTTTTCATGCATGCTCTTTCTCATATAAAAGCGAAAGGGCCAAAACCATCTTAGCACTCAGCCTCTCAAATAATTATATCCCTGCGCTTCCGTCCAAATAGCCACGACAATCCCCAATTTTGTTTCAGTTTCATAATACCATGAACAACCCAACAAAATCAAAGAATTTCGTCGTCTTGTGCCGGTTCTCAAAGTTGAATGTGTATCTCATCGTAACCTTTGTCACGGCCATAATTCTCGTCCAAATTCACTTCTTACAAATCCCATTAATTTCCACCATCTCATCTGCATCTTCGTACACACCTTCATGGTCTTCCGTCCAAGCATGGAGAGAAGTCGTCTTCAACTCCAACTGCACCGCTCGCCTCGACGCGATGATCGCTCGCCTGCGGGACTCGGTCACGTTCCTGCCACTGAAAGACCTCCGCTTCGCGAAAACAGCAATGCAAGACCACACCTGGTTCATGAGCTCCTTGAATGACACTTACGACGGCGACAAAGAGACCGAGTACCAGTACTTCCCGTCCCAGGCATCCAAGGGTCGACTGCTCTGCCTCATGGGCCGCGACCGATCCGACGGTGGGAAGAACGCGTACGCACTAGCTTGGCCAGACAGCCTGCCCGCTGGTGCGGCTCTGCTGGAAGGGCTGACCTACGTCTCGGATACCTACTACGATTATGGCAACCTATGGCACGGATTATCAGCGACGATGCCGTTTGTGGGCTGGTACAAGAACAAGGGGCGGTGCGTGCGTCCCAACAGATGGATATTATACCACAGGGGAGAGCTGCGGCTGAAGATGGGGGCGTGGGTGGGTTCGCTGATGGAAGCCAGTTTTGGCATAGGGCCCAATATTGAAGATTTAGACGGAATTAGACCCACTTGCTTGGAGAAGGCCATCGTGTTGAGGCACAACATGGGGAGGATGGTAAGAGAAAAGAGGGCGGAGGTGTTTGATATGATGAGGTGCAAGGCGAGGGCATTTTGTAACGTGAGCCGGGGAGGTGAGGTGGGTAAGGGGGTTGGAGTCGTTGGGCTGACGCTGCTGCTGAGGAGTGGGGCAAGATCGTTCAAGAATGATTCGGATGTGATCGGAATTTTCGAGAGGGAATGCGGAAAGGTTGAAGGGTGCAGATTGTCTGTCGCAAGGTCCGATAACCTGACCTTCTGTCAGCAGGTGCCTCTCCAGTCTCCCCTTGATTAAGGAGCCACCGATCAAGTTGATTCTATCTATTATGAAATATGACGAGCTTTATTCATTAAAAAAAAACCATTATGACGAGCTTTCTATCAGGAAAAAAAAAAAACTATTATGACGAGCTATTTGCATTTATCCTTTAACTTGGTTTTGACAGAAATAACTTTTTTTAGACTCGTTTGATACTATAAAAACTTTAAAAATTTAAATTTCTTTCATAATTATCTTATTTTTAATTATTTCTTTGTGTCTTCTTATATAATGTCATATTTTTCAATCATTTCAAAATAACTATCTATGTAACTTCTCGTACATTTTAACTTTATTCTATTTAATCTTTATCATTACTCCCATGACATTACATCATTTTCTCTAATTTAAAAATTCTTTATATCAAAAGTTTATCTCAAAATTTTTCCACTTTTCAAATACATTCTTTAAAAAATACATTCATCGTCATATTATAATTGATGGAGATTAGATACTTAACTTATTCTTGATTTTTTAATTTTAAATATATTTTTCTAAATTTAAATCATTCATCATGTTTAACGCATCTTGTTTTAGCATATTATTTCACTTTTTCTACTCCTCATGTTTTTATTGAAAACTTATTTTATAAAAAAAACATCTTTAGATATTAATAGTGTATTTGGAAAGTAATAAAACTTTTGAATGATAAGTTTTTGATATAAAATTTTTTGAAATTAGATAAAATGATATGATATAACATAAGTAATAATTATAAGTAAAAAATAAAGTTAAAATAAATATGTTATTTGTATAGTAATTGGATAAAAATGATTAAAAATTAGATTAATCATATAAGAAGATGTGAAGAAATAATTAAAAAATAGACTAATGCGAAGAGTTAAAAGTTTTAAATTAAAAAGTTGTAGTTTAAAATTTTTTTATATGTAGCCAAACATGCCCTAAATATAAAATATTAAAATTTTTGACAAATGTATTATATAAAAATCACAATATATGTAATTTTTGAAATTATAAATAAATAGTTTATATTTAAAAAATATTCTAAAATTAAAATATCAAAGGTAAGTATGTAGCTTGTACGCTTATCATAAGTATTGAATCATTACCTAATATTATGTCCTTTGTTGTCAGCGCTAAAACCAACTTTTTTAAAAAATAAGGAAAATCTCATATATATTCACGGATTTTACCCCTAATTTCACTTATATCCATGAATTTTCAAAAATTCCGTATATGCCCACATATTTGGCCTAAAATTTCACTTATACCTTTACCGTTCAGGATCAATTAAAAAGGTCATTAAAGCCCTTATAAAATGACAAAAATGCTCATTCCTAATTGTAATTTTATTGCTAAAAATTTATATTTGAATAAATTTTTAGCACTTCTACAGTTTAAAATCACATATTATCTAAATGTAACTTTTTAGTTTTGAGTAAACTAATCTAAAATTATATTAGATTTGAGCATATTTGTCATTTTACATGGCTACTAGCAACTCCTTTAGCTTATTTCTAACTGCGTGAGTATAAGTAGGATTTTAGGAAGAATATGTGAGTATATGTGGAATTTTCGAAAATTCATGAGTATAAGTGGAATTAGAAGTAAAATTCAAGAGTATATTTGAGATTTTAGGATTCTTGATCGTGTGGTCATATCATGATATCCTTACTTGTGTGTCACATGATATCTTTATGTGAAGTGGATCATCAAATAATAGATATTAACTCTCAAGTTTGAAAATTTTATTACACAACTTTAAAACATTTATATGATTAAACTTTCACATTTCAGGATTCAAGACCCATCATTTGACTCACTAGTCATCCAAGGTCAAAAATCGAACAATTCATGGGCATCATTACATGATCATATATAATCATGTTTAAATGGACGGTAAAATCTTGTCAAAACTCATTCATTAAATGCTCATTATAAGGAAATTTTTACAAAAGAAGTTTATTAATAAGGTGTTCCGAAAAATCCATAGTTAATAGAAAAACGGAAAAAATGCAAACGTAAATGCGAATAGCACTTCTCTGATTTAGAAATCCATTGACTAAGTACAAGGGATTACACCCTGAACGTTCTAATTGAAGATCGTAGAATTGTACTATGAGAAGAGAGGAGGGAAAGATATAAGAGTTGAAATAAAAATAAAGCCTAGAATGAAACCAACAATCATTTAAAAAAAAAAAAAAAAAGACTAGAATGAGATATATGCGACAACTCGGGCTAATGATTGGAGTAACGTGATCGAAAATAAGATTGTTGTCTTTTAGATAGGAAAAATGATTAGTGGAAACAAATAAAATTCAGAAAATTTCTATTTCTTATTAATTAAACTGGGTAGATAATAACCAACAATTAAAGGATTTAATAAAAATGGAGAGAGAACAAGGATCTATTTCCTCCCCTAACATTGATTAGGAAACAAGAATATATTGCCAAATTAACTAGTCACACACATAACCAGCATGTGTAGTGGCATGCATGGTAGACATGTTTGTCCTAGTTGTCGTAGGGGTTACATTTTCTTTCCAGTGATGGGGATTTGTAGAATTTTTTTTTTTATGTTATATGGATTTAGAACTTGCTTAATTGTAATATCTACTGTCCTGTTATGTATATATATATATATATATATATATATATATATATATATATATATATATATATATATATATATATATATATATATATAAAACTAGTCACACGCGTGCTGAGAGATTTAACGGTAGTGAATGTCTGGCTTTGATTCAGGTGAAGTTGATGAGTTCAACGGACATTCTTGCATCTTCGCATGGGGCCCAGCTGACGAACATGTTTTTCATGGAGAGGAACAGCAGCGTGATGGAGTTCTTCCCCAGAGGTTGGTTGGAGCTTGCGGGTGTGGGGCAGTACGTCTTCCACTGGGAGGCGAGCTGGGCAGACATGAGGCACGAGGGCGCTTGGAGAGATACCCATGGCGACGAATGCCCTAAGAATCCTCCGCCCCCCAACGGCTGCATGTCCTTCTACAAGTCTAGCAAGATCGGACTCAACGAGACCCACCTCACCGAGTGGGTTCGGAACGTGATTAATCAGGTGAAGATCAGAAGGCTGGAGGAAGACTCAAAAGAGCCTGTTTCACCCCAGGCATGCCCATGTAACTAGGCATGCCCATGTAACTAGTTTCCACGTGACTCCCATTTTTTTTTTATTATTATTATTGTTATTATTATTATTATTATTCTCCGAATTTGGATGCATGGTTATGTTTCTTAAGAAACGACACACTGAATTCATACGCTTGTAAGATCCTCCCCAAATCTGGAACTCCATGTAAAAATCTAGCAAAATAAGGATTCCACAACATGTCTACCGAACTTCCATTGCATATGCTGAACAACCAGTTCAATAAGCTGATAAAAAAAACTCAGAAAATTCAGAAACTTGTACTTCCAAATTGCTTTAGCTTGATGAATGAATAATCATGTTTCCTTTTTTGCTACACAATCTAGCTAGCGCCACCCACACCCTTCAAGGTTGATGACGATGGCACAAGATGTCTAGTTCTACTCTTCTAACGGTCGAGGAATCCAATATTGCAGTGGGGACATTATCATCGACGTCGTATAATTTTCGAAAAGATACCCGGATCTCCGTATTCCAAATTGCCAGTAACTTTTAGTAAGCATCTTTTCTTGCTTGGGAATAGTTGGATACATGGCTGTGGTTGAGATAGTCGGAGTTCCAGCTTCGTTTTCTAAGATTGGAATTCAGTGGTTATTGATTTGGTTCAAGGTTCCCCACTCTCCCTGGAAGATAACAGTGGGAGACCACCTGAGACGGAGAGGTGTTAGTGAAGTCAACAGCCAGAGAGCCAAGGGAGATACAATTCGATCCCCAACGGTACAGATTTGGAAGTTGACTTTAGATTTTGCTCACTTCCAAATAAATAAATTTTAAAAAAAATATTGCTAACGTCTACTAATTTGCCATCGCTGTCAATTAGACAGTTCAAATTGGCCCCCATGGCCAACTTTTGGATGCTTTTTGGATTTCGTTAATCCTTAATGGTCCAAGTAGCAGCAATCTCACATACTTACCTATTTCCCATTTTTTCACCGCATCTCAATGATAATACGATCTTCGGCAGAAGTAACTTGATTATGGTTTGCATCCAGACCTAGATAATTCACCTATCTTGACCTACACCCTTGTAACAGCGGAACAGACCTGCCCAGCCAAAAAATTCAGACTACAATTCAGCTTCTGACTTGCTCTTCATAGCCTATCAATATATTGTCTTCTTCAGGAGGTCATTCCCCACCCCTTCCTGGTTGGTACTGCGACGCAAAAAATGGGCAGCTGAAACTCAATCCTTAAATGAAGAACAATTAGAAGTTTGATTTCCCCCCTTGTTTCCTTTTCGCGAATGCTAGGAAATAAAAATGACTCTTCATCGGAAAAGGAAATGCACGGAAGAAATGAAGGTATCAACAGATGAACAATCCCACAGTACAGAGTTAAAAGTAACAGCAGTTATGAACTTGAGATAACCAAAAGCTGCATTCAAACCAGCCATATCAGCATTCAAACACCGAAGCAGCAGTTCAGATCTTACATCTCCAACTAAGTTCAATGGCAATAATGTTTTACTCAACTTTACAGTGAAAAGAAATAGAAGATGGTAGAGCATTCAAGGTGGGACGAAATCCAAAGGTTTTGGAAGGTTCCTGGACAGGAGAGATTCGGTGTTCATCTTCCAGACACCTTGCACCAGAAATAGACTGCAAAGAAGCAGAGGAGAGCAAAAAGGACAACGTGCACCAGATGATTTGAGCCCTGTTGGATGATGGTCTTGTTCAACCTTCTCATGTTGTTTTTGACACCAGCTTGCGCTTTGATCAGCGTCATTTGCTGTCTCAAAGCCACCAAGAAGTTAAATTTTTCTCCCAAAATAATAATAATAATAATAATAATAATAATAATAATAATAATAATAATAATAATAATAATAATAATATTTAAGTATAGATTAATTGGCAGAAGAAAATAAAGGTTGCAGCCAGCAAAAAACACCAGCAAGTCCTATTCTCCTATACCATGAAGGCATGAACAAGACTAAACCAAGTTTTAATTTAGAAGCAATGATGGATCAAGCGTACAAAATGTGTAGTCGACAAATATCTTCAGCTGTAATACACGAAAAGAATTTTCAAATGCTATGGTGCTTTTGTGATGTTATTCAAGCAAAGACTTGGCACTGCAAGACAATTATCAAATAGCCAATTTATGAGCGCATTATGTACTCGCAACACTTCAAAATCATGCAGATTGAACTGACATCCATAAAATTCGGTGTCCCTGATAAAGATGTGCCAAGATTTTATTATTATTATTATTATTTATTAATTAGTTAATTAGTCATTCATCTACCATTAACGGTTCTATCCATAAATTCATCTTAACTTGTTATTCGGGATAAAACCATGGTATATAATTTGCTGCCTAAGGTGGCAGATAGAGCAGTTTGTTCAATAGCTATGGTGTAGCTTATTCTCCACTTCTAAGTCACCCAAGATAGTCCCACAGGGTGCTACAACATCTTCAATGGATCATTAAAAGGCATCATAGGAGATAAACATAGATTAAATTCAAGAAAATGCACGACAATCAAGTCCCCTAACTCAAACCTACCACCATTTTCAAATTTCAATCATCTCGCACGGTCACACTTCTTTCCTAGAGAAAAAAACGGAATGTAAGATAAGGTCAAGCATCCTTGACAAGTAAGATCCTATCATTAGATACAGATGAAAAGTGGATGATGGGATTTCCAGCTGTACTGTATGACGATGAGTGAGTACAAAGGCTCCAAACGGATGTTAGAAGTATGACATTACGTAATGATGCAAAGTTAAACGCAAATCACCTCTTATCTCCAACAGCCTACTGCAGATATCCCTCTATATCAAAAATAAATTCAAGTATAGCACGTTAAGTACTTGGCTAATCCAGTGAAATACCAGGTTTGAGGGAATACATGAGATCAAGTTTTCATATTGTCTCATAACTGAATTGCCCAACCCGCATCCAGCATGGCCATATTGCACTTAAATTACATAATCCTCGGTGCCCAACCAGACAGGAATTCGCGTTCCTATATTTTCATCAGACTGCTATTAAGTTTGTTTCATCCAATTCAATAAGAAAAAAAAAAGTTTGTTTCATCCAATAAGTTTTATCATTCAATATAACGTTTAAGAAGGTCAATTGGAGCATTTGAAGAATTTTTTTTATTTCATTATGCTGAATTTGGTTTCATCGATTATTTGAATCAAAACATTTAGGGGCATTAACATTCATGCCAACAAATGGTCAAATTATTTTCACACAGGACAACAATTTTATAAGTCTTTCATTCATATCAACATTTTCTAAATTAATTCCATTGGTGCCAAGGCTGTCACATTTTCAAGTTAAATGAGCTGTGGATGGACAAAAATGCCCCAAAGACATAAGTATAGTCATTCTTAGCAACTGGAACATTTTTGCCAATTCACAAGCAAGCAATTTAACTTAGGAATCTGTTGGTGTAGGCATGAATGAAATTAACTTGGATAAAAGAGCTTTGAAGTCGTTGACATAGATGAAAATAATTTAGTGTTTTTGGGTGTGCGTTGGGGTGGGGGGGGGGGGGGGGATTGTTTAACGACCCAAGCACAAGTTACTAAACAGGATAACAAATCAAAGAAAGATGATCCTTAAAATGGTGAAGAAATTTCACAAGAATAGCTGGAAAGGCACAATGAAATCAACCAAGAAGTTAACAACTGACCAGCTGGCTTATGAAGTCATTCTGAAACTTTGCCTCAGAGCCTATCTCTTGAGCTACCTGCAGCATGAAATATTTAGCGCCCAAAACAGGTAATGTAACGAAAGCCTCAAACTTTCGATATTAACACAGAAAATAAAACCAAAACTCTGATCTACAGAGGTCTAGTCCGGCTGAAATTTACAAAACTACGGCGAACTTCAGCAAGGAAAATCACGATCATCTGCTGTTAACTTCCCCATCTAAAACTAAAGCCAGGCTTCGGTCTTAAATGATTCAAAAGATACCTTAGTGGAAGAATCAGAACAAAAAAATTTCCAGGACATAAACCAAGCAATCACAAATCCTCTCGATGTACATAGCTCTGCAGATAAGAATCATAGCAATAACAAAGAAAACGGAACGAACTTAATAGAAAGATGGGATGGAGAAGACAAAGCAAAACTCACGCTCTTCAACTGCGATAGCTGTGTCCGGAGGCCGACAATCTCCTCGTCCAAATCCGCGTGCATAGGATCGATCCTCAATTGGATTTCGTCGGCGTGGGCTGCTGCTCTCGCAATCCCCTCCCTGACAGAAATTCCAACAATAAACGAAAGGGGGAACATTTTATATATAAAGTTGGATTCTTCAAAATGAGAGATTTCGATATTCACGTTCGAATTCCAGTACCTTGATCTCAAAGGCCCAGCACCGCCATAGAAGGCGCCTCTGTGAGAATTCGACATCAGAAAAACTGCACCCTTTCCCGGAAGAGAAGGCGACCAGGGTGCCGACGGTAGGCCTGGAGGATTGGCTGCGCCGAAAATTAACGTCTGCGTTCCGATAATTGGAGAGCGAATGGGAAGAAGGAAATCGGACGGAGGGTAAGGGTTTCTTCTTTCCTTTTGAAGCCTGCGGGCAGTTTGGGTGGGATCGAAGAACCCAACCGTATTTCAGCGAAACGGCGATGAAAAGGATTGGATGTGGATTTTGTATCGGCCTTTAAGGCCCTTTAACGCGCCATCGATGACGTATTGAATCATCGATAAAGAGTCGAAAACCGCCCAGACATGCCTGCTGAGTCGACCATGCCAGCATTTCTCCAGTTGTATACTTGTATGAGAGCATGGGCCATCCACGTGTCTCCTAGGATGACCCCCTTGCGGTCTAACGGATAAGTTGCGAGAAACAGGTAGGGTGCAACTCGGGTGTGTTTGGTTGCGGTAGTGATCTGTTATATTTTTATATTATTTATAAAAGGTCAATCTTTTCCTATTTATTTATGTCGATTCGGTTCCTAGTATACCCTATCCTACCCATTACTTATAGGATTGGTTCCGAACCGGTTCCTTTAATACTCAAATATAATATTTTTTAAAAATTTCTATGTTATTTTAAATAATGTAAAATAATACTCATTTATACTTTAAAATCATAAGTACATATATTATTATTTTATATTATTATATAAAAATATGAAGTATAGACCAACATAACTCAATCATTAAAACTATTAATATATTATGATCATAAGTCATAAGTGTATCTACGAGAGTCTTTCGGAATGACGTATATATATAAATAATCAAACCAGTTTTATGCTTTATAAGTACAAAATTCATTTAAATTTTAATTTGTTAAAGTATATGTGCACATAAGATGTCCAAGACAAAACATAATATATATTATACATATATATAATTATGCACCTAATTAATTACCTATATGAGTGCCTATGCGGGTCGGTTCTGGGTACCCAACGTATCTACCCTACCCTATCCAAATTAAGGTTGGATCGGTGGGTACTCTACCTAAGTTGCACCCTTAGATACAAGCGGAGGAAGCTAACCGGCGAGCTTTCTAGGTGTTCCATACCCACTCCATATATTAATGTATAATTTTAACAATTATTCGCGGTTTAAAATATTTTGCTGTAATTTTTATTTAAAATTTATGTCTTCATATTTTTATTTTATTTTCTTTAATATCGTATCTTCATCGGCTTTTAAACTATCACTAACTTGCAAATAAATATTTCTCAGTGAAAATATATAGAAAATACTAACGCAAAAGGAGTGCCGTTGAAATAATTAAATGTGCTATGAACAAAAAAAACAGCGAAAAGGGAAAAATAGATTTTTGCATTGCGAAATACATCCAAAAAAAAAAAATTCCAACCCCTTCCTGTGAACAATAATACAATTCAATTAAAATGATGTGTCCAGCGCGAACATTTTGCTCATGTTCATCTACCGAATAAATGCACACACACTTCCTTATGTTGACTACTTAGTTATTCAAATAATGATAGAAACGCATCTACGTTGATTATCATGCAAATCCGTAGTTTTATGTATATTGGAAATTGTATTTTCATAAACATCGGAGTTCTTGATAACTAACACTATTTCCATTACTTAAAACTTCGAAGAACAGGGCTACTAATTATCTGTTTATGAGCCTGTCCACAGACTAAAATCCTCTTAGTGTTCGAGAAAACTCCCGTCTCCCGGCTATGCCAAACCGTCGGCTGAAGCAAATTCGTTGATCCTTTTCGTGGATTCGTGCAAATCGCCATCCGCCGATCCAAATGCCATCGAACAATGTGGAGGGGCCGGTGTCGCGAGCCAAGACCATGAGCCAACCGCGTAGCCTCTGCCCAACTAACATCGACGGTACAACCATGCACCGCAAAAAGACGAACGTGTGTCTCGATATACATTTGCAGGGCCCACGAGCCGAGAAGTCAGAGATGATAATGAGATTGGCAGATTGCTGCTCTAAAGAGTGCCGTGGCGCCTCCTCATGGAAGGATCTAGTAGAGAATGCGGCCATCATGGCACTGGCACCACATAAGAAGAACCATGTCGTGCCTCCTCGCCGGTTCCGCCTTCTCGCTTTCTCGCTTCATTCCTATTAATTCCGTCCTCCCTCCATCCCGTTCTAGCTTCCTACCTCCTCTTCCTTCGGTTTCTCGCTTCGCTCCTATTAATTCCATCCTCCCTCCTGCGCGTTCTAACTTCCTACCTCCTCTTCCTTCGGTATTCTCTCTGTCTCTGTCTCTGTCTCTCTCTCTCTCTCTCTGCATCTGACCTTCAATTGCGGGGCTCAAATCCAGGGATTCCTAGGCGGCCGCCGCCGCCTTCGGACACTTCTTCCCTCCACGGCTTTCGGCACGAAATCGGTCGGCGAATTCACAGGAATGGCTGGCAGCCCTGTCTCGTCCCTCGAAAACCTGCAGACTGCCGAGAACATCTCGTATCTCTCGCAGCGAGAAGCCGCCGAGATCGACGAGATCCTCATGGGCCCTCTTGGCTTCGGCGTCGATCAGCTGATGGTTGGTGGGAGAACCCGGACTTCGATTTGCTTTTGGACTATTGACACCGAATCTCTGATTCTGGTTTGGTTTGTAATTCGCAGGAGCTGGCGGGGTTGAGCGTTGCAACATCCATAGCGGAGGTTGGTTGCATTTGCATAGGGATAAGTTGCCTGCTTACTCATCTTTCCATTTACCTGAAAGCTAACGGTTTTATGTTAAAGCAAAAGGAAAATGAAGATAATTAGAGGTTAATTGTCTCATGCCATGATTCTCTTTTCTAGTCAGCTTACTCTGTCTAGTGCGGAACAGAACTCAAGTCCTTGCATACAGACTTTGTGAAATCCTGCTGGTTATGCAATTTTTGCAATCTGAAAAATGCTCTCTTGATCAATTAGTCAGCAATCTTATTGTTGATTCGGGCGTAGAACTGCTTGTTATTTGTAAGAATTGCTTAGGGAGTTCTAACCATCATATGCCGGGCCTTGAAAATGGATCGAGAGGAGGAAAATGGCAAACATGAATCAAAAGCTCTGGCAGCTTTCCTAAATTCTGTGTGATGATGGAGATGGAAAGTCTTCCTAGCAAGCACACGTGGTGCGATATTACATTTCTTTGTCTTTTTCGTGTTGAAAAATTAGCTCGTAATTATTTGTTTGGGAAGTGGAAACTGATTTATCGTGGCATGAGGGCCAGCCATAATGCAATGAGTTGGCTGGTCTGGATTTATGATGTCTAGCATACTGGAATTCCTACCTGGCTACCCATCAGTCTAAATGAATCAGAAATCCACATCTGTTATGGGCGTTAGTAAATGGCTATGGTCATATCCAAGGTGGAATTTTCTGTATATCTGCTATCATGAAGCTAAAGGCAAAGCGGTTTGGATTGCAGAACATGGGATCCTCGTGTTCCTTTGGTCAAGGATGTGTGGTGGGAGGTTTTGCGTTCAAAATGCCCCATTTCGATCATATATACGCCAAAGAGGCCAAGCTAATGAATTGTTAGATACGGATCATCTTTTTACCTACCATATGATGTGCAGTGTGATTTTCCAATGTAAATTGCAGATAGGACTTTTTTTTTCGTTTTTTTGATAGGTCTACAAATCAAGCAGTTATGGAAGAATTCTTGCCATTTGTGGTCCTGGAAATAATGGTGGTGATGGTCTGGTAGCTGCTCGCCATTTACACCATTTTGGGTACAAGCCATATGTTTGTTATCCAAAGCGTACTCCCAAGGCTCTTTATTCTGGTCTGGTAACTCAGGTACTGAATGTCACCTGTATTATTTTTTATTATCTATTAAATAATATTGACTTCTATCATTCTTATGGTTTTCTTCTCTGTAAATTTTAGCTGGAATCACTGTCTATCCCGTTCTTGTCTGAAGAAGAACTGCCTCTGGACTTATCAGATGGTTTTGACATCATAATAGATGCAATCTTCGGGTTTTCATTTCATGGTAAGATTGGGTGAAATGCCTTTCCTTACCAGCTGGAGTTTTCCATTTCTCTGTTTGGATGGCTTGTACACTTATGAAGTTTCTCTTCATAGTGATTGTTTAAATTTATATAAATATTCTCTCATGGATCATCTTGTAACGTTATCGAGATTCCACATTTGCAATGGAAGATCATGACATTTGGAACACCTGGACTACGTCTTATTAAATTTAGTTTGTCAATAGGTTTCCATTGGGAAACCAACGTCCTCAATTATTCCATTGTAGCTAAATATGAAGATTTGAAAGAATCTTGTGGATGAAATTAAACTTGCATGCTGCCTTCTAGCTTTTTGTCCATTTCCTTTGGATGAGATTGTAGGAACCTTATCTCTTCCTAATCAAATTTGGGACAAATTTTTCCAAATATGAGCATTAGTCCTGCATCTCCTTGTGTTATGTAACACATTGTTTCAATATGCAGGTAAACCTAGGCCACCTTTTGATAATCTCCTCCAGAGGTTGGTCAGTCTGCATCATCTTGACCAGACACATCAGAGATCACCTGCAATTGTTTCTGTTGATATCCCATCAGGATGGCATGTAGAAGATGGAGATATTGACGGAAATGGAATCAAACCCGATATGTTGGTCTGTATATAATGGATTCTTTTGCTTATTTTTTCTATAATTGATTTCGTGTTTCAACATATAGGTACAAAAGTGGCTGTGTACTTTTTAGGAATTTACTGATTCCACTTTCATAAAGTCAGCACATTACAGTTAATTTTGGTTCCTGCAGGTTTCTCTAACTGCCCCAAAGCTGTGTGCCAAGAAATTTCATGGACCCCATCACTTTCTAGGTGGAAGATTTGTGCCCCCATCTATCGTAGAGAAGTATAAGCTTCATCTTCCTCCATATCCTGGGACTTCCATGTGTGTGAGGATTTGTAAAACCCCATCAGTTGATATTTCATCATTAAGAGAAAATTATGTTTCTCCAGAATTTGTTGAGGATCAGGTGGATGCTGACCCTATCAATCAGGTAATACATCAGAGAATAAGAGTAGTTTCTGTGTTTGACAACTTTAATTGGCTTTTCGCCAGAAACCCACTGGGAAGCAAATTTTGAAGCTGTTGTGATGCTAAAGTCTTAAAAGGCTTACTAAGAGTTATGTATCTCTGTTATATGTCCTCAATTTTGTTAACAGAATTGATGAAAAGCTTTTCATTTCTCAGAAAAAGAAATATTGTCATTTTCTTGCAGTTTCGCAAATGGTTTGATGATGCTGTGGCTGCGGGGTTACCAGAACCGAATGCTATGGCCTTGTCTACTGCTACCAAGGATGGAAGACCGTAATCTCTCTCTCTCTCCCCAGTGACTCACTATTATAATCTTATCTTCATGGATATATTACCTTCCACAATTAATTGTTAATTCGGATGTGAACAATTTTCTGAGTGTATTAAGTTTATATGCTTCATTAGCAATGTACTGAACTCATGAAATTTATAAAGTGTTGCATGAAAATTGTAATGAACTCATGAAAATTACAATTATTGCATTGACTTTTAACATGTCATTCTGATAGATGAGGTGTTATATGTTTTGCAGTTCTTCCAGGATGGTTCTGCTGAAGGGGGTCGATGAGCGTGGTTTTGTTTGGTTTGTGTTGGCATTGTGTTCATCTTCTTGAATTTTCATTAAGATTTACTTGCTAAAATCAGCAACCATTTTGTTGATGTTACTGATTTGGAAATTTGGCCCTTCTTTTCCTTGCTATCTTTCTTTACAACACTCTTCATTCCTTCAACAAGATGAAAGCAATAATCATGATCTGATGGTATGACTAAAAGCAGTTACTCTTTACATTTACTGATTCCTTTTTTTACGCAGGTACACCAATTATGAAAGTAGGAAGGCTCATGAACTATCTGAAAATCCTTATGCAGCACTTCTTTTCTTCTGGGATAGTCTTCATCGCTCGGTGAATTATTCTTTTGTGATATTATTTTGTTTTATCTAAGTGGCATATATGCATTGTCTCAAGGATTGAATTGCTTCCACCCATTGTGCAGAGAAGAAATTTTCATCTTTCCATTTATGTTTATGTGTGCGTGTGTGGGCACCCGGAAATGTCTAGTTTTTGCCTTTGTGACTGCGCACTTGCACACCGATAAACATTTGCCTCCAGATAACAACTCAAAAATAATTGGACCTCCACACCTTTTGGATTTTGGTAGGCATGGAAAAAGCCTTTATTGATTTATCTCATGGTAGAACTTTGTAGGTTTTTTGTTGGGGCAGATTTTCATCCTCTAGGTCAAGCACATACAGACCACAATGGCCATCCTGTGCTTAGATCTTTGAAGAATCTGCTTTCATGGGTATGATGTACTGAATTGGGCATGTTTGAAGGAACGTGCCCATTGATCTGTTGATTTGCTTGGAGAAGATAGGGGCTTGTCAGTCTGTGATGTTTGGAATATTCAGATAAGAGATTTCACAGTCAGACAATGGCATGATCTTCTGTGATTTTGGGGATTGGTTTTGCTTGCTGTTTCTTGCTTCTTCGTCATTGAATTTTTGTAACTGTAGGAGGATTTCATGACTAAACTTAAATTACGATAAACATCATGCCAGGCTCTGTCAATAATTTGGAACAGAAGACTTTAGAGCTAGCACAAGCAAGTATATCACCAACAATGTTGCAAGCACTTGAAAACCTATAGTTTCACATTCTGAGGAAGGATGTTGGAAGGATATTCTGGATTTTCATGCTGTCATGTTTTGCAGGTTAGAGTGGAAGGGACAGTGCAGAAAGCTTCGGAGGAGGAATCTGAGAATTATTTCCACAGCCGTCCTCGTGGAAGTCAGATAGGTGCAATAGTTAGCAAGCAGGTGCCTTTGCATTTGGCCAAGTGATTCACATTCAAGTATTGAATTCTTGGTGGCCTATTTGTTGTAACACAATCTGATATAGAACTACTTGCATTCAGAGCACTGTCGTTCCCAGCAGAGATGTACTTCAAAAAGAATACAATGAGTTGGAAGCAAAGTTTTCTGAGAGGTGAGCTTGACTGGCCTTGAATTTCCCTCTTGCAATCAATTTGATTGTTGTTTTCATGTTACATTGCTTATTGTTTCATGTGCTATTTTCTGTAAAAGGCTGACTGTGTGTAAGGTGCTTATCTTGTATGTTGAATCTGAATATGTCCATATCATTTCGTACAAACTGCTACCTCTAGTGCTAGTGCAATGGATGGTAAATTAATGAGAACTTTGGGAGAACCTGAAACTATTTTTCTTTTTACGAATTTGCAGTAGCTTGATTCCAAAACCAAAATACTGGGGAGGTTACCGGCTTAAGCCAAGCATTATTGAATTCTGGCAAGGACAACCATCTCGCCTTCATGACCGGTGAGTTATTCCTTTGTGTTGTCGTACACCAAATAGTTTGCTGTGCCCAAAAATAATAAAAGCCTGTTTCAGGGTCTTTATTCCTCTCTTTCCATCCCCCTTCCACCTTACTTTTTCTCTTGTACTTAATGAACTTTTTTCTTCTTTTCAGGTTGCAGTACTCTTTGAGAGAGGTCAACGGAAAGAACACATGGCACATTGTCCGGTTGGCTCCATGACCATTATTTTTATCTCTTGTTTATAAAATTCAATCATATTGTTTGGTTTACGTTCTGTTCAATGGATATCTTCAACAAGTGTTGTTATAACAAAAAAGTAGGAACACCCTGAGAAATTAAGAAATGCCTGCTTATCCAATGAGGTATGCTCGGCAATTTAGCCAAATCGAGCTAATAAAAAGGAAATTGAGTGATTCTGGCATGCAGCCATGTCTGATATACAGTTGCAGTACCCAGAGTTTTTAAGCTCTGGTGCAGTGGAGCTTTATAAGTTTCTGGCATGTCCAGCTTCACAGGCGGAAAAATGTGCAATTGCCAACAGAGGAAGTTTTTTGCACCAAACATTCGCGAATCATGCTGATCTTGAAGATGAGGCATGAATCATGCCCAACAGTACAATGACTGGTTATGGAAGAAACAGTGCGCCGAATGGGCTGCAACTGTATGTAGTATGCATAATGCAATTGTGGCCGGCAGTTGCTTCTGCTGCCCACTGCGTGAGCAGAACTCTCACATGCATCCCAGCAGGGCAGAGCACGAGGAACTGAAAATAGCAGTGCCATCCCAACAGGCTGCAGCACATGGAACCGACAACAATACGGTCATCGCTGTAGAGGATGCCATCGTGATCTTTGCCATCGTCATTTTTGTCTACGCCTTATTCCAACTGATTGGGGTCACTGTGAAACATTTTCTGCCTTTCATTCCGTAATGGTAAATGTCACCATCATTTTGCATCTGGAATGACGGTAAGATGGTAGATGCGGTTGAAATACGCATGGTTTTTCATTCAAGTTTGGTTTACATTTGAAATCAGCACATTACTAATAAACGTTCGTTTCAAGATACTGGTGGGTTATTGTATGTAAAACAGTTGTAAAAAAAACCTGTATGTGAATTACGTTTCAAACATGGAAAGAAAGGTGGAAAAGAATTTGTATGGAGTGTAGATTCTGTTGACGTCGTTGTAAGCGCAGTACTCAAATCATTCATTTGATGTGTGCCTCTTTGTAAAATGCTAAAAGGGTGATCTTAGCAGTTAGCATAGACTTGTAAATAGTAATGTTGGCAATTGGCATACAAATGCAGATATTATGAATGCTTTCTTTTTTGCAGGGATGAAAATAAATATCTGGGGAGATAGGAAGGAAATGACGTTAGTCACCAAATTTTAATATGTAATAAAATAATTTTTTAATAAAAAGATATAATAGTGACAGCGTAAATTATTCAATTTAGGTCCGATTACGTCAAAGCTGGAAAACCTTTTTTCTTTTTTGAAAAAATTAACAAAAAAAAAAATGACATAACACGATCATGGGATTGGCGTTTTCCTAGTCACGAATCACGATTGCCGTCTTGTACACTCCACGCGTGTTGTATTTGAGAGCGAGCCCAAAAAGAGAGCGGTTCCCGTTCTTCTCAGTCGCGAAGCAGTGGGACCCACCTACATGTTTAAACCAGTGCACCCGGCCGGTACAAGTCACTCCTGCTAATTCGACGGTGATTGTTATCGAGAGGTGGAGAGTGATGACTGCTTATGCCAATGTTCGCCTTTACCATTTCGGTTGACCAATGTGGACCAACCGGTAAAACTGATATTACCGGCTACCACAACGTGTGATATTGACCTTTCTTAGCCAATTATTTCATTTTTCTTATTAGAACCACTCGTGTGAATCGGTTGGATTGACTGGAGTTGAGGCCTTCTTAACTTTAATTATATTTATAAAATGTTAACTTAAACTTATATTCAACTCTATTTTTAAATTTTAATCTAACCTTAAATTAAACTTATATAAATTGGGTTAATAAATATATAAGATTGAATACCAAGACTAAATTTTAATTTATGATTTGTATAGTAACATAACTGCTATTTAATCTTATTTAAAATCAAGAATGTTAATGTAGATGGCAGAATAAACCTGGAAAAGAACTATGTCGGTATTGCAGCCGTAATCGGGGATTATAAAGGTTATTTTATCACTATCGAGGCCTGGAATTGGAAAGAAATGATGCAAGTGCTAATCATGGAAGTCACGGTTATTTTATTGAGGACACGATGGGTTCTTCACATCTAGCTGCAACAGGTAGAAATGGAATTTAACTCCTTAATCCTCACAGATTTTTTTAACTTAACCTTCAAATTCGTTCACAGGTGAGAATATTGATCTTAGAGATAAAATCACTTATTTCGCACACCCAATCCTTTTTTCCATCACGTATTGCGCGTGGGCAATTTTGTTACTCATTCATCGGCTGATTATGCATTATGTAGCATTCTCTTTTATATGCATTATGTAGCATTCTCTTTTAGCAAAAGTCTACCTTTTATATGAGAGAAATTTGGTATAGATAATTTTTGATGATGAAATATTCTAATCATTCTATCCTTTCCCTCTCTACCCGGCCGGTTTGGAAATCAAAAGGCGGTGGGATAATCATCCTCCATACTTTCCATCAAAAAAATAATGTAAAATTAGTGCCTATATATAATATAATTCTACATGTTAATCTTAAAGTAATGGTCCATACAGTTAATCTTATATAGCTATTTTTTAATAATTTAGTAAACATTAACGCTTTAGTTATAGCTATTATATACTTCACACTAACACACAAAAATAGAGTTAGAATGGATTAACAACTATAGTTGGAATGGATCAACAACTATCTAACTCATAATAATCAACTTTTGAGATTAAATTAGTTCAAATTGGGTTATGTAGTTATGCAGTTTTTTTTTTTTAATGCTTGACTCACTTAGTTGTGTATGGACCTCGAGCGGTTTCGGGGGTGTTTGAGAAATTAATAAAAAAAATTAATTAAAATTTTTCAATTTAAAATTTTTATTTTCTATAATTATTTCTTTTTAATCATTTTTTCATATCTTCTTTATAATTATCCAACTTTTCAATATTTTCAACAAAATTACCTATCAAACTAACCTCTCTATTATTTTATTCTTTTTACTCCTACTATACTATTTTCAACCTATTTAAAAATTTTTACATCAACAGCTTTTCATCAGTAGATTATCATCACACCCGTCGTCTTTACGATTAACATAGAAACGTTTCGGGAAAAGATGGTCAAACCGGTTACCTGAACGCATGGTAAAGCTGCATCCATATCCATCTTCCCTTTCAAAATCCAGCATCTTCGCCTACGCTAGTTCGCATTCCAACTTGATTCAAACGCAAGGCATCGAAAAAATCGGCAAATTGAAGATACCAGTTCAGCTTTGAAGCATAGTGAAAATCGGTCATCATGGATTCTAGTAATACTAGCATCCAGCAGCCGCAGCAGCATCAACATCATCAACCCGGTACAAAGAAATCGGAAGACTTCCAGTCCGAAGACTACGCTCCGTATCCGAAACTCGACCTCAAAGATTCGACCGCTGCTTCTCCCGATCCTACTCGCATCGAGATCGGATCTCCGCCGTCCGATCCTAGTCCGCCGGCTGCAGCAACAGTAACATCGCCGCAGAAGTCCGTGCGTTGGAGTCCCGAACTCACTACGGAGGCGCCGCCGCCGCCCCCTGCCACGAACATGCCTCCTCGGGATTCAAACCCCTACGTCTCTGGTCCTGCTCAGTCCTCTTCAAAGAGTCAGTTCTCAACAAGCTTACAAAACCCTAATCTATGTGTAGCAGTTGCGTTTTTGAGATTATACGTATTTATTTCTGAAACTGTTTATGGATTCGATTATTTTTGTCAGATACAATGGAGTCTGTGCGTGGCTTACTTGGTAGATGGGGGAAGAAGGTGGGAGAGGCAACGAAGAGGGCCGAGGATCTTGCTGGGAATTTCTGGCAGCACTGTGAGTGTTTCTTTCATCTTCTTTTTATTTCCGTTGTAATTTTGAATCTCTCGGATGTTTCCTTCTATGAACCTTGAAATTAGGATCCTATTCAGTTCATTTGATGTAAATCCTCTGAATCAACATGTGTTTCTCTTCTAAATTGAATTGCATGGAATTGGTGGAAGGCTCTGCAAAGTTCATTGGCCGTTTGGTATACTCATATTCCTTGAGAAGAGCAGAATGGATTGGACTGGGCTGCCTTCTGCCTTTGCGAGTATGGCAGAGCCAGAAATTAAATCGACTCAAGATCTCCCAAGCACAGTATAATGGGACGTGAAACTTAGCAGGCTAACGATTGTGGGATTTCCTGATCAATGGAGGAAAAGAATTTTCTAGTTGGTTCGTCCATCGGCAAGGAATGTCTTGCTCATATGTGCAAGTTTGTCTCGCGAGGACTCCATAGTTATCCTTTTGCAGTAAGCATGATGGGAGCACAACTATCTGCATTTGAGTGTTATTGATTTGCAGTATTCTGGTGGCTGATAACTCCCAATTCCTATATCCTTGTTCTCCGTTAGAATTTGAAATCTTGGTTTATTTTCTTCCATGTTATGTTTTAGAATTTAGGAAACCGCTGATTGTGAGTGCTTTATGCTCAATCAGTGAAAACTGGACCCAGTGTTGCCGATGCTGCAATGGGGAGGATTGCTCAAGGATCCAAAGTTCTAGCAGAAGGCGGTTATGAGAAGATATTCAAACAGACTTTTGAAACACTTCCAGAGGAGAAGCTTAGGAAGTCATATGCTTGCTACTTATCTACATCTGCAGGGCCTGTAATGGGAGTCCTGTATCTCTCGACTGCTAAGCTTGCATTCTGCAGCGATAGTCCTCTTTCTTACAAAGTTGGAGATGAGACTGAATGGAGTTATTATAAGGTATTTCATTGTTATTCATTATCGCAATTTTGCGACATCATAACATGACTGAGTTGCATGTGAGTATTGCCTTCCTTGGAATGTTCACTTCATTTGTTGCTCGGCCAAATGTGTGCTACATGCCCAATTTTATGATTCATGCTCTGTACTATTGTGGGAAAGTTTCAACTTGGGGATTATTTTACAGATAGTTATATTTTTCTGAAATGTTCTAGTTATTTATAAGTGCATATTTTGTGGTGCATGCTTTCCTCACATTCCAGTCAAAACGAGCATCCATCTAGACATTTTTTTTAATCAGTTTGCATTTTTTTTAAGATCATGGCAGTGAAAAAAACCTTTGTTTATGTTTACGTAATTGCTGGAACCTATCCCTTTTATATTCATGTAATTGCTAGTGTTATTTCTTTTTTCAGAAAAAAAATCATTTCACTCCAACTAAACAGACCCTAAATTTGATTTTGTTCTGGTAATTGTAAATTATTGTGCAGCATGCTTGATATATAGGAATTTAGAAATTATATGTGGATTCAAACTAGCCAATGACTTACACTGGATTTGTATTTTATAATTTCATCCTTATTATAAACACTAGTGGTTATAAATATCTTTTAGGTGTATTTGGATGCCAGTGTGTAGCAGATTCCTACAACTGGACTAGTTGGAGGTATGGACTCAATTCAAGTCAGATATGCAACTTGGCAATGGGAGAGGAAAAAGCAAATGATCTTCCAAAGATGCGGTGAAATAAAATACTTAATGGTTTGTGATTTGAGAGGAGGTTCACAGAGTTGAATGTGAGAGGTCATATAAGACCATAAACATCCTGATGTAGCTAGCATAAGACCTCAAAGATGACGATGAGGGAGGTCTCACTCTTAAATGGAACTGCAGAATTCTCTGATTAGTCAATTGTCGTGCTGCCCATCATTCTGGATGTCATTCAATATAGAATGTTGTCATCACCAAGGAGAAAAAGATTTGGAAGGGAGACGATATCTAGTTCAATAAAACATGGTCTGCGTAGAGGATCTTTCATGACCCTACTTTAGAGAACTACTGGCACAGTTCCTCGTTGGACAAAAGTTTTGGAAAAGGAAAAGGAAATTCAATTGGTTGAGCTATTAAACAAATTAATCTTGTTGACAAGCCAAATGGACACTGGAAGTTTTTTACTTTTTGGATCAGGACATGAAGTTTCTCTTCAATCAATTTGATATTTGCTTTTTGTTTTGAATACTGGAAGAGTAAATTCTTTCTTACGCTCTAGTAAATTATGGGAACATTGAAAATTCTCCAATACAAACCTGTATATAAGATTGTGATTGCTGCTGATTGCTTTCAAATTTTGGCAGCTTGTACACCTTAGACTGTTGTTGTGTTTCTATGATTTTTTTCTTTACTTATAGCTTGTCCGCATGTTTAGAAACAGAACAAAGCATTATTCTGTTACAACAATTAGTGGTGGAATTGAAATCAAACAAAAAGGGATGGTCACAATGTAGAATTCTTGGCTGAAATGCTCATGAAAAAACTTGTAGATACAGTTTTCTAGACCAAACAAAAATGGGTTATTCACAATGCAGAATTCAGGACTGAAATGCTCATGAAAAAACTTGTAGATACAGTTTTCTAGACCAAACAAAAATGGGATAGTCACAATGCATAATTCAGGACTGAAATGCTCATGAAAAAACTTGTAGATACAGTTTTCTAGACCAAACAAAAATGGGATAGTCAAAATGCATAATTCAGGACTGAAATGCTCATGAAAAAACTTGTAGATAGAATTTTCTAGTGTTTTTGAGGACTGAGGTTTGCAAACAAAATCTGTCTATGGCTGTTTCACTAAGTCAGTATATTCTACGCTTTCATGTTAGGGCTATTTCGATCGAGTCTATATAATTATTCAGGACAGCAGTGCTTTTTCGATTTTATGTATGATTTTATTCTTTATTGATGTTGTTATTCTATGGCAAAGCACTGACATGATTTTGCATTTGCTTCTGGCTTTCGACCTTGTGCAAAACCAGGTGGTTATCCCAATTCATCAAATAAAATCATTTAATCCTTCAGCAAGCAAGGTCAACCGTGCTGAAAAATACATCCAAGTTTCTTCAGTTGATGGACATGAATTTTGGTTCATGGGTTTCGTGAACTATGACAGTGCAGTGAAACATCTACAGGAAGCTTTGGAAGGCCAAAACTCACAATCTGTTTGATAGTAGGTGGATTTGGGAAATGGACTATGCGCACATCAGTTACGAACACCTGATTACTGTAGTTTGTAAGAGAAAAACGTGTCTTCTTGTAGCTGTACCAGCATCTTTGAGATGCTCTTGTATCAATCTTTCCTCATTTGAACATTCTTTTTGGGACTTCTACTAGGTGAACCGGTGTACATGTTTTACTATTTTGTTTGCATAGATCACATTGTTGTGGTGCTCACATTCAAAGTGCTCCTTGTCAATGAATATGTAGATTGTGTTGGTTCTCTAGTCCCTATATGGACTAGCTAACTTGTCCTACGTCGATGCATGTCTTCCCCATTCTCGAAGTTTAAGAATACTGAAGTCCATTTGATGTTCACCCTTCTTCGTTGATTATTCATGTAGATCTGCTGACTGCGCACAGCTCTGAAACATTTACGGTTGGCATAGGAAAGTTTTGCTCTTCTAAAAAGGAGGAGAAAGCCACCTAGTAATAAGGCCATTGTATGTTTGGGCCTTAGTTGCTCCTGCATTGAATGGAATCGTGGACCACCCAGTTCTCATTTCGACCGAGTCATGGACTCCCTCTTAAGAAACCCATTAAAATCCGAATGTATGTGCAATACCTGCCTTGTCGGCAAAATTTCTGGCCCCGTCTGCATCACTCGATCGAGAGAAGGATATAATCTACGGTAGGATGTACAGTCTCCAGCCACACAAGCTCACAATGAAGACCATCCTACATTCCTACAGGCCTACGTACCCAAGATCTAGCCGTATATCAAGGCATCTGCCCATTGGCATCAGGTGCCGAAAACTAAGACGTTACTGCATGTTAGCTACTGTGTGGATGTTCACCTTCGCTTAGAATAATCCACGCCGTTGACTAAGAATGGATTTAGGATGAAATGAAAAAGTATTATTATGAGTTAAAATTGTTTATATATGTGTGAGTAGATCTAAGAATTTTTCTTAATTTACACGTGAGTATATTTATTTTTTAGCAAACATGACCCATGTACATATTATGCTAAATATGCTGATGAAATTTGATCTTTTTGCTAAATAAATGATGTTAAATATAATAAATAGATTAAATTTTACATTAATCATTAATATTTTAAAATGAAAAAGATTGTACAATTCTATAGAAGCAGCACAATTTATATTATATATAAGGTTTGATTATACGCACTATATTGTAACTTCATTAAGTTAGATAACTCGATCTAACCCATTGATTTCGTCCAGACAAGGAGAGCCATGAGACTTATAAAAGCTTTGCATTTAATGGAGCACGCTGTCCCATTTGGGACCGGCGTGCATTCTAATGCCGCTGGTGGGTGGCGGATAATAGTTGGAATTTTATACCCGTTTAGGGTTTAGAATATTGTCTTCTGTCGTGGGGATTTACAATTTCTCGCGTGGTGGTTTATGAAAAATTTCCTAGAGTGTAAATGTGCCTCATTCTAATATTTGAATGTCATAATGTATATAAAATATATAAAAAAAAAAATGGGGCACAAGATCGGAAGCAAGAAAGGCATGAGGCAAGTGATGTGGATGAGCAATTAACGCATAAGGAAGGAGATAGAAAGTGCATTTATAAGTAATGTTTCAATGCATCCCAACGCATCAGGGCATAAAAATCCATTTTTTAAAAAAATTTTCATAAAATTGTTAATCTAAGTATATTTAACTTATGTATTAAGTTTTACTATTTTTGGAAATGTATAAATATATTTTTTATTTTTTAAAAACAGGAGTATTTTAGTAATTTAAAAATAACTAAAACTTCTCCTATTTTAAAAAATCAAAAATATATACATATCTCTAAAATTGGTAAATTTTAGTTTATAGATTAAATACACATAGATTAATAGTTTTATAAAAATATTTTCAAAAAAATTAAAAAAAGGAGTTGAAATGTTTCAATGAATCTGGCTGAAAATCTCATTTATTATTATTATTATTGAAATTTTCTTTTATAAAACTTTTAATCTAGGTATATTTAATCAATAAATTAAATTTTATCATTTTTTAAAATGTGTATATATTTTTTATTTTTTTAAATGGAGGGATTTTGGTAATTTTTAAATGACTAAACTACCCCTATTTCCAAAAATAAAAAATATACACGCATTTCTAAAAATGGTAAAACTTGGGTTATAAACTAAATACACTTAGATTAAGAGTTTTATAAAAAAAAGTAAGAAATAATAAAAAATGGGATTTCGAACCAGATGCATTGGAATTTTAATGCATCCAATTGCATTAAAACAAACCCCACCTATTTATGCTCTGTTTATTAAATTAGTCCCGTTCTTAATTTTTCCTCTCATCAACATAATTAAGAAGAAACAAAAAGAAAAAATTCAGATCACCATAATCATGATGCGTTTTGCTGCAAATGAGTCTCACATATATTAAAATATAATAATATATTATATAATCATTTATTCATGCAAAAATCATACATTAGACGATTTAGATGTCAAAATATCACTTTAAAATTAATATTTATGTTAAACTATTTTATTATATTGATTTTGCACCATTTTAAGATGGGCTCATGCATATGTTTGACTTAGATGAAGATTGATATACTAATAAAATAAATAATTTTAAATATAATGAGTAATGTAAATGTCTTATAAAAAAAAGTGGGTCAGATGTCTTATAAAAAAGTAGGCCCTAATTTGCATAGACTGCAATGTGCAGTCGTATGCACTGGATCAATTTCCACACAGATATATACATGTTTATATACAATTAGTTGTATATATGTTTAACTTATAATATTCATTTTTTAAATTTTATTCTTATTTTTTTTATTTTTCATAGACATATTTTCTGAAATGTATTAATACATACAACAAGTGTTGTCATTTTATAATATTTTTACATTTTTTTATTTTAAAAAATATCAATTTTATGGCATATAAGTCATTTTTATCCATTAAAAAATTAATTTTTAAAAATAAAATAAATATGTAAAAGTATTGTAAAATAGCAAAACTTGGTATATAAATTAAATACACTTAAAAAAGCATGTTGATAAAAAAATTAAAATTAAATAAAATTAAAATTAGAAAAATAAATATTATAAGTAAACATATATAACTTAATTGTATACATAAGACTCTGCTACTATAAAACCTCTCTTCTATGTAATTCTATTTATTTTAAAAATGTTAATAGTTGATAAAAAAAATCTACTCAATCTATTTTATTTAGCATTATTTATATTATCATAAAAAAATTTCGTTTATTTAGCATTATTATATATGAGCCTCATCTATGTAAATGTGCACAAAACCTTGTATGAAAAATAAAAAAAAGTATGGTGTTGTTTTTCAAGAATATAAAAATATATTTTGAGGGTGTGTTTGTTTACACCTAAAAGTTTTTAAATTAAAATTTTTCACTCTCCACAACTACCATATTTTTTAATATCTTCCTATATAATTATTCTATTTTTCAATTATTTTTACCCAATTACTCATATACTAACTTATTTATTTTAAATTTATTTTCTTTATTCCTTATTACAATTCTTATTATATTACATTATTTTTTCTCATTTAAAAAATTTTTACACCAAAAATTTTTTATTCAAAATTTTATAACTTTTCAAACACAGTAACACACCCTACAATAAAATAAAATAAAAAATGCATTGCATGTTCACCAATTAATCGTCACATCCCATCCCAACTGGTAGACATCGGAATCGGAAGGGATGGCAAAAGCATGGTGCCCGCAGCGCAGAGATAGGCTTTCCCAATTCCATCTGAGTCGTCGGTAGTAGTGGCCTGCGTAGGTAGGGGCAGAGAGGTCAGCAGCCAACAGCACTCCTGACTCTGCCCGCTATCCTGTCTCCTATAATCTGCCGCTCTTTGACCCTTTTGTCTACGAACTTCTACGGCAAGTCGATAGCTGAATCGCCGATAGCTAGTGAATGAACTCGGTCAAGACTCAAGTGTACTTGCTTTCTCGTGCCAAACAACAATTCGGAGCACGGTGCACTGTTGTTTCCTACGGCACCTAATTCTACGCATCGCGCTCAATGCACCTAGTTGTATTTTCCCTACTTTTTTATTTTTTTAAATTTTTTCACACGACTCTTAAAATAAGTGTATTTAACATATATATCAATTTTTCCTAATTTTAGAGATTTTTAGATATTTTTTTGATTTTTTTAAAAATCAATGGCATTTTTAGTAATTTCAATAATTTTAAAAATTTCAAAAAAATCTAAAAATCTCCAAAAATTGTAAAAATTAATACATACGTTAAATACATTTATATTAACAGTTGTGTAAAAAAATTTAAAAATATAAAAAAAAGTGTATATACCTAAGTGAGTAGAATTAGGCTCCATTTTCTACTTTTTGCACGACGATGGGTAAATATTACGAAGAATGTTTCTAATGCATCTGGTTAGAATTTTTATTTTTTAATATTTATTTATTTTTTTATAAAACTCTTAATCTAAGTATCTTTAATCTATAGACTAAATTTTATCATTTTTGAAAATGTATATATATATTTTTATTTTTAAAAATAATGGGGTTTTAGCAGTGTTGTTAAAACCGGACCGGACCGGCCGGTCGAACCGGTCCGACCGGGAACCGGACATATATCCGGTTCGATCTCATGCGGTTCGGTCTGATAGTATTAAACCGCATGAACCGTTGAACCGTCGGTTCAACCGGAAAACACGGTTAAACCGGTTAGACCGGTTCGCAAATAAAAGAAACACAGAATGACAAAACCCGATCGTCTTTCCCCAGCACTTTCCCTTTCCCATTTTTTCGGTCGTCTTCTTCGTCTGGTCCATTTGCTCGGTGCGTGCTGTGACTGCCGTCTTCCTCATCGCCGGCGACCAGCAGTGCATTCGGCCGAGATCTGGTTCAATTAATCTTCCTGGAGGCGTTAGCAGTGCGTGCGGTCTTCCTCTGTTCAGCGTCTTGTCTTCCTCGAGACGTCGGTTCCTTGAGACAGAAGCTCCGATCGTTATCATCAGCTGGCCGTTTCGATCTTCCTCATCTCGTCTACAGCACACAGCTCCGATCTTCGTCATCAGCTAGCCGTTTCGGTCGTCATCTCATCTACAGCTTCGATCCCCCAAATCCATTTCACGGCCAGCAGCGACCACCAGCTCCCGTTCTCTGCTGAGCAGTGAGCACTCAGTTCGGGCGATCACCAGCTCCCATCGCCGGCGACCAGCAGTGCATTCGGCGGAGATCTGGTTCAATCTGATCTTCCTCGAGGCGTTAGCAGTGCATGCGGTCTTCCTCTGTTCAGCGTCTTGTCTTCCTCGAGACGTCGGTTCCTTGAGACAGAAGCTCCGATCGTTATCATCAGCTGGCCGTTTCGATCTTCCTCATCTCGTCCACAACAGCACAGCTCCGATCGTCGTCATCAGCTAGCCGTTTCGGTCGTCATCTCGTCTACAGCTTCGATCCCCCAAATCCATTTCACGGCCAGCAGCGACCACCAGCTCCCGTTCTCTGCTGAGCAGAGAGCACTCAGTTCCGGCGATCACCAGCTCCCATTCTCTGTTTTCCCATTCTCTGTTTTGCATTCAGTTCCGGCGACCACCAGCTCCCATTCTCTATTTTGCATTTAGTTCCGACGCCACCAGCTCTCATTCTCTGTTTTCCCATTCTTTGTTTTGCATTTAGTTTCAGCGATCACTTTTCTGAAATGTTTTCTGTAAAAAACTTTTCTTTTTTATGCTAAATCTTTATTAATTGTGATTGCACTCGTGCCTTGCTTATTTGTTACACTAGTGGATCATATGTGAACTTTGATCATTGAAAGAAGTTAGAATTTCTGGCTGTTTTTGCTTGATATGTTACACTGGTGCTTATTACGTGTTAGTTAATGTAGTTAATTTTCTAACATGCATGGTTAAATTTTTTTTAAAACATTCTATTAATTTTTTTCTGCATATTTTGTATTTATATTGTGATTCTTAAAATCTAACATATATATTTAGGATTTATAAAAATATAATTTTATCAATATATTTATTTTAAATTTAAATTAAAAATAATTAAATATTTATGACGTCATAAATATGTCATGCTGACATCATCGGTTCGAACCGGTTCGAACCAGACCAGTAACTTTTCCGGTTCAATCACCGGTTCGGTTCTGACAACATTGGGTTTTAGTACTTTTAAATGACTAAATTTCCTTATTTTCAAAAATAAAAAATATATGTATGTAAATTTTTAAAAATAATAAAACTTAATACATAAGTTAAATATACTTAGATTAAGAGTTTTATAAAAAAAATTCAAAAGATATTAAAAAGTAAAATTTATAGTCGGATGCATTGAAATTTACCAATGCATCTAGTTGCACTGAAACAAAACCCAAATATTATCTGTATTTTTATTATATTATTATATCCGTCCGTTGCATAGGAATAAGAGGCAAAGGAGGGGTTCCATAATGCTATTGTATATCTCAGCCATTTAGCGTAAACGTCAACAATAGATATATCTGCCACTGGATCGTCCACTCTACCCAGAGCCAAATGAAAATATTGTTCATGTGACACCGCTTAAAAGAGTTCTTTTAAAAGAAAACATGCAAATCTTTGCTAAACTAGCAAAGTAGGCCATACAATGATGAAAACCCGTAGCTCTACATACCTCGCCAAGCTTGGCTGCAGAAATGAAATCATGGGTTATAGTCATGTACGGTAAGTTTCTATGCATGCCTAATGCCGATAACATTTTCATTATTTTATTTTAAATATATAATATTTTTTTTATATTCATATATTACATTATCTCAAATTATATTACAATCAAGTCCTAAGATATTGTTACACTTTCTTAACAATATTCTATAAACATCTTACTAATATTTCAATATTTTTAAAATATCTCAATTAGTAAAGACTTCCACAAACAAGTGGGAAAAAACTAACGGCACCATTGTTATGCTACTTCACAACATGAAAATACTATAAAATGAACATACTATATTTTTAGTTTAGCTTCATCTATTATATATTTAGCATTATTTATATTTTTTGTAACAGATATGACTCATAGCTTCGTCAATTGTGTATTTAGCATTATTTATATATTTTGAAACAAATATGACTCGTACGCATCTTTGATTTGGATAAAAATTAGTATTATATCTAAATAAATAATATTTAATATCATAAACGAAATAAATTTTCAAATTTCCTATCAATCATCGACGTGGAAAAGTAGATAATTTTTACTTGATGAAATTGCTAAGCCGGGCTCTTATTTTTAAGCCATCATATATGAAGCGGTGTGAAACTGTCAAAAAAAGTACAGGCGTCGTAGAATGATTTTGCGCGTGCTAGCATTTTACCCGCGGCAACGGGGGAGGCCGCGGGGGTTGACTCTCACATGGTTCCACATGGTTCTATCCATGCGAGAGCCAGGGTTAGCTCTCTACAGGTCATACGTAGGACAACGAGCTAAATAGGTCATGCAGGAACATAAATTAATACACTGCGTACAATGCCTCCAAGCACCGGGGCCGTTGTTTACGAGAACGGCTTCGGTTCCCACCATTTCAATAGTAATTTCTTCCAAAAACTAATCTTTAATTTTGTTTCAAAAATCTAATCACACATATTATTTAAAATATGATTTTGACCGTTCATAATGAAAATTTAAAAAATAGATGTTATTGTGACCTTAAATATGTAAAAATCATAAAATTTACATATTTAGCAAATACAAATTAGTATACAATATTTAGCAAAATAAAGAATACTTTTTTAGACTCATCTAAACCAAATATATTATATATGTATATAACATTTTAGATCATACAGAACTTATTTTGTATATTATTTACAATTTAAAAATACATGAACCATTAATATCCTTATATCATAATTTTTTAATTGTTAACATTATGTTTGAATTATTTTCATTATGAACCGTCAAAATCATATTTCAAATAATATGTGTGGTTACCGAGTTGCCGGTCTCGTATTTTACTGCGAGTCTTGGGTTCACAAAGACCCAGGGTTCATGCGACACCACGTCAAAAATATTTTCCTTCGATTTTCTTGTTCTGCTACTTTCAAACATTAACTCACTCTTCGGCTTACAATTGAAAGGAATTAGCCGTCAATTAATCTTCGATTTACTGTCTAAAGCTCGTTCCAAGTAGATATGATAGATTCTGAATAGAAATCCGCCAAAACAACGGTTGGGAGTAGAGTACACTCACGGGGAATACGGTGGGCTGGTACGGGTCAGAAATGGGGGTCCATTTCCAGAGAGAATCGGCATCAGAAACAGAAAGGGAGTGGGGAGTGGGGTTGCAACTGCAGCATCTTCCACTCTCCCCCTCCAAAAGGCTGCAAAGAATTAGAAATGGAAATCAAGGTCGACCCACCCTGTTTCCGTCTTGTCACCATCCATTTGCCCTTTTTCTCCCCGCAAATCCCTCTCTACCCCTCCCGAGGGAGCATGCGCGTCAATACACAACAGTGCACCCCGCATCTACGTACATCAACCACAGTCCTTCGATTCCTTTGGGCCCCTTTTTGTAGATTTGTTTCTCGCCCAGAATCTCCTCGATTGGACCGTCCATACCCGCCTCTCGTGGAATACCTTTTACGCCCTGTGTGTCGTGCGTGAGTCTGTTGTGTTTCTTTGCTGTATAGGAATTTAGGTATCAGCTATACGTGAAGGCCCACAATGAGTCGTTGAGAAATGCGGTTGCAATCGTGTGCACCTGCATTGGGGGCGGGTATACTACACTTATTTTTTTTAAAGATTTTTTTGAAATTTTTTTAATGAATCTATTAATCTAGATGTATTTAACATACACATCAATTTTTAACATTTTTGGAGACTTTTATATTTTTTTTTAGATTTTTAAAAATCAGTAGCATTTTAGTAATTTAATTACTAAAATGCTACTGATTTTTAAAAATCTAAAATATCTGAAAATCTCCAAAATTGTTAAAAATTGATACATATGTTAAATATACCTAGATTAACCGTTGTGTAAAAAAAAATTTCAAAAAAATAAAAAAATAATTATATGCACCCGGGTGCAAATAAGTGTAACCCAAATGCGGTTACAATCGTATACACCCGGTGCCCGGGTGTACTATACCTATTTTTTAAATTTTTTTGAAATTTTTTTCATGAATCTGTTAATCTAGATGTATTTAATATATATATTAATTTTTAACATTTTTGGAGACTTTTAGATTGTTAAAAATCTCCAAAATTAGTAAAAATTGATACATAAGTTAAATACACTTAGATTAACCGTTGCGTAAAAAAAAAATTCAAAAAAAATTAAAAAATGGTTATATACACCCGGGTGCATACAACTGCAACCCAAATGCGGTTGCAATCGTATACACCCGGTGCCCGTGTGTACTATACCTATTTTTTTATTTTTTTAAAATTTTGTTCATGAATCTGTTAATCCAAATGTATTTAACATATGTATCAATTTTTAACATTTTTGGAGACTTTTAGATTTTTAAAAATCAGTGACTTTCTAAAAATTTCTAAAATTAGTAAAAATTGATACATATGTTAAATACACTTAGATTAACCGTTGTGTAAAAAAATTTTCAAAAAAAATAAAAATAGTTGTATGCACCCTGCAACCCAAATGCGGTTGCAATCATATGCACCCGGGTGTACTACATCTATTTTTTAAAAAAAAATTTAAATTTTTTTTCATGAATCTGTTAATCTAGATGTATTTAACATATGTATCAATTTTTAACATTTTTGAAGGCTTTTCGATTTTTTTTAGATTTTTAAAAATTAGTGAAAATGCCATTGATTTTTAAAAATCTAAAAAAAATCTAAAAATCTCCAAAATTGGTAAAAATTGATACATATGTTAAATACACTAAGATTAACCGTTGTGTAAAAAAAATTTCGAAAAAAAATAAACAAAATAGTTGTATGTGCACGCTGCAGGATCGGACCACGGATCTCGTCAACACGGTTACAGATTCGTCGGTAATTGCATGCATGTGCATGCTCCTGGCTAGTGGCTCCATCACGCTCTCAAACGAGGTAGACCGTAGACAGCAGCGTCAAAAGCGGGCCAACCGGCTAAGGTGATAATAAGTGATGGTAATATCTGGTCAAGGTTGCCTTAATTTTAATTCTATCTTTTGAATAGCGGGTCTGTTTGTTTAGTTATAAAATTTTCTAATCAAAACTTTTCAATTTATGATGTATTTGATAAGTGATAAAACTTTTGAATGAAAATTTTTTATATAAAAATATTAGCAATAGTAGAAAATGATAAGATATAAAAGATGCAATAATGACGAGTAAAGAAAATAAAATTAGAATAAATAAGTTAGTTGCATGAATAGTTATGTAAAATTGATTAAAAATTATGATAATTATATATAAAGATGTGAAAAGTAATTAAAATATAATATAGCTGTAGAAAGTAAAAAGTTTTATATTAAACTTTCTTTTATGAACTAAATTTTAAAAATTTTGTTTGACAACTTTTGTGTAAAGCCAAACATACTTTTGCAACTTTTTATTCGTGGTACCTTATTTTTTAATTTTTTTTTATCATGTATTCACAAATAGCTATTCTACTTTTTAATTATTTTTATATACTTACCTATATAACTAACATATCTATTTTAACATTATTGTCTTTATTACTCGTTATTATTGTTGTCGTATCATATATTTTCAAAAAAATTTATATAACGAATTTTTCATCTAAAAGTTTTTTCACTTCCCCCATATACATATTATATTTGATTATATTTTTTATACCTACTTGCAACATAGTCAGTCACATCTTTATCTTTATTTAATAAGTATCAAGATAAATTTTAGTTTAATTTTAAAACAATGGGTTGAAAATTAAAGTCATGTGATCTTTTTAAAAATTTATACGCAGGTGAATACAAACATTATATGATAGATTTTAAGATTTGATGTTTCAATATTTTATTATTTAGTGAAAGTAAAGCATAATTACTATCACAAAGAATGATTAAAATACAAAATTAATAAACCAAGTTAACGAAATATATGTTTGTTAATTCCTTTTGGAAATGTGGAATAAGCATGATAATTTTAAAATTTGTACATCTATCAAATGTAAAGCTACATTTATATTAATTTATGAGTTAAATATTTCAACATGTTACTAATTAGCGAAAGTAAAACACCATCAACCATGTCAAAATATTATTAAGCATGGATGGTGTATCAAATTTATTAAAATAAGCTAATAAAGCATATCATTAAAAAAATCTACTTGAAATTGATCCAATAATCTAGGTCAAAATTTTGAAATATTTTAGTATTTCTAAAATACCGATTTAGTCTAAAACATCATTTATATTATACTTACACATCGATTTATTCCAAGATAAAATTTTAATAATTGAATTAGAGTATAGTTAACCATAAACAATATGATAATTTTGTAAAAAAAAAGTGAAAATAAAATTCAAAAAATATATTTTTTAAATAGTGAATACATGCGGAAGGGGCCGATCAAGGTCGAGTCATACTCGTCGCAAACTCCATTTTTTTAATGAAACTCTATTTTTGAATTCGTTTGAAAAAGCAAAAATGGATCGGGTCACGTGTAGAACCAACCATATTTTCATCCTTATGACACACGAACAGCATCATCTTTGTTATTTTGGTTTCATTACAACGTGATCCAGACCATTAGTATTGTTTCAAACACAGTCGATGGATTTTCAAAAGAATGATGCTATAGCGTCGTAATCGCATTATTAGATCGTGGACGTCCGTTGACAAGGAAAAGTAAAGCAAATGCGGGAAGACGCGTGAATACAAAATCGTTCGCAAATATTTGCCTGTTTCGTAAAATAAGGTCTCCACAATGCCTAAATTCTCTGCAGCCTAGAGGCCTGGACTTCCAGCTTTCTAACCTGCACTGCACGTGGCAAATTCTCTGCAGCCGGAGGGGATGTTTGTGAATATGGGAGTGGTTGGAGATGTGGTATTTGGCGTGAATAGAAAATGAAATATTTTGAAAATTGTGTGATTAATATGAAATAATAGGAGTAAAGTTGGAATAAATAGGTTTGCTGGAAGGTAGTTGATAGGGAAAATGATTAGAATATAAAGGTAAAAGTGGAAAAATATAATGATTAGTTATGAAATGATGGATCTTGAAATCTGTGCTACCACATTTTCCCTCCCACATCTCCCACGCCACATTCCCAAACGTCCCCTTGACAAATGTGGGAATGGAATGAAAATGTTGAGATTTTATTTTCTAAGGTCAATAATCACTCCATCAATCATATTATTTTTTTTATTTTTATTCTTATATTTCAATTATTTTTTCTATTATTTACATACAACAAACTTATTTATTCCAACTATATCCTTCTCATTTCTTATCAATCACACATTTTTCAAAATATTTCATTTTTCACTATTTTTTTCACTAATATCTAATAATAGTAATTATTTCATTGTCTCATGGCTTATGAACAATACGGTACTTTTTCCATCGTAGCAGGTGACAATTGTTTTCAAAAATTGAAACTGAAACTCATAAATAAGTAGCTAAAATTATACAAACCTTACCCATTGCAGCAAACGACAGAATCATCGTGCCATGCGCATGAGCAGTGTACCAACCATTCAGTCTCGCAGCGATACCAGTAAAGAAGCAGTTGACCGAACTCAACATGCGTTGGTGTTGTGATGATGACTCGAAGCCCTCCTGATGCCTGGCATGATTACGCTAAGAAAACGTGAATCGCGTGATGAACAGATTGGACACACTGCGCGTGCGCAGCGACGCGCGTGCACATGCTGCCTCCGAGCGAGAAAAGCCATGCTGCACCGATGACGGATGCGTCCAACGGGACGACAGTCAGCCGCGGGTCACTGTTGCTCGAATGCTGACACGGCTGACGTACAGGCGTCAGTGCGTCAGAAACCCTGCTGGGCGAGGCTGTTGATGCTCACATAACACGCTCACCCATGATCATTGTCCCTTATTAATACTAATAATTGTCCTCTGGCCTTCCCATCACCATTTCTCAGTAGTCAGTACAAACACTCTACCTTTGTACGCCACACGTCAGACAGCCAATTATCCGCAACATCCCAACCGTTCATTGACCTGCTGAGAACTTGCTGAAAATATTGGGGATCGGATCATGCTAGTCCATTCAGCTGGCTAGCATACTATACACGGTTACACCCACCCCATTGGTGTTTTTTAGAAGGAAAAAAAAAAAAAATGTTATTCCTTGCTGACGGAGCCAGATGGGATTGTAGCCCGCTCTGCGGAGATTTTGCTCGTTCGCCAGCATGCCATGATATTTGACGCTACGTGGACGAGAATACCCCTTGCGATCATTCCCAGGCAAACAGCAGGGCTACAGAGACGGCACAGCTCTCCTCCTCAGATTTGCAACTAGAGTGCCGTGATTTTTGCTGCAAGAAAGAAGACTTTCGAAAAGCTTCGCTTCCATCCCGATGGGGTGAGGTTGCTCATATTCTAAGGATCTTTTGCATTTTAGGTCATGGCATCGTAAAAGCTTCTGGTATCAAAATTTTTTAATCTAAATTTTTTAACTTTTTATAACTATTATAATTTGTAATTATTTCTTCACATTTTCCTGTATAATTGTTTTAAATTTTTAATAATTTTTATATAACTACTTATACAATTAATTTACCTATTTTAACTTTATTATTTTTATTCTTCGTTATTACTCATATCATATTGTATTATTTTTTCTAGTTTTAAAAAATTTCACATCAAAAGCATTCGATTCAAAAGTTTTATTATTTTCTAAATGCACTTTTACTTTAGTTGTTGCGTAGTTGCTTTTTAATACATAAATTTTGCACATTTAATTTTAAAATTATATAAGTTTACTCTCTTTCTATTTTAAACTCTAGAATTCCACATTATTAGAATACATAACTAACTGCTGTTATTTATAAATAAAAAATTTTAAAACGCTCTTATGAGTTAGCTGAGTTGACTTGGACTTTATTTTTTGCCGTAGTTGAGTCAACTCATTCACACATGCGTACAGTGTAAATTTGATGCCCTAGTTAAGTCAACTTATATATATACACGAACAAGACAGTTTTGTATGACCTAATTGAGTTGATTCGAACTTGCAAACGGTGCAGTTTTTGTTGTGGACAAATTGATTCGACTCCTTTCAACCTCCATTTCATTATAAAAATTTTATTACAACTAATAACAATTTTTTCTTTCGTTTGGAGGCTTGTATCAACAACAAAATTTTAAATATAAAGGGGCAAACTTATAAAGTTTAAAAAGTAAATAAGCAAAACTCATAAATTAAGAAAAAAATAGTCAAAGTCAGAGGAATCAAAATGCAGAATCAACTGGTTACTTGACGATGAAGAGCAAGTATGGCGAATGCGGGCAAAAACTCATTGGCTTCATGCTGGCGACAAGAATACGGGTTTTTTTCATCGGGTGGCTTCTAATCGAAGACGCTCCAATTTCATTGAAGCCCTCTGCAACCAAAACGGCCAATGGGTGCAAGATCAGGACAGATTGCTTGAGCTATCAAGGGATCACTTTCAGCAAGTTTTCACTTCTTCGGCACCACCGACCGCATCCTGGATTCAGACCCTTATTTCCAAAAGAATAACCAACCATCATAGACACAATCTCACTGTACCTATGACTGCTGCGGAAGTTGCAAAAGCCCTGCGCGACATGAGCCCGACCAAGGCTCCTGGCCCGGATGGAATGTCTGCTGGCTTATTCCAAAAACATTGGAGTACGGTGGGCCAGAAGGTTTTTTTGTGGTGCAAAATGTTCATGGAAGAGACGGATCCCACTATACAGGCTGCCCAGCTCATGTCGGTCAACGCCACCACACTGATACTGATCCCAAAGAAGGCAGGCGCTCACGAGTTATCCCATTTCCGCCCCATCAGCCTGTGCAATGTGGTATATAAGATCCTAGCTAAGATTCTGGCGAACAGACTTAAGCAATGCCTCCACGAGGTTATCAATGACCACCAAAGCGCTTTTGTTCCGGGTCGCCTCATCACGGATAACATGCTGGTGGCCTACGAGGCCATTCACTATCTACGAAAACGACAAGGCCGGAAGCGGAATGAAATGACTATCAAACTAGACATGTCCAAGGCCTATGACAGGGTTGAGTGGGGGTTTCTTCAGCAAATTATGGCTGCCATGAATTTCAGCCCGCGCTGGATTAATTGGATCCTATCCTGTGTCTCTACTGTCAAATATAGGGTGAACATCAACGGAGTCAAATCCAGGTACTTTCAACCTCAGCGAGGCCTGCGGCAAGGGGACCCGCTATCTCCCTATCTATTTATTTTGTGCGCGGAAGGACTTTCTGCCCTCATAAACGATGCGGTCGCTCGCTCATGCATTCATGGGATCAAAATCAATCCAAGGGGGCCCATTCTTACCCATCTGTTGTTCGCTGACGATGCCATCATTTTTTTGCGGGCTTCTACTTCGGATGTCTCAAACTTTTTAGATACCATTCGAAGGTACTCGGAATCTTCTGGACAGGTCGTCAATGTTGACAAGACTGCAGTCTTCTTCAGTTCCAACACCAACTCGGCCTCTAGGCAGCATATTAAGTCATTATTGGGTTCTTCGGGGCAGAAAATTCTGAACTATCTTGGTCTACCTGCGTGGCTTGGGAGGTCAAAGAGAATGATGTTCAAAGGCCTGAGGGAGAGGGTATGGAGGAAAGTTCAAGGGTGGAAAGGCAGATTACTCTCATGGGGCGGTAAAGAGATCCTTATCAAGGCGGTAGCACAGGCAATCCCAACATACACGATGAACATTTTCCTGCTTCCCAAATCTCTCTTTTGACCTGAATGGCATGCTGAGTAGGTTTTGGTGGGGTGAACATGGAGGTAGACACAAAATGAGTTGGGTGGCTTGGCAGGACACGTGCAAGACAAAGTACTCGGGAGGGTTGGGTTTCTGGGACCTAAACATCTTCAATTATGCCCTCCTTGCAAAGCAGGTCTGGCGGCTCAATTCTCCTTCTAACTCATTATGTTACAGGATTCTAAAAGCTAAATACTTCCCGAATGAGGACATTTGGAACTGCCATGCAAAATCGTCTGATTCTTTCACTTGGAGGAGCATCCTCAAGGCCAGAGAGGTGATTCGCTTCAGATGCAGATGACGGATTGGTACCGGGGAGCGGGTCCAGTTTTTTAATGATCCCTGGATGGACACCTCCGTTACCAAGGCGGGGCCTCTACCACTGTCAATCCCGAATGATGTCAATGTTAGTTATTTTATCAATGGGACCACTCGGTCATGGAACAAGGAGCGCATCGTGGCGGCTGTGGGGGACGAAGGGTGGCGGGCAATATGTCAAATCTCCTCCCCTCCTCTGCACATGAAGACCAGAGATACTGGATGTTTGAACCTCATGGGGGGTTCACTGTTAAATCTGCTTACAGGGTGCTCCGCTCAGGATATGGTCCCTTCCCCCAATCCACTGCATACAAGGCAATATGGCGCACAAAGCTCCCATCCAAAATCCTCATTTTCGCCTGGAGACTCTTTATGGATAGACTCCCGACATTTTCCAACTTGCGGAACCGGGGCATTCATGTTGATCCTATGTGTCTTTTTTGCAGGGCTGCTATCGAAGATACTAACCATTTGTTCTCTGAATGTGCTCTAACCAGGAGGATCTGTTTGAGGGCTGCTAGACACTCCTTGTCACCTGCCACTGTTGAGGAGCTCGTCACATCCCTGGCGGAACGACATATGCCAAATGATCTCGCTTTCTTCATTCTCTGCTGCTGGAGGATCTGATTCTTGCGAAACTCCCTACGGGCTAATGGAACCAAACCGGATTTTTTCAATATTTGGGACTGGTGCAAGGAGTATATGGAGCAATATACCGAAGGGCCACCCCCCTCACTCTTGGGGGTGCAATTGATCGCACCTTGGTCCCCAGATGGACTAAACCCCCAGATGGGTATCTCAAAATGAATGTCGATGCTCGGATTATTAATAGGACTTCGTCTATGGGCTTTGCTGCGGTTATCAGGGACTCCAGTGGCGCTTTCGTTGCGGCTAAAGGATGGAGACTGAATGGTTCGTTGGACCCTTTACTTTTGGAGGCACGCACTTGCCTCTTGGGGGTCCACTGGGGTCTTCAACTCAACCTGACAAGATTCCAGATTGAATCGGACTCCCTCCTCCTCGTTCATTTCCTCTCTTCGGACGAACCCATTTCTTCCCTAACCGGTGTGATCATTGATGAAATTAAGGCTATCCTTCAATCTTCAAATTTCATTTCGGTTCATCATGTCCTAAGACAGGGGAATTCTGTGGCACATGCATTGGCCGATTTTGTTTCTTTTTCTATATTTGATCAACAGGTGTGGTGGGACAACCCCCTCATGTAATACACGAGAAAATCCGTACAGACATTTTTTTGTCAATGAATAACTCGGATCACCTTATCCATTCTCCCTCCCAAAGCAACAGGGAGAGGGGATAAGGTTTTCCTTTTCATCAAAAAAAAAAAATGCAGAAAACTTTATATTTCCGTGGACAGTAGTCGTACGTCCGAATCACGTATTCAGCTCCAAAAAATGTACGATATTGAAATAGAGATTAGCGAAGGGGTTTCTGGTAGTGGCAAAAAAGTACCAAACGGGTGGATCGGTCTTCAATTTCGGCTTGCACGCGCCATGTGTTTTATTTTGTGGGCTCGATGTGTATGTTACATGGCCCAAATGTTACATTCTCTTCAAGTTACGTCAACGGCTGAATGCACAAAAATTCATCACCCGTTCGAGTTGGGACTTGGGAAACGGAGCGGAGGTGTGTGGCAACTGCTCAAAGTTTACCTGACTCAGAAGTCAGAACTCAGAAGTAGGGGTGTGAGTTTTCCAAGGAGGATCAGATGAGTCCCACTACTAACGTGTCAGCAGCCAGCGTGTTGAACTGCCCCCTTAGAGCAGTTGCCCGCCCTGCTCTAATGGGTTTTGTTGCAGTTGGCAGGTCGAGACGAGAGGAACTGGACGAGGAAGAGCTGCTGCGTGGGAGCGTCCAAAGCGTCGTAGACAGGCAGCTGCAGAGATGAGGGCCATGAGGCCCCGTGCGCAGAAAAGCATGTGCTTCCCCATCGAATGCAGTAACGGGTGGCAGGGACGTCAGAGCATCAGGTCACTTGCCCGCTAGATATGAGGCGATGAGAAGGAAAGGCAGTTGAATCCGCTGTTCGACAGGTGTGCTGTGGAAGCCGTGGGCCATTGCGTGTCTGGTTGGAGATAAAATTGGTTGATAAAAAGTTTTAGGGTAAAAATTATTAAATTGATAAAAAATAATATGATATAATAATCATAATAATAAGGTGTAAAAAGAATAAGGTTAAAACAGATAGGTTAGTTGTATGGGTAGTTGTGTGTAAATGATTATTGTTTGTAAAAAAAATGTGAAAAAATAATTTTAAAAATATGGTAGTTATAAAAAGTGAAAAGTTTTATATTGAAAGGTTTTGGTTGATATTTTTTGTATCCAACCAAATACACCTAAATATATTGCGCTATCGAGCAATCACATCCAATAGCCGATGCGGTCAAGGGCAACCAGTAAAGATTCAGACCGCAGGTGCAACTTGGATGATCCAACCCTAAATTGGGTAGGATATGATGGAAAATTTTACCTATGGATACGGGTATGGTAGAAATAATTACCTAACCTCCTAAATAGGGTAAAGGTAGAGTATATACACTAGCTACCTGGAACCAACCTGAATATGTACTCACATGGATGTCCTAATAGTAAATAATTATAAATATATGTATATAAATAAATACATAATAATTTTTATCTCTCATTCACTAATAAATTATTGTTAGTTTGATTTTTGTATAAGGTTTGCATTTATAATGATCGATGATCATAACATGAATGCGGATAATGTGTTAATGTGATTATTAATATGGATAATGAGGTTGCAAAAATGTGGAAATAGATGTAAACAACAACAAAATAAAATTAATTATTAGGAGTGCAACCCTTTTTATTTTTAACATCTAGATGGTTGATAAAAATTTCACTCTATCCATTATATTTAACATCATTTATATTATCATAGAAATTCTCTCATTTATTTAATTTCACTGTATATTGGTCCTATCTATAAACGTGTAAAATCAACTTAATAAAATAATTTAATACTAAAATATCGATTTAAAGTAATATTTCAACATCTAAACCATCTAAAATATTATAAATATGTAGATAAATGATTCTATAAAGTATCGCTACATTCCAGTAATATGTGAATGGATCTAAGTATTTTTTTAATGTACACATGAACGTACATATTTTTGAGCAAATATAGCCTATGTACATATTGAATTTGGATGAAACTTGGTCTTCTAGTTAAACAAATTATGTTAAATACAACGAATGGATCAAATTTTTTTATTAAATATCAAAATCTTAAAAATGGAGGAGGTTATACAAAATTGCTTATATGTAACTCTATTACATAGATGCGTGCCCGATTAATTATAAACTATAAAGTCTAAAACGTTAATAAGTATTGCTTTATATTATTTAAAACAACATAAAAAATATATTTTAATATATCATCATTGGTTATTGGAGGAACAGATTTGGAATCAAATCTGGAACCAACCCTATGAGTAATGTGTATGATAGAATATAGTAGAAACTGACCTTGTAAATGGGTGGGGTGGAGTAAACTTTTTGAAAATAGGGTATAGATAGACTAGACTACTACCCGAACTGACCCGAGTTGCACCCCTAATTAAGAGCAAAGATAGATGAAGCACTCGATTCTCTTCCTGGCAGGTGTCTCTACTAGGGATGTAAATAAGATTAGTTTTAACTCGAATACGACTAACCCAACCTGATTTATAATAGGGTTGGGTTAGGCATTTTTTAAAAAATTATATAATTCGATTTAAACCGACCCAATTTCAAAGGTAGGTTGGTTTGGGTTGGATGATTGTCAACCCGAACCGACCCGATTTCATATATTAGTACACAATATAATAAATTATTAATAAATAGTCTTATATGATAACATAATAGATAAGAATTAACTAGACATTATTGTTTTGAAATAAAACTATTTAACAATTATATCATCATATAAGTCATAAATTGGAAAAGTATTTCTATCAAAAGGATTAATTGTTATTCTTTGACATAAATTTATATTTTAAAGTATATTAATTAAGCAAAATATTTTTAAATATTATATATTTATTTTCAATTTTTGTACGATTAAAATCGAGTTGGGTTAAGATATAAAAAAAAAGGTTGAAAGTTTATAAAATAAGTTAGGATTTTACTTACCCAATTCGAGTTCAACTCAACCTGATTTACACACGTAGTCTATGCGTCGCTGTACCTTGCGGGTTGAGACGGCTGCAAAGCGTAGTAGTATTTTATGTGTACTTTAAGTTATATACTAACATTAATCGATTAGCATCTGAATTTTAACTTTTTTTTTTTTTTTTTTGAAGAGAGTAGACCGTCTGAATTAATAACTAATCCATTCCGCAATTTTTTGTGCTCATAATAATGTATTCGGATATTTGAAAAATAAACTGTTTGGATTTTACAAATAACGATGTATGATGTCTGATGCTCCATTTTTCAAACCACATTGATCATCGGTACGGTATGAACGGCATCAAACGGATTGCCACGCTGCAGAAAGTTGGAAGGGTAGGTTTCAGTTTTGGTTGCGGAGTAGGGCCCGGAGATCCGACTCAATTGATAATTCAGGCCCATGAATTGTCGTTAAATGCTGGATGCGGTCCGTTCCTCCCCTGCTTGGAATGCTTGCTTCTATTGCTCCATTTCCGTGTTCAATTAAGGGCAGTAACTGATCAAGTTAGATGGATTAGAGTTTAATTTTAATTGTATTTTATTTAAAATTTTAATTTTTTTATTAATTCATTAATTTTTTTTAACTCTAATCCATTTATAACATATTTATCTATTGTTTGGTAATGTGGATAAAAATGAGATGAGAAGTAAGGTTCTGGAAAAATGTGGGAGTGATGTAATATGATAGGGATAAATTTTGAATAAATAAAATAGTTGAATAATAAAATATTTAAATATAGAGGTAAAAATGAAAAAATATGGTACTTGGGTAATTAAGATATCAAATTATTCCTTGAAAAATGTGTTTGAAAATGTGAGAAGTTTGCTTCCCTCTTCACTTCTCTTACCAAATAGTGCCTTAATAAACGAACGGGTTGTTAACAGATTGTATATGTTGAAAACAAGTTAACACCAAATTAATTTAAAGTCTTGACAGTTGAGAAAAATATATTGACAACTCAAAAGTATACCTGATTAGCTCGGAAATAAATGTTTCAATTGCCTCATCTAATACATGATGAGTGCCACAATATAGAGGGATATGGGAGAGGGAGAACGAAATTTACGATAGGAATGCCTTATATACCAGTATAAATGAGTTGTCAACAGGTTAGCAAGTTGGATAAGTTCAGTGGATTATTAAACGGATTGATGGGTTGTGAACATCTAACCATAATTTGTTTATTTAATTAAAAGGTTGAAGTGGTTAATGAATCATAACCTAGTTATTAAAATTTCAACCAAAATATATTTATAAACAGGTTGGATGGTTGATGCAATCCATTAACCCCTCAAGTTCTAACTTCCAACCATTCCATGCTCCGTTGTGAATGATGATTCACTTACGGACTATGAACTAGAGCACTTTTAAAATTAACTTTTTGTAACATGTAATTAATAATCCAAATGTATATTAGTCATGACTTTCGTACTAAATTTATATTAGTCCTGGTTTTCATATTGAAGTTACATGACAATGCAAATTTATTGGATTTGTCTAAAATTTGCTACAACCAGCACCCATTAATGAATTTTAACCATTAAATGCATACATGCTGATTTCTACAAAAGAAATAATTCTGTTAGCTCGGGCTAAGCGATTGTCTCGCTTAATGCACATCAAAAAACTTATTTACAATATTTTCTTTTAAGTAAAAATCTCAAAAAAAAATATACACATATCCAAAAATAATTTTATACTAGTTGCAATAAGAGCTTTATTTGATATTTTTCAAACAATATTTTGTTGTAGTGCTGAGCTTTAGGTTGGAATGTGATTGAATTGGAACGAAAGTGAGAATTGACAAGGTGGGGTTATCATGGCATAAATATATCGGATCATATATTTTCATATTAAAATTGTACTTAATTATAAAAAATACGATTAATTGTTTTGTTTTGTGAGATGGAAAGTTGGTTGGTTACATAAATTAAAACGATTTAAAATCTGAAATCCAATTTGGAGTTGCCCAACACGAACTGTGCTTCTTATGATAAAGTTCGATCTTTTTTTGTTGTTAATAAATGATAAAGTTCAATCTTTGAAACGATTAAATATCTTTATGCAAATCAAGAAAAGTAGAGAGTTGGAGAAGCAAATAAAAGTAGACTACAGGAAATTAGAAAGAAACATTGTGAAATAAGGAAAAAATGGCAAACTTTTTCATACTCTGTACTTAGCTAGCCGGATTTTTGAATTATTATTTAGATTTTAATTATTGTTTTATATTTTTCATATAAACAGCATATATGTATATTTTGCAACTATTTGTTCTTATCCTAATCATTATGTACCTCTCTACACTTGATCAACTTCACATCACCTTTTTTTTCCTCATACATTTTCATCCGCATGATATTTTTCTTCCAAACAACACCATTGGAAATAAAAAGAGACGTTTAGATAGGTAAATTTTTATGAGATATTGGGATCAGGTGGGAAGTGGGAAAGAAAAATAGTTTGAGAATTTTATAATTGATATAACATAATAAGGAAAAGTTGGAATAAATAGGATTATTAGATTGTTAAATCATTTACTGGAGAACATGTTACCCATGTGTCACACAAAGACCCAGACGTCTATTGGGCATGTGGGCTATAGCCTCACAGTGTGATATTGTCCGCTCTGGCCTGACAGCTTAGCCGCATGGCTTTAAAGCGCATCACACCATATTGAACTTGAGACTCACTTATAAATTACCAGGAACTTTCTCTCTTTTTCGATGTGGGATTTGGTTCTGGGCTATTACAAGCCCACCAGCTTCTGTCTGGTTCGTCCCCGAATCACAACCCAACTCTGGGCTTCTGCCTACAGCTCTGACTTTTACTGGTTTAACTTCTGAACCACATCTAATGGAGGGGGAGCCACTCTGATATTACTTTTCACTCACAGACCAAGAAAAGCAACCATTGGGTCTGACGCACAAAGTACACAGACCCAGAAAACGTCCATTGGGCCTGTGGGCTATGAACTTCACAGTGTGATATTGTCCGCTCCGGCCTAGAAGCTTAGCCGCATGACTTTAAAACGCGTCACACCATATTGAACTTGAGACTCACTTATAAACTACCATGAACTTTCTTCCCTTTTCGATGTGGGATTCGGTTCTGGGCTAGTACAAGCCCACCAGCTTCCGCCTGGTTCGTCTCCAAACCACAACCCAACTCTGGGCTTCTGCTTGCAGCCCTGACTTTGACTGGTTCAACTTTCGAACCACATCTACTGGAGGGGGAGCCGCTCTGATACCACTTGTCATGCACAGACCTAGAAAAACGACCATTGGGCCTGACGCACAGAGCGCACAGACCTAGAAAACGTTCATTGGGCATGTGGGTTATAGGCATCGTAGTGTGATATTGTCCACTTTGGCCTGATAGCTTAGTCGCACGGCTTTAAAATGTGTCACATCATATTGAACTTGAGACCCACTTATAAACTACCAGGAACTTTCTCCCCTTTTCGATGTAGGATTCGGTTCTGGGCTATTACAAGCCCACCGGCTTCTGCCTGGTTCGTCCCCGAACAACAACCCAACTTTGGGCTTCTGCCTGCAGCCCTGACTTTCACTGGTTCAACTCTCTGAACCACATTCACTGGAGGGGGAACCACTTTGATACCACTTGTCACATACAAACCCAGAAAAGTTACTATTGGGCCTAACACACATAGCACACAGACCTAGAAAGCGTCCATTGGACCCGTGGGCTATGAGCCTCACAGTGTGATATTGTCCGCTCTGGCCTGGCAGCTTAGCCGCACAACTTTAAAACGCGTCACGCCATATTGAACTTAAGACCAACCGATAAACTATCACGAACTTTCTCCCCTTTTCGATATGGGAATCAGTTCTGGGCTATTACACCATGCTTTCTTATCTCACTCCACACGTTCGTCTACCCAAACGTCCTCAAAGTTCACAACATGATAGGTTTTTTTTCCAAACTAGAATGACTCCTACTCGATTCAACAGTTCCATTCCAGCTGACTCAGCAAACACAGCAGAAAAGAATATGCTAACACTAAAGTTGCTTAATATATTTGATACTGAGATTATACAGGTACGGTAGAAAGCGGTTAAATGTTACTCCTCTCAATTTTAATATTATTTAATATCATTTTTTAGCTATGAAACTAAGTTTTAATTAAACAAAACACGCACATGGGCACATTTGCAGAAATATATATTCATATGTCAATTATAAAAATGCTTAAATTTACTTACATATATATTATAATATAATAATACTTTATATAATTATCTATCAACTATGTCTATTAGAGTAATTATATACCCTATAATTAAAGTAAGGGGTTGTTTCAATTCTTGAATGTAACCTATAACTGGATGAAAATGTAATCACTTCATGTATTAAGTAGGAAAAAATTATATTTGAAAATTTAAAAAAAGCTGTATTGAGAATGAAGAATAAGATTACGGGTAAGATTAATTTAACTCGAAAACTTTTTAAATCAAAATTTTTCAATCTAAATTTTTTTACTTTTTATAATTACCTTATTTTTAATCATTTTTCACATATTTCTGTACAAATATTTTATTTTTTAATTATTTATATTTAATTACTCATATAATTAAACTATTTATTTTAACTTTATTCTCTTTTTTTCCATAATTACCTTTATTACATTGCATCATATCATTTTCTCTCAATTTAAAACTTTTACTTAAAATATTTCATCTAAAATTTTTTATCACGTATCAAACACACAATAATGCTGTATTTTTTTTTTCAACGAGCAATAAATAATAATAACAACAATTATTATAACAAGCATGCCGTACCAAGGCCAAAATTTCCGTGCTCTCTTTCCAAACGGGCAAGCAATACGTTGATTTCTGAAACAGGCCAAAACGAGCGTGGGCCCAATCTCCGAAGCCGTCAAATATCCGCTTCCTCGTGCGCCTGTGGGGCCCACTGGATGGGAAACTGACATATCGAGCTGGGTTGGGCTGGGTTGTTCTGCAACGGCATAAATGCCTGTTGACACAGGCGAGCGTCAGCGGTGTTGGGAGATTTGGACGAACGTAGGGCGATGCCCTAAATGCCGACAGTTTTTAATTATTTCCTCTCCCTTCCTCCAGAAATACGTGCACGACTGTGACTAGCCCATACACACGCTTGTATCGAAACGTCCAAGCAGGCTTTCTTCCCTTTTTCGCGCTCCTGCCCTGCCCATCCTCCCACGAGTCCTCTCAGCTCATCTCGCTCGTCCACAATCACCCATCCATTCAAATTCTCTGCCTGATGCGACCTCTCCGTTTGTCTTCTTCCGGTTCTTCGGTTTTCGGGCCCCTCCCAGTCATGGTTTTCGGTGCGTTGGCTGCCGTGTCCATCGTTTCACGTCCGTTCTCTGCACAAGCTCCCCTGCACATGTGGGGTCCCATTTTTGATGGGCGGAGGGCCTTGAAGAGAATGTGAGCCGACATTCAAATCAGGGGATTGGACTGCTTAATTTGTTGGAGTGTCTTTCGGCGCCTGCTTTGAAATTTTGTACTTAAGCCATGCTTACAGCCATTTACATCTCATCGTCTGTTCTTGCACCCGTTTGTCAGCATCAGCATTGAATTCAGCGTGTCTAAGTTTTTTTTATTGGAGTATATTTCCACCATAACTCAATTAATATCACATTCAAAACTCTAAAGGCCTGTTTGACATTCACTAAAAGTTTTGGACGTGTTTTTTTGGTTAAAAAAACATCAACCGGAATCAGTGGTGTTGGAGAGGTTTGCTGGTGCGCGCATTAATACAGCTCTGCATTAATTATTTAGAGTTAACATGAGCATACAAAACGCAATTATTTAGAGTTAACATGAGCATACAAAACACAGGTTTCAATGAGGCTCAATGCACCCGGATGTACTACACTTATTTTTTTATATTTTTTAAAAAAATTTTCATGAAATTGTTAATCTAAGTATATTTAACATATGTATCAATTTTTACCATTTTTTGAGACTTTTAAATATTTTTGTTTTAGATTTTTAAAAATCAGTGACATTTTAAATTACTAAAAATGCTATTGATTTTTAAAAATCTAAAAATATCCAAAATTGGTAAAAATTGATAAATATGTTAAATACACTTAGATTAACCGTTGTATACAAAAATTTTCAAAAAAAATTAAAAAAATGGTTGTATGCACCAGGGATGCACTCGGGCGCATACAACTGCAACCCACAAAATGCCATTTATTGCTGGGAAAATTAGGGAGGCAGCTTCTCGCCGTTTTTCTCATCTTCCGACGTCCCTACCAGGGCTCGTATGGGCAGCTTGGCAGAGATGACTTAACATGTTTTTGCTCAAACACCCCAGCCTTGAAAAGTTTTACCCACTTGTGTGAGTTTTCATGAATGTCAAACAGACCCTAAGACAATTCTAACAATGTTTCCAAATGGAGACAACAAGCTCCCAAATATCAATGGGGGAGACCACCAGCTCCCAACCAATATAAGGAGGATTACATGCCCCCACTGAAAATTTGGTTTGAAATCCCCAACTGGGGATTCAAACACGCACCAGCTGGAAACGAAAGCTTCGTTCCGCGGCTAGTGACCAAACGAGCGCCGCTCGTTTGGTGTGTGTTTAAGTTATTTAAGGCCATATTTGTTTAAAATTTTTTTGGTGTAAAATTTTTTAAATTCGAAGATAAATATGTGATATGTTTGAAGTAATGATGAAGAGTAAAGAAAACGAAGTTAAAAATAGATAGATTAGTTATATAGGTAATTATATAGAAATGACTAGAAACTAGAATAGTTGTACAGGAAGATGTGAAAAAATGATTTAAAAATAAGATAGTTATAAAGAATAAAAAAATTTTACATAAGAGATATTTGGTAATTAATATTTTCGCAGGATCGTGCGATGATGTGAAAATTGGAAAATGAAATATTTTGAAAATTATGTGATTAATAGGAAATAATATTGGTAGAGTTGAAATAATTAAGGTTGCTGTAAAAGAATGATTGAAATGTAGGGGTAAAAATGAAAAAAAATGTAATTATTAATGAAGTAAGTGATTGCCTCATGAAATGTATCCTCACCTTATGCCACGGTTTCCCATGCTTACAAGATACCAAATGTTTTCTTAGTTTGTCCTTTTTTTCCTCACTGCCAATACACCCATAAAATTTTGTACTATCTAGAATTATTATATTTTTAATTATTTTTTCATATTTTCATATATAATTATCTTATTTTTTAATCATTTAAACATAGTTATCCATAGAATCAACCTATATATTTTAATTTTATTATATTTATTATAGTTATCCCAAATATGACCTAAATTTTTATTAAAATTATTCATACAATCTTTCAATTTTCAATATATATTTATTTTACTTTTCTTTTTAATATTTTTTTTTGTTCTCAATATAATTTTTCTACTTTCCTATGCATGTTAAATTATCATCATCTAGGCTTCTCGTCTACTCAATAATTCAAAACTTAGGGAGGTTGATCAACCATTAACACCGCCACTCATGCTTCTTCATTTGGTAATCTTTCTTTGTAATTGATTTTAGCTTTCACTGGGCCAAAAATAATAATAATAATAAAAAAGGAAACTGATAACCAAAAAAAGACTTAAGAATTGCTTGTTAAAGGGAGCAGTGGAAAAGATGAAAAATTAGATTTTTGAAAATTGTGAAAGTGATATAATACGATAAAAATAAAATAAGAATAAATAAGATAATTATGTAATAAAATAATGAAATAAATGAGCAACGATAGAAAAAAGTATCATAGTTAAGCAATTATTACGTTAAATCATTTCTTGAAATATGTGTAAGGATAGATAGGAATTTTGCTTTTCTCCCCACTAGTAATGATGACTTTAACTTTTAAACCAGATATAATATCACATTGCTTTAGCCAAAATTAAGCATTTAAAATCCTTTCTTAAATATTAAGTTATTTTTGAAAACATCTAACATTTCTAGCTTGACCTTCTAAATTGCATTCTATTTAAGCCTATTTACGAATAAAGAAATCTAGAAAATTTTTAAAATATCATTTCAAATCTACTTTTCTTTCTTTTAGAATTTATCTGTCATAACAATATTTTTTTCAATTAATACATATGTTTCTATATACATATGTTTCGATTAAAGAACACACTTGTCTTTGCTTGTTTCATTTTAAATTTCCTCTGTTTTAAAGTTTTTATTTGGTGAGGCTTTGATTATAATTATATTTATTTAAAAAAATTAACATTTTCAATCGCCAAATGTATTATAAATTATTGTTTCTTATCTATTTTTAACATTATTCTTATTAGCGTGCCTATATATATATATTTTCCCTTTCTATTGCTTCTTCCTGTTCATTCACCCTTTCCCAATTGGATTGCCATGGCATAACTAATTTTGTTGTCATTCTCTTCTTGTTATCTGTGCTAAAAAACTTTTAAATATTTTAAAACTAATTTGTGCGTAATTTGTTATTGTTTTCAAGATTACCACAGATTCATGATATCATTCTCGTTTTATAATATACATTTACCCTAACATAAAAAAATAATAAATAATATAAAAATAATCCCTCATCATCCAATCTACTCGCACCAATCCAAGTTAGATGCTTCCAAACACGTCTGCGGAGCACAAACAGAATCTTTCGCTTGTTATTTTATTTATTTATTTTGATGAAAAAGCGCTTCTTAGAGTTGCCCTTAGGGTGTGTTTGGTAATAAGTGAAAATTATCAAGTTAAAATTTTTCAATCTAAAATTTTTCATTCTCCACAACTATTTTATTTTTTAATCATTTATTCACATTTTTCTATACAATTACCCTACTTTTCAATCATTTCTACACAACTACCAACACAACTAACCTATCTATTTCAACTTTATCCTATTTATTCTTTATCATTACCTTTATCAATCACATCATTTGACAACTTATACTCTTTATAATTTTTCATCAACAATTTTATCCATTCCCAAACACTGCTTAAATATCTCGACCAATGAATTGACACGATTTCTTGACGATGAATTCTGAAAATATCTCGAATTCTTCATGTCAAAGTTGATTATTATTCTTAGGTACTTGATTTTACTTCGACCGATTTTAGGATCATTGGATTCTATCAACGGATAAAAGCTCGGACATATATTCCCACACACTACTTTTCCCAACAATAACCTCATCGTACATACGTATCTCTCGATAAAATCAGAAGAGAAATCCCTCGGAGACCGTACTAGGTTTTAAAAAATCACAAAGGTAAAGATTTAATACTTCGAGGTGTATTTATTTAGAGTAGAATTGAAAGTAAAAAATGAAAATATAAAAGTCGACCTTCTGTTATCTTATTTTTTCGTCATTTTTACTATGTGTTTTAATAATTTCTCATATCTCTTCAAATATTTTCTTATATATTTTCACGAAAGTATCTTATCTTTATTTTTGTTTTACGACAATCATATCCATTTCATTTCCATTATCCATTTTTTGTTTTTTCATAAACAAACATGCTTTTAAAATAAATATAAAGGTTACATGCTTTCCATTAGTTTTAAAATTTTAAAACATATTTTTGGAAATCTAAGTCATTTATCCTATTTAACATATCTTGTTTTCTTATGCTATAAAAAAAATTTCAATAGAAACTTAAATATTACGAAAATAACATTTTTCCAATGATCGTTTATATCTATTAAATTTTTTGAAAATGTATAATATAAATATATTAGATTAGGTTTTTGAAATGATATACAAATGCATATATAATTATAGATAAACAAGATAAATAATTTAGATTTAGAAAACATAGTGTGTGTTTAGGAAGTGATAAAACTTTTGAATAAAAATTTTTTGGTATAAAAATTGTTAAAATAAAAGAAAATTATGTGATATGATAAAGGTAATGACAAAGGGTTAAAAAAAATAAAATTAAAATAGATAGGTTAGTTGTATAGATAGTTGTGTAGAAATGACGGAAAAATATGAATAGTTGTATAGGAAGATATGAAAAAATGTTCTGAATAATGAAATTATGGAAAAATAACCCACTTGATCAATACTATAATATTTTTGCAAAATATCGTTAATATGTATGTTTTATACGTAATTTATAAACTTATATAGAAATGTAAACTACAATGCGCTTGAAATGACCGACTCCACAGATCTCATGGTCATCGCATGCGTTGATTAATTTGGCTCAAATAAAAAATTATTTCGTCATTGAATTGGTACCCATAACACGCTCTGGCATGGGTGGTGGTCGAGGCGCGTGCCCGCAGATAATAACAAGACAAAACATATTATCTTGCATAGTATACTTTTACGTCATTTGCAAGGCACTCCAAGAAATTTGATTATTGGTAATGATATTTTTTTGAAGAAAATTTTTGATTCAAAATGTTCATTGCATGGAGGTGGAACCGATTGGAATATTCAAAAAATATTATTAGAAAAATTGAAAGTTAGTAAAATATTTGTAGAATATTATCAAAAAATTGTAAGAATGTTTGGAGACTTAAAATATAATACGGATTGAAATGATATAAATATATATCTATCGAAAAAATATTCCTCGCATGATAATCAAAATTTCAATTTGTTGGATAAGCTTTACTAAAGTCAACTGATTATATCCCTGCCTTCTGTTAATGATAGTTGATAAGAACAAACTTTTCTTTAATAAGAGAGGGCGCACTAAGAATTATATATATATATTCGAAATACATCTCGCTCAAATGGACTTAATAATCGAAAAAGTAGTCAGTTTAACGACAAATAATTAATTAATTAAAATATACGAGCAAAGATGGAAAAATCATATACAAGGACAGCACCTTGATTTGGGAGATGGAGGGCAGCAGCATGCGAGCATCTTCCTTCAAACGCAACCACGGGCTTATTGAATTGGCGTGAAAACAGGTGCATGCATCTCGCGTTATACGCATTAATTGTGAGCAAACATTGAGCCGTATTAGGTGAAATATCGCCCTAACTAATCATTCCATACATGGCCCCCGTGGCTTTTAGGAATTTAAACCATGTCCTAATTGGACGGTAGCTCTTGACCAAACCGACCATGAAGCATGGTAACTGAAAGGTAATGATAATCCTATGCTACTAGGCATAAATCATAATATATATATTTTTTTCTCTTTTGAAATGTAATGATAATTATCATTGGAGATCTAAATAATAACTTAAAATTGCAATGGTCTGTGCGCAAAAGGGACCCTACGAGAATGGGAAGAATGCTACATTCACAAAAAGTATTTGCTTGTTTACAAAAAAAAAAAAACAACAACTTATTTTTATATCTGTATACAAATTTTCTCAATTATCATACATTTTTATCATTTACAACATCCAATAATGTTTTTCATCTATCTTACATTTATTTGATCTTGTTTGTAACATTTGTTATGAAATTTGCCCTAATACTTGGAATAACTTTTTCTTCACACAACCAAAAAAAAAAAATTACATATTTGCATTGTATTTTCTGAAATTTTAAAGAAAATTGACCTTTTATAACATTAATTTAATGACACTTACAAATTTTATCATAAAAGACACTGTTTGGCAATGCAAAAATTCTTATCGCTAACAATTAGTTTTTAGGGGCAATTATAAAATGAATGTAAAAGTGATCTTTTAGCAGCATGACCCATTTGCAAAACTATAGTTTTAATCAAGGGTGGGAATTAGGATGAATTACCCCGTGATCCACGTCTCGCATATTCTTTTTTTACTAAAAAAAACTAACATTTTTATAACTTGTATAATGATAGGTCAGAAATTTTAACAAAAATATAAAAATAAAGTTGAAATGGATCAACCATATCCAAATATATTCATTTCTTGAAAAGTATAAGTATATTTTTAATTTTTATGCTCGTTTTCTTTCAATATCTTAAATGATTTATGATTAATTGTATCGACTTTATAAAAATTGAAGAAGAAGCATTCTATATATATGCATAATTCTTATGTATAGTTATAATTTTTTAGTATTTTAGAAACACTGGCCAAAAAACTATTATTTGAGGAAAATGTTTTTAAAAACGAGATAATTCATCCTAAATGAAATACATTTTATTAACATGTATAATAAAGCTATGCTATATTTATTCAGGTTTGGTTTAGTAATGATATTTAGTTTTTTAATGAATAAAATATTAAATGATACAATATTTAAAGTTTGTGTAGATATCTTTATATTTAGTAAGTGCATAGATTTTTAAAATCATTTTATTTGTTCAGTATTTTTTTATCCGACCTATTGTCTTGATATTGATTTGAGATTAACCCAAAATTTGTCCTAGAATTTATTGAAAAAAGATTAAATTGATCTTGTCTTGATCCTATGCAATATAACGGGATACTCAACGTGTGAATTGCAATACTCACTCACCTCTAGTTTTTGTGACAATTTTTATTCATTCATTTATATACGTACATCAGCCATATGATATTTTTAGTAACCATTTTTGAAAAACAATGTTAGAGGCTTTTTTGATTGTTCCATTGAGGTGTCAACGTGTGGATTGAGATATATCAAAACTAATTCAATGAGCATGGATACAAAACTCATTTTTAAATTTTTTTGAAAATTTTTCACACAACCATTAATCTAAATATATTCAACATGTGTATCAATTTTTACTATTTTTGGACATTTTAAAATATTTTTTCGGATTTTTAAAAGTCCAAAAAATCCAAAAACTCCAAAAATAGTAAAAATTGATACACATGTTAAATTGAAATAAGTTTAAGCGTAACTGAAAGACCAATTTTTATAATGCCGCAGAAATCAGCTATCTGCTATCTGCAAGCATCAATCCTCTTCTTTTTGTAATTTTTCACATAAGAAGAAACACCTTATGTTTGACTGTACACAAAAACATTTCATTGTTTCTAAATTGCTATGAATAATTTTCAATTTCAGAATTCCTTATCAATTATTGGATCCACAAGCAATCAAAATAAAATTCCCTATTAATCAGTGCATCAAAATTTTGTAGAGCGCGATCTAATGATATTATTACATGATCCTCATATTTGACTTTGGTTAACACAGGGGGCTTTTGCGAATAAAGTTTACAAATAAGTTTTTTTTTATAAAAAAAAAACATAATCCATTGTCATGAGAGCGAATTGCGAAATGGAAAAATTGATGAAAAAAATAACTAAATGTGGCCGAGCATTGTCTAAGTGGTCAACTGCAAATATCTTGAGCCAGATATATTAATCAATACAACTCAGCCTTTTTCTACCCAGAAGTCAAAGAATGTAAAGAATAGATCTTGAATATATCCAAGGTGGGGATCAGTACAGCATTATGTCATGCTTTTGAAAGCTACAATCATCTTCTCCTGTTTAATTAGTGGATAAACACCAATTAATGATATCTTCCTATTATCAATATCATAATGTAACCACGCGTATTTAACAACGCAATCTAAGTGAGAACGATCACCTACAAATCTACAGTCGGCTGTAGTTGGTAGATTAGTTTACCCTCCAGCGCGTCCCCGTTGCCACTGGAAAGATTAGAACAGAATCTCCTGACACTCTCTGCACTCATACTGCTTTTGTCTTGACCCGTCTCACATGCTTATCATGAAGGCCTAGTTTGGGTTGGTGGAAATTAAAGAGCTAATCTTTTGAAGCTATGGTGTCATAGTCTCATAGAGTGTGTTGTAGAAGAGAGAGGCAATGCCTCAATGGCCAATGAGCCTTTTTTTTTTTTTTTTTTTGAATTCGTACTTTTTCAATTCTGATTGGTGAAATTTTTTTTATACATTTGTTAATCTGAGTATATTTAACATGAAAGTATCAAGTTTCACCATTGTCGATTCTTTTATTTTTTTTTATTTTTGAAAATCAGTGACATTCAAAAAAAATAAAAAAGGTTAAATGTACTCGGGTATACCAAAGCTAAGTGCACCTGAGTGCATTTAGCCTCAATATCGTATATATACGTGTGTTAGAAATATTCAGGTGCAGTTACCTGCATCATAAATTACGGTGCAATTACCTCAAAACGGGCTCCACATGATCATAAATTATAATCTACTCCACCATTTATATTTAGAGTTATGTATTCTATTACCATACAAATTTTTATCCTACTTGGATATGTGTATGAACCCCATTTGAAAATGATATAAATTCAATGTAATAAAATAGTTTGAAGTAAATAACAACTTTAAAGTTACTTTTTCAACTTGTAAACTATTTGTTATAAAATTTATATATAAATAAATGATTATATAAAGTATCAATACATTTAAGTATCTATAGGACCAATTTTGGACCAAATGTACAACAAGTTCAGGTGCAGGCAATTGTACCAACAAGGGTCTCTCTATATATCATCTCATGACAATATGTAAGAGTACAATAAATTATTTAGAAGGTACGCGTTTGGTTGGATGAAAACAAAGGAAACCTAAGTTTAATTTAAATAGCGAATGAAAACAAAATAGATAATATCTACATGACAGGTACATATATAATTCAAAAGTAGATTGAGTTCAATTAACGCAACTAAATAACTCAAATTTTTTTTAGAAAAAATCAGTATTCAATCAAAATATCTCATGTACTGAGATTGAATTGAACTTGAACTTGACAAACTCAAGCTAATGTGTTTATTAAGAACTGACGCATTTAGAAATAAATGTTAGGTTGAGTTGGTTTAAGCTATTAGAAATTCAAATTCAACTTTGAGCATGTTCAATTCTGTTGAAGCTTATTGACTAATAGTTGATAAATAGTTCTATTTTTATTACATAATATGAAATCATTTACTTTTTTTAACTCAAAGTTGAGATTATACACATGCACCCACAATGTGAAATTATCGAGCTATCCCATTGTCCACGATAGTTGATAAATAGTTAAAATTAACAAGTAATTGATATCAGTGAATTATCAAAGGATATGTACTGTCACCAAAATTATTTAGCAATCAAATTGTAACTTTTAGTAATGAATGGATGATGTAGGTAGATCTTAATTCGCGCGGAGTGTTTGTCGTCCAATGAGGATGACATGCAAGTTTTTTTTTTATAGATCCGAATAAAAATGCAAAAAAATCATCATTATGCAACGAAAATGGTTGACAGTGAAAAAAGTGAAGGAGAGAAGCAGCTTGCAATCAAAACCAAAGTGACCCTCACGAATTAACTAGGGGTGCAACTTGGTACCGAGTTGATTCGAACCCGCCTGACTTGACTTTGGCTTCAGAATCAAGTTTGGGTTTTATTTTTGAAAATTTTTAAATTAGACATAGTTTCAACACCACCCCAAAAAACTCAAAATCAATACCATGTTTGCATCGACCTGGTACTAACCCGATATTTTTTGTAATTTGTTTATGTATTAAATATTTCAATTATAATTGTGATAAAAATTATTTCATATAATCTTAACTTAATTAAACTGTAAAACGTATATTCTAAAACCTAAATATTATATAGATTTGTTTATAAAGTTGAATATCATTACATCTATATTAACTTTATTTGTAAATAATTCTAAACACATTAACTCTTTAAAATTGCCGCATATATACTAATTAACTCAAGATATATAAGTTTTACATATATTAAAATTTAGATAGTGAGTTCATGTAATCTCTTTTATTTTTCTTACATTGATTGTTATATGTAAATTCATATGTTTTTTGTACTGAAAATTATCTTTTAATTAAAAGACTAATTTTCATTAAAATCAAAGATATTGTAGGTCAATTTATATACTAATGTGCAAATACATTAATGTTTAAAAAATTCACTATCTTTATTGGTAATTTCAATTTCTATTAATTTGAGAGTAACTTAAATTTCAACTCGAAATAAAAATTGTCCTGTGTCCAAACCCAACCCAAACTTAAATTTTAATATTAAGATTAGAATTTGAATTCGTTTTACGTTGATAGGCTATTCGAACCTAGTACAATCGGACGCATGTTGCACCCAAGAGGAACGCGGTCAATCCAAGTGGCACGAGGATTAAAAATGAAAAATAAAATGGCACTGGGGAAGCTAGTCAGAGGATGCAGCGGGAAACATGGGAGATACGTGATGATCGGCCGTGGCAAGTCCTCTACCTTGGCCAGCCGCGCCGCATTCATTAAAAAACTCAAATGAAACTATTATGTTAAGTACGAATCCCATGCGAAAAAGGAGGATTAGTTGAACGATACGCTGCTATAAGTCACGTACGCTTGTCTCGCGACACATGACAAATGGATATTTTTATTTATTTATTTGTGGATTTGCATTTATTGCCCACCGATCACTTAATCAGATAATCACGTGGATGATCTGAAACCCCATTTTTTAAAATTCACTTCCGTCAGCAGGATGTCCAGGTTTTCCCCCACAATCGTGATAGGCCTGCTTGGACCAAATGATCAAATTAGAATTTAGAACCCCAAAATGTAACTCCATCGTAATATGTTTGAAGCTTTTGCTATCGTGGGTTAAATTCAATTTATGCTATATCCTTAGCAATCACTCTGACTCTGAGTCTCTGACTAGTTTTATGTATGAATTAATTACAGTTGTTTGTCCCAGTGTTTGATAAACCACGAATAAAATGGGATGTGTGAGAATGGAAAAGTTTAAAGTATTAATTACTTAAATATTTTTCATTTCTATCTATATATTTTAATCATTGTTCATATGTTTTATATAATCATCCTTCCTATTTAAATTTTTTCATTTTTATATATATTCTAATTATTTTTCATATATTTTATTAATATCCTTCCCTTTTCACCTTATTCATACTTTACCCATATTGTATTAATTTCATTTCATTCTATTCCCACCATATACATACATATATACCAACATTAATAAAAATGAATGAAACACTTGCAACTTCAAGATTAAACAAAACTGTTTTTGCCTATTTATATTTTGGCCATTACGTAAATCAGTCACGTGTTCAAGAGGTTGTATTTTTTTTTACCACTGCAGCCACGAGGCGACTGCGGTCCGGTTCATTCTTTCCGTGCTTACAGCAACGTTTGGTAACAATGGTGCATGAGAAGCTATTTTTTACCTCTTTTTTGAAAAATAGTTTAATATTTTAATTATTTAATTATTCAAATTTTAATTTTATATTTCAATTATTTTCTTAAACAATTAGTCTAAATTTTCAAGCTTTGCCCCTGTATTCAACAACATTGTCATACCTATTAAAAATATGATTTGCTTCACCTCCTCACTCTCTCTTTTTCCATACGTTACCAAAGGATGCCGACGTCTGTTATTTACCGCGCAGTTAAAAACCATGAATCCGGTAAAGGTCGGAGAACTGATCACTGCACCAAAAAACCGTGGCACTGTCTGTTACGATTTGGGGATGACCAGTACGATCATCCTGTGATTTATTTAAAGAGATTATGTTCTCCAAGAAGACAGCATCAATTTAAAACCGAGCCTCGTAATTAGGACGAAATCCTGCCGTTCTTTCAAGCCATAACGTCGAGCTAATTCCACTGCGCAACTCATCAGCCGATCTGATATTTTCTACTTTCTAACCGGTAAATTCGTACGGTAAAAAATGACTCGTTGGGCTGCTGCGAGTGCTTATTTCTTGGTTGGAGAGCAGAAAGTACTCCCACTACTGGAGCTGGAGAGTGAACTGCGAGAGTGAGAGAGTGCTGAGAAGAGGATGCGATAATGATAATGAAACCGGTTGTAGCCGGTGAATCAGCAGCGAAGCGAGCCGAGCGGGTGTCGATCGATCCGTCTCTCGGGGCAATTGAGACGAGAGGGAGTTTCAGAAACGGGAAAAGTGTTTATATTACGAAGAAGGCAAAGCCTTCGAGCGGAGCGGCATGACATGGCCGAGCATTGCTGGCCACAATTTCGTCCGTTTTCTTATCTTTAAAAAGTAGTAATAATATATTAAATAAAAGTGGGGGAAGAGGAGAGACCGGGGTGAGGGGAGTAACGGGGAGGGGTGGGGGGGCCAGTCCAGAAAGGAAAAGGAAAAAAAAAAAAAAAAAAAAAAAAAAAATCCGCGACAGGAAAAGCGCATCCATGGAATTCGAAGATCAAGACGATCCGGATGAAGAGATGGGCCTCCCGGTCTCCGCCAGCTACGACTCGTTCCCGCGAACCAGGACACCAGCCAGCGCCGCAGCCGAAGCGAGTCACCATCGCAGCAGCAGCAGGCCCGCCAGGTATCGCGAGTGTCAGAAGAACCACGCCGTCAGCATCGGAGGTCATGCTGTGGACGGCTGCGGCGAGTTCATGCCAGCTGGCGACGAGGGAAGCCTGGACGCGCTCAAGTGCGCCGCGTGCGGATGCCACCGCAACTTTCACCGAAAGGAGGTGGAGGGCGGAGGGGTCCCCGGGGCAGGGGAGTTGGGGTTCCAGCAGCAGCCGCCGCACCACCACTTTCCCCACCACCCCTTCTCTGCGCCTTACTACCGTGCTCCCGCGGGCTACTTTCTCGCCGCCCCGCCTCACTATAGGCCTCCGACTCCCCTCGCGCTCCCCTCCACCTCCGGGGGTGGGGCCCACAGCCGGGACGATCAGGACGACGTGTCCAACAACCCGTCCAGCAGCGGCGGTGGTGGCGGAGGGATGGGCACTCCGGCGGGCACGAAGAAGCGGTTCCGGACCAAGTTTACCCCGGAGCAGAAGGAGAAGATGCGGGAATTCGCGGAGAAGGTGGGGTGGAGGATACAGAAGCACGACGAGGCCGCCGTGCAGCAGTTCTGCAACGACGCGTGCGTCCAGAGGCACGTGCTCAAGGTCTGGATGCACAACAACAAGCACACCATCGGTAAGAAACCCTAGCTCCCCACGGAATTACGCTCGCTGCTGCAAAGAGAAAAAAAATGGTGGGAAACGGAAATCGGAGCTGCCCATTTCTCTCGCTTGGCCAAAAACGCCGTCTCCTGATCCGATTATCTCACTTTCTCTGCTGCATTGCATTGTTGCCACTTATGAGACCATTGCTCATCACCTCCGAAATATATGATTATTAGCTTTACTTAGGCTGACTTTTCTAGGGCTTTTTAGGGTTTTTCCTCGAAGAAGGTTGTAGGGGATTTTCTATCAGAATCGTGGGGGAGATGATGTTCAGACATTTGTGGGTTTAGTGCTATTTGCCTCCTTTGATGCCAGCATTTTCCAAGAAAGAGCTTGAAACGCGTGGGAAGCATGCAGCATCTGCCGTATACATGTGTCCGCTCTTTCTCTCCGTCTCTCTACTTCCATGCAAAGCAATGTATGTATTTAGGCGCTTGTATGGGTTCAAGACAATCCAATCTTCTTTTTCTTTCAACATATAGCCTGCCTATATGATCGCAGCAAGCTGTATTGGCATTTCCATGAATGGGAAGAAGAGATTACGGATTAAGGATGAGAGTTCCGCCGCAATGATTTTCTTTCGTTTCTTCATAGTTTTCATTATTGTTTGTTTATCCTCTCCGGATTTGCATACAGCCATCTATCGCATTTTTGGTTTGGGTACGCATTCTCTTGCATTATCCTAGCTCCCTCAGCGGGACAAGACCGTGCTATGCCAATTGAAACATGATGGTGGTAGAAATCAGTTTTCTTCGGGAAAATGAGCCCCTTTTCTATTTTTGCTTTCGTTATTTCTTGTGATTTTAATCAAATGCAGCATCATCTTATCTTGTCTACAGCTCAAATCAGTCATCTCTTTCCTTCGATTTCATTTGATTTTTCTGGGTGCCAAAGAATACCCTTTGATTGTCTTGCATTTCAAGACAAAAACTAGCAAGAGTAAAAGAGAAAAATCCTTGCCGTACTTGTTTTAACTACCTATGAAATAGAACAAATCGAGTTTTGATTATCTTCAATTAATGGCTTTCTTTTATGGGAAAACAGTGCCTTTGGCCAAGCTGAGAAGTATGATGTATTTATTTTTGCTTCAATTGGAATTCCTACTATTAGCATCCTTTAGAAAAGTGAGTCTCCAAATGGGTCTCATTTATTTTGTGGGAGTTATTCCGGACCTTAGAAATTCCAATTAATTTTCAGGTGGGCCTAGCCATTAGGAGCCAACATAATAAGGTTTTGTTTTTCTAATGATCGGATCAGTTCCCACCAGAGGTAGAAATAACCACAAAGCTGACAAGTGGGGACAACTCCAGCCGTTCAGTTAACAGCCTGGAAATAGATGGGCATGAGAACGAACGGTCAGCACCAGAACCTAAAAATGATGGGCGTGAGATGAGTTTGTTGGTCTTTCAATCTGAGATTTTCTTTTGGAATACGGCCCATGCAGCGGTGACGCTGCGCAAACCATTTTCCCTGGACCACTGAGTTGTGGTCCCTTGTTATAATGAAACACTCAGAAGCACGCTGCAGGCTTGACTCGAGGATCATATGATTCCTCAGTGGTGAAAGAATATAAGGTAAATTAAAGCATTGAAGGAGGTCACACTAGAAGCATATAATGCTATGTAGTCTGCGATGGAAGTTTTTAATGAGGTGAAAGTGATATCGGTAGCGGTACTTTAATGGGGAGGAGGAGAAGACTTGCATACATTTTTCTTTTTTCTTTTTTAAAAAAATATTATTGTTTTGCTGCGTTTTGTTATAGCACATTGGATCAAATTCTCTTCTTCAAATTCTAATTTCGAGGAATACCAAATTCAACTCTTGGCAAACCATGTTGTTTAATTGCTTCACTTTATTATTTCATGCATAGTCTGAGGAACATCTCTTTATCCCGTTTCTTTGCATGTTGGCTTTACCATTTCTTTATAATTATTAATTTAGAAGTAAGCTGATTTGTCAACTACTGGTACTTTGACTAGCTCATGAAATGAAGGTTACACAACCCATGCCAATGTGCATTGAACAAGAATTTCATGCGGGCCACCGAACCATACAGATACAGACGAGATCAAACAAGGTCAAAAAAAAAAAAAAAAAAATTCTATCTTTTACTAATGAGCATTTTGTCAGGACAACATCTAGTCATGCAAAGGTCATTTTCGAGTACTCTATGCTCCTGCCTTGTCTGCTGTGTGCACAATGCATATGTCCTTCTTGCAGAAACTGCCAAACACGTGTGTTTGAGGAGGATAATAGGCATTCTATAGAGGGTAGCATGTGTCATTATCTCTTTCTGACGTCCCGCTTTCCCCTCGGTATATATGATAAAACCTTACTTCTTACAACTTAACCTTCTTCAAAAGAAAGGGTTTCTTGCGAAGTAAACAAATCGAATAAGGGTCAAGGGAAGATTCTACCTCCCTCCACCCTCCCCAACAATGGTAGAGATGCATGATGCATGGCGGAGGGAGATCAGTAGCTAGTAATCACAAATGTATGTGTGTTTTCTTCCATTGTCATTTCAAGCTTAATGTCATTGCTTACATTTTTACTCAAAATCACCATCAGATTTAGTGACTTCATTTAGCAGGTTTTAAGACAAGCCATTTGGTTCTTTGCCTTCATTTGTATGCTTTTATCGCTTTTCTTTATAACAAACCACTTTCACCTTTTTCAGAGTTGGAATCTCCTCAGGCATGAGGCTTGTTGCCATCTTAACCCTATCTCTCACTCTGTTTGATCATACCAACTTTGATATAGGAAATTAACTGAAAGACCAACCACGTACATTCCTAAGCAAGATTTGTTTCACCAAGGCCCTTTTCCCGTCATTTGCAATCAAAAAATTAACTTGTAAAAATTGTGAGAATAAAAATAAAACCTGTCCTTGCCCTGTTTGGAAATGGACATACAGGAAAATTTTAATTGATGTAACATTTAATCACTATCATTTTTTATACCTAATCACTATCATTTAGTCTATTTTTTTTCATTATTATTTATATATATTTAGTTATTGTCTCCAGTTAATTTCTTCTTTGACTCTTTTTTGTTGGCTTTCCTGATTTTTTGGTCTCTTTTTTTCTTGCCCCGGAAAGTCCCAAATATGCCTTCATGTTTTCATTTTGAAGCTCGGCGAGTCACCAACATGCAAGCAAAAGAGACTCCTCACTCTTGGAGCTAATTAATTTGTTGGAGCTAATTAATTTGTTAGTTAATTTGTTAGAAAGCTTTGAGCTAGTTTTGGTAGTTAATTTGTTAGAAAGCTTGGAGCTAGTTTCGGGAATTGAAATGGCCTAATTCAATCTTCTTTGCGGTCCATGAAAATTTTGCAGCTAAATTTTAATTTGGTCGGTGTCAAATGCAGCCCTGTATTAATTACGTGTAGTTAAAATTTCATTATCATTTAGAGCTAAATTCTAATAGCTGCCTCAAGTATCGTGTTTGGCTACATTTGATACAAAATTTGGCTACACGTAACCAAGTGTTACCATTCGAAAGTAACTAAGATTAAATAATTGTAACTAAATTATTAATTATTGTCAAAACATATTTAATGTAGCCAAATATATCTTATATGCTATGAGAATATCAGCTAAGGAAAACGAAATTTGGTATGGTGTCTCTTATCCGTTTTGAGTTGGTTACATATTCTTGAAAGTCTCCTTCAACTGTTAAAGGTAGACGGTGGTAATAATTAAATATTCTACTAATAAATATGGCTGGAAATAACAGTTCGTAAAAACATTTGTAGCCAACCCTTGATAGTATTTTCAGCCAAATAAAAGGCGCTGCCTATAATGTTATATTCAGTCAACTTTTTGCTACATATTAGTATATAACATGATATACAACAAATATTAAAAAATGGCAACATTTGTCCATTTGCAACAGTCCATATGTAGCTAAATCTGCAAACTATTTATTTGATGCACATACTTGTTTACAGCCAAATGGCATCAAATGCAACCAAATTCATGTTATATACAACTAAAGTAATTGGTGTATTTAAGTAAATTTATTGTAGTGATCATAAATAGTCATCCTACGATAATTAGTTTTGTTTTTTCATTTATTTGTCTTGTTACTCCAGCAAGAAGTGCAATCGAATATATAGGATCCCAACCGACGCTTCTAAAAAATAGATGACAAAAGATGGCCTTACGAACGGCATAGGTACATTTATTTACATATTCAAGTTCGGTCCGAGGACTTGCATCTGCAGTATATGTACCACGTGATGATGGTAATGTGTGGTATAATTGAAGCTAATATGGGTACTTTCCTAGCCCGTTGAGAATGAGACCAAGGGAAAATTTTGAGCCTTTAAAACCCTGCTATAACAAATGAGAAGAGTAGGAAGTAAACTATATGATTACTCTAGGTTGTTTTTGGGCAACAAAGTGAGTTGATATAAGTATGCTACTTATTTTAATTTTGTCAACTTCATAATCGATATGTATCATCGTCAATTAATATAAGCTAATATGGTACTTTCCTAGCCGGTTGAGAATGAGACCAAGGGAAATTTTTGAGCCTTTAAAACCCTGCTATAATAAATGAAAAAAGTAGGAAGTAAACTATATGATTATTCTAGGTTGTTTTTGGGCAACAGAGTGACTTGATATAAGTATGCTATCTTACTTATTTTAATCTTGTCCACTTCATAATCAATATATATCATCGCCAATTAAGCAGTGTCGATCGGTCAGTTTTCCTTTTTATTTAATTTCTAAGCAAATTAACCCTACCGATCACTCTAATTAACTTAGGGGGAGGTATCCCACATTAAACTGATTTTTTGTGGTCAAAACTTCATTGCAAAAGATTAAAATTTGATTATAAAGAAAAATTTTGATTGCCTATAGTTGGCAGCGTGTATATGTTATTAGCAACCACTAAAAGGAAATTTAACCGCCAATAATTTATGGTTATTATGCTTAGCTAACTAAATTTTGATTTGATTATAAAAAAGTTATTATAAGTAGAAATTTTTTTTTATTCCCTCTTATCATGAGTAAGGGAGTTTTTGGTTGCCAATAGTTACTAGTAGCTAATACACTAGTTCCTTCCCGCTAATATTTAGATGCAAAACGATATGTGGCCGTGTACACATTTTACTTACTAATGGAGACTCTTGGTCGCTAATAAGGGTTGCGAATAACAAAGTTTATGTTAGTGCAGGCAATTTTTTTTATTTTTATTTTTATTTTTTTTTGAGAAGCGGAAAATTGTTTTAGATGAGAGAGAATTTGGATTAGACTTCGTGATTTTTCAATAGTGATGCATCATTTATATTTATATTGAACTTCATAAAGGCAAAATGTGACCCTATACTGGACTAAAAATTGATAGGAAAATGGTTACATCATCTCTATATTGCCAACGTAAAAAATTTTCCCCATTTTACTTTATTCCAATCAAATTCACCCCAGCGATCGAGTTAAGCTCCTCTCAATGACTGAATCACTGTCTCTCTCATGCGCATTGAAGGGCATATAGGTAGGCCTTTGAAGCAACCCTTCCTCATAAGGATGCTCTAGTCCCGAGTCCTGACCCAGACAACACAGCCCAGGCCGCATGATTAGATGTCTAAGGGCACTAATTGCAAATCATAATACACCAGTAGATTAGATGTCTAAGGGCCACAGGCACTACCAAAGCATCGAAATTGGACTTGAATTTCAGACCAGAAGCTAGTTAGCCGGGAAATGGGATGGTTTCACCTTCATCAACTCAGTTGAAAAAGCAACCCCGCCGCAGTTCCAGCGAGTACAGTAAAATGGGCAAGCAGCTACAATCACGCTAGGCACAAATCCCCTGGATTCGCTGGCCAGTTTGGAGGGATTTGTTGAACTAACGAGTTCTTTTTTTAAAAAAAAAAAAATTCTTCATCAAGGTCAAGATATTTGGATCTTTTTTACTTAGAGATGTACATGATTAGACAGTTGGAAGAGACAAACAACAATGACTTTTAGGTTTTTCTGTTACGGCATATGTATTAATTTATTAATTTAGGCCGCGGCGCATTGTTCGGAAAAGTAGTATGTTATTTAGTTGGGCTTGGGCATGGGCATGCTGGCCATGCAATCTGGGAATGTAGAGAGCATTAGAACGGCAATACTAGATTTAAAAATGGTCGGTGGGGCCGTATCTTTTTGCTTGAAGTTTTGTTGATGTTGAGTTCCTCGAATTTACTTATCTGTTCTTTGCCTGCAGTTGCACGTGACGCTGCGTGTGGTTCATACTAACCATGCAATATGCAGAAATGGCCCCTCCCCTTCGGCCAACTCATTGACAGCGCACCTCGCTCATCGTAGCAGTCCAATTGGCGGAACTAATCCTAACTTTATTTGATTTTTTTTTTTGTCCAAACCTTCACATTATATCGAGTTAAGACAAGTTCAATTCAACCTTAACCTTATTTTTTGAGAAATTAGGTAAGCTTTCCTAACTTTATTTGATTTTTTTTTTTTGTCCAAACCTTCACATTATATCGAGTTAAGACAAGTTCAATTCAACCTTAACCTTATTTTTTGAGAAATTAGGTAAGCTTTAGTTTGTTTTGGGTTGGTAGTTGAGACTGAAAATTCACGTAATTTTTGAAATTTAAATACTTATTCGCTTAAAATATTACTCATATGAAACTTGCCTATTAATTAATGCAATATTAGAATTAAGTTGGGGTATAAGTAACCATAAATAATGTGAAAAATTTTAAATGAAATAAGATAAAAATATATTTATAATTTTTAATAAATAAATATATGAGAAATGAGTTAAATAAATTTAAGTTGGGACATAATTGACCTGCCTGGATACTATTTTTAAATTTGGATAAGATTTTGCAGTCCATCCCTTCTCAGACTACGAAAAATGTTAGTTCAATTTTGGCAAAAGAGGATGGGGTTAGAAGCAAGCTACAAGGAGACCTAAGAAAAGATGCGCCCTAACCTTATACCAGTGAAAACTGCAATCACGTGGACAATTGACTAATGCGAGTCATTCTTATACTCTGTATTAGCCGGAATGCTTCAGTGAAGTTATTCTTCTATACAACCTTTTTTTTTATTTTGAATATTTTAATGATTTTGATAAAAAAAAATTATTTATTATATTTAACATCTTTTATAGTATCTCGAAAATTCTTTCACTTGTTTAGCGTCAACGTACATGATCCCCATTTATAGTCAACATAATAAAATAATTTAATGTTAAATATTAATTTAAAAGTTGTAATTTTAATATCTAAACAGTGTAAAATATCGTTTTTATGTGGATCAATGTTCTAACAAATTTTATTATATTCTAGTACATACGTAAATGGATCTAAGCATTTTTATCAATTTACATATAAATATGCAGATGTTGCTCATACGTATATTCGATTTAGATAAAATTTGGTCTTCTACATAAAAAAATAATGTTAAATACAATGAGTAAATTAAATTTTCCATTAAGTATCAAAAAATTAAAATTTTAAAAAGTTACATCAAACTGCTGCTAACCTAACTACTATTTTGCTTCAAAACTTTAACGTGCAGCTTGTTAGGGAGAAGCTAAAGAATTTTGTTTAGTTTCCAGCTTTTATGGTATTTATTTATTATTATTTATTTATTTCAAAAGGAAGCTCAAACGGACTTTGTACACTTTTCCAGATAAGAGGCCCAACAGGCACTTACTCATTCTCGAATCTCGATAGCATTTTCTAGTTGGGTTTTAGGCCGTACTGTGGATATTCTGTGCTTGGGTCACAAGCCACAGCAGAAGCCCATCTTCAGCTTGGACTTTTTTCAGTCGGTGGGTTTAGATGAGATGAGCAATTCATCTGTTACAGGCCCGTTCCAAATCCTATGTTTCAGAAGTAATAAAACTTTTGAATGAAAAATTTTTGGTGTAAAAATTGTTAAATTAATAGAAAATGATGTTATATGATAGGAGTAACAATAAGAAGTAAAGAAAATAAATTTAAAATAGATAGGTTAATTTTATAAATAATTATGCAGAAATAATTAAAAAGTAAGATAATTTGTATAAAAAGATGTGAATAAATAATTAAAAAATAGAATAATTGTAAAGTGTGAAAAGTTTTAAATTGAAAAAATTTACTTATTGCCAAACACCTCCTATATAAGATTCTTGAATTAAATTTGTATCACTATTCTCAAGACAATTTATTAATTCTCAGGGCGACTATTTCAAACACAACTTTATTCATTTCTAATATAACTTTACTCATTTTCAGTACACATTATTATATTATCATTTCAAATACAGATTTGATCCAAGAATTTTGTATGGTTAGTCCTTCCCCGTGACGGATGGCACCACGTTTGCAGTACTTACGGCATTTTGCCGGGTAACCTCTTCGGGTCCCAACTCCCAAGTCAGTTTTGGTAAGACGATTCCCGTTGCTATTGGCATCTTTGATTCTTACAAAATAAACAGCCAAGGGGTGTTATAGCTATTCCAAAAATCTAGCCTTTGAAAAACATGCTATATCAAACATCTTCTTTTTAGTTCGTTTAGGACCTTAACATAACTCATCTACTCGCTAGTTGGTATTTCTAAAGAATAGATCGACGGCTTAATCTTAGTGCACAGAGACAGACAGCGTCCTGTTAACATAGCCCATTTTTCACATAATCACATACTCACGAAGAAATATCCAAAACTCAGTGAGGATGGTTGGACTGGTCCAGCATGCAAACTCGTTACTGACATGAGATTACCGAATCATGTTCTACGGCTTGGCTCCGCTCCGTTCCGTACCTTAATCTACAGGCCAATGGCCAATGGCAATTGGCAACGGGTAGGTAGAGTTCTGTTTAGTTCCCAACTTACGACGAGTTTTTTTCGATCATCAGATATTCCGAGAAACAAGAATCCAACGGCTCAAATTTGACGGCACGAAAGCCACGTGAAGGCCAATAACATCGACTTCCTGTTCCTGTAGATGGTCTTGGCCGGTCAATAGTTCGAGGACGCCATCAACCTTGGTGCATGCCCCGAAGAGACTATTTAAATGAAATTTCATTTGAAATATCATATGCTGCATTCAACATTCCAAAACCGGTATCCAGACACTACGCCACGACCTTATGGAAGCTAACTTTTTTTAAAATAAAAAAAAAAAAAAAAATTAAAACAAATAATTGAAGGTGGCTTCATCAGTTTTAAAATTTTGTTTTTATTTTGTAAAACCTTTCTATTCATGCCCATAATTAGGGTCCCAATTGCCATCTTAGCAGCACACGTTGGTAGCTTATAATTTGATATGTAGACCCCCCAAATATAACGGCTGACTTGATTCAATTAAAATGCAATTTAATACTTGAATAATGACTCGTTAAGATTTAAATCGAAAATGAAATTCCCTCTCAAATTCTTATCACCAAGAAACAAATCCATGCGAGATTTAATAATGTGTGGATGATCACGCATAAAAATGAACATAAAAATCCTTCTCATCAGATTGGCAGTTAATAACCAAAAATAGAGTAAGAAACACGAGAATATTGCAAAAACGGCCAGTGGTCTTTACACTTTACAGACGTTGCACCATAATCAGCGAACAAATCCAAAGAACTAAAGAACAGAAAAACGAAGAACAGACCCAATTGAAACCGTTCAGACACAAAAATAATAATAATAATAATAATTTCCGGCAATGCTTAGGCCGTTCTGCCAAGTTCTGAAAAGAATGCCGCAGGACTCCTCTTAGTCTTAGTCCTCCCCCTTCTCCCAATCAGCTCTATGCAATCCGATAGCACCCAACTTCCTGCTACCTCGAGAATTCAAATGGCCTATTTTAGAATCCGCTGCTCTGCCTTCATCTCGCTAACCTCCCGGATTGTGCTTTTACAACTGCTGCAATCCACAACCATACTAGTGTGCTCTTCCCCCAAGTCTACTCCTGCTTGCAGATTCGATATTCTTCTAATTCTCAAAGAAATCCCACTTGAATTTTTGGAGGCCGTTGCAATATTGGTTTCGATAATCGAACACGAATTTCTGGTAAGGTTTGTAAGATTTCCCCAAATCGTATTGCAAACTCTATTGTGCAGCGTTCGAAGGCAATTCACCACCTCGCTCATCGATGGCCGTCTCTCCGCCTCTGACCCAACGCAACGTGATGCCAAGACCGCAAGCTGCCTCCGCACAAAATGATCTTTGGGCGGCCCGATCCTCGTGTCGTAGAGCGAATCCCATCTGCTCTGTTTTACAACCAGCACTGCCCAATCTACTATGGAAGAGGGGCTGTATTTTACATCGATGGCGTTCCGCCCGCTCAGTATCTCCAGCAACAGAATTCCGAAGCTGAAGACGTCGCTCTTCGTGCTGAGATTCTCCGGGGTGATGTAGCCAGGATCAAGGTAGCCCATCGTCCCCGCTGGTGGTGTGGAACGAATCCGAATGTCTTCGACGTGCCCTCGCAGGGCCAATCCAAAATCTCCCAGCCGAGCATTCCAATTCCCGTCGATCAGCACATTCGACGACTTTATATCTCTGTGAATTACGGGCGGTTCTGAAAGATGCAGTGCTTCGACAGCATTGGCAATCTGCAACGAGAAGCGAACTCGCCGGGTCCACCCGGGCGGGCTTCGTTCTCTATGCAAGTGCTCGTGGAGAGACCCTTTCGCCATGAATTCGACGACGACGAGCCTCCGTTCGCAGGAGTCGATACTGTACCCGATGAGATTAACAAAACCCAGGTTGCGGATTCTTGAGAGGATTTCGATCTCGTTATCGATTGGGCTGTTGGGGTTAATGCTGCCACAGAAGCTGCCGCTGCTGCCATTGTAGTTTTCTTCTGCTGCCGTCGTCTTCTTGACAGCTACAACGTGCTTCCCGCCGTCAATGGCTGCTCTGTAGACGGTTCCGTGGCTACCCTTTCCAAGTAGATTTTTGGGAGAGAAGCCGTTGGTGGCTGATTCTAGTTCCTCGTAGCTGAAGTAACGGAATTGGAGCAAGCGATCACGATCCTCATGTGTGTTGTTCGGCTTCCTCTTTGGAATCTTGATCTTGGGTTTGGCAACGGCAACAGAGGATTTGGATTTGCAGGAGAAGTATTTCATTGTTTTGGGTAGGAATTATGAGAGAGAGAGAGAGAGAGAGAGAGAGAGCAACGTGGATGGAATGGGTGTAACTGTAGTTTATTAGTATTTCCCCCCCCCCCCCCCCCCCCCCCCCCCCCCCCCCTCTCTCTCTCGTCGTCGGAAGCAGGTGGAATTTTCCCGTTTTGTTGTGTGGGAAAAAGAAATTGTTGGAGTTGGTTGAGAGAGAAATGAGGAGAGAGGAAATGGGGCCAGACGTGTCCGGCATGTCGTTTTTTTGTCCCCTGCTACATTCATCTAGACGAGAGCTTGCAGGCAATGTAGCCGGCCGTACGTTTTCTAACACATAGAAGGAATAAGAGCATGGAAGCCACTCTCCATCATATCCTGAATAGATGTGCCAGTGCCATGATCTGATTTAATGCTTGTGCAAGTCTGTATTGGCGGATTATCCCTTCTTAATCTCTATTTTCCATCTTTTTGAGTTAATGTTACATGCATCTATTTTCATAGTTTAGACCTCTTAGCCCATCAATTATTTGCTTCTTTTAATTTCCTTCCACTTTTCCTCCTATATTTTCAATTATAAAATAGGTCACCGGTGGGATTTACGCTTGTTTGATTTAGCTAGTGTTTTTCAATTGATGGTGGATGAACCGTTGGAGTCAAACAAATTAATGTTGTTTGGCACAAATGAAGCAAATGATGTAAAAATTCTAACATGTATTCATGTATCTGAAGCTTAAAATGTTGACTAATAGACATAGAACTAAATTGCCCATCAAACTTCAAAGTGTTTTGCCACGAGGTAAACCTGCCCGGCACGGAACGGCCACGTATAGGTTGCGGGTTTTTACACTATCTTCATTGCATTGGGGATCTTACAGATTTCCTACAACATCAATAAAAACTAATCGCCCAGTCTTATTTAGCTGCATAGATAATTTGGGCAAGTGATTATTTCATAATATTTTAGATTGGGGTAAAAAAATATTTTTTTTATAAAATTATTAATGCGGATATATTCACTCTAAAAAAATTAAGTTTTGCCGGTTTTAGATATGTGCATATATTTATTTTAGATTTTTAAAAATAGGACTATTTTAGTCATGTCACTAAAATACCTTTATATTTAAAAACTTCAAAATAAATATATACATATCTCAAAAAAATGTTAAAACTTAGTTTGTAGATTAAATATACATATATTAATAATTTCATAAAGAAATTTTTGAAAAAAAAATATGCTTTTTAGACCTATCTAAAAGAAGCCAATTTCAAACCAGTATGAAATAATCAGGCCTCAATAATTTAGGTATGTTTTGCATTTGATAAAATTCTCAGGAGAAAAATTTTTATTGTAAATTTTTTTTTTCGAAAAGATAGTTGTATAGAAAAATAAGAAGAAATAATTAAAAAATAAGATAATCACGGAAAGTTGAAACTTTTAGGTTGAGGAGTTTATGATTGCAAAACACGGAACTGAATTCAATGCTCCTGAGTACACTTAGCTTTAGTGCACTAATTGCATTACTCATTTTATTTTTATTTTTATATTTATGTGGGTCCAAGCATGAATATCCCATATGTATAGAGTACGTTTATTTACAACAAAATTTTTCAAACTAAAACGTTTTACTTTACATAGTTACCATATTTTAAAATTATTTTATCACATCTTCCAATGCAATTATCTTACTTTCAATCATTTCTACATAACTACCCATAAACCAACCTATCTATTTTAATTTTATTCTTTTTATTCTTCATCATTACCCCTACCATATCACATTATTTTCTTTTAATTCGAAAACTTTTACATGAAAAATTTTCATCCAAAAGTTTTATCACTTCCTAAATACGCCTATAGTTTTTTGTTTTTTTGTATTGCTTTTAATATAAGTCATTTCTTATATTCTATTTTTAAAATTTAAAATAAAATATTTAAAAATAAAAACGTAAAAAATTACGGGTGTATTTGAGAAGTGATAAAAATTTTGGATAAAATTTTTTTATTATAAAAGTTTTTGAAATGGAAGAACATAATGTATTAATGTGATGTCACAGGGGTCATGAAGAAGATTAAAGACAATCAAATTGAAATAGATAGGTTGATTGTATAGATAGTTATGTATAAATAACTAAAAATTAGAATAATTGTTGAGAGTGAAAAACTTAACTTTTAACAGACACCTCCTATACATGTGTTACTCATGTTTAAGCCACACATTAATTTTAAAAAAACTAAAAAAATTTTAAAAAATTATATACTTGAGTGCAATGAAGCTCAGTGTACCCCATGCACTGAACGAGACCGGCAAAAACACCCTTTAGTTAAGGCATTGGTGGAAACGTTTTTTTTTACTTTTCCGGAAATGTAAATGCTTAGATTGAGCCCCAACATAGCGATTTTGTGAAATCTTAATCACCCAATTATATTTAGTTAAGAAATAAAAATTTATAATAAAATACTCATATCACAATATAATATTAAAAATAATTTGATACTACACATAGACTTGTTAAATTTTTAAAATTAAATTTTTGTATTTTCTGAAATAATTTATATATATTAAATAAAACAATGTTTTAAACAAAATGAATGTTTTAGATTTCGAAGTTGATGGTCTTTTGAAAGTCAAATGTTTGTATTGAATCACTTTCTTTTAGTTAACTTCGCACCCGAGAGTGATTTGTACCATCCTAACTTGGTTAGATTTTTTTTTTCCAGAATCTAGACCAATCATTTTTTTTCTGAAAATCTCTATACCAGTCAAATGCAACTCAACTAAAAACAAAAAATAGGGTAATTTACAAATATATATATATATATACAGATATCTAAATAGCTTTAGAAATTGCAAATTACTCCCACATAATTTGATAATAATTGCGAATATACTCACGCTATCATGATATTGTTACTACACCATTACGGTGTATGTAAAAACTGAATATATTTAATTAATTTTTGAATTTGTAAATATACTTGCATAGTTCGCATATTTTTGCAAATATATTCATGCTACGATGGCGTTGTAAAGATGTGGGTATATTTGCAATTATAATCAAATTATGTAAAGATAATTTGTAATTTCCAAAACTATATGAGTATATTTGCAATTATGATCAAACTAAGTGGATGTATTTACAAATCACCCAAAAATATAGATATTCATAATGTCAATTGTATGTATTAATCTATAATATTTAAGACCCTAGTTTATTTCTTATCTTAGAACTCACTCATCCATGTATAACCACACAAGTCCTTGCCTTGTGGCAAGGATGCTGGTTGCATTTTTGGAGATGAGAATGTGAATTCCATTTCCACAAGTGGAAGCATTTAGTTTCCCTCTTAATATTAGTGAACGTTAGTCTTCTGGACATGCTTCAATGTAACCGGATTACATAGAAGCAGTTTCATGTAACCCCTTTATTTTGAAGATTTTAATGTTTAATGAAAATTCAATCAATTCATTGTATTTAACATCATTGATTTAGCTAGAAGACCAAATTTTATCCAAATCCAATATACACATAAGACTATATTTGCTAAAAAATAGGTACATTCATGTATAAATGAGAAAAAATACTTAAATTCATTCACATATATATTAGAATGTAATAATACTTTATAGAATCATTTATTCATATACTTGTGATGTTTTTTATGGTTTAGATGTTGAAATTTCTACTTAAAAATTGATATTTAATATTATAATATTTTGTTACATTGATTTTACATTTATAAATGAGATTTATATACAGTGGTACAAGACAAATGAAAGGATTTTCATAGTAATATAAATGATACTAAATATAATAGATGAAGTAGATTTTCATCAACTGCCTATATATTAAAAATAGAGAAAGTTATATAAAAAGGGATTTCATGGAAGAGCTTCCAAATTTTTTTCATGCAAATATATCAAATTATAAATCTATAAAGACATATATTATACATATGTCTAAAAATGATAAAACTCGATTTACATATTAAATATATTTAGATAAACAAGTGTATAAAGAAAAAACAAAAAAAAATATCTAAAATGAATTTTTTGAGATAAGCTGAGGTAGTCGTTTGTTTAGTTCAAACTAACCGGATCATTCCTCCTCTTCAAAATAGGTTCCATTTAATCATGCTACTTATCTAAGGTGCAACACGTGTGCACCTCGCCACACCTCGGCATATCCCTTTATGTAAATTATGCTACACTTTGATTACCATTAACTTTTTTTTAGCATAATATGTATGTTTAATTTTTTTTCATTTTTAAGAAAAACAATCCGTAATACCCGCCTAATTAATACTATTTCTATTTAATACGCCTCTTTTAAAAAGAAAACACATGATGCCTATTTTTACAGATCAAAGGGTAATGTCTATGTGGCACTGAAAAGGCATATTGAAGCCGGCCGGGCAGGCAGCGTTTATTGGTCTGGTCAGAGGCGAGGGGATCCATTGACGTTTTCTTTCAACTCGTTGCTCTTGCGGGCGTCCCATTCTCGACTGCCCATCGATCTCATCAGGACACCTTTCAATCTTGTGATCTTCAATCGCCCCGAAGGGGTTTGTGGTGAACGATGAAATTGTCCGTTTGTGGTTTCAATAGAACTACAGAAGTAAGTAAAATTCTACAGACAAGGTGAGACAGCCCTGTTGATTGGCCGTATGCGTCGATTTTGATGTTTACTCCTGCCTTTGCACGTGCGTTGAATTTGTGTATGTTCTTTTCTATGGCTAACCATGTGTCGAGTTTCTCTTCAGTCGTTAATGCCTTTTAATTTGGACCATATACTCTTTGCTTGACGAGTGGCTCGCTATATGAAGGTTTTCACTTCAATCCCCCTCTTTTGTTTTGGGTCCATGATGCATCATCATATTTTTTAGTGAGAAATGATCAATTTAACCAAGCTAAGTAAATATTATACTTAGTTTGCCTCAAAAACTCATTTAAAACACTTTTTAAAATTTTTTTTCTCATACACTTGTTAAGATAGATGTATTTAACATATAAATCAAATTTTACTATTTTTGGATATGTGCATATATTTTTTTGAAAATTTTAAACATAAGGATATCTTAAACACATATATTCACTTATATGTTTGAATTTTTTTAAAAACATATATACACATATCCAAAAATTGTAAAACTTAATTTATATATTAAATACGTTTAGATAAACAAGTATATAAAGAAAAAAATATTTTAAATAGGTTTTTTCGAATAGGCTAGCCCGGACTAACATAATCATTTCTCTTTTTTATTAAATCCAAATTGACATTACAACCTTCTTTCAATCAAAATTTGATGGCTCAATCTTTAGATTATTGGACCATTAGTGGGAGAAAAGTTTTAGTGTAAATTTTTGAAAAAAAAGTTTTTAAAACGAGAGAAAATAATATAATATAATAGGGTAATGATGAAAATAAAGTTAAAATAGATATATTAGTTGTATGAAAATGATTGAAAAATATGACAATTGTATAAAAAAATATGAAGAAATAATTAAAAAATAGGATAATTATAAAGAGTAAAAAATTTTAAATTAAAAAAATTTTTGTGTAAAATTTTTTGAAATATAAGAAAATAATGTAACATAATAGGGGTAGATGAAGAATAAAGAGAATAAGGTTAAAATAAAAATATTAAATGCATCAGTAGTTATGTAAAAATAATTTAAACAGAAGTTAGTTTGTATATAAAGAAGTGAAAAAATAATTAAAAATAAGATGGTTATGGAAAATGAAAATTTTTAAAAGAAGTATGTTTATACTCAAAACTTAAACACCCTCATTAACTTTACAAACTAAAACTTTCAAGCTAAAACTTTTTATTCTTTAAACTTATCATATTTTTAATTATTTTTTCATTTCTTTATATACATCTATGCTATTTTTAATCATTTTTACATAACTACTTATATATATAACCTATTTATTTTAACTTTATTCTCCTTACTCATCGTTATTACTCATTACCCATATCATATCATGTTATCCTTTTTATTATAAAACTTAAATATTTTCATTAAAAATTTTATTGCGTCCAAAATACACTCTTAGGATGAAAATTTTAGGTGTTATCAAACACCCCCGAAAGGTTTTAATTATAGCCAAATACGCTAATTAAATACGGCTTCTGCTTCACGCATCCAACTGGCATTTTCGTCCGCACCAAACACTCGCGTCCAAGAGAAGAAAACCATGTCAATCTAGGGGGGAAAAATGGACCGTTCCCCGTCATGAAAGCTGTTCAAAACCAGTAGTTAGAAATATGTGGTCCACCTTCACCCTTATCTCTTTACTGTGACGTACTACTCCTTTTTTACAATATTAGTTCTCCTTTTCTTCCCCCACCCCAACAAAAGAAAAAAAACTGTCGTGGCTTTATTTATTTGTATCAGACATGCATCTCACTTTATAAAGGACAAGAACCTTAAAAAATGATAGTATTACGGGCATATATCAGTGGCTGAAATCATACCACAAAGTGGACCACACATCCCCCTATTCCAGCAAAGCCTTGGACTCGTCCATAATCTTAATTATCTCATGACTTTGTCGATCATGTCAATTTGCTCAAGCGGTAGTCTCTTGACTGCACATAAATTAACCTGGAGTCACTTGGCTAATCGAGCCTTCCTCCGCTGGTCACGGCTGCCCAAACAGGAATGTCAGTGGCGCCATAGTAGTGAGTTCAAATCTCATGTTTGGGATTTCATTCTAAATTTTAGGTGGAAGTATCTGATTTCTCTTACAATGAGGTGGGAGCAGTTGTGGGTTCTATATTTAATACCAGATATCATGATCTATAATACTAATAATAAAAACAAAAAATTATGGTCCCTTTGCTATGCACTTCTCTCTTTTTTTTTTCTTTTTTTTTATTGGAGTATATTTATAACATATCTCAACACATCACATTCAAAGTTCTGAGACAATTCTAACAATATTTCCAAAGGGAGATCACCAGCTCCCAAATATCAAATGGGGAGACCACCAGCTCCCAACCGAACAAGGAGGACCATACATGCCCCCACGAAAATTTTTTAGTTTGAAATCCCATGCGAGATTCGAACACGCGATGGGCGGAACGAAAGTTTTCGTTCCGCGCCCGTCGACCAAACGAGCGCCGCTCGTTTGGATTGCTATGCACTTCTCTAAGCGTGCCTCTTCACGGGAAGTTGTTATGATTTTCAAGCTGTATCATATTTCCTACTTTACTATGTTCAGCCCATGTTTTGTAATAAGGTGATTAACGTATTTAGTTCTCTTAATTAAGAATTTTCTCTCTAAAGATGTAAAATTAAATATTAACACAAATAAAAAGAGTGTAAAGATTCTGCCTTTACACCGTAACTCGGAGGTAACCTTGGTAGGGCGCCGTAGGGTAAAAATTAAAATAAAATAAAATGGATAGCTTATTTCTTTCTATTTCAAATGTTAGACTCGTTAGCCCAATTATTCATTCCTCTGCTTTATGCACATGCTACCCGACGTGGACAGATCGATCTATACTGGGCCAGCTCTTGTTCAAAACGTAGGGTGTGCTAGATCTGTTGCCAATCTAATGAAGATGTGGTCGGGATGTGAGGTGAATCTTCTAACTTAGCTTTATTATATACGTACCGAAAATGATAGAATAGAGAGAGAGAGAGAGAGAGAGGAAAATGATAGAATATAGAGCTAGAACTTTCGGCATTATTAGGAACAGATATGTCATTGTGACTTGGTACGAAAATTCCAATTCTAATTCAACTAAAGTGCGCTTAAAAATACATTCCACCCACTATTCTTTATTTCCAACTTAATTATATAACCAGGCTCACATGCCATAACAAAAAGAGTATCAAATCATCTGAAGCAGTTGTACAAAAAAAAAAAAAAAAAAAATTCATCTGAAGCATTTGGAGAAATGAATCAAGCTAGCAGTGGCATTTGGCTAATAATAGAGAAGAAATTGATGAAGATGGAAAGGGCATAGACGTATGACTAATGACCAAATCTCCTTAGTCGTCAATGTCAGGATGAATTCTCCTTCCTCTGTTCAACGCGTATGGGGAGGACGACCTGCCACCATCTTCCATTTGTTTTTACTTTTTAAGCTGGAGATGTTGACCCGTAGGGCGCTGCTGAATTCATGCCTCTCATTTCTCCAATTTGTTGGCCGATGAAAATAGTACATATGTCCAATTAATTACAGGAATCGACCTATAATCAAGCCTGCTGTTTGTTGGAACTAAATTAGTTACTACCACAAAGCCACGTTGTACGTTGCACCTTTCTTCTTTTTCGGCTTTCTGCAAGCATGGCCTGTTAATTAATTAATTAATTAATTGTTTACGACGTTTTTAATTATTTATTGAAAATATTTCGATACTTTGTATGAAATTCTGATTGTCGTTTTTTTTTCTGAATATATACTTACTTACGTTTCAGTTTCGTGCTTGTGCCGGATATAAAAAGCTTTTTCGAAATATATCCCTACACTTAACCTTAATTCAAAATATATGCATGATATTTTTAAAATCTCAAATATATCTACTATGTTTTTATTTAATCTTAAAAATGTCCATTATATAAAACGCTATTAGTTAATTTTTTATAAATACTCAAAATGCTGTTGTTATAAAAAAATAAAAATAAAATAAAATAGAAAGAAAATGAAATTCAGGCTCTTCAAATTTAAAATTTATGTGCAATCAAGGCATCAGTAATTCATGACATTTAATTTTTTCAATCCCGTATTAAACTTGATAGGCACATTAGCCTAAGCTAAAAATTCAATTTTTTATTTTATTTTTATAAAACTCTTAGGCTAGATATATTTAATTTATAAACAAGTTCTATCATTCCTCCCTATAATTTTATATTTTTTTGATGAAAAAGTTTATATTTTTTGAATTTTTAAATATAGAAGATATTTTTGTCATTTTTAACACTTATGTTTTAAAGATAAAAAATACTTGCATATTTAAGAAATAGAAAAACTCGATTTATAGATTAAATTTACCGAGATTAATAATTTTATAAGAATTAAAAAATTAGATTTTTAGCCCGAGCTAACAGCCGATCGATTACAACTCATTCTGTATTTATAGCAGAAAATAAATTTGATTGCAAATAATGGCACAATAAACATTTAATAATAAATTTCAGCCAAATAGAAATTGTTGCATAGAATGTTATATGCAGAAAATTTTAGAAAATAGTAGCATTTATTTATATGCAAACGCACATGTGGAGGAGACAAACAGGCAACTATTTCGTTTGCTTATATACTTGTTCGCTCTTAACTATTGCTTTTAAGAAAGTTTGAACATTTGAACAGTACATTCTTATTTCCTCAACCTCTGTAATTGAAATTTATTATGCAACAGATCATTTATTTATTGAAATGATCCATAAACCGGGCCTTCAACCTATGGGGCCTACTAGCTATCTGATGACCATTAGCTTCCGAAAGGGTTTTGCAGCGGCCCAATGATGGACTGCCACGAGTGAAAATGAAAGGGGGCGGCATTAAATGGGGCCTGAAGGGGTAGAGTCAAGACTTTCGAAACTCCACGCCGTAGTACTTATGCAGGAATTGATCACGTTATTCATTTCTCTTCCCCCCTCTCTCTTTTTCTCTCGTTCTCTCTGATCATCGTCTGATCTCAAACCAACGGAGTCGATCCATGACAGAGCCAGACTCGCTGCGCGTGGACGAACATATCATTTATGGCTCTGCCCCCACCCAAGACCGGCAGCATTGATAATCTTCCCAACTCGCTCGAATTCCCAGCAACTTTCTCGGGCCGTATTCGCTCGATGCGTTGCATCTGGTGCACAGTTGTTGGATTCTGGAAAATGGAAGATAGTATCGTCTACCGTAAGTGTAGAATTTGACACCGAAGACTCGTTTACCGGTACAGAAAATTTTTCTAGAAAATCGCAAAAAAAAAAAAAAAAAAAAAAAAGTTTCACGTTGGCGAACTTTCCATAATTCCATCTGATTGCTTGAATGGTGGACGGAATCCCGTTCTACGAACTTTCCATAACTGTAGCATACTGTCACGGGCGTCGTATTTCAGCTCATCATCTCATGCGCGACGTTCAGTTGTCTACGAACCTTTGCTGCGCTTCTATAAAACTACTGTAGGGTCCCTTCGGCGACATCCGTTAAAATTACAGGAGTAAAGCGGTTGATGCGCATGCTACTCTTCGCAATAGTCAGTAGCCAGGTGACAACTCCGGAACTGAACTCGACTGTCACCATGTCACGGATTACAAGTTTACAACCCGTCGGGTTACTTGTTCACTGGCTCATCACCTAATCATCTCGTTATGGTCCATTTCTGGACAATGCTTATCACCTTACATTTTGGTGCCATTCGACGGCTCGATGCTTAGATAACAGCCCACAAACGCATTCATTTCTGCGTTGGAATGGGGCATGAAGCCCAGCCCAGACTAGCCCATTTACAATCCGTTTGGTAAGAGGTTCAAAAAATAAGAAAAATTTAGTTCGAAAATAAGAGCGTTATATAATATAATTTGGGTAATTATCAGGAGTAAATAAAATATATGTCACAGTTAAATAAATATATATCATAGTTGTATGAAAGGATGCGAAAAGATAATTGAAATGTAAAAACACTAATAGAAAAAATAAATAAGTGAAAATGTCCAAACAAAAGTAAAACGTAAGACGAAATGAAAAACTTTTTTCCCACTTACCAAATGCCAAATGGCAAATTACCCAAGTTTTTATTTTTCCTATTACCAATAACATAACGTCTCCAGTTGATCCTATGTGCCGGCGGGGACGTCGATTGCAGCTTTTTATCGATTAAAATCACAGCACGCTGTTGGTGCTCGCCTTCTTTACATATAATAATATATTAATAACATTCGATGTTATGCTAAAGCAACCATAGATATGATTTAAAACACATACATGAGGCCTCCAAGGCAACATTTTCACCCTTGCGTGGTGGACGTGGTTTGAAACTCAGCGGTGGGGTATTTTTTTCCCCAGAAATTTTTGTGTGATCGTCCACCGAGTTGGTAAGATAATTATAAATTGATATTTGGATATGGCAAAAATGTCTTTGGACTTTATTATAATAAAGATTAAGATAATCTAATATATAAATACTATAAAAAAACAAATACATGAGACATTATCCAATTAGCCAGTGCGAAACAATCGTTTACTTAGTCCACGCAAATAAATTTATTTTTAAATTATATTTATATTTTTTATCAACTTATTAATCTAGATATATATATATGTTTTTTAGATTTTTAAACATTAAGGTATTTTAGTCATTTTCATTAGTTGAAAATTACCAAAAAGAACCTTATATTTAAAATCTAAAAAATACATATTTTTTTTAAAAATAAAATTTATTTTGTATATTAAATATACATTAATAAATTTATGAAAAAAAGCAAAAAAAAATTTAATGGATTTGTGAGCTCAAGCTAAGTAGGCCACTATTGAGCTAGGGCTCGAGTTTCATTAATTTTTAGGGTGCGTTTGATTAGGTTAAAAAATGTTTTAAAAAAATTTTAATAAAAAACTTTTCATTCTTCATAATTATCGTATTTTTTATGTATTTTTCATATTTTCTGTACAAACTATCATATTTTTCAATCATTTTCACATAATTATCTATATAACTAACATATCTATTTTTACTTTACTATCTTTATACCTAATTATTTTTTTATCATATTATATTATTTTCTATTAATCTAACAGCTTTTAAAAGCACAAAAGCTTTCGTAAAAAAGTTTTACTTTTACCCCGACCAATCACTCGAGTTTCCTAAGCTGAGAGAGAGAAGCTTCCGGATCGGTATTCCAATCTCTCACTTCTGTAGTCCATTTCAGCCATCACTAAAACAGGAATTGACAGTTTGGTTCTAACAAGATATCAGAGCTTTTCGTCAATGGGAAAATCATCAACAACAAAAATAGATTTGCAGGCATCTAAGAGCAGATTCCCATGGCCACCTCAGGACGGTCAGTGCCTGATCCATCCTCTTCTTGGAAATTGACGGCGTTGGCCTAGTCACAACGGAGTTCTCGCAGTGGGGCGGCCCAACAAGACTAGTCGAAGTTGGGAGAGGTTCATCAGCGCTGGGGAGCAGATCCATTTGCTTTGATCTTCATGGGCGAAGGCATGATGGCAACTCCCGTGGCTGCTTGAAACGGCCCTAAGAACAATGATGCTCGAGAGCACCCGTGAAGTGTTCATCGAAATGCAATGGAAGGTCGAGAAATTGTATGAAGATTTGCAGGAATCCTGCAACGAAATTCGGCTAGGATTTAGAACTTATACACCAGCGTCGATGATGATGGGGGCGACAATTGCAGAGCCCGCGAATTCCATTGGACAACCGAAGGGGGAAGAGATGGAGGAAACGAGCCCATCTACAGCGGTGGCAGACACTCCTAATCTCGTCGATCAGCTCAAGAGCATTCAGGGAATGATCAAGGGCCGAAAGAAACGCCAGCAGATTGCGAAGCTGGAACTTAGTGGGTTTGCCAACCAGAGGGTTGCGACATCAAGGGAGTTGCCAGCACCGACGAGCTCACTACTCTCAACATCAGCAGGGGCAGTACAGAGCAGTCAGGACATGGGACGGAGCTACCGTGGTTGGTTGTGGTGACGAAGAGGGATCTTGTGGCAGTTTAAAAAAATTGTAAGGCAGCAGGGCGGAAGAAGTGGACACCCGTGAGCTGTTCGATAAAATGCTTGAATGGACCCTGTGGATTTACCACGCCACGGTAAAGGCGGTCGTTATCACCTGGGATCTGGGAGGACCTTCCCTACCAGGATCATGTGGCATGTGTAGCTGGCAGGTCTGGGACCCAGGTGGCCCAAACCGAGGCTGGCAGTTGAACTGGCACCTCGGGCACTCCTATTTGTGTACTTTATGCATTTCACAATTCTTCTTCTCTCCATGCCTTTCTTGGTCTATCGGGTTTACATGTTGGATTTCGATCTTATGCTCCCGCTGCACTTAGCTTCCGCGCACAGGAGTGCAAATACTTCTTTTTTATTTTTTGACATTTTTACACATTTTTTAATCAAAGTATATTTAACATGTGTATTAATTTTTACCAGGATATTTGTAGATTTTTTAAAATTAATAACATTTTAGTTGTGTTAAAAAAATTACTATATTTAAAAATCTTCAAAAATAAGAAAAATTGACGCATATGCTAAATACATTTAGATTAACGGTTGTTTAAAAAAAATTTAAAAGAAATTTTAAAAAACGAGTTAAATGCACTGAGTGCATCGAGCCCTGGTGCACCTAGGTGTATTGTTGGCATTACCCTTACATGCTTCCTTCCCTTGCAAGTTGCAATTGTGAATAAGTTTAATTTTTCCACCTTATGGGCAAGGTGAATTTTAAGTGGGGTAGAATGATAGGATCCAGCAAGGGAAGGCTAGGATGCCTTATACGTTTGGGGGTGATTGACATGTACGGCAAAGTAGGTGGGCCTGGGCTGGTATATGGGCTTAGTTGTTGTCAGCCATTGTTATAAGCAGGGAATGAAGAGAGCAAGACTGCTTCCGTCCAGAGGATCCGTGTTTCGATCTCTCACATCTCTAATCCATTCATCCATCAATAAGACAGGAATTGATAGCTTGGTTCTAACATATTTAACATAAAATTTTGTGGTATTTAATTAAAAAAAAAAAAAATTGTGCTGGATATGTCAGCCTGTTATAGCGCGACTAGGGGTGTTAATGGTCATGGTCAACCCGTCAACCCGCTCATCCAACCCGTTAATAAATGGGTTTGGGTTGCGATTTTTGAATAAATGGGTTATGATCCGCAAACTCGTTTAACCATTTAATTAAATAAACGGATTAGGGTTGAGACTTTGCAACCCGTCCAACCCGTATAACCCATTTATAATATATTATATATAATTATATATATAAATTTAGTCGGTTCCTGGCTTCCCGCTCTCGGCACTCTGTCCTGCCCAGCGCCCGTGCATGATCTTAACTTCTGCAGTCACAGCGGAGACTGAGATCTGAAGTTCCCTTGGATTTGCCGCCACACGCACAACCATATTTCAGAGTTTGGACCCCTTCTACTAAAGCACCAATTGCTTTCGACTGCCCCGCTCAACGACTGATGATAACTACACTGCAATGCGCTGTCAACAAAGCCACATACAAATAAATGAATCGCATTTAATGTTGCAGTTACATCAACCAGAGCATTCTTCAAGGGCATAGAGTGTCTCCCTCGCCCACTCCTTTTTTCTCTTTTCTCTCCTGCTCGCTTTGGTATCGTCGTATCGATTTGTGGACTGCGCTGGCTCTTTTCATCGCTCTTTCTCTCTTCTCTCCTCTCTTCTCTTACTCGCCACTAAAAAGGCTAGCTCGCCTCCTTCTCTCGCCATTGTGTACCTCTCCGATCCGTTGAGTCGCCGAAGGGCTTGCCTGCAAACTGCAAAGAAACGGGTGTCATATTCGACACTCGACATACGTAGGCAGTCGGCACCCACTGCGACCTTCGATCTGCCACCACACACATGAAGACTCGGCAGACATCGGCATGCTGCGACCTTCAGATCTGCGGCACCGTATGCACGAAGACTCGGCAGATCAGGTATGTTAGCTTCGAGTTATTTAATTTATTTAATTTTACAGACTTTATTGAATATTTTTAACATTAAAAATAGTAACGAACACAACCCGTTAATAACCCGTTAACCCGTTTATTAAATGGATTGTAAATGTGTTAGGGTTGAAGTTTTTTAAATAGGTTAATAAACGGATTAGGATTGAGATATATTAAATGGGTTAGGATTAGGATTAGGCTCCAACCCGTTCAACCCGATCCGTTAACACCCCTAAGCACGACACCTGCAACGGTAGCCACAGCTAGAAAATTTATATAACACCCTTGATATTTATTAAAAATTAACCTATTTTACTGCGTCTCTATCTATCTAAACTCTGCCTGCCTTTCTTTATTATGGAAACAACAAATTTGCCTCTGATTACTGATACTGATTACAAAATTAAAAGATATATTTTATTATACCAAAGGTTAATTTTATCTTAAAAAATATCGGCGCCTCATAATAGTTTAGCTGAAAATAACTTATGCAATGGCATATGGCATATCGAATTCAGTTTGATATTTCAAACTGATTTTGGGTTAATATGTAAAAAAAAAATGCAGTTTCGATGGCCCAATATGCGAGCCTCTACGAAAATCATTTAGCTAGCCCTTGGTGGGCCACGCTAAGATGGCTTGATTCGGACGGATTCCAGGACAAATTGACGTCTTGAAATAGCCATTAGGCCAATTCCTTTATCTATAAACTTATTTTATTTGGTTTTTTAATTAAAAAAATTGCAGCCAAACGGCTGAATTTAGTAAAAGGAGAGCTGAGTGCGCCCCATAGGTCTCCTAAATCGGCAGGTGGACAACCGTGTTTATGAATTGTTTACTCCTATTTCGGCAGGTGGACAACCGTGTTTATGAATTCTTTTCCAAATGCTTAGTACTTTAAAAGAGGGAAATGTGGAACCGATTTGAGCATGCTTGTACGACACCACCCTCCCGAATCATTTTTCACATTTGGATTTCTTTTCTGATCGTACCTTCATCTGCATTAAATATTTCCAAGTTAACCCATCCATCCCGTCCCAGAATTTTATTTTATTTTTTTTCTCATGCATAAAAAAAGACCCCAATCTGCGATATCAGTTATCTTTACACCATAGATTTAGACATGCTAAGCAGAATTGCATCGGCAGAAAGGTTTAGTGGGTCAATTCCCAAAATGGTACGTGGGGAATCAAATCGATTGGGAATCTATGGGTTGGGTGTGTGGAAATCAATGCCCAGGACCAGAGAAAAAAAAAAAAAAAAAAAAGTACGCGTCTTGCGGTACGCGGTACTTTTTCGTTGTCGAGTGGAAATGGGGGAAAATTGCAACATAGACTTTCTAACATGCGTATTGTCATTTTAGACCATGACGTTTGCGTATTAGCATTTTAAACCCCTGAAAGTTTCAACCTTTGCATTTTACCCCCCGCGCCCTCACGGCATCAACAAAGCAGTGCCTGGCCGTGTAAAATGACAAGAAGAAGACGAAAATACCCTCATGCCTAGCAAAATTACTAAAAACTCTTCATGCATCCATGCATGTTCCTGGTTTTGTTGCTAGTGGTGGCGGTTGAGTAATTCTAAAGGATATATGCCTTCCTACCGACTTTTACACCCTCGGAAACCAAACTCCCAAGAGAAGCAATGTTGTACAGGTTTTCTTGCAAGCATCTAATGCTCCCTTCTCCATCAATATTATTACTACACATTCTCAACAGCAGCACAACTGCTGTCTCCTTCCCTTTTGGAGAACCAAACCTCATCAAATCGACAAGAATGCCCACAAGCAACCTTCTATTCTCCTTCAACCCCTCACCACAACCAGCTAGCAGGCCCAACAACACCAACGCATCATCTGTGATCCTAACTCTGTCATCCATCAGAAGGCTGATGAGCACAGGGACTGCGCCGGCAGCCACAGCTACGGCTTTATTACCATGATAAAGAGTAATGCTGGGTAAGGCCATGGCAGTGTCTCTCTTCCCAACGGCAGTTCCCTCCTCAAGTAGCCTCACGAACGCCGGAATAGCATTTGGGCAAGCCCCAATCATCTGCTTGCACTCATCTAACATCAACAAGCTGAAGATGGCAGCCGAAGCGTTCTCTCCTGCCTCCATCGACGCCCCTCTCTTCAACACCTCCAAAATGCCATCGATTGCTCCCGCTTCCATTATCAGCAGTCTGTTGTTGTCAAAGATGGGGAGATTGAACAATGCAGTCACTGCGTTCTCTTGAGTCCTGGGATCGCCAACACCCAGTAACGCCACCAGGAAAGGGATTGTGCTGGCATCTGCGATCAGCCGGCGGTCGTTCGTGAAGCGCCCGCGCCTCATCTCTCTCTCCAGAAGGGAAGATATCAGTGGCGGCAGCCATGGCAGGTCTTCCAGACAAAATTTAGCGTCTGATTCTTGAGTAGGCGTCAAAACCCAGAGATTGAGCTATAGAGACATCTGTTGCATCTCCATATTTTCCAGGTGCCTCCACCGCCATGCCTACGAACACTCACTATGGTCGATCTTGCTCGCTGTTGATTTTTCTTCTCTAAAATTCGCCCCCGCCGCCTCCTCCTCCTCTTCCAATTCCCCTGCAAAATTTCTCTACAAAACAAGGCAAAATAAGCGTGAATCCTCTCTTTCTTTGATTAAAATCATATCCATTCTGAAATCGGAAATCTCTATTGTTCATCTGATGGATTCAATTATATTTGCTGCCCAACATCGATCCGAGAATGGACGGTTGGATAAAAAACATTATTTGGAGATTTTCATGATGGTAGGATCATAATTCATTAGATCAACAAATAGGATGTGTAGATAGCTGTGTTGGACATGGATTGTGTAGCAATTCACGAATATCATAAGCAGGCTAGCAACTGGGATGGGTATTCAGCCATTTGTTCCCTCTTTCAATCTGGATGTGGTATTTGTAAGGTTTGAGAGAGCGAAAGAATACAAGCTCCCTTCGAAGTTCGAGAAAGTGAGGGAAGAGATCTGCCCTCCTCCGAAGTTCCTGAGTACTGACGGTCAAAGCATGATCAGGCCGCGCGAGCTGCTTGCGGAGAAGCCCAACCTGTTTGATAACGTCATCGGTGAGATGAAGCAGGCTAGCGACAGAATTTCAAGCACCCACCCCACGTCCTTCTCGATCATGTGAAAGCATTGGGCGAGCAGTTCCAACTGCAGGAGGCTCCACAGTGCGCTTCAGAAGCTTAAGTCTATATTTAAAATATAGGCACAAGGGTATTTTCGTCTTCTTCTCGTCATTTTACACGGCCAGGCGCTGCTTTGTTGACGCCGTGAGGGCGTGGGGGGTAAAATGCAAAGGTCGAAACTTTCAGGGGTTTAAAATGCTAATACGCAAACGTCGGGGTCTAAAATGCCAATACGCATAGTTAGAGGGTCTATGGCGCAATTTTCCCTAGAAATGGGAAAAAGGAATACCATCGGCTCAAGGCGAAGTAGAGATTTCCATGATATATCTGATTCTTATTTGCTTTCATGAAGATATGAAAAGCACATGAATGGTGGGATGTGTGATAGATGATTTTAACGACTAATTCTCCCTTAAGGGAAAATTAAAAGTCTCTTTTATAAACTTTACTCTTTTTATTTTCTGGCATTCCTGTTCCAAGATTTGCAAATGTCTTGGAATAAATTGCTTACCATCTGTACCGCTCGTTCTGCACCATTGAAAATGGGGTATATGTTACTACGATTTTCCGAATCAATTAGGCAGGAAAAGGAGCTACCAATAATATATATATATATATATATAGAGCTGTTCCGGTGCAGCGTCATTGCACCGGAACAGCGGTACAGTGGCCCAAAATAGGCCCCACATGATCATGAAATCATGATCTACTCCACCCATTGTATTTAAAATAATGTATTCTATTACCATACCAATTTTCATCCCAATCAGATACTTTAAAGTTGTTATTTTCATCAAACTATTTTATTACGTTGGATTTGTACCATTTTCAGATATGTATATCATCAAACTATTTTATTACGTTGGATTTGTACCATTTTTAGATGGGGCCCATATACATATCTGATTGGGATGAAAATTAGTATGGTAATAGAATACATTATTCTAAATACAATGGGTGAAGTATATCATGAATTCATGATCATGTGGGGCCCATTACAGCGATAAATTCCGGTGCAGCATGCTGCACAGGAATATAATCCATATATATATATATATGGAATTTGTTCCTGTGCAGTCCGCTGTAAAATGGGCCTCACACATATTAGATCGCAATGAAACTTTATACAATCATTTATCCATATAAAAATCATACTTTAGACGGTTTAGATGTTGAAAATACTACTTTAAACTTAATATTTATATTAAACTATTTTATTACGTTGATTTTGCACCATTTTAAGATGGGGATCGCACACATATTGGATTTAGATGAAAATTGGTACGCTAATAAAGTGGACAATTCTAAACACACTGGGTGGGGAGGATTTCTCATTCATGATCACGTGGGGCCCACAGTGCATGGACTGCACGGTGCAGTCGCATGCACTGGATCATTTCCCACACAGATATATATATATATATATACATTTTATGCTCCGGCGGAATTATGAGGACGGATGATATACAGTTGCTTATTATTTAAGATTGCAACGTTATGGAATCTATGTGGGGAGTAAAAAGCAAAACGGCATAATGTTCAACTTTTGTTTCAGACCGTGAACCAAAAATAAATTCCATGATTAAATTTCTTGCATTTGTTGGCAATTGTGGTCCATCCAATATAATGCGATTATATTAGGAATCAGTTATGAGCGTTTCTTGTATTAATAAAATTAAAGTGGAAGCAGCCGCAGATATCATTTTTCAGTGATTATTACGAAGGGCAAGTCTGTTGTTTCGTGCCACTTTCGCCTATGCCCACCTGCGGGCTGCGGCAGTGCCCTTTGTCCTGTAGAACAGAGCTGTCGAATTTTAACAACACTCCAACAACGTGCGTACTTAGCAGCCGCGTCGAGGAGATAAGGGCTTACCCCGTTTATAAATATATATTATATTTAGTAGTATTTATATTACCTGAAAACTCTTTTATTTATTTAGTATTATTAAATATAAGCCATATAAATATGTAAAATCTACATAATAAAATAATTTAATATTAAATATTCAATTTTAAGTAGTATTTTCAATATCTAAACCATTTAAAATATTACTATTACATACATAAATAATTTTATAAAGTATGATTATATTCTAATACATATGTAAATAAAACTAAATTTTTTCCTACTTTACATATAAATATATTTGTTCTTGTATTTTGGAGCAAATATAGTCATGCATATTGTTGATGTGGATAAAACTTGATATCGTAGCAAAACAAATGGTATTAAATACAAGTGTAATGTTTCAGTGCATGCTGATGGATCCAAGTGAAAAACCTTAATTTTTAATTAATTTTTAATTTTTTTTATAAAACTGTTAATCTATGTGCAAATCTATAAAACTAAAATTTACCATTTTTGGAGGATGTACGTATTTTTTAAAAAAATAATGGAGGTTTTAGTTATTTTTAAATGACTAAAATATTCTTATTTTTTAAAAACTCAAAAAATATGTTTAGACATCATCAAAAGTGGTAAATTTTCAAACATAAGTTAAATATACCTAGGTTTATAATTTTATAAAAAAAATTTCAAAAAATATTAAAAAAAAAGTTTGCACCCAAATGCATTGCATCAGAATAAACCATTGCTCTAAATATAATAAATGAATTAAATTTTATATTAATCAACAACAACTTAAAAAAAAAAAAATGGAAGAAGTTACGTGAAATTGCTTTCATATAACCTAATTGCATAGAGCCCAGAGGGATAATTTGATTCTCTTTATTTTTTTGTTCTTCGCAATCATCTGTGGCCTGCATATCAATAACCCTATTCTGGCTGATCAAGGTCGCAACTTAAGTGGGAACCACTTCCAGTCACCATTGGAATGTAGACCTTGTATTAGATTTGTAGCCAGGATGTTGTCATCTGTTCTGTACTTTTTTTCACTCCACGTGAGTGGTTGGCCTTGATTTGGTCGGTCAAGCAATATATGACCTGTCAGTGCAGGCCATTGCCATCAATGAAGGCAGTGGTCCACCCCAATCTTGCCGTACAATGAACGTGCCCCCATGCTCTGTGTACTATCGCTGTTGGCACTATCCTTCCCATGCGTTCTCATCCAAGCATCCACATTCGATTCGAATCGATTGCTCCTCGTACGCCAACCACAACAGAAATTCGACACGAATTCATGGCAGTTTACATTTCAGCTAGAGGCTTATCAGCGGTTGAGATCATCCCATCCCAACTACGATGGATGGCGCCAGGGCCACCGCACGAATGATTTTAAATGCCCCAGCTTTTGCCACTTCCCCCTCCATGTGGGGGCCACGAGATGGACGATTTTCGATTGATGAAGACACGACAACCACTGCTCGTGTCCGTTGGGTCACCGCCACCTCCGCGCTGGGCCCACCGAATGGACGATTGCGATTGATCGAGACCCACCAACAACGGAGCCGAGGTGGCCTGCCAAACAACGAACGCCACCGCGACCAGCGTTTTTGTGGGGTCTTCGGCTACCCCGAATCCTGGAAGATGAGCGGCTTGGATTGGACGATGGGAATGGTAGGAAGGTGGCCTGAAACGGGCGTCGTTGCTGAGTGGCGACAGAACTAGAACGGAATTGCGAAGCAAGAGATCGTCTCTTTCCTCTATTTGGTCGTCCTCAGCGTCATCTTAACGAAACGGACAAAAGAGAAGGAAAGTGAAACAAGAAAGGAAGAAAGAAGGGTAGAGAGGCATTTCCAAAAAGCCTAGAAAACTGCCCAATGTATCCGCCTTAAAAAGAGAAACGATGTTCAACAGAACGAGGAAAACGCCTTTAAAACCATGAATGCATTTCTCGTGGGCCATGACACGGGGAAGAAGGGAGCAGTAAAAAAAAGAAAAAAATCCGCCATTCCAGAAAAGAAGAAAGAGAGAAGGAAAGAAAGTGTATACACGCGAATACAGTGTGTGTCCTCTCCAATTCAGTGCACCTCTAGCTAGAAACTTCCTCCAAGAGCTTATAACGTCGAACCTTCCCTCTAAAGACTTGTTTGGACCTCGTCCCTGCGTTCGACATGTCCGCCGATAAGCTTTTCTTCAGGGAATTAGCTAACCTGTCTGGCGATCTCTGCTTCTTGATGGGGCTGCTCGAATGCAAAGAAAGAGCGCTTCTGTGGAGCCTGAATCCGTTGTTGCTGTTAATACTCCCGTTGCTGCTGCTGTTGGTACGTGCAGTTGATTCCTTCAACACCTTCCTGTCTTCTTCATTCAAGCACCAGTTGCATAGTCGATAAGATTCAGCTCTGGGATAAAGATCGCTGCAATACCTGCAATACCCAGGAACGAATTCTCAATCAGCTTAGTTAATATTGGCTGTATGGAATTGATCAGTGGGTCAAATAAACAGGTAGCTAGCTAGCAAGCTCTGACGTCCCGAAGAGGGATACATTACCGGTGTTGCAATCGACATAAGCAGGCGGTGCACCGAAAGAGCTCGTCAGACAAACCGAGATCGCCGCACATACAACATTCTGAGATAGTTGAAGGAGTGGCCTTGGTGTCCGCCATCACCTTCGATTCATGTGATGAAGGAAAAATGATGCTGCTGGCTTTGTGTAGTCTGGCAGCAGGAGAGAAGAAAGAGAATGAGAGGAGAAGCGGGAGTGAAGGCGAAGGGCAAGGATATATGTGGAAGGGAGAGGAGTTCTACTTACTCTTCTACAAAAGAAGAGAGACTGAGTTGGAGCCAAGGAAATTGAATTGTACTGGTGTAGAAAAAAGGGAGGACGAGAGGACGGAACTACATATCTGGAGAGAAAGAGAGATAGAGAGCGTTCCACACACCTTTGCCTCGGGTTATTGTTTCATCCTTATCAAATCGTCTTAGTCATGTGGCCCGCATGTGACAGGGAAGAGAGGTTAGTCTGTGGGGGATGGCTTCTTTTCGTGGCTCGCACTTATTTCTCCGTCCCAAAGTCATTACCGGAACTGTTTCCAACGTGAGCCACAACATCGTAGTCACCATTAAAGATTCATATTTACCACCACCATCAGTCGTCATTCTCTCTCCTTGACTTAGAGGTGTAGTCAACTAGCAAATTCGTATTCCATATATTCTCTTTTATACCGCCCACGCATTAGTTCTATTTGTAATTGTAAGATTCCCCAGGATGCTGTATAAACGTTTGCACCCCCGTCAGCCACCAAACCTCCGCTTCCGAATGCAAATAAAAAACCACGGCCAATTCCTTGAGAGGTGAGACCGGAGTTGTGGGGCTCTTAGTAAAGTGTAGCAAACTCGCATCATTAGAAACGAAGGCCGTTCGCGGTTTTGGGGCACAAAGACCGGTACTAGCGGCGGTGGGAATGCCGCCAGCAACTAATAGGCTACGCAAATCGACAGTTCATTTCATCGCCCTTTCCTCTTTTTAATTTAATTTTTCATATGATTACAATTTTGAGTGGCGGCGTGAGATTTTTTTACGTCCAACGAGCTATTGGCCTATATTCTCTGCGGTGATCCAAACCGTTCATGTTGCTCGGCAATTACCCGAACTGACACCCATTTACAACCTGCTCCCCAATGTATAGTAGTCGCAAAGAGACTGCCACCATTATTGCAAGTAAAATGAAATGACATTCAGTTGTATAAATCATGCTCGGTAGATAATTTGGGAAGACCGATGGGAGTGTTACATCCAAATGAGTATTACATTGAACCATGAGCTATTGTTGCGCTGGCAAAGAACGGCTGTCAACACGCGTGCACACAAACACAGGTCATTTCCAGCCTGAATAAACTCTATCCCAATGATTAGAGCACCAAATAATTCGAACTGCCGACCCTAAATATTCAGTTGCATTACTGGTCACCGGCTGCACGAAAATATCCCCCAATTGTATGGCTGTGGCCACGTTTGGCTGCTCTGGTCAAAAACACGAGGAGTTACAGATGGATGATTGCATTTCTTTTTCTTTCGCTTTGTTTCCTCCCCAGGAATTGGGATAACAAGAAACACACAATCCAACATTTAAACCCGGACGCCCAAGCAGGCAAATCATTGATGAGTCCCCATTTAGCGCTTTTTCCTTAAAAAAAAATAAAAATAAAAATAAAAATAAAAATAAAAATAAAAATAAAAAATTCCACCACTGTCAGGCCAAATCATGTACTTCTTATATATACACTTTACAATTTATGGGTGTAATTTTTTGAACTTTGAAAATATAAGATCAGCATTTTGTAATTTCGAATAACATCCATAAATTCTTATCATCCCCATGGAGCCACCCTATTACCCAAGTATGAATTTTTTTTTCCCTAGATACTTCACATCTATCTTAATTTATATTACAATCATACTCTAAGAGATTCTTACAATTTTTTAAGAGGAAGACCATAAGCTCCCAGACGTGGACTCCAATTTGAACTCACGTGGACAGCTTAAATGCCTTTAGATGTAATCGACCAGGCAATGCCGCCCGGTTGGCCAACTATGGTGTTTTTAAATATATACTTTTTACATTTTTAATACTTCTACAGATTTTATTCGAACTTTTAAAATAAAAAAAAGGGCATCCCATGCTCCAGCAAATCAGAATGCCTTATTTATTTTTAAAATTCCAAATAAAATATCTAAAATCATCGTAAAAATGTAAAAATCACATAAATGAAAACATCATACTATGGCTCACATAAGTAAAAAAAAAATCAAAATTTTTTTAAAGAAGGGGCAGTGCACTAGGTGCATTCCTGTGAGTGCCTAAAAAATAATAATAATAAGGTCAACATCGGGACTCATCATTGATACGCCATGACAGTCAGCTGCCTCAGCTACCGTGCTAGACACGAGAACAGCCAACCTAAAGAAAATGCACATCGGATTCCCAAACCTCCTGCGTCTCCTCCGTGACGTCCTAAATAGAGGAGACTGCATGAATACAAATCACAAGGTTACACTATCAAAACCATCATCTAAATATCAAGTTTACTTCCATGCTTTAAACATACGGCATATGACAGCTTTTCTCAACAACTGGACTTCCTAAGGGCAGACAAAAGCAATGAGCCTGCTAAAATTTTTCGTGTGAAAAGCACATGTTGACAATGATTGAGACGATGGTTTGCCAGCAAATAATATACACAGAAATGAATGCTCAAAAGAGAAACATTCTATCAATAGCAAAAGAACAGAACTGGATAAATAAAAAGGTAAAGGAAGCATAATGGTGGGATCCAACCCTCACTATACAACTGGAATTTTTTATTAACACGCATTCCTTTATCAGTGCTTAAAAAAGGTAGGACAACATGGAAAAACTACTACATGTAAACTGCTCACTGGACCTTTATGAGCTCAACAGGAAGTACACTCCATTTCGACATCATATTTACTTTCCTCGCACAGGCATATTAACCAAGGAATATCTTTTCATTGTCCTCATTAATTCCGTGCCTTTGGCACCTCAAACTGCCTTTGCCTGTTAGCTAAATCCATTTCTACATGTGCTGGTGTTGATTCCTGTCTGGGTAAAGCAAGGCAATTGTTAAAGAAAGAATGCCGAGGAAAACAAGTACTTCGAATTAATGTATTGTACGAAGAATTACCTGGACATTCAAAACATATAAAAGACCTCAACTTTGGGCACACTCAAAAGGATGTAGAGTTCCCTCTGCAAAATCATGCATCCTAAATCGCTCCAGAAACTCTAAGGGCCTGCATGCAATAATTTTCCATTAGCACACAACAAATGGAATACAGCTTCTGAAAAAGAATGGAAACATAAAACTGAGTTCTCCATAAGTACAACTTGCATATGTACATCATGCCACGTGCACGTGTCAAAGCGAATCCTTGCTCCACTGATGAACTTCCAGTTGGAGAAAGACCACCTTAGTGTCAACATGACATTGGTGGATGCTGAACCAGCTTAGCCATGTAGAAAGTGGATCTGCTGTTAGCTTTAAACAAATGAAAAACCAAACCAATGCAGAAACCTGGGCTCATTCCTTTCATGAATTATGCTCTATATGATCTGGCATGAATCAACTGAGCCAAATATATGGCACTGCCCACTTCACCGTACAGCTGGAAACTAACACAAGCAGCTCTACTTACACATGCATAAGTTAGGAGGAGGATGATCAATTAGCAAATTAATTTTTAGCACAAAGATAAGGAAAAGTAAAGATTATTGATTCTATTGCAGATAACACCAATTAGAGAGGTTGAAGTTTAAAATGGGGATGATGATGACAATGACGATACACAGAAAAGAAGAAATTGTTCTCGGATTCTTACAGAAAAGCTTCACGGCTGCTGCATAACTTATTTTGGTTGCTTTCAATAGCACCCAAAACATCCAGTGTCTCTGGTCCTGCCACACCACCTGCCACTATGGAAAGGGTTTCAGCACAAGGGGTCCATATCTGGGGGGAGAGAAAGAGGGAGAGAGAGAGAAAAAGAGAGAAGAAACACTATTAGAAATTTATCCACATTGTCCAAATCTGATAGAGCTGTGGACAATATACTTACTTTGATTGTGCTGTCAATACCACTCGTTGCAATAGTGCAGTCAAATGGATGGCACTGGACACAATTCACCACTAGAAAATACAAAGGTATAGATAATTTAAGGCAATAATGATGATGATGATGATGATGATGATGATGATGATGATGAGGACGATGCAGTCAACATGTATGAAAAACATCATACCAGCATCATCTCCAGCAAGCATTTTTATTAATCTTCCCGTTCTCTTCTCCCAAATAAACCATCTCCCATCATCGCTTCCACTAGCAACAAAGTCACCTGCTTAAGATATCATCAAAACATAAAAAATGATTCATATGAAGAAATTGCAATTAATAAGTTTTAACAGCAGCAACGACAAAGCTTTGTAAAAAATACTGCCATTAGAATAATATGCAACGTCTAGTTAAGGAAAATCCGAAATTAGTTGCTTGCAGAATGAAAAAACAGGAATACAGTTAGATAGGCCCACCCAGAGATGGACTCCTCAAACCTAAGCACCATATCGCGCACAAAAAAATTCTTAAAGCTACTTGCTCATACAAATGTTAGGGGCATTAGCTGAACTGTCCCAGGAAACGATATCTTCCCTTGTAAATTAGGCAACAAATACAACAAGATGAGACATCACATTGGACCAAACGATCATTAAAAATCCCATCAAGTAATAAGTCGAACCCTGGTCTTCATTGTCCGAAGTTCATAAGGTCTCACATGGAGACCTAAAACAACAAGAAAACAGATTATAATGCTTTTTTACTTCAGTTCAGTATGCTGCTGTGCACACACATCATGGATTTTATCTTATCTACTAATTCAGCAGTCAACCAATAAGACTAAACTGTGCACTGCATTAATGGAGATCTAGCAAGGAGACAACAACTAAATCCATATGCATGAAATAGACAAACCTACATGTAAGTGAGTGCAGGCGTATAACTTCCATATATGCTTTCTCTAGAATGAATGGTACAGAATGTGTAGCTTCTACTTTCCTCTCAGGTAAACTAACTAAACGCCAGTTGCAAGCACTCACTAGGCTACCATTCCCCAAAAAAATGCACAGCAAGCATCATCTCCTGTGAATTTTATTACTGACACATTAATGACGCTGGAATTTACCCAGACACATGACATCTTTGCTGCAGACAGAAGGTAGGCACCCATCATCTTGGTCCTTTCCCCTCACATTACATTTTTTTTTTTTTGGGTAACTGCATTTGCGTGCTAGTCACTGGAAACTAGCGACATATGTTAAAGGTATGCTTGCAGTGCATCTGTCGGTGCTAGGCTGTAGATTTACATGCTAGACATGAGTCGAGGTTAGCACACATGAAATTCACCATGAGCACCCAATTCTTGACCGTGCGAAAAATCCTTGTCCAAAGTTCAAGGACCTTAATTTTTGAGATTATAATCAAATGGGACTGATTTTTCTTTCTGGCCTCTATGAAATCATAACATTACACAAGCTAAAAATGATGCCAACAGAATAACTTACAAAGAAGAGTGGCACACTCATGCAATGCATCAGCTAAATTCACAGCTTCAAGAGATCTATTTCCTGGACCCACTTACCCGCAAGCCAAATAGTGTAATGTAGCATTAATCGTAGTTTGTCAACTACTCACTATTGGTGATATGAAATGATTATAATGTCAAAAATGTATCATCCACTCATCACAATGGAATGTTTACTGATGACAACAGGGAAATTTGCCAAATTATGCAGTAGCAGTAAATTATGGACAGTAGTTTCCACCAGGGAGGTCAAGCTCTTAATAATCTTGTAAATTACAGGTAAGGAGTCCAACAGTACAAATAAATGTATGCATGCAATGACTGGCATGCACATGCATTGCATATTTTGACATTCACATTGATTTTGAAAGTGCGAGAGGAAATTGTGAAACATACACACCTCTCTGGCCAATAAAACTAGCCTGCTTTATATCTGTCCCGACATTGCAATGACCAACATATCTTTGTTTCATATCAACCGCAGCTTCTGTCTGCCATATGTGGGGAGAAAATTATTCTCAGAAACATTGAAAGATTAGAGACAAAAAGAAAACTCACACAAATCCTCAGAAATTTTAAAAATTTGTTTCCAATAACAAGAGCGTGTTTGGTATTTGATAAAAATTTTTGTAAAAAAAGTTCTCAGTAGAAAAGTCTTTGAAATGGGAGAAATGATGTAATGCGATAGGGATAAAATATTAAAAATTTGTTTCCAATAATAAGAGTGTGTTTGGTATTTGATAAAAATTTTTGTAAAAAAAAGTTCTTGGTAGAGAAGTCTTTGAAATGGGAGAGATGACGTAATGCGATAGGAATAACGATGAGTAAAAAGAATAAAGTTAAAGTAGATAGAGTAGTTGAATAAAAAGTTATGGAGAAATAATTGAAAAATAGGATAGTTATGTAGGAAAATGTGAAAAAACGATTACAAAATAAGATAGTTGTGGAGACAAAAAAGTTTTGGATAGGAAGTTTTAGTGAAAAACAAACGAACCCTAATAATAACAACCACAATAAACAGATATCACAAAAAAAAAAAAAAAGGAACTTCATACATAGGCAACGAGGCCAATAAATACTGCCAAGAAAACTATCAATAAGATGGTATGTTCAGTTGCAGAAAATTCCAGATTTCTTGTAACCAATTGATAGAGCAAGAAAACCAGTCAGTAAGTGAAATGATGACAAAAGAGTATATATTTCCTTTCAATTGCAGTTGACTTCTTCCTCTCAGAACAAAGAAATCTATTATCTTTCCTCTTGAAAAAGCTGGCATTATCTTATAAATAAATCAATAAAAGAGTACGCCAAAAATCTATTTTGCATTTTTGAATTACACATAGTAAGAAAATAGCCCTACAGTTACAGCGAGTCTGGGAACTGAGCAGAGAGTCAGCAAAGAGGAACAAAAAGTAAAACCTAGAGAAGTAGAGGAAAAGAGAAATTATATGACACGACAGCAGATAACAATTGAAAATAAGTGAATAAAGATAAAATATAGACTTATTAGATGGCAGACAGTAATGGGAAAGAACAAGATTGCTTATTAATCAAAATCACATATCATTAAGGTCTATTTGGCACATGGTAAAAGGGGAAAATAAATTTCCCACTTCATCCAACACACCTTTTAATGTGATTTTAACATCCTAACTAACTACTAGGGGTGTAAATAAGATCTGGTTCGGGTATCCGATTTAAACTAGGTTTGGGTTAGGTATTTTGAAAAACGGTTTAGCAAAATTGGGTTCAACCTGACCCGATTACAAAAACCAGGTTGGTACGGGTTATGTGGTCGGTCAACCTGACCCGATTTTATCTTAATACAGATTTTAAATATTTATGGCAACTAATCTGATTGAAACAGAAGGCCAACCACATGAAATCTAATACCCTTCCCACACTCAGCACCCCTTCCAACTCTTACCTATTAACATGTTTATGGATCTGTTTGGTGATATAGTTTAAATTTTACATGGCTAAGTTAACATTTTAAAAAAAAATTATTTGTGATAAGATTTTAAATTTAAGTTGAAAGGAAATCTTGCATATGTGACTAGTGTTGGTGACCTTAGCATGTGTTATATATCATTAATTGATATGAAGTTTAAACAAATTAGAAAAAAGAAAAATAGAAAATTTATTATAACTTACAATTATTGAATAGGTCCATTATTTAAAGGAGGTCAATCCTATGCATCCAGACTGAAGTCCGGATGACTTTGGCTGCTGATAATGTGTGTGGTTAGAGCTGTCGGATTGTGCAGAAGACATCTGCACTGTCTGAAATTTTCTAAGGAGAAAATTTCAAATATGTCCTTGTAATGGGTTGTGAATATAAAACAAAAAATGAAAAGAAGCCCCAAATCAGAAGCAATCTCCTCCTCCCAAACACGAATTCAACATCCACCTAAATCCCTTAACAATCTCTCCTCCTCCAGGCACTATTCTCGCTCTCGCCAGCCCCTCTTGCAAATGGGTCGTTGTTTCCATCGGTTGCACCAACTACACGCCGATCGTCACTGACATCATCGGTTTCTTCCCAGCAGTAGATGGGCACAAGCTCATTTGAATGCATAATATTTGTTGCAAAAATATGTTCTATCATCCTAAAAAAAGCACGGTTCTGTATCACAAGCAAATGAAGAGTGGAAGTGCCCATTTTCAAATGTGATGTCCAGAAACATTGCCCACTGAATGGTTGTAGTGCTCCTTACAGGTTGTGAGCTCGGGAGAGAGGGGGAGAGCAAAGAGGAGTACAACACAAACATAGTTAACATCATAGCACAAACATATGTCACTCTAAACGACTTGCAACACTGCAACAACAATACGCCACACATTTACATCAACTGAACAAAATTCAATTCAAATGATGTGGATGAATGAAATTTTATCTGGTTACAGAATTTGAATACATCTAGAAAATGGGCCTTCTCTGGTTTTTCTTTTTTCAACAGAGGAAAATCCATTCCTGCATGGTCTTTTTGATGGCCATGCATCAACCAAATATCAACCAGACCAAACACCAACAATACCAAACACGAAATTCAAGAACCCGAACCTGAGAAGATATCTCAATCCTCAATTTTTTTTAAATCATCAACTCATGTAATGGATTGCTTCTTTAGAGTAAAAACCAGAGAATGTGGTCGAGCTTATATTTGGTAGTGTTACATCCAGAAACCAAAATCTCTCTGCTTTGGTGAAGGCAAGAGGCCTAAATTTTGGTCTCGCATCATCTGAGCGCCATTTATTGCAGGGACGTGCGCAGAGTCCTCAATGCACATCTGTTGATTGAAAGAAACCAGCGATGCAGCGATGACTGGCGTGCGGCAGGTGCGACCGGTAGCATCAACAACACGTTTGCAAGAGCCGCTGGCGAGAGCGAGAATAGTGCAAGGAGGAGGAGAGATTGTTAAGGGATTTGGGTGGATGCTGAATTCGTGTTTGTATCTGGGAGGAGGAGATCGCTTCTGACTTGGGCCTTCTTTTCATTTTTTTTGTTTTCTATTCACAACCCATCGCAAGGACATATTTAAAATTTTCGCCTTAGAAAATTTCAGACGGTGCAGATGTCTTCGGCACAATCCAACAGCTCCAACCGGATGCATCGTCAGCAGCGGAAGGATCTTGTCCTTATTTAAATGGTAGCAAAGTTCAAACATGAATAGATGAATCTAATGAATGTTGGCCTAATCGATTACAGACTTAATGAATTAACTTGATATTTGTACTTGAGTTTTTGGCAGTAAAAATTTCTATTAAATGGATGTGTCAAATTTCTTTAAATCCGAGAATTGTATTTTTATGAAAGGAGCACTTGAGAATGACTAAATAAATTATGATTTACATTCCTCAAATAAAATGCTACACCATACTATGCATGAAATTATTAGGCTAACACAAACACTATTTCTACCATAGAAAATTTTTATTTGATCAATGCAACAATCTTTGCATATTATAACTTACAAATTTTCAACTTGAAAATGATCATATTTCAATTGCTCAAACGAAGGCAAAAGCAATGGAATGAACTGCTTACTAAGCTTATTCTTCATTCTTGAGGTATGTGTAAGTCTTCTATTGTTACATAGTTTTCCTTTGGGTATGTTTTTTTACAATAAAAACTTTTTGAACTAAAATTTTTCAATCTAAAACTTTTCACTCCATAAGTACCTACTTAGTTTTTAATTATTTATTTACATCTTCCTATACAATAATCTTACTTTTTAATCATTTCTATATAACAACTCATACAACTAACCTATCTATTTTAACTTTATTCTCTTTACTGCTCATCATTACCCATATTATATCGCAAAATTTTCTTTCAATTCAAAACTTTTATACCAAAAACTTTTGATCTGAAAGTTTTATCACTTCCCAAGCACTCCCTATAATTTATCATTATTTTAGTTTTTTTAAAAAAACTATGTCAACGACAGCTTAATTGTCATCAATAATTTTGCATATATTACCAACTTAATTTCCAACCCGAACCAAATCGATTTCTATAAGGTTAAAATAGGATTGGATTGAGATTTTACATTGTGGGTTAAGGTTGAGTTCAACACAACCCAATTTACACCCCTAAAAACTACCTTACTTTTTTAAATTACTTTTACATTCAAATTATTTTTTCACACCTTTTCATACAATCACCCTATTTATTTTGTCTTTATTCTCTTTATTCCCAATTATTACCACCATTATATTACATCAGACTCACTTTTTCAAAGTTTTTCCTCACTTTTTTTCCCTCTTATTAAACAAACCAAATGGAGTGAAAAGGGCTACAGACTTTTCCACACCTCCCAATTCCCAAATTGGCCCTCAATTAGCATCACATCATTTACCATCTACATGTGAAACGGCAACAAAATATCAAAGTTCTCATAAAATTCCATAACTCAAAGATAGAGGAGATCAATAAAGTGTTGGCTTCCTTCTCAAAATAAATAAAGTGTTGGCTTACCCTATAGTTTATACTTTCACTTTGCAAGGATGATGAGAGAGATTCTGACGATCCATTTGTGTTAGATTTTTCTTTAGCTGGATCACTTTTCCGATGGAATCTTAAATTTAAGCTTCCACGAAGGATACCTGACTCAATATCATGTCCTTCATCACCAGATATTGATGTTTCAAAGTCCAACTCCATTTCCTCTTCATAGTCTGAATCCTCCCTCTCAGATCTTGGACCATCTTGAGATGCATCACTATTTGTCTCAGATCGATAGAGTACATCACTCAGAGATCTTATCCTTTTGGATCGTGTTTCAGGTTTGGATGATCCATCACTACTTTTTTCGGCTTCAGCTGAAAAGTATCAAAATGAAATTGAAATTAAACAACTCTTACAACTACATGCAGCTTTCTTAAACATAGAACTGCATCAGAAAAAGAGGTGCATGCCTAAATACATTCATGTCAACCAACACACAGTACGAGAATTTAAAAAAATGAATATTCAAAAACAGGAGAAAATTGCAGCTTAATTAAACAACAAATATGCATTAAGGATGATGGACCACAATAGCACAATTTGGCATCAGGCACCACAAAAACTTGGCCATGCCAAGGAAATATATAACTGCTGAATAGAATATGGCTTGGGAACATAAGTAATTCCAAGGAATAAACATATATGTAGCATGATCAAAGGATTAAATCATCGTTTCATCAGCTCTTACACATGGGAACTGAGATCAACATGTTGTGCTCTAACAAAGTATAGTCAGCTACATGAACAGTTAAACCATTCATATATATATTCCAGACCATTTCCTTAATCAGCCCATACATCTTTAATATATTTCCTAAAAAATGATACCCACATTCCCTTTTGATGTTCCCCTTTTTTGTCCTTCCACTCCAAAGTAACCGTCAATGTCTGCCTTCATTCATCTTATTAATTATTGATCATCATCATAAGCAGTTTGCCACCTATGTGGGGTCAGCAACAGGGATCCTGTTGAACATTTCTTTACGATAACGGACTATGTTCTCGAATCTTAATAATCTATTGTGTCCATATCTCTCTTAATTACTTCTATCCACGTCTTATTGGCCTTTCCTCTCATTCTTTTATGGTCTTCTATTTAAATAAAATTTGACATGCCGTTTGTCCTTTCATTCCATCTCATTAACTATTGATATGACCTTGTAATCCTTTCATTCTAATTCTATCCTTCCTAGGGTAACCAGTATCCACTCATCTGCATCGGTGTAGTATTTTCTTTTGGAACCTGATCCAGTGCTCCCTAAAGCATTGAGCCCCAATGCTCTCGGGTGCATATACACATCTTTTTTAATTTTTTTTGAAAATTTTTTTACATGAATGTTAATCTAAGTGTATTTAACATGTGTGTCAATTTTTATCACTTAGTTACTAAAATGCTACTGATTTTTTTAAAATCCGAAAAAAAAAATCTAAAAATCTCCAAACATGGTAAAAATTGACACACATGTTAAATACACTTAAATTAATTGTTTCATAAAAAAGTTTCAAAAAAAAAAAAAAAAATTTAATGGGTATATACACCCAGGAGTATTGAGGCTCAATGCTCCCAGGAGCACTAGATCGGGTTCCTTTTCTCTTTTATTTCACTCCTTTGATTGCCAATCATCACAATCCACAGAGCACTGCTTCTCTTATAAATTACACTCTATAATCTCCCTGTAATCTGTACCCTGCAATCACATAAACCTCATCCTGCAATCACATAAACCTCCTAAAGCACATCTCTATCAGTTCTACCCAACTTAAATTTCATCAGCAATATCCTTGTCTCCACTATCCTGATCCAATATGTGTACCAGGAAGTGTTTAGTTGAGGATAAAAGAAAAGGAATAGGAGGATAAGATGGATGGGGAGAATAAGGGAGGATTTGGAAAATATTGCACAGCTCAGGCTATTTGAACCCTAAACCTCTAACTAATGCACCCTGATGTTGCTCACTAGGAAACGAAGAGGTAATGGAATCAAAGCAAACATCAAACCAGAATATTCAAAAACTTCTAGAACACATACAATCTCTTTTCCATTTAATATTTTCTACAAAAGTTATTCCCAAACAGTTATTTTAAAACGTTACCAAGTTGTGAACAAAATTCTTATACTGATATGCATTACATAAAAATATTATTGGAGTATTTTTAGCTGAAAACCTGCAGTAAGCTGATGTTTTATACTCTCCACTTTCTCTGATGCCTCAGGATTTGATGGTGCCAAACTGTGTGCCGCCATAGCATACTCCAAAGCTTCTTTATGTCTCCCTAGCTGCAAGTTATAATGAGCAAAAGAAAGAAATAAAAAGCAAGGAAGGCAAGAATGTCTGTGGGCAGTGTGCACATCCGTGGGAGGAGTCAAATCATAGTTTCATGGTTAATCATCTATGAGGATCGACTTTTATGAGGTTTGAATATGATTAACAATTTAGGGTAAATGTGAATCAAAATGTCAATATGACAAACGTGAAACCTGTGCAAGAGCTTCAGCCATGTAGAAATGTGCCCTGAAGGAGGAAGAATCAATCACCCGAGCTCTGTTGCAATCTCTAACAGCCATATGAACATCATTTTTCCATTTCCTCTGGAAAGAATAAAAATATTTAGCAAACCTAACTATTTGGACTTCATGATCAGCAAATTGGTATTTCTAGCAAACTGTAAACCTTGAGAAACAATGCCGCTCGAGTACATAAGCAATCATGCCTCAATTTCATTCCAATGATGGAGCCATTTCCATCGAGTACTTCATTGCAAGCTTCAATTCCATGGAAATAGTCTGGTCCTTGTAATGAATTTTCAGCAGCTCGAACCAATTCATAACACTTCCTAAGCTGGGTTGGGGAAAAAAAACGAGAGAGAGAGAGAGAGGGAGAAGGAGATTTTGATGAACGAATGTCTGTTAGGGGTCAAATGCATACAATCAAAACAGCATAATGACTCCAATTCAAGACAACACAGTAACCCACCCTGCCAGACATATAACTGTCATGGGAAGCCCCATTTGTCCAAGCATTAGGTGGTGATTGAGCGAGTTCTGGTACAGAGGTAAGGTCCATTTGCTTAGAAACATCACCACATCTATATGTCATGCAGCTCTCACCACCTGCAAATCATAAAAGCAATAATCATACAACAAAAAAAGTATGCAGCAGGCATTCAGGCATAACCGGAGAAAGGAAGATCTATCATTTAGTCCATTTAAAAGAAGCAAATAATAACACCTACGAAGGATGGGAATAGCAAAAATAGCATGCAATCAGGAGAAGGTCAATTGCAGTTTTCCATCTCACCCCGGCAGCATCTAAAAGGGATTTCATGTCAGGCAACCACTACCAAACAGTACAGGCATGAAACTCTTGTGCAGCTAGCTGCAATATGTTGTATAAATGCTTAAGTTACAATATTTATTTTTTTTATTTCATTTTTTGGTTTTTTCTTCATGAACATGTTTCTCTAAGCGTATTTAAATCTGTATACCAAGTTTTGCCATTTTTATAGTATTTTTACATTTTTATTTTTTATTTTTGAAAATCAAGCTTTTTTTAAGGGGCGAAAAATGACCTATATGCATTTTAAATTGATGATTTACAAAAATAAAAAATAAATATGTAAAAGTACTGTAAAATGGAAAAACTTGATATACAGATTAAATACGCTTAGGGAAACATGTTCATGAAAAAAAATCAAAAAATAAAATAAAAATGAATATTGTAAGTTAAGCATATATACAACATATTGTACATCCCTTAGTTTGGAAGGATTCAAGGGGCTTAAATTGAATGGAAAAATGAGATGGGGACGTAATGATGTGTGTTAGGAATAGAAAAAACAGTATTGGAAACGTAAAAAGTTGTATTGGAAATTGAGAAGGCTGTCTTGGGAATAAATAATCTCATCCCATATGCATCCCATTCAAGGATCTTGGATCCTTTGGAACACTCCCTTAAATTACTGAACCCAGTGGAAAATAGCATTGCATCGGATTCTGTAATTGCATATAAAAAGCAACATAAAATATTAGGCATGAAACAATTCTAGAATGTAAGCCATCAAAACACAATTAAAAGAAAAACAAATGAACTCCCAAACAAAAAAGGTTGGTAATGCCCATATGGAAGTGCTATAAAGTAGTTGTTTACTCAGATAAGTTTCAAGTAGATGATCCTTCAATGCAGGCCCAATCTAATAAAATCAAGGCTTGGGTTTTTCCCCCTAATTTTCCATCTGAAAGAAAGACAAAGAAAAGCTAAACCTATGACTCTATGTTGGTCCCGAACATACTGTAGTATTTGATTGTTGGCTTTTGAACTTGAAGTCAACAATACTCCTTCAGTTTCGAAAGGAAGATTGGAAAAGGATCACCCATGGTAATAATTTTGGAGATACCACACAGAGAATGATGTTTTAGATAGTGATGGTTAAGAGCTTGAAAGCCGTTTTGCATGGAAGTTAATAAGGACATCAGCATTCAAAAACAAAAACAAGAGGAAAAAATACAGAAAGTAACCCTACCAACATCTGCATCCATCAGGTAAACATGTTCACCACTGTAACTAAGGAGCACCTCCTCCCCATTAGGACTAAAAGTAACATGAGTGAGGTGTAAACTTGAGCGCCCCTGAAAGAAATAAGATAAACTGCAGTTAGACAGATTGTTTAGTCCTAGTAAGTTTCACAACCATATCGAAATGATAGCTGAAATTATGATGGTATGCTTCAACTAGAAGATAAAGCATTTGCAGCATCAAAATCCATGAAAACTACCATCAAGTAATAAATAACATTACAAATATACTGCAACATTTTTAAAAAAATATGCAAAAACAAAAATAAGAAATGAGCCACAAAAGTGTTAGTGAATAGCAAATATATTTACATATCTTAGTAATATGTTTCAGAATCCAGTTTTCCAACGCCCGCCATCAAGTTACAATAGATGTTCAATTGATGCTTTATATAAATTTTGGAGCACCAAAACTCAACAAAAATACATGTCAAAATGGAGTTGCTTCAGGTTGTCCCTTGATTTGAATCTCCATTTCAAATCATGCTCACTTATGATTTGTCTCCATAAATAGTTCATAGTTACCAATTTTAGTCTCTAATTCATCTCCAATTCAAATCCTGCTCATTTAAAAGTTGTCACCATCATAAAAAGATAATTTTATGCATCATATTCTGCTTCCCTAGCTCTCTCCTGTTTTTCATTTTTGTCCTTTGCATGGAAAACAGTATGATTGTCAATGAAGACACAGCATAAAATGGTGACAAATGGCTTGGACTTAAAAGCAATGGAAACAATAACAAGAAACAATCATAACAGCAACAATATGCGTTTTCGCTGATTTATATTTTACATGTGAAGAATGCCAAGTATCCACAACACATCACAAATATATACATATATCAATTGTTCATATTTGGTAACAATTCAACACAGTACATCAAAAAGATAATGCTTCTGACACTCAAGGCATCAAGCCCATTATGATCTAGATTCTCTACATTTGGAACCTCATGGTATTAAGTTTTGCTAACAACTATGAGCAAAAAACTATATCGCATGCCAACTGTTTGACACCTCACAAGGAAAACCTATTTCCAAAACAACAAAGGACCTAAAACTAATAGGGGAAAAAAGAACCCTTTTTTTATAAAGAAAAAAAGGAACCTTTTTTTATCGAACACTTATAAGAATAAAGTGTTCAGAAACTTACACGATCAGAAAGGTGCATTGGACAGAAATAATTGACACAAGGAGGTGGCTTCATCCTTTTCTGGCAAGAGCTCAAAGGTGGAAGCATCCTTCTATCATATAATCGAGCAAAAGCATCACTGCAACAATCACAAAATTGAATAAGGATTAAATATACACAACCATTGGTATGTGTGATGAAAACCAATAAAGGCTAATGCATAAAACCTAATGCCTTCTACATTGCTACTTGTATGCATTTTATTTTCCTGATCTTTTTTTATCTTACTTTTCCTATGGAGGTCTACCACTTTCTTCCAAAGTCTTCTCCCCTTTTATTCTATCAAAGCTTTCCTATATCACTTCCAGATGTATATGCAATATGAAAAAAAATGAACAAATCACAACCGATACCTCCCTCCTACAAGAAGCTGATGAGGTCGAGTGGTGCTTATGTCACAAGATTTAAGTGCAAGACATTGTTTAGGAGGATCGGAAAGCGATCTCTTTGCTCCAGACCGTAAATCCAGCTTCAATAAATGTAATCACAAGGAAACAAAAATTTCTAGGTCAGAAGTATTAAGATAATTCAATCAATCAAAACAAGATTAAGGAACTTTTTTATTTAAAAAGAAATGCTAAAAATAGTTCTTGACAAACTACCAAAATACTCCCCCGAGAATTACTTTGTGTATAAGCTACATAGTGTGAGTATCTTACTAGGACATTACGACATTCTTGGTTAGAAGATCCAGCAGGTGGACAAGAAGCACCCTCCCTAAAATCATGCTGCCTCAGAGTTCCATCTTCACTTGCACTCCAAACTACATTAGGATTTCCAGCTTCAACCTGCACAGTAGATAACAAAACCACAAACTAAGCAAAGAAGAAGTGCATGCACGTAAAGAAGGTATAGTGCATGCTATTTTTTTCCACCTAACCATCATAGAATCAGCTCTAACAAGGGGAAAAGAACAAACCGCAAGTTTCTTGACTCTCCTTGAGTGGCATTGGAATACTGCTAAAGGTTCGGGAGCATTGTCTTCAGACCTCCCGCTTAAACGAGATAAGTTGAATAGGCGAACCTGAAGACAAATCAGTACACGGATTCTGCCAACAATCTCAGATAAAGTCAGTGAATTCTAAATAGTGTTCTGTCTTTATCAAAACTTACCTCTGCATCTCCTGCACCAGAAACCACAAGCTCATCAGAAGTTTCAGGAATGAACTTTGTACAAAATATATTTGCACTATGGCCAGTGTCAATAGTCTGCAAAAGCCTCCTCCCTGAGTAACTCCAGATATTCATCTGCAGCAAGTGCAAATAAATAAGCAACTAAGGACAGTACTAACTTCATGTTAAAATAAGACATAAAACATCCAATAGCAAGATATACGGGTGCTACTTGAAGTAGCCATCATCCAGTGCTCTATAATGAACCAAGTTCTCTAGCAATGCAGAAGTGTAAGTTTTGGCATAATATAGATGACGCACCACCAATGAAAAGAAAAGGAAAAAGAAATACAATTGTAGGATTGATGTAGTTAGGAAGCGTTCACATAAATCATAATTGCTATTCACATACATACACAGGAACCCGTTATATAAAGCACACACAAGGGATAGTCATCGCAGCACAATTCTTATCCATTCCATGACATTTGGCTAACTAAAACAGAATTACCCTAACAACTAATCATCATAAACATAAGTGCTTTTTTTTCAAACTACGCCGGATAAACTGCACGAGTCCTCCACCATGCACCAGCCATGAGCATGTCCACACTCGTATCAAATAGTTTAAGGGGACGTTTGGGAATACGGCATGGGAAATGTGGGAGGGAAAATGTTGTGGCACGGATTTCGAGATTCATCATTTCATAACTAATTATTATATTTTTCCATTTTTATCCCTATATTCTAATCATTTTTCCTATCAACTACCTTCCAACAAACCTATTTATTCCAACTTTACCCCTATTATTTCATATCAATCACACAATTTTCAAAATATTCTATTTTCTATTCCCACCAAATACCACATTTCCCACAACTTTCATATTCCCAAACATCCCCTAATTGAATATTATCAAAATCAAAGTTTAATCAAACATTCTAAAAAAGATTCAGCCATGAACTTCCTCCATCATAAGCTGTTTCCCACCTATGCAAGGTCAGCATCATGGATCCTGTTGTGTCATTCTTTATGATCATGAACTATGTTTTCAATAATGTCTAGCATCTTCATATCTTGTTTAATTAATTCGATCCGCATTTCTTTGGGTCTTCCTCTCATCCTCTCTCTGTCGTCTACTTGGATAAACTCAAATTTTATAACTGGTTGCATTTTAGGCCTACATTTAACATGCCCAAACACCTTAGCATGCTTTCCCTCAGTTTATTACCTATTAGCTTCGCCTTTAGATTATCTCATATTACTTCATTTCAAATTTTATCTTTTCTTGTTTTACTAATCATCCACCTTAACATTCCCATTTCTGCTACACTCATTCTATGTATAAATTGTCCTTTAATTGCCCAATGTTCTGCCCCATTAGTATAATTGGTCTAACCATTGTCTTATGTAAAATTTTCCTTTTAATTTAATTAGAACTCAACAATGACATAAAATTCCTAAAACATGTCATGATGTCTTCCATCCTGCTTGGATTCTATTGATAATGTCTCACTCGCTTTCTCCATTTTATTAAACTATTGATCCTAAGTGCCGGAACTGATTATTTCTAGATATTAATTATTCTAAAATTTTAATTAGTTCTTCCTCTAAGTGCTGCTATTATTAAAGTTGCATTTCATATATTCAGTTTCGTTTAACTAATTCTAAAACCATTAGATTCTGAAGCATCCTTCCACTTATTTAATTTCAAATTTTTTCTCCTCTTGTTTCATCTGTTAGGACTATATCATTTACAAATAACATACACCAAAGCAGTTCTTTTTGTAAATGTCTAATAAGTTCATCTACAAATAAAGTGGAAAAATAAGGACTTAAGGTTAAGCTTTAATGCAAATGTATTGCAGAATTGCAAAATCACTAATATCTCCACTCATGGTCTTTACATTTGTTATAGCCCCCTCATACATATTTTTAATAATATCGATGTATCTATCAGTAATTCTTTTTTTTCTAATACCTTCAATATTAATTTTCTTGGAATCCTATCATGTGCTTTTTCTAAATAAATAAAAATTACGTGTAGATTCTTTTTCTTTTGCCTAGACTTCTCAAATGATTATCTACGTAAGAAGATAGATCTAGTGATTGATCTTCCTAGCATATAACCAAATTGATTTTTAGAAACATTTGCTTCTTGTCTTGGTCTTTATCCAATCACTTTTCCCACTTGAACGACTCATTAGTTTTATTTTATGACAATTTGGATAATTTTGAATATCTTCTTGATTACTATAAATTGGTACTGTACTTTTCTCTATTCATTTGACATTAACTTTGTTCTTATAGTCTTATTTAAAAAATTTGTTAACCAATTTATCCCATGCACTTCCACACATTAATAATGTATTATCTGGACCTAATATTTTTCCTATTCTCTTTTTTTTTTTTTACAGCTTTCTTTACTTCAAATGCTCGAATTTTCTAAAAGTAAATAATATTTCTATCTTCTTTTACATCCAAATTATCAAATAATTTTAAACGTTGTGACAGATCACTATTTAATAAACTATAGACATAGGTTTTTCAACTTCCTTTACTCTCATCACCTTTTACTGGAACTCTTTAATCTTCGCTTTCAATGGATCTAACATGTGCTAACTCTTTATCTTTATTTTATTTTAATTTAGCTAACTTAAAAATATTCTTCTTTCCTTTTCCAGTTCCAAATCTGTCTCTGTGTTTAACTTTGCTTATAATCTTTTTTACTAAATTTTTATATAGTTATTGTCATAGATTTATGTCATTTTTTGTTAGTATGCTATTTTTAAAACTTCTCTAGTCTTTCATTTATGGCCTTTTAGGAATCCCCGTTTCACCACCAAGTTTCCCTATGCATCAATTGATATTGTTTAACCAAAAAAATATATATATATATCCATCAACACCAGATTTATCAATGCCTAAAATAGTTGAGCCACATTGCATACCCTTGTATCATCTGATCCAGATATTAACAGAGTGCCTTTGGAGTTCCACGCAATAGTATTTACACAACCTTGATGACCCTGTTTAAAATTTTTCAAATCACAAGGTAAAAAGGACTGAAGGCAGATAACCAATGATATGTACACAATCATTTGATAAAATAAGACAGTAAACAACTTCTATACGAGCATAAAAAGATATTCCACTACTCACGAAAGTGGAACAAGGCTACTTTACTCAGAAATTATGTTACGTTGGGCAGTCGTGAACATGTACACTCTCATATCATGCAGTAGAGGGGGGCTCCTTCAGTGGCTACATTAGTAAAAACCATCTGTGCAAGCTCAGTATCATGTTTATGTCAAACATAGACTATCTGTGCAGACTTTTCTCCAATCTTTACGCATGTGCACATAATGTTCCCCTAAATTTTGTCAGATCTTGCAATGCTTAAACTAAGAAAGCAATTTAGTAAGATATTTGATAGGAGTATACACAGAGCATACTCCAACCAACAGTTTGTATAAGCAGGCAACTAACAGTTTGCATACAGGATGTTATATGTTTTTGTTGATGCATTCGGCTGTTAAGATTAAATAGCCTCTTCAAGGCTCTACACATGAAGGCTTGACCATGATGGACATTCTAGTACTTTAAAAGGAAGGAAAAAGAACAACAGTAGATAACACAAATAGAAGGAGAATAAGATCTGATTTATTTGTAATGAACTACTAGCACCCTCAGCAATTATACACATATGGACTGCTTAGAGGTAAAAGAAGTGATACAACCAAATATAAGCAACTAATGGAAGGCACCCAATGCAACGAATAGCATAGGGTAAATTGAACAAACCTCCAACTCTTTTTCAAGAGAAAGTCTTTGTATCAAAGAAGAATGCATTTGCAACCTGGAGTTAACATCCTGAAACAAATATCAGTGAGACCAATATCAGTCCAAAACATATTCAAGGCACATCGAATCAGCATTCAGTCCCTTTTATCACATTTATATCAATGAAATATTGTTTAGATTGAGCAAATCAATACATGTAGAGCACATGATATAAGCTCTACTTAGGCTATGCAAATTATTAGACTTTGCAAAAATGCTAGATACAAAAGGAAGAACAGCAAAAGAAGTCCTTCCAGAAAAACAAATAATTGCATCTAAGACGATATATGCCGTCTAACAAAGCGGACACAAGCCAGTTCAATAAGCCTCGCCAATTCCTGAAATCGATATCTGAAATCGCCCGATTTTAAAATTCAGCGAGAAGGCTATGGAAGGAATCCCCAATAGACCAAAATTCAAGCACGCAGAAAAAACATGAAACGGTGATCGTCCAACCCCAAGGGAGAGAAAAGTGGACGCTTCAAACGCCAAAACTGGAGAACAAAATAAGTAGCAATCTCATTTCAGGCTATTCCACTACCTCAAAACTAATTTTCGCGTCCAAAAGCAGCGACAGAATCAGAGTCCCTAACAAATCGATCAACTCATGCACGCTGATGATTTCTGCGCAGAGTCCTCTAGCCAAAAACTCATTTGCGTAGTAACACCATTCTCATCAAAACAGGACGAAACGACGGCTACAGGTGCGAAATTTCAATCGGATGAATAATGGATTCTCCACAATCCCGAATAGACGAAAAAGAATGAGTTGCAGATGATGTACCGGTCGAACGTTGATATATCTGCTTTCGAGCAAATTGTAGATGTTATCGTCTGGGAAATTCCACGACGCCATTGCCTACAAGGGAGCGGGGGAGGTTTGAAACCCTAACAAAGGCTCTCGTATCTCCGTCGTCCGCCCGCTGCCGATCTCCGGAAAGGTCGGTTTCGCTTCGTCATGCGCGTTTTTGCCTTTTGTTTCCGCGGAGTGAGAGCGAGCTGTTGTTGTTCTCACATGCAGGCCGTGCTAGTGCCACGGCGTTTTTCATCCGTTTCTACACCCTTCTCTCCGTCCGACTACACGTCTACACCCTTCTCTCCGTCTTACCGTCTGTAAGAAAGCAGGCACGGGAAACGGTTGGGTAATTCGCGCGAAGAACTGTGGAGGAAAGCGATTCGTTGCGCGTGCATTATTCGATAGCCTGCTGAGCATCCAGTCCGTCCTTCCACTGATCCACTCGATCCGCGATTTCAGCTTTCGAAAGATCTCGGCGGACACTATCCAATTTCAACGGTAAAGATTGCATGTCTCGATGCACTGGGATAGTTGCCCGGCGATCATCTCAGATACAAATATATTATTTTTTAATTTTTTTGATTTTTTTTAAAATATCCATATATTTAAAAATCTAAAATAAATATACACATGTACTTGATTTATAAATTAACTTGTTTATAAAGAAAATTTCAAAACAAAAAAATAGATTTGTCTCTATACGTTGGGATAGCTGCCGGGTGATCATTTCAGATACATGTATATTAATTTTTAATTTTTTGAATTTTTTTTAAAATACCCATATATTTGAAAATCCAAAATAAATATATACATATATTCAAAAATTATAGAACTTGATTTATAAATTAAATATAAATAAATTAACTTGTTTATAAAAACTTCAATATATATATGTATGTGGGAGCTGTTAACCGGAACAGCGGTACATTTGACCAAAAATGGACCCCACACATATTAGAATATAATGAAACTTTACGCAGTTATTTATCTATATATAAATTTTATAGAAAATAGTTTACATGTTGAAAAAACCACTTTAAAGTTGTTATTTACATCAAACTATTTTATTATGTTGAATTTGTACCATTTTAAGATGAGACCCAAATACATATCTGATTGGGATGAAAATTGGTTTGGTAATAGAATACATTATTCTAAATATATTGGGTGGAGTAGATTATGATTTGATGATCATGCGGAGTCCATTTTTTATTAAATGTACACGGAACAGCTCTTATATATATATATATATGAGAGCTGTTCCCGTGCAGTGACGTTGCACCGGAACAGCGGTACAGTAGCCCCAAAATGGGGCCCACATGATCATGAAATCATGATTTACTCCACCCATTGTCTTTAGAATAATGTATTCTACTACCATACCAATTTTCATCCCAATCAGATATTTATATGGGCCCCATCTGAAAATGGTACAAATCCAACGTAATAAAATAGTTTGATGTAAATAAGAACTTTAAAGGGTCTGAAAATGGTACAAATCCAACGTAATAAAATAGTTTGATGTAAATAACAACTTTAAAGGATCTGATTGGGATGAAAATTGGTATGGTAGTAGAATACATTATTCTAAATACAATGGGTGTAGTAGATCGTGATTTCATGATCATGTGGGCCCCATTTTGGGGCCACTGCACCGCTGTTCCGGTGCAGTGATGCTGCACCGGAACATCTTATATATATAGAGAGAGAGAGTTGTTTCGGTGCAGCATCACTGCACCGGAACAGCGGTGCAGTGGCCCCAAAATGGACCCCACATGATCATAAAATCATGATCTACTCCACCCATTGTATTTAGAATAATTTATTTTATTACCATACCAATTTTCATCCCAATAAGATATGTATATGGGCCCCATCTGAAAATGGTACAAATCCAACATAATAAAATAGTTTGATGTAAATAACAACTTTAAAGTATCTGATTAGGATGAAAATTGGTATGGTTATAGAATACATTATTCTAAATACAATGGGTGAAGTAGATCATGATTTCATGATCATGTGGGGCCCATTTCAGTGGTGCTGCACGGGAATTTTCGGTGCAGCACCGCTGCACCCGAATTCCCATGCAGACGCGTTGCCCGTGCAATCCAAGCCGTCCCTGGAGGCGCGCGCAATCCTGGTCGTTCTCTCCCTCCCGCGAGTAGGCCGCAGAGTAATGCAGGTACCGGGCGTGCTGAGTATGCGTGTATGGGAGAGTAGCAGCTGGAGCTGCGGTTTTTTATGGTGTCCCGGTTTCCAAGGCAGGAGAACACGTTCTGAGTGCGCCAGAAGACGTGCTGAGTGCAGTATCATATTTGAGATTCTATGTCATTTATTTCTGGCTATCCGCATGCTAAATGATGTATCAACATGCTATATACAAAAGTCAATGTGTATTCTACTACTGAAGGTCATCTGTTTGTGACTATTAGTTTCTTATCGTGTTGAATGAGCATGTTATACCTGCATTGTGTAAAGTGAAATTGCAGGACATCTATTTCACCTCTGGTTATCAGAATGCTAAGTGTTGCATCAGCATGCTAAGTGTTTATTTTATAATTGAAGGTTTTTGTTCATCCATATCAGCATACTAACTGTTGTATGAGCATTGAATGCGCAACAGCTTTTTGCAGTGCAAGCTTGCTGCCAACATTGAATGCGCAGCAGCTTTTTGTAGCCGCCTGACACTTCTCTCCCATATACGCTGAGATGCATGTCGCCTCCAGCTACTACTCTCCCATACACGCACACTCATGTAAACGGTACCAAGCATACTTTGCGGCCTACTCGCAGGAGGAAGAGAACGGTCAGGATTTGATGCGCCTCAGCAGATAGCCTGGATTAACCGGGCAGTGCGCCTGCACAAGAATTCGGGTGCAACATTGCTGCACCTGAATATATAATATATATATATATATATATATATATATATATATATATTTGGACCAGTTGAGACCGGTGCGAGAAATCTGCTATCGGGATAGTTGCGGTGCCGATCAGCCTGTGTAGCAATTTGGGCTGGATCTTCCTATCGTGCCTCCACTGGATGGAGTTTTTCCGGATCTATTGCTATAAGTTCGCCAAATAATTTATTAGACCCTCGGTTTTAAATTTTAGCAAATCTAACCCTTTAATTTCAGCAGGTGCAAATTTAACTGGAAAGATATGGCGATAATTCAGCTATTGCTCCGGGCGTTAAATTTTTCCGTAAAATGCCAATGAAATTGATATTATCTAAATAATTTTATTAATTAAATTTATGCCCACTTTTTTACTTTTAAAATTCATATAAATTAAACATTCATAAAAAAAAATCTAAATTATTTGTTGGTTCAATTTATGCTCACTTTGATTTTTATTTTTAAATTAATCTAAATTAAATATTTGGGTCAAATTAAATTAATATGGACTATAAGCGTGCATTCGTCATTCGATAACAAACAAGTCGCCTATTTAGTACATTGGTTATAATAGCTGTAATTGTTGTCTTGATCTAAAACTCTGATTTCTTTTTATTTTAGAATGAGACTGATTTTGTCATTTCCTGAAGTTGTACAATTTCATATAACAACATTAACCCTCAGGATTACTCTTGTAAATCCATCAAAATTGGAGTATTAGAGTTGCTAAAGTCAAACCACTAGGTTTAATAAACTATTTCTCAAACTTACAAATTAAATATGCAAAAACTCCAGAATTTTTGACGAGAAGATTAGATTAAATATGCAAAAACTCCAATATTTTTGACGAGAAGATTGGATGATGTAGATGATTATTTAGAACTTATTTCAAATCATATATTTTTGACAAGAAGATTGGATGATGTAGATGATTATTTAGAACTTATTTCAAATCATATAAGATTCTTGAATTGAATCTATACCACTAATCTTAAGACAATTTCTTAATTTCTAAAATAATTTTTTTAATTTCTAACACAACTTTACTCATTTTCAATACAATTTTATTCATTTTCAATAAACATCATTATATTTTTATCTCATATATAGATTCGATACAGGAATATTTTTGTAAGATTTGGAACAGATCCTTATTGAATAATGAAAACTTATATTAAAAATGGAAAATATGGCATTGGACTTGGAGTGGAGAAAATTAAGTTGATTATGTCCTATGAGAAAAGTAATATTCAAAATAAGAAAAAAAAAATTTAAATGGAAATTTTCATTACATTTTCCTCGTAAGGAGTAATCTCGAATGTGCTTAGAACATGCTTAAATAATGCAATATGAAAATCAAAATACTATTTGGTAATGAAAATTACATTTAGGATATATTTTTTAGAAGATGCATAAAGTCAACATGCGACTAGGATAATTGACAAAAAACCTATCTTAGATATGGGAGGTATTAGCTTTGAATCCTAACTTAAAAAGATTATCTTTTATTTTCTTGATCAATGTCTTTATAGCTATTTGTTTAATAATATTGTAACATTTGCGCTCCTAAATTAGGATAGGAAAATATGCTTTGATTGAGTTGTAATTAAAAGAATTGGAAAAAAATGTGCATAAAATTATAAAATATTATACATGAGATCATGCACTATGGTTGGGTAATATGTTTTATGCAACTGACTAAGCATGAATTCAAACAGAAAAAATATATATAGAGATTAAAGATATTCATAAGTTTCATTTGCTTTAAAAATTATATAGGGTGTATTCGATATTTGATAAGACTTTCAAATATAATTTTTTTAGTGTCAAACTTTTTGAAATGAGAAAATGATGTGATGTGATAAAACTAATAAAAAGTAAGAAAAAGAATAAAGTTAAAATACCCGTATGAAGTATTTGTGGATAAATGATTGAAGAGTATAGTAATTATATATAAAGGCTAAAATCTGATTAAAAAAAGGTAGCTAGAGAGAATGAAAAGTCTTATAAACTTGTCAATCCAAGGAATGTTAGATTGATGAGTTTGTGAGAATGCCAAATACACCCATATTCATATGTAAATTATAAAAATGTTTAGGTTTATTCACATATATATTAAAATATATTAATATTTTATATAATTATTTATTCACATGGTGATGACATAACTTAGACAATTTAGACGTTGAAAAATATAATTTTATAATGTACTGCAATTTAGACAATTTAGATGTTGAAAATATAATTTTATAATTGATATTTAGTATTGAAATATTTTATTATGTTGATTTTGTACGTTTGTGGGTGAGTGTTTGGGCTTCGAAAATTTTTCTCCAGTTTGAAAATAAATGCTTAATTAATTCTCCAGCAAAATTTTAAAATATTTAATTCTTTAACCGAGTCCGAAAAGTATATCACAGAAATATTTTGCATTGTGTTCCACATTATGATTTTACATCTCCAACGAGAAAACCCTTGATTAAAAGAGCTAAATACAATAATCTAAAAAAATGATTATTTTATTAAAATGATGATGAAATGCGTAGAAGATTTTTCTATGACTTTACAATTACACGAAAAATCGTGTTTCACAAAAATACAAAGATAAATGAGTACACTTCACCCTACGCCGTGACTCAAATGTGTGGTACATGACGTCACGCGTCATGACTTAAATGTGAGTTTACGCTTAGCCTGTCGACCAGCGATGACTCGGTTTGGGCATAGTAAGAGGTCAGTCGGCTACACTAATGACTTTACACAACAAGCTAAGTATGCTCTCAGCTTCTGGATTTTCACAGCAGACTAGCGTCTCCCGCTTTCAGCTTAATAAGCCAACGTATCCCGTATTCAGTCTCTGGATTGAGAAATTGAGTGATTTTACCAAGGAATGAATTTAACCAAATTTTGAAAATACGTTTGGGTCAACTTGGACCATCTAAAGAGGTTTGGGCCCAACTGGGCTTGTTGAAAAGAGTTTGGGCCTAACTGGGCTTGACTCAACCAGTATGGGCCCAACTGGGCTGGTTGAAGAGTTCTGGGCCCAAGTAAACTGGTTGAAGAGTTCTGGGCCCAAGTGAGATTTGAGCCTAAATAAAGGGACACAGGTGGAAGTTGTTTGTCTCGCTTTTAAGCATGAGCAGTGTAGAATCTACACATATACATATCGCAATGGATTTATAAATTCTCAACCATGGCTTAAGAAAAGAGTTTTCATAATTTCTTAATGCAAAGCGTCTTCCCCCTCTATTTGAATTTCCGTGTCCGTAGGTTGGTACCACTTAGAGGGTCCCGTGGATCACGCATATGTTGGAAACAATGTTTAAAACAATAAAAATTGACCAAAACTTGAGTTTTGATGATTAACAAGAACTAATTTGAGTATATAAAAGGTACTAATGTGTTTACTAATTGTTTAAGGAAAGCAAAGAGGTCAAGTCGATCTACAAGTCGACTTGGACTTCGACTTGGGTGAAGTCGATCCCAAAGTCGACTCAAAAATCGACTTGAGAATGAATCCCAAAAGGCAACAGGTGAAGTCGCAGGTCAAGTCGACTCCACTTGCGACTTAGGAAGTCAAGTCGCATACGAAGTCGACTCCAGAATCGACTTCAAACAAAAGAAAATGTCCAGCGTTGATTTTGGGGGACGAAGCTGCCCAAGTCGCAAACGAAGTCGACTCCAGGAGCGACTTGAGTCAAGTTGCAGACAAGGTCGACTCCAACTTCGACTTGAGGATCATATTGAACTTGTTCAAACCCAAATGAGATGAAAAGTTCATTCACAAGGAAACAAATGAAGATTCTTGAAGATCAAAGCTAAGACTCATATTCAATGTTCAAATCAAGTCTATCAAGTCAAGGCAAATATTCAAGCTTATTCAAATAAGGCAACACCCAAGTTATGGAGACCAAGTGAGTCCAAGACTAAGCGAGGAACAAACATATATCATGCAAGAACTCAAACAGCTCAATAGCTTTGCAAAGATCAAGCCGAATCTTGAAGATCAAAGCAGCTTCAGCAAAACCCGAGCCAAGTCGCAGGCTAAGTCGACTTCAGGTTCGACTTGAGTCGAAGTCTGAAATCAAGTCGACTAAAACTCAGACTTGGGAAATTGGAAGAACTGGAGTCGCAGACGAAGTCGACTCCAGATGCGACTTGGGTTGCCAAGTCGCAAGTCAAGTCGACTCCATCTTCGACTTGGGTATAACGGTCAAATTTTCGAACGTTGAAGTTCATTTATTGCGCACCAACCACCTCCATAACGTTCATATTTTCTTCTCTCTATAAAAGGACCCTCAAATGAACGATAGAAGAACATTACAAGAGACTACTATATACTCTACAAAGTCCAAAGTGAGAAAAGAAGATCTAGAAAGGAATCCTATTTGCTTTTCTCCATTTCTGAGTGGTTCGTATACATTCTAAGGAAGAAGAAGAAAGCTTCAAGTTGCATGCGCCTTCATCAATATTCATCCAAAGCTGCTTCTACAACTTCTTCCTCGAGCTAAATCTGCCTACACAAATCTGTAAAGTGTAGTTTCATTTATTTCATTGTCTTGTTGTATAAATCTTGATTTAGCTTGGGTAGCTAAGATCAAGTATATGCAAAGTAGGGTGTGATTGGAGTGAGACTCATCACCTACTTTTGCATGTGAGTTGCTTATGCCCCCTAGAGCTAGAATCTAGAAGAGAGCAAGTGGCTCTAGTTGTATATGCCCCCTAGAGCTGAAATCTAGAAGAGAGCGGTGACTCTAAGTGTATTCGTGGAATACATAGTGAAACCCAAGTCACAACAGAGTGTGAGCTTGGAAGAGTGGAGTAGGGAAGGTTTGCCCGAACCACTATAAATCTTGTGTTATATCTCTTTTTACTGCTTTATCTTTATTGCTCTCTAGCTCTTTTCAAAAGGGGATTAATTACTCAAAGGGTTAAGTCTTTATTTACCAAAGATTTTTTAAAGAACCCAATTCACCCCTCCCCTCTTGGGTTTTGCCACTAACTCGGGACCAACAAGTGGTATCAGAGCAGGTCTTTGAGTTTACCAAAGAGATCTTATCAAAATGGCATCCCAATCTACTTCCGTTCCCGCTTTTGCTGAAGGCCAATCCTTTACAAGGCCACCGTTGTTTGATGGGAACAATTTTGGATATTGGAAGCTTCGTATGAAGCAACTCATCATGGCTACCGACATGGACTCTTGGATTGCTATCCAAGATGGAGTAACCTTGCCTACCGATGAAAGAGCTTCCAAATGGACCGATGAGGAAGTAAGAATTGTTAAGAGCAACGCCAAAGCTATGAACTCTTTATTTTGTGCTCTTAATGCTTCTGAATATGATAGAGTATCCTCTTGCTTGACCGCCAAAGAAATATGGGATACGCTAACCTCTATCTATGAAGGAACTTCTCAAGTCCAAGGGACGAGAAGAAATATTTTGATTGGAGAACTAGAGAATTTTAGAATGCTAGAAACAGAAAATATTTCTGAAATGTTCGCTAGATTCTCAAAAATCACTAATGCTTTAAAAGGTCTTGGAAAGGCTATTTCTGAATCTGAGCAGGTTATGAAGATCTTAAGAGCTCTACCGGAATCATGGACTCCAAAGATCACTGCAATAGAAGAAGCCAAAGACCTAAACACTTTAAAGCTTGAAGACTTAATTAGCTCACTCATGTCACATGAGCTAATTAAAAGAAGAAATGAAGATCAACATAGGGGCAAAAGAGCAATCGCCTTGAAAGCCGCACAAGACACTGACGATACCTCCTCTTCTCAAAACGACGACGAGATTGCCCTTCTCACAAAACGCTTCAGAAAATTTGTGAGGAAAGGGAAAAATTTCAGAAGCTTCAAGGAAAGAACTCCCAAAGAGAAGAAGAAAGAACCAACCAAATGCTACCGATGCGGCGGTTCGGGACATATGCAAGCTCAATGTCCAACTCCCGAAGAAAGCAAGGCAAACGAACAAAGAAAGGATAGAAGGAACAACAAAAGATTCCAAAAGTACAAAGGTAGAGGCATGTATGTAAACGATGAGGAATCTACAACGAGTAATTCCTCAACCGACGAAAATGAGGCGGAAGAATGTGCAAGAATTTGCTGCATGGCACAAATCGAACAAGAAGAACGAATTACCTCAACAAAATGCACAAGCGATGAAGAGGTAAGTTCCAAACTCTCCCATTCTAAATCAAGTTTTACTTCCTTTCAAGAATGCCTCAAATGTACTGAATTAGATGAGCTACAAACTGCATATGATTCATTATATGAAGAGATGAAGAAATTAGGAAGCAAGTTTACAATTAAGAAAAAACAATGTGATGCAACAATAATTGTAAATGGTAAACTTGCAGAAAGATTAGACAAATTGAAAGATGAAAATGATCTGCTGAAAAAGGAAAACAAATCATTAAATGAATCATTAGCTAAGTTCTCTAATCCAGGAGAAAGTGTCAAAATGTTTTTGAATATGACCTCCCAAACACATAAAAGAGGTCTTGGGTATCATACATTTGAGCAAGGAGAAAGTAGCAAATCAAATGTACAAATACTTGAGAAACATCAAACTAAAAATGCATCTATGTACAAGCCACAAAAGAAAAATTTTAAGTGGACTAGAAGACCAACATTTGAACCATTGCATACTTGGAAGCCTACTCCAAGATTACCTATGGCTTGTAATTTCTGCAATAAAATGGGACACAAAACTTACAAATGTAATTTTAAGAAATTATATGACCATGGTGCAAAATTAGTTTGGGTTCCAAGAAACACAAGATTTGGGCTTTCAAAGTTAGAACAACAAAAATTGATTTATATTACTAACCCAAATGGACCCATAAAATGGGTACCAAGGAGATAAGATTTATTTGCTTATTTTTCAGACATGTTTTAAGGCAAAGGCAAACAATGAATGGTTTATGGATAGCGGCTGCTCAAGGCATATGACCGGAGAAAGAAGTTTGTTTCACAAACTTAAGCCTTGTAATGATGGAATGGTTGCCTTTGGCAATAATGAAAAAGGTAAAATTAAAGGTAAAGGAAATATACATAGTATTTCAAATGCATGCATGGAAGATGTTTTGTTTGTTGAAGGACTCAAACATAATTTAATGAGCATTAGCCAATTATGTGATAAAGGGTACAGAGTTGTGTTTGAATCATCTATATGTAATGTATTTGATGGAGAGCATATCATGTTTAGTGGTAAAAGACATGGAAATGTATATTTGGTTTCACTTGATGAATTGAATGGTCAATGTCTAATGGCCATTGATAATGATCCATGGGTTTGGCATAAAAGGCTTGGACATATAAACATGGGAAACATAAAAACCCTATGGAAAAAGAGTTTGGTAGAAGGATTACCAAGATTGAAATATGACAAAGACAAGATTTGCAAGGCATGTCAATTATCAAAACAACCCAAGATGCCTTTCTCTACCAAAAAGGAAATTTCCATCACTAAGCCACTTGAATTACTACATATGGATCTATACGGGCCATCCGACATTCTAACCATTGGTGGAAAGAAATATGTATTTGTCATAGTTGATGATTTTTCAAGATTCACATGGATAATTCTCTTAGCTAGTAAAGATGAAGCCTTCTCTATGTTTGCAACTTTTGTAAATTTGGTGCAAAATGAAAAACAAAGTACTATTGTGACCATAAGAAGCGATCATGGTGGCGAATTCGAAAACAAACGATTCATGGAATTTTGCAATGAAAAAGGAATTCACCACACATTTTCTGCACCAAGAACTCCACAACAAAATGGAGTAGTAGAAAGGAAAAATAGAACTATACAAGAGATGGCTAGAACTATGCTAAATGAGAGCAATCTATCCAAGAAATTTTGGGGTGAAGCTGTAAGTACAGCTTGTCATGTATTGAACCGTGTTACCATTCGAGCAATCTTGAAAAAGACCCCATATGAACTATGGAAAGGAAGGAAACCAAATATTTCTTATTTTCATGCTTTTGGATGTACATGTTATGTTTTGAATAATGGAAAAACTAACTTGGGAAAGTTAGATGCTAAAAGTGATGAGGCTATATTTCTTGGATATTCATCAAATAGCAAAGCATATAGAGTTTTCAATAAACGAAACCAAATTATTGAAGAAACCATACACGTTGTATTTGATGAAATTAACAAAACTCCGAAAAAGGAAGATGAACTAAGTGATGCAGATGAGACAAAAGGTAAAGAACAACCAAAGGAACTCGAGCTCAAGCCAGAAAATCTCATGGAGGAAGGGGTAAGTGAAGGTAATGATTCTTATAAACCTCCAACTGATTTAAAGTTCAAAAATGCCCATCCAATTGAGCAAGTTATTGGAAATATATATGAAGGAGTGAAAACTAGAAGATCAAAACAAAACGTTTATGGTCAATATGCCTTTGTATCTAAAATTGAACCAAATACCATTGAACAAGCTCTCAATGATGAACATTGGATTATTGCAATGCAAGAAGAGCTAAACCAATTCGAAAGGAACAATGTATGGCATTTAGTTCCTAGACCAAATAATCACACTATCATAGGTACTAAATGGATATTTAGGAACAAATTAGATGAAAGCGGACTCGTAATAAGAAACAAGGCAAGATTAGTAGCCAAAGGGTATTCCCAAGAAGAAGGAATTGATTTTGAAGAATCATATGCACCCGTGGCAAGATTAGAAGCCATACGCATTTTACTAGCATTTGCTTCTCACATGAATTTCAAATTGTTTCAAATGGATGTAAAAAGTGCATTTTTGAATGGCTATCTAAATGAAGAAGTATATGTTGAACAACCCCCTGGCTTTGGAGAAAAGAATCAATCAAAGTATGTCTATAAATTGACCAAAGCATTATATGGACTAAAACAAGCTCCAAGAGCTTGGTATGAAAGATTGAATAAATTTTTGATTGACCATGAGTTTCAAAAGGGGAAAGTAGACACTACTCTGTTCATTAAATATAAAAATAAAAATATTTTAATTGTGCAGATTTATGTTGATGACATAATATTTGGTGCTACTGACGAAAAACTTTGTCAAGAGTTTTCTAAGATAATGCAGAGCGAATTCGAAATGAGTATGATGGGAGAATTAAATTTCTTCCTTGGACTGCAAATCAAGCAACAAAGTGAAGGGATATTTCTAAATCAGTCCAAATACGCCAGAGAGATGCTCAAGAAGTTTGGAATGCAAAATAGCAAAGGAGCAAATACTCCAATGAGCTCTACAATCAAGATCGATGCGGACGAAAATGGTAAAAGTATCGATCAAACACTTTATAGAAGCATGATAGGATCCTTGCTATACTTAACTGCTTCTAGACCCGATATCCTATTTAGTGTTTGTATGTGCTCTAGATTCCAAGCATGTCCAAAAGAATCACATCTACTTGCTGTAAAAAGAATTTTTAAATATTTGTTAAAAACTACAAATCTTGGACTATGGTATCCAAAGGGGTCAACCTTTGATCTAATCGGCTATTCGGATGCAGACTTTGCCGGATATAAAGTAGATAGAAAAAGTACCAGTGGAACTTGTCAATTTCTTGGACATATGCTAGTTTCATGGCATTCAAGAAAACAAACAAGTGTTGCACTATCTACTGCGGAAGCCGAATACATAGCCGCCGGTAGTTGTTGTGCCCAACTACTTTGGATGAAACAACAGTTGAAAGACTATGGTATTGATTATGTTGATATTCCTATTAGATGTGATAATACAAGTGCAATTCGTTTGACTAAAAATCCAGTATTGCATTCTAGAACCAAACATATTGATGTAAGACATCATTTTATTCGTGAACATGTTGAAAATCATGATGTGTGCTTAGAATATGTGAAAACAGAAGATCAAATTGCTGATATCTTTACCAAACCACTAGCTAAAGAATCATTCTGTAAGATTAGGAATGATATGGGGATGATAGAACTAAATTAGGAAAAATTAAAGCAAGAAGCCAAAATTTGAAAAAGGCAAACTGATGGGTCAAGTCGACTCCATAGGAGCGAAGTCGACTCAGCCAAGTCGACTTGGGAAAGCGAAGTCGACTCCGCTATCAAAGCGAAGTCGACTCCAAAGGGGTCAAAGTCGACTCCGCACTACGTGTGAAGTCGACTCCAGAGAACCGAAGTCGACTTCGCCTAGGGCAAAGTCGACTCCGCGCGCGCGACCGTCCGACTTCCTCTTCTTCTTTCCCACTTTCCCTCTTCTTCCTCATTTCTCGTTCTTGCTCCTGCGATTACTTCTTTCTCTCCGACGATATCTTTTCTCCAGAAATCCATTTCTCCCTTCCGGAGACCCTCTCCTGTCCGGTAGAAATCCATTTTTTTCTAGCAAGTGCCGCTCCACCTGTTTTCGGCCAACAGATTTCTCTCTCTCTCCGGCAAAACAGCTCTCTCTCAGTTCTCTCAAGTCACAACTTCAGCTCTGTTTTCTTCTCTCTCAGTTTACAACTTCAATCCAATGGCCCCAAAACCAAGAATTCCAAAGAAAGCAGTCTCAAAACCATCTCTAAAGCCTATGCCTAGACCTTCAAAGTCAACAACTGAGGAAGAGGTGCCCAGAAGGCAAAGAACACCTGCAAAACGGCCACGAGAGGAACCCTCGACCTCGACGGGTAGGCGGGTTCGTTTCCAAACAACAACGCAGTCAACTGATCAAACTCAAAGATCAGAAAGTCGACCTGAAAGCTCTTACTCTTCAAGGATTCCTATCAAGAAGGGGCAAGTTCTAAAAATGCCCACTACTTATTTCAGGACAGAGCTACAGCATAGTCGCTTCTACAGAAACTTCTATGAACGAAAGGTATTCATTCCTAAGATCATAGATTTCAAGTTCCTCAACGACTATGAGTTCGACATAGAAGAGTTGTTGGATTTCCAAGGATGGATACAACTATTCAAATCCGATGAACGGATCTATCCTGATCTCACAAGACAGTTTTATTATTTATGGGACGACACCAAGTTTTGCACTTATGTCAAAGGCACTGAAATACATTTTGGGAGTATCAACTATCCAGATCAAGACGAAGCTCTGAGAAGAATTGGAAACATTCTTCAAGTACCTTTTGATGAAGAAAGGATTTCCCAGGATCTGACAGTGGACCAGATCTACAATGAGTTAACAAAAAGCAACAAATACCATGCAGGTACCAAATTTCTGCATTACATGGATCTTCCTCCCAGACTCAGGGTCATCCGCTTGCTAATAGCCCACTGTATCTTGCCAAAAGGAGGTGGAAGAAATCAACTCAATCCACAGGAAGCAGTGATCTTATGGAAATTGGTCAACAAGGTGAAGATCAGTCTTCCTAGACTCTTCCTTGAAGCCCTGGCAAATAAAAAGGAGAACCCACGGGGCGTGCTACCATATGGATCCTGGATCACTTTGATCCTGGAAAGGTGCGATGTAGACATCGACGGGGAACCATATGAAGTTCCGAAGACAACAAATGCCATCAACAGGGCTTTGCTCCAACGCATGAAGATCAATTTGGAGCAGTTTAGGGATGATAGAATCCGGGAGAAGCTTGGCGAGCCAGTCCGAGAACAAGAGGACAATGCACAAGCTGAGGGGGAGCAAGCTCCCGAGGCATCGCCTGAACGGCCTGCATCTCCTCTGTCACACGGATCACATTCTCCTCAAGGATCCGTTGCACCCGAACGCATACCGCCTACTTCAGATCAAATGGCTGCACTTCAAAGCCTTAAAAACGAGATCTTGGATGCTATGGGTCATCAAGAAGATAGGATGACTAGCCTAGTGACCGGTGTGCTGAATGCTATCACTGATATGCATTCCCGACAAGATCACATGGATCGGGAATTGCGTACCATCAAATATCACCTCGCCTCAGGACGTCACAAGAAGAGGCCTATGCCTGAACTCGATCCATACGAATCGGGTTCAGTTCATAAAGCAGCATCTCCCGATCATGATATCTCCATCTACTCATCTGCCCAAAATCGTCCCATCAAACCAATCTTATATCCGATCTCTCAATTTCAATTCACAAAATCATTAAAAGTTGATCGATTTTTGATAGTTTGACAAAAAGGGGGAGATAGAATAGGTGAGTTGAGTAAAATTTTATTTTGGGTTGGGTAGTTTTGTATCCAGGTTTCATTTTTGTTTTGTGTTGCATTTTGTAAAAATGAAACTTGATACATATATATGCTATTGATGAATGTTATGTTTGCTTAATATGTTATGATTAATAAAGTATTCAACATGATTTGCTTGAAAGGTATCCAATATGCCAAAATGATATAATAGTTGAAATTTCAAAAAGCTCTGACCTATATGACAAATGCTCTGTTTTTCAAAAAGACATATGAACATGATTAATGCTTGAAAGGTATCAACTCAAATGAAGTTTTGTCAATCATCAAAAAGGGGGAGATTGTTGGAAACAATGTTTAAAACAATAAAAATTGACCAAAACTTGAGTTTTGATGATTAACAAGAACTAATTTGAGTATATAAAAGGTACTAATGTGTTTACTAATTATTTAAGGAAAGCAAAGAGGTCAAGTCGATCTACAAGTCGACTTGGACTTCGACTTGGGTGAAGTCGATCCCAAAGTCGACTCAAAAATCGACTTGAGAATGAATCCCAAAAGGCAACAGGTGAAGTCGCAGGTCAAGTCGACTCCACTTGCGACTTAGGAAGTCAAGTCGCATACGAAGTCGACTCCAGAATCGACTTCAAACAAAAGAAAATGTCCAGCGTTGATTTTGGGGGACGAAGCTGCCCAAGTCGCAAACGAAGTCGACTCCAGGAGCGACTTGAGTCAAGTTGCAGACAAGGTCGACTCCAACTTCGACTTGAGGATCATATTGAACTTGTTCAAACCCAAATGAGATGAAAAGTTCATTCACAAGGAAACAAATGAAGATTCTTGAAGATCAAAGCTAAGACTCATATTCAATGTTCAAATCAAGTCTATCAAGTCAAGGCAAATATTCAAGCTTATTCAAATAAGGCAACACCCAAGTTATGGAGACCAAGTGAGTCCAAGACTAAGCGAGGAACAAACATATATCATGCAAGAACTCAAACAGCTCAATAGCTTTGCAAAGATCAAGCCGAATCTTGAAGATCAAAGCAGCTTCAGCAAAACCCGAGCCAAGTCGCAGGCTAAGTCGACTTCAGGTTCGACTTGAGTCGAAGTCTGAAATCAAGTCGACTAAAACTCAGACTTGGGAAATTGGAAGAACTGGAGTCGCAGACGAAGTCGACTCCAGATGCGACTTGGGTTGCCAAGTCGCAAGCCAAGTCGACTCCATCTTCGACTTGGGTATAACGGTCAAATTTTCGAACGTTGAAGTTCATTTATTGCGCACCAACCACCTCCATAACGTTCATATTTTCTTCTCTCTATAAAAGGACCCTCAAATGAACGATAGAAGAACATTACAAGAGACTACTATATACTCTACAAAGTCCAAAGTGAGAAAAGAAGATCTAGAAAGGAATCCTATTTGCTTTTCTTCATTTCTGAGTGGTTCGTATACATTCTAAGGAAGAAGAAGAAAGCTTCAAGTTGCATGCGCCTTCATCAATATTCATCCAAAGCTGCTTCTACAACTTCTTCCTCGAGCTAAATCTGCCTACACAAATCTGTAAAGTGTAGTTTCATTTATTTCATTGTCTTGTTGTATAAATCTTGATTTAGCTTGGGTAGCTAAGATCAAGTATATGCAAAGTAGGGTGTGATTGGAGTGAGACTCATCACCTACTTTTGCATGTGAGTTGCTTATGCCCCCTAGAGCTAGAATCTAGAAGAGAGCAAGTGGCTCTAGTTGTATATGCCCCCTAGAGCTGAAATCTAAAAGAGAGCGGTGACTCTAAGTGTATTCGTGGAATACATAGTGAAACCCAAGTCACAACAGAGTGTGAGCTTGGAAGAGTGGAGTAGGGAAGGTTTGCCCGAACCACTATAAATCTTGTGTTATATCTCTTTTTACTGCTTTATCTTTATTGCTCTCTAGCTCTTTTCAAAAGGGGATTAATTACTCAAAGGGTTAAGTCTTTATTTACCAAAGATTTTTTAAAGAACCCAATTCACCCCTCCCCTCTTGGGTTTTGCCACTAACTCGGGACCAACAGCATATTCCTTAAGTAAGGGTAAAGTGCCCACAATAGGTGCTTTATAAAAACTCTCTTGCTATAACAATAGTATGATCTATTTAGATCCATCACGATTCGATTGCTCAAATTATGAAAACCAGGGGGGTTTGACGACTCCGTTCCGACAGCGCAGCAGGTTCACATAGCAGCCTTACTCGGACATTAAGGCTCGGGTTGAGCAAAAAGGTTTTTATATATATATAATAAAAAAGTACACCACCTGGGGAGTATTTACTCGGGGAGAATAATATATATATTTTTGAAGGCCTTTAAGATATATATGTATTTTAGAAAATAATATATACATTTTTGGAGCCCTTTAAGATATATATGTATTTTAGAAAATAATATATATATTTTTTTAAAGCATTTTAATATATATATTTTTGAAAGCATTTTAATATATATATATGTATTTTAGAAAATAATATATATTTTTTTGAAGGCCTTTAATATATATATATATGTATTTTAGAAAATAATATATATATTTTTGAAGGCCTTTAATATATATATGTATTTTAGAAAATAATATATATATATTTTGAAGGCCTTTAATATATATGTATTTTAGAAAATAATATATATATTTTTGAAGGCCTTTAATATATACATGGCACGCCCGGTGGGACACCGGGATCTCGAGCCTCTCTATCTACATATATTATTATTATTATTATTATATCATAAAAAGTACTTAACCTTTTAATATATATATATATGGCACGCCCGGTGGGACCCCGGGATCCCGGGTTCTCTACATATATATTATTATTATTATTATTTTATCATAAAAAGTACTTAGCCTTTTAATATATATATATATAGCACGCCCGGTGGGACCCTGGGATTTCGGGCCTCTATATATATTATTATTATTATTATTATTTTATCATAAAAAGTAATTAGGCTTTTAATATATATATATATGGCACGCCCGGTGGGACCTCGTAATCCCGGGCCTCTATATATATTATTATTATATTTTTTATCATAAAAAAAGTACTTGGCCTTTTAATATATATATATGGCACGCCCGGTGGGACTCTGGAATCCCAGACCTTTATATATATATATTATTATTATATTTTTTTATCATAAAAAAGTACTTGGCCTTTTAATATATATATATATATATATGGCACGCCCGGTGGGACCCCGGAATCTCGGACCTCTATATATGTATTATTATTATATTTTTTATCATAAAAAAGTACTTTGCCTTTTAATATATATAGCACGCCCGGTGGGACCCCGAAATCCCGGGCCTCTTTCTATATATATATTATTATCATAAAAAAAGTACTTAGTCCCGTGTATCAACTCAACCCACCACCTGGGGAGTATTTACTTGGGGAGTATGTAAAATAATATATATATTTTTTTGAAAGCCCTTTAATATATATATATGTATTTTAGAAAATAATATATATATTTTTGGAGGCTTCTTTTTATATATATATTATCTCGGGATTCTAGACCTCTCCCTTTTTTTTTTACGTTCCTCGTTCTCTCCTTTTTCCTTTTTTTTTTTGAATAAGGCTCCAGCTATTGTCTCTTTTTTTTTAAGAGAAAGGAGAGCTCGGCCTCCTATCTCGTCTTTTTTTTGTGCGGTGAGCGTGGAATCCGAGAGCTTATCCTTCGGGGTTTTTTTTTTGGATGAGAAAACTTATATCGGGATCCCGGACCTTTCTAAATATATATATTTTTTAATCATAAAAAAAGTACTTAGCCTATACATATATCGGTGGGACCCCAGAATCCCAGGCCTCTCTCTCTATATATATTATTATCATAAAAAAAGTACTTAGCCCCGTGTATCAATTCAACCCACCACCTGGAGAGTATTTACTTGGGTAGTATGTAAAATAATATATATTTTTTTGAAAGCCTTTTAATATATATATGTATTTTAGAAAATAATATATACATTTTTGGAGCCCTTTAATATGTATATATTATTAGTTTTTTTAAAAAATATTTAGCCCCGTATATCGACTCAACCCACCACCTGGGGAGTGTCTACTTTGGGAGAAATGTATATATATATATATTTAGAAAATAATATATATTTTTTGAAAGCCCTTTAATATATATATATGCATTTTATAAAACAATATATATATTTTTGGAGGCCTTAAATATATATATCAATGTATTATTTTTAAAAAGTACTTAACCCCGTGTATCAACTCAACCCACTACCTGGGGAGTATTTACTTGGGAAGAAGTATATTTATATATATCTTTTTGGAAGTCCTTAATATATATATATATTTTAGAAATTAATATATATATATATTTTTTAGGAGCCCTTGAATATATATAAACTTGAAAAGAATTAAAATTCAAAAGGAGTTGAGAACTTACATTCTATGATTTTTTTTTTGATATGAGAGAGCTCGTCCTGAGTTTTTACACTGGCTTCTCCCTTCTCTCCATTCGTCCACCCCTAATGAGAAATCTCAGGTCCTATTTATGGAGTTCGGGCGGCCGTGATTTGGGCGCCCAGTGATATTTACGCGAAATTAAAGTTCGGTGGCAACAACAGTTCCGCGCAAAAAAAATGGTCTTGAACGGTGTAATTTCGTGGTTGCGCGGCTTATATGCGGTAGTTCCACGACAGTAGAGTACTTGGGCGCTAAGAAATTGCTTTCGGGCAATGTCTATTCCGCGACTAACGAAATGAGGTACCGCGGGCAGCGTGGTTTTGTGCATGAAAATGTACGGGTCACGAGCTGATCTTTTGCGTGTTGACCAGAGGTTGTACTAGACGACCGGTGTCTTTTCAAGCTTTTGATTTTTTCTTCCTTGGTTTCCTAAGGGCTGCTTTGCGGGCAGCATCTCCGACTTCTACCTTTTCAGTTTTCCTTTTCTGGGTAACTCTCTGTTCCTTGCCATTTCTTGAAATCGTATTAAAGATGCATAGGCACCAGTGTTCCCTTTTGCCATCAGTTCATCGTGGGTGCCTGTCTCGACAACTTGCCCTTGCTGAATTACGGCAATTGTAATCAACATTTCTTATTGTTGAGAGACGATGGGCCACAACCACTGTCGTCCTTCCAACCATGAGCCTGTCTAGAGATTCTTGGACAATGCTTTCTGATCCTGCGTCAAGAGCACTGGTAGCTTCATCCAGTAGAAGGATCTTTGGATTCTTCAGCATCACCCGGGCTATAGCAATCCTCTGTTTCTGGCCGCCAGAGAGTTGCACTCCTCTTTCTCCCACCTGTGTGCTGTAGCCGTTCGGAAGCAGACTAATAAAGCTATGAGCATTTGCAGCTGCAGCTGCAGTTTCAACTTCAGCAATTGTCGCGTCCGGCTTACCATATAGTATATTCTCGAGTATGGTAGTTGCAAAAAGTGCAGGTTCTTGGTTCACCAAACCAATCTGGTCCCTTAGCCAACGCAATTGAAGCGTCTTTATATCCACATTATCCAGCAATATTTGTCCTTCATTCGGATCATAGAACCTTTCTATCAGAGCCACCACAGTGCTTTTCCTTGACCCACTGCCACCAACAACTGCAATGGTCTTCTCCAATGGGAAGAAGATTGAAAATTTTCTAAAGATTATAACATCCGGACAAGATGGGTAACTAAAAGTGACCTCCTTGAATTCAATGTTTCCATTCGCCTCCGCCAAACACTTCCCATCTGAGGGATCTTGGACAATAGAGGGCTTCTGCTTGATTATCTCCATTAACTTGTATCCAGATCAGGACGAGAACCGACTTTAGCATCAGGATCTTCCACTGAGCTCTGTGCATTCTTGTTTGGTAAAGTTTCAGAATATGAGATCCCCTGGAGTTCCATTTTCAACTCCTCGTGATACTACTTCTCGAGCATAGCCATCTTTGTGCTTCTTCTGATCAGCCTCTTGTGCTTCAGTCCGATTAATGATGCCCTCGGATGGAGATCCAACAGTCGGGATTGCACGGAATTTCATATCTTTCTTTATTCCCTTTCCCGTCCGCTCCATTTCTTTTCTTTTCTTTTGTTCCTCTAGGATTTTTTTTCTCTCTTTTATTATTATTATTATTGTTTTACGGGTCCATCATCACCATCTTCTCTAAACCCGATAGATTTCGAGTATAAACCATTTCTCATTAGCGCTCTTCACTAACTCTCCCCTTTTTTCTTTTTTTCCCCTTTTTTTCATCATTCATTTCATAAATTTTCCTGTCTATAAACAAATTTCTTTTCTTTTTTTTGAATAAAAATCTTAAAAATCGTGGCTATGTGCGATTTTGTAACCATTTGCAATTTTTTTTTCTTTTTTTCTTCTCTCTTTTTTTGTTGCTTTCAATTTTTCTTTTGTTGTAATTTTTCTCTTTCTTTTTTTTTTCTTTTTTTTCACATGAAAAATCATATAATTTTATAGACTAAAATCAATTATATAATCGTAGTGGACCCATGGTTCAAAATATACCTCATCAGTGAGGTCATATATAATAATATTGGATAAACGATAAAAATTATATGACTAATAAATCATGCCAAATGTAATGGATATAATAAATTTTCCAATAATAATCCGAGTAATTCGCATATATACCCACAAAGTCTGGTAGGAATTGCAGATATACCAACATAGTTTTACAAATTATATATTACCCCATGTAATTTCACAGAAATTGTAGATAACCTCCACGTTAACAATTCCATCAAATGTAAGGCTGTAAGACACCAATGAATTATTTAATTTTCAAAAATACCCTTCACTCAGATGGTTTTGGTGAATTCGATGGAAACGATTGCCCCAGGAAGGCCAATGTTTGTGATGATGGAAAAAGCTTCCTCCCTAAAATCGAGGCTCAATTATGCCCATTTCATCAAGATTAAAATTCAGAGCTTGCTCTACTGTGGTTGGAAGAAGAACAATAGAGCAAGTTGTAGCTCATGAAAGTAATTAACAATTAGGCAATAGAATGAGAAGCATAACTTCTTTGCCAACTGTAGGCGATTCTTGCAAGGTGGTTATCATCAAGCAACGCAACAGTTTAGTGCAACAGGAAGGGTCCACAATAAAGAAGGCACCATAGGTTGCAAAGGTGACAATCATGAACCAATTGCCACTTAACGATTGAGTCAACGAAGTCAACAATGCAAGCGATCTATGCTATGATAGAGCAGGGGCTCATCATGCTCAGGATCCCTGCAGAATGATTGATCCCAAGTTATCGAGTTTAGGGGTGTTAATGGTAATTGTCAACCCGCTAACCCGTCGTCCAACTTGTGTATAAATGGATTTGGGTTGGAATTCTTGAATAAATGGTTTATGATCTGCCAACTTGTTCAATCGTTTAATTAAATAAATATATTAGGATTAAGATTTTACAATCCTTCAACCTGTTTATATAACCCATTCAACCCCTATAGTCCATAAACCCATTTACAAGATCTCATATATATCTAAAAAAATTTGTCCCTTAATTCCCATTCCCACTCCCCTCCTGCTCGTGCGCCCTATCTCACCCACGCTTGAAGTATTTTCCTCTCTTGTGCGAGAAACTTCCCTAAACTTCCTCTAATCCACAGCCTTCTTGTCAGTGGTGCTCGGTTGATACCCCTCTTATGTGACTAGCCCCATGCCTTTTTCCCTCTCCTACACATTGTGCTCTAGTTCCCTAAAATCATCGCAACCTTCTTACATCCTGCCAGCGGTGCTCTCCTTCCCCTATTGTCGCAGCCTTCTTCTCAGCAGTTTGAGACCCTTCTTTTGCGATAAACTACAACCCTTAAGTTTCTCTTAAGCTGCCTTCCTCTTCGCTGGCATTGAGTAGCGACATTCAACCTCAACCACTGCTCTCTGTGACGACTGTGTCCGGCGCGAGCTTTCCAAGTAGGTAAGGAGATGACTTGAGATTGGAGCTCATATTTTCAAGCAAAAATGAATTAAATTCACATATGTTAACTTTTGAATTATCTATTTTTTTAGACTTTATTGAAGGTAAATAGCAGTAAAATTACTAATAGACAAAACCCATCAACCCGCTTATTAAATGGGTCGTAAGTGGATCAGGGTTGAAGTTTATTAAATAGGTTAATAAATAGATTAAGATTGAAATATTTTAAATGGGTTAGGATTAGGATTAGACTCCAACCTCTTCAACCCGATCCGCTAGCACTCCTAATCGAGCTCAATCAGCCAGCTTTGGCATGACCAAAGCTACCACAAGTAGATGAGAGTAGGCATGAGGTGAGGATTAGGGAAAGTGACAAGCAATAAGGTGGTCAAGTTTCTCTCAAAGAAAGCTGATCCCGAACCACTGAGGAGGATTCGATATGGCAGGCATCTGGATAAACAGGGTGTGGGTCAAGCAGGGCGGATTTTGAGCCCCAGCTTGGGATCTAGACGAAACGGTAACACTAATGGATTCGGGTTGGTCGAGACGAAAGTGGAACCCTGAGGTCCGGTGCTCAATTCATCCTCTTTTTTCCCTACAACACTCTCCTTCATAAAGTTAGTGTAGCCCAAGACAGCCAGAACACATCCGTGAAGTGGGGTAGCCATGTAAGGTCAATCGAGTGAGCAGGGAGCAACTAACGATGGCAACAGTTGTTGTTGCGGAATCCATAACCGAAGGCAACTAGTACATACTGTGCTCTCATGTTTGCGACTATCAATGGTGAACCACTGGCAGCATTGGGTGGTGCACATGGATGGAAACACTCGGTGGGTCGGTGGGTGGGAGGACTTTCATGAGGCTGAGTTGGGAAGTTGACGTTGAGCACACACGTGCAGAAGCTAATTGTGGCCTTACTAACCAAAAATGGATATTGCTTGATATGAAATTCTTTTGCTTCATCCAATTTAACATTAACATAAATGGAGCCTTCCAATGGTTTTGGTCTTCATTCTCATTTTGGAGAGAATTCCCAACCAAGCTCAAGTTGAAGATTAGACTACGCAGGTTGTTGATAGGGTTATTTTTGTCAATTTTCAAATACATTAACGATAGTTGGTGGAAAAATAGGCTCATGGGGGTTATCTGTAATTTCTGTGAAACTATAAGGGGGTAATATATAATTCATAAAACTACGTGAGTATATATGCAATTTTGGTCAAACTGTGTAGGTATATATGCAAATTACCCTAATCATTCAGATGAATCAAAAAGTAGGGAATTTCATAAAAGTCGAAGGCTTTTTATATTTGCATCAAACTCAATTTCAAAAGTAGTGCATGGATTAAATCTTAAAAAAATTCAAAGTGTGATATTTAAAGGGGATACAATTTTCTTTGAGCTCCATAGCATCAAAGCTCAAATACAAAGTGTAAAAAAGGAAAATGCTAGGGTTTTGCAAGTTGCAAATGGGGTGTGACATTGATGATAAAAATAAAATTTAACCCAAATATTACATTTTAAATCATTTGTTTGTTAAAAATACCAAACTTTCATCCCGATCAAATAACCATATAATAAAACAGTTTGGAATTTTTGCAAATGTACCTACAAAGTTTGACCAGTATTTATATCTGTGTTCTTAAGTTTATCGATATTGTAAACATGCCTACAATGTCTACATAAAATTGTAAGTTTGTCCATTCAATTAGGGCGCCGTTAGAATTTTTTTATAAAATGATAATAATATCTTTTAAGCCATGTAATACACTTGCAGTTTTTCAAATATTGCGGATATATTTGCTATTTTATTATTTTATATATTTTACATATATTATCATTTTAGATTTTTTGTAAATATATTTATAACATTTGCAAAAATTGTAAGTATATCACTTGGCCAAAAAGGGGATTATCGTCATTTTACAAAAAATTTAATGACATCATAACGAAAGGGACACGCTTACAATTTTGTACAAACTTTGTAGGCATATTTGCAATATTGGTAAACTCAGGGACGCTGATACAATTTTAGTCAAATTTTGTATATATATTTGTAAAAATGTCAAATGGTTTTAAATTTATATTTTCAACGTCTTGAATGTTGAAAACATCATTTTTATATGAATAAACGTTTACATAAAACACTATTACATTCCGTTATCCGAAAAAAAAAACATTATTACATTCCAACGTATCTGTAAATGAATAGTATTTTTTGTAACTTACACGTAGATAAATGATTTAATACTTAGAAACTTCCATACTTACATTTTGTTTTTGATTTTAAAATAATTTTTGAAAAATCATAAACCCTCTATCAAGTTTATCCATACGCATTTATGATTCAATAATTTGCATACATGGCAAACTTTTATATATTATGTTCATACAATATATTTTTAAAAATTTTATTAGTTATATATTCACTCTCAAAAGATATTATTTTTCTGAGATATAAGTTCTCAATTAAAATTATTTTTGGTAGCATGATAAAAAAAAATGTATTATATATGACAAATGGTTTAGATTTAAAAAATATATTTCAAAATTCAAAAATTAAAAGTAAGTACGGAGCGTCTTTGGTGAACGTGGCATACAACTACGATTAGGATGATTTTTCACATTAAGTCATATGACCTGCAGGATTTAGTTTTATGATCAATGCAAGCCCTCATTTGCGGCTGGCCACCGTAGCATTCCGCACATGTAGAGAGAATCTATCCGGTGCAAATGGACGGCGGCAAAATGTGCCTTATCAAAATGTAATAAAAAAAATTTAAAAATATAATAATATTTTATATAATTATTTATCTATATAAAAAATATTTTAATGGCTTAAATGTTAAAAATATAATTTTAAAATTTATATTTATATCAAACTATTTTATTACATTGATTTTGTAATTTTAATATCGAGCTCATACACATATTTGATTATGATGAAAATTGGTATGCTATTAAAGTAAATAATTCTAAATATAATGGATATAGTAGATGTTAACTTCATAATTACATAAGACCCATTAGTAGCGGACTGCACTGTAACTATAATATTAGTGTAGTCCGCCTAGGCTTGGATACTATCCGTATAGATGTATATAGAAATTGATTTCGACTCTAATGCAAACTACCCTCATTTGATTATAAAATCATAACTTATCTCACCAATTGTGTTTAAATTATTTATTTTAGTAGCACATTAGTAATTATCTAAATTGGATATTTCGATGACCCTATCTGAAAATGATATAAAATTAAAACAATAAAACATTTTGGTCAGAATAACAAACTTAAAATTATATTTTCAATGTATAAATTATTTAAAATATAATTATTATGTGAAAAATAAGTATATAATGTATCAATATGTTTAAATACATACAAGCTCCACTTTACAAGAGACTATATATAATATAAGGGAATATTTCTATGAAACTATTTTTCTACTTAACAATCTCTATTTTTAATACCTTAATGATTTATAGAAAATATACTACATCTATTCTATTTAATATTATCTATATTATTATGAAAATTATTTTATTTATTTATTATCATTATGTATGGGTCTCGTTTATAAATGTATAAAATCAAGACGATGAAATAATTTAATACTAAATATCAACTTTAAGTAGTATTTTTAACATCTAAAATATCACTTTCGTGTAGATAAATAATTTTATAAAGTATTATTATATTCTAATGCATATAAAAATAGATCTAAGCATTTCCTCAATTCACACGTAAAGCTACTTATTTTTGAGCAAATGTAGCTCATGCTCATATTTGATCCAAATGAAATTTGGTTTTCAAGCTAACTAAATAATGTTAAATACAATAAATAAATTTAAATTTTCATTGATTATTAAAATTTTAAAATTAAAAGGGTTTCATGAAACTGCTTTTGTATAATTCGGTTATAAGCTCGTATAACATAATGTGTTATAATGTATGAACCAAACTTGTTTTTTAATTAAAATCCAACTAACACATTGTATCTAAAATTATTTATTTAAGTAGCAAACCAAGTTTCTCCCAAATTTGATATTGAGTGGGCCTCATATAAAAATATTGGAAAATTAACATGATAAAAAAAATTCAATTTAAATATAGATTTTAAAATTGTATGTTCAAAAAATAAACCTTTTAAAACAAGAGTTGTGTGTAGATAAATGATATTATAAGATACTATTATAGTGTAATGCACCTGTCAATGAATCTAAAGTTTTGTTCATAATCTACAGATGATTTTTTTTATTCGATGAATACATATGATTGTTTTGCATTTACATTATACTTAACCAATGGAACCTTTGGCCTACCATCTGCCCAGAAGAAGCCGAATTCAACGCAGCTGTCATTGGAAATGGGAACGCAGCGTCTCCTAAAAAATCCCTCAAATAACTGCAAATGATCAGGAACGGCCTACCAATTCGCAATTTTTCTCAGCTGAAGGGCTTGCGTTCGGTATCAAAAAATAATAATAAAACACATATCCAATGTATCTTTTGATTTGCTTTCATATCTTAACTGCCTTATTGTCATACATTTTAGCATTGCGATTCAAGTTTCAAAGGGGCCATTGCCCGTGTACCGTATAGTTGTACGTTTTCTTATCCCAACCATTTATTTAAACAGAGTAAATTTTTATAGTTTAACCCAGCTATTTTTTTACAATATCAGACACCCCTACTTTGGGCTCAAATAAATGTTGCATACAAAAATAATAATGAAAATATATGTAGGGGCCAAAATCCAAACTCAGCAACCAAAAGGAAAAAATCCACCCAAGACAATTGTCAATGGGCTTTGGACCAACAATCCACCTGGAACAAGTCCAGACAAGATCAAGGAAACCAGGCCAGCTAATCTCAAATGGGTCTATCCAGCTTTGACTCACAGAAACAAAGCTCCAGCAAAATTGGCTCAACCAAGCTTCAGCCCACAAAAACTGGGCTCCAAGCAGCAGCCCACCAGATTCCAACAAGTCTAACAGCAAATCCTCATAAACGGGCTCCACCAGTCACAGCCCAAAGGCCCACGCGCCCCGACACCTATATAAATAGAGAGGTTCGCCAACAACAAAGACACAACAAGAGGAGACATTTCAAAGGGGGAGGACGGGAGTCTACGCAGCTCCTTGGAGCCCCGCCTTCTCCTCTTCTCCAGCTCTAGTTTTCCTCCTTTTTCCAACTTCCTCCCTCTCTCTCTCCCTCCCTCTCTTCAGATTTTTATTTTTTATTTTTCCTCTTTTCGTACCCATGTAAACAACTTTGGGTTATAGATTTTTGCCATATCTATTTTAACCCGAAGACTGGAATCCATGCTCTGTATGACCGGTGTTTTTATTCAATGAAAACGGGGGCTGATCTTCCCTTTAAGATCAGTGGTGACTCTATCTAGCGGTGCAAATCTCTTGGATATTAAGGCTATTTATACATGATTCGTTTGATCTAATACTAACACTTTTTATTGAGCAGAAGCTGTAGCAAGGTCGGTTCATGCTGTCCAGCCACTTCCAGCTACGTGTGCTGCCATCATGCTGCTGAATCTGTGGATGAATCCATGCGAGAACAATCCCCTTTTCAACAAATTATGCTGCTGAATCCATGGGTAAATACCTGCGCACCAATATTACTTAAAAATCGTTCTTACTGACATATTTTGTTTCACAAGGATGCAGAAATCCCGAGCATATGCTGTTATTCCAGAAGTTTGAAGGTTTTAACCCATTTGATCCAGCCGAGATTTCACAAGGCTAGAAAAACGTTCTAGCCCATTGTAGCGTCCGCGACGGGTGCTACACTCACCTCTTATTTAAGATGATAAAAAAACGAGTCTCTAAAAAAGAGACTGCAATTGAAGAGAAATTGAGGCTTCCTCTCAACAATGAAAAAAATCGCCGTCAACGATGGAGGAAGAATCGAACTGATTCTGGAAAAAAAAAAATTTAATCAAAAACCGCTTGTTCCTATTTCACCTAGGCAATCGCAATTATCTGCAACTGCTACATCCATATTATCTGCCCCGTGTCTTTACTATGTGATCACGGACGCTATGTGAATTTTCTCTCCTCCATCTTCGATCAGACAACGTCAGTTGTGGAGTTGGTTTGATTGCGCTGTATTTGATATTTTCTTCTCCGACCAACTGCAAAAGCGATGCCACCAATCTGTCCTCTTATGTTCAATTATTGATTTCTCTTACGATAACGAGCAAACCATTATTTTTATATTGCCTATTTTGCGTACTTTGCTCTCTAATTGGCGATCGTAGGTTTTTTCCAAAATGTTGTAACTCAAGACATCAGCAGCACTCCATTGTCGATGATTGTTTCTTCGTCTTTTCTTCCCTGTTCTTTTTCATTTTTAATTGCTATATGGATGGATTAAGGTTCTTCGTTTCTTCTTTCCTCGTTTTTCCATTTGCAATTGTTGTATGGACAGATTAAGGTTTGTATGAATGGGTGGTTGGACAAGTTTTTGCTAATTCAACTAGAAATGTTAAACTCCTTGAGATGGTTTAACTTGAGCATCACACCCACTGACAATATGTTTGGAAATGCGAGTGGGGTGTATTTGCTAGAAGAAGTTTTCGAGCTAAGCAAATAGTAGGTCCTTTGTCAAGAAACGAGGCATTCAAAACCAAGTTAATATCGATGCTAGCAGGGTAGAGCCGCCATTGAAGCACTATTTCCCGCAGCCTCTATAATCTCCTAAAAAGACATCGGGCGGATGGTGCGACAGATCTAGGATTTAGTAACCAGATCTGGTAGTTGTAGACGCAAAAGAGCTATTCTCAGAAACAAGTCTGTAAAAAAGGCATCGATTACGGGAAATAAAACCCAAAATGGATAATAATCAGATTAGATTGTTGGTGAAATAAGAGTTTAGCGATTTTTCATTTTTACTCGAAATCAAACTGATTCTTCCTCCATTGTTGATGGCGATTTTTAAATCGTCAATAGGAAGCTCCAATTTCTCTTCCATCGCAGTCTCTCTTTGGTCTATAGGGGACGAGATTGTAAAGACGTAGCTAGATTTAACTGTAAAACTTCACTCAATTTAATAAAATGATTGGGATAAGAAAACGTACATATGGATGCTAGATGGTTGGGGTGTAAATGGGGTTGGATTGATTGGAAATAGGATAAACATAATTTTGTTTTTTTGATTAAAAGGATAAACATAATTTTAACTCACTTTGTAAAATTTCAATACAATCTTACTTTTTAACCATATTTTTCATACTTTAGCCCAGTTGTATTTTAACTCTACAGAAATCGCTTTAGTTTGGGTTAGAAATCGGGTTAATAAACATAATATTCGAAAATATTTTTCTTAGTTAATTCTATTTTAAAATATAATTTACATGAAATAATAAAAATAATCCTTTTTATATGAATATTTTCTAATTTATGACTTATACAATAATATAATTGCTAAATAATTTTATTTTAAAGCAATAATGTCTAGTTAAATTCCATGTATTATGAGCTAATATATGATTATCTTTTAATAATTTATTATATTTTACATTAATATATGAAACTGGGTCGGATTGACAACCATTTAATCCGAACTAACCCACTTTTGAAATTATGTTGGTTTAAATCAAATTATATAGTTTATTTTTTCAAAGTGACTAACCCAACCCTATTATAAACCGAATTAAGTTAGTTGAGTCCGAGTTGAGACTAGCTTTATTTACAACCCCAGTGATGGCACATTGAAATTTCAATGTGCAAGAGTGCATTGAATCACAATGTTTTTATTACTATTGTCTTATATTCTAATTATTTTTTATATTTTCCTTGTAACTATCTTTTTATTTTAGTTTTGTTATTTTTACTCTTGATCATTTATGCACATGCTTCACTTTTTAGATAAATTTTTATTTTTTTGTCCTTAACAAACAAAAAAGGGGAAAAATCAATATTTTTATGTGGAAAAAATTCATATTTTTGAGTAATGTTTTAATGCATCATGATGCATTGAGGATGCAAAACCCCATTTTTTAAAATATTTTTTGAAAATATTTTTATAAAATTATCAATTTAAGTGTATTTAACTTATGTATTAAGTTTATTATTTTTAAAAAGTATAAATATGTTTTTAATTTTAAAAAACAGAAGTATTTGAGTCATTTAAAAAAGAAAAATATATATACACAACTCCAAAGATAATAAAATTTAATTTATATATTAAATACATTTAGATTAATAATGTTATAAAAAAAATTCAAAAAATATCTTAAAAATGAAGTTTTATACACTAATTTATTGAAATTTCAATGCATGAAATTGATTGAAACATTATTCTTCAGGTTCTGTACCCGGCGTAATGGGTTGGACCCAAAATTTGAACAGATGAGACCCTGCGTCCCGCATCTATGGGCCTCGACGTCATGGGCAGTTTCTCCGCTAACGCCACTCCAAAAAAGATCCAAAACGGGCGTCATGGAGGCCTGTTAGTAAAAGAGCAACGTCCGTCCGTGGTGAAGATTTCAATTCTCGAGTTCGTTCGCGAGGCAGGATCTCTTGTTTTCTGCATGTTATTTAATGCGATGACATGGATTCCGTAGTTTGTTGCGAAGATTTTCTTTTTTCCCCCTAAATTCCTGAGTTCTATTGATTGTATTTCTAAATCTGATTTTCCTAATTGAAGACTTGATTTGCGTGCCTTTCAGAACTTGAAATCTAGGGTTTTAGCTAGTCTCTTCCCAAGTGGTTACAACCTAATAGTGCAGATATTTGTCATCAACCTTTAGAATCAAATGTAGAGAATTGACCAACCGAGGCTAGCTCGGTTGGTCGGTGTCAGGGGCGCGGAAACGCGCGCCGGCTGGAGGGCGGAGGTTCGAATCGCGCGGGGCGCGAAATGCGTGCGCGGGCGGAAAAAACAAGCGTGGGAGCAAAAGTGGTCTCCCGGATGGTGGAGTGTGGGAGCGGGTGGTCTCCCAGGTGGTTCGTTGGAAGCTGTGTCTTCCTTATTCTTTCGTGGAGCTGTGTCTCCAGATTTCTTTGGGAACATGTGTCCCTTATATTTGTAAGAATGTCTCAGATCTTCAAGTATAATATGTGTTGAGATATATGTAATTGTACCAATCAAAAAAAAAAAAAAAATGTAGAGAATTGAGTTTTGTTTACCTTTTTTGTTATTCCTAACAGAAAGCCCTCAGACCATGCCCATCGTCTATCATTTACTGCTTGCCTTTTCAGTCTCAACTTGGTTCCATGAGATGTTTATCCTTGTTCTCTGGTCTGGTTGGTTCTTACCAGGCATGGCGAGTGCTTAAGCGTTCAGCGGGCTATGCGACCTAGTTTTCATCTTCCTCGCCTGAAGTAATTACACCACCATTTTTCAATCAGGTGAGTCTTTGGCAATTGTTCTAGTTAGAGCCACTCATTAACTAATTATTTTTACTGGACATATGACCGATTAATTCTCATTCTGATCATCATCTCTCCCCCAGAAAATCAATTTAAGCTACTCAATAAATTAGAAGATATGGGATTGACCACTAGTGAAAATTCGTTGAAGCCACCAGCTCTGTTTTCATTTCTAGTTGAGAATCTCCTTTTATTCATGCTGTTGGAACTCCTCTTAGTTGCACTCTATTCATGGTGATGCAACTAACACATTGTTCATGTATGTTTTATTTGAATGGTGAATCACCAAGATAAATGTGTTTCCATATTTAGTGGTGAATTGGTGATAAAAATGTGGTTCCTTATGCATGCATTTCTTAATTACAACTAAACATTCAACTTCTCTTCGCCATGTGTACCCTTATTGACATTGCTTCATGGTCCCTTTCTCATTTCATCTTTCTACTCTCATCTCCGAAGTGTCCCCTTCTTTATCCATTTATTTGACAATTCCATTAGGCATGCACGCCCCTCCCAATAGTGATCCAAACCTGTAATGACCCAATCCTAGGGTTATTAACCACCTTAATTGAGCGACAAACCAGGATCAATTATGCTTCAATGAATTTAATAATTAATACTTCTTTTAGTAACATCCAAAATTAATCACAAATATCCACTGAGTTAACAGGAAGAATTTCCATTAATTTATTACAAGCCAATAAATAAAAATAAATAAATAAAATAAAATGTCTCTGCTGCCCTGTCTCAGCCCATTAACCTGCATTATTGACCTAATGTTCCCGCCTCTCCTAAAATTTAAATTACTCAGGAATGAGTTAAATAACTTAGTAAACAAGAAATAAACCACGTATATAATGGTGTATAACATCATAGAAGCACCATAAGAAATGCACAAACCACTGACCCAATGTGTAAGGTTGTGCACACTGCTCACAATAGAGCAAACTCACGGCCTTTCAAAGCACAATACACACAGTCCACAAAGGGACATACCACAACCCATTAAGGTAATAACACACTGCCCACGAACGAACATTCTAAAATAGCCTTCTAGCATGCGTAGGACCTACTAAGGAAATAAAAACCTATACACATATCCTCGGGGTCCCACATATGCAATTTCGTTCTACTTTGTAATAATCTTGACGCATTACACACACCATTCTCACTTTTTATCATAACAACTATCTCAACCCAATTAAATATTTTAATAACTAAAATAATTTGTCATCCGCATTTAATTGGGCGAATCAACTCACTGAATTTAATTAAATAAATTAAAAAAGAAACTTCCATCATAACCCGCAAGTAGCCAAAATTTCAAAATAAACAACTGCAAATACTCTATATAGCATAACTTGTTGTTCCCATTTATTTTCCAATAATTCTCAACATTCTCTTTATTTTAATCTGTAAGGACTATATCAAATCTCACTCTTCTTATTCCAATAATCTTATTAGAGAATAAAATAATTTATTAAAATTTAATTATAACATCTCGAATCCATTCTCTATTGATAAATCATAATTTATCCTCCATGGTACCCTATCATATTTGCTAGAAAAATGTCCGTCTATACATTCTATAATTGTAAGAACATAAATATTTTGCAACGTCCACCGTCAGTTAGAATCTGTACTCATGCACAATTCTATTTATAAAATTATATAGTAAGTGCATTCGCTCATATCCAAGAAATTCAAAGTTCCATATATATATATATATATATATATGAGCCCTGATCTTTTACGGTCGTCCGACCCAAAAACCTATTTTTTTATTTTTTCATTTTTTCACGGGTAAGTAAATTTAGGTGTATTAAATTTATAAACTAAGTTTTACCATTTTTGGATATTTTTAAGTTTTTTTTTGGATTTTTAAACACAACGGCATTTCCGTAATTTTTGGAGCTCAGAAAATTACAGAAATGTCACTTTGTTAAAAATCCAAAAAAATACTTAAAAACATCCAAAAATGGTAAAAATTAGTTTATAGATTTAATATAATTAGATTTACTTACCCATAAAAAAAATAAAAAAATAAAAAATAGGGTTTTGGGCCGGACACACCGAGCAGGTTGTGCGTCCGGCCGTAAAAGATCAGTCGGCTATAGATATATTCCCATGAAGCTGTGTTGAAATCTTACATATATATATATATAATTCAAAGTATAAATACGAACACCGGACCCCGTTCGAACACTTGTCTCCATCCATTAGAATTTTATTACGACACGGTTTAGTGTCAACTACCCTTACTCCATTTAAACTCGAATTTGTATTTAAATTTGAAATATAAGTAGCGTTAGCTGAGTGAATGACATTATACAGGACCCTCGATCCGTCTGAATAGATATATGTGCAGAATCCATTTTATTATAAATATCCAAATCTCGATCTTTTAAACTTCTATTCATATTTATAATATATATATATTTACATGAGGTGCCATCCTGGAGGTTTCACGCTTCAAAAAAAACTTGCATCCATATATAGCTTATATATATTATAAATGGTAGTCCGAGGATTTTAGAATCCATCAATATATATATATATAATATTACATATATTAATGTCGGTCATAGTCCAGGTGATTTCTTTAAACTTCCGTAAATATATAAATATATATTTGCATTACACTATACGCCACCAGTGTTGAAGTTTGAGTTCAAACTTAATAATATGATATGTAATATCTTTTAAAATAAATCATCGGTTCTTAAAGTTTTCAATATATAAAATATATTATAACATATTATATCGTAATATAACATATTATTTCATAAAACTCGGTCCAAGGATTCCAAATAAAATCCCAAGTCCCCTGAGATTTCAAGTGCGGTTAATTTATTTCATATAAATATGGATGTCCAGCCCCCAGGGGTGTTGAGCTTCTATTAAAATAATAATAATAATAATATACATAATATACTATGTATAATCATGTTGGACTGGAGGGTTTTAATTCTATTAAAAATATATATACACAAATCGCCTGTCCCTGATGATGTTCAAAACCTCGTAAAAAAATATAATAATATATATTATACCCACACATGTTGTACCAACCATATGTATAACAAAATACAAATTTAATTTAATATTCTACCTACTAGACAACCAATCCAATAATATATCATATTTTCACTCGTGGAACCATCCAAATAATCCCTTTAACCAATGTATAATTATATAATTAACAGGATAAAAATCAAATCAAATCAAATCAATCACTTAGCAAACCCGAAATCCATAGTTTACATAATATTTAATATGCCCGGTTATACAAATTTCAAAGAATTCTCATATACATAATTTACCAATTCACAATATTACTTCATCACAATCATCATTTTGCTACATAATTTTCTTATCGCTAGTCATTCTATTGAAAATCATTAAATAAATAATTTTCATAAATTATCCCCAAAATAACTTAATTAATATATGGTACGTGGCTCTAAAAGAGATTTAATTATTTCTTCACTTACCTTTTTGTAGAACCTATGGAAGGATTTTCTGAATGAAAATAATTTTTTTCCACTCACAATCCGCAACAAGTTCCTCATTTCTCTAGCTTTCTCCGCTCCTCCCTTCTTTTCTCATATACCACAAATAAATAAAATTCTCTCAAACCTCTCTCCATTCACACATCTCCACTTTCCCAAATCTTCACTTAATCGCAACCTTCCAATATTCTCTCTAGCAATTATTTTTAAAATTTAAAATTTAAAAATCAAACCTTATCTCTTTGTGGGTCCCGCATAGAGTAATTGCTAAAAGAAAAATTATCGAATTCTACTAAGATGTAATTCGAACCCACTACCTCAAATTTACTTGCCACAATTTCTAACTATCTTAGCAGTTCAACAATTTGTTAATTTAAATTATGAATTAATTTAAATAAATATATTTGAGATCCCATTTTCCTTGAAATTATAATTACCCACCTTAGTCAATAAGTCAATAAGTCAAAGTCAGTGAGTCAATCCGGCCACCTCAGCTATTTTTACTGACACATCAGTCGGTCAAAAATTCAACGTGACACGGTATGCCACATCAAGTTAACATATTTAAGTCGAGATATTGCAAAACCTCTTCCTTTGCTGTCCCATCTTGTCTTCAAACACTCTCTTCTATGCCCAAAGAAGTTGAGGGTGGTCAAAATGCTATTGGTTGGTCATTGACAGCCACTTAATCATGCTTCAAAGTTGTAATGTTAACCAGGGCAATCTTTTTTTTTTTTTTTGATTGGAGTATATTTATAACATATCTCAATTCATATCACATTCAAAGCTCTGAGACAATTCTAACAATATTTCCAAAGGGAGACAACAAGCTCCCAAATATCAACGGGGGAGACTACCAGCTCCCAACCAAATAAAGAGGACCACACATGCCCCCACAGAAATTTTTAGTTCGAAATCCCATATGGGATTCGAACACGCGCCGGTGCGAACGAAAGTTTCGTTCCGCGCCCGGCGGCGCTCGTTTGGTTTAACGAGGGCAATCTTATTTTGTAATACATTTGAAGTTTTGATGTAATTAAGTTGAAATTGAGCGAGATTCAGAATGCAGCCTGAAATTGAATGAAGGCACAATTTGTAGTGAAGATTTTCTGGAAAATCAGCAGTGAGTTATTTGAGTGCAACCTGAATTTTCACAACATTATTCTGGTACACATTGTTACTGATTGAACTCCCTAGGAACTCTATTTCTCTGCTTAAAACGTTTTTGAGTGTAGTGCTGTCACCTAAATGTAGATAGAATTTTCCTGTCATTGCTTGAAGTGCATCTTTCTATTTGCTTGCTTCTGTTTGTTTCTGTGTGTTTGAAGATGCAAATTATAATTTTTTTTCCTTTTCCTATTTGATGGAAGTATAGCTTGAGCATAGAAGGAAGAGACTTGAGGAGATGAAGGAGAAGAAGGCCAAACACTCGCGCTCACTTTTTGGCATAGAAGATTTCGAATTGAGATCTAACGGCCGATATTCTGAGTCGCTTCTTCAATCTTGCGATGTCGATGCATTTGCTAATCCTAGCGCTCTCTGATTTCTTCATATCCAACTGTTCCCTCTCACTGCGGACAGGGCAACTGCTCTGGTTTTCTTTGCGTTACTGTTTGGGGTCTTCTGGGCACGTGATGATGATATTGCATACAAGATGCCCTTCATTCGCAGTTTGGGGTGAAGACGCCACCAACAGCTATGCAAACGTGGGAATTCTTTTTGTCAGGCGCGTACCACGAATACCCAGCAACGTAGCTACTCTCAATACGTAATGGGCTTATTTTCTGCCGTCGTGGTGGTGCTCCTCTACCAACTTGCAAGCATGATTTGTATGCTTGCAATCCATAAACAAGAGAGCTTGTCTTGATTCCCAAATTCACGACGGAGCAGAATTTTGTTGATGTTTAATATTCGTGGGCTTGCTTTTGACCCCGCTAAAACTGATAGCAAGATAGCTTCGTACAAACTCGTAACAGGTGCGCCGGAGCCTCGACTAGAGTTCTACATCAATTCTTCAGACACGCGAACATGGCCGCAGTTAAGCACTCGGTGCTGTCCAGAGCGATGCCGCCACAGTGGGTTGCAAAGCCAGGCTCTCCGCCCTGTCTTCTGTCCCGGAGTCTTGCATTGGCTTGTCGATGTAGTCTGTATGCTTACTTTCGACCCCGAATCTGAGATGCTGAAATGGGTGGGTACACTCGATGGAGGGGACTTGAGAATAGAGCGTACGTGCTCAATACGCCGTCTGGTAGGATGGGAAGTTGAGCTGCATTACGTAAGAATTGCTGCCACCTTGAGGCTAGATGTTTGGAGAACGTCAGACTCTCTCCAGCACCAATGCGAACAGAGAGGTGTTATTGCACAGCATAGAAAAATTTGTCCGTCGCATCATTGCGGTTGTTAGGTCACGCTTGGTGGGTGCCGTGTAGCTTTGATGTTTTTCCTGTATATGATTTGAGCACTCGAAAGCTCGTAAATCAGCCGATGAAACACAGTGCCAAAATAAAGCTTCCATATTCGGAGATCAACGGACTACAGTACGTGCGCTACAATCCCGCCACAAGATTTCTTAGCAAGTGGACATCGAAAATCCAAAAACCACTCTCCAGAGGACAGATGCACTGTCTGTAACTTGTGAATTCTGAGTTTGTTTGTTTCTTTTTTATTGAATCTTTGTGGGTTATAAAACCCCCGCACCCCACAATTATTTTTAATGTGAAGACTTGCTTTAGTTTAGATTTTGTTAATTCGTTTTTATATATTAATGTGTTTGGGAGGTAATAAAAGTTTTGAGTAAAAAATTTTAAGTGTAAAAGTTGTTCAATGGGTAGAAAATGATACGAAGTGACAGGGCTAATGATGATGTATGAAGAAAATAAATTTAAAATGGGTAGGTTTATTGTATGGATAGTTGTGTAGAAATGATTAAAAAATATGATAGTTGTATAGGAAGGTGTGAAGAAATAATTTTTAAATATGGTAGTTATGGAAAGTAAAAAATTTTAAATCGAAAAGTTTTAGTCAAATTTTTTTTTATTAAAAGTAAACGTGCCCGTATAATTCATTTTGAGGATGCAACACGTGTGGTATGATAGATTCATAGGTAAGTTCTCCCGTTGTCCAGTAAGCCACATTATCTTCTAACCCACATTCCATTCGTAGGAGCATAAATACCACATCGTGGCATTATCTATAAAGCGTCAAATTCTAGTTTAAGACTTTCGTGCTTATTATAACTTTTTTAATGCATAGATAAATTGCTTGAAATGTTACCAATAAGCAAAGTAAGTTAGCACTTCTCATACAAAATAAGCAGGGCTAAACAACCCATAGTTGATTACCAAAGGCTAAAGTAAGTTGAAGCAAAAAAAGCAAAATCATTCCTCATTTGTGACCTTTTCTAGGCTTGAAACATGCATGTGTGCATGTATGCTTGATCTAATTTGAAAATAAGGCTTTGGGCCAAGTTTTCTTATTGCAAATTATGAATGATCAAAGTTTCAAAGACTCAAGAATTTCTAACCTTCCTAACTTCCCACACAACCTAAGCCGAACAAACCCTTAATGGAAAGCTAAATAAGCATTAAATATATTTATTATTGTTGGTCTTGTGTAATTGTTATTCAAGGAACTTTGATAGAATATAAGAATCAAGCAAAAAATATAAAGAAATCAAATTATAAAGACAACAACACTTATAGTGGCTTGAATTTCTCTATTTTACTTCACTTTCCAAATATACAAGACTTAGGTTACAGTAGTCAACTTCAACATTAGCACGGTTAGTTTAACTAATCATACTTCTTCAACTTTCTCAAAGTTGAAATATTCGATGCTCAGAAAACGTCTAACGTTTTGCTTCAAAATAGTTGATCTTTTAAGAAAAATATATGATATTTTGCCTAAAAATAGTCGACTCTTTGTAGTTAGAGAGGTTAGAGAAATTCTGTTGAATTGTTAATCGTCCTTTTTGTTAAGAAATATTAGTTGTTCCACAATGAATTTTCTCCGATGCTTATCCTTGCAACATCTCATACCTACTCATATCTTTCTCTTCTACTTAAGCACAAATACTATAAAACTTATCATGCTCACACAATATCTCATAATGTACGGCTAATCATAATTAAACACCCAATCAATCACATCTAATCACAATTAAGAGATAAATATTTACAACAAATTTCTTTTCTTACAAGAATATCTTAACCATAATTAGACATGTCTAAATAAGAAGTTAAATTCAAATCAAAATCAACACCATTTTTATCATAAGCAAGATCACAAATCATATCATCTAAAAATTATTTTCAAAACTACGTAGATAGTCACGCCGAACCTTCCATTTAGGCCTACATGATTTAAAATTTACTTTGGCCAATGCATCTATTTTGGCCAACTTTGGTAATAATGTAAAATCTACTATACCCATTATATCTAACATAATTTGTGCAATTAAGAATTAAATTTCATCCAAATTAATTATGAACATGGACATATTTTCTTAAAATATATATTTAAGTGTAATTTATGAAAAATGCTTAAATCTAATCGCATATGCCTTAAAATGTAATAACATTGTAGGAATAATATTTAGATGATTTAGATGTTAAAAAACTTAAATTGATATTTAAGTCAAATCATTTTAATATATTCATTTTTGCGCACTTTGAGAGATAAGGATCATGCACATCTTTTCTTTTTAATGGGTGTATTTTTACATCATATTTTAATTTTTGATATTACAATCAAGTTCAAGAATTGTTAAGAGGAAAACTACATGCTCCCAAATATCTAAAGGTGAGACTGCATGCTCTGAAATATCTAAAGAGAAAACAAAGCTTCTCACATGGAATGAAGTTTCAAACTCATGTTCCATGACTGAAAAACCAGCCGCTTTAACACTGGTCTGTCACCTTAGTGGCAGGTCATGCACATCTTTAATTTAAATAAAAATTGAATTTTAAGTGTTTAAGAAAAATTTATTTGAACAATTTTGATATTAGTAAGATAATGATTATCTGTAAAAAGAATAAAGATAAATAGGCAAGATAAGTATATGAAAAATCATGCAAAAAAAATTAAAAGATACAGGTAGTGTTAGGAAAACAGGATAGTCAACTAAAAACTAAATCATATAAAGTTATATAGGTACAAGTCAAAAGCTTTTCTTAAAAAAAATCTCACCGAATGGACCTAGTAGAATGGATGATTGAGAGTACGAGACCCATAATATATTTATAATATTGATAAATTAATGGAGCGTATTTGAAAAAAAGACATACACTTATCCAAATAAAGCTTCAAGTGATTTAAATTCAGCAACTAATCAAGTGCGTACGTGGTTGAAGTGGAGTAATTTTGTAAGTCAATAAGCAAGGATCATAATCTTCTTGGACTGGTCTGAGATGACCTCATATCAGACCAGTTTGAAATACTATTTTTTTAATATTTATTTGAAATTTTTTAAATAAAACTGCTAATATCTATTTATATTATTTATAAACTAAGTTCTATCATTTCTGATTATATGTATATATTAATTTTATATTTTTAAATATAGGAATATTATGGTTATTTTCAGCCCTTATATATACATTTTCAAAATTGGTAAAACGTGGTTCATATATAATATACATATAGATTAATAGTTTTATTAAAAAGTTTTCAGAAAAATGGGTGTTAAGACTGGGACAGTTCATAAATGATTATTGGTGGATGAGGAACAGCAATGTGAAGGTGAGAACTAGACGGCTGAGATCGTCCACAGGTAGGAACTAAATATGAAGTCACGCTCGATCTTGTGGGGACAGTCGGTGAAGTGGGCCTCTATCCTGTCAGTCTCCAACCCAACATCCAACCCTGAAACATGTAGGTGGCACCGCGGGAGAGCTGGGATGACAATGTGGCTAGGGGTGCAAGTCGGTCCGGGTACCCGCGGGTCGACCCGCTGGGTACCCGAATTAGGGTCGGTTCGGTTCCAAAGAACCTACCCACCGGGTCGGTTCGGTTCCACGGGTGAAATACCCGTTCAAAATCGGTTCGGGGTCGGTTCCGGTGCTGGGTACCCGGAACCGACCCGGATTTCCTATACTATATAATATTTATAATATACAACCCTAAATCCCCCGATTCTAGATTCCCGTCCCGACGCAGATAGCCAGATACCCTAACCCCTAACTTCGTCGTTCCTCCCTGCCATTGCGATCGCCGACACTCCCTGTTCGCGGCCATTCTCCCCGTCGGAAAACAGCAGCTCGCCGGCACAGCTTCTCCCCCCCCCCCGACAGCAAGGCGCACAGGCACAGCGGCAGCCAGCAGCCTTCAGTGTCTCTCTCTCTCTCGCCAGCACATCTTCTTCCTCCTCGACGCAGATTCCTCAACTCTTTTAGGTTCTCTCTAAATTTCCAGATAATGGATCCTTGATGTGGGGAATTTGCACTCATGGATATTCATGACAGTAGACCATACTTATTTTAAATGCATTTTTCCAGCAAAATTTCAAGTTGTTTTGTTTTATGTAAAGTGGGAATGCACTGGCTTTTGATTTCAGAAACACTGCTACCTGTTGGACTTAATGTAACAAGTCTTTTTTCCTCCTCCTCTCTCTCTTTCTTTCTCTCGTTGTTTCTGTTTTCTACTTTATGCTTTATATAGGGCCTATTGATCGTGCAAACTTGAAGTACTTGTTGGGCTAACTGTGATTTTTACTGGAAGACACTCTAGATCAAGTTATCGATGATTCTTTCATTAAAATAAAGAAGTTAATTGATTGTTTATGCTTTCTTCCTTTGCAGCTAGCTTTGTCCTCTTGCCATACTAAACTTTCAATTATCTTGTTAGTTCAAGTGGTGAGGGTTCTAGAAATCCATTGGCCGACCAAAGCCTGCTTGTTTTGCTTATTCTAATCCACTGAATTGCTTGAGATGCGCTCTGAAGAATAGGAAGTTGCATATATTATTTATTTCTGGAAACCCAGGTTATATGTTAATTTAGTTTCTTTTGAGTGCAATGATATCTTGATGATTTTAGTCATGGTTAACGGACTTGGATGGACCCCAGTCTTGGTTTTCCAGAGGTGGGAACAGGGACAGATGGTGGGTGAGAGCTGATTCCTGGAATGAAATTGAGACCTGTAGTGCGGTTGCCAAGTTTATCCAGGCAGGTCATACATGCTGGGGCCCATTGCAGTCCTTGAAGCCATGTTTCCTTATTGAGTCATTTCAACTTAGAAACCTCAAGGAAAAGCTCTTGACTTGTGATATTGATTACAGGTGTTGTTTCATTCTACAAAGAGTTTTTTCAATCTGTATATGAGAAATTGGATGGAAATGCATCCATGACAGGCAAGCAAGGGTGCTTTGCTTTTGGCACTGAAGTTTTGATGCTGTACTATTTGATTTATACTTCCTAACCCCTTTTTATTTGGATCTCCAGCAATTGGGCACATTTCTCACACAAGAAAGGTTCTATTCCCATTGCTAAGATGTGCACTAATGATATGCTAATGCTTCCAGCAATAGTGTTCTTTTTTAATGTTTATAACTTGGTTTGAATAACTGGTTGCCATAATTTGGTATTGTCAGATACGTCTTAATTTTGAATAATTGATGAGATGCTTATTGATTGAAGTTTGGTTGAAACCTTGTTTTATAAGCATTTTTTGTAATTCTATTTGGTGAGTTACATAAAGGGGCATCTCTTTCTTTCTTCCTATTCTGTCGTATACTGCAGATTTGTGACAAATCTTGTAGTGTTTGATATTTTTTTACAAATATCTGTTATTCATAGTGGGTTATTACTCCTGTTTTGGATAATGCTAGTTCTTTTGCTTCATTTCATTTGAAGTAGATGTTTTCCTTCTCTTGCACCTTAATCTTTGGACTGTTGTTTTTTTTGCTTCATTCTCCACACATGTATAGATTAGTTACAATTAAAATCCAGCAAATGCTTAGAAATACTATTAAGCTAATATGTAATTAGGAACCGATTTGGAACCGAACCGGAACCGACCCGCACCTGAAAAAATTGGGTAGGGTAGACTCCGAACCGACCCGGTCTAAAATAGGGTAGGGTAGACGTTTTTAAAAAATGGGTAAGGGTAGGTTCCACCCCTACCCGGGGGTACCCGGACCGACTTGCACCCCTAAATGTGGCCACATGCAGGCCAAGCATTCCTCTCCTTCGAATTATCGATACTCTCGCTGTTTTACACCAATACACGAGCGCGTCTATTTATTGCTGATGCAGTTAGAGTGGAAAATATAGCTTTCATGTATTAGGTTAAATATCGCAAATAATGACGAGTAGGTGGTGCATGCCAAGAAGGAAAAATTTCTTCTCCCACTCGAAATGAATGACATCGTCTGATAAGACAATAAAATGACCGACGGTGTGAGAAGGAAACAAAAAAAAAAAAAAAAAAAAAAAGATTGACTAGAAATAATAACTTTAAATTCAGGTTGTTTGTTTTCCATAAAACTTTGTAAGTAAAATTTTTTTATTCTATATAAATATCTCATTTTAAAATTATTTTTTATATATTTTTATACAAACTACATTACTTTTTAATCATTTCTATCCAATAAACCATACAATTAATTTGTTCTATTTTAATTTTATTCTCTTTATTTTTCATTATTAATGTTATTTTATCACATTATTTTTTTCATTTTAAAAACTTTTATACAAAAAATCTTTTATCTAAAAATTTTACCATTTCTCAAACACATACAATGAAAAAAATATTAGCTATTGAAATGATATCATTAATGTTGATGAAACATTCTTTTTATTTGAATCCAAGCAACATTTATACATGAGAGTTTAAGCGACAATGACAAATGATGGGAGGAAGCCATCATTTGATCTCTGGCCTTCTGAAGTGTTGTAGCGTCTTTCTTTTTGTCATCCCAGTGTGTACTTTGGTTGATTGACCATTGATTACGTGGGCCCACAGATAATTTATCCTCCCTCGCTCACTCTCTCCAGATGACCGTATTAGTCCTGTAGGAGACAATGCACATGTTGACCGGATGGGCGCTGCAACATGTCACGAATGGATAAAAAGCAAGATCAATGATGGGCTCCTTGATCTGAGCTGTCCAATCAACCAGCCGTGGCCCATTGCCAGCAAACGGATGGCCTCGCTATAAGCAACTTTTCCAGGCTGTTTTTGAGCCGACCACACGCCTGGAGTTGCAACCTGTCTAGCTATCTAGTTCGGGCGAGGCCCTGCAGTTAGATGATTTTGGAGTTTGGACCGTTTTATTTACCCAGAGGTTACACTATTTTGGACCGATTCATATGTTCTTTATTCATTAATCATTATTATGTTTTTTAGAAAGTAGGGAAGACGAGCGGGACAAAAGAGCAAACGATCCGCCCTTCGGGATAAAGCTGTCAATTCGTGCAAGTGATTGGTCCCGCAGCTAAAAATGCCGCAGGTCGCGATTCTGCTTTCTTTCTTTCTATTGTGATGCTTTGCGTTTATTTTAACGCTCTGGGTGCGTTTTTCGCGCATGATAAAATTTTAAGGGTGTGTTTAGTTGGAGGTAAAACTTTTGATGAAAATTTTTTGGAGTAGAAATTGTTAAATCAATAGAAAATGATGTGATATAATAGGAGTAATAATGATGAGTAAAGAGAATAAAGTTAAAATAGATGGGTTAGTTGTATGGGTAGTTGTGTAGAAATGATTGAAAAGTAGGGTAGTTTGTATAGAAAAATGTGAAAAAATAATTAAAAAATAGAGTAATTATGGAGAGTGAAAAGTTTTAGATTGAAAAGTTTTAGTTGACACTTTTTTGCCCTAAACAAACGCACCCTAAATAAAAATTTTCTTCACGTAAAAGTAGTTTAAATGAGATAAAATGACGCGATATGATAAAAGTAATGACGAAGAATAAAGAAAATAAAGTTTAATAAATAAATTTAGTTGTAAAAATAGTAACTATAATTGAAAAATAAATTAAATTATACTGGAAAATACGAAGAAATAATTAAAAATTAAGTAATTATAGACTGTCCAAAGTTTTGGAGAAAAATTTTTATTTAAAAACAAACACACTTTTATTTTTCATTTTAGTTTTTTATTATGCTTCTATCATTATATTTTTTTACGTGTCATGATCTCATTAGCTTTACATTCCAAAAATGTTGAATTTTAAAATGAGAGATGATCTTTTACGACCGGTCGGTCGCGCCCTACGTTACCGACCAGCACTCAACGCCGTTGGATCGTGCGGGGTTCGCATCCACCGTTGGATGAAACATCCAACTGACTGCGCCGCAGCAGGAGCATTAAATGACAGAAAAGTGCATTCTAGGCCCCTGTCAGTACGAAATTTTTTTGGACAAACCTCTCGCACCTCTCTCTCTCTCTCTCCTGCTGTCTCTCTCTCCCTTGAACGCAGTCCCTCCCGCTCGCTCTCTTCTTCCACTCGCCCACTCTCGTCTCCCACGCCTCTCTCATCTCCCGTTCGGTCTCTCTCTCCCACTCGATCTCTCTCTCTCTCCCCCCCAGCTAAAAATCCTGGCTGCTCTTTTTCTTCTTTCCTAATGCGAAAAACCGATAAACATACATGACCAATGGTGGCAGAGAGTCCGGAAGAGGCGATGGCGACGACCCGTCAGAAGTCGCCATCGGGTGCTGATGATTTCAACTGCTCCGTTGCTCGGATTTCCGTCGCCCAGATATGCGAGAGCGTCGGATTCCAGAGGTTCCAGCAATCTGCTTCCAAGGGCACGGGCACACGAGCACACGAGCATAGTCGTTCCTTTTTGTCTCTCTTCTTCCGGGCACACGAGCACACGCTTCAGTGGTGGCAGCTCATGAAGTCCGCGATTTGCGTAATTGCTTGTAAAGAAAAAGAGAAAAAGAAATCTTTCCTTTTGTCTCTGTTCTTCCGGTTTGTGTTTGACTTGATTTCGGTAACAGCGCAGCGAATGCGGGACTGTGAATTATATAGTTTTCGGAAGTATCCTATTGATTTATGTGTATTTAGTTCTTACAAAAATAATCAAGACAATGTAACAGCTGCTCATTCTTTGTCTATACTGCCGACGGTTTTTCTTTTCCTCTTTATATTATTTTTAGATAAAGCGAAATTTGTTTTTGCTGGTTGTTGGGTATTGTGGAAGGAAGTTCAAATCAGATGAAGGTGGCTGGATTTTTTTTCCGAAGACGCGACAATCACCAAATAGCTATTTTGGTTGTTTAGTCCTCTCTTACCTGGAGTCTATGGTGGTTAGGAAATCTCTTGACGTGCAGGCATTTCAATTCCATTATTGTTTGCATTTTTAGGCTGGCCTTGAAATTCCATCACAAGAAAGGCAAAGGAAATTTTTTTGGTCATCCATGCAGTTGACTGGCTTGTCATTTTGCACAGGCACATAAGCATAGGCGCTTGGATTGGGAAATGCAAGCAGCCAGCTTGGTACATGTCGTCCTCTTGGCGCCTTGCCAATCTGTGCAAAGCTCAGATTTCGCTTCCGATTCTTCCGATTCCTGATGACTAGAAATTTTGGGAGATGAGAGGGAGAGGGAGAGGGCGGGAGGGAGCGGGAGCGGTGATCGGGAGAGGGAGGGAGGCAAAGGGAGGGCGCTGGTCGGGAGAGGGAAAGGGCGGGAGGGAGCGGGACAGAGATCGCGGGAGGGAGAGAGAGAGAAGGGGAGACGAGAGAGATCGCGAGAGAGAGAGAGACAGAGGTGAGGGAGGGGCGCTGGAGGAAATTTCCAACCTGACAGGGGCTAGTCCGTAAAATGCCGACATTAAATCGTCTGATCCTTATGCCGTATTTTCGGCATGTCATCCAACGGTCGATATTCAGCCCGCACGATCCAACGGCTCTTAGCGCTGGTCGGAAACACCGGTTTCAACCGACCGGTCGGAGAAGATCACGCCTCTTTTAAAATAATATATATACACATGTTCAAAAATTATAAGTTTTGATATATAAAAAAAATACTTCAAAAAATATTTTTATGAAAAGATAAATAAACTTTAAAAAATATCTTTTAGGATGAATTAATATAAGCTTATGTTAGCTCAAACTTTCACGTCCCTTGATACCCATTTTAAGCAATTCAAATTTCAAAGTGTCTTTCCACTTTTTTTTTTGTCAGTTTATTTTCAATTGTTGCCACTCTCGAATCGTATCATTATTCATCTTTTTATATCCTTCTCACAGAAAAAAAAAGAAAAAAAAACCAGAGTTATAAAGAAAAGGTAGAAATAAGAAGGTTTAAAAACACGTGAGAAGGAGCTTCTGCTCTTGAATCTCTGTTCACAGTTAGGGCCCCTTTCGTCTTCATTTAATCAATACAAAATTACTCGAGGTTGGAAGTATATTTCATTCCTGCCCAAGTACTCAACAGCTGGTCCTGGTGCCACGTTTTTACGGCGGACACAAACCAGGCGCTGTAGAGGAGAGATTCTGATCCAGTGCAGAGTCTTTAAATGAGTGCCGAACTTGACTCAGTTTGGTCAATTGCATCCTGATTTAGATTGATTGAGAGATCCTAATTTGTTCTTGTCGGCAATTTATTTGCTAAACCAGCTATCGAATAGACCACCTGCAAAACGCTCACCAAGCAACGTTATCTAATTATCCAGAATTTCAATCAAGAGGCCGGGGGCATTTTTCAATGTCCCTGCATCAGCGTATCAACTGCTCCGCTCGCCAGAGTTGCAGAATGTTGTCTCATGCAAGGAGTCTACCACCATAATTAAAATTGCTTCTGTAGTCTGGGCACTCTCCCCCTGTTTCTACAAAAGAGGAATGATTTTCAGCAGAAGCCGAGATGAAAGAGAACGAATCACATGGAAAAAGGCACTGAGATGAGAAAGAAATGGTGGGATCATCTGAAGACAGCCCAAAGTTTAAACCCAGGAAAATCATTCATGTTGGAAAATTAGATGAAATCGGGACTGTTGGGGAGTGGTAGTGGGAGATAAAAAGAGATGCAGTAGATATCCATATCAGCAGGAAGCCCACAATATAACAGCCTGTAGTAGTCTCTACGACATGAAGAATCGGACATATACCACAAAAATCCAATCCCGCCCATCCCCATTCACAGTCACCATCGTCGCCTTCCCCTGCTTCTTGGGTCCTCTTGTTCTTTCAGACTTTACGCAATTGCTTCTTCCCCGAGATCTCGAAGCTGATTTTTGTGGGTTTTGAAGCTCCGTGATGTGGGAATCAGAGTGTGAATCTGCTTCGGGAACAGAGAACGGCAACGGAGGAATTGGGTCGGGAAAGCAAGGCGTAAAGACCGAAGGGTTTGAGCGGAGAGATCAGTCATGGTAATACATTCTCTCTGTTGGGCTTTCACGTTTGTTCGTGGGCGCCTAGGAATTGGAATTTTCTGAGTTATACTACTTGTTGTTATTCGTGAAATTAATTTTTTTAATGAAAAAAAGGTTTGTTGCCACGGATATTCCGAGCGATCTCCTGGTTCGGGTGGGGGATGTCGATTTCAATTTACACAAGGTATGCTGTTTGGCCACTCTTCCCCTGAATCTTAATAAACTTAAGAATTTATTCATCTTTGTTGTTTGTTCTCATAGTCATTATGTTTGAATGAAAGTATCCGTTGATTTCTCGGAGCGGAAGGATGAACAGAATCGTATATGAGTCGCGCGATGTGGAGTTGAACAGGGTAGAGCTAGACGATCTCCCAGGAGGTCCCGAGGCTTTCGAGCTTGCAGCCAAGTTCTGCTACGGTATAGCTATTGATCTGACAGCCGCCAACATCTCCGGCCTGAGATGCGCGTCGGAGTATCTGGAGATGACGGAGGATTTGGAGGAAGGAAATCTGATATTCAAAACAGAAGCCTTCCTCAGTTATGTAGTCCTATCTTCGTGGCGAGACTCGATCCTGGTGTTGAAGAGCTGCGAGCAGCTCTCCCCTTGGGCGGAGAACCTCCAAATCGTCCGTCGGTGCAGCGAGTCGATTGCTTGGAAGGCGTGCGCCAACCCAAGAGGCATCCGATGGGCATACACGGGCAAATCTGCGAAGGTAGACAGCCCGAAATGGACCGAAATGAAGGAATCGAGCCCCAGCAGAAGCCAACCGGTCCCGCCCGACTGGTGGTTCGAAGACGTCTCGATTCTGAGAATCGATCACTTCGTGAGGGTGGTCACAGCAATCAAGGTGAAGGGAATGCGGTTTGAGCTAATCGGCTCGGCAATCATGCATTACGCATCCAAATGGCTGCCCGGCATATCGAAGGAAAATTCGAGCGAGGAGAGCAGGGAGAATGGGAGCTGGAGAGGAGGGGGCCTTCACATGGTCGTGGCGAGCAGCAAAGAAGACATCCCCAGCATGCAGATAAGAGAGCAGCGGATGATTGTGGAGAGCTTGATCAGCATAATCCCCCCGCAGAAGGACAGCGCCACTTGCAGTTTCCTCCTCAGGCTTCTGAGGATGGCCAACATGCTCAAGGTCGCCCCGGCCCTGGTCACCGAGTTGGAGAAGCGGGTGGGAATGCAGCTGGAGCAGGCGAATCTGGTGGACCTTCTCATCCCGTCCTACAACAGGAGCGACACGCTCTACGACGTGGATTTGGTGCAGAGGCTGCTGGAGCATTTCCTCGTTCAGGAGCAGACGGAGCCGTCCAGCCCCAGCAGGCACTCCTTCTCGGACAAGCATAGGGGGTACGAGGGCTCCCCGAGGGCAGGCGGCCCGAATGCGAAGATGAGAGTGGCGAAGCTTGTCGACAGCTATCTCACCGAGATTTCCAGGGATCGCAACCTCACCCTCACCAAGTTCCAGGTCTTGGCCGAGGCATTGCCCGAGTCCGCCAGGACTTGCGACGATGGGCTGTATCGTGCGGTCGACTCCTATCTCAAGGTAATCCCAATAAATTTCTGAAATTTCAAAGCCCGCCTTTTCCCTTTTTATAATCCCCAAATCGATATCGTAGCCGGGTATCATGATTTGCGGATTTTTGTTTGGATATTCCCTGATCCTCAACAGAGCACTCACAAAAATAAACACCAACCAAACATTTCACTGAAATTGGGATTTTTGTTTCTCTCTGACATTGAAGGCCCATCCAACGCTGTCGGAGCATGAAAGAAAGCGGCTGTGCCGCGTGATGGACTGCCAGAAGCTGTCCATCGATGCCTGCATGCATGCGGCCCAGAACGAGCGCCTCCCACTGCGGGTCGTGGTGCAGGTGCTCTTCTCCGAACAGGTGAAGATCAGCAACGCAATTGCCAACAACGCCCTCAAGGACTCAGCCGCAGAATCTCAGTACCAGCCGGTGATGTCGACGCGCAAGGCGCTGCTGGAGGGCACGCCGCAGTCGTTCCAGGAGGGATGGGCAGCCGCGAAGAAGGACATCAACACCCTCAAGTTCGAGCTGGAGAGCATGAAGGCCAAGTACCGGGAGCTGCAGACGGACATGGACAACCTGCAGAGGCAGTTCGAGAAGGTGTCCAAACAGAAGCAGACGTCCGCGTGGACGAGCGGGTGGAAGAAGCTGAGTAAGCTGACAAAGATGACGGCCTATGAGAACCAAGAGCTGGGGTCTCAAGTGCCGGCAGAAAACGAGCAGCCGAGGAAAACGCTGCGAAGATGGAGGAATTCTATTTCCTAGAGATAGGATCCCCAAAAACAGAATACTAAAACAGAATTTTCGTTTAAACGATTTCTATCTCCCGATTAGATTGGTTGGTCATGGTGGAAGAAAATGTGGGTTATGATGAAGAGTTCTTTTCCAAATTGGCACTCCAATACATGTGTTGGATTCTGTTGTTATTGATAAAAGTGATTAACATCAACTGCATCGTAATATGTCATACTAATAAAATTGAGGATATGTTAGTTTGATTCAACGAATTCAAGAGTTTTTTTTTTTAAAAAAAAGAAAACCATATATTATTATAATTTCCCAACAAGTATATATTACAATAATTAGATAAACAGAGTTTTTATTGTAAAAAAAGAGTGAGAGATGAAATTATTAATTAGCAAGTAAAAATAATAAGTGAAGCAATTTAAAATAAGATGATAAGAGGTTAAGTCAAATTGGAGTCAAGAGGTGTATGCAGTAGTCAATAAATCATATCCCATCATCATTGTAGCTTCATTGCATTTGAAAAGATGTGCTAGAAGGAAATCTTAGCAGGGGATATGAGGTTAGTGATCCACAATATTTCAATAATTCTAATAGAGGTACATACCTCTAGATCTCTCCCGCCATAACCAATCAAGAGAAGAAAGCAAAAATCAAAGGGACAAGGCAAAAGCAGTTTGATTGGAAGGAGTGTCGGCCACTTGAGATTGGCATGGGTCTGAGAATGGGCTGCTGCAGATATGATCTCCATCTTTTCATCCTCTCTTTCTGCTCACTTTGATTCCTATCCGATCATGCATGCATGATCATCTGTTTTTGGAACGACAGTTTCAAAAGGCTCCATCCCATCATGTTACCAGTACTGGGTGACAATCGATGCTGGATGGAAGTTCCTTCTGCAATTAAAGACTTGAATATCAGAAAACATGTTTTTGGAATGGGATTGAGAGGACCTAATGAACATCACTCCACATGATAATATGACACATGCAAGCAGCCAGAGAAGAGTCAAAGGGGGTTTCTCCAAAAATCTTCTTTCAACACGTCCTAATTGGAACATTGGATGGTGCAGTACATGTTAGCACTTTCAAGTTTCAACCCTGCTTTTTTTTTTTAAAAAAAAAATAATAATAATAATAAATCGCGGCAGTACACCTATAATCGTATTGGTTAAGGAACCTTCTAAAATTATTACCATGAAGAAAAACTTTTAAAAAATTGCTGCAACAGAGCTACTATTGCTAATTAAATTGCCCTAGTCGAATAGGTGTATAAGCGTGATAAAAATAAACTTGCTTTAAACACCTTTTAAAAATTAGTATGACATTTTAATTACTATTAACAATTTCCTTTTTATTTGGTTTCTTCTTATATATTTTTATTTTTGCTCGGCTGCGCGACGGAGGTTGTCCTTTGTTTATTTCCTCTTTCTGAGCTTGGGTGATCCCTTGCTCTAACGTTGGAGCGTATGTTCGCTCTGCTTAGGGCGACGAGTGATTTATTTTGCTAACATCATCGCTTGTTGTAATTTTTCTTTCTTCTATCCAATCAATCTTTACAGACTTTAAACTTCGAAAAAAGGGAAAAAAGTGGAAACTGAAACCGTAAAATGGAGATGATAAAGTCAAAGTAAATGCGGATTTTCAGAAGAGAAATGATGGGGATCCTTTATTGCCATTATCCATAATCAGAGGAGATAAAAGTAAAAAATATTTTTACATCGTGGATCCGTTTGGTAAATATTTTGTATCAGTTTGGTAATGAAGAAAAAACAGAAGAAATTTATATTGAAATTTTTTTTAAAAGTAGAAGAATGATAGGTGTAGTAGCGATAATTATTAGGGATAAAAATAAAATAAATTGGGTAGTTGTATAAAAAATATGAAAGAATGATTAAAATATAAATAATAATTAAACAGTAGAATTGTGAGGCAATAGGATCTCACATCCCATAAGAGATGTAGAAAGTGGTGGTGAAATTTTTTTATCTTGCTTTTCCTGTTACCGAACTAACCCTATTTTTACTTGTTCTAGAACAATCCAATGAACCCGTTGCTTTGAAATTTTGAAAGATCCCTTGTTTAAATTTTAAAATGGCTTAGTAGGTTAATTTATAAAATCCAAGTAGTTTATTGTATTTACAAAATCATATTTAATTAACAATGTAATAATCACATATCAATAAAATTTTTGATGAGACAATTAAATTAAACAAAACTTATTATATTAATTGGGTGACGTACATTTTTAAATATAATGAATTATTTGGGTATTAGAGATTAATTTATTCAATCGGCAGATTGCTATAGCAAAAACTAAATTTCAGCCTAATTATATATCTGCGGCGAACTATTACTATTAGCAAAAAAAAATGTAGCTTTATTATATACAATCAACATGTTATATCATATAATCATCATAAACACAAATGTGTTTTTTGGTTGCTAGTCCTTTGAAAAGAAATTTTTGTTATTAAAGCACAAAAGCCATAAAACATTTGCAATCAAGTAAATAATTTCCTTGCAAGCTAAGTGAGCCTATTATCACAAGCCGGAACTTTGCAACCCAAAACTTGTAGGCACTTAGCTTACTCACACCCATATGAGGACTAAATCAGCCTCAACCGAACCAAGCACTTCAGGAAGTGATGATAGGGGGTAGTGGGCAAAGAGAAGAAGACACTTAGGAGAAAAAGACTTATATTACTTAAAGGCTTTTATAAGAAAGCTAGAAGGATACAAGAGAACTCACTCTTGGAGGTTAAATAAAGCAAATGAGCCCTTTCCCCTTTTTATAGGCCCCACCCTCCCCCTTAAGCTCACTGGATCATTACATGTCCTTGAATGGATGGTTAAGATTGTTCTCTAAAATCTTCTCACCCCCTCATTAAAATTCTCTAGATCTTTTTCAAATTATTTTCGTCTTCTTGGAGATCCTAGAGGATTCAAGAGAAGTCCGGAAGACTCTAGAGTTCTATACACTCTATCATTTAGGAATTTTCTAGAACACTCTAATATTTACGTGATTTTTCTATAGCTATGTAGAGGTTTCCTATTGTAACCTCTATTAAGATAATTAGGACGTGACACTATGCCACAAAGTATTTATAGACAAAATGACATGTAACAATCAATTTTAACATTTTACAATAGAAATTGGAAAGACAAAATCAAATTTTTTACGAGATGCTTTGGATTGGTTGCCTCACACATTTTCCAATGTTATAGCACAAATTATGAGAGAGAGCAGAGGGGATGATTTTGCTTCAACCACAGACAACAACTCTCCTTTCTTCACGATAGTGGCTTCCAAACCTAGCATTTTAAGTTGAAAATGTTTGTATGAATCTATCAATATTTCTAACCATGGATTAAACTATAAAAATCAAATTAAAGCTGCATGCATGTGACAACTATTTAAATGGTGAGAATTCAAAACTTACTATCAATCATTTTCATGTCAAGAAGTTGGGGTGAGATTGCATCCAAAAACAAGGTGATATAAATTTGTCCTCTTATGGAGGGAACATGTCCAGTTTTTCTTGAAAACTCAAGAAAGAGGTAAGAATTCAGTCAAGCTACAATCAACTCACCCTCTTACTTTTATACTCTCTCTGCTAGCAAGCAAACCATTCACCAACTAACTCACATGTGTTAGGTTGTCACTCACAGGTTTAGATGCTCTCTTTATTTGATTTCGCCATGTGGTTTCAACAATGACTTTGGATCAACTTCCCTTGCTCCCATGCCCTACCTCCAAAAGTTGCTCCATATCTTGTTGTAGTTCTTGTTTAACCCTTCTTTTCACTCAACCAACACATATATATCATTCTCGTTGGCCTGAGATCGAACTTGGTCCTCCAGGTTAAAGAAAGGAAAGAGGGAATGAAATTGGTGTTGGTCCTTCCTAGTGTCATTGGAAGGCTGCAAACTTTTCCAATGCACACGTAAGTCCATGACAAGATTAGCACCATTATTTGGTGGGTGGCTAAAATCTATCAGGGCTCTAAAGGGATCTCTCCTTGATCATTCGTGGGAAGTAAAGTAGCCACAGGTGACAAAGGATTAATGTATCTTCTGAGCAAAGATACATGGAAGGTTGTATGAATGTGATAGCCAACTAGAAGCTCTAATTTTGTACTCAATCTGACTTATGCGTTTCGGCACTTTGAAAGACCCATAAAATTAAGGAGACAACTTGTGGGAATGTTGAGGTCGAACTGAAAATTGGTAGAAGGGATGATAAATTTGTCTGCCATACTTTTCATTTGGTTTGAGCTTGTTACAGATTCACTCTCGGCAACTGAAGGGTTTGATCACGAACAGAGAATCATTCATCCACATCAGCTAAATTGGTCAACCAAGTTTTGTAAGTTGAAATTGTCGGAGGATCATAGCCATAAAGGGCTCTAAAAAGAGTCATGTCTGTAGCCATATGATAAGATGAGATACTAGTATTTTTAGCCCAGGCAAGTAACTCAAGCTAACATTTGGGTTTCCATAATGTGAAAGAATGAAGATAAGATTCCAGAGTTCAATCCATAACCTTGGTCAGTCAATTAGACTTTAGGCGATAAGTAGTCGAGTGCTTAAACTTGACCTCTTGCTTTTTAAAAAGAACCTTCCAAAAATGCCGGAGAAACGTAAGGTCTCAGTAAAAAATTATTGACTTCGACAACCCGTTTAACTTCATGACATCAGTAAGGAAGACCTTCACCACCCCCTGAGTAGTATATGGATGACACATTGTCGAAAATGAGCGTACTTCGATAGCTTGTTTGCTGTTACTAAAATCATAAACCGCCCATTAAAAACCAAAAGACCCTTAATGAAGTCAATGGTTATCTCCTCTAATAGGCAATTTAGCAACGAAATCGGCTGCAAATTGCCCACATAGTAGAGTATTTAACTCTGTTACAAACTTCACATAACGTCATTATTCTTCAAATTTGATCTTGCATGCCCATCTGGTAAAAATATTAGCTGATGTGTTTGAAGGTCCAAAAAACATCCGCACGTCCTCCTAACACAAAACCATGAAAGTAGGCAAATACCTAAGGAATGAGGGTGCTGTTGGTTGGAGGAACCACCCATCCTTAATAATCAAGAACTCCATTTTGCAAGGTATAATGTGGATGAACCTCTTGGGTTGCCTCCACACATTTTGCAGAATTGCACAAATTGGAAGTGAGTTTATAGCTCCATTTTCTATTGGTTTCAGGCTCAACACACTTTAAATAATGTTGAAACTTTTTCCAAACATTTTTGTGAGTGTTGTTTACTATTTTAACACCTTTGGATCCTTTAAATATTCCTTCTTAAGTGCACTTTTCTTCTTAACTTCCAAATCTTTAATTCTTTGCGTTAATTCTATGCTCGATTTATGTTATTACATGAATAATGACCAAATAGAAATATTTGCACTTCAGTGAGCTTATTTTGGCATTTATTCTCTCAAAATCCTTATTTCACAACATTCTAAATATAAAAAAAACACCCATAATGCATGGTATCAAACCGACACAATACTCTCGAGGCTTAGCAAAAATAGGTGCACATTGATCTAATAAACAACCAAGCTATCCCGTCTCAACCTATTTGCCATCACCTGCAAGCTGCAAAGTGCCTTCTGCACCTTGAATCACAAATAGTTGGTAAGATGCCTCTTAGTTTTCTCAACTGATGGCTTGACGCCAACTGAATCTCTTTGGTTGTAACTCTTTCAATTAGTAAGTAACTTCGTTCCAAGTAAAACTAAATATCTTCTTCTCCCACTTTGACATGATAACTCCCAACCTTCTTAACCACGCCACACTTGGAACAATATGAGTCCCACCCAGAGTTAATGGGAATAGATCAACCTTATTCAACCCACCCTCAATCACCACAAGCACCCTTATACAAATCCCTTGACCTACCACAACAGTTCCATCTTCCCTTCATGACATTGAAAATCTTCATGGTTTACATGACCAATTCTAATCACGCCATTAACTTCTAATGGATGAAGTTGTGTGTACTTCCACAATCTATCATGATAACCACCTCATTGACAGACCCCTTTACTTTAGAGTATGACATACATCTGCCTCCTCCAAGGCACTTAAAGATATGCAACATATCTCGGGCCCACTTGATTCATTAGGATCCTCCTCCAAATTATCACCTTGGCATATACTGTCAACCCACTCTTGTTGTAAGAGACACAGTTGCTCATTAGCATACACATGTCCTTCAGAAAAATATTTCGTCACACAAATAATGCAACCCCTTCTTTCTCCTATCTTGCAACTGTTCCCAAGTTATATCTTGCAACTATTCCCAAGTCATCTTCTTTAAAGACAATGTCGAACTTGGCTAATAACTCAGGAATTCTAAAACTCAACTTTTTATCAGGTCCCCCTCCTAGATCAGGCCTCCACCCCCTACTTCCCTTATTCACCTCCTTAAATCTCATCATTTTGTTATTAAACTAATTGGCCCACTCAATTGCTTCTATTAGAGTAGCTGGTCTCATAATTCACACTTTCGAGCCTAGTTTCTCTTTAAGCTCAGCAATGAGCAACCGAACTAGTGGCTGTCCTTTTCACCCCCACAACCTGTCAACTTGATTTTCATGTTCGAACTACAATTTTAAACTCTTGCAAAACCTCCCCCATGAACTAACTCTCCTTCATCTCCTTGTCCAATAAAACTACTATATTGCAAGTCCCTCTAAACGATAAGAGGCGATCTGCACACGCTCATATTCTGGCATCTCTATTAATTCAAAGTAAATATGAGCCCCAAGTAGTCGCAAAGTCGAGTCTCCTGAAGAAAACATTGGAAACTCCAACTTCCCTAGCTGAAACTGCCCCCATTTGATATGATGACTTCTCCTTATGCCTGGATTTATGTTTATCTAACCACATTATTCCTCGATCTTGACGCCTTAGGTGTGTCTCCTATATTCAACCACCCCATCAGCCTCTCCGAAGGTAAGAATGCCTTTCCTATCCAAACTCCAAACTCCTCTTCATTTGATAGTAAATCCTGCTTTGATGAGATCTTCACCATCTGGTGATGAACTTAATAATCTTTGTTTGTTTCTATGGGAGCCAAGAGTAGGTACATACCTAGTTAAAATCCTTGATCTGTTAGACCACATTCATCATGTCTCTTTCCAGTGACCCCACCCGCAGATTTGACCGTCGTTGTCCCAATTCATTGGATGAACTAGAGGCGCTGCCTCTCGTCACATGATGTTATGCATTCACAGCTGCTTGCCCTTCAACTATGAAAGTTGTCTTGCCTATTCGCGGCCCACATCACTCCATTTGACAAGATCTCTAAGCTCAAATATCAATGATATGAATTTTTCCTATTTTGACAGATTCATTGAAAATTTATTCCTATCATGATTTAATAGTGTTAGGAAACATGATTCGGGTAGATACGAATCACAGCGAAAGCACACATAATAAAATAGGATCAAAAAAATAACAACAAGATCAAACACAAGAAGGCATCGAGATTTACGTGGAAATCTTTCAAACAAAGAAGGAAAAAACCACGGGAGAGAGATACCAATCTACTATGATAAACAGGTTATAGAGATACACATAGAATACCTCACACATATTCTCTGGATGCCTCACACACACCCTAAACAAGAATATTCTGATAGCCCCCTCTCTCACTCCCAATGGGACACCTCTCAAGGTTCCACTGAATCCCTAACTGATCCACCTATAAATAGAATTCCTCTAGGCTCTTACGCAATCTCAGTCTCACACAACCGAATTACATAGGATACGTAATCTCAATCCCAGTAGAATACAAGATAAACCTAACAAATCTTCGCCTTGACTTGAATTTTGCGTACATTGCCCTTCGACTTGCATCAAGGCACCAATCTTGTACTCGATTATGCATCAACTATAAACAACATGAATTGCATTCCATTTTCCAAAACTATTGCATTCTCAGGACTCCTCAGGCTTTCCATGATCCAATGCCAATGCATTATCAGGATCTCAAAGCCACTGTCCATTACTGAATTTAGGAAAATTCAATCTACTCTATGTGCTTTTCATGCATCCTTAGCATCAGCACAACCATAGACCATTAAAAGATCTGCTCATGAGTTGTTACTTCAAAACATATCGAACTTGATTCCTCCCGATCAACATGATCGAACTTGACCACGTCCAACGATGTAACATCATCTTGAATCTATATCGCCTACAAGAAGCACAACATCTCATCTTATCCAGATCTTCAATCAATGCAAAACATCTGTAGCTCCTAAAGTCCACTCACTCCACCTTAATCTGAACCACCTGTCAGATCCCACACAATCAAAGCAAAATCTACCCAAACAGATTTCACCATTGCATTCAGAGCACTTGAAAACATAGAAATCCATACTTGGATCATCCAAAACTGATTCATAAATCATCCAATCAAGCTGCAAGTGCATATGCTTCAGTGCACCATATATAAATCACATCACCTTTTTCTACACCAAGAGAAACGTTCAAAACATGCATGTATGCGTTTAGTGCATCTCAATGCACCAAGCATCATCTCCTTTCTTCTTTAAACTAGTCTTTGAAGAATTCAACTTACGACAAAAAAATGCTTCAACCAGCAAGCCTCTTCGCGCAGCTGTCCTGCCTTCTATGCGCCGCCGCTATCCATACGCTATCACGCCTCTCCTTGTTGCCTTCTTTGACGCCGGCAAAAGACCCACTATCAAACCTGCAAAATTCAACCATTAGGTCACATGGACATAGAGGCAACAATTTGCACGCCTCTGCAGAGCGACCAGGCCAACACCCTGTAGATCTTCCATCCGGTCAACACTACCACTTGACGCCTTCACCATCATCGACATCCACTAGTGAGCCCATCAAGTTCGCAGCCACAAAATCATGTGCCTTCCAAAAATAATCAACACCTTGATCTTGCCCAAGAAAAATTGATCCAAACATGAAACCACTTCTCGAATCACAACCACAACCTAGCTCTGATACCACTTGTTAGGAAATATGATTCAGGTAGATACGAATCATGGCAGAAGCACATACAATAAAATAGGATCAAAGAAATAATAACAAGATCACAGAAAAAAAGACACCGAGATTTACTTGGAAAACCCTTCAAACTAAAAAGGAAAAAATCGCGGGAGAGATATCAATCCACTATGATAATAGGTTACAGAGATACACATAGAATACCTCATATATATTCTTTGGATGCCTCACACACACCTTAACCAGAACTCTCTGATAACCCTCCCTCTTATGTCCCAACGAGACACCTCTCAAGGTTTCACTGAATCCCTAACCGATCCACCTATAAATAGAATTCCTTTAGGCTCTTACACAATCCCAGTCTCACACAACTAAACTACGCAGGATATGCAATCTCAATCCCGGCAGAATACAAGACAAACCTAATAGATAGGGTTTCTTTACGAAGGGAACATGTTCAAATTTTTTTTTTGAATGAGGTAAGAATTCAAACAAGCTATCATCAACTTTCCTCGCTCTGTTAGTAAGTGAACCATGCAGTAACTAACTCATATGTGCCAGCCTGTCACTCACAAGTTCAAAAGCTCCATTGGTTTGATTTGGCCACATGGTCTCAACAACCAACTTTAGATCGGCCTCCCTTACTCCTCGTGCCCTGCCTCTAGAAGCTGCTTTGCCTCTTACTACACTTCCTCCTCAACCCTTCTTTCACTCAATTGACCTATATCGCAAGGCATGTGGAGACGAGGAAGCAAGAACAAAAGCAAATCTAACCATGTTTTTTGCCCACATGAGCATAAACAAAGAGGAAGCAACCACGCATATTTCACAATGGTAAAAACATCTATATAGAAACATGCAAACAAAGGAAACTTTCCTTACAAATGGATGAAGAACGAATTTCATTTTTGGCACAAGGAATTCAAATTTTTATAATGAAGAGGACAAGGGAAGGACAATTGAAGACCTTTTATACGGTCATTCTTATGCAAAGAGCCCACAAGTTTGAGGTTTCCAATCCTCTGTGGCCCAACAACAATCTTTGATAACATGAATCACTACTAGTTTTTCGTAGACAAAAACGAATATACAGCGTGAAAAGAAAGAGGAGGAAGATTAGCAAAAGAGGGGAGAAGCATTTAAGAAAAAACAAAATTAACATCCATGGCTGCAATTTCATTAAATAGCTATTATTGGTTGTGCTTGAAATTTCCTTTAGTTTCTATTTCTTTTTTATTTCTTTGTATTTAAGTGCATATTTTCCAGTCTTTTTTTTTACACCTTCTAATCTTTTAGTTTTACTGGTATAAATCTAATAATGTTGCTAACAAAATATTTACTGAAATATCATACTGAAAAATGAAAAATAAACTTTCCATATCGACACTTGAAGCTAGGGGTGCAACTTGGGCTCATGAAACTCGGGTTCACCTCAACCCTAACCCTAACCCTATTTGTAAAACTTCAACCTTAACCCTATCCCTAACCCTATTTGTAAACCTCAACCCTAACCCTATTTTTGAAATTCAGGCTCGGGTTGAGTTTCGGATCGACATTCTCTTATTAATTTTATAAAAACACCATCTTTATAAAAATATCCTTACGTGCATTTGTGTAGCAAGCTTTTTTTAAAATGAAATAAAAAAATAGAGTCACTTAAGTCCATTTATATGAAAATCAAAGTATAAAATTTTTTTATGTGACCACTGTTTTTAAAAATAATAATAACATTGTACTATTTTTTAAAATTAAAATCAGTATGGGTCGAAGCATGGCTTGACCATAGAAACTAAATTAAGTATTCCCATGATATATTATATCCTTAATTCAACACTGCCACATATGAACAGATTACTTCAGCAAAAATCACTGTGGAATTGTCTTGTGGAGTTTTGGAACAAATTATGAAATCATGTAGTTTTGCACCTTTTCCTTTCTGATTGCTTATAGCCTTAAAATTAGGATGCGGATTATCTCAGAAAGACGAATGTTAACCTCGCTTCGTGGTACTACTGGAGCTGCTGACGTCAAGGACGGGCCGAACGGTGAGATGCAGGGAAGCACAACGGGAGGGAGCAGTTGGCGGAGGTGCGGCCGGAGAAGAAGGCTGGAGGGTTCGGACTTCGGACGGGATTTCGCAAGCGCCGGAGAAGAAAAGCTGGAGGGGTCAGACAGTAGTATAGACGGGATTTTGTGAGCACCGGAGAAGAAACGCTGGAGGGTTCGGACATGCGGGATTTCAACAGCGTCGGAGAAGAAAAGGGATTTCCGAATCGGACTACTGGAATTTCGCAACTCCGACTCCGAGCTGGAAGAAAGGGGAAGCTGAAAATGGCGGGTCGAAACCAAAATCAAAAATCAAAGTCGCAACTAGCAAAACGCCAAAAACGTTGTCGCCTCGCCAATTACTGTCCACAGTCCACCCCTGGCTCTCTGCAATCTGCCGCCTGCGACGCCTGAATCGCCTGTTCGATCAATTAATATATTATTATTTTAATAAAAATTATATATTTTATGTAAATGCAATTCGGGTTCTGGTTTACAGGGTTCGCGCTTGTCGGAACCCGAAACTGAGTTCTGTTTGAATTCAATCTGGGTTCGGGCCGAAAATTTCAGAGTTTCAACACTGCTCCTTGTCGGGTTCGGCCCAAGTTGCACCCCTACTTGAAGCCCGAACTTCTCAAACCAAGATGAGACTCTTTGCTAGCCATGCTTTTCGGTGCTAAAGACAAGTGTCCTGGCCTTTAATTTCTATTTCTGCAGTAACGTGTTTAGGACAAAATGCTATATTCGCAAAGCATATATTCGCAAAGCATGTTTGAATTTGCTTTAAAATTAAGAAAAAGGGGATGCAAGCAGCTTGCAGTTGCCTTTTACATTGTTTATGAAGACCGATTTATCTCAATCCAAAGAAAATAACGCTTTATCTTCATCCCCTTTTCTTCCTCCATCGCCTTAGTTAATTCGCATTAAAGATTAACTATCTTTTTTCGTTCAATATTCTATTTTTGCATGGTTACTATCATTTTGCCATTTATTTTATTGTATAAGTTATTTAGTATTCACCATGCTTTTTAAAAATCCTTTTTCTCATTCACATCCCTTTCTACGTTTCTACCTTTTCCTTTTTAAATGCCCAATAGTAGCCTGTAAATTTTCCACTTCTTATTCTTATTAGTATGATTTGATATTTTAATCATCTACAATCATTTTTTCACCTATACTTAAAATAATAATTTCATGTTGTATCAAAAAAAAATAATTTCATGTGTTCGGTCTTAAAAACATATATAACTTATTTTTGTTCACTCCTTTTCTAATAATTAGGATCTAACACATCATATCTTTTCTCTTATTTCCTCTAAGTCGTCACTTCATCCCTATCAAGAATTTCACAATGAATCGGCGGAATTCATAATTTTGATTTAAGTCTGGGCAGGTGGACTCTCCTTTCACTAACACTAGGTCAAGCCCAGCACTGGATTTATAAAACAATACGGGCTGTCGAGTGATCCCAACGACCAGATGGCCCAAAAGACCGCGTAATCAAAATCATCTCACCTTTACTAGCCGAACATTGCTCGGTTGGTCACGGTGCCTCATATGAGGCATTGAACAGGCGCTGTGGGTGGTTCGAAACCCACCAGCGTGGGATTTCGGCCTTTTATAAGGGTAGGAGCTGCTAAGTCTCCCTGGAAAATAAATAGGGAGTATGGTTTCTCACCTAAGATGGATGGGAGCATGGTGCTCCTATAGGATAAATGAGAGTTTGTTATCTCCTGTGTAAATAAGCTTGATTTCTAATATCAGATGTGATGTTGTACAATACTAATTTAAAAAAATAAAATAAAAAAATCATCTAACCTTTCATGATCGTCGGCCTACATGCTCGAAACCGCCCTGTTACAGAGCTTTATTTCATTGGTCTACAACAGCCTCGGCCCGGTGCACTAAAAAATATATCTTACCTAAAACTGGTGGATTCTTGTGGTTCTCCATATCGTCTCTTAATCTTCCTAGTTTATAAATCCAGACACCAGGCAATTGCTGGCAAGACGTGGAATCAGATGCACAGATGCACAGATGCTACATGCTCAAATGACCAGCCGGTTCAAAGTTTGCTCGTGAAATGGGGCAAATAGCTACAGAGAGACATCATAGGCTTTCTTCCCATGTGCAAACATAGAAGAAAGTTCGATCTCCTGCCAAACATAGGCGAGACGCTCAAAACTCACACATTGTGGATATCCAGTTCAGAGAATCAATAGCTTTCAAGTGCAGGCTGGAAACGGGGGAACACGAGCCTCCTTGTCAAACTATCATGGGGACTTCCCGAATTCATGGCTGGACTGTTCAAGTGATATTCGCTTCTTATTGCTGGGCTGGCCGAAACACAGCCAGCTCCTCAAAATTCGCCCTTTTACAACCAATAGGCCTAGAAGCCAAATTGTTGAAGCTTGGTTTATGCTGTTTTTCTGTCTACGAAGCCCTTATCTTAACTATGCCAAGAGATTTTAAAGAGTTGTTAGTTGTTACGGATGTGTGCAATATGCAGCAGGAAGGCATGAAACCAGCAGAACTAGCTCTGAGAAAGCACAATATTTACAAATGCAAGCGAAACAAGGTACAGAGAATTAATACACATAAAACAGTGACGGCTCCCCCGCGAATGAACTTAACATCACCAAGAGCCACTCCCTAGTCTCATGCCAGGCCCATTTGCAATCCTTGAGCAAGTTCACCACCAGGACATCCGGAGTCCTCAGTAACCTACCTAATTGTGGAGGCCATTGGAGGAGCCCAACTGATATTCCAGCGATAGCCAATTATTTAAATCCTGTACAGAGAGGGACGGGGGGCAACAAAGTCAACAGATCAATGCCTTAATTCCCTAGACAATCCATAGGGAGCCAATAATTAATCTAATGTCTCCATCGTTCAAAACCACGCGCGTTATCCCAAACACTTTCTTGTCACAAATCACGCCCACCATTTTTCACCCTTTCCCCTCCTCAGAGCATTGAGCCATCATTTCTGCAACAATCATCTCCTTGAAAAAACCACACTACTTTTCTTTGCTTTAATCATTAAAATAGACTCTGGGTTATCTTGCTTTAACCTGTGTAAAGGCCACTACTGGTGGTGGCGTTGCTACTCCTACGCACCGTCTAAAATTACTCTACTCACAGAGTAGCAACACCTACAGCCTTCGCTTTCAGTCCAAGTGATTTCAGGTATTGGATTGCTTCATCAAGAATAGTAGCCGCATCCTTGCCCTTCCCTCCAGGAATAATGCTGCGCAGCAAGCTCACTGTCTCGCGCATCTTCTTCGCCCTCAATCGCTTGCTGATTGCAGACGGGATGGAGCCCTTTACACTGCTGAACTCAGCATCATCTCCTTGACCCCTTGTGTTTCTTGAGGTGGCAGTATCCATGAGCAATGGATCAATCTCGTCATCGATCCTCTTCCTTTTAGTTGGTGTGGTGGAACTAGCAACTTGAGCTTTGCTGTCATATTCTCCTTCACTTCTAAATCCAGCAACTTCGCTTGGAGAATGACCCGTGCTCATTTCTTCATCATCCTCTCCATCAGAGCATAGCAACGCATCAAGCTCTTCTGTGTCCTCATGCATGTCGTTCCTGTCCCCACATGGAATACCAATTGCATGATTTTCATCCGATTCAAGCCAATTTGCTGTGTCAAAAGAACTGGGGATGCAGGGCTCCCTAAAAGGCAGCGGTTCTGCACGGGATGAATTCGGGCCTGCATAACATGGGTCTTGAACGGGAAGACCAAGCGAACTGAAAATTGAACTCATCTGCTTCATTTTCTTGTCTCTAGGCTTACGATCAACTCCACAGAGGTCAGAGGGATGACCAGAGAACCTCTCCCCTGGCACAGATGAATCAATCATCATTGGAGTCATATGCAGGTGGCAGTAACCATAATATAATGATTCTCCAGCCAATTTCAGTTCAGGAAATTCATTAACAGCAAACCCTGGTCCAGTTCCATGTGGGGGATCCGAGACAGAACGCGGTTCTGCGTAGGCAGAGAAATCCCCCGGATTAGATGGAATGCCCATGCAGCTCAAACTATGTGATTGAGGAGACCAGTAATGCCAATAATCCAAAAAACCGCAGTCCTTTACCATGAAATGGCCAAAAGCAAATCACCTGAGATCGAATCACCCAAAACATCGTTATCAATGGAATGAAGTGCACAACTGAAGGTAAGTGACGGCGGGAACTAGAGCTGTTGCATACCAGAAGACCCGTTATGAACCCAATATTGTTCAAACTCTCAGTAACGACAACAGCTTTTCTTCCTACTTACAGAAGCCAGCTTTTACTTCAACGAGCAAATGCGAAGAAATGGGAATGCAAACTACGTGACAGGTTTAAGCAAGTGGCGGAAGTATGCAGCCTGGCGTACAGGTAAAACAGAAAAACAAATAAACAAGCATTAGAGCCTGAAGATTAGAAGGGATAACAAAAACAGCACATCCCATTTATCTTCCCTAGCTGATCACCTGGCAATCGTGCAAGGGTTGAAAGCATGCTATGACTCTCACGATGATGGTTGAGTTTCCAGCAATACCATTCTCATGTTTTAAGGCTCGGAATCTCGTCTGGCTCGCTGCTTGGCACACCATTACTCCGTCCACGACCTCAATATACCTCTCCGCAACTGGCACCAAGGAACAGATAACTAACACAAACTGAAATACAAGCTGAAAGAGATCGATTCTGCACAGAAAGTGCTTCAATATAGAACCCAAAAAACAACCTAGAAGTCTTGCAACTCGCAACGAAAGATCCTATCTTTTGCAGACGTCAATACGAAAATCCTGCGTTCACTGACTTGTTTTGTCTACTGATTCCAGAGATAGTGGAAGACGGGGATGGCAATGAAAAGATAGATTCTACGCCATTGGAGTGATTGAAATAGGAGGGAAGAGAATACGCTCGGGTTAATAGGACGAAAGCAGGACTGAAAACTACAGGATTACTCTGCAATACAAATTCAAGGAAAGGACTTTCCGACACACATAGACGGACAAACTAGGACTCGAAAACCTCATGCTGCCGTTGCTCTCCACTAACACAACGTTCTGCTGCCGATCAAAATCCCTGCAACAGCGACGTTGCTATAGTAAGATCTCAGCCATTCATTCTCCAAAACCAATGCCAGATCCACGAAAAAAGGTTCAATAATGCACATAAAAGAAAACAGAACTGAAAACTAACGGAACAATAAACAACGAAGTCACAAAATCCGTCAAAGAAAACATGCATTCCAGACCAAAAAAAAACAACCAGAGAAGAGATTGAACTAATACGTGCGAAGGATCTCGAAACTCACAGCACAAAATCGAAGATGATCGATTTCTGGAGAAGGGAACCAGAGATGATTGCTCCGCAAGAAACACAGGCCGGGAGAGCTGAGAGGGATAGTCAAAAGCATGGAAGCAGAATAACGCAGGGGTGCGAGCATTATATAGAAGATAAACGACGGAAGGGCCCTTTGTTCCAAGGTCAAAAGCTGGTTGACCGGTTGCTTCCAGCACTGCCGTCTGCTGATAAAGTACCCTATCTTCTCACTTCTCACGCCTGACGGTTAACCCTTCCCCTCCGTTTCACAAAAACAGTACAAAATTCCCATCCATGCGCGCTGTGCACGGAGAAGGCCCATCTCATGGCCCACCATGCTTCAACGAGGATAACTGGTATCTACTATCTGTTGGCATTTGTCTTGGGAATATTTCTAGAGTTTATTAGCACATGAGCTACTAGCCGTCGAGCCAAAGCATCATTGGTTGAGCCGACGTGACGAGAGACGGCTTCCACTTATGCGCACGAGCGCCTCCTCGCCTTGCTGTTGCTGAGACCGCTGAGCCCCCCACAGTAGCACACGGCAACCACGTAGGCATCTTTCTACAGCAGAGCTAGCTTTTAGACGCGCTGCCTCGCCGGTTCCCATTTTCAAATCGTGAAAGCATTTATTCCTTCTTTGATATTATTTGTTGCACTGAGAAAGGAATCAGATTTCAGTACATATTGTACGCGGGGCCGGCCCTCCTTGCGATACACGTGCCGCGAGCAATCGCTCTGGAATCGGGATGTGCACTGTATGTGTCATTACTCATTCCGGAACATGCATCTAGTTAACGACTGTCCTGAAGCATCCAACAGAATAGGACGTGCATGATGAGATTGAATGAGAGATTATTGTATATAGGAAATGAAAGATTCTATGGAGAAAGCGAAATGTAATGTTCACTCTAAATTTATGTACTTATTTTGCTGCTTACCTATATATGTACTTTGAATAAAATTATTACATTCTTAATTAAGCACCTATATATGCTCTTTAATAAAATTTGTATATTTTAATAAATGGTGCAATTGGGGGCCCAACTACCGAATTGAACACTGCCTTTTTTCAAAATTATTGCTTCAGTTTTGGGTTCACATCTCCAAGCTCTTTGAGAAAAAAAAAATATAGATAAAAAGTATATTTAGAAAGTAATAAAATTTTTAAATGGAAGGTTTTTGTTATAAAAATTTTTGAATTAATGAAAAATAATATGATATAATGCAAATAATGATGAAAAATAAAAAAATAAAGTTAAAATAAATATGTTAGCAATATGGATAATTGTGTAGAAATAATTGAAAAGTAAGATAATTATATATGAACATGTGAAAAAATAATAAAAAATATGATAATTATTAAAAATGAAAAAGTTTTAATTTGAAAAAAATTTGTTGAAAACAAACATGCTCAATATTTTTTAAAAAGTAAACAATAATGTAATGAAGAGGATAATTTTTATATAAATAATAATTCAAAAAGTACATGGGTTATTAATTAAGCTGTAAAGTTAGATCAAAAGTGAGAAGAAAGTCCCAGGGGTAATGTTTTTTTTTTTTTTTTTTTCCAAACGACCCGAAGCATGTGGTCCTGCCATTTATGCAATGGAGTTATCGGTAGTACACCTACCCGTGAGAATATCCTCTCATCACGCCTGCTTCCCTGATTTGTGCCGACACCCACAAAATTAGCACGCATTTCAACGTTTTCTTAATGGTTTCTGCAAGGTAAGGTTTGTACAGCTCACCAGTGGGGGGTCCACGCTGAAAACCAGCATCGTTCTTTTCACGCGCATTTCGCCACCGGTGAGTGCATCCGACCAAATTTTCGGCCTACGGTTCTTGTACCTCGTCCAATCACTCAACCGGCAAACACAGCACATCAATTCATCTGATCATCGGACGCCAGAAAGGCAGTCCTTAGCTCATGCCCAACTTTTAATCGTCTTTATTTTACCACCATTTTTATCAAAATCAGATTAGATGATTGGATTGAACACTGAGCTGGTCAAATTCTATTAGCTTTAGTTTTTTTCCAAATGGCATATTTAGCTACTTTTTTTATAATAAAAAAAAAAAAAAAACTTTTCATTCTCCACATTTATACTATTTTTTAAATTAATTTTTCATATTTTCTTGTACGATTATTATACTTTTTAATTATTTATATGATTATACATGTAATTAACTTATTTATTTTAATTTTATTTTCTTTATTTCTCATAATTGCTCATATTATATTATATCATTTTTTCTCATTTTAAAAACTTTTATACTAAAATTTTTTATTATTTTTCATACACACCCTCAGAAAAAAGTTTACAATGTCATTACTTCAATAATAACATTTGCCAAGCAATATAATACAATAAGAAAGGATCTATTTATTATTATTATTTTAAGATTAGAAGGATCTATTTATTTAACTTAACTTTGCTGCTCAAATTTTAAATTTAGTGTGTGTATAAGTGGTAAAATTTATGATAGAAAAGATTTTAATGTAAAAATTTTTAAAATGATATAAAATAATGTGATATGATAGGAGTTAATAAACGAAAAACATGTAATTTTATGAAAAATATGAAAACATGATAATTATATGAAAAATTGTGAATAAATGATTAAAAAGTAGGATAATTGTAGAAATAGAAAAGTTTTATATTGAAAAATTTTAATTTAAAAAGTTTTTAGTGTAAACAAATGCACGGTAACTATGCATTACTCAGGAAAGAAAAAAAAAAAAAGTTGAAGTGGTCGAATTATTTGAACAAGCCGATTGAACTGGTTCAATATTGTAGCCGACCAGTTTTGCGTAATTACGCCGTTCACCACTGACATTCTCTTCCTTGTGCTTCTGCTGACATACATTATAATACTCACCCCTACCGTGGGTTCCAACAAATTAACCGAACTTCAACCTGATTAACCAGAGATAAAGGTTCCCCGAGCACTAAAATCTTCGGTTGTTGGAGGAAGATACGCACCACCTGTTATCCCTGTCATCCATGGATTCCAAACTATTATTTGGAATATAAAAAAAAAAAATTTTAAATACGGCTGCTAAAAGCATGCTCTCTTATGTAGAGCGGAGGGAACCGGCCGGGCAAAGAGCCATCATGGGGCCTTTGGGTGCCACTCGCTAGCAGGGCCTCTAGATTAAGATAACATGTCCTTTAATAGGGGGATTTGTTTAATTCTCCTTCAACCAATTGCATAACGCAATCCGTTGAACACGTGTAATAGACATTGCAGATCGATCATGGCCATGTAGCTGCGCAGGCTATAAAATTAATCTCCATGTCAACCATTTTGGTGGGCTGCCTTGGTATTTAGATCCTGGGATGGTGACGAAAACAAGGAAAGATACGAATTTATAAAGTCGGATGGTGATGATATATGAATGGTCCACGCTCAAAGTCTCAATTGAAATGGTCTACACAGCTGCCCACATATATCTGATCCGCATCCATAATCCATACCATCAACATCATTTGCAGAGGGCTATAAGAATTCTGAGGAGGTCCCAGTCAGCAATAAAACATTGTGAATCGTGTGGACACGAACGTGCGTATAAAGCACGGAGGCATTTGGTGGTGGATTCTCCAGCAAAGACACCCACGCTTTGAAAGGCACGCCAATCTCCTTCACCATGCATGCTGCACTATAATATTGCACACATATATATATGTGCACACCATCCTTTTCTCATGGAAAAGATGGAAGGGTGGGAATCCATCCACCTAGCAGTTAATTATAGTATGCCACCCACCACATAGCCTTCCAGCTTAAATTAGAAATGGTACCCATGGGGTATGAATATGATGATGGAGTACGTTGGAAATAAATGAGTAGTGCCGACCTCCACCATCATTTTAATGCTGCATACGGACCCTGCAACTGGCGTGCTTTTTTTTTTTTTTTTTTTTTAATGATTATATTTATATACATATCAACACATATTACATTTAAGTTACGAGACATTCTTACAAATATGGAGATATATAACTCTTCCAAAGAAATCTGGAAACACAGTTCTACCAAAGAATTAGGAAGACACAGCTTTCACTAAACCAAAGGGAGACAACAGCTCTCACACCATTTTTTCAGACGAAAATCCCAACGGAGATTCGAATTCACGACGGCAGCTCCGCAAACGCCTTATTACTGCTACGGCCACCAACCGCGCACAACTAGGTTGGCGCAACTGGCGTGCCTTATTATTCCATACAACATGAATGAAAAATCATACGGTAAAAAATGAAGCGGAGGCCTGATTTTAATTACCGCTGCCTCTGGTCAATGAACATTGGATCACATCCGATCTGACAGAAAGCAGCGTGCACGAAGGATGATTATATTCCTCCGTCCTTTACCGCTCTGCGGAAAGGAACCCCCACATATACGGCCAATTTCTGCCCGAATTTTTTTATATTTTTTTTATTGTTTTAGGGAATGTGTGGGCCACATGCTGAATTTTTATATTTGTATTTTTCACATATTTTATTTTTTGAAAATAATAAAAATAAAAAGTATGTAAAAAATTAGAAATGTAATTTTCAACATGCTAATTGATCCGAGGGAAGTGCACGCATCGAGGGAAACAAAGTAAAAAATATATATAATAATACTTTTTCGGACTGCCACAAATCTACGGTACATGATTAGTTCGCAAAAGGAAATAACTTTTGTATAGCGGGATGGTTTTAGCGGCCTTAGGAAGCGTGCGGTCGGCCGGAATAATTCATTGCGACACACGCGTGTGACCCATTCGTGTGCTCAAGCTTATGATGCCAGTACAAAATGTAACCATGATGGTAATTGGATTTGATGAGAGCTAAAAGGGTAGAGGAAATGGCTCCAAGGTTTCCTTTGATTTTTAAGTTTTTGAAGAACCTCATGTGTAAGCTTCATTGCTGGGATGATAAAGATACATATCGGGCCTACCCATTGCACGTTTTATATGCCTTGGATTTCAAGGCAAGAGGCATTATAAGCCTTGGAGATGTAAATTGGAAGTTAGTATCATCGTGTGTGGTTGGCGTTCACCTCGTGAGTTGGGGCCCATGCATGGGGCAGAGCTATCAAAACGGCGTATCTGTTGGGTCCTGCCCACCAAATAGATCACTGCCTATCGCTACAGCCATCCATCATTGGCCAAAAGCGCCTTAGCGCGTGCCCCTTCTTTCTGACCCTTGTCACCAACCACTTTCCCGGTTGGCCCGAAATTCAAACTAGCATAGGAGCATGTATGGGAAGTTAGGGGATCCATTTGAACGCATCGGGTGCACTCAGACTCAGTGCACCCACTGCATTTAATTTATTATTTTATTTTTTTTCATAAAACTGTTATTCTAAATACATTTAACATATATATTAATTTTTACCATTTTTAGTTTTTTTTCAAAAATTTAAAAAATCAGTGGCATTTTTGGTTACCTAAAATTACTAAAATGCAACAGAAAATTCAAAAAATATTTAAAATTTTCAAAAAATGGTGAAAATAATACACGTATTAAATATACTTAGATTAACAGTTGCCTAAAAAATTTTCAAAAAAAAAGAAAAAAAGTATTTGCACCTACCTAAGCGCACTAAGTCTAAGTGCACCAGGGTGCATGCAACTAGAGCTCAAAGTTCGGGGCATGTCTAATGTCGTTAATTCGCATCCTCCATCCTCCATTTGGCTATGCTTCAAGAATGTCATCAGGCATTGGATAGGTATTTGCTGTAAATTAATGATCAATAAAGTTTTTCAATCTAAAACTTTTTGCTTTCCGTAATCACTCTATTTTTTAATTATTTTTTCACATCTTCATATATAACTACCTCATTTTTAATTATTTCTATATGACCAATCTATTTATTTTAACTTTATTCTCTTTATTTTTTATCATTACCTCTATTATATCACACCATTTTATCTCAATTCAAAAACTTTACACAAAAAAATTTTTATCCAAAAAATTTATCACTTCTCAAACACAACCTTTGATGAACAGTTTTTGAAATGGTATAAAATAATGTGATTATGACAGAGACAATGATGACGAGTAAAGATAAAGTTAAAATAAATAGGTTAATTGTATTAGTAGTTGTGTAGAAATGATTGAATAATATATTAGTTTTATAAGAAAATATGAATAAATAATTAAAAATATGGTAGTTGTGGAAAATGAAAAATTCTTGTTTGAGATACAAATACACCCCAAAATTTCTCAAAATAAAAATTTTCACTCTTTATAATCACTCTATTTTCTAATTATTTTTTTTACATCTTCCTACAGAATTGTCCTATTTTTTAATTATTTTTATACAAATACTTATGCAACTAATATATTTATTTCAAGTTTATTTTCTTTACTTTTCGTCATTCATTTCAAAAATCTTTACACACAAAAAATTCATTTAAAAGCTTTATCATTTTCCATATACACTAAAAATACAAAACCAATCTGCATTTGTAGGAATTTAGCTAGCCAATTGGTTGTATGAATAGGACATCTTCACCTATAATTGATTTGGATTAAGGGTGCAATTTAGGCCCATTGAGTCCGAATCTGGCCCAGTGAACTCGATTTTCAATCGTGTTAGAACTTTTTTTTTTTTACAATCCTAACCTGAGGAACTCAATTTGTAAATACGATAGGGTTAAAATTTAAGTGTACCTGAATTCGATTTTTCATTTATTATTTGTTATAAACTATATTATATATATAATATTTAAACAATATTTTTTATATTTCATGTTATTTATATTTATATTTATATTTATATTTGAATACATATTTGATATATTGTAATTATATTATAAATATAATATATTATTTTCATTTATATTTATATTTTATTTACATAATTTATCTTCACATCCATTAATTTTTTTCTTTACCTTATTTTTATGTTAAATTTTTTCTAGAAATATTCTTTATATGGCTATATTTTTTAAAATTTCATAGTTTAACTATATATTATTATGTTTACTTACATGATTTATTGCTGTTATGTATTCTTATAAAATTCTAAACTTATCACTCTTAAATAAAACTCAAATTCATCAACATAAATTTCAACACTAAACTCAATCCAAACTCCTTTTTTTTTTAAATAGGATTAAAGTCAAAGTTTTATAAATAAGTTAAGGTGAACCTTAGTTTCATGAGCCCAATTTAGATTAGCTCCATGATTTCGTCAAATCCATTTCACTCATTGAATTTGCCATAATATATTAATTAGAAATATAATAATTTTTAATAAATATATAAATAGTGGCTCACTAATTACCAGCTATTTTAGAACGAACGTGTTAAGCTTCACATCTTCTTTGTGGCTCGCACAAAATTTTCAGTAAAATGTTCTTAAATATTCTCATGATGGGTGGAATGGTTTGTTAAAAAATTGTCTAGAAGAGGCCCGTTTGAACGGGTTCGAGTTTGTGTTTAACGGTTCTAAGTGAGCACGTCCAGCATGATTAGGCCAACCAATTGCAAGAACGTGACGTGAATGACAACGAGAGATGGTTATTAAATACAGCGGGGCTAAAATATAATCGATTAGATGAAACTAACGTCCAACTACAAGCAATCAATAATTAATTGCCATTCAAATTAGCCAATGGCCTCTATGTACTTGCCCCAATTCATTTTCCATTGAAAACTAGGGGTGCAAGTCGGTCCGGGTACCCGCGGGTCGACCCGCTGGGTACCCGAATTAGGGTCGGTTCGGTTCCAAAGAACCTACCCACCGGGTCGGTTCGGTTCCACGGGTGAAATACCCGTTCAAAATCGGTTCGGGGTCGGTTCCGGTGCTGGGTACCCGGAACCGACCCGGATTTCCTATACTATATAATATTTATAATATACAACCCTAAATCCCCCGATTCTAGATTCCCGTCCCGACGCAGATAGCCAGATACCCTAACCCCTAACTTCGTCGTTCCTCCCTGCCATTGCGATCGCCGACACTCCCTGTTCGCGGCCATTCTCCCCGTCGGAAAACAGCAGCTCGCCGGCACAGCTTCTCCCCCCCCTCCCGACAGCAAGGCGCACAGGCACAGCGGCAGCCAGCAGCCTTCAGTGTCTCTCTCTCTCTCGCCAGCACATCTTCTTCCTCCTCGACGCAGATTCCTCAACTCTTTTAGGTTCTCTCTAAATTTCCAGATAATGGATCCTTGATGTGGGGAATTTGCACTCATGGATATTCATGACAGTAGACCATACTTATTTTAAATGCATTTTTCCAGCAAAATTTCAAGTTGTTTTGTTTTATGTAAAGTGGGAATGCACTGGCTTTTGATTTCAGAAACACTGCTACCTGTTGGACTTAATGTAACAAGTCTTTTTTCCTCCTCCTCTCTCTCTTTCTTTCTCTCGTTGTTTCTGTTTTCTACTTTATGCTTTATATAGGGCCTATTGATCGTGCAAACTTGAAGTACTTGTTGGGCTAACTGTGATTTTTACTGGAAGACACTCTAGATCAAGTTATCGATGATTCTTTCATTAAAATAAAGAAGTTAATTGATTGTTTATGCTTTCTTCCTTTGCAGCTAGCTTTGTCCTCTTGCCATACTAAACTTTCAATTATCTTGTTAGTTCAAGTGGTGAGGGTTCTAGAAATCCATTGGCCGACCAAAGCCTGCTTGTTTTGCTTATTCTAATCCACTGAATTGCTTGAGATGCGCTCTGAAGAATAGGAAGTTGCATATATTATTTATTTCTGGAAACCCAGGTTATATGTTAATTTAGTTTCTTTTGAGTGCAATGATATCTTGATGATTTTAGTCATGGTTAACGGACTTGGATGGACCCCAGTCTTGGTTTTCCAGAGGTGGGAACAGGGACAGATGGTGGGTGAGAGCTGATTCCTGGAATGAAATTGAGACCTGTAGTGCGGTTGCCAAGTTTATCCAGGCAGGTCATACATGCTGGGGCCCATTGCAGTCCTTGAAGCCATGTTTCCTTATTGAGTCATTTCAACTTAGAAACCTCAAGGAAAAGCTCTTGACTTGTGATATTGATTACAGGTGTTGTTTCATTCTACAAAGAGTTTTTTCAATCTGTATATGAGAAATTGGATGGAAATGCATCCATGACAGGCAAGCAAGGGTGCTTTGCTTTTGGCACTGAAGTTTTGATGCTGTACTATTTGATTTATACTTCCTAACCCCTTTTTATTTGGATCTCCAGCAATTGGGCACATTTCTCACACAAGAAAGGTTCTATTCCCATTGCTAAGATGTGCACTAATGATATGCTAATGCTTCCAGCAATAGTGTTCTTTTTTAATGTTTATAACTTGGTTTGAATAACTGGTTGCCATAATTTGGTATTGTCAGATACGTCTTAATTTTGAATAATTGATGAGATGCTTATTGATTGAAGTTTGGTTGAAACCTTGTTTTATAAGCATTTTTTGTAATTCTATTTGGTGAGTTACATAAAGGGGCATCTCTTTCTTTCTTCCTATTCTGTCGTATACTGCAGATTTGTGACAAATCTTGTAGTGTTTGATATTTTTTTACAAATATCTGTTATTCATAGTGGGTTATTACTCCTGTTTTGGATAATGCTAGTTCTTTTGCTTCATTTCATTTGAAGTAGATGTTTTCCTTCTCTTGCACCTTAATCTTTGGACTGTTGTTTTTTTTGCTTCATTCTCCACACATGTATAGATTAGTTACAATTAAAATCCAGCAAATGCTTAGAAATACTATTAAGCTAATATGTAATTAGGAACCGATTTGGAACCGAACCGGAACCGACCCGCACCTGAAAAAATTGGGTAGGGTAGACTCCGAACCGACCCGGTCTAAAATAGGGTAGGGTAGACGTTTTTAAAAAATGGGTAAGGGTAGGTTCCACCCCTACCCGGGGGTACCCGGACCGACTTGCACCCCTATTGAAAACTGCTTTCCGTCCATAAGTTCAGGGATTTGTAGAGCGAAGAGAGCTCAATTATCAAGTGGGCCAAGCTGCAAATGACGCTCTGAAAACGGTAAAAAGTAATTTTCTTAACCCGACATGAAATGGGTCTTGTTATTAACAGTGTTTGCAATCAATATATTTCTAAATAATTTAAGCACACCACAAAGATAAAATTAGAAATAATTGTATTATTATAATTATCGAGTTAATTATGGCAGGGTAATGCAGTGAAGAGATTGTCAGTCCAAGTAGTGTGATCATAGAACTGCTGTCCTCCGAGTAATACGAATGTAGGGGATGAGTACTGATCCTTAAAAACTTGGTATCGGGGATCCCAGCCCCAATTATATTATGTGTGTGGAGACTTAAGAGGACATGATAGTGTTTGATCATAGGGCAAGTGATACAATGATCGGATGGACGATAGAATGCACGTACGTCGGGAATATTCTTCCCTGATAGCTTATAACATAGGATACCTGCATTTGGTAATATGCATCCAGGCGTAGTTGTTAGAACTAGTCCATCCGATTCAATCGGCTAAAAAAGCAACAGCTTTCTCAATTGCATATTTGGCAATATATAAAACCTTTTAACTTAAAACTTTTCATCACTCATAACTATTATATTTTTAATTATTTTGTTTAAATTTTCCTATACAACTGTCATACTTTTTAATTATTTTTACACAATTACTAATATAATTAAGATATTTATTTTAACTTTATTCTATTCACTCTTCATATTATCCCTATCATATCACATTATTTTCTCTCGTTTCAAAAACTTCTACACCAAAAAATTTTTATTAAAAATTTTTTAGTTCCCAAATACATGTGTTTGGCAACACCAAAAACTTTCAAACTAAAACTTTTCAATCTAAAAATTTTCACTATTCATAATTTATTTATTTACTTTTTTATATATATAATTACCCTACTTTTAAATCATTTCTACACAACTTCTCATATATCTAATCTATCTATTTTAACTTTACTCTTTTTAATCGTCATTATTACCTCTATCATATGATATTATTTTTTCTCATTTTAGATATATGTACACCAAAAATTTTCATCATTTCCAAACACTCCCATAGACAAATGATATTATTTTCAATCTAACATTTTACAAAAAGAGTGTCAAAGAAGTGATTAAACTTTTGAATAATTTTTTTTTGTTATAAACGCTTTTGAAATGGAAACAAATAATATGATATGAATAATGACGAGGAGTAAAAAAAATAAAAATAAAATAGATAAGTTAGTTGTATCGGTAATTTTATAGAAATAATTAAAAAGTATTGTAATTGTACGAGAAGATGTGCAAAAATAATTAAAAATAGGATAATTATGAAAAATGAAAAATTTTAGTTTGAAAAATTCTTGTCATAAACAAATACACCATAAAAAATTATTCTTATTATCATTGTTGTTGTTAATTTCTACTCTTAGTGATTAATCCACATGGTGCCAACTCAAAAGGGCCAAAACTATTTTCACAGTTCGTTATGAAGCATTTTGGATTCACAACGTTACACAATTAGAAACAAAGGCTATTTGATCCAAACCATACGTGGTTTTTGAATTGAATCTATATCAACATTTCTAAGATAATTTTTTCAATTTTTAACTTAACTTTACCTATTTTCAATATAATTTTACTCATTTCCAATACATATCACTACATTGTCATTCCAGATACAGATTTAAACTAAGAATCTTATACGATTTGAAACAGGCTAAGAAATCAGACAAGATCGAGACTCAAACACAACATTCCTTTTACAAAACTAGCAAGTGTTACAACACAATTATGACTCATATAAAATCATGTTCCTTTAACTAATTCTCTTAAACAGATACTCCTAACACTCACTCACTCGCATCTCCTATTGAATCATATTATGGTTGTGGTCTTGTAGCTATCAACTATGATGAATGTAAAATATTCATTAATGGAGCTATAAAACCCTTATTTTATGTAATTCTCTCCATTTTTGGGCTTTTTCTAAATATATCTATTACATTTGACTGTAATTTCAAATATACACACTATGTTTCTAAAATTTTAGACATATACACTACGTTTACAGTTAATCCCAAAAACACTCAATTTGTGAGTTAATGTCATTAGTTAATATATGAAATTGTTAATATACCTATCCAATTTTGGACATAATTGAAAATTTCAATATCATAACTCACCAATATTTTAATCGTACATGAGCTCTAAAATTGAAGAGCCCTACTTTCATTTTCTTTCTATTTGATTTAATTTTAATCGTTTTATAACAAGGGTATTTTGGGTATTTAGAAAAATTTAACTAACAATTTTTAGTGGAATGAACATTTTTTGGATTACCCGCAAACGTGGTGTGTATATTTCAAAATTTGAAAACATAATTGGTATATTTAGGATTATGGTCACCTATATTTAGGAAAAGCTCCTCCATTTTTACAATCTTGGGAGTTGACAGAAAATTCACTTTATCTTCTATATTTAGTATTATTTATATTATCATGAAAAACTCTCTCATTTATCTAATATTATTATCCATGGGTCCAATCTATAAATGTGTGAAATTATTGTAATAAAATCATTTTAAGCAATATTTTCAATATCTAAGTCGTCTATCATTACCATTTGGATAAATAATTTATAAAGTATTATTACATTCTAATACATATATGAATAGATCTGAATATTTTTCCTAATTTACACATAAATATCACATTTTTGAGCAAATGTCACCCATGGACATATTTGATTTGAATGAAACTTTGTCTCTTATATAAACAAAGATGTTAAATACAATAAATGAATTGAATTTAAATCAATCCGCAATGTCTTAAAAATTAATGGGTTGCATGGCTCTTCTTCTATATAACCTTAGTTACACAGAAGTGAAGACCAATTACATATTAAAAATAATTAAAATTTTATGATTTCATAAATATGTAGGTTAATGTTATTACTTGCAACTAGATTAGTTCTCTTTATTGGTTCAATTCTAATAACAACATCCTGTGTGCGAAATATGAACCCCTCGTAACGGTAGTGACTTGACGGTGATCTGTACACTTGTGGTCCGCGTGAGCTAGGTCTCAGAATTTTTCATCTTTTTTCTCCTACAAATGGGGCCCACCTGTTGTTCGAGTTAATATGAGACGTTGATTTTGAGTCGTATGATCACGGTGCTTATTCACCAAGCTGAGTGGCACGCGAGCATGTTGATAAGGACGCCTCACCATCCCGGATGTAGCATGTCTAGCTATTTGAAAGGGCAGGGATGGTCTGCACGACTACGAATTCAGGTATTCTCTGGAGGCAGCTACTGAAATTGCTTGAAGAACTCGGGGATGTAGATATTCATTAAAAATTACATGTTCTTTGCATTTCTTGTTGGAGGAGTGATTCTCTTAGTCTGGGCTAAATAAATATCTCACTTAATCCACCTTAAAAATCTTATTTAAAATAACTTTTTTTTTAAAAAAATTTATTAATACACTTGTTTATCTAAGTGTGTTTAATATATAAATTATTTTTTATTATTTTTGGATATGTGTATATATATTTTTTAGATTTTTAAAAATAAAGGTATTTTAAATACATATATGCACATAGATGTTTAAATTTTTCAAAAAAATAGATAAACATATTAAAAAATGGTAAAACTTGATCTATATGTTAAATACACTTAGATAAACAAGTACATGAAGAAAAAAATAAAATATATATATATATTATAAATAAATTTTTTAAGATGGGCTAAGTATAACATTTGATTAGCTTGTGCTAACATAATCACCCCTTTTCTTGTTGTAATTGGCACTGCCTCCCCACCCGGAGACCAACCAATGAACGGCTTCCGTCCTTCACACGCGATTTTGGCGAGGCCACGCCGCACGTGTTCTGCCAGCCATGCCATGCCGCAGTACGCGTGACCAACCGTACGGTCAATGCTCTTTTCTAGGTTGGTGCCAGCTGGAGTATATCTCCATCATTCTCGAGTGATTGGCGGCACCTCACCACTCACGTAAGCTTGCAGCGGCTTGCCCTTCGATGGATCTCTGTTGTTCCCGAGAAAGAGATCGGTTGGAAGAATTTCTAACGTGTGTTTGTTAATAATTAAAAGTTGTCAAAGGAGGTGTTTGGCAATGATAAAAATTTTTCACCTAAAACTTTTCAATCTAAAACTTATCATTCTCTACAACTCTTCTATTTTTTAATTATTTTTTTACATCTTCCAACACAAACTACCCTACTTTTCAATCATTTCTACACAATTACCTATACAACTAACTTATCTATTTTAACTTTATTCTCTTTACTCCTCATCATTACCCCTATCATATCACATCATTTGACAACTTTTATTCTTCAGAACTTTTCACCAAAAGTTTTATTCATTCTCAAACACACCCAAAGTTAAAATTTTTTAATCTAAAATTTTTCACTCTCCGCAGCTATTCTATTTTTTAATCATTTCTTCACATTTTTCTATACAACTACTCTAATTTTCAATCATTTCAACACAACTACCAACACAACTAACCTATCAATTTTAATTTTATCCTATTTATTCCTCATTATTACCCCTATTATATCACATCATTTGACAACTTTTACTCTTTACAATTTTTCATCAAAAATTTTATCTATTCCCAAATACACTCCTAATATGGAATTGTCTTCTTCAAAGCATGAGTGATTATTTATAATATATTCACTTTTCATTTTGCGTTATCTTTAATATTTTTTCACGACATTATCTTCAACCTTGAGAACTTATTAGAATGGCAGAACTAATTAGAATGGCATGTTTAGTGTGATGTTGACTATTCAATCTTTTTTTTATTTTTATCTTTATGTTCTAATCTTTTGCACATTTTTCTCAAAGTTAACTTACTTATTTTATCTTTATTTTTTTTATTTTTAATTAATGTCATAAGCATATTACTTTTTTAATTTTTTTCAAAAAAAATTCATTATTTCTTTTAACTTCATACCTAGCGTTCGTTATGATTACATATAGAAGGGAACCAGAAGAGAATAAACCAAATAGAAGATAAGAATATTGAGTAATGGGAACAAAAATATGGTATTGAAAATACACAAAGCCAGTTTTTTTTTTCTTATTCAATAACTTCTCTTGGTCCCCTTCCATTTTGCATTCCCATTAGTTATGTATTGAAAATAAATGTTTTATTAAAAAATAATTCTTTTGTGTCAAAAATTCTATCTTATTCCATCCCTTACATCACAGGCCTAAAGAATTAGTTGGGCATTGCCCAACAGGCTTTCGGCTCTACCATTCATAAAATCCGCTCAATTGTGTCGAATAAAAAAGAGAATCCACGATATGTATAGTCCATTAAGAAAATAATAGTAACAATACTGATGAATTGCATATACAGTGTTTATGATCTTCTATCCAAATATAAATTTATCTTTGGTTATGACTCAAAAAATATGATGTTTTGAATCATAACCCAGCTACCTTTTTTATTTGCATACCTAATATGCGATTATTTCTATTTGAGATGCCTGAATGGTTAAAGACAATAATAAGTGATTAAATTAGTAGACGCGATTAAAATGTAGCGAGAAATACCACAAACAAAAGAATTGAATTTCTTTTCATAAAAAAAGAAGAGAATTAAATGTCTAATGAAAGTCATGTTTAGATGGAAGTGACAAAGATGTAGTCAAGTGAGCAACAGGAGCTGTGACACAAAGATGCATTTCCATGTCAGTAGTCAGTTTTTGTACTTGAGCCCATTCCAAGGCCCCAAGCCCGCACGTACGTGAATTAGTAGCTAGAAGAATTTTGCCTTGACATGGGTCCGAGGCCGCAAGTGAGCCCTTCCAATCTTTTATGTCAAACCTATGACCAGCTCATTCGAATGAACTTCGACAACTAAAATCTAAAATCTATTGCCCGATAGTGGCGAAAAGAGCGTAGAAATCCTATTATATCCACATCCGCGGATCCACCTGACCTTCGTGGACGGTTATGGAAATAATATTTATACCCTTCGATATGTTTCACGCGCTCTCCCATGTTAAAAGGCCATCATCTAAGCAAGTTCCCGATGTGCTGTCTCTAATCCTACTGAAATCAACATTATACTTCTTCAATCCACTCCATCCAACTCTATTCTTTTCTATTTATCTTGTCAACTGTAAAATTATAAAATCGCACAAATCTCAGTCAAAAGGTTGAGATTGATCTCAAATGGTTCTGAAAAAGGATTGAGACTGATTATAGAGAGTTAATAGAAAGGTCGGTGTTCTCCTGTGGAAAATTAACACAGCGTTGAGAGAGAAGAAATAAGTAAAAGTCTGGTCAATCCATAAGAAAATTGACACAATGTAGAGCTTGGTCTCCATATAAATAGGTGGGAGTTTATTCCCGTTAAAAAATGAATGAGCATGAATGTAATATCAGATGTAACATTGTATAATACTAAACAACCCAAAAAAAAAGTATGTCTGATCAAAGTATAACTCTTGTCTAAGTAGAACAATTGACGTACTTTTTATAGAAGGCTTTCATATCTAGAAGGCATATACGGGAGCCAGTCCATTGATATCGCCTATGGGCCATGATATATGGATATTTTTATGGACCTATGTGGGTTTTGAATGGATGCATGCCTTCCCTAACAGGAAGTGGTTTGAATATGTCGTTTGTCCATGTAGCGATACACACAGCAATATTTGATTGATTGACTTATAATTCAGCTATATCACATTAGATTTTAGAGACGAGTATCTATGGGCATTGTTTTAATAATCGAACTGAACTGGATGATTAGACTAGTCTGACCATGAGCTGCTCATGTCACGATTGTTGTTAAATCACTGATTCATAACGGTTGAATAGGAGAAACCGAAAACCGGTGATGTTACCGTTTCAATTTTCAAAACGCACGGACATAATATGCTTGTAAAGCACCTTATTCATGGACTCTTATGTTTATTTATTTTACCTTTTCCAGATTTGGACCGTCAATTTACTATAACAAAATTTGATGGAGGATCCCATGCGTCCGATGGTGGAACCTTTTCAAATTTTTTTTTTAATTTTGTGCAAACACGTAAAATTAATTGTGCTCAATCTAACTTATAAAAAAAATTTATGCTCGATTTATAAACTAAGTTTTACCATTTTTGAGTATTTTAAGTATTTATTTTTAAACACAGCAATATTTTGTAAATTTCTTTAAAAAAAACAAAAAATAAAAAAAAGGGTCCCACAGCCTCAACAAATTTATATGTAAAAGAGCACTATAATAGCAGGCGGCAGGCGATCACATGATCCATATGGTCCGTATCGCTGTACACGTGACGCTGACCGCATATGAACCGTTGTAGTCTGGCCAGAGTCTGTGGTTCCCACGTACCAAGATAAGGAGATACACGAGGAAGAAGATATTCGAGTGGCCCACTGAAGAAGTGGTCCCTCCTAGCATCAGCCCATGGCTCATCTGGCGACGTCGACGTCTTGCCTGTTTCGTTTTTCCGCCAAGAGCAGATCTGTGGATTGAAAATGCATGCAGCAGCAGCGCCGTCTAATGCGGAGGCATGCCATGTGGGTGCTGTATAAAATTGAAAAATCATTCACCCATCAACCTCTCTGTTCATCTCACAAAAATACTAGAGTAAGTTGACTGTTGACGGACGTCAGTAGCGTACTCACCCACCAACTAAAGACATGGACCAGCAAAAAAGCTGATGCCAAGATGCCAGGCGTCTTCTCTCACCACCTGCAAGGCTTTAAAGTGCCCTTTCTCATATTTCATGTCGTTATCAATCCCTTACGTTTAACCATTTTTTGCTCTATTTTGTTCTTAATTTATTTATAATTTCCTCGAGTCCTCCGACTAACACGATGTTCGGGTATCCACATCTTAAATTGGATAAAGATCTGCGGCATGCAGATGGTAATGGCAGACAACCTCAGACGCCCATAACTGTAATTTTATTTTCTGGGTGCGTAGATAATGGATCTCCAGATGCTTATTTTAATCGATCAAGAAAATGGACGGCTAGGTTGGATTTTTGGTTTTAGATTTACAGAGTAAAGGCCCTAAAGGTGGTGAAGAAGCAATCCAATGGACCGTGATAGTAGGTTAATTATCTGACACTTGCCGGACGATACGGATCGCTATGCCAATGCCGAAAACAGTAATAAAAAGGCAGCAGGGGTCAGAGAATTTCTGGTCCCTTGGCACGATAAAAAGTTGAGAAATTGGAATTGGAATTGGAAGGTCGTAGTAACTCCCGCTGCCAAGCGAAAAACGCCGCATTCACTTCGCGCCTTATCCTCCTACAAGCGGATTCTGGATAGCGGGGATTGCCGGGTTGATTGTAATAAAAGATGCAGCCGTTTGGAGGAGTGGTGCAACTTGACAGAGTATAGGTAGATCTAACGAGTACCTTAATTAAGAGTATTTTCTTATTTTTATATTTACAGGGTAATATAAGTTCAAAGTGAAAAATATCTAGTTCAAATAGTATATGATAAGTTTCATCATCTTGATACACATAATCGAACCGAACTAGTAATATATGTTTAATATATATTTTAGGATTTTCCCAAATACATCGTCCAAATTTGATGCAAATCATAAATACATCCACGGTCTTTTTAAATTTTCAAATATACCCACTATATTTGTATTTAATCTGACAAATGTTCATTCCGTCAAAAACCATTAGTTAATTTTTTATAAATGACAGAAGCACCCCAATTATAACATAATAAGTGATGAAATTAAATAGAAAGAAAGTAAAATTAGTGTTCTTCAAATTTAGAGCTCATATGCCATAGGGCATTAGTAAGTTATAACGTTCAAGTTTTTCAATCTCTTCCCAACTTCGAAAGACATATTAGTTATTTCACATATTAACTAATGATGTTAATTTATAATATTAACATTTTTTGGATCAAATGCGAACTTACTTGGTATATTTGAGATTTTGAAAACGTTATGGGTATATTTAAAATCAGGTCTAATGTAGTAGGTATATTTGAAAAAATTCTATATTTTATGAAATATCTTTCATAGTGAAAGAAATAAATATATTCTTTAGATATATAACAAATTTAATTTATCTATTATATAGTAAATTTAATAAATATATTTCAAAAATTATATTATTATCATCTTAATTATGGATTTTAAGTAAGTCTTCTAATAAAATTATAGTTTTCAATTATAATATAAAGAATATCTCAAAGAACCATTTAGAACTGAAATTGAAACCAAAATCAATTAAAACGGACTCAACCTAAAATATGATATAATGGGAGTTTTTGATAATAGGATGGAAGCGGGCTCAACGTCAAACCATACGTAATAGATCCAAGTTGCAATTAGGAGTGTAACTTGGTATCAGATCAATCCGAACCTGCTAGACCCGACCCAATTCCAAAATCAAATTTGGGACTTAGTTTTAGAAATTTTTTCAAAATAGATTTGGTTTCAACCTAACATGAGAGAATCGAAAACTAATATCAAGTTTATATCAATCTAATACCACAAATTGACATGGTCAGAACCTAATATCTCCCTAATTTGTAAATAATTACAAATAAAACCATTATCTTATGCACCCGGGTACACTAAACTTCTATGCACTCATGTGTAAAAATTCGTTGTTTATCTTTTTTGAATTTTTTTACACAATAGTTAATCGAATTGTATTTAATATGTCTATTAAGTTTTATCATTTTTGAAAATTTGAAGAGATTTTTTTAAAATTAATAGTATTTTCACACTAAGTTATCATAATCAAAAGTATATATGAGAATTAGTTCGGGCAAATGCAATAATGTTAAAAAAGTTTGTTATTTATATCAATAATTGCCAACTTTTGTTGGTTGAGGTAACTCGAATTTCAATTCAAAACCAAGATCAAAAGTAACGCCAATCTAGCCCGAACTCAATCCAAACCTGAATTTTAATATTAGGATGTTGGTTTAGGTTCACTTAAACTTGGTAGGCTTAGGGTTAAGATTCACCTAAACTCTATATAGCCTGACCCAAATTGTACCCTTAGTTGTAATCCTAGTTTATTTTATTGATAATGTTTTTGTATTGAAATCATTCTATGGAAAAATATATTGACCGTGATAAAGGATGAAGATCATAGCTACAAAGATCCTTCTCAAGGGAGCAAGATGAAGATCCTTCAATGCTGAGCAAAATCATATAAGTCATGTGCAGTGGCAAATCCCTTCTACATGAAGGAAATCGAGCAAGAAATGATGGCGGTAGCACTGATTAGAGTAGGTTACTGATAATTAATAAAAGCATTTTGAGCAGGGCACACACGCACCCTCGAGCTAGAGGAAACTACTGAGCATTAAATAACACACCAACAGTTACGGAGATCGAAGACTTATCTTGGGCCGTTGATTCCATATTGCATGTGACCCATCAAAGATGCACACGCCACCCTTGAAGAATTTGAGAAGAGTGATTATTGATGCATACCCAAGTACCCAACGCGAGATGTGCCCTCCTTATTGTGGTCTTGCAGATAAATACGAATGAATGTCACTAAAAATTAAATCAACATCCACTGGGAGAAACATACCAGTATTAACTTCCAATCCACTGTATTCAAAGCTCTCAGTAATGAAACTTCAATCTATGCCGCCCTAATTTTTTGGTTGATTTGATATTCATAAATCTTGCATTCCTCTTGCTCTTTTTGCCCTTTTGATGATCTGGCCCTTAATCAGTTTAATCTAATCCCTATATCAATTTTGGACCTATAAGAATTATGTATAATTAATTATAATTAATATCCAGAAATGAAATCATATTGTTAAATCTATATGCACTGTTATTTTGATAATATTAAATACATTTTTGAATCAAATTCATACAGTTCAACATAATAAAATATACTTATACAAAAATAAAGATAATATCATATTTATAGGACTAATATCAATTCAAAAATAGATTCTTTTATAAATTTAATTATTAAAACTTATGTAATTAATTAATTTTTATGGTATGAATTATGATATGAAATTTTAACGAGAACGAAATTAATGGTTTAGAAAATAAATAAACATATAATGTATTTTAAAGAATCTTTCACATGCGACGGAACTCTCCCTGATCCTCATATCCTGCTAGCGGTGGTGCACGTGTTTTCCCTTGACGGACGTCTCAATTTGTGGAGTTCGCATGGATCGTTGAAAGAATATAAAAACCAGTCTCGTCGGAAGCCGAGGATTGAAATATTGCCCACAGCAAAAACGGCCTCTGGAGATTGGAGGCCGTCGATGAATGCTTCGGATTTTGCTAGAGCAGGAAGAACAGATCTCCACAAAACTGGTGGACCACGCGCCTGTACGAAATTAAATGGGGGCGTTTGTACCGTTCCAGGACGGGTTACATTGGCATGGTATGGGCTAGCGTGGGGAGTGCAGTGGACGCTGGATTAGTAATAAATGGATGTTTTGAAGGCCACTTGCAGGAATCTCGTCCAGGGGATCTGGAGCCGAGCTCGACTTCGTGCCTCTGGTCGGGCATCTTTGAGACATGCAAGTTATGATCTATCCATCCATTAAACCCCACAAGAAGACATACGGCTTCGATTAGTACCACAAGAAAAAATCCCACAGGGGATTAGAACAGCTTGGGCGGCCATACTCATGTGCTTATGCCCCTACCGAATCGTTTCGGATAAAATGGCGGGAGCCGTCGTACATCGTACAACACTGCACGAGATTCAAAACTGACACTATCCTCTGCATTAGGTTGCGTGCAAGCTTCTACGGAACGTAGCATGTCGAATTGTATCCTCTAATCTATAATCCAAACAATTCATCATAACAATGGCCCACCATCAGTATGATCGAGACCAGCCTCAACGGAAAATTTTACTGCAAAATTTTGGATTTCACCATTCGGCTTGGATGATCACTTTAGACTAGACGAAGGAAAAAGTCCCCCGAAGGCTTCCAATTTTTTTTTTTTTCTTAAAAAAAAATTACTTAGCTTTACTTTAGCCGGGTCGGACCCGTAAGAGAGCTCTTTCTGTCCCCACTTCGTAAGATTCAAAATCGATATTTCGCTTCAAAAGAAGCTACATACACTCGGGCCAATAGATATTGGGGAAAGCTTGCAAATTTAACATGAATATTGTTTAACCCTACTTTCGTTCAAACATACAACGGACCACTAACATTAGACCAACAAGTGCTAACCACACAATTGGAGTGTTTTACTTCCCTGACGCATCCAACAAGTGCTAACCACACAAGGTGGCAACGTTTGCTAGTTAACAGAGCGTCCCCACCTCTTTCTCTCTCCCTCTCTGGGTTTTATGTTGCCTTCCCAAGATTTCGTCTGACAGGTGGACACTTTTCTTTAAGAAAGAGAGCGGCAAGCCCCAGGTTCTAGCCAGACAACCGCTCAAACAAAGGGGGTGCCAGGCACCTGAAAATACAAGAAAGTAATATGGTATTTATCGTAAATACTAACTTTCCCCGCTTAATAAAGACCCACTTCTTTTTCTTTTTTTTTTTGAAATTGTGTTTTCGTTGGAATGGACTTTTTTATTTTATTTTAATCCCCAAGGCTCACGGGGGCCTTTTATATCTCTTCCTGGCCAAGGAAAAATAAATAAATAAAACAACAAAAATAACGAAATCTCCCTCTCAGTTTTTACTCGCGTCCATTTTTGTTTTTAAATAAAAATGGAAGCAACAAAAGCCTCTCATTAGAAAGAGACAAGCGCGATCTCTCCCCCTTGCCCTCCCTCTGCTTTCTTGGGAGAATTCTGATCATTAACAGGTGGTGAGCTGGAAACTGTTTCATTCATGCCAAAGGCATGAGACCTGATTGATTCTCCCTCATTTATTCTACCCTGTTTTCTCAGACCGCTCTGCGATTTTTCTTTGCTTTTGGCAACCACCTCTCTGACCACACGCAACTCCCATTCAACCAGTGAAACTGATTGGTGTGGAAAGAGCCATTGTTGTAACTGATCATGAGCTCAACTCCATTTTCAATCTCCTCCTCTTGGAAGCTGGTGTAATGAGAGAATTTGAACACGACCCAGCTGCTGTTTCATCGCTCTTGTAGCTCAAGCAAGCAGCATCCAGAACTCCAATGGGACTGCAGGGCACAGATGACGATGCCCTACTAACATCCTTCACTGGCTTATTTATCATTCCTATCTCTCGAATCAGTTCGAGACATCTCAATACTCTGTCCTGCGAGACATGAACAGATAAACCCACTTCACGCAATCAGTTAACGAAAAAGGATGTCCCAAAAGTAGAAGTATAACCTAAATGATGAAATGAAAAAATACATAAATAAAGCAAGAAGAATTCCCCTTGTGGGCGTAGCTCACCTTTACCTTTTGAAGATGGATGCAGCAAGACAAGCCCTTGTCAAGAACTACTGTTTCAGTTTCCTCCGATACAGATATTGCCACTGCCGCGGCAACCTCAGAAGGTCTGAACTGCAAGAATCCAATCCCCCCTGCATTGTATGTTTCCATCCCAAATTAAGCGTGAGGGAATTGTTAGACATCAAAAAAATTCTGTTCAAGATGAACTGGAAACAAACCTCTAATCAGTCCTAATATGAGCTCGACCGATCGGCAAATGGATGATCGCGGCGGTGGTTTGTCATCATTGATCTTGTGAAGAAAGTAATCTAGGAATGAGAAAGGAGTCACGGCTTGCATTCTCCATTGTAAGGTGCTAAGCACCAGAAGCTCCATTCTCTGTATTGTTCTAGCTTCAAAAACGAATTTCGATTCACCAGCCTGATACACCCAGATAGCTTTCATAGTGAGACAAGAGCCACGAAATGAAAAGATGCATCTTCAGCAAGGTAGGATTGAAAATTATCTAACAAGAAGTAAGATTTGTCCGGCATTCTCAACATGCCAATTAACCAACGTATCTTCACCTGCAAGTCAAGAGACAAAGGTACGTCCGTTTCCTCCATCTTCGCCGCTAAAGATAAGCAAGCTATAGCTAACAACTGCATCGTCCAGGCCTTCCCTTGCTAAAAGCACAAAATTGAAATTACAAAAGATAGATCAAAGAACGCACCTCACCCATATAATTCAATCCGAGAATCGAAACAGCGAAACAATAATCTCTGCGTGGAAGAACAAGAAAGGAAAATGTCTGTGTACGAAGGAGATATTACGTACAGGAAGTTCATACGCAGCAAGGAACCGATCCAAGTAATTTACAGAGAGATATGCACACAAGGGTCCAAAACTATAATGGGCATGAACCTGTTAAGAAATTCCAATTCAACAAGATCAGTTGCTATCAGAGAATAATGAAAACAAAAGCTAAAAACACAAACCACCATACACATCATTACCAATCCAAACATTCGCATCATCTCCATCAAGCAACAAATAAACTGGATATACCTAATCCCATTTCTTTGGAATCCATAACTCCACAGTACAAAAACACAGTAATTTTTATGAAACAGCAATTGCATCAAGCAGAGAAGTGAGTATCTACCAGCGAAGATTCAATTTTCAGGGGAAACAAAATTAGATGCATTTTTTCCAATATATCACCACAACAGTTACAAGAGGAGCCGATCAAAATCTATTCTTTCGCAAATCTAAATCCAACTTCTGGAACTTCCATTTCATCGTAGCTGAACAAGTACCACTAGTGAACAGAAACATTCGTTCCCAAAACAAAAGCCAACTTGTGAAAATCCATGAGAAATGAACCCACCTTCCCAATCCAGTCCAGGGCACCTTTCCTCAAAGACAAATCCACCATGCCGCTCTGCAACCTGCCTAAGTAATCATCTTGAGGCAGATGCAGGCATTCTTTCTCGACCATCAACCCCACACACTCATCGGTGAGCAATGGGAGCTCCATTAAGAAATCCCCCCCAAAATCATTCTTTTGGTAGTATCCATGTCCATGGCCCACATTCTCATCAGCAATATCGGCATCAGTAGCATCATCGTCAAAGCCCATGATGCTGTTATTGTCCTCTGGGCAGAGGAGGCTGGGACATCCACAGTCATGGCTGGGAGCCATTGAAAGAAGAGCAGATGCTCTGTGTCAGTCTCTCCAGCAGGAGGCTTTCAGCAAATGATAGTAGATTTCATGATAGCAGTAGAGCCATTGAAAAGAGAGAGAGAGACAGACAGAGAGTTTCCTCTACGTCTTCTCCTCGTTTCCCAGTGGACAGAGAAAGGAGGGGTTGGCTGCCCGGCGTTGCTTTGTGGGAACCAGGCGGGCGCGTTTTAGGGCAATGCCGTGGCACCATGGGATTTGAAGATAAAGATTTAAAAACATGGGGCAGAATGGAAATATCCATAATTTTATTTTGACGTTGAACCCGGCCCGGGCCCGGGCCCGGCCACGCATCAACCTTCATCATTCGTCCATTCATTGTGTTGTGAACTTATATTATTTATGGTGGTGGATCATCTGCAGAAAAATCATGCATTTGATCATGGGTGGGTCAGGATTCCAAAAATCTACAATGATTGACATCTACGGATCTAACGATCATGATGACGACCACCATGGGAGTGTTAGGTAATGTATTCTTTTTTTTTTTTTTTTTGGGCGAAGATTTTGAGATAGCGATCCAAATAGAAAAGAAAATATTTTAAAAAATTATATAATTAATATAAAATAATGTGATAAAATTAGAATAAATGTAGTAATGTTAAGAAAAATGATTAAAGTATAAAAAGTTAAATTTGAAAAAATAGAGTTTTTAAATAGTTAAATGTTAAATCATGCACGGTAGAATATATAAAAGAGAAAAAAATGATTTTTTTAGTTTAATTTAAAATACAGCGTATCTAATCATGCTCTTATATCATTTTAACGGTTCCACATGGATGGATGGATAGAAAGTGTTAATGCTCGCCATCAAATTTGGAAATTTTGCATAAATGTTTACGAGTTTGGATATGTGGCAAAGATAAACTCCTATTCTTTTCTTCCGTTTTTCTTTTCTTTTATCCTGATAAATCTTTTCTTGGGGTTTTCAAGCTGGAACCTTGATCCCCCACCCACGGAGGCAACGTGAGATGTGAGAACATAAGCGTGAGGCCCTACCAGCTCTGATATGAACGACTTCGCTCCTCCTCCAAACGCGTGGCATTGGTGCAGATCTCAATCCAAAAAGCATCCAAATCATGACTTGCAACACACAAGTGGGTCCGTGTCCTTCATTTTATTTTTATTTTTTTTAACGAATAAATGGGCTCCACTTAGTTCTTGTGCATACTAAAATTTGTTCATTTTTGAAAATTCAGTGTAATTTTTTTTATGACAAGAAATTAATTCATTAACCGGGAAAAGTCCTTGTACAACATTTTAGAGATACAATTTCGTGGTTCATTTGACAAAACGTAATTAGCATGAATAATGTAGATTATTATTATTTCACAAAGTGGTGCACAGGCGTGTTACCCTCCCTCGGTGCATGCGTGTACCTGGTGCTAGCCATTCCAATCTCCCTACTTCTAATCTCCTCCACGATGAATTTGAGGCTGGTAAGAGGATAACCAATTAATCATGATTATGGAGTCATTTTCCATCTCAACACTTCAGATTGCCATCTCTCTTGTCCAATCCCTTTCTAATAGATCGCGGCTTCCATCCATAATGAGTTTGCCAAACCTTGCTTAACCTGCAGGCATTTTGCCCCAACAAACATGCCCCTGTCATCCCTCAACATAGCCCCGGACCCCATTTCTTTGCTATCGTATCTGCATCCCGCATCAACATTAATCTGTAGACAATCCGCTTTCGAAATCTACATTCATACCTCTCTTTATAAGGTTGGCTTTTATGGGAAGGGATCTTGTTACATTTAGGGTGTAATTTAGTTACTTAGTACGACGTAAAAAAAATATATTAAAAATTTCTTACTCCTCTTTACTCATCTTCTGATATTTTTTTTTTGTATCCTACTTTTGTAATTATTAACTTTAATATCACATTATTTTACCAATTTTTAGCCATTATCAAATACGTTCTTATTTTGTTTTTTGGGATTTATTAAAGTCGATGTGCAACCATGTTAATTTTTAAAAAACTAAAAAATATCAAATAAATTCAACAAATAACAAATTGTCGAATTCCACCTATGCAAAAATCTAAATGACGATCGTATGTTTATATAAAAAAAAATATTTTAGGACACTCGTAAATCATAACAACGTCGAATCATAGGTTAAGCTATTGAGGAACTGAGGCTGGGCTTTAGAGTTCACATTTTGCGTAATGAATGTTTCACTTTCATGACATGATTTATGTAGGAGAACAACTCGGGTTTGCACTTTGCAGGCACAAGTAATTGAGTTCATGCTTTTTGAACTAGATGCCAAGTCAAACTCTCGATGCTATGTAGGACATGGATGTTTGAATACATACTTTAGAGCCTGTTGCCAATGGCAATGGAAAATTTATGTTATTTTGATGGTCTTTTTAGGAAAGAGGCTTGATCTTGTTAGCCTACCCAAGGCCATAAAACCTATTTTTTTGTTGATTTAGTTTTTTCATAAAACTATTTTCTATGTTAATGAGTCCAAGATCAGTTGCGGATTAGGTTAAAACTGGATTAAGGTCTAGATTATTAGAGGAATAAAAGGAAAACGAGAGGCACGGGATTTGTGTGAAAAAAGAGTTATATTTGAATGCAAGATCATAAAACCATGGTGCCCACAGCGCAAAAGTTCAACTATTGAAATTTTTTTAGTACATTGTGCTTTTAGTTTATAAGAATTGTATGTTTTCTCTCGTAGAAATCAATTCTGATTTCAAGGACATCTCCTGAATTTTATACATGTTGCAGTATAGGGATGATACGTGCTTTATATGAGAGAATGATTTCTTAAAGAGTGACGTGTTTGCCTTAGATTAGTTATTACAGAATGGAGTCTAACGCGAGCGGTTCATAATGGAATAAGACGGATTTGCCTCCTTAACTGTTGGTGTCTCACTCTTAACAAATGTTAATATGTTAGCAAAACTTATCAACGTTGTCATATTTAAAACTAAGGGTAAAATATATGGTCAATTATGTTATTTTCATAAATGTATGATTATATATGTAAATATAAGTATAAATTATCATCATGTTGGGAATTAACTCTTTAAAAACTTGTACATATCCGTTTATAAACACATGCTAATAAATTTTATTTTGAATAAATGCCTCTATCACCAATTCCATTGATTTTTATCCAATTTTTATCAAAATTAGTAAGACACTTTCTACAGTTAAAAGCCATCTAATGACTCTCTCTAGCTGTCTCAATGATAGAAAGCAAGATGCCATACTAGATTTGCATCCTTGTGAGGCAATTCAATTGGATTATTATTATTAAAATCCTTTTTTGATTATTTAAGACTACATTTTAAATATTTTTATCGTATTTATTTATTGTCAATCCCATTAACAAATCTGATGCATTTATGTTAAATTGATTAGATTAAGGTTAAGATTTCTATAGACAGGCTATAAACGGATTATGGTTAACTTTTTCATAGGTTTAAAATGGTTAGCTTCTTACATGAATAACTCGAGACTTGATTACAACCATAAACTTAACCATCAACACTAGCTCACCATTACTAGCGAGAATTTTCTATTCACCTTAAATCTACTATGCTAATCATTGGTAAAGCTATTATACCAGTAATAATGAAGTGCAAAGAAAGATGTAAATATAAGGTCATGTTTCTATGTAACTCCTTCCATTTTTAATATATTGAAAGATGTAAACATAAGGTCATGTTTCTAAGTAACTCCTTCCTTTTTTAATATATTGATGGTTGATAGAAAATTCACTTTATTTATTTTTAATATCTCAATTTATTACAAACAAATGTGATCAGTAACCGAATAACGTCATAAATAGAAACATGATCAACATGAAACGACCCTTTTCATTGTTTACAGGGTCTATCCATCATAACTCGTATTATAAAAATATCTATACTTGGCAAAATTAATGATATATCTTTATATCACTGAGGTTTCTTTAACTTCAATTAAAAAATTAGTAGTTTAAAAGGATGACAATGAGAACATGGGATGAAAAAAGTGCTATTATCTATTGGGAATAAAAAAATGTGTAATACGATTGAAAAAATTGTATTAAAAATGAAAAAGTAAGTTGTTATTTTTTGAAATAAAAAAACTATTTTTGTAAAATGTAATATTTCGTCCAATCATAATCTCATTCTCATCCCATCTTAGGTGTCCTTTGGTAATGTGAATTTTGTAAAATTTCAATAAGGTCTGAGAAGTGGAAAAGGAAATTTTTTTAAAAATTGTGTGGATGTTATAAAATAATAGAAATGAAGTTGAAATAACCAAGATAGATGTAAGGAAAAATAATTAAAGTATAAAGATAAAATTATTGAGTAGTTAATGTGTAGGAGAGAGAAAATCATAGGAAATTGGTGTGATTGATTACCAAACGTGCCTTAGTGTGAACAAATCTTATTCTATTGTAAAAGTTACATTTGGAACTATATGAAAGAAGAAATGAAGATATGAAAGTAACAAATATAACAAATTTTAAAAGGTGAGAAAATGTAATTCAACTAGGTGATGATTAGGTGTAAAAGTATTAACGTTGAAATAAATAGGTATTTCCGTACAAAATGCGAAAAATATTAAATATAGTGGTAATAATATAAAAAAGAAAGTTAGATAATTAAATCTTTTAACGAAATTAGAAAATTAAAATTTTAAAATTATATAAAAGGTGTGAGGAAGAAGCTAAATTTTTTTCTAACTTTTCCATGCTCTGAGTCTGAGATGACAACCAATGCCACCTTTTTACGACCTTAGAAAATGCGGGGTGGGAATTGTCGGGATTTAAGTGTATTTAACATGTGTATCAATTTTTACCATTTTTGGAGTATTTTAGGTTTTTATTTTTATTTTTGAAAATCAATGGTATTTTAGGTAATTTAAAATTACTAAAATGTGATTGATCTTTAAAAATCAGAAATAAATATTTAAAATACTGCAAAAATAGTAAAAATTAATATAAATGTTAAATATATTTAAATTAACAGTTTTATAAAAAAAATTTAAAAAATGAGTGTATGCTACCGGTAGCCCGAATTTTCTAGGCGCATATGCAAGAAAACCCAGGAACAAAGAGGTAAATTGAGTCTTCTGCAATGACCAATCTGGCCGTCACTTTAGCTTTTTCTTCTTTCGAAGGCGCGTGGGTCCGCATCTCCAGGCTACATGTTTCAAATGACACTGGTACGTTCCGCCTAGGGAAAAAATTTGTGAAGGAAAGTTTTTAGTTTAAAATTTATCAAAATTGGCAAAATAAATAAATAATGCAATATAATATAGTTAACAATGAGGTATAAAGAATATAAAATTAAAATAGAAAAGTTAATCAGTAGTTGTGTGGAAATAATTGGTATAAAAGATATGAAAAATTTGTAAAATACAGTAGCTATGAAGAATAAAAAGTTTTTTATTGACATTTTTTTGCCTAACCCAACGCACTCATAAGATGTTGAATGGAATTTGGATTTATGTTTTTAGGCAAAATTTTAATTTATAAAATAACTTTTAATTTAAATATATTTTTTTATTCTCAATATATTTTATCGCATTGTTATCCCACATACATATTCCATTCAAAAAAGTCTTGTATTTCGTTTCCAAAAAAAAATCTTGTATTCTTATAATACCTCCTTAAATTTAAGTTTAAAGAAATTTGAATTCAAGGGTTACTGGGAAGTATAAGAACGGATCAGATGGATAAACTGATAAAGTATATTGTATGAGGAACGGTATTTTATACGGAGAAACAAAAATGAATATCGAGAATGATATTCTTTTTAAAATAGAAAATTTCATCCTATTCACGTCCTTTGTTCTCAGGCCCTTTTTCATTTCCTAATTTTAAGAAAACATATTTATCATGTTTTTTATTTTATATTTGACTTAAGATTATTATTTATGGTGTGTTTTGAAATCGACCGTGTTGGCTTTATCTTTAAATTTTAATTTATCGTTTGACATAACAAAGATAAAATTATTTTATCAAAATATTATCAATTTTATCATTAGCAGTGAAATAAAACCTCTTTAAAAATAAAAACAATAAAAAATATGAAAAAAAAACATATAATTATAAAATATAGCTAGAACATAAAAATCTACAAAAGAAAACTATTATTGAGTGATGATAGACATACATATGGTGTAACTCAGTGTTGTTAGATTGTATATCATATTTTCGATCAACAAAAAAAGATCGTATGTCATATTTTGAATTAATTCTATAAATTTATCAAAGTAAGAATACATGTGGCTATAAGGCTATTATGTCACATACCATATTTTTAATTAATCTATATTAAATAATAAAATATATTATAATATTTAGAACATATAAAACAAATTAATAGATATTCATTTCCTAAAAGCATAAATTTACAAACATAATCGTAATGTATTCAAAATTATATGCAATTTGGGTCTTGCTATGTTCATCTTTCAAGGAAATAAGGAATGCGTTCAATTTTTCTTAGGCCGACCTAAGAACTTTTTTTTTTTATAAAAAAAAAAAATTGTTTTAGTTTGTTGTATAAAACTCAAGCTCTAATTATCTTGTTCTAATTTTAGGCAATAGGTTGGTTCAGCTGCAAATTTATTTATAAACGGGTTCGTTTTGTTCAGTTCGCAAGCAGGTTAATCCACTGAATGCACATTGGAATCAAGTGTTTTTCTAATACGAATATATGTGCATCATTTATATCATTTACTTGGTGTGACCCCATAATCACTAATAACAACGATATTTTTTTTAATCACATTATCCTGTATATTTTCTTAGGATTCTTTTAGTAATGTGGAAAGTGAGGAAATGGAAAGGTAAGATAAGTTTTTGAAAACTTAAAAAGTGATGAAACAAAAATAATGTAGTTGCATAATAAAAATAGTTGAAATATATGAGTAAAATGAGAAAAGTTAAGTAGTTAAAATATTGAATTATTTTTTGAAAAATATGTGGGAAGAAATGAAGAAGTTTGCTTTTCACCCACTTACCAAAAGAAGCCTTAATTTCTTATTTTTAAATTTTAAGATGCGTTTGGTAAAATTTGGAAAAAAAATTTCAAAAAAAAAAAACACATTTCCCATGCAACTGTCCAAATCTCCAATCATTTCAATATACTTTTCTATACAGTTTACCTACTTTTTAGTCATTATATATATTTTTCTATACCAAAACCCTATACTTCTAATCATTACCATTATCTTTTCAAAAAATTTCGAATTTCGATAACAACTTTTTTAAAAAAATTTCATTCACCGAATTTTGTAATATTTTGGAAAAGGCTAAAATACAGGGATGTGCTTACGCGACTTTTTTTTTCCTTTTATGGAAGCTTACGTGACTCGAAAAATTACATGGACTGCTTTCTAACTTTATGATCGTTGTGAATCGTTATTTAATTATTTTTTTTATGAGAAAGATTTTTTTATGAAAAAAAAATGAGAATAAGTCGGATAACAAACCAAAGTTTGCTGGTGTAAAATACGTTTTCTCGCATGCATTGAATAATCATCCTTCATTACAAGTGTAAGACACTGTAAGTCTTTCATGTTCTGGTAATTGTTATACGCACCTTCTCCAATATGATTTACCGGATTGCGAGTTTTAGAAGTTCAGAATCCGGTCCGTTTACAAGATAAAAGAGAGGATGGGCCTTAATCCAAGACATTCTAGTGTTAGGACGTGATATTTATTTTCCCATGACAGTGATAATTTTTTATTATACGTTAAAAATTATTAAATTTAGTGAGGATTTCTTTTATACCCTAGCATTTGCACATAGTTCCTAATCTACCAGTAATGTTTTATAAATTTGTCTTATACCAATAACATTTTACTTTAAATTCGTGTTATACTTATATCGTTAACACAACTGTTATTTATCTCATTGAGGAAACAATTCTGCTGTAGACACCTTATTTTTGAGCTATTTTTGGGTCGTATTAATTAATTTTATGCCCATTTTATGAAGTGACACCATTTGGATTATATATATAGTTTTGATTGCAAATGGTGTCATTTCATAAAATGGGCATAAAATTAATTAATACAACCCAAAAATAGCTCAAAAATAGGGTGTCTACACCAATTCTCCTCCGACTTCAACCGCATCCATCTCCTCTATATCCAGTGATGTAAGCGCTGCTCCCGCATTTCTCCTCCAGATGCAGCGACATAGCACCACCCCTGCATCTCCTCCAGATCCAGCGCAGCAACTGGTCGCCGCTCGTAAATCCACCGACAGCCTGCACCTACGACAGCGCACATCATCCACCCATGCTCACGAATCTGAAGGGGGCAGCAGCAGTTCTGCCATCCCGAGCTCCACCCATGACAAGAGAAGTTCAAGCTCGTCTACTACGAAAGATCCAAGTCGTTCCCAGCAACAATCTCTACCGTCCAGCTCATTGGCAACATTGCTTGGAGACGAAGTAAAGGGGGAAACCTAGCCATATCCAGCATGCACGAACAATTGGATAAAAAGTAAAACCAAGGGAGACAACCAAATATCCAGCACATGCCACAACCCCACACTATCAGCCAATCAAAACACGCCCGTCAGCAACCCCTTTGGCCAAAAACGCCTATAAAAACCCAAGCTCCTCCATACATTGGGACAACAATAAGCCCCATCGGAGCCAGGGGAAGAGAAGTGGCCGCCTTGCCCGGCCTCTTTCCTTCTCCATCTCTATCTTCTTCCTCTAGTTAAACTCCTGCCTTCACCATCCGAGCAATCCAGAAAATACCCAAAAGCCCCAATCTAGCTACACATTTTCTAGCCCTCTCGAAAATGCCCCATTTATTTTTTATTGTGTCATAGCATATGATTTGCACGTAATTCAGTCTCTGTTTATGTAAACCGGTACTTTATCCATCAATGTAATATTTGGGTTCTAATCTTCCCAAAAAAGATTAGTGGTGACTCCCCTCTGTTATATTTTGCTATTATTTTTAGTTTAATGTTTTAATTTTTATTTATTACAATAATATATATCGTAGCACCGACTGCCTACGAAAGGGGTGCTACATCTGCCCTTTTTAAAATTTTCTAATATGACCATCAAATTATTTAATATCATATATGAATGATTTACTATCATCATTTGAGTATGTTAAGGTTAAATAGTCTCAATTAGAACATGTTGAATGAGCAAAATCGTTTTTTTAATAAGATAGATAACACTTATATTGACGGCATGAGTGTGAAATAAATTTCGGATAAAATGTGATGAGTATTGGAGGAATTTATAAAACATTATAGATAAAACACACAAAAAATTCTTTAAATTTATATGTAAAAAATTTATTTATTTATTTTGCAGATATCGTTCTTTATTCTTGGAACCCCGTGGGTCCTGTTGTTTCGAAGGGGGGGTTTGTCCTGTCGATGCGAGGGATGGAGATGCGACGAGGTCGGAGGAGGAATGGAATGCCCTATAGACGTGGTATGGTGGCACCCGATTGATTTATTTGGTCCTCTCGGTCTTTGGTGGGAATGAGCGTCTGGACCCACAGGGCTTTTACTTGGGTGGCATGGTGGCACCCGATTGATTTATTTGTTGGGTGATGTTTTGGCAGGAGCAGCAGCATGGGCATGGCTATGCCAATGCACTCTCCGCCCTTTTTTGCTTGGTTCGATGCTTCTTTATACGCGGTCATGCTCGGTGTAGCTGCATATGTATGCAATGCGGTCCACATTCACGATTTTTTGCACTTGGAGAACTATTCTGTCACAAATAGTTGGCCATTGGCTGTTGTACTAACACAATGAAGTGCAACATTTTTTTCTTATTTATATAATTATCTTAACTGATATTACAATTAGGCTATGAGATATTTTTACAATTTTCATACGGCATTTTAATAAACATCTAATAATAGAGCATTGATCATTTCAGACCCGTCTAAAATACATAATTTTTTTTGTGTTTTCAAATTTTTTTGTGGAATTGTTATTCTAATTATGTTCAATGTATAAACCAATTTTTACCACTTTTGATGATATTATATATTTATTTTAAAATTTTAAATATATAGGTATTTTAGTCATTTAAAATTTTTGAAACATGACTAAAATACTTCTATATTTAAAAATCCAAAATAAATATATATTTAAAAAATTAGTAAAAATTGGTTTATAGATTAAACATAACTAGATTAATCATTTCGTAAAAAAAATTTAAAAAAAAATAAAAAATATGTTTTTTGACCGGTCTAAAATAATCATTTTGCCTAATAATATCCTAAATTTCTTATTCAGTGGACACTCCCACAAAATTTTGGAAAGACACATTGTCACTGGATTTTGAACTCACGATCGGCACACTGTTGGAGGTGGCCATTGAAGTACAACTTAAGTAGAATCGAGTTTCTATTTTTCTATCATTAGTTTGATAGGTTACAATTAAAAAAAAATCTTTAATTCAAATTCGTTTCATCGCTATTATTTTTATTAATATTTCAGCAAAAATATTCAAAATTTTATCTTGACCGGAATTTATGTGGATCCAGGTGTGTCCACTCAAGCTTTCAAATGCCATGAAATCCTATTTTCTATATAATTGTACTGAGAGTCCGAGACAATGAGTTTCTGTTACTAGCTTTTGTACATTGACCTTTTACGCTTGAATTTATTCGCCTTCCATGGTTTGACTTACCGAAAGAAAAATGCATATAATGGCATCCGTCCACTGGGATTGATTTTTCTTTCATCGTGCATGTGGGTAGTGTTTTTTCCCCGCTATCTAGGATCAAGCGGATGAGCCAAAACAACACAATCTAAATCATCGATTTCCTAAGAATGAGTGTTTGATAAACTTCCCACAATGGAGACCGGATGATGGCCAGCGGTAAGATTCTTTCTCTGCCGTTTATTCAATGGCCACTGTTTTAGTGGCGGATGATTTGTGTGGTATATGTCAGGAATCTCGGGATCAGGGGGTCAAACTTTCACTAGTCCTGTGATGGTGATCATGGCCACGTGCCCGGGGCTTCGGGGGACCATTCTATCGGTGCCAATAAATGTTGTTCCTAAATTATGAAACCTGCCTTTTAAGTATTAAATATTTATAATACACACAAGCATCCCCCTTTGAATTTTGTGGACCAAGAGGAGTTTATGACCCACGAAAATGATCAGATCCGAACACCACAAGACATTTTTATACGTTGCTATATGTTCCACCAGCATTATTCCGCTTTGGCATGATGCAGGAATTTAAATAGACAAATAAAAATGGAGCTTGGACTTGGTGGAGAAATAGAAGTGTGGACACCACATTAAATTTCACGGTTGGAGCGATTTGCTGCGTATTGGCGGGAGAGTTTTTAAAAGGGTTCTCCGCGTGCTGTGGGTACATTATCCGAATATTTGCAAAAACATCCCATAAATTGGCATAATTGTGAACTAGTACCTGGTATTTGAATATTAAACCCCCTGAGTTTCATAATATTATAAAATAGTTAGACTGTATTAACTGGAGATTTTACGTCCAAAGATAAGTGGTAGGAAACATAGAATTCGAAGCGATGAGGAGGGGAAAAAATTACTGGCGTAAGAAAGATGCAAGTGTAAATGCGTTGTACGTGGCCCACTGAATCAGGTTTAGGTGCTTCAATGCAATCGTCCAATTCATAGAAGACATTGTCTCAGTTATACCGAGGATGGGACTGAAGCTTTTACAGCTGGGGGCTCTTGTCGCAACCCACCAAGCGACCATACAACAGCAAACATACCCGCAGCTTTCGTCCTTACCAGGGACGCCATGCATTTCAATATGTCTCCCTCAAAGAGCGAATTTTTCATCGGGAAACCATGGGACCATATCATCCACTCATCGAATCCGAAAAGAACTAAACGAGGGGTTTGGCCTGCCTGTTTTACTTTTACACAACCTATACGGGCACGTGCGGTCCATGTGTCGAACACTTGAAAAATGTAGTCAGGGAACTGGGTTCTTTGAAAATTTCCAAAAAAAAAAAAAAAAAATCCTTATTTAACGTATTAATATATTATTTAACCAAACCCAATCTATTTATTGTGCTTAAACTTTAAATGCATTTGTTTAGTTAAATTAAATTAATTCAAAGAAAATTTTCCAAAAAGCCGATTTCCCTGCATCCCTCTCCTGTTGTAAATGGTGAATTAGAGAGTTTTTTATGCATACTGTTTGGGATTACAAGTTTACAACAGGAGTCGTAGGTGAGCACCCTGTTTTCAACCAAGGAATGAATTCAAAAGGATTTCCCTCGATCCGCCTAAAACGTTGAAACAGCACGTTGGTTGGGAACCACGCGTTGTTGTTGCGTTTGGCTTTTCTAGCCTGCATCGCGTCGGGCTGTTGAGCACCGAGACTCGAGACTCGAGGGCGTCAATGGCCTAACGCCCTCCCACGGTCCGCATCCGACGGATTTGACGGATGAGAATGAAAATATAAAAAATAATATTAAAAATTGTATTAAAAATGAAAAAGCTCAAGAAATTTGGATTCTTTAGAACACCCCCTAATGTCAGCATAAGATATTATAATGTGATTTGCAAAACGAATGCGATCCAAGTATAAATAATCAAGCAATGAGCGTAGTACTTAATTTTTTTTCATTATGAATTTCTATCTGAGCATAACATGGAAACTCTATTTAGAAATTTGACCAGGTTATGGGGGGGTTCAAAATACTCACCCGACCATGTGCCCATGAGAACCCCTAGATTTTACATGCACCCACGTGTGTTAGCATACGTTTGGAGCAACTGGGGGGGAAATTTTTGCATGATCCATTTTCTCTGTGCCTGACAGAATGCACATGATCCGCGCATGGGGACCATTCATCGAGAACCGCATTGGATCATCCACATATAATAGGCCCGTAATTACAGAAGCATGTGGTAATTAAAGATATTGGCTGGCATATTCTTCGCAATAAGAAAGTGAATAACTTCATATGGACGGCCTTACCCGGCTTCGATGTTTCGGTGGTCCTTGGAAGCTGAGCTGTCATCTCTCATGTCAGATGGGCTCACGCATGAATTCAACCGTCCACAGAGCCATTGAAAATTGAAATGGGGCTGCGCTTTTGGATCGGAACCCTTTTCCAAGGACCAATACCTTCCAAATACAAGCACAAAATGGGGTTTGTCGAACTTTTCAAAATACCATATGAATGCAGTTGCTACCGAACATAACACTGCACTTTCCCCTCCACGGAGTGGGCATCCTTCTGCTTTTTTCTCTCCTTTTCCTAATTTGTTTATTTCCCCTTTTCAAGCCGCTCTAGCTTTGTGTGATACCCATGCATTGCAGATTTCAATGAATATAGCTGTATTTTCCGTGATGGTTGTGGTGGCAAGTACGACTGCTGGCTGCTAAAGCATTCAAGATTCAACAACGCCCGTCTAGCGCATCTCCGTTCGTCGGGGCTTCAGCCCCTGTAAACGAGAGTTTTGTCCCAGGATATGGAAACTGTGGTCTCCCGCATGAAAAGTTTTGATCTCTTCCTTGATAATATAAAGGAATCTGTAAGTATTCATGGGTTTAATTTGTAAAAATTAGATAAAAAAAATAAGATATTATAAAGTAAGAGTCCAGATGGAACAATTTAAAACAAGTAATGCCGGTCCCTCCGCAGTTCCGCACGGACTCATTTCAGAAAAATACCATGAATTATCAGCAAATCTGTGGAATCATAATACAAGGCGGGCCAAGGCGCGGGAGGAGTGCCTGAACATCGAGAGCAGCATCAGATTTTTCTATAGATGTACACTTCGTACAGTTAAATCTATCCGCAGCAATCAACATCAATGTTGCTCCAGCCGTCACTATCCTCTATGGCTCGTCTTGCTGCTCCTGCGTTATTCCCACAACGAATTAAATCCACCATCTCATTGGGACCATCTAGAAGTGGTAAAGGATGTGGCAAGGAAATTTTAGTTCTCCGTACCTGTATGTCTAAAGTCCATAGACTGAGATTGTCCCTCAGAAGTTGGGAGCCCGTTCATATGCGTCCGGACGACTTCGTTCGCTCCCTTCGCACGGGACTGCAGCCGTTGGATCAGGCGCGGGTTATCTACACCGTCCCAAATTTTCCTAGGGAGTATTTCAAAGAGGACGTCCAACCTATAGGAAGTATTTCCTACGTTTTTCTCGTAGGAAGCCTCATCTGAACCGTCTATATTGAATCGACGGCTTTGATTTCAAAGGTCATTTTCGGTAGTTGAAAATGTGTTTCCCCTTCGTTTTCATGCTCTGCTTCTCCCTTGCTTCTCCATGTTTCTCCCTTCCCTTCGTTTCCATGCTCTGCTTCTGCATGCTTCTCCCTTCCCTTGCGTTTTCCATACTCTGCTTCTGCATGCTTCTCCCTTCCCTTGCGTTTTCATGCTCTGCTTCTCCCTTCCCTTGCGACTCGCTGTGGAGCTTAGCCGGATTTGCTTGGAAGCCGACGGGACGGAGAAGGTGGAGACGACGCGGTGAGATCTGAGATGAGGGCTTCCGCATTGGAGACGACGCGCTGCCGATGAACTGCTGCTGCCAACGATTTGCTACTGCTGTCGACGACGTTCCTTTGCAGCAATGAAGCGGGCGGGTTCGAGTAGGGGTGTAAATCGGGTCGGGTTGACTCGGGTTGGGATAAATACAACCCTAACCCACCTTGTAAAATCTCAACCCAACCCTACTTTCAACCCTACTTTTCACACCTTAACCCAACCCTGTTTCAACCCACCTCAAATCGGTTCGGTTCGGGTTAGAAATCGGGCTAATAGATTATACATATTATCAATGTTAGTTAAGCTTTTGTTCACCCAAATTTCTAAAATAACAAAAAAGCAATGATAATTATAAAAAAATAAGTATTAAAAAGTTTTACGTAACTCAAAAGTGGAGGATAAGTTTTGTAATTGATTTATTTTTTTGCTTTTGTATTCTTTGAGCAATTGATGTCCCCTGCAAGTCAAAAAGTGAAAGCCAAGTAAAAGTATTGCAGTAAATTATGCAAAATGAAAAAACGAATATTATAGTCTTACTTACATTCTTAGTTGGCTTCCAATCAAAACTACAAACATCTCAAATTCCCAATTGACCTGTTCGTTATTTCAAATCACTAATGCAAGTGAACATCTAAACAACCTATTTACAATGCAATATAGGGTATGTTTGGCAATTGAAAGAAAAATTCAATTAAAACTTTTCAATCTAAAACTTTTCACTCTCTACAATTATCATATTTTTAACTATCATATTCTTTAATTATTTTTTCATATTTTCCTATACAACTACCCTACTTTTCAATCATTTATATACAACTATCCACACAACTAACCTATCTATTTTAACTTTATTCTTTTTATTACTCATCATTACCCCTATCATATCACATCAGTTGATAACTTTTACTCTCCAAAACTTTTCATCAAAAGTTTTATTCATTACCAAACACACTCATAACCAAATAATCCAAACATAATTTCACAACTAATTAACCAAATATATTTCCAAACCAAATAAATTCAAACAACATTTCACAACCAAATTGTCAAACATATTTCCAAACTTCACACAATTTTATTTAAATATCCAAACAACATGAATGAAATACACTCTCATAAACATATCCAAATACATATATTATGAAATCGGGTTGGTTTGGGTCGGTCAAATCGGGTTGACCGGCCCCCTAACCCGGCTCAACCCGATTTTGAAAATCGGGTCAGGTTGAACCCGATTTTCAAAAACCGAAACCCAACCATGGTATAAATCGGTTCGGGTTGACGCGGGCTCGGGTTGAACCCGACCCTATTTACACCCCTAGGTTCGAGCGATGATTGGCAGCATCGATCGGCAAAAGAGAAGAAAACTCGCAACATTATTTTTTTTTAGATTCAAGCGATTGGAGAACAGATCTGGTCCGGCGAGTTAGGCATCACAGTTAGCAAGCCATCGGCGAGTCATAGGTCTGTTCCGATCGGCGATCCAGCAGCCGACGGCTGGTGGATTTTGAGGCAGGTGCGCGGCTGCCGGCTAGGGTTGTTGCGATTTGTAGAGGGTGATGCACCGTGCCTCATTTGTCACGACAGATCCATAGAGAGTGATGCACCGTGCCTCATTTGCCGCGACGGACAGAAATTAGAGGGCTAGTGGTCTAGTGGACCACATGAATTCGTGCACATGCAGATTGTTATTTTTCAAAACAATTTTACAAAAAAAATTCAATAATCTAATAGAATCCCCAAATTATATAAATTTAATATTTGTATAAAAAATATAAATATCATACTTATTACATCAAAACCTCAATTTCAATGTAATTTCTCTTAACATTTTGTGAAAATGATATAAAATAACTACAAAATAATGTAATTTTTTATAAAGTTTCTATTTATATATTTTAAATAAACTTGTAAAAATAAATCTTTTATGTAGTTGGAATTTTTTAGATTTGTATAGATGTCCAATTATTCAATTCACAAATGTAGTCAATTGAAAGATTTTATATAAAATATAATTATCAAAAAGTTTTCATATAAAATCTTCTTAAGATGAAAAAATTTGAAAATTAGAATGGTGAAATAATTAGCTTAACGAAATTGAGCTTTAAATTTTAGCAAATTTGACCCTTAAATTTATGAAAGTTTACAAATCTAACACGAATGATTATTGTTGTGAAAAAGATTAGTATAAATTTTTGAAATAAAGAAACTATTACCATTGTAAAATGAAAAAAAAAATCTAATTCACTTCACTTCCCTGTTTTCATAATTTATTTTTGAATACTCTCGCTACTCTTTGCTTAAAATCAAATTTTTTTTAAAAAAATTACCTCAAACATGCATTCTTCATGTTAGGAAAACTTAACCGTATGCTTGTATATCTTAGGTTAAAAAAATCCAATCATATGCAAACATTGTTAATAAATTTTTGTAAATTCAATTTGATCTTTTTATTTTAATTTGACTTAAATAAATATTTATTTTAAATTATAACAAGCAATGAGACAGATGAGGGAACTCTACAAGCTTTAGAAAACTTAGCTTACTAAATTCGCAAAATAAATCAACATAATAAATTTATTACATTTATAATTAATTTCTTTAATTTTTATTTTAATTCTAAATAAAATTTATTTTTATTTATCAAAATAATTAAATAAAAATATTTACATTGAAGTTAAAATATCAAAATAATTATTACTATTTATTTGAAATAAATAATTTATCATCATTTAAAAATATTTATTTTGCAAGATATATATTTTAATTATTACTTTTCATATTTTTTTAAATTAATTTTCAATTTTATTTAAATTTGATTAACTTTGGTTGAATTTGATTAAACTTTATTTTGTTACAATGTTGGACCAATCCCATGAATTACTTAAAATCAAAAAAATAGAAGAAGCTTATGTGATCATTAAAAATTGTAGATATATTATAATTAAAGATATTATCTACTATTATTTTTAATTATACATTTATATTTCTTTTGTACATGTTTATATTATTTAGGATCATTAAAATCGAATAAAAGTCCAAGGATTATAAAAATTTAAAGATATATTGTAATCGAAGATCTAATTTATTTTTTTAGATATAATTATCAATATAATAATGGGTGTGAAAGGGCGCGTGGGTGGGAGGTCGGGTTAATTTTTATCTTTTTAATGGAGTGTTGCGGGTGCGTGAGTTTAATACAAATTTTTATCTTTTTATAAAGTTTCTTACCTTACTTTATTTTGATTTGCAAAAAATTTATAACAATTGAGGGTGACCGATATAATTTTTACTATTAAAAATGTAAATATCTTTTGTTTAATTTAATGCCTATATGTTATTATGAAAATTATCCTATATATTTTTTGAAAATTTTCAAATTTTTATTGTCCTTATTTACATAAAATCATACCACTTTGTTAAGATTTTATGGATATATCGGCTATATTTTTTATTTTTATTTTAAATTTATTAATTCTAGTAACAATAAATCACAATTAGTATATTAATATGTTAAATTTGTAATATAAACTGTAATAATATTATTATATAATTTTAATAAATTTTATTATAAAATTTCTATTAAATGTAGTTATTTACTAAATTGATTATTTAACCAATCCAAAAAAGAAACATATATTTATATATTAAATCTAAATTACAGTTATATATAATTTATTACAATTTTAGTTTTACAGTGTCATATATATAATAATTTTTACAGTTTTATATATTTACGTAAATTTTGATTTTATTTAATTTAAATTAGTTAATATTTTTAATTATAAATTTATATATTTATTTAGTTTTAAAATTATTTAAAGGTTTTGCGTAGTTCTGAAATGAATTATTAATTATATATCTTTTGCAAAATATACAAATTAGGTAAAATATTTATAAAATATCAAAAATTAGATACGGTTAGATGCGGTTAGACACTGTGAGATTAAGATGAATTTCATTAAATTGTATTATCTGAGTTTCGAATTCCGTAATTAAGGTGTAAATGATCTTATAAGGGGCCTAAGATCATATTACAGGTGTTAAATTATGATTAACTTATTAATTTAAAAATTAGATGCGGTTAGATTCGGTTATATGAGATTAGATTAAGGTGGATTTTATTAAATCATATTATCTGAGTTTTAAATTCCGTAATTAAGGTGTAAATGACCTTATAAGGGGCCTAGGATCATATTACAGGTGTTAAATTAGGACTAACTTATTAATTTCAAAAATTAGATACGGTTAGATGCGGTTAGACGCTGTTAGATTAAGGTGCATTTCATTAAATCGTATTATCTGAGTTTCAAATTCCGTAATTAAAGTGTAAATGACCTTATAAGGGACCTAAGATCATATTATATGTGTTAAATTAGAATTAACTTATTAATTTCAAAAATTAGATGCGGTTAGATGCTGTTAGATGAGTTAGATGCGGTTAGACGCTGTTAGATTAAGGTGAATTTCATTAAATCGTATTATCTAGATTTCAAATTCTGTAATTAAGGTGTAAATGAACTTATAAGGGGCCTAGGATCATATTAAAGGTGTTAAATTAAGATTAACTTATTAATTTCAAAAATTAGATGCGGTTAGACGTGGTTAGATTGAGATGATTTTATTAAATCGTATTATCTGGGTTTCAAATTTCGTAATTAAGGTGTAAATGACTTTATAAGGGGTCTAGGATCATATTACAGGTGTTAAATTAGGATTAACTTATTAATTTCAAAAATTAGATGCGGTTAGATACGGTTAGATGCGATTAGATGCTGTTAGATGCGGTTAGACACTGTTAAATTATGGTGATTTCATTAAATCATATTATCTGGGTTTCAAATTCCGTAATTAAGGTATAAATGACATTATAAGGGGTCTAGAATCATATTACGGGTGTTAAATTAGGATTAACTTATTAATTTCAAAAATTAGATGCGGTTAGATGCTGTTAGATCCGGTTATATGCTGTTAGATGCGGTTAGATACGGTTAGATTCTATTATATTCAGAAAATAAGAAATATTAATAAATCTTCAAAAAATAACTTTTAAATAATATAACATAACTCCTAATAAAAATTATATTTTCCAACTTTACCAATTGTAATGAAATCTTATTAAAAAATAAATTTTTGTACACAAATATTTTTAAAAATTGTCAAATAATGAAAAATTATGTCTACGTACATTTTAGTACTTGATCTAGCAAATGAATGGAATAAATTGAGATTTTGTACATATCTATTATCTAATACAAATTTTATCAAAAAGTCAAACATACTCACATTTTTAAATAAATATACTCATACTATAAAATTACCACAATGCCCGTACATTTTTTTTTCTCATGTGAAGGCTTCCCCTGGGTTGAGCCTCTTCAAAGAGTCCCTATGCTCAAATCGCCAAAATCCTTCTCGTGCTCCTTTTCCTCTCACCGGCCCCTTTGCCGAATGGGTCATCGCTACTCGCGTATCTTTCCTTGCATTTATCGTGCAAACCCATGTCAAATCAATTCTAGAGAAGCAACCAAATCTCTAGATTCTAAAATTGTTAAGTTCTGCATATTTGAGGAGGGCAATGGCATGCTCTACAGGAAGGGTTGCCTTCGCTTGAATTGTTGCTGCTTGAAAACTTAGATAGTTTGAAGGAGTGAAGAGACCAATTGAAGCTGAGAGGAGCCACAAGTGATCGCCGAAAATGGGTCTTCTTTGATTTTTCTTTTATAACAAAGGAGAGAGAGAGAGAGAGAGAGAGAGAGAGAGAGAGAGAGAGGGTTGGGGGGAGGGGGGGAGGGGGGGAGCCGGGATGATTGGTCTCAAAGATAATGAAAATATGTTCCTGTCTATCAGTTGAAGAATTGAGGAAAATAAGGATAGATTTGATGTTGTTTCATCTTCTCCAATCTGTTGTTCGAAGCGAATTTTTCTATGGATGTTACGATTATTTATACCTGAAATTTTTTAAAATGAGTTTTTAAAATTTTTTTCTTTTTCTTTTTTTTTTTTCTTATTGTCGATCATTGTCGTCAGAAAAAACTATTTGATTATCAATTAAATAAAATAATCGGATCGTTCTCAATAGAGGCTAAGGGTGTCGGCAGTTGGGTTCCATCGAATAACACTTAACCAATCATACGATAGCCATGAATGCACAAACCTACCTTGGTTCGGACATGATGGAGCACTGAACTCCCATGCTTTGATAGTACAACTTGAAACTTTGTGTACCTGCAGCAAAACCCATCTTCTTTTTCAATAACAGCAATGCTAGCAACAAACTCTCCACGAAATCAGTGAAGCCCCTACTAAAATCAGCGGTAAGAGGTAGTAATCCATCACCTTACACAGTTACTAATGATTAGCGACTAATAAAAAATCACATGCCCCAAACATCAACAACCGGACCAAACATTAACCCATTCTCACACGGTTTTTTGATAGCCACGCATCAACCAAACATTAAGCAGACAAAAAAAAACCTCTTCAAGAACCAAAACCTAAGAAGAGATCCCAATCTTCCATTTCTATTTGATGGCCACATGGGTTGTCTCCACATCGCACCAACGGCAGGGGCGATTGGTGGTGGAATTGTTGTAGAGGCCTTGTTCTGATTAGTGCTTGTTATCGAAAAGGAGGAAAAAGGGTGTTGCTGCTAGGAAGAAATTGGGATGCAGTGGTGACCTACAAGGGTGTAGTGACGACCGCGAGGATACAGCGATGACCGCTCGAGGGGATGGTGCCACCGGTGGCAGCGACGACCCAATTGACAAGGCTGGCTAGGGGGAGACAAGTGCAGGGAGGATTTCAGTGATTTGAGTTTTTTGATTTTTTTGCATTTACACCCTTATGCGGGGGCTTATTTGAAGATACTCCCTAAAAAAAATTTGAGACGGTGCAGATAACCCTCGCTTGATCCAACGGCTACTGCCACGCGCGAAGGGAGCAGACGAAGTCATTTGGACTTTGGTCTGGACGCATGTAATTGGGCTCCCAGAAGCAGTGTTGTCAGAACCGGATCGGACCGGAACTGGTCCTGGTTCCGGTTCTTCAAACAAACCGCTCAAACCAGACGAACTGCGGTCGAACTGGTAATCGCGGCTTGACCGGATTCGGCCGGTTTGAGCAAGAAAATAAACAAAAACAAACCATTGAAATCGAAAATGCCCCTGCTACTGGATTTGCCTCCCGCGCTCCCGCCCAAAATGAATATCCCTAGCTCTATGCCCTTCTCCCAATCTGCCTCCCATGCTCCCGCCTGAAACAAAAAATCTCTAGATCCCCCCATTTTGGATTTTCCTCCCCATCCCCAACTAGCTACCGTCCTCGTTTCCGGTCCTCTTCTCCGTCGATTGCTTCAGCCATCGTCGGCATTCGACTGCTTCCCCTCCCGCGGTCCCAACCTTCTCCCATTTCCTTTCCCTTAGCAAAACCTAGCCACCTCCCAGGTTGTTTGTGCCACCGTCTCTCCCACATCCGGCGCTAACCTCGTCAATCGTTGCCATCCTTCCATTTCCCTTAGCAGTCAGCAAAGGGCAACCCCAAGCTCGTGTCGCCCAATTTGCCGACTCACCCGCATCACCATCCTCTGACGTGTTGAGCTCCATTGTGTTTCGGCATCCAGACTCTCATGGCCGACACTTTTCAGGCCCATTTCTCCTCTTCGGCTCTCCTTATAGCCCTTCATGATGCCGATTGTCCTCATTTCTCACTATCGTCGACAAAAACCCACCATCTGTCGTCAACTCCACAAACTCCCTGCTTCTTCTCTGCTCCGGGCCGTTGTCGACGAAACCCATCAGCAAGTCCAGCTCCTGCCACTACAGTTAATATTTTTTTATTCTTCGCTGCAGTTAGTATTTAATACACCATCAGCATTGATTATTTTTTAAAATCGAAACAGCTTAAAATTTTATCTCATCTCTGTTTATTGTTTGTAACCATCTCGGCATCTCCTGATAAAATTTGTATTCATGTCAAATACAGAAATTGTAAAATTGTATTAATCGACCAAAATGTACTTATGTAAAATTACAACCGTATTTTCTAATTAAAAAGAAAACACGGATAAAAGCAATGATTCCAAAGGTTACTTGTATTGTTGCCCAAAATATATTTTTAATCCTTTTTATGGTAATATATTTTTAATCCTAATGTATGGTACGCGGGGGCATTTTTGTCTCCAAAGTAGGCGTGTAGCTCGTAAAATGTGACTTCTGCCGGGTGCAAGTATTATTGATTGAATTAATTTAAAACTTGATATTATGCATCTGGATTGTTGATGGACTGATTAATTGTATTGTATTATACCATAATACTGTTTTTGTTGATTTAATTGTGTATCCGTGTTGCTGTTGTTGATTGCATGATTTGATGAAATCATGAAAATGGTGGATTTGTGGATGCATAAAAATTCTTTCTTTATTCTATAATTTTGTTATTATATGTAATTTTATAATATCCAATATTATATTTTGCCGGAAGTTGGTCGTTGAGCATGTGAATGTAATTTTGTTATTATTATTATCATTATGAACGATTGAATTGATCAACCATTATTAATTTTTTTTTTAGATTCTTGTTGTGTTAGACATGTTTGGAAAAATGCAAATTATAAACATACCAAGGGAAGGTTCAAGTCAAGAGTCAAGGCTTATTATACATTTAAGGTTAGTTAATGAAGTTGATTTTTGCTAATTTAAATGTTATATTCGTGCTTAGTCAACGAATTTTTTGAAAATTTTCAATTATCTTTTCTTGGATGTTTTATTATGATAATTACAGTCTAATATATATGCTTAGGAGTTATAAGTATATAATTTTACCAATATATAATTATTTAAAAATAATTACACATTTATGACATTATAAATATGTTATGCTGATGTTACCGGTTTAAACCGGTTTGCTTATCAGGTCAAACCAGTTGGAACAAGATCATTTCCTTGATCGGTTCAATCGCCGGATTAGTTCGGACGATATTACCCAAAAGTTGCATTATTAAGGTGCTGTCTTTGTACCATTCATCACCCAATAGGGGTGCAACTCGGGTCGGGTTATACCGGGTTGGAGTGAACCCAAACCCTAAGCCAACCGGGTTGGAGTAAACCCAAACCCTAAGAATGTAACTCGGGTTCGGGTCGGGTTCGCATTGGTTTTGGTTTGGTTTCGGGTTAGAATTCGGGTTACCAATAAACTATTTTTTCCAAATTCAGTTGTAATTTAAAAGAAAATTATTGAAATATACATATATGTGTTTATGAAGTAAAGCCTTACGCTGAATTCTGCAACATACTTTCAAAGAATTCTATAATATTCTTTGAATGAACTCTACAAGCAATTTTTTAGCATCCTATAGACACAAATAAATGACAAATTAGTTAGTTTTATGACTAGTTGGTCATTTCTATTTAATAGCTAATGGAAATGACTCAAGTATACCAAATAGAAAATGAACATATCATACCAACTTTGTAGTTGAAACTAAACATTATCGTACAAATTGCTAAAATTGAATTCAAACTGAATATTTATCATACAAATTGCTAAAGTAAAAATTGACCACTTGTTATACCAATAAACTTAAAATATGAATCAAATTTATATTACAATCTGAAATTCAAACTAACAGATTTCTCATGCTAATAGAAAGTATAATATGAAATAGATTTATCATGCCGACTCAAATTCAAACATAATTTACATAACAGTTATTCAAAGTAACTAAATCTAAATACATTAAGCATAATGGTTCAACATTCCAATCTAATTTAAGTGCAATCCAAATTTAAAATGAAAATATAAACAAATATCAAGTTTAAATAAGTTTACATCTACTTTTAAACATATTCAAATTTCAAATGAGTTCATGTCTCTAAAGTTTCCAAAAAAACTAAAAAACTATTCGAAGACTTCCAAGTAATTTCTCCCTTGATTTTCATCTGCATTTCTAATGTCAAGTTCTTCCTCCTCGATTTACATATTTGAAAATAATATGCATCAACCTAGACGAAAAAAATGCATGCAACTGTTAATAATAAGAAGATAATAATTATAAAATATCATCCTAGAAATTAAGTTACCCAAGCATGCTTTGATAATGAAGAAAGAGGTGATTTGTCTAAATTAGAATTAGTAATGCCTAAAACATGTATATATATAGATTAATATCACAAAAAAACATGTATAATTGATGAAAAAATTATATAAACTACACCGGGTTCGGACCGGGTCGGGTTGAAACCGGGTCTATTTCGAAAAAATCTTAAAAATAAAACCCATTTTTGGGTTTGATACCGGGTCGGGTCGGGACGGGTCGGGTCGGACCGACCCGGTACCAAGTTGCACCCCTATCACCCAACATATCCAGCTTCTCAATTGCTTCTTCAGATGCCTGCAACCACATCTCCTGATTTTTTATTGGACAACAAATGCCACAATCCTTCTATTCGGAGGAAGTAATTCATGCACTTTCACAAAACTTGTAAATTAGTAATTTTTTTAAATTTTATTTATTAAAATTTAATACAGTAAAATAAAATTTTATCTTTATTCTTGTCATTATTATTTACATTATTTTATAAATCAAAGTTATAATGTACTTTAAAAACACACTATTTTGATTTATTAGTTTCGATGATATGTGACATTATTTAAAAATGTAAACTAGTTCAACCCAATTACAAATTCGAAATTTTGCCCAAAACCAAGCTCAAAACTTATGTAAACCTGAGTTAAACCCAACCCGAACTCACATATATAACTAGCATTAGAGTTTTGATTCACTCGACCCGGTAAAACCTGACCGAGTTGCACCCAAATCCGTAGGTCGCTGTCGGCAGCTAGTCCTCTAAATGCGGCGCCCAAACTGCACTCTTTTAATTGTAAAATGTCAACAATGATTACCAAACCTTTTAACTAGCACAACAACGATACCAACATGGACTATGTTTGGGAAGTATATGATATATCACATTTGGTAAGTTTTCCGAAATCATGATTTGGGAACCTCAGGCCCAACAAATGCTGGACTTCCCTAACATGATGAATGGGCAGGGGTGATCAATGAATTAAGTAAAAACGTTAGATAGATGGTAAGCATGCAGTGATGTAGACAGATCCATGCCCGCAATTGGTGAAGACCAAGGGATGGGCTCTCGTTTAATTTGTACTTTCTAGATACAATATACCAGTGTTGGGACATCAGGCCCAGATCCAAGATAAGCCATGTGACAAATGGGATACATGTAGTCAAGGTATCCAGCTCGGAAGTAGTTGAATGCCCTCTGTATCACACCTGCAAAGAAACAATTGACCCCTGAAGACAGTCAAGGCAGTTATCTTAAATCGAACCAACAACAAATCAGCCTAATAGCTCTAGCAACGTCGTCACTTCATCAACATTACTTGTACGTTGATCCAAACCCAAATGGGTCGAAATTTCCATTTCCTCTCGGTTTGGCATGGTTGAGGCTGCATTGGAAGAAAAGTGAGCGCGGAATGGATGCCCAGCTAACACAGCTAACAGGACAAAAAAGGGAAGATGATGTGAAGGCAAGTAGACGCAGGCACAAATACAAGCACCTAGGACGGTTGGGCAGCTACCTTCAAGGAAGAATTACATTTTCAAGATATAACTCTCAATCAAACAACAGCTGGAGCATAGGCGCCGACTGCTGTGCCACCAGCATGAGTGAATAGAGAAAAGATCACGTCTCCTGTAATAAGGTGTTGCCAACAGCATCGATAAGTCAAACTACGCAGGGTCAAGTATAAGATCTACTCCGCGACATGAATGGCTAACGCACTGATTCATCATTATCTCGTTAATATAAATGATAATAACGGCGCCATTCGAAGTTAAATCCAGTGGTCAAAATGGTTCAACAAAGGCGGTATAACTTCTATCGTTCCGATTCTGGGAATCTACTTTGATCTACAAAAGGTAGCAGATGTTAGATGAGGAGTGGGTTTTCAGAATATTAACCAGTTAATATTGGATTTAAGTATTGCGGAAGTATACCCGACATCATAAATTCCACTTAGAATAACAGAAATAATATTGTTGAGTGAAGATTTTTCTCCTACGGTACTTTCTCCCCGTAATACTTGTAGCCAATGACAATCACAAAGTGTAAAATATGTGTAGAAGGGACTCAAACTCCCCTACTTAAATAAAGCTTCTCATTATGCTCAATTAGAAAGAGAATCAACAACTTAATGAAATTGTCATATTTCTAAATATACGGAGCTTCATTTTTATGCAGTATCTTAAGAGCTACTATATTAGGTCACTTTACAAAATCTAACAATTAACACCACTATTTCTGCTTCAATTGATAAAGAAAGCCCCTATAAAAATTAACATACAATAGCTTCTCTAGAAGAATCAGATAAAGGCAATGGCAAAAACTACCAGATCCACACAACACCACCTGAAACAATTAATATTTGGAATGAAAATTTTTCATGCCTAATGTCCATATTTACTATAACCACGCATCTAATTAGAAGACAAGCGTGCCTAGCAAACCAAAATTGAGGTTAAAAACGGCAACATATATATTACCCTCATACTTAAGGAAGCCTTACAATAATATCAACTATTTAAATAAATTTTAGTAATTTCAAGAAAATGATGCAAAACTTCATGATCTTCATCAATGTTTGACATCAAAGCCTTGATTCCACTTTGTCAAGGATCATACAGGTATACAATGCAATTCTAGTCTTTAATACACACACTGGACTGTCTAATTAAATTTATGCCATCAAAACTGAATTGGTTGTTCACCCAATTATTTGTCGACCGCTGATCATTTGCAGCCGTGCGTCCAGCCCAAAAATATATTTTTTTAATTTTTTTTCATGGCCAAGTAAATTTAGGTGTATGAAATCTATAAACCAAGTTTTACCATTTTTGAATGTTTTTAAGTATTTTTTTGGATTTTTAAATGCAGTAGCATTTCCGTAATTTTTAGAGATCCAAAAATTACGAAAATGCTACTGTATTTAAAAATCCAAAAAAATACTTAAAAACATATAAAAATGTTAAAACTTGGTTTATAAATTTAATACATCTAGATTTACTTGCCCATGAAAAAAATAAAAAAAAATAAAAAATATATGTTTTTGGGCGCATGCGTCCGGCCGCACAAGATCAGGCCTCTTATAATCTTATTTGCCCGATCCAGTATAAAACCAATTCAACCATATTTAAACTGGCCACTGTATTATCGCATATTTCTACAATGAGCAACTTATATTCCAGTTAGACAGGAGCATAAGCCCTATCTGACTACAGCATGCACGTTGACAGTGTACCGTAAGAACCAGAATGCGTTTAGGCAAGAAACCACCTGAGTCCTAATCTGGCTCACCGCTCGTCCCCGTCGCTCCTATAAGAACCAGCATCCACCATTCCGATTCACAGATCACAACCCATCCCTTCCAATGGGAAACTACATCCACTCTCTCCCACCCTTCATTCCATCCCCTCCTTATAAACCCCCACCTCTGATTTCCACTGCACCGCATGTTTCTCATCTCTAAACCATGATATGTTAGAGTTATACTCCTATTAGGTGTCCTAATTAGATAATAAGTCTTGGATTTAAAGATAGCCCAGTCATATCTGAATTGCGTACGCAATCCGAGTCCAGGTAGAACTGCACTTCTACTTGAGTCATGATGGGAAGGGCTCTATAAATAGAGGAGTCTAGGTCCCTCTCTCACACAGTTCATATCGCTAGTGGTTCCCATTTGCTGCTAGTATTATAGGGAGAAGTGTTGAGGGAGAAGACCTTGTACTCAACTCGGTCTACAGGTAGAATCTACACACACATGGATTCAGGTACGCTTCCGCATCACATGATTTCCAACATGTGGTATCAGAGCACACATTTTGATTTTGGGTATGAAAGATTCCACCCATGATTATTTAAGAATTTTCAGAATATTCATGTGATTATTATTATTTTGGATGCATTAATCTAAAACATGTATGGATGCAAGCATATTTCATGCCTGTTGAATCATGTTACATGTTTCGGTTCCACGTACATGTTTAGGATTTCTATTTCTTCATAATCTAATATAATAATAATAACACATGGATTCAGATCCCGTTATTATGAACGGGATATCGGGTATAATTTCATCGGGCATTGCTGCTATTAATCTGTAAAAATAAAAACTAAAATAAAATAAAATAAAATAAAATAAAAAGGGGAAGAAACCATGCCCGATTGCTGCCTCCCATGGATTCAGCGCCGCCATTCCCTCTGTTTACTGTTGCCGGTTGCCGCCGGGAAAAGGGCAGCCATGACAAAACCTGTTGGTGCCGCAACGCCGGGCTGAAGCTTCTGCTGTGCTGAAGCCGTGGCTCTGCCGGAGATAACGACGGAGACGCTGTTTACCAGCGGCAAACAGCCATCTGGAATTTGGCCGGTGACGCCTGCTGCCCGGATGCGAACAAATATGCGCTGCCGGTTTTGCATCTGTTGCCGGTTGTTGCTGCCAGAGAAGATGCTGGACGAGTTGCCGCCGTCGATCCACTGCTGAACAAAGAGCTGGTGGATTGGCTACCGAAAAGAAGAACTGGAGCGCAGCGGACGGCGGGGTACCGGCAAGGGCGACGACGGCCAGCGGCACTGGACTGCAGCCGGAGAAGAAGCCGTGGACTGGACGGTTGGATGCGGCATGCCTGAAGCCGCTGAAAGTCGCTCGAACGGCTGGTCGCAACAGCTCCGGAGCTGGAGAAGAACCAGGTGGCGTGCACCTATGGCGTGCGGCGGCCAGCGGGCAGGGGCGACGACTCGGCCAGCGGGCTGAAGCTTCTGGATGCGGCGGATGCAGACTGCCGGCAACGGCAGGCGATCGGCGGCAGCATGTGCCAGCGTCGGCGGCAGGCTTGGGCAGCAAGATGGGTTTTGGGGGCGGCAGCTGCTAGGGTTTTCTCGGTTTGGGGAGAAGATAACAGATATTTTTCATTAAAACCCTTGGCTAGAATTTTTTTCAAATAAAACCCCCTTTAGATACCCATTTTGCATAAACTCACTCTTTTTGGCTAATTTTACAAATGGGTTTCTCCCTCTTTAGCCGGGCTTGGGCATTTTCGGGCCCGTCCACTAAGCCCATAAAGAATAGCCCAATAAGCCCATTAGTTGGCCCAGTTTTGCTAAGCCCATTTCAGGGTCCTTTGTGCCTGGGCTTGAACCAACATTATTGGCCTATGCGGTTGGCCCATTTCAGAAAGCCCAACTTCTCAAGCCCAGATTACAGGCCCAAAATGGGCAGCCCATTGGCCCAAATCCAACTGAACACGTGGCCCATTATGAACCGTTAATACATAAATTAACATAATTCTTGATTCTATTATCCAAATTGAACGATCCAATAGTCGTTTTCTATGTTTTTGGCTATTCTGGATCTAATGGAAGGGTCTGATTAAGCTAAATAGGTCCATAAATATGACTTTTGAATATTTATGCAATTCTTTTGAATTATATGTGCAATTAATTCATGTGATTGATATATAAATGCCTAATTAGCAATATATATATTTGTGATGTATTGCTTTCCAATGGATTCAGCATTAATTCATGAGATTCTAACTGCTTGATTAGCAATTTATTTATGATTTCTTGCTTTCAGTTATTTTTCAAGCATACAATGTCTGTGTATATATATATATGAATGATTATAAATTATGATTATTAAATTTTATAGTGAGAATTACATTCCACGGCATGACTGGAGGTTGGTGTCTAGGCAAGAGGTATTGAAGAGGATCACGTGGTTATTTAATTAGGTCCCTGCTATGCAGGGGGTGCCTCCCACTCCCCACCTCACTTACTTGGCTGACCAAAAGAAATAATATGAAATTTAATCTCACATAATGAATTTAATAATCATTATTATTGAATTATTCATATATATCTGTAATAATTTTGATTGTGTATTTTAGTTGCCCTAAAGGGTCCAAAATACATTTTTTAAAATTATTGTTATTGATTATTATGCAATTTATGTTTAATAAATATTGTTCATCTTTATATCTTTGTTGCCCTAAAGGGTCTAAGATGTTTAGTTAATCAAAATTATTAAACAAAGAGAGAATCATATGATTTTTCTCTCATCATAGAAATTGCATCATTAAAGAATATTATATTATAGTTCTACCCGAAGGTAGCTATAATTTAATATTTATCAATAATTAACTAGAACTTCATAAACGCGGGAAATTTTCTACCCAAAGGTGGGGATTTCTTGACTTTGTGTATTCTTAATTAATTATTGAATATTATTGTTTATCATAGCATTATTGAATATAATCATGCATTATTGCTTGTGTGGTTAAGTTTTATAATTTTAGCTATGATTAATTAATGTTAATATAATTGTTACATAATATTTTATCTGAATCATAATGGTAACGTGAGCTTAATCATTGTTTTACAGCCATGGCTCCTGTTCCTCAATCTCATCTGTCTAATATCCCGACACTTAATGGATCAAATTATTCTGATTGGCATGATCAATTACTTATCACATTAGGATGTTTGGACCTGGATTTAGCACTTCGTGTTGCAAAACCTAATGATATAACGCCTGAAAGTACTGATAGTCAAAAGATTCAATTTGATAAATGGGAGCGTTCCAACAGGTTGTCTCTTATGATTATAAAGAGCACAATCGAAAGGAATATCAGGAGCTCTATTTCTAACCCTGATAATGAAAGTGCCAAAATTTATCTTGACTCAATTAAGGAAAAATTTAGTGGGTCAGATAAAGCATTGGCTGGAATGCTCACTAACAAATTGACTTCAATGAAATATGATGACATTTGTGGAGTGCGAAAGCACATAATGGAAATGTCAAATATAGCTGGGAAACTTAATGAACTAGGGGTGAAAATCTCTGACTCTTTCCTAGTCATATTTGTCTTAAACTCTCTTCCATCTCAGTTTTCTCAATTCAAAATTTTTTATAACACACAAAAGGATAAATGAACTTTAAATGAATTAATATCCATGTGTGTACAAGAGGAAAAGAGATTAAAGCAGGATGGATCAATGACTATCTATTTCGCATCGACTACTAAGCAGTACAAGTCAAAGAAAGGAAAAGGGAAGAATAAATTTCCATTAAAGAAAGGCTTAGAGGATGGATTAAAAAAAAAAGACCGCTGAGAAGTGTCATTTCTGTAAAAAGAAAGGATATTTTAAGAAAGATTGTCTCAAGCGGAAGAGTTGGTTCGAAAAGAAAGGTAACAATTATGTACATGTTTGCCTTGAAACCAATTTCATAAACGTATCCTCTAATTTATGGTGTATTGACTCTGGTGTTGCTATCCATGTTTCAAACTCTTTGCAGGCATTCCATTCAACCCGCAACCCAAAACCACATGAGTCGTCTATTTTAATGGGCAATCTGACCAAGTCTAAAGTTAAAGTAGTAGGAAATTGCAGACTTCGCCTTGACACCGGGCATTTTTTAGAACTGCATGAAGTTTTCTATGTTCCGTCCATTTCTAGAAATTTAATTTTTTTGCCAAAACTTGATGTAATGGGATATTCTTTCAGTTTTGCAAACTCAAAGTTTTCTTTATTTAAAGATTCTATTTTAGTTGGAAATGGAACATTATTTAATGGTTTATATCAAATAAGTGCAGATTGCTCATTTATTAATTATTCATCCACCTTAAATGTATGTGCTGGTAATAAACGTGGTATGATTGATGAAAATTCCTCCATATTGTGGCATAAAAGGTTGGGTCACATATCGAAAGAAATGATGCAAAGATTAGTAAAAGACGGGGTATTACCTACTCTAGATTTTACTGATTTTAGCATATGTATCGATTGTATTAAAGGAAAACAAATCAAAACTCAGAAAAAGAGTGCCACGAGAAACAATGGACTTTTAGAATTGATCCATACCGATATTTGTGGTCCATTTTCATCATGTATTGGAGGTGAAAAGTACTTTATCACGTTTATTGATGATTTCTCACGTTATGGTTTTATTTTCCTATTACATGAAAAGTCTGATTCTTTGAATACTTTTAAAATATTCAAAGAATTAGTAGAAAAGAAATTGGATAGGAAAATTAAAGTTGTGAGATCTGACATGGGTGGTGAATATTATGGTAAACATGGTCAATTAGGTCGAATCCCTGGTCCATTTGCTAAATATCTAGAAGAAAATGGTATTGAACCTCAATATACGATGCCTGGAACTCCCCAACAAAATGGAGTTGCTGAAAGGAGAAATCGTACTCTTATGGATATGGTGAGAAGTATGATTAGCAACTCATCTTTACCCTTATTCTTGTGGAGTGAAGCCTTGAAAACTGCTATGTATATCTTCAACAGAGTTCCCAGTAAAGCTGTTCCTAAAACTCCATTTGAGTTATGGACAGGCAGGAAACCCAGTTTGAGGCATATGCATATTTGGGGTTGTCAAGCAGAAGCAATGATACTTAACCCACAAGAAAAGAAATTGGACCCAAGGACTATTAGTTGTTTTTTTATTGGGTATCCAGAATGGTCTAAAGGGTATAGATTTTACAGTCCGTCCCATAATACTAGGATCATTGAGACTGGAACAGCTCGATTCATTGAGAATGACGAAAATAGTGGGAGCATAACTCCACGAAATGTGGAATTTGAGGAAATTACAGATTCTTCCTCTAGTTCATCACTTATAGATGCAAGAACTGGGATTATTGATCATAACATGACAAACCAACAACCAGTAATTGCTATGCAGCCCACGGAAGAGAATAATAATGAATCGATCTCAATTCCAATTGACATTCACCAAAATGATAATGTAGAACATATTAATGAGCCAAGAAGGTCTAATTGAATAAGGAGACCTGCTATTTCAGATGACTACATTATATATTTGGAAGAATGTATTGACGATCCTTGTATTAAAAATGATCCATTAAATTTCAAAGAAGCCATTAATAGTGAAAAGTCTGAATTATGGATCAATGCTATGAAAGATGAATTAGAATCCATGTTTCAAAACAAAGTTTGGGATCTTGTTACGTTGCCTAAAGGGAGCAAACCTGTTGGTTGTAAATGGATATTCAAAACCAAACGGGACCCTAAGGGTAATGTAGAAAGATATAAAGCCAGACTTGTTGCCAAAGGATTCACACAAATAGAAGACATTGATTATAAGGAGACATTTTCACCTGTCTCCAGAAAAGACTCATTCAGAATTATTATGGCATTAGTGGTTTACTTTGACTTAGAATTACACCAAATGGATGTAAAGACGACATTTCTGAATGGGGATTTAGAAGAGGAGGTATACGTGGTGCAGCCTGAAGGATTTGAAATTGAAGGAAAGGACACATTAGTATGCAAATTAAAGAAATCTATATATGGACTTAAACAAGCCTCCCGACAGTGGTATTTAAAGTTCAACAGAGTTATCACTTCCTTTGGATTTTCAGAAAATATTGGTGACCAATGTATATATCTAAAGTTGAGTGGGAGCAAGTTTATATTTTTGATCCTATACGTAGATGATATTTTGCTTGCTACTAATGATTTAAGTCTTTTACATAACACTAAAAGTTTCCTTTCTGAACATTTTGATATGAAAGATATGGGCGAGACATCATGTGTCATAGGAATTGAGGTCCATCGAAATAGGCCTAAAAGACTTCTAGGGTTATCACAAAGGGCATATATCAATAAAATTTTAGAAATGTTCCAAATGTCAAATTGTTCATCATGTGAAGTGCCAATCTTTAAAGGTCAAAAATATGGTCTGCATCAGTGTCCACAGAATGAGATTGAGAAACAGGAAATGAAGTCCATCCCATATGCTTCTGCTCTTGGGAGCATGATGAATGCTCAGGTTTGCACACGTCCTGACATCAGTTATGCTATGAGATTACTTGGAAGATATCAAAATAATCCAGGAATGGAACATTGGAAAGCAGTAAAGAAAGTAATGCGATATCTCCAAGGAACTAAAGATTATAAGCTCACATATGCAAAAAACCGATCAATTAGAAGTGATCGGTTACACAGATTCAGATTATGCTGGTTGTACAGACAGCAGAAGATCCACGTCAGGCTATGTTTTCCTATTAGCCGGTGGAGCAGTTTCATGGAAGAGTGGGAGACAAAATCGTGTAGTCGACTCTACCATGGAACCTGAATTTGTCGGCTGTCATGAAACATCCTCACATGCACTTTGGTTGAGGAAATTTATCTCAGAGCTTAAAATTATGGATTCTATCTCTAGGCCTCTGAGAATCAGTTATGACAATTCATCAGCGATTAGCTTCTCCAATTACAGAAGAATTACTGGCGCTAACAAGCATATTGATGCTAAGTTTATGTCAGTGCAAGAAAGGATTAATGATCATCTGACATCGATTAATTTTGTTGGTACTGCTGACATGATTGCTGATCCCATGACTAAGGCTCTGGCGCCTAAGGTCTTTTCTGGACATATAAGAAATATGGGTCTTATTATGTGGGATAATTATTGATGTAATCGATACACTTTGAGATCTCATGTTGGATGATTATTATTTTTTGTTTCATTATGGTATTTTTTTGACAATTTCATGTGATCTGGAAACAAAAGATTTTATCTATTTGATATTAATGTGGGACATTAAAATCATATAATTGTAAATCTACCATTAAGAACTTAGTCAAGTAAATTTGTTAATATCGTGATGCATGGAAGGAAGTATGTTTATATGAGCATATAACTGCCATGATCCATGTTAACAAATTTTCTTAACTTAAGTATTAAAGTTGGATTACGTATGTAATGACTAGGGCATGTTTTTCAAATGAGTGCACTCGTCCGGTAATTTTTCAAATGTTAAATCCAAGGATTATATTTTAATATAATTTTTTTTTCTTAATTTTATTTTAATTAGGACAAGTGGGAGAATGTTAGAGTTATACTCCTATTAGGTGTCTTAATTAGATAATAAGTCTTGGATTTAAAGATAACCCAGTCATATCTGAATTGCGTACGCAATCCGAGTCCAGGTAGAACTGCACTTCTACTTGAGTCATGATGGGAAGGGCTCTATAAATAGAGGAGTCTAGGTCCCTCTCTCACACAGTTCATATCACTAGTGGTTCCCATCTGCTGCTGTATTATAGGGAGAAGTGTTGAGGGAGAAGACCTCGTACTCAACTCGGTCTACAGGTGGAATTTACACACACATGGATTCAGGTACGCTTCCGCATTACATGATTTCCAACATGATACTCACTCATCGTAGTCGCAGACCCTTGGCCCGCCTTCTTTGGCCGCAATGTTGTGTGAGCCGCTTGCCTTTGTTGCCAGGAGCAAGTTGGACCAAAATCCTGCTCTCTCAAATGAGAAGTAAATCATTAGCCCTACGAAATCAATCATGACAGCGAAGGTGATGCTTAAACAGCTGTAGACGTTCAATTGTTCTATTGCCCTATTTCTCCAACACATCGAGTTTGATCATTCAACTGTTTTTTAAGTGAATCAGACAGGACAAAGTCAATTAGGCCAGTACTGTCTGATCCTCACGACTTCTATCTAATTTTGCACCACCTCTTTACTATTAGGCTAATACTGCGGCTCATAAGTTTACGTCCGCAGTCCACAATTCTATCTAATCCATCTTACACATATGCTTGCTTACCAAGTTTTTAAATTTTTCTTGGCCAATATGCTCTATAATAAAGTAAGGGTGTGTTTGGAAATGGATAAAACTTTTGACGAAAAATTTTGGACAATAAAAGTTATCAAATGATGTGATATGATAGAAGTAATGATGAGGAGTAAAGATGATAAAGTTAAAATAGATAGGTTAGTTGTATGGGTAATTGTGTAGACATGATTGAAAAGTAGAAAAATTGTATAGGAAAATGTGAAAAAATAATTAAAAAATATGATAGTTGTGGAAAGTGAAAAGCTTTAGATTAAAAAATTTTAACTCGACATTTTATCACGTTACCAAACACACCTTGAGTAAGTTTCTGGTCGACTAGTCACGATTTCCAGAAAGGAGAAATTGTTCCACCTTCTAAGGACTAAACGTCAGAATTAGCGCGATAAATCGGAGAAAATTTCACTATGAGACAGCAAACTACACAAACCGTAAGAGATATATCCATCAGAAGCCAGAAGGAAAACGAATTACTAGATGAATAAAAGGGTAGACATGTTTCCACGCAAAGTACCAAACAAAAAGGATCCATCCGTAACCCATGCTAACCACTTTGCGCTTTGAAAATTTGTTTTATCACTTTTCCCTTGGAAACTATCAAGTAAATTACGCAGATGAAATGGTCCAAATATCTGGAAGCGATCGAGTACACGAAAATGATTTCAAAAGAAGTAAAGCAGAACGAAGGAATGAACCATATGTGTTTCATACTTTTCCTTCTTATTTTCCTTCTTATTTGTGAAGAAAAGAAGCAGATCTGTTTTGCCAAATTACAAGCCTTCTCTGGCGAATTCAAAATCTCGTAGAAGAAAACAGAGAAATTGATAGCGAGGCTGAGCCTTATTGGATGTGTTGGGGTTGATCAGCAACAGCAACATCCTGCATTTGAATATCCCCAGCCAGAGAAAATTAGTAACCATAGACACATAGGGAAAACCTTATTGATTAAAATATTAATCACTCTAGAATTTTTCATGTTAAATCACCAAGAAAATAAAATCATAAGCGGAAGCATATCTGAGTCCATATGATCTTTAAAGTTAATGTCCTAAGGTTTTCTGGAGAAGGTGACTCCTCTTTTCTAAAGATGGTATGTTAAAAAAGAAACCTAAAAGATGCATAACCTGGGGACCACAACCGTATATATAGCATACACATCTTTCTAATTTCTAATTTAACCCATCATAAAAATAGAAATTAGAAAATATGTAATAAGGTATTTACACATAAGAGACCCATACTCTGTTAGGTAATTTGGGCCCATAAAACCTACGTAATTACTTTATAATTTTTGGCCACTATTTATGATAATGTATATATAATTATTATATATTTGGTTGGGACTTGGGACTTGGTCACTTGTATTGTCCACCGTTGAGTAGGATTTGGAAGCTCTCCACAGCGAGTGCCAAGAATGCACCGCATCATCGACCATGTGTTGTCGCCCTGTGTATGCATGCGGCTTTACAAGTAGACTAATTCAAGTACCGGAGCAAGGTATGGGTGCATTTTACGTGGAATAGGTTCACAATGTACCATATTCTTATTTTATTTTAAGAAGCTTCTACCCTAAATAGGCCGGGTCGGATTAAGGTTTACTCATTTATCTTTTGTCAAGGTATGGTCAAATCTAGTTTTGATTTTAAAAAGTGGTTTAAAATAACCTTATGTTACATTTGGAAATTATAATTTTACTAATTTTACCTAGAAATCTATAATCAATATAATAACATTTCACGGTAAAAAAAATACAATAACATTGTTAAAAATGCGTTTATTAAATATCTAACTAATAACTTTCTATATCTTCAAAAGATATGTGTTATATTTTTAAAGAATTATAATTATTTACAATCATTCATTAATAGGTTTGTTTCCGAACACCCGTAATGACAATTCGATTTATCATCATTATCATCATAAGCAATTTTCCACCAATGTGGGGTTGGTTGCATGGATTCTGTTGTGCTATTCTTAGCGATTTAAAATATATTTTCAGAATCCATATGAGATGCGGCGGTAATTTTTAATAACACCGGCTGCTAGCCTGACAATTCGATTAAGCGGGATTAATATCTACTTTTGATCATATTTTCAAAAGGGTGCACTAACAGGGTCATTAATGTTACTAAAATTTTGCACTTGCGCCCCCCCATCATGCCTGAATCGCCTCCCTCGCTGCTCGCAAATCTTCCTCCCTCCCTCTAATCTCTTCCTCACTTGCCCTTTTTCCTTCTCCTCCCTTCAAATCCCAAAATTCTAACCTTAGAAAATCTACCACCACCACTCCTTCTCATCCTCTTTTCTTTGCTTGATTCTCCTTTTACTCTACTCCTCCTCCCTTCCACATAGGAACTCCTTACATTGATTGTTGCGTTTCCCTTCGATCAACAGCCGTGAAAAAAGTAACAGACTCTTGCCATGTCCATTCCATTCTCCTGGGCTTTAGCTAATCTTCGCCACTATGTCTCTTGCCTTCTCATCATTAGCGCCTCTTTCTTCCTCTTCATTGGTCTCCTGAGTGTTGATTTGGCACCCTTGATATTGGGAAGAAGGCTCACATGTGCACACATGGCACTCTCTGTTAGACATTGGCGATCGTTCACATCTACCCAAGATGGGCGTACATTGGTAATTGGTTGCTCAGTGCCACTGTGGAATGCAAACTCTTTTCTGGGTTTGTCCTTCATTGGGAAGCGTGAATGAAAGGAACTGCCATGGCCCAACTAAATAAGAGAAAAATGAAAGAATTTGGGTCAAGGGCACTTTCCACCGAGCTTACATTGGTCTTAAATCTCAATTCAAATGTTGATTTCTATTTTCATTTGATGCTAAAGTCAAGGAATGTGTGTAGTTTTGATGGCTGACATTTGCGATTTAGTTGTATCTAAATGTATAGTGCAACTTCTTTGTTTAATTAGAGAGATATTTTTTGTGAAAATATTCCACAATTTGTATTTTTGACTTCAACTATAGAGTGCCAAGAGCCATCTAAAACATGAACACCAGATAATCTATAATCTGTCGAGTTGAGCTAAACACTAGTGATGGAGGATATCTTAAATTTCACCATGTTTTGTATTTTCTATTGTAGGCTAGGGCACATCTAGAAAGGTCAAGCTTTGATGGCCTTTGGACAAAGGACCTTCTGAAATTCGACAACTCTTTTTGTGTAAGATTGGCTGGAATTAGTCATTTTTCTTACCCAATAAAACATGTGAATTAAAATCTTCTTTTTTTTCTAGTTCTTACTAAAAAAATTATATTAGGGAGTTGCTGAAAGGGGATGAGAAGGGACCGTTGAAACTTCCTACAAACAAAATTTTATTGGAGGATCTTGAGTTTTGAATCTAATAACATTTAGATCACCAAAAAGGACCAGGAACCCTTGGCCTTATTATGACTTGGCGTGTAAAGGGGCATTCAGTTAAATAGCTCGTTGTTAGTTTCGTATGCACAATATTTGTGGTTTTCATTCTCCCTTAATAAGGTGTGCTTTTATGGTTCTTAACACATTTTTTTGACTGCCCTAGGAATAAACTACATACTATTATACATATCCTACTTCCTTTATACATTCTATAGTGTACATCTGATTCAAATAGATACGCGTGTATGCTATCCAAAATTTCAATGTTCATTTTCTTGCTAGATATGGGTGAAGATGCTTGAAGTTTTAGCATAAGATCATTCTTAGTTCATTCTCACTAAGCAAATTGATTTACTTTAGGTTTCTTGTTATACAAAGAGAGGTTCTATGATGATTTTGTACATGACAATCTGTGGCATAGACCACGAGAGATTCTAAAAGCCCCGAGCCAAAGTAAAAAAGAGAAAAATAATTATTGGTGATTCATCAGGTGTGCTATAGCCTTGCTGAATTAGAATGATAGTCCTATTTTTTCTTCATTAGCTTACGTGGTTCTGCTTGAGATGATCATAAGATAGAGACGTACGAAGGTTGATGATGTTGCCCAAAAGGACTTCAAGGGGAATTTGGTGGAGTGGGTTGCTTATCTTCACAAGAAATTCATTCTTAGGCATACTATTGATAAGCCTTTGATTCGGAAGGGCATCAACTATGACATCTCCCAGTGTTAGTTTTGTAATTTCTAGTGTTGCACATGATCTAGATTTTCTTTAATGAATAAATATTTCTGTACTTTTTCATTATGAAAAGTGCAAGAGTTTACTTTTTCAAATGATTAGTAGAATTATGCATATTCAATGATTGTAATACTATTATCAATTTGTAATGAATAAAGATTTCTTATAGTCCTAATAATTATCACAAGTGTATCTGGTATTTCATTTACCAAACATTCTTGTCAAACCTATTAAAATGGTTCTTCTAATCTCCTTCGTGAAATTATTACAAATACTAATCCATTAGAAATGCAATCCGCTAGAATAAGCATGAATATATGATTTTAGCATGATTATTGATATTAGATTCATGTGAAAGGAAGAAGAGAAGATCATTTTCAAGGAAATTAGACAAGAGGAAAAACCAAACAATTAAAGACAATTACGTTACTGAAAAATAAAATTAAACCAAATTATGAATGCAATTAAGCTGAAAGCTATTGAGTGTGCGGTAATGACATTGTTGAAAATCAAGAATGCCTAATATGTGGCACATAAGTGAATGACAAATACATTATTATCATCCCAAACGACAAGAATACAAATAAAATAATACATATACAATGCTCCCTATAACAAAGCATTTGAAAGCATGAACCAAAGAAATCCATCGATTTCATTCATTCACTCCAATGAACTGATAACAAGAATAAATATTACCACAAACTAAGAAGTCCATACAATAAAAATTATTTTCAATGTTGTTAGTCATTACTAGCGAAATTATATAACATCTCCAACAAATAAACAAGTTTACAATGTTAAATACAAGATAATAGCAAAAACAACACCAGCTTAACTAATGATCATGCCAAAAGCCCTCTTCATGTTGACCTTTTTTCACGTCTCTTTTTTTAGTGCTTGTTTCATTTTCAAGTCCCTCTTAACTGTTACATCCCTTAATTGTTGTATTTCATCCTTCAAATCGTTGTTCATAGAGCCAACAAAAGTCTATTTGCCCTTCAAACCTTGCCCGTGAAAATAATTTTATCTATCATCGCAATATTTATAATGATATCAAATATTTTAAAAGTATGGCATAATTCTCAATACAAGAAGTACTTGTATATGTGTGACACTTGTACATCATAATTAAAATAAAACAAATTGAATACCTAAAATAAATTTAGTTGCAATCTAGTAATAATAACAACAATAATGATAAGAATAATAATAATAATAATTCATACGCTTTCATTTGGAGTTTACGGTATGTTGGTACAGGTATGCTATTAGTATGAAGCTTTTTTTGTTTCCTTAGAAACGTAGATAGGAAAACAACAACTAGATGGGGTTCTTAATAGTGGGTGGAAATGATCATTTAATTTATTTATATGCCACTATTAAGGTTTTTAATTTTATTATGTACACTAATCATGAGAAATTCAAAGACAAAACTAGTTTCTGAATTATGGTCACTACTCACAGGAGAAATTTTCAACACTATCATTGCAAGCAAACTCTTTTCTAGGATGCAGAACCTTCATGAATATATTTTTTGCCTTTTGCTATTTTACGAATATATAAAAATTGGAAGGGAGCTACAGCATACATGACTTCAACAGAACACAAGGATCATGTAGGCGCAAAATCTAATTAATTTATTGTATCAATCATGCGAATATCCAACCAAAAGAAGTACAAACACCAGGAAAAAGGCACGTAAATAATAATATACTTTTTTAAAAAATGCAAAACATTTGCTTGGTGGTGGAGAAAATGGTTGATAAGAAAAATAGAAAATCCACAATAGTAACTGAGTAATAGTAGAATGGTGGCGAAAAACCAAGTCATGATTCTTGGTCCTATCTGGTGAGCATATTTGACATAACTCTTGATGCTCGATAATTGAAATAAAAAATATAGATATAGTTGAAGTAAAAAATATAAAGATTTTCACAAAAAAAATCTCTATCTAAATGACCTGAGAAGCCGCAAGGCACATTTGGATGCAACTAAATTGCAAATGTTAGGCATCAAACTGCACACACTCCTTCATTTTGACACTAAATGCAAATAGAAATTAATATTTGAATTGAGATTTAGGACCAATGTAAGCTTAGTGGAAAGTGCTATTAATTCATTCATTCTTCTCTTGTTTAGTTAGGCAAAGGTAATTTCTTACATCTGCATTTCCTAATGAAGGACAAACTTGGAAAAGAGTTACATTCAACAACGGCACTAAGCAATCGGTTGCCAACGAACGCCTATCCTAGATAGATGTGAACAATCACTAATGTCTAATAGAGACAGTGTCAGGCATGCACTTGAGCCTTCTTGCTAGGGTCAAGGGTGCCAAATCTAACAATGGGGAGGCCGATAAAGAGGGAGAATTCCTCTTATATTCACAAAATTTGTTCATAATTTTTAATATATTCACAACATTTTAAAATTTTATTTTATAAGTATAACATTTCATCTTAAATTTCTATCATACTTATGCAGACAAAAGAATACTTAACTATCTCATTGAAAAAATAATTTTACCACTTAAAATTTTTAATTGGAATGATTTAGCCTTAATGAGATATTTGAATTAGTTGATGTCATAAATTAATGATTTAATAGCATTAATTGAATCGTATTTGAATCATTTTAATTAATAAATTATTAAGGGGAAAAATTGTCTTTTTGATGGGGTAGTTAACGGTTGTTTTGATTACTAAGGTATAATATAAATTTATGAGAAAATATTATAGGTATAAAATAAATTTCTAAAAATTTATAGTAGGTATAATATAAATTATAGGCAAATATCGTGGGAATTTCTAAAGGCGTCGGCGCTTTGCCCGCTGCATCTTGCATCGTTCAATCTAGCAGTGTAAATTCTTGCCATCGGATGACTTTTAAGTGAAAAAATGCATGACAACCCCTACGTGCAATGCGAGATCGAAAAAATTAAGCCCTCGATAGGGCAACTATTAGGGGATGTTTGGTAATGTGTAAAATTGTGGGATTGCGGAAAATGGTGGGAAATGAAAAAGAGAATATTTTGATAAATGTGTGATTGATAAGAAATGATAGATCTATAGTTGGAATAAATGAGTTGTTGTATGTAGTTGGTATGAAAAATGATTGGAATGTAAGGGTAAAAGTGAAAAAAATAATGTGATTGATAGAGTAATGATTGGTATTGAGAAATCAAATACCATGGAAAAATCATGTTTACCACACTTAGACGTTACCAAACGTCCCCTTAGACACCTCACACCTTCTCCTCTCTTCCTTTCATTCTCCAATGACAAAATCGGAGTACTTTAGCTTATCTCTGTCGCACATTCTGTGAAATCCATAACTCTCGCCTCCTTCATCTAAATATGGCTTTCCGGCGTGTGAATCGCCTTCGACCTTCTCAAACTCATTAGCGCAATTTCGTCTCATGGGACAATGGGCTTGAACATGGTAGACCCACTATCGTCGTCCAAGGAGCATCCACCGAGCTTCCTTGGATGGCAGCCGATGGGCTATCGGGAACAAAGGAGAAAAAGCCAGAAGGCTGCAAATAGGGGAGAAGGGGGGATTGGGTCTTGATCAAATGGAGCAGAGAAGCGATAGATGAATGTCTGGGCGATGGAGGGTCGAGCTCCAGTAGCAGCTTCGGCCTCCATGGGTAAGGTCTTAAGAGAATCCTCTTAGTTGGGTGCCCCTCAAAATGGGAGATGATTACACCCATGCCATTGGCCGAGAGCCAAAGCCTTTGATGTACTTTTCATGGGAGGAATGCACGGCGATGATTTCTTTCATGGAAGTAGAGAAATGTGACAGTGGGTCTATCAAATACTGGGCGTTGGAAGTCTCCGCAAAGCTGAAAAACTGACATGAAAGCGGAGGAGAGATTGTTGCTCTTCAAGAAAAGGCTAGAGAAGGCAGCTGTGACTTTGATGTCCCTTTCAAGGCCTAGATTCTTGATAGCTGCACCCATGAGACATCTCACGAGACAATTTCACATTTGACCTTCTTGATAGTTGCGCTCTTCGAATTTTTTTCTAAAATGGTTTGGTGGCATTATTCATTATCAACATTATTTACCTTCTCCATTACTACACACTTTTGAGGAATGCAAATGATGATTTTATGCCATTGCAGCTCAACATCTGTTACGAGAGTGAACCACAATGTAAACCTTATATTAAGAGGCATCATGAGTTATTTTATTGGTCTGATTTTATTCTTCTCTTGTTGGGACAGATTTGAGCTCTTGTTCTAATTGTGGCTAGATGGTTTCCTCACATGATTTGTTGTGCTCAAATTCATTATGTTTATGAGAGTCATCTTCATAAGCGTTCACCATGTGATGTCTGCGCATGAAGGGTGAAAGAGATTGTAGCCAGAAAGCTATAAGTGAGAGAGATAGATGACAGGGTTGCCACGATTTGCTTTGCTTTTCGTCTTTTCATTTTTTGCAAAACAGTCATAGTAGGATGGATTAGAAAGTAAAAGCCCAATCTTACGGTGGATAGGTGACCCCGATCCAACTACGCAAGGTGCAATGGGCTAAGCACCCAGGCACTTAGCCTAGGTGCACAGGATCGCGCCTCTTAGATAAAATTTTCCTATATTTTATATATTTATAATTTATGATGTTTTCCAGGACACACTAGAGTAAAGATAACGGAGCCCATCTTTGTCCAAGAAGATAATAGATCTTTTGCCCCGGGCCAATTTGACTGTTCTTCTTCTGAGTTAACAGATCCTAGTAAGGATTCCATATTTCATAAAAGATATATTAAATAAATATATAATAACAATTTAAACTAGAAGCTTCTATTTTAAGGTTATTTTTTTTTACTCATGATCATTACTCGTATTATATTATATTACTTTTATTTTTTCAAAATTTTCCCTCCATAGTGTTCCGCAATATCAAATGAACACAAGAGGGAAAAAACATAAATAATCAAGGTCAAATGAAAAATGGCGCATGGAATGGCCTGAGGCAGGGAGCGCTTACAAGAGGCGTGGAATAGGCCTTCATCTTAAGCCGTATGAACGTAGCAAGAGATGTTGGCGACATAGTCTGTTGGATTTTAGTCCCGTGCCTTCGAGCTTATTTGTAGTAAACATTTACCGATTCTAAGCAAGCTTTTGTTTTTCGGTGCCAAGCATCACCTGGGATTCCCACACCTCCCTTACATGCATTTAGAGGTGAAAATCGGGATGGGTAAAAGTGTTTCCAACCTTGACCCTACATTTAAAAATATGATTTAACCATGCTTTTTATACTAAGTTGAGACAAGATAAATTTGACCATCACTTTTCTTTAAGAGGACTTGGGACAAATTTCGAAATAGTTTTGGATCGGCATCGGGATAAGGGGTCAGAGTTTAAAAAGAGGGTCATAGTTTAAAATTTTATATAAATATCAATATAAAACTCATATTTATTATAAATTTAAAGGTAAAATGATTCAATATTTTTATTATTTAGTGAGTAAAACATAATTCTCATAAGTAAACACAAATCTTATAATAAAACATTAGTAAATTTTTTTAATAAATTTGTTTATTATTTAACCTTGATAAATATGTGTATCAACCTTAAAAAAACATAGATGTAAATTTTGAATTACAATCAAAACTGCTAAATAATAATATTCATTATTGTAAGATATAAACAACGTAGATAATATATTTTATTTTATTGATAAATATGTAATGAGATAACTTGAACAACATCTATGCAATTAAAAAATAAAAATTTATCAATATAAATAAGTTATAAAGTTAAACGTACATCAACATAAATCATATTTATGTCATAGAGTTAAACATATTTATCCAAAATAAGTAAGTTATATAATCTTTAAAAATAATTTACACTTTACGGGTCTGGGCAGGTCAAGTCGGGTTGGGACATGGTCAACTCCTCCACTCTTAAAATTAAAATATGAGTCTAAAGGTGTGTTTGCTAATGAATAAAACTTTTGATGAAAAATTTTAGAGAGTAAAAGTTGTCAAATGATGTGATACGATAGGGGTAATGATGAGTAATAAAGAGAAAAAAGTTAAAATAGATAGGTTAGTTGTGTGGATAGTTGTATAGAAATGATTGAAAAGTAGGGTAGTTGTATAGGAAAATGTGAAAAAATGATTAAAAAATATGATAATTGTAGAGAGTAAAAAGTTTTAGATTAAAAAATTTTAACTTAATATTTTCTATCAATTGCCAAACACATCCTAAAATTCTAACCCTTCTCACCCCACCAGGTGGGTTACAGGTCGTCTCGGCCCTGTTTTCACCCATGCATGGAATGATCCCCTCGAAACGGGCCTGGTCCGGTGAATCTTGTCGCGTGGGCCACAGCAGGTTCCTCCCAAGCACTTCAGTGGCGGTCTGGCAGGCTGGCAGTGCGCAGCTTACTAAAACCCTCGCAACCTCTCCGAAACCTCTCCCACACCACAAGGAGGGGTATGAAACGCGTCTCTCCTTCGTTGAGGATCTCTTCTGCTTCAAAGACCAAACAACAAATCCCTCAAATTGCGCTACAGAGGAATACAAAGCCCGCCCATCCCACCTCTCCAACCCCCACAAGTCGCTCCCACACCTCGGAGATTCCATCTGCTGGTAAGCCTCCATTTCCATCGGAAAAATTCGACGCTGGCGGATCTAACAATCTTTCCAGTTTCAATCAGCCAATCTCTAACCATTGCCACCCAGAGGCCGCTGAACAACCTACCGATCTTCATCACATCTCCGAGATTTTGCAGGGAAGGGACTGGTTTTTACTGCTAAATCGCTCTCTTAGTAGTAAGAAAACCACCTTGAGTTCACAAGTCATCGTCCGAATCTTGCAAAACCAAGGAAACCCACTTTCCTCTCTTAAATTCTACATCTGGCTGTCGAGTGCTAACTTCGAGCTGTCGAGAAATGCGTCAGTACGTAGAGTTCTATCGGACATCCTGTTTAGAAAAGGGCCGGTGGTTCTATCGGCCGAGCTCGTACAGCAAATTCATTCTGTCGGGTGCCGGATTACAGAGGAGTTGTTCTGCCTTCTAATTGGCAGCTGGGGCCGTTTGGGCCTTGCTAGGTATTGCAATGATGTATTTGGGCAGATGTACTTCTTGGGTTTTAAGCCAAGCACACGGATTTACAATTCTATTATTGGTGCACTGGTGAAGTCTGGTTCGGTGGATATGGCCTATTTCAAATTCCAGCAGATGGCTGCTGACAACTGCTACCCGGATAGATTCACCTACAACATTCTCATCCATGGCGTAAGCAAGAAAGGCATCATTGATGAAGCACTTCGGCTTTTGAAGCAGATGGAGAGCTTAGGCTGGTCTCCTAATGTTTTCACATATACAATGCTCATTGATGGATTCTGCAATGCTGGGAAGGTGGAGGAAGCATTCAAGGTACTGGAAACCATGAAACGGAGGCATGTAAAACCAACAAAGGCAACTTTTAGAGCATTGGCTCATGGTGCCTTTAGGTGTTTGAGTCCACTAAGGGCCTATGAGTTGTTGGATAGCTTTGTAGAACGTGAATCAATTTTGCATGAAACTGCTTGTAGGACTATATTATATTGTCTCTGCAAAAATTCTATGTCAAGAGAGGCTGCAGAGTTTTTGAGAAAGGTCAGCCGGAGGGGCTATTTACCTGATGCCCCAACATTTGATGTAGTTGCAGCTTGTATCATAAAAGTTTTGGATCTAAGAGAGGCTTGTGATATATTTGATAGCTTTGTCAAGAGAGGTGGAAAACCAGGATTTAATTCATATCTGGCATTACTAGACACTTTGTATAAAGCAGGAAAGTGCAAGGAAGGGGATCAATATGTGAATAAAATGGTCTCAGATGGGCTTGTTAGCAGTGTGGTTTCTTATAATATCTTGATTGACTGCTTTTCCAAAGGGGGAATGATGGAGAAGGCATTGGAGGCCTTTAAAGGAATGCTAGAAAAGGGTGTTTCTCCAAATCTTATAACTTTCAATACACTTATCAGGGGGCATTACAAGGATGGTGATCTGAAAAAGGCACAGGCGCTCTTGAAGATGCTTTTAGAACGTGGATTTAAACCAAATGTTTTCACATTCAGTTCAATCATAGATGGCCTTTGCCAGGCCAACCAGATGCATGATGCTTTCAATTGTTTTAGTGAGATGACTGAATGGGGTGTTCCACCAAATGCTGTGACATACAATATAATAATAAAATCTCTTTGTGCCGTGGGGGAAATTGGTGAGTCAATGAGGCTTTTTAAGAAGATGAAAGCTGAGGGTATCAGCCCAGATGTGTTTTCATTTAATGCTCTCATTTCAAGCCTTTGTAGGATGGAAAGGATTGAGAGTGCGAGGAACATCTTCAATTCCATGTTGAAAGCCGGTGTAAGTCCAGACACTTATACTTACAATGCATTCATAAAAGCTTTATGCAATATGGGAAGGGTTGACGAGGCCAAAGAAACTGTGCTTATGATGCAAGCCAATGGTTGCATCCCTAACTCATATTCGTACGGCCCAGTCATAGATGCACTTTCCCATGTAAGTCGCTCAGAGGAGGCCCAAGAACTAATCAATGTATGCAGAAAGAGAAGAATTCACATCGACCTTCCTTCCAATTCGAAGACTACGTCTATGCTTATGGATGAAGTTGTCATCATCTGAACAAGGCCTCTCTCAAGTTTTTCATCTATTTTGAAGGATGAAAAAGGCCATTGTAAATCTGGATAAAGGAAAAGCTGGTGCACAACCAAAGCAGGAGGCTTGTTGCATGAGGAAGATCTTTTTATTTGTTCAATGCAATAAGCGGAGTTATATGATCCTGCATCCTTCACTGCAGTGAAATTAATGTTCTGTGGAAGGATAAAAGAATCTATAACGACATGTACCACGCAGTGTGGGGTAGGCCTTCGATCTATCACAATATCCTTCATGTAGTTTCCTGTTGCCCTTAGGACAGAGAGAACACCAAACGCAATAGTGCTGTTTCCTTCTACACTGTCTTTCAATGTTGATGACCTGAAGGTATTTATTGGTTGCAACTTCCAGATTTTAGTTGTGGCTTGTTCCAAAGAATGACTTCCCTGTCTGTTTATATTAATTGTGGAATGACCTGGCTTAAGGCATGTTGAGATCCATGATGAACTGTCTTGTTTAATTTGGCATTGTGTTGCAGTGAGGCTTTAGAACAGAAGGTCTTCGTATGAGATGATTACTCAGTGCTGCAAGGTTCTTATTGTATGACTGTGAAGCCAAGCTTAGACAAGTTTGATATGTGACAGTATTTGGTTACAGGTAAAACCTTAAAAATATATAAAAAAGCACTTCTTTCTCTTAATCAAGGCACAAAGCAGAAATGCAAGCAATAGTTTCCTCAGCCCATTTACTTTGGCACAAATGTTTGCAGTTTGCTCTGGCTGTTCTTGACACAATGGCCAATACTTTTGGGTTCATAACTGAATTGAATTGCAATACTGACTTGTAAGGTCTAAATGACCACATTTCAGGTACTTACCTCAACCCTTTGTGAAGGGTCAAAGCTTGAAATTGCAAATTACACTACCTCGAAGTTGGCCTTAGAAACCATGCAACTGGAATCTGGTGGACTTTTACTTTTGAATCAATATTAGGACAGAATCTCTAAAGGTGAATGCCTTCAAATTTCATTCAATTTTTGTCAGAAATCTTGGAACTGCAAGATTCGTAGCCTATGCAACCGCCATGGCAATCACTAAAATTGTAGTCAAATTATTATTGTTATTGTTGTAGTAGTAGCTGTTGTTGTTATCATTATTAAACATTCTCAAAACGGGTATTATTAAATGCACCCGGGTGTATTTAACTCATTTTAAAAAAAATTTAGAACTTTTTTCGTAAATATGTTAATCAAATTACAAAAAACGCCACAGATTTTAAAAAAAAAAATCTAAAAAACTTCCAAAATGGTAAAAATTGATATACATGTTGAATATACTTAGATTAATGTTTATGTAAAAAAAAAGTTCAAAAAAAAAAAATATAAGGGTATTTGCACTCGGGTGCACCTTATCAGGGCTCTTCTCAAAAAGCCATGAGCTCAAAATTCATCGGAATCGTGGTATTCGATGTATTAAGATCCAATAGTTGCTTGTTTTAAAATGTGCCTAGATTTTCATTTTGGTTCTTCTAGTTGGATCTTCTTAGCAAATGACCTTAAAGGATAGAAAACATTGTGGACTGTTACCATATAAGATGTTATCCGTTGTTGTAGTTGTTCACACGTGAATAGCATTAGATATTGTGAAAAATGAGTGACGATGCTACGTTAAAAGAAATTTGCCCTCTGCTTAATTAGTCAATGCTTTGCCCCATTTCTAATATTTTTTTCCTATTTTTTCCATGATGAGATTATGTCGTATGACGTTCTCCTTTTGTTTTCCTTGCAGAAAATTGTTGGTCTCAGTTGTGCAGTGTCCCGAGGTCACCTCGTACGCAGCTTCGAGGCACTGTGTTCCATCCTGTGGAAGTAAAGTGTTAGGAAGTTTATCTTAGCCAGATTCCTGATACTTTTAGCTTTTTCTTTGTTACTTTGTAAGTATCATCCTGATTCTTTCTTAAAAATGCACATTTGTAAAAATATACCTAAACCTTTTTTTTGTCTCTTGTTGCACGTGTTAATATATTTTTAGCGAATGTACCTATAAGTGTATAAAAATGAGTTTTTGTATTTATACCTACACGGTCTGGTGGACATAGCAAACGGATCATAATATTTGCAAAATTGGCAGACATATTACTTAAGGTTTAAAATAATGAAAATATCCCCGTAAAGTTTGTAATTTAATGCAAGGAATATTTCTAAGAACTAATTCTTTTTGTATTTTAAAGTTATTTTTTTTGCATTTTATAATTTTATTTGTTTATAGAGGTGTTTTTGTCGTTTTAAACCAAAGTGGCAAACCTTCTAGGTATGATGCAAATTTTACAAAAGTCGCGATATGCTTGCAATTTCGGTGAAATCTTGCAAGTTTAGATGCAGAGAGGCCGATGAAAATTTTATAATTATACCAATTCTGTCAATAATCATAAAACGAATTACAATTTCCCCTTTTCTACATTTGTCTGTCATGATAATTGATATAATTTTCCCCCCAAAACAGCATTCGGGTATATCTACAATTACAGGTAAAGGTGCAGGTAGATTTCGAATGATACTTCCTAAAAATAACTAGTATACGTTTGAAAATCTTGGAGAAATTTGCATAATAAACTTCCTGATTTTGCATATTAGCATTTTGGATCATAAAGTTTGCATATTGGTACATTAGATCTTGCGGAGTTTCGGTTTTTGTATTTTAAACTCTCATCTTTAACGACTTTAAAAAACACTGTTAAATTCATATATAATGTTAAAAATGCCCTTACATTTGTATAAAAAACAAGCAGCTGTAATAAAAAACTAATATCATCTTTCTAAATGTCATCATCTCTTCATAATTGTGATGCTCTATTGTGCAAACGATGTTGATTTTTGATTATGACTTCTTTGTTTTTGTATATATAAAGGTATTTTTTGATATTATACATGAATTTAATGGTGTTTTTTAATGTCATTAGGGATGAAAGTTTCAAACATAAAATTGCAATTTTGCAGGGTTTAATATACTGATATGTAAACTTTGGGATTCAAAATATTAATATGCAAAATTAAAGGATTTATGACTTAAATTTCATGAAATCTTGAATATTCGACACTAGTCAATGACTCGATGTTTTTTTATTGGTATTATATATATTGTGGCATCCAGCATTATAAATCAAATGTTAGTCTTCACCTTGAATGGATATCTTGTAAATACTTATACTCTTGAAGAGACAACTATAAATACCCCCAAACTAAAGGATAATGTTAGGAGGACACGGACATGGCTAGTGGCTTTCAACTAGCCCATTCGTAACAATCCCCCATGGTTAGTGGCTAAGCGGCAAACAGCCACTGGTGGGCGGCCTACCCAAGTCATTAGGTAACTCGTGCCAGTTAGGCATGGGCGAGACCACCGGCCCACCGCGCATGAACACGCATATCACGTGCAGTTCGCAGGATATTTTATTGGAAAAGGTTAGTTCATTTCTGCAAGAACTCCGTTTCCATGTACAAGTTGGTCTACGGTTGGCCGGAATCCAAATGTACCTGCCTCCTCAAGCACCACGTGATGATCATGACCGTCTATCCAGCTGGCCTCACGTGACTTGCTTGCTTCTAATCTGTTAGAACTTGTATAGCTCGTGAGTAATTATCTCGAAAAATTATGTAAGTTAGACTCAAATTTCCTCCGATAAAAAATCTGGTTCCTCAAAGCTTACAGAATTCTCCACCCATATGAGATGCTATCGTTTTCGTGTCACACTCGCCAGGCCGCTAACATGGAAAACTTGCGGTACTTGCACAAGATCCAGATTCCAGTGTTATCGTAAGAAATAAGAATGCATGGGCCCTGCCCCATGTTGGTCTGTTTGCGTCAGCTTCTTAAAGCCAGAAAAACTTGAAAGCGATGTGAAAGCATGGAAACCGAAAAACATGCAGATATTTCTTGTTGCGACATTGCATCGCCGCATGCATATACTGGTAAAAAGGACATTAAAAAAATTATCAAATGTTAGTGCAGACCCGCGAATTTGAGGGGAGTGATGCAAATTGGTAACTGGATGATCACGATCCATGCATTTCTCCTGTAACTTTCCCGTGTTAAGAAGCATGCACTTCGAGCTACAAAACGGGACAAAATTCGGGCCGTGTTCAGACAAGTTGCTTGGATTATCCAGGCGCACGTTAGCGACCGCTTTGTAACGAGGACTTCCAGCCTTCGTTTCGTTGCTACTGAATGAACGGTCGCGATCACGATGGCGATTTCAAGCAGCAATCTGGTATAATACCATAGTCCTTCCCGAGATTGAACAATCTATACTGGGAAGGTCGCAAGGCAAATGGCCATATCGAGATTAGAGGGGACACGGTTTGCATGTGGCCGGGTAGACCACGAGTATCTCTGTTTTAGAAAATTGTGTTATTCATCAAAGTTGCAAAACTTACAAAACAACTATGAGATCTGAGTAAGTTTAATATCCTAGGCAGGTATTGCTCTCTAAAATTCAATATTTTCAAACTGCATCAGTTGTTGTGTCAATAATATTTATATGAGTGTTTTAGATTCAATATTTCATATTTTCAAGATTCTCAATTACTTGATTTTAATTTAAAATGTAATAAGTATATGCTTTTTATTCTAAAATATAGTAATTAATATCTTGATTTTATTAAGGTAATGTTTGGAAACACACAAAACATTTCAACATGAAATTTTTCAATCTAAAATTTTTCATCTTTCAAAATTGTTATATTTTTTAAATTATTTTTTTTACATATTCTTATACAATAATTTTTACATAAGTACTCAGATAACTAATAGATACAACTAATCTATTTATTTTAACTTTATTCTTTTTACTTTCATCATTAACGCTATTATATTATGTTATTTTTTTCTTTTCAAAAATTTGTACACTAAAAATTTTATCACTTTTCACACACATCATAAATATAAATAAATAATAATAGCAAATATGTATTTAGTTTTAATAATTTTTAAATGAAAAATTAAGATATTAGATGAAATTATTGGCTACGTTAACATGTGACTTTTACAGTTTACTGGAATTTAGGGGCGTTCATTCTCACTGGGATGCTAAAAACAAAACACTTGTCATCCACTCACTCGGCATACCCGAGGTTTCTTGCGCGCGGGGGCATGGCCCCGGCCTACGTGCAAAGTTGCGAAAGGCGTCCACGGTAGTCTCTTCCATTTCAATCGGGAGAAGGTCAATTTCCGAGCTTTTGTTTCTTTGCGAGAACCGAGAATCCCGATGCCAAAGGCGAGGGAACAATACGGGCGCATGCCATCGAATAATCGAACTACGCTAGCTATTCCTCTTTCTTTAATTTCGACCGTTGGATCTATTGGTAAATGTAGAGAGTTTTTAGATGATGGGCCTTGTATGAACTATTAACCAATGGGAAGATTTCCATGACATTTTTCGGAAATTTATGATCGCCTGCTACCAGGAAAAATCTGGCTTGGACAGGGGGGAGCGCTTTTTAAACGCAAGGGTAAATTCCTGGTGTCGTGGTATCGAGAGGAGGGTACTGCGTTTTTACGCGAGGGTAATTTTCTGGTGTCAGCATCGTCCAGCATTCCTAGTGATTGTCAACTTCCAAAGGTCGTTGTATCGTCCATCACAGCCGCCAGAGTATTGGCATAATGGCATTGTCCTCGTTGACAATGCTTTTTCACGTGAGTGCACGTGCCCCCAGTAAGAAATCTCTCTGGCCCTTATATGCTGTCCAAAGCATTCATGGGCTAGAATCTCTCTGCCATGGCTTCGATTTCTGGCATGTGCCCTCCGTTTTCCACCTCCAAACCTTCCAAGAGCCTCCTTCACAAGCTCTTCATCTCTCCTACTCTACGGACTAATTTCCAGCATCGACCGGAACGGTCCTTCCATCTCCGTCCTTCACAATCCATAGCCAAAGACGTCCAGGCCGATCTATCAGCCGCTGCATCTGCTGCGGTCGAGAAGAAGGGTGTAGAAAAAGATCCTTTTGCCCTGTGGAGGCGGTATGTGGATTGGCTCTACCAGCACAAGGAACTAGGGCTTTTCCTCGACGTGAGCCGAATAGGGTTCACGGATGAATTCCTGGAGCAAATGGAGCCTAGGTTCCAGAAGGCGTTCCGGGACATGCAGGATCTAGAGCGGGGAGCGATTGCTAATCCCGACGAAGGTAGAATGGTGGGGCATTACTGGCTAAGGAGTCCTCATTTGGCGCCGAAACCCATTTTGAAGAAGCAGATTGAGAAGACATTGGATGCGGTGTGCAATTTCGCTGAGGATGTCATTAGTGGCAAGGTTAGTTCATTCTCGTTGTGGAAAGAAGTCTGTGTTTTTTAGGCAAGAAATTCATAAATTTTGGCATTTGACAATTTGTATGAAGACTTGTACTGGTTAGGTGGTTTTGATGTTTAAGGTTTGTATTTGTACAAATGAAAATTATGGTGGAGGCATCCTTAGGTCGCATGGTTTCCAAGGCAACATGCATTCCAGTCAGATTTCCACTGGTACACGGGATTACTGACTCCTATTTGACCAATTCGTTCTGAAAGAGGTCTGTTTCTTCTTTCAACGACCATTGGATCACTGCTATTATTATGGTGAGGATCATCTGATCAAAATTTGACCATGTGTCAATTATGACATCGTTGCTGTTTTTGATGATATTGCTCGCATTTCATGCATACTATGATTCATGTGGATGTTATCATCATGTTCTTAGTTTCATTTTTTGTTACCTGTCCCACTTGGTTTAATTTTGTTCACCTTCTGTAATTGATTTCGAAACTGGACTGCTTTTCTTGGAACTTCATATGCTCTAGAAGTGCATTCCAGCTTTTCTATTGTTGTGTACTGTTGTGATCACCAAGAAAATGATGGATACGATCAAAACATTTTATTTGGTCTGAGAAGACTTTGATGGTGATTTGCAGTTTACTAATGCAAAGTTGCCTCAGGTTACAAGTGCTAATTTCTTCTTTCCTTTTTTGTGTCTGAGCTGTGCCAAACCGCTTCTACTCTACAATTGACATAATTTCAGTGTGTAGAAAAGTCAAAGGTGTGAGGAGGCATCAGTTTCACATGGCGCTTTCTGTTCATTTTCAGCTTTTGCTTTGTCAGACTCATTGGTTGTAAAGCTTGCAGGGCTTACTAATAAGAGTATTATGAATGGAAGCATCCAGTCTTTTCAATGAATGTTATTCAAATGGAACCTTTTCCTTTGTAATAATGTAGCACCTTTTGTATTACTTGTCTCAAAGGGCAGAAATCTGGATGTAAACTTGTATTTTTTTTCAATCCCTTTTATTAATTTCATATGGAAAACATTGCTAGATAAGAAAAACTAATCATCAGTTGGGTCTTTTTTTCATTATTTGTTTTCCTGCACTGCATTTTTCTTGCTTTTTCATTCTTTCATTTGACCTCTGACTTTAAATAAAAGCAGATTAAGCCTCCATCATCTCCAGCTGATCGCTTTACCCAAATTCTCTCTGTGGGTATTGGAGGTTCAGCTCTAGGTCCGCAATTTGTTGCAGAAGCATTAGCTCCAGATAATCCTCCTCTAAAGGTGATTTTGTTTCCTAGAAACTATAATATATGGTATTTTCCTTGTTTGTTCTGTTCTCTGTGTTACCCATTGTGCATGCTTCTTATTTTCTTTTCTACAAAGCAAATTAACTCATCGTAGTTAATTCAAACCCCCACCAAATACCATGCATTGACCATTCCACAGTCACATCTACGTCTACATTTGTAAATCGCTTCGGCCTAGATATTCTGAAGCCAATGATTTGTGTAACTGAAGGTCTTACATGTGAAGCCACTGCTTTTATGTAACTGAAGATTACAATCACATGCGCATAATAAACTACTGATTCTGTGTAACTGAGTAACACAGACATTCATATGCAATTCCATGTAAAATTTAAAGCTGCTGATTTTACTTACCTGGGGGTTCACATGGTATCTAATAAAATGCTATTCTTGCATTTGATCTTTTGGATTGAGGCAGATAAGATTTATTGACAATACAGATCCTGCTGGAATTGATCATCAAATTGCACAGCTTGGAAATGAGCTGGCTTCTACCCTCGTCATTGTGATTTCGAAGGTCCTCTTTAATTTTTTTCACTTTTCCAGGATTTAAGGTTTAGGTGTATTTTGTCTCTTTTTCCATGTCCAAAATTGGAACACATTACTCATTTCATGCTGTAACCATGCTTCTGTTTGTTCAGAGTGGTGGAACACCTGAAACTCGAAATGGCTTATTGGAAGTGCAGAAGGCTTTTCGAGAAGCTGGTCTAGATTTCTCAAAACAGGTTTTGATTTCAGGTTTTTGTTTTTGCTTTTTTCTGATCTCCTAAGGGAGTGGATGAATATAAAATTCCTGTGTGAGTCCATGTTAATACAAGTTCTCATGACATGGTGTTTCATCTGGAAGATTTTAGGAGATTTCCTAGAAAAGTATAATTTGAGAAGGCATTTCAGGATTCCATCCAAGCCCAAAAATAGGGCAACAAGTATGTTGGAAAATGAGTCAGGTCATCTTATTAGCGATTTTGCTGTATTGACTTTTCTGCATCTGCATCTACTATTTAAAAAGGGTTCGAAGTTGTATTTGAAAGCTCAGTGCTTACTTTCTCAGAGCACAAAAGCTTGTTATTCACTGAAGTTACTCAATTTCTGTTTTCTGCTTTGACTCACGATATATTGTAACTCATTTGCATTGTTTCATATTCTGCAAAACACCAATGCTAGCATCATAGCAGTCTGGATTGGAGTGGTTTGAAAATTTTATCATTGTTTCATCCGTTTGGTATTTGGATGCGTTCAGAAAATCACATTAATCAATTGTAGTCATGTTGTCACAAATGGGATTCTTTTAAAATCATTTGTTTCTCTTACATGCTTGCAGATCAGTCATAACTTATTGTGGGACTTCAAGAGCCAGCACGTGACTTTTATATCCTAGTAGTTGATGTTAGTGTGAAGATTTAAAGATTTTAGAGCTCAAATGAGCCTTGACCCATTTGATAACACAATACCAAAAGAAAGACAAAACGTTCACATTCAACAATAAGTATATGATGTAGTCACATATATGCGTAGCTCCTCTGTATTTGCATCATCATTTGTTTTTCTTCTTCCTTGCAGCCCTCAACTGTTGTACTGTGGTTTTATGCAGGGTGTTGCTATTACACAAGAGAATTCTTTGCTAGACAACACAGCAAGAATCGAGGGTTGGATAGCAAGGTTTCCAATGTTTGATTGGGTTGGTGGAAGAACATCTGAAATGTCTGCAGTTGGTTTGCTTGCAGCAGCACTCCAGGCAAGCTAATGTTTGTTTTTGTTTTTACCTAGAATTTATAAACTATATATTCCTTTAAGAAATGAATATGCATATTGCTTAGCAATGCACACTCCAGGGTATTGATGTCAGAGAGATGCTTGCTGGTGCAGCTCTGATGGATGAAGCAACTCGAACCACTGTGGTAAAGAGCATCTGGCCTTGTTTTTCTTTCTCTGTTCTAAAGTTATAGATGGTGATGGGAAAATAGTAGTATATGGCAGAAATGCCAATGCAAGTTGGAAAGATGATGTTTCTGGCTTTTCATATACAAGTTTTCTACTGTTTTGTCTCTAAATGTGTGTTTAATCTGAATACTTCACAATAAATACCATCTGCTGCCAACAAAACGTGACGTATCCCTGCGTCTTTATGTCTTTCAGTATCATCTGCATAGTGTATTTTGTTATTTTTGTGATCGACTTGGGGCCGAAAGCTTTATATTGTTATGTTTGATCTTTTTGAATTTAAAATTTTGATTGGTTCCTAATTCTTCTTCTTTCAATGGATGAAATAATTTAGTAAGAGTGGAAGAAAGATACTTCTAAAGATATATACGTATTCAGACTACTATTATCAAGTAACCAGAATAATATTATAAATTATGTCGAGTTTGCAGTGGCTGTTTATTTCTTTTATTTCTTACTTCTGATGATTGCTCCTCAGGTGAAGAATAATCCAGCAGCCTTACTGGCCCTTTGCTGGTATTGGGCATCTGATGGAATAGGCTCAAAGGTGATTTTTATTTTTCATTTTATTTTTTCAAAATTTTGCTGTTTTCTCTGCATTTGTAATTTTTTAAGTTGATTAGTTTCTTTTTTAGGATATGGTTGTACTTCCTTACAAAGACAGCCTGCTACTATTTAGTAGGTATCTTCAGCAGTTGGTCATGGAATCACTTGGCAAGGAGTTTGACTTGGATGGGAATCGGGTATGTATGATAGCAAAAGCAGCATCCTTTGCAGCATTGTTTTTCCTTTGCTGGTCAAAGTAGTGAGTGAAGCATACATGCAGTTGACTGTTTATATAAAATAGGCAATATAAGCTGCATACAACAGTGTCTGTATCATTCCACTGTCCACAAATTACAAGGTTTCTTTCTTTGATGGCTTAAGAGTGTTGTTGCCAATGGACATGCCTGTTGCTTCCATGCTAACATCTCTCCACTTGGACATGAGACTAGTAAGTTATTCGCAAGCAAGGACAACTGATTTATGGACAGCATGCATGCAATAGTGGAAGTGTTGGAGCCTCGAGTTCTGTGTTTTGTAAGAAGAACTAACTTCTTGTGTCTGCATAACTGCATTTACCAAGGTGCATCAGAGTACTTTGCAGACAAATATTGAGATTGCGAAAACGTTCATAGATAGGGACTGATTTTGGTGGGTGTTTGTGAGGATAGAAGGTTACTTTGCATCTGTAAATGAATCATGCTTTAAGCATGAAGTTGGCCACCAAGCGAGCTCTGCGGATGTTGAACTGTTCCTCCTTTCAAGATGAGAAATTAAGTCTCTTTCTATATTAGTTTATAGGGCTTTTCCCAAATATACCCATTACATTTTGACCATAATCCCAAATATACCCACTACATTTCAAAAATCCTAGATATACCCACTACGTTTGCACAAAATCCCGGATATACCTACTCTGTCACTGACATGAGAAAACAATGTTATAAAATAAGTGAAATTACGTACATACCCATACGCCAGGGCTGAACTGACCTCTGTGTCGCTGCACCTTCCATGTTCAAGAGAAGCGGGGTAAGCTCGTCTTATCTTCTAAACCCTTCACCTTTTTCCCCATCTCTCCAACCATAGCTGCCTTCACACCACCACCAAACACTGCTGCTGCGGTTGCTATCATTTTCTCCAACACTGCCGTCACCAATAATCCAATGAAGAAGGCCACAACTCCCTCCCAATTACCAAGCCACCTAAGCACGTAGGTGCATGTCACCTGAAAAGGCAGGATCCACCTGCCATGGGAAGAAGCATTAGCAATCCCCCTTTTACCACCCCTTCCGCTATCTCCGTATCCCTTGAATGGGCCTCAAGCATTGTCTCTGTCTTCTCCTTTCCCTACGACTCCAATATTTCCTTCCTTTCCATTGACAAAGAAAAGAACTAGCGCCTCTTCATCTCCGCCCACACTACTACGCCTCCAAATTTAAATCCCCCACCATCTCAAACGAAACCACCTTCGACGATGCCCTGCTGCTGCCACCGTGGAGGAGACGGAAGACACCTTCGACCTCATGAAATTGAAGTGGTCTGTGAGCAGCCAGTTGGAGAAATACAGGAAGTGGGGGTTATTCCCTTGCCGCCAAGAGATCCCGTTCTTCGAGCTCTCCTTCTGCAAGTATTATGTGGGCAAAGTGCATTCGTGGGCGGCAGCTGAAATGAAGAGGGATTTCAGCTCCATGGGTGGCAGAGGAGATGAAAATCCGAACAGCAGTAGCCATGCATCATTGTCGTCTTTCAGGAAGAAAGTGGCTCAATCCAAATTGGTGGGATGCAGAAGCAAAACCTTTTGAGGGGATTTGCCGGAGACGATATCAACAGGTTTGGGGAACCATTGAAGTAGCTGAGCTCGCCATTCCTGCTTAAGAAACCACATTACCAATTTTCTGGATTCAACTTCCCACGCCTTATTCTAGACATCTCTTCGCAGATCCATCCTTTCCATCTTTCTGTTTGGATGCCTTGTTTGTCATCTGTTCCACTGATTTTCAACCTTTCGTTTTCTATTCTTTTAGTAGATTGTTTTGGTTTCCTGTGATTTTAGCTATATTCTGCATCCAGAAATTTCAGGACTGCAAGCTGCACTTTCCAGGACAGCAATCTCCTGTTGAACCAAAAAGGCTTGTGGCTGATATATAGAATACAATTATACAGACGCATATACATTTACATATATTTATGTGTATGAATATTTATGCACATATTATGCCCTGTTTATTTATTTTGATTGGGCCACACATCTTGGATGATTAGGTTCCTGATGGAAGTGTACTTCAGGGAAGGGGCAATAAGGCCATTGCCTCTGCCCAACTTCAAATTTTGGACCTCCCAAGTCTAACACCCTGTATACATTCATGTCAGTCACTTGGTCATCCAATTGGTGACTATTTATGTGCTGTTTTGGTTGTGCATTTTATCTATCAATTCCATCCTCTCTAAAATTTTGGCTGCTAAACATCTTTAAAATTTTGGCAGGTTAATCAAGGACTTACTGTCTATGGCAATAAAGGGAGCACAGATCAACATGCGTAAGTTATATTATTTGTTTTGACACCCCGAACTCATATTTTAGATTGCAAAGTTTTAGTTTCTTATACTGGGAAAAATAAAAGATAAAACCTGAAATTCTCTGAATTTTGTTAATCAGTTATATTCAACAACTGAGAGAAGGGGTGCACAATTTCTTTGTTACCTTCATTGAAGTATTGCAAGATAGGCCTCCTGGTCATGATTGGGAACTTGAACCAGGTGTGACCTGTGGTGATTACTTGTTTGGAATGTTACAGGTTCGTTTTCTAGTCTGCTACAATCAAATTTAATATTTTGATTTTGGTTTTTGACTTTTCAGCATTTTTTTTCTGTGGTTGCATGTCTTTGTTCAAAATGGTCTGGAAGTTTAAAGTTAAGATTGACTTGTGATGCTTGAATTTGATACGTGATTTCTATTTGGCTATCAGAAGATTTTCTTTAATGTTTGGCTATCCGCATCCAAACTTATTTCTGTTAGTATTCAGAGAATTGACTTATCCATGTTTCAAGATTTTCATATGTGCAGAAATGGTAGTCAATGACCATAATTTCAAATTGATAATTTTGCTTCTCTTGAACGGGTAATTTGTGCAGGGAACACGATCAGCCTTGTATGCAAACAACCGTGAATCCATTACTGTAACAGTACAAGAAGTAACTCCAAGATCTGTGGGGGCACTTATAGCCCTATATGAGAGAGCTGTTGGAATATACGCGTCTCTAATTAACATTAATGCTTACCATCAGCCTGGTAGGTGTTGTGATTATCTATACCCTGAACCATCTATCAACTGCTTATTTTTGCTAAATATGCTGTAATTTCAGGTGTCGAAGCTGGTAAAAAAGCAGCAGGAGAAGTATTAGCGCTTCAGAAAAGGGTTCTTGCTGTTCTTAATGAGGCCAGGTTTGTAATATAACAAACTATCTGGGTTCTTCTATGGTCGTTTAATGCACAGACTAAGATGGACTCTAAGAGGGGAAAAAAATAATGGATGAGTAATTTTTACTTATAAATGCATCCCCAAATGTGACTTGTCATTCATGGTCTATGAAATGATCGGTACATTGATTTGCTTATTGCTTTTATATTTATGGATATTTTTCTCAGCTGCAAGGAACCTGTTGAACCTCTAACACTAGATGAGATTGCAGATCGCTGCCATGCCCCAGGAGAAGTATGTTTTTATTCTTTGGAGCGCGTTGGATGTGCCTGTTAGGTTTTAAGTGTTTCCTGTGTCCATCTAAATTCGATAATATTTCTGCCAACAGATTGAAATGATTTACAAGATCATTGGCCATATGGCGGCGAATGACAGAGCAATAATTGCGGAAGGCAGCTGCGGATCTCCTCGGAGCATCAAAGTTTTCCTTGGAGAGTGTAACGTTGATGAACTGTACGCCTGAGGTCGACGCGGACTTGCATATGTACTACACAGGTTGCGTTTGTTGTGATAAACTAGAGAGCTGGAGCTGACCGTGAAACATTCACAAATGGATTTTAGGAGTTGCAACTTTTGGGAATCCTTCATCGATGGAGTGTATCTCATTTGAAAATAATGAAGAAAATAATAATAAAAGTTTTGGCTTATGTTGTAAATGTACGAGTTTGCATGGATTGTGAGGAGAACTTTTCTGTTAATAGAGATGAGATCTCTCTGGCGGAACGGAGTTACATTTTCGTATCATATTACTTGAGATTTGTCTTAGCCTCTCCATTAAGATCGAGTAGCTCAACAAACATTTATAAGCAGACTAGTAGATATTATCTAAGACAAATAGTATGAGAATTTCTTTGAAGATAATTTTATTGTATGACAATAGAAAAAAATGAAAATCAACACTTGCATTGATAATTCTAAATAATTTATTTGAAAAAAATATATGTAACTCTCAATACGAACAATCCGTTGCCTTTCATATAATGGAAATAAGTTTCTTCTAATTCTTTTAATAACAGAAAACATAGAAGATAAATATTTTAAAAAAACCGTCAAAGTAGGCCACTAAGATGATATAATTGAAACGGGTCTGTTTTTTTGTAATAAGCTGTATAGAAGCAGTTTTATCTAGCCCTTTTAAATTTTGAATTTTTGATGCTTTATGGAAAATTTAATTTATTTATTATACTTAACATTATTTGTTTATTTATAAGATCAAGTTGGGCCACATTTTGTCAAAAATAGAAATATTTATGTATAAATTGGGGAAATGTTTAGATTAATTTACATACATATTAGAATGTAATAATACTTTATATAATTATTCACATAGAAGTGATATTTTAAACTGTTTATATGTTGAAAATATAACTTTAAAATTGACATTTAATATTAAATCATTTTATTATATCGATTTTATACATTTGAAAATGGAGCTCAACCAATACTAGATTTAAGATACCATAAATGATGCTAAAGATAATATATAAAGAAATTTTTTTATCAACTATTAAAATATTTAAAATGAAAGAATTACATAGAAGTGATTTTATAAAAGCTCTCTTGATTTTAAAATCTCTTATCGTCCATAAAAGATTTGCACATGAATGTTGTGAAATTTCACACGGAAAGAAAGAGATTTCACAACATTCATGTGGAAAATAAGTAATAAATTAAGAATTAGGTACATTTATGTGCAAATTAAGAAAAATGCATAGATCCATTTTCATATATATTAGAATATAATAATATTTTATAATATCGTTTATCTACTTAGTAATAATATTTTAGACGGTTTAGATGTTGAAAATATTATTTAAAAATTAATGTTAATATTAAATTATTTTATTATGTTGATTTTGCACATTTATAGATGAGACCCTTATACACTGATACTAAACAAATAAAAAAGTTTCCACGATAATAATAATGATGCGAAATATAATGAATAGAGCATATTTTTCATCAACCATTAAAAAATTAAAAATGGAGGGGGTTTCATAGAAGCTACCCTGTTTATATATACATTTAAAATAATTTTATTTCATCTTACCATTTATAATTGAAAGAAGGTTTATTTTATTTAATTTGAGTTTATTTGCTAATGGCTAATAAATAGGCGAAATTGACAAGTAGCTAAAGTTAAATAAGTGAATATTATTTAATTCGGATAAAATAAAAGGAGCTTGATTATTTCATACTAGTTTGAAATAAGGTCATTTAAGATCGATTCAAAAAATATATTTTTATGTTTTAAAAATTTAAAATAAAACTATTAATCTAGGTACATTTAATCTATAAATTATGTTTGATCATTTTGAACATTTCTCTGGATTTATTTTGGATTTTTCAAAAAAAGCGTATTTCAATCATTTTAACTATATACACGTATCTAAAAATGATGAAACTTTATTTATATGTTAAATACAAATAGTTTAATATTTTTATAAAAAATTAAAAATGAAAATGTTTTTGCCTGGTCATAAGTGGTCATATAGTCCATTAAGTTATATTTCATATAATGGAAGGGAAAATATTAAAAGAATGTAGTAAAAACAAAAATATCCTTATAATTTTTTGTGATAATACAATGACAATATTTTGATTAAAATTCAAAAACTCTATTATTAATTTAATTAAAAACATTTGAAAAATAAAATGGATAGATTTTAAGATAGAAAGAGTGTTTGAATATTTATAATTATACTTAAATGGAATATCCAACAAATAATGTATATAAAATTTTAAATTATATTTATGTATGAATTATATATTTTCCCGTACAACAAGTCGTGTATATTAGATTATTGAGAGCTGTTTTGGTGCAGCACAATTGTGCCGGATCAATGGTGCAGTTGCCCAAAAAATGGGCCCCATATAGATTAAAATGCAATGAAATTTTATTCAATTATATATATATAAATTATACTTTGGACGGTTTAGATGTTAAAAATGCCACTTTAAACTTGATATTTATATTAAATTATTATATTACGTTGATTTTGCACTATTTTTAGATAGGGTCTACACACATATCTAATTTGGATGAAAATTGGTGTAGTAATAGAATACATTATTCTAAATATAATGGTTAGAGTAGATTATAATTTTATGATCATATGTCGCCCATTTCTTTGCAAGTGCGCCGCTGTAACGGTGTGCTGCATCTGAATATTTTTCTGGATTACCCCATGCGACTTCTTAGTTTTATATTTAAAAATATTATTTATTGAATCAATTCACGAATATTAATTTAGTTAAAACTTATTTTCATTGAGATATACATTTGAAAATTTTAAAATCATTTGAAAGTGATCATGAGACCATTAAACTTTAAAATTAAATATAAAATGTATAATCAATTTTTGATATTTAAAATAAATGTTACTGAATATTAATGGTTGGATTGAACACATTTTTAAAATATATAACTAATATATCATATGCTATCATAATCTTTTATTTAAAATAAATTATTCTTTTTTTTATCATGTCACGTCAACTTCTTAACTGACATCAAACACTTGTCATCCAAGTGGTCTAATAATATTATTCTTGATAATTAAGGTAGCAACGCCTTTTTAGTAAAAATAAAATTTTGATAAGCCAAAAAACACCTCTTGGAGCATAAGCCCACCAAACCGGTTATTTTAAAATATAGCCTAAATAAGAAAATAAGTCATAATTGGCAAAAATAAGCCACATCAGATAGGCCTGTAATAAAATTTAGCTTTTTATGTGCATGGATTGATTATCTCTCAATAGAATTACTACTTTTTAAGCATCTTTTTTAATGAAAAATATTCAATTAATGTAATAAATATATAAAAATAAGAATGAATATTCAAAAAAATGGCTTCTTTGTATATTGGCTTTTTTATAAAGTGTATTGATTTAACTAGATCCAAGATTCTAGATTATTATCTAAGATAAGAGGTGTAATCCCATGCAGCCGGTCGCACACCTACTTTTTTTTGTTTTTTATAAATATGTAAAGTTAGTCGTGCTTAATCGACAAATTAAGTTTTACTAATTTTGAATATTTTTAAGTATTTTTTTAATTTTTAAGGCATTTTCATAAATTTCTACCTCTTTTTAAGAAATATCAAAAAATAAAAAAAAGTCCCATGCTGCTGGCCGCATGGGATAAGTGGTCAAGATAAAATTTACTTAATTTTTATAGTTATAATTTTAAATAAATTTTTGTAGTTATAACTCTTTAATTTTAGTTAAGAAAATATGTCTACTGAATAGCGATTCCATGAAAGGCAACAGGTAAACCGCGTCCCTTCGGGAACGACAGCAGATCCGCTGAGTGGTGAGTGCCGCGACGTGGATTCGTTTCGTTCAGCTGCAAAAACCTTCTATGCAGCAGAAAACTAAGCGCGCAATGCATCCCATGTGTTTTTATGGAGAATCGTTTGTATATATACATGAAGGAAAGAAGATATGTACAAAATTCAGAGAGAGGTTTGACAGAACAATCAATACAATGGGATCTCCAGGAACGAATAATGTTACAGGTCTAAGAATGCAGCCGCTGCATCAAACAGAATTCATAACCCACACGTTTACACTGGGCAGATTGCCCTTAAATATCTTGACACGAGAAATCATAACAGCTTTGTAATCACACGACAAGACGTCCAGAATGCTGCAGATGCTGCCCTAAACAATGCTGGGTTTTGGTATATCCTGTCAAAAAACATTTAAGAGATTGAATTAACAGTACACAAGACAATCCAAGTTGGTAGCTGAAATATGGCAAAACAAAAACCACAATGTAGGACTGGAAGAAGAGAATGCATCACAGCAGAACCTACCCGATGGCAGTGGCACCCCAAGATGCAACATTGTAAATAACTTTACTCCCATCCCAGGCTTTTCGAATTTTACTCTTTTTCTTTTTCACAGAAAATGTTTTGCTAAGAGCTGGAATAAGCACAATATAATAAGATCAGACTTCAAAAGTAAACGTCAAAAAGAAACCTCAGATTATATGCATAAATCCTTTATTGGAACGGGACTAACTCACCTTCTTGGAGTTGGGCAGGAGTTAATTCCTGGAAAAAGAACGATAAATAGACTGTCAGAACTAATAGACCATAAATTAAGGAAATTGCGATGTCTACACAGAATCGTCTTCTTTTAGTTACTTCACACAATGCCCCATGTAACCAATAACAGGTACTTAATGCCAACAGTTTTTCACATTATCCCAAATAATTTTACATGAAAGTTGCAATATTCCAATCTCATATATGCTATTTTTGATGTATATTGGCTATATTAGGCCTGCATATCTCGGATTTTAATTATAACCACATCTCCTAAAAGAACTTACAGGTATTGACAGTGCACAGCCCATTTGAAGGACATAATGCAAGTTCAGAAAAGATACACAAAGTTTGTTCGAACATAAGTCTCCATCAGATGAAAGAAGCAACACTACAAGTCTATAAACAGGAGACTCACTACAATACAAACATCAAAGACTAAACAACATCACATCCGCATAGTTTCATCACAGCAAAATGACACGAATGAATTAATTATAACTTATCACCACTTTAAAGAGTACATCTTGTTGATAATATCCAAATGAAAATAGTTTTGAACCTAGCAGGCAATAAAGAACAATTTCAGTAATAGTGCTATAGAAGGATATATGATAAAGCAAAAAGCTAGATATGTAGAAATCTGAATACCTTTGTTTGTTTTAATGACAATAGATATGCGGCCATAAAGCAAGCAATGCCCTCCACTATATCTTCTTGTCTAACAAGAACATAGCCATCTTGGTCTAGTTCATCATCCCAATCAGTCTTGGTAATCAAATCCCAAGAACTACATTCATCTGCATCAACAAATAAAGATCAACATCAGTAAGTCCAATTCCCACTCTGGTAGATCTTTCTGAAAAGAACTACTACCATCAGGAACGCAACATAGATAAATTCTTTATGAATTCCCAAAGAGGCATGTACATCCACGACCAGTTTTAGGTTATCATAATGAATAACATTATGCTGGCACGTACAATGCATCTAATGCCTGAAGCAATTAAAAAACATCAGTGATGAAACAAAATAATTGAAGGATAGCTTGATTTTCATTTGCCCTTGTATTACTCCAAGATCAACATCTCTTGGGACCACCACTACAGTAGAATAAAGACAAATGCCATCCAACAATACATACCACTGACATTCTGAGAAGCAGACATATGCATGCTCCCAAGCTTTTCAAGAAATGTGGGAGATTCCACTCTAGATCTGAGAAGATCACATAGCTGCAGAAAAAACAATATTATGTTCATAGTCAGACAATTATACTTCAAAAATATAGAACTGTTACAAAGCTGGCAACAGACATTAAAGGCCTGTTTGCATGTAAATTTATTACCACAATAATTACATTTCTCGAGACTTGCATTAAAGCTTGTGAAAATTTAGGCACTTGATCTACAAAAAGAGCTGGTAACCAAATAGAAATGGTAATAGGTATAATCCATACATGCCAACAGAGCAGTCATTATTATATGGGCATTTTGCAGTAGGTATCATCAGTAATTAACTGCAGATGGCTACAAATATCCAGTTCCATGATTCCAACCTATGGAGAACCATACCCCCATTTAAAAGACTGTACCATCCTGACATGAGCTTGAAGCCTCATTTCAGTATTCCTAGCAAGGACTTGGCAGACAACCAAACAGTCACTTGTCCAGGCTTGACATTGGTCTGAAGACTCAAAAAATTCAAGCTAATTGTGTGCCTTGTTTATATTTAACATAAAACATTAAAAAATGGTCCAATCAAACAGTCTCTACTGCAGAATTACACATCATAGCATGCTTATTCTTGAATCCATGGTGGGGGGATAACAAGACGTCCACAACCATTATCAACCGAACTTTATAAGCTATATTGCTGTTAGAGAAGTAGCTCAACCATCTTCGTTGCAGATCTCTTTCTCAAAACACCCAGTCAATAAGAAAGTGCCACCCTTCCCCAATCAAAAAGAAATTACGAAAAAAGATAAAAAATGGGGATAATAATCCGAATTTTTCAAAAACCAAAATTTTACAGATTTCCATCGACTGCAGAAAGTCCTACGCAAGAAACCAAAAGAAGCACCTTCTGATCAGGTGCAATTCTGTGCCAACAAACCCTAGCCTAGGCCGAAACGAAACCCTAAATCCTAGACGCGGAGATCGCGCGGAATGCTCATACCTCGGAAGCGTCGGAGTCACTGCCGTTGCTGCCGCACTGAGAGGACACCGACGAGGAATCGTCGTCAATCTCGTCAGAGAGGTTGGGGCCGATGCTGCCGCCGGCTTCATCATCGGCGTTCTTCAGCGATTCGAGGGCTCTCTGGCATCGCTCGAGAACGGCCTGCAAGCTCTCCCTCCTCACACGAACCTCATCCACTGACTCCCGCTTCTTGCCTCCGATCGCACGGGAGGCGTTGCCAGAGACCTTCGAACCCTCCATCCCTGCCCTGAAAGTTATTTTTGTAACATCTCCTGCAATTTTTTTTCGTCTCCCCTTTCGTTTCTACTCCGACAAAACGTCTTATAAACGTCCGGAGCGAGTAATAAATTACAGCGAAGAGATTCCACGAGGGAGATTTCGAAGAGGAAGAGGCGTGCGGAGACCGCTTGCGACCGGCAACAGCCGGTCTTATTTTGCAATCATTGAGGAAGGCTGGGTAAAATAAAATCCATGTGCTTCAGGCCACTTACGGAAGCGGGCGGGGCGCGCAACCGTGCGGTCATCCTAACCGTCAAAAACCAGGTCGAGTGTGGAAATTACACGGCCTGATGTTAACAGTTTTGTCGGGGTCGGGTCCCTGGGAAACTGTGATTGGCGATGTGGATCCCGAGGTCGACTCCGCGCTTTTTCTAGGCGGTGAAAATGAAACGCTGAGAAAGTGGCATTCGACTCGTGCCGTCCGCTCACCGATTTCTTTTCCTCTTCGAAGTTCCACCTTCCAAGTGTGGACGTGTGCATAATATTTCGTCCTTTTCCTTTTTAATAATGATTATTATTCAGAAATAAAGGCGAAGCAATCCTCTATAGCATATGCCATTGTGCTCCGCATACAGTAGGGTCACGTAGGATCCATTAAAATAATGATTTTCTCTATACCAGAAAAAGCCCATATGTCTCGAAGAATACGGTGGATGAGTCAACTAGATGCTAGGAATAGCTCTCAAAGAAAACGGTGGAATGAGAAGACTCTGTACTAGAAAAAGCCCATATATCTTAAGGCACCCGGTGGAACTGTACTAGAAAAAGCCCATATATCTTAAGGCATACGGTGCGAGTCCAAATCCACTTAGAAAGAACGAGGAGAGAGAATCCATGGGGTTCCTGAAGTTGGTTGTACCACACATGGGCCTATCGGCTGTTGGATTCAAAGTAGGATAGTCATTCTTGTTGTAGACTTTTATCAATTGATAGCCTCATGTATCCTAATCTCTTGCCTTGCGTGTCCATTTTAGATTTTTTTAAATATACTATTTCATTTTTTTAAGAAAATATCATTCAGTTGTAAATAATGATAAAAAAAAAAATCTTAAGGGTCTATTCCAGACGTATCCCACCAGTGGAACATAATAAAAAGTGATCTTGACCTTGAAGATTGAACCATTTTGCGCCATGGATGATGCTATCATACTTGGGTTAATTTTTTGTTCTCCTCTGTTCGAACATATTCTGAAAAATGGAATCCTTTTCTGGTGATAACTTTTCTCATGCTTTCAATCGATGGCGCTGTGTTAAAATTCTTAGCTCCGTAAATGGACATAATTAAAAGTAGAGAAATTTTCCATTTTCGTGATGGGGCTAAAGTCGTTTTTTTAATAAAACTATTAATCCAGATGTATTTAATATATAAACTAAGTTTTATTATTTTTAAATGTGTATATATATTTATTTTAGATTTTTAAATATGAGAACATTTTAGTTATTTTAATAATTTAAAATGATTAAAATAATTTTATGTTTAAAAATTCACGATAAATATATATTCAAAAAGATAAAACTTCGATATTTTTTAGAAGTGATAAAACTTTTAGATAAAAAGTTTTTTAGTAGAAAATTTTCAAATTGAGATAAAATGATATGATATAATATGAGTAATGATGATGAGTAACAAAAATAAAATTAAAATAGATAAGTTAGTTGTATGAGTAATTAAGTAGAAATGATTGAAAGATAAGATAATTACATTAGAAGATGTAAAAAAATAATTAAAAAATAGAGTACTTATAAAAATGATAAACTTTAAATTGAAAATTTTTTGTGTTAAACAAACATATAAATATACCAAGATTAACAACTTTGTAAAAAAAAATTAAACAATAAAAAATAAGTGTTCACAGACCTGCCATGCATTTGGGATAAGTCTAAAATGATCACATCTCTATTTTGGAACACTCCATGGTTTCAACAATTTCATAAAAGATATAAAGATAATTAGATCATGTTAAACTAACTTGTTGTTTGGACGAATGATGGAATCACTTTACAAGCAGCTTGTATAATTAATATTGGGCATGGAGAAACTTTATCATATATGGTACGTGAATATGTGGTTATAAAAAGAAAGATGAAAGAACATGGCTCCATTACAAAGTGTGGAACCAACCGGTGCATGTATTTCTCATGGAAGCATGTGCATGAGCCGAAGTGTCCAAAGCTATTGCTTTGACGAGAGAATATATGGGAGAGAGAGGAACTTCAAGTGCCCTAAAAAGGCTAATTCTTTATGCGCTAAAATGCCATCGTTGAAAACTAGGTCCGCCGATATGGACACGGCAGGGCAACAGTCCTTGCTCCTTGTTCAGTTTCGTTCGGTTGGTCGATCAACAGCACCTGCCCTGCCTTCCTCTCCTGCGGAGTATTTGGCCTTCTCGAGAAAACTAGCACGAGCATCTTTTAGGTGTGCCGTCCAAATACCAATTTAACCGATCTTCGAGCAAAGAAGCAGCTTTTCAGAAAGAATGCAATGACAATTATCATCTCGATGATTATTAATGAGGTTGCGGAAGAAAACATTTGCTAATAGGCATGCGCTTAGTTCAAGATATTTTTTTCAATTGGTATGATACAAGATCACATTTAATAATATAAATTAAGTAGATTCATTTTGAAGATAATAAGTTCCTACCTATTCATAAAGGAAACAACAAACTTCTATTTAATTTTAAGAGAGACAATCAGCTTCAATTTTTGTTATGGAGAATTTCTTACACTAGTAGGAGGCTGTCTTCCAATCTCCTGTAGGCTATGATATTCAATGCCCATGGCCAACAAGAAAACATGCATATTGAGTACTTATCTAATGCTATTGCTCAAGAAGCCATTTTAAAAAAAAAAAAATTTGGCATTCATATATGAGCTCAATTATGAATTTTTTATATATACAAAATTTTTGCTTTTTAGATTTATTTAACTATTTTTTAGAATTTTAAAAGTAAAAACCATCATATCAAAAAGCTTATTTTATTTTTAAAATTCAAAAAATAGTTAAATAAATCGAAAATAAAATTTCCATGTATAAATAGTTGATCTCACATATGAATGTCAAAATTTTTTTTAATGAATCTCAAGAGCAAGAGTAGTAAACAGTACTCAAACATATTGAATAATTACTAATTAGAAAAACTTTTTAAGGAAAGTCAACTTTTATATGTGTAGACAGCGTTTACAAATGACAATAGATTTTGTGGATTCCAATGAAAGCATTTTTGATAACTATGATACAGAACTAAAGAGCGGTGCACTAGCCAGTGAGATTACTTCTCGTAATCTTCGTCCACGTGGCAATATCAAGCCGCGTGCTCGTTTGGATTTGTAAGTCGGTTGAGAGATATTATGTTGTGCACGGTTTACATGTAGGGTCCTAGTTGGCAGGGTTGTTACGTTGTCTGGGTGATAATAGAGGACTAAGAGAATATAAATAGCGTAAGTAATTTGTTAGAAAGGCGTGAATTGATTTCTGTAAATGTGGTGGACATTTCCACTAGGATACTGTTCTCTCCTTAAGAAGAACCACATTGGATTTTTCGTCAATATCCTCGTGAATACATTCTTTTGAATTTCTTTGTAGTATTTATAAATTACGTGGAATTTTGATCCACATCAAACTATTTAAAGTTTTTTTTACTGTGTGTGTGTTTGGTAATTGATGAAAAATATTAAGTTAAAACTTTTCAATCTAAAACTTTTCACTCTCCACAATTATCATATTTTTTAATCAATTTTGCACATTTTCCTATAGAACTACCATACTTTTCAATCATTTTTACACAACTATCTATACAACTAACCTATCTATTTTAACTTTATCTTCTTTACTACTCATCATTCCCCTATCATATTATATCATTTGACAATTTTTACTTTAAAAAACTTTTCATCAAAAGTGAGTAATGTCTTGATTCTCAGGCAAGTGACCGACCGAAATCTTATAAGTATATAAGAAAAGAAAAAATTTAGAAAATAGTGAGAATTGTCCTTAATATGCGAGAGAGAGTAAGAGACAAAAAGTATAACTTTTTTTATAGATGTAAATATTGCTTATATAGAAACCCTCAAGCTTCGAAAGATAATGGGATCTCGATGATATTGAGGAGGATTGCAAGGCTTGAAAAGAGGGACAATGAATCGAGCACCTTCACGTAAAGAAGGAAACAACGATGTCATTTGTTGCAGTAGGAAGAATTAAGACCATATAGGTCGATGATTCCTCTTAAAGGACAACCTAGAGGTCAAGGATTCCTCTCGATGAATTGCTCTAATAAATTATAACATAACTTTTCTTAAAATTCATCGAAGTTTATTAATTCTTTTAGGTTTTTAGTAATTTTCACAGGATCACTGAAATCTATAAAATTCATTACAAATAAAGATTTATTATTTTTCATATTTTTCTCTCCTTAATTTAAGCCCGAAAAGTGTGTAAATAGAAAATAAGAAAAATATCAGTCCAACGCAAAGCGTGTAAGGAATTTATGGGAAGCAACGGCCACCTATCGAAGCATAGGCTGCATAGCCAAACACGTTCTATATGATTAATACTGTGTTAAATTTACAATTCATTTAAGACTACTTTTTATTGTTTATTAAAAATAAAAATTGAGATGCCCTGGTTATTTTATAGTTAAACTTACTCCATGGAACTTCACCATCAGCCCAGAACTTTTATCTTTTGATGGCCGAATGTGGCGCCACGCAATGGTGGGCGGTGGGCCCGTCACAGGAGCTCGCAATTGCACCGTTTCTAGTTATTCGTGCATACTTGGAAATGCTTGCCACCGTAATCACTGGAGAAATGGGCGCCACAAACTGTGGAAATGGAAGGATTTCTAGTCGGTTTTCTACGACAAGTATCCCCGCGAATCATCTTAAGATTTTCACGAGAGAGAGTGTGAGAGAAAGAGAATTCCTACGAACCATTTCGAGCATGAGTTAATGTTCGAATCTTGGATTTATATCGAAACCTCAAGAAGGGATTTGGTTGTTGGCCTGATAATTTGGAGTGAATGATTAGATTTTTTTTTTTTGTCTTATGTGCGAAATGCAGGTTGGTGAGTGAATAAAAATTCTACCGAAGGTTTTGAATTTTCAATTTGGTTCCATAAATCTTATGACGGACCTTAATAATTGAGTGGTGTAATGGGTGACCCCACCACCTTCTCACTGCCATGACTGGTCAGGATAAAAGCCACCGACCTGAATTTTCATAGCGAGATGGTCTGAAAAAAGCTAGGGCCATTTGTCTTCTTGCCCGGTTATGAATAGGGGCGAGGCGGGGATGATCCACGTGCAAGGCCACATGATGCCAACCGAAGGATGTATCAGCTACCGTCCACGGTTACTCCAATAAAATAATAATCAACAGACATGCCTTCAAACAGAAAGCAAACTCGGATATGGTGTGTGATTTTAAAACCCACTCGAGGTTCGCGTAAGGAATGCGGTCATGTGGCGATGATGCAAAGCACGGAAGGAAAGCCACACTCGGGGCGAGGCACGATAAACTAACACGTGGGGAAGAGGCCTGTGACGAACATCTGACCCTCTTGCGACGAAGTAAGCTCCTCCCGTTCGCGAAGGTGTTGGTTAGGCGAAGCGCCGGGCAGCCCAGCATTACAGGTGTACATTCCAAGCGCGCATTTTAGGGTGTGTTTGGTTGGAGGTAAAACTTTTGATGAAAAATTTTAGATGTAGAAGTTGTCAAATTGATAGAAAATGATGTGATATAATAGGGATAATGATGAGGAGTAAAGAGAATAAAATTAAAATAGATAGGTTAGTTGTATAGGTAGTTGTGTAGAAATGATTGAAAAGTAGGGTAGTTTGTATAGAAAAATGTGAAAAAATAATAAAAAAATAGAATAGTTACGAAGAGTGAAAAGTTTTGTGTTGAAAAGTTTTAATTGATAAGTTTTGACCCCAAACAAACACACCCTTAATAGCTGGAACAGTGCGCGTTTTGAGCTCTTCGGCGTGTGCCTCCCTCACCAGCGGGGTCGTCTTCAATTTTACGTGCTTGCCCCTTGCCAGCCCAGCGCAGCTGTAAGGTTCATTCGGCAGGAAAGACAGTCTTTTGAAACATCAGCTGTAAGTGTATGTAAATCATATACTAAGTTGTACCATTTTACATTATTTTATATACTTACTTTTGATTTTTAAAAATGAAAAACAAAAATAAAAAATAATAATAAGATAAAAATAAATAATGTATTTTAAGCATATATACAACCAGTTATGTATAGTCGGGCTCCTCCGAGAATAATGCATATATGTTCAGACGAAACAAAGGGCAGGCTCAATTACAGCTTGCCTGGTGCGCATGCCGGATTTAATCCACCGATATAAATTAGCCAACCAATGTTTTTATAAAAAGATTGAAACTATGCTTGAAGCGTTGGATGTACTGCATAGTTGGCACTAAGAGTGTTATATTTTCTCTGGCATGAGTTCGTTTACTATTAATAGCATTAATTTTCATAATCACCTATTTCTATAATAAGCATTCTTTATGTTAGTATTAGCTTGTATCTCTTTGACATCCGTACCGTGTGCTTGTTAGTAGTAAAGTTCTCGACAAATGAAATAAAAACGAATTTAAAAAGAACTATAAAAAATTATTGAGCTTTGAGATGTGATGTAAATACACTAATAAAAAACGAATTTAAAACAAGTGGCAGGCATTAACTAATGCATTAAGTAAAAATAAATACAAATGACAACATAGAAGGTATAAAATAGTTATTAAAATATCAATAATAACAACATGAAAATGATGCATCTTTCCCACATGTTATAGATCATTTTAAAATGATAACATATGTAAAGTAGATATGCATGTATTGAATTACTATGCTGACGTAGAGGGAAGTGAGAAGATGCTTAGATAATCAAAGCTAGGGGGTGGATTTGGCAGGGAGGGACGTGTCTGAGGAACCCTCTTAAAATTATTTATATTTTAAGGTACTGGATATTTCAACTTTCAACAGTTCAGGGCCCTGCACATATTTTTTTGAACGGGGCATTTCCGTACATTCACAACCGTAAAAACTGGAATCTTGCGTCTAACTGGTGCGCACTAATGCCATTGCCGCGCCACATTCAGTTGGCGTCTTCCGACCGCGCGACTCGCACAAGTTGCAATTCGACGTTTAGTTACACAAGTATGCGGAGCGTAATTCAGTGCACCCGGGTGCATTCAGCCTCAACGCACCCGGGTGCACTGCACCTATTTTTTTTTATTTTTTTTTGAAAATTTTTGTATACAATGGTTAATCTAGGTTTATTTAACATATGTATCAATTTTTACTATTTTTGGAGACTTTTAGATATTTTTTTTAGATTTTTAAAAATCAGTGGCATTTTCGGTAATTTAAAATTACGAAAAATGCCACTGATTTTTAAAAATCTAAAAAAAATATCTAAAAATCTCCAAAAATAGTAAAAATTGATACGTATGTTAAATAAACCTATATTAACAGCTTCATGAAAAAATTTTCAAAAAAAAATAAAAAAAAATAGGTGCAGTGCACCCGGGTGCGTTGAGGCTGAATGCACCCGGGTGCACTGAATTGCGCTCCCAAGTATGCCCAACTACTGCAAAGCGTCATAAGAGCATCCAGGCCGTCCATCTTCCTCGGTCCGTACAAAAACGTATAATTCTGAAATGGGGAGCATTATCGAGTGAATCGACTACTGGATTCCGGAGGCGTCTCCCCCTACTCTCGCGCGCATGCGTATCCGCATCCGTCGGCCTCATCTGGATACAAATGCACTGGATTCCGCGGGCTGCTCGTAGTCTCAGTTGCTTCACGCGCTCGGTTTTCGGTCGTGGAAGCCCGCGCCTGCTAGCGAGAACGACCGGAATCTCAGCTTGCTAAAATCGCTTTACCATTTCTGAGACGCCTCATCCCTGAATTTCTCCATGCAAAGGTTAGATTTCATCCGTGATCATCAGCATTGCCCCGAAGTCTGATCTGATTTTCTTTCTTCTCTCTGGACTTAGTCATTGTTTCTCGCCGGCAATGCAGACAATGTAATTCGGGATTTTCCCGGATTGAATTCCAAATCCGCCATGGTTACTAGGAACTTGGATTCCGCACGAGATCAGGTTCATTGAATCGCTTTTCGTGCTTGATGTTTCTTTCTTTTAGTTTGTAGCATTTACTTTTCCAAAGTTTGGTTCAGGGAGATGGCGGCGTGGAGTCGAACCCAGACGTCTCCGTCGAACAGCTGCATTTAGGTGCTGGAAATACAGTAAGTTACCAGGCTAATCGTTGTATACTCTTCCCTTCTTTCTTTAGAGCTCGGGATTTTTCACGCGTTTATTCAAGTGAATTAGCAAGCAAGAAAAGTAGTTTTTGAACTGTCCGAAAGAAAAGTTGAGTTTGAACAGCCAAGAAAACTAGTTCAACTGGCAGTTCATTCCGGTCAGAAGCAGTCCTATAGCTTCCCAGTACAGTCATGGCAACTTTAATGCCTGGACTGAGCTGTTGCTTGGATGAACTGCATGCCGAAAGAGCAAATGAACGGGGATAAAATCTGTCGTTCAATCCTCCGCCACAAAGAAAACCTTTCTTAAAGAACAGAGAAAAACAGAAACAGGTAAGTAATTTTTTTTTTTTTTTTTACAAAATATAGATGAAGTTGAATAATGCAGAGAACATAGAAGCCGGTATAAAAATGATTTGACAAAAGAACCAAGAAATTTTTTTTTTTTTTTTTTTTCTAGACTTGTGGGTTTTCTTAGTAGCTTAGGCTTGGGTGCTTGGAATGAAAGAAAACTTTCTGTATAAGACACGAGGAATTTAAGCAGGATTCGGAAACCCGAGACAATGAACCTTATTATACGCCCTTGTAGCATTGCACTGCAGCTATCGACCTAATTGACCATAAAACAGATAATTGCAGCTATCGACCTTATTATACGCCTCTGTAGCATTGTACTGAAGCTGTCGACCTAATTGAACTTCTCAAATTTAAACAGATAAAAATGATGATCCTAGCTGTTTACTCGTACTGCTTTTGTAAACGGTTTTAGCATATTTTTCGATTTCCACTCTAATAATACGATGCTTTACTTTGTGACAAATATCTTGTAAGATGCCCGTCTGGACAGTTTTAGTTTCTTCTTTCTATCATGTCCTAGCACAGTTTTTGCAGATAACCTTCTGCTTCTAGTTATTTCTCAGTATTAAGGTTGGTGTGCGCTCGCAGCTCTCATTGTTATCAAGAGAAAGAACTCTAATACATACGTGTAAAACAGTAGAGAAGAAAGAAATTTCTGTGTCATTTCTTCATAGATTACATCTGTATTTATACATATTTTTGCTAGTCTATCTAAGGTAAAGTCTATATTTACATCATATACTGAATCCTGTAAACAAGGCAAGCCAACTATAATGCTTATTCTGTAATAAGCAAATAAGGTAAGCTAACTGTAATGCTTATTCTGTAGCTTAAGTAAATAAGGCAAGCCAACTGTAATGCTTATTCTGTAACACTCCCCCTCAAGCTGGAGCATAAATGTTAATCATGCCCAGCTTGTTACAAAGATATTCAATCCGAGTCCCATTTAATGCCTTTGTGAAAATATCTCCCAGTTGTTCTCCAGTCTTCACATATCCTGTGGAAATCAGATTTTCTTGGATCTTCTCTCTAATAAAGTGACAATCTACTTCTATATGTTTAGTTCTTTCATGATATACTGGATTTGAGGCGATATGAATAGCTGCTTGATTGTCGCACCAAAGTTTTACCGGCATGGATATCTTTATTCCGATCTCAGTTAAGAGATGATACAACCACATAATTTCACACGTGGCTTGTGCCATGGCTCTGTATTCTAATTCTGCACTAGACCGAGATACCACACTCTGTTTCTTGCTCTTCCAAGATATAAGGTTTCCACCAACAAAGACACAAAATCCTGTAGTAGATCGTCTATCAATTTTAGATCCAGCCCAGTCAGCATCTGTAAAACACTCAATTTGAGCATGTCCATGATTGCTATATAATATGCCCAAGCTAGGAGCCCTTTTTAAATAGCATAAAATCTGCTCCAAGGTTGCCCAATGCTTCACTGTAGGTGCAGACATAAACTGACTGACTATACTTACTGCATAAGCAATATCTGGACGAGTCACTGTAAGGTAGTTTAATTTCCCAACCAATAATGTTCTTGTTGCTAAAGGAGGAAATGCTGATACTGGGAAGAAATCAACCTATAAGGGAGGAAACAGGACTTTTGATAGTCATAACAGTGATCTGAGTAATATTGTTTGCTACTATTGCCATGAGCCGGGTCATACCAAAAAATACTTCAAGAAGTTACAAAATCGTAATCAAAGAAATTCGATTACTAATGTTGCTACGGGCTTTAGCACTTCTTCCAGTTCTTCTGATAAGACAATCACGATCTCAGCAGATGAGTTTGCTAAATTTTCTCAGTATCAAGAATCATTGAAGACATCCATTCCGGTTACTACTCTGGTTGAGACAGGTAAAACATGTCTTGTCTCCTCCTCAAACAAATGGGTAATTGATTCAGGTGCTACTGATCACATGACAGGTAATTCTAAAATTTTTTCTAGCTTTCAATCACATTTAGCCCCTTCTCCTGTTACCATTGCTGATGGGTCGACCTACAATGTTGTGGGTTCTGGTACTGTTAAACCAACATCTTCCATCACTTTGTCCTCTGTTTTAGGTTTACCTAATCTTGCCTTTAACTTGATATCTGTTTGTAAACTTACCAAAAATCTGAACTGCTGTATCTCATTTTTTCCTGATCATTGCTCTGATACCAAAGAAGAAGTTCCTTCAGTACGCAAAACTCGACTGAATACTTCTTGAAGCGAACCAATCTCAGTACTGGAAAGAATTTGAGATTTAGCAGTCTCAAATTTAGATGGAAGTCCAGCTAGAAAGCTCATTATCGCCATTTTTTCTCTCTGAATTTTTTGTACCTTAACATCAGTACTAAAAGGTAAAAGTACATTCAGCTCCTCATAAGTTTTCTTAAAATCCATAAAATAAGCTGTGAGAGATTTGGCCTCCTTTTCAGCACGATAGAAGGCTTTGCACACATCATACATTCGAGATAAATTTCCTTTACCAGAATATAAGAACTCCAGATAATCCATTAACTCTTTAACAAACTCACAATGATTGAGCAAGCCAACGATTTCACTATCAATAGAATTTCTAATTTGTAGAAATAAACGTGCATCATCTCTTAGCCAAGTCTGTCTAGTTCCATCATCAGGTGGTTCCATGAGCAAGTGATCATCTTTCTCAACACTACGCAAGTAAACCCGAATTGTCTTGCTCCACTCTAAGTAATTGGTGTCATTTAATTTATGATCAGTTATTTTGGACAATGCTGGAACTATTTCAGGTATAGAAGCCTTGTTATCAGTCATGTTTAATGATATTCAATCACCCAAAACAAAGATGATTATCCCACAACCAATAAATCACAAACCAGAATCAATAAGTGTCCGAAAAATAATTTCCACAAAACAACCAAAGAAACAGAACCTGTGGTAATTTCTGTCAAGGAAAATTTCCTTTCACTAATGGATCAAAACGCCGGAATGCCACTTGGGAATGGCCGGAAATACGCAGAAGGTGTCGGAGATTTGATTGGCGAAGAAACGGAGCTCTCACGCTCTCCCACGTGCCGGTGTGTGGAAAGCAAAATACCAGATTACTGTTCCCAAGAACAAAATCCAAAATACACAGAATTTTTTTCTTCAGACAAGAGAGGCTTTGATACCATGTAAAACAGTAGAGAAGAAAGAAATTTCTGTGTCATTTCTTCATAGATTACATCTGTATTTATACATATTTTTGCTAGTCTATCTAAGGTAAAGTCTATATTTACATCATATACTGAATCCTGTAAACAAGGCAAGCCAACTATAATGCTTATTCTGTAATAAGCAAATAAGGTAAGCTAACTGTAATGCTTATTCTGTAGCTTAAGTAAATAAGGCAAGCCAACTGTAATGCTTATTCTGTAACAATACGTATACTTCTGACTAAACTACTGAGGTCTATGAGATGTTTCCAGGTATTCAAGAGTGGGCCACTGTTCGTATCATCCAAAGGTGTGTTAACTTCAATATTTTAACAATTAGAGTTTGCACTTCCATAAGGCTGAATGACTCGTAAAAATCTCCATTTTCATTTTTCTCTTACAATAATTGTATTCCGAACATTTATTATGAAATTTTTGGTGTCACTGTCTTCATTAGACAACAGAAGCCTGAATTATCATCAATTATTTTGAAAAATGAGTTTTCTGCTGGTCTTACAGGGGGGACTCGCCTTGCCTTTTGTTTTACCTTTTCTAATCAGAGTGCCTTGAAATCCTTGTATTTTTGTATATATGGTGCATAAATTGACTTTGTCATGTCACTACCAAAATTAGACCACAAAATTATTCTGAAAAACAATTGAGTTTCACAATTTGTTTTTTCGTTTCTGAATCAGAGGAGCTGCAATCCATAGATATTTCTAATTCTTCCTTCCAATGTTCTTTTTTCTTATTTCCTAAGCGAACACTGATATTTCTCAAGACCTGCATAGCTATCGTTGCATTCATATAATGTAATTTGCAGTTTAATTGCATTCGAAAGGAGAAACTGTCTTTTTTCCCTCTGCCTGTTTCTTTTATGTTTGGAAATTATTGCTTGACCTTGATAGTTTTATCATCATGCAGGAATAGGATGGACATCATGGAAGAAACGCTGGTTCATTCTCACACGAACATCACTGGTCTTCTTTAGAAGTGATCCTGTAAGATGCATTGCCTTTTATTATCTTTCAGAAAAGGCTTATTTTCCTGCCCATGTCACAAATTTTATTAAATTAATAATGTTAATATGTTATTGCTTTTTCATAATCTCATATGTGCTGGGTAGTGTAAAGTTACTGTTAGTATCCTTTAGGGACTCCTTATCCATAATAGATTGAGGTTGCATACTTGCATGACAGGATTCATGTGATTGTTTCCCATTTGTTGGGACAAGGTCGAATGATGGTGATGATAATTTTGTGTTGTATTCATGAAGTAAAAGTCTGTAATGGATTGAAGCTAAAAGATGAGCGGGCCTTCATTCACTGATAGATTTTGGCCATTATGTCTGTGACTGCCAATTGCTAGACTCTCTGGCAGTAGACACTCAGTGTTGTTTTACTTTTCAGAATGGTCTCCCTCATAAAGGAAGTGAAGATCTTACACTAGGAGGCATTGATCTCAATAACTCTGGAAGGTGGGCAGTGTTACCTTGTTTTCATCGTGGATTTTGATAACTTTGTCTTTGGCATCTCCTCTTGGAATATGATGATACCATGAAGCTGAAGACTGAAACTACAATCATGCAGTGTGCTTGTTAGGGCAGATAAAAAGCTTTTGACAGTGCTCTTTCCTGATGGTCGTGATGGGCGAGCTTTCACACTCAAGGTGCTTGTCCATTTTATGCTTAATGCTGGTGTCATCTATCATTTGTGACTTAAGGTTTTTTTTTTTTTTTTCTTTCTTTCTTTTGATACTACAATGCTAAAATGGCTGTCTCAGACTAAACGAGAACTATTTGCCTTTCGTTTTGTAACAGGCTGAAACCTCAGAGGAAATGTATGAGTGGAAAACTGCACTTGAAGATGCACTGGCTCAAGCACGTAGTGCAGCCTCTGTAATGGGGCAGAATGGAATCTTCAGAAATGATTCAGTGGATACAACTGAAGGGCCTTTTGAGCAATGTGTGCCCTTAATCATATCTTTTCCTGAAATACGTTGTTGATTTTAGACCATGTGTATTCGACAACGTGATAGTTTCTGTTTACCCCTATATGCAAGTATTCATCAAGTCTAAGGAGTGGTTTAAATTTCTGTACACCTGTATTTATTGCATGAATTGTTTCCACTTAATTGGACCATCATTCATGTAATGTGTGCGTGATTCACTTTCAAAAGATGGGTAAATTCATTACATATGAAAAAAATATGCAGAAAACTATTTTTGCTTGTACATGGTAGCTAGGAGGGGAGTCATGTCTTTGGCTCACACAGTGCCTTTACTCAATGCAACAGATTCCTTGCTAGAAGGTGTCTTTGCTTTCAATCCCTAGGGGGATCACATGGAATGTTTATCTGGTACTTTGGTTTTAGATCCACATGAAATTTGCCCTTGATTGTTTGTTCTCACTGCTAAAATGATCCTTCACCATCACTAACAACAGCTAGTATTCTGGTTTTAATTCCACATGAAATGTCATTGATTGTTGTTCTCACTACTAAAATGATCCTTCACAATCACTAGCCAATGAAAGAAAGGTGCGAAAAGGGAAAAAGAAAAACGAAAATGAATTCATGACTTGGATATTAATGTACCATTACTTTTTAATGAGTATTTAACTAAAGAAATAACATTTTTGCATTTGCCACCATAGGGCGGAAGAAACGGAATGCGGAGTCCTTGGTCATTGGTCGGCCAATGCTACTTGCTTTACAAGAAGTTGACGGGAATCCATCTTTTCTGGAGAAGGCTTTAAGGTTTATTGAAAAGCATGGTAAAATCCCTTTCCTAATGCTTCTGAAATCTCTCTCTCTGTATGTCTATCTATCTGTCTATATACATTTATATCATTGCCCCCACTGAGATCTTAAGCTGCTGAAATTACTGTCCGCAATATCAAATACGGTTTCTTAGCACACTTGCTCTACTGGATAGTATCTGGAAAACTGAATGTTACCCCATAACTATCAGAATTTATCACAAAATGTGTATATTAACCTTCTGGTTCTGGCTCTGGTTCTGTCTTGAATATCGGCAATCTATAATGAAAATGTTTCTTTTCTCTACAGAACTTAGTATCTATTTTATAGGTGGTTTTCTCTGATTATAGTGGCTTTAGTCAATAAAATAGAAAGCATTCAAAGGTTAGATTGCCAGATGAAAAGTGCCTCTTACCACAAGAGTGAGGAAACAGATGAATGTATACCCTTCTTATGAATGACAAAGAGTACAGTTGGGGCTTGAAGTACAGTCGGAATCATCTGAACTATGAAGTTCTCTGCTTCAACTTTTTCTACACTAAAAATATTCTTGAAGATATGTGGAAGATCATTACACGTTATTAAATCATCCTATATATGGAATTGCAGAGTACTGTAAGTGGGCATTATATCTGCTTTCCTGTTATAATGGTTTTGGTGAAGAAGAGACCAATCACTCAGGATGCATGAGATGTTGGTTATATTCTGGTTTAGGTCATTTTATGCAAATATGCTTGACCCACATTTGATCCAAAATGGTTCCACTTCCTATATTAGTCGACACCAATCATTCAGTTTCTTGCAGCCATGATTAAAATTAGTCATGGTTAAAGTATTTCATCTTGATTGCATGTTGAGAGAGGTGGAAAACGTAAGCATTTGAGTGGAAGACATTTTTTTGTTTTTGAAAGAATTATTTATATATCAGCCATTGAACAGGAGTTAGAGTAGAAGGGATCTTGCGGCAATCTGCAGATGTTGATGAAGTTGAGCATCGAGTCCAGGAATATGAGCAAGGTCAGTCTCCTTGGTTACCATCAATTATCTATTCTGAATTAGTTTCCCTTTTGTGCATATGGCCATAACATAAAAAATCTTCATCTGTTTTATTGGTCTTGCTGCTCTGGTAGACTAATAATTCACATCTATTTTGAGAGTGAATCTTGCTTAGTGTCAATAACAAATTGGTTGTTCTTTAATTTGCAAAACAGCATCTCTCATAAATTATTTGAATGATTCGACACATGAAAGAGTTCCAGTTAGACTAATAACTCATTTGAGAGTAATCTCTCTTAGTTCCAATAATAAATTTGTTTTTCTTTAATTTGCAAATGGGAATATCTCATGAAATATTTAAACAATTCAATACAGGAAAGAATGAGTTTTCTCCAGATGAAGATGCACACGTGGTTGCTGACTGTGTCAAGGTTCTGTCTTTTTATCATGTTTTGAACAAATGAGCAATAATCATTACTTTGGCTGATTGATTTCAAGCCATTTATCATAAATTTCCAGTTATTTTGTCACTAATTCCAGCACGTGCTTCGGGAGCTGCCTTCCTCTCCAGTTCCAGCATCTTGCTGCACCTCATTGTTGGAAGCATACAGTAATTCATCACCTCTGTGCAATTTATTCTTTTTGCATTTATCCATTTGTTTATTTCCCATTTTTCAAGCTCATCATGCATTCACTTATTCAATCCGCCACTTTTTCAACCCTGTGATGTTGACATAGGAAGCAGTCAAGGTCATAGAGCCAGTGCCCTGCGTGCTGCTATATTCGAAACATTTCCGGATCCGAATCTCCGTTTATTGCAGAGGTACCTAACTCATTACAAAATGCAAACTCAAGCAGCTAAGCATCAGGAAATTTAACTTTGTGCATGCGTAGTTCGCCTCCGTAATTCTATTTGAGAATGCCTGATGTATGGAAAGCACACAAGCATAAGGTTAGGAAAAGGATCCCATTATTGGAATGTTTTGCTACAGGAACCCACAATAGCATTAGCATATAAAGATACAAAATATTTTCATAGGAATATTTTAATGGAGTAAATGCTTCGCTATAATATTTTGACCTTCCAATTGTGGGAAAATTGAAAGTGCTTGACATAGACCTTCCATTTCTTGGGAAATTTGTATCATATGTCTTCTAAAACATCCGATTGTCAAGTTTTACCATGACAGGTATCACAAATGTTCTAGAAGCTTGCCATATTTCCGTGAGAAATAAGCTTAATGGTATTTGTGGTATTATCTGGGAAATTTTCTGTATTGGTTCACTGGAACTTCTTGCAATGTCATTTCTGACTTTTTCTAAAGCACGTTTTTCATTGAACCTGCATCCTTGAGGCAGCACTGGAGTGATACCTTTATTACCTACATTTGAAATGACACGCTGTTCCTACAAGGTAAAATATTGCTGTAGCAGTATCTGAAAATTTTCCAAAACAGCAGTGACTTTTAGCCTTCCAGTCACTTGGAATCTCTCTGAAACTGCAATTAATTATATGTAAACTGTTCAAATTGACAAGATTTATTTAATGATGCCCTACAACTAGGGGTGAAAATCAGGGCCGGTTAGGGTGTACCCAACCTTGGCCCTATATTTGAAAAATCTTGTTTGACCCAATTTTTTATATTAGGTGAAGAAAAGGTTGGTCTGACCCTCACGTTTCTTTAATAGATTTCAGGACAAACTCCTGGTTGGTTTCGGTGGAAATTGAGATAATATGTTGGGTTGAAAAAAGGGTCAAATTTTAAAAATTTATATACTTATCAATACAAACTCATATTTACGTTAAATTTAAAAGTTAAATACTTCAATATTTTACTATTTAATGAGTAAAACACAATTGTTATAATAAAGCATTAGTTAATTTTTTTAGTAATTTCATTTATAACTTGACCTTATAAATATGTGTATCAACCTTTACAAAAGACATTGATGTAAATTTCGAATTGTAATTAAAACTACTAAATTGCAAAATAATAATATTCGTTCTTGTCAAATATAGACAATATAGATAATATATTTTATTTTATTGATAAACCATGTGGAGAACATAACTTGAACAGCATATATGCAATTAAGAAAAAAATTATCCATTTAAATAAGTCATAAAGTTGAACGTACATCAACATAAATCATATTCACATTAATAAGTCATAAAGTTAAACATAAAAAAACAATATTCACATAAGTAAACATATGATTTATATATAAAAAAAAAATTATACCTTGCAGGGTGGGTCAAGATAGGTTGGGACATGGTAGACCAGCCCCACCCATAGAATTAAAACACGGGTCTAAAATCCTGACTTGTCCCACCCTATCAGGTCAAAATCTCTGCCCCAACCCTCTATAAAATTAGGGCGGGGCAGGTCACAAGTTGACCCTACCCTATTTTCACTCTTACCTACAGCAGTCAAAGTTTGGCCTGGACTCATTTTGGAATGAAGGGAATGACTGCCAATTGTCATTTGAGAAGAAGAGGGTGAATAAATTTTATTGGCAGGGAAGTTTGACAAGATGAAGATAGTTCTTTCAGCAAGCCTCTGCCACTCGAGTCTTGATCCAGTAGATGAAAAAGATGGGGTTCGATCAACAGGAAGGATAGAGACCAGCAACAGATGCAAACAATTGTTCACTAGGCATAAGATTTTATTTTTTTTTTTGAAAAAAATTATTGTTGTTTTATTATGGAATTTATATTCTAGTGGACTTGCTGAGGTACATCTTTAAAGAGTTAAAAATATAAAGAAAGATGCTGTTTGAAGTAGAATTGATACTAACGATGGAAATGGTCTTAATCTTGTAACTAAAGCTTCTGAACATAGAAACAGAAAAAAGCTAAAAATATATCCGGGTTTTTATTCATCTTTGTTGATTGGACACATTTCAGGCATGATGAACCTTTGTCAATTTTTACTCTGTTTTTTTATTTACGGAAAAACATTTGGAAGAAAATGTTCTAAGAGGGGATTCCCTTGAATGACACACAAGGTTCTTGCTTCTCCATGATTCAGGATTCTCCAGATGATGCAGACCGTGGTTTCTCATAAATTTGAGAATCTAATGTCTACGTCAGCTGTAGCAGCTTGCATGGCTCCTTTATTACTTCGTCCTCTTCTTGCTGGCGACTGTGATCTCGAGAATGATGCTGATACAGGTGGTGATGGTTCTCTTCAATTTCTGCAAGCTGCAGCAGCTGCTAACCATGCCCAAGCCATTGTTATAACTCTGTTAGAAGAGTTTGACAAAATATTTCTAGCTGTAAGATTCACTTGCAGTATTGAATGTTTTTCACATGTTTCTTCTCTATGTAAGTTCACATTTTGACGATTTTGTAGGTCAAGATAGTCAACTGCATTTGTAGAGTTTGTCTAACTTATTAGTTGGATGAAAATGAAATTTTCCATGCAAAAAAATTCCATTAGATATAACTATTTCAAGAATGCTACTTTTCTTAAATTATTGAATATCCTTTTCATGAAAAAGGCGATATATTTTATTGAGGCACACTTTTATGTAACTAAGTTACATAGAAGTGATTTCATGTTACTCCCTCTATTTTTTAAATATTGATGATTAATATAAAATCCAATCCATTCATTATATTTAACATCATCTGTTTAGCTAGGAGGCTAAGTTTCATCGAAATCCAATATGTGTATAGGCCATATTTACTCAAAATTAGGTACATTCATGTGTAGATTAAGGAAAATACTTAAATCCATTATCATATTATTAGAATATAATTATACTTTATAGGATCATTTATCTACTTAGTAATGATATTTTAAATGGTTTAGATATTAAAAATACTACTAAAAATTGATATTTAGTATTAAATCATTTTATTACATTGATTTGCGCATTTATAGATGGGGCCCATATACAATGACGCTAAACAAATAAAAAGGTTTCCATGATAATAATAATGATGATAAATACAATAGATGGAATGGATTTTCCATCAACCATCAAGAAATTAAAAATGGAGGGGGTTACATAGAAGTGACCCCATATTTTATTTTTATTTACTTTATGACTGAGATTGCCTCTTACAGCCTGGCATTGTAAAAAAGAAAAACCATTTTTTGTCTTTTCCATCAATCAATTAGGTCCTAGTCAGTTTGTTAGTGCAATAAGATTTATGAACCTAGAGTAACTTAGATTGTTTTTCTTCAGGACGGCTCATTTTCTTCTGAGCTCTATCCTGAGTCAGAAGATACTGGGATTGAAGATTCAACAGAGGCTGAGTTCTTGGAAGATGATGGGTACCCTGATGCACAAAATGACCTTGATCCGAGGATTGTTTATGATCATGAACGTGCATTAAATGGGTCTCTTAGTGAAACCAGTGGTGACAGAGGGAGCAAGTTATGCAGCAATCAGGTCTGTTCAACTCCACTAGACGACAGTATAAACACAAAAAACTGTTGTGTCTTCCTTTCTTGTGGCCAAATGATTATTTCAAGATCATGCTTGTTACCCAGGATAGGGCCAAAAAGCTTCCCATGAAGAATTAAATTATTTGAACTTCCTTTGCGAGATATTATGCTTGGTATTACCTGGCTGATAATTTCTTCATCTAGTTGAATTGGATTGACGGGAGGCCTGTCCACAACACCATGCGTCTGTGGCCTGGAACTTTTACCAGAACATGCCAATGAGTGTCGTGACAGACTGCAAATACTACCCCATTCTAGTTATTGACTTAAGAGGCAGTGATGATGTCTAATTTATGCCACCGCGTGCCAGGAATATTGATTTCCTCTTCCATTTATCAACAAATAGCTGGTGCCAGCAGAAATCCAATTGCTGTTCTCTTTCAACATGATTTGAAGGGACTTCTTGGATTTCTTCTTCTATCTTCTCATTCAAAAGGGTTTCATTCTGATTTTCTTTTTTCCCTTTCATCCATTGTAAGTGCCTTTGGAATTGCTGAAAGGTAAAATATGATTGGCAATCTAGTAACTTAATTCTGTTTGCAAGAGGAGATGAAATTTTTTTTCTTCCAAGAATTAAGGAGAGAATGTGTAGAAGTACAGGGCCGCTCTGTAGTCAATCAAACTACTTGAGGTGTAATGACCATGCAAATATGGACGCCTGATCATTTGTAGCCAGGCGCATGGGGGGTCCATGCGACTGGCCCAAAAACATATATTTTTTTATTTTGTCAGTTTTTTTTCATGGACAAGTAAAGTTATGTGTATTAAATCTATAAACCAAATTTTACCATTGTTGGATTTTTTTAAGTATTTTTTGGATTTTTAAACACAGTGGCATTTTTGTAATTTTTTGGTATACGGAAATGCCACTGTGTTTAAAAATCCAAAAATGGTAAAATTTGGTTTATAGATTTAATACACATAACTTTACTTGTCCATGAAAAAACTGAAAATTTTTTAATAAAAATGTTTTTGGGCTGGGTGCATGGCTACCCCCCATGCGCCCGGCTGTAAAGGATACAACCTTGCAAATATTTCCTTTAGCCTTTACAATTCAGTAAAATTTGGTGTTCTAGGAGTTCCAAGTACCATACTTTCATAAATTTTGAAACGAACATATAAGTCAATCGTTGGATTTTCCTTTTTTTCTTTCTTTATCATTCTTGTGGCTTCTTCTGTTATGAGTTTTTCTTTTAGTACTTCTACATTGTTGTGGTTGTGCTTTCATTTTTATTACCATTACTGAAAGTTCATATTTACAGTTTTCTGAAGGTTCAAGTGCAGATATAGAGTCTCATAAACTAAGTCAGGGTGTTGAAGCAAATACGACTTTTTCTGAGCAAATTCATACTCTGCCTGTTCAATTCAGTAATTCAAAGAGCTGTAGTGACTTGCAGAGTCCAAGTGAGAAGCATTGTGCTCCTCTTACAGATTTCCATGACTCTTCCAGTGATGTCACCATATCAACAAGTCCAAGCATGATGCAAACTGAATTTAGTATTTTTCATAGTCCATTGCCTTGCATTACAGAATCTGCCAATAAACCAAATGAACCTGAACCGAGTGTCAAGCACTGGCCTGTCTGGTCTCGTTCCTCTGTGAGTATTTATGCTTTTATTGTTTCTCACCTTATTGGTTTGTTTAACTTACCTTTTCTATTTATGCATTCTTCCTGTGTTTATTTCTACCAACTGGGTTAGTTTTAGCCATGCAGTTTGTTTGCCAGGAGAATTACTATTAAGTTCTTGTGAATATTTGTCTCTTTTGTTATCATTTTGTCACTTCCTGAGTGATGTATTTGTTTATTGCAAATTGTGTTTTTATGTTTTCCAAGAAATCGCCAAAACTATGAACTTGGGTATGTGTATGTGCAGGCAAGGAAGAACCTTTCTTTGGATTCCATTGACTATCATAGTGAGGATGAGTGAGTAATATATGATCATTTATTCATTTTTATGAATCCATTTTTTGATAATCTGCCTGATGTAATCAGCTAATTATCATGATTTCTCGTTAAGTTACACGATGAGATGAACTCTAAAATATAGGCAATAAAATGATTTAGGTGATTCATAAACAATTGTCTATTTGCATTTTTACATGCTAAATAGTCGTGGGTGGATTCTAAGAACTTTTGTAATTGCTAACTTTTTTCTCTCTGAATACTTGCATGTTCCTAGAGGAGAAAGCACCTTTTGTCTAGCAATTTGTACCTTATTGTCAGTTGCAATAGCATGACTTAACATATATTAAAGCTATTTTTCAGTATATCTTCCCTTCAAACTATTAGGATTTCCAATTTCAAAAAAAAAAAAAAATGTTAGGATTTCCTCATTCGTACCTGTGTAGGGATGTCTATGACTGAATTCATTAATGCTTTTATGTCGTGGCTAGGTATGTTCATATCATCAGTTGAAATGAAATTTCATCTAATCTGGAGTCTCAGATAGCCCTTATAAAGTTTTCATTCATCTAATGTATTGGTGCTTCTTAAAATTTTTGTAACAAAATTCTGTCTCCCCTTTTCCTGCCTTCAGTTATTTTACATTTTCGTTCAAATTACATAGTCCCACTCTCAGTTTCAAGTCCTATTCAGGAATTCCATGTCTTATCTGGCTGCATTACTTCTGTCTTCTACCAACCCACAATATTAGCTTCAGGAAGGTTGTCTATCGGTATTTCATCAAAAAGTTGCACAAATGGAAATTCTCTGGCATCTTTTGTATTATTCAAATTAAATAGATGTGATCTCCGGCAGGAATGCAATTCAGAAGCTTGAGTACACTAAAGTTGACCTGCAAAATAAAATTTCAAAAGAGGTGATTCAGCTCTTTGTTCTCAAATCATGATTACTTATTTTTTACAAAAGCTGTGATGTCTAATTTCCTGGTGTTTTAACGTTTGTCAACAGGTAAAAGGAAATGCCATTCTTCAAGCAAGCTTGGAGGAAAGAAGGCAGGCATTGCATGACCATCGTTCAGCCCTCGAGCAAGATGTATACAAGTTCCTGCTGCAGTACTTATGCAATTTTCTGGACATTTTTCTCAGAAACCACATTGTGAAATGCATACATGATGTCTTAATTTCAAGCCCATTTGCAGGAAATAAATGAATCTCTCTAGCATAATTAATATGCCTTGAGATGCAGAATCAGGAATAACACTTTTCTAATTTTTCTTTGCAGGAGAAGAACATGTTTTTTAAATTTGAACTTTGGGTGTGTTCAGGAAGTGATAAAAATTTTTAATGAAATGTTTTTGGTGTAAAAGTTCTTGAATTGATGGAAAACAATGTGACATAATAAGGGTAATGATGAAAAGTAAAGAGAACAAAGTTAAAATAGATAAATTAGTTCTATGGATAATTGCGTATAAATAATTGAAAAGTATGTAGTTGTATAGGAAAATGTGAAGAAATGATAAAAAAAAAAAAAAAAGATAGTTATGGAGAGTGAAAACTTTTGGTTTGAAAAGATTTTATTGTAGCCAAACATGCCCTTAAGGAACATTAATTTTTTATTGAAGAATGTCATGATATTTCTTTCAAATGATCTAGTTAACAAAAAATCAAAATAGTTCTAGGGGCCTCTTTGAGGATTTTATTTAGTAGTACTAATTAAAACTTCTGATTCTTTTTGTTTGTATTCTCTTTACAAAGTTGTTCAACATAGTTACTTGTCTGCATGGCATTGACTAGATCGACTGTTCCTGCATTATATTTGAAAAGTTCTATTTTCGTTTACATCTGCGATTTTACAATTTATATTGTCCTTTGATTATTTAGATTGAAAATTGTATCTTCTTCCATGAAATTGTACAATATACACACATGAATATTGGTGTAAATGTCTTTCCGTAATCACAACCTTTGATCAATTAGTCAACTTAATTTGTCTCATGTTCTGTGCGCCATTTATTTCTCAAATCCTTTTTTATGAATGTGTGATGAAAACAGGTGAAAAGACTACAGGAACAATTGGAAAGAGAGAGGGCTTTAAGAAGTGCTCTGGAGGCTGGGCTGGAGATGCCCCTAGAGCAGTTGTCAGTTTCATCAACCATTGACAGCAAGGTCCATCTCCATATGCCAAGCAAAATTTCACGTTCTTAGCTATTTTAGATTGTACTCCAGATTTACAGTTTCTCCCTTTGTCAAAGATAAGGGCAGACATAGAGGAAATTGCGCTTGTTGAAGCAGACGTCACAAATCTAAAGAATAAGGTTGCTGATTTGCATCTTCAGCTTGATCAACAGAAGCATCTTAACTATGTTTCAGCATGTGAATCATGCGGCCAACACTGGAAAACCTCCAATCAGCAACCAGCATGGTAAGTCTCCTTGCCTTCCGCATTGTTGGCCAATAGAGGCAACGTCCTTGGTTCCACTCTCACCTTTGGTGAGTCTGGACCTAGCATATTTGGGAGCAGTTTGTCTCCCCAAAAAATTGATGGGAGTAATGTATCTCCTTTTGAAAATTTGTAAAAATATCTCAGGGCCTCAATATAATAGGTTTTGAGATGGTTGTAAATGCATACGTCAAAAAAAAAAAAAAAAGATAGAGGTAATCCCCAAATATTTCTTTTGCTCATACATTTCATTTTGAGCAGTGATTCAATATACCTGCGCTGCACGGAGCCTCATTACAGCCCCTTTTTTAATTTTAAATATTTTTAAAATCTAAATAATTTATCATGTTTAACGCATTTGATTTTATCATCTGACCAAAAATAATTTCCATTGGAAATAAAATAACATCTTTTAAAAGTATAACTATTAAATTTTTTGAAAAATGTATAGTATATATCATATAAAAGTTTTGCAAGACAAAAATTTTTGGAATCATAAATAAATGCAAATGGATAAACATGATGAATGGTTTAGATTTAGAAAATAATTAAAAATTAAAAAACTAGAGGCTGCGTGGAGTCTTCATGATGTCTGGATGTATTGTGAATCATTACTTTTTCTTTTTAAACTTTAGAGTGCAGCACAATATGTACATGTCAGAGTGTATCTATCTAAGATTGCAAACCTAAGTACGAAGGGGCCACCATGGACCAGGCTTTAACCCGCACTATGGACTGTTATTTATAAAAATAAAAATAAAAAAAGGCTGACTCAGTGCATACAGCTCCAACTAGGGAGGGGAATCCACGTACAGAGATTGTTTTTTTTTATAAGGGGCTGCTTTCCATGAACTAAATCTGCAACCTCTAGCCGCGAAGGCAGCAGCCCTTACTGTTGTGCCAAGGTCCAACCTCATGACTATTTATGTATTAAATGGAATAATGTTTCATGTCATATCATATGCATTGATGGCTGTTGGATGATGAACCTATGCAGTATCTGGATACTAAAAGCATGTCAGATGCAATTAGATATTGATTATTAATCCATTAATTTATTCAGTAGGCGGCTTGTCACCTGTTTTATTTTATTTTTCTAAAATTCAGGTTTGCTCAGAAGAGCAAAACTGTAACCACAGGTACCACACATTGTTATGAAAGGCCACCTAGAAGCGAGGTATGCCTTTCACTGTAAGCTTCAAAAAAATCCAAAATAATGACAACTACTGTGAATTGTGATCCATTAATTTCTGCTGCAGTTTATGTCTTTCACTCTCTATTCAGTTTTTTGCACATTAATTTCTTTAGGTTGCCATTTTTGCACAAACTCAATTGACATCATTTGAAGTAGTACGGAACATACATATCAAAGTGTATGATTTTTTTATTTTTTTTTATTTTTTTGATGGAAGAAGTGTATGAAATTAGAGCAACTAAAAGCCAAAAATCCCTGGTAGCTTAACAAGTTTGTAGTAGGAAATTGGTAAGCTTCTTTTGAGTGATGCCAAGCTATTGTATTATTAGGTGTCCCTTATTATCCATTTTTCATCCACTGTCATTGCTTGCATCAGACAATTATAATTTCATTTTAGGTATCCTGTATTTATCCATTCTTAATCCATGCCTACATTACTGTCACTTCCAGTTTTGCACCAAACAACAATTAAGTTGTATGGTGATGATAGATGGGTCCGAAAGGGGGCTGTGCAAGGAGAACATTTAAATAGGGGACAGACAGAAACTGCAAAGCAAGCCATTCATTGGAGAGTTCCCCCCCCCCCCCCCCCCCCTCCCTCATAGAATATATGATATTTTTGTGCAAACTTGTTCTGGGTAACTTGGCACCAACTTTCACTTATTGCTTTATTCAAATGTTTGAACAATAAAAATGTTAGATTTCCTTCTAAGTCCTGTCAGCATGCGGACACAATCTTTCTATTAAAACAATGGACAAGTATGCTTAGGTGTGCACAGATGCTGTTTTTTATGCAAACAGGATGCATTGCCGGGAGCCAGTGGTGAGAAGGTTATAAGCCAGGAATCACTCCAACCATTTAATAAGCAACCTTCCAATAATGAGCTGCCAGATTCAGCAAGGCAAGACAGTGCAAAATCTGTAGAAGCAGCTGCCAGTTTATTTCCAGGGGAGCTAATGACAGCTGGACCTCAATCTGCTTCTAGGAAAGTCAGTGGGAAGGCACAAACCAAGCAAGCACCCCAGATGCAGCAGTCGGATTCAATCAGGGAAAATGGTTTCAAAACCGTAGAGGCTGCTGACCTCTCTACCGGAGATTCATTTGCAGGGAGGCCTCAAGCTTCTTCTACGAAGACAACTGCAAAGGCTGGGGTAGGTGATCATATGATTATCTATTAGAACTTTCGTTATTCACTCTTTTTTTTTTTTCACATTTCCAAAAACAAGGCTATATTTACTGGAGAATGTTTCAATGTGCATTGAAATTTCAATGCATTAGGGTGCAAAATTTCATTTTTTTATATATATTTTTAAATTTTTTAATAAGATTGTTAATATAGTTGAATTTATTCTGTAAGTCAAATTTTACCATTTTTAAATATGTACATATTTTTATTTATTTTTTTAAAAATAACGGTACTTTAGCCATTTGTAAGTGACTAAAATACCCTTGTTTTTAAAAAATCAAAAATACATATTTATATATTTCCAAAAATTGTAAAACTTAATAAATAAGTTAAATACACCTAGATTAACAATCTTATAAAAAATATCAAAAATATATATAAAAAAATGAGATTTAGCGCCATGATGCATTGAAATTCAATGGGCTCCATGTTTACTTAACTTGAGACATGACATGCGTTCAAAAAACTTGATAATGAATTATGGCAGAAAAGCGTTAAAAACCAATTGGATGAAATTCCTGAACGGATATGACTTATGAGCATATTGACTGAGGAAACTTTTCTCTGTGTCTACGTCAGGGACCAGCTCCTGCACAGTCCGCGCTGACCAAGCTGGCAAATCGCCTCAGCCTTTTGAGGGAACGCCGCTCCCATCTTGTTTCTGAGCTTCAAGTCCTGGGCACGAATAAGGTTTCTCAGGGCCCTCTACTCAGCCCTTCACCAAGGACCCGCTCCAGATGATACAGGAATTGATCTTTGAGATATCAGCGGCTTAAGATCCCATGTATAGTCGAATAATGCTGATGTATTCATCGCTGCTGCTGTCAACAATACATCTTCTTTCTTTGCACTATTGCCCCCTATCTTCTGTGAATTTGCTTAGCCTACTGTGTTGGGACCAGTGATTATGTAGCCTATTTTACTGGGCCACGCATGGAGGAGCCAGTCGAGGTATTTCGTGCATTTCCCCTCGTAAGCATATACAGATTCGAAACTTTGATAGAATAGCAAGGGCTAGTTTGGCCTCACTTATTTGGCAGGCAAGCTCTTGATGGCTTTGAAAACGTCGCACGCTCTCCCGTGAAAAGTGTTTGGCAATCTAGCACATAAGCCTATTTCAAGCTATGTTTTTCCTCCTAAAGAGCTGTGTTTCGGGCTTTTTCTTTTTTTCTTTTTTTTCAAATTTTTTTTTTAAGAGTTTGTTTATTTTTTAATGTGTGGCCAAACAGGCACTAAGCAATGTGATGTGGCCTGCACTCAACATAGAAAGAGGCTGCAAGTGCCATTTTATGATGCAGTGCCAAAATTGAGGCCTGATCATTTCGGCCCAAAATTAAGGCTTGATCATTTTGGACCGGTACGAAATGAGGTCATTTCGAACGACACACTTTTTTTTGTTTTTTTCAAACTTTTTTTTACAAAATTGTTATTCTGGTTATGTTTAATCTATAAATCGATTTTTACTAGTTTTAGAAATGCATATATATTTATTTAGACTTTTTAAATATAGGGGTATTTTAATTATTTTAAATCGTTGTAACATGATTAAAATATTCTTGTATTTAAAAATACAAAATAAATATATATAATCTCTAAAATTGGTAAAAATTGATTTATAGATTAAATAACTAGATTAACCATTTTGCAAAAAAAAATTGAAAAGAAATAAAAAATATATGTTTTCGAACTGGTCTGAAATGATCATTTTATGCCAAAAGAGGTTTGCAAAAGAGGCCTAATCATTAAGGGAATGAACAGAAATCATAATGGGCTGGAAGCGCTACTCACAATCAAATTCATTTTATTGGAGATTGGGTTGCGTGCGGTAGGCCATGTAAAAGGTTGGGCAATTCAGTGTTGGCTGACGCACCTGCCAGAAGCAGTGTTGAAACTCAGCATTTTTACGGCCCGAACGCGGACCAAATTCTAATAGATGTCGGTTTCGGGTAACCCGAAATCTATTTACATAAAATATATTATTTTTATTATAATAATAATATATGAATTATCTTATCTTATATCTGTTCAAATGTCAGATGGGCAGACAGAAGCACCGCCGCAAGCGTCAGACGAGTTCAGCTTTCCGAATTCCAATTTTGACTTTGGAGTCAGCTCGCCCATTCCAGCTTTCCGCCTTTTCCCTTTCTTCCCGCTCGGATTCGCGATATCCCGCTCGAAGTCATGATCCCATTTGCTGAATCCCGTCTGCCATTTGCCGAATCCTATCTTCCGTGTGCCTTCTGCTGTTTGCCGAATCCCGTCCGCCATCCGCCGAACCTGTGATCCAGTTGTGAAATCCTGTGATCCCGATTCCCGTCCGAAGAGGCGAAGACCGATCCCTCCAGTAGTCCAACCTTTCTTCTCCGGTGGCGTTGAAATCCTGTCTGTCCAAACCCTCCGGCCTTCTTCTCGGCCGCACCTCTGCCGACTTCTCCCTTCGGTCTTGCTTCCCTGCATTCCGCCGTTCGGCTCATCCCTGACGTCGGTAACAATTCTGTCCTTGATATTTTTTTTAGAAAAAATCTTTGCTTATTATTTAATATACAAATTAACAGTAACATGATTAATTATTGAAAGCGGGTTCAATAAAATTCTATTTGAAAATGAGATCAAAAGAGAAGGAGAAAAATGTATGTAATGTAATTATATATAGGTAGAATGAATTTTTAGAAATAAACAAATGAAAACAGCATTAATTATCTAAGAATTAATTATTAAAAATAAAATAAATAGAAACAAAATGGACTAATATTCATAAATATTTATTTTTACTCAGCATACAGAATCATTCAAATTTCAAACCGTGTAAATGGTTATTTCATTTGAACCGGTATTTCTATAGCTTGAATGCTTGCATTCAAATATTTTTGCAATTCCAAAAAATTATTTCATTAGTTTGTTATTGCTCTAAAACGGACAATTTCTAATTATTTTTATATATTATAAAAAAGTTATATTTAGGTGATCAAATCAATATGGATAGGTCAAGTAATATGCAAGACAAGATTAGTAAGGAATGTTGTGATTTGGAGTTGGATGCTTGAATTAATATAATCTTATTCGACTTGATATTTTGTAGTTTTTGGATGATTTTATTTTATTACAATTGATATGATAAGGTTTATTTTACAATTGGATGGTAATATTAATGTATATAGTTGTGATATCGGTGTTAAATTGCGGAATGGAAAATGGTTGTACTTCTAAGTTGTCAAAAATAAAGCTATTATTCTACTCGATGCAAAGAGAATGCTCAAAATAGGTTTCTTTTTTTATAATCTTAAGCAGTATTTGAATTTTTCTTGCTTTCGTATAATAAATTATTTTTTAAACTTTTTTATATAATAGGTTTGTGATAAAAACTATGGGTGTGTTTGGTTCGCAAGGAAACTTTTTGACGGGTTTTGGCTGAAAAACACGTCACTCAGCAGTCATTTCGACATAGTAATTATGTCCGAACGCATTAACGCAGTCAAAGGTCGTTGGAGAATTAACGTGAAGACTGGCGCGTAACAGCAGCATCACCGTCGCGCGCGTGACCGTCTCGCGCGTGATCGTCCTCTTCCGCGTCGGCTTCTCCGCTGCGGCTTTAGTCCATTTTCTGTTCTCTCCGCAAGCAATCCTGCGTCAGTTCTGTGCTGTTGCCGAGATAGAGAGTTGTACAAGTGCGCACCACCCTTGTCTTTGGGGTCGGCGCGAAGGGTACCCAGTCTCTTCCATCTTCTGAAACAAACTGCCTGCTTCTTCGAGCTTTGATTCCCTACAGAACCCACTCATAAGAGTGTTTAGGATCACCGTGGTTGGGTCAATTCCATGTTTCTGTAAGCTCCCAAAAATAGTCATACCATAACGAACACCATACAAGTGGCAGGAGGAATTGAGTAGTATGTTCAGCGTACAAATATCACGACAATAGCGAAAGGCTACAGTTTGGGCTGAAACCATCGGATTCCGAAGACGGATCTCGGAGATCTTCAAAAAATCAAAAGCCTGTGTTCTTCAAATCCAGCTCCAGCTCTTCCGAGTCGAGCAACGACGGTGGCTTCGGTTTCTCCTCTTCTTCCGAAGCCGAGTCCGTCCAATCCCAGCCACCGAAACCGATCAGAACCGGATTCAAGCAAGAAAAGCCTCTCCAATTCCCTCCGGAAAAGACCCAATTCCCCAAAATGCAGCCCAGTGCTTCTCTGAGAGACAAGACTTCCAAGCGAGACGGATTCTTTCATGCCAAGGCAAGGGGGGCGTCCAAGATCTACAGCGACATGAAGAAAGCAGGGTAGCTCGTATCTCCAGGTGGCCACATTGCCAGCTTTCTCAATTCTCTCTTCTCGCCGTCGAATTCCAAGAAGGCGAAGATGGACGAATCCCGTTCCAGATTCGCGCAGACGGCGACGCCCACCTGTTCCTCTTCGTCATCTTACTTGCGTTCCTTCTCTTCGCGATGGCTGATCTCTTCCCCATTCCTTCTCCCAAGAAACGGCCTCTGCTTGCTCGAATACGGCCTCTGCTAGGCGTACCCTCCTATGGATGAAAGACGTTTCAATAGCTGTGAAAAGACTACTTCACCCTCCTCTGAAAAGTTTTCAACGGAAACAATACTTTACCAGCGAACCAAACAGACCCTATATATAGAGGATGAGTAACAAAGACATATTAATAGGAGAATGTTAACCCGAAACTCAACTCGAGCCCGAATTTCAAAAAAAGAGTTAGGGTTCGAGGTTTACAAATAGGGTTAGAGTTAGAGTTAGGATTGAAGTTTTACAAATAGAATTAGGGTTAGGGTTGAGGTGAACCCGAATTTCATGAGCCCGAGTTGCACCCCTAATCCTATCCCGAGATACGGTTTGAGCTTCTCTCTTATACGAGACGAGTCCTCATTTTTCTTAGGCGTCGCAAGGGTATGGCAGGTAATATTAGACAAGCTCGTCCATTTGATACTCGGGCCCCACAATAGATGAATATAAAATTCAGAATCAAAAGGGATATTAGTGTTGTAATAAAAAAAAGGAAGAAAAAGAAAAGGGGACAGTATTCTTTTTTCCTCTGCTCGTGAGCTATCTCATTATTATTATGTCTATATTTTTATAAAAACTTTATTACATGCGAATAAGGAAAAGTATATAATAATAACAAAGAATCAATAGTGTGTGTGTGTCAGTGTGTGTGAAGTGTGAGCGTTATAATTCTGTGTATCATCGGATCGAAGGCTCGGAGCTGAGTTTAGAAGTCCTTGAGCAGCTTGCGGACCTGCTCAAGCGTAACAAAGAGGACGACCGTGAAAGGTCCCTGCCTTGATATGGTGGGCACAAACCCCTTGTACAGAGCCATCACCCCCTCCGATCGCACCGTCTTCACGGCGCAATCTAGAGCCCCGGAGTAGGGAGCCTTCCTATCTTCTCCGACTCTCATGTTCATCACCCTCGTCTTGATCACGTCCACAGGATTCGACGCCACCGAGGCGACGAACCCCGCCGCGAAGCTCGCCGTCACGTGCACACCGATCCCGTCGTCCATCACCTTCTTCTTCAGCATCGTCTCCTTCACGTGATCGTACGTTGCCAGCTGCGACGCTGTCACGATCATTGCCCGATTCACAGTCAGCGACGATCCTCGCCACAGGCTCGCCACGCCCTCCTGCCGCCACATACGCCCGATCGCATCCCCCACGCCACGGTAGTTCCGGCGCTGCCTCTCTGGAAGGCGTCCATCGGCCTGCATCCTCACCATCGCGACGTCGGCAGGATTGCCTACGGCGGCTCCGACTGCGCCTGCGATGAGGCCGGCTGCGATCTTACGAGGGAGTGGAATGGTGCTGGATTCAGCGTCAGACCAGTTAGACTTGAGGATCTCGTAGAGGCCCATGCGCGTGGTGGAGTAGAGCGTCTGGCGGAGGACGGTAGCGGAGACGCCTGAGAAAAGGGCGCGGAGGCCTTCATCTCGGACGATGCGAACCCCGACGGAGATGGGGCCGACGCGTGGAGCGAGGGTGGCAGGAGTAGTTGCAAGAGCTGGGGTTTCTCCGTGGAGCTGGAGGCGGACCTTGATGAGGTCGAGGGGGTGCGTTGAGCAGCCGGCTACGATGGAAGCAATGCCTCCCTCCACAAATCCCTTTCCACTCATTTTTGGATAGATTTGGTGCAAAAAGAAGCCTTTAATTTGTGGTGGTGTGGTTTGAAAGACTACGAGGATGAGTAAAAGATGAATTTGGAGAGCCAGTGAGGCCCTTTGTTAATTGCGAGTGGCTTGAGAGACCCTGACGAAAAGGTGGAAGAAGGGTAAGCGTATATATAGTTATATACCTGCAGGAGTGACGGAAGAAAGAGCAAGGAAAAGGGAGGCGAGGTGTCTGGGAGGTGGGACCGACGACCGGGGAACTTTCCTGCCGGATGATTAACGCGGGTCTGGCGAAGTCGCTGAGCTGCAGTCCACCGGACAGCAGCAAGACTGATTGAATAGTTCTAGTCCACAATCAGTGCGGTTTGGAATAACCAAAAAAAAAATAAAAAAATATTAAGTTAAAATTTTCACCATCCGTAATTATCTTTTTTTAATTATTTCTTTATATATTTCTATATAACTATTTTACTTTCCAACCATTTGAATACAACAACTCATGTAATTAACCTATCTATTTTACGGTCTGTTTGGCATTGTTGAAAAGTTGTTGACATGTTTTTCCTTGCCAAAAATCGTCAAACATCAACGCCGGTGTGTGCATTAATGACATTCAATGTACGGATGGTCAGATGCGTACAGGCAATGCTGATACAGGCGACACCCGATTCCACGCGCTGGCAGCCCAAACCCTGGCCCTCGTATGACGCGTTTGTAGCATAGACGCTCATGTGGATGGGCGACACTTGTAGTTGCTGGACCGCATGTGGATGGGCAACGCTTGTAGTTGCTGGACCGCATGTGGACGGGCGACGTATTTTTGCGTCGGAATGACTGATTGAGTTGACACGTTTTTGCATTTAAACCCCTCGTATGAAAAGTTTTATAAAAAAGCTTGAGTTTTGCTCGTTGCCAAACAAACCCTTAACTTTATTCTTTTCACTCTTCATCATTATCCTCATCATATTACATCATTTATTTTCAATTCAAAAGTTTTTTTATTAAAAATTTTTTATCCAAAAATTTTATCATTTCTCAAGCACACCTTAAAACATAAATTCCCACGGATTGATGAATTTAAGCCCTCAATCTTTAATCTAAATTTTTCTTTAGCAAATTTAGGAGCTTGTTTCATGTCATAAAAGTAGGGATGCAACTTAAATCAGATAAGTTTGGACAGGGGTGAATCCTACTCTTATCCTATTTTGAAAAGTCCTTACCCTGCCTTATTTTAAATTGAGTCAGTTCGAGGCATATTCTACACTATTTTTTTAAAATTTGATTGGTTCAGGTTTGAAATTGGTTTCACTAAAAAATGTAAAAATATATTGCCACTCCATCCTCAAGACTTTCTAAGTATCTTACATCTAGTGTTTTTTAACATTTCCCTTACTCTTGTATAATGGCATAGCTAGCTACCTTAACAAAACTACTACATGCACTAAATTGAAATTTATTTCAAGAATCAAACAACAAATTAAGTGCGAGTGAATTTCCTTAAGAGAATACAAAATAATATAAAAAATTCAGCCTTTCATCTAAAACAAAAAAAACATATCTGAATCTAAAATACTCACGGTGATGGATGATCCAATGTTCAACACTCTTTGGTGACGAACTAACTCTTTTATCTCATCCGTAGCAATCATACACACCTTGTTCTCTCCTAAGTCTAGCAAAGTGAAATTGTTAGTTATCTTGCCAGCAGGTGCTGGCGACTTGGAGGGAGTAGAGGCGAGAGCAACGGATGATGTGGTATAATTGAATACATGAGTGAGAAGAACAATGGAGAAGGAAGGGCATGAGATTTGATTTCTAAGAGCTAAGAATGCATATTTAGAACGTTTGATAGAAGATCGAAGGAGGGGAGACGCATTTAAGGGGAGAGGAGTGATGAAGGGAAGGAAGGCCAAAAGAGAGAGGAACATCGGTGTGGAGAAGAGCTAGAGGGGATGGGAGTGTCAAAGGAGAGAAGTGTTGGAATAAAGAGGAATGCTAGAGAAAGAGATGCCAGAGGGGAGAGGTTGCCAAAGATGCATGAGGCAGGTGGCAGCAGCTGTGGCTAGAATTTTGAGGAGAAAATGAAAGTCGGCCAAGAGAGGATTATTTAGGTTATTAAAATATTGCAAGTTAATAATATAATATTATATATTATATGGTTTAATGCAATCCAAGTTGCCTAAATTTCATCCGACCTTTTGGGTTATTTGGGATTCAAACTTACTAAATTTAGGGTATCAAGCAGGTTTACTCACAGATACATGGACTGAGTTGTACTCCTATATACAAGATTCTTGAATTAAATATGTATCTTCATCCCTAAAATAGCATTTTAGTTTCCAATACAACTTTTTTCATTCTCAGTATACATCATTATATTCTCATTTTAGAAACAGATTTCATTCAAGAATCTTATATACCTTGAAATAGACCCTAGTAATCGATTTTGTCTAACTTTCTAAGTAGAGTTTGCTAATACCTATAAACTTTCCTTCAAACTTTCCTTCAAATCAACTAAATAAATGAATAAATAAATGTAAATTTAGAGGTATATAAAATCGTGTTCCATAAAAAAGGTATATAATTTTAAAAAAAAAAAGGATATATAAAATCGCGGCATTTCATAATTAGTCATTTTGAAAAAATTTTATGGACGTAGTTGGGCAACTAGAGAAGCGTTGCTAATAAGGACAAAGTAGAGAAGAAATTCTACGTTAAAAAAAAATTTGCTGTGTTGAACGCCTTGTTAAAAACAAAAGAAAAAAATATTTTTATTAATTGAGAAAAATGAATAGAATAACGTCCACAAAATAATGTTGGGTAAGTGATCAAAGCCTTGTTGCAAGTATAAGATTCACGGGAAGAGAGTAAAAATTGTCCTTAATAGTTGAAGTGAGTGAAGGTTAAACACCTTTCAAGACGTTAAAGTAGTGCTTGTACAAGTCAATCTGCTGGGAACAACGTTATACCTCTAATTGCAATGTTCAAATCAGATTTCATCATAAGATCGAGAGTATTCATGAATTGGGTTGTTGTATCAGTAACGAAACCTTTACTCTAGCAATTCAGTAATATGGTTACCCTCTATATTAAGCGTTTGTGTCAGAAGTGTGGCTGAGTTGATGATTAGAGCTTAAAGTCAGCAAAATGCACGGAACAAGAACAAATCGATTGTGACCTCTTTCTCAGTCATGTAAAAGAAGAGTGAACAAACATGCACTAAACGAGTGGTGGATCGATGTTTGCTGCGATGGAAAAGCTTGTCGAGGCGAACATGGATTACAACAATTAATATTGAGAACTGTTTCATAACAACACTTTTCAGTGTTGTCGTGATCCGCTTTTTGTCAAAGCATAAGGATATGTTCAAGACGTAGGCTCACTTGATACTGTCTACCATGTCGCTTTAATTTTATTTTATTAGTGATTAAAAGATAATTTAAACTAAACTCAACCCAACCCAAATTTATTCGAATTTAGTTGGAATGGTATGAATAGAATTTACTCAAAATTAGTGAGTATATTTGAAATTTTTAAAATTTAGTAAATTTATGTTTTTCCTGATAACATAAATTTAACAAGTTTATCTTGAATTAAGGTCGAATGTAGTAGCAATATTTGAAATAAGCCAAAAAAACAAAAAGAATGCTGCCACACCTCATCTCTTCGATGCAGCTGCAAGCGTACTCTTTCTAAGGCACCTCTTCTACCTATGTAGCCTGCATTTTCTCATAAGTTGATGTGCCACAATAATGATATATAGTTACTTTATCTTAAAAAATAGAATGATTAGCATATTATACCTTTGTAGTTTAATCGAACTTACAAATATACTCATGTAATTTCAGAAATTATAAATAACTTCGACATAATTTAACCATAATAATAAATATACTTACATTACTGTAGCGTCATCACTGCATCATCCCAATGTGTACAAAAATGTGCAAACTACATGGTATATTTGCAAATTCAAAAATTAAGTAGATATAATTTTTTTGTTTGCAAATATACCCATATTGTCATATCTTTGCAAATATGTTGACAATGTGATAATGCAGTAATGACATTATAATAACATGAGTATATTTGCAATTATGATTAAACTATGTAAGTGCATTTGCAAGTTATGCAAAAAAAAATTAAACATTAAATTTGATTCATTAAATACACAAAATAATTATCATGAATTGCATTTCTTTTATTCTGTTCTTTATAGAATATCATATTATATAAAATTAATTTTAAATTTTACACAAATTTAAAATAAATAATAAAATTAGCATATTATAAATATTTTATACTAATATTACAGTCCGAAACCGTTTAACTGAGGGGTTGAACCGGTAGGACCGGTTTTTAAAACATTGGTGACAAGCAAAGAAGAACATTTCTCTATCAACGCGTTAGTTTTCTCACCTGGGGGCACTGCCGCCAACAACATGCATGCTCGTGGTAACGAATCGAAAGCGACTGCGATGAGCAAGTAAGAAGATTTCTCCATCAGCTTGTTAATTTTCTTTTGCAAATTTACCTTTGGAGCACCGAAGAACAACATTTTACATCCTATGGGATGGGCTTCACTTCTATTAAACCCTTTTTTTATCCATCCTCTTTTATTTTTAATATTTTAACAGTGGATGAAAAATTCATTATATTTATTATATTTGTCATCATTTATATTATTATAAGAATTTTTTATTTGTTTAGTATCATTATACATGTGCCCGTCTATAAATATGTAAAATTAATATAATAAAATAATTTAATACTAAAATTAATTTTTAAGTAGTATTTTCAACATTTAAATAATTTAAAATATCGCTACTACGTGGATAAATGATTCTATATTATATTTATCATTATTTATATTATTATGAAAAAAAATTATTTGTTTAGTACTATTATATATGAGCCGATCTATAAATATGTGAAATCAACATAATAAAATAATTTAATACTAAATTTTCAACATTTAAATAATTTAAAATATTGTTACTACATGGATAAATGATTTTATATTTTAATACATATGCGGATAGAGTTAAGTATTTTTCCTAATTTACATATGAATATATTTTTTCCGAGTAAACGTGACTCATGCATATATTTGATTTGGATGAAATTTGATTGTATAGCTAAACAAATGATATTAGATACAATAAATGAATTAAAATTGCACAAATGATCAACTTCTCAAAAATAGAAGAGGTTATCAACAATTACCATTTGTGAATATTTTGAAATAATAGATAAGGTAAATTGATATGCACCTCAAGCCAAATTAAGTCTAAATCCACCCAAACTTAGAATGAGGAATTGTCATTCGTAAATAAAGTTGAGGTTATGCTTTAAGCAAACACAACCGATTTTTGTATTTATATTTAATAGGTAATATTTATATTTATGTGCACGTAGATATTTATTATGTTAAAATTTTATTATAGTAAATTATATCGTCTATATTTATATTTATTTTTTATTTTTTGGTTTTCTTCCTCTATCTTTTATTTAGAAGATAAATTTTTAAAAGGTAATATCATATTAATATATTTTCCTTAAATATAATTAGGTAATGTGTTATTATTTTTATTCAAAGGACATTAATTTATATTCATTTGAAAATTAAACTTATATTTCTTAACTTTAGAAAATGTTGTCAATCCAAATCCAATTTATTCGAATAACATTAGGATTTAATTTTTATAAATAAAGTTAACAATATAATTAGATTTAAACTCTTATGAAACGAGTTAAGAGGAGGACTCTGACAACTACGAATTTATAGACCGACTTCTACCTACACAGGCAAATTCTGAAACACTCCACAAAAATATCATGGAATTTAGACACTATCACCTAATTGTGAATGTAACGATTACATCATCGAATTCGGACACTATAAGATTGTTTGATCGAATTTGTGTTTAGGATGAATTTATAACGATGTTATCTTGTGTGATATCAAACATGCCCGGAGAGAATGAATAATGATGCGCGAGGGTCCCATCCCACCCCACGTGGGACAAAAACAACACTCAGCAGAAGCATAACTTTTTACGGTGGTTACTAGGGATTCTGATCTTGCATGCTCCGACATGTATATACTTTTTTTTTTTTTTGAAAATTTTTTCAAAAACTTTTTAGCCCAAGTGCAGTTAATCTGTATATAAATTTTTACTATTTTTGAAGTATTTTAAATATTTATTTTTTATTTTTGAAAAATCAATAGTATGCCACTAATTTTCAAAAATAAAAAATAAATATATAAAAATCTCTAAAAATAATAATAATTAATATATTAAATATACTTGAACTAACAAGTTTATAAAAAAAAAATTTTAAAAAAAAAAAGGTTTATGCGCTCATGCATGCATATGAGGTCCGGTTATTAGTACTGACAATCGCTTTTTTTTTTTTTTTTTTTTTTTTTTTTTTTTTTTTACTTTTTGCTTCGCAATAGCATTGCTACACGTGTCGTATTGTGATGGATTTCTCGCAGATAAGGTAAGAAGATTAATCTCGATTCCCACAACGCAGAAATCTAAACTCGGCTGGCTGTTTTTTTTTTTAAAACATGGGTGTGTTTGTTTAGGGTAAAAAAGTGTCAACTAAAACTTTTCAATCTAAAATTTTTTACTTTCCATAATTATTTTATTTTTTAATTATTTTTTTCACATTTTTCTATACAAACTACCCTACTTTTCAATCATTTCTACACAACTATCTATACAACTAACTTATCTATTTTAACTTTATTCTCTTTACTCTCATTATTACTTATATTATATCACATCACTCTTTATTGATTTGACAACTTCTTCCTAAACTTTTCATCAAAAATTTTACGTACAACCAAACACACCCTGTATCACCGACTCGAGTGAAAACAACCTTTTTCTTCCTCTAAAATATTCATCCTTACACGCTTAAATTCCAGGCGAAAATCGAAGACGAAGAGATAAACATAATTTCTGATTGCTCCCAACGAACTCCAAGCGGCCGCGTATCATCTTAAACCGATAACCCCGATGTTAAATTCCAGGGTTTGATTTCTCTACCCGGCAATTCGTAATTTCGTACACGCTCATCCGAATTCGGTGATGCAAATCCAATCTCTAGATGTTGGGGCCCCATTTTAGTACAATCAGCATCCGTGCATCCGCTGAGTGATGATGTTCTTGCTACCGTCGCTTTCCCGTGCTTGTTCACGAATAATCCTGATCCGCTAGAGTACATGAAATTTATCGTCGACACTGTCGGTCCTGCAAATTACAAAGTGGCCAAGAACACCACACCGTCCTCGTCCTCGTCCTCTCTCCTTCCCTGTTTCTCCTCCATCACCGTTCGTCGATCCTCCCAGGCCGCTATGGAAACAATCCCATGATCGTCGAATCACTACCGTCGGTCTGGTTGGCTGAAGCAATGGAATCCGTCCGAGTGAAGCTGCTGATGCTCCTCTGGTCGAGATCTCTCAGTACCCGTGTGGCCCTCGTGGGTGGAAACCACACCGCCGCCAGGTTTTGCACTCGCTAGTCCTCTTCTCCTTCTCCGTCGGTTTTCCTGTTATCTCTTTTTGCAGTCTCTGCCTAGCGATATCTTTCAACTCCAGCCGTTGGATTTCCCTCTCAACCAAATGGACGCGGATCTGATGGCCCAGCGCCCCAAGAATCAGATCTCGCGGATCAAACACCTGCGCCGAGGAGGAAGAGCCGGAGCTTCCTCTCACGAAAATGAGCTTATAATCAAGCTCCCAGACTGGCGCGTCTGGCTAGTGTTGTCCCGTCTGGCACTTCTCGCGGTGGCGATCCTGACATTTCCATGGGCTCGATTGGTCGTCAGATCTCCAGAGCCCTACTACCCTCGCGCCGCTTCATCGGAATCGATTGACGATTCATTCTACTTGCAGATGCTGCTTGAGGATTTATCCGAAGTGGGCCTACTCAGATCCGGAGACCGGGCGGTTTTCGTCGGCGGGGCGGGTCGCCGTTGCCAGCAGCTGGTGGAGGAGGATGATAATATGGATTTGATTTCCATCCTACTGGACGATGAGCTTCACGGATCTAATGCCCTAAATGGGACATGCGACTTCGCATTCGCCGACGGCTTCTCCACGGCGGAGTTGCTAAGCCACACGCTGAAGACGGGCGGCGTGATGGCCGTCCGCATGAGCGGCGACCCTCTCTCCACTTTCTGGGTGCCCCTGAATTTCAAAATCGTCTACATTCGGCAGTTCGACGCGACCGTGGTCGCAATGCGGAAGACGGGCTCAGCAACGGAAGCCACATTGCAGTCTCCAAGCAAGAGGCGGCTGTGCGGGTCTGATTTGGATGGCAGCAAGGCCAAACTGATAGGCGAGCTCGAAGAGGCGCCGCTAGAGCCGCCGATGCCGCAGGCGTTTTCTGCTGAATCCGGTGCTTACGTGGTCGATGGCGCCAGGTATCTTCCTGACCTGACGGGGGATCCGCTGGACGGCTACCCCCGCCGGATTTTCGTGGAGGTGGGGGTCGGGCGCGCCGGCGGAGGCGGCGCTGGCTGGTTCGAGCAGCATTACCCGAAGAAGAAGCAAGTGTTCGACGCATACCAGGTGGGGACGACAAAGGATGGCGAATCAGCAGTAGGAGCAGGGCCGAGTAGAATTTCGGAGTGGCTGGCGATGAATGTGAGGGAAGAGGAATACGTGGTGATGAAAGCGGATGCGGATGCGGTGGAGGAGATGGTGAAGAGCAGGGCCATCTGCCTGGTGGACGAGCTGTTCATGGAGTGCAACCACCAGCACCGCCAGGGGCAGGAGGGGAAAGACGGCGGCGATGGGGGTAGGAGAAGGGCATATTGGGAATGCCTGGCTCTCCTTGGGGAGCTGAGGGGGGCGGGCATAGCCGTCCATCAGTGGTGGGCCTGAACTGGAAGTTCGTCTGAGTGCTGTGTCCGCCTCAATTATGAGGTGGGTCTGTTTGGTGTTGTTGTGTTGTGTTTTTTAGGTTTTGGTACTGTCGGTGCAGAGCTTCGTCTCTCCTGTGTGGTGCCTGCCACCGTAAAAAGGCAACCAAATAATAGTAGGATAGGTTTATGATAATAAGTTAGGGGGAAGGGGTTTTCTGGGGTTCTCCTCCTCCTCCCGTTTGAGGGGTATGAGATTATTCCGGCGCCTGTCTACCCTTCCCTGCTCTCGTTTATCGTCACTTTTGATGGAATGAGAAATGAGTGTGCTTGCAAATAGCGATGATTTTTTCCCCCGGTGTGTGGTGGGTGAACGGTGAATGAATTGGAGGGTGGGGTGGGGTTTTTATACGGATGCCATCGAATATGGCGACGAACGAGAAACTTTCTTTTACTGTTTGGGCCGATAAGTGATATTATTATTATCATTATTATTATTATTATAACAGAAGTCACGTGGCAACAGCAGTTTGCGACAACATTCATCCTGACTGTAAAGCAGCGTAACAAAATTCTAAAAACATTTATCGGTCACCAACCGAGCTGTGAGCCTGTGACGGCGCCGGTACAAGGGATCTGCGGACCGTGTGAGAATCTCTCTTATTAGATTTCAGCTGGATGTTAATTGGAGTCTCTTCTGATTATACTTCTAATGAACTTTCTTATAGCTTAATTGTAAGATAAATTGAAATTTAATGTATAAATATCTTATACAAAAACATTTATGGATCGGCTTAAGTCCCTGGGGCATAGCAACTAGGGCTCATCAGTTTGCTTCAGCTCTAACATTAGCTGTATTTATAAAACGTATATTAAACTTTAATCCTATATATGAAAATTGATTTCAAGTCAAGTTTTGAGTTGAAATTCCGGGTTTAGATTTGACAATTTTTCATTTAAGTTTTGTTTGAGTAGTGATAAAATTTTTGGCCGACAAGTTTTGATGTAAAAGTTTTTAAAATGAAAAAAATTATGTGACATGGTAGGATATTGATGAGGAGTAAAAAAATAAAAATAAAATAAATAAGCGACATCTGAAGCATCATGGTAACCATGTCTGTCATGCTATAGGTAGGTGTGCGTTCAAATCCTGTGTTTGGTAGGTGTAATGGCTTGAATTAAAAATCAAAGCTTTTGCCTTAATTTTCTGTTTAAGTCATTTAAAACTCTAAGATTTTTTCATACATTGAATAAAACCACCCCAATGAGGTAACCAAACTTGCACTAGTACATCCAAGCACTAGAGTTATTACAACTATGCCCACATTAATGAAAATATTTACATCCAAGTCAAGTCATTTACTACATAAAATAAATAAAAAATTTAGATAAATTCATCATGCCACCACCATCTCATTGGCCACAATCCACTGGGTTATCTGACAGTTAAAGGAAAAGGGTAAGCTCACAAGAACTTAGTAAGTGATATAATATCATACAATTAATATCATAAGAATATGTCATCTTCTCTTAATTGTTCAATTCTTTAAGTCTCTAATACATCTTATATGTCATCATCTTTTTTTAGAAGTACTCAATTTTAAGTTTGGGACTACTCTAAGCATTTAGAACCTTAAATCCCTTAAGATGCTCCTCTATTCCCAAAACTCAAACTTTTAAGCTTCATTTGGCTAATCTAGCCCTTTCATCGAACTCAAAAAGTCTAAATTCATAGGAAACGATCCTGGATCACTCAAATTGGACATATAGAACTCAATTTATATCAACTTGAAGATGGACGCACCAAGTGTCCCTCGCCGTCAACAGCTTGGGCCCGCCACCAGTGATCCTGCTCGACTAGGCTTCTCAGTGGGCAGCGCTCTGGGCTTTACTGTCTCGGTTTCTGCTTGGGTTTCATCTCTGAGCTTTAAGCCCTGGTACGACTATGGATCCTCATCTTCAGGCCCATTGCAACAGTTGGGCTCATTTGCTACTGGGCTCAGCCTAGATCCAACTCAATCCCGGAAACCCACTCTCAACTTCTGAAAATTACAGATTTTCTTACAGTCTTCTGATTTTATAGAAATTCCATGACAACTTATGATTTTCATAAAACTACTAAACAGAATTGTAAAATGTCCATAAATCTTGAAAATAGACAATGACTTCCATTTTTTCTATTCAGCCATTTATATAAGATATGTATAATAATATTTTAATATTATTTTTGTATATATCTTCTTTGAACATCTTAAATGCATTAAAAATGCATTAAATCCTCTCATCAATAATTTGGCTAACATATTTAAATTTAGGTCATCCAAACATAATATAAATACATAATTATACACGCTAATTTATTTTACTTAAAACAAATTATAATTATGCCATCATGCTTTCATCTCGCCCGAAATTATCTTTATGTTAATAAAATCCTCAAGTTATTAATAATTCCTCACATAATTAATTTTAATATAAATAATATATTCCTCAAATAATTATGTGGCATCCATAGCATAATCTCAGCATGATTAACGACCACGAAATCACATATTAGCATAATGCTAACATAATCATGTGATAAATTCTCATTAAATTGTACATAATTAAAGGCCAAAGAGTCAAAATCCTCCTTACCGTAAAGAAGAAAATGAAATAGATCCCTAAAATGGATTGGATCAGTTTTTTCCTTTCTCTAGCAACAATGTTTCTCCTTTTTCTCAAGTGTATCTCTATCAACTCCCCAAACGGTTTATTTAAAACATCGCCATAACTCCCCAAAGGATTCTGCGGAGAAACGAATTTCATTTTGAAATTTGAATTTCAAACTGCAAGCAAAATTACTCTTTATGCATGTACCAAAACTCGATTTTAAGATCTCTACTACTAAAGACGAATACCTTAACCACCTAAGCATCTTGGGCTATTGAGTTAATTACTTATAATATTATATATAACCTAACCTATTGAACCTAAGTGAGCGTAATTAGGCTTAGCCCATTAACACTTTACTTATTCCTGGCTCAATGGTTGGTCAAGCGGTTAATGGTCAAGATGTCACATCAACAGACACATCGTCGTTTGACTAGTCAAATTTATTTTTATTTTTTCCCAATTATTACAGTAGGTATCGTAGAAGCGATTTTACAAATTAGTCACCGTGTAACGGGAGTTTTATAATTTTTAAACTAAAAATGTCACTGATTTTTAAAAATTCAAAAATCTTAAAATTTTAAAAATTGGTAGAAATTGATACACATGTTAATATATTTAAATTAATAGTTTTAAAAAAAATTTAAAAATAAAAAATAAATTAAATACACTCGGGTGCACTAAAGCTAAGTGCACCCGAGTGCTTTTGAAAATATCCTTTTAGTTTAAAGAGTGACAAGTTTAAAATTCAATATGAGTATACAATACTAACAGATCATATAAGCAAAAAAATGATATATAGGCTAACTATATATTTTAAAAATTATAGTAATTTACAATATATTTCTAAAAGAAAATTAATAAACTTAAAGTAAATAATAAAAATATAAAGAGAGATATAAACAAGAATAATATAATTTATCTATAACATCATTATAACATGACAAACATGTATTCAAATATAAAAATAAAGAATATAAAAATATGGTATGTTTGGTAATGAGTAAAAATTGTCAAGTTTAAACTTTTCAATCTAAGGGTGTGTTTGGTTGGAGGTAAAACTTTTGATGAAAAGTTTTAGAGGTAGAAGTTGTCAAATTGATAGAAAATGATGTGATATAATAGGGGTAATGATGAGGAGTAAAGAGAATAAAGTTAAAATAGATAGGTTAGTTGTATGGGTAGTTGTGTAGAAATGATTGAAAAGTAGGGTAGTTTATATAGAAAAATGTGAAAAAACAATTAAAAAATAGAGTAGTTATGAAGAGTGAAAAGTTTTGTGTTGAAAAATTTTAATTGACAAGTTTTGGCCCCAAACAAACACACCCTAAAACTTTTCACTCTCCACAACTACCCTATTTTTAATCATTTCTTCACATTTTTGTATACAACTGTCCTGCTTTTCAATCATTTTTACACAACTACCAACACAACTAACCTATTTCTTTCAATTTTATCCTATTTACTCCTCATCATTACCCTCATCATATCACATCATTTGACAACTTCTATTCTCTACAACTTTTCATCAAAAGTTTTATTCATTCCCAAACACACCCAATAAGAATGACAAGTTTAAAATTCAATATGAGTATACAATACTAACAGATCATATAAGAAAAAAATTGATACATAGGCTAACTATATATTTTAAAAATTATAGTAATTTACAATATATTTCTAAAAGAAAATTAATAAACTTAAAGTAAATAATAAAAATATAAAGAGAGATATAAACTTGAATATTATATTTTATCTATAGCATCATTATAACAAGACAAACATATATTCAAATATAAAAATAAATAATATATAAATATAAATATGAAAAATATAGTTTAAGTATTATGAATATAACAAATTTTATATTAAATATTTAAAAGTAAATTGAGCTCTTGTGTACCTGAACCCTAATCCTAACTCCATTTACGATAGAATTTTTGGGGTTTGGATTTAAATTTTAAAAAGTTAAATCTTAAATTTAAATTTTGCAGGCTTATTAGGCTAAGTTTGGGCTCAGCCATGCTCAAGTTGCACCTTTAGGCTTAATGGCCTAATTTCTTTAATGTTTTATTTATATTGGTGAATATGACCGCCAACCTATTGAGAGCACCCGATTGAGCAAATTCACTCTGAATTAAATTAAGATTAACATTTTTTAACCTTTCAACCTATTTTTATGATCTTAATTTATTTAAATAAATGAGTTAGTTATGAGTTAAGCTTATGTAATTGTAAATTCAACAATTTAGCTCATTCGTCAACTTATATAATTGTTAAACTCATGAAGTAAAAGAGCTAACATTTTTATTAACAATTATTTTGCAAATTATGCCAATTAAAAATAAAGAGAAAAACTAATCTTTTAAACTGAGTAAACCATTGAGAAGTTTTTGTTCATTATTTATAAGAGGCATGATCCTATTAATTTGGACTACGTAAGTACTTAGCTTCGACCAATAAATTTTTTTATTTTTTCATAAGATGTATTTAATGTATCAACTAAAATTTGAAAAAATGATATGTATTTTTGGATTCTAAATATGGGGGATTTTAGCCATTTTTAATTATTAAAAATACTAAAATAATCATGTATGTAAAAATCTAAAATATGTACCCATTTTCAAAAATGGTAAAACTTAATTTATATATTAAATACACCTAAATTAACAAATTTGTGAAATAAAAAACTAATAGATTTTTTGGCTCCTAGCTAAGTAAGTCATTATTTAGCTGGAGCTAATTGAATAATTATTCTATTTACAATTGCATTTTAAATATTTTATCGTATTATTGTTATCATTCAACCCATTAACAATCCATTTGATCAATTCGTGACAACCGAAATTAGAATTGAAGTTTTCAAAGTCAGTTAGGATTAGAGTTTGTTTCAAACTTGTATACCAAGCCCGTTTACAGACTTAGAAACATGTGGAAGGATTTTAAGTAAGAATGCAAATTAGGTTGTGTTGACACGAACTTGCTGAACCTGCCCATCATTTTAAGATTTGGACTGATGATTTGGGAATTTAGGTTTAGAATTGGGTTTGAACTAAGCCCAGATTAAAATTGGATTGGATTTGGTTGATGAAAACCAAACTTCAAAAATCTGAAATCCAAACTTGAATTCTAATATATATTAGGAAAAAAAAAACGCAGCACATATCTAGCTTTAGTATAAGCATATATATTTTTGGTAATATTTTTTATTATATCATCTATGGAAATTATCTTGAAAAAAGTAAAAAACTTTAAATCTATTATTTTTTAAATAGTTGTTTAATGCAGATATAGTTCAAAATTGACAATATAATATATTTTTAATTCTAATATAAATTAATAACCCTAATGAAAATTTCACCTGAATTGAACTTGAAACGATGACTTAATGAAATATGGGGTTAAGGTTAGACCTAATTACATGTTACGCCTTGGTTTTGAGTTGACTTCAACTTGAAAACAACTGACCTGACTTTCACCCTGATATTAAAGGGAATTTGGACTACTGCGGAAATGACGGATGCTTGCATGATCATTGATCCTCTTATTTTTTATCACGACCGTCTATTTTTTCAAAAGGTAAAAAAAATATATTTAAAAGGCAGCATTTATCTTTAAGGAGATAATAATAAGCTAGCGCGAAGAGTATAAGAGCAAATTTGGCCCTCTGAGGACATAATCTTTCGTTTTAGCTTGAACTGCTCGGATATGAAAAGCGTCCGTTTGCCAAGCCTTCAACCTCTCGTGTTGCCACTCCCGAAAGCCTTGCCGGACTAAAGCACATGCGACCGGTGTCAGTCCAAGAGAAATCAACGAAAAATCCGTTCGTTTATACATACCAGTATGCAAAACTTGTGATGAGGAAAAAAGAAGAAAGGAACAGGATAATTCCTTTCCAAAACACATGTTACTATATGTATGTTACCTGCTTTGTAATACGTATCAACAAGACTCTCGTAATTCAATCCAACCAAGCAAACAAGAACAAAGGCATTCTAATACAAATGAAGTTAGCACCTTTGAAGCATTTCTATCTCACAAAGTTAGCATGTTTGAAGTCATTCTGTCTTACAAGAATTCTCATATAATTCTAATTTGAAACAAGTCGCTAACTCTCAACCATAGAAGTTGGCTGTCAATGTTTCTCCAATTCGACGTCCAAAACAATTCAAGCGACTAAACAGTGTAAAGATATTGTATTCATTGCTATTAAACAAAGACGGAATTAGAAATATCTTAAAAGGCAGCATTTTTGAGCAACCAGAATTCTTGCTACTGTCTCTCGCGATTCCAATCTCACTATCTTCTCCACCAGTAGCGGCATTCATGGAATTGCTCGCCTTTGTATTCTCGGCCGTTCCACCGATCAAATCCTGCAAGTGCTCTTTGTTGTGCCGCATCCTCCATTATGTTTCCATCCAATGGCAGGAGCTCTTGCAAAATTATGAAAGCTATGTCACAATTCCAAACCCTCCATCTCAGTTTTCAACCAAGAGCGGAGCTACCAGCGATGGAGAAAGAGGGAAGAGGGAAGAGAGAGAGGAAAGAGGAGAAAAAAGGAAGAGAGCTATGTTATGCGAGGGGGATCACGTGTGAGGCCTGGGCGGGTACGTCTATAAAAGGGTTAGTCCAGGGCCTAAGCAAGGGGTCATTTTGTCTTGAAATTTCACATTGTGAGATGTTCCCTACTATCAAGAGGAACCTCGCCCGATTGGACGAGAATGGATTCCAATCTCGAATGGCCGAAGCCTGAAGCTTGGATCGTATCAGGCTACTAGAGATCAGGGTTGTGACTCGGGTGAGTTTGGTTTGGACAGTAGTTTATCCTACTTATACTCTATTTGCAAAAAGTAGACCCTGCGTTAGCTATTTGTCCGTTCGGTTCCTAGTATACCCTACCATATCCATTTATCGATTCGGTTCCTGGTATACCTTACTTACCCATTAGTTGGTTCGGTTCCCAGTATATCATACCCTACCCATCACCCATAGAGTCGATTTCGGTTCCGGTTCCAAATTGATTTATTTAATATTTAAATACAATATTTTAAAAAAAAATTTCTGTATTATTTTAAATAATATAAAGAAATACTCATTTATATTTTAAAATTAAAAGTACATATAGTACTGTTTATATTATTATATAAAAAATATAAACTATAAACTATCACAACCCACTCATTATTCACAAATTTATTTATAAAAAGCTTTTCCAAGTCAATAACATAAAAACTCAACTAGTTTTTTATTTTATAATACACAACTCCATAAGCTAGGCACAAGATTAATTAAAATGGGTGTGTACACAAGATGTCACAGACAAAAAATAACACATATTATATAATATATATTGCATACATATATATATAGGAAAATAATCCAGTGCATGTGACTGCACGGTGTAGTCCATGCACCGTGGGCCCCATTTGATCATAAATAGAAAATTCACCCCACCCATTGTATTTAGAATTATTCACTTTATTAGCATACCAATTTTCATCCAAATCCAACATGTGTGTAGTCCCCATCTTAAAATTGTGCAAAATCAACGTAATAAAATAGTTTAATGTAAATATCAAGTTTAAAGTGGTTTTTTTAATATCTAAACTGTCTAAAGTATGATTTATATATGAATAAGTGTATAAAGTTTCATTACAATCTAATATGTGTGGGGTCCATTTTACAGCAGACTGCACATGATCGAATCTTATATATATATATATATAGGGAAATGATCCAGTGCATGCGACTGCACCGTGCAGTCCATGCACTGTGGGCCCCACCTGATCATTTCCCATAAATCCACCTCACCCATTGTATTTAGAATTGTTCACTTTATTACCATACCAATTTTCATCCAAATCCAACATGTGTGTAGTCTCCATCTTAAAACGGTGCAAAATCAACGTAATAAAATAGTTTAATGTAAATATCAAGTTTAAAGTGGTTTTTTCAACATCTAAACCATCTAAAGTATAATTTATATATGGATAAATGAGTGTATAAAGTTTCATTACAATCTAATATGTGCGGGGTCCATTTTACAGCGGACTGCACACGATCATATCCCATATATATATATAATTATACCCATACGAGTTGGTTTTGAGTGCCCAACACATCTACCATGCCCGTACCCTTTTTTAGGGGTGGATACTAATTTAAACCCTATCTATATCCGTGAATAATATTTTATACCCTACTAAAGTCGAGTCTGTTGATCGCTACGGGTATCCTGCCGAAATTGCACCCTACTGAGAGTTCTACCTCCCCGCTTGCGGGTGTGAAGCGGACGTCCGTGAGGGGGTGTCCAACGTGAGTCAGCAGGCAACGAGTGACAGAGATGAGAGAGCTGCGCGTATGAGATGGGGAGGAAGCAGAGTTTTCTTTCCCATCATCTCACTGCCCTCTCATCTTATCGCTGCTGCAAGATTGAGAGTAGCGCCTGATCCGAAAAGTAGATTTTGTTGGAATTACATGAAAATGATTTCAATAATATAAAAATTATATAGCCATAAATTGAATAACTATAAAATAGATAAATGGACAATAAATAAAAAGACTGTAACAGTCGGAGAGAGAAATTTTTTTATGAAAAGTTCATGTTAAACCTAGCTTTAGAAGATACAGTTTTGGAACAAAATTCATGCAAATCCATTCCATTTTATGAGTCCGTCCACGCCCAAAATGCCGATTTTCATACACCCAATACAAGCGCCGGCCCCTTGGACCGCTGTTCGCGCACGTTTGACAGGTATTGTCAAAAGGATCTCCTAGTTTGCAAAAAGGGGTCCATGCTACTGTCACGTACCCATGAATTTTATACTCTGGCCAAGAGTTCTTTACGTATTAAGAGAAGGTAAACGAAATCTATTTTATGATCGAGACTGCGTAATGGTGAAGATTTTACGTGGGGAATGTATTCCGACTTTCGAGCCAACCATGGAATGAATGATCTAAGTTAACAATGGATATATTCTCCCTTACATGTCTGCCCGAGGTTGCGTTGGACATCTGCACGTCTCTTCGCGAATGCATGCACAAACTCCGCAGGACTATCTGCCAGCTGAGATTGGGCAGGATGGTTGTCCTGTCTGACCAAGGGCCAAAAACTTCTTCTACCGGACTTACATAGAACAATTCGATGGAAAGGACACCTCTGGTTAATTTCCCTCCGTCTATAAAATTACCTTTCTTTCGGAAAGAATAGTTCCTCTACAAATCAAACCTAAATAAAAAAATATATCGTTTCTATAAAACCCCACTTTTATAACATCACTTTTATTTTTAAAATTTTGATGATTAATAGAAAATTTACTTCATCTATCATCTTTGATATTATTTATATTATAAAGGAAAATTTTTCATTTGTTTAGAATTGTTATATATGATTTTATCTATAAATATGTAAAATCAACTTAATAAATAATTTAATAATAAATTTAAATATTTAAATAGTATTTTTAACATCTAAATGATTTAAAATATCACCACTGTGTGAATAAATGATTTTATAAATTATTATTATTATATTTTAATATATACGTGGATAAATCTAATTATTTTTTCTAATTTACATACAAATATATTTATTTTTAAACAAACATGATCATGCACATACTTAATTTGGATGCAACTTATTTTTCTAGTTAAATAAGTGATATTAAATATAATAAATAAATTGGCTTTTGCATTAATCATCAATATCTTAAAAAATTATGAACGTTACATGTTACATGGAATGGTTGTGCATCTTTTTTCTTCTAAAGTCATTCACCTATTTTACCGCTAGATTGTCCTTTTAAACAAGTTATCAAATGAGAAATCAGAAATGACGCCAATTGGACCGAATAAGCCGTCGGTTGTTGACCTTCCTCAGATCTTTTTTACCAGTGGGATAGGATGAAGATGAAATAAAAAATTTTATTTAAAAAAAAAATCTCCTTTTTTATTTTAAAAAAATAACAGCTTGCTTTTATCTATTTTTAGTTCAACTTTACCATTTCCAATAACCAACTACATCTTTTCATCCTGCGTCCCCTTTCCATTCCCCTCTCATCTCTAAGTCATGAACAGGCATAAGATTGATCGCAATTGCCGAGCGACCAACGAGAACATGGAATCAACGCGCTGTAATGAGTCTCCTTTGAAGTTTGACCACCCTAGCGTTGCACAGCGGGAATTTTCCAAAATCAAGGATGTCTTACTGGATGAACGGACGAGATAGCTGGAAGAGGGTTGGGTGAAGTGAGGTGAGGTGGCCGGGCAAGAGCAAGACTTGAGACGGATTAGGCGAGGAAAAAGGTCCACAAGAAAATTCCAACTTTGAAATGGGAAGCAAGGAAAGGACTGTTGCCTCTCGTGCACAACAAGCATTTCTTTCATGTGGTCAGAGTCGGACGCCACGTGGGTTGATCAATGAATTTCTTGACATTTTAAGGCAGACACACACGAGGTAAAAGAAAACGATGCCCAAATTCAAACAGATGGGTCCCGTGATTTTCATTACAAAATAAATAAATAATCAATATTACAAAAAAATATGGGGCCTCATACGCAAAGTGGATGCTCGAAAGGCAGCAAATAGCAATGCCACAGGTGCATCCTAAGTCCTGACACGGTCCCGGTCGGTGTGTTTTACCGTTTTTAGTAATACAGTGTGGGCATTTGTCAACCAGCATGACAATGCCTGTAATCGTAGTTTTAATGGACTCTCCAATTGGAGGTTGTAGCCGAGCAAAATTTTTTTTAAAAAAAAAACTGAGTTACACACGACAAAATGAAAATTTAGGAGTATATTTACTTCTTTATAAATTTAATTTCAAATATGTTTTCTACAATTGCTTTTAATTACAAATATACTTATTAAATTTTAAAAGTTTAAAATATATCTATCGAGTAGGGATGAAATTTCATCTATATCCTTTCTGTAAAGTATAATTAAAAATTACTATTATCCATCTAAAAAATATTCAACATATCTTTTATAATTTGATAATAATAGTTTTTCGACTATAATAGAAGTTGGATGGTATGATCATCCCTCGTATAACTTAAAAGGAAAGTTAGGTGAAATGAGTTTTAACGGTTTATATATAAAAACAATGATAATAGATGTTGGATCAACCATGGGGCATTCTTAGATTTAAAATTTTTAGAATATTCCTAACTGTCATATTAGATATATATTGAAATAATGACATACTTAATGGGTGTAAGTGAAAGTTTTCAAACTTTGTTAGTATAATTATAATGAAAAATGATTCTGTTGGCTCAGACACCTCAAAAATTTATTTAAAAATACTTATTTTTGCTTTTTTCATCATAAACTTGTTAATACATATGTATTTAATATATAAATTAAGTTTTATCATTTTTGAATATGTTTACATATTTTTCGAGATTTTTAAACACAAAAGTATTTTAAAATTGCTAAAATAACCACATGTGTAGAAATCTTAAAACATATATATATATATATCCAAAAATGGTAAAACTTGATTTATATGTTAAATACATTAAATAAACAAGTATACGAAGAAAAAAATAAAAAAATATTTTTAATTATTTTTTGAAGAGGGCTAAGTTATTTACTTAATCCGAACTAACAGGATCATTTCTCAATTATAGTTAAGAACAAATGGAGTAAGTGTATTTAAAATTAACTCTTTTATATTAAAAAGAAATTGAAGTTTAAAAGCTACTAAAGCAAAAATTTGAGAATCCTGATTGATCATTATTAAGTAGACAAAGAAAGGCATCTTGGATACATGTGAGCTCACTAAAACTAATCCACATAGACAACATGTAATTCTGCTCACGTACTCCTAATTTAGTTGAACGAGACATTTAATCTCATCAAAATGTGGTTGAAAGGTATCATGCCAATAAAGCCAACTAAAGATGCAATGTATGGCTAACTTATTATCAAAAATCACATTCACTTTCATATACCTTTTGAACTAGGCAAATTAGACATTCTAACATATTGTAGTAATTTGAGCTACAAGAGGTGAAAAAAGTCCCTGTTAAAATCATGTCCCCAATCATTCAAAATATTTCAAATTAGACTCCTTATAGCACTCATTTGATATATCAAATTAACGTAACTATCAACATTAAGTTTCTACTTAGGAAAAATTTCGGTCTTGCCAATACGAGTTGTGGTGACACCCAAATAAAGAATTTAAAGTTTGTTGCACGTAAAGATGAGCATATATCACAATTCATCTATAAGCTAGAATAGAATGTCAATTAAACCCATTATCTATGCAATTTTTTTTTAAAAAAAATCAGGTCAAAAGCTCCTCCATGAAAATAATCATGACCACTGATTTTTATTCAAGCGACGCACCAGCTTACCGTAATATAAATTGTATGTATCATTTAAGTGGGTATTTGAAGAAAATACAACAATCATTTGGCCTATGTTATCCGAAAGTGCATATTTAGCAAAGAACTACAGAACTTCGTTTTTAACACATGCAAATGTCGGATGTTCCTATTACATTTGATAATGGCATTTAATTTTCAATATAAGAAAAATATGGGCAGATGTTGTAATCAGCTGTAATTTTCAGATTTAACTATCATTTGGCTTGTCTGTTCATTATACATATAATCGTAGCTTGTACTACTGGTCACTTTGACCACGCTACAGGGGAACGCAGCGGACCCCTTCTCAACAAATATATATTTTTTCGTTGCCGTCCATTTCATTTCCCGCTTAGGAACTGTATTCTCCTTTATCTTGTCCATTTTGTTCTACTCGTTTTTCTAATACATTATTTTAAATTTTTTCGACGTCGAACGTGCTTTCGATTTCTTGGCGCAGGCATGCATGCGCCTGGGCGTGAACAAGGCTACGTCAGCTCACGGATAGACTTTAATTTGGTAATAATATACGGATCATATATCGGCATCAACTAAGTGAATCGTGCACCAAATACCATAAATTTAACAGTTGGGTTGATTTTCTTTAATTATTTCTTCGTACTTCCCCTCCATCGGTCATCCTTTAAATACAACGACAGGCGGCCCTGGTATAGGCCGCAATCTACCATGCCACCAGCTGCTGAGGAAGGATCGTCCGGTACAGCAGAAATAACTTTTACAAGTTTTTTGTTTTGTTTTTTTTTTTTAATGGAGACGATGGTTGAGCTAAACTCGAAATCGGAACCATATATAAGATGTTTTCAGCGTGGTGAGAATGAAAATACTTAATGAGACATGACAAAAGTTAACATATTAATTACATAGCTACGTTACTCGAAATTGGAACCATATACAAGGTGTTTTTAGTATGGTGAGAATGGAAATGTTTAATAAGAAATGACAAAAATTTAAGGCGTTTTTGGTAATAAGTAAAAGTTGTTAAGTTAAAATTTTTTAATTTAAAACTTTTCACTCTCCATAATTACCTTATTTTTTAATTATTTCTTCACATTTTTCTATACAACCACCCTACTTTTCAATCATTTCTACGTAACTACCAAAACAACTAATTTATCTATTTCAATTTTATCCTATTTATTCTTCATCATTACCCCTATCATATCACATCTTTTGCACAATTTCTATTCTCTACAACTTTTTATCCATTTCCAAACACACTCTTAATATATTAATTACATAGCTACTTTATTAATATATTAATTACATAGCTACTTTATTAATATATTAATTCTGTTGCCAAAAGTCAATCACAGAAATCATATCTTCTTTTACCGAGAACTTAAATTGGCGAGTAGCAAACATAATTTTGAAATTAAAACTCAAGTTAAGCACAAATATATGTCCGGAATGTGAATGATTCCAATTGGAAATATTTGTCAACAATTTCTGTTTCTAGCATCAAGACATCCATTCACAATCCGTTTCACCTGCATTACCCCGGACAACGTTTTACGTTGAGCGAGTCGGATACCTATCTTGTCACCGTCTTATTTCTGACACAATATCTATTCAATATGCATGGCAGCGCCTGCTGGATGAACGTCCGTGATTAATCTAACGAATCAACATGCGAAGAAATTGCAAAGGCGAGTGTACCAAAAATGTTTACCACGTCGGGGTACCATAATCCTCAGATGGAAACAACTCTACTTTTGAGCTATTGGTCGAAAATGGGGGCCGTGATGGCATTATCCCTGACCACCGCCCGACCTCCTGCCTCCTGCCTCCTGCGGCGCCGTGCCCAAGATTCCTTTCAAAGCTGGGAGCAATGGGGCCGGCCATCTCATCTGCAAGAATCCTGCAGGCTGCCACGTGCAAGAGCGCGGTGAACCGTTCATCGAAGTCCCGCTGGCTGTATCTGGACCGTTTTTTACTACTTACCAGGATCCATACAACGTTTAACGCGGGGGTTTCTGGCCCTGTTCAGCCCTGAGCGCAGACAAGACACACGGGCCGACGGTGGTGCGGCCCGGAACGTGTGTTTTCTGATACGCCTGTCTCGTGACACAAAATCAATCCACCTGTCCGTCTGTCCGCAGGCGTCACCCCCACCGTTCATCATGCGATGCCAATGAGAATGAAGAACGGCAGAAGTGCATGGCATAAGGAGCCCGAGGATAAATGCGCCGCGCATGCGAGCTTTCTCTGCAGTGCCAGTCGCCCGTTCTGTGCGTTCAAGTAGCTCCGCTCCGCCGCGGGTAGGATTTGCGCTTCTCGATGCCTCGAAAATTCCTTCCCTCCTGCCGTCATTTTCCCACGAATTGCGCATTTATTCCACCGAATTAACCACCCACTTCCATGCTAGAGGTCTGCACAACGGCAAGCGAGCAAGAAGCTCATTATGTATGTTCAAACTTTGATGATGTCAACGGCTGCTATGTTTAAGGTACTTTTCTTAAATATATTTATTATGTTTAACTCAATTTCAAATATACCAATTTCAAATATAGCTGTCATATTTTTAAAATCTTAAATATATTTACTAAGTTTGTATTTATTCTCACAAACGCTCATTCCATTAATAACCATCGGCTAAATTTTGATAAATGCCCAAGATACCATTGTTATAAAATAATAAATGACGAAACGAAATTAAAACTCTTTAAATTTAGAACTCATGTACAATTAGAGTATTGATAAATTATAACATTCAAAATTTTTAATTTCATTTTAAATTTGAAGAACATATCAGTAATTTCAGATATTAAGTAACAGTATTAACTCACATAATACGTGTTTTTGAAATTAAATGCAAATATAGTAGTTATTTTTGAAATTTTTAAAAGATACAAATATATTTAAAATTAGTATGAAACAATGATAAGCAAATTTAAGAAATACACTTGATAATATCATAAAACCGATTGTACCGCTTCTTTCGTCCCAACGAATATCAGGATATTGAGCACGTGACCATCTCCTCCGTGAGAACGGTTTGGATGATCCGAACATCGCCATGCCCAGACATATCAGGTGCTGAGAAGCCGAAACGGCCCGTTTCGTTGGGTCACGAATCCCACGTCTCCCGCATTTTCTAACGCGTAATAATTGCAACGTTACAAAAGAAGCAATACGGTAGTCTGCAAAAAAGGAATACGGCCGTCTCCTGGCCGGCAGTAAAAAAAACAAAAAATTCAATCCGGGTTCGTAGGCGTATTGAAGGTGCGGGCCCACCTCTCTACCCAAATAAGATTCTGCAGAGACTTGCCTGTCGCTCCTATCCCGCGGACTACCAGAACCGAACTTCATTTTCTCCCGATTTATGCCATTTCTCTCACCCCCACGCTCTCAATTCCATTCCTTCCTCCGCTTTCACTCCTCCGAACTCCCCTTGCTTTCTTCTTTCTTTTGTCTTCGTCTTTCGTTCTTTGGTTCTCTCGGTCTGCATCATCTCTTCCATTCCATTCGTTCTGTACATGCTTCATCGCCATAATCATATCATCGGACAGCTGGAAGCCCTTTCCAAGATCTGAAATCCATCGGCACTGCATGCTGAGCTACCGAATCTATGTGTAATCCCGCAGGGCCACCAAAACCTTCCCAATCTGTATGCATTTTGGGGATCGGATAAATGCTCTTCTTTGTCAAGGATCTAGGGTTTTACGGCTTGGTCCTCCCCTTTCTCGTCGTCGCGCCGATCTTCGCCTTTTTCGTCCGTCGGAAATGGAGGGTAGCCGCGGCCAAGAAGCAGGAGATCCTGCGTCGCGTGGTCCTCGCGTCCGAGGAAGCGGTTCGTGCGGAGTTCGAGGCGGCTTACGAGTACAGCACCGCTGCAGCTCAGCTGCCGGCGCAGAGGCCCCAGTGTGCCGTTTGCTATTCCCCCACCACAACGCGATGTGCCCGATGTAAGGCGGTTAGATACTGGTGAGTTCCGTGGCTGATGCTGCTTGATTCTTCAATTTTCTTCCTTTTGCCGTCCTTTGTATCAGTTTGGAAATTGAGGCAAATGAAGATGATGCTGCATGCAGTGAATTTCTTGTTATCCAATTCAAGATTTCTAGACTCTGAAACAAATAGGCTCAGGGAGTATTCCCGTTGTAGAATTAGGTTTCCCCCTAGATTCAACTTGGCATAGTGAAAAGATGGATTTCTTAATGTAATCTTTTTTTGTCGCCAAGGATGGTGTTGATATTCCCACTCTGGCATACTAGTACAAGATAACATTGAGCTTTTTAAGAATTTGATTCGTTGAATTATGTGAGCTGGTCTTCAGTTTATGCTGCTTTTTTGGTTGTCTTACTTGGCATGCTATCTTTCAGGCTGCTGACGTAATTTTTTGTATCCCTGTTTGCCAAGCGATCCTTGGATGTGTTGGTTCCTTGGTTTTTGGGGCTAAATTGAAATCTTGGAGTTGTTTCTGGTCAGGTTAAAGGATAATGTGTTTTATTCTCAGAATTCATGCTGGCCAAATGAGTTGTTCCATGAGTCTTTAAAGTGTGGTTTAATTAGTTATTGTTAGTGGCATTTCTTGACGAGCAGTGTTTGCTTTGAGTCTTTGACGATGTGTTGACATTCGTGTGCCATCTTTTTGGACGTTATTTGTTCCACCCTAATTTTCACTATTATTGGGCTTTGGGTCAAATCTGAGTAGCAGATTTTTGAAGACAATGTTAGCTTGAAGGTGGACTTAGGTAGTTATCTTGGTGTCCTTGTCACCTCAGAAGTTGGTGTTAGGCTGGAGAGTTCATCACCTCTGGCTAGTCTTAGGTTTATTTCCAGATAAAGGGAAAAAGAAAAGAAAAAAAAAAAAACAAAACAAAAAAGTGACCCAAAATCACCTTTTATCTCCTGATTAGGGGAAAAAAAAACAAAGAAGGTGATGCGGAACTCCTTTTTTGAAGATAATAACTTGTGAGCCTTAAGTAGCTAGATAAATAAGGGTTATGTTAGTTATTGTCCTGGTTGAGTTCACATGTTTATCACACACCAGTTGACCAAATTTTAAGTGAAAACCAAGAACTATTCGTAACATGTAGTTGGCATATGTGCCTTAAAATTCTCTTTTATCTTCATGCAACTTAAAACTAGTTTGGGTGAGATTCGCATTTTATAAATTTGGTTTTATACCAATACAGCTCTGGTAAGTGCCAAATAATTCACTGGAGGCAAGGTCACAAAGATGAATGCCGTCCACCCCCGCCCCCCACACAAAGCCAATTTGGTAGCAGAGCAAGCGAACCAGCTTCAAACTCAACATGGCAAGCAGAAGAATCTAATCTAAAAGACAATGGTCTTGGTGCTGATGGACAGTGGAATGTGAAGTCGCCTGAGGATTTACCTGAGGGGTCTGCAGCATCATACTCCAGCTGCTTATCTAAAGGCTCCAGCTGCTTATCTAAAGGCTTACAGGAGACCGAAGATGACATTGAGCCACCTGTTAATGGGACAGGAATTGGCTTTTCTGCTATCTCGTCCTCTGGCTTTCCTCAATCAACAGCATCTGGAGAGTCATTTTTTAGTGCTTCTGCCGTTGAGAAATATGGTTCAAGTGCTGCTTTCATTTCAAAGGGACCTGTGGCTGGCAAAACTGCCATAAATATTCTTAGGACATCAGCTGATTCTAGTGGTGGTAGCATATCTAATTCACTTCCAAGTAATTCTTTCGACCCACTGGCCTCTGTTAATGCTGTTTCTAGTTCAAGTAAGTTAAAGGAGAAGACTCTTAATAGTATTGTTGAAACAATTGGAAGTGGCTTGAGTGGTTCTTCAAGTCTCGCGGTTGACGGCTCTGAAGAACATATAGGACTACCTTCAATATCAAATGAGAATCTAAACCTGTCTCAACGTTCAGGACGGACCCAGGCTACTCCGAGTGATTCTTCTTCTCGCAGTTTCAGTCATGATGTCAATGGCACTCACTCTGGATCTGAGGCATTCTTGAGATTTTCATTTAACTTGTCTGGTCATCCTGCTGTACCTTCACAAAATTCGAATTTGGAAGTCCTCTCTTCTGATAATGAAAGAGACTCAATTTCTAGAGAAACTCGTTTGCATGAGTGTACCCTAGTGAAATTGGCTCAAGATGTGTCAACACCTGTGGGCCTGCCAGCATCAGCTTCTTTAAGGTCATCGTCAGTGGCAAAGGAAAGGAACAATAGCAGCTTTGTGGCATTTACCTCTGAAAGATCATCATATGTGGCAAAGGAAAGGAGCAATGGCATCCTGGCAGACAGCTCTGAAAGGTCTTCATCTGTGGCAAAAGAGCTGAGTGATGGCCTGAGCATATCTAGAACTGACAAATCATTTACTGCTGCAAAGGAAAGGAGCACTGGCCAGATGTCATCAAGCTCTGAAAGGTCTCCATCATTGGCAAAGGAGAGGAATAATGGTCTCCCACCATCAGGCTCTGAGCAGTCATCGTCCATGTCAAAGGAGAGGAACATTGACCAGCTTCTAAAATCAAGAAGGGTGACATCTTCATTGTTTGGTGGATTTGCTGATCATCCATCTTCCTGTGTTGCACATTCCATTCCAAGTGAATTATCAAAGCGTAACAGTGTTGAGAAAGTGCCAGATAATTTGCCTGAAACAGCAAACCTGGCAGTAAATGGCGGACACAGCTTGAAAACGTCCATGCGCAAAGTTGTTCAGCAGTTCAAAGCATCAAAGCTTTCTAAGAATCATCCACTGGGATTTGGGAGTGAGGTTGCTAGAAGAAACTGCCCTAAGGTTGGCTTCTATCATATTTGATGTATTGGTTTTTAAGAGGCTATATCATGCTTATGTTGTTCTGGTTTTTTCGTTTCTCAGATGCTTTTTTCATATGATACATTTGTTAAGCTTTATCACTGGGACAAGGTGGAATTGCGCCCATGTGGCCTTATCAACTGTGGTAACAGGTAAAATTTTGGTCTTTCTACAGATGGAAATACTTGAATCATTCTTATGATACCATGTTTCTTGTCAGACTCGCACTGTTATTTGCTTGTGCATCTCTATGCTTTTAATATTTCTCTATCTACCTCCTGATTAGTGTTGTCAGTGCATATGTAAGGTGAAGTATGCTGTTTTCGAGATTGACTTGACATTCCAGCTGTTTAAATGGGAAGTCTGAAAGTGATGTACATTACTAGTTGATTGCTGCAAATATATTGTGTGTATGGATTTGTTTCAGCCTTTCTAGCTTTATAGCTCTCTCAGACAAGGCATTATTAAGAAGTCTATTAATTAGGAGTTTGACTAAAGTAAGAATTTTTGTGGTTGACAAATCACTGGATTACATGGACTTTAGGGAAAATTTTCTGGAGTATATTAACTTTGCTGTTTCTTAAGCAGAGGTGTTACCTAAAGCTATCTGTTACTATTTCTGTTAACTGCGACTGTTTGAATTGTTAGGAAAATGGAAACAATCTGTAAATACAGATATTCAGAAGTCAGAATGTGTTTTTGTTGAACAATGACTTACAGTGAAATGGCCATTTATTGTTTCTAGTAGTTTGAAATGTTTGTCCTCACATGAATGATAGACTCAAAACTATGTTCTTGCATGTGTGCATGCATGTGGCACATTTCTGTACTTGTACATGTTCGTGTTCTGTTTATGCGCTACCTGTTTATGGCGAAATACTGAGACCTTTCATAATGGAACCATCTTTTTTTTGTCTCTGATGCTAATGGAACCACCTTATTGATTGCATGAATTGTAGGTGTTTAGCATCAGTCGTTTAGTCATTACTAGTGTGCTGGAAATTGTTTTGATAATGGACTTTATATGGCTGGGTGCTAATTATTCAGATTACTTGTATTTATTCACATGATAGTAAAATATTATAAAAATTCTGAGTCATAGATGCAGATTAAAGGGACGATTTGGAAGGTAAAGATGTTTTAATTAGTGGCATCAGAATTCTTTGATCAATCAAATCATGTTAATGGGTTAATATTCCCTATTAATGGATCTCAATTTTGGTCTGTACTTAAATGTAATTAGCATGATGGGTTGAACTGAAGAAATTTCAAGCGGTACTTTCTCGGAAAGGTTTTGTTTAATCCCAAATAATGGATTTCTATATGACATGTGCACATGTATAAAACCAAAGGCGCATGTTAAGAGAACTTTCAAAGTGCTGTCCTGATGAAGTCTGTCTACCTGGGTTTTTTTTGTTGTTGTTTCTGTGCTGCTCTGCAGAATTAATATAAAGAAGTATAACTGTATTTTTAATCTCTTTTATTTTGACTCTCTGCAGCTGTTATGCTAATGCTGTACTTCAGTGCTTGGCATTTACTCGGCCGCTTTCTGCCTATCTTCTGCAGGGGTTGCATTCAAAAACATGTTTGTTTCTTCCCTTATCTTCATGATGCAAGCCTTTTAATATTACTTATTAAATTGAATATTACATTATTATTTGTTCAATGACTAGCATGAGTTTTCTCAGGCTCAAAGAAAGACTGGTGTTTCACTTGTGAGTTTGAGAATCTCATTTTAAAAGCTAAGGAAGGGAGGTCTCCGCTATCTCCAATTGGTATACTTTCTCAAATAAAAAACATTGGAAGTCATCTTGGCCATGGAAGGGAAGAAGATGCTCACGAATTTTTAAGGTCAGCTATTCAATATATTTGCTGGATGTTTTTTCTTTGGACTGATATTTTTATCATTGCAAATGAAATGACTACTTTTTGCAGGTATGCCATTGATACAATGCAATCTGTGTGCCTTAAGGAAGCTGGCACATATGCATCAGATCCATCTGCAGAAGACACTACTCTTGTGCAATTAATATTTGGAGGTTATCTTCGATCAAAGGTATACTATTTTACTTTTCTATCTCATCTTTTGAATTACTTGTTTGCTCTATTGTTGTATTTGCTGAACTGTCTATTATTGACTGCTAAATGGCTTGTGGAAACCCTATTTATCTCAGATTAAATGTATGAATTGCCAAGGCAAGTCTGAGCGGCATGAGAGAATGATGGATCTTACAGTTGAGATACACGGGGATATTGGAACACTTGAAGAAGCTCTCCGACAATTTACAGCAACTGAAATCTTGGATGGAGACAACAAGTACCAATGTGGCAGGTGCTTTTATTTCCTTGTTTCGCTTGTGGTTAAACTGGACAATGACAGCATATTCTCTCCCTATCATTGGTATTAAGCAACTATATTGAAAGTCCTTAAGGTAGGGCGGAAAGATAGAGAATCTAGGTTTTGGGATGAAAATGACCTTCAGGCACATAAGTTAATCAGTTCTAAAGAAATGCTTCTAGTTGGAAAGGTTGTTCAAACTACCAGATGTAGTTAAGTAGGTTGAAAACAGCTGTGCCTCATTGTTGAGTTTTGCAGCTACGGCTGCAACACTATACAGCCTCTTTCAAGACGACTCCACCGTGCTGGGTGGCCATGCGTTGGAATTTGCATAGTTAAAAAATGCGTAACCCTTGCCTAATACACACTTTCCTATGTTTTACCTGCATTATCAGATGCAAGTCATATGAGAAGGCCAAAAAGAAGCTGACAGTGCTGGAGGCCCCTAACATTCTTACAATTGCTTTAAAGCGATTCCAGGCAAGTACACAAAAACTTAAGACAATTACATTCCTTGTGGACCAGTGATACATTTGATTTTAATATTTGATTTATTTGTATCTTTTTCAGACTGGTAAATTTGGAAAACTGAACAAATCAGTTCGATTTCCAGAAATTCTTAATTTGGGCCCATATATGAGTGGAACCAATGACAAGTCCCCTGTATATAGGCTATATGGTGTGGTTGTCCATCTGGATGTTATGAATGCAGCATTTTCAGGTCACTATGTGTGCTACGTGAAGAACATTCAGGGAAAGTGGTTCAAGATTGATGACAGCACGGTATTATCTTTGCTCATTCTCTTGGTTTTTACTTCTTTCTTTGTTGTGAGCTCTCAATTCTATCTGCTGATTGAGGTTATGGATTGAGTTGAACACGCCTTCGACATGATTGTTAGAAGATAATTGTGATCATTGGCCTCCATTAGATTTTTTTTTTCGCCTGCAGGTAGCATTTGTATGAGATATTGGGATGTGCCAGTGACTTAATGGGACAGGAAGAGATGCAATAATCTCACCTTGACTTGAAATTTGAGAATTGTTACGCTCCATGTTCAAATTTTTTGACAGCCTTTTTACCGCTGCTCATGGTCAATTCTCTTCTGTTTTACTTGTCTCAATACCTTTGGCCAGATACTGGGTGAATTCATTTTTGCATAGTCTCCATCCACAGATGAATAGAAATTCATGTTGATCAAAACATTTTGATCTTTTTGATGGTGATTCTATGAAACATGCACAGGTTAAGCAAGTTGATCTGGATAGAGTTTTATCAAAAAGTGCATACATGCTTCTGTATGCAAGGTATGACGTTCCCTTGAACCTTAAGCTGGATGCATCTTTGTATTCTGTTTGCTGCATGTTATCAGCTTTCGCTTCTTTTGTTGGTTGCATTTAAATATGTCAATTTTCTTTGTTGGTAGGTGCTCGCCACGTGCCCCAAGTTCGGTAAGGAATGCCATGTCCCATGAATATGTTGGCATGAGTAAAAAGGCCAATGGTGCAGAAACCGTTTCTAGCAGTCATGGGGAAAAGAATATTCAGTGGACAAGAAGCAACTCAGGTCCATCCAGCGATGACCCTGCAACTTCACTTCGGAGGGCACACAATCCCTATTGGTTGTCTTCAGATGCTCCCATCAACATGGAGTCCTTGGGCTCACTGGATGGGAAATTACTACCCATACACAGGATTCCCAAAACAGACTCGGGCAGTGATAGTGCTTCCCTGCTCAGCTGCTCAGATGAAGGGTCATGCAGTACCGAGAGCACCAGAGATTCTACCAGCACTGAGGAATACTCAGAATACCTGTTTGGTGAGTCAGGTCATTCGAGTTGGAACAGCCCCATGAGATTTTCGGATGAGTCGGATGCTTCATATTCCCCAATGGGTTTGAGACGGTCGCCTCTATCCACCTCAAACGGGCATGTATCTAGTTCCCATGAGGACAGATATTCATTGTTTGATTTCAGTTATTCAAGCCATGAAGACGGTCGTCTTGACAAGCAAACCACCGTGGAATCATGCGCCGGTGATGGGGTTGCAACGAGGTGGTCTCATCAAAGCAGAATCGAAGGCCTAGAAGGCTCTTTCCAATCATTGTCCGCGGATACAAGTAGACAACGTAGGAATCTAACATACCATCGGAGTAGCAGTAGTGAAACTGACTGGGAGTGGGTTGACGCTAAGGATGTGAAGTTGGGTGTATCATTGCGACGGCCCGGGGAAAGGACTAGTCAGGCATTTTATTGATATGCTTCGAGCTCTTTTTAAATGGAAATAAGATGTTTCTGTATGTATTATACTTTTGTGTAGCGTAAAAAGCCCCCCAAAAAAAAAAGTGAAATAAGTAAAAAGAAATCACTTACTCGATTTTGCTCGTTGCTGGACCTCTGTACTGTACTGGTAGACGTCGGAGCCTCATTGGCATTCGTCTAATTTCCTTAGTGCTTAGGGGTGCTCTGATGAATCGCCAACTTTAAGTGTCTCGGTTGTAGAAAAATATAGGTGGGCTGACGTACTAGCAGCGGTGAATTACATTGACATCTCTATTTTGGAATTATGGTTTGTTATTGTTGTTGTCAAGTTCGGCTTCTATAAACCCCATTTATATGTATTTCAATCCATTCATCTAACTTAGGTGATTGATGAGATATACTCTCCATCCGTTGTATCTAAGACATACTCTACGTCCACCTGGTATGATTTATATTGTCATGCAAATTCTATTATTAATATTCTACGTCCACCTAGCATGATTTATATTGTCATGCAAATTTTATTATTTGTTGGGCTCTATCATGTAACCCCTTCAAATTTCCCTTCGAATTTTAAGATTTTGATCATTGATGAAAATTCAGTCCATTCATTGCATTTAATATCATTTGTTTAATTAAGAGATTGAGTTTCATCCATATTAAATATGTGCATGGTTCACATTTGCTCAAAATATATATTCATGTGTAAATTATGAAAAATGTTTAGATCTATTTATACATGCAGTATAATATAATAATATTTTATAAAATCATTTATCCATATAAAAATTATATTTTAAACTATTTAGATATTGAAAATACTACTTTAAAATTGATATTTTAGCATTAAGTTATTTTATTATGTTGATTTTACACATTTATAGATAAGATTTATATACAATGATACTAAACAATGAGAGTTTTCGTGATAATATAAATAATACTAAATACAATAGGTAAAGTAAATTTTTTAATCAACCACTAAGATTTTAAAAATAGAGAGGATCACATAGAAAATAAGTTTCATGGAAGTGAGCTCGTTATTTGTTGAATGTTGTTGTAAATGACCCTCATGTAAAAATGTATAATATTAATACAATAAAATTTTATTTTCAATTTCTAAACTATTCAAAATATTAATGCATATCTAAATAAATTCAAACATTTTTCAAAATTTACACATAAATATATATAAATCCAGTGCATGTAATCGCACTGTGCAATCCATGCATTGGGTCTGCTTGATCATAAGTAGAAAATCTACTTCATTCATTGTAGTTAGAATTATTTACTTTATTAGTATACCAATTTTCATCAAAATCAAACATGTGTTTGAGCCTCATTTTTTTTTTTTTTGAAAATAGCAAACTTAGTTGATTGCTTTCGGGACATCGTTACACAGGAGATTTACAAAGTTTAGGGGAGGATCCCCCACCCAAACCCTAGCCCTTTCCTGTAATAACAGACCCTCCTTAGCCAACCTATGGGCAACCATCTTGCCTTTTCTAATAACATGAGAGAAGGCTATCTCTTTAAAGTTTGAAGTTGCAATTGCGATTTCTTCAACCATAACATTCATCTTAAAATGATACAAAATCATCGTAAAAAAATAATTTAACATAATTATCAGCTTTAAAGTGATATTTTTCAGCATTTAAATAATCTAAAGTAAAATTTTTATATGGATAAATGATTGTATAAAGTATCGTAACATTCCAATATGTGTATGATTCATTTTACAACAGACTACATCATAATTATTGTTCAATTTATCTGCACCAAATAGCTTATATATATATAAATTATTATAGTGCATGCGACTGCACCTTGCGGTCCATGCACTATGGGCCCTATATGATCATGAGTAGGAAATCTACCTCATTTGTTGTATTTAGAATTATTCACTTTATTAGCATATCAATTTTCATCTAAATCCAACATGTATATGGGTTCCATCTTAAAATTGTTTAACGTAAATATCAATTTTAAAATGTTATTTTTAACATCTAACCATCAAAGGTGTGAAATCCCGAATTTTAAGTTTAATAAATATAACTTGAAATCGTCTAAGGATAAAATCGAAAATTTTATAAAATGAAAGACTCAGGTGTAACGCATATTGGAAATGAAAATTAATGGAAAAAAATGATTAAGCGAAGTGGGATTAGCAATAATCATGAAAAGACCAAGTTACAATTTTACAAAAGTGAGATTAAATTATAAAATTAGAAAATATGATTGATTGGTAATTTTGCCAAGAGTGGAGACAAGAAGTGCACTTAGTGGAAATTTATAAAGGTTATATTTGGAATTTATAAGAAAATGGAGGGTAATTTATGATCCTATTAAGATTAACTATAAAAATGAATTTTTACAAATATTTCGGGAAGGAATTTCAAAATTCTGAATTATACAAATTGAAACAGTTTAAATTCACGGACCTTATGGAAAAATAAAAATAAATGAAAAATTTTGGCTAATTAGGGGCTCTAATTAAGGGCTTGTATTCATACTGGCTGTTTTGATTAGATCTAAATATGCATAACTCAGAATCACATAAGAATTTAATAAAAAGTACTAAATTATGTGCTCTCTAATCTAGACGGATCAGATTATGAAAAATAGTTTACTAAATTACCTAACTTGAGTGCATCAGAAAACGTGCAGAGAAACATTCATCCACATCACGCACGTACAAGAGTTACGTTGATATTTTGATTAATTTTTTATATAATTATTTAGTTAATTAATATCTTAATGTATATAAGGCCATTTGAGATGAAACTTTTGGATCAAGCCTATTTTAATATATCCCACATAATGAATAGATTAAATTTTGAAAAATATGTCTACAAGTTTTTAAAATAAAATTTTATGCCAAAATATGATTTTGATTTAGTTAAAATATGTACTTTACTCCAATTGAGGTGAAATTTTATGGGTAATCCTATTTTAATATGCTCAATTTAACGAAGAAATGAAATTTTGAGAAACATGTTTCCAAAATTTTAAAATGAGACTTTTTATCCAAATATGAATTAGTTAATTAAAATAAAATAGAAATTTTTTTCAAAATTCCAAAAGGTACACTTTGTTAGCAATTGTATATATATTAATAAGAAAAATTTTCATAATATATAAGTGTGTATATAGACAGTTATGAATTAATTTATTAATGAAAAAAAAAAAAATTTGCATGAACGTGGACATCAACATGCATGGTCGGTAATTACGTGGCATCTACATTTGAATAACACAAATTCACATGAAGTGCTGGACGTCAAAAAAAAGGGCAGCTGTAATTATTTAAATGCTGAATTTTTAAAAAAACAACAGCTGTAATAATTTACGGCGGCAACTTCAGAAGGTTAAGCAATGAACCATGGTAAGACCGTTTAACGCATAGTATATAAAGGGAGCATAGTGGAGATATATGGCTGAACGAAGCTCAGGTAGGCAGAAATATTGCTGACTGATATTGGGAGGAAAGGATAGACGGTTCAAGCATTCAGCAGGTTACTATTTATTTATTTTCTTTTTCTTTTAATATTTGCACGTTCAAATATATCTCTGAAAATGCTGCTCGTTTAAACATTTAAAATTTTTTTAGGAAATACATGAACGTTCGAAAAAGATGCAAATGAATAAATTGAAAGGTGGATGCAGCAGCATATTATTATATATAAAAATAATAAAAATGAAAAATTCTGCACAAGCAGATCATATACATTGCTGAATTAATAGCGTAGGTGTTGCTGGATATATTGCTTGTTGAAAATAATAGAGAGATGCTGCTGGGCGTGAATTTATGAGAGATCATATACATACTGATGTTGGTTAATGGAAAGAAAGAGTGGATAACTGCTGAACGTGAATTGATGGAGGCTGTACACAAATTAATGTTGGACGTTCAAAGGTGTACAGCAGCAGCATTTCAATCATAAAATTGTTTCTAAAATGAAATGAATAATATGGGAAAAGCATTGAACACATATATATACATATTAGGCCCGTCTCTTTAAATAATCTTGATTTATTGCCTTAAATTTGGAGAGTATGTCAAATACAATTATGAATGAGATAGTAAACAAAGGAATTTTTATATGAAAATTTGTAAAAAATATCATTTCATTATGATTAATAAAATACCAAATTTTTAGCTTAAAATATTAATTATGTTGCAAATTAAAAATCCGAGAATTTTAACTTAAACAGGGTAAAACTGGTGACAGAATCAGCCATAGTAAATGATTTTTAATATTTTTTGTAGATGAATTTTTGATCTGAAATTTTGATATGATATAAAAGACATAACAATTATGACTCAAAAAAAATAAAATATGATTTTTGGATGACATAAGTATGATTTAAAATTAACGTGATTAAGGCTGCTCCTGATTTCACAACACTGTCCAGCACAGTAAAAATGTCAAAATAAATATAAAATATTAAAATTTCTTACTGAAATTTTTATGAGGGTTAATTAATGTAATTATAGATGTATGAAAGAAATTTCAGAATTTAATAAATTGATTTGATTACAAATAAATATTTAAAGAAATCAGTAAGTCTGATTTCAGCAAATGAGGACAGTTTGAGAAATAATCAAAAATAAATATGAAAACTAAGTAAAAGTGATCCAAATTAATATATATGTTAGGAAAGAGTGTAATAAAAGATTAAAGATATCAATAATGATTAATAACTGATGTTATAATATGTATATGGAATTAATGGATAAATAAGAAGATGAAACTTAGTGAAAATAAGAAAACAAAGGCTGTTTTGGAATTTAATAATAAATTCCAGAAGTTTTAAATGGAATTTATTTTTATTATAATGTGTAAACAAGGTTTACAAAAAGGGTACAAATTTATGATCACTAAGTAAGTGATTAAGTACCTAAGATGTGATTTTAGAAAATATAGATGAGGGTTAAATGTAATATATAGGGCTGTTTGAGGGAAATTACAAAAATTATAAAAAGTTTAGACCCAAATTATAAGCCCTTACCCTTAAGCAAATATCTTGAGAGATTTTCTCAAATAATATGTCAATTATAGGAAATATATGCTAAGTATAAAATGCTAAAATCCAAGATGTTGGATTTAGCTAAGTGTTACAAATCCTAAGTAGGATTTGGAAAATTAACCCTTAAATAATGATGTCAAAATAAATGGAATGGTTAGACCTTGAAATAAGTTCAACCAAATGAGGATAAGAGTGGTTGGTATTAGCCAAATATGAAAATGTGGTTAGAAGATAATTATATTGAATTTATGGAAAAAGAAAGATAAACGGCTTATTTGAATTGGTGACATCAAATGACTTAGGAAGTTCATAAGCAATTGCCTTGAGAAGTTGACTAAAGGAAAGAAAACAACTTGAGAAGTTGACTAAAGGAAAGAAAACAAGTGTTAAGGATGGAATTGATAAGAGAGAGATGGTAAACATAAGTGAATTGGAACAGGGTGATGACAATATTGAACTAAAGGTAGAAATGGGTCAAAGTTGATATGAAACACACATGGGTTAGAAAACCCTAAGATAGATTCGGAGTTAATAGTAGAAATGTGCAAGCATGGGATATTATGTTTATATGAGAAAAAAAAATGGTCTTTTTCATTTGTGTAGGAAAAAGAAAGGGAAAAGTGGAAGGTACAAGTTGACTACGCAGGTAAGCAAGTTACATGTTTTCTAAAATATTTTTAAATGCTTGCAAATTGTTTGCTCACATGATTTATAAAATATATTTAAGGATGACCATTCCTATAATGCTTTACATGAAATGATTGCTAACTACTTGTTAACTGTTTTTATGAAAAGTTTATGATTTATAAATGTTATGCCAGCATGTGAATGTGAATGATCATGGTGCACGAGGATTAGGTTACGAGAGAGGTGTAATTGGACCGGATGTCCTCCTTTAGCGTGACCAAGTCGCTAATACAGGCTGTGGCCGGCGGCGCCCTCCCTGAAATGGGAGTGAGATCAAGTAGTGGACGCCTAGCTAGCGATCCATTTGGAGAAATGTCATGTATGCATCGAATGCATTTGCATTTTCATATTATGCACAAAAAGAAAATGGAAAATGTTTACTTACAAAAGGAAAGAATTTGCTTACTGAGTATTAGTACTCATGTTTTGTTTTCCAAAAATTTAGTCAGGTAAATGGAGATGACCCATGGAGAAGGACAGGTATAAAAAGAATGTCAAGATGTTTATATTCCTTTGCATGTGTGAAAAGAAGAAGAAGAATTTATAGTATGATCAATGTTATGTTGAATGTTGATGAAAACAATTAAGTTGAGGTAGTACAACTTGTATGGAATATGTGAGAGAATGCAGAATTATATGTAAATGGTGTATATGATGATTTTTCTGTAAAGACAATTGTTATGACTCTGATAATGTAAAGACAATAGTTAAGACTATGATATGAGAAATGCTTTTCAAATTGGATGAATGAAAATGTTATCTGTATTGATGTTATATATATAAAAAAATTTTGCCGTGTGATCAGGGCAACAATCCTGAGTCACGTTTACCAACCCTTTTCGACCCCGGAGTAAGGACTATGTGGAGCCTCGGGTCGGGGGCGCCACAAAAGGTATGATTTTTATATAGATAAATGGTTGTTTAAAGTATTATAATATTCTAATATGTGTTGGGCTCATTTTGTGATGGCATAATACCATATCTCATATATGTAGATTATATTCAGGTGCATGTCAAAATGGGCCTCACATGATGATAAAATTATAATCTTCACTCATTGTATTTAAAATAATATATTCTATTACCATATCAATTTTCATCCTACTCGGATATATGTATGATGTGTATGAACCCTATCTGAAAATGGTACAAATTCAACATAATAAAATAGTTTGATGTAAATAACAACTTTAAAGTGGTTTTTCAACATGTAAATCATCTGCTATAAAATTTATATTTGGATAAATGATTGTGTGAACTTTTATTGCATTCTAATATGCGTGGCAAATGTACCGTTGTTCGCTGCACCGGAACAACTCTCTCTCTCTATATATATATATATTTATATATATATAACCAATCTTGTGCAGATAGATTGCACCATAATTACGATGCAATCCACTGCAAAATGGGCTCCACATATGTTAGAATGTTAAAATACTTTAGACAATTATTTATCTATATAAACAATGCACTTTAGACTATTTAGATTTTGACATACTACTTTGAAATTGATATTTAAGTTAAACTATTGTATTATGTCAATTTTGTACTATTTTAAATGGAGCTTATAGACATGCTAGATTTGGATGAAAATTGATATACTATTAAAATAAATAATTTTAAATATAATGGATGGTATAGATGTTAATTTTAATACATATGGGGCCCATTTTGGGCGGTCTGTACAGTAATTACAGGTCATTCGTTTGCACTTGAATATTACATATATATATGAGTAATATTAAGGTGGTATAGATGTTCATTTTAAGACATATGGGGCCCATTTTAGGCTGTTTGTACGGTAATTATGAAGATTATATATATATATATATATATGGGAGTAATATTAAGGTGCAACACATCTACACCATAGATATGGTGAAGTTGCCTTAAAATGGGCCCTATATGATTGTAAAATTATAATCTACTTTGCCCATTGTATTTAGAATGATATATTCTATTATTATATCAATTTTCATTATAATTGGATATGTGTATGGATCCCATCTGAAAATAAGACAAATTCAACGTAATAAAATAGTTTGATGTAAATAACAACTTTAGAGTGATTTTTTTTCAACATTAAAACTATTTGCTATAAAATTTATAAATGGACAAATGATTGTATAAAGATTGATTTATTTAAGTATACGTGGAGCTCGATTTTGGCTAAATATATCATTAATATGGTGCAGGCGCGTTGCACCAGATAGCTTTTCTGTGTATATGTATATATTGAAACTCATGCACCTCAATCTTATGCACATCTTTAGTTAGGATGAAACTTGATTTCTTAGTTAAAAGATGTTAAATATAATAAATGTAATGAACTTCCTTGTAATCATTACGGTGAGGAAAATAGACATGTTAGATAAAACCATTTTTATATAACTTAGTTACATACAAGTATGATGTAACTTAGTTACATCCAAGTATGATCATTATTGCCAAATGCCCACCATGAGAAATTGACAATTCGCCTGCTGTATTTGTGATGTGGCCCTAAGCCTTCACGGTTGTTGTGTTGTGAACTATCTTGCAGTCTCTTTTCTCTCATTATCGATCAGGTAACTGATGGATTTGGCTGAACCTGCCTATGTTGATAAGGTGATTCATGGATATGGCTGATGAATGGGGATATTGTAATGGCGAAACAAAAGATTAGAAGCCATAACTCTACATGACAAGTAAAATAACAGTCATGAATGGAACAAAAATGTAGCAGTTTGGTTGTTGTTATCGAACGGATTGATGTGGAAATCTTCTCCTTAATAAATAATGGAGTTTAACTAGCTCCGCAGTGCATTCTTTTTGGCGTTCTTTATATCTGGATCTCCAATATCCAAATGATGGTCATGTCTTTTGTACATTTCCTCATAGAAAATCTCAAGTAGATCTTCGGGGGGAAAAAAAGTAATTGTATTTCTAAAGAACAGAAAAAACATAACCTTGTCTTCCGGACCGAGTATGGTACGGGCATGGCTTTATTTTTGTACAAAATTATTTTGGTTAAATGTATAGAAATGATTAAAAACTAGGATAGTTGTATATGAAAAAGTGAAAAAAAATTAAAAATAAAATAATTATAGAAAATGAAAAGTTTTATTCAAAATTTTTTTATAGTAAAATAAACACCCTTTAAAAAAAAATTTGAAGACGGTTGTGATGATTGAAATATACTGTGGACCACTAGGGTAACTTCTTAAAGTGTCAGTAACCAGGTTGATGGAGAGTCCATTTCCGTGGGCTACAAAAGCCGGAATGGGGAACTTTGGTGGGTTTAAGGATTTGAATGTCTGATCCAGCGGGTCCAAAATTTCGGTTTGAAGTTGGAACAGTGCATGCGTCCATATTACATGTCATATGGAAACAGTAGTGCCCACTTCCCACCCACTTGCACAGAGGCATTGACAATTGACGATGCAGAGTTGCAGACAGAGTCACAGACGTCGGGACTCCAGCAGAAAACCACCCGCAGACTCTTCTTCTGCTTCTTCCTACTTGCATCTTCAGATGTCGGCAAAACCGTACAATTCTTCTCGTCTCACAGCTATTGTACCTGGCCCATCTCAAATGACTATAAACCATTCGCGGATCCAAGACCTTTGGTCAGTGGGGGCAAAGTTTAGGCTTTGCTTTAAAATTTTTATAGGTTTAAGAATAATTTTTATTATAAAAAAATTTGAAATATATTTTTTAAACATCATCGTCAAACTCAAATTAGGTTGATGAAATTATAATATTTAAATAGAAAAATGCAAAAAGTTAATTGATAGTATTATTAATTTAAAAATAAATACACAAAATTTACAATTGTTCTCGACGAGTTTTCAAATTTTGAAATCTATCTATAATAAATTCATTGCCAACACTATCAACCATATCTTTTTCAATTAAGTAATTAGACAATAGCCTGTCATATTTAAATTATTTGTTTAATAACATCAAGTTTCTTTCACCTCAAATATTTATATGGGCTCATTTTGTAAAATTATAACAATGTAAAATCAATTCGATTTATATATCTATTTTAAAATTGCTAATTCAATACCCAAAAATATTTTATGATATAAATAAATGATTTGATAAATTTTTATGATATTTCGATAAATTAATTTTATCTTATTTCTTCTTAACCATTACACACTCTAAAAAAATTCAGAAAACCTTCTTATTTTTTAATCTTTTATCCAACAAACTAAAATTTTTAAAATATATTGCTTTGATATAAAAAAAAATCGGATCATTTTTGAAAAATCCAATACTATTATTATTTAATGAAGCTTTCATAGGTCGTATTTTATGGAAAAATAAAAGATCTATCAATTTCAGCCGGAGGGCAACTCTCTATGTTATTACTTACTACATATATATATATATATATATATATATATTTAAATGGAAGTTAGAATCAGACAATAATTATGTAATTATTTCCAAAAATTGAAACATAGATGTATTATGAATTATAATAATCAATATCTATATTTTTTATTTGTAATGTAAGCCATGACATTTAATATTACAAATCAAGACAAACTAAGCTTCCGCAAATTCTGTTTAGGAGTTTAAGCTCTCGTCATCATGCATATTTAAAGCATCTTACATCTTAGAAAATATGGGTAATATTATATGTTGTCAAGGTATATTTATCATTTTAAACAAAATTAATTTAAAAGAGAGAAACATATCGTACCTTTTTAATTCTGATTTACCAAAAGCTTTGTAGAAGAAAAAGGATGAGTGAAATGTAAAGTTGTGAAAGAAAAAATAGAAAAAGAGAGAAGTCTAACTTGAAAAAAAAGTAAAGATGGTAAAAATTTATCCTAAATCACTCTTGAATATAAGTTGTAAGTTATAGCAATTAATTACAAGAATTAAAAATATGCATCTTGTAAAGAGAATATTATTAGAATCAATACAAAAATTAAATAAAAAAGAATCTTGATAAAAACACTGTTAAAATGGTAAAAAGAAAGTCTTTTCAATAAATGCATATAACACACGTTGAGTAAATGTGTAGGGAGCTATGTTGTTAAACCAAGGCAAAAAATGTAACAAAAACAACCATAAAATCGAGAGGACCGATCTAGTACCCCTAGGTGCAAAATTTTATTTTTTAATATTTTTTTTGAAATTTTTTAATAAAAGTATTAATGTGTATCAATTTTTACCAATTTTAGAGATTTGTAGATATTTTCTTAGATTTTTTAAAATCAACGGTAGTTTCATATTTCACAAATTACGAAACTGCTACCGATTTAAAAAAATCTATAAATATTTGAAATTGGTAAAAATTGATACACATATTAAATATACCTAAAATATTAGATATATGAAAAAACTTTTTAAAAAAATAAAAATGAATTAAATACACCCTAGTGCATTGAAAAACGCTCCTAAAATCAATACATTAAATTATGGGTCTTTAATAAGGGTGGGGGGCAATAAATTTTAGCCGGTGGAAACAATCTAAGAAAAATAATGTAATTTATAATATATATTAATAACTTTTAAATTTCAGTGGTGGCAATTGCTCCTACTGCATTTTATGTGGATCCGCCCCCGGCTATAAAAGAAAATTCGTTTTTAGTAAATACACTATGTAAATTTTAAGTAAGTATATGCTCCAAGTCATTTGCAATCAATAACCGGTGCTAAAGGAAAGCTGATGATTGGGAATAGGGTGATAGGTGAGGTTTTGCTGACGAAAAAAGAGATGGGGGGTGTGAATTATCACAGGTTTTTACCCCATCACGTGTGGAACACGTCTTGGGGCATGCAAGTGGGCTTGAAATTGAAGGCAGGAGGTTACTTTATATCTGCCCGTTTCATGTCATTTCTCAGGACTAAAACTAAAAGCCTGTGCAACGCTCTTACAAGCTACTAATCGCAATATTCCACGAACCCACAATCATTCCTCTTTCATATGCTTTTTGACAAAACAAGCAAACAAACAAACGCACCAACATCCGTCTTCTCTCAACTTCTTCAAGTAATCATGCTAGCTCTAACCAGCTGCTGATTAATCGGTAAATCCATGTGGGTGGGTGGTTTTGACTCCTGGGAAGGGTTTTTTGCGCTCTCTATCGCACATCATGGACGGTTTTGATCAGATCTTATGAAGAAGCCCTGCGTAGCTTGTCTGCTACTGTTTCGAGCAGTAACAGCGGCCATGTTCGTGCCTCTGAAGACTGCTTCGGCTGCGTAGCTGTAAAATGGCGGGAGTTGCTTGTCTGTGTTCGCAAATTTTCTCACACGTGGTACCATTGGGTTCTTCCTGCCTGCATGTGGGTCCCACCTGCCTTCGGCTGTACGTTTACAGTTGATTGTGCATTCCTGATCTGAGATCCCAAGTCACCGTCTGCCGATTCCTGTTTCTCGTGTGTTATTTTGCAAGAGACGAGTAAATGTCCCGTCCAATCCTCTCATTACAATTAATTAAGGTTCTGTTTGACATTTGATAAAGTAAAAAGAATTTTTACTACTTCACCTTACACATTTTAATATGATTTAATATTTTAGTCACTTATACACATTTTAATATGATTTAATATTTTAGTCACTTAACTACTACATTTTTTTTTATTGTTACCTCTTCATTCTAATTATTTTATATCTTTTTATAAAATTATATTTACTTTATTTTAATTTGTATTTATAATTATTATCCGTATCCTATACTATAACACTTCTGCTTTTCAAAAGTTTTTCATAAATTCTTTTTCACATTTTTCCTCTTATCAAACATAAAGTAAGGAGCAAAATCTTTACAAATCAAATATGTGCATTAAAGCCCTTTAATAAGGTACAGTCAACAAAATTATTTGATTCATATATTGATTTTAAAATTGTTAAATTTATAGTTAAACTATGTTGAATATCATTTTAAAATAAAATAATTACTTTATAAATTATTATAGCATTCTAATAAATATGTGAGTAGATCTAAATATTTTTCATAAGTTGTGTTTGGTAACAAGTAAAACATGCTAAATTAAAACTTTTCATCTAAAATTTTTCATTCTCTATAATTATTTTATTTTTAAAATTATTTATTCATATTCTTTTATACAACTATCCTATTTTTTAATTATTTTTATACAATTACCTATACAACTAATATATCAATTTTAACTCTATTTTTTTTACTTCTCATCATTACTCTAATCATATCATGTCATTTTATTTCATTTTAACAACTTTTACATTAAAAACTTTTTTATATAAAAATTTTATCATTTTCCAAACAGACCCATAATTTACATATATTTATATATTTTTAAAGCCCCCCACCCGAACATTAGAATTTTTCTTATTCTAATATTCTGAAAATTAAACAATATTTTAAAATAAGAAATTTTACGTCTAAGAAATACATGATGGATTCACAAGTTAATGTAAAAAAATCTTAAAAAATAAAAAATGTCGTGTAAAAGTTTTCGTGAAAGCTTCATGCAAGCTTTGCATTAGTTTGGCGCCCTATACTATCATTTTCGATAAGCATAAACGTGAGCATGAATTCAAATCAACAAACATGGGAAGAGAGCATCCAGTTCAAAATTGTCAGAAATGAATATGACAGTCTGTTTCCGTGGCTGGCAGCGCATGGCATTGCAGACACGCTTAGCCACACATACGAGCGGAGGTGCCTGGGTACTGGCAGCTGTCACCCTGCCCTGCTTTTAGTTCAAATTCAGTTCATCACGTACACATCGGTAGCCGATTCAAACTCAGGAAACTTTCCAGTCACTGCGAGATCCAGCCGGCCCAGCTAATGAACGAGTCAGATTCAGTGTTCCCACTTGTGCGGCCCAGCGTCGCTCGTGATCGGTGAGCTCTAGTTCGATGGATTGGGAGTAAAGCAACCGCTCTTGACATCCGAGCTTCTTCTTTCCGTCAAACCCCGCCCCGCGGGCGACCTCGCCAGAGAGCGATAGCGTACAAATCCAAGACATACCCAGTCGCTGTCATCGCCAGTCAAAATGTCAATCCAGTCGGCCGGGCCGAAGACGCCATCACATCATTCTCATCCAATACCGCTGCTCTCTCTACCACGTGCAGACAAACAACGCATGATACGGCGCTCGATGCTGGGGGAAGAAGGCCGATGATCAATCAAGTCATATAAAATACTCACTGTACATCCAGAAAATCTCTCGATGAACGGATCAGATATTGTATTTGTCACACGTGCAAACTCGAGTATCCAGAATTACACTCGCGCGAATGCATGCTATTTGGCATTTTTGATAGGAAATCTCCCTCTCTCGATGGGACCCACCAACCCCACCTCACAGCCCATTAATCCACCATTGCTTCCTGTCCGATGCCTTCCCAGTTCCCATCCGAAAGAAGAAAGAAAGTAATCCCTCTCCGTCCTAACTACTATCCTCGCCTTGTTTCTCTGTTGCAAGTTCCGTCGCGGCCGGATGAAGGCCGAGTGCGGAGAACCCATGGGCATTTTCGGAATACCGCAGCAGCGCGAGTACCAGACGTCCGAAGAAGACGAGAGCCGAAGCAGCGGCGGCGGCGGCGGAAGCGGAGGCTCCTGCAAGAGGATGAAGACATCCGGAACCAGCAACGCCCACGACGGAGCATCCATCGAGATAGTCCGCAGGCCACGTGGCCGTCCTCCGGGCTCCAAAAATAAGCCCAAGCCTCCCGTCATAGTCGCCCGAGAGACCACCGACGCCTCCATGCACCCGCACGTTCTCGAAGTGCCCGGCGGCTGCGACGTGGTAGATGCGATAGCGCGATTCGCTCGCCGGAGCAACTCCGGCCTCTGCATCCTCACCGGCATCGGAACCGTCGCCAACGTCACTCTCCGGCAGCTCACCACCAGCACCACCGCCGTCGCATTCCATGGCCGTTTCGACATCCTTTCCATCTCTGCCACTTTCTTCCCGTGGCCGTGTTCCTCCGCCACATCTCAGCCGTCTAACGATATCAAGGTTTTGCTGGCGGGAGCGCAGGGGCAGATCGTGGGCGGGGCTGTCGTAGGATCGCTGCTCGCTGCGGGAACGGTGGTGATCGTGGCGGCGTCTTTCTCGAGCCCCAGCTTCCACCGTCTGAACGGGGACGATGAGATTTCTGCGCCGGCGATTGCTTCTGGTGAGGTAGTATCTGAGAATCCCGGTCATCATCAGAATTCCATGGACGGGATGAATGTATACACCTGTCATATGACATCTGATGTGATTTGGGCGCCTACTCCTCGGCAGCCGTATTAATGCTACCATTAAGCATCTTAAACCTTCTAATCTCTCTCGTTTTTAGCTTCTTTTCTCTGTTTCGGTTTTTTGGGGAAAAAAGCCATTAGCTTATAACCGTCTCTCTCTCTCTCTCTCTCTCTCTCTCTCTCTCTCTCTCTCTGCTTTAGAAACGCGCTATGAATTGTGGTCCTCTGTCAGAAGTGTGGTTCATGTACAGTTTCGGCAAAGCCGTGTTATAGCCTTATAGGTACGGTGGATGTTTTTCACATTACTAAAATTTGCGCGGTAAGCACCGCAATGATAAAATATATGCGTGGATTGGATGACATACTTGCTATACCGTGGAAATGTGCAACACTGGGTAAAATTCCGGCAGACTCGAGTGTCTCTTCTCCAACCGTCTAGTCATGGTCAGCGCCCGAATCTTGTGGACAGTCCAAAGGAGCCATTTAGTGTGGTAATACGCAATAATGGACTTTGAATGTTACACGGAAGCCTGCCCTGAGCCACTGGCGATTCAACGTAGACGGGCGAGGAGTGTTGTCCTATGCCACGATCCGGATTAGCTCAAACGCAATCCACTTCCACTTGTGGTCCCGTTCGTCAACTTTTCTTTCTATCCCATCTCTGCACTGCAGCTGCAGTGGCGAAGTTGGCGGTTGAACGGAGTAACGTTGGGCTTCTTCACGCATGCGTCGTGCGCGGGAACTCGTTAAGCATTTGGATCCATCGAGATGGGTTCGTGAATATATCTGCGCTTACAATCCTGTTTTTTTGCCTTGATTTCGTGCCTGTTATGGATGATCAAATCAGCATTTAGGGCTATCACTGGCTGTAGCAGTTGACGGCACAATGCTGATCGAGAACTATGGCGGATTAAACTGCCTCCAGAAGTCTTCATTTTTCGTTGAAGATTGATCCTTAATTGAAGACCACCTGTTCGTTACGGAGATCCGGTAAAGACGACACGTTACACCTCTACTGACAATATGTTGTTACCTTCCGAGCTCATGAACTGTCGATTAGGAGGTGCAGGAGGCAACCTACTAGATGTTATTCGGCAAATGACCTCTAACCGTCAAAGAGTCATATCTCAAGCACTTTATTTTGTCTTGTTGAAAGATCTGGCAATACGAAAACTTGCATCGCACAACGGGTGAATCATCACCTTTTGTAGAATTCTTAGATAGGTGCGCTCACTTGATTCATCAGTTGGATTCAGCCAATGTTTACTTCGAATTCTTCGCTCTTATCCGCCATGGTCAAGTTGGATGCTGCCCACCATAGCTCAGGTTAAGGTCAACATTGATGCAGTCTTTAATAGAAATAAGGGAATGGTGGCAGTTGTAGCAATCAATCGTGATTTTGAGGGCCTTTTCAGGGTTGCACATTACTGGGCTTGCAGGCATAGGATGACCTACTCTAGATGGAGACTAAGGGCATGTTCCTTGCGATTTTGTGGGTGGCGGAACCATACCACCCAAATGTTATCTTAGAAATTGATTCACTCATCCTTTCTCATTTTCTCTTCGCCTAATGCCCCATTTGCTCATTCATTGGTCATCTCATTCAAAGGATCAAGGATTGTAGCTGTTGTTTCACAAGATGTGAGTTCTTACACATTGTTAGAAGTAGTAACTGTGCTGCTTATACATTAGCGGTTTTTGCTTTGTCACAGGAATTGTTCATAAGCTCCTGGATAGGGGTTTTAATGAATCGGGTTGGAGCCTAATACTGATATTAACGTATTTAAAATATCTTAATCCTAATTTGTTTATTAACCCATTTAAAAAAAAATTTAACTCTAACTCATTTATAATCCATTTAATAAATAAGTTGACAGGTTCTTAACAAGTTGTATAACAAACAACCTAAAGGCCTAAACTCTGACAGATAATGATTTCATAGGGAGAGACGAGAGGGTCTCCTCGGCATAGAGAAAATAGAAATATAACATTGACAGAAAAAATAGAATTTGTGCAGTTGTGAGAAAATAAAAATCAGGCGGTAGGAGGAAGACTTAATGAGAGAAGATAATTAAGAAATTTACATTTATATATATATAACTTTAATGGACTAAATGAGTTAAATCGGTCGAACGGATTAGTAAACGAGTTGATAGATTATAAAATCTCAACTTTACTTCGTTTATTTATTTAAATGATTGAATGAGTTGCCGGATTATAACTCATTTATTCGAAAATTCCAACTAAAACTTATTTATAAACAGGTTGGAGAAGTGGATTGACAGATTGACTATGATCATTAACATCCCTATTCTTGGGTGAACATGTCCCCTATATGTATCAGACCACGATTTAATGCACCCAGGTGCACTGAGCTTCAGTGCACCCGGATGCATTAACTCTTTTTTTATTTTTATTTTAAATTTTTTTATACACGTGTTAATCTAAGTGTATTTAACATGTGTATCAATTTTTACCATTTTTGGAGTATTTTAGATATTTATTTTTTATTTTTGAAAATCATTGACATTTTAGGTAATTTTCAAAAATGGTAAAAATTGATACACATGTTAAATACACTTAGATTAACACTTATATAAAAAATTTCAAAAAAATAAAAAAATGAGTTAAAATGGGTTTATTGCACCCGAGTGCACTGAAGCTCAGTGCACCCGGGTGCATTAAATCGCAATCCATATGTATCTTTGACGCTATGTGTAGTGACTTAGAGTCTACCCATTTCTTTGAGGAGTTTCCTTCTCTTCCTCATTAGCTTTTTGGTTGGCGTGTTAGGCGATAATCATCTCTTATCTTTGATTAAAAAAAATCGCGTGAGAATGCAAATGAGATTTAGATTTTTCATTCCCCAATTTTTCTATTTTAGATACTATTTTATTTTTTTATGTTTACAATATCTCTTTTTTTTTTATCAGTATGATATCTTATTTTTGATACATACAACTATATTTATTTCTCATTTTTGATATACTTTTTCATTCACATTACAATTTATCGTTGTCTAACACGTAATCTTTCTTAATCTAATTTTCTCATTCAAATCTCATCTCATTCCATTTCTTTCAAGGAGTTGATGGATACAATTTGATGGAATGAAATGTAAATGGAATGATGAGAGATTGTTATATCTTAGGGAATGTTAAATTATGTTGGGAATATGAAAGTATTATTGAAAATGGGAAAAATAGTATTGTATGTATAAGAAAATGAAAAATCGTAGGGAAATATTAAAAAAAAAATTTGGGACTAAGAAATTCCAATGCTAATTTAAATCATATTTCATTGGGTGGTTGCAAATAAGACTATTCCTAATGAATTACCAACACAAGTACCATGTCCGTAGTAAATAGTGGTGTCAAATGTATATTCTACTGCTTAAGTGAGGTGGGCATCCAATTGTAACATTCTCTCCGTCATCTCATGTCTATCATTGTGCTCCTCAGCAAAGGCTCATGAAAAATGAAAATAAAAAAAAATCTAAGAAATCTTTTTATTTTAGGGTAAAATTTTCTTATATTTACAAAATTTATGTATAATTCTACTTATACTCACGAACTTTCAAAAATGTCTTTTATATATATGAGTTTTCATCCTAATTTTATATATACCCATGCTATTAAGGATCCACTAAAGAGATCGTTAATCCTCATGTGAAATGATGAATATCCTCATCAATAATTATAATTTTATAGCTAAAAAATTATTTTTAATAATTCTATAATTATAAAATAATATATTATTTGAATATAAATTTTTAATTTTGAGCAAAACAACTTCAAATTATATTAAGACCTAGGCACATTTGTTATTTTATTGGGAATCCAATGATACATTTAATAGATTTCTAACCGCATGAATATATGTGGAATTATAATGAAAATTCGTAGGTATGAGATGCAATTTTGAAAGTGTGCAAGTATAAGTGAAATTAAGAGAAATTTGTGTATATATCAGTATTATTAAAACCGGGCCGGACCGGCCGGTCGGACAGGTCCGACCGGGAACCGGTCCCATGGCCGGTTCGATCCGATACGGTTCGGTTCGATTACCAGAAACCGCTCAAACCGTTGAACCGGCGGTCGAACCGTATTTACCGGTTCGACCGGTCGGTTAATAAAATAATGATAATTAAATATATATATATTTTGAAAAAAACCGGAACGCGTGCGGCGTGCCCTGATTGCCTGCCCGACGACGCCTTCGTCTTCTTCCCCATTTCGAAAATCGAAACCCTAGCGCTGCGGCGCTGCCTCGCGCCCGCGCTCGCGCCCGCCTGCCCCGGTCCAGTCCTCGGCGGTCATCTCCGGTCATTAATCTTCCTCTTCGCCGGCGCCAGCAGGATCCCGCATCCCTCTGCGGCTCTGCCCTGTCTCCGTCGCCTGCACGATCCCGCCACCCACGCAGTCCGCCGGCCCCGCAGTCCACCACCCACGCAGTCCGCCGGCCCTCGTCTTCCTCGCCGGGCAACGCTGCTGCCCACGCACGCCGTCCGTCTCCGGTCCTTCGCCGTCCGTCTCCAGTCGTCTGTCTCTGGTCGCCGTCTGCCTCGCCGTCCGTCTCTGCCTCTCCGCCTGCGTACGGTATTCTTAGTTTCAAATCTACAAATTTAAAATTTTAACATATTTTAAAATGTTTAGTATTCTTAATTTTAAAATGTTTAGTATTCTACTATTCTTAGTTTTAAAAAATTAAAAATCAAAAAATCAAAATATAAATATAAAATACCAAATATATTTTAAAAATACCAGATTTTAGTTTTACAACATGAAAATAATCAAATATATTTTAGTTAAATAATTTTATGAAAATAACCTAAGTACATAATTACATATTGCAATCCTAGCTCAAGGTGTAAATTTAAAACATTCTATTAATTTTTTTCAGCATATTTTGTACTTATATTGTTAGTCTTAAAATCTAACATATATATATTTAGGATTTATAAAAATATAATTTTATCAATATATTTATTTTAAATTTAAATTAAAAATAATTAAATATTTATGACGTCATAAATATGTCATGCTGACATCATCGGTTTGAACCGGTTTGATGAACCGGTCGGACCGGTTCGAACCAGACCAGTAACTTTTCCGGTTCAATCACCGGTTCGATTCTGACAACACTGGTATATATATATATATATGTGAAATTTGTACTTTATTTTAAAATTTATTTTACTGACATTACATGCACGTGTAAGGACAGAACTGCTTTGCTCCATGGTTATAGGCCACATGTGGTGACTTATTTCAGCCCATGAGATGGGCTGCCAGGATCCAGATAATCTTGTGGTTGCTTGTAAATGAGAAGGGCTCTATTCCTCGGATTTGGTATGATCTCGCTGGATCCCAGGAATGAAGCTGGTCGGTTCGCCGCTCCCATTCCTCAATCGTCTCCCTCCTTCCCTTTTCCGCGCTACTGCTGGTAAAAGCACCATGGAGAGCAGCAGCGGCAACGACAGCGACTCATCTTATACTACCCTCGTCCAGCGAGTCACGTGCGAGCGAGAAATCAAGCGCAGCAAGTTCATCGCCATTGCAGCTCCCATCTCCACCGTCCAATCCGCCCATACCTTTCTCTCCGAGGTTGGTCATCGTACCTGTCCCGTCTTCTTCCTCAGCATCATGAAATTTCATCGTCCTTTTGCCCATTTATTTTAGGTTCGAGATCCTCGTGCCACGCATAACTGCTGGGCGTACAAGGTGAGGGCAGTCGCCTGGTTGATAGAGCCTTCGATCACCTTCTTTTCCTCTCACGGATTCGGTTACTGTAGATTGGAGATCAATACCGTTTCAACGACGATGGCGAAGTCCCTAGTACCGCTGGCAAACCGATATACTCTGCAATAGATTCGTCAGGCCTCGATCGAGTCATGGTTGTTGTCGTGAGGTGAGTTTCAATCTTAATGCCGTTGTGCTCCTCGAATAATATGAACTATATACTCGCTATTTCTGAAAAATTCAAATATCTCTGTCTAGGTTGTGATTTCCTTTTTTTTTCATCAGGTATTTTGGAGGTATAAAATTGGGCACTGGAGGGTTGGTCAGGGCGTACGGAGGAATCGCTACGGAATGCCTCAGAGATGCACCGACTTGTCTTGTGAAATCCAAAGTATAAATTGTAGCATTTGTAGTTAGTCGCTGTTTTTCTGTATGCGTTGTCCTTGTTTTTGTTACTTTTCCCCATTGTTGTCTGTTGCAGTTATGGACGAAAATATGAATATTGTGTTTGTTCTTCACACAATTGTGGGTTTGCTTGACACTGTTTCAGGTTCCAGTCGGTCTGGAGGTTCCCTTTGGTCTGTTGGGGAGTGTCTACCATCAGGTATGTTTCACTAGGTACATGCTAATCTTTATGTCAAAAATTTAATGTTTTTGGATGTGTCATCTTACAAAAATGACGATTAGTTGATTTGGCATCTGATAAGAATGATTTCAAATGATTAATTAATCTTAAGTGGGGATGGGCGAAAGTCTAGCATTTCAGTTGAAATTACGGAATAATCAATAGTCATAATCCGGGAAGATGCAGTTTTTGTTGGTCTCTCTGAGCTTAAAGTTGCATTTGAATATTTAAGCTGGCAAGTTCAGCAATTAGCATCAATTTGCTATTCCCCTTTATATTAAACTCAATGAATCAATTGAAGTCAATAGTGCCTTAAGTATTCCAATGCAAAGTGACTAAATTGAGACTTGAAGGCGACATTTTCATGAGGTTTATATTCTTCAATGCGACTTTTCCCACCCTCGCTTTCAGTATATTTGTTTTGAAGTGAAAGACAAGTAACCGCTGAACTGTTTTCACCTAGAGCATGTTTGTTTTGCAGTAAAAGAAAAGTAGACGCCCCTTTTTGCTAAAAGGTATAAAAGTCATATGTTTTCGTGAGGTAAAAGAGAAGTAAAAACCTTCCTTTAGTAAAAAGAGAGTTTCCTTCTCTCTCCTCCCTGTGTAAATATGGCATTTAACTACCTACTAAAACAATCCTATTTGTTTTAAAAATTATGAATATCATTATAATATTGTTTGTTTCAAAGCTAAGGTTTTATTGTAATTCAGTTTATGACGGTTATAATCCTTATGCTTTTGACTTTATCACTTGTATTTTTCCTCAAACCAAACGGGAGTTTGGTTTGAACTACCTATTGCAATTAATTTGTTGTATATAAAATCAGGTTAGCGTATTATAAATGTCTAAATTTTGCTTCTTCTTCAATTTTGACTGTTACAATCATGGTTCCTTCCTTGGAACAACTATTTTCTGTTATCTTTATCTATGGTCTTTTATTTTTTGTTTCTTCTTTTTTGGTCATGGTTATGCTTCTCCCTTTACCCTGCTGCAAATAATCAACATTCACTGCTTTTTCACAATCTGCATGTTCTTTCTTTTTCATTGACTGGAGTTAACGTGATTGCATTTTGTCAATTTTTGGTATCGTAGTTTATCACTGTTTTGTCTTTAATGGGAGGACGAGCAACAATTTTATGGTTTGTTGTGCACGTGTTGACTGTACACTGAATTTCCTCATTTTGTGGCTAGCCAATGTGCCCATGGTTTATTGCGCCTTGCACTAATTTCCAGATTCCAATTCACTTTGAATGCATTCATGACAGTAGGATCTCCTAAGTGCTTATTCCCCATCCATGTTACAGGGTGTCCCAAATTCAGGTCATGGAGGGGCAGTCGCATGCTGTATTATTGACCCCTGCAAAGAAGCAACAGAAAATTGATTTCTTAATAGGAATTATAGTCAGCTGCTTACTATTACTTTTTGTTGTCATTCTTGGGTTAGATAGGCGCTTGGTTGTTTACCTCATAATATTGTTTGGAGTGTTCAAATAACTATAACTTCAGTTTGGATTCATCACAAAACCGATAAAAGGAGATTCTAGGGCTGAAAGATGCAGCGAATTGCTACATAAGATCATTTGCTTTCAAGGTATTTACTTTTGAATTGAACAAAGGCTGCACAAATGAATGTGATTGTTGCCTTTTTGAATGCTCTATCTCAGTTAATGAACTAATTCAGTTTATTCTGTCAGATTATTAATAGATGATTTGGGTAACTACTGCTTAACTGCAAAATGTGACCTGATGCATCAGGTGCTAGATCCTATTAGAGACATGAAATTCAAGCTTGTCGGTACCAAGTACATGGACTATCAATTAGAAAATCATGTGGCCGTATGACCTGCTCTTTTGCTGTGAAAGATTGTTAAATAGTTGAAACTCAAGTTTGTATTATACCCTAATCAAGTCCCATGTTTTGTTTGTGAAGTCCCATATGCTGAAAACCCGTTTCCTTTTCCAAACCTAAAACAGAGGATGGATTTCTTGTTTCTATCAAGTGTGTGCTTGCTTTGCATTCTCATGGCTGTCAATTGCTTGCGATTAACAGCTACAATCCTTCCAAGTTGAGGACATGAAGCAGGATTATGACACTGGTAAAGATGGTACGGCAGTGATCAGTTTCATGGTTGATTATGACAAGTTAGAGAGCTTGGAGACAACGATTAAAGCCACTTGTGGCAGAGAAATACAATTTTACAAGTAGTATGGGGAATTCTGCCAACTACATTCCCCTCAGGGATGGCTGCTAAAGACGCTGCAACTTCTTTTGGAATATGCCGCTTCAGTTGCCATCCAATCTTTGCGAAGATGAAAAGCTGCTCTCCTTCTATTGAAGATCTAAGCCATTTGAGCACCATGTAATTAGCCTCACTAAATTCAGATAATGGAAATGATCGTTTCATCTCAATGGGTTGATATCTCCTGTAATGAATATTCTCTTTTCAAGGAGAGCCTTCAAGAAGAAATGATTAAGGTCCTGATGCACTGGCATTTTGACAGGGAGAGGACTATTGCAGGCCAATTCAAGGTGGGCGGTTTTGTGTTCTGAACCTTAAAGAGTCCTACAGTCTCCAGTCAGTAGTTTGGAGTCCCTATGAGGATGTTCATTGTTTACTGTGGTCTCTCATTTATCCTTTATCTTCTCGTCGTTTCTCCACCTTTCTAATATCGTTCCCTCGTGTGGTTCCACCTGAAATTCATTTTCACCAGCCTGTCTGAAACTGCGAAATAGATGGCCGCCAGCTCCCCCGACGGCCTTATGGCCCTCACCCCCACTGGACTTCCCTAGTTTTTGTTATGAGTTTGGGTTCCAATGCAATCCCTGCTTCAATGGTCACATTCGCGGTGGGCTCCGATGCAATCCCTGCTTCAATGGTCGCATTCACGGTGGTCTCTGCAACTAATAAAGTGCTACTTCCGTGGGCTTTATTTGTATCCTTTCCTCCTTTTTTTTTTTCCTCCAAATTTTGGGCAAGTTTGTTTTGGACTAAAACTTTTTCAATTTAAAATTTTCACTCCCCATAAATACTTTATTTTTAATTATTTTTTACATTTTCTTATACAACTATCTTACTTTTCAATTATTTTTACACAATTACTCATAAAATTAATTTATGTATTTTAACTGTGTTTTCTTTACTTATATTATTACCCATATATACTAAAAATTTTAGATAAAAATTTTTCATCTAAAATTTTTATCACTTTTCAAACATGCTCTTTATCGATTTACTAAAACCTTTTATAGTAATAAAGGATTAAAGGTATGAGCTTGTGGCTTTTGAGAGTATCTCGGCTTTCTTTTCAGCTGCAACGAGGGATGAGTGTTGAGTAGCAGACAGTGGGTCTTCACCAAAGGCTGAGAAGGAAATACCATTCTGTATCCTTGTTTTATGCGAAAATACCATCCTGTATCTGAGAACAGAGGAAACTCTCTTTTTTGTGGATCTCTAAAAATTGCCAGCCAGACTGTTAATATGAAGATCGACCTTTCCTAGACTCAAAGCTGATGATAGCACGGTCAAGAATTGGGATGAACAAAAACAAACATTCTTTGCCCGCCTAGAGCTCTCGAGAGAGGGTTGTAAAGGGGAGATCGGTAAAGGGAGAGATTATCACAATTTACAAGATAACAGGGTTAGTGGATGTAAGTCTAATCTACTAAAAAGATGAGAATACCCATGAAAGGCCAAATGTACAGCTGAAAAGTCAACAATACCAACCAAAGATAATGGGTGTGTTTGGGAATGGGTAGATAGGTTAGTTGTGTCGAAATGATTGAAAAGTAAGGTAGTTGTATAGGAAGATGTGAAAAAAATAATTAAAAAGTAAGATAATTGTGGAAAGTGAAAAGTTTTAGATTGAAAAGTTTTAAGTTGACATTTTTTAACGGTTGCCAAACATACCCAATATATCCTATTCGTTATTAAAGCATTCTTTATTTATTGGAGTACAACTGAACATGGTAGTTCATCCGAATAATCACGAGCCATTATTCATCATTGAAATCATATGCACCCGCTTCACTAGGCCTAGTGTTTCGTCAGAGAACTTTGTTCTGGGACCGCCTGAAATCATGGCTGCGAGTCTGGGACTGAAGGAGAAGTCCTGGCTGAGAGTGGAGGGTTGCTAGAAATCACAGCTGAGATGGGAGGAGAAGCACCGGTTGAGATTGGAGGGTTGCTAGCAATCGCTGCTGAGATGAGAGGAGAAGTCCTGGTTGGGAGTGAAAAGTCGACAGAAATCATGGTCGAGATTGGGGGGTTGCTAGAAATCACGGTTGGTACTGAAGGACCGATAGAAGTCATGGCTGAGATTGCAGGGTTGATGGAAATCACGGGGAGGAGTGGAGAGCCGCTCGAAATCATGGCTGAGATTGGAGGTAACAGCCCGGCAGCGCCCTTTGAGAACTCAGGCGTAATTGGCATGGAGGGCCATCTCGGCACTGGCGCAATTGTGGCCACCCGAACGATGTTGAATGGGCAGGTTTAGGAACAGCCTGGATTTCGGTCACTGAGATTTGCTCAGCCTCAGGTGCTGCCGCGTCTGACGCGACCGGAAGATCCGAAAGGACCCGTGCTGAGCTTCTGTCTATGCTCATACGCGTTGCTAGAGCAATGAGCAGAGCTGAAACGAAGCATTTGCTAAGAGACATGGTCGGATGGGTCTAACCGGCTGGGGTGATCTGATCAACACGAAGTCGCGTGGACTTTTATATATAGAGGAGACTGGTGTGATACGCTTAATTGTGAAGCTTGAAGAAAAATGTAATTCGAACAAGGAGCTAACAATTTTAGTGGGGTTGCTGCATATTCTTCAATTCGATACGGTTAGCTCATCTTCCTCTCATCTGTACTTTGCATGGAATTTTGTACGTGCTTAAGATCGACCGATACGCGCACTTTGAAGAATTAATGAGAAGTCAGAAGTTTTAGCAGATTGATCTATTTTTGGCGGAGATGTAAATGACCGAAAGAGAATCAGGTCTGTACGCGGGGGCCACCACCGTCGAGATCTTCAAGCTAAAGGGGGGTATTCATGAATATTATGGCAGGATCGTAGCAGAATGATTGATGGGACGCATATATCAAGGACGGGCCATTTCTCACAAGCGGCGTGGTCTGTGAAAGGCCAGATTATTATTGTCGTTTCTAGACCACCCTACATGTTAAGATCAGGATGACTTACGGGTTAATATACACCCCGAGAGGAAAATACGAAGAGATAAGTTTGCAAGATTAGCAAATTAACTTTGGCGGCATATGTGAACAACATTATCAATTTGTCATCATCCGTACGTCAAGCCTTGTTGCATGAATACCTCCAGAAATATTCACCTCGTATCATCAAAATATATATCCTTACAAATAATTAAGATATATTAATACTTGATAATTTATTTTTAAAATGATGTACCATAGTACTATTAATTACTTACGATAGCTCCACTTGATTACGTTTATTTTTCAAGTGAATGACTAATTCGAGAACCGGTCATCTAGGACTAGTCATAATACCTATTTTATTTTTATTTTTTAAAATTTTTTAATAAGATGGTTAATCATTTTATTATTTGTTAAAATGACCATAATACCCCTGTATTTGAAAATATAAAATAAATATATACACATCTCTAAAATTGGTAAAACTTTTAGTTTAAGGATGATATACACATAAATTAACTATCTTATTAAAAAAAATTTAAAAAAATAAAAAAATATTACGCATCTACGACTGGTCATAGATGATCACTAGACGACTGAGGGAACGTTTGGGAATCTGATATGGGAAATGTGGGAGGGAATTGGTGGAGCACGGGTTTCAAGGCACATCATTCATCAATCAAGCATCATATTTTTCCACTTTTACCCTTATATTCTAATTATTTTTCCTATTAACTACTTTCTAACAAACCTATTTATTCCAACTTTACCCCTATCATTTCATATCAATCACACAATTTTCAAAATATTCCATTTTCTACATCTACCAAATACCATATTTCCCACAACTTTTACATTTCCAAACATCCCCTAATTCAACTGACAGAAATGTATTCTATATGATCTAGGGAGCGCACAACCATTCATACACATATTTTTAAAGAAATACTCCAATTTCATCACCGTCATCGTTACGTAAAAAAGTACCACTTTAAATATATATCAAGCAATTACAACGTGTATTAAATCACACGGACAAGGAAACAGCCAAAAGGATAATTCGTAAATTATGGGCACACCAGCCTTACCAATCAAACGAAGACTACTATGCAATATAATTGCGCTAATATTATCTGACCCAGTTCCAATTAAGGATGTTGGGGTGCTACAGTGGGCTTGGGAGAGATTGCCAGGCCTGGTAACTGTGGCACTTCGACCTTGGGCAAGTCGGGCAAATGTGGGATCTCAACCTCAGGCAGAGATGGCAGATCCGGCAAATGTGGCGCTTCAAGCTTGGGAAACTCGGTCGGGTCGGGCAAATGAGGCTGAGCAGACAATTGGGCCTTGGGTAGGTTTACATCAGGCAAATGTGGGAATTCCAGCTGAGGTAGATGTACTTCTGGCAACTGAGGGACATCGACCTTAGGAATTTCAGGGAGGTTTGGCAAATGGGGAACTTCGACCTTAGGAAGACTAGGGAGGTCTGGCAAATGAGGAACTTCAACCTTAGGAAGGCTAGGGAGGTCAGGCAAATGAGGGACTTCTACCTTAGGTAGAGTAGGCAGGTCTGGCAAATGGGGCACTTGTATTTGAGGTAGATCAGGAATAAAGGCCTCGAGAAGCTGACGGGAGGCAAAAGATTTTTGGTGGACTGAGAGCAGGGCTAGAGCAATGGTTAAAAACAGGAAGGAGGATTTGGATCCCATTTCGATGATGGCAGATGATCAATGAATGAGAGAAACAACTGCTGTAAGCAAAGAGAGGAAGAATCGTTGGGTATTTATAGGATGATGATCAGTTTTTTTTTTTTTTGCCTTTCTTTTTTATGGTTAGGATGATGATCAGTCTGAGGTTTCAAGTAGGTTACATAGTCAAGGTTAGCTTAATGAGAGAAAGACTGATTGGGTGGGAAAAATAACACGGTTGGTTGTACATATATCATGCTCTGTTAGCTCACCTCCTCTCTTTAAAAAATCAAAGAATAAAATTAAATTTCAATTACACCTAGTGCATTGTAGGATACAGGTGTGGCCGTGTGAGAGAACGGGTTGATTTTTTTCTGAAATTTAGAATCGTTAGTTGAGGGGTTGTGAAATAAACGCATCGATTCAATAGGGAGACGTGGGAGAGACTTCATCTAAGGACATACGCAGAAGGTTGCATGTGACGCACTCGGAAAACGCTCTACTTACAAATGCAGCAAGGGCGCGGATCATGCAGGGAGAGGGGGGTAGTTACGTAGCGTGCAGAGTTTAGAAATTTGTGTGATCATGTAGGCCACAAAATTTACAAGGGTTCACTTTGACCTTTTTGTAATTCCGTTTTCAAGTGGACCCTTTTTTGCAAAAGGGTAAGTGGTTTTGGAATACCACCATGACACCATGAGCGATTGGGTCCTATGGTTTTGCTTGACTAGACAGTTAACTATGCCTCCACCACTGATCTTGTGCTCCATGTTATGCCTTGATTATCATTTGATTGTCTTGATTTTTGAGGTGGGCCCCAATTGATTGGGTTTTCTAACGCCATCTAATGCCTTGGATTTGCCACCTGTATCTTGGCGTTCTTAATCTTGACTTTGGAGGTTGTGAGTATCTTGTAATTGCCTCTTTTGCACCGCTCTTGATGGGCCCATAACTTGATCACCCTTTGTCTGCCTTTTGGATCCAAACGGTCCACGTTGTAGATCCTAAGCTCTGCTTGTATGGAGAAAAATCCTAATTTTTCAATTTTGATAATCTTACTTCTTCGTCATCTTGGTGATTAGCTTGATGGCCATACATTGTCTTCATTGGGCCCAAAAAGGTGAATAGACCAAATCCGATTTTATGGAGAATTACGTAGTAAGGCCCCATATGGGCTTACACAACTTTGATGCCCATTTTTAAAGAGGGGTGAACTAAAAATCTAGAGACCCAAAAATAAAAACATGGAGAAAATTTTATCTAGGTAGGTATCTGCATACACATCAATAATTTGTTCAAATGCGGTTTTCAAATGATTTTTATATGAAATGGGCTATAATCTCACGGATGGTTGTAATTCCATTCTGATCCGATCCAATCCCGAGAAGTGCCTGAACCGCCGTTCAATAATCAAAAGCTTTGCCGACGAGGCGCCATCCTAGTTGATGATGCCGCTAGCACAACTTCTCAACTATCCTCGGTTCGACCTTCTGCCTATGTGTCTGAATGCTGGCATATTGAGAGCAGTGTCTCTATGAAAAAAAAATAGATGGAAGTAGTTTCTATCTTAAAAATATGTAAGAATGTTTTAGGACTCAAAGATAATAAAAATTAAGATGGTTATAAATATATATATCAAGAAAACAATAATAATCTCCATAAAAAAATAATAATAATCAAAGGCTTTCTTCGAAACTCTAGTAGAAAATTGGCTCAAGGATTTTCTTCGTAATATATCTTAACGCATTTCTGTACATGACTAATTGTCTTATTGAATACTTCCAAACGTGTATTCCGCCAGCTAAATACCTCAAGTCTTTAATAAATTTATTAGGGTGTGCTAGTGAGTACACGGCAGCTGTTGTTGGGCATTCAATTCCGCATTCAGTTCATACATACAAGGAATGCTAGGGTGCATCCTGCTACAAAATTAAAATTCCACCATTTATATAACTTAACATCATTTGTTTTAATATGGTATCAAAAATCATCCCAATCAAAGTCTTAAATAGGCTATATTTGATTTTAAGTGTAATATTCATGTGTAAAGTATAAAAAATGCTTAGATTTTTTTATTTGTATATTAAAATGTAATAATAATGTCCAATTGGTCAAGAAGAACGACTATTGTTGTTCGCCTTTGTTGAACTCCTTATATGATAGTTCGGCTTGTGGTGGGAGCTTGGCCTTTCCAAAGAATAAGTAAGAATTTGTTGTCTTTTTACTGAATGAGTGAGAGTTTATTATCTCCCTAGTTGATAGATAAAAGCGTGTTGTTTTTCCTGAACTTGATTATAATTTGAAATGAAATGAGGTGTAATATATACACCAAATAAAAAATGTAATATTTTATATTATATAAGCATTATCCATATAGAAATATTATTTTAAATGATTTAAATGTTGAAAATATAACTTTAAAATTGATATTCAACTCAAATTATCATATTAGGCTAACTTTGCATTATTTTCTGATTAGCTACATATTTGATTTAGATAAAACTTAGTATACTATTGAAATAAATAATTTTAAATATAATAAGTGAATTAAAATTTAATTTTATCATTAATGCAGAACCATTTGTAGTTGACAATACCCTAGCATTTCCTTCTTATATATATATATATCTATATCTATATATATATATATCCGATCCTGTGCAGTTCGCTGTAAAATGGACCCCACACATATTAGATTGTAATGAAACTTTATACACTCATTTATTATACACTCATTTATCCATATATAAATCATACTTTAGACGGTTTAGATATTGAAAAAACTACTTTAAACTTGATATTTATATTAAACTATTTTACTACGTTGATTTTGCACCATTTTAAGATGGGGACTACACACATGTTGGATTTGGATGAAAATTAGTATGCTAATAAAGTGAACAATTTTAAATACAATGGGTGAGGTGGATTTTCTATTTATGATCAAGTGGGGTCCACAGTGCATGGACTGCACCGTGCAGTCGCATGCACTGGATTATTTCCCATATATATAATATCCTAGAGTGCAGTGGGTTGCATCTTAGAATGTAAGAAATATATAAAAATTCAAAGAATAGTAAATTTTTGTATGGGGGCTAAATACAAGTGGCTTGCACAAAAATGACAATACAGAAACAAAAAACTAAATAAGGACGATATAAAACTAGCTGCCACCGGCTGTACGCGTTGATTACCCATTACCCACATATAATTATAAAAACAAAATCTAATCAATCTATTGTATTTAAAATCATATATTTCATGTGTATAGGTCTTTTCTAATATGGTGCAAAATCAAACTAATAAGATTATTTAATTTAAATATCAGTTTTAAGATTGTATTTTTCAACATTTAAATCATATAAATATTATTTTTATAAAGTATTAATACACTTTAATATATAATAAATGGATCAAATTTTTATAATTTACATATATTTCAGCGAACTTCACCCATTCAAGAACCTTACTGATATAATTATGGTAAAACTTTGGATCATATGACCAATGGAATTTTAATTTTGTTATCAATATAAGCCCCATTCGCAGCCAGCCGCAACTAACTTGGGGATATATATGGTTTCTGATTCTTATAACATGCGTTATATTTACAATACATCTAGAAGCCCAGTTGATATCCACATAATAAATATCAAACAAAGTTTCATAAAAGAAGTCCACACCATATATGGCTCTGATATCCAAAGTCCAGTATTACAAATAAAGGATCACACAAACCATCTAAAAGAACCATACAAATGCAGATCCTGCATGCGACACACTAATTAATTGCTGTGGTCATCATAGATCCAAAAATGAGTAACGTGAAAGTCTACCACTTAGAAAGACGAAATCAACAGATCCTAAGTTCCTGACCGAATTCGAGGAAAAATCAAATTCAAGGATAATCCGGAAAATGGCGCAAAGATAGCTGGCATTGATAAGCAGGGAGGTAGAGCGCTGGTGGGCTGGGGTAAATGCGGCAATTGAACCGTAGGCAGAGCAGGCACTTGGACCTCAGGCAAAGGTGGTAAACCCGGCACAAGAGGCACTTCAACTTTTGGGAAAGGCAAAGATGGTACTTAGGGCATATGAGGCGTTCCAACCTTATGCAGAGCAGGTGGATACGGAATGTGAGGTGCTTCCAGCTCAGGCACACTTGGCACAAGAGGCACATCGACTTTTGGTACAGTTGGGAATTCGGGCAAATGATGCGCTTCAACCTCGGGAAATTTCAATACTGGGGGAATTCGAGGGACTTGGGACAAATGAGGCACTTCGACCTTAGGAAATTTCGGTATTGGGGGAATTTGAGCGACTTGGGGCAAATGAGGCACTTCGACCTTAGGAAATTCTAGATTAATTATTATTAGTTTATTTTGATAAATTAAGAGGAGATTAGTAATTCGTGGTGTTCGCTCACCTTCTCATCTGCATAAGACAACCAAAGTATTGCTTGTAGAAGTAGACCAAATCCAGGTGTCTCGCGTTTGCTTCTGATAACACTCAATGGTCATGCATGCATGTAACATGAAATTAATTTTAAAAGAGGATAGATCTTCTTAGACCAGTATGAGATGGGGCCATCTTAGAGACTTAGACCCGTCTAAAATTTTTACATTTTTATAAATTTTTTATTAATCTAAGTGTATATTATTTATAAACCAATTTTGCAATTTTGAATATGTATTGTATTTATTTTATATTTTTACACAGAGTAACATTGTGGTCCTTTGCACCCCAATAAAATTACTATAACACCTCTGTGTTTAAAAATATAAAAAATTATTAAATTTTAATTTATAGAAAATATACACCTAGATTAACCGTCTCATTAAAAATTTTTAAAAAATAAAAATGATTGTTATAGCCGGTCGATGATGGCAGCCGGTCTCATGCCACGTTTAAAAATTTTAAAAAGCAGAATATTTTAACAAGCATCCAAATTATACATCTTGAATAACACACAATAAATTTCATTGAATGCATCTGTTTTTTGATTGCATGTAAATAGATTCGGCTATAATTGATTTTTTTTTACTACAAACAATGGTAGCATTTGGCAGATCAACCCTTTTTACTTCAGATGTAGCTAAAATTAATATTTGGTGTAACTATTTAGATTTGGTCGTAAAATGATACCAAAACTTAGCTAGAAATAAGATAGATATTAGATGCATTCTGCCAAATTTAATTTCGGCTGATAAAGTTGGTCGCATATAAGATATTGTGCTGTAGTGATATGTTTCCAACATCAATTTTTAACTTAAGAATAGGAGCATCAGATGACAAACCATCCAAACTAAGAAACCAAAACTAATTGTTCATCCATCCAAACCATCTGACCAATTAAACTCTTTGATGACAAGAGCATCAGATGAGTTTTGTCTTTCAATCTTTGAAATTAAAATGCAGGGCTGAAGAAGAATGGAAAAAACGCAGCAACCTCACCTAATTAAGCTATGAGGTGGCAATTATGGCGAACAAAAGTCAACAAGGAAGTGGCTAATGCACGCAAGGACGTATGTCATGCATGGAATATCTAAACATTTAATTAGTTGCACGTGCTTTCTGCTATATAATTTGGGCAAGGATGGGAGTCTCTACTCTCTAATGGTGGGCTTGCTTACATGCAAGAATTAATTTCTCTTTGAGACTTCATTTCATGGGTGGCGTGGCACTGTCGGAACATTGCCCTCTCGCATCGTCCTACCGTACAAGCATGTACCGTCATATTGTTAATTTGTTACAGAAGAAATTAATGACCTCCCCATTGAAACCCTCTAAATATTATTGAGGCCAACCATGTATGTGTTGATCTTTTTCCCATTGCAGTCTTGTCATCAACTGGGATTATATCATAATTTCATGCATGCCTGTATATATCTACATTTTTTTTTTTTTTTTTTTTTCTTTCTACGGAACTGTATATCTCTACAGTTAGCTGAGTAGCAAATTTCCTCACAGGTCACTCAAAGTTGATGAAATATGCACTTTTTACCCTTAAGTTTCATATTTGCATAAAATCACGACTTAAAGTTTTAGAAATTTGCAATTTTGGTCCCTTCGCTATCGTGAACACTAACAATGTTATTGTTAATTTTAAAATGACCAAAATACTTTTCTTAATTTTATTCAAACACGAAATTCATTGTCTTATTTGGTTATTTCTGCCTCACTTTTTTATGATTTTTTGTAAGGAAATATTTTAAATCTTAAATAAAAATATTTATTAAAATATCGAGAGGGAATTTTGGTCATTTCAAGTATAATATTTCAATACTAGAAGGACTAACACTATACATGTTTTAATCTTTCAGCCATCTGCTGCAAATATAAACTTAAGGGTAAAAAGATTTATAAAATTAAGGGTCAAACAATTCAAATTTCATATACTTGAGAGGCCAATATGCAAATCCTCCAACATTCCTCTTACTTTTATAAATTTGGAAATCGGCTTAACTTTTGAAAAAATTGCAAACATATATATTTTCATATTTTTACTGTTTCATTATAATTTGTGAAAGATTTAAATCTCTAAAGTACCTTACACATTTCCCATCATACATACTATAGAAATCTTAAGGAAAATAGGTTAGACGATACAGTGGATATAGAGTGTGGCACGTGATGGTAAGAAACAAAAATGGAGATAAGTTTGGGGTAAAGATTTTTTGATAATCACGCTAATTAACGAAGAACATGACTACGAGTATTTTCAATTTTTTTTTTATCAGGAATTGAGATTCGGTAAAAAAAAAATTAGAGGGTTATTTATAATTCAGTAAGGCTAAAATCCCTATTTATAATTTCAATACTCAAACTACACACACACACACTCCGACCATGTTATTTATGCCTAATACATGGCGCGCTTTGATGGGTTGGATAATCGAATGAAACAGATCCCCCTGGCGAGGGTTGATGTAGAAATATAGCCTGTAAAGGAGAATTCATTTCCATTTGCCATCCTCCTCTTCATTTACCGCGTTTAACATGCCTGGGCAGCACCTCATGTATCATCACAAACAGACAATGACACTTCCTAATTAACGCATGCATCCGCCCTAGGGGTGGGAATCGGGGCGGGTCAGGGTGTGCCCAACCCTGACCCTCCTTTTCAAAAATCTTGTTTGACCCTTATTTTATACCGGGTTGGGACAAGGTCGGTTTGACCCTTACTTTTTTCTACAAGGTCTCGGGACAAAATTCGGGTCGGTATCGGGTCAACGGGTCGGGTAAAAAATTGCGGGTCAAGTAAGAAATTTTTAAAAATTTATAAAACTATCAAGTATAAAGACAAATTTATATTAAATTTAACTACTATATGCTTGAATCTATTATTAATCAATCAAAGTAAATATAAATAATTAAATAAAACATGAATATTAGCATTAAACGTGGTTTTTCTTTTTAATGTAAAATATCAGAAAACGGGTCAGCAGGTTGACCCGCCCCGCCACCCTGTGAAAATTCGAATTTTGCCCCGACCCGCATTTCTTTGAAAACCCGAAAATCCCGCCCCGCCCCGCCGGGTACACACCCCTGACCCGCCCCGGTATTAAAACAGGGTCGGGCGGGGCGGGTCACGGGTCGACCCGCCCCGATTCCCACCCCTAATCCGCCCAATGCAATTGCTGTCTACAATACATGACATTGAAATAAAAAGGAAATCAAGAGTTCCTACGCCATCCATATAAAATACGAAACGAAAATCGAAATTCATAATCTCGTAATACATTACAATCCAACAACTGCACTAAACACACAACGATCACGTATAATCAAGAAAAAAAAACACCATGATCGCACCACATATGAAAAAAGTAAAACATATAAATATCTACGTGCTAGCTAGCATAAAATGACAATCAGATGCAACAGGAAAGTAAAAGGGAGGCTGGTGGGGAATCAGATAGGCATGGAGAAAAGTAGACATGTATGATTTAGGGGTGTTCAGGGCTTTCGGGCTTGGGCAGAGCTGGAACATCGGGCACATCAACCTTCGGCTGTTCAGGGATGGTGGGCTTGGGCACATCAGGCACGGGCAAGTGAGGAACATCGACCTTGGGTTGAGCTGGCGCGTCGGGCATATAAGGCACATCGACTTTGGGAAGAGCTGGTGCGTCCGGCACATGAGGCACATCGACTTTGGGAAGAGCTGGTGCGTCCGGCACATGAGGCACATCGACCTTGGGTAGAGCTGGTGCATCCGGCACATGAAGCACATCGACTTTGGGTAGAGCTGGTGCATGTGGCGTATGAGGCGCTTCGACCTTTGGCACAGCTGGTGCTTCCGGCAATGGAGGTACTTCTGTCTTCGGTAGAGCTGGCACTTCGGGCACTTCAAGCTTCGGAAGAGCTGGTGCTTTAGGGACTTCAGGGAAATTGGGCACTTCAGTTTTAGGTAGTTCTGGCACGTTGGGGAGATGAGGCACTTCGACCTTGGGCAGAGTTGGGATTTGAGGGACTTCAACCTTAGGCAGTTCCGGAACGTTGGGCAGATGGGGAACTTCTGCCTTGGGAAGGGGTGGGACGGCTGGTAATTGCGGCATTTCAACCTTGGGTAGAGTTGGCAGATCGGGCAGATGGGGGACTTCTACTTTCGGAAGAGGTGGAATGTTAGGCAGTACGGGCTCAGGGGTGTCTAACAGACGCCGGGCTGCCCAACTTACATCCGAAAAGAAGGCAAGGGCAATGAGGAATGAGAAGAAGAAGAAGAATTTGTGGGACGCCATGTCTATGGAAAATAGTAATGGATGAGAGAAGCAACCGCAATGTGCAGTGTGTGGGAGATGGCCTGAGTATTTATAGGATTTGAGTTCGGTGTGGTTGCGATGATTCAAGATTAGTTAATTTGGCAAAATCGTAAGTAGTTGTAGAAACTCGCAAAGTTGGTGATTGGAATTTGAGGTTGGTAGTTCAACTTCTCATCTATCATCTACGTGGATCAACAAGAAGGAGACGTGAAGCTTTGCAGAGGTAACCCAGCTACCCAAGTCCCGGCTACCAGCATTCCAAACGGAATCATTCAAATTTTGATAAACGGTGAGCGATGAAAATAATAGCAATTTGATGCAGTCAAATAATACTTTTAGCCATGACGAAAATAACATTCACTAGAAGAAAATTAACATTTAGCAAATCCTTGTGACTACACTTAGCATTTTTTTGTTGCGAAAAATACTATTGATAGAAATAGTTATTATTGCTAAAAAGTAACTTTTAATGACAATAACATAATAAATTTTGCAAAAAGTAATCTTTTAATGACAAAAATATCAATAAATATGGCTTTTAGTTATATATTCAAAAAATTATTACTAAAACCTTTTGTGATTGACTTATAATGACTTTTTTATTCTTCACTTATAATGACTTGGTTATAGCCATATTACAATTTAAATAGAAAATAAAGGGACTTTCATAATTTAAAAAAAAAGGAGAAAATATAGTGACAAATTTTTTATAGCAACTGGCAAGTTTTAGTGTCACTACAAATTAATTTTCTTGTATAATTATTATTGAAAGTAAAACTTGCAATAACAATTTTTCAAAAATTGTTAGTAAAACTATTGGTCCTATGTAATGACTAACTGAAAAGAATCACGAAGATCAATCCAATAATTACAAAAGAAATCACATAAGTATAGTGGTTTGGTTAACCACGGACCTACACTACTCTCCAAGTACGAATACTTGGGTTTCACTAGTTAAGTTCAACACAAATTACAGTAGTATAGTCAATCAGACCATCTTCTAAATTGTTGCTAAGCTCCAGGTGGGCTTGTGAAATAATCTCTTAATTTGATCACAATCAAACTCAATGTAATACAAATTTCAAAAAGAAAATTAAAAACCAAATTAGTTTAGCACATTTGGAACAACAGCATCATCAACATATTGAGGATAATATGCAACTTTGAACGATCACAACAATTGCACTTGAAAAAGAAAACTTTTTCTTTAAGCTATTTCTTCACAAAGGAGCAACTTGATTTTGTCAATATTGAGAACTTATGGTTGATTTCCTTGATCTTTTAGCCTTCTACGTCCTCTTTTTATAGTACTTTAATCACTAGAAATGTGCTCTAAAAGATAGCCCAAAAGATCTCTATGCATATTTAAACTCTTCAAACCTGAAATTTTTGGCGCCCTGAAAAGGTTGACCTTTTGCTACTCCTATTTAGACAAAGTATTTTCAGCACGAAAAGGTTGACCTTTTTTCCTGTTTTTCAAAATTCGAATTTTGAGAAAAAGTCCTACTTTGAGTGAGTTAATCCACTTAAGATAAGAATAAACAAATGAACTAATCTTGATTTAAGATTAATCACAACTCCAAAAGCATATTCCATTATCATTTTAATCAAGGTTCATCAATTTAGCATATTCCAAGATGATTCCATGCATATCAACTAGCATATTCTATTTTCAAGATATCTCTTTGTTTCAAGTTCAGTCTCATCACAATTTGTACTATAAACTCAAAAATGATAATTCCACAAGCACACCGCTCTTTCAATTTCACAATATTTAAAATCAATAGCATAACTAATGTATTTTTATCATCATCAAAATCAATCAAAAAAGGAGATTTTCATAAAATTTTACAAAAACCTTTTACTTACGACTAAAATATGTATTTTCCATTTTCATTTCATCAATGAAGCAAGCCCTTCAAATGGAAGCTTGTCATTCCTTGGTGTTTTCTATTTCAAATAAGTGTTAACCAAAAGAAAATCAAGTTTTAGTGATGTTAAAACTTGTCATTGTATATGATAATTTCCATTGTAATGTAGCTATAACTGAGATACTATAAGTCAATCATAAACGACTTTATTGATAATTTTTTAATATTTATAAAAGATTTCTTTTTACGACATCTATTTTATATTTATTATTATTTAAATCTAATTTTTAGCATAATAATTATTTATGTCTTTAAATAGTATTGTTTGAGATGAAAATGCTAAGCTTGCCAAAAATATATTGCTAAATGTTAATTCTCTTGTAGCTTGTCATGGTTTTTTATTTGTAATGGGTCATTTCATATATACACTTCAACAATTTTTATTAAGTGACATTATGTGAACCAATTTTTGTTCAAACGGTTGCTAAAGCTTTATTGCTATGTCATCGAGATATCCTCCTTGCTATTTTTAATTAATATTCAATATTTTGAATCTATATGTTGGAGAACATGTGTCCCCCCTTTCTAATCCAATAGGCATTGCCAAGGGTTTATTTTTGAGTAACTAAATTACATTGGCAAGTAAAGGCTGACATTAGTTGATTTGGCAGGAGGTTTGATTTAGAAGCTAATATAATAGACGAGTGATTGTTTGCAACTGGTCGCATGGCCAAAAAACATACTTTTTTATTTTTTTTTATTTTTTTACGGACATGTAGAGTTGGATGTATTTAACTTATAAACCAAGTTTTACCATTTTTGGATGATTTTAAGTATTTTTTCGGATTTTAAACATAGTGGAATTTTCTTAAATTTTTTATTACGTTCATGAAAAAACTGAAAAAATATTTAAAAATACGTTTTTTTTTTTGCAATATAATAATGTAAATTTTGATAAATCATTGTGAAATACGTTTGGGCTGGTGAGTTGATTAGAAAGTAGAATCTAGTAAAAGCCGAAATTCATTTTTATAGAGTATATAAGGGCCGCTATTTGTTTATTAATTGTTTCGTGAGGCTAAATTTAGTTTGCATTTAAGATAGTTTCAATAACAAAAATTAATTACCTCCCCAGCGGAACCCTCCAAATATTTAGGCCAACATGTGTTGATCTTTCTTATTGCATTCTTGTGATTGATTGGGATTATACATATCACAATTTCGTGCATGCATGTATAGATTTACGGTGTATATATATATATATATATATAAACTATGTAGCAGTCGGGAACCTCAAGTTTATGAAATAAGCATGTTTTGGTTCCTTAATTAAGTTTCATATTTACATAAAATGACTTGAAATTTTAGAAATGTGCAATTTTGAACCCTTCACTCACCTGAAAACTAACACTGTTATTTTTAAGCTAAAATGACAAAATAACATTTTTATAATTTTATTCAAACCTTAAATTGATTAAGTTATGATCTTCAAAAAAATTGACTATGTTATTTGGTTAGTTTGTTTCATCTTTTATGCATTTTTGCTAGAAAATCTTTTGAATTCAGAACCCGATTTCGAGTGATGCATAGCATATTGGCCCAACATACGATGCATTCATATATTTATTTTTTATTTTTATAAACATATTTTCTTAGGTGTATTTAACCAATATAGCACGGTTTATCATTTTACAATACTTATATATATTTATTTTTATTTTCAATAAATTGATGATAAAACTTGGTATATGAGTCAAATACACTTAAGAAAACATATTTATAAAAAATAAAAAAAGCATATAATCAATGCACTTTAAATTCTAAATAAAATATTTATTAAAATATTCAAAATGCATTTTGGTCCTTTTCAAAATCCCTTTCTGAGAATATCTTTTCTTTTACACGAAAATTAGATTCGGTCTTTCATCCAAAAAAAAAAAAAAAAAATCGATTCGGTTCTCCACATCAGTATCATGAGGGACTTAGGTGGGTAGTAACGAAGTACCCATTCTTCATGGACGTAGTATAAGTGCATATTCGGATGAGCTAATGGAAAACCAGGAATATTTTTGGGGAGTCTGCATTTCATTTTAATTTGTGAAAATTTAAAAATCTCTAAAATACCTTACTCATTTCCATCATAAATACTATAGAAATCTTAAAGAAAATGGGTTTTACAATACAATAGATAACGTGGCACGTGATAGTAAGAAACAAGATTGGAGCTAGACAAGTTCGAGGTAAAGTTTGGGTGATAATCATGGTAGGGAAGAACATGACAATTAAGAGCATTTTCAGTATTTTCAATTTTTTTAACGTATTGAATTTTTTTTTTTTGAAAATATTCACATATTGAGATTTAGTCAAAAGTGTATAGGGTTATTTTCAATTTTGTAAAACTAAAAGCCATAATGATAATTTTACTACTCAAAATATATATCGACTATGACCATGTTATTTATGCCTGATGGATGGTTTGGATGATCGTATGAAACAGCTCCCATGGCGAGGGTGAATGTAGAAATATAGCCTGGGAAGGACGACTTCGTTTCGATTTGCCATCCTCTCTTCATTTACCTCGTTTGGAGGTGGTAGCTGATACGGTTCAAATTAGCCGTGCGTGAGCTTTCAGTAGTTTGAGTTAGTTAGGAGGTGAGACTGTGAATTCTATTCATAATGTAATTGTTAGGCTTATAAAAAGGGGAGTCATCCTGAGTTTGGTGTCTGATTTTGTATTGTCCTTTCTTTGAAATTGTACGAGAATTGAAGTTATTCCTTCCTCAACTGCAACCCTGTCGTTCCCCTGTTTCGGACTACGCGAATGCAAGAATAGCGTTCGGATATATCAATCTTAGGCAGGTTCGTAACAGTAGCCAGTAAATCGTGAAACGTGAGCAGCACCGTTGTGTGCATCAACGTAAAGTACTGATGATCATCACCAACAGCCAATGACACTTCCTAATTAACGCATGCATCCACCCACACAGATGCAATTGCTGTCTTTAAGACATGATCAGATTGAAATAAAAAGGAAATCAAGAGTTCCTACGACATCCATATAAAATATAAAACGAAAATAGAAATTCATAATTTCATAATACATTATTACAACCAACAACTGCACCAAAACACCATAATCACACCACATATGGAAAATATATATATCTATCTATCTACGTGCTAGCTAGCATAAAATAACAATAAGATGCAACAGAAGGGGAAAAGGGAGAATGATCGGGGAATTAGCAAGGCATGGAGAAAAGTGGACATGTATGATTTAGGGATGTTGAGGGCTTTCGGGCTTGGGCATAGCCGGAACATCGGGCACATCATCCTTTGGCTGTTCAGGGATGGTGGGCTTGGGCGAGTGAGGCACATCGACTTTGGGGAGAGCTGGTGCGTCCGGCACATGAGGCACATCGACCTTGGGTAGAGCTGGTGCATCCGGCACATGAGGCACATCGACTTTGGGTAGAGCTGGTGCATGTGGCGTATGAGGTGCTTCGACCTTTGGCACAGCTGGTGCTTCCGGCAATGGAGGTACTTCTGTCTTCGGTAGAGCTGGCACTTCGGGCACTTCAAGCTTCGGAAGAGCTGGTGCTTTAGGGACTTCAGGGAAATTGGGCACTTCAGTTTTCGGTAGTTCTGGCACGTTGGGGAGATGAGGCACTTCGACCTTGGGCAGAGTTGGGATTTGAGGGACTTCAACCTTAGGCAGTTCCGGAACGTTGGGCAGATGGGGAACTTCTGCCTTGGGAAGGGGTGGGACGGCTGGTAATTGCGGCACTTCAACCTTGGGCAGAGTTGGCAGATCGGGCAGATGGGGGGCTTCTACTTTCGGAAGAGGTGGAATGTTGGGCAGTACGGGCTCAGGGGTGTCTAACAGACGCCGGGCTGCCCAACTTACATCCGAAAAGAAGGCAAGGGCAATGAGGAATGAGAAGAAGAAGAAGAATTTGTGGGACGCCATGTCTATGGAAAATAGTGATGGACGAGAGAAGCAACTGCAATGTGCAGTGGGTGGAAGATGGCCTGAGTATTTATAGGATTCGAGTTCGGTGTGGTTGCGATGATTTCAAGATTATTTATTTATTTATTTTGATAAGAAGGTTAGTTTATTTGGCAAACTTGGAAGCAGTTGTAGAAACTCGCAAGGTTGGTTATTGGAATTTGAGGTTGGTAGTTCAACTTCTCATCTATCATCTACGTGGATCAACAAGAAGGAGACATGAAGCTTCGCAGAGGTAACCCAACTACGCAAGTCGCTACCAGCATTCCAAACGGAATCATTCAAATTTTGATAAACGTTGAGCTATAAAGATAATAGCAACTTGATGCCGTCAAAGAATACTTTTAGCCCTGATGAAAATAACATTCACTACAAGAAAATTAACATTTAGCAACATCCTTGTGGCTACACTTAACATTTCTTTGTTGCAAAAAAAATACTATTTATAGAAATAGTTATTATTGCTACAAAATTAACTTTTAATGACAGTGACATAATTAATATTGAAAATATAATCTTTTAATGACAAAATGTCAATAAAATTATAACTTTTAATGATATATTCGAAAAATTATTACTATAACCTTTTGTGATTGACTGATAATGATAGTGAGTAGTTTTTATAACAAGTGCCAAGTTTTAGTGTCACTACAAATTGATTTTCTTGCAGTAATTATTATTGAAATAAAACTTGCGATGACAATTTCTAAAAAAATTTAGTAAACCTTTTACTTACAGCCGTAGTATATATTTTTCACTTTCATTTCACCAACGATGCAAGCCCTACAATTAACGGAAGCTTGTCATTCCTTGGTAGTGTTAACCACAAGAAAATTAAAGTTTTAGTGATGCTAAAACTTGTCACTGTATATGATACTTTCCATTATAATGTAGCTATAACCAAGGTACTATAAGTCAATCACAAACTGCTTTATTGACAATTTTTTAAATGTATAAAAGATTTCTTTTTGCAGCGTCTATCTTATTTTTAAAAGATAATTTTTCCAATAAAAGCTAATTTTTAGCATAATAATTATTTACGTTGTTAAATAGTATTGTTTGAGATGAAAATGTTACACTTGCCAAATATGTATTGCTAAATGTTAATTTTCTTGTAGCTTGTAATAGTTTCCTATTTGCATTAGTTCATTTGACATGCAGCAACAAAATTTATTAAGTAACATTATATTAACCAATTTTTTACTAACAGTTGCTAATGGCCTACTTCTATGTCTTGGTATATCCGCCTAGCTATTTTTATTTAATAGGATAAATTTCACATTTATCTATGAATTTTATACCTAATTCTATTTATATCTACAAACTTTCAAAAATGCATCTCATACTCTTGAATTTTCATTTGAATCCATATACTTATGTCATGCTATTAGGAATATGTTAAATAAGCGGTGGGCCCTCCTGTGAAATGACGAATATGCTCAAGCCTTAATATAATTTAAAATTACTTTGCTTAAAGTTAAACATTCATATTTAAACAATATACTATTTTATAATTATAAAATTGCTAAAAATTTATTATATATACGTTTTTTGTTATAAAATCAAAATTAAGGAAGAAAGTATTCATCATTTCATAGGGAGTTCACAAAAAGGATCCCTAACAATATTATATATGTGGAATCAAGATGAAAATTTATGAATATGATAGGCATTTTTGAAAGTTCATGACAAAAATGAAATTAAAAGTAAAGCTGAGTATATAAGAAATTCATCCTATTTTATGTTCAATATCTCAAATCTATGTCCAGGAGAGCACGTCTCCCCCTTACTAATCCAATAGGCAATGCCAACGGTTTATTTTAAAGAGCTAAATTTCATTGGCAAGTAAAGGCTTACATTAGTTGATCTGGCGGAAGGTTTGATTTAGAAGCTAATATAACAATGTAAATTTTGGAGATGCATTTTGGCTAGTGAGTTAATTAGAAAGTAGAATCTACAAAAGCCAAAATTCATTTTTAGAGATAATATAAGGGCCCCATTTGTTTATTGTTACACAAGGCTAAATTTAGTTTGCATTTAAGATTACTTCAATTCCAAAAATTAATTACCTCTGTAGCAGAACCTTGCAAATATTGAGGCCAAACATATGTTGATCTTTCTTATTGCATTCTTGTGATCAATTGGGATTATGCACACACACACACATATATATATATAGAGAGAGAGAGACCTATTCCGGTGTAGCGAACTATACCGAAACAGCGGTACATTTGCCTAAAAATTGGCCCCACGCATATTAAAATGTAATGAAATTTTATACAATCATTTATCCACGTATAAATTTTATAAAAAATGGTTTACATGTTGAAAAAATTATTTTAAAATTGTTATTTATATCAAACTATTTTATTACATTGAATTTGTACTATTTTTAGATAAAGTCCACACACATCTAATTATGATGAAAATTAGTATTGTAATAAAATAGATCATTCTAAAATACGATGGGTGAAGTAGATTATAATTTTATAATTTTATAGGGTCTATTTTGATGCAACTGCACCATAGTTATGGCGCAGTTGCACTGCACTTGAATATAACTCACATATATATATATATGAAAACCTATCATGTGCAGACGGATGGTGCAGTCTACTGTAAAATGGGCGCAACACATATTAAAATATAATAATACTTTGTACAATCATTTATCCATATAAAAATCATATTTTAGACGGTTTAGATGTTGAAAATATCACTTTAAACTTGATATTTATATTAAATCATTTTATTACGTTGATTTTATACCATTTTAAAATGGGGCACATACATATGTTGTATTTTGATGAAATTACGCTAATAAAGTAAATAATTTTAAATATAATGGGTAGAATAGATTTCTTGTTCATTGCACCATAATTATCGTGCAGTCCGAATGCACTTGATTATTTTCCTATAAATCTAGGAACATTTCGTATGCTGTGAAGTTGCACAATAATTAACAATGCATTTAGCCTAAAATTGGTCCCATATATATTTAAATATATTGATACTTTATACAATTATTTATCCATATATAAATTTTATAGCAACTGGTTTACATCTTCAAAAAAACAACTTTAAAGTTATTATTTATATTAAACTATTTTATCGCGTTAAACTTATACCATTTTCAGATGGGGTCCATATACACATCCAATTGGGATGAAAATTAGTATGATAATAGAATACATAATTTTAAATACAATGGATGAAATAGTTTATAATTTTATGATCAAGTTGGGCCCATTTTGAAATAACTGCACCATAATTGTGGAGCAGTGAAGCTGCACCTGAATACTTCTCTCTCTCTTTCAATATGTATGAGAACCTTTCCTCTACAGTAAAGTTGCACCATAATTAACGGTGCATTTGGCTCAAAATGGGTTCCACATGCACTTAAATATATTGATACTTTATACAATCATTTATCTATATATAAATTTTATAGCAAATGATTTACATGTTGAAAAAATAACTTTAAAGTTTTTATTTATATTAAACTATTTTATTAAGTTGAATTTGTACCATTTTCAAATGCAATCCATACACATATCCAATTGAGATGAAATTGGTATGATAATAAGATACATGATTATAAATACAATCGGTGGAGTAGATTATAATTTTATGATCATATGGGGCTCATTTTGAGATAACTGAACCGTAATTGTAGTGTAGTAAGCCGCACTTAAATATTTATATATATTGGTCCCGCTTCTATGAAACTTCCTTTCTATGTAACTGTTTTATTTTTAAAATCTTGATGGTTGATGAAAAATCTATTTCATTCATTGTATTTAATATTATTTTCAGTATCCTGAAAACCTTTTTATTTTTTTAATTTCACCGTATATGGGTCCCATCTATAAATTTGTAAAATTAACGTAATAAAATTGTTCAATATTAAAATATCAACTTTAAAGTAGTTTTTTCAACGTCTAAACCATCTAAAATATCAATAATATGTAAATAAATGATCCTATAAAGTATTGTTACATTCTAATACATGTGTGAAAAAATCTAAGAATTTTTCATAGTCTACACATGAATATACATATTTTTGAGTAAAAGTGGCCCATGTACGTACTTGATTTGGATGAAATTTGGTCTCTTTGCTAAACAAATGGTGTTAAATGCAACGAATGGATTGAATTTTCTATCAAGGTTCAATATCTTGAAATTTGAGGGAGTTACATGGGACCACTTATATATATATATATGTATAGAGAGAGAGAGAACCATTCATGTGCAGATGGACTGCATCGTAATTACGGTGTTATCTGCTATAAAATGGCTCTCACACATTAGAATGCAATGAAGTTTTATATAATCATTTATCCATATGAAAATCATACTTTAGATGATTTAGATGTTAGAAACCACTTTAAACTTGATATTTATGTTAAACTATTTTATTACGTTGATTTTACACCATTTTAAAATAGAGACCATACACATGTTAGATTTGAATGAAAACTAGTATGTCAATAAAGTGAATAATTCTAAATACAATGGATAAGGTAGATTTTTCACTCATGATCAAGTGGGGCCTACAGTGCATGGACTGTATGATGCAGTCACAGGCACTAGATCATTTTCCATATATATTCCCATATATATATATATGAGAGCTGTTCCGGTGCAGTGACGCTGCACCGAAACAATAGTGCAGTGGCCCCAAAATGGGGCCCACATGATCATGAAATCATGATTTACTCCACCAATTGTATTTAGAATAATGTATTCTATTACCATACCAATTTTCATCCCAATCAGATATGTTTATGGGCCCCATCTGAAAATGGTACAAATCCAACGTAATAAAATAGTTTGATGTAAATAACAACTTTAAAGTATCTGATTGGGATGAAAATTGGTATAATAATAAAATATATTATTCTAAATACAATGGGTGGAGTAGATCATGATTTCATGATCATGTGGACCCCATTTTGGGGCCACTGCACCGCTGTTCCGGTGTAGTGAGGCTGCACCGGAACAGCCCTCTATATATATATATATCATAACTCCATGCATGTATGTATAGATTTACCATTGGCTATGTAGCAATCGGGAACTTCTAGTTTATAAAATAAGCATGTTTTGACCTCTTAATTAAGTTTCATATCTACACTAAAATGACTTAAAATTTTAGAAGTGTGCAATTTTGATCCCTTCACTCACCTGAACACTAACAGTGTTATTTTTAAGCTAAAATGACAAAAATAACATTTTGATAAATTTATTCAAACCTTGAATTGATTAAGTTATTTTGTTATATTTTTTTGTTTCATTTTTTATGATCCGGACTCATATTTTGTTGATGCATATAGCATGTTAGCTTTCTTAGGTGTATTTAACTCATATGCCAAGCTTTATCATGTTGGCTCTCCATAATTCAATGCCAATGCATTCTCGAATTTTCACAGCCACAATCCAATGCAAAACTCAGAAAAACCCAGAAGATCTCCACGTGCTCTCCATGCATCCTCACTATCAACACACCATAGACTACCAAAATCAATGCAAAACACCTGTAGCTTTGTGAATTCTATCACTCCACCCTAATCTCAATCATCTCTGTAAAATCAACAATGTTGATTTGTACACCCACCAAATCTGCATAATTTAAAGCTAAATCTACCCAAATCGATATCATCATCATGTTCCAAACACCGAAAATACGTTAAAAAAATCATACCTAGATCACGAAAATCCGAGTGTGGGGTAGGGGTGTAAATCGAGTCAGGTCAACTCGGATTGGGATAAACATAATCCTAACTTATCTTATAAAATCTCAATTCAACCCTATTTTTCGGACCTTAACTCAACCCTATTTTAACCCTACAGAAATTAGTTCGGTTTGGGTTTAAAATCGTGTCAATAAATATATAATCTTTACAAATATTTTGCTTAATTAAATCTATTTCAAAATATAAATTTATCTGAAAAATAAATGTTAATCATTTTTATTGTAGTACTTTTCAATTTATGACTTATACAATGATATAATTGCTAAATAATTTTATTTTAAAGCAATAATGTATGATTAATTCCTATGTATTATGTACTAATGTAAGGCTATTTATTAATAATTTATTATATTATACACTAATATATGAAATCGGGTCGGATTGGGTTAATATATTATGTACTAATGTATTTATTTCAATAATTTATATGTTGCACCATCCACGGCACCTGTTGCCGCAAGAACATGCCTCCTCTCTTTATCTCCTGCAGAGCTCGCTACCCATCCAGTTCCGGCTTGGCCGTCCGTCTCAACATCTCCGACAGTTGCTGCTAGCCGGAAACCCACCACTGAGCGAAACGGCAATCATGCTTTTCCGCTGTCCATGGGTTTGCCTCGTATCAGCACCTTTCTTGATGAAGAAGAAATCACCGCAACACACGGTCACCTGATTTAATTCCGCCACAACACTTTGATCCACCACGGTCGTCCATCAACCACGAAAATCTTGTGTTTTCTTTATCAAGATCCACTAAAAAAAAATATTAATCCAATCTTCTGTTCACTTTCCAAACCATAATAGCAACGATAGCTCTAATATCACTTGTTAGAAAACATGATTCGGATTAATACAAATCTCAGCGGGAGTAAAACAATAGCAACAATATGAAATACAATAAGTTATTAAGATTTACACGGAAAACTCTGTTGGGATTTTAGGCTATCCCCTTTTTGAGTGGATTAAACAGGAATAATTAATCACAGACAATAAATATTGCAAATGATAAACAATCAAACCACGGAAAAACACACCACAATTTTACGTGGAAAACCCCTCTTTACCAAAGGGGAAAAACCACGGGACCCAGTCCAGGTAAATCTTCCACTATAGAATAATGGGATTACAACGCAATGTCTTCTCTAGTCAAAACTAGAGGATTTCATCATCACAATAAGGATGGATTTCAATACAGGAAATAACCAGGATAGATCTCACCAAATCTGAGATGACGGCAGAATTTTCTCTCTTAATGGCCGGAAGAGATAACTGCCGTAGAAACCTTGAGCATTTGAGGATAAAATCCTCCTCCGTCCGTCGGAGCTGCTGCTGCTGCTTCTCTGAAAACCGAAAACGGAGAGAAAAAACTCTCTCTGACGACGAACGAATGTCGCTGCTGAGAGGAGAAGAGATTTTTATAATCTCTCTCTCTCTCACCCCTTTTCTCCTCCCGCGCCGAAAGCAAGATGATGAGACGAAATGGCAGGTGAGGAAATTCCACATAAGCCAAAAGTGGTGGGGCCCCCACTTTGACTTCATGTGGGAGGAACCCACCTAATAAATCTCCCCCTTCCGACTACATGAAGGGATTCGCCATCCCAACAATTAAACGACAAACTTCAAGCTTCTCCCTTGGTAGAGCCTTCGTCAACATATCAGAGCCATTATAATCGGTATGGATTTTCTCAAGTTCAAACAACTTGTCATTAATAGCTTCTCTTATCCAATGATACCTCACATCAATATGCTTTGATCTTGCATGAAAAGAAGAATTCTTACCAAGGTGAATTGCGCTTTGACTATCGCAAAATACGATATATCTTTGTTGCTTGAAACCGAGCTCATGTAGAAACCTCTTCATCCACAACAACTCTTTACATGCTTCAGTTGCTGCAATGAATTCCGCTTCGGTTGTAGAAAGTGCAACGCATTTCTGTAGCCTTGATTGCCAAGCTACAGCTCCCCCTGCAAAAGTAATCAAGGAACCAGAGGTAGACTTACGAGTGTCCACATCTCCTGCCATATCTGCATCCGTGTAGCCAACTAGTAATGGTTTCTCATTGCCAAAACAAAGTCTCAAAATGGAAGTACCTCGTAGATATCTCATAATCCACTTAACTGCATTCCAATGCTCTCTCCCAGGATTGGACAAAAACCGGCTAACAATACCAACTGCATAAGCTATGTCTGGCCTTGTACATACCATTGCATACATCAAACTTCCTACAGCTGAAGCATATGGAACCCTTTCCATGTCCTTCTTCTCTATGTCTGTAGAGGGACACTGCTCGATGTTTAGCTTAAAGTGGGTGGCAAGAGGAGAGTTAACCGCTTTAGCTCTGTCCATGTTGAACCTCTGAAGTACTTTCTCAATGTACTTCTCTTGTGACAGATATAACTTCTTGGCATTCCTCTCACGATGAATGTTTATGCCAAGAATTTGTTTTGCTGGCCCTAAATCCTTCATAGCAAAAACTTCACTTAGCTGCATCTTCAACCTGTCAATCCTCAAAGAATTTCTGCCAATAATCAACATATCATCGACATAAAGCAATAGTATAATAAAATCATCATCAGAGAATTTCTGCACAAAGACACAATGATCAGAAGTTGTTTTTCGATAGCCATGTTTCTCCATAACTGACTCAAACTTCTTATACCATTGTCTTGGTGCTTGCTTCAAGCCATAGAGGCTTTTCCTCAGCTTGCACACATAATCCTCTTTTCCTTTTTCCACGAAACCCTCTGGCTGCTCCATATAAATTTCCTTGTCTAATTCACCATGGAGAAAAGCTGTCTTTACATCCATCTGTTCAATCTCCAAATCAAGACTAGCAGCTAGACCCAAAACAACACGAATAGAAGACATTTTAACAACCGGAGAAAAAATCTCATCAAAATCAATACCTTTCTTTTGATTGAATCCCTTGACGACCAATCTTGCTTTGTATCGAGGTTGTGTGGTATGTTGTTCTAGCTTCACTCTATATACCCACTTGTTCTTCAAAGCTCTTTTGCCCATAGGTAACTTTACCAACTCAAATGTATGATTTTCATGCAGTGACTTCATCTCATCTTGCATGGCTTCAACCCACTCCTTCTTGTGTTCATCTTCCATGACTTCTGCATAACATTCGGGCTCTCCCCCGTCAGTCAGTAACACATTCATCAACAAAATATCGTGTAGAAGGATGACGATCTCTAGTAGACCTCCTGAGTGGAACATCTGGTGGAACTTCTGGTACTGGTGACTGCTCAACAATGCCATCATTAATCTCAACCTGTGTATGAGTATCAACATCAACTGTACCATCCTGGTCATCTTGAACTTCATCTCTAACCTGTACTGGCACATGTGTCAAAGGAACTGGATCCAAGTCTGTTAAATTATCATAATATTGAGAAACTGTTTTAACTGTTTTCTCAATATCTTGTATGGTTTGGTCTTCCATAAACACAACATCTCGGCTTCTTACAAGCTTTTTCTGTACCGGATCATAAAACATGTAACCAAAATCATCTTGGCCATAGCCAATAAATACACACTGTCTTGTCTTGACATCAAGCTTAGACCTCTCATCTTTGGGAATATGCACAAAGACCTTACATCCAAAGACACGCAAGTGACTATAGGATACATCTTTTCCCAACCAAACTCTGTCTGGAACATCAAAATTTAAAGGAACACAGGGTGTGAGATTTAACACATGTACAACAGTACTCAAAGCCTCACCCCAAAAGGATCCTGGCAACTGTGCATGTGAAAGCAAACATCTCACCCTTTCAACTAGTGTCCTGTTCATTCTCTCAGCTAGCCCATTTAACTGAGGAGTCTTCGGAGGTGTCCTTTGATGCCTAATACCCAGCTGTTTGCAATATTCATCAAAAGGACCACAATACTCACCTCCATTATCAGTTCTGATACACTTTAACTTCTTCCCAGTCTGTCTCTCAACTGAGGTCTGAAACTGTTTAAAAACATCTAACACTTGGTCTTTTGTCTTCAAGGTATAGACCCACAACTTCCTTGAATGATCATCTATAAAAGTCACAAAATAGAGAGCACCACCAAGTGTTTTTACTTTCATGGGACCACAAACATCAGAATATACTAAATCAAGTATTTCTGGCTTCCTTGAAGGAGGGGATGTTTTAAAGGCAACTCTGTTTTGCTTCCCTGCCAAGCAATGAGCACATTTCTTCAATGCTGTATTCTTCAATCCAGAAAGAAGATTTTTCTTTGCCAAAACCATCAAACCCTTCTCACTCATGTGACCTAGTCTTCTATGTCATAGCTCTGTTGTACTTTCATTCTCCATTGTATTGATAATACAATCAGAAACCTTTGCCTGCATGAAGTACAATGAGGAGCACTTCTTGCCTCTAGCCATAACCATAGAACCTTTAGTAAGCTTCCATTGACCATTACTGAAGGTGTTGCAAAATCCCTCATCATCAAGCTTACTTGCTGAAATCAAATTCAAGCGAATATCAGGGATATGTTTAACATTTTTCAAAAGCAACATCGTACCATTGTTGGTTTCCAAGCACACATCTCCCATGCCGACAGCTTTAGCTACACCATTGTTACCCATCTTAACATCCCCAAAGTCTCCGGATGTATAAGATGTAAAGAAGTCTCGTCGCGATGTAGCATGAACGGAGGCACCACTGTCAATCACCCAACTAGTCTCATGAAATGCAAGGTTGACAACATCATCATCATACACAATAAGGAAGTCATCTGTGACGGCAGAAACTCTATCAACATCATTACTATCATCAGTTTCTTTTTCTATCCCTTTTTCATTTTTGTAGTCTCTTTTGAGTTGTCGACAATACTTCTTTATATGCCCCTTTTTACCACAGTGATAACACTCAACATTGGCAAACCTGTTTGACTTGCTTTTGCTTCTGTCTCTGTTCTTCGGACCTTTACTCTTGCTCCTCCCCCTCTTTTCCATGACTAAGACATCTGACTGTGACGGACCCTGTGATTTTCTTCTCATCTCTTCATTTAAAACACTACTCTTAGCCAAATCCATAGTGATTACACCATTTGGAGCTGAGTTAGATACCGACATTCTAAACGTCTCCCACGAGTCCGGCAATGTGCCTAGAAGCCATAACCCCTGCACCTCATCTTCAAATTTGATATTCATCCCAGCCAACTGATTAAGAATTCCCTGGTAAGCATTCAAGTGATCTGATAAAGGAGTTCCATCCCTGTATTTCAAGCCCATCAACTTCTTTATTAGAAACAACTTGTTGTTCCCAGTTTTTCGAGCATACAGCTGTTCAAGCCTGTCCCATAATGAACGTGCATTTGTTTCTTCACTGACATGGTTTAAAACATTATCATCCACCCACTGCCTGATATACCCACATACTTGACGATGAAGTAAAGTCCATTCAGCATCAGTTTTTTCTACGGGTTTTTGTTCCGCAAACACAGGCAAATAAAAATCTTTGACATATAGCAGGTCTTCCATTTTTTCCTTCCACACATGATAATTTGAACCATTCAAATTAATCATTCTACTTGTATTAACCTCCATCGTTCAACACAAGGCACAAGATTACTAAAACCTCGCTTTGATACCACTTGTTGGGATTTTAGGCTATCCCCTTTTTGAGTGGATTAAACAGGAATAATTAATCACGGACAATAAATATTGCAAATGATAAACAATCAAACCACGGAAAAACACACCACAATTTTACGTGGAAAACCCCTCTTTACCAAAGGGGAAAAACCACGGGACCCAGTCCAGGTAAATCTTCCACTATAGAATAATGGGATTACAACGCAATGTCTTCTCTAGTCAAAACTAGAGGATTTCATCATCACAATAAGGATGGATTTCAATACAGGAAATAACCAGGATAGATCTCACCAAATCTGAGATGACGGCAGAATTTTCTCTCTTAATGGCCGGAAGAGATAACTGCCGTAGAAACCTTGAGCATTTGAGGATAAAATCCTCCTCCGTCCGTCGGAGCTGCTGCTGCTGCTTCTCTGAAAACCGAAAACGGAGAGAAAAAACTCTCTCTGACGACGAACGAATGTCGCTGCTGAGAGGAGAAGAGATTTTTATAATCTCTCTCTCTCACCCCTTTTCTCCTCCCGCGCCGAAAGCAAGAGGATGAGACGAAATGGCAGGTGAGGAAATTCCACATAAGCCAAAAGTGGTGGGGCCCCCACTTTGACTTCATGTGGGAGGAACCCACCTAATAAACTCTTCAAATTAATAAGGAAAAAATCACAAAAAAGAGATAATAATACAAATAAGAATAACTCCACATATTCCAACATCAAAACAAGAATGCTCTCACGTCCTCTCAAAACAAGAATATTCTGATGATGTTTCACTGAATCTCTAAGTAATATGCCTATAACGGATATGCAATCCTAGACCTGTACACGTAAAATATACAGAAGGCAAAACACACGTAACGGGAATGCAAGAATGGCGTTCGGATATATCAATCTTGGGTAGATTCGTAACAGTAGGCAATAAATCGTGAAACTTCAGCAGCACCGTTGTGTGCATCCATGTAAAGTACTTATGATCGTCACCAACAGCCAATGACACTTCCTAATTAACGCATGCATCCACCCACGCAGATGAAATTGCTGTCTTTAAGACATGAGATTGAAATAAAAAGAAAATCAAGAGTTCCTACGACATCCATATAAAGTATAAAACGAAAATAGAAATTCATAATCTCGTAATACATTATTACAACCAACAACTGCACCAAAACACCATAATCACACTGCATATGAAAAAATAAAACATATAAAAATATCTACGTGCTAGCTAGCATAAAATGACAATCAGAGGCAACAGGAGGAAAAGGGAGGATGGTCGAGGAATTAGCTAGGCAAGGAGAAAAGTGGACATGTATGATTTAGGGATGTTGAGGGCTTTCGGGCTTGGGCATAGCGGGAACAGCGGGCACATCATCCTTTGGCTGTTCAGGGATGGTGGGCTTGGGCGAGTGAGGCACATCGACTTTAGGAAGAACTGGTGCGTCCGGCACATGAGGCACATCGACTTTGGGTAGAGCTGGTGCGTCCGGCACATGAGGCACATCGACTTTGGGTAGAGCTGGTGCGTCCGGCAAATGAGGCACATCGACCTTGGGTAGAGCTGGTGCATCTGGCACATGAGGTGCTTCGACCTTTGGTAGAGTTGGTGCTTCCGGCAAAGGAGGTACCTCTATCTTCGGTAAAGCTGGCACTTCGGGCACTTCAAGCTTCGGAAGAACTGGTGCTTTAGGGACTTCAGGGAAATTGGGCACTTCAGCCTTTGGTAGTTCTGGCACGTTAGGGAGATGAGGTACTTCTACCTTGGGCAGGGTTGGGACTTGAGGCAAAGGAGGGACTTCAACCTTAGGCAGTTTCGGGACGTTGGGCAGATGGGGAACTTCTGCTTTGGGAAGGGGTGGGACGGCTTCAACCTTGGGTAGAGTTGGCAGATCGGGAAGATGGGGGGCTTCTACTTTCGGAAGAGGTGGAATGCTGGGCAGTACGGGCTCAGGGGTGTCTAACAGACGTCGAGCTGCCCATGCAACATCCGAAAAGAAGGCAAGGGCAACGAGGAATGAGAAGAAGAAGGATTTGTGGGACGCCATGTCTATGGAATATAGTGATGGATGAGAGAAGCAACTGCAATGTGCAGTGGGTGGAAGATGGCCTGAGTATTTATAGGATTCGAGTTCGGCGTGGTTGCGATGATTCAAGATTAGTTTATTTGACAAACTTGGAAGTAGTTGTATAAACTCGCAAGTTTTGTGATTGGAATTTGAGGTTGGTAGTTCAACTTCTCATCTATCATCTACGTGGATCAACAACTAGGAGACGCGAAGATTGTAGAAGTAACCCAACTACCCAAGTTGCGGCTACCAGCATTCCAAACATAATCATTCAAACTTTGGTACATGGTGAGCTATAAAAATAATAAAAACATGATGCTGCAAAGAAAAAAATAAACTATAGCTACGATGATAATAACATTATCACTAAAACTACAACCTTTAATGACAATTTCTAAAAAAATTTTAGTAGAATCTTTTACTTATTTATAGTCACAGTATTTTCCCATTTTTCATTTCACCGGTGAAAGGAAGCCCTACAAAGCTTGTCATTCGGTGTTTTTTTTATTTCTAACATGTGGCATGGTTTTCCATTTGCAAAAGGTCATTTGACGTCGTGCACTTTTTTTTTTTTTTTGATGAAAATCGTTCTAGATATTTTAGTTTAATATTCAATATCTCGAATCTATATCCTGGAGAACGCGTCCCCCTTACTAATCCAATAGGCATTGCCAATTACGGTTTATTTTGAGCAGCTAAATTTCATTGGCCGGTAAAGGCTTATTTTAGTTGATTTGGCAGAAGTTTCGATTTTGAAGCTAACATAATAATGTAAATTTCTCATTCAAAAAAATAATGTAAATTTCGATAAATTTTTGCGAGATGCTTTTGGGCAGGAGAGTTGGTTAGAAAGTAGAATCTATTAAAAGCCAAAATTAATTGTTATAAATGATATAAGATCCACCATTTGTTTATTGTTACGTGAGGTTAAATTTAGTTCTCATTTAAGATAGCTTCAATTCAACAAAAAATCAAGACAATTAAAACAATCAAGACCTTTCAAAAAAAATTCAACAAAAAATCAAGACACTAGGACAAAGGTAACAATATAATGGGCTTGCGCGGCTCCCAAACTTCCAAATTTTACGTACAATGGAAGACAATTTTAATTTTATTTTAATCCAATTTTAGTATTTATAAAACCCCTGTTGAGCCCGAGGACTCGTCTAAACCAAAATCATGGAAGGGCCTGATTCTATGGAACTTATACCACCAATATATGGTGAGAACATGATCTTGCACCGCCTTGATGATGATTTGAAACATTACAACAAATTTCTTATACAAGCTTACTTTTTACACCTAGAGTTAAATTTAGCTACGTTTGATACTAAATTCAACTGAGTTATTTTACTTGAAACTAAAGTTGTTGCTATTTATAGCCAAATTTAAATAGTTATGTCAATATTTTTGCAGTATTTGTCAATAAGTAACTAGCATGGCTGGCAAAGAGCCTTGCTTAGGGTGCAAGAGGTTAAGGCTTTGAGTCCCAATGAGGAGAATTTATATCTCATTTTTCAGAGCAACATCTTTGTACTTACTTTGTTAGTAATATTATTAGATTTATACTTCTAAAACGATGATTGCAATATATACTTTAGTTGAATTATAAATGCAACGAATCATCAAAAAATAATTACATTTAATCAAATATCACCATACAGATACAATTAAATATTTGTAAAAAATGATTTTAGCATGAAGTACAATCTTATTAGTTTGGGCTAAGTAATGATAGCTTAAGTACCCTAAAAAACCTATTTAAAATTTTTTTCCTATAAACTTGTTAATCTATATGTATTTAATAAAAAAACGAAATTCACCTTTTTAAAGATGTGTATATATTTTTAAAAATTTTAAACATAAGGTTATTTTAGTCATTTTTAAGCATTAAAATGGCCACAATACCCCTATATTTAAAATATAAAAAATATATATCTAAAATGTAATGTTTGATTTCTATATTAAATATGTTTAGATTAACAAGTTTATGAAAGAAAAGATAAAAAATTAATAAAAGATATATTTTAGAGTGTACTAAGTAAGATATTTCTTAGTCTGGTTTAATAGAATCATGTCTCTTTTAGTAAAATACATTTAAATGTAGTCAATTTGTGTTACATGTGACAATTAATTAACTACATTGAACTCCATTTGTTGTACTGAAATTTATTCCACCTATCATATTAAAAATTATTATTTTAACCAAGAAAAATTGACTTTCATGCAAACCATTGGAAACATTCTTTCTATGTTTAGAGGGCATGTTTCGCTACAATAAAAAAATTAAATCAAAATATTTCAATATGAAACTTTTTACTATTCACAAATATTCTTTTTTTTTATTATTTCTTTACATCTTCTTGTACAACTATTCTATTCTTCAATCATTTCTATACAACTAATTTATCTATTTTAAATTTGTTCTATTTATTTCTTATCATTATCCATATCATAGTATATCATATTCTCTTATTTCAAAAAATTTCATTAAAAATTTTATCACTTTTCAAACATACACATAATAACATTATAATGCATATGTGAATAAGATCTAAGTATTTTTAATACTTCGTTATACAGTATTATATAGATTCTTAAGCAAGTCTGACCCACCAAATTAAAATTCACACGATTTTCTTATTATGCTACCGTTAATGATGTCAGAAGCGACGTGAGATGTTATGAATTTTCTTCAAAAGTTCCAACTAAAATGATAATTTTTTTTGGCTCTTCATTAAAAAGGTTATTTTTTACAATAATCATCATATATATTGTTATAGCTAAAATAATTAAGGGATAATAATAATTATTATTTACATCCTACACTATAAAAAGTCAATTTCAGCCACAAATTATTTACACCAAACTACCATCATTAGCGGAAAAGTACCTTCATTATACGTAATGAACTTGTTGTTGCATATAATGATTGAAAGCAAAATTTGATTAAATATTCCTATCAAATCGTCATTTTTGTAAGAGATTTTTTATTGTTAAATCACGGTGGCGGTAAAATATTTGCAACCAAATAAATAAGTACCTTGGCAAATGATCATATGACACAAATTATTTGCAACAAATTTTAAAGAAACGGCTGTAGAAAATCAAATTTCTTATCGTGAGCTAACTCCTTTAACAACGAGCTAAGTGCTAGAACCATGCAGTAAAATATTGATTTTCTTTTAATTTGTAAATAAATATTTCAACCCGGCCGGTATATTTTCGTTGGAACGATTTAATTTTATGGTCCATCAAAATTTTTATCAATATATAATAACTATATTTTCAGTTAAGTAGATATGTTTTAACATATCGGCAATTTGGATCTCATTGATTAATTATATTAATAAGCCATCAAATTTCAAAGGAACTGGTTCCTTTGGAAACTCAAATGGAGATGTAACGAAAAGCTGTATTGGACGTGGATGCTTTGCAGTTGCTGTCCTGGCGGAAATGTGCACTGAATTAGAGACCCGCAAACAGATTAATAAAATGTAAATCTAAAGCTGTTTTGCCATCCATATAAGATATATCAATTACTAAAGTAACGAAAATTAAATTCATAATCTCGTGATACATAGCAAAAGATTTAACAATACAACAACAATACGATACGTCCATCAAAACCACGTATGAAAACAAGAACCAAAACAAAAATGATCACTACTCGTAGGGTCCCAGCAAGCTGAATATCGATCAACAAGCTTGTTTAAACTGACAATCTTTTGCAACTTATATATGGATGAAGGGGGATGGTGGGGCACATGAAAAAGAGGAACTGTGTAATCTAATCAAAGAAGGTTTGGCATGTTGAACTGAGGTAGCTCCGGCATTTCGGGCAGATCATCAGGCACTTTTACCTCAGGCAGAGGTGGGACTTCCACCTCTGGCATGTCGGGCAGATCATGAGGCACGTGTACCTCAGGCAGATGAGATGGGATGTCAACCTTTGGTACATCTGGCATGTCAGGCAGATCATGAGGCATTTCGACCTCAGGTAGGTCCGGCATGTCGGGCAGATCATGAGGCACTTCAACCTTAGGAAGATTGGAGGAATCAGTCTCAGAAGCTTCCAAAAGGTGGCGGTTTGCAGCAAAGGCTACATGATCCACAAAGAACAAGGCCAGAGCAATGATGAGTGGGAAGAAGAAGGATGTAGGTGAAGCCATCTGAAAATGCATGCCGGAGGAAGAACTACGGGCAAAAAAGAGGGAGAGCATGGGGGGGGTTAGTTATATAAGTCGAATTTGATGTGATTGCACTTTGTCATTGTTATTAATTTATTTGAAGAACTTAGAGCAGCTGTTATGTTGATTAACTACCTTCTTAATGGGGTTGTTAGTTCAACTTCTTATCTGCATTTATAGGTAGAAAGTTTGTTTGCCGTATCCTGATACGGTCTGCGTTTGACCAGGACAATCGCTCAAACCACTTGGAAAATGATGGTCGTGAAGGGATTTCCAATCAAGCATATTCTACGTATGTATTTCGGATCCATTAAGAAAAATGGATGGCTTAGAAAGTATATGAAAATAATCAATAGATGGATGCTCTCCTTATCACATTCATGCACGGAAATATCTCCAAAATATCACACAAGGAAAAAAAATATATATATATATATGATCGTGTGCAGTCCGCTGTAAAATGGACCCCACACATATTAGATTGTAATGAAACTTTATACACTCATTTATCCATATATAAATCATACTTTAGACGGTTTAGATGTTGAAAAAACCACTTTAAACTTGATATTTACATTAAACTATTTTATTACGTTGATTTTGCACCATTTTAAGATGAAGACTACACACATGTTGGATTTGGATGAAAATTGGTATGGTAATAAAGTGAACAATTCTAAATACAATGGGTGGGGCGGATTTATGGGAAATGATCAGGTGGGGCCCACAGTGCATGGACTGCACGGTGCAGTCGCATGCACTGGATCATGTCCGGACATGTTATTACGATGGATCGAGAGCATTTTCCATTCCTGAAAGAAAGGACAAACGGATGAGTAGCTATAAGGTTTATCTAATGCTGCGGGGTCAAAAAAGAGATGATGCGGAAAAGGGGTGTACATGCATGCACGCGAGAAGTCAATAGCTGATACAACCACAAAACGTGAAAACAAGACGTGATAGATTTCAGCTAGCGTCGACGGAGAACAAACTAAATTGGTGTTGAATTTGTCCAAAATCGGACTGCTGTTTCCAGACAAAAATGACATAAAACAGCGAATAAAGAGAGGAAATAACTAATGCAAGAGCCAAATCAACCACGCGTTTTACCATTCGTTTCCACTATTTATATCAGTTACTTGCACGTGCCACACACCAGATTTCACGTGCTGCTATCAAAGCACGATTCCTATCAACATGGACAGCCAGATAACTCACTGCAGGGATCGAACTGCTGAAGGCTACCGAAAAAATTAAAGTTTTTTTTTTCTTTCTTTTTTAATAGATAGAATAGAGAAGAATGATTTTGTTAACCTGAGTTAAGTAAATTACTTACTTGATCCACCTTAGAAATCCTATTTACAACAATTTTTTTTATTTTTTTTCTTCGTGCACTTGTTTATATAAGTGTATGTAACATATATACCAAGTTTTACCATTTTTGAATATTTTTATCTATTTTTTTATATTTTTAAACATCTATGTGTATATATGTATTTAAAATACTCTTATTTTTAAAAATCTAAAAAAATATATACACATATTCAAAAATGGTAAAACTTGATTTATATATTAAATACACTTAGATAAACAAGTATATAAAGAAAAAAATATAAAAAATTATTTTAAATAGGATTTTTGAGGGGGGTTAAGTGAGACATTTTATTTAGCCCGAGCTAAAAAGATCATTCTTTTAGTATAAATAAGGGATAAATATGCAGACTGTATTACAACTATTGGGCCAAAGTGCTGTGATAAAAACTGAAAAGCCATTGACAATTTGGCATTCCACGTGATAATAAACCATATCGATTCTTCATTAACTTCTCTATTTTGGACCAAAATAATTCTATCAATTATGACAAAAACTAGAGTTACGTAAAATTGAGGTGTGTGCATTCACCAAAACAAAAACCAATAAAAAAAAAAGATTTGCGTTCGACGTGAAATAAAACGAAGGCGAAATAACATGTCTATTCTTTTACGCCACTTTTGAGAATGGTGTAACATTCTAAATATTAATTTTAGTAAAGTCATATTATTTATTGATGCCTAATCATTTCTTCTTTCAATAAGACCGAAAGGCATCCAATGCCGAAATCAAAATTTTTAATCAATCTTCTACTTTATCTTTGGTCTTCAGTTGTTTGAATATGTAATAACTTATCAGTGATTTACTTCTATAATTCTATCCAATTCTATTTTCCTTACTAAAATAAAATTTACTACCTTTGTGGAGAATGTATGGCTAGGGGTGCATGTGGGTCAGGTTCTACCCAACCCTTTTGAACCGGATTGGATTGGGTTGGGTTGGGTTGAAAGATATGTTGAAGAAACTGGGTTAGGTTCAACCGTTTTTGAATTGGGTTAAAGTTGGGTCGAAAATTCGGTTAGAGTCAACCCATCTTAAAAAAACCTAACCCGTTTTCCTTTCCTGCATCGCAGACTGACGCCGGAAGCTAGCAGCAATCATTGTCCTCTGCAGCTCTACTTCATTCCCAACTGCGAAAACACGCCTGTTGTCATCTTTCGGACTAAAATCCATAGCCGACAGATCCCTTCCCAAATCCAACAAGCTGCAGCACCAAACATCCCATACGAATTGTGATTTGCGAACAAGATTGCTTTGGAGTTATTCAGTAAGCCAAAATTCTGATCGTTGAATAATTGAGCAGAAAATGAAATTAGATAATGCTTTGAACTCTTGAAGTGCTATGCTCCCTTTTTCTTTCTTTTTCTCTCTGAGATGGAAGTAGATGACGATTTGAATCTGCAGCCATCGGTCATGATTTCAATGAAATACCCATCCCTGCCGCCACCATTTTCCCATGGATGTACACAATCTAATGCTTTTTACCATGGCCTCCATCCATCCCAACCGTTCTAATTTACACATTCATACATGCAGTTCCTTTTTTTTTTTTTCTGGAACACAAATCCTGTTCTTGAAACATCCTAAAACTAAAAGCAATGATCCCAGAACACAAATTCAGCATCTGCATTCGCGTATGATCGTCCACATGGAAAAAAATCCATGAAGAAAGGCGCTTAAAGAAAGCATTATAATAAAACCGAACGGAGGGAAAAAAAAAGTCAAATCCTTAAAATCTCATTTCCATCTAATTTACGGTGTAAATTGTTCAACTTTAAAATGTTTTAGTACCACGGGAGATGCATTATTTGTTCCCAAATGATGTATAAATCTTAAGAAAAATAGAAACTTTTGGCAATTTGCCTGAAAATTTGGGTGTAGAAGTAGAAATGAATCCAAAATGATTTTATTTCGATGCCTTTAATTTTTTAATATTTTACGAAAAAGAAAATTATGTATGTTATTTTATTATTTGAGTGGCATTAGCATGATTGTAGTATATAATTATCTTATTATGTTAATTTTCTTATAAAAAGTTTAATTAAATGGATGATTGTAATACTACTGAAATTTTTAAATATATTTGTAATGGAATGAATTAGGTTGAAAAGTTTGTACATAGTTGGGTTGGGTTAGATTGGGTTAGGCTGATTTGAGTTAAGGTTAGGATGGGTTAAGTTGGAGGCTTTTAAAAGTTGAATTTGATTGGATAAAAATGGGTTGGCCAACCCAACCCATGCACACCTTTAGTATGGGTTGTCATGGATCAGCTTCAAATCGATTTTTTTAATATATAAATCGATTTTATATCTGCTAAGTGGAATGTAAATGGACTTTCATCTCAGAATTTAATATAGCTTAATCAATGTTAAGATTTCTACAACCTGCTTGTCTGGAAATTTATTATCCCCACCTAATAACTAAATTAGATTTAAAAAGGTTGAATGCACCAACCTTGCTGTTGGTGGAGCGTTCGGAGCAGAGGTCTAGAGTTCGAATCCCATCTTGAGATTTCGAAGAAAATTTGTTGTGGGAGCAATTGGTCTCTCATTATGATATCCCACATCGGTTAGAAAGAGAGAGGGAACCTGGTCTATAAGTGGAGGCCGCTGGAGTTACACTATCGAGGCGCCTTTTGGGAAAGAACCGGAGTGTGAACCCAGAAGGCCAAAACCGTGCGGGCGAGGCCCAAAGCAAACAATACCTACGACAGTAAGGGTCGAGGCGTTACATAATGGTATCAGAGCGCAGAGCCGACTCCCGATGTCCTGCTGGTGTGTCCAGTGAGGGCGCTGGAGCCTCGAGGGAGGATGAATGCGATATCCCACATTGGTTAGGAAGAGGGAGGGAGTCTGGGCTATAAGTGGAGGCCGCTAAAGTTACACTATCGATGCACCTTTTGAGGAAAGACGTGAGCGTGAACCTAGAAGGACAAAACCGTGTGGGTCAGGCCTAAAGTGGACAATACCTGCAACAGTAAGGGTCGGGGCGTTACACAATGGTATTAGAGCCGACTCCTGATGTCCTGCTGGTGTATCCAGCGAAGGCGCTGGAGCCTCGAGGGGGGTGAATGTGATATCCCACATCGGTTAGGAAGAGGGAGGGAATTTGGGTTATAAGTGGAGGCCGCTGGAGTTACACTATCGCAGCGCCTTTTGGGGAAAGACGGGAGCGTGAACCCAGAAGGACAAAACCATGCAAGCGAGGCCCAAAGCGGACAATACCTACAACAGTAAGGGCCGGAGCGTTACACCCGTTCAGTTGGTGGAAGCTGTGTCTTCCAAATTCTTTGGTGGAGTTGTGTCTCCAGATTTTCTGGAGAAGCTGTGTGTCTCCCGATTTGTATGAATGTCTCAAAGCTTCAGTGTAACATGCGTTGAGATGTATATAAATATACCCATAAAAAAAAGGTCGAATGCCCTAAAAATTCAGGGAAATGGTTATTTAGAAGTTCACATTTATGTAAATGTTAAATCGGTTCAAGTGGGCCGATTTTCACCATTTTATGAATTCTTTATATGCACTTCATTTATTATTATTATTATTATTATTATTATTATTATTATTCAATAATAAAATTTAAAAATCATTTCAATTAGAAGTTTGCATAAGGCTTTTATTGGGTAATGATGTGGGTTTGACTTCTCATGGTTAGAGTCCGACTTTATTGCCTCCTCTGTAAATAAGTGGGAACTAGTCCGGTTCAATATTTACTTACATGTTAATAATTCCTATGTGCATTTTTCTCAAAAAAAAAAATTAATAATTCCTAAGTGCAGAGTATGCGGACTGCCCTTTTCTAAACGGGTTACAGGTGAGCAATGTTTTAAAAATCGAACCGGGGACTGAACCGTTTTTATGTCCGGTTCAGGTCCAACCGGTTCAACCGTTGTTCAAACCGTTTTGAACCGTGACGTCAGCATGACATAATTATGACGTAATAATTATATTTAATTTATTTTAATTATTTCAAAATTAAATTAAATATATAAATTCTATGTAATATAAAAATTACACTTGGCATCAACAATACATTCAAGTACATCATGTAATTCAAGAAAAAAATAAGAGTACACTAACCTGAAATAGGTGCAAGTCTTTAACCTTTTTTTTTCCTATATGGTTGATCAGAATATCTGCAATGAAATTTCAAATATTAGTGAAAGGACATAAGATATTTAGAAAAAAATTAATTTTACTTTACTTGAAGAAATTAACCACCTAAAAATAAGAAAAAACATTTAAAATTGTACTATAATTGAAAATGTTCAAATTGCTCATCATCGTTCAATTTTGAGCAAAGTTTAACTACGATTTAGGTTTAAAGTAAGTACAAAACACAAACTGAATAGAAATATATTTGAGATATCTAATTCAAAAAAAAACTTCAAAGTTGATATCTTCAAAATATCCAAAAAGAAGCATCTCCACAATTGCATCTTCATGAGTTTCCTCAACCTTCTCTATTTTGTTTTTGATCTTCTTGGATTAGCATTGACCCTATTAATGGATATTACAATCAAATATTAGTCTTTGAAATAAATTTTTACGAAAGTAAAAAAAAACTAAATAATTAAAAAAGAAGTTTACAAAATATTACCAAAATGCAGGCTTTTTTATTACCAAAATGAAATTATATAAAAAATGCAAAGCTTCAACATTCAATTCAAATCATGCACACTACTAGCATTTAATCAAAACCCATGCACATGCACGCGCACATGGCAAACTAGTAGTCTGGTACGGTGGTACCTCGGATTGGGTATGAGTTTTTTTCCCCTGAAATGGATGATGTTGTCGACGCTGTCTTCTTCTACAGTCGAATCCGACGATGAGGATGAGGCAGAGCCAGTGCAGGACAGGAGGAGGCGTAACAAGTGGAAGAGGCAGAGCCAGCGCAGACCAGCCTTGGACTGTGGATGAACTGGTGGAGGCCACTGTAGTTGTTGCCGCCTCGCCGGACGACGATTCTCGCCGACGGAAAGATGGAGAAATGGGCTACCGGCGATGGGTTCTCAAAACCTACGGTCTGTGAGAGAGGGGCTGAGTGAGCGGGAATCGAAACGGGAGGTAGGGACGGGAGAGATGGGACCTTGCCGGACGTCGATTCTCGCTGCTGATGGATGGGGAAAGGCTGCCGACAATGGGTTCTAGAAACCCTAATGCGGAAGAGATGATTGAGCGGGAACGGGAACAGGGAACAGGGGCCAGGGCGCCAGGCAGAGCGGGAGTGCGAGACCTTGCCGGATGTCGATTCTCGCCGGCTGACGGATGGGGAAAGGCCGCCGGCGATGGGTTCTGGAAACCCTAATGTGGAAGAGAAGATTGAGCGGGAACGAGAAGAGGGAACAGGGGCTAGGGCGCCAGGCAGAGCGGGAGTGCAGGACGGGACTGGACGAGACGGAGCGGGCCCCGCGTGATATTTTTATTTTTATTTTTTATTTTATTTTTTTTAAAACCAGCGAACCAAACCGCAGTTCAACTGGTTTTCACGGTTCGACCGCCCGGTTCAAACGGTTCGCGCGGTTTTCTTCAAAATCCAAGAACCGGACCCAAACCGAACCGCTAAGCTGCCGGTTCGCGGTTCGACCGGTCGGACCGTCCGGTCCGGTCCGGTTTTCAAAACACTGCAGGTGAGTTCCACACTAGGAAAAGCTAAGCCCAGTGAAGTCAAACCCTTCCATTCTAATTTGTATCATGCTAAAGAGTTGCTAAAAAATGTAGATACTCGTGATCTTTGATTAGAGGACATAAACGAAAGCCTATAATTAAGAAGATACAAATATTCAATGGCTTAATTAAGTTAAGAGGGATGAGTCAATGGCAATGCACGAGAGAATCCCACACATATCTGTTGCGGGTGCGGGCGAGATATTTTTGGGTCGCATTCATTCATCTCCTAGACCAAAGATTACGATGATTTATCAAGTCAGGGAAGGGACGGCTCCGATCGTTCGGTCGGTGAATGGTCGTGATTCTTCCAGAAGCGGCTGCGTCTGAGCAAGACGGGGCCGCTTGTTCCCCAGCAGCAGCATCGCGGCCGAGGAGGTAGAGGAGGAAGACGACGGGGACGAAGATGAAGGAGAGGCAGCGGCAGGAGGAGGAATGGCAAGTGCGGGCTTGTCGAGGACGGCCTTCAAAGCCTGATGGATGGCGAGGCGCTGGCGCTCCTCGTCGCACTCATCTCCTCCGGATCCTGATCTCATCCTCTCGATGAGAAAGACGCTCTTAGTTCTCCCTCCCAGCGTCGCTATCTCGGCTCTCACCGGTCGGAGCCTGAGAGAACGCAGCGCGCCGTTGAGGTCGGAGAGGAGGCTCGGTCGGTCTTCGCAGCAAACGGAGGCTTTGATCAGCGATGATCGAGGGTCAAGATCCAGCGTCACCTCGTCCGTCTCCGTAGGCAGCAACTTCCAGATAATGCCCCCGCCAGCAGAGGACGCCATGTCAGCAGCATGTCGACGTTTCAACTCCTTCACGTGCTGGACTACTTGCGCCAGCAACGATGCTTTGTCCCTCTGACGACAGAAAGGAATAGATTTTATAGATATACATATATGACGCAGCATGACGGATCCAGTTATCCTCTGGTCTCTGCTCTTCGTACCAGTATGGCGTACGTCAGACTGTAAATGACATTGATCCACCATTCTATGGGAATTCAACCTCTAGGTGATTTGTAAATAAAGTTACTTAGTTGGAACATAATTGTAAATGTATATATATATAGATATATATAGTTTCAAAATTCACAAATAACTTCACCTAATTTGACTATAATTGTAAACATCCTCATGTCATTACTATGTTATCATGATGTGAGTATATTTGCAAAGATATGTAAATTATGTAGGTGTATTTAAAATTTTAAAAATTAAGTGAGTATATTTAGTTTTTACAAATATACTCATGTAGTTTGCAATTCTTTGCAAATATATCCACTCATAACAGTGCAGTAACGATATCATAATGATGTAGGTATATTTGTAATTATAGTCAAACTATGTAGAATTATTTGCAATTTCTGAACCTATATGAGTATATTTGTCATTATGGTCAAATGAAGTAGGTATATTTGTAAATTATCCTTTTTACCAATATGTATATCATGAATACTTCTATGAAATTCGTGACACCTTTTTTATTTTAAAATGTTGTTCCTTGATGAAAAATTCAATCCATTCATTGTATTTAACACTATTTTGTTTAACTAAGCGACCAAGTTTCATCCTAATCAAATATGTGGATAGGCCAATTTACTTAAAAATAGATGCATTTATGTGTAAATTATCAAAAAATACTTATATTCATTCACACATGTATTAAAACATCACAATACTTAATGAGATCATTTATCTACACGTTATTGATATTTTAGCTGATTTGGATGTTGAAAAAACTACATTAAAGTTGATATTTTAATATTGAGCTATTTTATTATATTAATTTTACGCATTCATAGATGGGACCCATATATAGTAAAATTAAAAAATAAAAGAGTTTCCATGATACTATAAATTATGTAAATATAATGGATAGAGTAAATTTTTTTATCGAAAATTTTAAAAATGGAGGGGGTTTCATAGAAGTGTCCTCATATGTATGTCTGTATATATATAGAGTTGTTATGATGCAGTACCACTACACTGGAACAGCAGTATATTTGCCCAAAAAAGGACCCCACGCATATTAAAATGCAATGAAAATTTATACAATTACATTGTATTTGCAAATGGTTTAAACATTGCAAAAATTACTTTAAAGTTGTTATTTATATCAAATTATTTTATTATATTAAATTTGTATCATCTTCAGATGGGGTCCATATATATCCGATTAAAATAAAAATTGATATGGTAATAGAATATATTATTATAAATACGATAGGTAGAGTGGATTATAATTTTATGATTGTGCGGGGCCTATTCTGACGCCACTACTGCGTTGCACCTGAATATTCCTCATCATATAAATTAGAGAGCCCATCATATATGGACAAACTATACCATAATTACGTTACAATCCACTACAAAATGGGCCCTTCATATATTAAAATGTAATAATATTTTATGCAATCATTTTCCATATAAATATCATAATTTGGATGATTTAGATGTTAAAAATATCACTTTAAACTTGATATTACATTAAATTATTTTATTATATTGATTTTGTACCATTTTAACATGGGGCACTACACATGTTAGATTTGGATAAAAATTGAATACTAATAAAGTAAATAATTTTAAATACAATAGGTAGAATAGATTTCTTATTTATGATCAAGTGAGTCTCACAGTGCATTTGACTGACAGTCCAAATGCAGTTAAATAAATTCTCATAAATTAGATTCAAAATAGCAATATTTTAAGCTGGTGATCTAAAACTAGTAAAAAACAGCTGCGTTTTTCTTGCTGGGAGGAGCCTGGTCTCTCTTTCTTTTATTCCTTTTTTCTTTTTTTATTCCCTAACGAAGCGTTGTCCCGTCTCTTGAGCGGTCGCTGAAGTTGTAAAGATCGTACTGAAATTGGAAGCACGGCCACTACATAGTTTCACCAGCTCGATTGCTTCTTAACTTAATTTTTTTTATTTCCCACATAAAATAAGTGCACTACAATAAAATATTTTTATGAGATTTGGCTGCTATTTGCCGGCAAATTTAAACGGTTATATCATATATTATTATTTGCTGCGTTTGATGGAAAGAAAGAACGGCTGCATTTATGGTGTGTTTGGCATTGAATAAAAAAATTTTATGTAAAACTTTTTGAAATGAGAGAAGTGATATAATATAATAAGGGTAATGATAAGGAATAGAGAGAATAAAGTTAAAATAGATAGATGAGTTGTATGAGTAATTATGGAGAAATGATTATAAAGTAGAGTAATTATTTAGGAAGATATGAATAAATAATTAAAAGTATGATAATTGTGAAGAATAAAAAGTTTTAGATTAAATTGACAAATTTTCATGATTGCAAAACATACACATAATTAAACAGTACCATTCATAAGCAACTAACTAGTTATAACCAAAAATCAATCATCTAGAATCATGCTATGTATGGCGAAAAGTCAGTTGCATTTAGTGACATCTGTTGTATCGATGACAGATACTTCTATGTTGTGGATATCTTTGAAGATTTTAATGATGTAACTCCATTTGGGCTTACTCTAGTGGTTAGATACTTCTACGTTGTAGAAATCTTTGAAGATTTTAATGATATAACTTCATTTTGGCTTACTCTAGTGATTACATTAAAACCTAACGTACTTATCTTATTTAAAATCTCTTGTTCCATTATATCAAAAAAAAAAATCATTTCAATCAAAGGCTTAAGTGGGTCCTACTTAAAAGCATATATAATCATATATAAAATGTGAAAATACTTAGATTATTTATAGACCTATTGAAATGATATATTAATTTGTAGGATCATTTATCTTCAAGGGAAAATAGTTCCATATTATAAATATTTTTTTTACAGCAAGATAGTATAAATATATTTTTTGATGTTCAAGATAGTATAAATATTGAATTAACAGATTTTCTACAGATATATAAATCAAATAATTGTATTATAGTTTTATAATTTTGTCATTTTTATAAAATGCTGTCCTGCAAATATTTAATTTAGAATGGTAAATTAATTTTTTTGACCAAATGGTTAATTCAAATTTGTTTTCGATGAGAATGGTGAATTAAAATTTGATTTAACTATATAAAGGTAAGCCTTAAATCGAGTGAGACGACACCTAAATCTTTAATAACGATGGCAATATAGACGTAATTCCTACAATTAGTGTATAGAAATATTGTCCACCTAGTTGTTTTAATCATTCCCTGTGTATAGGATATGAATTACGAAGTGTTTGGTAAATGACAAACAAAATGAAATGAGTATGAATATAAAAGTTATAGGCATTAATTATCTAATTATTTGACTTTTTATTTCTATATTATTTTTCATCTAATTACCTATCTATTTTCCACTTTATTTATTTTACCTCTCTCATATCCCATCATCTATCTAAACAAGTAGATTATCTCAGCATTTACTAATGTAGGTTTGGCTTTTGTGCAACATAATAGAAGGAAAGTATGAGGATTGAGGAACTCATAAAGTAGTCAAAAGAAGTGTAAGATGGTGGTTGTACCTTTTATACACTTAATAGCTAGCTAACATCCGGCGTGGTGAATAGGAAACCACCAGATGGAAAGCTGTGCGATTCTCATTTTCTAGAGCTTTTCGCCATTTGAACTTGTACGATCTTGTAGACTGTACATATGATTACGAACATGCATGGCCGTGCTGAGCGTCCTCGACAATTTATTCAATCAACTTAAACGAATTCAACCGTTGAGATTATTTTATATCTTTTCATTCCACGCACGTGAAGTGAGAGAGAAACTGATCATCGAGCAAGCAACTTACTTTGGTTAAGTTGGGAAGAAGCGTCCTCAATCTCGCAAGATGGCCATTGATACGCTCCCTCCTCCTCTTCTCCGCCTCGCTGTGGCTCTTGCACGCAGCAGCAGACCTCATCTCACCCGTCAATCTCGACATCGAACTACCACCACCACCGTCCACTGCAACCCCCCGTCCGTAGTCCATCTGAAACATATCCCTTATCCTCCTCCGCTCAGCTCGCCAGATTATAAAAGCAGGGAACGAAAGCAAATCCTTCTTAATATAGAAATGCAATCCCACCTCGAGATTTTTCCCAAGCAAAGCTCAGATATGATTTTCCTTCCTTGGGGGAGCGATTTCCGCTGCGAAATCCGTTGGCGCTTTAATAAGCCAGGATTTGAACCGGAAGGGGGGTAAAAAGGCAGTAAAAAAAAAAAATTTAAATGGTAAATTTTCTCTTTATTTGGATCGGAAAGGGTAACATATGCAAAAGGGTGGGGGTAATATTTTATGGTCAGAGAGCGTAACATGGAGCAATCATTTTCGACCGCATTACGGCGCCTGCAGCTTTTGGAAGGTAGGAAAAGGAGCCGACAATTCCTTCTGCATGCATATGCGATATGCACCTTCTCTATCCCTAGTCCTTCCCAGTGCCCTCTCTCACAAGGCCTACAACCCCTACCCTTGCTGTCTCTGACATTTATCCACTCCTTTTTACCCCGCTTGCGTCAATATTATCGCTTTTTTTTTTTTCCCCCTTTTTATACTCCGGCAGAAAATCACAGAATGCGATGGATGGTAAGCTTCTGTCGGCATCCTATGACATACGATTCCCATATGCTTCTGTAGACTGATGTGTATGAATGTTCTTTGCATATCCACGTACATTTTCTTTCGAGTGTGTTTAGAAAGTAGTAAAATATTTGAACAAAAAAAATTTTGTGTAAAAAATAATAAATTAATAAAAAATAATATGATATGATAAAAATTATTAAAAAATAATGTGATATGATAGAGGTAATGATGATTTATAAACAGAATATATAAGATGAAAATAGATAGATTAATTGTATGGATAGTTGTGTAGAAATGATTAGAAAATAGATTAGTTGTATATAAAAATGTAAATTCCTTCAAAAGATGCGCAAAAATAATTTTAAAATAGAATATGTATGAAAAGTGAAAAGTTTAGTTTAACATTTTTTTCAAATTGCCATATACCCTCAAAAATTCTAAGCTATGTGATTGAGCAATGGCTGTGTGTATGTGAAACATCAAATCGAGCTGTCTTTCCTTATCCATATTTTTATCAATCAAAAAAAAAAAAAAAAAAAAAAAAAAGGTATCCCAAGTTGTTCTGCTGGTTTTGGCTAGTTTTCGACTTCCTAATCCACTACGTGCTGTCGCTTGCAACCACCGACGCAATACTCGTTCACTTGGTACGTCTATTGGATGATAGATAGGAAACTTTGAGGCGTCCATATTAATTCTCAGCAGCGTTCCTAATGTGGGCCCCATGCATTACAAAAATTTGATTTTTGGCAATTAAATTTTTTTAACAAAAGATTAAATTTTGATTACTAAAAAACTCGTTATTAATAATTTGTAACATATTTCATATAGCAACCACTGAGAAAAAATTGATTGCCAATAATTCATGTTTTCGTATTTAGACCACCAAATTTTGAATTTGGTTTTTAAAAAATTATTATAAATAAGAAAAATATTTCTTACTTAGAAAAGCATCACGGTAAATAAGGAAAAAAAAGCGTTGTCATGAGCAAAAAAATGTCCTTATATATGTATTTACTTTGCTAATAAGAGTGGCCAAAAATGTAATTTTTTTATAGTGACGTGTGACGATTCATAGCTAATCCAGATATATTCAATTATGTATATTCTTTTCATAAAAAAGGGAGGGCTATAAACGGTCGTGATGAATGGATCGAGCATGTACCAACTCATTTCCAGAGGTAATTAAAGAGACAATAGGGCAGTATCGCTTTCAAATGGAAGATTTGTGCCCGAAAGCAATCACACTGCTGGGCATGAGTCAAGGGGAGGGCCTCGATTTTGTCTTCGTCCTATCCTCAGTCCTCATCCGCCAACCAGGCTGTGGGGTCCACACCTGATTCCTTCCACCAAAATTCAAGTGGACACCCCTCGATCTTCGGCACCCGTAACCTCTACTGTTTTACATAGCTCCATATACTCCCAAAATCAAAATGGACCACCGCGATTGAGCTCGCTATGTATTAGAGAAATCCAGGCTAGCTCTTGAATCACCAAAACAAGCGGCAGCTCAGATGCATGGGATCGATCATCTTTGCAAGGTTAGGACTCGTTCCATCCGACCACCAGATGTGTATCTTTATAACTACCTACTCGTTTAATTCGTGCAATGTGACTCTGGATGCAATCTCTCAACATGTTTGTCCACTCCAGCCAGCCACACTCGGGCTTGTTTTTTGCTTTGTACGTGTGTATGTGTCTTCGTTATCTTCTGTCAGGGATAGCTAAAGTCTATATTTTGGGACATTCAGAAACACGCGTGCTCGCCCAGAGAGAGAGAGAGAGAGCTGGCTTACTGCACCACTGTGGGTGTGGGGGCTGCCTCCTATTTCAACAATTTCAACGTTGGTGGGTTTGGTGGTCCACGTAGCCCAGGCTGTTAATGATACATTGCTGCGGCTTGGGCACCAACGTATGCCCAGGTATTGAGGAGGACAACGCCTGGTGGACGGCAGAACCATGGCATTAGATCACCGTTGCCTAGAAATTTTCTGAAATAGCTCGCGGCGATTCATCATGATTTTACCTTTTCTTTCTTTATTCGCTATCATGAAGCCAACCAAACATGCACTTGAAACGGACAGACCAATGGAATATTGCACGAGGAAGATGGTGGAAATTTGCATTTAAGAAGTCATTCACAGCCCCCCATGAACAAGCCAAAACATGAAACTTGGCCCGACAAGCAGAATGTTGTCATCAGCAATAAGCAGTACTGATGCACGAGGACCCGTGATTCCTCTGGTTCCTTGGAATACGTTGCCACGGAGTAGGAGCTCATGATATTATATACACACATCTGATTGGAACACTGGAATATCCCTCCGACGAATCGGATCCAACGGTGGATATTTGCTCACACAGCACAAACCAGGATCTGAAGTGGTTCCAAGTGACCATCATTTTCGAAATCGGTTTGATTTTATTAGTGTATTTTTAGGTAAAGTGCTATTTAAAGAGAACATATCAATCATCACCATAAAAGCATCGTACAAATTTTTGCATGCATCCGTACTTTAATTTGTGGATGTCTGCGTTTCCATTCTTTAACCCCTCTTCTAATCCGCAGTTGAGGGTCCGTTCCTACTACTTTGGCTATTGATGCTTTAGCTGCAAATCGGAACACAAGCTAGCACCTTACCGTTCCAAACTGGAATAGTAACACCCATCCCGCGATGGGATCTTATGAGTCCCTGAACTTGCAGAAAAACTCATAACTTGGAATTTCAGATAGTTGCTTACATCAGCATGTCATTAGATATCCCCAACTCGATAGTCCTATAACACCAGCGAATGGAAACTGGATCTTATGGGCAAAGGTGGCTGACTGGCGCTTTCGAAACCTGAAGCTTCTGTGCTTAGAAGCTGCATCCTCCTGTAATTAAAACACCGAAGCACATCTTGCACAAATCCTCCACCATACAAATTAGTGAAGCATTGAATGAAAATGCCCCTTCCAGTGCCAAACACAAGCTCATTATGATCCGATGCAAAATCTGCCTTCTCCCAGAAGGTTGATCTGCTCATCGGACACGCTTTACATGCATGAAGAATGAAGAATGATTCATTTTGTCCATATGACGAGCACAAGCAGTATCTTTAACAAGAAATCAAATTCAATAGCAACCACCTTGTGAACGACCCAGATGGCACGATCATGAACACCGCAGCTTGTGAACGGCTCAAGTCAGAATTCCTCTTTAAGTGTGTGTGTGTGTGTGTGTGTTTACACACAAATCTTTTTAAATTAAGATTTTTCAATTTAAAACTTCTCTCCATAACTACCCTACTTTTCAATAATTTCATTTCATTTTTCCACATAATTATCCTACTTTTCAATCATTTCTTCATAATTTTTAAATAATGACTTTATTTTTCAATCATTACCCCTATCATATCACATCATTTTCTCACATTTAAAAAACTTCTATACTAAAAACTTTTATCTCAGAAGTTTTATCATTCCCAAAAACACCTTAAATCACAATAAAAATGTCATAACAGAATTTCAACAGAAACGCCTCTTTGTCCCACCGATAGGCAACTGAGCTCGTGCACAAGCCAGAGATGACTGGAAATTTTCACCTGGCAGATAATGTAAAATGGTAACCATAAGATGACTTTCCTCCTGTTCATGATAGATCTACCCCATAGAGAAGTGCATAGCAGCAAGACCGATCTACTCCATCTTAGTAGCCACCAATGAGCCCTGCCTTGAATTGAACATCTGTGCCCTACAGAATATTACAGAGTGCACATAGATTCTGACTGAAGTCACTATTGAAACCCCAATATAGATACTCACAGTTGCAGCACAAACATACAGGTACCTGTATGAGCAAGTACGTCATCTACATCAAAATATTCCTATTAAAGGATCTCTGAAGGAGAAGATAGATTGTCCCAATAAAACAAAAACGCTGCCAAGATGGATAAAGTCTGAGGAGCATAAAGTCCTCAAACCGAGGATGTGCAGTGCATGCTGATCTTTCAGTTTGTAAGTAATACAAGTGGGAATCATGGTTTTGAGCTCAAGATCCACTAGCAGTACACAAGCCACAATGAGGAAACTAGTTGAGTTTAAATTGCCATTAAGAGAACAGCAGTCCTGGAAAAGGGCATGGTGCATACTGAGTTAGCACACTAGAGGAGCATGGTCCACCAAATCATGATGCCCACTATTGGCGATGATGTCAAGATCATTTGTACATCAATAATGTGGCAAAAAATACCTCAGTGAATGGAATAATGAATATTAAATCCATTCTTGAAGAAAAATAGAACACATTATAAAAGAAATTTAAGCATAAGAACTTGTTCTTACTTTGGTGAAAACACACTCCAGACAAACAAGTGGTTCCTCATAAGCAGCAATATGAAGGTGAATGCAGCCAACACGATTGAGTTCAAGCTGAGGGGAAGAATACATGGAACTCCAATCATCATCTTGAGGTAAAAACCCAAATTTTGGCTCCTGGATGCTGATAGACATTTCATTCCCATCATGGGAATGTACATTGTCATAGCAAGAAGAAATAACAGAGGAGAAGCATAAGTAAGCATGAACACCAAGATACCAGCTAGAACAGTCGAATGACTAGAGATGCCCTGGTAATCAATATCAGCAACATCGTAAGCAGCTGTAAGATACTATTAGATTTTTATTTTCCCTTATACTACAAAAGACGTATTAATCCCAACCAAATTCATCAAGAAAGTTCGATTATCACCATGAATGCTCCAGCAAGATCAATCGTTGCTAAGGTGTTGCTGTTCCCCAGGCTAAAATGGCCTCCCATTCCCAAAAAGTACATTGTAGCAACCTGAAAAAAAAAAAAAAAAAACCACAAGAAGTCTACTGCTAAATATGGTTGTTGGTGTACACACGTGTGTGTGAGTGAGCTGCTTCGTGCAAGGCACCCAAGTATTATTATGGGCTAGATAATTTTGCAATACAGAAGTAAGTTCATGGAGTGATGAGAATAAGTTCAGAGTGTGCCTACCTCAACCCACTGCTTATGATGAGATTTACTGATTGAGAAATAAGAGAAGGTTGCTAGAATTTGCAGAAGCAGCATGAAGATGGGCAACGCATTTATTGGTTGCTGGAGTAGTAGCTGAAGTTGACACCAACATAATGTGCATGTCTGCCCAATTAAGCATGTAGAATCTCTGATTCCAACTAGTAACGACTCAATGTTCATATCAACAGGAAGCAAATCTGGACTAGGTTCCATATTCCTGTCAGTATTTAAGTATGGAAGAGGCACAATCCATGGTGATAACAGAGCGGTTCCAATCACTATCACTCCAACCATCATATATATTGCCTGCACAATTGAATTGGTACTAATGACTGCATGGTTTTCAGATTCAACGATATGATACAGTATCAGCACCACTGTAAAACACAATCCCATCTGAATTACACGAATGGCATTTTTCATTGACTTCACTAGAAAAAGAGCGAAGAAGCCAAAACTTATGACCAGGAACACAGATACTATCTGTAATGATTTTACACTCAGAATGCCAAAATCTTTGACCCAGTTTGAAATATCAGGTAGGTGAGTCCAATTCACACCGCCTTGGTGCCAGCCTCTCAAAATCCTTCCGCAAATCAGGACCAAAATAAGAGAACACAACTCAAAATGGGACTCATATCTTTTCTCATTTCTGTATGACTTGCATATGGGGACATTTTCTTCTTCTTTGTCTGTCTCACATGAACCCGATAATGGTTCTGCTGGCAAATTTTGAAGTGTCATACGCAGAAATATAAGAAACAAGGTAGATGTCAGAAAATACCATATATATTGCTCTTCCTCTACCATGGAGCTTGCACCAAGACTAAGAACATGAATTCCAACTGCAATACAGACAAAACTCTCGTCCAAGCGCCATTTCTTGTAGTAGTCATTTAAGACAGCAAAACATTTTGTTTCCATCAGACAAACTTCTCTACATAGCTGAAATAGAAGGCTCAGAAGTATCAAGCATGATATGAGCAATGCTGACACTCCAGAAGCGAGTAAATTAAAGGGCTTCTGCATGGAAAATTAAGAATAAGAATGTGAGTTTCCATGCCATAAGGTTAAAATACAAAAATATTTATGACTTCCAATGAAATTTATGTGAGAGAGAGAGAGAGAGAGAGAGAGATTTACATCAGTCACCCTCCGGGATAACCATTGGGTGCTTCTTCTCAAAAATTCATAATATGCTGCACTTGCAGACTGAATGGTGTCAGTATTATTAGATCTGCAAAAAGAAACTCAGTTGAACCCCAGGAAAGGAAACTACTAACTTTCGGCAGAAACTAACATAATGCACAATATCAGAAGGGAATTGCAATAAGCTTGAGTCTTACTGAGATTTCCAGAAGCTGTGTAAAGACATTGCTTTGGAATATAAGCAGCACAACTCATCTATCAAGCTGTCATTACATGTACCAACAGCCAAAGCTTTTTCATTAGAGAAAACAGTGCAGGGGGAGTTTCCACATAATAAGCCAGGCAACTGAGCTTGGAGTAACCTCAGCACCTGCCAAGAATTCAATTCTAGTGCTCGTAGCCTTTGCTTCTCTGCATTTCACGGACAATACCAGAAGGATCATGTTAGATGTGTCTTGTATTCTGCATATGGGTTGTGTAGTGGTTCTATATGAAAGTGCATAGTGAATATGCAAAAGAGTAGGTACTGGTTTTGCATAAGTGCCCATAGGAGACTTATTTACAAGTGTATCGGTTATGGGTTCACCGAAGCCTTAAGAGGTGTCCCCTTGCGGTGTGTGAGAGGTGATTATTAAAGTGTTCTTGTTTAGAGATGCGTGTGAGGCATCCAAGCAATGTGTGCAAGGCATTCTGTATGTATTTCTGTAACCCGTTCATTATAATGGATCATTAGTTCTCCCATGATTTTTCCCTTTTAGGTTGAAGGGTTTTCTATGTAGATCTTAGTGTCTTGTGTGTATAATATTGTAGTTGTTTATTTGGTCCTATTTTATTGTGTATGCTTTCTCTATAATCTGCATCAACCCGAATCACACTTCCTAACGAGTGGTATTAGAACTATGATTATGATTGTGATTTGAGAAGCAGTATTGGATTAATGTTTTTGATGGAGCAAGATCATGGTGGTGATGCTAAAGCACAGGATACATGGTGGATGCAGAGGATTAGCAGCCATGATCGGCTGTACTCAGAGATGACGGGCACAATGGAGCAACGGACGGCAAATCCGGGCGTTGCAATGCCATTGGGTAGTTCCAATCATCGGTGCGGCAATTGCTGGTGGCAGCAACCATAGTGGTGCATGTTAATGGATTCATTGTGGCACTAAATGAAGAAGAAAAACAGAGGGCAGATTTGGCAGACTGGCAATCGCAAATGGCTGCATGAAAGATGCAGTAATGGCTATTGCATTGGCGGCAGGCAACTGAGTTTCCAGCAATGATGGTGAAAACAGCAACAATGCAATTGGAGCAAGATCCTTTGAGGCAACAAAGAAGCGCCAGAAGGCAGTGGAGGTGGCCAATGACTAGCGGCATGAACAGACACCGACCGAAGACGAGAGACGATAGTAGGCGGCTGCCAGCGGTGGCTATGCCTGGACGACAACATTCAATGTTATGTGTGAGCATGGTGGTGGCTAGGGCAAACTAGAGTGATGGATTTTCATATTTTAGAAGATGATGTGCATGGATATGATGCACCGAAGGAGCACAAAAGCATGTGCACATGCGACTCAATAGTGATGATCCTGAAATTGAAATTTGGTGGTCCAAGGATGCTTTTCCAGGTTTTTGGGTGCTTTGAACACGTTAATAATGTCAACTTGGGCAAATTCTGCTACAATTGTGAGGATCTGATGAGATGTGCAAATCAACAGTGATATGATGATCAGAGAGATTATGATGTGTAGATCTAAACAAGACAAAGCATTGTGCTTCATATGAACAATGCAAATCAAGTGAATGCTACATCGTTGGATGTGGTCAGGTTGAATCAGGGAGATTGAGGTTAATCGAGATAAGTCAAGTTCGATCTAGTTTGAAATAACAGTTCATAAGCAGATATAGTGTGATCATACGATTGATGTTGTACAAAGATAGTTCAAATCATGGAGTGATGGGGTGGCGTGATGGACTTAACAGAGCTACGGATGTTCTGCATTATTTGACAGTATATGGTCGTGCTAATGCAGAGGATGCTTTGAGAGCACGTGGAGAAAGACTAATTTTGCCATGTTCTGCATTGGATAGTGATTATGAGATCCTGAAAATGCATTGGCATTAGATCATGTATTGAGAGTCTGGAGTCCTGTTAATGCGATGGTGTTGGAAAACAAATGCACTTTACATTATTTGTAGTTGATGCATATGAGGTGCTCGATCAAGCGCACAGTTGATTCGCTGATGCGGGTTGTTTGAGCATAAAGGTGAAGTGATCTCTCAGGAGGAGAGAGATGAAATCATGCTAAATGAACTAACTAATGAGTTGAAGAATGATTGAAGACTACTTGGTTTGATGTTCGCAGAATCCAAGTCGAAGTAGAGATCTGTAGGTGTGTGTCATGTATTATGCATATAGGTTATTTGTGTAACGGTTCCATGTGAGAGTGCATGTGAATACACAAGAAAGTGCATATTGGGTTTGTGCAAGTACCCATGAAAGTCTTATTTATAGGTGCATAAGTTACAAATTCAGTGGAAGCTTGAGAGATATCCCTTTAGAGCGTATGAGAGGGGATTATTAGTGTGTTCCTGTTTAAGAATGTGCGTGAGGCATTCCACGTGTATCTCTATAACTTGTTTATTATAGCGGACCGTTCTCTCTCCTCTTTGGTTTTTCCCTTCCAGGTAGAAAGGTTTTCCATATATATCTTGGTGTCTTGTGTATATAATTTTGTTGTTGTTTATTTGGTCTTATTTTATTGTGTATGTTTCCACTATAATCCGTGTCAACGTGAATCAAGTTTCCTAACAGATGAGATTTGTAAATTAAAGTGCTAAATACAAAAACTAAGCAACAACCATAGTCAAGGGTACAGATAATTTATATCAACCTAGATTGAAAGAGAACATTACCAAACAACAAACACTATGGTGCTACATCTACCCTGCTCCTCTTCTTGTATATATATACATATATGTTCTACTCATTCTCAACCTATGAGAGATGAGAATTTCGCCCATGTGTTTGATTATTAGTTGAAAAATATAACATAAATCTAGGTAACCCATTTGAATTCTAGAAATTAATAGTTAGAGTGAGTTCTTATGATGATATTGAAGACACATGGTTCTCATTAGATTATTGTTGTTTTTATTTTTCAAAATTTTGTACACTTGTGAAAACATAGAGCAAATATGTACAATACAAAAAGATGAGTACAACCTGTAAAACAACCAAGGATCCTTGGAATCAAAACACCAACATTATTTTTTGGAATAGGAACACCAAATAGAAGAGCCAATGTTGGTGCAATATCCACCTAGACAAAACCAAGATGAATTTGTTAAAATCTTCAATGTGAACATTGTCCCATCAACTTTAGGCACAATTCATGAAAGAAATCTCATCGCCATTATCTAAGATTTACTCTTATGCCATGTTAATAAATTGAAGACAAAGCCAAAACAAAATGACAAAGTAGTTTCTTCATTTAGTTACAAGGAAAAAGAGGGATGGAAACTGGAAAGAAATCAGGGGGAAGGAATCGTACATAAAAAAATTTCTACAAGTTTGTCTACCTGAAAAATATCAGTGTTGCTTGGTAATGCATAATCTACGACCTTGGATGGTACCCCAACAAACATAACCAATGAGTCAGTTTCTTCATATGAGGATCCTCCATGGTTACCACTGGCAGTCATTCCATGGTCGCTGACAATCATCTATTCACAAATTTCAGAATGGAAATGGCATCATTAGTAAAACCGTATTTTTCTTCAAACTCACACCATCAATATAACGAAGCATCATGCTTCAGCAAGAATATAGCCTCAATGCAGCAGTAGTAAATTTCGTCCTGCCAACAATATATCATGCTCAAAATGCATGTTATGAAATGCATGCGAGAAATCCAAGTTTCTAATTTAAACGCTTGTATAAGATAAATGTGGAATCTAATGTGAAAGAGTTTAATAAAACAAAAACCAAAAAAAAAAAAAGAGTCGAATAAATGATATAGCAAAACAAACATGTGAAGTGAAGGACAGCAAGGATAGTCCCAAGGGCTGCAGAAAGTTTAAAGATGATAAATCACCCATTTTCCATCCTGTTTCCTTACTCCAAGATGCATAGAACTACAAAGAAAACTAAATCCACAAGCTTGAAATGAATATAAATGCTACAAAATAAAAGCCATTCTTTGACAAACAGAAAGCTCGATGTCCATCATTGTTCAATGTTAGATTCGTAATACAATATTGCAGAAGGCAGGGCAGAACATACCAGAAGTGTACGCTTATCCAGATTATTTTCATCTAGGATCATGCTCTTGTGAATCTTCTCAATGACTTCATCCATCTCCTTCAATTTGGGTGGCATTAGAGCACTGAAATTAGTTATCATTGTATCAGTGGAGATATAGAACGGAGAAAAAGTCCAAATGGTGAGAGCATTTGACTGTTGAATGAGTGAGAAGACTGAATACTATACCTATAGCGCCCACCAATATGCCCAACATGATCTAAGCCAAGATAGTGAAGAATCTAAACAAAAAAGCTTGAATGAGAAAAGCACCCACAGTTTCCTATACGACAATTCAGACTTGACAAAAAACTGACATAACATTTTATGGACTAACATAGAGTATTACCAGCAAACAACAAAGTTAAACAACAAACATCAATATCATAGGTGATGCAGATGATTATCCACTTCCTAGCACATCCAAAAGGCTGCATTAGATAAGAATGTTTCGGAGGAAACTACAGCTAAAAACTACAACCAAAGAAAGATCTATTTTATTACCCATTTCACTTGGCTGAACTAGCTGAAAGCGACTTGACCAGAATGAAACTCGAGTAAAAAGATGATCTTTTAAGTGATAACCTACGTTGAACTCATCTTTTAGCCATTAAAGTTTTAAGGCGGAAGTCACTTGATTCAAGTACATGTAAAATGAATTGATCTATAAAAGAAAAATCAATCGACAACGAGAAAAACATGAAATCATCAAGTGCATAAAGGAATGAATGATAAACTGTGAAGATTCTAAACCTATTCCAAAAGAAAATAAGTAAAGATCATTCTAGGATATGGACCAAAAGCAGAATTTTGAACATGATGAATCTACTCCAGTCAACCAAGTGACAACTTTCCTAAATCCATTTCATCAAGTGATACAATTGATTCAGTCAAGCAATTGACATCAAAACCGAAAAAACCAAATGCACCAGTCTAAGCGGTTAAGGATCAAACCAACAACAATATGTACCAGAAGGTTCCAGTCATCATTGATCAGTTCATAATCCAAATGCCGACTAACATTGTGATCCACTTCCACCGTGTCTTTTACCTAAATAAGTGGAGTAAAAAGAATCAAAGTCAGCAACAGAAACAGAAAAGGGGGCCAAAAAAAAAAAAAAAAAACACACCCAAATAGTTTTCCACAAGCAAAATTCCTAAATTTTTTCTTTCCTTGGAATAGTAGATCAACTTCTGTCAGTTGAGCATGCATAAAGCACAACAACATAAGGCTATATCCATGTCATATTGTAAATAAAGAGAACTCACATAGAAACTACTAACTCTATCTTCTCTTATAAATAATCCTGGAAACAATTTAACCCAAGTCTCATCCCCAAGCATCACCATTCTCCAACCAACCTTATAAAGCAGATCTGCAGCATCAAATGGAGAAATACATTCCAAAAATATGAGGCATCTAACACAAATGGTCAGTAACATACCATAAGATATTTTTACACAAACTAACCCAAAAGATTGTCATCCAAAAAAGCTTGTGTGTTAAAATTGAATGCAACATCCAGGAAACCTCCAACTGCACCAGATACCATTGCCTGCAAATATAAAGATAAATACTATCAGCATATGATTCGTGTAACCATTTTTCCCATGAATTCAAGAATGCTTAAAGAGCTCCACCTTTAACCGAGGCATGGTAACAGTTGGTGGTGCTGCTCTTGCGTGATACCCAACTGCCCTTCCATCTAACAATAGAGATTGAGTGTACGGCATAGCATCCATCAGAGCCTTATTTGGGGACTGATCGCCCTTCCCCAGAACAAACTCCGCCGGCAGGCCATCAATAACCTAAACTGATGTAATTCACAATGATAACAAGACTCAAACTTTATCATTCAATCAATTGGAGCCATTTGGATGCTTGAATCTTTGAATGGGTGAATTTGGAATTCAAGCTGAAATTGAAATAGCCACCCTCTCCTTGGAGCATACACAGCTGTGTATCAAGTTCAAGAAACCCACGACAACGCTGAAAAAGACTTTCAAATATAATCTCTAGCAGAAGTTCCAGATTCATGAATTTGAACAACAACTTGAACTATTCAACTAAATTCAAGCATCCAAAAAGTTAAACAAAATACTATTAAAGCAGAGAATAAACGGGATGACCACCATTCAACATCGCCATCCTCGGTCAGAAACACTTACCATTAGTATCAATCGATCAAAGAAAGGAGGTAGCTCCGACATCTCCTGCAATTAGGAAACACCATTATCGAACAGGTCATCTGGGTCAATCCTTGGTCTAAAGGGCTGCTAATTAATCCAAAAACATGATGAAAGCCAAACAAAGTGGCCCACCTAATCACATAAGTCGAATTTTTCTAGCTATAAGAGATGGAAAACTGACCTGATACAGCGATCTAAGCTGATCGGGTGGCAGAGGTGTTGGGTCGCCATCTACGACCGGAGAGTCGCAGCTCGGAATTCGGTAGCTCTCGGGACCACTGAAACGAAAGACATCATAGAAATAAAATGGCGGGAGTGGAATTCCGGAACGTGATTTGCATCAGATCCGAATAAGATAGAGCAAATACCTGACGCCAGGAAGAGTGGGCTTGACAGGGAAAAACCCGAGGACGAAAAGGTAGACACCGAGCACCTGCAGCAGGACAGCGCCGATCGTCCATTTTGTTAAACTTCCGCAGGTTGGCGGCGACATCAACTCAGTTGCGAACCGAAAGCTGGAGAAGATGGCTTGCAGTTCCGCTTATAAAGTTTAGTTATTTGCACTTATCTCCACAAAGTTTTTGCTTTGAGCTTGCTATTTTATCCGATAACTATCAATTTTACATTTTTAAACATATTTAACAAAAATAGCCAACACGCGCCCAGCGCGGTTCGCTGCTCGTCTGCTTAAGGTCGAATCCCAGGGGGCAGCTTTTTTGGGAGCATTATATATTTATGTCTCCCTTAATAAATAAGAGCAATGTGTTTCCGGGTATTTGTATAGTTGCCCCTTCTAACTATGGGAATATTTACAAAGTATCTCTTCAAAGTGTGAGAATTATAAATGGGCTTAATTTGTAATATCAGATATCATGGTATAAATAAAACCAATAAAAAATATATACTTATTAAAAATAAAAAAGGAAACTGCTTAGAAAATGGCGCAACAAGGGCTTCAAAAGGAAATAATTAGATTCGAACGGTTCATTACATTTCAAAATGTCTTTAATTGAAAATACAAATTTCATGTTACGTTTCACAGAAAAGCATGTTAAAACTTAAAACCATTAAAATTTACCTTCGTATGTACTCCGCAACCATACCTTCTAATTTTTTCTTAGATTGTATCAGCATCCATCATCCCTTACTTTTTGCTCTGTTGTTCAAACATTCAATTTACTATGATGATTTTACTTACTTTACAACTAACATTGTGCATTTCATTTATGTTATCTTAGGAATATGACAGGTGCATTATAGTCAAGTAGTGCCACCTTCAAATCAAAGATGCATATACGCTTCATGCCTGTCAAGCATCGTGGTAAGCATGAAGGGGTAATGTCCCTTTTAGTCAAGTACCTCCATTGGTAGAGTATTATTTGATTTTTCTGTGTTATATGCACGGCTTTGTAATATTAGATAACTTGATGTGTATATGTACATTAAAAAAAAAGTGCCTACACCTAATCTTACAAATGTATAAAATAAAAATAATATAGTTATTCGAAAACAATTATAAATAGATTTAAATGTTTTTTCATAATTTAAACATGATTATATGTACTTCTACGCAAATCTCACCCATCCTTTTTTATTGAACTAATTTTTCTTATCGTGATAATAAGTGATAATCAAAGCACGTGATTTATTGGATTTTAATTTTTTGATCAATGTAGACCTCACTTCATAGTGCATACTATTAATCCTACCATATTTTCATTATCTTTAATTATAACTATTCTAAAACACGATGGCCACTGAGTACAGATTTTCCCTGTTGCAACAACGAAAAGGGTTCCTGCATGCAAGCGTAATAGTGAGAATTTAAAAAAGTCTTAAGTCATTATATTTTACATAAATCAAAGTCAAAGTCATCCAGTTAAACGTTTACTACAGTCAAATTCTAAAAAATTCTTACAATTTTTTTAAAAATCTTTCCTGAAAGATAACGACAAACTCCCCCCGACCTACACCTCCACTCGAACCCACACCAATGCTAAGATACCCGACGAAGCGACCCACGCACCTGTCCATGCGCTGGCAACTTCGTTCATTTTTACTTTTATATTTTAATTTTTTTTATATACTTCCATACGAATATCCAGTCTACATTTTTTAAAAATTTATTTCGTTCCATTCACCCGTTTACAACTTACCAAACTCTCCTCTTTTTTTTTTAATCAAGTAGCATATCAAGCGTAAATGTCGAACTCAGAAGTAATTATCAATATCATTTGTTCAGGGGATACAATTGTTTCTGGACGCATGCGTATAGAACTTCACATTGCCCAAGCAGCAAGTCGAAATTTCCAACTTGATACCAAGTTACCAACACAAGTTTCAACATCTCACAAGAAACATGAGTATTCACTTTACACATTCAATTGCTGCAAATCACATGTTTGAATTTTGACGTAGACCTGGCTTTGCTGTCAATGGCCAAAGTCTTCCCTGTCATATTTTAGCTTGAGAAGGGTAACCTACAATAACCCCCGGAATAAAAAATTAAAACAGCAATAGATTTTCTCCCATAAAAGGGTGTGATTAGAACATTTCGACTCACCCCAACTTGAGAGATGTATCAGAGCTATCATCATAATCTGGGGGACCACCAGAATTGGACCCGTTTGTGATAGTATCTGATGACTGACCATCTTCGTTCACCACCACATCTGAATCCATCATCTGTTTCTCGCCCTTTGACATCTCTTCAATCTGAGTAAAAGTCAAGAGACAAATAGATCACAGCAAAACAACTGCATGCGCCTATGTATCAATTTTCAGAATTTCCATCTCACGGTACTTTTTATACGCACGGAGGCAATCAACAAACACCTCTACGACAGCATGCTCAAGGACTCATTGCCACGGTAAAATTGGGCAGTTCTTATTGGTGGTCACACAATGCCAAGAGCCAACATGCAATGAGCCAATAGTCATTGTCAGATAATTCAATCGATAATAGCTGCATTTCAACGATTTAATGACCCAACCACCAAACGATTGCATCAAAAGATTCCAAATGCCAATAGTGTTAGCCATGCAGTGAATAGAGCATCAAAAGGAAAACAAATGGCACTCACTTGCTGTCGCAGACGCATGTTCTCTTCCATCAGTCGAACGCTCTGAAAATGTTGGATGCGAAGCACGGAAAAAATCAGAGAGAGAGAGAGAGATTGTTTATGATACATGCGTTGGTTTCCAGTCCATGGAATCCAACCCTTTCAATAGGCCGGAGCCAAATTGTTCAAATAAGTAGGCATGTAGCAGACCATCCATTCCGTGCACAAAACATAGGATCAAGGGGCACTTCTGTCGTGGAGGCTTGAATGCATAACCATTCACAACGTGCCACGGACGCATTGACAGAGAGACAAATAAGAGGACCCGCTTACATGCCACATGCGCACTAGTGGGAAGTCTTGTGCGTGTTTGCAGTATCATCCATATCAAAATAATGGAGGTTTTCCGACAGCTAGGAGGACTAAACATGCATGCCATGAACACACCCAGTAGGCCAGAGACCCAAAGCAATAGTGAGGAACTAAAATTTTTGAACACACTAACCTTCATTTGAAGGCTATTAACCTCCTTCATAATTTTTTCACCCTGTAATTTATATTGCAAATTCCACGTTTTGTCAGAGAACAATAGGAGGTAGAAATATATCTTCTCAAACATAAGACATGGTGCATCACAAATCAAACCTTCTGCTCAAGCACATGACTTAGACCGGCTTCAAGTGTTTTCTCCAGCTTTTGCAGTTCCTCCAATGTCAGTGTTTGAATGTCTTCGCCTCTCAGTTGCCTGCAAAAAAGGAGAAAGCTTTTGCTAGTCATTCATTCTTTGTAACGGTGCAAGAAAAATGCTCTTTTACCCATGTTACCTGAGCTGTTGGTTCTTTTCTGCTACTTCCTTGCTCAGCCTAGCATAGTGACTATCCTCCAACTACAAACAGAGAGCGGGAACAGATGATGATCACTCAGAAGTACTTTTTCGAAGGAACGTTATTCATGGATAATTGAAATTTTCCCTTGCAATCTTCTTTCTTATCTTCACTCTTTAAAATAAAAATAAAAAATAAAAAAAAACTTTTGAAAGCAACGTTCATTGATATACATGATAATCTTACATTCATGGTCAAATAACAAAACAAAAGAAACGATCAGAAGCCGATTCCTTCGAATAAGCTTGTAACCAGTGTCTCAGAAACCCAATTATGTGCATACATAGCAGTCAAAAAAACTCAATAGTATATTTCATCTTCTCTGAAGTTGGAAGTCAGGATAAATTATGATCTCTGTGATGAATAATGCCTTCAAAAGGATAGTAATTGATCAATAGCAGGCTGTGACAACGAAAACTTCCTTAGACATCCCCAAGAACCACACAAGCACTGCGTGATGGTTCAATTTCCACCAATTTTCAGGACTCATAACGACCATTTCCACCGATCCCTATATGGTTTTTCACATGGCTCTAACGCTTTTGCCTTTCTATTGTGTTGTCTGCCGACCCACCTAGGCAACCATGTGAGGCATGGATGAAAGTTGTCCAGGTAGATGATTGTCCATGTATTATAATCTCCCTTATGATGATTGTCTTTGACCATCTATTCCTTTCCCTGGTAAGAATTATGATATTCCAAAGTTTTGTAGAAACCAACTGAGAACCCATCAAACAAACCGTGCAAAATAAGCACCAATCAGAACTCAAAAAGATGTTTTGGTTGTTCGTTAACCCAATGGAACATTTACGAATGAATTTAAAGAACTGTTGACGATAGTTCCTAATGGACCTGCATCTGCATGAATATAATCCCAACGATTTTTCTCATCTCCTACTGAAAATCATGAAGAATAAAATCACCAGATGTTACCTTCTCCCCCTGACATATCCAGAAACAAGAAAGTTTAAAACAGCTTACTTGCAACTGGAGAGATGGCTGGTGATCCATTTTTTGAAAGTTTTTCGAGTGCATATTGTGCCTTTCAATTACGTCCTTCATGCTTCAAATGTTAAAAACACCCATTGTCAGTTTAATATAAAGGAACTTGCAATAAAATTGCTTGAGATAATTTTTCATATAAAAATCATTTGATGTTAGTAGATTCATTCAACAATCGCATGCATCCATCACCAAGCTAACCAAGCTAATTATGGCAAGGCAGACAACATTTAGAGGTTGTATGATTGTCCTTTTCGCAGATCCTATTGGATCCTCACAATAGAAACTTCACAATCTATATATGTAGTAGTTTTGCTTAGAAGGAAGCTGTGGCCAAAATGAAGCCTAGAACCCCCAAATCGATTGTAGAAAAAAGATAGGGCAAACTACCGCAGTCACATCAATCGGCTTTCCGAATCGCTCAAAGGCAAAAAAAAATTATTGACCCAGATTACAAGCTAACAAAAAATATACGCATTCTTAGGAGTCAGGACTGCTAAATATATTGTAATTCTATTTTGTTGTTATTTCATCTAATAAGTTTCCTCATTTACTAAAAGTTCATGTGATTTGATCAATGCGCATTTGTCCTTGTCATTCGTGTTGGGCGTCATCCTCGAGATCATCTTAATATGTGAATTGAAACAGGTTTATAAAACAGGTTTTTTTTTTTTTTTTTTATACAGCAAAATTGAAACAGGTTTTGAAAACCATGTAAGTTCTTTATAGACATGGCCAGAAACCCAAGTAATAATTTAAATTTTCGTAAGTAAACAGCATTTCCTATATTTAGTAGATCATGTACTCGGAGTTTAGCTAACAACACTATAAGAAAATTAAATTTCGACAACTCCTGTTACCAACCAAAAAGCCTTTATAAGCAAGAAAAATGCATACGTAAGAAAAACTCTTTGCTTACAATATGTTTTCATAGGCAAGCAAAAATTTTCTCACTCATGTGATGCTTTTATTAGCAAAAATAATTCTTATGATAATGTTTTGATAACATAGTTAAAATTTAATTACTAGGCATAAAAACCAAGAATTACTGGCGACTAAATTTCTTCTTAAGGGTTATTATATATGTCGCCAACTAGTACAACCAGATTTTTAACTTTTGCAACAACATTTTTGTTGCCTGTTGTCGCGAAAAATAAAATGTGTCTTGCAAGTACAACAGCATGTTTCACAATAAGAATCATTGCCGACAATGACTTCGCGGCAGAAAAGATCAATGCAGAAATCCATGCCTAGGTTGGTCCACATAAAATTTGTTTCTACTCCTCAACTCATTTGGAAGGCAAATGACATCCTTAGACCTAGAAATTAAGAGTTATATGCTCTCGCTGTCGTTAAAGCACTCATTTTGCAAAAACCACCACAAGAAAAGATGAAATTAGCAAAGAACTTAACTCTTTGCTGAAATTGACAATCGGAAAAGAAATCGTACTTCCTAAATTATCCACTTAACAAAAACCACTACAAGAAAAATGCTTCTAGGCTGTACGTGCGGGTGATATGACCTTTCGTTCAGATGCAAGCACGTTAACTACACGGAAGAACTATGAAAACTATAATCCTACAAAGCAAACAATACTCAAGTACATACGCCAGAGGCATCGTTTCTGGGAGCTATAAACAAGGTAAAACCATGAAGCTTAAAAACTATGGAAACTGTGATGATCTAGAGAGAGCAACACCTCCATAGTCAAAATCAATCTCATCAATAAAACACATTAATAAAGGGCCTTTTCCGGCCTTGTGTTTGGTTCGGGAGGTTAAACACACTTTTTTCACTCGCAAATTAACCAAAAGAACTCAATTTTGCACAGTACAATAATTATAACTGAAAAACATCTTTTAAAAATCACAAATTTGAAATGAGGCCAAACAAGGCAAAAGCAAAGCTTTCAAATGATGATCCCTAACGTTAAGATGACTTAAATGAACAACTGGATAGTCTACTCATAACCACCAAAAGTTACTTCATCGTTTTTTTGTGATGCCCAGTCATTCCGTGACGACTACAGTCGTTGTTGCCAATGAGGATCCCCCAGAGTACTTTATCATTTATTCAGTTAAATATGGGCGCCTAAATCATGTTTCTTGAGAGTCAATGTCTAAACAAAAACTTCAATGCTGATCTAATGAAGTTATGCTAAATATGCATTTCTGAGTAAAAATGCAATTAACCTCTTCAAACGCAGGGCTATGAGATTCTGCTATAATCCCTTAGTAAATTTGTTATATAGAGAATTGAAATTTTGCCCGGTTCCTCTAACTAATCCAGCATAAGCAAAAGCCTTGCATATTGAGTATCTTTCTTCAAATTACAAGTGATCCCATATTATGCCGTAAGTATCTTTCTCCTTCCAAAAGGTCTTTGACAAGAATTAAACAAATTTATCAGTAAATTCTAGTTAGGAGAAAATGGGAGAAAGAGGAAGATAATTTGGATAGCATAAAAAGATATGCAACCAAAATGCTAGTGGAGGTATGAGTTTTCGAGATTTTATGGCTTTCAGTCTAGCTCTACTTGCAAAGTAGTTCTATCGCCTACTAGAAAATACATAATCATTATGCTATAGAATTTTCCAAGCAATGTATTTCAGGAGAGACTGCATACAGAAATGTAAGGCTGGAACAAATGCCTCATATATATGGAGATCTATTCTAAAAGCAAGGAAGGACTTACAAAAGGGTGGGAGATGGAGAATTGGAACTATGCACAACATGAAATTTTTCAAAGACAAATGGTTGGAGAAAGAAATTTTAAAGGAAGGGCTCCTCTTTGGAAATATTTCTAAAGTCGACATCATCAACAGCTTCATAGATTAAACACAAAGGGTTAAGCAAATGAAAAGATTAGGTCAACTGTGGGTGAAGCAAGATGGCAAGCTAAAAGTTTAATTCCCCTCCCAATGCAGTCTTCTAAAGACAAGTGATATTGGGCCACATAAGCGGATGGGCAATTTAAGGTAAAATCATCCTATAGGTTACTCAAAACTAACGGGTATTGTTTTGCAGGGAAAATCACTCAAGAAAAGCAGTTGATGGAGGGCCAAACAAGCTGGTTTTAAAAAGAAGAGGGGTGATCCACTACAGCCAACCGCAATTGGGGCCCACTTGCATCCGGCTGTTTAATATATTTTTTTATTTTTTATAAATATATTAATTTAAGTAATTTAATTTATAATCCTAGCTTTCCAAATTTTCAACATGCTTATATATTTTTTGATTTTTAAATATAAAAGTATTATGGTCATTTTTACAAGCAAAAAATGAAGACAATACCTATGTTTAAAAATAAAAATATATAGATATATTAAAAACTTAGATTGTAAATTAATACACCGAAATTAATATGTTTATAAAAAAAATTTAAAATAAAAAACATATGATTTGTGGTTAGCCAAAGTGATCGGTCCTCTAAATAAAATGGAAGCACAAAGTGATCGGTCCTCTAAATAAAATGGAAGCAAATACCCCCAACAAAGTGAAGAACCTTGGTTGGAGGCTATTCAGAGAAGCAAACCCAACAAAACTCAATCTCATCTACATAGGCATCCTCTTGGATCCAAGGTATGGCTTTTGATATTGAGCGAGTGAGAATCACCACCATTTGTTTGTATTCTGCTCAAAAACAAGGGAAGAATGAAGACAAATAGTCAGGATGGAAATATTTGGATACTAAGGACAACCATAAGGTGCATCTTTAGATATCCGGCAAGGGCAAATAGTGAGGAAGAACTCTCTCTCTGCTTATGTTACTTGCTAAAGAGTGATTTTTGAAAAATCATGCCAAAAATGGGCACCGTACCATCATTTGGGCACGTTTTGGAATGGTGCAAAGCATACAAAGACTCCACTGTAACTACAAATATGTTCGGGAGGCTTGGTATCATCCGCAAGGAACTACAACCTTGTTAATAAAGATTACATAAGTCAAATGTTGAAGGAAGTAAAAATTCTAAAGGAGATAACATGGGTATAAGAGTTGTTTTAAGGAACTCGAATGGGGAATTCCTTGTAACCTAATGCTAGAGAGTGGAGGGCATAACAAATGCAATCAAGATGGAGACTACGACAATCCTCTACGGGTTAAAAAGGGGATCAAAATCCAAAGTAGGATGGCACAGTCAATTATCTTCCCACATGTCTTAGGAGAGGCAACCAGGTAGCACATCACTTGACAATTGTTTGCAGCATTAATGAAAGAAATGAGCCTGTGTTGGTGAGGTGTCCACCAAATTTTATTGTAAATCAAGTGTAACTTGGATTCTCTGGTTGTTCAATAATGAAAACCATACCGGTTATAAAAAAAAAAGAGTTTTTTGAGTTACAATGAACCAAATAAGACTGGAGGATGGAAGAAATGGAGAAGTGCGTCGGGAATTTTATGTGACCGTCGAGTCCCAGTCAAATTAAAAGGAAAATTTTATAAGACTGCGATTAGACCTGCTATGCTTTATGGGGCAGAATGTTGGGCAGTTAAAGAGCAACATATACAAAAAATGAGCGTAGCAGAAATGAGAATGTTAAGGTGGATGAGTGGTAAAACAAGAAAAGATAAAATTAGGAATGAAATAATTCGAGAAAACTTAAAAGTGAGACCAATTTATGATAAAATGAGAGAAAATAGATTAAGATGGTTTGGTCATGTAAAAAGGAGGCCTGAAGTCGCACCGGTTAGGAAAACAGAATTTATCCAAGTAGAAGGTGGTAGGAGAATGAGAGGAAAACCCAAAAAAACATGGATGGAAGTAATTAAACAAGATTTTAAAAATTACAAATTACTGAAAATTTAGTCTTAAATCGCCAAGAATGGCGTAACAGAATCCATGCAGCCGACCCCACATAGGTGGGAAATGGCTTATGATGATGATGATGAATGAACCAAATAAGTTAAGAAAGATGAACATGAGTACAAAATATAAGGTGCATACTTGTATCGTTTATAACATTATAATTCTAATTTATTTTGAACATCAACAAACTCAACCTAAGTAAACCCTGTCTAAAATAGGAGGCTGCTACAACAAAAATGCTGAAGCAACTTTTAAGAGACTTAACCTCATACAGTCCAATTCTAATATGGAATGCCTAGTTTTATTACATATCACTATGCTTCTATAATCACTATGGAAAATTTTTAATAAAATATGATGATTACTGCAAATGATGGTAAATGCATCCAACTCTCAGTAGTATTATAGCCAAAAAGTAATTGCCAAGTATGATTGTATTAATTCATATGCAATGACTCATGTGGCCAAACATGCAATTTATTTGTTTATTGCATATATTTAATTGTAAATAAATAACATGCAATACAGCCAAATTAATTGCTACATTTAAAGAAATTTGCTACAGTGAATTACAAATTTATTAATGGCAAAAATCTCAACAAAATGTGCTCTTTCCGCAAGATCTATGCTAGTTTAACATAACTTGCTTTTGTTAACAAGTACTGGACACAGAAGAACTAAAATGCATAATCATTTTCTGAAGTCCCATGCTAAGATACTAAAAAAGAATACCACATAAGTCTTAACATAAATAATACAAAATCAACAAATCTTTCATTTATGCTAATAAAAAATAAAAATATTGCAGTAAAAAATTTTTGAGTATTAGCAAAGAAGGCCAATTTCATTGCTAAAAATTCATACTTCTAGCAATGATTTTTCATATCATTGCTAAAAGCTTAAACTTTCATTGCTAAATCTATTGCAAAGGTCCTTTAGTAATGAACATACATGCTTATTGAAACTATTTAGCAGCGAAAGGGCTCTATAGCTAAATTTTAATATTTTTATGCTATTTTCATCCATATGACAATTTGAAAAAATTTTACATATGTCAATAATTTTCAAAATGAAGTATATCTATGTAAAATCTATCAATTGTTATATGAAGAAATAATTTCAATGTTAAAGACATATTTAATGTTTAAAAAATTTTAAAATACCCCTTGTAGCGATACATCACAGTTAGGGTATCTCATATCAGGGCATCCATTGCAAGTCATTGAAGGTGAACAGCGAACCAGTAATCGTGATCAGAGAAAAACGAGGAAAAACAATACCTCCTCCAAGAAAAATACATACCCATCCTTAAAAGGCCTGTGAGATTAAAGAGTAGAGATTACTAAATCATTAACCCTTGGCATTCAAGTTCCAACTAATTGAGCATCATACCTAAATGCAATGGACGGAGTAGGCGTACCTAAGACAATGAGAGAAGGGTGGAATAGCCTAGAATCCCTCTACAAGTGAACATAAACAAAAGCACAAATCTATAATGGTGGCTTGAGTTATATATGCCTTCCACCAACCACACTGATAATGTGTAAATTGACTTGCATGCCCATGAACACCTATAACGATTTTAGGGAAGGAATTGAATGCAAATGGCCCAAAACTAACATGTTTGCTACTTAATAAAATTTAATATCTCATTGTGCTTAGACCAGCCAACAGAGTGTTGAAAGCTAGAAGGCATGTAGCAAGTGGTGGAAATATTGCATGAGCGCGAAGCCGACGTCAAAGGAAGGGAATGAAAGGATCATGCAAACAGTATACTCAACGTCCACGAAGAGGAGAGAGAGAGAGGGCAAAGGCACATAGAATTGATGAAGGTGAGTAGCACCGCTGCTGAATTTTTCACAAGATCTGATTCCGTAGTCGATGCTATGGTAGTTGGGCAATCAGTTAGCCTGAACATAAGGAAATCAATCTTGTGGTGTTGAAACTATGTAGGGTTGATGGTTTCGTTCAATATACGGAAGAAGTTAGGTGGCGGTCGTCAATGGATACCTGTTGATTTTAATAGCTAACACAAAAAACAGAATGTCCTTAGGAAACAATTCGTGGAAATTGCGCCCATCTTTTTCAAATGGTCTAAATCACATCATCAGCCACCCAACCAATAACACAAAAGTGCCATCAAGAAATAGGGAGTTTGCACCCAGCATTTTTCGAACTGAAGGCAGATGTTGCCCCCCTACCCTTTCTCCTCCACCTTCTTTGGCCTTGCCTTCTCCATTTTTTTGTGTTGCTCCAGCCGAGGAAGGATGGTAGTGTTGGGCATTTCCATTTTAGGAGACATAAGAAACAAATTCATAAAAAAAAATTCTCCATTTTTTTGTGTTGCTTCAGCCGAGGAAGGGTGGCAGTGTTGGGAATTTCCATTTTAGAAGACATAAGAAACAAATTCATAAATTTTTATAAACGATTATACAGGCTTTAAATAATGAAACCATTCCCTGTTACAGCAACTGTCGGGTTCAGTATGGATGCAACTTGATGTAATTTGTTAGCATATTTGAAAGAGTTTTCAAACCATTGACATGAATAAAAATATTTTAATTTTTCATTTGCACTGATGAAAATACTCCTCGTTACTGTAGATTCCCTTTTTCACAACAAATTACCAATGTAATATCGATTAAGAATTTACTCATCCTTCTTTAGATGCAAAGAAGCTATGATTTTGTCGCAGGACGCAAGTGGCAAGACAAGGCCAAACAAACCATTTGACAATCAAATTTGCTTTGACATTCAATATAAAACAAATTTAAGACTCCTTGGAAACTCAATCTTTGTTAACTCAATTTAGGGTGCGTTTGTTTGGGGCAAAAAAATGTCAACCAAAACTTTTCAATCCAAAACTTTTCACTCTCCATAACTACTCTATTTTTTAATTATTATTTCACATTTTCCTATACAAACTACTCTACTTTTCAATCATTTCTACACAACTACCCATACAACTAACCTATCTATTTTAACTTTATTCTCTTTACTCCTCATCATTACTCCTATTATATCACATCATTTTCTATCAATTTGACAACTTCTACTTCAAAAACTTTTCATCAAAAGTTTTACCCCTAACCAAACACACCCTTAAAGAAATTTCAACTTATCCCACCAGAACAAGTATGGATGAAATGCACTACAAGAAAAAGATATATACCAATACTGAAAATTGTCACTATATGTGTGCATTTAAATAGATAAGGTTTTAACTTAGCTATCATAAGGTTTTAATAACACTTTTTAAATTGTCATTAATAGCTTTCTCTAACTATTTTTTGGCATTGTCACTAAAAGTTAGGTTTTGCTATGCTCATTACGTATTTTTTATTATATTACATATAGTCATTTACTTCAATTTGAACTCAAAGTCAAAACCATACATATGCACCAACAATTTTGAAACCATTAAGCTATGCCTTGGTTCTTATTGTATGATTACAACTAAAAGCTTAGCTTTCAACAATTTTTAACTCCGATTTGAATCATTTGCAACTAAAAGGGCTAATCATCGTTAAAACTATATGATAAAATATTAATTTCCTTGTGATGATAATCGTAGTCGAATCTAAATTAATCTATTTAATGAATTTATTACACTAATATGAAAATAATTATTTGTGGAATGTTCTAGTTTTAAGTTTCCTTTGATAATCAAGACAAATCTAATTAAATATTATACTTCTTTATTACACTACATAGAACCATAAAAACCTACTAGATTAGAGAATTCGCCATACGACAACAATCAACAATTCAAGTATACAAATTGTGTGAAATGTGAAAATTATATATGTTCATGCACTCAAATATTAAAATGCTATAACTAAATCATCTATAAAGAAAATCACTACAAAAAATTTCCATAAATGTAGCAATTAATTTGGCTACATATAACATGAAGCTACATTTGACGTCAATTGGCTACAAACAAGTATATGCAACAAACAAACTGGTTACATATTTTATTAGATATAGATTGTTGTATATGAGCAAATACAATCATTTTTTAAAAAATTTGTTCCGTATAACATTATATGCAACCAGTTTTGACTACATATAACATTTTATGTAGCATTTTCTATATGAATACAAATACTATTAAAGTTTGGTTGCAAATTTTCTTGAGTTAATTGTGTTTACCATTATTTGCAAACAAAATTTATATTTTGTTTTGAATGCATGGTTTCATATAAAGAATTCTTATAGAGTATATATGGCATTCTATGAAACATGTCTAACTATCCTATCTTTTATCATTTTTTCACATCTTCCTATATGGCTGCCCTGCTTTTCAATTATTTCTACATATCTCTCATAAAACTACTCCTTTTGTTTTAACTTCATTCTCCTTACTTCTCATCATTATCATTATCATATCACATCACTTCTCTTATTTCAAAAACTTTTACACTCAAAACTTCTTTTTCAAAAATTTTATCTAATATCATTGACACTCACAGTAAGCTATTTTAACAATAAGGATGCTTGATCGAAAAAGTTTATATTCATCAATTAATTGCATAACATGGTGAATCCATGTTTAACTTTAAGTTAAACTCTCACTAGGGCAATTTTTAAAATTCTAGTTAAAAATATAATAGTAAAATGAAAACTGATTATATGTACTTGGATGCACTTAGCTTCGGTACACCTAGGTGCAAATACCCATTTTTTATTTTTTTGAACATTTCTTTACATAACTGTTAATCTAATTGTATTTAACATCTGTATCAATTTTTACTATTTTTAGATATTTTTTTGGATTTTTAAAAGACATTGGCAGATTTTCTTAAAAATTCAAAAAATATCTAAAAAATCTTCATAAATGGTAAAAATTTATGTACATGTTAAATACATTAAGATTAACACTCTTATGAAAAAAGTTTCAAAAAAATTTTTAGAATGTGTTAAATGCACTCGGGTGCACCAAGCCTAAGTGCACCCGAGTGCAACAAATCAACTCCTTATAAAATTTAGGGCAATATTGGATTTTTCTCTTAATCATGACAAGGACACTAAAAATGTTCAAGAAATGCTTAGTATAAAATAGAATCATAAATTACTTTTTATTGCTATAAGATATTTCACTTTTAATTGCTATTGATTGTCAACAAAATAACATCTATAATAATGTTTCAAAAAAATCTATAATACAATAATAATTATTGATAATCATGGGTCGATAATGACTATCCATTGAAAATTTTTAGTTGCTCATAATCAAGATTTTGTGACTAAATACGCTTTTGGTTTAAAACACATGTAACAAATTTTATTTTATTTAGTTGCTTAGCACATATATCATAAAACATTTTGCAACAAAATACTTTTTAAAAAATAACAACCGAATCTTAACAGAAATTTTAAAACAAATTAATTCTAGCACTTTGCTTTTGCTTTCGGACATTGCACCATATTGCTTTTGCCTTCAGACGAAGGCGCAATTTTTTTCCTGATATTGGTTTGAATTCTTCCGGTTTGATTCAAAATCAAGGCAGAATTTTAATAATTAAAAATACCAGGCTGATTATGATTCACAAAGAGCAAAAAAATAATTAAAAATAAGATAATTGTGAGAAGTAAAAAAATTTTGATTAATTAATTTTTATGATTATCAAACACACTCGTAGACTTCTAAATTTTGACTTAGTTCTCCAAGCATTATCACAAGAAAAAGAATTTTCTTGCTTACGTAAGCATTATAATAAGAAAAAAAAATTGATAATAATTATAAGAAAAAATTTCATTAGCCATAAAAGATTGTGTTATAAGCAAGGAAATTTTTCTTACACATACATTTTCCTTGTTAATAAAGACTTAAAAAGGTTTGCCACAAAGGAATTCTTTTGTAGTTGAGGAAAACTTTTAAGGGTCAATTTGGGAAGTTAAGTGAAAAGTAGAGAAGTGAGGAAATTCTTAAGATTTGTGGGGATAATATGATTGATAAGGGTAAATTGAAAATAGATAAAAAAGTTGTATGAAAAATAATTCAATTTCAAAAATAAAAATTAAGATATTTTAAAATACTTAAATGATTGAAATTTATTGGGGAAACTTATTTCTGAGTTTTTACTTTTTCTCACTTTGCCAAATGGACCCATAATTAAATAGGACAAAAAGAAAAAGCTCATAAAATGAAGTGGATAGAGAATTAGGCATGTAGTTCCCACTTGCTAAATAATTAGATTTTTATGGAAAAGTAAGATCAACCAACATGCACAAGTCGTAAGCAAATAATCCAATGATAACTTTGAAATTAAGATCTCGACATTTGAAAGCAAAAAGGGCATTGACAGCGTAGAAGGTTGCAAATCATGTATTGAAATCTTTAACGTTCTGCGAAGACAAATATAAATTAAACAGCAGATATCGGAGTAGTTTCCCTCGTTCTTTGGCTTTCATCCTAGGAAGCATTAAAAAGGTTTTCATGGGGCAACTTACGGGATGGATTCAGGACCAAAATCTGGAAACTTAGTTCAATCAAAAAAAAAAAAAAAATCTGGAAACCTAGAGGCTATCTTCTCAGCGTTTTTTAGCAAGCGTTTGTTGTCAAGGTCAAGCAGTCTAAACTAGGTGCTACTACTTAAGTACTTAACCACATCATCTATTTCCAGTTGCTCTAAATTTCCATCTGTCAGAGCAACAATTTCCAAAATGCGGTGCCACAAATGGAAGCGAATGGATTTGCTAACTCACCCAGCGTTCGAATGGGTAGGAAAATGAAAGATACATGCAGTAGTTATTATCCTTGCTCCTGTGAAGATGCTAGTCTAGGTAGAGAGAAATATCGGTTCGAATTCTCAATATGTTTCCTGATATTGTAGCAGAAACGGTTTCCTCCTCTTCCTTGTTTCTCCCGAATGGATGAAAAATATTATCTCTATTTCTCACAAAGAAAAAGAGTGCTGACCCATTTACCAAGAATATTCAAGACAGCATATTAATTAAATATTCGCTTGAATCACCCATCTACGGGATTTTAGAAAGCCCCAAGAGGGTAATAAAACATCTATTGAGCAGTGCAACTGAGCTCTCAATTCATGGAAATTCAAGGTGCATATAGCATACAATGGATTCTACGGCAGTATGGGAGAGAGAATAAAGCAAGAGAGACTAGAGCTGTAAGCTTGCAAGCCAAGTCATATACGCTCGCACGTCCATAGATCCGAACATATATCATCAGATGTAACAAACGATCTAAAGGAAGAGAACTGCGGCGACCACGATGATGAGAATGACGACATTGCATAGAAAGAAACTGAAGTCAACGAGAGAGAGAGAGAGAGAGAGAAGGGCGTAGGTAGGTGTGAAGAGACTGACTTGGAGCTGGCGTATTCAAAGAGCTTGCCGGTGGCAGAGAAGACGATGAGGGCTACCTCAGCGTCGCAGAGAATGGATAGCTCCTCGGCCTTTTTGAAAAGCCCTCTTCTTCTCTTCGAGAAGGTCACCTGCCTCGCCGTCACGTTGTCGATCTTCTTTATCTGAATTTTCTCTCTGGCCATTCTCTCCCCTAACTTGCTCCTTCCTCCTCCACCCACCAGCAAAAAAGATATTAATACGTCTTACTGACGACGACGGAGGAACAAGAGAGAAACGGGCTACCGACGGCACCTGAAACAAGCCCGAACGCGTAAGAGAGATGGATGGGTTGTGAGGAGACAACAAATAACAGTTGCCAAATTAAGCGAACAAAAAACAAACCCTAACACCCACAAACGTGAATGAAAGGAAAATGCTAACGAGTCCAAAAGAACACACAAATCACAAGCAATGAGGGAAATCGGATTGGCTGTTTCAGTCCTTCAGATAACTGCTTTTGAGGAAATGGCCCATTGCGGAGAAGAGAGAGAAATAATAATAGTAATAATAAAGACTAAAGAGGGAAAGAAGGGGAAGAACGTACCTTTTATGGCGAAACAGCTGAGCCTGCTCCTGCTTTCTCTCCTACTTTTTTCCCTCTTCTGCTTCGCTCGCTGGTAAAAAAGGGAACTTCTAGACTAATGATGGATGATGCCTCGCTCGGATTCCGCTTTCCTGACTCGAAGTCACTCAACCAAACAACAATCCTTGCTGCCTCCCGGATTTTAGATCACAACCGTTATTTTCTATATTCACTTCGTCGCTGCATGCACCTGTTTATAGGTTCCGGTCATGGGCCGATACTACCGTATTTATATACATGAGAGCTGTTCCGGTGCAGCGTTACTGTACCGGAACAGCGGTGCAGTTGCCCAAAAATGGGCTCCACATGATCATGAAATTATGATCTACTCCACCCATTATATTTAAAATAATGTATTCTATTACCATACCAATTTTCATCCCAATCAGATATGTATATAGGCTCCATCTGAAAATGATACAAATCCAACGTAATAAAATAGTTTGATGTAAATAACAACTTTAAAGTATCTGATTGAGATGAAAATTGGTATAATAATAAAATACATTATTCTAAATATAATAGGTGGAGTAGATCATTATTTCATGATCATGAGGGGCCCATTTCAGTGGTGCTGTACGGGAATTTCCGGTGCAACACCGCTGCACCTGAATATTCCTATATATATATATAAGCATGCGGGCCCCACTTCCGGTAATATTTGAACTTTTTATACTTAATAAAATTTTGAAATACAAAAAAATTGTGCATTATGGGTGTGTTTGGGAATTGATAAAACTTTTGATAAAAAGTTGTAGAAAGTAGAAGTTGTCAAATGATATGATAGGGGTAATGATGAAAAATAAATAAGATAAAGTTGAAATAGATATGTTAGTTATGTTGGTAGTTGTGTAGAAATTGTTGAAATGTATGGTAGTTGTATAGAAAAAAGTTTTAGATTGAAAAATTTTAACTCGACAACTTTTACTTATTACCAAACACACCCTTTATTATATCTATACCCATTTTTCAAATTTTAAAAATATCAACGTGTGAAAATATATCCATACTCACGTGTATTTAATTTACATATTAAATTTCGTTATTTTGATTTGTTGTATATTTTCATCAAATTTTAAAATAAAAAAGCAAGCGCACATCACAGTTACCTAAAGAGTAGAAATCAGAGTCGGCCCGCTCTGATTTCTACTTTTTTTTTTATAGACTCGTAACCCATTAACTCTAAATTTTTTCATGTCATTTTTTACTTGCATGGCCTGTCAACCCACCTAACTTGGTTTTTTAAGTTGTAAATAAAATTTTGAATGAAGTATGTTTCATTAATTTGTTATAATATTCATGTTTTTTAAATAAAAATATTTTATTTTGACTAATTATTAGTATGTCAAAGCAAACAATATTTAAATTTAGTATCTATGTATTTTTATACTTAATAAGTTCATTAATTCTTAAAATCATCCTACTTGACCAGTATTTTTGCTCAAACTGCTATCCCGATACTAACTCAAAGTTTGTTACAAGATCTACAGAAAAAAATAATGATCAAACTAACCTCGTCCCGACCTAATATAAAAATAAAGGTCAAATACGATTTTTAAAATGTAAGGTCAATGTTGGGCATATCTTAATTTGTTTTGACCTGCCCCGATTCCCACCCCTAGTTAGCCCCCTATATATAGGAATTGCAATATCTAGTAGCAAAGTTAATCATGTCATTTGTAACAGGGTATTAAAGGTTGTTTAGAGCTTAGATAAGAATTAAGATAGGGATGAGACAAGAATTTATGCTTGAAGTGTGTTCGCAATGAAAAAGTGTACTGAGATTAGGAAAAAGTTGCATTTGAAATGAAAACATTCTATTATTTATTGCAAATCGAAAAATTATCTCATATTAAGCACGAACAATCACTAATGGATTGACTTGTAAAACAATGGCAAGTTTGATAAAGTCTAAAACTTTTAAAACTAAACAAATTTCAATGAAAATCTGTCATTTTTAATAATTACTTTTTAATTATTTATCTACGTTTTTTCTATATAATTAACCTACATTTCAAACATTTCTACACATACTCATACAATTAACCTATATATTTTAATCATATTTTTTACTCATCATCATTACTTTAATCATATTATAATATTTGAAATTTGAAATTTTTTATACCAAAATTTTTTCTTTTAAAATTTTTATTATTTTCTAAACACACGACAAGGCGAATTTAAATCAAAGATAGTCGAACTGATTTCTCTAAGGTTTGTTTGGATAAAGCTAAAACTGTCTGCACAAAACTTTTCACTCTTTATAGCTATCATATTTATTTAAATATTTCTGTAAAATTATATTACTTTTCAATTATTTATTTACAACTACTCATACAACAAATTTATATATTTTTATTTTAATTTTTTATTCATCATTATTACTTCTGCCATATCGCGTTATTTTATATTGTTTTATAAATAAATTTTGTAGTAAAAATTTTGAGTGCGTTTAGGAACAGAAAAAAGTTTTAATGAAAAGTTTTTTAGAATAAAAATTGTAAAATAATATAATATGATAAGAGTAATTATGACGAGTAAAGAGGATAAAATTAAAATAGATAAATTAATTATGTGAATTTACATTAAAAATTTTTAAGCTTGTGTTTGGCAAATTGCAAAAGTTATAAAGGGTGCATTTGTTTAGGGCAAAAAAATGTCAACCAAAACTTATCAATTCAAAACTTTGCATTCTTCATAACTATTCTATTTTTTAATTATTTTTTCACATTTTCCTATACAAACTACCATACTTTTCAATTATTTCTACACAACTACCCATACAACTAACCTATCTATTTTAACTTTATTCTCTTTACTCCTCATCATTACTCCTATTATATCACATCATTTTCTATCAATTTGACAACTTATACTTCAAAAACTTTTCATCAAAAGTTTTACCCCTGACCAAACACACCCAAAGTTAAAACTTTTCACTTTCCATAACTATTTTTTTAATTATTTTTTTACATATATTTCTATACAACAACTTTATTTTTCAATCATTTCTACACAACTATCAATATAACTAATTTATTTATTTTAAATTTATTCTATTTACTCCTCATCATTACCCTACAATAACACATCATTTAACAACTTTTATTATTCAAAAATTTTCATTAAAAATTTTATTCATTACCATGCACACTCAAAATAAAGTGACACACGCGCAGCGCAAAAGCACCGTCAAAAAAACACGACGCGAGAGATGCGAGGTGGGATGCCATTTCCGTGCGAGTGAATGCAGCTGCATCCATGCCCCATTTCTTTTTCTCCGATGTAACATCCATGCCCTATTTATGTGCAAGCAGAGAACAGGCAGCTGTGCGTATGATAATAAAGACTCGTGCCCCGCGACGTCCATGAGATCGATCTGGACCGTCGAAACCGTAGCAACGGTTGAAAATGTCGTTAGTGACAATTATAAAATTATCGTACAAATGATAAAAATAGTCGATTGGATGAACACCAAGCGCGCGGTTGTATGCGTGTGTTTGGTATGTCATGCATTCGAAGCTAATCATGGAATTTCATGTGTGGTCGACGTTTCCCCGTACAGATAGCCACGCAGGCTGGCGGCAATGGCTATTATTCCAATGTGTACGGCCCTCCACAGCACGCCGGTTTTTTCGCGGAAGATTGAAAATATCGCGATTGATATGTCGTCTACCGACTTTGGCCATCGATTTGCAATCGCGCCATTTCGGGAAATATTATCTGCCGTACACGTGTCAGGATAAGGTTACTGCCTCCGTACTTGTAACTTGTCACCGGTGACGATTACATCTCCGGGCCCAGATCGTGTCGCTACGGCGTAGAGGCCTCGTGGAGAAAGGATGCTCGTTAACGCCGGTGTGGAAAGCGCGCCAAACATCGCCGTTGTGACGAAAAATGTGTGACGACTAACGAGAAGAAAAGAAGTTCTGATTCTGTATTTGCAAATGAATAAAAGGGCATGAGAAACCCAAAAAAAAAAAAAAAAAAATTGCCATTGTGATGAAATGTGTAACGAGAGGAAAAGAAGTTCTGATTCTGTATTTGCAAATGAGAAAAAAGGGCATGAGAAAAAAAAAATTGTTGTCTTTAGAAATAATAAAAATAATTTTTAAAAAGGGCATGAGAAACAAAAAAAAAAATTTGTTGTCTTTAGAAATAAAAAAAAAAATTAAAAATTTTTAAAAAGGGCATGAGAAACAAAATAAAATAAAATTTGTTGTCTTTAGAAATAATAAAAATAATTTTAAAAAAATAATTTTTTTTTCCATCTCCGCACGGAATTTAAGTTGTATGCATGCAGTCCACTTGGACTCTTGCATCCAAGTGCATTTAGCTCATTTTTTAATTTTTTAACTTTTTAATAAAAAATTTAATCTATGCATATTTAACATGTTTATCAATTTTTATTCTTTTTGTAGATTCTTAGATATTTTTAAAATTTTTAAAAATCAGTGGCATTTTTAATGCTATTGATTTGTAAAAATTCAAAAAATATTTAAAAATTTAAATGATAAAAATTAATACACATGTTAAATATATTTAAATTAACAGTTGTATAAAAAAATTTATTTAAAAAATAAATAAATATTTGCACATGAATGGATCGAGTTGCACCCGAGTGCATATGACCGAAATCCTTTGACATGCCCACTAAAACGGAACCTAGGAGGTTTAGTAATGTGTAAAATTGTGGGATGATGGAAAACGGTGGGAAATGTAAAAGAGAATATTTTGATAAATGTACGATTGAATGATTGATAATAAATGATAGGATGTATAATTAGAATAAATAGGATTGTTGTATTTAGTTGACAGGAAAAATAATTAGAATGTAGGGATAAAAGTGAAAAAAATAATATAATTAACAGAGTAATAATTGACCTATGTTTTCCCACACTTGCATGTTAACAAACATGCCCTGCGTGTCACCGACTTGTTAGTTTTCACCCCTCGCTTACAAGAAGTGAATAATCCGTTTCCGAACGTGTCGGTACCGACACGGTGACACTGGCCTCTCGTTACTCTGGCCGAGCAAGAGCTGATTGATACCAGGAGTTTTGGTCGTGGGTGGAACCGAGTAGGTAAGAAAGTGACTCGGCCTTTGATCGTCTCTTCAGTCCGTAGTCCGTACACAATACACCATTTCGGCTTGACCGTTTTGCTGCTTGTGGCTTATTATGGTCCGTTTCGAAAGTTGCTGCTTGTTTCGAACATATAAGATTCTCACGTGGAATTTGTATTTCATTTTCAAAATAGTTTCTAATTTTTAAGACTATTTTTAAATTTTTTATATTTATCATTATCATTTTTCGTTTTTAATATACATTATTACATTCTCATCTCAAATATAGATTATATTAAAAAATCTTATTTCATTTGAAATAAACCTTGGAGAGGGATTGGAATGTCCATGCTTGCAGTGTGATGGGTCATGGGTTAGGTAATGATCCATTTTTGTCATTTATCCACAAATTATTTGATACCGTTAATAATTTTATTTTTCAATTTTACGTCTACATTTCAATTTTTTTCTTTTTAACTACCCCATTTATTTCATATTTGTCTATATAATTTCATATCAATTATATACTTTTTAAAATATTATTTTCTTCCATTGCTCACTTTATTCCTCATTTTCACCAAAATCAACGTTACTTAGCATCCTTTAAGTTTGTTTGATGGTAAATGAGAGGGTAAGTTTGGACCGTATTTTAAGGGGTGCATTTGTTTATACCCACACCTTTTCAAAGCAAAAACTAAACTCTTTCATGTTCTATAATTATTTTATTTTAATTATCTCTTCACATATTCTTATATACTCGGCTTATTTTTCAATTATTTCTACATAACTGTCAATACAACTAACATATCTATTTTAACTTTATTTGTTTTACTCATCATCATTACCCATGTTATATCACATTATTTTTTCACATTCAAAATTTTTTATACTAAAACTTTTCATCTAAATATTTCATCACTTCCTAAACACACCATAAAAGAAAATATCATGCTTCATTTGGTAATTTACAAATATACCTATGTAATTTTAACTTAATCATGAATATATTCATATAATTTTAGAGAATACGAGTTCCCACATATGGTTTTATTGTAATTGCAAATATACCCCATGCCACCATATCACCATCTCAGCATATGTGTATTTGCAAATATATACATATATATAAATTACGTGAGATATTAATAATTTCAAAAACTATATATATTTAGTTTTGAAAATATACTCATGCGTATATTTTTCACATTCAAGCTCGATTAAATACAAACAGTTGTATGTATGCTTAAAATACATTATTTTATTTTATCGTTATTTTTTAATTTTTCATAGGTATATTTTTCTAAATATATTTAATTCATATGCCAAATTTTTTCATTCTATAATACTTTTATATTTATTTTTTATTAAAAATATCAATTTTAGAGGCATTTAAGTCATTTTTCATTTTTTTTTAAAAATAAATATGCAAAATTACTGTAAAATGATCAAAGTTGATATATTTGTGTGTTTGGAAAGTAATAAAACTGTTGGATACAAAAAAATTTGATATAAAAATTGTTGAAAATGGAAAAATAATAAAGTTAAGAGCCACGACTATATACGATGAGTTGTATATAGGCTTTGCATACAATGTTTATTTTTTAAACTTTGATTTGTTTTTTTAAATTTTCTTTATAAACATGTTTTTGTAAATGTATTTAATTAACATATCTAGTTTTACCATTTTATAATATTTTTGTATGTTTATTTTTAATTTTTAAAGATTAAAATTTTAAGTGGTAAATTAACTCAAATACTACTAAATTTGATATTTTTTAAAATGAAAAATAAATATGTAAAATTATTGTAAAATACTAAAACTTGGTATATGGCTTGAATATATTTTTCTAAAACATATTCATGAAAAAATTGAAAAAAATAGCAAATAAAAAATAAATATTGTATATAAGCCAATATACAACTTAATCGCATATAAACATTACTCTAAAGTTAAAATAGATATATTAGTTGTATAGATAATTATGTAGAAACAACTGAATTATTAAATAGAAATATGTGAAAAACTAATTACAATATAATGTTTATTAAAAATTTTAAATTGAAAAATTTTCATGTTCCAAACCATACAATATTATTGAATTGAATCTATATCATCATTTTCAATACAATTTATCGATTCCAAAGACAGTTTTTTAATTTCCAACACAACTTTACTCATTTTTCATAAAGAATTTTATATGGTTTAGAACACACTAGGGTTAAATCAAATCATCAATGAGAGGATGCATGGGAAAGAGAAGAAAATCAAGGAAAACTTTTCCCATGACTATCAAACTCCCCCTCCTTTTAGAAATGATTATATAAAACTCTTCTTCTATGTAACCGTTTTTATTTTGAATATTTTGAATGTTGATAGAAAATCTATTTCATATATTATGTTTAACATCATTTATAGTATCTTAAAACTTTTTTCATTTTTTAAGTATCATTATATGAACCTCATCTTCAAATGTGTAAAATCTACATAATAAAATAATTAAATATTAAATATCAAATTTGAAGTTATATTTTGTAAAATCTATGTAATAAAATAATTCAATGTTAAATATCAATTTTGAAGTTGTATTTTCAATATCTAACTCATCTAAAATAATAATTGTATGTGGATACATGATTTATAAAGTTTTATTACATCCAAATGCATATGTAAATAGATCTAAATATTTTTTTCTAATTTGCATATAAATATATTTATTTTTAAGCAAATTTGTTTCACAAATATATTTAATTTTGATGAAACTTGGTATCATAAACAAACAAATGATGTTAAATATAATGAATGAATTAAATTTTATATCAAACATAGAAAATTGAAATGTTAAAGGAGACTTTATCAAAAAAAGAAATGTTAAAGGAGTTATATAGAACCATTTTATACAACCGGTTACATAGAACAAGGATCAGACTAACTTTGTAAAAATTAGAAATTTTTTTGTTATACCCCTACCATTTATACATAATTTCTAATATACCTGTAACGTTTCACTGATTCATTTTATGTCAATAACATTTCACCATAAATTCCTATTACATCCATACCGTTAACACAACCGTTATCTACCTATTGAAAAGACGATTTTGCCCCTCTAAAATTTTCCTAATTAAAATGATTCAACTTTAATATGAAATTTCAGTCATTTAATATAACATATTGATGATGTATTATCATCAATTGGGTCATATTAAAGTTGAATTATCTTAATTGTGAAATTTCAAATAGGCAAAATCGTTTTTCATTATGTCAAATAACGGTTTTGTTGACAGTATTGACATAAAAAGAATTTATGATAAAATTTTATGGGTATGAGAGAAATTTATGAAATATTGTAAATATATAAGGAATTAGGGGCAAATGTTATGGACATAAGAGGAATTTTTTCTAAAAATTAAAGGTAAATTTTTTATTATATCGAGTGTATATATGGTTTATAGGTCAAGTTAAGGCTTTGCAACTTACCTTGGTTTGGGTTAAGCCAAATGGTTATTCATCCTCATGGAAAATGCGTGGGATTGATACGAGGCCACGAGTTCACCTGTACCCAGTCCAAAATTACTTGTCGTGAATCGTGATCACCGACATGAATATTCGATTATCAAGATTAACTTTGATATTTCACTAATGAATGGTAATGAATGTGACCGATTGCTTGAATTCACCGAAAACATATTTGAATTACGAAACTTGAGAGATGAGGCACAACGTTATTTTCGCTACTTTGCAAAGGAGACTTGATATTCTCAGCACACCTTATAATTACAAATGCTGCAGAATTGTCTTATACTTTTGAAATTTATTTCCAAAAAACCTACTATTGAAAGTAATAGATTTTTTTTTTATTCATGTATATATATACAGCAAGTTATCTAATATTAAAAACGATTACATGTATAATCCTCACAAAATAAAAGAACCAAATAACACTCTATCAACTGGACGGACAACGAGCACCTGCCATAGGGCAGTTGGTAGCTCATGCGAGCATAACTGCCCAGCGTCGGGGTTTCGAGTCCCCCTCTCTGCATAGTGCAAAACCAGCTTCAGTTGTGAGCAGTGACTGTGGCTCCAACTCAATCAAAAAAAAAAAAAAAAACTGGAGGGACAACAACATATACTCATACCATCTGGGGACGAAAGGTTAAACTCATGAACTATGGACATAAAGCCCACGATGCTTACTAGCGTCATTGACGGTGTTGAAGCGAAAGTAATAGAAAAGTTGAGTACGTAAACTTTTTGTTCCATCTAAACACAATCAAAGCAATGTAATGCTAATATCTTAATTAAATTATGTTTTGCCTTAGGTTAGATGATGAATGATAATGTTTTTTTATGATATATATTCACTAAGACATTTGGGTTATGTTTGACAAAATATAAAACTTTTCCAATTAAAACTTTTCACTATCAACAACTATTATATTTCTTAATCATTTTTTTACATCTTCCTATATAATTATCATATTTTTAAATTATTTATACACAAATATATATATAACCAACCTATCTATTTTAACTTTATTTTCTTTAATCATTGTCATTAACCCCATTATACTACATCATTTTCTTTAAATTAAAAAATTTGTAAATAAAAAACTTTTCAACAACAGTTTTATCGCTTCTCAAACACACCCTTGATATTATAATTACGCGCATTCAACTCTCACACAATAGAGTGACTTTTCAATAAATACCTTCATATCGAAGATGAATTTTTAATAAATGGCAACACATAAGGAGGAATGTTTAATGCATTCAACTCTCACATAATAGAGTGACTTTTCAATAAATAGAATTTTTAATAAATGCCAACACACAAGGAGGAATGTTTAATAAACCTCACAATAAATATTAGGGACTTTTTTGGTATGAGGGGGTTTCGAACCGTCAGCTCCCGCCAGCGTGGCAATTTGTGCCGACATGCTGAACCACCAGGCCACAGGCTCGTGGTTAACTCCTTCATTTTTATATATTGATAATTAATGAAAATTCACCTCATTTATTAGATTTATAATTATTTATATTATTATGAAATCTCTTTTATTTGTTTAATATCATTGTACATGATTCCATCCACAAATATATAAAATCAATACAATAAAATAGTTTAATGCTAAAAATCAATTATAAATTAGTATTTTTTGAACATCTAAGTCATCTAAAATATCATTATTATGTAGATAAATAATTATATTTTATTATGTTCTAATATATATGTGAATTAGTCAAAATATTTTTTCTAATTTACACATGAATATATCTGTTTTTGAGTAAATGTAACTCATTCACTTATTTAATTTAGATGAAAAATGATATTAAATGCAATGAACAAATTGAATTTTGCATCAATCCTCAATATCTCAAAAATAACATGAGTTATATGAAAGAACTCATGTGTACCTTAATTAAATAGAAATGGATCTTGATGACAAATGTGTACTTCTAAAATTAAATATTTATGAGGAATGAAAATTTTTAGGGTCCATATTCATCATTTAAGTTACCAAGTTTACGTGACTTTATTTACGTCCGAGTGAATCATAAAATTTAGCCAAAATCAGTTATTTAAAAGTTAAGATAGTTTACAAATATATCCACTTAATTTGATCAAAATTACAAATATACTCACATAGTTTAACCATAATTATAAATAATTATTATGCCGTTATGATGCTATTACTGCATCGTCGTGGCATGATGGTCATTTGCAATTATGGTTAAACTATATGGGATATTTGCAAAAATTAAATATACCACTTAATTTCCGAAATTACAAATACGCTCGTATAATTTACAACTTTTTGGAAATATACCCATGCCGTGAAGATGTCATAATGATATGAGGGTTATTTGCAATTACGGTTAAACTTTATGGGGTTATTTACAATTTATAAAAATATTTAGGTATATTTGCAATTATAGTTAAACTATATGAGGTTATTTACAATTTATAAAATTATGTACGTATATTTACAATTTTGATCAAATTAGGTGGGTATGTTTGTAAATTACCTTGGAAGTTTTCTCTAGTCAAACATGAACTTAACACACACGACCTAATATAGATATTTGTCAATAAAAATATCGAACATAAGTAGTTTCTTGCAAAATTGATGTTTATATGGCATAATTGAAATTTCAAAAAAAAATTTTGGGGCCATTTGCGCAAAGTCCGGTTCAAATTTTTTTTATGGAATGGGTGGCCACCTTTCTACCAATAGCAATTCGCTGGTTGCAGAAAGGGAGAACCACAAAAAAAAAAAAAAAAAAAAAAAAAAACCATTCATTCAAAAAATATTGAATATCTTTACCATATGTTTTTAAAATACAATTAAGAAAAATACTCCACCATGTATGACTGTCTATTACATTGTCAAGAGCAAATTTAACTAAAATATAAGCCACTTGATTGCCCAACCGAGATACATGAGCAATGACAATGTCTAAACTCCCTAAAACATTTATAATAGAATTTACCACACAGCCAACTTCCAATCGAATCTAATCAATGCTTGTGAGCCACCTAATAAGGATGAAAGAGTCACTTTCTCCTAGAATCTCTGAATAATTTAGCTCTCTTGTCCATGAGAATCCAAACAGCATATCATATACCTTAATCCATAAAAAATTACACTTGCCTTTTCACGTCCAGCACTTAACAACATCAATTTCATCATCTTGAGTTCCTTATTGCAGAAGCTACTCGACATGAATCAGTACCAGATTTGAAACCACATTTAGTTTGAATCTACTTGAGGGGGGTGGTTTTCATCTAACTTGCTTGATTTAGAGACCATTAGAGCACTTCAACAGTAGCTTGGGTGATTGGTAGCTAAGGAGGAAGTCCCTACACCATCATGAGATATTAGAGAAGTTTGGATTTTCCTATTCCTGCATTGCCATAACCTCCAACAGGCGATCAGGAATAGAGCAAAAGCTTGCTTAAGATCCTTGTGACTAAAGTGCTAGAAGATATTATTCAGGTTATAGACATTAATGCCAGAAACTTCCCAGAGCGGATGAACATCAAAAGCAGCCTTTATTTTGGGACATGCCCTGAAATATGAAAGGACGACCCCCTCTCTTGGTTACAGAAACGGCATCTATCATCCAACCGGATTCCTTTCTTTAGTGAGTTTGATATTGTTGGCAGTAGATTCTAGATTAGCCTGCAGGTCTGGTTCAAGTTAAAAATTTGTAGAAGAATGTGTTTAAAAAGTAATAAAATTTTAAGGGCATGTTTGTCAAACAAAAATATTTTTTAACTAAAATTTTTCAATCTAAAATTTTTTATTTTTCATAACGACTATATTTTTAAAATTATTTTTCCACATTTTCTTATACAACTACCTCACATTTTAATCATTTTTACAAAATTACTAATATAACTAACATATCTATTTTAACTTTATTATCTTTATTCATAATTATTACCCTCATTATATCACATTATTTTTTAATTAAAAAACTTTCGACCTAAAATTTTATCACACTCCAAACACAGTCTAAGAAGAAAAGGTTTTAGTATAAAAAATGTTTGAAATATAAGAAAATAATATGATATAATATCAACAATGGTAAAAGTAAATAGAAAAAAACTAAAATGCATATTAATTACATTGCTACATGTTTATAAGTGATTGAAAAATGGATAATTGTATGAAAAAACGTAAAAAATGATTAAAAAAAAATAGTTTTAAAAAATGAAAAATGTTAAATTATTTTTTTTTTATTTGAAACAATTTATACGTACACAAACACATTCCGAATAAAATTATGAGTTCAGCTTTTAGCAAAGGAACATATGGGCTCCACTTCCACGTGAAGCAAGCTCAGGAGTCCTGTTACAAAAGGAAAGAAAGTGACGTCCCGATAAAGATGTCACTCTTGCTTGATGGGAATGCTCATTTTAGTCCTCTCGATAGTCTCGGGCTGCATGAACCCGTAACGCTGCCGTCTAATCGGGCAAACAAATTAATTTTTTTTTTTAATAAAATGCAGGCCTTACTTTTTCGTACCCTATGTGAAATACTGAAATGTACCAAATTTTTTATTTTTTGTATTTTTTAAACAAAAAGTACGTAAACACGTGCGTTGTATTTTTTATATGAAAATAAAAAAAATTTCGAAATTTAACGAGAGTGTAATGTAGCAACCGACATGGGATCTTTTTATAACTGTTGACTCGTTTAGCAACACCACAGGCAGGATGTGTTGGGAAAGATGCAAGAAATTTAAGGGGATGATTTGGCAAATTTTTTTCAAGTACACAGAAAAATAATATGATTTTATAGGAATATTAATCAATAATAAAAGGGAATAAAATTGAAATAGATAAAATAGTTTTATGAAAAAATTTAAAATAATCATATGAAAAATGAAAACTAATTGTATAAGTGTAGTTGAATGGAAAAGTAACTATTACTAAAAATTTTACTTTCGCAACTTAGATGGGATGCTAGGATGGCACTACAAGAAAATTAACATCTAACAACATGTTTTAGTTGTGCTTAAATTAATATCTAGCAACATAGGTTTAGTTGTGCTTAACATGTTTATCACATGTCATGCAAAATATTATTTAACAACATTAATAATTATTATAGTTGAAAATCAGCTTTTAGCATTAATATTGTAACGGATATTGTAAAAAGTAACATCTTAATGACAAAATTTGTAACCAAATGAATGATTTTTAATGAAAGTTTAAAAATATTATTCAAATATTTTATGACGGCTTGAAGTGATTTTGTTATAATAATAACATCACAATGTAAATTAATACATGCAGTGATTTTTTTTATAGGTATATATATATATTTACATTCATCTCAATTTATATTATAATAAAGTCTTAAGATATTCTCATAATTTCAAATATGAAGACGATATGCTTCATTTATCAATTCGGAGGACACACGAGCTCCCATCTAGCAAACAAGGAGACATAAGCTCCCACCCAATATGAGAAGACAAAGCTCCCATGATGAACAACGTAGAGAGACAAAACTCCCACGGAGAATGCTGTCCCTAAGAGTCAAACATTGGCCAGTCATTTGACATCCAACAGCGCTACCAACTTAGCAAAAACCGCAGTGATTTGTTAAATATTGCTTTTATTGCATTGAGATATATGATGAGGGAGGAATGGAATTTTATATCTTGAACAAATATTTTTTCTTAATTCCAAAAGATAAGAATATACTTTTTTAGTCTACAATATAGCTTTTCTAATTTTTATAAAAAAATTTATTCGTGAATCCTAACACAAAATAACACTTTCGAATTTTCATCCGATTCTTATCAAATCTAGGTCGTGAAAAGGCGTGGGTGTAGATAATTTCAAAAGATTTTGTGGTCCGGTGCAATAAAGAAAGTAAAGAAATATAATTGTTAACTAAGGGCTCAAGGGGTCTGAATGTCTGATCTAATGTATTATGTATGCGATTAGTCGCATGGAAGAATATTCTATACTAGCCGCTTGTTCTTGACGGACTTAAAATTGGTCTTCTTGGATTGAAATATAATTATATTATGTAAAGAAATATAATTATAAATGTTACGTTCTTGGTTGCATTTTCTGTGTTTGCATTTATTAATTTTTAAATTTTATAAATTAACTTATGCATACCTGTCTGGAAGCAAGAAAGTTGCCTGAATCTAAAACTCCATGTTGCCGGTAGGAAATGGAGTCACCGTAGAATTCAAACTCTATCACAACTTTGAAAACGGAGTGTTAATGAGAGAGTAAATTGCTTTCTATTTAAAACGAGTAGTTAGAAACTATTCCAGGTCCGCAAGTTCCCAACCCATCAATGATTCAATGGACGTCACGCTAACTACATTCTTCAAAATGGCCATTGATTTCTAGTCTAAAAGAGCGTTGCCGTTACTGGCAATAAGGAGGACGAATTCTACAGGTCATTTCTTGCTCGAGCATTCGCTGCATGTAAATAAAAATAAAAAAATTTAAAAAAAAACCTAGCTAACTCGATGCATGGGTGGTGAGTTTTAGTGGGTTTATTAAAGCACGGTGATTTCATATGGACGCGATCGACGGGTAACCCGAAAACATTTTTTAAGATTTTTTAGGGTAAATCTCATACATGCTGGTAAAATTTATCCCTCGTTCCACTTATTTCTATGAAATTTCAAAAAATCCACATATACCCACTATTTTTGCCTAAAATTACGCTTATATTCACGCCATTAGTAGTCCTATAAAATGACAAATATACCCAAATCTTAATATATTTTGAAATTAGTTTACTTGAAATTAAAAATCTACATTCAAATAATATGTGACTTTATTGCTATAAAAGTATTTATAGATATATTTGCAAAAGACTTCATTTCTATGTAATCGTATTCATATAAGTGATTTTGTATAACCCCTTCATTTTTAAGATATTAATGATATTGTAAAATTCAATATATTCATTTTAACATCATTTGCTTATCTAAGAGACAAAAATTTCATCAAAATCAAATATGTACATAAATACATTCATATGTAGATTAGAAAAAATGTTTAATTACACTCACACATATATTAGAATGCAATAATAGATTACAAAATCATTTGTACACACAATAGTGATATTTTAAATTGTTTACATGTTGAAAATACTATATAAAAATTGTTATTTAGTATTAAATCAATTTAGGGTAAATTGTTTACATGTTGAAAATACTATATAAAAATTGTTATTTAGTATTAAATCAATTTAGGGTAATTTGCTGACACGCTCATTTAGTTTGACACTAATTGCTAATATACCCAGATTTTTTCAAGTGCATATTACCTTCATAAAGTTTCGCCAAATTTATTTGCGTACACATGTTAACGGTTGACATTTAACGGCTGTTAAATAATAAGTATCCTCTGTAGATACACCTACTTAGTTTGACTCTAATTGTTGATATGCACACTTCACGAATTACATATTAGCCTACCAAAATTTTATCAAAATTGCTTACGTACCTATGTTAACTACCGACATGTTATACCTCATTTAAACCCCTTTCACCTATACAATTGTGTGTTTTATCAAAATTTGGATTCTAATATAGTTTTAAATATGGTCACTTTTGCCATTATTTAAAATTTTAATACATGCATTAACAGCTTCTTAGGATAAAGGCGTCATAGGTACACAAACAATTTTAGTGAAACTTGATAAAAGTAATATGCAATTTGTGAAACAATGTGGGTATATCAACAATTAATGTTAAACTAAGTGAGTATATCTTCAAATTATCATTTTTATTTAATAACCCATGTACTTTCATCAAGTGTCAGTAGTTAACATGTGTACGCAAGTAATTTTGGTAAAATCTTATAAAAATAATATGCAATTTGTGAAATAATATGGGTACATTAGTAATTACCTTCAAAGTAAGTAGGTATATTTGCAAATTACCTATTATTTCGTTATACTGATTTTACACATTTATAGGCAAGGTCCCTATATGGTGATATAAATAAGAAAGTTTTCAAGATAATATAAATGATGCAAAATATATTAGATGAAGTGGATTTTTATCAACTATCGAAATATCAAAAATAAATAAGTTACATATAAAAAAAGACTCCACATAAGTAGAGTCCAAGTTGGCTTAAAAACTAAATAGTAGAAATTAAAATACAAGAATGCTTCTATGAAACCTCATTTTATGGAAGTGATTTCATGAAACACCTATCATTTTTAAGATGTTGATGATTGATGCAAAATTTAATTTATTTCTTGTATTTAATATTATTTGTTTAGCTATCAAGCCAAGTTTCATCCAAAATTGAATGTATGTATATGTGACATTTGATAAAAAATAGTTTCATTCATATGAAAATTATGAAAAATATTTACATTTATTTGCATATATATAAGAATAGTAATACTTTGTAGAATTAATTATTTACGTAATATTTTAGATAGTTTAAATGTTGAAAATACTATACAAAAATTGATATTTAGTATTAAATTTTTTTATTAAGTTAATTTTGTATGTTTGTAAATGAGACATATAAACATTGATATTAGATAAATAAAAGAATTTTCGTGATAATATAAATGATACTAATAATAAATGAAATAAATTTTTCATCAACTATACGCATATTAAAAACAGAGAAGGTTGCGCAGAATTATCCTATTAAAATGAATGTACTACAGTAATGAAATGACATGAAACCCGCGACCTCGAATCACAAACCTATTGACTATTGTTATGAATAATGGAATAGGTCCAAGGTTTGATTCTTTTTCTTTGGATGGTCTAGAAAATTTCCGTTGTTCCTTGAGCTCCACGCCTCTCCATTGTGGGACACACCACTGCCGTTGGATTCCCTAACCTTGTGCTTGTGTCCCTTTTAAGGGCAGAGTGGAAGGAGCCCAAGGCGACTCAGAGCTTCAACCTCACAGAAATTCGATGGTGTATGGAATAAGATTTTTTATATTTTTTTCTTCCTTTTTTTTGCCTATCTCATGCTAAACCAATGAATTCGTACAGCCCAATATCGCGGTTCAATTCTCCCCAAACTTATGGTTTCTTTTCCCTATGCAAAAAAAAAATGTGTGTGGGCGAGGAAGTGCCAGATTCTGAGATCTGACATCGATGTCAGTCAGATATTTGTGCAAGCATTGTCGGCATTTGAATTGACGGTGCAGCGTTGTCCAGGGCCCGCTGCGACAGCTTGGGGTGCACCTCGGTTAATTAAACTCGGTTCACCTCGGAGGCTACCTAATTCTAATTTTATTTATAAAATATTAATTTTAATCTTAACTTTATTTGTAAAACTTAAATTCTAACCCTATTTTTGAAAATCGAGTTCAGGTTGGAATTTATGTTAATAAATTTACATTTTATTCAAAAGTTACAAATTTAGAATTTTATATGAATAAATAATAATAAAAAATCATATAAATAAATATAATAATATATAGTCAAACTACATATTTTGTAAAAACTAGTAATATAAAGAATATTTTTAGAAAAATTTAGCATCAAAACTAAAATAAATGAAGAAAATTAATAAGTGTAAAAATAAATGATAGAAATAAAAGATAAATATAAATGAAAATAATATATTTTATTTATAATAAAATTACAATATGTCAAATATATATTCAAATATAAATATAATAACATAAAATATGAAGAATATAAAGAAATATTGTTTAAATAGTATCTATATAATATATTTTATAATAAATAAAAAATAGAAAAAGGGTTCCGATTCACTTGAACCTTAATCCTATTATATTTATAATTTAAATTTTTCAGGTTTGAGTTATAAAAAAGTAAATTTTAACCCTATTTTAACTCTATTCAAAATTGAGTTTGACGGGCCCAAGTTGCACCCTATGCACAGCTTGTAGTCTCCCCGGCAACCAATCAGCATGTGGTATTCGTGGAAAAGTCTCCTCCCCAGCCAATCAGCACGTGCTATTCATGAAAAAATCTCCTCCGCGATCAATCCGCATGTGGTAATTTTTTTTTTTTTTTTCTTTTCATGAATCATGAAATCACAGAATTAGTAAGTGGGCGATCTTTACGTGATGGGAAATGAGAACATGGCTGATCGCTAGTTTTTGTCTTTTTGTTCCGCCCTACGTTTTATCCTAGTTTTAAAATTCTCACTCCTTGTTGATAAATCGATCTGGTTTCATATCAATCCGTCCTACCAAAATGTCAAAATCAATTTAATATTCTAACTGATTTTTTCCTACATTATCGCGTTCTCATCTTATAAAACCTTACAAATTGCCACTAACGCAAAGCCCCCGTGTTAACGCCCTTTGTTTCTAAATAAGTGGCAGGCGTTCGGATGTTGGCGGGGGCATTTGCGTAAGTTACAAGAATATCTCCGGGGCTTTGATCATAGTAGAAATTTGAGGTGGATGGGGTTATATACCAATAAAAAAACTTATAAATTTTCTATAATTAACTTATAATATTAAAAGTGTATTTGGAAAGTAATAAAACTTTTAAATAATAATTTTTTATGCAGAAGTTTTTTAAAAAGAAGCAAATAACATGTATAGTATGGATGATAATGATGAGTAAAGAAAATAAAATTAAAATAAATAAGTTAGTTAGTTGCATATATAGTTGTGTAGAAATTATTGAAAAAATAAGATACTAAATAAAATTAGCTTATTAGGTACTAATTAAACATACAAATAAATGAGCAAAAAAAAGCCTTTCGCCTACACTTTGTTAGCTAGCTAGTTGATCAACGTGTGCGGGCAAGAGACGCTGGATTTGAATTCAGATTCAAGTAATAGACTCAATTTAAGGGGTGTTTATTTTCATAAAAAATAATTTAAATTTTTACTCTCTATAATTATTCTATTTTTAATTAGTTTTCCATTTCTTCTTATACAACCATCCTATTTTTAATCATTTTACATAATTATTCATACATCTAACATATTTATTTTAATCTTATTTTCTTTGCTTCTTATTGTTGCCCCTATCATACTTTATTATTTCCTCTCATTTCAACAATTTTTATATAAAAAAATTCGTTAAAAGTTTTATTACTTCTCAAACGCACTCTTAGAAAAAAGTATTGATTGTGGGAGATCATACTCATAAAACTTATGGACTTTTTTGTATTTTTAATCACACATTGAGTAGGCACTGCTTAGAAGTGTTGACACATGTATCCATGCTATCTTTTTTTACTTTCAAGATTAAAAAAAAAATCTAAAATTTTTAACAAATTGTCAAATTTCACGGAGTACACCCTGGGATAAAAAATAAAAAATCTAGTCGTCCCCAAATCAGCTATTTACTAGCAGCCATATACGATCGGTGTGCATAAAAAAGACCCAAAATTGGGGAATATAATTATCAATTTTAAAAAATTGTGCAGAAAATGGACATGAGAATTAGGGCATTTAGTTGATGGAATATATAGAGTATCTGGTGTGACACGTATATACAGTAGGAAATGTTCGCTTAGTTAGGTCATTTTGTTTGCAAATGTGCCTTATGATAAATAAATATTTAAATTACCTATTGTGTTTATAATTATTTATTATAATAACACAAATTTTTATCTAAAATAAATATGTGCATGATAACCATTTGAATATAACGTGAATGGGAGAAATACTTTGATTTAAATATCAAGTTTAAAATAGTATTTTCAACATATAAACTTTCAACACGGACAAGTAATTATATAAAATATTATTAATGTTGAAAGTAATTATATAAAATATTATTACATTATAGTATATAAGTGAACGAGTTAAAATATTTTTCATTATTTATTTATAATATATTAATTTTAAAGCAAATATGACACTCTTGGATGATTTTTGGCATCATAGGAAAACAAATGATTTTAAGCCAAATAAACGTTGGAATTTTAATTTGCAGTTAGAAGCACTCCACCCGACCATATCCCATGCATAAATTATAATATATTTTTTTCGATCGAGCATAAATTATAATAATTTTTTTAAATGGGGGAGAAGACTCCAATCCCTTCCCGACTAAGCCTTCCAATAATTGACAGCAGAACATAGATGATAACTTATGGCCTATGCTACCGAAAATTGAGCAAGTTATGTGTCAGTTCTCGATGACCACCTGTAGCAACAGCTGCCATGAGCACTGCGCCAGCACTGCCAACCCAATCGATGTTTGTTTTTCTTAAAATACGATAAAAAAAATTTGCGTAAAAGTTTTTTAAAATTTTTTAAATGGGAGACAACGATGTGATATATTAGAGGTAATAATGAAAAATAAATAGAATAAAATAAAAAATTCTTATATGAAAGTTTTTTAAATGAAAAAAATGATGGCATATATCATAGGCAATGATAAAAAGCAAACATAATAAAATTAAAATATATATGCTAGATGTATGGATAATTTTGTATAAATGATTTAAAAATATGATAATTGCATACGAAAAAATAAAATAATAATTAAAAATTAATATTTATAAAAAATGAAAAGTTTTATACTGAAATATTTTAGTTTGAAAAGATTTTTAGGTAAACAAACACTTTTTGTAACTTTTGAAATTGAAACTTTTTATTTCCCACATGTGCATTTTTTTAATTATTTATGTACATATTATTGTGGAAACTATCACACCTTTTAATCATTTATAAGCAATTATCCGTCTAATTAATTTATCTATTTTAATTTTATTCTCTTTACCCATCATCATTACCTTTATTATATTACATTATTTTTTCATTTTAAAACTTTTCCTCCAAAAATTCTATTATTTTCCAAACACTTCATTTGTTTAAAAGTTTTTGAAATGAGAAAAATAACATAATATAATATGGTTAATGATAAAGAGTAAAGAGAATTAGTTATATGTATAGTTGTATATAAATGATTAAAAATAAGGTAATTGTATAAAAAATAAAAAATAAAAAAAGGTAATCACGGAGATTTAAAAAATTTTAGTTTGAATATTTTTATTATTAAACAAACGCGGTGCTCTTTCTCCCCATACATGTTATGTTGGGTCCCATGCATGTTATGCTGGGCAGAAGACAAAATAATGAGTCCATACTGAAGTAGTTATATACTATCAGTGTCCACTGGGCAGTGGGAAGGGGGGGATTTTCAATCAGAAATTTTAAAAAGTGACAGGGTAACGTGAGATAATAAAGATAATGATTATAAGAAAATAAGAGAAAATGAACAAGATAATTACATGAAAATGGAAAAACTGAAATGCAGAGATAATAATAAGTATATATATTTTTATTTTATCAAATAAAGCAGAGTAAATTTTGGTAAAGAAAAAGATGAAAATTTTAGAAAAAAATAATAAAGTGATGTGATCGCCATTTGGTATAGTTGCTGTGCGCGGTGGGATGGGATACTGCGGGGCACACGTTGTTCAATAAATATTTTTTCTCTCAATAATTTTATTTTTATATTTCATTCGTTTTTTCTCCACTACTCTATTTATTTTAATTTGACCATCATTATTTTATATAAATTATACAATTTTCAAAATACTTCGGTTCAAATTATCTATCTCATACTAAAATTTACTATGTTATTATTTAGTGCACCAAAGTGCACTAAGCTTTGTTGTACTTAAGTTCAAAAATCTATTGATATTTATTTGTTTGAAAATTTTAAAAATAAAAATATTAATCTAAATGCATTTAAGATACTTATTAAGTTTTACCATTTTTGAAAATTTATAAATATTTTTGAATTTTTTTAAAAATAAGAGTATTTTAATAATTTAAAATTCATTGAATACATTTGTTTTTAAAAATTCAAAAAAATATCTACAATTCTTCAAAAAAAATAATAAAATTTAATACAGATATTAAATACATTTATATTAATAATTTTATGAAATTTTCAAAAAAATAAAAAAGTAAATTTGTACACTCGAATGCATCGATGCTTAATGCATCCCTTGAAAGGAATAAAAAGCAATTTCGTATACCAAACGTTCCCGAACATTCTCAGATGTTATTTAAAAAAAAAAATTCATTATTCTAAAATAAAAAGAATCATATGTTATGCAAATAACCTTTAATAAAAATATTATTTTCCACGTTTCGATTCCAGTGGTTGTACTAAAAAGGGCAAGAAGATGCGACAAAGAAAACTCGACACGGTCGAATGGCGCGGCACTTGCACAAACAATAAACGCAATGAGACGTACAAGCCTATATACCGCACGCGTTAAATAGGACCACTCTACATCGTACAAGCAAAAGCATTGCCTAGCTAAAAGTAGAAGCTATTGCATTGTTGTCCACGAAAATAAGCTACATCGAAGTTGCCATTTTTATTGGGAGTTATACGAAGGCCGGTGTACAAAATAATAAATAAAAAGTACCGCGAGATAAAAAATGCTGAGTCGCGAGTCGCGAGTCGCTTTCACCGCGATGCTATGCTCTGCCGAAAGCAGTTTGTCAGATATCTAAAATGGTGAGTCGCATGAGTGCTTTTCGGTGTGTATGAGCCTTTAGGACACATTGGGCAGCATATATCTCTGCTGTGGAATGGGTTGCCGTGGGGTACATAACTTTTGATAGACGCTTTTTTTTTTTATTTAATAAAGAAGGAGAACGGACCACTTCTATCTTAACTCCATCAGATTCGGAATGGACTCGGAGGAAGGCCGGTGGAGTCCAAGTATTTGATTGTCAAAAAATTATCAATAGATATTCCATCACACAATCTTCCAAAAAAGTACATACAACAAAATCAGCTAGGGTATGTGCCACAATATTACCTTACCTCATAACATGGTCAAAAGAAATAGATAGGACAAAAGAAACTAGACGTTTAATTTCATTAAAATGGTGCTAACCGAGGATAAAACGTACTTGTCATGTAGCAAAAAGTCAACGAGTATGAGAGAATTTGATTCCATTTGGACTTGGCGAAGATTTGTTTCCAAAGCCCAGTTCATGTCCAGCAAAATGGTGATGGCTTCCATTATGATTGGTTCCGTGATGCCTCGACTAACTTAGCCTCTTGCCGCAATAAAGAAGCCTCGTGAATCTCTTATAACAATAGCGTAGCTTAATTTTTCTCAATATTTCTTTTTTTTTATCGACGTTTATCTTGAATATACCTTCGGTTGGTTTAGTCCATCTAGCAACTAAGGTGTCATTAAGAGAGCCTGACTCCATCATGTATTTGATCGGTCCATGCTTATCCAAGTTGGTTACACACTACTCATTAATGTCTTTGAAAGCTAGTGGAATACCATCCTCCCATAGTTGATTGCGTATGAACCACGCACGCCAACAAAAAAGGATAAAAAGGGCAAGTTCATCACTTGTCTTTGTTCCGACCAAACACCTAAAAATGCATTGCATGGAGGTGAAATCAATCCTTAAGAGTTTCCAACCAAATAGCTTTACACCCTCCTCCCGAGTCTAGTTGCATGGGAGGAACATGTGGTGAATATCCTCCGCTTCTTGCCTACGAAACATACAAAAAAGATCGAGTGGAACTCCATGCCTGTTGAGATTTTTGTGTTGTTGGGAAAACATCTTTGAAGAGGTGCCACGCAAAGATAAGCACTTTGCTTGGGAGCTTAGTTCTCCAGATGACTTTATATATGTGAGTATGTGCATGGTAAGAGGCATCCCTATCACCGCAGTGATGTGCACTCGCTCTAATCAGGAATTTGTAGGTTGATTTGACCAAATAGATGCCATTAGGCTCATCAACCCAGAACCATGTGTCTTCACTGCTGCTATTGGGTAATGAGACAATGCTGATCGTTCTCCACGCCTCTTCACTAGCAGCTTCCAATATGAGCTCCTTTTTCTAAGTTTTGGGGTGATTGTCAATGAAGTGACTAACTAAAACATCATTAGGAATGGAATGGGGAAAATGACCCGCTTTGTGTAGATGAATGTCCACCCACTTGTCGGTGAAGAAGTGTACCTTCAGTCCATTGCCAACCCGCCACTTGCAAACGTTAAGAATAACTTCTCGTGCCTTAAGAATGATTTTTAAGTGAAGGAATCACTGGATTTCTCCTTACACGTCCATAAATTCTCACGTCAGAAGTATTTAGCTTTTAAAAGGTTATGACATGAGGAGTTGGTAATTGTGGACAACCGCTATACCTGTTTGGCTAGCATAGCGTACTTGAAGGTGACAAGATCTCTGAATCTCGTACCACTTGCAACCTTAATGTGACACATATCTTTTCAAATTACCCACCTCATCTTGCACTTTGTTCCTTTTTCTCCCCACAATAATTTCCTAAGCATTTCACATATATCATTGTATAGAGATCTAGGGAGGAGGATTGGAGGAAGATGCTCATATTATATGTAGGACTGCTTAATAAGAACCTCCTTACCACTCTAAGAGAGCAATCGTCCTTTCCACCCCTGAATTTTCTTCCAAATTCGCTCTTTTGGGCATTTAAACATGGTCTTTTTCAATTTGGCTAACCATGCGGGGAGACAAATAATTGTATTTTTAAAATTTTTATTCTTATATTTTTATCATCTTTTCATTTATTTTATTTATTCCAACTTTATTTTTTATCACTTCGTATCAATGACATCATTCACAAAACATTTCTTTTCCTACTCTTTATTCCATTTCAAAATTCCACCAAAATTTACATTGCCCAACATAACCTTATCAAGACCTTGTCATATTCCTCTTTTAACAGGCTTAGACATAGGGGATAGGTGTACATGGGAGCTAAGAGGTTGTTTATAACTAGGATGAAATGGCTTCTGAATGAAAATTTTCGTTCTCTAAAAGTATTTTTTCAATTATAAAAGCAACAAATTATTTATTATTATTAGTATGATTAGGAATATACTTTTACTGTTCTCAGTATATTTCTATTATAAATTCCTATCTCATTTTTATCCCATCCAAGCTTGAACATGTTTGGTAATGTAATTAAAATAGTGAAGAGCTGAAAGATAATATTTTGAAATGTGTGCAAGTAATGTAATATGATAGATATAAAGTTAGAAAAACAAGATAATTGTGTGAAAAATAAAATATAAAAGCAAAAGTAAAAAATTAGAATAGTTAGGTGTTTGGCAGTATGCGGGAAGAAAGTTTGAAAGCAAAGTAATATGATAAGTATAAAGTAAGCGATAATAGATAAGATAGTTATGTAAGAAAATAATTAAAATATACGAGTGAAAATAAAAAAAGAGAGATAGTTAAAATGTTAGATTACTTTTTAAAAAGTACATCGGGAAAGGTGAGAAAGTAATTTTCCATTCATGCTGGTTACGAAATAGATTCTTCATATTTTTCTTAAAATTCCAAATTGTATATTATGTGGACGTTTAGAAAAAAATGCAAAAATAAACAGGTGAGTTTCAGTAAAGACGAGAATAAAAAGTTGCGGAGTTCTGTGAAAGGTGAGAATAAATTGCTGCAGAACAGGTTCGTTGTATGGAAAGATGTATTTTATTTCCACATTTATTTATTTTTAGAGTAGAAAATAGAAGTACCTAAACTAAATTCTACTGTGTCGATCATATCTGCAGGTCATTAAGGACTAGACAGGTACAAGTAATGACGCCATTTAACATTAGAAAGGCCATAGATGATATTCAAATTCCATAAATATATAGAAATTTTAAAGTTGCGCAAATGTAAATGATATAAATCAGGACATTGATCATTTCCAACCAAACCCGGAAGCTGGTCAAAATCGGACATTGTCAGCCCAGCTAAAAGATGAAAGGGGGAGGACTTGTTTGCCGAAGGCTTCGATTTCAATTGTGCAAGTATGAATCCCGGCCCATTAGTAAGGCCGACATTGCTTTTTTGTCCATGTCAGTCTGGCCAGGGGTGCGGGAGTTCGGATTCCAAACGACTGGCTCAACCATCATTTCAAGAAGACCCCACAAATGGTCGGAGAAACTGATAGTTCCTCATTTTCAAACAGCAAGTCTCGTAGCGAATCCATTTCAGTTTAGATGGCTGTATCCGTTCTAAATTCTAACAGTTGATAAGGATAGACACTTAGCCGTTTGTGTTGTCTGCTGTTTTTGGTTGCTGTTTGCTCATCTCCCACTCACCTTGTACGTAATCCCACGCCATCCACCTAATTTTGGACCCTCCACCATTCGAACCTCTCAACTTGCCAAGTAAACGAAAGGGAAAAATCAAATACTTAAGTCGAGAGAGAAATACACTGTTGAAAGATTCATTTCTGGCCGCGAAGAATGTACGGACAATGTTCAATGACCTTGAAATCGTGAATAAGCCTTCTGTCGCCAGCGTTGATGAGAATTTAAGCCTGCTGGGCCTTCGCCAGAAGGGACGAGTCTCTCCCACACGATACCAAGGCAGTCGGGATGTGGTCCAGCTCCAACATTGATCAGCCAGCTGCCGCATATTCTAATTGTACGGCGAGCTCGAAAAGAAGGGGAGACATTTTATCACTTGATTGTGGCTTCTCTTTTGATCCAGACCGTTGATCCGCTGGACCTTCTTTTCCGGGAAAGAGGCCAAAGAAGAGCTCGAAAAGATGAGGATAGAATGCGTCATTTCGCAATCACCCGATGCCTTCCGTACGAAGCAAAAAAATGAAATGGATCACACGACCAACCCGTGCAGCGAATTGAAATGATACACCGGCGTTGATCAATCCTCCACCATGATACAAAAATTCAATTTCAACTGAACTAAATAAAAATATACAATCTTATTTCCTAGTTTAGATGATTTCAAATGCATGAATGGATTGGGAAATTTTTTTTGATGGAACCGCCATTCCCATGTGTGCAATAGTCACCCTGAAATTTGCCCGTGTTCTGAAATAAACAGACGATTTTTTTGGAACCGGTCTTCCTGCTGTAACGTCTTAGCATGTGTTTTATTTGGCTGGACGGTCTAACTTCTTAACAGTTGCTGCATTATATCGTCGACCCCACCTTGCCTATGCCAGGGTATGAAAACAAAATCTTTGTTTCAAGTCATGTAAGCTTTTTAGATGTAATCCGCACGTAAGATGAAAATACAATGATGTATATTGAAAATGAGGTAAATTTATTGAAAATATATATTTTTTTTATTTAAAATAAAAAATTATTTTAAAAATTGAAAAGCTATTTTGAAAATGGTGATATAGATTTCATCTAGAAATCTATGATTTGAAATAAGCTTTTAAGTGGTCCGACGCACATGAAAGTTGCGAATCCATGAGATGTCCGTTTCGCGCCATTTAAACTGAGCATCTACATAGCGTTCAATTTCATCATTTTTATAATCTTAAAATTTAAGGAGATTACATAAAACCTAATTACATAGAAGTAAAACTTTTTTATTGTTTTATCTATAGCCCTTTATAACACGTGAAAGATTTTTTTAAGGGCATGTTTATTTACAAACTATAATTTTTAAATCCAAATCTTTTCATTCTCTATAATTATCTTATTTTAATTATTTATTTACATTTCCTATACAACTAACCTACTTTTTAATTTTTTTTACATAACTATTCATACAATTAACATATGTTTTAATTTTATTATCTTTACTTATCATCATTATCTCTATATATCATATAATTTTTTGTCAATTTAAAAGCTTTTATACCAAAAACTTTTTATCCAAAAGTTTTATGATTTCTCAAATGCACCCTAAAGAAATCTATCAATTAGAACCAAAAGGAACATAAATAAATTTTAAAAAAAGAGATAAGTAATACCATAATAAGAACTGACTTGAGTTCGTTTAAAAATTAGGTAGACACATATATTAAAATAATAGATTAGGAAAAAAACGAATTACACCGGTAGTTATATGTTTGTGTCAATCAACTAAAAAATAAAAAACAAAATGTTCATTTAAAAAATTCTCCAATAGCACGTGATGTACTAAAGCAATCGTCAAGATGGGCATAGACAAAACAAAGTATGAGATTCGATTCGGCTTTTCTAAATATACAAAATAAGTTTTTAACGTAATCTAAAATATACTTACGATGTTCATTTGCACTTGAATTTCAAATATGCCCATTTCATTGTAGATGAGAATAAATACCATTGTATGATTTGTTAAATTATCAACATGTTCATTGTATATGAGAATAAATACCATTTTAGGTAATTTAAAATGCCATTGATTTTCAAAAATAAAAAATAAATATATAAAATACTCCAAAAATAGTAAAAATTTATACATATATTAAATATACCTAGATTAATAATGTTATAAAAAAAAATTTCAAAAAAAAACAAAAAAAACAAGTATATGCTTGAAAAACAGAAAAAACAAGTATATGCACCCGGCGGGAGCAGGGAGCGCTGCCTGCTCCGGGTGCAGCAAATCAGGCCCCAAAAATACACCCATGAATACGACATCAACTTGAAAGTCCTCCCGGTGGTCTCTCTGAAAGTCAATCTCACGCTTGAAGAGAGGTGAAGGCCTGTTCACAACTCTTCTTCTCTCCTCACGTTCCCGTCCTCCGATTAATTGGTTCCCCATCTAGGCGGCCAACGAAGCATCCAAGGTGGAAGAATGGAGGATAGCAACTCGGTAAACCCCTCCCATATTTCCATGCCTAGCTCTGAGGCTGCGTCGCTGGTTGAAGATCTGCAACTACTGAAAATATCTGACAGTATGCTCATGAAGCTTCACCCAGGGGAAAAACCCACAGCTATAGCAGTGTTTGGTCGTGCAAGACATATAATAAGGAGACTTTTAAGACTACGATGCTTAGGTTGTGGAAGGTGCGCGACAAGTGTTTGATAAAAGAACTAGAAGAAAATCCATACACTTTCACGTTTGCGAAGGAATCAGATTTAACTCTTATCACGAGTGGAAGGCCTTGGCTCTACGACAGGCACTTAGTCCTCTTTGACCTTATCATCTCGCCTATTTGCCTAACTGATGTTGCCCTCTACAAAACTCCAATGTGGATCCAAATCAGTGGTATCCCATGCCTTTATGATAAACAGGCTATAAGTAATATGAACGGTAAGTCCCTCGCGGATTCATGGAGAACCAGAATCGTAGAAGAACAACTGCAAGTGCAAGTTGAACTTGATGTTAGATAGCCTCTACACAGAGGCGTTGCTGTTTTAAACCTGTAAAACAGGCGACTCTGGTTCAGATTCCAATACGACCAGCTCCCCGCTTTCTGCTATGTTTGCGGACAAATGAGCCATGTCCTTAAGGATTGCTCCAATAACCACCAAGGCCTAAAAGAAGATCAGGAAGAGGAACTCCCATTTGGAAATTTTATGTGCATTGGAGCAAAGACAGGTGGGCTGGACAAAAACGGAGGTAAAAGAAATAGGGTATTCCCATACACCTACGTGGCCGGTTTAGCTACTGCTTCTTCCCACGATGGAACCTCCCACGAATCCACCGTTGAGATTGGCAGCCACGACATCACCTCCACTACTGCTGGCTCAAGTGAAGCAAAGATGGACATGAAGAACTCTCCTAAAGCCACACAGTGGCGATGCTTCAGAATGCAGATGCTGACCAACGCCAACTGTTGTGTTTAAGCTTACAGACCTCACGGGGCCTGGAAAGCCTAAATGAAGCCTACTTTTTTGATACCCCTGAAATGCCAAATGCCAAATGCCAAGAATGATACGTTCCACACCCTGGCAGCGTCGAATCCTTCCTTACCTTAGATAATAGAGGAAGCGTCCGCTAGTGCTGCTGAACTAAAACTATAAGGAGGCTAGATCACTAGCACGTGCAGTCGACTGAAGTGGAAGAGGAAAACCTGTGAGAAGGAGTCTATAAGCAGCTTAACAGCAACTATGAATGACATAGAAGGGAGTGGTCAAAAGCGTCATGCTAGTGTTAACCAAACAATCTCTGCCAGCACAGATCACTAACTAAAGAAGCCAAGGTTACAGCAGGTGGTGGAACTCAAGGAAGCATCTTTGAACAATGTGGGAGCTGAGTCGGGGAATCAGCCTCGCACAACATAAATGACTATTTTGTCTTGGAATTGTCAAGGGCTTAGAAACCCACCTACAATCCAAAACCTTTCTTTGTTGGTTAGGAAAAAGCTCCCTGTTTGATCTTTTTTGTCTGAAACAAAGCGAACATCATAAGAAATGGAATGGATAAAAAAAAAGCTGATGTTCCACTTTTGCTTTGTGGTTGACTATCAAGGCTGGGGAGGAGGTCTGGCCCTTTTGTGGTCAAAGGAGTGGCAAGTAAACATATCTTCTTACTCGGCGAACCATATTGACGTTGAGATCAGTGATAATGATCAAAGATCTTGGAGATTTACGGGGGTCTACGGAAACCCTCAACCTCACAGAAGGATCCTCACTTGGAATCTACTCCATTAGTTGACGTCTTCTAGCTATTTACCTTGCCTCTTAATGGGTGATTTTAATGAAGTCATGGGACCTTCTGAATACTCCAGTGCTAATACTAAGGCAGACCATCAAATGCATCAATTCAGAGAGATGGTGGATGATTGTGACCTTTGTGATCTGGGTTATGTTGGATACCCTTTCACATGAACCAACAACAAATGTGGGCGAGAGAGAGTGGAAGCCCGTCTGGACAGAGCCATGGCTTCGATGGAGTGGCTTGATTTATTCCCTCTTGCTTAGATCAACCATTTGGGCTGCTGCTTCCTCTGACCATCGTCCTGTCCTCCTCTAGTTTAATGGCTCTGCTTCTAATCTCAAGCCCGCTTAGATACTTCTGTTATGAATTATTTTAGGGAAAAGACACATGAGCACAGAACGTAATCAAAGAGGCTTAGGCCCATCTATATCTTCACCCTTCTCTTCACCTCTTGAGAGAGAACCTTACTAGATGCTCCAAAAACCTCTCAAGAAGGAATGTGGGCACTAGAGGCAATTTGCAGAGGGCCATACATAAGCAGTAAGATCTTCTAAGTCACATCAAGAATCTCCCTCCATCAGAATCCAAGGATGCTCGGATTAGGGAGAATGAGGACAAACTTAATAGCCTTCTTGAAGATGAGGAAATCCTCTGGAGTCAACATTCAAGGCTGAATTGGCTACAATATGGTGATCGCAATACCAAGTTTTTCGATGAAGCGGCTTCAGAGCGAAAAGGAGAAATCTCATCCAGACCCTAATAGACGATGAGGGCAATGTTTTTTCAGATCAAGGGGGGCAAATTAGCACCAACTGTCAATTACTTCTCTTCCCTTTTTAGATCGGAAGGCACAACAAATGTGGACCGAATCACCAACCCCTATTCACAAGAGGATTTCCCCAACTCAAAACAGATATCTTATTGCTCCTCTTTCAAAAGAGGAAGTTGAGAAGGCAATGAGACAAATGGACCCAAGTAAGGCCCCAGCCCCAGATGGATTTTTAGCAGGCTTTTATAAGCATCATTGGTCCATTGTGGGGGATGATGTGTTCATGACTTGTAAAGATTTTCTTGAATCATCTTCTGTCCTACCAACATCATATGTTGTTCGGTATTAATTTCACTGACATTGTCCTCATACCAAAGCAAACAAGTGTAGGTAACTTGGCGGGTAGATTTCAGACCCATTAGTCTATGTAATGTGATTTACAAAATTGTTGTGAAAGTTCTTGCTAATAAATTGAAATTTTTCTTGTCGGAAGTCATCTAAAAAAATCAGTGTGCTTTCATTCCGAGTAAACTAATCTTAGACAACATGATCGTAGCGTATGAAGTGTTGCACACTCTACAGAAATGCAGAAGAGGATCAAAGGAAGAAGTGGTAATCAAGCTTGACATGTCAAAAACCTATGATAGGGTTGAGTGAGATTTCTTATGCCAGATGATATGGAGGATGGGTTTTGAGGACAAATGGATCGGATGGATATATCACCACATATCTACGGTTACCTATCAGATTATCATAAATGGGCTGAAATAAGGTCCTTTTACTCCATCCAGGGGTCTGCGACAAGGAGACCCACTCTCTCCCTACCTCTTTTTAATTTATGCTGAAGGTTTATCTGTCTTCTCCTCTATCGCCCAATGCTACTAGCAAATTACTGGTATTCAAATCAAAGCAGGATCCCCATGTCTCACTCACTTGTTATTTGCTAACGATGCACTCCTATTTCTCAAGGCTAATAGGGATCAGTTGTCTCAACTGCTATTTATTCTTCGTATCTATGGCGAATGCACTGGGCAAAAAGTAAACATCTACAAGACAGCTCTCCTTTTTAGCAAGAACACAAGCGAGACAACCAAGAGGAAGTGGAGCAGTTGATTGGTTTGTAGGACAGGACCATACACACTTACCTTGGTCTTTTAGCGTGGGTAGGTAAATCTAAGTCTCAATCCTTTTAATTCTTGAAGAAATGCATTTGGATGAAAATTTAGATTTGGCAAAACAAACTATTATCAGTGGAGGGCAAAGAGATCCTTATCAAAGCTGTGGTGCAAGCTATCCCAACTTACGTGATGCACATCTTCAGATTCTGAGGAAACTCTATCAGGCGATTAACTCCATGGGTAGCAAATTCTGGTGGGGTGATGTTCAAGGGCGCAGGAAAATAAGTTGGGTTGTGGTACAAGATGTGCTTTCCTGAGGCCTCTAGTGGACTAGGTTTTCGGGGCTTCTCCGCTTTCAATCTTGCACTCTTGGCGAAACAAGCTTGGCGAATTGCTTCAAACCTGGACTCTTTGTGTCATAACATCTTGAGGGTTAAATACTTTCTAAATTGTGATTTCTGGGATAGCCCCACATCCTCCACTTCCTCCTTCATTTGGAAAAGTATTGCGATAACTAGGGAAAAAATCAAATAAGAATACTCCTGCGCAGTTAGTTAAAGCTAGCCCCCTTCCCTATTAGGTTCGCGAATATATTCCGATGGTCCATTTCGTCAATAAGGAAACAAAAACATGGAAGGAGAATGACATTATGGCTACTGTTGGTGAATCCGGATGGCATATCATCAGCAACATTCCCCTTCCTCCTCAAGTTACTAGAGATAATATTTTTTGGCCTTATGAACTGGATGAGAGGTTTATCGTCAAATCAACCTATAGGGTCATTCAACGTGCCAAAAGCAGGCGACACCCTTCGAATGATCGGGGTTTGGAAGTCGCTCGCCACATGTGGAAACTCAAGCTACCTTTCAAAATTCTCATCTTCGATTGGAGACTAGCTCTTAATGCCCCACAAAGGTTAATTTGTTTTACAGGAGTATCCCCCTTGATCCTTTGTGCTCCCTTTGTCGATCCGGAGTTGAAGACAACGCCCACCTATTTTGGCAGTGTGCTACCACCTTCCTTACCTATTATCCCATGATCCGAAGGCGTTTTTCCTCTCGTGTCATGGCCAGTTTATTAGATCTTTTGTAGCTCATGTCTTCCCCTCAAGAAACACACTCCCTTAAGCATTTTGTTGTATCCTGTTGGATGATCTGTCACTTCCGAAATCTCCATCGAACATCGGGTGAGTCCCCACCTTTTTCTGAAATTCCAAACATTTGTTCTCTCCTGCTCCATCAAATACAAGAAGCCAAGGAGTTCTCCAAGTTTCTCATGCTCATCCAAGAGGAACAAGTTAAATGGAAACCGCTAGACCTTAGTCAGGTTAAGGTAAATATCGATGCAGCCTATGACAGGAATAAGGGTATGGTGGGAGCAACTACTATTATCCGTGACTCTTAAGGATATTTCTTAGCCACAAAATGTTGGTCTTGGTTGGGATGGGAAGATCCCCTTTAGATGGAAACCAAGTGTTTGCTCCACGAGATCACTTGGGTGGCGGAATCTCAATACAAAGTGTCAGTTTCGAAATGAATTCCCTCACCATTGCTCATTTCCTCACTGACAACCACCTCATACACTTACCCACTGGGCATCTCATCCATAGAACTAAGGAATGCAACCTTAGATTCCACAAGTGTTGATTCTCCCATGTTCTCGGAAGTGGTAACCATGTCACACATGCCATAGCAAAATTTGTTCTGTCTCAGGGGGCATCAACAATTTCTTGGGTGGACCAATCCCCTGTTTGTATCTCAGATGCTATGCATAAAGATCATTTCTTGTTTTCAACCTCTGGGGGGTTCTCTTCTCATCTTCCTTAGTTATGTTTGCTAGGGGGTGGGCCTTTATAAAAAAAAAATCCATGAATATGACATCTAAAAAAGGACCACTGATAAATTTCAATTTGAAATGGATACAAAAAAGAAACATGCTTGATAATGACGACTACTGATGGGCCACCACCATTTCTATGTAAACTCAAGTTAGCAATTGTAACATCCCACATCGGTTAGGATGAAGGAGGGAGCCTGGGCTATAAGTGGAGACCGTTGACAACTCTGTCGAGGCGCCTTTTGAGGTATATTCAGGGTAGTCAGAAGACAAAACCGTGCGTGCTAAGGTTCAAAGTAGACAATACCTGTGACAGTTGGGCCGGAGCGTTACAACAATGAGCTTTATTTCTCCATTAAAAGTTGTCCTCTTTAACCATCTACGCATATTGTGACACCGCACGGTGCCTGGATTCTATCTGACCTTTATTTATTTAAACTTCCCAAGATCATCTAGCCTTGCCGCAGCGCACGTTAGTGCCTGTCTGTCCCATATAAACGGCTGCTGCGTGCTGTGTATTGTTGAGCTGGGGAGTAGAAAGAGAGAGGGAAGAAGACAATGCCGCCCAGAAGCGGGCTTTCATTGCAGAAGGGGTGGGGGAGGGAGCGCCCGTTAGCAAGGGGGAAGCAGGGATGGTGACTAACCCGAGGTGCTTTTTAGACGATAGCATAGGAGGAGACCTGGAAGGGCAGTGTGTGGTGGAGCTCTTGATGTGATCCACCCAGCATTTTCAAATCAATTGCAAAACTCTTAAGAATTTTACTCAAGAATTGATGAATTACAAGGACTAGAATTCAAGATCTCATTACAAGAAATCACAAAATCATTCTCTAAGCTATTCTATTCCACTCCCTAACTACAAATCACACTCCTCTCTAACTACAAATCACAACTAATAAATGACACACAAAACAAGTCCCCTCATCATTACGTTCCCGGCCCATTTATGGGGAGTTCTCTTTTATACACTAGCGCTGCCATTTCATATGCAGCTCCTTCCTATCAGCTCTACAGCGACGTCGTACCCAAATAGCCAAAAATTCCAGGGCTCTCTGCACGGGCGAGAAAGGCACTGGCCCCAGCACTGACGCCTACCTCCATTACAAGGTGCTCCACTAAATTACCAAAACACCCTTCACCGACCGGGGAGGGGCGGAAGGCCGATATCATCTATTGTTAATGTGCACCACACCGGTTGGGTTTTAGGCTTTTAGCTTTTAATGTGGTTTAATCTCAGGTATGATTACATGTTTTACCCATATATACAAATAACAAACGTGACCACAGATTTTCATCGTATTTCCATATAAAACAATTCCTTTTGTATTTTTACCGAAATAATTCTAACTAAAATCTAAATTTCTCTCCCAATTTTTCAGGTACAAAATTATTTTCAAGAAACATTGTCATAATATTGTAATTTGATTATGATACGCACAAAAGACTCGTTTTTCTACCTTGATTTAGGTTCTAACCGAGGATACTTTGGTTAAAAGATAAAAGATTTGCCGCATTTGAAAATAGAGTGAAATATATGATCCCGTTTGCTATTTTTATAAATATATAATCATATTTATAAGTAGAGATAAATTTTTTTATTGAATGTCTCTGGAGAGATAAAAATTATGGTTATGTTTGAATTTACCCTTTTAAATATTTGGTTCTGCTTAGGAGTTTATTTGTCCAACCTGTTCAAACAGGTTGAGGTTGAACTTTCTTCATAAATCAGTAGCAACCCATTAACCTATCAGCCTATATAAGCTAAATAAACAGATTTAAGATTGATTGTTAGTAAATTGTCAACCCATTTAAGCTAAATAAATGGATTAAGGTTAATCATTGATAATCCGTTAATTTGTTTAATGATCCATTCTACCCAACTTATGCATCCTAAATATATAACTCAAATGTCCCGAGCCCCCCTTTGTTAGGATTTCACCAGAAGGTTGAGATTTAGACTAATTAGAAATTGTTACTTTTGATTATTAGATATGTTTGTAAGTTATTGATTATTCTTGAGGTTAATTTTGATTTATTTTATATAGTTTTAACAAATCAGTTTGTTTGAATAATCCATTAATAAGCCGCTAATTAGTTAATTAAATGAGTTATAGTTGAGATTTATAGTATTTAGATTTATAAATGAATTAGAATTAAATTTAGGCCACAGCTCATCTCACCTGATCCATTACACTATTAGTTATTCCCACTAGTTTCTGTGCCCATATGGCCCCACCATGTGTAAATTGATTTTATCCACTGGGTCAAGGGCCTATAGTATAGGGGTGCAATTTGGTACCGGCTTGGTCTGAATCGGCTCGATCCAATCTAGTTTCAAAATTAAGTTTGAGTTTTACTTTTGAATTTTTTTTTTCAAATTAAATTTGATTTCAACTTAATTCGAGAGAATTTGAAACCAATACTGTGTTTACATCAACCTGATACAAAAACTCAACCCGATCCAAACTTGATATTCTTCCTAATTTATTAAAATAATTATATTTATTTATGCACTAAGCATTTTAACTATAATTATAATAAAAGTTCTTTTATATAATCATAACTTAATTAAACTGTAAAATATTCATTTTACAACTTAAATGTCATCTACATTTGTTTATAAAAATTGAATCTTTTTCATCTACATAAACTTTATTTGCAAATAATTACGGATATACAAACTTTTTAAAATTATTAAATATATACTAATTAACTATGAGATATTTAAGTCTTATTTTTATTAAACTTTAGATAGTGATTTTATGTAATTTTATTTTTTTATGTTAATTGTTAATGAATTAATTCATTATATTTAAAATTATCTTTTAATTAGAAGATCAACTTTCATCAAAATCAAAAATATCATATGTTATGATTCAAAAAAATATATCATAGATTATATAAATATTTCATATGTAAATTATTCACGTATGAACGTAATAATGTTAAAAAAATTCGTTATCTTTATTGTTAATTTTAACTTCTATGGGTTTGAATTAAATTTGAATTTTGACCCGAAACTAAGATTGAAACGGTTTTTATTCTGACTCGAACTCAATTCTAATTTTAAGGTTAAGATTTGAGTTTATATAAACTTAATCCAAATCGATTCTTTGCGGTTAGCCGCACCACGCGGCTGCTGTGCGGTCATATTTTCAACCGTTCGATTCCGCGGTGCGACACTTGCTGTTGATTATATGGGGGACTTTGGGCAAATAGTCCGTTGGGGGGAGCTTAAGAAAAACATTATTGATTTTTGCATTTCGACCCCGCGCGCCGAAATCACCACCGCTTACTTTCTGGGGGTTTCCTACTTCTTCCGAGTTCCGACATCGTCTCCCTCTCACCTTCCATCATCGATGTCGTCTCTCTCGCGCCTGATGTCGCTACCTGCATCTGCCTCACCTCCGGCAGTAAATATGATTAATGCACGCATTTCATCTCTCCCTCCATTGCACACACCTCTCTTCCCCTCCAATTTTCATTTTCTTCTTTCCTCTTTTGTTCTTGGATATCGTCATCTGCTGTGTGCAAGAGTTCTTTACTTTCTTTGGTAGCCTAATCAGGGGAATGCAACTTCTGCTGTTCTCCGTGTCATTGGAAGCTTTTGCTTTTTCCTCCAAGTGAGATGACCCCCAAATATTATACTGACATTGGCCCCTCTAAAAACAAGGATGCAAATCACAAGGAAGATAGATAGAGGAGGAGAGATGAAGAAGCAGAACAGAAGTTGGGAATCCAGCACTAATCTCATAACACTACAAAAGAGACATGCATAAAACCAAACCTAGGTAACACAAACATCAAACCTCTCGGTGAAAGCCATCACCATGGGTTACAGATGAATTCAATAAAAACCAACTTATTTTGCACAACTTATTTCGCAACCATGATCAAGAGATTCAAAGAAGTAAAGTCAGCAATGGCTAAACATAGAAGATACAATTCCTACAATAGAAAGAGAATGTTGTTTAAGGAGTTGAAACTAGCTTTGAAAATTCGTTTAGATGCTGCACTTCCATTGGGACTACACTGATTCAAAACAATGCAGTAGTTACACAGATTATATTGATTCGAATCTCATCAATCCCAGAAAATAATGAAAATTTCCCTACAGTCTAAAGCAATAGCAACATTCTTTACATTGATTCGAGATAACACTGCCACCTTCGCCATGCTTCTCAAGCAAAGCTTTCAAGGCCTTAAAATACTCCTGAGCTCCATCACCACCTTGCAGTCTCTTGATCGATCGTGGCCACCTTCCTTATTGCATTCCTCATTTTAGCTTCTAGCAGTAGTTACATGTCCTCATCATCTATATACCACAGCACTCTCAGACTTCAACATAACGAATATAGAGATTCGGAGATTACCCAATGAATGGTTTGGCAAAGGTGGGGCCAGAGTTGGGTGCAGAATGACTACCTGAGACGTGATCAAGGTCCTCTTCAATCCCACTGGTTGCTCCCTGCTGCATCATGCACCATTAGATAGACACCGATACTGCTGCTTCCATGCGAGTTAGGGAGGAGGCCGCTTTCCTCGTTCCGCCATCCCGCTGCAGTTGAAGAAGGTGACTTGGACGCCTAAGAGCACATTCCCCCTACTAATCGACAGCTGTTTGTGGCGGGGTCGTAAGGGGCGAGGCGAATGGCACAACAATCTCAAAACAGGGAGATCAAATAAAGTCTAAGAGCTCACAATCCATTTCGGATTGAGCGCCCGAGTCATTGCGATCAATGTGGGTGTTTCCTTAGGGAAATCTTGAGATGTCGAGACCTCGCAGCTCGACTGCTGCCATCTCTGGTTGGAGAAGACTTAGGGTATTGCGATTTTAGGGATGAGAAGACGATTTAGGAGAGACAGGACGAGAGGAGGGGCAGCGAACAGTGGCAGCTGCATCAGTCGGACGGAGAGGAGGGAAGCTGGGTGGCGGTATCTGTGTCGGTCGGGCGTGACAGGAGAGACGATTTCGAGAACACTAGAGAAGAAAGAGGGAAAAAAGCAAAAGAAAATGGGTTTTGACTTTTTTCTTGGTCGCACTATTAACCCAGAGCCCCCCGTATAATCCAATGACAAGCGTTGCACCCGCCAGATCCAACGGTCAAAAATATCACCGCAACGAATCACGGTCCTAACTTAGTAGACTTGGAGTTTGAGTTGACGTAAATTTGATACAACCGGACAAGCTGGGGACGTGATTTCTTGCACCGGGAGCAGGCAGCTCTCCCTGCTACCGGCTGCATATACTTATTTTTTAAAAATTTTTTTATAACATTCTTAATCTAGGTGTACCTAACATGTGTATAAATTTTTACTATTTTTAGGGTATTTTAGATATTTATTTTTAATTTTTAAAAATCAGTGACATTTTAGTAAGTGTTTAGCGATGCTGATGAGTTAAAAGGGTGCGTTTGTTCCGTGGGAAAAAAATTTTAACTTTTCAATTCAAAATTTTTTATTTTTTAAATTATTTTCACATTTTTAAAGTAAATTATCCTATTTTTTAATTATTTTTACAAACTATCTATATAATTAACCTATCTATTTTAACTTTATTTTCTTTAATTTTCGTTATTACCTCTATTATATCATATTATTTTCAATCAATTTGAAAATTTCTATTTGAAAAATTTTTAATTAAAATTTTTATCCCCGACTAAATACCCCCAAAACAGTCGGGATCAGAGGATGGTTGGCCTCGGCACACTCCATCGGAACGGCTTGTCATTCGGACCCTATTAATTATTAGATACTTGGCAGCGCTTGGTTTTTGGGCTGGTTGGGCGAGCTGCGACTGTGATGTGGCGGGGGATGGGAAAAAGGAAATGTCGGGTGATGATTGTGAACGAGAAGTTGGTAGAATTTTAATAAAGGATGGAGATGGAAAAAAATATTTTAAAAATTGTTTAAATAATATGAACTAATGGGATGGAATTAAAATCAATAGGATAATTAAAAGGAAAAATAATTGAAATATAAAAATAAAATTAGGAAAATATTATTATTAAATAATTTGTTGAAAAATCATGAACTCTATTATATCCCTCCTACCCTATGAACCTAATTTTATGCTCCTCGGTGCATATATTTATTTTTTTCGAAAATTTTTCATAAAATTATTAATCTAAGTGTATTTAATATGTCTATCAATTTTTACCATTTTTAGATATTTTACATATTTTTTTGAATTTTTAAAAATAAAAATTTCAAAAAAAATATCAAAAAATCTTTAAAAATGACAAAAATTGATACACATATTAAATGCACTTAGATTAACAATTGCGTAAAAAAATTTTAAGAAAAATAAAAAATGGCCCGGTTGCATACAACCAGCGTCTCCCACCTCACTTCCTAAAATTACTAAAATACCACTGATTTTTAAAAATTCAAAAAAAAATCTAAAAATCTTCACTACAGAAATTGATTCCGCTTGATTTTCATGCAGGAAAAGTAACTACCTTGCTTGTTGGTCCTGTCGTTGCTTGCTCACTTGCCTCAAGATGTCCAGTCGAAGCTCGAAAGGTGGCCTGGCTATGGTTACGGAAGCCTCATTTGATCTGAGATTTTCATTGAATGCATTATATCTGCGTTGTACTCTTGTTTTTAAGTGCCTTTTTCTGAAGATATTTAATCGATGACCTCTTCAACAATCCCTGCTGTATGTCATGCTTCAGAGTGTCACAGGTGCCTCTTGCTCGTATTGTTTGAATTTACATCTCGACTGTAGGCAAACGGCGTGAATGTACAAGAAAACCTTTTGCAAGTTTACTTTTCTGATTTGAACTGATAAAAATTTGTGGACACCATGATTTACAAATGATATGGTTATGTATTCAGGGTAATCTGGAAGAAAGCATTGTTGCGAGGAAAATCCAACTTCTGTCATCTTAGCATTCCAGGATGGAAGAATACAAGCTTTTTTTGAGGTTGGGAACCTTACAAATTCCATGTATTTCATTTGAGGGAATTATAAAATTCTGTTATGTAGGATGTCATGTGTGACTATGCTTTGATGATCCAAACCATTGATCAGAAGGGGTTTTGCGAAGGGTGATGGCTGCACATGAGCTCCATATGCTTCACATTCAAATCTGAGGAAAGGCTGGAAGAATCAGAGAGGCATAATTCCCAGCCTGGAGAATTGAGATCAAGCACGTGGTTTGTGGTTCTTCAGATCAGCTGCTGGATAGCTCGGAATGGGCTGCAAATCTACAGCATCCATCGAGTTACAGATTTGTTCAGCTGTTGGCAGCATGATTTCTTTTCCAGCTAACGACTTGCTTTCTCTTCTTAATCTACAAACTCATGTTAACATTCCTCAAAAATTGGACAAATGGTAGATTTTTCTTTTTCATTTCGCAAAGAGGAGACGAAGAATCCTTGATCCGAAGAAGCTACAAAAGTACACTCAGCAATGCTTGAACTGATATTTGTTTCAAATTATTTACCTAATTATTCGAAAACCATCACAACAGATTTTCGAAACACGTAGTTCATCATCTGAAAAATCTCCTACAAGTACGAGCAAGGAAACTTCTTAACTGATGGAGAATGCCCTGCTTCCTGCTGTTCTGGTGATTTCTGCTTTTTGATCTCCTCATTCGTTGTTGTGGAATGTGTCTATTAGTAGAAACATTCTTTTTTTCTTTGCCTTTCACCTGCTGATCTTGTGGAGAATTTGGATGTCTGGTGATCGCTTCTCTTGGTGGTGAGCCCACTCTGATATCTTCTTTTGCCACCTCCTCTCTTCTCTGTTCATCTTCTATGACCACCCCAGAAAGTCGATACCTCCTCCTTGATTGGTTCTTCGAGTAAGACAATCTCAACCTTCTCAATGCCTCTTCTCTGTTAGCTTCAGCTAATTTCCGCTGCTCCGTTGAAGCTGAAATCCGCCGATCAGCTAGTGAGGTCTCCTCATCAGCTTTTCTGCTTAATGCATGGTATTCTTCCAGGGAGATTTCAACCAAAGCGTTCTCTGCCTTTGACTGCTTGATCTGATCAAGAACAGCTGCTAATGATGCGGAAATCGCTTCTCTTTCCATCACTGCTGCTCTCCGTGTAAGCTGCAAGGCTAGTAATGACTGCCTTCGAAGGCGCAGTTCTTTCTTCAGCTTGGCCCTTCCTCTGCTCTCTTTACCTGTCTTGACCTTAAGCTTATCCACCTCTGACTGTGTTTGATCCAAGATGCGCCCCAACTCTTCTATGGCAATCTTAGCCTTCAACTCTGTTTTCTCCTTGCTCCTGCTGCTTGCTCCTGTGGCCTCAAGTTCGGACTCGAGTTTCGAAGTGGTCACAGTTGCCATGGAGATCTTGTTCTTAATGTTTGTGACCTCTGACTGACGCTTCTCAAGCTCATCGATGAGGGGCTTGGAGTCCAACCAGGACTGCATGTTGATCTCCCTGGCTTTCCCAAGCTTTTCTTTTGCCAAGGCCAGTTCCATCATGGTGGCCGCCAATGCTTTGCTTTCAGCATTTGAGGCTTCTGGTTGGATGGATTTGTTATCCATCCAAGCATCAAATGAATGCCCTCCCATTCAGTGTGGCTTAAAACCAGACCATTACAAGAGGATATACCCTTCTCAGCTGGCAATCAGATGTTAGATACCTTAAAGCCTGAATATTGTTTTCCTTGATGCTCAATGCCCATTTCAATGCCTGGTTTGCCACCGAAATTTTCGTAGTTGTGCTAAAATCCAAAGCCAGCTGTTTTTTTTTTCCCTTTTTAGGGATTCAGTTTGGATGTGCCCCATGTCTTGTACTGGGGCTTGCTGAAGTCCGAAAGAATTCCTTATGCGTAGATGGGATCCAAGCAAGCTTTCACACTGTTTCTTGGGATTGATGTTTAGCAAATTCAAACCATCCAAACCGTTTCTCCCACCATTTTTGGAACACCCAAATCAACTTATAGTTAGATTATGCTGCCTGATGAAAGGGCTTCTTATTTGTTGAATTGGGTTTAGCTGTTGCTTTTGACAGTTTGTTTTACGACTACCAAATTATTTGGTTAGCAGAAATATATAATGTCACGCATGTGGGCGATGATCCATGTTGCAGCGTCTGCTACATAAGGCATTAAAACCGGCATTTGCTCTAGTATTATCGTCTTGAAATTATTTATGCATGGCATGGGCGAACCCAGCTTGTCCTTGCATAAGCCGGTGGGGAGCATGGATTTGGATTATCGGCCCGCTGCCGTCCTTTTTGGGGGCGGATGCATCAAAGGCTCAGCAATTGATTTAAACATCACAAAATAACAAAATGAACAGCATATAGGAGGGCCCAGGTTGAGCATTGGAAAAGTAGACGAATAATTAAAAAAAATTTGAATGAATAATAAAAAAAATTCAGAAATATTTTATCGAAAAATAATAAATAGCGATTCGAAACAAGGGATCCGAGGTGTAAGAAATAGATGCTATTTTTGGATTAAGTAGAAGCTAATGCATACACACGTAAGAAATAAGGAATAGACTATGGGTGTCTTTGGTATTTGATTGACTAAAAGTTTTTGGTGGAAACATTTTTGAGATGGGAGAAGTAATTCGATATAATATACGTAATGATGAGGAGTTAAAAAAATAAAGTTGAAATAGATAGAAAAATTCTACATTTTACGATAAGTTATAGAAAAATAATTAAAAAGTATGATATTTATACCGGAAGATATTAAGAAATAATGAAAAAATAGGATAACTATAAAGAAAGCAAAATTTTAAATAGAAAGGATTTTGGTGTGTTTGTAAAGCGACAATTTTTTATGAAAAGCTTTTAGTGTAAGAATTTTTAAAATTGAAAAAAAAATAATATGATATAATAGGAGTAATGATAAGTAATAAAGAAAATAGAGTTAAAATTAATAAGTTAGTTATACGAGTAGTTATGTAGAAATGATTGAAAAATAAGATAATTGTAAGAAATATATAAAAAATAATGTAGTTGTGTAAAATAAAAAATTTTAGATTAAAAAGTCTTGGTTGTAAAACAATTGTACCCTTTATTAAGTAACAAACGTACCCTAAAGTACACATTTATCAACTGTTCTTCTATTTTGCTATCCTTACCTTTACTTTTCATAATTACATAATCACTATTGTATTTTTCCCTCATTCCATTCGCATTTTTTATATCGGTCTGGCTATTTTCATTTGTCTTTTGTATATAATTCGTCAATGTACTAATCTACGCCACGTGCAATAAATCGTTGTGTTTATGATCAAAATTTGATAAGATGCTAAAAACTGTTTAATTAAGGAGGAAATTGAGAAATTTTTAAAAATTGTTAGTGTAAGTTGGTATAATATAAGTAAAGTTGAAACAAAAAAAGTAGTTGTGTAAGAAAACGACTAGAATATATCATAAAAATGGTAAAAATAAGGTAGTTAAAGTAGGTAAAATGATTAGAACATATAAATGGTGTGTTTGTTTATCCAAAAAACTTTTCAAATTAAAAATTTTCAATCTAAAACTTTTCTCTCTATACAATTATTCTAATTCTAATTATTTCTTCACTTTTTCTATACAATTACCATATTTTTCAATCATTTCCACATAACTACTATATATCTGATTTATCTATTTTAATTTTATCATTTTTACTCTTCATCATCACATATATTATATCACATTATTTTCTTTAATTTTAAAAACTTTTATACAAATTTTTTTTTATCACTTCCCAAACATCCTAGAAAAATGATTTTCCTTACCCCTCTACTTAAATGCATTACCCAAAAAATCAATATCATTAAGTAAACAATGAAACAAATATTTTTAATCTATAAAGAAAACAAAAATTTAGAAACTACAAAGTCAAGAATTTATAGATCATTGTAAATTCTTAAAAATCAAAACCTATATTTAGAGGGTGTTTATTTACACAAAAAACATTTCAAACTAAAACTTTTAAATATAGAACTTTTTACGCTTCACAATTATCCCAATTTTTAACTCTTTTTTACTTTCTTTCTATACAACTATTTTACTTTTTAATTATTTATACTCAACTTCTTATATATCTAACATATTTATTTTAACTTTATTCTCTTCATTTCTCATCATTACCCTTATCATATTATATTATTTTATTTTATTCACAAACTTTTACATAAATTTTTTTTTATCAAAAGTTTATCACTTCCCAAAAACACCCAAAGTGCAATCTAATTTGAATGATAGTTTTGGTTACCATAGATAAGATGAAATTTCACTCTCCAATTTAGCAAAACAAGGCATTTAATCTCAGAAAAAAGTTAAAATGTACCATGTAAGTGAAATTGATGACTTATCTACTTTGATTTGCTCGAACAAACTTAAGGTCTATTTGGCTGGGCATTTTTGCATGCTACTAATATTTTTAAATGGAAGAGGTTAAATGTAGATAAGTGCACTTAGCCTCCGTGCACAAAGGTGCATTTAATTCATTTTAATTTTTTTTTAGATTTTTTATACAATTATTAATTTAAGTGTATTTAACACATATATTACATTTTATTATTTTTGAAAATTTTTAGATTTTTATTTTTGAAAATCAGTGACATTTTAATAATTTAAACAAGTGCACCGTATTAGTGCTCATTTTAAAAAGTTACATAAGTGTTTCGTAACATTTAGAAAGTTTTGCATGTCTCAGAGAACAGGCTGATTTTAGTTAAAGTCTATATGGCTGGATGAAAATTTGCCACATTATCTGGTTTTTCGCCAAATAGGCCCTTAATATGGGTTGTGTCAGCTCATAATAGACAAGATTTCAATTAGGGGTGGGAATCGAGGGTTGACTCGTGACCCAGTTTTGACCAAACTTGTTTTTGACTCGGTACAAGGATGAGTTAGAAATTTTGACTTAAATTCAAAAATAGGGTTGGGGTGGGTTGATCATGTTCTGACCTGAAGAGTCCACCCACCTCACCTATATTAATTTATTAAAAATTATAAACCTACGTTTAAATATTATTACTATTTTCTTTTAAAATTCTCATATTTTTTATAAAATTATATCAATAGTAGAAGAATTAATTTATCCAGAAAACAATATAAGAATTTTCTCATATATAAATCTTACATATAATGGTATATTAACCTGTTTTAATAAATTTATATTATACTATATTTTTTCATGTTTTGTTTTATTAATATATATTTTTAATAATTAGTAAAATATTGAAACATATAACATTTAAGTTTAGTTTAGATGTATTTTTCGTTTGATAGTTATATAAATTTCTAAAATTGTCTTATTTGGTTTCTATTTTTTACTTAATCTGTTGTCCCAAAATCGGTCTGATGTGAACTCAAAGTTTGTCTTAGGACTTATTAAAAAAAATGAAGATCAAACTAATTTTATTCTAACCTACTATAAAAATAGAATCAAATTCAACTTTTAAAAAATATGACCAGATTGTACAAATCGTGGACCGATATTTCCCGCACATATTCCCGCCCCTAACTTGAATGGTAACCGTTATGCCTCTGGACGGATGGAAAGCCAATTTTTAAATGCCGGGCCTCACGTCACTATGAAATCATGCTTTCGATTGCCTCAACGAAGCCGGCTTCAGCCGTGGCTTGTGGGAGGTTGGGTGTGCACTTGTGCCTGTTTTCACGCGCCCCATCCGACGGCTGGTTTTTGACTCACTCCAGGTAGACCCAAATTTCTAAGCTCTTCTTCCCCTCGATATTGTTTTTTTTTTTTTTTTAATGGTCTCAATATTGCTAAAAGTCAGTGGCTCTGTTTCACGGACTGACTGCCTTTCTAATGTGGAAATTCATCCCGCATTTTCCACTCCACCAACCCATAGACAGCCTACCCATGCCTAACAACGGCCCATGAAGTCATTTTATTTCTATGGAATGCCACCGAAATTCTGATGTCGCTGGGTCAACTTGGACTTAGAACAGTTTTGTCGAGAAGATCTCTTGTTGCCTTTTCTCTCTCTCCCCCTATATAAACCCCACCATGTCAAACACTCTCCTCACCCCCACATCCTCATATACCCAGCTTCTTGCGTTCTTGCTTGCTTTCTTCTGTTGCAAGATATGGGTCTCAGAGGTATGCTTATCTTTGGCTTCGCAACTATTCTCCTCGTGTTGATCTCCGTTCCTTTGGATGGTGTTGTGGCGGCGAGGGCTGCCGGAACAACGTCGCAGCGATGGGGCAAGGTCGGCGACGATGGGTTCTGGTTCAACCGCACCAAGTTGCCTCGTCGGAACACCACCATCGTCGTGGGTGGGTCCGAGCATTGGCGTTTCGGCTTCGACTACCATACTTGGGCTTTCACGAATGGCCCCTTCTTCCAAAATGACACTTTACGTGAGAGCCGCGATCCATCTAATCCATTATTCAGCAATCAATTTCAGTTTTTTAACTTTTGACGATACTCCGCATCATGAAATCATTGATCTTCATCCTCACTTGATCTAATTTTACTGATGCATGCATGCCACTTTGGTCTCAGTTTTCAGGTATGACCCACCAAGAAACGGCACCCCACCCCACAGCGTCTACCAGTTCAACAACTTCAGAAGCTTTATGAGGTGTGACTTGAACCAATCTACACTAGTGGCGGGTGTGACGCAAGGAGGCGGGGAAGGATTCAAGTTCGTGTTGAAAGACAGCAAGCCTTACTTCTTCGCCTGTGGGGAGCACAACGGTATTCACTGCAATGAGGGGCTGATGAAGTTCTTTGTGTGGCCACTGAAGCCCCCTTGCAGCAGTACTTGAATCCGCTGGACACATCAGCATGCATGCATGGAATTGCTGCATGCTACTTAATTACCGGGTTGGAATCATTTTCTGTCCTTGATACATGTTCAATAACAAGAGTTTTCAAAATTTTAAGAATTAACTAGGTAATTACGTACGGAATAACTACAAAGCAAGTATGTCGCGTCATCATCACAAGCTTTGGACTTTGGAGTTCGGATTTTCAGATAGATACGTTTGTACTCGATCGAGATTGATTTAATGTTGGTTGTCATTGATTTCCGTATTTCGTTTGTAATTCTGAGTAATAAAGGCTCGTGGATTGGCCTGTGTTTTGCGACGTCGGGCCCAAACACATGCGCATGCAAGATGTCTGTTGGACGAACATGAGCGTAAATATTAATAATCAAGTCTCTTCTCTTTTCTATCAGGAAAAAAAAAAAAAAAAAGTCTCTTCCCTTGATTAGTCCTCTTAGAACAACGAACATCTTCACAAACCTATACGTCTGTCGTGCACTTGATAGTCCAATATTTGTGTAGCCAATGGTTCTTGATCGACTGATTGGCCATCCATTTCAGGATTGCATTTGTTCAAAAATTTTTGATTTTCTTTGAGTCCATTGAAAGTTAATTTGCACATGTCCAAAATTCTTCCGTCCATTATTACATAGTTTACCGAAAGCGCAAGCTGACAAAATCAGCCTCCAGACAGAATGAAAAATCATCAAAGTTAGCTACACCCAACAATGCTGGAAAATATGCAGATTCAGATCACGAGTCTTCCAAGGGAAGAATGATTGCAACGCTAGGAATGCGGCTCTACTCACTTAGATGGGGTTGAAGTCAACTCTAATTACGCAGGTCTAAAACCTAATTAGTACCATTCCTTTAATATTTGACACCTCAATCCTAACTATAATAAAAGTTTTGGCATGGTTTGCGTTGAACTCAGGTGAAACTGGATCGTTGGACGGAGTCAACCATGAAGCAGTTGTAGGGCGGTTCGGTTAAATCAAATGGCAGTTTTTAGTTTTCATTGAAAACGATTGAAATCGCTTCAACAGGACGATCGAAGCGTAAAAATCGTTTGAATCAAGATCCGATTCAGCACAGGGACCAAGTAATTATTGCTTCAGCACGGGGTCTCGCTTTAGGAGGTGTTGGAGAATATACCAAGCGATGGAAAGGGATGAGGAGCTTAGTTTAGATGGGAAGGATGTCTTGTGTGTTGAAAAATAAAAAATTATATTAAAAATGAAAAATAATATTAAAATAGAAAAATAAGGTTATTATGTATTTAAAAACAAAGAATTATATTGAAAATGACAAAAATTAAAATAAGAAATATATTACATTCATATTCCGTTCCATCCCCTAATGGGTAGTGGGAACTACTTCTATATGGAGATATGCTTTGTTTGCTTTTTTCCATAAAACAAAAAATTATATTCAAAAGACAAAAATTAAAATAAGAAATATTCCACATTCATATTCCATTCTATCCCTAATGGGTAGTAGGAACTACTTCTACATAGCGATACACTTTGTTTGCTTTTTTTCGTAAACTTCTGTTCCATTGAAGTGGTTGAAGACTAAATTTTTACATGACATGTACCTTATAATAAAATCTATAATCGATTATAGTATAATTGTATAATTAGCTTATTTTCAATAAAATTTATTACATTATAATATTTCCTACGACCTCATGACTCATAACTATTTGAACCAACTGGTGAACTCGTCAGACTTTAACCGAATACTAAAACGGTTTAACCTAAGGTTCCATTTTTTGTATTTTTTTGTGTTTTGCTTGTACCTAGTCCCACACATATATAGAATAATTTAAAAACAACTTTATAACAAAATACACGTCATTGCTTGGGAAAAGAGGAAAAGAAACCCGGGTACTCTTAACATGAATGTCCCATATATATAATTTTTATATTTTTTTTGTTTAAATATTTTATTTTGAATTTTAAAAATTAAAAATATAGAAAATATACATATGAGATACTTATGCTTGGACCCACATATGAATTAAAAAAACTAAAAAAAGTTTAAAAAAGGTTATACACTAGAGTGTATCATATTCAAGTCCTAAGGTGTGTTTAGGAAGTAATACAAATTTTAAATAAAAAAATTTACTGTAAAAGTTTTTAAAATGAGATAAATCATTATGAGAAATAAAAAGAATAAAGTTAAAATATACATGTTAGTTATATGAGTAGTTGTGTAGAAATGATTGAAATGTAGAATAGTTTGTATAGGAAAAATATGGAGAAATAATTAAAAAAATAGAGTAGTTGTGAAGAGTGAAAATTTTAGATTAAAAAGTTTTTGTTAAAATTTTTTTTTCTTAAAACGAACATACCCTTAATGAAAAACTTATTATCCAATACAATTAAGACGGGTTCGTTTGGCTTGGAATGCCCTCACCTCAGGTTCATTAGAGTGGGGTAATGCATAAATTGGCTTACGCTCAAAATAAATTTAAAAGCCCAAATTAATTTGATAATTGTTAACCGAAATTCATGAAAAAAACGTATTACGTGGGTTGACACAACTCAAATTACAACCCTAAAGAAAGGGAGATATCACGCGGAAATTATTCATATATAAGTAATCCAACACCAGGGGTACTTCTATAAAACTGGATTTAATAGAAGTGATTTTATGAAACCCTTTTCATTTTTAAAATGTTGATCTTTGATAAAAAAAAATACAATCTATTTATTGTATTTTACACCAGTTGCTTAGCTAGAAGACAGAGTTTCATCCTAATCCAATATATGGATAGACTACATTTGCTCAACAATAGGTTCATTCATGTGAAAATTGTAAAAAATAATTAGATCCATTTACACATATATTAGAATGTAACAATACTTTATAGGATCATTTGTCTATATATTATTGATATTTTAGATGGTTTAGATGTTGAAAAAACTACTTTAATGTTGATATTTTAACATTGAACTATTTTATTACGTTGATTTTACACATTTATAGATGAGATCCATATACAGTGAAATTAAAAAAAAAAAGGTTTTCAGGATACTATAAATGATGCTAAATATAATGAATGAAATGAATTTTCTATTAACTATCGAGATTTTAAAAATCAAAAGAATTTTATGGAAGAGGAGTTTCATGGAAGTGTCTCCGCTCCAACACTATGGCTAGCTGCTTAATTAATCAATTTTCTGCAACGGGTGATGTTATTTTCAGTGATGGATCTTTACAATAGAAGCACCTCCCAAGAGTTCTTAGTGACCATCCCCAGAATCTGTCTTATTTACGGCTGTACGATAAATTCTTAAATGACATTCTTTGCATATCATGCCCTTCCGTTTTTATTTTTGAAATTCTCTCGAATTAATACGTTAATATAATCACTTTTGGAGATGTAAAGTGTGTTTGAGAAACGATAAAAAAAGTTTTAGTAAAAAAATTTTTAAAATGAAAGAAAATAGAGTGATATGATATGAGTAATAATTGACAAATAGGATAATTGTATAAAAATATGAAGAAATAATTAAAAATAAGGTAGTTGTATAAAAAATATAATAAAATGATTGAAAAGTATAATAGTTATAAAGATTGAAAAATTTTAAATAAAAAAATTTTAATTTGAAAATTTTTATATACAAACAACCACAGCAGCTTTTATTTTTCTATCTTTCATACGAACCCGTAATTTAATGCGGCCTCGAGATCTTGTTCAAGGGTTTGTCATTCAAATTCACGATGATACACTAAAAAATTAACTATTTTTAATTTTTATTCTGAATTAATCCCCAATAGAACTTGTACATAATCTGAGTTTTAATTAAAAAATTTACGGAAAATACCAATTATATTTAGCTAGTAGCTAGATCCGGTATTCCAAAACTGGGGGGAGAACCGGATTCCTCTGACGCAGAATATAGAAATTTGTAATTAAGTGAGTGATGATGCTTGCGCATATATAATTATATACCCAAGGGAAAAAAAAAAAAACCGTACAACTCATTCCCAACCATATACGTATGCGCCCATCCCTAAATCCTGGCCGTTCACTTAAGTGGACGATTATAGGTGTACGCTTTTCATGGTTAGGTCCACTAGAAGGATGGTCCAAATTGAATTCCAACCCCCTACGGGATGGTTGCGATTGTCCGAACAAGCCCAACGCTTGTGGACTTATGATGTATGGTGAGACTGAGAATCTTAGGGCGGATTTTCATCCCTGTCTGAAGCATTCTTATTTAGAACATTCCCTAAAAGTTATCATGGAAATCTTTTGTTCCCGTGAAACGGATTGCTTGATTTTCTAATTCCTATAAATGCATGAATACCACGGCTAGCCAATGCAGACATCATTCCCATATCCCAATAGCTAACTACTACTCTGTCTTCTGCAACGTACATCGATGGGTGGGAAATTAGAGTCTGTTTTTGCACTTGCACTGATTCTCACGGTGCTAGTTTCCATGCCAACCATCAATCAAGCGGCTACAAAAATCGTTGGGGGATCCGAGCATTGGCGTTTTGGATTCAACTACTCTGATTGGGCCATTAAAAACGGTCCTTTCTTCCAAAACGACACTTTGGGTGCGTCCATCTATATAATATAGTATAATAATACATATTTTTCTCTAGTTTATACAATGTCATCTGATCATTATTTGTGAAAAATTCTCGTATACGCTGTGCGCAGTTTTCATGTACGACCCTCCAAATGCTACCACATTCCCTCACAGTGTCTATCTGTTGAAGAATAGTGGTGCGTACGATGCATGCAATCTGACGGAGGCGGTGATGGTGGGGAACGTGACAGAAGGGGGCGGTGAGGGATTTGGGTTCGTGCTTGGCCAAAACAAGAGCTATTTCTTTGCGTGCGGCGAGCGCGGAGGGATACATTGCAACGCTGGCCTCATGAAATTCGCTGTGGAGCCTCTTAACCAGACTTCCTCCTGTGCCTGATAAGGCCGTGATAGCTGGGGAAGATGCAGTGCTCATGTTTGAATTTTGCAACTTTTTATTTTGTGTGTGCTTGTTTGAAATAAAATGAAATTTTATGCTCAATCTTCTCAATTTTTTCACAAGAATCTCATTTTTAGTAATTTTTCAAAGATTTTGGGGACCGAGAACAAACGAACTAAAATCACGCGTCAGAGAATAACATATAGGCCTTGCCGTTTAATTTTAATTAACACGTTATGTTCGACGTACTTATAAAAGAGACATTATTTACTTATTTTTTGATCCATAGGTCGTATAATTACTAAAAATAGTTTTTTATTTTATTTTTCTCATCCCACCATATTGTATATTCGTAAACATTCAAATTATTTTTTTGGTGAAATTTTGTTTTATTTTTAAATAACATTGTAAATATTTTAATTACCTTTTTCGAATCTTATACTTATCCATAGTGTAGTTGTTTATGAAATTCATATTTAAAGTTTTTATTGCAATATAATTAAACTTCTTATAAATATTTAATATATCAAGATTCTTTAACATTTCAGTTCATCAAGCGTTTATTTTTCGAAGTGGATCCTTGTAAAAATGGGGTTCGCTTAAGCCGGTTCTGGTTCCAAGTGAATACTTCTCTTGTTGCCAGCCACAAACCTTATCAGAATCAAACAACCCCTAATGGGCGTACCATTTTTTATAGGTTGGTATTCTGAAATTTTCTAAAATTGAGCATGAAAAGGCCAGGTTTTGATTCGCTCTAATACCTGACCAGTGTTTTGAAAACCGGACCGAACCGGGCGGTCGGACCGTGAACCGGTCACGTCCCGGTTCGTCACTGTTACCGGTTCAACCGCGGTCCGACCACCGGTTCGGTCCGGTTGAACCGGTCACAAAACCGGTTCAGTGACCGGTCCAGTTTTCAAAACATTGTACCTGACTAATGTGTGGCCGCCCATGGCATGCACGGAAATGGCATCCCCTTTGAATCGCTATTTGACTAGCCTATATATTGCCGAAACCCGTAGGCTTGCTTCTTCAACCTTCCATTCTCCATCCTGAGTTTGTTTCTTTTTGCATCTTGCCTGCCTGCTCCCCACAAGTAGTTTTGGCGCAAGATGGCTTCTGCAAGTGTGGTTGCGGGTTACAGTCTATCACTCTTTTTCTTTGTCCTGGCGTCAATGCCAGGCATCAACGAAGCGTCCAGAAGAATCATCGAGGGAGGAGATGAAGTGTGTATTTGATTACACAAAAAACATGTTAATGAAAACTTTTCAATCAAAAACTTTTCACTCCCCATAACTACCTTATTTTTTAATTATTTTTTCACGTTTTCCTATATAAACAACTCTACTTTTCAATAATTTCAACACAGATACCCATACAACTACCCTATCTATTTTAACTTTATTCTCTTTACACCTCATTATTACCTCTATTATATCACATCATTTTCTATCATCTCGACAACTTCTATTCTGAAAAGTTTTCATAAAAAAGTTTTACCTCCAACCAAACACACCTGAAGGCTGGAAGTTCGGTTTCAATTATTCTGAGTGGGCGACCCAAAATGCCCCATTTTTCCAAAACGACACTTTGGGTACGTATGTTCGTGATTAATTTAGTAGCTATATATATATATGTGATCTTGTTAGCTCGGGCATCAAAAATCTTTTTTATATTTTATATTTTTTATAATATAGTTAATTTAGGTTAGGTATATTTAATTTATAAACTAAAATTTACTATTTTTATAAATGTGTATATGTATTTGAATTTTTAAATGCATGGGTAGTTTATCCATTTTGGCAATTAAAAATGGGATGTTGTTTGGAGCACCCGGGTTGCAAAAACTCATTTTTTCAATTTTTTGAAATTAGTGGCTTTTTTATTATTTTGAATTACGAAAATGCCATTGATTTTAAAAATCTAAAAAAATTTACAAATCTTCAAAAAAGGTAAAAAATGATACATATATTAAACACATTTAGATTACTATTCGTATAAAAAATTTTAAAAATTTTAAAAATAAATTTTTACACTAGGTGCATTGAAACTTAGTGCATGGGGTGCATATAATCAAATGTCATTAAAAATAGCTAAAATATTCATGTTTTTTAATATAAAAATATACATAAAATTTAGTTCGTAGATTAAATACATTTAGGGTGTGTTTAGCCAACTTAAAATTTTTTAATCAAAATTTTTCAATATAAAATTTTTTACTTTTTACAATTATCACATTTTTAATCATTCTTTTACATATTCATATGCAATTATATGTATGTAACCATCTGCTTTTCAATTATTTCTGCACAACTACTTATATATTTAATTTTCCTCATTACTCTTGTCATATCACACAATTTTTTTTTATTTTACAAACTTTTATATTAAAAATTTGTCTTCAAAATTTTTATCACTTCCAAACACAAATATTTTTTTTATGTACTTTCAAATACAATCTTAGATTAATTTTAAAGAAATAACAATTAAAAAATGGTTTCGAGTCAGGGCTAATAACTGATTTTGCCTATTATGTTCATTTTCGGTTGATGAGAATTGGAATTCAATGCTTTTCATGTTGTTTTCAAGTACGACCCACCAAACATGGCAAAACACCTACACTACACAACGTTCTGTTGCTGAAGAACCGGAAGAGCTACCGCAACTGCGACGTCCTGAATGCAAGGATTGTGGGTGACGAGACGCAGGGCGGCGGGACGGGCTTTGAGTTCGTGCTGGGCTCCGACAGAAAGCGGTACTTTTTTGCATGCGGGATGAAAAATGGCGTGCATTGCATGTTTGGGAATATGAAATTCTTTGTGTCGCCACTCGCCGAGAATGCCTAGAGAGATAGATGGATGCATCTCATCGACTAGCAAGTGGACCCGGAAAGATGCATTGCTGATGATTATTTATTTATTTATTGCTCTTTATTGATACAAAATAAAATAATTGGGATGAATGAGGAAATTTTAGCTTGTAGTCTCTCTGAACTGGCTTGCAAAATGTAACGCCAGTGGCTTCTGATTGAAGCTGTGCATATTTCCCACTAATATCCAAAAACAAGTTTTTAAAAGTTCCAGTTTCTTATGCTGGTTTCCGAATGATGGTTTGGCAGAATTCTACCGCATGGTGCAAAAGTTTTATGTTTTATGGCATCTACCAATTAGACATAGGCAACGTTTAATCTCTTGATTTAAAGGATTAATAAGTTTACTTACGAGATTCAAATTGTTCATAAAGTGTACGTTTATTTAAGAATAAAGTCATAACATTGTCGAAAATTTGGATTCCACATTATTAAAAGTCACTTAACTTTAGAAGTTTTAAAGGTTAAAATATGAGTCCCGTTTCTACGTAACTCATCTAATTTTTAAGATGTTAATAATTGATTTAAAATCAAATTCATTCATTGTATTTAACATCACTTGTTTATCTAGGAGATCGAGTTTCATCCAAATCAAGCATGTGCATGAGCTTCATATATATATAGGGATATATTTAGGTGCAGCAACGCTGCACCCGAATTCCCCGTGCAGGTGCGCCATCGCACCATCCATTCCAGCGTGTGAGATCCTGGCCGCTCGTTCGGCCCTGCGTGGGAGACTGTGTTTAGCCCGCAGCTGCTGCGTGTAGGTTGCAGTGGGGAGTTGGCATGGCAATTTTTATGCTGACTCCTGTCCCGTTGTGGAAATGTGGGGAAGAGAGAAGGTGGCGCGTGGGGAAGAGAGGGGGAGAGTGTTGGGAAGCGGGAAGAAAGGAAGAGAGGGGAAGAGGAGGCTGGAAGTTGGAAAAAGCTGCTGCGCATTCAATGTTGGCAGCAAGCTTGCCGCATTCCACGTCATCTATTTCTAGCTATCCGCATGCTAAATGGTGGATCAGCATGCTATATACAAACGTAAGTGTATATTTTGCTACTAAAGGTCATCTTTTTGCGACTATTAGTTTCTTGTCGTGTTAAATGAGCACGCTATACTTGCATTGTGTAAAGTGAAATTGCAAGATATCTGTTTCATCTTTGCTTATCAGCATGCTTTATGCACAAGTAAGTGTTTATATGTTATACCTTGTCGTGTTGAATGAGCATGCTATTCCTGTATTGTGTAAAGTGAAATTGTAGGACATCTGTTTCATCTCTGCTTATCAGCATGCTATATGCACAAGTAAGTGTTTATATGCTATACCTGCTTATCGGCATGCTATGTGCACAAGTAAGTGACATGGAATGCAGCAAGCTTGCTGTCAGCATTGAATGCACAACAGCTTTTTGCAGCTACCGCCTGACACATGGATCCCATACACGTAGAGACGCACGCCCTCACCTACTCTCCCTGCAGCCTACTCGCGGCACCCTTCAACAGCTTAGATGACGTGCGCTAGAACGGACGACCTGGATTGCATGGAGCGCGCGCCTGCACGGGAATTCAGGTGCAGCGTTGCTGCACCTGAATATATCCCATATATATATATATATATGGGAAATAATCCAATGCATGCGACTGCACGGTGCAGTCCATGCACTGTGGGCTCCAATTGATCATAAATAGAAAATCCACCCCACCTATTGTATTTAGAATTGTTCACTTTATTAGCATACCAATTTTCATCCAAATCCAACATGTGTGTAGTCTCCATCTTAAAATGGTGCAAAATCAACGTAATAAAATAGTTTAATGTAAATATCAAGTTTAAAGTGGTTTTTTCAATATTTAAACCGTCTAAAGTATAATTTATATATGGATAAATGAGAGTATAAAGTTTCATTACAATTTAATATGTGTGGGGTCCATTTTACAGCGGACTGCACAGGATCGGATCTCTATATATATATTCATGTGTAAATTATGAAAAATGCTTTGATCTATTTGCGCATAGTTTAGAATATAATAATACTTTATAAAATCATTTATCCATACAGTATTGATATGTTAGATGGTTTAGTTGTTGAAAAAATTATTTTAAAATTGATATTTTATCATTGAATCATTTTATTACGTTAATTTTACACATTTATATATAAGATCTATATACTATGAAATTAAAAAAATAAAAAAGTTTTTAAGATATTATAAATGATGCTAAATGTAATGGATGAAGTAAATTTTTCATCAAACATCACGATTTTAAAAATGAAGAAAATTACCTAGAAAGATTTTAAAAATGAAGAAAATTACGTAGAAAAAGAGTTTCATAAAAGCAGGACGGTAAAAATATTCACTTTTAAATTGTTTCATTTTATTTGATAAAAAAATGTTTCATTTTATAGTCCATCAAAATTTAATGAATGCTATGACCATATTTGCAGCTAATTTTTTTTGGAATAATTTATTAAACCATCTAACTGAACGATTCTTTTGATTATTCAAATGAGTTGAGACTCGCTACAGCTAAATGACAAAGTAGCCAGCGACTGTCATTATAATACTAGGCTCTAAAAATGAGTACGGGCGTCTGACTGATTTTTTATAAATTTAGAGTTGTTGCATTTAATTCATAGATTTCATGTGCATAAAATATACTAATACTAAATATTAATATAAACTTTACATTGAAACGCAGTGCATGTCAAATAACCTGCACAGTAGGAGAATTGATTGACAAAATTTCCAATTTGTAACCTCAACATTCACACCCAGAAGCAATTGCAGTACAAATTCGTAATTCTAACTTACTTTTGCTGGAAAAAGACCAGTTATCTAAATATTAGCAGTTTCAAGAAAAGAAATTTTTTTTTTTTTTTTGAGAAAAAAAAAAACCAAGGGTTGTTAATTTGGACGGTTAAGATGCTGCGGGAAGTGCGAGTGGGTAGATCCGTCGTGGGCTTGTGTTGAGGGGAAGAGCGGAGAAGGGGCCAAGGCGAAGAGGGAAGTATGAGCGTGTTCGGAGGGGATAGCTGGGCGAGAGAAGCGCAGAATAGAAAGAGGAGAGTGGATGAGCTTCTGCTGCTTTCTCATGAAGCAAGTACCGGGGCAGCTTCTTCGTCTTCTCCCAATTCCTACAAGAAACTGCGCAACGGCAAGTACGCATGCCTCGTCTGCCCTAACAATCCAATCCTCGATTCCCCTCTCATGCTCTCTGTGAGTTTCTCTCTCCCTTGTTTATTTTTTCGCTGTCCCTCTCTCTCTCTCTCTCTCTCTCTGAATCAGGAAGGTTGTATTTGATGCTCCCTAGCCGAAAGAAATTGTTTTTGCCTGTTAACAACAAGCTCTGTTCAAAAGTTTGTGATCCTTGTCCGACTCCTGCTTGATTTGACTTATTGAGGATGAATGTGATCTCACAGATGCATGTCAAGGGCTCTCGTCATGTTGCCGCTGAGTCTGAACTCATGGAGAGGGAGTTATGGAAACAGGAAGAGATAAAAAAGAGAATTGCTCTGTCAAGTGATTCTGCCGACATCGTTACTTCTGGTCCCCCCGCCCAACATTCGAAATCCTCATCCAAGTCCAAGCCATTGATTGAACACACGCGTATAGCTGTTTTCGAGACACTTCGTGACCAAAAGACTCACGTAGAAGCAGCAAATGGTGGCGATGATGTGAAGTCAAGCGGAAATACTTATTGCTTTGAGTCAAACAGCCAAACTGATTTCAAACAGGAAATGAAGCGAACACCAGATATGCCATTTGAGATTTGTCATAACAGCGAGAAAAGTAGCAAAGAAGAGAGGAAGATAGGAGGGATAACTACAGAGCAGCATGCACGTCGGGAGAGAGAACTCAAATTTACTTCTGCTGGTTGGAAGCGTGACTGCCATGGAAAGTGGTTTCGGGACGAAAATGTGAGTTTTTTTTTTTTTTTTTTTTTTTTTTTTGGGTTCAACGTGCGTTCTAACATCACGACACATCAAATTGATTCAAATATTGAACTTTTAACCACCAGAATAATCATCGAGAGAATTGTTATATTGCTGCAACCACAATTCAAGAGAATTGATATATAACCGCCAGAACAATCCAGTGTGTTTTCAGTTTTGGCGATAATCCGTTTAGATGTTTTGTTTAGGATTCATTTATTCAAACTATTGAAATCGTACATCTTGGTTGCCTAATGTCTCAACAATTATGTCGTTGATTAGAACCATCTGTTTGGTTTTTGGTGCTTCCATGACTCTTTCTGAATGCCTTTTCTATTCCAGGCTGCTAACATTCATTTGCCCCTCAAGTTCACCGCCTGGAGCTGCCCACTGATTGGGTTCAGCTTCTCTAATTTGTTAGGCTGGGATTTATCATTTTGGATGGTAAAGTAGATGAACTGATGTAGAACCCAGGGCAATGATATGATTTGTTTCAATGTAAGCATGAAGTTAGGCCCTCATTGGCATTTGAACCGGGATATGATGAACCTGATGTAAAATCCAGTGCAATGATTTGATGACTTTCAAAAGCATAGTAGGCCTTCGTTGAAATTTGATCTAAAATGATGATTAGCACGACATTCTGAAATAGAAAAGATCTAATCGCAAAAGATTCCTCATACACTGGGCGCCTCTCTGCTTGCAGGTTGAGTTTGATTCGGATGAGGATGATCCAAATGTCTGTCTTTCTTGAAAAAAGCCATGATATTTGAATGATTTTCTGACAATGGTTGATGGATTGGTGATCCTTTCTGGACCTACAAGGTTAGGCAGATCTTCCATCTTCAATTTGCAGATCAAATACCAATGTGTTGGCAAAACAGTGCGACCTCAAGTGCGAGAATTGACTTTCGTGGATATTCTTAGTCTGGAATCAGTTTCAAGAGGAAGGAGATAGCTGGGTAACTGGGTTGGCCTTTCAGCAATCAATTGCAGGGACCAGGAAACAAGAAAAGAAGTTTCTTGTGGCAGAGACAAGGCAATAGTGGATGTATGAACAATCCCCTATAAATGTAAAATCCATTTGTTGATTGTAATCCTATTTCGAATGGTCAGAAATGTGATTCCTTTATCATAATATAACCCATTTGTTTGCCGACTGAATGGGTTGGAAGTTCAACGCTGCGGAAAGTTTCATTGTGAAGTATTTGTTATTATTCGGAGAATATTTCTAATAAAAAGAATGTCGATGTTCGGGGAAATACGATTGATTAGGTTTTGCGATTTTCCTAACAACTAATTTAAACCCAACTTAATCTACATTTTCTATTAAATTCAACCACATGCGTCCTAACTAGTTCTTGCAATGGTGAGTAAAGATAGTAATTTAAGAGTGCAACTCGGGTCGGTTTGGTTCAGGTAGTGGTCTACCCTATTCGTACTCTATTTGCAAAAAGTCTACCCTACTCTATCCATTTGTCGGTTCGGTTCATAGTATACACTACCCTACCCATTACACATAGGGTTGTTCTGGTTTCAGTTCCAAATTGGTTCATTTAATACTCAAATATAATATTTTCTTAAAAAATATTTCTATATTATTTTAAATAATATAAAGCAATTCTCATTTATATTTTAAAATCACAAGTATATATGTCACCATTTACATTATTATATAAAAAATATAAAGTATAAATGGTTACAAACCAATCATTAAAATTATTAATATATTACAATCATAATTTACAAGCTTATTTATAAAAAGGCTTTTGGAAGTCAATATCATAAAAACCCAACTAGTTTCTTACTTTATAATATACAATTCCACAAGGCACAATATTGATTAAAATGGGTGTACACATAAGACGCCACTGACAAACACCACACATACTATATAATATATATCGTATACATGTATATAATTATACCTATGCGGGACGGTTCTGGATACCCAGTATATCTACCTTACCCATATCCTATTTGAGGGAGTGGGTAATAATTTAGACCCTATCCATACCCATGGATAATATTTTATATCTTACCCTACTCAAATTTGGGTTGGATTGGTGGGTACTCTTTCCAAATTGCACTTCTAGATAGTATAGTAAGGTCTAGGGATGCATCTTGAAGCAGAACCCAAGAAATCATGTTATGGCTTACATTTTTGAAAACCCGAAATCAAGCAATTTGAACCTGAGGTGCCTGGCTTAAATTACGAATAGGGTTAGAGTTAAAGTAAATCCTAACTCAATGTTCTTTTTTGTATTTAATATATAAATAATTAAATACTATATACAAAAAGATTATATAATATATTTAATATTTATGTGATTTATATTATTTAATTTATGTTTACATACATATTTGTTATATCAACATTTTATTATCCTAGTTTAGATTAGTATTGTTTACACTACGTTTATGTTTATATTATTTATCTTTTCATTTATTAATTTTTTTCTTGTATCTTAGTTTGAAGAGGTAAATTTTCTTCTACAAATAAATTATATATTATTGTATTTTTTATAAATTTAATGAAGTATTATTTTGCTTTTATGATTTGTTATTTATTAATATGTATATAAAAATTTAGACTTATCATTCTTTAACTCAAATAAAAACTTACGTAGTTGTGATTTAATGTTAGTGTGTGTATTACGCCTCAATGCACACTTTTGTATATTTATTTTTTCTGAAGTTTAAATTTTAAGAAAATTTTAAAATTTTAAAATAAAAAATGCCCCTTCCAAAAAAGGTTTAAATCAAAATATGAAAATCTTCATATATGAAGATCACATGCTCATGCCCAAATATGTATGCCAAAAAATTCAAACAAATAAAAAAATGGTCCATACAATATTATACATTGAGGCTCAATCTACATTCGAATTGAATATACTCAAACTTTTCAACTTTAAGTTTAACCCAATTTCAATTTATATAAATAAGGTTTAGATTAAAGTTTAAATATATCAAATAAGATTAAGATTAGAAGATAAGACAAACTCAAGTTTCATAAACCCAACTTGCACTCTTTATATGCACAAGTAAATCGTGCACATTTTTGAATCTTGTTTATTATGATATTGGATAAGATTCAAATTAGTATAAGTTTGGTAACATATGTAAAGAAAGAAATTTTTTAAATTTGTGAAAATGATGTGACATAATTGAGACAAGATGGTTGTGTGAGAAAAAAATTAGAATAAGAGTAAAATTTAAAAAAATATGGTAGTTAAAGTAGGTAAAATGATTATGATACATTAAAAAGTAAGTTTTTACTTTTCTCTCTTCCTAAATAAGTCACCAACTAGGATGTGTTGAATGAAAAATCCAGACGAGTCTTAATAAATATCTAAAAGCCTTTCTCCAATATTGCATCACATTCGAGGGGAAAAGAAAAGGCTTTTCGTGGGATTCCAACTTATCCAAACGTACATAGTCCTGTACGATATTGATTCGACATGGATTGGCCTACAAAAAAGGCAATTAGTCATTTTCAAATTATTTATTTTACTGTGCACTCTTTGTTCTGAAAGGAAAGCCAGGCATGATGCTTGCACAGGAAGACAGCTCGACAGTGAGTTAGAGGAGCAAGAAATACGAGGGATCTGTTTGAGATTAGGAGGAATCTTTTCGACGGTGAAATTGAAAACAAATGTGGTGATGGAGGTGAAAGCCTGAAAGGATAAGAACTGAAGCAAAGCTCTTGATCTCAGTAACAACTCTCTCTAATCGACTTCAGCCTAGCCAAATTTCAAGTTATTTGCTCTCTCCTCCATCGATTATTTTTCCAAGCGTATCTACTCGCTTCAATCGTCTAAACTCAATGCCCCTGAAATTGCGACGACACAATAACACATGCTTTAATAATTATTTTGGGCCCCGATCAAAGGCATGCTTCCTGACATTTTGTCAATTGGGCCCTCCTTTAGTTCTTTTAGGTCCAATCATCTGCTAAGGTTTGTGATTCTGATGAACCCCTGGCAATTGCTCAAAATTTTTTTTTTATGCCAGATCTTACGTCATTTTTACATGGGTGAGCAAGCCACAAAATTAAAATCTGTCAAAAGTAAAACTCTGTTCAGGACCTGTATTGGATGAGAGGAGATCAGAATTTGACATGAAAAAAATAAAAATTATATTTTTGTTTCATTATTTTACAATTCAAATTATCTGACCTACATATTTTTTCAGCTCTTACTTAGAAGTTAGAAAGTGTAAATCTAACAATGCATGCATAGAAGACATTACTCTTGAAATGTTAGAAAAAGCTCTCCACACATTTGGACGCATCTGCACCAAGGTAGGTGACCAGCTAAACTATAAGCTTGTTGGTGAGGATGAAAAAGTATTATTATGTACAATAATTGAGAAAAGTTACAAAATGTATTTGTGCTATTTTTAAGGCATATTTGTTTAACAACAAACTTTTTTTATGGCCAAGAGCCGGACGCTCTTGGTAAAGTTGCAACAACAAATTTTTTAAATTAAAATTTTTAATCTAATTTTTTTTATACTTTATAGTTATTTTATTTTTAATTATTTTTTCACATCTTCTATGTAACTATCGTACTTTTTAATTATTTTTACGTAAGTAACCAATATATTTTAGCTTTATTTTTTTTATTATTCATCATCACCATTATTATTAAATCGCATTATTTTTCTCATTTTAAAAAAATTTTGTATAAAAATTTTTTTATCCAAAAATTTTATCATTTTCCCGGCACACTCTTAGCCGAAAAAAAATATTTTTAAGCAAATCACAATCTCGTCTTACCTTCGTAGCTCGTGATCGCATCGAACTTGCGAGCAGTAGTCCCCCTCTTTTGAACTAATATCTCAGCAACGTATTTAGGCACATGTTACACATTGTGCGGGGTGAGGGACAGGAAACAGTTGCGTGACTGCGTGAGCGCGAGGGCAACAGGGGTTGGTCGGAAAAAAGAAGCACACGAGTGCAGACGTGGTGGCGACTTCTGAGCCCTTTTGTTGTATCACGCTCGTACGATGAGCCGTTCATTGTATCACGTTGCAATTCGGCCTGCAACCCACCCAAATGGGAAGCGGACACGACTGGTACGCATTTCTTCTGCCACCGGAAAATATGGGAAGCTTTGTGCGGGGAGCTGGCGCAACATTTTTTTCTGAACAGTGGGCACGCGAACATATCTCCATTTTTTTTCTTATAATAGAAAATATCTGCATAGCTAAATGGCTAGTTGGAGTAGCATGATCTGATGCTCCCGGGAGCATGCAGTGTTGTGCATACACTTATTTTATTTTTTTATTTTTTATTATTTTTTTATAAACTTGTTAGCCCAAGTATATTTAATGTGTGTGTAAATTTTTACTATTTTTGGAGTATTTTAGATATTTATTTTTAATTTTTGAAAATCAGTGGCATTTTAGGTAATTTTAAATTACTAAAATGTCGCTGATTTTCAAAAATAAAAATAAATATCTAAAAATTTCCGGTAAAAATTGATACATAAGTTGAATATACTTAGGCTAATAAGTTTATGAAAAAAATAAAAATAAAATAAAAATAAAATATGCGTATGCGCCCGGGAGCATGGGAGCATAGGAGCATGCTCCCTAGTTGGAAATGTTAAAAACTAACGTCAAAATTGAAATGATTGATTTTGTCCCATTAAAGTGATTTCCGCAAATTTAAACCACACAACATGTGTAACATATCGTATTTAGTTAGAAAAAAAATCGCCTTTAGTAGGCCTTACTGAAATTATAGGGCATGTCTAGAGCACACAAACGATGTGTGCTTACACAGCTCCTTGTTTGATTACATCATATATTACACTACTGTATCCTAATAAAAGAATATAGGGTGATTCTCAATTTTAAATTTAAATCACTTTAATTTCACTTTTTTATTCATTTCATCATTTATTATTTTATAAAAGGGGTCTTTTGGGTATTTAAAAAATTAATTGATGATTTTTTTTACGGAATGGGCATTTTTGGGATTAAATACAAATGAAATGAGTATATTTGAGATTTTAAAAATATAGCAGGCATATTTGGAGTTAAGGTCAAATATAATAAGTATATTTGGGAATAATCCAAGAATATAATATGAACCGCATTTTTAAATATTTTTAATTATAGACTTGACTTCTATGTAATTAGGTTATATAGAAATAATTTCATATAATATCCCTCATTTTTAAAATGTTAATTATTGATGAAAACTCCAATATATTAATTGTATTTAACATCATTTTTTAGACAGGTGTCCAAGTTTTATTCAAATTAAATATGTGTATGGACCACATTTGCTTAAAAATAAATATATTCATGTTTAAATTAGAAAAAAATACTTAGATCAATTCACATATGCTTTAAAATATAATAATATTTTATAAAATTATTTATCCATATCAATAATATTTTAGATGATTTAGATGTTCAAAATATTACTTTAAAATTAATATTTAAGATTAAATTATTTTATTATGTTGATTTTATACATTGGTAGATGTGGACCATGCATAATATATTAAACAAATAAAATAGTTTTCATGATAGTAATAATAAGATAAGTTATGCTAAATATAATAGACGGTGTACATTTTCCATCAATCATAAATATATTTTAAAAAATAGTTGCATAAAACAAGATTTTTATGAAAGCATTCGCATTTAAATTTTATTTTACTAATTTTATTGCTTTCAAAATTTTAACCATAAACTTAGGTACTTCCCTTAACCTTATCTGTTAGTGTTATGATTAGGGGTGAAAATCAGGGCGAATTAAGGTGTGCTTAATATTGATTCTATATTTTAAAAAATTATTTGACCTTACTTTTTATATCGGATTGGGACAAGATTGGTCCGAAATTTGCCTTTCTTTAATAGGCCTCATGTTCGACTTTGGATTGATTCGAGATGGTATCGTGACAATGAATTGAATTGAAAAAGTGGGCTTAAATTTAATAATTTATATATATATTAATATAAACTCACATATATGATAAATAAATATAAAGGTTAAATGTTTTAATATTTTACTATTTGGTGGAGTAAAACACAATTGTCATAACAAAGTGTTAGTAAAATTTTTTAATACTTTCATCTACAACTTAAACAAATAAATATGTGTATCAACTTTCAAAAAAATAACATAGGTGTAAATTTTGAATTACAATTAAAACTACTAAGTTGCAAAATAATAATATTTATTCTTGAAAGTTATAAACAATATAGATAATATATTTTATTCCATTGATAAATCATGTAAAGAACATAACATAAACAACATACATATAATTTAAAAATAAATTTTTTTCCAAGTAACGAGTTATAAAGTTAAATATACATCCACATAAATTACATTCACATTAATAAGTTATAAAATTAAATATATTTATTTAACAAAATCACATTTGCGTAAATAAGCTATATGGTTTATGAAAATAGTTTACACAATGCGGGCAGGTCAAGACAGTTTGGGATATGGTTGACCCACCTGCCTCTAAAATTAAAGTACAGGTCTTAAATTTTGACCCGCATTATTCCACTCCACTAGGTTAAAATCTGTCTCGGCCCTTCGTAACATTAGATAGGACAAACAAGTTATGGTCGACTTGATCCTATCATCACCCTTATTATGTTCGTGCAAAGCAATAATAAATCATGAAATTCAAATCGTTGTGGAATTTGTGTTGGACTAGTGTTTGGAATAAGACATGCTTGTCCATATTAAAACACCTAAAATATGTTGATGCAAATTGTTAATTCTTATATATTTTAACTTTTTATATAACTTTTTATATTTATTTTAAAATTTTTTGCATTTGTACCTACATAATTTAAGCAAAATTGCAAGTGTATTATAATTTTTAAAACTTTGCACACCTACTTACATAGCTTGCTTGAAATTGTAGACTTGTTACTTTTGTTAAAAGTTTTTTAACTAGAAAAATACTCCTACGAACAAATAAAATTATAAAGAATTGTGATCCTATGTACCTACGTGCAAAATTTTATTTTTTTATTTTTAAAATAGTTTTTTAAAAACTATCAATCTAAGTATATTTAATTTATAAGCTAATTTTTACTATTTTTAGAGATTATATTTTGCCTTTTAGAAATAAGGGTTTTTTAGTCATTAAAAAATAAAAAAATACAAATCTCCGAAAAATTATGAAACTTAATACGTATGTTAAATATACTTAGATTAATAGTTTTTTAAAAATTTTAAAATTTTAAAAGTAAATTTATACACCCGGATGCATAAAATTATGATTAAAAACTAAAATTCAAATAAGTAAGATAATTATATGTAAACATGAAAAAAATTCAGTATAGAATTAATAATAAACAGGCAAGACATTTAGATCAGCAAGATATTAAATTACAGTGAGATTTGGGCAAAAAGGAGTGGTTACCAAATGAACCCTTGTGTGCTAGTGGCAAGTTGGCTTCATGGATATCTTTTTCTTAATAGAAAAGGAATTCTTTTGGGTGAGACTTGAGGCTGATTTTTAGGTGCAGCATTAGGCCCGTTATTACATATTTATCCATTGGCCTTATTAATCTTGGTTGAGCTTCTCTTAATGCGACTGCATCGCGTGAAAAAGTAGAGGCTGCATTTGCCTGCAATAATTATAGTGGGATTTCATGATTACTATGTATCAGTTGGTCCAAATTTTCATGACATTCGGCAGATTTCAGCCATTAAAGCATGATCAGATCATGTCTTATTTTTCGCCTGCAGATATTAAAATATAAAAATTAAGGTAGCAAAATCAGAGAAAATATATGCACATACAAATAGTACTGATTTTTGTTGCTTGTAGGACGACTGCACCAGCTTCATTTCATGGCAATCGATCACCAATTGTTTGCCTTGCAGATGATTATAATTTTTTTTTTCCCCCACGATTATCAGAATTTTCAGAGTAAATACAAAAGGGGAATATGCAGGAGAGGATCGGGGGAGGCAAAAATTCAGCCAATACTCTTGGAGAGCTTTGAAGCCATGTACTCCCTCACTTCCCGAGCAATCACCTCCCTCATCGCCTCCAAAAGCCCCAAATCTCCCGCAGAAATCCCTTCCTTCTTCACATTTTCAAAACCTGTAGGCATCTGATCTTCGTCTCCCGATTTCGATTTCATCACATCACGCGCCGGCGGCATGATGGGAAAAAGAGCTGTAGCCTCCGGCAACGTAGAAACTTTCTTCGGCACGCACTCATGCGTCAGACCCAGCGTCAGCTCGGTCGGCGGATCCAACGAGAATGCCCGAAAGGCCGATAGCCTCGGGCGCCGGTGTTGCGTCTTCTCACCGTCGTCTTCCTCTGGATACGATGCCGCCGCGGCCGCCATTTCTTCCACCTTCCGCTTGAGGGTGGAGTTCCAGTGGTTCTTGACGGCGTTGTCAGTGCGGCCGGAGAGGAGTTTGGCTATAGTGGCCCACCTGTTGCCGTGCTGGGCGTGGGCGGCGATGATGGCTTCGTCCTCGGCGGGGGAGAAGGGGCGGTGCTGTATGTCTGGGCTGAGCTGGTTGCACCAGCGGAGGCGGCAGGACTTGCTGGATCGCCCTGGAATGCTGCGGCTGATGAGGGACCAGTTGCGGGGACCACAGCTGCGGACGAGGGCGGTGAGGATTTCGTCTTCCTGAGGGCCCCACGGCCCTTTTATCTTCTCTGCTGACCCCGCCGATGTTGTCTGCGTCTGAGAAGAAAACGAGGAGGAGGAGGAGGAGGAGGACGACGACGACGACGACGACGACGACGACGACGAGGTGGCGTTGGCGGCCATGAGAGAGGGAAAGGGAAGTGGCCAGAATGGGAAGTAATGGGCAAGTATGCGTTAGGGGGTTTGATGGATTATATCCACTTATATAGCATGGTTGTGCGGAATTTTGAATTTTGGTTGGGGGTAGAATGGGAAAGATGGCGCGTCCGAGCTTGTCTAGTTCCCACGAAAGAATAAAGATGAGGCTTTCCGGTCATTTAAGTAGAATTTCTTCGAAAAAGCAGTTTAAATTTATTTTTTCCGATAATACTTTCTCAAAGCTATTTAGTATGTTTGGGTGTGTTTATTTAGAGGGGAATAAAAAATTAAATTAAAATTTAAATAGATATTATAAGTGTAAAGTGGGAATGAAAAAATAGATACGTGAGTTTGAGAAGTTGTAAAATTTTTATATGAAAAGTTTTTTGTGTAAAAAATATTGAATTAATAAAAAATAATGTGATATGATAGGGGATAATAATGAAGAGTAAAGAAAATAAAGTTAAAATGGATATGTTAATTGTATGAGTAGTATGTAAAAATGATTGAAAAGTAAGATAGTTATATAGGAAAATGTAAAAAATAATTAAAAATATGATAATTGTGGAGATTAAAAAGTTTTTGTATTTGCCAAACATGTCTTTTGGTATTGTATAAGAAGATGTATAAAATGATTAAAAGATATGAAAAATGATTGAAATACAATAGTAAGTATGTAAAAAAAAAAAAGTTAGATTTTGAGCATTACATTTGCATATTTCTTTTTTCATTCTTATATAAACAAACTCAAATCAATTTTTGTATAACCATGGTTACAGGCCTATACTGTGCGACCAAAATAAAAAATAGAGAGTTTAGTATTTCAAGCATGAGGTTGCACGCTTATTTGTCGTGAAATAACTAGTTTTGTAAGCATAAGGCCCATGCATTTTGTTTATATAAAATTTTTAATTGAATAATTTATCAAAAAATAATAACATTGTATATTGTCTCAATATATTTTATATAAAAATGATATACATAAAAATGAGTGTTTAGAATTTGGATTTAATTAAATGCAATGCCGATGTGGAAATATGAAAAGTGGTTGTTCATTGGCAAGATTTGGACGAATTTATCTGCAAAGTCAGGACATGGCATAAGGCATATGAAGGAGGAAGGTGAAAGTAGATTATGACAGTAAGTGAACTATTTTAGAGTAATATTATCTTATAAAAATAGCATGTTGCCTTGATAAACATATTTTTTTGAATTGTGACGAACATATTAACCATTACGACAATAGTTAGCATGCTCACTGATGTAGTATGCTAACCAACATTGAAAACTGTTGTTGGGTAATAATTCTTAAACTGTTGTGATTTATGTTCGGAGAAAGTTTGGGTTGTCATGTGCAATTTGGAGAAAGGTAGAATTGTCATGTGCATTTCCACCACATGACAACCCACCTAATAATTGAACATCCAAAATTTAAGGTTATAAATAATGGTCCACGCACTACGTTCCCACGATAACAAGTGTCTACCTTACCCTACTAATATCTACATGAACGTATGATGTCTGTACTTCCATATGATATTTATAAACCTTCCCTGTCGCACCATAGTTGAAAAATTCTTGCTATTCTTCATCAAAAAAATCTTGCTATTGGCATTGGAAAGACATTGCGTTTTAGAAAAATATATATTCGATTTTTTCAATTATTCCTTTGCTTTTAAATGCATTACGTTATTTAAGATGTTATACATTGCAAAAAAATTTATAAATTTTTTGTTGAGTTACGATCTGATGCAACCCATGTGCCTATACACATTTTTATTTTTTATTTTAAAATATTCCTTAAAGTTCTAAGCTAGTTATAATTTTCATATATGATATTGAAAATCAAATTATTAAAATATTTTTATGTTATATATTTATTTTTTTAGTTTTAATAGGTATGCGTTCTACTTTGAAGAGGTGTAAAAATCTCAAAATATATAAATTTTCAACCAAAGAAATTTTTACATTACAAACAAATACCTATTAGTAGAGAAGGAAAATTATTTAGATTTTAAAAATTAGAAATTTAAAAATTCAGATGGGTACATGGACATGAGTGCATGACATGAAATGTGCATGAAAAATAAGCTATCATGAAAATTGAGTCATTAACTTAGACATGTTTTGTGAGAGGGTTTGAGAGAGAAGTAAACTTTTCACCTTTCTTTACACATTTTTTTAAAAAAAATAATTTAATATTTTTTATTAGTATTATACAATATTACATCAGATAAAATGAAGCCCATTTATAATGGAGATAACAAGCTAATATTAATCCTTAAGGGAGACACAATGCTTCCATTTATAATTCAGGAATACCAACAGCTCTCGAATTAATCCAAAATTAATTTGATTTTAACATTTTAATTACTCGACAATTTTATTTTCTATTTTATTTTTCAATCGTTTTAGCACGCAAATATTCTATTGATTCTCATTTTATCTCTATTATATTATATATCACTTTTCAAAAATCTAACATCACATTTCCTCGCCGTCCATGTTACCAAACAATCTCTTAATTTCTCCGATTTGTTTGATAAAAGTGGAACTCAAAAAAATGTAACAGATATTCTTCCATAGGAAATGGATGGCTGGGATGGTCATGGTTGACTGGTGTTATACTTGATGTTTGGTATTCATTGGATCACGTAAATCGCCTTCTTTTTCTACACATTTTTCTAAACATTATATGATATTTTAATTATCTAATAATTCAGCTTTTTTAAATCTTACTTTTAACTCAAATCGTTTTTTTCACACCCTATTACATGATATAACTATAACACTTTTTGAAATATTCACTTTCAAGCTGTGAAACTGTGGAGAAATTTCGGACTCTTACTGGAGACTCAAGAGTCAGCGTGCCCTGACAAGATGGCGTTTAAAGCATGACAGTTAGGAGGAAGCTGTTAGGAGCGTTTTCCTACGACAGGTGGGCCCCTCTCGATTTTCGAACTGCTGCAGGTCACAGCTGGATTGGAAAGCAACGGCTCCGCTCCTCCCCCCATAATCAGCGGCTGGGATGACCGCATCTCACCTGACAGATGCGATTAGATAAAAAAAAATAATTAAAAAAAAAAAGAAAGAAAAAGAAAAAGGATGCGGAGATTGAGATGAAAACCTCCATGGCAGCTGGGGCCTACGCCAGGCTGTAAAAGAATCTCACGTGACGGGAGAGGGCCTTTTGAAAGGTTGACTGGCGCTCCACGACAAGCTGCGTTATCATTCTCGGCCGCCCACGTGGCTGTCCTTCCCCATTTTCGGCGCGGCTTCTGTTCCTCGCTCGCTAGTGGACGGATTTTCCGGAAAAACGGAAGCAGTTGGGCAGTTGGAGTGGGAACTCTTTTGTCGTTTTCCCCGCCCTCACAGCTGGCTGCCAATCCTCTATTCTCCCTTTCTACACGCTGACCACTCGCGTCCAACCCAACCCATCGCGTGGAAAACCAAGACGAATTATCCAAATAGTTCAGAAAATATGTAGATAAAAATCCAACCGCTTGAGTCATATCATAGCAAGATATATATTATTTTCTACTCAAACATACTACCACCACGTCAATTATTGGACAACATAGCACAGGATATTGCATATTTTACTAGTATGCCTATCATCAACGCGACCTCTTAGCCGTTGGGTAGATGAAATTTTTATTTACAAAAAATACTTTTGTTATTAAAAGTAACAAACTAATTTTCGCATTTCTTATCTTACTTTTTTATGCTTAACATATAATAATATTTTTATATCACATTCCACAGCTCATAAGTCATAACATCCGTGAACTGGAGTGTACATCTGCAAATAGCTGAACTTGAGACAAACTCATGCGCGCGCACCGGCTTGCCTCCTTGGATAAAAGCCAAGCTTGGCACTCACGCTAAGCTTTTTGCCGCGTTGGAGCAGCCGACTTGTGAAGGTGACGTGGAGTACTGACGTGTTAAGTCGGTCCAGTCGCGGGTTTTCAGTAACAGCAGCTCGTGGACACTGCATATCTGGAGGAACAAAGTTGAATTATTTACGACGATAAATTTTATATGTGGCTACCAATTTTATCAATAATTTTATTTATACACATAAATTTTTAAAAATTTCTTTTATACCGACGAATTTTTATTATAATTCTACTTATATCAACATTGTTAAGAATTCGTTAAATTAGTTGTTAAGCCTCTTATAAAATGATGAATATACTTGTGCTCTAATATAATTTAAAATTATTTTACTGAAAGTTAAAGATTTATATTCAAATAATATATAATTTTATAAATATAAAATTACTAAAAATTTATTATAATACGAATTTTTAGTTATAAAATCATCATTAGGGATAAACATATCCGTCATTTTTCAAAGAATAAACGATCCATTTAACAAACCCTTAACAGCATGAGTATAAGTGAAATTAAGATAAAAATTCGTGGCCACGAGAAATTTTTTTAAAAATTCATAGTATAAAGTGAAATTATAAGTAAAATTCGTGGATATATAAGAAATTCACCTATTTATTACGTTTGGTTTACTGCACGACCAAAATATTTTAAATACTATAAGTTATATGGAAAAATTAAAAATTAATTTAATTATACTAAAAGTATGTGAGAGATCTTATGCAAATGAATTTATTTTGAGATCTTAATGATATGTGCAGTATTAAAATATATCATTCAATTTCAATCAATAATATATAATTCTTCCATTCACAATAAATATATAATTCTTGGCAGGCTAAATTAATATTAATTTGTAGATATAGAAAATATTAGCCAAGATATGGTGTCTTATATTAATAATTAAAAGTTTTCCTTTTTCTTGACAAGTCTGCCTTGAATATCTAGCCTTAAAATAATTTTAAAAATGGATTAAAATCATAAAAGTACTTTTGAATGTTTTGAATACATATATATATATATAGCAAAGATTTAAATGAAACCAACTAACTTTTTATTGGATGCCTCGTTATTTCATCATTTTATATGTGAATATTGCATAACAGCTTTTTTTTTTATAAAGCGTGTTTAAGAAGTAATAAAAATTTTAAAAGAAAAATTTTTGAACTTAGAGAAAATAATATGATATGATATGAGTAATAATAAAAATGAAAGAGAATAAAATTAACGTAATTAAGTTGATTATATGGATAGTCGCGTATAAATGATTGAAAATTTTGATAATTATATAGGAAAATATAAATATATAATTAAAAAAAGACGTTTGTGAAGGATAAAAAGATTTTGATTAAAAAATTTTAATTTGAAAAATTCCAATGTTAAACAAAGATGCCTCGCAGGAAAAAGAAAAAAATTGTCAACAGCGTGTGGCCAGCAGGCGGCAAAGAAAGCGGTGCAGTACAGCCAGGTAGAACCAATCTGCGTCAAAGGGCGTGCGATGGATGATCTCTCGACCATTCACCAGCGGACCCGTAAAAGCTACGAAGGATGGGCCTGAGCAATGGCCCTCCCTCAAAGAGAATGATGGCTTGCTTTGCTCGACTGGCATGCGAAGACACAGGAGAAACTAGCTAATAATACGTACCATATGCGATCGCAGATAAGGCTGAAAGCGAATGCCACCTCCTATAAAATCATTCATGCCCATTCCCATCAGTTGACTTGAAAGAGGCTACGGAACTTTATTCCTGAAAGAATATGATGTTACATGTCAGCAGGCATCGCAGATGATTTTGGCATCTCACACTAGTGGTTGGGATGGCAGCAGATTGTTTCCGCAGGTGGACGGACCGGACCGACCCTCGATGATCCAAATTCCTTCACGTTGAGCTTGAGGTATCGAATACTAGATCTGGACAAACCACGAAGCCCAAAAGTTATAGTAGGATTTGGCCCGTGGACTTTGAGATAAATATGATCTCGGTATACTAGCATTGCATACACGAGGGATAAACGTTAGCAATATTTTGGGCCAACGGGGAATTCTAACCCTATCATGCATAGAGCTGCAACTTGGGCTCATAAAATTGAAGCTCATCTCTATTTATAAGATATTAACTTAAATCCTGACCATACTTATAAAATCTAAACTTAATGCTATTTTTAAAAATTGAGTTTAGGTTGAGTTCGAATTATAATTTAAATTAATAAATTTACATTTTATTTAAGAGTAATAAGTTTAGAATCTCATATGAATATAATTATTTAAACTACAATTTTTTAAAAAATAGCAATATAAAAAATATTTTTATAAGAAAAATTTAACATAAAAAACAAGATAAATGGAGAAAATTAACGGACATAAAAGTAAATGATAGAAATAAAAAATAAAAATTATTTATAATATAATTACAATATGCCAAACAAATATTCAAATATAAATAACATAAAATACACAAATATAAAGAAATATTGTTTAGATATTATGTAAATATTATATATTTTAAATAAATATAAAATAGTAAAGTTCTTCAGGATCTAATCCCACTTCAATCATAATCCTATTATATTTACAATTAAGTTCCTCGGATTCGAAACATAAAAAAGCATGCTTTGACACCATTAACATTTAAGTTCGGCGGACCGAGTTCAAGCTCAAGTCAGCCCAAGTTACACCCCCCCCATTATGCAATGGCGTCCGACATAAGAGGTGAGGGTTTCAAAGACATGCACAATGGTAGCCAATGCGAATGATACGATATTGGGCTAGTTTGGCTGGCCCACCAAGAAGTAATCGTTTCCTTTGGTCCCGACTCCTGACTAGTTCTGCGCTGAATTAGGAATGAGCCTGGCAATCTGGCCCATGCATTCACGATAACAACCCTTACGGATATAAAGCGTCCCAAGAGCGAATTCCGCAAACTATGAAACAAGCGCCGATGATTTTTTCTGTTGAGGTTCTTCCTGCTTTGCACTTCTTGTATCAACGCTCGCCGACTCTTTAAACATTTCACTATCATGAAAATCGGACCGGAGAAGCTGTTCCGACCAGTCCAGCCCAGATCTTTACTATTGACTGGTCCGCTTGGCCACCTTTTATGAGTGTGCTTGGTTACACATAAAACATGTCAATGAAAACTTTTCAATCAAAAACTTTTCACTCCCCATAACTACCTTATTTTTTAATTATTTTTCACATTTTCCTATATAAACAACCCTACTTTTCAATCATTTCTACACAAATACTCATACAACTACCCTATCTATTTTAACTTTTTTCTCTTTGCACCTCATTATTACCCCTATTATATCACATCATTTTCTATCAACTTGACAACTTCTACTCTGAAAAGTTTTCATCAAAAAGTTTTACCTCCAACCAAACATACCCTATATATATAATGAATAACATTTTAATAAATTTTCTTACATGTAGTCACATTTTTGCAGTTAAATATTAATTCCTGGATTTATTGTACCAAAAATTTATTATTATTTGTAGCTAAATTCTAACAGTGACATCAAATACAAGATTAGATTTGACTGATTTTGATATATGTAAAAAAGGTGATATTTAACCAGATTAAAAGCAATTTGCGGGCGTCCAGTCTTTTGCTCCCCACTGTTCAGATCGAGACCGACTCACTTCTTCTTTACACCTATCTGTCAAATGATATCAGGATTCTATCTCCTGCGGGCCATCTTATTTCTGAGATTAGATCTTTTCTTCATGAAAATGCTCATTTCTCGGCTCTTCATGTCCTTAGACGGGGAAACTCGGTAGCTCATGCTATCGCGGATCTGACCTCTAGGTCTGACATGGATTGTGTGTCTTGGTGGGGAACTCCCCCACAAGCTATTGTTCAGAAAATCTGTACTGACATTTTTATGACAATGAATATTCCGGATCACTCCACCCCGAACCTCTCACTCACTGGGGGAGGATCGGGGTAGAGTAATTCTTTCATCAAAAAAAAGCAATTTGCAAAATATATTTAACTTAATCAAATATATGTTGTAAACGCATGCCCAAAAAATTAGCCACTTTTGAGGACGTTTGTTGTGAACCAACTGTTTGAATTGTAAAATTAACTATCAGTATAATAGAAATGCGGTTTAATTAATCAGTGCATGCCTATGCACTGGCGATGAGATTTATGAATTAAAATTTAAAATTTTTGTTAAATTAAATTCTTATTTATCTTTTTATTATTTCTACTGATTATAAATTCATGACATAATTTGGGTGGTGGTCGATTTTGAATATTTTAAAGTCACTTCGACATGGCCTAGTTCGCTTTTCTCTCCCCCATATATCCTTTTCTATGATCCAGTGGGTAGTGGCGTTTGGTCCATCTCACTTTCTATCTTTTCACGTGATCTGTTTCTTGGAGGGTGATGGAGCTATAGGCAGGCATTGATGGTTTCACCTCACCGCTTGATTACGCAACTTATTGTTACATTATTGAAGGAAGGCACGGGCTGTCCAATCACTGATATGGACCATCCGACATTGGTTCTTTCGATAGCTGTTCATTACCCAAATTTCAATCGGATCGATTGGACAATGACAACCACGAAAATCCAACTCGTAAAAAGGCTTTCCTCTGTCACGAGTATGCATTTGTGTTTTGCGGGTCACGATCTCGATCGAAGGTGCCCGGATCAAATGTGAACCATGCCAATCTCCCATGATACATATATGTTTCATAATGTGGAATCTCATTCAGAATATGTATATTAATTACTGATCATACACCTCCAAAACCCACAAGGTTACATGAAAATTTACACTATTTTAGTTTCCTTTGAGAAAAAGAAATGAAAACGATGGTTGCACTCATTAGCCTCTCACAAAGAAGATGCTCAGGTCTGGTCCACCTGTTCCGTCGGGATTGATCATGTAAAACGCCTCCGAGTCCTTGGATCCAACAACCCTCTCGAATCTCCCTCTCATGTAGGTCAATTCCCCGTCGAGCACCGCCTCCTTGTCCGACGGGAACGGGAGAACCCCTGCGCCCATCGACACTCCCCGCAGGAGCTGCATCACATGCAGCTCGTCCTCCGACGTATTCTTCCGCCTGATGGAGTAGCCGTTCTTCCGGCCGTTGCAGTAGACAGCCCACACGAACTCCTCCAGCAGCTTCTTCTTGTGCGTTCTTGTCTCGCTCTCGAGCGCGATTCTGACCAGCCCGGACGCTATCTCCTTGTGCAGCGCGTTGGTAAGCATGGGCAGCTCTATGAAGAAGGTGGGCGCATGCTTGGGGTCGTCCTGGATGGCGAGGCTCACCCGCCCCTTGCGATATCCGAACAAAGTCACGGTCATGGCTTCGTTGGTGAGGAGCGACTTGCGGGGCCGGCCGAGCAGCGCCACCATCTTGCAGCCGGAGGTTAGGAGTGGGAAGAGTTTGAACATGCGAAAGAAGGCGCCCATCTTGGGCCGCTTCCCGCCAGGTGTTTGATCAAGGAACGTGAGGATGGCTGGGTTCTCCATGGGTTGGCATGGATGCGAGAGGAATGCAGACATGGACATGGACATTGAGAGGCTAGTGAAACATGTGTAGAAGGACTAGGATGGAAAGGAAGCATGGGTGTGTAAGTGGGATATATAGATGTTTGATGTGGAAAAGGTTAGTGTTCTGAGGAAGGTGGTTGGCTGTCCTTGGAATCTTTGGAGTTGGGGGGGAGGGGAGAACGCTCTCGAGTTGGTTAAAGATGAAAAAGGGGGAAGGTCTGACGTGACCAAGTTTAGTGATGGAAAGTTTGGTGGTGAATGTGATAAGATAAAGAGAGGAGGCTGGACCGCGTAAAACAAGGGAGAGAGGTTGTCAGGTTGCCCACCTCTGTTGCTTGCTTCTTTGACATGTGCTCATCTGATCATTACACAAGTATCTCTATCATGTGCTTCTTTTTAGCTTTTCCATCTCCCGTATGAGTCGTCCTAATTATTGGACTTGATCCAAATACATCCCCTAGAGTTCTTGGGTAACAATACTACAGATATGGGTCCCATCAAATTTTGTTGGACTTGGGCCCACAAGTTGTTTTGGGATAACCGTCAAGCAAATCATATTTGGTGGCTTCCTAAATGCACTCGCGTGGCTTAGTACACTTGCGTGTATTTAACTTTTTTTAATTTTTAATTTTTTTTATACAACTATTAATCTAATTGTATTTAATATGTGTATTAATTTTTACTATTTTTGAATATTAAAAATCATATTTGGTGGCTTCCTAAATGCACTCGTGTGGCTTAGTACACTTGGGTGTATTTAACTTTTTTTAATTTTTAAAATTTATTTATACAACTATTAATCTAATTGTATTTAACATGTGTATTAATTTTTACTATTTTTGAATATTTATAAATTTTTTTGGATTTTGAAAATCAATAGCGGTTTTCATAATTTAAAATTACCAAAAATACCACTAATTTTAAAAAATTCAAAAAAATCTACAAATCTTCAAAAATGATAAAACTTGATATACATGTTAAATACACTAAGATTAATAATTGTATAAAAAACTTCAAAAAAAATTTTAAAATGAGTTTTTGTACCTAAATACACTGGATCATGACTCGTTATATTTAAAAATTCGAAGATCAATCTTATAAAAGAAACCAAAAGAATAAAATTCAAAATCTTTGATGGTGAATTAATATAAGGATAATGATGCAATAATTATAAGCATGAAGCCTCCATGCTTATCCTTGATTTTTTAATTGTAATTTTCTAATCATGTATTATGTTTATTTATGTATATTTATTCATAATTTCATAAAGTGTATGTATTGAAAACTTTTGTATACTATATTTTTTAAGAATGTTAATATATGTAGATTCACTCTTAAAAGACATTAATAATAAATTTTTAATAGTATAATAAAATAAAATATACTAATAGTTTAGATTTCAAAAAATATATTTTAAAATTAAATCAAGAATAAACATGGAGCCTCCATTGTTTCAGGGTGAGTATTGAATTATTACCCTTAATATAATTAAATGACTAGTACTTTAATGAGTTGAACTAATTGAGTATGAGACCCAATTACCCCTTATTTATTTCTAATGTGATAACTATATTTTAAAAGAATATAAATTATTAAATGCAAAGAAAAATGTGGAGATCATGTTAGGCATGTTTCAACAATAACAAAATCGATGAAAATAAAATGAAAGTAGATGAAAAAATTTTATATAAAAAAGGACTCCCTAGGTCCAAGGCCTTCAAAAGAATCATAGAAAAAGATTTTACTAATTTGAAAAAAAAGCAAGTACAATGATGTGATACTTGAGTAAAATGTCAAAGTTTTAGAAATAATAAAGATTTGTAGAGGTATCCTCAACAGTGGAAGAAAATAAGAGAAATCCCTTTAAAGTTGTTAGCCGCTGCTTATATGGGCTCATTCTGCTTAATTAAATGGGTGTAATCTCCCTTATTGCAAGGCTCAATGAAGGTCTCCTTATAAGATCAATTGTAATAATGATTTAGCAATTTTGTCAGTAAACTAGGGGCTTGTTGGTGTGGTTTACTGACATGGCTTGTCATTTATAAGTGAGGGTATTAGTAGGGTAGCTAGGTTTAGTAACCTAGGCGATGTGGAGTCAGCAAGGTAATCCCACATGGCCTCATACATGGAGGAGGATCTAATCCACATGGCTTCTTTTTTGAATATGCAAGAGAAGGGTGAGTCAGCATGTTAGACAAATGGTAAGCTTAGATGATTACAACATTGATCTTTCTATAATTTAAGCACCGTGGCCTCGGCTCTGTGGTGGGGTAAAAGCTTATTGAATCACTAGGATGAGATAGAAAACTTTGGGCTAGGACGGTTTAATACATCAAAATAGACAAGAATTTATAAGAAATTAAACATTGAAGTAAATAAAATATATTGTGAATTATTAAATTAAAGATGATAAGAAAACATTTGTAAGAAAATAAACAAGTCATTTAATTTCCAAGATTTAAGATTGATGGAATTAGAAATATGACTGAACATCACAATACAATGAATTGATTTTTGTTAACCATAATTTTGACTAATCAAAACTTTTTTAAACTATTGATTACCAATATTTTTGTTGCATTTGAATAGTTATGAAGGAAAACAAGCATGGGCAGCCAAAGGTTTCATTTAATGGTAAAAGTTTCATTTGCTAATACAGTGGCGACTAAATGTTTTATTCTAAAAGTTAATAGTTGCTAATAATCAATTTTCTAATCTAACTGTCTAATTTCGATACGTTTTAAACCACTAAAAAACACACATCAACACTTGGATCATCATATAGTTGAGATTAATGTGTGTGAATGTAAGTAACAGGAGATATGAAGCCAGATGGGAGGATTAGCCTCTGTCCAGAATCAAAAGAAAAAAAAACTATGAATGGAGGCTACGTCCTACATGTATGAGCCTCATGTACAAGCCACATCAAGGCCTGAAGGGTTTACTCGCTTAAACTAATTGTAACTTTCTCTTTTTTTTTATTATTTTTTAATACTCATCTAAGTAATGAAATTTTACGTCACCAACTGGATGCCCGGGTGGTAGAAACTCTAGCGTAAGTGCGTGAGGTCCGAGGTTCGAACAACCCTTGGATCTAGGTAATGCTTACCTTTCAAAAAAAAAAGTAATAAAAATTTATAGAATGATTGTTATAGTACATGTACTATAAAAAATACATTTTTACTACCTTTATTAGAAAGAAACAATTTATTAGGAAGGAAAATGTAGATGCAAGGAAATTTTTTTTTCTTTATGATAATGATTTTACATACAATGAAATTTTTTTTTTGCTTATGATGATGCTTTCATAGGTAGGGAAAATTTTTCATGCTAATAATAATTTTTGGCAACTAAATAAAAAATTTCTTGCCTAAACATAAACAGTATGAACTATTGATAGCTAAATTTCTTCTTAATAATCGCTAAATGAAATAAGCTACAAATTATTGATAATTAAGTTTTTCTTTCACCACCAAATTGTAATCTTTTGCAAGAAATTTTTTATAAAATATTTAAAATTTTTAATAGAGCTGGTATAGGCGAATACAAACTAATTTTTGTTTTTAAGTGAAAAAGAACGTCACAACACAAAGTGCACACCAGCAATAAAACAAACGTCACAACACAAGCTGCACACCAGCTGGATGCATATAATTATTTGAAGCTAAGAGGTTTAAATTTGAAAAGCAAAGCGGAACTACTTATGTTTTGAAGCTGAAAATGATTAGTGATGGAAATTTGTTTGGAGGAACGCATGTGATAACGAAAGCTGCAATTCGACAGCAACCTTGAAGGACAAAAAAGAAAAGGCATGGTGGAAAATGGTATCCCCACCAATTCGAATTTCCAGATGATTCTGCAACAAAAACAGCTAGCTACGATGAACCAACATCCGTCGGCAGCATATATAAATCGATATAAAAATTAGATAACTAATTAGATGCATCCCTTGGGCAGCTTCCGATGGATGGATATATATCGCACTTAACAATCCCTTCATCGAAAAGCTTTACACGTACGCGGCATCATCTTATCCATCCACCATCTCTTTCCTTTTGTGTGTGTTTATATATATATATATATATATATATATATATATATATATATATATATATATATAGGAAAATAATCCAGTGCATGCGACTGCACCGTGCAGTCCATGCACTGTGGGCCCCACTTGATCATAACTAGAAAATCCACTTCACCCATTGTATTTAGAATTGTTCACTTTATTAGCATACCAATTTTCATCCAAATCCAACATGTATATAATCCCCATCTTAAAATGGTGCAAAATCAACGTAATAAAATAGTTTAATGTAAATATCAAGTTTAAAGTGATTTTTTCAACATCTAAACCGTCTAAAGTATGATTTATATATGGATAAATGAGTGTATAAAGTTTCATTACAATCTAACATGTGTGGGGTCCATTTTACAGCGGACTGCACCGTAATTACGGTGCAGTCCGACTGCACACGATCGGATCTCATATATATATATAATTACGGTGCAGTCCGACTGCACCGTGCAGTAAAATGAACCCCACACATATTAGATTGTAATGAAACTTTATACACTCATTTATCCATATATAAATCATACTTTAGACGGTTTAGATATTGAAAAAACCACTTTAAACTTGATATTTACATTAAACTATTTTATTACGTTGATTTTGCACCATTTTAAGATGGGGACTACACACATGTTGGATTTGGATGAAAATTGGTATGCTAATAAAGTGAACAATTTTAAATACAATGGGTGGGGTGGATTTTCTATTTATGATCAAGTGGGGCCCACAGTGCATGGACTGCACCGTGCAGTCGCATGCACTAGATTATTTCCCATATATATATATATATACTACTACTGGTTTGCTCAATGGTGGGACCTTTTGGATTAACTTCTGAAATATTTTCACTGTTAGTAAATCAAGGTTTCCAAACCTTTCGCAAATATGCTCATCTTTCAAATTATGAAAACCGTTTTCCTCAAACTTTAAATTTTTGTTCAAAATTTTCTCTAGCTTGGATTTGCCAATGGGAGTATGCTTTTCTTGAAAATCCAAAATCCTGACCATCTTCCCTTGGAAGAATTTTCAAGGTCCTCGAATGGATAAACAGACAGCAACTCCAAGCACCAAAGACTTCATCCAACCAAGAATTACAGTTCTTGTCTCAAAAGTCTGTAGTCCAATCCAAACTCTCAGCTGCATCAACCTAAGAAGATTTCGTCAAAATACTTCAAGAAATACAGACACAGCTCAGCCCTTAGCCGTCTGTACAGTCAACCGCCAAACTTAAAGAAGACCAACAATCTACCACTAGATCAAATAAAGCTGACCAGACTGACCAGAATGAAGATATATGGGGACTCACTGAGTCTCAATATCAACTACACTTCTATACTTAAAAAAAAAAACTCTGCCACAAACCGTCGCCTGCAACCCTCATTCAAACGTTTTCTCCTGCCATTTCATCTTGCATGACAGTATCACGATGTCACCAGCTCTGCCCACGCAAACAGACAAAATATCATTCAAACGTCAAGTACTCGTCAGGAATCCTCACTGGCTTTTTAGAATTGCCGCTCCAACAATATCCGTCAGGAATCCAGACAAGGATGAGTTCATGGAACTTTTGGATTTTGTAGTAATCTGTGGTTTTATCGTGATAAGTTGGAGGAAAAAGAGTTTTGGCTAATTAAGTGGGGTCTTTGAATGTCTGAAAATCATGTTCAATATAACAAATGAGTATTAATGCGTTTGGTTTTGTGACATGTTTGGATTTGTATGGAATTTTTGTTTGGAGCGGAGTTGGGTGAAGTTCAATATCTTTGACTAATTTTGACTGTAGAGTTTGTGATAGGATTCTTTTGCCGGAATGCTTAAGCCATACGGATTTGAATGATTCTATGGCTTTGAGTTCAGGAAACTTCTGGAGAAGTGTTAAAGCAGTTTGTTCATCCAACTGACTTAGATCGGTGGATGCAAGTATTTGGGAGGTTTCAAGTCCGGGCAAAGCTAGAGGTGTCATTTTTGTTTGAGAAATAAAGGTTTGAGTTTGATCCTGCAGCAAAAAAGATTGTAGAAACAGATGCCTCAGATATAGACTATGGGGGCATCCTCAAATAAGTAAGAGAGAAAAAGGAACAAATTGTTCAATATCATTCGGAAATATGGAATAAAACACAATAAAAATACTCGACAATAAAAAAAGGAAATCTTAAGCATTATTTTATGCATAAAAAAATTTCAACATGATTTATTAAATCAAACCTTTTTAGTACGAGTAGATTGCAAAACAGCCAAATATGTTTTATAAAAAGATGTTCAAAATGAAGTTTCTAAATATATATTTGCAAGATGGCAGACACTTTTTTCAAATTTTGATTTTGAAATAGAATTTATAAAAAGCTCTTCGAACTCAATCCCAGATTTTCTAACTAGAGAATTTCTTCAGGGATCAAAATCTTCAACAACTGACGGCAATGACGCCGCAAAAGCCACCCAATAAACCAGAAGTCAAGCCCTGAACTCCTGATTCTTATTCACAATTCCAAGTAACCATGTCTCACCCCTCTATTACCAAAACCACAAATTTGTCAAGTCCCTTGTATGCAAAAATGGCTGCAAGGACCCATACCAAACCAAGAAGCTCATGAAGTGTCTAAACCAGTGAGGGTGTTAACTTTGTCTTTCTTTCAATATTTCTAGGAATTTTGTAATAAGTTTATGCCTTTGAATTTTTCCTTGAATAAGAGGAAGATGACCTGGGAGAACTCCCTACAAAGCTAGTTCGTCATTGATATTATCATCAAGATTTTGAAATAAGATTTGTAAGTTTAAAACCATCTGATTATAATGACATGCATGTAAGGCAGTAAAAATGCAGACAAATAATGATTCGATTGAAATAACATAGTTTACAATACATGTTTAAAATCTATCTTTGAAAATAACTTACAAGTTTTAGAGATCAGATCAAGCTCTGAGTCAACAACTTGTTTTTCCAGAAAAGCTTTGAAACCGTCTTACAACAGGGGTTTTGAGATTCGTTTAGAGAGTAGGAATAGTTATAGATTGAGAGAGAGAGAGCGCGTGCGGAAGAGCTTTGGTAATTGCTCCAACGATATATATATACATATATATGTGAGGAATATTTAGGTGCAGCACTGCTGAAATGGGCCCCACATGATGATCAAATTATAATCTACTTCACCAATTATATTTAGAATCATGTATTCTATTACCATACCAATTTTCATCCCAATCGGATATGTTTATGGACCTCATCTGAAAATGGTACAAATCCAACATAATAAAATAGTTTAATGTAAATAACAACTTTAAAGTGACTTTTTCAATATGTAACCATTTTCTATAAAATTTATATATGGATAAATAATTGTATAAAGTTTCATTGCATTCTAATATGTGTGAGGCCCATTTTTGGGCAAATGTACCACTTTTTCGGTGCAATTGCGTTGCACCGTAACTGTCATATATATATCAAAAATATTCATGTGCAGCATCGCTGAAATGGGCCTCATATGATCATCAAATCATAATCTACTCCACCATTGTATTTAGAATAATATATTCTGTTACCATACCAATTTTCATTCCAATCAGATATGTATATGAGCCCCATTTGAAAATGGTACAAATTCAACGTAATAAAATAGTTTGATATAAATAACAACGTTAAAGTGGTTTTTTCAACATGTAAACCATTTGCTATAAAATTTATATATGGATAAATGATTATATAAAGTTTCATTGCATTTTAGTATGTGTGGGGTCCACTTTTGATCAAATGTACCGCTGTTCCGGTGCAGTTGCGGTTGTGCTACACCGGGATAGCTCCATATATATATATATATTATTTGATATCGGCATATTTGGATATCATTGGTGTCGTATAATTTCGAAAACGACGCGGCTGATGTGGTTTGATGCATGCCTCGTTTTATTTCCGGGGAACACTTCTCAATTTTCATCCGTAAATTTCGATTTTTTTTTATTTGGTAAAATTTGAAATTTATTTTCACGAATATATTTTATTATCGTGTCATGTAAGAAAGGTGTAAGGATGAGATAATAAAGCCAAAGCTTCTGCCCAACATTTTTTTTTATATCTTTTATATTACAACTCCAACATCTCAATCATATTTTTCAATTAAAATTCAATCAAACTTCACAGCATTTTCTAAGGAGATTACTCCTGGAAAAATACAAGAGACTACTCCTACAAAGAAAGACTATCTCCCAACCCGATTCGAAACCGGAACCCCTTGGCGTCACCCCAATACTGAGCACCAACGGCACTATCACATTAAGCTCTTCTGCGCAACATTTGAATTCTGAATCTTTTACTCAAATGACTTATATATATCCACGGTAACCACTTGCGTGCTCAAGAGGTGACAAAATACAAATATGTCAATTATTCATTTACATGTCACAAAACCAAAACGAATGGTATAATACATGTCTATTTCCAAATGATGTAGCCCAGCTGAGTTTATATTTTAATTTTTTTATATTTAAATATCAAGATATACCTATATATATTGATACCGTGCCATCAAAGCCAATTGATGTGGCCATTTATTTCATTGAGTTGCAATACTGTATACTAACTTGTTACTTAAGTAATAATTTCATGTATTTTATATATTTTTTATTTTCTCTTCACTTTTATGTGGATCAAAGTGTATTTCGATTATATATCAAATTTTATCATTTTTAGATTCTTTTATATACTCCTTACAAAAATTTTAAAATTAGCAAATTTCATGATTTTTCATCTGCGGCAAAGTGTGAGATAGTGAACTTTTTTATTTTTAAATTTTAAAAAAAAACATATAGAAATTTTTTTAAAAAATACATGCATATAATATAAAAGTACTTAAAGTTGTTACTTAATAACCCACTATATAGTATCATAACTCTATTTAATTGGCCTAATTTAATAATTGCGTAAAATCAAATAAACTTATGAAATGCAGTCCCGAAGTGGGGTAACAAGACTATTATTTATACTTAAGATTTGAACTTAAATCTTCCACTCACACTACTCTATACACACCCATATTAACTCTTTGGGAGTGAAATATGTCAATCAATTTACATATCACTAAAGCATAATGAATGGTGTAATAAATGTCTATTTTCCAAACGAAGTAGCCCGATTGAGTTTATATTTTAAAATTTTATTATTTACATAGCAAGATATACCTATATATGTTGATACAGTGAGATGAAAGCCAATTGATGCAACCATTTATTTTATTAAGTTGCGATACTATACAATGACTCGTTACTTAGCTAAGTAACAACTTGATGTATTTTATATTATTTTTATTTTCTCTTCATTTTTATGTGGTCAAAGTGTGTCTAGATTATATATCAAATTTTATCATTTTTAGATTTTTTCTATACGTTTCTTACGATATTTTAAAAATTAAAAAATTTCATCGTATTCCATACGCAACAAACTGTGAGATGAGCGAAATATTTATTTTAAAAATTTTGTAAAAAAATATATAGAAAAAATCATTAAATTTTAGTATATGATATAAGTACACTTGGGTCCACATAAAAGTAACAAAAAATATAAAATATATGTAAAAAAATATAAAATACATGAGGTAGCACATTTCCATAGTATCATAACTCTATTTATTTAGGCTAGTTTAATAATTGCGTAAAATTAAATAAAATTATGAGAAAAGGTTCGCACATGGTCTGGGGTGGATTGCCGTCAATGCAGTACGGCGGGCCCTGCTTTCATACCCGGCTGGTCCACACGTGGCCAGAGGATTTGGACATGATGCTGGACTAGCTGTTTTCCGATTAAGGACTTGACAAGAGGGGTGGGTCGGTCGTCCATCTGATCTATAATTCTACTTTGAAGAGATCACCCACCTTGGTTTGAATATGTACAAAGACTTGCCTCTGGAATTTCCCACATCATATGTCGACAGATGTGACCATCCATCCATCCTACCCATCAAAACCACTCATCCGATCCCTAAAAGTAAATAAGATTTGAAATTGAAATGGCCCACATCCTCATCACTTGACTTGATAGATATGGCAATCGAATCAGTTATCTGATTACCCCCCTGCGCGATGTCTGGTTGAGATGGGTTAGTTGAAGAATGCTAAAACCCAGCGAGCCATAGGGAGCGGACCGAGTCCTGCTGGTGGAGGCCGGAGGGCAGCACGGGACACGTGATTTATGCCATGTGGTTACCGGGCAGCATTAAATAAATGCACGTGCGTGTGATGGCGGGCTTCTCGGCACTGTGAGGATTTGCGCCTTCCTAGCTATTATTAGCATCTCATTCTATTGCCACATTACCTTAACAGAAAGGACAGGTCGGATATTATTATAAGAAAGCTCAAATGGCTTGAAATTAAATGCCGTTAGCCTATTACGCATGCCAACTGCCAGGTGTATGCGTCCCCACATGCTTCTGTAGACAAAAGATTTTGCCGTGTGGTTGGTTGGGCTCTCGCCTTCGTACGTTGCAGACTCGATCGCTTGAAAATGCTTTTGATCCCTCTACGGCCCTACCTACCGTAGATGCTGTACGGCCGGAGTCAAAGAAGAAGACTCACAAATCTGCAATTATGCACAAATCATGTGCCATGTCCCTTCAAGTTGCGTGATGATGTGTACGCTTTAACCTATGGTACATGCATAATTAAAGATGAGTTACATGAAAGCGATTTTATGAAAATCTCATTCACTTTGATATTTGGTGATGATTGATAGAAAATGTAATAGATATATTATATTTTGCATAATTTTTTTAGCCGAAAGATCAAATTTCATTTAAATGGAAATGTACATGAGGCATATTTGTTTTGAAATATATATAGATATATAAATTATAGAAAATGTTTAAATCCATTCATTTACATATACAATAGAATAGAAAAAATATTTTATAAAATTATTTATTCATATAGGATTAATATTTTAGGCAATTTAGCTATTAACTTAACTGTAGCTTTAAAATTAATATTCAGCATCAAAATATTTTTATTGTACATACTTTATAGATGTATCCTTGTACAATAATACGAAACAAATAATAGGATTTTATTAGTAAAAGAAATTATATAAATACAATAAATGAAGTAAGTTTTCTATCAATTATTAAAGTTAGCCAAAATTGATAAAATTTTGCCAAATTGGATCTTTTAGAAGTGGTACTCATTAAAAAATGGATGGACTATTTTTTTTTTTATCATGTCACCTACATAGATGATTAGACAATTGGCAGAAGTGTACTTCATGAAGGGTATATGAGCTAAATATTTTAACTCAACTTTAAATCCTAGACCTTAAACTTAAATACACACACATCAACCACTTAGTCATTCAAGCCGTGATCAATAGATGGACCATTGATTCAGGGGAATGAGACTAATATTTTGCAATTAGTCTCCGTTCACACAATTGTTTATATTTGCAATTATATTATTATATAATTGTCAGTATAAGATTGGGACCCTTGTATGATAGACAATCTAAACTTCAAAAATTGTAAAATAGACACCATCAACCAACCAGGGAAGTTTCATATATAAGTGCATTTGAGAACATCACCAAGGAGAAGGGGAAAGGGAAGCACGGTCTCCCATTTTTTTTCATTTTTATTTTTTGTATTTCAATCTTTTTCTTTGTAATTACCTATTTATTCTTATTTTACTCTTAATCAAATCACAACCGTTTTATAAATTTGAAAAAATTTCCTCTTTCTCTTTACCCATGTTACATTCGCAAAGGTATCCTCCCAAGTTCTTGTAAACTAGATCCTTTAAATTCTCCATTTTTGAAGACATAGACATGTTGTAATCAAAATGGCATTCTATCTCCTGCCTCTGCTGCTAATGTTTTGACGCATGGTCAAAAACATGTCTAACCTTCGCTACTGGCTCACATGCAGAGATGCCCTCGTGACCGAAACCGTCCATTTTCTCATTTTCCCGCACTAGTACTGCCGGCCATGCATGTTAGAATAAGCCGAATATATATCAGGCCACAGATTATAGTGGCTCAATACATACATCATACATGTCGTGCTGTCTCATTTTATTCTTCTTAATTTTTTCATTTTTTGTGGACGCACATTCGTCCTTCATAGCCACAGGTGCCATACCAGCTCCAATGCAGGCATGAAACTACTGTTGAAAACGATGTTCATCGTCACAAACAGATGTGGCTATTGGACGATGGAGACAAGATGTTTGTTGACATTCAAGAATGGTTGGCCACCTCGAAACGAGTCCCAATTGTGACCCAGGATGTCGAGGAAGTGGTTTGTCTCAAAATGTTTGTTGAGAATGTCCATTTCAGATTTGATTATCACATCTATATCTCCAGGACTAGCCTTTGGTCATGAGGAAGACTAAAGGTGTGTTTGTTAATGAGTAAAAATTGTCAAGTTAAAATTTTTTCAATCTAAAACTTTCACTCTCCACAACTATCCTATTTTTTAATTATTTTTTCGTATTTTTCTATATAACTATCTTATTTTTCAATCATTTCTACACAACTATCCACACAACTAATCTATCTATTTTAACTTTATCATATTTATTCTTCATTATTACCCCTATCATATCCTGTCATTTGACAATTTTTACTCTCTACAATTTTTCATTAAAAATTTTACCTATTCCCAAACACACCCTAACTTTATATTTAGAGCTTTATTTGAAGTGAAATAATGTTAGTAACAGTGAATGCGTTTCATTTTTATTGTAAAAGAGATGTTAAAAGAAAACTGAGAAAGAATAATTTCTAGAAAAGGATCGGAAATACTGATTCTGTACCCTCCCTCGAAAAATCAAAATCAACCACACTCTATCCTCGCACAAAGTCCCTCACAGTCACAGCGCCAACTGGGCCTCAATTGGTTGCATTCAGCCTAGAATCACTTTGCATAGGTGAGCCTTGACCAAGACTATTGTGGGGTGGGCGTAGAATGTGGCAACAGAGAGAGAGAGATTAGTCGTCCAATTGCAATATGGCTGTATGACTCATACAGCCATATTGCAACTGGAGGACTAAGTATGAGTGTGGTATATCAAGGAAGACAAGTCCCATGTGCCATTGAGGGCTAGGTGGAGTTATCTACTTGGTGGTTAACCTCCTCTTTTGGTGGTGCACGGGCCGGTTCTGCCGAATTCCCCACCCCCACAAAGTCTCCCAAGCTGCTCACAGCCACACGAACAAAAGCTGAAACATGGGTGGCAACTTGGCCCACCTACTGTAGCTGCATCTTTTGGAGAAGTGGATTGGATCATTTTCAGCAACACTCTCTACGTTGCTTTGGGGGCGTTTGCGTTTCTAGCCGCCATGTCACATCCAGACCACTGCACCAAAATAGACCGTGCAAGGTTCCTTCCACACCAACAATGCTTTTAATAGAATATTTTCAATTCTAACGTTTTTTCTCTGATGTGTGCACACTGCACAGGCACGTAAATCTCTAATTTCAATGACTATTAACGTAAAAAAAAATAAAGCAAGGTTTCATAAGAAATTTTATTGTGCAATCAAAGTGCATTTTAGTAAAATTGAAAAAAATATTTACAATACTTCCAAATATATCTATTTATAGATTTTACATAATTTTTAAAAAATCATTTTTTTTACATTTTTTAAAATATGGCTAGTAAACATAGGACTTTTTTTTTTTCGATGAGCAGTAAACATAGGACTTGACAACATTAAACATTGAAAGTAATGCTTGATGACTTGGGATTTGATAGACTCAGAGTTCGACAGGCATTACTAAGTTGGATAATACGTCCAAAGTTTAATGGGCTAATAGTTAGGTTGTGCCGAGAGCTAAGACTCAATAGAAATGAACAAAAATGAACATAAGTGAATTATAATTAATAATTATTAATGATACGAATGTGTAAGTTTAATCTAAATACTTCATCTCACTTCGACAGGAGTATAAGATCTATATTTTCCTTCAAATAGAAAATAAATGTTTCTTTTTAAAAAAACCGGACTCAGAAGACAAGCAGATGCTATTACAAAGTCCAAACGTATCATGGATGGGGACGAACACAGAATAGGCCGAATCGAAGGTCCACTCCATTTCGAAAGATTGATCAGCACCTGAGGTTGTGGGTCTGAGGCCCAGTCGAAGGCTGATGGATGGGACGTGGATTTCTAGGCATTCCAGTTTTGGGTGGGGATGGCTAGCCTTTTACAAAGGCAAGTTGGACAGATAGGCGTTAACTGATAAGGTTCAGAATCGAAACTGACCGGCTCCCCATTTGGCTCGCTCAGTCCCAATCGATTGCCTGTCTCACCTGCCCGGACCCTGCAAGCCTGCAAACACAAACAAGGCAACCGCACCGCTCTCTGGTCCCTGGCCACAATTTCTAGGACCTTAGATTCGATTTTCGATTATTGATTTTTTTTTTTTTTCCTCTTTTTTGGTCGCACTTTTGTGCTCATATGTTGTTTTCCTTCATCCCCTTTCAAGGCCCACCTTCGGTTGTTTGTATGGCGGTGGAATTTAAATCTCAAATGAGAATTCGTGGAATTAGGTCGAAATTCTCTGGATAAAGTAACCGATAGCTCAACCAAAACAAGTTCGTGGGGGGTTGTAGTTATTGCATTCATGAATTCTGCATTGCTTCATCCACGAGAGTCACAAATGACAGTAGGCTCATACAGTCATACCACATGAACCCCATGGGACCTAAAGGTGTGGCACATGGGTGGGACCCCATCACTAATCCTTTAAAGGGCATGGGTAATATAAGCTCGCTTGGAAATTTAAGGCCGTAGTTAATTTTTATAATTATTATTTACTAATTGATTGATTTTTTATATTTTTTCTCATTTGTGGTTGGCAGAAAAACTTTTTTTTAAAATTTTATTTTTTCATGGCCGCATGGAGGAACTTGTAACATTACCCCCAAAGTTATTCGTCTTCTACCCACATGTAGGACAATTCAAAATCCATAAAAGTTAGTTAGCAGGGAAAGTTGGGGTATGTTTCCTTCTTTTTTCTTTTTTTCTTTTTTCTTCCTGCAATTCATTTCCATCCTTGTGTTTTTGGCGCTGCAAATGGACAAATCCCAACCAGAAAGCTGAGTCGGGGTACTGACCATGAAAACTACGCTTCGAAGGAGACCTTACGAAGCGAATACGTGAAAGTATGGCGACACCAAGCAAAATAAATAGTCCGATGCGGCACACATTTCCCGGCAAATCCCATTTTCGATGTGACATTTCTTAATTCTGATAATCTCTGTTATTAATAATCTATTTTTACATAAAAATACTATTAGTTCTAATAATCTTATTTTGTCTTAGCAAAAGAAAAGAGATCAAATTGCACGCTCCTGGTCATCCAATTCACTGTTGAATCCAAGCATTTACCAAGAAATTTGTCATGAATTAAGCAATGGATTGTAAGACTTAGAATCCAAGCATAAAATGGCAGCGTAAAATCGTAGCATTCTTCTTTCTTTAGTTATAAAAGAATTTCGCTGTCGTGAAAGTCGTGAAAAGCTATGTTCGGAACCCCTTTTATTTTAAAATAAGCTTGTCCGTCCATTCCCTAACGTAGTTCGGACTTTGGACATCCCCAGTATTCCAGGCGACTGATCATTTACGACCGGTGATTTCCGACCGGTCAAAAAAAATATATATTTTTTATTTTTTTTGAAAAATAATTTTATAAACATGTTAATCTAGTTATATTTAATCTATAAACCAAATTTTACCATTTTTGGATATGTATATATATTTATTTTGGATTTTTAAATACAGGGGTATTTAAGTCATTTTAATAATGGTATAAAATGACTTAAATACCCCTGTATTTAAAAATCCAAAATAAATATATATACATATCCAAAAATGGTAAAATTTGGTTTATAGATTAAATATAACTAGATTAACATGTTTATAAAATTATTTTTCAAAAAAAATAAAAAAATATATATTTTTTGACCGGTCGGAAATCACCGGATTTCCGACCGGTCGTAGAAGATCAAGTCTCAGTATTCCATATATACATATACATATATATCATTTATAACTGTAGATGGCATCGCATTCAACTTTTCCTTTTATGCATTTTATACAGTCGTACTCAAGTCACATAACCATGTGACTCGCACGGCATACAAATTTTCTTGGGTTCTGAGGGGGCCAAACCAAATTCAGCAATCCAGATCGTTCTCATGCCCCACCATAGTCAAAAGGGGGCCACGGAATGGATGGATAGATACCCGTGTGGACGAAAAAGGGAAAAAAAATAATAATAAAAGGAGTCGATGTTGGACTATATATGTGCACTATAGTGCTATAGAACTTGATTCAATGTTCCCTGATTCACGTACTTATTTTTTTTATTTTTTTGAAAATTTTTCATGAAACTATTAATCTAAATCTATTTAACATGTGCATTAATTTTTAATATTTTTAGAGATTTTTAAATATTTTTTCGAATTTTAAAAAAATCTGGCATTTTTATTTAAAATTACTAAAATGTCACTTTTTTTAAAAATTCAAAAAAAATCTTCAAAAATGGTAAAAATTGATACACGTGTTAAATACACTTAGATCAATAGTTATATAACAAAAATTTCAAAAAAATAAGAAAATAAGTATAGTCCCTGTTGCACCAAGTGCATAGGATTGAGGTCCGTAGTGCCCCACTCTTATGTTGTTTGTGATAGAAAAAAGCAGCCCGAAGCCCCCTTTGGTTTTAGTCATCCCACTGTTGTCTCTGCCATCCACACATCGTAGCGTGGGAAAGTAAAGCCGGGCAACAAAATTACGTGGTGGGTCCCACAAAAATGCCTATCCAATCCCGGCTGGGCTGCAAAGTGCGTCTCTGAATCCCTCATGCACTGTTGGATTTGGTTACAATTTCGAATACTGTAACCCACTACTATTAGAATATCAAGATCAGAATTTTAAGTGGGACACTAAATAAATTAATAAAAACATGAAAATTGAATATTCCACATGTAAATACGGTGAGGTGTGGCACTTTGAAGTAAAACAGGTAATTATGGAGGGAGTGCAATCGTGTAATTTTGTGTGTGAAATTAACTGTAATTTGATATAGGTCTTAAAATATTTTCGAATTTTGAGAGGAGCAATTCTGTTACATGCAGAAACATCTCCAGTGAGATGAGAATTTTGGGCTAGAATTCGGGAATATCAAGTCGGCATTATTGGCAAAAGACACAATAAATTTACAAGTTATTGGCATTTGCGGGATCAGTGCAAATCACCCTATTTTTTGATATGATAACCAAAAAATGTAAACGTGAACCGTAGGTACGTGGCAAAAGATCGGCTTCCGAATTCCGTTGTGATTTGGTCACGTGTGACTTGGGGGCACACGTGAAAAATGAATACGAGTGCAGGCCATGCCTACGGGTCGTGGAAGGCACGTGCGTGTCACTGTAAGTGTTGGAAGAGGGTCCGCAGCTTTTTTGTTGTTGTTGTGGGTGGTGGGGGTTGTTTTCGAGTAGTTGTGATTTTCTCCGGCTTTTGCTTGTGGCATCTTCACTTTTCTTTAGGGCCAAGGGATCTTTCCTTTATTTATATTTAAGTACCCCAGTTACCCGGTTCGTCACAGTCAAATTTCGGTGCACCCAAGTCAAGGATAATCATTTTAGGTGTCTCCCTGCCGGGGGGGATGAGAGATTTATGCCCGTGGGAGGAATGAATATGATTCTGATATTTTTAAGATGTGCATTGGGTCCCCTAATCTTTTCGAAATCAGGACCCACTGTCTATGATTGCCGCGGATTGTGATCCTAGCCACCCATTATTCCGGCCTTTAATCATGAGCAATATTGGATTATGTCGCTGGCCATTGGTCTGTGGTTACCAATCTAAGAGCAATGCATCTGTCACGGGATTGATTTCCGTACATCATAATTAGCATTGTTATTTTCCGAGATCAGACCAAGCACTTCTGATCATTCATTGGGCACAAACGAGGAAGAAAAACGAAATTACGGGAATGTTTAAAAAAATTAATGGTAAAATTCTCTATGTACCCACAACGTTTTACCATTATTCCTTTCATTCTATAATTTTCCAGAAATTTCCTCTCCACTTATAACATTTCATTCATAGTACCTCTAATACCCACGCCATCACATTTCGTCCATCTCCATCCATTTTTTTAATACCAAAAATGCCCATCTCTTCTTTTCCTGTCACATTTCAGTTATCGCCACTAGAAGTTAGAAACCCTAAACTGCCATGACAGTGAAATCCATGAGCTGTCGAATGTGGCTGCTGAAGAACTTGCTCGCTGATGCTAGCAAGAGCACTCTGTGACATGAAGGGGTGCATTTTTTGTATCCAAAAAAAAAAATAACGGTGAAAGGGAAATTTTTAAAAAGTTATGGGTATAAAAGGACTAATAGTGAAACTTTGTGGTTATGCTATGAATTTTTCCCAAATTTATTCAAGCAATTTATTAATTTTGGTCTATATTGATGAATTTATACACATACAAATATAGCTTTTCACATTGTCTCTCCATCTTTGTAGAATTTTTCTATTTAATATGTTAACTTTGAAAAAAAAAAAATCTTAGTAGTCTAATATAATAAATGCAGCAATTAGTCTGATAAGAAACATATTTTTCAATTTTTTTTATAAAACTGTTAATTTAGATATATTTAATTTATAAACTTAAGCTTTACTAATTTTGGAGATATGTATATATTTATTTTAAAATTTTAAATATAATGATATTTAAGTCATTTTAAATGGTTGAAACATGACTAAAATATCCTATGTTTAAAAATCAAAATAAATACACAAATGTCTCCAAAAATGGTAAAAATTTAATTTATAAATTAGACATGTCTAGATTAATAATTTTACAAAATTGAAAAAATAAAAAATAATATTTTTGGACGGTTCCGAAATGATGATTTGCCTGTCTATCCATGCGCGTTCTACCTACAGCTGTGAGGATGTATTGACCAATTTTCGACCATTGTACCCTTCTCTTTTTGTTTGTAGGCCCAGAGAAACGTATGCTCGTTGTAATTCAAGAAGGCTGTATGGCAGACTAAAAGTGCACAGTCAGCATCATCTAATTCCTCCTCATGTAGAGCTATAAGGTAATTCTGTGACTCTATCTCAGTGGGAATTCCACCGAAAAATAACTGATCAAGTGGTAAGCCAGAAATTACCAGACATTTTTATCTCTTCGGGGGACGCATGTCATGTTTCCTTCTCGGATCACCGAGCCCAAGTTGTGGACAGTCTCCACCTTTTGGTGGGATTGCATCCTCCATCAAATCACTAAAAATTCAAACGACCCCATTATCCGAGATGCGATTGGGGTGGACCATTTTGGGATTTTATTTCCATAGAATGCAAGAGAACGCCCATTCATTCCACTGACAGATATACCTCTATGTTGCTCCTTTGCTGCGCAAGCTTCCACGGGACCTGTTCAATGCAGGTCAGACAACGTCATGGCATCGCGTGGCACTCGAGGGTCAGGCTCACTTGGGAAGTTTCTTTCTATCCATTGTCCGTCGTCGCCCACAACTTGATAAACCTTGAGACTTCCATACTCACACGATGCAATACCGATACGATAGAGACTGAAAGGGATGGTGGATGGGGCCGGAAATTTCTTACTATCTTCCATCTTAATCCTCCCTTCATTATTTATTGGACATTTCCCAATCGAATACTTTTAAAATGGTTTTTTCCAGGTGGACTTATTCAGATCTTCCACACTCATCAAACCAAGATGTGGCCATTTGCCAGAGTCAGACCTCATTTGGGTGGCCCACTCTGAAAACCACCACGGCGGCCAGCAGCAGCATGCCATTGCCAGCTGCCTGCTTAGCAATGTCCCGGTGCAATGCTGATGGCTACGTTAGGTACGGGCGGTCCGACAAACATTGAGCATTGCATGATAGTTGTATCTCACAATGTTAATTTAATTCAAATGTTCTATTTCGCATCCATCTTTCCTCGCTGTTGTGAGCTTCCAAAGTAAACTTTTTGGGTCAGTGATCTAATTTCAATTGGAAAAATTAAATCCAAGTGATCGGTATTACCTGATCACTTGTTTTAAATGCTTGGAACAAAAGGAACTTATACTATTGAGTAATTAAACAAGGTACAGCCACATCAGTGCATGAGAGAGTAATGCCAACGAGGAGGTAGTATTATATTCTTTTTGTGACGAAACCTTGGCTTGATACACGCACACTTACAATTCTAATGCCTTTTTTCTAGTCAACTGTCTGTTGGATCGATCGTCGTTTTATGCCGTCCGATCACGTGTGCTCATTTGAATGGAGACCTCAACCCATCGATAGGGATTATCACGCTACCCACCAGCTCCAACGGAGAAACTATCCACATCCGACTCCTATAAAATAAGAATGAAAGGATTAACAGCTCGCTTTCCTCTTATAATTATCGTAATAGTCTCTATCAAAAAATTCGAATATATATATATTTTTTTGTATTAAAGAAATTCGAGCACACGAGCTAAAAGAAGTCGAGAACAAAAACGAGAACAAAAAAGTATTAAGTTCACATAAATACCAATTAAAGCATGAAAGCGTATAGGAAATATAAGTACAAATTGTTTAACAAACTTATTTAAGGTATATTTGGGAAGTGGTAAAACTTTTAATAAAAAAATTTTAAAGTAAATATTTTTAAATTTATAAAAAAATGATGTAAGAGTAATGATGAAGAGTAAAATGAATAAGTTAAGATAGATAAGTTAATTATGCTGGTAGTTATGCATAAATAACTGAAAAGTAAAATAGTTATATAGAAAGATATGAAGAAATCATTTTTAAAAATATTTGCAAAAAGTAAAAAATTTTAGATTGAAAATTTTAGATAAAAAGTTTTAAAATTTGTCAAACACTCTCTTAATAAGATTATAAGAATGAAGTTCATATCAAACAAATAAAAAAACGTATTATAGATCAATCTATGAAAATAAGATACACATTTAAAATAAGATACAAATTACTATACAATAGAATTAAAGAATAGTTGAACAAAGACTAAGATGAGAAACAAACATATCAAAAAATAATTTAATTTTACAATAGAAAGACTACCCACTCAAGTTATTTTCTTATTTAAATAATTATTTAAGAAGTAAGGAGACAAGAATCTGTAAGGAGAGAAGAATTTGTATATTAATAGGCCCAAAATCAATTTGGAATTCTACTAAATCAGATTAATGATTTATTGGAAACATATTAGGACTAGGAGTCCTATATGTGTATGCATAATAAGTGTCTTTTCTATATTAGGAAACACAATTCTGCTTGAAGATAAAGTGTATGTAAACATACTTATAGTGGGATATCTCTCACATCCTCCTTTCAAAATAGTTATAAATATGGATGATGCCTTCGAAAAAAATATATGATATAACATATAAGAGGAATTTTTAGATAATCTCTTAAACCATTTTAGATATTAGTGAAATTTAGGTTGTGGGAGTGTGGTTGATTTCCAATCTTATAATTCTAATTCAGCTAAACAATGAAGTTTCAAATGCATATTTCCAATCTTTCTGCTTCCACTTCCATTGAATAAAGTATATAATGAATTTGTTATTTTCTAACCCAACCTAAATCATTGAAGATAAAAAAATAATAATAATTAGATAAATAGACATGAGATTTATATGAAAAGAAAGGTATATGATTACAAGATCATTTAAAACCATGAAGCTAGTGAGGCAAAAGTTCCACTGTTCAAAGTTGGTAATACAATAGAGTAGGAATATGAGGGTTAGAAAGTTTTCTCCCTATGTGGAACTACCTTTCTTTGAAAAATTCTTTTTCGGACTTTCTCCTAAAAACCTCCATTTTAAGAAAGTTCTATCTGCTTTTATGCATGGCTAGGCTAGGGATAGTATGTCTAGTGTTAGGGAAAAATTTGCAATCATTCCCGTCAAATCTTTCATAGTTTTTTATAGCTATTAGTGTTGCATTCAATGCCAAACAATTTCATCCAACTTGAGGGATGCGATATTAATTAGTTTCCTTAAGTGAGAAGCTTTTTTGATGCCCTAATGACATCATGTGCTAATCCAAGTTTGTTATAAGGCGAAAAGACTCAATTTTTATTGTTGAGGTTCTATCCAAGAGTGCTCTTCTAGATTTGAGTGGGTTACCTTGTCCCTCAAGTGTGATCAATCTCTCAAAGATAATTGTGTTCCCTTTTCAAAGTGGCAGAACTCATCTTTTAAGAGAAAGTTTAATCCATTTGGTGACATCATGATATCAAAAAATTCTTTTAACTAGGATATTAGCTTTTTACCCAACCTCTATTATACATGTTTTTTTTATTAATTTAGAAAGAAATATACAATAAAATTTTAAGAAAAATATAGAAGATGATAAAAAGAAAAATATATATGAAGGTGCATCTAATGCAAGGATCATGACTAAAAATATAAGTGATTTTTCAAATGTAATATATTTGCATCAAGACTAGTCTTAAATTCTTACCTTTTTACTTTAATTATCGATGAATTTATTAGATATTTATAAAAGGAGCACTTTGAAGCACCTATGTGAAGAACCAATTTAAATTTCAAATCAAATAATACAAGAACTTATCACTTTTGTTATTATGATCAATAACTCAAGAAATTAGAGAAATTAAGAAAAATGTTATGAATAGAATTAAAGCAGAATAGAAAAATAACATAATATTTTAAAATTTTATATAATCGTCAAGTTCCATTTAAATTGAAAAAAAATTATAGGATAGTAATTAGAACATGTTACATAAGAAAAATGTTAGGTAGGTAAAAACAATGTGTATATAATTAGTATAATAGAAATGAGAATATTAAGGTAGATAATGGTAGAATAACAAAGATGGAAATTAAAAATAAAGTAACTAAGATAATTTAAATGCAAAACTAATAAATAATAAAATAAAACAGACTAAAGCAAATTTTTATTGGTGGAAACTAAGGTGACTTGATTATGTTAAATGAAGGCCTAAATAATATATATTAAGGAAATTAGCTTTACTCAAATAAAAGTTAGCAAGAGAATGCAAAAAAAAATATAAGTATAAATAATCAAATAAAATAGGAAAACATCAAAGATTACTCAAAATATAATTAAATAATCATTGTAAAAAATGACAAAATAAGATCTATGCAACTAATAAATGCCTTGCTACATTGTAAGCACCATGACAACCATGGACACTCAAACATTCTTGCGTTGCTTCCATGGGTTTTTTGCATTTCGGTTCTAACTATGCATATTTACTTTCTAGCCCACGAGTTTCTCGTATTTATTTTTTAAAATCCTATAAATTTGCTGTATTTGCATTTTAGTCCTCACCGTTAATAATGAGTCGACTCGTGACCCTGTCGTTAACTATATATATGAGGTGACTCATATATGAGTGAACTTATCAACATGTGTCGACTCATATATACACTTAACGACACGCCGTTAAAGACAGAGACTAAAATGTAAATAGGGCAAATTTATAGGGTCTAAAAAGCAAATACGTGAAACTCATGGGCTAAAAAGCAAATATGCATAGTTAGAGGAACCAAAATGCAAAAAACCCATGGCTTTGGAATTTTTATTTCCATCTTTTTTGTGTGTGTTGGCAATCGATGATTCAATGAATTCGAATGAAAATTTTGACGCTGCAGCTTAATTATGACACTTGCTTCAAGATTTGGAACAATAAAGAATTGAAAAGGGGAATTGGGAAATACTCTTGATTTTTTACGCGGACCTGACCCTGGTTTAAAGCTTTGGCCAATGGCCATTACTACAGTTGCCGCTCCTACTCTCCTTTTCTCAATTGCATTAGATACATCAATTACAGATTAAACCCATTGCACCATTACAGATCCTCTCTCTCTCTCCCGTTGCACCTGTCACTTCTTGACTATCATTGACTGTGATCGGATCGAGTGTTGTCGTACCTACTGATAAAAAAAATCAATTCGGATTCTTATCCTCAACTAAGAATTTCGAATGAAAATTCAAATTGAAATGATAGAAAACTGGATAAGAGAAAAACAAGGAATGGGATTTTTTTTTTTTTTGAGAAATAAGAAGGAATGGGAATTAATAAGTAATCTTTTGGTACTATCAATTATAGAATTCATGGCTGAGGTCAGCATCGGGGAGAAAGGAAGCTCATCGCAAGCTTTGTGGAAACTGTTCGAAATAAGCATTGCCGATGTAAGTTCATTTTCTGCGGTCCATGTCATGCATGCACCTAGCATATATAGAAGTGGGAGATGCGCATTTTAACTTGCGAGGTACGACTCAAAAGTCTCCTGCTTTATCGGCCATGCTTCACACATGGTACCAGCGTATGCACGATTCATGCCGCTTCCTATATATCATCATGGATTTTTTTTTTTGTGGTGGGGGGGGTGGAAAGGCGAAAGCAGTTATGCAGCTTCTGTCAAGCGCAATATGCTAGGGAAATTGTTATAGTGCAGGCATATAATTCTTATCCAAATTCCACTCTAGGCCAGATTTTCATAGTTTCTATCTATACGAAGGCTCGTTGCTTGTTAGTACTTAAATTCCTGGGTTCTGATCTTTTACGATCTTTAACCACCAGCAGCCACTGTTTTGAAAACCGGACCGAACCGGGCAGTCGGACCAGTTGGACTGTGAACCGGTCCTGTCCCGGTTCGTTGCTTTTTCCGGTCCGACTGCGGTTCAACCGTCTGTTCGATCCGGTTGAACAGGAAAAACTGGGAACCGGTCACAAAACCGGTTCAGTGACTGGTCCGATTTTAAAAACATTGCCGGCATCTGGAGTGGTGGCTATCCCACCAACAGATTATTAGCGGTGATGGCTAAAGTTAGGGAGGTAAAAACGAAATGAGAAAATATTAATTATGTCTGTTTAGTTCGTATGGAAAAGCAAACTATGGACAGCTGATATATAGCAATTGTGGCATTATAGTATTTGCTAATGACATACACCTTTTGTTTGATAGAGGTGTTAGTTGTTATTTATAAGTTTTCAAGATTGGGATTCAAATATTTTCAAGTAAACTGGAGTTTAACCACCTGCCTTCAGCTCGCATATTTTATAGGGGGTAATCATTATCTATAAGTTTTCGAAATCAATTATGAACCAATTTTATGAAAAAATTAAATAATAAAAAAATATTTATGAAAAATTTAAAACTATTTAAATAATTTTTTAAAAAAGATTGAAGAATAATTATCCGCCCTTACCTCTAACCGGGCAATGTCTTCAGGTGGTTAGCCAAATATGGATGCCTAAAACTATTCACCCATGTAACGTCGGCTGTAAACAACGTAGAAAGATGTAAGGAGTGATGCTCCCCATCAAAACTCAAAAGAACGTGACGCTCTGGAATTTTCCTGGGGTCGACTTCACAGTCAGAGTCCGCCTCGGGCCAAATGCCGCTGCGGCGTAGCCAGATATTCCCGGCACGCGCCATTGGAGTCAGGGGTCCGCTAACGGCTGCAAGCAGTGCAGCAGATCGGTAGCCTGCGCCCGTATCCCTAGACAGCCTTACGATTGCAAGCGCAACTACAAAATGCTATGGTCGACGATGACAACCACGTAAAAATTGCAAACACGACAACACCTGCACTGCACGGTTCATGCAAGGTCCAGTAGGTGTCATTCGTCTTGTAATTCACGTTGATCTACCATTGGATATTGATGCCGCGTTATTTTAGGCCCATCATCTGATTTCACTTAGTAGTAAGGCAGTAGCATTTGTTTTAACACAAACGTGCTATAGACGTCCCAATGCTATTTTTATTTTTTTTTGCGTTGTAATTCTCCGTAATTGTATCGTAGGCAGTGTTCAGTAGATGACCTACCGTACCTTCCTATTCCCACGCCTATGTGGAGCCGTGGCCACAGCCAGCGGTCATGTGTCTACCATTCAACGAAAAGGACCAAAACCGTGGAATAATCTTGCGTGGGAATATATATTCTGGAAAACCGTTTGTGTGCATGATTGAAAGGTGTAAAGGTATGTAGGATCTAGATTGCAATCGACAGGGTCCAACTGCCACATGTTCACGTATTGGGAAACTTGGCCATCACATCCTAAAATTAGCTCATTAATGCCAGCATTCTGCTCCTTGTGACTGCCTGCCTCTACGCGCTCTAACAGGCAACAGCCCGTGAACTGCCGAGGTACATGCTCCGCCGCTGCTCAAATTCGAAAATAAACAAATAGAAATTTCATTAAAATCCAACCAGACCATGCCAATCGCGGGGCCCACTTCTGGTTGGCTACTTACGGAAAATCGACATTCCATGGTCATGAGCTACGAGTTATTTAACGGGGGAGTCGCGCCACTGCTCTAGTGCTGTGTGGTTTCAAGCAAACCGCGGCATGCACGTGTAAAAATATATATCTTTGCATGAGTAATTGAGTATAGTATCAAATGTTACTCTCTGTCAGAGTAGTAAATAGCTATATATTGTAATGTCGTCTCCAGCTCTTCGTTCACTCATTGATCCATAATGATTTCTGCTCGCTTGCGTTGGACCGCTGCGAATCCAGGCCTCCCTCTCGCAGTCTCCCTCTCTCTCTCTCTCTCTCTCTCTCACACACACACACACACACACACGTTTGTTACGCATCCACAAAATTCCTTAAAAACCAGGTGAAAGAAGTGGAATTATTATATTTTTTAAAATAAAATTTGTACATTTTCCACCAACTAACCATATATTTTAATTTTTTCAAAAAACTTTAAAGACATGAAATCTTTTTAAAATTTTTGAAGAAATGCCCACCCTAGGCGTGGTGTCATTCCTCCCATGACTAGTGCATGTTTGTTTTCCAAATGAAATTGCATGGGGTGAGAGCATAGATTTCGACAGCAATTTTCTCTCAAATAATAACCATATATTTCTACTTTTATCCTTATATTTTAATTATTTTTTCTACCAACTACCCTACATCATATCTATTTATTTTAACTTTATTTTTATTATTTTTATCAATCACACAAATTTCAAAATATTCTTTCCTATCTCCTATCACAATTTTTTCCCATCCTCGGCCCAATCTTTAGGTCGTCCCACTAATTTCTCATACATCTCCACCGTACATCAGAGCGACGTCCGCGAGATAGGGCAGCATTTGGCGTAGACCCGCGGGACAGTTGGCTTTCTTAATTATCTCTTTATTGTTAGTAAATCTTCGACAGCAAAGCTACGTAAATGCCCCAAGCATTGCTTACTCTCGCTCCTCCGTCATGCACTGCCACGTGTTCGACGCCTACAAATGTGGCATACGTTCAATATAAATTTTCCTTTTCTAACATCCAACCGTCTCTTCTCAATTCTCACCCAATATCTTTAAAATCGTTTTCCATAAAAAAAAATTATATATATATATATATCTTTATAATCGTTCTTCCAAATTGGCCCTCGACAGGTTTATATACATCCATCAGTCAATGATCGAAACATCAACGGGCTCGTAGATTTTTTTGATCAATTCAAAAACTTCGTCTTTTAGGATGACCCCCCAAAGGTAAGAATGATATCGATACAGATACTGTTTTGATTTTGAAACAGCGCAACTGTGCAAACCGTATGAAAGGAGCGACGGACGGTGACTTGAGTACGCTGCAACGTACGAGAAAGGAGTCTTTTGCAATTTACACCCGGACCCTCGGATCGTACAGCGGTTTCGCTTTGTGAGCGAGCCTGTAGTCGTTTCCGTCGTTATTGTTTTATAATTTGCCACTTCTTTTTCATAGTTTTATCCTTCTCCGTCTGCCTTTTTGTTTTCCTCCTTTTTACTAGGGCCGCTGCAGTTCCTCTCTATCACGGCCTCACCCAAACACGCATCGATGGGGAAAAAAATTTAATAAATTGGGGAAAACGAAATCCGTCCGAACGGCAGTAAAAACAGGAAGATAAACGAAGTCCAGATCGAACGAAACGGAGCAGCGGAAGAAGAGAGGGAAGGGAAGGAAAAAGGAGCTTGAGCTGCTGTAGCAGCAGCTGCAGAGTAATGTCTTGGCCTCCTGAAGCTTGAGGGCTAATTACAGGAAATGGGCGTCCACCATTCGAAATCCTCCTCCACGAAACGCAATCCCTACGCTCCCAGAGAAGCAACCCACGCCGAGAATCCAACCCCTTCCGGCGCAGCTCCAACGAACGGGGCGGGCCGCGCCACCCCGCGCAGGGAAGACCGAGAGATCGGAAAGCGCTCGCCTTTCTTCCACTTCTACAGCCCCAGCCCCGCTCGCTTCTTCTCCAAGAAATCTCCGGCCTCCGCCGCCGCCGCGCCGAATGCCAGCACCCAGTCCACTCCGCGCCGCTTCTTCAGGCGGGCTTTCCCGCCGCCGTCACCCGCGAAGCACATCCGTGCTGTTCTCGCCCGGCGGCATGGGTCAGTGAAACCCAACGAGGCTTCGATCCCGGAGGGGAGTGAGGCGGACGGCGCCGTTGCGGGTCTTGATAAGAGCTTTGGGTTCTCGAAGCACTTTGGGAATAAGTATGAGCTGGGAGAGGAGGTCGGCCGCGGGCATTTCGGATACACTTGCTCGGCAAAGTTCAAGAAGGGGGAGCTCAAGGGGCAGCAAGTTGCCGTCAAAGTCATCCCAAAAGCCAAGGTTCTGCTCCAATTCTCAAGATTTCTAACAGCTTCTTTTTCCGCTCCTTTTCTGAGCTGCAAGCTGATAGAATGAGATCGGCTAATGAACATCAAAATTTTGATTTGCGATCTGTTGGATTTTTTTCTTTTCATTTAAAATGATTTTTAGTGCTTTGTCTCACCATATTCCGGGATTGCTTTTATGTTCTCCTTTTCAGTCATTAATGTTTTTCATCTTCTCATTGCGGATGCGTGATTAAGGTTAGGAGCATGTAGAATTCCTCATCTGGGTATGCCCTCTTTTTTTGGGGAAATTGAGGTTTAACGGGAAATCAGTAATTGAGAATGTAGATCTAACCAGTGGATCATCATTCACTGGATTAGGTTATTATGGAAAGTCCCATTACAATTTCTGCCGATGCTTGGCTCATGTGAAGACTGAAGAACTAATTTTCTGCTACTCCCCTCAGATGTGAGACTGATTTCGGTTTCTAGCATGCTGTTGAAACTTTAACTGCATTCTCACTTCCACCAATTATGATAGCATAGAGACAATTGACATTTCAACTGGCTGTCATGAGCGCCAAGGGACTTGGTTGCAATTTAGCCATTCACAACTTGCTATGGTCATCAGTAGTACATCTAGAATATACCTAAAGCTTCCTTGGAAGTTTTTTTTTATCTATAACCACCTGGTTTTACCCAATGGTGTTCCCTTTATGACCCAATGCTGTTATCTTTTTGTTTGTTCTGAAGTATACTTTTAGCAACTATGAACTTGGTATTATTTTGAACAAAATGTTGGCTAGAATAATGAAATTATGCTCAGAATATGCTACTCACTGCTGAATTAAGTTTTCTTGGGGCTTGTAGTGTTTCAGCAAAGAAACTTCCATGAAGAATTGTCTAGTAATGCCATCTGGGCATTTCAATGATTTATATGGTATTTTTGAACATTAGAATAACTTCAATTGTTTGCTTTGATACAAGGTTGACAAAAAGCTTCAGCATGTGTGCTTTTAAATGCAAATTAAAGATTAGAACATAGAACAAGCTGCACAATGATGGTAAATGATTGGATGGCATTCTTTTATTATTTTTGTGGCAAGTTTCCGTGTCTTATTTGGTTTGCTGCAATTGTCTTCCAGGTAAATCCTTTGTAGCTTCAGTAAAATTATTTCTTTGGACCGAATATTCGGTAGTCCAGTGGCTTAAAATTACTTACTGCCTCATAGATGCATGGTATTGCATTAATTTGTAGCATGTTTATTTCAAAACATTCATACAATGATGTTTTCTAAATTGTAATTTATCAAGGTCGGCCTTAAGCTGCAAGAAACAGTTCTTCATGTCATCCTAGAAATGGAATGGCCATCCAATGTATATATCATTTCTCTCTGTCTTGTCTGCCCTTCCATTTTGTAAAATTTTCTTTTATGGAATTGTTCATTTGTTTTCCCTTCCAACCCTGTTTACACCACTTCCCCCTTTGCCTATAACTGAATGTACCAACATTGACATTGTTTCTTACTTATTTCTTATTTACATGAGCATGGTTTCTAGTTCTGAACTTGTTTCCTATTCCAATTATTATGTAAATTTTGGGCAGATGACAACGGCCATTGCCATTGAGGATGTCAGACGGGAGGTGAAAATCTTGAGAGCGCTAACAGGACATAACAATCTAGTTCAATTTTATGATGCATATGAAGATCATGAAAACGTGTACATAGTGATGGAGTAAGCATTTAAATATTGTTTCTTTATTGTATTCTCTGCTAGGTTTCGTGGATTGTCTCTTCTTATGTTATAGTGAAGAATAGCACTCTTGAGAAATTGATTTTGGGTGAGTTTATTGAAGATTAACCATGCCCAGATTATCACAATTCTAACTGATTACTGTTGTAAACTCACAACAATGGGAATGGTAATAGTTGTGAATACTATTTGTGGTTCTGTATTATCATTTTCTTCCTGAAGACAGCCACTGGAATTGGTAATAGCAGCATAAAATGTAAATGCTGTGCGTGATTCTGTACATCTCATGATTTTTAGTTTATGCAAATTTCCTGAAGGTAGCCAGGGTGTCCATTTATTTATCTGCATGGATTGTTGTGCAAAGGGATGTGAATGGTTCTTTGGGAAATAGATCTTCATATGAGTGGCACTTCTGTGTAATTAACGTGTTTTTATGCTTGTGCTCTGATATGACTAATGCTTTCCATTATGCAAGTTATCATGGACATTGCAGCTATGTACTGGGTGAAATGCATTTTTCTATAAATATCTACCTGAGAAATGATAGCTTGTTTTTGGTTCTGGAAGTTCAAAGACTCATCACGAATTCTTCTGTTGTAGTTAGATGATGCTATTTTTACAGAGAAGACTGCTTGAACAACATGTCGTTGGGACAACATCCAAATCTCAAACCCAGAGGCATCTCTGTGAAAATGTTCTGACAAACATGAAATGCAGTTGGCTCCTTTTCAGTTGGGGTTGGGGAGTAGGTAGCAAGATTTTAAAACCTTACAAATGGCATTGTTGGATGTTTGCCTAGCTTGTAGTTAGCCATTCTAGATTTCCCCACAATATTAGAAATTGCTTCTGAATTATTCTTACTTCTACTGGGCTCACTCCAGTTTCTATAGTCTGTATGAGAATGTCTTATTTTTTCGACTTTTTTGTGGAAACTACTGTAGGTAGACTAAAAGTGTCCAGAGGTGTCCACAGACTTGTATGTTGGGCACAAAGTGCAGTCTGTATGTATGAGTAAAATATGGATAGATCATGCATGCACTATTTATATGGTTTTCAGGAATTGGGTATCTTGCAAATTTATTGCCAACGAATTGGCACAATTGTTGTTCATCGGCGAAAACTTAGAACTCCTTGAGCATTCTGCTACTCATTTTTAGGACATGCCATCTTTCAACTGACAGTTGTGATTAAATGTGGTTTGTGGAAAATGAAGTGGCATATTTATCTATCTTTTCTCATCTCATGTAAACGAAAAAAAGTGCTATGGGTGATATGTGCAATTTTCCTCTTCCTCAGCACCTTTTGTCATCATGAAATAATTGCATGGTTATTCATGATCTCATTTCAATATCAAGCTTGAGAAATTGGATGCAATTTAAGTAAATGATTTGATTGTCATGTGTACCAGGTTTTGTGAAGGTGGGGAGCTCTTAGATAGGATTCTCTCAAGGTATTTTCCTTGCTTTGGTTACGTACGTACAAGCATGAAATCATCAATCCACTAGATAATTATCTTTCAATGCTTATATTCAGATTATCTCGTATCTCTTTTCAGGGGTGGAAAATACACAGAAGATGATGCAAAGGCTGTGATGGTCCAGATACTGAATGTTGTTGCATTTTGCCATCTCCAGGGTGTGGTTCACCGGGATCTCAAACCTGAGGTATGAGCACACAGAGCCAACGGAGGCTTCACATCATTCTCTGACTGTCTTAATGGGTTGGCCAGTCAATGTAGCATAATTTCAAATTGGAATGTATATCTTCAATCAATGATCATTTGCACCTGGCAAGTGATTACGAGACCAGCTGACCACTTAGATTTGATGATGGTGGAGAAAGTTTGTTCAGTTGTATACTTGTATGTCTGCATTATTACCATATGTGGTTCCTCTAAAATGCAACCACTCACTTTCTGTATGAGTTGAGGCATTCAGGGCTTCACTTATGATTCTTTGGTTGGTACAGACCCAACAGTTGTGGCAATAGTCATGGGAATATTTATCCATGACTTTGGCTTTAGCACTGAAATTATATGGATATTTTTTATTTATTCTCTGGTAACCTAGGGTAATTACCTGCCTTTAGAACAGGCAGCTCATCTCACTGCAGGTTTGCAATTTTTTTATGCTGCAACTACAATCATTGGGACAATTTTGTTTATGTTTCTTCTTATTCTGTCAGGTCTCTTATTAAAAAATGTCTGTTTCGTGTTACTTTAAATTTGTTGTTATCTTATTGGAGTTCTTTTCTTTATCAGAATTTCCTGTTCACATCAAAAGATGAAAATTCCCAATTGAAGGCCATAGATTTTGGCTTGTCAGACTTTGTAAGACCAGGTTGGGCCTCATCTGATGAATTGCAAATACCAATTTAAGTTGATTTTAATTCGGAAAAAATCTTCTAACCATCTCTACATTCACGAATTGATTCCACAGATGAAAGGCTCAATGACATTGTTGGAAGTGCATATTATGTAGCACCGGAAGTTCTGCACAGGTCCTACAGTACAGAAGCTGATGTATGGAGTATTGGTGTGATCGCATACATTCTTCTGTGTGGTAGCCGTCCATTCTGGGCGCGGACAGAGTCTGGTATCTTTCGTGCAGTATTGAAAGCCGATCCAAATTTTGATGAACTGCCTTGGCCTTCTATGTCTTCTGAGGCCAAAGATTTTGTTAAACGCTTGCTAATTAAAGATTCACGGAAAAGGTTGACTGCTGCTCAGGCTTTGAGTGAGTGTCCTCAAGTGACCTCAAAAAGGGAAATTTTTTTTTTTTTTTTTTTCTTGTTCTTCCTCAAATGTTGATTATTTTCTCTATGCAGGCCATCCTTGGATAAGAAACTACAACAATGTAAAAGTACCCCTGGATATTCTCATATTCAGGCAAATGAAAGCATACATGCGCTCATCATCTCTCCGGAAGGCTGCTTTGAGGGTGTGTATCTATTGATGTTTTACACATGTCATTTCTTTTAGCATGTCCTCAGAAGCATTGTCATTGTTCTATTTTATATTTTAGATTTCAGAGATGCTTGCCTGGAATGGAAGTTAGTTGATGTCCCTGCATCGGCAGGGTTTTAGCTACATGCCTTTTTTAAGTCTCGTATATTCGCCCTAGGATATTGCATTATCTTGGCACATGGTTCCATTCATACTTCATAGAATATATTGTGCCTTGATGAAAAATTTCTACAGAGACATGTTGTATTGAAATTTCTTGATCTGTGATATAGGGTGAGTAAAGGCGAATGAGTTTTCTTCTTTCTTCTTTTTTCCTTGTAGCTTTCAGTACAAGGAAAATGTCCTAATGGTCATTCCAGTGCTTCGTGAGACAATCAATACTATATGTTTAGATATATAGTGTGTGCACACCCACACACCCATGCAAACTTGGAAACTTAATTGGGAAGCAATTATGATATCTTTGTTGTATTGCATGACTCCTTGATTTGTATTCTCTGTCACAATTTAAATTGTCTTTTTTGCAAATGTCACAGGCTCTTGGAAAGACATTGACTGTTGACGAGCTTTTCTATTTCAGAGAGCAGTTTGCACTATTGGAACCAAATAAGAATGGATGCATCTCACTAGATAACATTAGAATGGTTAGTTTCTTTTTTTCCTGAGCAGCTGTGTATTGAAGTTGGTAGATTCCAACCTTTTTCGTATTATTTTATTTCGTTTTTGAGTGCTTGATGCCTTGCGTTTTAACTTACTTTTCAGTGCTGCATGTGATTATAATAATTACCAAAAGTCTGTTTCCCATATTCTAAAGTTGATAATTATTTAGCATAGTGGGTAACTGCTGTTGATGATTCCTGTTGACTTTGCTTTTTAGGCCCTGATGAAAAATGCTACAGATGCTATGAAGGAGTCAAGGATTCATGACTTTCTTGCTTCGGTAGCTATTCAACTGTCTACATCTCTGGCTTAATTCTTACTTTTCTGTCCTTGTATGTTTCAAGCGTTCTGTTATTCTATGCCAGCTGAATGCCCTTCAGTACAGAAAGATGGATTTTGAAGAATTCTGTGCAGCTGCAATAAGCGTGTATCAGCTTGAAGGAATGAACGGATGGGAGCAGCATGCCCGTGGCGCTTATGAAATTTTTGAGAAGGATGGCAACCGGGCTATTGTTATTGAAGAACTTGCTTCGGTACGTTGGAACTTTTCCCATCAACAAAGAATCTGGGTCTTGTAGATATTTGGTGTTGTACTTTATGCTTCTTGATGCCTTTCTACTTGGGGTGGGGAATTGTCAACCAAATCAGTTTAGGGTGTGTCCAGCAACCGGCCGTTACTCAGAGCTCCTGACTTTGGCCTTGGGCATAGTGGTGCCAGCATAAGCCTTGACATGAAAATTATTGTTTGGCTTCTCATCCAACTGCTCTGTTCTGGGAATCAAGCAATCCTAAGTTCTAATCCCTGAAAAAATTATCATTTACTTGTTCAGGTTTCATTTCAGTACTTCTGGTTATGCTGATACAAGCTTTTCCTATCCCATCTATTGATCTATGCTCCAAGAAAAACAATCATATGGCAATTCACATGAATTCAAAAATGTGCTTCTATTGGGCTAGAATTCCCTTGATTGCATAAATGCTCAAGTGGGACAAGGCTGGGTCAGGCTACAGTCCCGGAAGTCAATAGTCAATACTTGTTCAAAGACTTTTAGTGAAGCCAGGCATCTGGTCCATAGCCAGTAGGAATAACTTTCTTATCACATGGATGTTTGCACAAAATTCCCTGAGTCTGAAAAATACATCTAGAGGAACAAGATTTTTGAGTTTTAGGATTGTTTTCCCTTTTTGGTTGTCTTTTCCCTGAGTGCAGGTATCTTCAGGCAGCAATTGCTTTCAGGTTTCAATACTGTATCAGTTGCCTTATAAACAAGGAATGCATTCGTGTGCTTTCAGGAACTTGGGCTTGGCCCTTCCGTCCCCCTTCATGCAGTGCTCCATGATTGGATCAGGCACACCGATGGGAAGCTGAGCTTCCTTGGTTTCGTTAAATTATTGCATGGCGTCTCCACTCGGTCTCTTGCAAAGGCTCACTAAATTGTTCAAAGCATGCACGGCAAAGCTTGGAGAAATGAGTCTTAAGCTGAATATTCGACGGGCCATTCGCGGCCAATGCTCAGTGCCAGTTTGAATATCGTTCATCCAGATCCTATCTTACAGTATCTTAGACAAGCATTGCGCAAGCTGTTCAACATTATTTAACAAGAGCTTGGGCGTAACCGGTGATGCTCTACAAGAAGGGGATAGATCTCGGCTGTTGGAATCTGTATTTTTCTTGTTTTCCACTATTGTAACTGTGGAATCCATTTTCATTTTCAACCTCTGTAAAATTGAAATGTATCATGGTGCTTGGGGTGAAATACATTTCACGTGCTTTTGTCCTTGCAGATTTCCAGGCCTTGAGAAATCCAATTAATTTGTGTGCTCTTATTTACTTCGGGAATTAAGGTAAACGAGCAGTTCCATTGGATTTAGATAAATGCGGATTCTGGGTGTCCAATCTAGATGGTGAATGGGGATCTTACGCGTTTTGTATCTGATAATGCCATTGATGCTCTGGAAGGTAGGAGTTGGGACCAATGCACACGTTATGTATTTATGCACAGAGTCTGACTGATCCGATTGAGCAAAACGAGTTTGAGCTGATGACTTTTTTGTTAGTCATTTTCCCTTCCCACGGCCCACACTACCCCATGTACGCCCCATGTATGAGGCTTATATCGATGATGGAAATAAAAATCAACTGTTAGCATTACGTTCACTCTCATTAGTTTTATCATCGGAATAGAAGTCAGCTCGATAAGAGGTGTTGGTGGGCCACATTTGCTTTAAAACGTATATAATCATGTGTTAATCACGAAAGACGTATTTGATCTTATGCGCCCGGCGCTTAGGCTCCCCCATTTTCAGTCGTTGGATCAAGAGAGAGTATTTTCATCAGTCCGATTTGACGTTTTGTAGCTTTTGCAGTTTCGTCCCTGCAAAGTTGACCCTCTCTACCCGTCTAGTTCAAATTCGCCGCGTTTCAAGAATATCCTCCCTTGAAAATAAAGAATAAGTCCATTCAATTGTCTAAAAACTAAGCAAAAATTCATCATCTCCCCACCGCACCCGAACACGCGAGCAAAAATTCATTTCGCAAGCATGAACATTATTGTCTAGCCGAAAGCTACGAAGATGGGCAAGTGCGTCTTGCCGGAGGTGAAAGAGATGGGTGGAAGCAGCTAGCCGGAGCCGAAGGAGATGGCTAGGAGCAGTACCGCCGTTGGCACCAAATAGAGAGAGAGAGAGAGAGAGAAATGAGATAGCAAAATGGTGATTGGAAGAGGAGAGAGGTAGGTCGTTGAGGCACCATTGACAGTAGTTTCGTCCTTGTCGTCACCGATTGTTATTGGCATGCAGGAAGAGGGCTGCGCGAGAGAGGTGAAGAAGACATATTTTGGCTGCACAATTCAATGGCTGTCATTTTCACTGCACTTAGCCAGGGCACATAGGATCGAGAGACTCATTATAAAAAATGCTTAAATCCATTATGAGATCTATTGAATGTAATAATATTTTAAATATCATTTATCTACTACCTAGGAATAATGTTTTAGATAATATAAACACTAAAAATATGACTTCGAAATTGACATATAAATAATAAAATTTCATTATCTTTATTTTACACTTTTTTCAAATGGAGCCACACATCTTTGATTTAGTTTAAATTTTGTTTTTTTTTACATAAACATTAATTCTAAATGCAATGAATGGATTTTCCTCGTCTTTGTAGAGTTTTTCGATTTATACAATACGATTAGATCTATTTGCATTATCTCCCAATCTTTGTAGAGTTTTCTGTTTATTATCTTCGAAAAAAAAAAAAAAAATGGCACTAATGAAAAATGCTGCAGATGCTACGAAGTCAAGGATTCAAGACTTTCTTGCTTCGATGGCTATTCATCCCGTCTACATCTCCTGGCTTAATTCTTAATTTTCCGTCCTAGTAAGTATTCTGTTATTCTATGCTAGCTGAATGTCCTTCAATACAGAGGGATTTTTTGAAGAATTCTACGCAGCTGCAAAGCCTGCAATGATCGCGTATCAGCTCGAACGTCCGAATAGATGGAAGCAGCACGGCCGTGGCGTCATGAAATTTTTCGAAGGATGGCAACCGGCCTATTGTTATTGAATAACTTGCTCCGGTACGTTTGGAACTTTTTCCATCAAAAAGGACTATGGGTTTTGTCGATGTTATCAAGTGCTTTATGATGTTATGGAAAGCCTTGTGCTTCTTGATGCCTTTTACTTGCGAGGGAACATTTTTTTTCTACCCAATGGCCACGACTTTTGAGTTCCCGACCTCAGGCGTAGTGCTGCCAGAATAAGCCTTGACATGACAACTTGCTATTTGGCTTCTCCTCCAACAGCTCTGTTCTGGACATGTGAAATCAAGGAGGGAAGAAACAATGGTCTTGGAGGGTTTGAATTACGGTTCTGCCAGCAATAGATAGCCCATTCGACGTGGTGATCCTTCAGAAATATCGGTTTAGCGCAAGATGACTTTAGGAAGAAGATAAGCCAACCCTAAACTTACTCACGAAATGAATGCAATGCAACCATTCAGATAATAGGCAAAAACGTAGGCCAGCAATTCATCAGGTGCCCACAGCCACTTGTTCTATCCGAATTTTGAGAATTCTGCCTGGTCCACCTGATAAGCGGCTTGCCATTTTGTTACTTTTTATGTTCCATGAGATCCAAGTGCATGCACGCCAACAGTAGCCGCGAAGCTAATCAACGTTCCACATTTCAAATGCTCCAACAAACGGTAGTCTTGTGTGTTTGGGGACGTAACCGGCAAGGGGGAAAATTTTTCAGAATTGTGAGAGTTATCAAATATGATAGGGATAAAATATGGAGAAACAAGGTAATTATATGAAAAAAATGATTAGAATATAAGGATAAAAATAGAAAAAGTAGGATAATTAAGGTGGATAAAACGATTGAAACTCATCTGGACATGGGCTTCCATCTCCGCTCCCCCTCGTTACGTTCCCAATTCATCATTGAAATTCAAACAATGCTTCATTCGCTATATAGATAGACTGACGAAACACATTGCATGACTCCACGCGACCCATGATTAGAAGATGAATTTTTGCCCTCTTTGTCTCACAAATTTCCCAGTGGCAACTGTAAACTCCTTCGGTATCAGTTGAGGATTATCCCAGCAAGTTCATTTCTAAAAACATAATACCGCATTCATTTCCCATCAATCAGCAATGTCATCTACTTGACCAATACAATTACTGTAGATGAGACACATTTCATTGCAATAATGCAACGTGATTTAGATGCATTTCTACACTTGATAATCACAGGACAGAAGACTGCTGACTTACCTCGATGAAAGCCGCTGCTGCCTCTCTTGTAGATCATCTGCGATAACCTGCCTCAGCCTCTCACCAACATGGTGAAACGACTTCTCACTATCCAGCAGCCTTGCAGGTGGCCCTGCTGCCTCCTTTGTTTCTTTAAACAAGGGCGGCTCCGGCTCACCCCCGATCTGGCATACGTTGTGCAGCACGCAGCATGCCACGATTGTCTGTGGTGCATGGTTGAGGCCCACATTCAAATCCTGAAGTATCCTCCATCTCCCCTTCAGCAGCTCGATTGCGTGCTCCACAGCCTTGAGGCCCCGAGCGATGGCAGCATCAAACAGATTCTGTGAAGGAGTGCCAGAAGAATCCCCGGAAAAGGGGGTGAGGAGGAACGGAAGCAGAGGGTAACGGGAGTCTCCTACCACGTAGGGACGAACTTGGTTCCCCCGAACACTGACGACGGAGTCACGGAGGATCTCCGCCGACGTCAACCGGTGGTAGAGGAGGCTGTCGCGAAGATGGGAAGTGTCGTCCACAGATCCGGGGGCCTTCACGCAGACGTCCCAGAAGACCCTACGGTGGTCGGCGACGGCCTGGAGGAGGACTGCTGGGAAACCGTGGCGGCAGAGGTAGACGGAGGGATCATCGACGGAGGGAAGACGAGCGACTCGGACAGCAGAGCCGGTAATGGCGCCGCACATGTTAGGGAGGGAGGTGAGGTCGCGGAAGGAAGTGACGGTCTGGAGAAGGCGATGGCCGGTGGGGATTTTGATGAAATCGGGATAGAGCTTGGTGGCTAGGAGGCGGGTGACCGTGTTGGTGATCTTGGAGACAACGAAAGGGTCGAGATTGTGGGAGCGGGCGAGGCGGGAAGGAGAGTGGGCGTTCGCGAGGCGGGAGAGGACGATGGCGACCGCGTAATCGTGGGGGGAGAGTAAGATTGGAGCGGGAAAGGTGGGGCTTGAGGTGGTCGACGAGGGAAGAGAAGACCGGGTAGGAGAGGCCGTAGGAGGCTCGCCATTGGGCGTCGCGGACGAGGGGGTCCACGGACCAGCTGCGATCGGTGGAGAGGGCGCGGAAGGCGGCGAGAGACGCGCTGCCGTCGATGTCGTTGTTGGTGGAGGAGGAGGGGGAGTTGGAACGGTGGAGGAGCACGGTAGAGGCGTAGGAGAGGACAGAGGCGATGGTGAAGAAGAGGAGAGGGGCAACGGAGGAGGAGGAGAGAGGAGATGAGTTGTTGGGCTCCGAGAGCAAGGATGTGGTGGGATCAAGCTGGTTTTGGAGGTGGATGAGGTTGGATAACATGAGAAGGAGAGATGGATCCATCTCTCTCTCACCGCTGTCTCCTTTTCTCCTCTTCTCCGTGTCGCAGCCGCAAGGCGTTTGATGGAAAGTCGAAGTGAATTTTCCTTTCAGCGTGCTGGATAGCCGAGGGACAGATCTCTGCCTCTTTCCAAGATCGTATAGCAGCGGCGGCAGCGAAGAGTGCGAGGCCGTCCGGCCAGGGTTCTGGTCTTTCTTCACCTTCCCTTGGCGGCGGACAAGAGGAGTCGAAGAGCACGGGCCTTGCACGTGACTCTGCACTCTAATTGAGAAAGTTGGGCTGCAATCTGCAGGTTCATGGGTCCGCCCGACAATGAACAAACCCAAGCTCGTGGCTGTAGCATTTGATTTTCGACGTTTCGCAGCCCATGAGACCCATTTGTCATTAGAGCCCACTTTTAGAGTTGTCTTTTCTGCATGACTTGTATGTCGGTAAACTTCCCATCAAACAATAGGAAAAGAAGAGGACAACTTATGCTTTATACATTGTATATTTTTAAGCTGGCTTAATACAAACGATGTTCATTGAGATATAAAATAGGAATCTTTTTTATTACTATAAGAAAGAAATCCTAATCTCTCTTTTTTCATGCAACGAACGTAGCCCAAAGTAATCACCAGAAATTAAAGATGTGTTTGGCAATAAAAAGAAAATGTCAAACTAAAACTTTTCACTCTTCCTAATTATCTTATTTTAAAATTATGTTTTCATATTTTCCTATATAACTATCATATTTTCTAATTATTTCTAATACAATTAACTTATTTATTTTAATCTTATTTTTTTACACCTTATCATTATTTTATCATATCACATTATTTTCTATCAATTTAATAACTTTTACATCAAAAATTTTTTTGTCCAAAAGTTTAATCACTTCTCAAACACATCTTAAAATGATTTTTCTTTTGTTTTTCATCTCTTTTAATTGATATAGGGGTGCGTCCGTCAATGCAGAGGGCAAAGTCGTAAAGTGGTGAAGTGGGAAAATTTTTGAAAATTTTAAAAATAATGTAAGATAATATGAAAATAGGAATGAATAGGCAGTCCAACAAGACTGGGGAAAGAAATGCGATTTCTCCCTCTTTACATTACAAACCTCCGAGGCTCCACCATGAAATATATGCCTCGGTCAACTTTTTAACACGTGTGAGGCAAAAGCACACGGTGGCTGCTGAGTGGGTACCAAGTACTGACATTTTGGCCCACGCCTTCTGTCTTAATTGACTTTTAAAGCCCATCGCTTTTGCCAGTCAAAGAGGACGGCACGAAAGTGAGAGCTGGTTTTGTGAAAAAACAAACAAAACAAAACAAAACAACGGAAATAATAAAATTCTGCGGTTGGTTCTCGTGCGTGTACACGTGCGTAGGGCAGGATGGGAGGTTATTAGGTTCGACTTTGGATAAGTTGTCTGTTACCTGATCATCAAGGGGTGACGCAGTAAAAAATTACGGAGAATTTTTTTTAAAAATTAAAAAATAATGTGATGTGATAGAAATAACTATTAATATAAATATCAAAATCAAAATAAATTAATAGAGTAGTTATATAAAAATGTATAAAAAATAAAAATAAAATAATTATATAGTTAAAATATTGTATTGCATGAAACATCGCCAAAAGAAGTGTTTTTTTCGTCGTTACGAAATGGATCCAATGGTGGATGGACGTGGTTTAGCGAGTGAAGACCCAAGGAGAAGAAATGATTGTTGATCTCGTCCAGCAGGCAATAACATTTGGATCTTAATGAATGATTTGGACTTTAATCCTTCAAAATATTTGCTTCTAATTAATTTAATTTAGGGTCATGATATTCTCTGACCGATCTAAAATAGCCTCGTCTTATACTTAGTCCGAAATGGCATTTTTTAATATTTTTAGAAATTTTTTTAATAAAATTATTAATTTAAATATATATTATCTATAAATTAAGTTTTATCAATTTTTGAGATGCACATATATTTATTTGGAAATACTTCCATGAAAGATCTTTTTTATGTAGTTTTTTAAATTTGAATATTTTGATGATTGATAGAAAATTTCGTCTATCTATTGTATTTGACATCATTTATAGTATCTTAAAAATATTTTTATTTGTCTAGTACTACTGTGCATGTGCTTTATCTACAAATATATAAAGTCAACATAATAAAATATTTTAATATTAAATATCAATTTTAAAGTTGTATGTTCAATATCTAAACCGTTATCAATTATCAAGTAATGTTGGTGGGGACTTAATCGAGTCCTCTCCCGCGTGGCTCCGACAGACGTCGATACGTGCTCGGAGCCGAGTAGAGGTCGGGGGGGAAAAATCTGCGGCTTCCGGGAGGAGCCTCGTGAGGAACGTTTGGAGGTAGCAGGGGTGGGTTACGGCAGAAGCAGACAGGGAACGCAAGGCCGGGAGAGGCTGTGGGTTTCAGGAGGATCTGCGCGGTTTTGGACGGTGGTTGCAGGGGAAGGTGAGGTAGGTGCGGGAAGCTTAAGGCTTCGGGCAGCTTCAGGCTTCGGGCTTTCGGTTTCTCTCTGCCTCGGAAATCAACAGTGTGGGAGGAAAACAGACGAAGTCATGGATCCCTGCATTGGTGAATTGTTGGGAGCAGAATTACAAACGTTGGCAATATCAAGAGCGGCAGTGAAGACAATCAAACCGGACGCTGAGGAGGCGGTGATTCTGTGCTCGGTATGGTCAAACAAAACCTACAATCGAGAGCTGTTCAAAGCCATGATGAGGAGACTGTAGAGAACGAAGGGTGGATTCAGTTTCGTAGAAGTGGGGGACAATCTATATAGAGTATCGTTCTCGGTGCCTAGCGACAAAATGAGAGTTTTGGAGGGCCGGCCTTGGTTGTATGAACGTAGCATTGTCCTCCTTGCTGACCTGCGGGAAGAAACCGAACTTGCAAACTTGGTGTTTGTTAAAACGCCTCTGTGGCTTCATGTCACGGGCATTCCATTCTTAGTGGATAAGCAAGCTCTAGGCAGATGCATTGGCGATTCTTTTGATGAAGTGGAGGCCATTGTAGCTACGGATTCAGAGTTGAAGCTCCGGGTGGTGCTGGATTGTAGAGAGCCTCTGCGGCGGGGTATCTTTATACAGGTAGCTGACATGCAACGGAAGTGGGTTAGCTTCTAATATGAGAAGCTCTCCCTATTCTGTTACTGCTATGGAACGATGGGGCATGCATTCCGGGAATGCACAACCGTACCCAATGATAAGAAGACTGTGGCTGAAGCTGATATGCCTTATGGCAGTGGACTGCGGGTTGGATCCAGACCAATAAGAGTTAAAGATGGTTTTGACAATGGAAACAGGGTGAAGCCGGCCAGATACCAGGGCATCCAACCACGGGACAACAGAGAAGGGCCAGGAGGGGAGGTTGACCCGGCAGCGGGACCTAGGGGCGAGCTGGCGAGACTAGCGAGTGACAGTGGTGAAGTGGAGGTGGGGCTGCCGTCTTTCCCAGGCATCACGAGTTCTAAGCAGCAGATGTCGGCTCAGGTAGCTTGCGCGTGGTAGGAGGCGGGACCAGCTCACGTCGACTGGCAGGAGGCAGGACCAGCCCACAACGCCTGGGCACGCAGGCGCGCCAGTGCAAATGGAGGCAGGCCTGTCTCTGCTGATGGATGCAGACACGGTTCAGCTGATGGTTGCAGGCAGGCGGCGGCGGACGACCCGAGGGATGATGAGGAGGGCTGTGTCGAAATGCACTCTGGTGGGCAGCGACATGCGCAGCAGGCTGCATCGGGGGTCTTGGGCATGAGTTGTGAGAAGGGTGCTAGCATGGCCTTGTCATTCAGCGATGGACAGATATGGGAGATGGAACCAGATGCTACGGTGAGGGTGGCATCGTTTAGTAACGGCAAAGCGGTATTGGAGCACGATCCTATGGGGACGGATGGTGATGTATGGCCGTGCTTGGACGTTGGGGACCCTAGTGGATTTTGATTGTCCGCAAACACACCGGTTACCTTCCAATGGACAGACACTAAGACGAATTAAGAGGAAATGGAAGAGAAGTGCCAGAAGGAATGAGAGGTGCGATGATGTTGGAGTTTTTGAAGGGGTTGGAGAATCAGAGCCCAAAAGGAGGCAGATGGATGATCCGGGTAATGCGAACTACACACCTAAGAGGGCGAAAGGGTGTGGGGCTAAGGGCAGCATCGGGGCGGTGGCTGAGGGGGAGCCTCAGCTCCGCCCATCGTAAATGGCGCTTATTGCCTGGAATTGCCGTGGGCTTGGGAACCCACGTGCAATCCGGTGCCTTCTTGACTTGATCAGGAAACAAGTTCCCAAGTTAGTGTTCCTTTGCGAAACAAAGCGGAATGCTAACGAAATGGATGGTATTAGACGCAAACTGAAGTTTGACTGCTGCTTTTCAGTGGAGCCTGAGGCTAGACGGGGAGGATTGGCTCTCCTGTGGAACAACGACGACCCTGCGAACATTCAGAGTTTTTCCCATCACCATATCGATGCTGGCTTTATGGATTGGCGATTCACTGGCTTCTATGGGCACCCAGAAGTTCACTAACGTCATCAAAGCTGGGATATTCTGCGACAACTGAGCGAACAAAGCAATACCCCGTGGCTTGTCATGGGCGATTTTAATGAGGTAACGGGACCATCTGAGTACCATAGCCAGAGGATGCGAGCCCAGGGACAGATGGATCTTTTCAGAGGCACAGTGGATAGCTGCAACCTAATGGATCTGGGTTATGTGGGTTTTCCTATGACTTGGAGCAACAACAGGCGTGGCTTTCAAAGGGTGGAGGCGAGACTAGACAGGGCGCTTTCCACTCCTCAGTGGCTATCCTCTTTCCCGTTTGCAAAGCTCTTTCATGAGGCGGCATCTACGTCTGATCACTGCCCCATTTTGCTCATCCTCAACACATCGGAACGCTCGAGGAGACCTCCAAGAGAATTCAGATACGAACTATTTTGGGCGCGAGATCGGGAGGCTCATCGCATTGTCCGCAATGCTTGGTCCAATCAACACTGGGGGAACATCCCAACAGAAAATCTGGTTAGAAGGAAGATACAACGATGTAGCAGGCACCTCCAGAAATGGAATCGGAACACGAGGGGAAACCTCAGAAAGGTTATTGAACTAAACAAAAGCCAACTGACTAATCTTATGAACCAAGATCCCTCAAACCTTAGAGATGATGCTATCAAGGCCCTCAAAGCTCGCATCAACCTTCTCCTAGACGATGAGGAGCAACTATGGAGGTTGCGAGCTAAGACCCATTGGCTCCACGAGGGGGACAAAAACACCAGCTTTTTTCATCGAATGGCGTCTAATCGTAGACGGGCGAACTATATTAACACACTACAGGACAATGACGGGAGGTGGATTCGTGATCTGGATTCGATACTGGAGACTGCGGTTGACCATTTCTCCTCACTGTTCTCATCATCGGGGCCGACGAATGCTGATTGGATTCCGAACCTCATTTCTAGAAAGATCTCCGACGACCAGAAGCTGAATATGATAAAACCACTCCAGTTTGATGAAGTGGAAAGGGCTGTGAAAGCTATGAGTCCAACAAAAGCCCCGGGACCGGATGGGATGTCGGCGGGCTTCTTTTCTTCGCATTGGTCAACGGTGGGTAATGATGTGTTCAATTGGTGCAAATCTTTTATGGCGGCTCGAGACCCAGTAGTGCTGGACGATCATCTTAGGGGTTTGAACCTAACAACCTTAATCTTGATCCCGAAGAAGGCTGCCCCTCTGGTTCTCTCCCACTACCGTCCCATCAGCTTGTGCAATGTTATTTACAAAATTCTGGCAAAGGTGTTGGCAAACCGCCTGAAGGTCATGCTAGCGAATGTCATTGGGGAGCAGCAAAGTGCTTTTGTTCCTGGTCGTCTGATTACTGACAACATGCTTGTGGCCTACGAAGCAATTCATTCACTCAGGCGACGTAGGCATGGGCGGAGACAGGAGGTTGCCATTAAACTTGATATGTCCAAGGCATATGATCGTGTGGAATGGTCGTTTCTGAAGCAGGTTATGGTGGCAATGAACTTTAGTCCCATCTGGATCAACTGGATCACGAGCTGTTTCCACGGTACAGTACAGGGTCAACATCAATGGTTTCAAGTCAAGATATTTCATTTCGACACGGGGACTACGGCAGGGGGATCCGCTCTCCCCTTACCTCTTCCTTCTGTGTACTGAGGGCCTATCTGCACTTGTTTCAGAGGCCGTCAGTCTTGGAAGCATTCATGGCATTCGAATTAACCCGCGAGGTCCAACACTCTCTCACCTCCTATTCGCGGATGATGCCCTCATTTTCCTCCGGGCTACACACTATGACATAAATAACTTCTTGACCATCATGAAGCTCTATTCTGAATCTTCGGGACAGGCAGTCAACGTTGATAAAACTGCTGTTTTTTTCAGTTCCAACACAGACGGTGCCACAAGGCGTGAGCTAACCCATCTGCTGGGCTCATAGGGAAATCACATCCAGCACTACCTCGGACTTCCGGCGTGGTTGGGAAGGTCCAAAAAGGAGCTTTGCTCGAACCTAAAGGAACGCATTTGGCGGAAAGTGCAAGGGTGGAAGGAGAGGCTTCTCTCTTGGGGAGGAAAAGAGGTCCTAATCAAAGCGGTCGCCCAAGCCATTCCCTCTTATACGATGAGTATCTTTCTTTTGCCTAAGTCTTTTTGCAATGATCTTAACGCTATGTTGATCAGGTTCTGGTGGGGTGAAAGGGGTCACAAGCGAAAGATGAGCTGGATCGCGTGGAACGAGATGTGTAGGTCAAAGTTATCTGGCGGACTGGGTTTTAGAGATTTTTGCTGCTTCAACAAAGCACTTATCGCAAAACAAGTTTGGAGGCTATCGTCTAACCCCAGTTCCCTCTGTCACAAGATACTCAAAGCTCGTTATTTCCCAAATGTGGATATCTGGCATTGTCAGGCTAAGGCGACCGATTCATTTACATGGAGCAGTATTTTGAAAGCCAGAGATGCTATCCGATCGGAATGTAGATGGCGCATCGGTAATGGCAGGAGAGTCCGGTTCTTTAGGGATATGTGGACCGATGGGCTGATGCCTAAGGCGGGACCTCTCCCGGAATCTATCTCGGATGATGTGCGGGTTAGCCATTTTCTTCATGAGGATACATGCTTGTGGAAGGAAGACCTTGTCAAGGCGGCTGCGGGCGATCTTGGATGGCAGCGTGTTGGTCTAATCCCCCCCACAACCACTTGTGGAGGATACTCTCTTCTGGAAACACGAATCAAACGGTATTTTCTCGGTCAAATCAGCCTACAGATTCCTAAGTCGTTGACTGACACCTCACACAATGCTGCTATCTATCGTGCTCTGTGGAGGACGAAGCTACCCAGCAAAGTTCTTATCTTTGGATGGAGATTGTTCAAAAATGCTCTTCCGACGATGTCGAACTTGCAGCGAAGGGGTATTGAGGTGGAATCATTATGCCTATTGTGTAGGTCCCATGTCGAGGATGCAAACCATTTGTTCTTACACTGTGCCCGAACGAGGTGTGTGTGGCGGGGGAATTCATGGAGAGTATCGTTGCGGGAATCCATCCAGGAGGTCCTGAATTCCTTTGCCCAAAAATGTAGATCTATGGACATGGCTCTGTTTATCCTTTGTTGTTGGCGTATTTGGTTCATGCGAAATAAGCTCAGGGTGGAGGGACATATTCCGGAGCTGGCAGGGATTCTTGATTGGTGCTTGGATTTTTTGGAGCAACACAGAAGGGCTAAACCCCTTTTCTTCGATGGGGCTATTGACCAACCTCTTGTGCCTCGATGGACTATGCCCCCGCCGGGGTCGGTTAAAATGAATGTAGACGCAAGGAAACACAGCGGCATGAGTTTTATGGGCTTTGCAGCGGTTATTAGGGACTCCTGTGGCCACTTCATTGCGGCGAAAGGTTGGAGGCGGAGAGGGGAGATGGAGCCGTTACTTATGGAGGCCACGACGCTTCTGTGGGGAGTTAAATGGGCCCTTCAGAGTGGCCTGGGCCGGATGCAGATCGAAACGGACTCTCTCCTTCTTTTCAACTACCTCACTACTGATTCCACCATCTTAGCACCAGCGGGTTTTCCATTGATGGAGACCAAAGCTATATTGAATGTCTCTCTCAATCTTTCTATGTGTCATGTTTTAAGGCAAGGAAATAGGATAGCACATGCCCTAGCCGATTTTGTCTCAGCTAATTTTTTGGACTGTTATGATTGGTGGGGGACTCCACCCCAGGCCATTGTAGCAAACATTTGTACAGATAATTTTTTAGCAATGTAAATTGCGGGCCCCCCTATCCCTCCCCCCTATCAATGCTGACAGGGCGGCGGGAGAGGAAGGGATACCTTTTCATCAAAAAAAAAAATATATATCTAAACCGTTTAAAATATCATGTTTATGTGGATAACTGGTTTATAAAGTAATATTACATTCTAATATATATTGAATGAATCTAAATATTTCTCAATTTACACATGAATATACCTATTTTGAACAAATGTAGCCCATCAACATATTTAATTTTAACAAAATTTCGTCTCTTAAATAAATAAATGATGTTAAATACAATGAATTAATTAATTTTTTATTAAGCATAAAAACCTAAAATTTAAAAGAGTTATATAAAACCAATTCCATATAGCCTGGTTGTACATGAGTGGATCCGATATTTAATTTATATTTTTAAAGACAGAGGTATTGTAATAATTTTCATAAGAATAAAAATGACAACAATACTCCTATGGTTAAAAAATATAAAATAAATATATTTAAAAAAAATTGGTAAAACTCCATTTGTAGATAATATATGCCTAGAATAATAATTTAATAAAAATTTTAAAAAATAAAAAACGAGTGTCAACAACCTATGGTTATAAATGACCATTTATCTTTAATTTATTGCAAAATTTAAACATCCGTTAACATATGGCTTATTTGGAAGGATTTAAAAACTGGGCATCGTATAGTAATGTGGGCAAGAAGGAAGCACATAAGTAAAAAAGATAATATTTTTTATAAGTATTAAAGTAATGTAATATGATACAGGTAAAGTAGAAAATGAAGAAATCATTAGAATACGGAGATAAAAGTGAAAAAATAAGATTAATCAAGATTTTATATGATTCGTAATTTTTAGGCTTTTTTATGACACTTGATCTACATTGTTAGTCGATGTGGTGTGAATATCAGTCGTTGATTCTCCATTAAAGGGTGAAGTGATCCTTTTACTGTTAGCTTAGGCTAAACAAATGTCTCACTTAGCCAATATCAAAAAATTCATTTATAATATTTTTTATTTTTTCTTTATACATTTGTTTATCTAAGTGTATCTAATATATAAACTAAGTTTTACAATTTTTGAATATGTGTATATATTTTTTGAGATTTCTAAAGATAAGGGTATTTTCAATACATATATACACATAAATGTTTAAAAATATAAAAATATATATACATATATCCAAAAATAATAAAACTTAGTTTATATGTTAAATGCACTTAAATAAACAAGCGTATGAAGAAAAAATAAAAAAATATTGTAAATAAATTTTTTGAAGTGGGCTAAGCTAAATATTTGCTTAACCCGAGCTAACAAAATTATTCCTCTTAGATATGTCGCATGAATAAGAACAGCAGTGCTGACGTAAATGGGTTAAGTTATTGCGAATTGATGAGGAGAGAGAACGGTTACTAGAAAATGAGGAGTTTAGCTACACCATTACGTTAGACCATTTCTCTCTCGCTAGCTAGATTTGGAGCGAGAAGCTCTAAGGGGAAACCAAAAAGACCAAGACGCCGAACATTACAGAGACGATGTTGCACCAGATATTTATTTTTTATTTTATTAATATGTTCAATAGATATGTATTATTAATAAAACAAATACAAAAAATGCTTCTCCTCTATCGTGGAAACAATAACAAAGAAGAAATCACGAAGAAAAAGAGAAGAAAAAACCCTCATTTTCTCTCTCGACTACAAGTTTTTTACCTTAGATTTTTGGAGAGATTAAATAGCCACACAAGGGCAAGGGGTTGATCCTGTTGTCTTGGATGATATCATCAACCGGTTGTGGGAGATGCGGTCAGGAAGGCTCGGCAAGCAGGTGCAGCTTTCCAAGTTGGAGATCAAATAGCCCTACGCCTCCTCGAAGAATATCCTTCTGTTGCAGCCCAATCTACTCGAGCTCCAGGCCCCTATCAAGATTAACGGTTAAGATTTGCTCCATTAGCTTCCGTATTGTTTTTCCCTCACTTCAACTTAGTGGACTTTTTCTTTTTGTTGTAGTCTCTCCGCATTTTTCATCAAGCATTTTGTGATTGTTTTAATTAGAGGGTCAATTTTTTAATGTTTTATAGTTTTTAAGAAGAATTTTTTTTTTTTTTTTTTATAATCTTAGATGCGTGAATTTTTTTTTTTTGAAAATCCAAATTGGGAGAGAAAATGAGGTTTTTTTTTTCTCTGTGCTTTCTTCCTCGTTACCACTTCTGCGTGAAAGGAGAAGCATTTTTCTAATTTATTTTATGATAATATGGATTAATTAATAAAGATGAGAAAGAGACGAGTGGAGTTCAAAATCTCCTCCAGCAGTGTTGTCTCTGTAACGTTCAACCACTCCAAATCTGGAGAGAAGGAGAGAGAATTGTTAGCCACTTCAAATCCGGCCAAGAAAGAGAGAGAGAACCTCATTTCAGTAGCCATTCTCTCTCCTCATTAATTCACAACAACCCAACTCCATCCACGTTAGCGCTAATGGTCTAATGTAAGTGATGCCTTTAATGAAAAAAAATCAATGGTTAATATTCACACCGCGTTAATCAACAATGAGGATCAGCTGTCGTAAAACAGCCTAAAAAACAGCATATCATATATAATTATGTCGAAATACCATAAGTAGTTAATTAAAATGTCTCATCATTTTTTTAAAAGCCCGCAAAGAAATAATTTTGGTGACATAGCGAAATAAAATAAGAATATAAGGATACATTAGAAAATGAGAAAAATTACAATAGAAATATAAAATTTTATATTAAATGTAAAATGTTATATTGAAATTATAAAAGTTGTCTTGAAAATAAAGAATACTTATATGAAAAATTATATTAAAATTTGAAAAAGCTATTTATGGACCATTTGCGGCAAAGCAAGCACTCAGCATTCAATCCGCCTGAGATCATGCAATCCCCATCCTTCCAAGTTCCGGCATTTCTTTCGTGCACGTGTGAGTTAACTGGCTGGCTTGACTTTTGGCTTGCTAGCACGTGGTGGGGCTCACATCCTGACTTGATTAGGTAAGTGAGCGAGCTCTTATGGGTAAGAAATCTTTATTAGGGAGGCAGACATTCATTTGGCGGCTGGTGCAGCAGATTTGATGCATGTGAATCCATAGCTCTGATTTTGCTGACCCCCTGCCTTGCGTATCAAGCATCATAAATTACAGAGTATCCAAACTAGCCCGGCGAACTCGGAGTCCTGGACCATTTCCACCCTTCTAGAATTTCTTCTCAATAGACGTAGGATCGTTTGGTAACGATAATTGACAGGGGTAATAATTAAAAATACAAATCGATATATAGTTAAGGTATAACATGGTATCAAAAGAAAGGGTAGATTTCAATTTTTGAAAAAAAGGTAGACAGCGAAGTGTTTCTTTTCTTCTTCTTTTTTTTTTTTGTTTTTTTTTTTGGGCTTCTTATTTACTAAACGAACCCTTAATCTTCCGGTTTGCAATTACTAATGTAACCATATGAAAGACTAACAATGATGAATAAAAAATCGAGTATTTAAAAAGGAGGAAGAATGGTGATAGAAATATATAAATTATTTGACAAAAAATGCATGACGAGAAAGAAAAGGATGGTTTTGGACCGCCCAGTTCAAACTCCAACTGTAGACTAATAATCCTATACACGAAGCCTTCGGCTCAAGACCATTAAATCACGAGAATAATCTCTTTCCATTCGAGATTTTTCCTTAGTTGTTTTATCCATTTAGAAAATCCAACTCGATAATTATATAGTTATAATTTTTAGGAATCGGCGGTATCCACGTCTCGTTGATGCCTCGTATTACAGACACGCTCCTGCCACGTGTGGAATCGTTCTGCCCGCATTTGGGGAATGACAACCACGCCAACGACACGTGTGCCAGCAAGTGAAAGCCTGGATAACGCATCTTGCTTGTGACATGCAAGCAAGTCAATTTAAATTTTAAGAGCATGTATGGGCTTCGTTTTTTTTTTTTAGTATTATTCGACCAAAATAGTTTTTAATCATTAAATCGTCCTACGAGTTTTACAGTGATTGATTTAATAGATAATTAATGCATATTCGCCTCAAATTAAAGTCGCCGGTCTAGTCCACGCAGCAGAATCTCGAGCCAGAGTAGGAAATATGGACGTGGGCAGTAAGGAATTTGGATAATCATGTCCGTTTTTCTTTAATAAAGAAAGTTATGATTTATGTCAACATCTGCCGGCGATATCCATGCAGCAAACTCACCAGAGGCCAAACAAACAAGCAAGCAGAGCATTTTTTCTAGGAAAGGGGTTTACTCATTCCTGCTTTTCCTTTTTTATATAGGCAGCCACGTGCTTGATAGATTAGGATGGAATGCGGCAATCAGATGCCTAAGCCCGTGCCTTGATTGGCGTCAATTAGCCAAGGACATTTTTAACTTTCATAATTCCCTTGCGTGGGACCATCTAAACTGGGTCAAGGCTGTCCATCCAGCCTCTTAAAAATAAAATATAGAAGAGAAAATAAGAAATGAATAAATAATAATGAATAGAGAGGTACAAGTTCAACCACTCGAAGTCGCTAAATACTAGCTGTTTTGTAAGTATGTGTACGGAAAAGATTTATAAATTCTATCCGTCAGTTTTCTAAATAAAATAAAGCCACATCATGGCACACCATAATTGAACTTCCAATCAAGCCGCAGTGATGACCTCATACGACCTTTCTTCTTTTTTTTTTTTTTAAAAAAAATAATAATAATAATAAACAACTTCGCATCTCGTATTGTTAAATGCACATCAAGTGCTAATTATTTCGACTTATAACATTCCAATCAATAGAAAATCATTTTGTCAACTTGTCACACTCTCAAGAAAAAAAAAATTGCCTTGGAAAAGGATAACCCGTCTGCACAAATGATGAATGATTACGTGCATGCGATCTTGTCTTTTTAGTTGTTTCTAAAGGGGGACCAAAGTTCAAGCCTCCAATTTCAGCCTCATCAGTCAAAGAAATCATACTAGAACCTCATATGATAATAGTAATATTGTTGTTATTGTTGAATATGCAGATATGCGCTGACAACCTGGAGAGATGCGTGCCGTCTCCACGGACTAAATTTCATATAAACACAATCTGGGATAATGAAAATTCAAACAAAAAGTAAATAAATAAATAAAAAAATCCTCAAGTGTCTTCGAAGAGCTATATAAAATGAATTCTTAATTTCCTTCTCTTGTGGCATTTTTTTCCCCACTTGTTCCCTGTTTCTTCTACACACTTGAAATGGATAAAACAAGCCACTGGAAGACATTTCTACAATGGATGGCCACAACCCATCTCTTCCCCGAAACAAACAAATGAAAAAATGAAAAAAAAACAAAAAAGTTACAACAGATACGCGAGTGAAATACCATCACACACGTGTGACCGAACGAAACCCCTTGGCAAGACCATGACCAGTGGGATAGAGGCGCAAGCACCCCAGCAGCCCCTGTTTGTAAGGCAAGAAAGTCTTCCTCTTCATCTCTTCCGAAACCGCCCGGTTCGCCGTGTAAAGACGCTCGTGAGCCGAGACGCGGCCGCCCTTTGAACCGGAGCCGGATGCGCCGCCGTCGTTTGACCGGAAGCTAGAGTTTTTAACGCCTTCCTGCTTCGGCAGCACGGAATACTTCCGCAGCCTGTCTTTGTCCGTCGCCCTCCCTTCCGACGCGCTTCGGAACAATAGCAGATCCTTCAAGCTCCACTTCCTGCTCCCTCCCTTCAGAGAAGACTGCTGCTCGGCTTTCGGTTCCGAGACCCGAAACGGCGAGAGAGATCTCGTTCCTCTCCGGCTCGAGGATGAAATTCTGGAAGCCGCCGATCTGTCTCGCCCTCGTTCTCGCTCCGCCCCTGTTCTGTCGTTTGCAGTTGCGTCCCCAAATGGGTTGGTTTCCTTTCTCTGTTTCGGGGAAACAGGGGCTTTTGGAGTTTCCGAGAAGTCCATCGCGGGCCTCAAAGGTCTGATCTTTCCATGGTCGAAGAGATCTTCAGCGGCGGTGAGCGAGGCTGTCTCTAGCTGGCCACTGAAATCGAAGGCGAAGTCGTAGTCCCCGTCTTCAGCATCGGCAGCATCCGTTTCGTCTTCGGGGCGCGGCGGTTTTTCAACCCAGTCGCCGAATTCGCTATAGACTGCGGAGCGACGAGCGGGGCTAGTGGGGGCGCTGAAATAGGAGTAGTAGGCAGGGGAGAAAGGTTTGGGAGATGAAGGAGCGCTTTCGAAATGGCTCTGCGAGATTGGGATCGCCACTTCCATTGCGGACGTGGGATTCAAATCTTCCTTCCTAGCTTCTGTTTTTCTCCTCGTGTTTTTTCTCTCCTCTGTTTTTCTTTTCCTCGAGTTTGGTTTGTGGAACGGAGCGAGATGGAGTCATGGAAGGCCGCGGTATCCGGATTTTATAGGCGCTGGGCAAGGAAATGAGGGAGAAGTTTCTGTAGCCGCCTTTCCACGCCCATCTCCTGTCTTCTGAGGCCACGACTTTTTCCGAACTCTATGGCTTAAGATGATGCAGAGGAGACAAAAATAAAGAGACGGGGTGAACGGCCTTCGGCGAGCATCGCATATTGTCCACGTGCGGGTATAAGACACTTCCCAAGTTCTAACCGCCATTCCCCCGCTTCAAGCTAGACGGGGTTACTTGGTAACATTTGTCACTGCCCAAAGAATGCAGCATTATACGCAGCGTCCAAGATTAAACACAGGAAATTCGAATTTTCTTTTGCATTATTGGCAGCGTCCGAATTTAATATTAGATATTTCACTTTTCATGGCGATATATATGTATGTGTCAAGTGCGGTGAAAGCGCAGATTAATATTCTAAAATGTTATGTGAAGGGGCTATCATGCCATTACCACAAATTCCACTTAATCAAGCTAATCTTTTTTTTATATATACTATATATCTAGTTGTATTAAATATTTAATCATAAATAATTGATTACTTTTAAGTGATGATATGTGATTAAATGTAGTCGTATTTTATATAAAACCAGCCAAAAATAACATTTAAGGGAGCAGCTTTCAAGTTATGATCTTGTTACCTAGCAAAAAACTCGATTTGTTTTTATTTGTTTGATTTCTTGTAAACTAGTTTTATTATTTTTTAAATTTATATATTTTTAAAATCTTAAACGTAAGACTATTCTCTCTAGTTATTTTTAATCGTTAAGATGACTAAAATATTTTTCATATTTGAAATCTAAAAAACATATATCTCCAAATATAAGTGCAAGTAATAATAAAATTTTGACTGGTTGACTGCATTTGATACAATGTAATGAAATCTTTGGTTGTATTTGATCAATCGTATAATTAGCCACATATACGACTTTTTTTGTTGTAGTGTGTTAAAAATAATCAGATTTGAAATATTTTTCAAACTTTTAAGGGGATAACTCCGGGCACATGTGATCGCTAAGATCCACCTATATCTCTGCTACTATGTTCACGCAGGCTGACATGCCTAATTAAAGACGTTGGCCCAATATGTCTGGTTACTCAGCTAATGCATGCATGCAGATGATGGACTGATTCATTGACATTGTCCACGGAAGTCCATTGATTTATTTTGCGAGGTGGGGTCTGCAATGGCCGACGTTTGCCTGGCTCCACGTTTTAGATGATGGCTGGACATTAAGTCTGTTTTTTTTTTAAAAAAAAAAAAATTAATAATAATAATAAAAGATCTTGTCTTTCAATAATTATAGAGGTTCGATATTTCATACACGTGAGATCGGCTAATCAGGTCTCGGTTTTTGAAATGTGATCCACAGGCTCAATGATTAGGAGTAAAAGGGTAAAATTAAAATAAATAAAGCTGGTTGTTCGTAAAAAAAAAATGAAAAAATTAAACTATGATGATGATAAAATTATAGTTAAGATATTAAATTAGGCCTTTACTTTTATATAACCAAATTAGATAGAAGAAATCACATGTAACCTTTTAGATTTTTAATATGTCGATATTTGATAAAAACATTATTTATTTAGTGAAGAGGCTAAGTTTTATCTTAATTAAATAAGTGCATGGGTTGCATTTGCTAAAAAGACGTATATTCCTACATAAATGTTGAAAAATGCTTAGGCACATTTACATATATGTATTATATTGCAATGATATTTCACATCATCATCCATTCATATGGTAATAATATTTTAGATGATTTAAATGTTGAAAATATAATTTTAAAAAATAATATTGACATTAAATTATTTTATTACTTTGAGTTTTACACTTTTTTAGAAGAGTTCATGCACAATAATACTAGATAAATAAAATAATTTATATGACAATACAATATAAATAATATGAAATACAATAAGTAATGTAGATTTTTCATCAAGCATTCAGATATTAAAAATAAAAAATTACATATAAGAAGATTTCATAGAAGTAAAGCACATTAAATCATATCAAAGGCACATCGGAATGTAAGATAATTTTTTCTTTTTTTTACTATCAATCATGCACAGACATCCTGACCGTACAGAAACTGCAGGGGTATAAAGGTTTTCATCTGGCATGTTTATGGAGGACTGAATCTTAATTTAAAATACTGGTGAAAAAATAATTTGTATATAATGTCAAAAATACAACAACATGCAATCTATGTAAATGGCGAAAAAAAAAAAAAAAGCTTGTGACTTGATCAGTGGAATCCGCCTCCCAGATTTCTGAATTGGATTCAAGGATTGTATACCATTCGCGGAGTGTTCAAAAGCTGTCACAGGGATCTTTACCACCCAACCAAGCGCCACGAAGGTTCGAGCATATTTCTCTTGCTGCTCTGAAAGCGCTGAACCCAACGTCGCCACCCGTATGAACTTTGTGAGCGGTCGGTCTAAGCGCGCGCGCGAATCTCGTGCCTGCGGTAGGACTTTATTATATATAAAAAAAAAGCGACGGTTCAGATCATGGCATTGCGTCCACACCGGCAAGTAGTCGTAAATGAATGTGAACAGAGGCCAAACGTGGATCTGGCTCCCGCGGTAACTCCAGTCTCCAAAGCGGGAACTTGGTGGAAACTACCAAAACAATATTTTTTTTTTGGTGGTTTTTTAAAAAATAGCCTGATTATATACTTTACGATGTACTAGTTAAAATTTAATATCGTTTATTTTATAATTAGTTATTTTTTTATTTTTTCATAAACATATTTTCTTAAGTGTATTTAATATATAAACAAAATTTTATCATTTTATAATACTTTTATATATTTATTTTTAATTTTTAAAAGTTAAGTTTCTTAAGGGTAAATATTGACTTAAGTGCACCAGAAATCAATGATTTTTTAAAAAATAAAAAATAAAAAAATAAAAAAATTGTAAAATGACAAAACTTGATATATGAATTAAATACAATTAGAAAAATATACTCATGAAGAAAAATAAATTAAATAAATATTATATTTTAACTTAAAATACATCATGATGTATATAATCATGCTTCTTTTAAAAGTATGGCCCTATCTAGTTAGTACCAGTTTGAAAACATGTTTATTAATTTTTTGAAATTTTTTATAAACATGTTAATATAATTATATTTAATTTATAAATTAAGTTTTACTATTTTGGATACGTGTATATATTTATTTTTAAATTTTTAAATGCTCCTGTATTTAAAATTTTAAAATTAATTATAAATTAAATATAACTAGATTAACATATTTATGAAGAAATTTTCAAAAAATAAAAAATATATTTTAAAACCAATTTGAAATCACCAGATTTCGTACTAATTTGAAATGATCACTCGGCCTATTTGGCACTCTCATGTTAAGAAAAAAAAAAAAACTTTGATTTAGCGCTTATCATTTTCGTGCTTTTAAGGACTTTTAGCACAAAAAATTTGGGTGAAATGTATAAATCCCGTCTAGATATTTCAAAAAACCTGAAAATTTTAGCACTTTATACGGAAATTAAGTCGTGCAAAATAAGCTCTTAAGCTTTTTCCCAAAGATGAAATACTTTTAAAATCTACATTTTGTTGATATCTAAAGAAAATCCAAATCATTTATTGATTATGTTTCTCATATTAGAATAAGCATGCGACAAATTAAATATGTTTCTCATATTAGAATAAGCATGCGATAAATTAAATATATTAGATATGTTTACAATATATTGTCGCTAACATCCGGAAAGGAGATTTAAATCGCAAAATGCACGTGCATTGCTTTTTACAATATAATGTTAATTACTTATTTTCCAGATTAAATCCACAAATTATATTTGAAATAAAAATATATTTATAAAACATAGGATAATTTAATATTCATGTAACTAATATTAATTTAAAAATAAATATTTTAATAAATTTAATTATTAAAAATATACAAATAATTAAAATTTTAAGTTATACTATTATATTTTAACTAGAATGTAACTGATGGTGTAGATATTTAAAATGTATTATATATGATATACCATACTTTTTAAAATAGATTCACCTGCTGGAGAGAGCAGTAATGCTCGTTCGTGAGAGAGCGTCGGCGATACGCGAACAGCGGCCTTCGCTTGGCACAGTGGCGGGTAGGGATGAAGCATGTGGCTTGTAACCGGAAAAAGAACATCGAATTCCCGTCCACCGGCCACTGTGTCCTTGTCCGCCCTGGGGGGCATGGCATGAGATGAGAGATCGCACATATGGTCGGTCGGTCTACCTTATTTAAGATAATCACACCGTTACTTCAATCACAGTTGTAATTTTAATGAATTTTGAGTTGATTATCATACTTACCGCTACCTACTGGTTTCTCATTCCAAAACAAAAGGGCAAAGTGGAGTATAAAATAAAAAGTCATTCAATGTCGTTTACAAGGGTGTTACTCTTCAAGGATGGACGTATGTATTCTTTTTGCAAAATGGGTTCCAAGTTGATGGAATCCATTCCACGGGAGTGAATTGGGGGGATGGATTTGTTTTCGCCATTTTGATCATTAAATGATAAATCCGACCATTTAGTGTGTTTAATATCATTTTCTTAGTTAGAAATGTAAATTTAATCTAAACTGAATTTGATATGGGTTATTATTATTATTGTTATTTTGTAGGAGATATGGGTTATTATCATTGAACATCTAATATTAGTATTTAATGTATTAAATTTTTTATTCATACAGAACTTCGATTAAATTATGAAGGTGTTATTAAAACTTTTCACTCTTTTAGATATTTTATTTTTAAATTATTTTTCCACTTTTTCCTATACAACCACTTTACTTTTCAATTATTTATATACAACTACTTATACAACGAATCTATCTATTTTAACTTTATTATCTTCATCGCTTCTCATTATTGATCATATTATATCATATCATTTTCTTTTATTTTAAAATTTGTTATATTTAAAAATTTTCAGTAAAAGTTTTAGCACTTTTCAAGGACATCATATACTAAATACGATATTTTATTAAATCTTGTATAAAACTTTAAATCAAATTATTTTTATACCCTAATTTAAAAATAACATCAAATACGATTGGCTTGGAATTTGTCAAAAATATTTGACGAGTTTAGAATAGGCTATGAATTACACATGTACCTACATGACATCCAACAGATTAGGATTTTAGTTTCTATGTCACATCGAACTACGTGTTTTGTCGTCCGCATTGCATAGAAATGCACGTAATTTGTCTCCGCAATCTGCTTGGTGATCCACACCCAAACCAGGTGGGTGAGGCTCGGACAGGCCCAAAATTTATCGATGGTGCATTAATTTGGGGGGCCAAAAAAAAAAAAAAAAAAAAAAAAACCACTCTGTACAGTGGGTCGCGCCAAACTTCCGTAGGTCGCAAGCAATGTTTCTATGGTCACATCTGTTCAGGCTCATTTGGGTGGGCCATCAACACAAAGGCATGGTTTGACAGGAATGAATTGTGCATTTGAAAAGGCCAAACCGGCAGTTGAAGTCAAGTCCATGCAGAAAGCGAGTCTTCGGTTAAAAAGTTTCGACTCGTCCACTCGCTAAGATAAAAAGGTACGCGGCCCAGCGGCTGCACCACAGCACCAGAGCATACTAGTTCGATAATTCGAGAGTGCCGCGTCGTCTTGACTTTTGAGTCGTTGGGTGGCCCATGCAGATGGGGACTGATCGATTCTTGACGAGAAACACGATTCGCCGAATGACAACCACCATGCAAAGTGAAACTGTAACAGACTCCTACGTACACGCACACACAACTTGGAAGCACGTGTAATATATCTTAGCCCTTCATTTGTTTCCTTCTGGTGATTGTCTTGCGGCTCACACGCAAAGCCAGACGAAAACGTCCAATGGGCTCGACAGAGACAGATTTTCTGATCTCATGTCATGTTAGGCCACTGTTAGCCGGATGCCAACTAAAAATCATACAGAAACGCTGTTTAAGAAAAGCTGAGGCCTCAGGCGTAGAGTACAGTTATGCCATTGTTTTCCAGACCTCTGTTTAGATGAATAAGTACTGTACATAGAATCCTATATAAAAAATAAAAAAAAATAAAAAAAAAAGATTGTAAACGTATCGTAAGGAAAATAAAAATAAAAAAAGCAATTTACAATTACTTTTCTAGTAACATTCTATCCAATTGGCGGGGCATCGGACATGCGGCTTGACCAGATAAAACATGAAATTCTTAGCTATTGTAAGAAGCCCATTTTTTCATAATACCTGAAAAAGTCTCAAGCCTCTTGAGGCTTTTGAGACAAACAGGGCTAAAGAGTCCCCTAGCCACTATCCCAGGCAGTGGTCCAAGAGCTCAGCTCCAGCGCTGGGCTAAAATGTTGGGTTCCTCTGGCCTGCTCGCCACGAGGCCCTGGGCTAAAATCTGAAGTGGGTGGGTTGTCGATTTCAGAAGTTTTGAGATGGTAGTTGGTGCGTCAGGTATGGGAACATTTATTGGCCTCATGTCATCAACTCCCAACTGAACAAATAATTCCCATTGTCATGGAATTCTCAGACATACGAGATGACATGCATAGTGGTGATATATACATATCCATCATACACCTAATCTATCTCCTGGCTTTTAATTTCAGGCCATATTTATATGCAGGCACCGGCAGTGATGTTGCAACTTGGCATGCAGTGGAAATGAAGAAATTTGGTGTCTTATGCTATAGGCATGTTAAATGCGGGTATAAATGTGGGCAACGTCATCCAGAGTTGCATGAGAATAGAATAGCCGGGTAGCTGCATATTCCCAAATCATAACTCTTTGCCGCTTTGCTTTCATGTGCGCAACTGCACAGGAATCAGATGTGGGGATTTTCTAGCTACTTTAATGCACCTTATTCCTGCAGTGGAACACAGGCACCAACAGGTGCCATATATTTAAGTCCAAGCCGTATTGCCAAAACTGGCCTGAAAATTCTGCACCATAAATCCTGACACACTCAAATCAAGAGCTCAGTCCCTTGTTTTGGGCACCTCGAATTAACTTCTAACAGACCTCTGGTGAAGATTCTGGGCATGTTTGTGCCTGATGGGGTGCAGCTTAGGCTAATTGGCTGCCTTAACACAAAGGCCCCCTAAAATTTCACCGTAGCCAATCCTCAAGCTGTGAACCCTAGCTGATATTAATTAGTCTCGATCAATGAATCTCATTCCTTTGGATGATTCCAAACAGATAAATCGTTGGAGTCAGCAACTAGTGGAGGACATTGTTACAGAAGAATTGATATTTTAATTATATTCCATGCCGAACTTCTGCGGAACGCATTTTGTCATCAACAAAAACCATTTCCAATGTTGGGGGCATGCCATGTAACGACGTCGTATAGAAGTAGTTTCATGCAACTCTCTTTATTTTTTATATGTAGATTATTGATACAAAATTTAATTCATTTATTATATTTTGCATCATTTATTTAGTTGCGAGGCTAAGTTTCATCTAAATCCATTATGTGTATAGGTCACACTTATTCAAAAATAAGTATATTCATATGTAAATTAAGAAAAATGCTTAGATCAATCTCATATATATTAGAATGTAATAATACTTTGTAGGATTATTTACCTACTTAGTCATGATATTTTAGATGGTTTAGATATTGAGAATACTACTTTAAAATTTATATTTAATATAAAATCATTTTATTACATTAATTTTGTATATTTACAGATGAGGCCTATAAAAGAATTTTAATAATAACAATAATTATGCTAAATATAAAAGATAGATTTTAATAATAACAATAATTATGCTAAATATAAAAGATAGATTTTAATGATAATAATAATGATGCTAAATATAAAAGATAGATTTTAATGATAACAATAATTATGCTAAATATAAAAGATAGATTTTAATGATAATAATAATGATGCTAAATATAAAAGATAGATTTTAATGATAATAATAATGATGCTAAATATAAAAGATAGATTTTAATGATAATAATAATGATGCTAAATATAATAGATAGATTTTAATGATAATAATAACAACAATAATGTTAAATATAATAGATAGAGTGGATTTTTTTTATTAATTATCAAGAAATTAAAATGGAAAAAGTTATATAGAAGAAGGGTTTAGAAGCAGCCCTGTTCTTTGTTTGTTAACCCAGCCGTTGCCTTAATCCCAAAATTAACCTTATTTCTAAAACCTGCATCTCACTCTAAAATCTTTGAGTTAATTTTTAAATTTTAATGTCTATGACTAAAAAAAAATAGTATGATGGCTTAAAAAAACACACGCATTTGCATTTATATATACAATATTACTAGCAATACTATGTTTTTACAGCCCACGCTATCCTTATTTTAAAATTAATTCTAGTCGGACTCTAATCTTTATCAAATATCAACCTCAATTTCTTTCAATCATGTCGACTATCGAGGTTCATATCCCAGATAAAGATACGAGACCCAATCAACGGTTTGCCATTTTTTAAAAAATAATTTTGTTTCTGTTGCAGGTAAGATAGCATGATCAAAAGGCACACGAAAGCAGATGATTTTAGAATTCCTGTATTCAGCGGCTGCAGTTTTCTTGGGCAACATTTCTCAGCCTCTCGTTTCCATGATTTTAGAATTCCCCAAGGAAAAGAATTTTTACCCACGCTGCTTGTTGGCGCCAATAGGGATTAGGTTATTGCAGAAAATTGTTGCACGTGAATCCCCATCAGCTGGGCATCTATTTAACTCTGCAAGCTGCCTTGTAGACCAGACATCTTGGTGGTCCAAAAGATCAACAGCTTTATGTCATTATGCTGGCATGTGAGCACGTGTATGGTGGCTGGCACGAAAACTTCTTAACATGACTGTAGGATCCACCTATTCATGACTTGGTAGCAACTGGTTGCAGATAAAGGTTCCTTTGTGATCAATATTACTCGATAGAGCCCCATACATAGCATGGTCGCACACAGCAAGGATCACCAGAGTCAAGGTTAGGGACGACCATATTATGCAGAACAATACATGTTAGGGGACTGTTTGACTTCTTTCAAGAAATGGTTTGTAGAAGTTCTCATGATTGATAGGTGAAAACGTATGAATAGTTCAAGGGCGGCCATTTTCATGTTGAACTCCCCCAGTGGAGTCTCCATCCCCAAAACCGATTTATGAAAGCAACAAACCCTTCTCTCACCAATACATAAAAATCAATAGAATACACATATATTTCACTCAGTACTGTAGCTGTGTACAAACATTTCATTTTGTCCCCATCCCATCCCTTCATTTGTGCCGCGGACAGGAGGAGAGGAGCTCCTATGGGGCTAAAAGGTACCTGAAACTGAACTCATAGGGAATCACTTCTATTGTTTGTGCCAGTGGCTCCCTCCTCCCTCTTTCAAGGCACTTCAGTGCCTCCTTCCTCAGTGCACATGGCAGTTGGAGACAGATCCAGTCCAACAATGACTCTAAATCCTTTGCAAAGTCCAAAAGATACCAATCCAAGAGTTTGGGAATTGCAAACTTTGTGCTGGACATGCCAACTGCTGCCTGTAAGTAGTCTCTCTTTGCAGCTTGCAATTCACTGTCAACTTGAGATGCTGTGTATACTCGGACCTGAATTTCAAATTTGTCCATGTAAGTAGCATAAGTATGGAAAACTTACAACCAAAAGCAATATAGAGACCCGGCCAATTGGGAGCTGACCGCAAGCACTGTTAAATGAAAGAGGGTATTTGGACAACCGATTTGGTTAAATTGAAATGAGCCAATTCACTCCAGAGTAAACAGCCAGAAGTGGACTTGTCGCCATTTTAGCTCAAAATGACAATTCCAACCACCTTATATATGGGTAGCCTACTGAAAAGAACAAATTATAAGGGCCCGCTCAAACATTCCCAGGGAAGTACAGAAAACTTACGGCAGGAGATGACCAACTTCCACATGAGAGTGCAAATGTAACCAAGGGCTCTGGCCAATCCAATCCAAAGATGGTGCGCATTGTCACTTCATCATTTTTCATGCATTTTGGGTAGGTCTGGCGGAAATCAATCACAAAATGCAAAATCAGTACAGGATGAAATATCAACTCACTAAAGAACATGCAGATGTACATTACTCACGTATTTAGAGTGATATGGCAATCTCAGGATGAAATGCTCAATTGTCATTGCATTCAGTGATTGCCCGCCAACATTAATCATTGCCTGAGAAAGGAACAAAATCATGTTTAAGTTATCAACAGTAATAATTGGTACACTAGCAATGAAATTCTAAAGAGGCGATGAGAAGCTGCCAACGGCAATACTTACTTTCCGCATTAGAGCAACGACCATCTGAGGGCTGGATGGGATGCCATGCTCAAGAAATGCCTGATGCAGCATAACAATAACAATAAATTGCAATGTTAACGTTTGAAAAATGTCCACGAAAAAGAGCATTATGCGGTGGATTCAGAAGCTAGAGCAGACAAAGGATCAGTCGTCTTATGTTTTTCCTCTAGATTTTCAGAGTATTTCTGGCTATCGTAGTGATGCATTGATCCAATATATGTACATGGTCCTCGACGGGATGGCGGAACAGTGTTTATTGCTGATCCAATTAGCTCAATAAGGCCTAAATGAAATGATTGCGACAAGAAGCATACATTCATCATGCAGGAATTGTAGATGTTGATCCAAAACGCAAGCTTCTGTTGATGAGCGAGCCCCTTCAAATCCACCGATGCGAGCTTTCTCAGGAGGAGCCTGATTATGGGAAAGAAGAATGGTGAGCTACAAAAATACATGCCAAACAAACAGAACTGTAATTGATTGTGTTCAACATCGAAATTTTACTTCAATCTCCGGATCAGAAATGTGCAGTTGGCAGCCCGATTAGGATCAATCAAGAGCTCTTCAATAGCTTGAAGATATTTGTATGGGCCGATATCCCTTTTCTCAAATTCAGAACAAATATCGTAAGGATCTCGAAAATCTGTTCCTTCATAAGATTCACTAGAAGAAGACTCTGAAGTGGATGGCGATGTGTCTGATGCCGACACTGTCTCAGTAGCTTTGGGCATGCTCGACCTTAAGAAAATGTTCGATAGGCACTTCACAATATCCTCGGAGATCCTGTTCGGCTCACTGCTGTTGCTTTCTGCTTCTGCTGTTTCTTCTGGAATATGGGGAGAGCTCCGCACTTCCGTTTCTTCATCTTTGCCTTGTAGCTTCAATATCAAAATTCAAAAACATTTAGAGAATTCATTTTGCCAGGCAGAAAACTCAATTGGAGTCAAATTCATATAGTTTATTCAGAACAGATAATTCATTTACCTGCAACTTCCGAGGTTCCAGCTGCTTTTCCATCACTCTGCTTTCAATTGACGGTCTCTTTGAAGCTGGGCTGATTCTTGTGGTTGTCGCTTTCTGCTGCATCTGCTGCTTTTTTTTCATCGAAAACCCAAGAGATTGATTTTCTTTTCCTCGCCCAACGTCGGGAGATGCAGAGGAATTTAGTTTTTTCGGTTGCTTCTTCCCATTCAAAGGCCTATTGGAGGAATGCTCTGTTCGACTGGAAGCAGAATTCAAGGATAATTGTGTCGGACGAGAAGTACAATCAACAGGAGGTAGAGGCCTCGTTGTGGAAGCCTCGGAGTCCATAGGCCGAGATGAGCATTGGGGTTGACCGGTCTTGCAATTTCTTCGTGGATGCAGGTCATTCAAATCCGTTTCACCTTCAATGTTTTTCTTGGAAGTTGAGATGTAGACCGCTTCCTGATACAATCCTTGCCTGAAGTTCACAACCTGTTCTTCTAGTCGAATGACTTCCTCTTCAAGAACAGCAACTTCAGCAAGGAGCTCTAATGTCTGCAAGGCAAACAGCCGAAATCAATCACCAAAGAAAAGAAAAGAACAACAAATCCCACTTGGGAGAAAACAGAAATTGGGTTATTCTCTAAATCAAGTAGCGGATGGACTGTTGCAGCAACCAGCACATAAAAGAGATCTCCGTTATGTTCAATCAAATTATTCAACTTAATAGCATTGTTCAATTACTGATGAAATTATGTAGAATAATTGCTTTCTTTTTGTTCACAATACTCTAACAGGACTGTAAGTTCCATATCAATGGAAGGAGAGAAGACGACAGATGCACCTACAGATGGAGGAAGATAAGGAGGAAGACGAGGCAGAGCCCCTAGAGGTCTTGTGAAGGCCCTCTCCAAGGCTCTGTGGACATTCTCCTCGTGTCTGAGTTTCTTTCGAAGTTTATCAACCTGCAAACTCGTAGAGGAAATGTATCAAAACAACAGGAATTGATGGAGAGAGCACACACTCGAATCGAATTGCACAATTCGTCAGTAGGATGAAAGCAATACATCTTGCTGCAAGGCCTTTTTCCTTTCTTTGCTTGAAAGACGTTGATTCGATGCGCTCTCCAGATCCAATAACTGACTCTCCTGCATCTCTGTCTTCTCCTTCTCCTCTCCCTTTAGCATTAAAAAAAAAGATGGATCAATCTCCCAGAAGATTTCAGTTCCCGCAAACTTTCTCTCATTTCCAAGGAGATTTGAGAGTCTGCAAAAGAAAAAGGAGAGCAAAAGCGATCTTCTCCATTGAAATCAAACGCAAACTCCAGATTTCGATCAGAGGAGTCTAAATTTCCATGTTCGCAACGAGTTCCAGTAAAAACATGCTGCTCTATCAATAAAAAACTAAAAATTACTGACAAGGACCACGAGCGAATCCTTTTTCTTTCTGCTATAAAGCAGAAAATCCATTTCCGACTTCCGTGGTAGAATCTCCAATTCAAATTCAATAGAAGAGCTTGATCGAAGTTTTCATGAGGAACGGTGAAGAAAACTAGAGCTCCACAAAAATTTGGAAAAATAAATAAATAAATAAATCGGATTACGATAAAAATTTCTGCTTCTAACATGCTCACATACAATCTCAAGACATAAACCCAAAGAACCAATCTTCAAAAGGAAAACCGAAACACGCAATGCGGATTTCCATCAAGGCATCCTACTTTCTCAAGATTCGTGCTCCCTTTCATGCTCTGCAACGTCGTTCGGACTCTCGTATTCATCTCTGCACTGCCAGAGAACCAGACCAAAGCTGCAAAACCAAAACACCCCAACATCAAATGCCACTCAGGACTCAGCAAGGCCGCTGAGAAAACGGAGATCAAATATTCGAACGCTCCGAAACCAATCCGAATTGAATAAAAGAGCTCGGACCTTGAGAAAAGTTTCATTCCTTTTCAGCGCGCGAAACTTCAATGAAGCTCGAAAACACAGGCCACCAGCTGCATTTCTCGATCCTAGAGAATAAAATAAGGGAAGAAAAGCAGGGGCGAGGAAGAAGAGAATCCGAGCTGAGCCTCATTGAAGTGAGGGAAGGAGAGAAGAGATAGAAATAGAGATAACGAGAAGAAGAAGAGAAGTTAAGCCTTCTCTCCTTTTCTTTTCTTTTCTTTTCGTATGCGAGGCTGAAGGAGACTGCTGCTGACACAATTCTCTGTCGTGAAAACGGCTGCTTTCCTAAAAGCGCAGAGCTCCCTCACCCCCACCACGGCGCACCCGGCGCATCTTAGCTTCACGCCTCCCTCTCTTCCTTTCGTGTCATCAATCATCATGAGTTAACGTGCGTCCTTTTATCTTCCTCCTCCTCCCTTTCCTCTCTCCTGCCGTATTCATCTCTTGCTGCAAAAGCTCCTGGTGTCTGACAATCCCATTTACAGATCTGGACCGTTGATCTTCTTATAGTAATTCTCCTTGTCTACCCCATTTAAATGTTAGCTGTTGAACGATTTGGATTAACCGACAGAAATGTTCATATACACTTTATAGTGGAAAACACGAGCATTTTATTGATTGGATGGTCCACCGTCGTTGATGGCGGTCTATCAAAGTGATATGGATCGTCGGCAGCTTTGAGACAAGTTGGAATTTTGGATGGATAAGATCATATGATTACCATCGATGGTTGCTCGATAGGGTCGGCAGTTCATATGTGGCCTGTTGGGTACTGTGCGCAAATTCAAATTACGAGGTTGGAGTTGCAGAAGCTGAACAACCAAACTCAAGATTCTTCAACTAATAAAATCGTTCAGATTTGTATTTTAATTTCGTTACATACGTGTCGATATTTATTAGTTGACCCGCACTGCACATCATCCAGGTCACCCTCCCGAGTAACGGAACTCTCCCGCTCACTTTGCCTTCGCTGGATCTTTCACGGCATGTTCCAAAAATGCCCCTGTAGGGGCCGCGAAATATCGGGAAACCGCCGCAGTGCTTTTCTGTCCACGCAAGGCGACATACTGACGGTAGCCCGCGGTAGCACGGATCATTTCCATGAGCCCAATTCTTTGGGAGGATTTATTATTATTATTATTGGAATTGTTTGGGAGGATTTGGCGTGACCATTTTTTGATTTGTTATCGATGGTGGAAGAAGCATATGTAATAAATCAAATAAGCAATCATATTATTATTATTATTATTATTATTATTATTATTATTATTATTATTATGCACACAAGAATAAAATTTTTTGTATTTTTCAAATATATCTATTACATTTGACCTTAATCATAAAAATTCCTATTTTGTTTCAAAAATTCTAAATATATTCATCATGTTTGTATCTAATCTAAAAAATGTCTATTTTGTTACGAACTTTAATAAAAATTATTAACCTACATGTAAAATTACTAATATGTCCATAAAATTTAAGATTGGACAGAAATATTTGAATATTATAATTCACCACTACATTAATTACACAAGAGGTCTATATGTGCAGAGCCCTAATTTCACTATCCTTCTATTTTATGTCCTTTTTTATTATTTTATACTAAGGTATTTTTGGCATTATGAAAATATAACTAGGATTTAATCAGATACCCACTAACTTATCCAATAGAATTTAACTAAATAGGCTTTTGGGATTAAATTGCAAATATAATAGGTATATTTAGATTTTTATGGACAAATGTAATATGTACATTTAGGAAAAGCCTAATATTTATCTTTTAAAAAATAAAAATTTGAGTGAAATTTTTAATTTTAAAAGTGAATATGAAAAGAAAATACAAATTCACTATAATAAACATGTTATAAAACTATAAATAGAATGCTTCATGTTCATTTTCTAAATGTCCCACACACATTCCCATTAAGACAACGACAACCCGCTTTATCATACTCATAACAGGTTTTTATCTATCCCATTGGAACACCCTGAGAATTATATAAAAGCTCCTTCATCTCTCTGGGCTTCGCTTAGTTTTCAATTAATACTATATTATATTTCTACTTATGCAAAACCAATAACAACTTTTTAGGTATCTACCACACACTCTCATATGTAATCATTATACAAATAAGTTATTCGTAAAATATAAGATACTATTATGATAGGATCAACAATGTTGAGTACTTTGAGCCAAGGTTGTAAGTCCATGTTGTATTTCATCAAGGTCAGCACAACCTAATCCTATTTAGAAAACTTTATATCTAAAAACATTATAATATATTGAGACAAGATCACTTTTATATTTTTAATTATAGCATTAAGTTTAGGTTAATCTCATGTTAGCAATTTAGATAAAAATTCGAGTAAATTGTGAAAATTTTAATATTTTAAGTACTTAGTCTAAAATTTACTATATTAAATCTACATGTCGATAATTAGGAGATATAATTTTAAAATCGATCCTGCTTCTATGAAACCCTTTTTCTATGTAACCTCCTCTATTTCTAAAATCTTGATAGTTGATAGAAAATTCACTTCATTTATTGTATTTAACATCATTTATAGTATCATGGAAACTCTTTTATTTTTTAAGTTTCACTATATATGGGTCTCATTTATAAATATGTAAAATCAACGTAATAAAATAGTTCAATGCTAAAATATTAACTTTAAATTAGTGTTTTCAACATATAAACCATCTAAAATATCAATAATATATGGATAAATAATCCTATAACGTATTGTACATTGTAATACATGCATAAATGAATCTAAGCATTTTTCATAATTTTCACATGAATATAAATATTTTTTTTAACAAATGTGGCCCATGCACATATTCGATTTTGCACAAAATTTGGTCTCCTGGCAAAACAAATGGTATTAAATACAATGAATAGATTGGATTTTTCATTAGAGATCGATATCTTGAAATTTGATGGGTTACATAGGATCGCTTATATGTAAGCTGGTCATATAGAAGCGGAGTCCTTTTAAAATCAAATTAAAGTAAAATTAACCAAAAACAACATTAACAAAGGAGAATAAATCAAAATTACTTATAATTTATTAATAAATGAATATATGCTGAACCTGCTAATTCTATGAAAGTTAGGACATATAAACTCAGCCTCAAAGTGTTTCAACTTTGTTTTTGAATTTGGATTAAAAAAAATTCAGGGCAATCATATTCTAAATTATGAAAATAATAATTTAAACTGGTCAAAAACAGATTGGGTCGAGGGTGGACTACGGGCCTGCCCGAGACAATTTACAACCATTATCCGCGCCCACATTTGCCAGCAACACGAGTTGTGAGAGGTACAGCTGGTTTGGCATGTTTGGGCGGGAAAGAGAAAATACAGAGGGGACTTATCGTCAGGAGCTGAAGTCTGTGAAAAAAATCTGTCGTGATCTGGTTGCAAGCTCCAAACAGACCCACCTTCTTCCCTCGGCACGGAAGGGAGGGGCCATGTCCTTTTGAAAATGGAGAGGACAGCATGCAGGGGCTCATTCTTTCCACCACGCCCGGAAGGTAAGATAATGAGCTGGTGGTGGTCACGGAGATCGGAGAATTGAAGACTGTTGTTTCACTTCATACGGTAATCCTTCCCTCATTAATCTGGAATGTTTGACTGCACTTACGTAAAAGATTATTAGTATAATACACTACAACAAAACAAACTTCGGGCGTTGATGCCCTCTTTTTTTTTGTTTCTGGTAATATATTGGGAAATTTATTGCAGTGACATGATATATGATCGATAAGTCTGTTCCGTGCCCATCGAATTGAATGGAGAGGGCACTTCCGGTGGTGTTGCATGGTAATAAATAATCTATACTCAAATTGGTTTAAAAGGTTAAGTCGAACATAACTATGGTCTCTGGTTGAGCATGACGCAAGATCTTGTGCGCCGTTTGTGACGGGGACAAAAATGTTTTTTATTTAATATATAAATCAAATTTAATTATTTGGAAATATATATTTATTTTATATTTTTAAATACAGAGATATTTTAAATAATTTAAAATGATTAAAATACCCCTGTGTTTAAAATACAAGATAAATATGCAGATATTTTCAAAGATAATAAAATTCCGTTCATAGATTATACACCTATATTAATAGTCTAATAAAAGTATTTCACTAAAATAAATATATATTTTTGGCCCGGTTGCAAATGGGCACACAAAGTCAGACAGACCTCGTTGAGTGCTGCATTTGCTATCGAAAGGTATTTAAATTTAAGCCACGCTCTCGATTTTCAACCTCATGCCCATGCACAAATTTGGCAGTCCAAAATTTTCAATTTCCCCCGTAACATACTCACATAATTTATTAATTGACAGATATTTAATCAGTATTATTATATTTTCATATATTACTATTTATATATTAGCTACATTGTTAGTTTGTTACTCATTAACTACCCATTTAATGCAATACAAAATGGCGGTTGATTGAATAGACATGGGTTTAGGAAACCTATTATTCATTTTTTGAAATTTTTTTATACAACTATTAATCAAAGTATATTTAACATGTCTATCAAGTTTTATTATTTTTTGATATTTGTAGATTTTTTGAATTTTTTAAAATTAGTAGCATTTTTCGTAATTTAAAATTATTAAAATGCCATTGATTTTAAAAAATTCAAAAAATCTACAAATATAAAAAAATAGTAAAAGTTTTTTATTGAAATTTATACATCGTGATAACTCATATTACAATCAAATACATTCACAACTCTTGCAACATGGAGGAAGTTTTTCCTACACTTCCCCTATAATAAAAAAATTTGTATAAAACCCCCACATTAAGAGAAAATTATAGAACCCCCACAACTTGGAGGAACTAATGTAAAACTAGCCTCCCTAGTGAGGGACATCAAACCCGTGACATTTCCTTACCCCATCAGGTTTACCACGACACTTAATAAAAGTATCGAGGCAAACAATGGTAAAACATTTTTTTTGATAAAGAAAAAACGGTAAAATTTAATAGGCATGTTAAATACACTTTTATTTAAATTTTTTGAAAATATTTTAAAAAATAAATTTTTACATCCAATGTACTAAAGCTAAGTGTACTAAGGTGCGGGGGAACAAAGCCCGTACAAAACGGGACTCCCATGTTTTCTGTCTAATGTGGATCTACCATGTCAAGACTGGCTGTAATATGTGCGGATGATGGGTCGTGGGTTGGCATATGACGTATTTCTTTCGCCGAAAGACATGAACTGACGAAGGCAATCCCAAGGTCATTTTGGTAATTAACCAAAAGGACCATGAGACAGCCCCACACGTGCAAGAATATTTACAAAAGAAAAAAAGAAAATGGGAAGAAAGAAATATGATGATGAGAAGGGCAATGCTGAAAATTAAACAGTTATATCTCAGTTTCTTTTGCTCTCCCCTTTTCATTTTGGGCTCCGAAAGATGCAGAGAATATTGGTACACATGCGGGGCAGGAGGGAAGGGGAAGGGGAGGGGGAGGTGCAGCTATCATAAGCAGCAGCACGCAAGGAACGGTGTGGGCACGCCACCACTCGCTTTCACATATTATACCATCCATCCACGTGAAACGGACGTCCTTTTTAACCTATCAATCCATTTTTAATCTCTTTAATCCAAGTTCAGTGAAACATGCCTGTCTTCATCATTAACTCCCATGCTAATTTCACAAGTCATCCTTAAATTATATATACGCCCAACATGCATGGTACAACCACCACTTTAATCATTTTTTTATCATATTACTTTTATTTATTGCTCGGCATATATGTATATGTATATATATGGGGAGCTGTTCCGGTGCAGTGTTACTGCACCGGAACAGCCGTACAGTGGCCCCAAAACGGGGCCCACATGATCATGAAATCATGATCTACTTCACCCATCGTATTTAGAATAACGTATTCTATAACCATACCAATTTTCATCCCAATCAGATATGTATATGGGCCCCATCTGAAAATGGTACAAATCCAACGTAATAAAATAGTTTAATGTAAATAACAACTTTAAAGTATCTGATTGGGATGAAAATTGGTATAGTTATAGAATACATTATTCTAAATACAATGGGTGGAGTAGATCATGATTTTATGATCATATGGGCCCCATTTTGGGGCCACTGCACGGCTGTTCCGGTGCAGTGACGCTGCACCGGAACAGCTCCCATATATATGTACAACTTAGTGTAAGATAATTTGGTGTTTATGGGCTAATTGGGAGTTGCGGATGCGATGATATCCGACACAGCATCCATGTTATAATAATGCTTTCCATGGGATCATAAGATGCAAAAAGCACTGCTTACTCTTCATCAAAATTTATAATATATAATCACTCTTCACATTCTCACATCATTCGCTTGGTCGTTAGAATGAAGCTATTTACAGCCAAATTTTAATACCTTCATTAGACATTATTTTTTTTATTGCGTTTGATTCGAAAGCTACATTTAATTAAATATCATTATTCAAAAGCAACTAAATATTTATAATTAAATAATCCACCGTGGCCAAAAATGTATCTAATCAGCTAAATATACACTAGATGCGACTGAAAAATCGGCAACATAAAATGAAATTCGATTGGGAGCAAGAGTATGAATGCCAGCAATGGAAAACGACGCACCCACTTGCGAGGATGCCAGATTTGGGGGAAGACTGTAATTTCAAGTTTTCAAGCATTCATCTTACTACTTTAGACCATTAGGCTTTTAACAAGGCTTGAGAAATCTTTTTGATTGATGTATATCAAGAACGCGATTCTCTAGCCACCAGGCAGGCTTCAAGAGTTGTTATGTAGGCTTCGGTGTAATAGATTTAGATGTAAATATGCCAATAATAATAATAAAAAAAGTATATAATTCTCTCTTATCCCAATAATCTTATTTTTTAATTATTACTTATCTTTCAATCATTATCCACCGCGTTTTCATTTAGAAATTATCATTTTGACAAAATGGCATTGTCTCTAGTATCATCGTGTGGGGGAATATATGCGGCCAAAGATGATTAGCCCCACAGAAAAATTAATGCAGTTTGAATATATGCCATCATGGGGGTCAAGCTTGTATAATTATAACCCTTGAAAATAGCATTATAGTAATATATAAACGGTTGATGGATGAGTTTAATGTTTTTTTTAGGATATGAAAATCAAATGCTGTGAGTCCTCCCTACACGTTGACCGCGTAGATCTGTAGGGTCTGTCGTTCGCACCGGCTTGTGGCTGGATCGATGCTGCTGCACATGATGGGGGGTGGGTGGACCATGATCCCATGCAATAATTAAAGATGGGGACCGCAAAATCCGAAAGAAGTCCATTTCTTCAATGCATATAGTTAATAAGGGAAGGATTTGTGCCATCTGCCACACATTGCAGGATTCCAAATTTTAGCATGCTTGTAAATCGGGACAAGAATAAAGCATAAGAAGGCCTATCAATCCCTATAAATTAGGTGTCCCAAAAAGAATATTTCATTTTTTGAATTTGGGTTTTGTTAATATTTAATTCAACCCGACAAATGTCCAAATTCAGATCTAGGTAAAATGTTCGTATTAAGATTTAAACTATTTATTATAATTGGCATCATTTAGTTATTTAAGTTCTAAAATTATATAAATAAAAGTGAAATGGCCTTGTTCACACACAATCGGTTCCGTGGCTTTCATCCTTAGATTGTCTTTAAAAAATTCAACCCATCTATTATATTTATTAACTATTTTAGTTGAAATATGAAAAAACGTCATGATTAAAGATATGTATGAGACGTATTAGATTTTGAAGCAAATTTATGAGATTATATTCAAACATGGCCAATCTAATCCAACCATGATAAATTTTATATCCTAGCTAACAAACGATCAATAAATATTATGAATGAATTAAATTCGTGAAAAAATCATTTGGAGGGTATGAAAATGGAACCCGTTTTATATCAACAAAGCTCAAGCAGCTGAAGTAGCAATGTGTTGAGTACTGTAAGCCGGAGGTTATTCAAATATTGGATAAGAGCAGTGACATTGTTACTCTATCATTAAAATATATTTTCATTGGGTATCTGATCATCCAAGGTATAGACACACAAAAAAAGCCCAAAGAAAAATTTTAAAAAATGGAAAAAAAAGAAATCAATACATCAAATAAAATGACTCCATTTGTATGTAACTAGGTTACCTGGAATTTTTTATGTAACCCTTTCAATTAAAATTTAGTGATGATGTAAAATCCACATTGCTCATTGAATTTAAAATAATTTGTTTAATGAAAAAATCAAATTTTATCTAAATCAAATATATGCATGGCCCTTCTAGTGACAAAAATATGTAAGTTAAACATAATAAAAAAATTTGCTTTATATATCGATTTTAACGTTTAGTTTTAATATCTAAATAATCTAAAATATAATTCTTGCTTGTATAAAATTTTTTCATAATTTACACCTAAATATATATATATATATTTAATTTTTAAAGCAAAGTTCTCCAACCTAAAATTAATTGCTAAACAATGTACATGTTTTTTCTAATTTGATTATTAAAAGAGACAACATCCGTGAGATTACGCTGAATCAGTATCCAAATTAAATAAAGGACTATTTACATTTTCCTTCTCACCTTTTTGTCAATTCGCTATTTTTATTATATAAATAAATGAATTTGCAAAATACACTCACTCATGAACTATGTGCGTAAAAACACAACACATTTGCTACCAACTATTACCGGGACTATATATGGAAACGTTATATGACACATATAAACACATCCTCCTGTGCATTAATAAAACAGCTATGGTGAGACTTTTCTCCGTGAACATTTTCCCCTCATTTATCTAGAATTCTTAGGAAATTCCACTGCATTAAGAAATTTTCGTTTCTGAACAAAATTAAAAGCATAAATGCATATATGGAGTTTGAAGCGCATTAAATCGATGTGACTGCATTGCCTAAATATCTGTTTGAAGTGTGATTATATGCGATGGCGTAGCATGTTTCACAACATGCGACCCACGCCCTTTTTTCTTTTTCTTTTTCATAAACATATTTTCTTAAATGTATGTAGCCCATAACTGAGTTTTACCATTTTCCAATATTTTTAGGTTTTTATTTTTTATTTTTAAAATATCAATTTGAGGGGCGTTGAAGTCATTTTTCACTCCTTCAAAACCATATTTTTAAAAATAAAAATAAATATATAAAAGTATTGTAATTAAATGATGGAAGTTGACATATGGGCTAAATACACTTAAAGAAGTATAATTATTTAAAAATAAATAAAAAAACAAAAGGGAAAAGCATGTTGTGAAACATGAGAAGCCATCGGATACAGTCACAATTCTGTTTGTTTAGGTTAATGGCCAAAAATTCTGCCTAAATTGCGCTGTTCAAAACTAGAAATTCGTTTTTATTACGAATGCATGATTCAGGTGATGTATGAATTTTCCAAACTTTTTCAAAGCTGGGCCAAACATGATGTATGAATTTGCCTAAACTGTATTCGATGTTCAGATATCAGCAGTGAAACCTATCTAATTGGGTGACAGACACAAGTCACGAAACAGAGGCCTGATCAGGCGCAAACGGACAGGCGAGCCAAAATTTCCTCGTCTTAGAGTGCTGCAGATCAGAAACAGCCAGCTGCAGCAGTTTCTTGCCACATGCCGGCCGGTACAGCTAGCTTGATAAACGCCAACATGCCACATTTGCATAACAAATATTTTCAGTGTTGTTTGAATTTTTTTTTTTTTATTTGGGTGTTTAGATCAGGACCACGAATTTTACTTGTTGGCTCCCATGTCAATATCGTTGTTAGTACTTTATTATGTTGATGAACATTAATGGAAATTGCTGAATTTCGTCGCATCAACAAGCAAAAATGAAAACAAGTAATGATAACCCTCACGTATATTGATAATCAATATTATTGTCAGCAACGAAGTTTATTATAGCGATTGCATTTGTTTTCACATGATATAATTTTAGGTAATTTGCAAATACACTAACTTAGTTTGATCAAAATTACAAATATACACATTACACAAATAGTTTCAAAAATTATAAATAATTCTCACATAATTTAATCATAATTGTAAATGTCTCTCATGCCATTATGATGCGATTACTATATTATCATGGCATGAGAGTTGTTTGCAATTATAGTTAAACTATTCGTGTGTTATTTACAAAAATTTAATATACCTTTTAATTTTTGAAATTGCAAATACACTTATATAGTTTGCATATTTTTACAAATATATTTATGTCATGATGGTGTTATAACAACATAAAGGTTATTTACAATTATAGTTGAACCATGTACAGGTTATTTATAATTTTTAAAACTATATGAGTACGTTTGCAATTTTAATCAAACTAAGCACATGTATTTGCAAATTATCCTGAAATCTTTTTTTTCAATACTAAGGCTTCATTTTGTAAGAGGTTGAAAAAAATCCCTTTCTATACGGACAAGCACGCTTGAATTCTGCATAACTCATTTTTTATTATTAAATTTACATTTTAATTACTTTTTTACATTTTTCTATATAATTATACTGCCAATTTTATTTTTTGTTTTTATTCTTAATCGGTACCTCATCCCTGTCACATCACATATGATTTCACTTTTTTAAAAAAATTTCCTACAAAATTTCCCCTGCTTTTTCTACCTTATGCCAACCCGACGCTAATTAGACAATTCCATCACACATTATTTCTCATGAATCCATCTGAACTTCACGTCGCACATGATTTCTTATAAATCTAAGGGAACTTCACATCACACATGATTTCTAATAAATCTACATGAGCTTCACATCACACATGATTTCTCATAAACCTATGTTAATCTATTGGCTCATTCATCAAACAAGCTAAAGCATTTTTATCATAACTATAATTGGGAAGCACTTCGGTAGTGCCAGGTGCACTAAAGTGACTTGATATGTTTGTCATAATTAAGGCTTATTTTTGTGATTATATAAAATCTAATTCATTCATTATATTTAATACTATGATTCAATTGTGAAAAAATAAATCATTTTGATCACAATCTTATATGGGTCATACTTTTTAAAAATTATAAAAGTATGTATAAATTTTAAAATTCACTTAAACCCATTGGATAAAGAATTTGAATGATATAAAATTCTATATAAATATTATTTTTGGTGGATAAATAATTGGAAAGGTTTAGATATTTAGTTTTTAATTTGTAGGGTAATTTCAAGTTTTAACAAATAAATAATTTTAACAGGTCGAGACTCACTATAAAATTATTTTATTTTTCACTCGCGGGAATCTTTGGCTGAAATGTTTTTTTGATTCCTAACTACATACGTAATGATGAAACTAATAATTGAATTGAATTTCTTATTATCATATGTAAAAGGCACCAACATGAGAGATATATAATTTATTTTGGCCCAACAGTATTAAGAGTAATAATATAATTCAGTACCTATGGGTTCATGGAGCCTCTCTAATCCATTATTTTTTATCTTTAAAATATTTTTAAATCTAAACTATTTTCTATGTTAATGGAACACATATTGTTTTACCGTGCTATCAAAAATAATTTTCATTAAAAACTTATATTTTGTAAAAAGTAGCCTCTTTTAATAATGACTATACATTCTATAAAAAAAAAAAATAATGACTATACACTTATTAAATTTTAAAAAAAAATGTATAGATATGTATAAAAGTTGGTAAGCCTTGTGATTTTTAAGTTATAAATAAATGCACATGGATAAACAAAATAAATTAAATAAACTTTCTAAAATTTTAAAGATAAAGAACAAGCGCTGCATGGAGCAGCATGTGTTGAATCACGACTCGAGTATTAAAGTATTTTCCATTATACTGATGGTGAAAACGATTCAAATAAGTGAAAACTTTCGTTTCAAAAAATAAGACGATTCTCTACTGATATTATAATTGAAACCTTGTCAGCTTCAAAATTCTTAAAATTTTTAATACTGCAAACTACCGGAAATATACTAGTTTCTTTTTTCAAGTTCAACAAGATTAATTTAAGTGAATATATTCAAATTGTAATACATAGGAGTAGACAGCGAGCTTTGTCCGCTCGCAAATCGCAATGTGGCAGACCTCAACACCCCACGCTTTTTTATATGAGATAGCTAGCAAGCTAGTTTACTTAGGTGTTAATAAATGTGGCAAGAACAGCGGATGAGAATATTTAAGTTTGTCATTAAGTGCATGCCACATATGTCAACGTCGTCGGTTGTTTGGTCTCACGTCCATTTCCAAACTTTTAAATCGGAAATGTTCCATTTAACTTCCCACGCTACTCAATTTAATTATATATTTGCATCATTAACATCACCATAATTCATTTCACAAGTGTAAAAATCAATCTAAACTGGCTAGTTTAGCTTTTTTATTCCAGTTCTATAAGCACCCAAACTGAATATTTTCCGTTGAAAATATGAAGGAAAAGAAATATTGTGTTTATAGTAAAAATGCGAATAATCCCCATTGGCTCTTATGATGATTATGCATATATTTATTAATTCATAGGAAAGAAAAGGAGGTAATGCAAGCAATATACGAATAATATCAACAATCAAATAAATAAAGATAATCATTCAAAATAATAATAATAGAAAAGATATAATTTGGGATTTTTAAGAAAAATATATATTAAATATCTGGAAAATGAAAAAATTTAAAATTTTTATTTTCCTTTCTCTAATGTTCCCTGTTCCAAGTCACCCATGCTGATAGAGAGTGTGTGCTGAAACACAAAAAGGATGCCATTGATATTTTAATTTGCTAATTTTGAATGCTGTTGTTAAATGTTTTCATGAATTGCAGGCCTCCCGACCTTTGATGGCTTGGTGGGCCCACTGATTTTTCTTGAAGGGCGTGCTCTATGCATCAGCAAGGTGACCATATATATGTGTGTGTGCGCGAACTAAACAGATGTGTTACAGAAATGGAGTGCCTTACAGGCAACTAAGATACCAATATGGCCTTTCATAACATTTTTAACACCTTCGTTTTGTTGGAACTTGGAAGCGCCTTTTTTGAATTTTTCTCTGACCCCCAAGACGATGATACTCATTTTATAATTATTCTTCTGACGGAGATCATGCAGTTTGATAAAAGCTCGGGCCACATGGCGACATGATAATCGAACCCCATCTTTCTTTTTATTATATATATATATATATATATATATATATATATATTTCCTTTTTACTGACAAGAAGGTACTAAAATAAGAGTTCAAAGAAAGAAACCCGATCCCGCGCGCACACACAACACATCTACACCAAAAGCACTGAATTAATCACATAGTCGGTCTGCCTTGCAAATTGATTTGGACATTCTGGGTTGCTGTGTATGGGCCCGGTTTATTTGCTTCCTAGGAAATCATCATGATCTAGTCCATCTCATTTTGAATAGATAGATGGCCTAAACATGTGAAAATGTCGGCAAGAAACGAAAGCTCCTGCAAGAAATCATTCTTCCCCGCTAAAATAAGGACTCCCTCGATTAATTATTTTTTCTCAAAATTGGCTTTTCTTGCAACATGTGTGTAAAATGAGCTTCTTCCACTCTCATATTGACGTATGTGGTTCAAGTGCATGAAGCTTGAGTCACCTGCACCCGCATATGTTTGCTGATAGTAATTAAGAGCACCGATTTGAAATTCGGCAATTTCAAACTAGTTCTAAAACTTATTTTTTTTAATTTTTTAATTTTTTTATAAACATGTTAATCTAATGGTATTTAATCTATAAACCAAATTTTACCAATTTTTGATATGTATATATATTTATTTCGAATTTTTAAAAATCAGGAAATTTAAGTCATTTTAAACTATTTGAAATGACTTAGATGTTCTTGTTTTTAAAAATTTAAAATAAATATATACACATATCCAAAAATAGTGAAATTTGATTTATAAATTAAATACAATTAGAAAAACATGTTGATAAAAAATTTTCAAAAAAAATATAAAAATATGCTTGAAAAGATCACTTGGCAATCATTAACAACCGTCTTGTGCATGGATGAGCCATGACCCAATATTGGGTTCCATTTGCAAAGAGAGAAAAGGGATGATTCTTTTTCCTCTTTGTTTCAATTTTTTAAAAATCTTTTTCATTAAAAAATTTAGGTTTTATTTTTATTATCTAGATTTTCAATTGTTGCGTGCCTTTATTTTGTCACTTTTTTTTTTTCATTTTCTTCAGATTTCACTCTTTAGTTCTTTTTTTTCTAACACGGTTTTTTGAATTCCCAATTAATATAGCTAGTTAGGGTGAATGGAAACACCCTCTTTGGACGGGATGGTTAATATTGGATAGGAAAAATTCTGCTTTTTAATTTCTTTTGGTGAAAAGGAGAAATTTTAAAATGTGGGTAAGTTGGATTTCAGGACCGTTAGTTAATATTCTCATTCCCTGTCCATTTCTAGCCCGCCGCCGGCCACCCCCCCGAGGGTTAATGTTTCCATTACCAGTCCATTTCTAGTGTCCCTAACCTTTAAAAAGTTGAAAAATGTCCAACAAACTGGATTTGACTAATCAGAAATAGCCAAATGTTTTCACCGATGAACTGTCAAGGTCTTTGTCCTTGATACAGAATCTGGCCCTGCCGTAGTCAGCTGCCTGCTGTCCAACATATTCGCAATCCTGTCATATTCGACGTCCAGCCAATGAGAATCACGGAATCACCCCATTTGATTTTCGCAATTTCATCAATTATTTTTTCGCCAACAGGAGTGTGAATATGGGTTTCGTGTGTGTGGATTCGATTACAAATTCATGGGCAAAAGAGACAAACTGAACTTGTGCAAGGTCTTAGCTAACCATCTGATCATGGGTGGTCCGAACTCCAAACTCTCACTCAAAAATCAAAATCATGGGCAACCTGTTGACAGCATAGTTGCGGTGCAGAAACGGAGTGAGGGAATTTTTGGTGAAAAGCTTGCGTCCATGGCCAGCTCAGTTCCCTGTGACACTGAGCTGTGGCTGTGGACAACCTAACGCCCAATCGCTTTCTTCGCCACCTCGCCTCACCCCATGCATATATGCAAGATGGTCATTTCCATCTTTTCCCACTGGCAGTTGAATCAGTATCAATCGAACGGTCCAAAACTCGCTTTCTCATGGTGGTTAGATTTTCAGATTGCCTAATTGATTGCTCGCCCAATTCCCAAAAGAAAAAGAAAGAAAGAAATCCTAGTTTTTATTCGGCACTTGGGCCGTCTGGATCATCTTATCCCCCCACACCTATATTAGCCGACAAAATCCTTCCAATCATTTTACCCGTACTAGGGCGTTGGCGCTGATGGGTTGCCAAGACATCTTGGCTTATTGGCGGAGCGACAGCGGGCGGCACGTGCCAGAGCGTATGGAGTGTTTTGGCGGCTACCGTACGTCCGCGGGTCGCGCGTCGGCGTAGCATCGGACCTCACTTCTCGCGTTCGTTCTCTCTTTGCGGTTCCTGTGAGTTGACCACGAGTCAGAGATTAGCTAACCATAGGTGGAGGGACGGCGAGCGTCTGAAAGGAATGGAACGCTGAATGGCCTCATCTCCGCCGTAGACGTGTATGGAAGAAGAATGTGAGAACTTTGATGACTGAATAGATACCGCTGATTTGGAAGAAACTAAAATGTACTTGATGGACGGTCTAGATTTACTTTTATTATTGCTTCTGTGCCCATGTACTAGCGGCTCAAGTTGGATCCTCTTGCCAACTCGATCTCTTCTGGAACTCAAATCTCAAGGGCTCCGCAGCAGCAAGCCACAAACTCATGCCGATGAAAAAGAATAGATGCTCTGCCAGAGTATGCCGAATGATACGCAACCTTGTGTAAAGATAGAGCCTGCTCACGCTAAGGCTTGGATGGGGATATAAATGTAATATAATTTTTTCGGTTTCAATATAATCTCTTATTTTACAATAATACATAACTATGTAGCCAATATTTGTAGCTAATTTTTTAATTTGGTTACATTTGATCAAATGCAATCAAATCTTACGCAAGTTGTGGTATATCTTTTTCTGATGGATATTTTACAGTCATCTTGATTGATATTACAATCAAGCTCCAAAACATTCTAATAATGTCTATATAATATTTTCACAAATATCTAACAATATCTATCCTTTTGTTAGGTGAACACTCCATAAAGCAAAAGACTAATGTCACCGCTACTTTTTGATCCAACGCTTGCTCCATGCATGCCTGGTCGCTGCATCATGATGTCTGCATTTGTGGTCTACCTTAAATGTTATTTTTTTGTTACATTATATGTCAAAATGACTATATTTAACCAAATGACATTGCTCAAAAAGCAATCAATTCTTTATAACTAAATAATTAATTGTAACCAAAATACATCTAATACAACCAAATTCACATTATATACCACCAAAAAGTAGTTACATCAACTGAAATTTGTTCAGTAAATAATTTGACGAAAGTGTACTTCAGAAGTAGGGTAATAAAGCTAGCGTTTCTAGCCCATATTTGAACCATAAATTTTCCATTTATATTACTCTGCACATGTAAGCCGCTTTAGCATCCAAACAAGGTGGCCATGTTAACATATAACACTACTCTTTTACCGATCTTTGAGTTCCCCTCTATCATATAACATGCCAAACAAGGTCGCCGTGTTAAGGCAGCTGATGAGCAGGTGATTTGGTGCCTTCCTACACGCAGGATCAGAGTCGGAGTTTTATAAGCACAGCCACTCTACTGCAGCACGAGGCACCCGTGAAAAATCTAAACCGTACATCGGGACGGCCCGACTCCGATTCTCTGCCCCGAGAATCTAGATGGTTGTCTGTGCAACTCTCTAGTAATTCAGTCGACCGATTCTTTCCGAGCTTGTCTCAACTCTCAAATAGCTCTCGCTGTAGCGTGAGGTCATGCACGTGGTGGACTCTCCCGTATAATTGAATCGTATATCGATCCCACACATGCCACGATCAAACACCTGTATCTCCTCTATTGTTTGTCTATCTTCGAACATCTGCACTTATTAATTTGAGTCATTTTATTCATTTTGAGTGTTTTAAATAATATCAAATGCCCATCTCACCGTATCAAAATTCCTTTCTTTTATTATATTATAAGCTGATCAACGAAATCCATGCATGGAATGACTCTGTACTGCCTGGATGTACAAACGCATGTGCCCTTTTGATTATTTATTATTCCCTAATTAATGCGGGCTTGGAATTTGTAGAGAGATGATTGGGCACCCAAATGCAGATGCTGGCACGTGGGCGTTGCGTGAGCTATTCAATAGAATCCAATGAAACCCATTCCTTAATCCAACAAGATAGAGAGATCCTTCCACACCACTGCACTTCAGAATCATCAAAATCCCAACACAAATATAAATGAGGTCTCCTTTTCTTTTCCTTCTCTTTTTCTTGAGATTGAGTTTTTTTTTTCCATTCATTTATGATTTTTCTGTTTCGGACCATTAAGAGCTTATTGTTGGATCATGGATTTTGGGTACATAGGAAATCAGATGGGAATTAAAAGGGGAAAAAAAAAAAAAAATGTGCACAGCAGCAAGTGGAGGAGTAGTGGGCATATGGTAAACCACTTTAAAAAGCCAAGGCCATGTCAGCAGAGCTGGCTAGCTGGCTTCATCAGTGTCCTTTCAAGCTTTCACATCTTTGCTTAGTAGTGCCATGGCCATGTTAAAGTTCATACGCTTTGTATCCCACGTGTGAAGCCTACGTGTGAAAATTACTGTCACGAATTAATACTTTGTTGTCCGTGCAATTATTTACTAGCAATTATTCCATGGAAAGTTTCTTCACCAACAAAATCCAAAGAATCCTTCCTAAATGACACATGGTTTAGCTGATTAAAATGGATGCCACACCAAGCCCACCGGCACTAAACTTGTTCCATGTATGTTGATCCATCCACGACGTTCAGATTGGAGGGCACACTCTTAGATGGGTATGATGCCAAATCTCAAATTGATTTGATCATTTTTGGCCACTCAAATTGCATTGTATACCTAAACATCAAATGCCTATGTTATTAGTACCATCTTCTTCACGGTAACTTGTCAACCAAAAAGTCGTCATTATACAAGTTTCCAGTGCCTATGTAAATTATACTCGTCTCAGAAGTAAATCCTAGCTATGAGTATGAGAACATTAATGGAACTTGTTTTGGGTACATGATTCAATGCTCAACCTTCTAGGCTGCACCGTCCATACATATGGAATTGGTCCATTTCGGTGACCCACAAATGGGTGGCATAAAAATCAGCTGAAAGACCCACATCTTGTCCTAGTGAAACATGATTTAGTGGGTGGCAGACACCAGGTTGGTGAACCTGGTGGAGCTTGGGATAGTGGTTTTCCCTTTTCCGGGTCTGCCATGGCCGTGGCTATTGCAATGGTGGATGATGGTGGTTGAGTTTCTTTGAGGTAACCTTTAAAGGAGCTGCGAGCGTCCCCACGCTGTCTTTGGGATAGCTCTTTTCAGGCCGTTGGCTGCTTTTCCATCTTCCCACGCTGGATGGCAATGGCATCAATATTCAATCAAACACACACCTCTTTGATATACAACTGATCATTTGTAACGTCTTAGGTTGAACATGCCCCAAAAATACACCCAAATCTCTAAATTATTAGTTGACGTAAATTATGTAATAAATCGGTATTACAAAAATGATTTGATTATTATTGCCATTATTTTGGAAGCAAAAACTAACTTCTTAGTTATTAACGCGGACAGGTCCATTGAGTGAAAAGAGGTGTGATGAAACATGCCACCAGAAATGATGGTACATCATTCAGCAACTGATGTACCAACATGTCCTGATTTCTCATCCCTCCCTTTCCATCCATGATAGGTATGCTTTACAAAAGTCTTTCCAATGGGCCCCTCATCTCCATATGGTCCACCTACGTGCTCTTTCCATAACAACCCAAATGGCCAAATCTATAATTAAACAATTGCCACGTGTACGCTCCACATGTTAACACTTGTCATCCATGCGCCTAACTGTTGTTGCGTTGGGGGCGCATGCATTTCTAGATGTGGTGTCGATCAGGCCAGAGTTGCAAAAGGAATAACAGCGAAGGGTCGCACGTGGAAAAAGCAGCGGCGGTCTAGCTCGCTCGGCGTTCTCTCCCTCTCTCTCGGCCTCTTTTAGTGGTGGGCGAAAGATGGTTTGATTTCCTCCGACTGGGATTGGGACTTGAAACGCACGCTACAGCCCCACCCCAGAAGAGAGGAATTATGAGCACGTGGTCGGCTTCCTGGTGCAAGTGGGCCCATGATTCTGTTATCCACACCGTTGCCGTGGTGGGCGATCCTCCAGATCATATCCTTGCAAAGGCCTCAACGATCTCTCTCCCTCCCTCTTGAGCATTTTACGTCCTTAAAAAATACATTTGCGGTCTGGGGAAGAAGAAAAATGGCCATCGGATGGGCCTGCAATCTGCATAGTCGCGTAGTGGCGAAGTTTTCATCAGTGCTCCTCACGCCTTTGAAACTCCAAATGATCAATACACATGTGCCTCATTGATTCACCGTATACTACGAGGATGCTAGGACCCACCGATCCGGATGCCCTCTCTCCTGTGGGGGATTTGGCGTTCATACTGAAATAGGAAGATACCAAGAGACTAAAATAGGAAAATATAAAGCACGCGAGTTACAAAACAAAAGCCTTATCGGGTAGAATGGTTTTTTTTTTTTAATTATAAACTGAATCTTAAATGTATCCACAAATTTTACCCTTAATTCCATATATATACATACAAGATTTTAATAATGTCAATCATATCTACGTAGTTTGTCAAACATTTTAATTCATACATACGCCGTTTAGAATCTCTTAAATGAGTTATTAGACTCCGTAAAATAACAAATATATCTAAACTCTAATTTATGATTCTATAGCTAAAAGTTCGCATTTAGTTTTAACACTATAAAATTATATATTATTTAAATATAATTTTTAGCTAGGAGCAAACTCATTCTAAGTCATATGAGAACTTGAGCATATTTGTTATTTTATAAAAGCGACTAATGATCCATTCAACAAATCCCTTATGGCGTAAGTATGAATGGAATTTCATGCAAATTGAATTGATATGTTTGGGATATTTGAAGTTAAGGGCAAAACTTATGAGTATATTCAAATTTTATCCAAAAATCATTTTCACCTTTTGAGGTAAATTTGTTTGGGGTTTTTCAGAGCTCACGAGCCGAGCTATTCTGCATGCTTCTGAAGAGTCCGAGGAGACTTTTCTGAAGGCCCATGACATTCAAATTGTGGTCGTCCTCTGACAGACCGTAAGGGATACCAAGCACAATACAAATTTTGGAATTGTGAAGGCATTGAAGAGTCTCAACACATGAAATCTGATGACCGTTAGGAGATGGTGAGATTGACCAGACTAGACAATTATGAAAGCCACATCCCAGTGTGTGTGCACTGTGCAGCAACATCAGACAGACACCTAAGAACTTTCAATTCAAGTCTGGCTACGCTCTGATGTGAATATTCAACTGCCACTTATAACTCAAAATGTATTCAATTTTCATGTAAACTCACCAGCATCCGTCAAACAACAATCTGTTCATTGATGGCATCGCCACCCAACAAACCAATTTAGTGGTAAGTTCCAAGGGACAGGGCAGGGCAATGGGTGATCAGTCTCACAAGTTTTTTCTGCAACGTAACCAGTTCGTTTGCCTGGCAATCATTAATTTAGTGAACCATAACATTCCGTCCTTCTAACTGATACTGAATACAGACCATTCATTGAGTCTGTGTTTCCTCTAATCTGTTTCTTTTGTCATCGCTAATGATACATGGCAACACCTTTCTCCAATGTAGGAGAAATTTTTAAGATTTAGCGCCTGTGCTGTTATGCTTTACGTGGAATATAATTTCAAGGGCTTAAAAGGACAACTGCCCATTAGCATCAATCAGTTTAATCCACACGTCTCTAACGGCCCAGCCCCAGCGCTATGTCCCCATCTCACTTGAGCCAAATCTCCGACCTACATATAGTGGCATATTATATTATCCACTTTGTCCCTGGCATCTCAGTCGTATAGTTTTCAAATGCATCACATTATATTTAACTCGAAACCCACATTTTGAAATAACGGAAACTCGCCCCCCTTTTCTATGCAAAACTCAATTCTCTATTGAATTAAGCCTTCTGCCTTATAGTTTTCAAGCACACAATATCCAAATGCCAACAATTAGTGGACGGCCACAAATTCATTCACCCCTGGACCCATCAGAACAAAAAAAACATACGCTATTGCTTTAAACCTATTAAAAACATTGGAACTGAAGCAATGTGAATTAAAGCCACATACTGCATAGGTCAGATGCTGGCAATAGTCCTCGTTTCTTGTTATTGTCTGGAATTTCTACAATGTACATGTTCTGCAGTGTGTTTCCTAGATGACTCCATACAAAAATTATCAAAAAGATTTGCCTCAAGAAAAAAATGTTTTGCTATATAAGTCTACTCATTACAAGATGACATCTTATCAGACCTTTACGTATTTGCAGAACTAAAAAGGACATCGCTGATGATTTTAGAAACAAAAATTAGAAGGCTGTGATTCGATACCCAGGAAAAAGAGGAGAGGCATCAAAAGAGCGGGCCTCTCCTCAAAAGAGCAGGCTCAAGCCTCCATTCTCCAAAGGCTGTCCTCATTAAATTACTCCATTTGATTATGAGAATTTACAGCATAAATAGGCAACTCGGGAGCTGCAAATACAGACCTGCCCAACAAGGGTTCAGGAGATACAGCCCTTTCAGGGGTTATCTGCTTAAGTGGCTGTGGACCCATAAGAAAGAAACTTTGGGAGTTGCCTACTGATGCACCGGACACCTCTCCAGAGATCTCTCTGTGCTTGCCCATTAGGTGAAATTCAGAGAAGTGGTTACCCCAGATGTCATACGTAAATTTTTTCTGAAGCTCAACATTTTCCTTCGGTTTAACTGGTTCCTCTTTAATGGCTTTGAATCCTGGAGCCCGAGCAGGCGGTGCAATAGTAGAAGATGGGCCCACACATGGTGAATTACCTACAAGACCTGGGGCACGCCATCCTGTGACCGGAAATGTGGCAGAAGGCAAAAGAACAGGCCTGCTCCTGACCAGCTTTACAGGTGCAGGATGCTTCTCAGGAATAGAATGAGACGAACTGGTATCATCGCGCTTGAAGGAAATAGCAGATTCTTTTAAACTTGCTTCACCAGAAGTCTTGAATCCATGTTCCTTCTCATTTTTCCTCTCTACTCCACCTTCAAATGCATGCTCAAGACCTTCAAAGGAATTCTCAACATCAGATGAGAGGGGCCATGAACGTTTAAGTGTGAAAGATGTGACAGGAGACAATGGAGAAGATGGTGTAGAATTGCCACTCTGACTACTTGAAACTTCAAGCTTTCCAGTTAATCCAGGACCATGAGCACGCCTCTTTCTCCTCCTCCCTCTTTCTCTCTCGATTCTAACCATGAGTTTACCACTTTGTGGTGACTCCACAGCAACAGCATTCTCACTTACTTCAGTTGACTTTGACTTAGCTACTGAAGAAGATAGCAAAGTTGTTTCCTTCTGGTGGTCTAAGCAGGTGGGAATCCCAGCATGTTCACCTTGTATCTTTTTACTTTGTGTAGTACTGAGTTCCTGAATGCCATTCAGATGATCAGCATATCCTGCGACAAAACCCATCTCTGGCTTCTCACCTTCCTTGAGTAACCTGATATTATTCCAACCATGTCATTCCACAATAAGAATCAAGATGAAAGCAGCACACCCAGCCAACAAAATACACATTCCCTCACCCATAAGTGAAGTGCATGCTAAAATGGCAATGTAAGATTTCTAAGTAATTAATTGGAGGAGAAAAGGCTTAGATGTACACGAACCTGGCATTTCTCTGCTTACGATGTGCACGGGAAGTTTTATCAATCCTGCCGATGGTAGAAATAACATTCCTCTCACTCCTGGATGAATATTCACCTGTGCTTGAGGCCATTGTTTGGGGAAGAATGCGGAAAAATATGACAAAAGTTATGGTTGCAGCAACCAAGATCACCAACACCACTAGAAAGAGTTTCATAAGCAGCATCCAAAAAATTGTTTTCCTGCAGAGGTTAAGCATACTAGCAGGGAGGATGACCTTCATGGGGATCACAAGGACTCCAGCAGCCATTGCGAGCTCAAGATCTCTGTTAACCACAGAAGCTGAAAAATCAGCCTGAAACGAAATCAGAAGCCTAATTGACTCCCCTGGTTTGAGAGCAAACCCCTTGCATGTTTGTATCATAAATCCATCCAACCCACAAGCAATTCCTGAGACATCAAGTCTTCTCACCTCTACAGCCAGATCCCCAGTGTTTTTCACATATATCTCTTTTGACAATGGTTGAACACAGATAGAGCTGCTGCCTTGGAAGCCCAAAGGGGATGCATTGGGAGGACTGGGCACCTCAAGGTTGAATTCCAGATGATGGACAGGTTCAGATCCTTCAAGAAGGACGAGTGAAAGTGAACCACCAGATCCGCGCAAATGCAACCACTCCACACCTGAAAGATTGTTTCTTATAAGAGCTGAACTTTGCCATGTGCATCGATCAGATGGATGAAACACAATTGGCCCCAATACAGCCCCGCTATATGGGTGGACATAGGCTTGTGTTACGGCAGCCTCCATTACGGAGAACCCATCTTTGTTTGTGATGTAATCATGATCAAAACTACTAGATAGAGGATCATATAATGCCTGACTGGAACCTCTGCAATGATCAATAATTGATCCTGAATTCAGGACAAGCTGCATTATTACTGGATCTCCACTAGGGTTGTTCACATGGATCCATTCAGAATGATGACTTCCAACCTGAACCATTGGAAAAAGCAACTCATGATCCTCAAGGATAGACATGCCATTTGAGATGCCCTGTGATCGCCAGCTTCTAAGTATTAGCTCATCTGCTTCTGCAATGTCTGAGACCTTCCACTGCAAATTTGTCGTGAAGGACAGAAAGGCTATCACAACGATTTACTCATAAATGAGGGAGGGGAAAAGGTAGCCCAATCTAACACTAGTTCTGAGAGAAGCTTGAAAGATGTAGCCATTGAAGATTATGCTACACAAAAAACGAATTATACAGAATCCTAGCAAAAAGATAACAAACCTTGCACAGCCAATTGATAACTACGTTGTTTGTCCTATCAATTTGCACCTATTACCAATGTTATTTCAAGCGACTCAGCAAGCATGATCAAACACCAAGTTTGTTGTCGCTTGATTGATTTCTAGCTTTAGTCTCTCTCTTCATGAAGTATATCACTCACAAATAAAGAAAAGGAAAAAGTAGCAAGCATGAGACAATCTGTCCAGAAAGTCATCATCAACCTAGAGAATGACTTGCAACATCATTTTCTTTGCAAGTGGATCGTCCACATTTGATTCACTCATCATTGAGAGCACAACTCCCTCCCTAGTCCTAACCCATCCACATTCCACAAGCATTTTCACCTAGTTTTGATGTAAAGGACATCCCCAAATGCGGTTCCAGAATTCTCTATTCTTGTTCTATATTGCTGAAGACCAAGTCCACAAGCTCAGAACGCAACAAATTCAATCCTGCATGCCTACAAACACCCATAATAATTGCTAAAACGGAGGAACCATCAACATTATCCGACATCACAGTGCAAGTCACCCATGAAGTACCAATGTATTCCACAGGACCCAGAAATACAATCTGTTCAATTCAGATGAAAAGTCGTATAAAAAATACTCTCATCAAGCAGCTTAAGCGGGTTGGGGAAAAAATGGGAAAAAATATGTTCTGAACTGGTGTAACGCACTAGCGAGCAACACATAATTTCAGTAAAATCTTGGGAGATGATCAGATAGGATGATCTATAGAGATGATATCAGCCATAAAACAAATAAAGATAAAATAATAACCTTTTAAGAGAGAAGAATAATGGTTAAATTATTAATTTTATGGGTAATGGATTCAATACTTACCATAAGCATGGAGGCTCCCTGTTTAGCCTTTGATTTTTTAATTTTAAAACATTTTTTAAAATCCAAACCATTTATCATGTTTCTCCATGTGTATTTATTTATGATTCCAAAAATTACATGTATTGCAAACTTTCATATACTATAGTTACACTATACATTTTTTCAAAAATTTTGAAGTTACATATTCTCTCTCAAAAGATATTATTTTTACAAGATATAAATTTCTAATGAAAATTATTTTTGATGGAACGATAAAACAAGATGTGTTAAACAGGATAAATGGTTCAGATTTTTAAAATATATTTTCTCGAATAAAAAAAAAACCAAAGGTAAGCATAGAGCCTCTAGGTAAGTATTAAATCATTACTCTAATTTTATACATTAGTATATTAGCATGTGAAAAAGTACACCTAGGCATGGTTAGATGCCACTTCACATAATTTAGTAGGATTTTAAAATCCTAGATTTAGAAAGCATTTGATCCACAAGCTTCCTAGGTTTATCATTGAATTTTTCTTTAAAAAAAAAAAGTATCAATGGTACCCTTGGACAGCAATCCATTCTCCCAAATATGATGGCCAACATTAACTTTTCCGAGCAGGAGTCCCCATGATGTTCTAGCCATGTTGTTAACCATTGGATGCATTCATATGAAGTGGCCCACAGGGACCAGTCAGTAAAACTGCATTGATGTCAAATAAAAAGGCCTGTTTAGGGGTGTAAATAGGCTCAAGTCTCAAGCCGAACCCAACTAAACAGACTCAATTTATGATAGCGCTGGTTAGGCCTTTTTTCTGAAAAGAACAAAAAAAAAAAACTAAACCCGATTTGGACTGACCCAATTTCGGGAAATGGGTTGCTTGTGTTAGTTTGCTGTCAACCCGACCGACCCTAATTTTGTGTTACTACAAAATATTATATAATATCAAAAAATAGTCATTCAAGATCAACCATATTAACTATTACTTTAAGATTGTCTTAGAATCATATAATATACAGGCAATAGCTAGGCATCATTGCTTTGAAATAAGATTCCTTCGCAATCGTGTTACCATACAAGTCATAGATTGGAAGGTATTACCATAAAAGGATTAATTTTTATTCTTCAATGTAAAAAGCTACATACCCCCGATTTCGACTGAACCAATTTCGGGAAATGGGTTGCTTGGGTTAGTTTGCTGTCAACCCGACCGATCCTAATTTTGTGTTACAACAAAATATAATATAATATCAAAAAATAGTCATTCAAGATCAACCATATTAACTATTACTTTAAGATTGGCTCAGAATCATATAATATATAGGCAATAGCTAGGCATCATTGATTTGAAATAAGATTCCTGGGCAATCATGTTACCATACAAGTCATAGATTGGAAGGTATTACCATAAAAGGATTAATTTTTATTCTTCAATGTAAACTTATATTTTAATTAAATTAAGCAAAAAATTTTAAATATTATATACTTATTAACACAATTTGTAAGCCAAACATAGATTTAATTTAGAATTGGATTAAAATTGAAAAAATAGGGTTGAATGTAAGATTGGGTTAACGTTGCACAAATAGGGGTTAGAGTTGAGAATACTTGTCTTGACCTAAGTTACACTCCTAACCCATTTGCTTCATTTTTTCCAGGGTGCTTATCCACCTTTTTGCTCCATTCCGCCATTTCTTCTTACATGAGCATGTTAATACTGTTGCTGCCTTGCAATCCAAATAGATGGTCTCTAAAATTAAGATTGAAGGTAAATGTTGACACCTCTCTAGTTAACAGCACAAACAGAACTGGTTCTGCAACAAAGTGAATGGAAGGAGCTCGTGAGGCATAAGGCTCCCACAAATGCTGCATGAAAAGGGTGATTTTGCTGAATTCAAACAAGAATGGTGCTCTAAGCAAATGTCCGTCCTTCAAGTAGATGTATCTTAGATTACTTCATTCTATATAAGTACAAGTATCGATCATGTCATATTGATGCAAGTTAGCCAAAAATTAGGGATGAAAATCGAGGCGGATCATACCTGGTCAAACTTTGCCCCACTCAAACCCTATTTTTTTAAAGATTGTCTAACCTTATTTTTTATACCAGGTCGAGACAATGAAGACCCGACTCTCATTTTTTCTCAATAGATCTCGGAACCTAAAATTCATACGGATATGCTTAAATGCACCTGGGTGCATTTAACCCATTTATTATTTTTTTTGAAAGTTTTTTTATGAAACTGTTAATCTAAGTGTATTTAACATATATATCAATTTTTACTATTTTTGAATATTTTATATTTTTTTGGATTGTTTAAAACTAATGGCATAAAAATGTCACTGATTTTAAAAAATCCAAAAAAAAATATCTAAAAATTTTCAAAAATGGTAAAAATTGATATACATGTTAAATATACTTAGATCAACAGATGTGTCAAAAAAATTTCAAACAAATGTAAAAAAATGGATATTTGCTCCCGGGTAAACAAAATCATATCCCAAATTCATATTAATATCGAGGAGATGAGTCCGGTAGAAAATGCGAGTTAAGGATGATAATTTTAAAATTTTGTACACTTATCAAATATAAAGCCATATCTATGTTAGACGTAAAAGTTGAGTGCTTCAACGTTTTACTAATTTATGAGAGTTAAACACCTTTAGCTCTATAGCAAAAGAATATTATTAAACCTAAATAATGTAACAAATTTATTAAAAAAAAAGTTAACAAAACATAAATAATTGAAAATTTCATTTGCAACTTGATTCAATATTCTAGGTTGAAATTTTAGGTTAATTTTGAATTTTTTTAACAATTTTAATTTTTCATTTAGAGCATGTTTGACAAACACAAACTTTTCCAACCAAAATTTTCGATCTCCACAACTCCCCTATTTTTTAATTATTTGTTTACATCTTCTCATACAGCTACCCTAGTTTTCAATTATTTGTACACAACTATCCATACAACTAACTTATCTATTTTAACTTTGTTCTCTTTACTCCTAATGACTATCTCTATCATATCACATCATTTTCTACTAATTCAAAAACTTTTATACCAAAAAATTTTGTACAACAGTTTTATCACTTCACAAACACACTCTTAGTCTAAATATTCATTTATATCAAACTTACATGTTAATTAGTATAAAACATAATTTTAAAAATTAAACTAGAGTGTAATTAACCATAAGTATAGTTAATCATAAATAATGTGAGGATTTTGAAAACAATGAGAATATAATTTAAAAATTACGGTTATAATTTTTAATAAATGAATATTTGCGAGGTGAGGTGGGATTTTTCGAGTTGGAACATAGTTGATTCACTCCAACCCTATTTTTTAATTCAATTTAAAATTTCTTACTCATCCCTATACTAAGTCATAAATATGTTAATTTTACCCGATCAAAAATGAGTTGGGTCAAGGGCAATCATGAGACGACTCGCCCTAATTCCCACCCCTACCAAAAATAACCTATTAGCAAAAATACCAAACTTGCCTCAATCTAACTTTCATTTTATGATTGGGGCACCCACCATAGATGACCAAGTACCTGATAGAGGTGTAATCCACAGAAGAGATAACAAGATCACTACCTCTACCCAAGTTTGAACCTTAGACCTCTCTATCCTAATATCTTATGCACATTCATGTCAATCGCTTAATCATCCAAAACATAAGAAAGTAAAATTGGATCAACATTGAATTCTTATTTACAAATGGAGCTGAAAAATCAAGTCAGCAATTTCAATTGTTGTCTCTTTTTTCATTTTTAAATCACTTACACATACATATCGGGCCCACTTCTATATAACCAGATTACATAGAAGCAATTCCATATAACCCTCTCAAATTTTAAGATTTTGATATTTGATCGAAAATCCAATCCATTCATTATAATGAACATCATTTGTTTAGTTATGAGATCAAGTTTCATTCAAATCCAATATAAGCATGGTTACATTAGCTCAAAAATAAGTACATTCATATGTAAATTAAGAAAAATTAGTACATCCATATGTAAATTAGGAAATATGCTTAAATCCATTTACATATGCATTGAAATGTAACGATACTTTATAGAATCATTTATCCATATAGTAATAATATTTTAAATGGTTTAAATGTTGAAAATACTGCTCAAAAATTAATATTTAGCATAAATCATTTAATTATGTTGATTTTACATATTTGTAGATGAGACCCATATATAGGATAATAGGATATTAGACAAATGAAAAGGTTTCCACCATAATATAAGTGATGCTAAACACAATAAAAGGAATAGATTTTTCATCAACTATCTAAATGTTGAAAATAAAAGAGGTTACATAAAAAAAGGTTTCATAGAAGCATCCTCACATATATATCTGTGGAAAATATTCAAGTGCAGACAGACCGCCGTAATTACGATACAATCCACCACAAAATGGGCCCCACATGTATTAAAATTAACATCTACCCACCCATTGTATTTAGAATTATTTATTTTGATAGCATACTAATTTTTATTCGAATCTAGCATGTGTATATGACTCATCTTAAATGGTACAAAATCAATGTAATAAAATAGTTTAACCTAAATATCAATTTTAAAATAGTCTTTTCAAAATCTAAATCATCTAAAGTATGTTATTCATATAGACAAATGATAGTATAAAGTATTTAATATGGTGCAATCCATTTCAAAATAGGCCCTGCACATATTAGAATGTTAAAATATTTTATACAATCATTCTAATATGTGTAGAGCCCATTTTCCAACGAATTCCACCATATTAAATATTTTATACAATAATTTAGTCATATAAAAATCATACTTTAGACGGTTTAGATGTTGAAAATATCACTTTAAACTTGATATTTACATTAAATTATTTTATTACGTTGATTTTGTGCCATTTTAAGATGGGGCACATACACATGTTGGATTTAGATAAAAATTGATATGCTAATAAAGTGAATAATTCTAAATACAATGAGTAAAGTAGATTTCTTATTCATGATCAAGCGGGCCCTACAATGCATAAACTGCACTATAATTACGGTGCAGTCCGAATGCAACTTGAATAAATTCCATATATATATATATATGGGCTCTGCTTCTACATTGAAGCAGTCTCGTGTAACCCCCTTAATTTGTAAGATATTAATAATTGATTTAAAATAAAATCCACTAATTGTATTTAACATCACTTATTTATCTAGAAGACCAAGTTTTATTCAATCAAATGTGCCATTGACCCATGTAACTCCTTTAAAATCTAAGATTTTGATCCTTAATGGAAAATCCAATCCATTTATTATATTTAACATTATTTGTTTACTTAAGAGTTGTCGCCGTGTGACCTGGAGGTCACGGGTTCGAGTCGTGGAAACAGCCTCTTGCATGCAAGGTAAGGCTGCGTACTATAGACCCAATGTGGTCCGACCCTTCCCCGGACCCGCGCATAGCAGGAGCTTGATGCACCGGGCTGCCCTTTTTTTTTTTTTTTTTTTTTAAGAGATCAAGTTTCATCTCCATCAAGTATGTTTATGGGCCACATTTGTTCAAATATATATATATATTCATGTGTAAATTATGAAAAACGCTTAGATCTATTTACACATGTATTAGAAGTAATAATACTTTATAGAATCATTTATTCACATAGAAATGATATTTGGATGGTTTAGATGTCGAAAATACTACTTTAAAATTAATATTTTAGCATTTTTCATAATTTACACATGAATATATACATTTTCTAACAAATGTGGCCCATAAACATACTTTATTAGAATGAAACTTCATTCCCTAGATAAACAAATTATGTTGAATACAATAAATGGATTAGATTTTCCATCGAAGATCAAAATCTTAAATTTTGAAAGGGTTACATGGGTCCACTTCTATGTAACTAGTAACCTAGTTACATAGAAGCAGAGCTTCATATATTATATCTATATATTGATGAATAGATTATGAAAAATGCTTAGATCCATTCGCGCGTGTATTAAAATATAATAATGTTTTATAGAATTATTTATCCACATAGTAATGATATTTTAGATGATTTAGATGTTTAAAAAACTATTTTACAATTAATATTTTAACATTGAAACATTTTATTACGTTAATTTTTTACACATTTATAAACGGAACCCACATACAGTAAAATTTTTAAAAAAAATAAAAGGGTTTCCAAGACGTTATAAATTATGTCAAATACAATGGATGAAGTGCATTTTCCAACAACCATCAGGATTTTAAAAATAGGAGTGACATAGAAAAGGTGTTTTATAAAAGCAGAACCGTATATATACACACGCGCGCACACACACACGTTAACTATGGTCTTAAAAATATATATGTCAACTAAAGCTTTAAAAAATTCAGAATACTTGTTTTCGACAAACTTGATACCAACCTACATGATCATTTACAACTAGTTGCAATTGCGGAAATTGCATCTGGCTATAATACATTTTTTTGAAGTTTTTTCATCTGGGCTTATTTTAAAATTTTTTGTCCAAACTTCGCCTATATCTTCTTCCCTAAGAATCTTGGCAATTTTTGGAATCTATTTGATATTTTATTTAAATTTTGAAAATGAATAACATCATTCTATCCATTTTGAAAATTTCATAATAAATTCCAAAAAATGGTCAAATTTCACATTGCTTTATTCATTTTCAAAATTCAGGTTTGAATACTAAATAAATTTCAAAGATTGCCAAATTTGATGGGGGGAAGATAGAGGTGAGCTTCAAGTGGATTTTAAAAATTCAAAAATTTAAATACTTGGCTGTTGGTTGGACTCAAAATTTTTGAGTCTGCCCATAAAATGATCATAGTGCTATTAAATTACATAATATTTAACTATTTTTGCACAAAGTAGATGCCTACACTCAAAACAGTGTTTTTGCACTGACACCTGAGATTTTTACTGACCAGCACAACACCAATCTCTTATGAAGTTACCTCCATAATATAGAATATTAACTGAGCCTGTAAGAATCTGGGCCCTGGGGCACTAGGATCCCTTTGTTGAGTTACTCTAGTGGTTGTGTTAGTGTGTGTGTGCATGTGTGATATTTATGCGTGAGGAATTACAGTTTCGACTAGAAATTTCTAGGAGTTGGAATATGCATAAACACTGGTATATTTTTATTTCTTAGGACATTAACAGGTTAGTTTAAAATTCAAATCCAGTGAAATTTACAAAAGGCCTCCATCCAGCATTCGTATAGCTAGGGTAAAAGTTAAACAGCAGGAAAAATTCAGCCAACACGCTGATATTGAAATCATTGGTGGCACTAAGCTGACAAGCTACATCTCAATTGCATAAAACTTCAACCCACAGTGCTTGGATTTTAATAAATTAAATTACAACTAAACTAGTGGGAAAGGGCATCAAAAAATAGTGGGAAAAAAGTGCAGTATGCTGCTCAAAAACCATTTAAGGCTATAGATTAAACATAAAATCTATCAGTTACACAAGTGTACCTTTATCAGTGAAGGTCCTTGGATAATGCTCTTTACTGATTCATTTCTTGCTGATTCTTCCTTCTCTTGATGAGAATCCAAACTCAAATTAGATGCAAAAGCATCTTCGGAGTGAATTCTGAAGCAGCTGCGAACTAAATCTTCGCAAGGAATTTCAGTATGGGGATCGCTTGAATCATTTGTTGCTATCAGTAATTTGCAACTTTTCCAATTTATGCTTGGAATTCCAGTTGAATAACTTCGAGAATCCCAAGTAGGAGTATAAACAACAACAGCAATGTGTGTCTCTGTTCCAGGGTAAAGTATTAGCCCTTCCATGTATTTGACCTGGAAAAGCTCCATGTTCTCTGTCACTTCACTTATTTTTACCACACTTAACAAATACGAAGCACTGTTTCTGAGAGACAGGGTGACAGCTACTGATCCCTTATCATCGCATGCCATGGCAGCATCAAGAAACACGGACACTGAACCACTAGGAGATTTGTATGCAACCCTGCCATGGATTTCTGCTTCAAGAGGAACTATAACTGTATTGATCCTATCTGATGAAAAATTGCGCAGCTGCAAGCAGAATGCGCCAGATGCTCTTCCATCCACATATGACATGTCTATCTCCATAATAATTTCTGTCTTCTGGGGACCGACTTCCCACTTCCCATAAGGCTTCATTCCCATCAACCGTAAGCCCGTCTCAGTTTTAAGACTCAACCACTCTTTAACACTAGATGAAGAATCAAGCTGATCATGAGCATGAGATGTGTCAACTCTACAGCCTACATGTGCATTGTGGGATGCATTATCACTACTGACTGAGACCCATGCTGCTATTTCCTCAACAAAAAGGTCATCATTGAAAGGATTGTGCAATGAAAGATTTTTTCTCAACCTTCCATCAGAAGAAATGTCAAATCCTAATATAGGTTGGACTCTGTAAGGGGACTCAATACCTACACCCTTTGCTTTTATCAAGAAACCTCCTGAGCTTGTTTGCAAGACCAGATGAGCTGATGATGGACCCAGCCATCTTGGTAAGAAAGCAAAAGCAATTGTAGAAGCCTCGCCGGGAGCTAAAGAAGCCTCCTCAAATTCATACGTATAGAATTGTGGGTCAGTGCTAAATGGTTGATAGATATGTAAAATGCTGTCATTGCATGCGTTTGCCACAGTTAGAAAAGCTAATGAAGGAACGTACAGATGATTTAACCCCCAATCCAAAAAAGGAGGACTTATAGAGACATGCAGTGATGATGAAACATTGAAAAGATATGATGCCGTTTCTTTGGCATTCGTATCTGATGAAGAAGTTTGCTTACTAGAGTTTTTGACTGAAACTCTTGGTGGTACTTTGCATGAATCATAACCATTGTGGTCAAAATCACCATCCGCAGGAGGCAACCGATAACTAGATTCCCACACTGAATTCAAATAACATGAAATTTTTTGTCCATTTGACAAAGCAATTGTGGCATGATCCACATTCCAGCTGAAGTTATTTTCCCTGATACTGTGCTGGATTGAAACTTCACTCAATACAGAATCATTGGAATTCTCAGATTCTCTGTGATGATCCTGGGCCAAAAAACCAGGCAATGTTGATGGAAAACAAAAAAGACCAGAATCCATACAGATACTCTTGATGGCAGAGTAGCCAGGTAAATTTCCTTGAGTATATGCTGAGTTAGCATTGCCAAAGAGTAAATCTTGAAGACTTGCATCATTACACGAAGCAGGCTGGCATGCATCATAATCCAAAGAATCCCACCACCCATCTGCACATGAAACAAAATTATTTCTCATGGCACAGGGCCAGCACACGACCAAGCATATTAACACACAAGACAGACACTGAACTATGTCATATCCTTTGGATGGCCAAAAACACCTGAAAAAAGAAATTGAAATCAAATTATTAGCAACATAACCTATTTATGAACTCATCATTAAAACTAGAAACAAAACTACGTGGCTAGTGAAAGAAAGCATAAAAATCCTTGTTCATTCTGCAAATGTTGGTAATAATAACTGTAACATTGATAATATGAAGTTCCAAATAACAATTTTAAAAAAAAAACAAAACATGTCATGTGATACAGAGGCAACTAGCAACATTGACAAAGCATGACTATGCATTGGGCAATTTCCATTTCCAACCAGTGCACTACATGACTGCCTCCATGGCCCATCTTGATTCCAAACAAGTATCATTTAATACACACTAACATGGGGCGCTCTGCTGCAGGCAGATGTCACAGGGCAGCCAATCCTAAGTACACTTGCTGTAAGAAGCCCAACTTCAGCTGAGAGTTTGCTTTTATCCAGTTTCTTCCATCGAACAAACAGCTTCATTGTCAGTCTGCCCAGTTACCGTATCACACTTCGGAGCAATTGCCAAATACGCTTTGCCACGTGTACCAGACAAGGAATCTAGCTGCAATTTATGCACTGCCGTGTGATACAGCCCGATTTAATGGTGGATACTGGATAGCAACTCCCAAAATTGAAGCTGTTGTCAAATGATAATCGCAAGCATTTGGTCCCACTTTCTGGTAATCCAGACCATTCACATCATACACTCAAAATATGGACATGAGCAGAATAAAGAGGAAAATCTGCCCAGCATACGACAATCCAAACCGTCCAACTGGAACTACAAATAAATTCGAAACCTGAAGACCAGCCCGACATGCATGCCCACCAGATTAACGACCGATGTTACAGATGATGGTTCCCACCTGCACCATCCCAGAGCCACCCAACGAAACAAGATGCTTCCTTTGGACTGAGCAGCATCGGAACTCCAATCCAATACAAGAAAACAGCTACTTCAGGGTCTTAACCATCGAGGCGAGGAACACCCACACCCCGGTTACTACTGCGAAAGACCCAAACATCGTATGCATCCAAGCGTTTCCAAAACCGGAGCAACCGACCCACCACAGGAATCTCAGCCATCCAAGCCTATACAAGCTCTACACCAGCTGAGTTACAGCAATCAAGCTCCAAAACAACACATCCAGGAGTGCAAAAAACAAGGAGGAAATAATTTCATCAGCCAATCACACACACGTCCGAGCTGCGTTCACGAGCAAACCCGAAAAATAAAACACGTCGAAAATCAAAAGCAACACGAACGAACAACGGCGGAGACGACATGTTACGTCTATCAATCATCAGCAGCAAGAACGGGAGACAGATACAGGGGATGATATACCGATGGAGCATCGGCAGCTTGACTGATGATTCCATCTTCCCATCTACCGAAAACACAACATCTGTAGGATTCTCCAGCTAGGGTTTTCTTCCTCCGTTATTGGGGCGGAAAGCAGGAGAAGAAAAGCCACACCTGAAAAGGCAGAGAGAGGGAGGGGTGGAAAACGAACGATAGCTTGCTGGTCTTTTTAAAATGACACTGTTGCCATTTCTTTTGGGTGAATCTGACGGGAGTGACTGCAGAACGGCGGGTATTTTAGTAATTTGGAGGTTTGTTGTGTCCTCGTTGAGAATTATCTAACACCAGGGATTGGGTGGGTTTGTTACTGTTTTGAAGCGCAGACGGTCCAAGGTCCAACCGTTTGTCCGTCAGCTAACAGCCCACCAGCAGATGGCCTTATCTTGTCCAATATTTCATCGTCCACGCCTTCCCTTAACAACACAACGTAGTAGTAGTAGTAATAATGATAAAGATTGTAGCTTCTGAGGTGCTAAAGAATAATGCGCTCTTAGTCATAAATGATGGCTAATTCCCAGATGAATGTAGCAATTGCCATTTGCTGAGTACATATGACTTATTGGACGGATTTGATGTTACATGCGAGTGGGAGGTGGATGGGTAGTTGGTGTCGATCGTACTGCAACTGTACATGAGCGGGGCGTTGGTAAAAGGTGGAATGCTTGGAACGGTGGGTTTAAGTCAGAGGCGATGGGAAAATCGATGACTTTTGTTCTGTTTGGGGCCTTGGGCGCGAAATTGGCGAATTTATTAAATGTGGCTTTGGGAACTTTGCGGGTGAATAAACGGTGGTGACTGCGTTTTTTCGTCTTTCTCGCCCTTGTGTCTTGGGTCCGCCCGTCCACATCATCACATGCTACGGGGACCGTTTTGTCCCTGTGGGTCGCGGATTCCGGGCAGCACGTGAAGGGCGGGTATGGCCGTACAGGATTTGGTTTACTGCTATGTTGTGTAAAATGTAAATAAAGCGACCTAGTAAACGGTGTATTTGAGAAATAATAAAAGTTTTTAATCAAACAATTTTTATATAAAAATTGTTAAATTGATAAAAGTAATAATGATATATAAAAAATAAAGTTAAAATATATATGTTTCTTGTACAGTAGTTATGTGTAAATGGTTAAAAAATATGATAATTCGTATAGAAAAATATAAAAAAATAATTAAAATATATATTAATTATGAAAAATAGAAGATATTTTATTGAAAAATTTTAGTTGATAAGTTTTATGCCCAACTAAACACACAGTAAGAATGTAAAAAATATTTTTAATAACTCGTATTACAATAAAGCACTTTCATAACTTTGATACAATAGATCAAATTTTCTATAACACCCCTACATCAAGAGAAATCTATTTCAAAAATATTTTTTAAAAAATAAATAATCATGTATTGTGATGGAGATAATCGTTAAGAGTGGAGAAAATAAACTAAAAATAAATAGAGAATTATATGAACATTTGAAATAAATAATTGAAACATATAGTTAATAATTTAAAAAATAGTAGTTAATATGTCAAATCATATTAAAATATGTAAGGTGATAGATAAGAAAATTTTCTCTTAGCATTTTTCCAAGCGAACCTAGAGGTCCAATTAGTAAGAGGGTACAAAATATTTGGGAAAATTTTCAAAATAAAATAATAATAATGTGGCAGCATACCGATAATGATTAATAAGAAAGAGAAAAAATAGATATGGCGAATATGTGGAATATTATGAAATATATTATAAAATAAAAATAATAATATTAAAAATATAGCAACATGTTAAGAGGAAGATAGCAGGTTTAGCCTTCATTTTCTTTATCGCCAATTGAAGTCGTTAATCAAAACCCAAGCCTTTGTAATACATTCTTCACACCTATGGTCTAGCTATTGAACTCTACAACATTATCAGGTAGTCCAAAATTTTTTATTTTAATTTTAAGAACATATCTTTTGTCCAGATGGTTGAGAAGATTGGTTAAGAGAACCACTTCTCATGGATCTTCTCTAAGAAAGATTATGAGCCTGCTTGGTTAGATAGTGTTATTTTGGATAATATATAAATATGAATGTAGAATTATTTGTATAAATATTTTCCTTATTACATATAAACAACGCATGATATAAATTAATTTGTATTTTTTATGCCACAAATCATGTTAATTGGGAGCTACTATTCTTCAAATTATTAGAAGGCATAGCTTGATTTGATTTCAACATTTATTGAGGAAATATTGAAATCAATCATAATCAAACATATAATAAATCATATGTATAAGACACGTATATTTACAAAGAAAATTCATTGAGAAGAGAAAAACCATGCAAGGGATGCCAATTCATTACAATAAACAAGTTACCAATATATAGATGTGATAACACGTGCTCATTCTCTAAACACCTTGCTTAAACTTATCACCAAGACACTTTAATAACTGCTTTTATCACACCTTGTTGATATGCTGTGAGACTAGGTATGCTTTTCTCATCATGTAATGTCAACTAAACCCCTTATATACCAGTCTCGTGTGATGTCTATTCAAAGAACTTTGGAAAATGATATGAATAAAATATATATACAAACCACAATAATAAAATCAAACCACAAAAACAAGAAGATGGTAGTGGTTCAGATCTCCCTATCATACTCTACTCTCCAGGTACAACGACTTGGGTTTCATTAACCAACTTTAATATATAAGTTGCAGTAATATAGTTTATTCAATTGTCTTCTAAATTGGTATCGAGCTCCAAGTAATACAAAATTTCACTTTGATTCACTTCTTCTTGGTTTGATCACTATCAACACCGAGACAAAACAAAATTCAAAATAAAAACTAAAATTAAACTGATTTTGCACATCCGCAGCAACAATATGTTCAACAACTGAATGACAACTCCAAGCTTTGGATCAATATAACAACTTTTCTTTGGAGATGACAACTATTCTTCAAGATTATTTTTTACAAATGAGCAATTTTGAATTCTTCAATCTTGAATGTTTCTTGAGGCTTTCATCCATCTCTCCCACATCCTCCTTTTAAATTTTGTTGAACTCTTAAAACATGACCTAAAAAATAGCTTAAAAGATCTCATTGTATATTTCGACTTCTTAAAATTTGCGTTTCTTCCATCCATAAAAGGTTGACCTTTTCTCACTGAAAGGTTAACCTTTTGCTTGCTCTAATTATGACAACGTTAAAACAACACTAAAAATGTCGAATTCTATAACCAAGAGGTAGACCTTTTCCCTTATTTTTTGCAGAATATGAAATTTGAAAAAAATTATGTATCAATCATATTAATCCACTCAAGATATTCATAAATAAATAAACAAATCTTAATTCAAGATTAAGCATATCTTAAACAGCACATTCCAAGATTATTCCAAGTATCCCAACAAGCATATTCAAATTTCAAGTTCTTATTTTACATCAATTATAATCCTAACACAATTAATGTTGCAAACTCAAGAATGACAATTCCACAAATACATCATTCATTTCAAAATCTCATATAAGATTATAGTTTCATAAAATCATTCAAAAACATGATTTTATAATATCAAAATCAATGATATAAAAACACATCTCTCGTCACCGTCAAAACCAATTAAAAAAGATGTTTAATATAAGTTCGCATATATGTTGGCGTTTATTGCTGCAACGCAAGTAAAGCACGTTAATTTTGCACTTTGCTAAATGCTCATTTCAACGATTGTTGATCCTAACATTTATTTCTCACACTTCATTTCGCTTTGGTCAACCTACGATTATTCTCACAAGGCTGGCATGTCTCTCCTTGACACATGAACTATTATTTAGTGGGTGAAATAAAAAGAAAAGAATTCGATAGCTCTTGTTGGTCCTTGACACTTCAATCCACATTTTTTTCTTCTTTTCATCTTGTCACATTTTAGACATTCAAACCATCTTTCCATTACGACCACACAACAACTTTAATCAATTCTCATATCGTGAGGTTCCTTTTTCATTTTAGTTTTTCATGTAGGTTTTGGAACTTTTGGGTTTTGTTTTTTCATATAAAATTATTTGTTTATTACTCTAATTTCTATCTAGACTTCAAAAACTTTTGTTGTACATTGTCTGTTTGACTTTGTATATTTATGACTTTATTGCATACAATATAAAATATTTTTATATAATGAATATTCTCTTTTTCATAAAGACACATAAACAAATGTTGCAAATATTTTTTATGATAAAAAATGTAAATTAAAAAAACCAAATGGGTGCATGGATATTGGTTCTTACCTATCCACAACTTGGATTAGATGATAAGCAAATGAATATATGAAATGAAAAAAGTGCGGTTATGTATTACATGTAGAAAAAACTGTATACTTATAAAAAAATAAAAAATAAGAAAAAATAGGTTGTTATTTGTTAAAAAGTAAGAAAATATTTGTAGCAAATAAAAATTTCATCTTATGCTCATCTCATTTAAACTTATCAAAATATTTAGGACGTCATCATAATCATCAAGGACTGAGATGTGGTATGAATAGGATAAAAATTTTCATTTTCAAACACACTTTTACACATTTAGGATAAATTTGTTTAGAAGAAAATGATAATGAAAAATAAGGAATGCAAACAAGTAAACATATAAATTAATTAAACATCTTACTTTTTTCATCTTTATCCTTATATTTTAATAAATTTCTCAAATTTTTACTTGCAACTATCATATCAATTTTTACTTTTATTTTCGCCATGTCATATTCATTCCTTACTCACACTCACAAGTCACAACCATACCAAACATACCCTTATTTTGCAAAAACCGTTGATAGCAATTTAAAAATCTGACTTGTTTGTTGTCGTGTGGGTGCATGAAATTGCGTATATTGGGCCACTTGCCAGTTGTGCATTGAATGTGTCCGCTAAATATTGCCTTTCAATGATTAGACGGATCTTTTGCTTCCAAATGCAACGTTTGCGGTTGGGGAGGGAAATCTAATGCCTCCTTGTGTAAATAATAATAATAATAATAATAATAATAATCCAATACCTTCCATTAAATAATAAAAGACGAAAAAACGTTAGATTCCTTGATGTTTGAGACAACAAGTGAGCTTTTAATAATAATAAAAGTGGACTAATTTATGATTTCCGTAGGCCTTGAAATACAATTGCTACCACGCCAAGGTTAAGCAAGCAGCTCAAGCGCGCGGCCGTTTGCCTGTTTGGCGATTGATTTGACATTGAGTCATGACGTGTCGGCGGTGCCGCAGCCAGCAGAAAGACGTATGTGGCCCAGGAATCTTCAAATTTTGATTAGAATCTGATTTATAAGAATTGAAAATTCAATACTCGAATGCGGACCCAGATGGCAATTTTATTTCAATCTGATTTTTTTTTTTTAATATAGAAAATCTTTTTTTTCTAATGAAGTGTATTTGTAGGCCACCTGCATGCCATTTGCGCATGAGTTCTACCCACGCGTCAGCACTCTTAGGCCTGTTTCTCCCGGCTGTGTCAATTTTAAGCAATGTTGTCAGAACCGAACCGGTAAAGAAATTGGTCTAGTTTGAACCGGTTCGGCCGGTTAAGCAAACCGGTTTGAACCGGTGACGTCAGCATGACATATTTATGATGTCATAAATATTAAACTATTTTTTAATTTTAAATAAATATATTGATAAAATTATATTTTCATAAATTCTAAATATATATGTTAGATTTTAAGAACCATAATATATATATAAGTACAAAACATGCATGAAAAAATTAATTTAAGTATATTTAATATATGTATTAGGTTTTACTATTTTTGAAAATCTAAATATTTTTCATTTTTAAAAATTAGTAGCATTTTAATATTTTAAATTACTAAAATGTTAAAAAACTGAAAAAATTAAAAATATTTAAAATTACTAAAACTTAATACACATAATATACTTAGATTAATAGTTGTATTAAAATTTTTAAAATAAATTAAAGCAGTACACTACATTACTACCCATCAACTTTCTATTTTTATATCTCATTTGTACTAAACCATGTTTCGTCTATTGGTTGTATCAATCCCGTAGCCTCGAAGTCGAACCCCGCCGCCTCCGGTTGTATCAATCCATTTCGTCCATTACGTTTTGCCATTCGAGATTTCTCAGTTCTACTTCTGCCCTTTTGCGCCGATGTCTTGACCGGGCAGTGGGTGTCATGTGAGTGGGCGACGGGCGGCGAGCGTCGTGCGGGTGGACAAGCACGAGAGAGAGGGCAAGCGCAGGTGTCGGGCGAGCTAACGACGGGGACAGAGCACACAATAGGTTTCTCCTTCGTGGTCAAAAGGGGGAAAACGAGAGAAGGGCGATCGGTCGTCGGGACAGCAGTGGATAATGGGTATTTGCTTTTTGGTTTTTAGAATGGGCTACCCTGCTAGTCGCCGGAAATAGAGGTCGCTGTCTGTTGGTCGCCGAAAATGGAGGTCGCTGTCTGTTGGTCGCCAGACGCCGATCGGATGAGGGAAAGATGGCGAGTGATGAGGAATCAGCTAGGGCAGGCCGGCAGGGTCGCTGATTTGGGGGCGAGGCCGCGAGGGAGGACGACTGACAAGCAGCCGAAGACGTCGATTTCTTGTTTATTCGTCGAACCAGTCGAATACGGTCCAACCACGACAGCCGGTTCAACGGTTTGAACGGTTTATTGCAATTGAACCGAACCGCGTCCGTTCGAACCGGAATTTGGGCCAGTTCCCGGCCGGTCCGGTCCGGTTTTAACAACACTGGTTTTAAGGATTCCATTTATATTTTCTTATTCAAATTTTATACATTATGACAAAGATTTTTCCTAAAATACCCCCACTCACAGAAGGAAGATAACAAATAACCGTTCTTACTCGTAGGGGAGCACACCAAGGGAACTGAACCCGCACCTACCTACAAGGAACTGATGACGCAGACCACCAGAGCATCATCCCTAGTAGCAAAGATTTAATCTTTAATAGGACTTAGGTCCCCCATCATGAAAATGGTGGTAAATTGTGGACATGTACTCCATTCTTGTTTTTCAATCCATCATTTTAACCACTCAACAATTATATTTTTAAAATTTGCTTGAATATTTTAATTATTTTTCATCTCAGCTATCATATTTATTTTAATTTTATCTCTATTACTTTATATCAATAACACAATTTCAAAAATATTTTTTTCCTCACTTCCACCGAATCTCAAAATCCTATTAAAATCCACATTATCAACATATCTCGTAAAGTATGTTCGAGCCCCTCTGAACATAAGAGGTTATGATAGTATAAAGTTTAGATCCAAGTTTTATCTCTCATGAGTATAAGTGGGAGTTAAATGTCTATTTCAAACGATATAAGTTTTTTTAATAGAATCTAAGACGAGAATGTAATAATATGTATTGAAAATGAAAAAGTTATAATGAAGATATAAAAAGTTGTATTGAAAATGAAAAAAATGCCTTGAAAATTTAAAAACTATATTGAGAATTGAGATAAAAATTCTATATAAGAATCATGTATCATTTAAAACACCCCCAACCCATTGTTGCAAATATTTGTACAGACAATTTTTTAGCAATACAGTACTCGGATCTCTCTATCCCCCTCCCCTCCAACGCGGCTAGGGAATTGGGATAGAGTGCTTCATTTTCATCAAAAAAAAAAAAAAAAAAAACTGAACTTTAATCACCCTTGTGATTTATGAATGTAACTGAATATAATATCAAATTTCATAATGTACAATAAAAAATTTTAAAAAAGGAAATGACTTCTAGGCTTTTAATGCAGAATGAGAATAAGCAGGTCAAAGCAGACCCTTAAATGAATTGACAGCCAATAATCCATGATATGAGAATCATTTGTGAGGTGGTCGCATTCAGTCACACCGCGCAATTAAATTGACTTAATGGTTGGTCGGGCCGGAATGTTGGTCCCCGTGTGTTGGACGGTTGGACCTCTAACTGAAATTCACGACGTTGATTTTTATTTTTAGCCAGAGCCCAGCGCTCATGGCCGCTTGTTTATTCTACACGTTTCCCGCGTCATCTTGGTGTGCAGCAGTGCAGGCGCAACCACAAGCATTGGGCCCGGCCTCAAACCGTGTCGACAAATCCATCTTAGAGTCAGACCTCGATGAAAATAGTAGGTCGAGTTTATTCATTAAAACAAAAAAATTACTCACCTTCACCATACTACAAATGTAGAAACAACATTATCAAAAAAAAAAAAAAAAGGAAACGACCAATTGGTTTAAAATAGAATATTCGTGTCTAACTAAAATTTGTTTGATTTTCCTTTTTTAAGACTGTGTGGTGAGATTAAAAAAGGGGAAATTTTGCGGGAAAAAAAGGGAGAGCCTATTTGCATGCACAGCGATAAGGTTCTGGCGAAATTGCAATCATGACAAGGGGCTTGCAAAATTTTCATGATTGAATTTGCGCAAAGACCTATACCTCTTATTTTAAATGATGAAAATATTATTGTAGATAATAAAATGAAGAAATAAAAATTCCTTTAAATACCGAAAATTTAATTTTAAAATTTTCTTACATTAAATAAATCTATGCAATGCGAAAAATATTCGAAAAAAATAAATTTTGTTAGAAAAAATTTAAAAGCATTTTCTGGTGTTTTATTTATTAAAATATACAACAATACCTACAAAATACCAAAATCACACTAGTTACATGTTCGCAATTTAAGGCTTGTAATTATGTCAATAAATTTAAGATAAAAACTTATGCAAAAATCATAGAAGTCATGACACGTGTATGATTTTTCCAAATCTTGTAGGTATGCACATAAAAACTTCAGTAAAAATAAAGATAAAATAGATACAATAATCATATAAAAATATAAAAAATAATTGAAAATAACAATAGTAATAGTAGCAGTAAAATTAAGACATAACATATTATAAGAAATGTGGTGCTTGAGGTATGAAATTTTTAAAAAATTCTTGCCAAACATACTCTAAACCCTTGTTAGAAACGATGAAAATACTTTCAAAAATAATAAAATGAAAAATAAGAAAATTCCTTTAAATATCAAAGTATTTAAAAATTATCACATTAAATAAATCTATCGAACGTGAAAAAATATTTGAACAAATAAATTATGTTAGTATTTAAAGGCATTTTCTTATGTTTTATTTATTAAAATACACAACAATCGTATAAATGTCAAAGAAGTTATTTTTTGTGAATGTTCTTCTAAGTGAGGAATGTTTTTTAAATACAAAATCTTTTGATATTTTAAGAGTATTTTTTCTGTTTTCTATTTTATTATTTACATATATTTTCCCATTTTTAAAAGGAGTTTAAGATTTTTGTGTATGTCCACGATTTTAGACAAAACATATGCAAATTTTGCGTAACTCATGATATGTATGCAATTTTCACTCAAATCTTGTAAGTATGGATGTAAAAACTATATCAAAAACTAAACATAAAAGAGATAAAATAGTCGTATAAAATATGTAAAAAATAAATAAAATATATAAATACTAATAATATGGCAAAATAAAGACAAACATGTAAAAATTTGTCACATAAGTGCGAAGTTTGTTAAAACATCTTACCAAATATACCCTTATAGTTGAAAAGAGTGCATGTACTATTATAGTTACTTTGGAAACTACTAAATAAGCCCTACATTGGTGCTTAGATCAAAGTCTAACCTATTCTTATATTTAAAATATTATTTAACTAGAATTCTAAATTTAGTAAAAATAAAAATGTGTGTTGCCGATCTGAAAAACGTTTACAATAAACATAATAAAATTTTTCGATTCATATATCTGTTTAAAAACTATATGTTAAACATCTATATTATCTAAAATATTTCATGTATAGTGAACTATACAAATATTATTATATTGTAGCATTTTAAAGTATATACATCCCACTTAAGACCATGATTGAAATAATTTCTATTGTCTTGGTAAAATAAATAATTTTAAAGAATGTGGCTGACAATATTGTGATTTCATTATCAATAAAGCCCTAATTAGCATACTTGTACTAAAAATCCTGGTGGATGCATCGAGCCACCATTTGTCATTGAATTTTATTAATTTTTTTATGCGTGAGGTACATTTACATAAGGCGTACGTAGAAATAACTTGGCTAGGGGCACATTGGACATTTGAGCCGCCCATGGTTTTAGCTGCTGGATGGAATTGCGTGGACGTGGATCAGTGTGGCCGTAGTTGTGCTTGTTGATTAGTGTGCTACATCAGTTAACATGCTAACCATGAGGGGTGATTTTTTGCGTCCGGGCTAATGGGCGTTTTCCTGGGACCGCTGGCTGTGCGCCGTCGGATCACGTGGAAGGTGCGATGAAGCGTGGAGACATTTTAAATAAATGTCCCTGCAAAATGACTGCGAGTCTGCGTCTTGAAAATCAACTAAAAAGTATAATTTTTTTAAAAAAAGAGTTCCCTCTGAAGCCCGCCTCCCTTGCCGGTTGGCCTGGCGGTGATACGGACATGAGGACAGATACAACGCGACGTGCCACGAACTGCTGGGCAATAGAGGACCGCTTGGCGGCGCCCGCTTCTCTTGTCCGTCCGTTTCGCACGATTCGCAGGGAGAGGACCGTCATGCACCGTTGATTTCCTTGGCGTTTATCCACGTGGATCTATTGCGGGCCCCGCTTCAGGGTTGCAACGCCCTTGGCTCCTGTTTTCATTGATGTGAGCCGGCCCTGGGACCGACCGCAGACCGACACATCTGGCAAGTCGGCGCCACATCGCTGGCGCAGCCTTTGCGCAGTCGGCCACGCGGACCCCAGACGACTGGGCTCGCTCTCATCTATTCGCAACTCCGAGGGTCTGGGACGCGGCTGCCTCACTCTCGTAAGTCGTAACTCATAGAGGGTCAGGGGCAGGGTCAGTTCACAACGGCGGGTAACACATTGCCTCCATTGCTCCGAACAAACCTGGGCCAATATGGAGTGTGTCCGGTCATAAATGAAAAATTTTAAAGAGTAAAAGTTGTTAAATGATATGATATGATAGAGATAATGATGAGTAGTAAAGAAAATAAAATTAAAATAAATAAGTTAGTTGTGTAGACATGATTAAAAAGTAGGATAGTTGTATAGGAAAATGTGAAAAAATGATTAAAAAATATGATAGTTGTAGGGAGTGAAAAGTTTTAATTTGACATTTTCTATCAATTGTCAAACACACTCATGATATACTTACTCAATCAAAACCTCGTGTCATCTACCGTATCCCATTTAAGCGTCACCTCTGTCTAGATAAATTTTTTTTACACTAGGAACCTGAAACAACGAGCCACTTATTTATTTATTTATTTTTCCTTTTGAGTCAAAACAACAAGTCACTTGACATGACTAGGGATGTTAACGAATCGGGTTTAACGGGTTGAAGTCATATTCTAATCATAATTCATTAAAAATATCTCAACCCTAATCAGTTTATTAACCCATTTAAAAAACCTCAACCCTAACTCATTTACAACTCATTTAACAAACGGATTAGCGTGTTGTTAATGGGTTGTCTAACAGATGACCTGAAAGTTTAGACTTTAGTAAATGATGATCCCGCAGAAAAAGACAAGAGTATTTTCGGCGCAGGAAAAATGAAAATAGGGCACTAATATGAAATGGAATTAGGGCAATAGCAGAAAAATGAAAATTAGGTGACGGGGAAAAAGACGTAGGGAGAAAAAATAACTAAGGAGTTTACATTTATATATAGAACTTTAATAAATTAAATGAGTTAAATGAGTTGAATAGGTTGAATAGGTTATATGGGATAAACGGGTTATCAAACGAGTTGATAGGTTATACAATCTCAACCCTAATCCGTTTATTTAATTAAACAGTTAAACGAGTTAACAAATTATAACCCATTTATTAAAAAATCTCAACCCAAACTCATTTATAAAAGGGTTGGACAAGCGGGTTGACGGGATGGGATGACCATGACCATTAACACCCCTAAACATGACAGATAACAAGTTGGAAAACTCCACTGCACCCTTCAAACGTCATGCCCTAGCGAAAGAGAAAAAATAAAAAAATAAAAATCGAGACTCGACATTTTTAAGTCTTTCCACTGAGACCCCGTTTAGATGAGCGCCGCACGGCAAAACCATGAATTTGTATTCGAAGGGATGTACACCAATACTATCTCGGCCTTGAATTAGGGAAAGAGGGGAAGTTTAGAAAAAAACGTGTATTAACGACTACTAGGAGTTGTTAAAGAAAGTGGTTTGCGGATCAGACCAGTGTGAGGATTTTCCCTAGGGAATATTCTATCCCTCCTGTTGCCACGTGCCCATACAGCCCTCCGGCCTCCGTCAATCTGCACCCAGGAGCAGTGTTTTAAAAGCCAGGCCGGACCGGCGGGCCTTGAGCAGCTGATCCCGGGTCCGGTTTGCATGCGGGTTTCTGGAAATTTTTTAAAAAACTGGTTAAACCACTAGTTCAGGTTAGAATGTGACTGGACCACCGTCCGGTCTTCAAGCTGATGAGAGAGAGAGAGAACCCAAAAACGTAGAAAGTCTACACAAACTTTTACCATCGACTGTTCCCGCGCAGCTTTGTTTTTCTTTCTTCAACGAATATCCATGCAATTACGTCATTAGCATTTTGCAGTTATTTACATTATTTGAAAAAATAGACTAAATACTGAATTTCAACATTCGATTGTAAAATAATTTTCTCTAGTTTATATTTTTATTGCATATATTTTATATCATGCCTATAAAATTTAATTATTTAATATTTTAAATAAATTATAAAACTAGCATTTTATAATTATTTTATTATTAATATCACTGTTTAAAACTATTTGAACAAACAGTCATATAAATAGATATAAAAACGATTCAACTCAGATCTTAGTTTTAAAAACACTGCACACGAGTGTGTGCTCTTTTGGAAAAGCGTATGCCCTTATCAATCCGGGTCCCATCTACACCCGCATGCAACGCAAATGTTGACTCGGATTGGGGGCGGGCGCCCACTGTCCTCCTCGCAGGCAGTGTGCGTCCCTGGCGCGGGGAAGCGGAGCAGGAGGAGTGCATGGTAGCGTCGCAGTGGGACGAGGAGCCGATCGTCCTTATCCGAGTTTCAGGTAGATGAGGTGCAACATTTCAAGCGGAGAGGGAGGAGTGCATGGGCGCGTGGCAGTAGGACGAGGAGCGGACTGTCCTAATCGGAGTTCAGGTAGATGAGATGCAGCTTTCCTGTATCTAGTTCTGGGATGAAATCTACCGAATTTCTATTTTGTGTTGTTGCCTCAGCCAAGAGTAACGCTTGGTTTGGACTCGGGCCTGTCCGCGAGGGTGAGACTTGAGTGGAGTGGGTACCGGCCACCTCACCTCGTGCCGTATGCGATGGGGTAGGCAATAGGGACTTCTAGTTCCAGGCAGGAATTGAACTCTGATTGGATTGTGGTGCGTGAAATGTTTGCCCCTTCCGATGGCACGTACCCGTGCTCCCTCTCTTCCCACGTGATATGCACGCCTACCCGTGCGTGTCACGACACGTTAAAAGTTCATGCTTGCTGGAAATGGATTCGATCGATCGAATTTTCCGCTGGGAGTCGAAGGGATTAGTTTGGCAACCCAATTGGCCAATTCCATCCATTTCTAATCCGACGATTCAGACAACCAAATTTCTGAGATAGTCGATACCACACCAACCCTACCCCAGCGAACACAGCCCAACTACAAAATTCGGCTCAGCTTACAATGGTTATAAATGACTTTAAAAATTTTCAACCTAACTGTATTTTATGACCAATGAACATACATTTTAATTGAAATTACATTTGTGAATTAATTCAAATCTATATTCAGAACTATAATTTCAATGGGTTTTAGCAAATCTCATACCAGAAACACCCAAGTGCAAGAACCCATTTTATTTTTTTGAAATTTTTTTATACAACTTTAAATTATTAAAATGTTGTTGTTTTAATAAAAAAAGACTTAAAAAATGATAAAATTTGATACGTATGTTACATATACTTAGATTAATAGTTATATAAAAAAATTTAAAAATAAAAATAAGTTAATTATATCTAGATGCACCGAGGCTAAATGGACCTAGGTGCATTTAGCTTTGTATTTGTGACACGTTTGTTAAGTTCAAAGACTTTTCAATTAAAATTTTTTCACTCATTACAAATATCTTATTTTTTTAATCATTTTTTCGCGTCTTCTTATAAAACTACCGTGCCTTTAATTGATTTTTATACAACTACATATAAAATTAATTTATCTATTTTTACTTATGTCTCTTTATTTTTCATTATTACCCACATCGTATTACATTATTTTCTATAAATTCAAAAACTTTTATACAAAAATATTTCATCTAAAAGTTTTATTACTTCCTAAAAATACCACTAATATAAAGAGGAATGATTCTGTCAGCCCAGGCTAAACAAATGTCCTGCTTAACCAACGTTGAAAAATTCATTTACAACAACTTTTTTATCTTTTTTTCTTCATGAACTTGTTATCTAAGTATATTTAATACCTAAACTAAGTTTTACCATTTTCGGATATATTTATATATATTTTTTAAAATTTCTAAACATTTACTTATATATATGTATTTAAAATACAAGTCTTTAAAAATCTAAAAAAATATATAAATATATCAAAAATTGTAAAATTTAGTTTGTATGTTAAACAAACTTAGATAAAGAAGTGCATAAAGAAAAAATAAAAAATTTATCGTAAATGCATTTTTTTATATGGGCTAAGTGAAGCGTTTGCTTAGCCCGGTCTAATAAGATCAATCCTCTAATAAATATACCTTATATACAATCTAAATAATATTTTTAGATATTTAAGCATTTTATATTATTTACAGTTATGTTTACAGTATGTTTATCATGTTTATATTCCCAATAAGTTATACTATTTTCATTTTCATCTATGTTTATATTTTCCTTTTTCCCTTCTTATCTTATTTTCAAGAAAGTGCATTTTCTTATATAAATATTATATAAGGGCCTAATCCTCTTAGGCCGGCCATAAATCTCATTTTTTATAAATAGGTGACGGAAAATTACTCCAATGCTCTAGTGTTTAAAAATTAAAAAATATACAAATACATTAAAAAATGATAAAACTTGATTTATACATTAAATACGCCTAACATGACATGATTATAACCACCTTGACTAGCGCATGTAGCAGAAGATATATCCCCTTAGGCTAGCGACTTAGGTTCGAAACCCGGTGTGGGAGTTCTGTCTACCTTTTAATATCTGAGAGCGTATAGTCTCTCCTGTTGATATTTGGGAGATCATAGTCTCTCTATTGACACTTGTAATAATTATTTCAGATTTTAATTGTAATATAAATTGAGATATAATGTATATATGCTCAATAAAAAATTTAACATGTTTATAAAAAATAAAAAATAGGTGAAATGGCCTGACAGTGGTAAATGATCTCCCCTTTGCTATATATTACTGTATTTTTTAAAAAATATAATTATGATATGTATTGTCATTTTCACCAACATAATTTACTAGCTATAATGCATTCACATGGAATTTTTAAGTTTTTGCTTTGGCTTAAATGAAAAATCTCACCACTGGGGTGACAACCTAGTGGTAGCCCTGCATACCATCATAGTGCTGGCGTGGGTTCAAATTGCAGCAAATGCATTTTCTACATACGACATTCGTTGCATTTACTATTTTAGTACAGTGACATTGTGTGATAATGCTATTTCTTCTCTGTTTGTGTGAGTGTTTGCCACTGTCCATAAGTTAAAATGTTTAAAATATTTGTAAGAATGTCTTAGAACTTGTTCTAAATAACAGTTGAGATTATTGCAATATATGAGTACCCATAAAAAGCGAAAAATGTCACTCATAACTTCAACCCAAGAACAGTTTACATAAACGAGATTAAATTTTAAATTTTATGAATGAAGTTAGGGTTGACATAAATCTAAATTTGACGAAACAAAGTTGAAACCCTCCTTTCCCTCACAGTCATCGCCATGGACGACCAATAACTGGTCATTGATTTTATTTGATAATAAAGGACAATCACGTGTATAGTGGTCTATATAGAGGGATTGGTTATTGGGTAATCTGGTTTATTCTGGTTCATCTTGATAGTTCTGTAAAAGTCAATCATTTCGTTGCATTTGAAATTCCTTATGCAGCTACAAGATCAAATTTCCTCAAACTCAGAAATAACCGAACACAAAAATGTAAAATAAATATTATAAAATAGTCTGGTTTTATATTAATTTTCCTATTAAACTATTTAAATATCATTCTATATCGGTAATGATTATATAGAATATTAGTATATTCTAATATAATTGCGAGTGTATCTAGGCATTTTTCATAACTTACATAATAATATATATTTGAAAGCAAACCTGGCTCGCCTGCTGATAAGCATCCAGCGCATCTGGTGTGGGACGGTGTCCAGTTTAGAACATGATCTGGGTTTCAATCATAGCCGTCGGCAGGTGGAGCTATATCTCCGTGTCCTGTAGGCGGAGAAGTGTGCCTTCCGTATTCTTTGTATGGGAGCTATATCTTCCTTACAAGCGAACTTTAATATAAGTTTAATATGTTGTATGAGATATTTTGTATATATGTAACTTGAATAAAAAAAATATTTTTAATTTCACAATAAAAAATAATAATGTTGAACAATTTGAAAATAATTTTTTATTATATAATTAAATGGGTCTCTTCTACACTCTTCGTGATTACGTGAGATGAGGATGGAATGAGTATTAAATAAAATTTTTATTTTCAACAAATACTTTTTATTTCAGAAAGGGAACCACACTTTTTTTTTTATTACATTTTTTGTACAATTCAATCTATTCTTAACAAGCAACACCACTCTGTGAACCACATTCCATTACCATTCCACATTCCATCCCACTCATAAAAATAAAAACGATAGTTGATTTAATCAAATCGAAACCCATGCTAAACTCAAATCGTGGCCATGCCGAAAGTTTGGATATAATGGATTGCACTGTAAATATACGTGGAGCCTGCATTTTGAGTTAAAATATATTATTCATTTTTTGTAATTGGTTGTGTTTTTTATTTTTTATTTATAAATATGTTTTCCTAAGCATATTTAATTTATATACCTAAGTTTTTTCATTTTACGATACTTTTGCATATTATTTTTATTTTTAAAAATCAAATTTTTAATACGTTTTCAAGTGGTTAAAAATGATTAAATGCAGTAACTTGATGATTTTTTAAAATTTAAAATTAAATATATAAAAATCTTGTAAAATGACAAAAACTTCATATATAGGTTAAATACATTTATGAAAAATAAAATAAAAAACGAATTATATATTTTAATTTAAAATATAATGTAATGTATGTACTCGGACTCCTCCAGTTTATAAAAATGTGTACATACTATTAAAATGGTTAATGTTGTGTTGTTATGATAGACATAATTTTTACTTATTTCAGTTCATTAATATACAATCAAATAAATTTTTAAGTAAGAATTGGACTTTTTATTAATGTTTATATATCATCACAACTGATATTATAATAAAGCATGTTTACAACTTTCACAAACGAAGGAAACTTTTATCGTGTAGAAGGAAATTTGTAAAGTACTAGAAAAAAAATTATAAAACTACTCCCATGCAATAGGGGAGAATTGAACACTTGTCACCTATGCAAACATGCCACCTGTGTCACCACTGGGACAACGACAAAAAGAATTATTTTTTTAACTTTTTTCTATGGGGAATAATCCAAAGTGTAATATATGTTCCCTTATTGGCAGTTGTTCGCAATCTTACCGCAAGTGCACGGGTCGTAGATTGTAGTATTTAAATTATCGATCCACAGGGAATTCAGGACTATAAATTTTTACTTTTAAATGCTTTCGTGTCGGATATAGAGAGAATATAGCAAATAAAACAGAAAAGTGGGGAGAAAATGCAGTAAATAAAAGGGAAAGAAAATAAATAAAATGGGAAGAAGTGCAAATTAAAAATGAGAAGAGAAAGCTAAAGTGCAAATACCTAGGGTATAGGATTTCACATGCGTATTTTGCAACGGGTAGTGGTATAATTATTTAATTCGGATATTGTTTGTTAAAGGAGAACAAACCCTAATTTATCCTTGCACCTTCTCTCGAAACCTACAAGGTGTACCCTAATTTTCTTAACCACCTATTCTCATGGGATTAAGTTAATTAGAATCCATTAAGTTCTGTGGTTTGTTCATGTAATTCCTCAAGGTTATCATGCCTATTTTCATGGACTTAGATTTCTAGGTTTAATATCTTGATTTTCGTATATTAGATTTTTACCTTTCGGTTTCATCGCCTAATATATGGAATTATGCAAAAGTACGGGCCCGTGTACAAAGCAAACATAAAAATCACAATATATTAAATTAACAAAAATATCCATCATAAATAAATTAAAAATCCACACCACATTGCATTGTACGCATGCTACATCCTAAACCCTAGATTTAGGATTTAGCCAAGCATGTTTAAGTTCAAAATAAAATTAAAATTACAACCCATCTTAAACAAGATAACAAAAATTAAAAAGGAAAAAGATAGAAAAGCTTATTGGTATGAAGCCCCGATGGTTTATCGGCTACTCCACGCAACTCGCCGGTCTGCCTTTTTGCCCGTGCTCTCCACCTTGCTTTTGCTCTCTTTCTTTCTCGGAATATTTTTTTTTTTTCTTCTGCCGAATGCTGGCGTGCCAAAAATCTCTCTTCTTTTTTTTCTGCTGCAAATGAACTCCCTTTTATAGCCGAAAATTGCACACAAGTGGGCCCCATTAATTTAACGCACTTCATGCGAATGAGCATGCTGATTGTTATTGATGCTTGGTGGGGTTATAGCCGAAATTTGCACACAAGTGGGCCCCATTAATTTAACGCACTTCATGCGAATGAGCACGCTGGTTGTTTTGTACGTGCATGCTTGCTTGGGACAAATATGGTGGGGTCCGACATTAATGCATGTTGCTGACTTCTCACGTGAATGGTTGGTGAGAGAAGAAAAAATGGTAGCTATGCAATTTAATTGGCAGCGTGATGGACGGGCTGAATTTTCTGGACAGCGTGATCTTGATGTTTGGACGGCCGATAAATGGATTCCCTGCATAAAAATATTTAAATCATTAATTCATCAAAAAAAATCATTAGTGGGTTTTAAAAACCATTTAATTTCATGGCAACAGATAAAATATTTTCAAGCTAAAAGATTATAAAAATTGTTTACATTGCTTGAAATTAATATTTAATACACAAAAGTTGCAAAACCACATTTTAAACCAAATTTCATATTAATATCAATTAATTAACCACCAAATTGTTATAAAATGTCCACAAAATATGTTACCAAATTCCAATTATCAGCAGTTATCTCACACCATCCAAGTGAATGAATCATCGCGACGAGATAAAATTTACAATTAAAAAACACAAAATTTATCTTGATACTCATAACATTTTTTTTAAAAATTTGAATGCATCAACAATGCTTCGCAAATTTCTTTTATATTTATAACATTTTATTTTAAATTTTTATTATAAATATGTCGTTAAAATATTCATTATCCGCCTAATTGTCCTTCCAATTTTTTTCTAGTTAGAATGATTCAACTTTAATATAATATCTGAGTCATTCGGTGCTTGATATCCTTAATTGAATTGTGATAGAATTGTTTTGATTAATAAATTTAGATGGGGTAAGAATTTCTGTTTATTGTCATATATAAGTGTTATTTTGGCTGCATTAGTATGAAAAAATTTATCATAAAATATTAGGAGTATAAGAAAAATTTATAAAATATATGGTATATTAACAATTGTGGGTAAATTTTGTGGGTCCAAGACAAATGTTCCGATAAAATGTTTTCATTTTTAAAAAACTTCTTTTTGCCTTTAATATACAACAATTTTACCTTTTTTAATTATAAGTATTACTTTTATCATTCACAATACAGATTTTAATATCTCAAAACCCTTTTTTTAATTTTGAATTTTTCCTAAATATACTATATATGTTTGATTTTAATTGTAAATATGCCCGCAATATTTTTAAAATTACAAATATATCATTATGTTTGTATTTAATCTAAAAAGATGCCCATTTTATAAAAATCATTACTTAAATTTTTATAAATGTCCGAGATATCCACATTATAAAATAATAAATAATAGAAAAACAAAATTAGGGCTCTCTAAATTTAAAATTCATATATATTAAGGGTATTAGTGAATTATGACATTTAATTTTTTTAATCTCGTTCTAAGTTTAAATGATATATCAGTAATTTTATATATTAATTAACTGTGCTAACTCATGGAACGGGCGATGCCAAGATTAAATGCAAATGTTGTAGGTATATTTAGAATTTTCAAAATATTATGAATATATTTAAAATTAAAGTCACATTTAATAGGTATATTTAAGAAAAATCTTACATTTCTTTATATCAGCCTCCTCGTCACATCCCGATAAACAGCCTAGCTTTATGAGGATGCAAACAATTAGGCTTTCTAACTTTCTTGTTAACCCAACGTCGACGTCTGCGGTCTGCCTGTGTGTACAAGCCCAGCCCATACATAGGCATCTTTGACAGCATTATCCGTGCCGACTAGCGCGGTGCGTTCTGAACTGTACAACGCGTAGCCCGGTCCATAGAATGGACTGGTGTGTGTATGAATTCTATTATATTTTATTATTAATTTTGGTTGGGGTTGGCTCAAGATCAATTTGTATTATTTTTAAACAAAATAGTATATTTGCGAAGTGATACAACTTTTAGATGAAAATTTTTTAGCGTCAAATTTTTATTTTCAAATTTAGACAAAATAATGTGACATATAAAGATAATAATAAAGAGTAAAGAAAAATAAAATTAAAATATAGACATTAATCATATGGATGTTGTGTAGAAATGATTGAAATATATAACTGTTGTATAGGAAAAAGTGTAAAAATAATTAAAAAATGTGACAATTATGAAGAGTAAAAAGTTTAAACCTAAAATTTTTTGTTTAAAAAGTTTTGTTATTTAACAAACATGCCCAAAATCAGATCCGCTTCATAATCAGAATTACGGCCTGTTTGTCATAGATTACACGGTCCAATCCCCACCTTTAGCAAGTTTATTTAAGAGCAGCATTGCCGCAAGCTACATGAAATTTTTAGTTTTAATTGTAATGTAATCTTATATAATTAAATAAAAAAATTATTGTAATCTCATAATTTAAACAATGTTTAATTTTTAAGATGCTTGTGGTTTATATGAAGATAAAATAAATGCAATTTAAAATCTTAGCACACTAATAATATATTTAAGTAAAATTTAAAAAATGTCAGCATTGTTAAATCAATAATATATATTTTTTATGTAAGAGAATTATCTTATTAGCCCAGGCTAAATAATAGCTGAATTATTCACTCCAAAAAATCTATTTAATAAATTTTTTCTTACATAGATTTATTAATTTAAATGTATTTATTACTTAATGTATAAATGCAGTATTACCATTTTTTATGTATATCTTTTAGATTTTTAAATACAGTGGTATTTGAATATTTTTAATAGTTTTTTAGGGTGTGCTAACTGCTAAGTAACGACGCTTAACCCAAGCTAGCAACATCATACCTGTAAAGCCACGCGCCAGTGTATCTGGCGCTCGAGAATGCTGCTTTTGTAGAAAATGAACGATCACAGAATATCTTCTTCGGTTGCGCAACCTTATGTATGTTTAATTAGTTTTGTTTCTAACTTAGGAAAATTATTTATTTAGGCTATTTTTAGAAAGTGATAAAACTTTTAAAATAACATAAATCTTTTTAAATTGGAATAAGTGATGTGATATGACTAAGGTAATAATTATGAGTAAATAAAATAAAGTTAAAATATGTAAGTTAGTTATATGAATAATTGCTTATAAATGATTGAAAAACAAAATATTTGTATAAGAAGATGTAAAAAAAATAATATAAAAATTTGTCATGAAAAGTGAAAAGTTTTAAATTAAATTTAATATTATTATTATTAACAAACATACATTTAGAAAAATAGTATTTTATTAAAACTATGAAAACATTTGAAAATTGAGAAGTTGGTTGAAGTTTGAGATGAGATGGGAATGCAAAAGGGAATAGTTTTCAATTGCGAGATTGATATGAAATAATATAAATAAATGTAGAATAAATAGGATAGTTGAAAAGAAAAACAATTTGAATATAAGAATAAAATTAGAAAAATTGAGATGTTTAATTGTTAAACCATTCCATCCCATAATTTTCAATTGCAAAACATCTTCAATATTTTCAATGCTATTTAGTACCATAAAAAATATATTGATACTGTGTCTATAGGCTTGCCCTAATGATAACACATTGTAACATAATGCCGCTTGGTTGAGGGTTCAACCTCACCTCATGCAATTGATGTAATAATATATGCATATATATGAGAGAACTTTTCCTATGTATTGAAGCTGCATCGTAATTAACAGTGCATTTTGCCTAAAATGGGCTTCACATGTACTTAAATGAATTGATATTTTATACAATCATTTATTTTATAGTAAATAATTTACATCTTGAAAAAATAACTTTAAAGTTGTTATTTACATCAAACGATTTTATCATGTTGAATTTGTATCATTTTTAAGTAAGGTTCATACACATATCTAATCGAGGATGAAAGTTAGTATGGTAATAAAATACATAATTATAAATACAATAGGTAGAGTAAGTTATAATTTTATGATCACGTAGAGTTCATTTTAAGGTAACTGTACCGTAATTAAGGTGAAGTTACACCTGAATATTTCTTTCTCTTTATATATTGACATTAAACTTGGCCTTGGGCCAGTGGCATGGATACGGGTTCGAACCCAGGCTGCTGCATAGAGCATTGCCTCCCTAGGATAAAAAAAAAAATATTAACGTTAATTCAATGAATAATTTAAACGATATTTTATGCTACTACGTATAATTTATGATAAAAATAAAAAGTAAAGAATATTATTAGTTTAAAAATAAAAATAATTTTTCAACATTTACATTAAGTTTATTATTATTGTTATTATGAATTTATGATTCATCTAATAACAATAAAATTTTAAATTGTATTTATTTTTGTCTATAAATCATAAACTAAAAATAAATATTTAAAATTTGTTTTCATTCAATAAAATCTAAAATGTTTCTGTTCTTTAGATTTGATTTTACCAAAGTAATAATAATTAAATCAATCACATAACATTCACATGATTGTTAGGCCACTGGCCCTCTACTTCGAAGTTCAACGATTGAATGTCTCGATCGAATTTGCACGCGACGCGTCCTAAGTCCTAACTAGTTCACAGCGCAAGCGTTGCGCAGGGTAACCCTGCGAAGGGCTTCGCAGGTAATCCGCGCGAATAGCTACAAAAATATAATAGCCAGCCGCGGAAATTCTATAGGAAGCAATGTTCGCTCCGCTACGGACGAAAGCTTGCGCATCCAAAACGCGTGCTGCGGCCCTTGTTTCCTTTCTGCTCTCGAGAGTGAAACCCTAGTTTCGGGCTTTCTACCAAAGCCCTGCGATCTCTCTTCGTTGGAGCTCTTCTTCCGACCTTCCAGCGAGAGACGATGGCGACAGCAAGCGAGCAAACGGTTCTGCAGTTTGTTCCGTCGTCGACGAGCCTGACGGCGCGCGTGCACCCTGTCGTCATTTTCAGTATATGCGATTGCTACGTCAGGCGTCCAGATCAGGCGGAGAGAGTCATCGGCACGCTTCTTGGTTCCATCTCTCCCGACGGCACCGTAGACATACGGAACTCCTATGCCGTTCCTCACAACGAGTCCTCCGATCAGGTCACATTCCTATTCCCCTTCAGATATTAGGACGATTATGGAATTCTTTCCAATTGATTTGAATCTACGTTGAATTAGTTATGGTTTCTGGGAAGTTTGAAATTTGCTCTAGTTTGTGCGCAAAGCTTTTTTTTTTTTTTTTTGATAAAAGAAGTTTATTATTTTTGTGACGCTTGGAATTTTTTGTTTAAATCGACATTCGGGGCTGTTTTAAGCCGGAAGGATTTTGGTGGGAGTGAGTTGCTGAGTGTCGGAGTAGCAATTTGGTCCCGGCTGTTGCTTTGTATTCTGCTGGCTTTAGGCGATGCCCATAAAATCTTCATGAATGAGCAAGCAATTGGCAGGATTTCGTTTTGTTTTAGCCCTTATTTTTGGCTCGCTGGCCCTTGTTCCTGGGGTTCTCTTCATGCTGTCCGCACATGGTATTGGATGAGGGGATCTGGGGTGGGTGTCCGTTCTGTACTGTAGTTGCTGTATTTAGCCCTGGCACTAATCAAGTGTACGTGGGAGCATTGATAAGCATGTGATCATTCAATTCCGTGTTGTGGAGTTATGAACGTTTTTGGGGTTGGCCTTGTGTGTGTTGCAGGATTATTCTTTGACTGTGCAATACTTTATTTTGTCATCTGTTGAAAGCAAAATAGCTTTACTCAAATGCATCCTTTGGCACAAAACATGCACAACACATGACAAGGATGGGATAGCATAAGCTGAGGTTGGATGACACATGCTTGTTTGACAACTTGCTTTCAAAGTTAGCTTGTTTTGTGAAATATTGGTGTCGGTGCTTTTTGTTATATTCAGCAGCAAATTTCATGTTTTCAAGGTTGAATATGTAGCCCATCTGATGCTGCCTTCTAAGTAAGAAGCAAGCTTATATTTACTTTGGTGTCTAGTAAATTTTTTTTTTTCTATTTCCATTTGCTGTTACTACATCTTAACCGCAGCTCTTTTTTTTTTTCTGTAAAAAATAAAATATATGGATGATGTTGTTTATTTGCATGCTGATGCTCTTCTTCATGGTTTTGGGGCACAGGTTGCGTTGGATATTGATTATCACCATAACATGTACATGTCTCACCAGAAGGTGAACCCAAAGGAAGTAATTGTTGGATGGTAATCTCCCAGTATCTAATTATTCAATCATTCAGATTTGATTTTGATCAAACTATGACCTATTTTAATATACATGTCTAAAAACATTTTTTTTTAGTTATTCTGCATTTAATACTAGGAGTGAAGAGTTGAACAGTGTTTTGGCATGGCTATGGTTGCATGCTCTAGTTAGTAGTTATTAACGGGTATGGGTATGCTCACAAAGATCTGCAACACGCTTCCTTAGCAACAATATGCACCAAGATGCCCAAATCTCTTCTTCTTAGTTCTCATCTCTGGATTAATCAAATATCAGTAACAAAGATTGCCTTGTCAAGGTGTTACAGGGGTTTTTTTTTGAGAAAAGTAGTTCATTGGCAGTTTTGGGCCCATCAACCATGTCAACAAGTGTTTTGCAGTTTTATGTGACAATTCTGTATTTTTTTCTCCAGTCTTTTCCAGTGCCTTTTTGTTATCATGTGCTTCCGGGTTCTTATATGTTTATCTCAATGCTCAGCAATGACATGTGATATCATTATACAGTCAATCCTTCCACTATTCACCATTCTCATGGTTATGAGCTTGTATTCTTGATTCTAGTAGCTCATATGCATGCTAGGAACTACAAATTTCTGTCAGGATTTTGTCAGCTAGTCATGTACTCTTTAATCTCTTATTGACCGTGGGAGACTTATCTTGATTTTTCTCGCTTGCAGTGACAATATATCCTATTTGGCTAAGAAGATAAGCCTTTCTTTTTCTTTGATGCTTATCCTTTTATCCAGCCTATGTAGGGAGAATCTGGATGGATTTGTTCTTGATTTTTACTTGCGGAACATGAAATTTTACATATCCATCATCTTCATGGCTATGCGAATGTCTTCAATCTTCATTTTGCTTGATTTGTAGAAATAAATTGTAGCTTGCTTGAGGCCGGTTTGGTGATTTCTTTATACATTTTGAACGAAGTGCTGTTTCCAGCACATGCGTGGTTTGAAGATGCCTGTGCTTCAACAGCTGCTTATGCACGCAGTTTTAGTTGATAAAAAGGCTTTTGAAGTGCTTACAAATTATTTCTGTTCTAGGCTTCTAGCTGATTGACCTACTGTCAGGTTTACAATTCTGCTTTCTCATGTACTATGTCCCAAGCTAGCATCTACCTTTTCCTCTTAGCATTGACTAGAAGCTGAATTTGCTGGAGAAAGTTGCTTTTTTGTGATGAAGTGTTCAGCAACAAGCACTCGAACAGCAGTTTTCAATAATCTGAGCTAACCGTGGTACTGCTGTTCAAGTTTCTTGTTGTTAATGTCATTTCCTTTTGGTTCAGACAATAACCTGTGTGGTTGATATGGCACGAAAGCTTCTGTACACCTTTAACCTGTTCACATGCAAGATACATTAGAACATTGTGGCCTTCAGTTTAATCATGCACTAGCTGACCTCATTACTTTGTGCAGGTACTCTACTGGCTTTGGGGTATCTGGTGGTAGTGCATTGATCCATGACTTCTACTCAAGAGAAGTTGCCAATCCTGTTCATCTGACTGTTGATACAGGATTCAGGAATGGGGAGGCTAGCATCAAGGCTTACGTTTCTGTTAATTTGTCTCTGGGAGATCGGCAGCTTGCAGCTCAATTTAATGAAATTCCTTTGGATCTTAGGATGGTTGAGGCTGAGCGAGTTGGATGTATGTGTATTTCTATCCAGTGTTTTTTTCTTCCTTTGCTTGTGGCTCGTCTGTTTTATGACTCTTCGGAACCTCATATTGTGTAACAGTTGACATTCTAAAGTCAACAATGGTGGAAAAGCTCCCAAATGATTTGGAAGGAATGGAAGCTTCAATGGAGCGACTGGTTGCTCTAATTGACCATGTCCATAAGTATGTGGACAGTGTTGTGGTGAGTGATCTCCAGTCTTTCTTTTGTAGTTATCAATGACTTTTATCTTTTGACTGAGTATTGTCCAATTTTATTTCAGGAAGGGCATGTGGCACCAGACAACACTATTGGGAGATTCATTAATGATATTGTTGCTTCTATTCCCAAAATGTCGCCTGCTGCCTTTGACAAGCTCTTAAATGACAGATTGCAGGTAAATTCATGGTTTCATGGGATGGATTGCTTTTGAGAATATTCATTTGAGTTTTCTAGCAGCTGGCTTTTGGATTCGATCCTTTCGACTGCCATTACATTTCTCCTGTGGGTTACCTCCAGTTGGCAACCGGCATGCTTAACCCCTGCTAATGCATCTAATGCGGATCTCATGAACTGTCTAGGTTTTCCACTTGTTCTTTTTGGTACCATGAGAGTGCAAGTATTAGAGAGTTAAAGAGTTGAAAATGCCTTTAGGAGTTTGCTCATGAATCAGGGGGCACGACTTTCTTACAAAATCAACTCCTGATAAAAGTCGTAATGAACTTGTTATAATTTTTTGCATTGGTCAAGATTGAAGCCTGTAGTCAGGTTTATTGTGTTTTACACTTTCATTTTCACTAGTAATTCTGACATGCTTAACCTCATCTGACTGCTGTGTTAAGGATCCACTGTGCTTATTAGGGCTGTCAGTACCTGTATGACGGAGAATTTGATAGCATTTATTGAACATGCGTGACTCATGGCTAATTTTTTGCATTTGCCTTGTCTAACATTTATAATCTCCCTAACCAATATCATTCTTTGTGTCGCTCTTCACTATCTTCTCAGGACCATTTTCTTCTGCTCTATCTTTCAAGCATCACCAGGACACAACTCAGCCTTGCCGAGAAGCTGAATACTGCTGCTCAGATTCTGTAACTTTTTATTGAGAAAGTGAAAGGGGAACAAGCCTGCGCATGCCATTGGTGAATAGCCATTTTTGTTGGTAAATGGCCGGATGTGCATTTGTTGTTTTCCGTACTCTCTTCTTCTTCTTCTCCTCTCTTGTTTTTTTCCTCCCCTCCCCATTTCCTTTGGGAATGTAGTTTACTTCAAATGAAATGACAACGACTAGAAACAGTTTTGAAAGAGAAATCTGTTTCACGTATATGGATGTGGGCAATTGAAGTTAAATATTTTATTATTTTTATTGTTATTGTTGCTGTTGTTTTCCGTTGCTTGTGGTTCTTTTTTTTTTTTTTTTAAATATTAGAATAAAACTAAATGTACGAAAGTGAGGGTTCCTTGTTGATCATTAAGAAGCAAATTTAGAAGGATATTTACGATAGATGTCTGCAGTTGCTTTATGAGACCTTTTTTTTTGGGGGATTGGTTATGAGACAATTTTAGATTCTTCAGAAATGTTTTTCTCATTTTCAAAAAATAAGAACATATTTTTCCCAATTCCCTTGTGGAGTTTTCCATTTTTAACGCATAATAGTACATTTTCATTCTATTCTATATCCCATCCCAATCATGAGGGGCTGGGATTTTGTATCGACTTACAAGTCACAGTGGGCTGCACGTGTGAGGGTGTTTTATCCCCTTCCGAAGGCCGCCTTCCATACGACAACTGACATGGCTTCCTCATATCACCGGTCAGAATTACGCAGTTTGCAAACGGGCGTATTGAATCAGTCCTGATGCTTGCTAACAATTATATATACGAATGGGCGATGATTCAATCAATTGGATTGCATGGAAATGCCTGCCCAACTCATTTTTATTTTTATATTTTTTTTTCCCATTTTTCCCATTCATCATATTGGGGTATGCTTAAAAGCAGTTTCACGCAACTCTCTCAAAATTTAAGATTTTGATACTTGATAGAAAATTAAATTTATATTTTATTTTATATCGTTTATTTAATTATGAGATCAAGTTTCATTTAAATTTACTATGTGCATAAGCACATTTGCTAAAAAATAAGTACATTTATGTGTACTCCTAAAAAAAAGTACTTCCATGTATAAATTAAGGAAAATTCTTAGATTCATTCACATATATATTGAAATGTGATAATATTTTATAGAATTATTTATCCATGTAGTAATAATATTTTAGATATTTTAAATGTTGAAAATACTAATTTAAAATTAATATTTAGCATTAAATTATTTTATTATATTGATTTTACAGGTTTGTAGGTGGGACTCATATACAGTCATATAGACAAATAAAAGAATTCCCATAATACAATAAATGATACTAAACACCATAGATGAAGTGAATTTTTCATTAATTATCTAGATGATAAAATTAGAAGGGATCACATAGAAAATGGGTTTTATAAAAGTATTCTCATATCATATTTATCTAATATATATTTGGGCCTATTTTTATAAAACTTCTCTTCTATGTAACCCCCTCTATTTTTAATTTTTTGATGATTGATAAAAAATTTACTACATCTATTATATTTAGCATCATAATTATTATCATACAAAACTTTTTATTTATTTAGCATCACTATATGTGAACCATCTATAAATGTATAAAATTAATATAATAAAATAATTAATATTAAATATCAATTTCGAGCAGTATTTTCAACATCTGAACCATATAAAATATCATTATGAAGTAGACAAATGATCTTATAAAATATTATTAAAATTATAAGATCATTTGCCCACTTAATAATGATATTAACTTTAATACGTATGGAAATGAAAATGAATTTAAATATTTTTCTTAATTTGCACATGAATATACTTATTTTTTAGTAAATATAGTCTATACATATTAGATTTGAATAAAACTTGATCTCTTAGCTAAACAAATAATGTTAAATACAACAAATGAATTGAATTTTTTTATAAATCATCAACATTTAAAAAATGAAAGGAATTACATGAAATCATTTCTACGGAGGAGTTATGATTCAGAAAATCGGGTTCAATATCCTACAAGCACGGGTGTTTTAATTTCAATTTCCCTCCTAGTTTGTGGGGGGTCACAGAATTTCCCCAAGGTGGGGATATTTACACAGAAGTCCCCCCATGGTGTGAGAACTGCAAAGATACTTAATTGTAATATCAAAAGTTATCATGTATAAAATATCAATAAAAAAAAATACTGTCTTAGATTAGAAAAAAGCGTTTCAAATAAACAGCAAGGGGGTTGGATATACCTTCGTATGCAACCCGGTTGAATTTATGAAAAACACTTATAGATCCGTACACCGATGCATTAGAAACGTTACTATATTAACTAATATCTAAAGAGACCACGTTTTAGGAAAAATAGATGCGTTTTTAAAATTACATAGAGATTACGTACTCTGTTCCAAACTAGAAGCCAAAACCACACTCACGCACGTATAATATAAATCCCAATGAGCTATGCACCGGGTGACAGAAAAATTAGATGTTGAATGAACGGTTTTGAAACTAATACATAAATTAAAATGGGGCAACATACATCTTTAATTTGGACCAAACTTGATTTCTTAATTAACCAAATAATTATAAATGCAATGGTGTAATAGATCGGAAAAAATATATAAAATGATAAGTCTTGACCACAAAGAATTGAGTGTACCTATACAATCCTGGATTGTACAAGGAAACGGGTGGCCCTCCTAAAAAACAGTTGCCCGACCAGATTCTCCTTTTCACAAGGAAATGGGTGGAAACTCATTAACACCCCACTAAACAACAGTTGGCCGACCAGATTCTTCCGCCTTTTCACAAACTCAGAATTTACAAAGCCTCTTGGAGACTACGTTCTCAGACATTACCCTGCATCTGTCCTCTTCGTCAACCAACCAAGGCCTGGGGAGGGAGGAGAGCAAAGATGGGGAGAGAGATAAAAGGAAGGAAGCGGAATGAAAAAATCAACAGTGAGAACATGCGGAAATTTGCGTCAAGGAAGAAGTGGTATTCAGACCTTTTGGAGCTCGTCATGCACCCTCAATGCTTCGAGAATGCTGTCAACCCACCTACATGATTAACAGAGAAATGGCAGATTTCAGTCGAAATCAATATACAATCTGATGGATGGCATTTTAAAAGAAAAGCAGATGTTTGGGAGAGTATTCAATAATGATAAATACCCTTCAAGGCCAGGATTTTTGGGGTAATAAACTTTCTTCAATCCTAACTTCTTTGCAGTTGATGCTGTTGTCTCACCAATGCAGGCAACGGAGTTGTTCCAGCTCTCCAATTTGGGAATAAGATCAACCCAAGCACTGAAAAATTGTAATAATGGAGTATCAATTTTGGTCTTTTTGTTCATTACCATGGTGAAACGGGAACATGCATTTGAGGCTTAGGTTCATCTAGAAAGGAACCAAATTGGTCTTATGGTCACTGATGAGGATAGAGGCCCTTCATGAAAATGCTCGCAGCAACATTGAAAGGCAAAACAAAAAAGAAATTGCCAGCAATTGTTTTACCGGACAGCAGAAGGAGAAGCCACTGCAAGAACTTGAGCAGAAAGAGCTTCTGAAAGAAGTGTTTGGTCAACGTTACAAACAGGAACCTGCAAGTAAGAAGGGAAAAATGCATAAACATGAAAGCCTTTCCAAAATTGTTTTGCAACTTGACTGAGAAAATATCACCCTTGATATGCAAAGAAAAGGAAACTGCATGGGTCACTTCAAATGAGTGCTGAAAACATCTGAGAAATCTACAGGACAAATTTACTTTGTCTTTCACCATGCGTAGATTGTAGGTATATGATGAAGAGGCTACAAAATGCAGATAAAAAGACAATCCAGGAAGTAATGTGCTCTGGAAAAAAATTCTTACAGTGGAGTAAGTATTCAGTCTCATGACCTCAAAACCCCGATTAGATAGTCCTTCCTCTGCATTATGGAAAATGTAGACACTTAGCAACTGTATTTGATTCCAGCAAGGTTTATTAGCTGGTTTGTATATGTCGATCATTGTGTTTTCCCCCCAGGCACCAGATGCATGTAACCTATTCCCCCAGATGTATGGTAAGATATTTATGGACCCCGATTGCATGCGGCCGGGAGCACACACCCATTTTTTTTTACAAAACTGTTAATCTAAGTGTATTTAACATATGTATAAATTTTTACCATTTTTGGAGTATTTTAGATATTTATTTTTTATTTTTGAAAATCAGTGGCATTTTTACACTTAGATTAACAGTTTTGTAAAGAAATTTTGAAAAAAAAAAAAAAAAAAAGGTGTATGCTCCCGGGTGCATGCAATCGGGATCCGATTTTTATGCCCTTTTGTTGTCCACTCTGAAACTTCAGTTAACGCAGCCATTACACTGGTATTTTTCTAGCCAATAATGAACATTGCTAGACCATCATAGTCTCTACTTATCCACATTTATTCACTGTTGATGCAGCCCTCAATTTGCAAAGAATTCATTTCTATTCATTCACAACTCATTCTGCCAATCATTCTCAACATGCTTATTTGGCAAATGATCATCTGACAAATATGTTGCCATAGGACACCTTCCACAAATGGGAACATATCAGCAGCCATCATTTTGTTGCAACTGTCACTACCAGTGCTCTTAAAATTTTATCATTAGAATCCTGTAAAAACATCAATTAATGTACTGGAATATAGAGGAACAACAGCAGCATGCTCACCGATTTCATTGCTGGCCTTCGCAGAAGCAGGGTAGAGGACAGTGCATGTGCCATTCCCAAACCACGGAAGTTCTGTAGATAAAACCTTTCCTGTAGCTGGAAATTGGTATATTCACTTCAAAAATAGGACCCATGAAACATGATAACAAAATAACTTCCCATTAATTCAGCAAATAGCAGCTCACTAGATCAACTTCTATCCAGTTTTAACAGCATAACGTATCAATGATTGGTTATGAACTACACCCCTTCAACATGTTATTTGATCATTGTATTTGTACACCATAGAAGTCATAAAGCAGCAGAAGTCATCACTTCCTTTGGATTTGAATGGCAAGATGAAGCACTCCATGCAAGCAAAGTATAACAGATTGAAAATAGCTACAGTGGACAATGGATTTAAATATGTGAAATTTATCAGCATAATTAGTTGTTGGAAGATGAAGCACTACCTCTAGATGGTGAAAATGCAATGTCAAGTGATCTTTGGGGTGATCGCATTGCTTCTTCAAATATGCTTGCTGTCCCTGCTCCGACAACACCTACTCGAACATTGGGAGTTCCAGCAGCCCTACGAATAACGGCAAGCATGGACATAAATTGCTCTTGAAATGAAATCTTATCAGGACGTTTTTGCATTTTTGTGTTGGACCTTTTCATCCATATTGTGGCAATTAATGATTTATTGTAAGCTGCCACTCTAGCTGTAATATCACCATTATAGAGAGGAAGCAGAACATTATCATGAAATAGAACAGCAAATCTTACTTCCATGCATCAAGGAACACCAATCCTGCTTCTGGAGAGGTTATGACAATCCAATCAAATGTTGAATCTGCTTCAACGATGGAGAAACCAAAACAACACAATCAAATGTCAACCAATTTTTTTTAATAGTAAATGTCAACCAATTATAATAAGAAATATAAATGAATATCATAAAAGGTATTTCAATCAAGCTTAAATAGCTAATTGGGACAAAAGCTGTGATTATGAGAGGGTAAACCAAAGACATGCTAGAAATAACATAGAACATTATTGCAATAGACCCACACTGAGAATTTGTAAAAATTTCAAGTTTATTGAATTAAATGCCAACAGCTTATTTCTACTTTTAGATAACTCATGTTCAGGAAGAAAGCAACATAGTTCAAGCAATTCAATTTCCTGCCAATCTCCAGTCATTCATTTAAAAGCTAGCATTGTTGGAAGAAAATAGATGCATAAATAGATCAACAAATCCTGAATTTCTCAAAAACTAATGAAAGGGAATTGATGAAGAAACTCATTAAAACAAGAATGATCCAACGATTTATGCTGTTTGGATTTTAATGAAGAAAAACCTAGAATCCTTGCACCTTCTTTATAGAAAAATGGAAACATATGATGCATAAACAGTCAAGAGAGGGGAGAACCCTGGCGAGGGGGGATCACCCTGGCGTCTGTGCTTCATGCAGGGATAGGCCCCTCTGTTGTGAAGTGCGACAATATTGTATGGAAGAAATGCATGGTAAAAAGCACATCCTAACATTCCACATTCAGAAACAGAAATGGGCTTGTACTGCATGAACAAAATACTCCTATTTGCACTTCAAAGGTGACCACCTGCATATAGGGGTGGGAATCAAAGTGGGTCATACTGGGTCAGGGTTTGCTCAACCTTGATTCTATTTTTTTTAATTTTTTTTTAAACCTACTTTTATACCTGCTTGGGATAAGATCGATCTGACCATTATCTTTTTTCAATAGATCTTGAGACAAACCTTGGGTTATCTTGGCTCGGTATTGGGACAACAGGTTAAGTAAAAAATATGGATCAATCAGAATAATTTTAAGAATTTATACACCCATATTAAACGTAGAGACACATCTAGGATAAATTTAAATATTGTATGTTTCAATATTTTGTTAATGAAAAAGTAAACATCATTACTAAAATAAAACATAAATATAATGTATCTTTATTAAAATAGGTTAATAAAATATACTTCATTTACAATAGATTTTGGCATTTATAAAAATATTTCCTAAAATAATAATACTTTTTACAAGAGTTTGCAAAATGATGGAAAAACTACAATTATGCATAAGATTTACATGTATACATGTAAATGTTTCTTATTGATTTTTATTTTGTTAATGCACTTAATAATAAATAACATGAGAATTTTGAAAGAAAATGAGAATAAGAATAAAAAAAATGTTTATAATTTAAATAAATAAATACATACAGGGTGGGTCAGGACATGGTTGACTTATCCCCTCCCTATTTTTAAATTTTAGGTTAAAATTTCAGATCCATGTCTATACCAGACCAAAAAACACATTGATTTTACCCGATTAAAAACAAGTTGGGTTAGGGGCGGGTCATGGGTCAACCCGCCCCAATTCCCACCCCTACTTGCATGCACATAGCCACTTACCCAATATCCAAGATGCGTCGAGATGTATGCCTATCTAGGTTGAGTACTACCAGGGAAAAAATTAACTTGGGTGGGACCTGTGAGGAATCATTTGGGTAACCGTTTTTCTATTTTTTATTTTTTTAAATTCAGGAAGTTGTTGGTTGCTGAGAAGAGAGGGACATCCATCTTCGAGGCCTGACCAGAAAGCTCTGGAAACGGTGACTCCGGTTTTCTCATACTATTCACTTCACTAACAGACATCTTAAGGGCCTGACCAGGTTCACTTTCTTCAAAAGGTGTCACTTTGTGAAATATGATTCATTTTACTATTTCTGCACTTATGGAACATTGAAATGGAAGAATTTTTAAAACAGAAATGTGCATTATAATGGAATATCAAAACTTGGTTGAAGCAGAGTCTCCTAGAGTGGCATTTGGCACAGACCCCATTCAAAGTTACCTTAAGCAATTAAGGATCAGCTAAATGAGGGTAAAGGTTGGGTAGCTGACAAGATTGCTGATCTGGTATTAGTCATGTTCCATAGTCGGGTCTTCACATATTTGCACATATAGTAGATTCAGCATATCCCTTCCATAGTTACAGTAGACATTAAGACCACTAAGCCTCCTATCCGTTATACTTTTCACATCTTTAACAAAGTGTGTGCGTGCACACGTGTGTGTGTGTGTTTTGATGTTACATCTTCAACAAAGTTGCTACAATCTTAAAAAGGAAATAGAACAAAGAAGGAATAGAAAAATAGATGCCATAATAGGATGAATGAATGAATGAAGCAGTAAAAGTTAGCTGCTAGTTGCTACAGGGACATTTGGGTATGCAAGTAAGAGGTTCAATGCTCCAGCAAGAGGTGTTAGACGATGAATAGAAACTCACATAAACACTACACAAAATACCTCATAAATGCAAATGTAAGGACGAAATCTAATTATCTATCTCCATGCATTGATGCTTTTGTGCACCTATAGATGGGCAAATAAAACATCAAGAACAATAACCGATCAACGACAAGAATCGACTTTTTTTTAGAAAAAAAAAGAAGAAGCAATAACATAGTTAATAGAACTTACCACTCAAAACAGTAGCAAGCTTACTTAAGTCAGGTCCTTCTGTATGCTCGATGAGAGGAAACTCCAGGTAAGGTATGCCATATTTGGACTGTAAACAAAGAATAAAAACATCAGAAAATACCATTTGCATGAAGCAATATATGCTTTGCATGAAGAGGTCAAATTTTCATAAAATGGGCAAGATGTGGCTATATTTCTGTAACCTGAAGTTACAAACTTTCATTTAGTGATACTGCTTATCATCAAGACAAGTGATACCATTTTATTCTGCCTATCGGACAACCCTAGAGATAAAATTTATTCAGTAAATACACAAATGCAGCTCGGCTGCAAGTAAATTAATATTTAAAAACACGAAAGATCGGCTTGATCGTGCAGGATCACAACTGAATGGAAGAATCTTTCAGGCATCTTCCTTACAAAGAGTAAATTCCAAGCATGAATGCTTAGGAGAACTAATACATAAAGTCGATTCCCCGCATGCATGCTTAGGAGAACTGCGAGGCTCAGACATGTTTCCAAGGTTGATATTTATCATGCTTGGTTGGACATTGCTTATAAAACTTGAACTACTACAATGCTAAAAAGTCCTAGAAAAAATCCCAATCTTTTCGATTATCAAAACTGCATTTGGTCAAACACTCAAACCGAGATCATAAAATATTGTAGAGCAGAGTATCAAATTGTACAGTATAATTCTCAAATTTCTTATAATTTCCTGACAATTTGTTCCAAGCCAGCTGTAAAGCCTTCTGAGACTTAAACTGCCCAATATCATTGTAGCAACGATTCATTTTGCAAGTTCAGCATCCCATTAAAGGTCTCATAAGACCACCACGATCGTCGGATTAGCATGAACCTTACAGCTCCATCCCGATCAACTATGACCAGATAAAACATCCAGATTAGCAGTTCAAACGTAAAGTTATCTGTTCAAACAAATGTCTAGCCAGCAATGCCGGCAATACGACAACCCAGTCATAAACCTTTTCCCAAAAAACAACAGTAATTCATCCTTGTCAGAGGTAACAGCAATTGATCACTACCAGACCACCAAAAACTGTATTATCCACTGTTACCCATCAAGCAATCTTGACCATCCATCTCTCAGCTATCCAGACAATTCAGAACTACAACACCAGCAACTGCAGCAGGCGGATCACAACATCTCAATCTGCATTAAAACATTTAATCCAAAAAATTCCAACGGTTGGATTGACGATCGTACTTCCAAGGACCAGCTGCATCATTGTAGATGCTTCCCGCAAAACCATCCCATCGATCACCACCACCATCATGCCGCATGCGCCGCAAGTGTGTGACTGCCATTTTAAGAGCGGTGATTGGACAAGCTATTGTTTTAGCGGTTCTCAGATAGAGAATTTTTCTCTCTCCAAGAAAGGAAACGAAGCAAAGAGAGGGATTTTCCAGCATACCAGTGATTAAAAAAATAACAAATGCGAGATTTCAGGGAGAATCAATGAGAGAGAGGAAAATACCAGGGCATTGATGAGCTTCCCGTTCTTCCCTTGCTCGCGTGTGAGGACGACCTTGGGCTCGGGCCGGGGACGAAAGGAGGACGAAGCTTGGAATTTGCAGGAAACGAAGAATAACCGCCGCGAACGAGAGGCGGCAGCAGCAGCAGCAGTTACAGGAAGGCGAGAGGACGAAGAAGAAGAAGAAGAGAAAGAGAGGGACAGAGGCGCCATTTCCACGGAAGGAAACGTGTTGCGTGGGGGGGTTTTCTCCACTCTTTTTCATACATATCCGCGGCCCAGACTCAGACACTACTCAGGCATCGCAGGACACTTGATACTCGGCAACAACTGTAGAATATATGCAACGCAAGCAAACGCTCCATCGGCGAACATCTTGGAACCGACGAACTACTATGCCTTGCTGCTGTGCCGAGGCTAGAAAGGCGCGCTCTTGAGCTTCCTGAGTATCATCCATCGCCGTCTGTCCGTGTACCTAAGTTTTGTCGTATTATCCTTATTTTACTGTTGAGCGGGCCACAACAGTGCTACGCCACAAGCGTCCTGTCCCTGGTCCCCCACTCTCGAACCTACTGGAACGGTTATGTTGGCCTCTATACGTCCATCATGGCTCATCAATTCGTCAGCCTCTATACGTCCATCATGGCTCATCAATTCCCATTTCCACTCCCACCTTTCGTTTCAGATCGGAAAACTAAAGCCATTGATACGGAACACGTGTGAGAGATCTGGGCAGTAACTGTGGCCACTTTGAAATTCCATCTCTCTTGAATAGTTCCAAGGTAAAAAAGTCGATTCGTATCTTTCATGGCTCACGGCCCACCTGATGAACGCCTCGGATTAGCAGAAGCAATTGAGGCGGGTGTATTGAGGAAGACAGACCGGCGAGAGTATCGTTTCCTAAATAGGAGCGCGTAGCTGGAGTTCCACCATGCGACGAGAACCACGAAAAATCACGGTGGCAGTGGTGGCGCGGTGGATTTTACTACTCGCCGCATTGAATTTCGGTGCCGCGGTCACTCGAAAGCCATGCTACTGGCCCCACCAAGCGGATGGATGATGTTGCGAAAACTATACCGGAATGGATTATTTATTTCTTCAATTTCGTCAATTGGGCAATGATCAAAGCTAGATGAACGTGTAGATTGAGGCTGAAAAATCTGAAAGGTCAGAGGATGGCCCGCCAGAAAGAAATCTCCACGGACGGACCGGAGGGAGGGCCCCCCCGGAAGGAGTAGCAGCAATTGACGAGGGGTATGCGCAACGCAATAGAGAGGCAAGTGCATGGATGTGCAAGTAGTGCAGCAGCAGGTTGCACGTTAGCGTAGGTGTTGGCCTAATAGTGGCAAGTGGGACCGTGAATGATTTGCGCACAAAATGTCCAACAACTGCAAATCTGTGCCCCATTAACCGCAACACCCGTTTTTTTAATTTGGTTTTTGTATGCTACGCGGCCTACACGCGTTGATTTCCCTCCTCCGCGAGCAGCATTTACTTCCTGCAATGCAGAGTGGGCCGGTCGGGTTGACCCGTGATGGGCCGCGGTGGCTCGGGTTCGGGCAGCTACTTTGTTGACCTGGGCAGGAGAATTGCTTATCCCATGTAAAGATGAACTATTATTCAATGCAAACGTGTGCATTAAGTCTCAATGATGCACACGCTTGCATTGAATTGCATATTTGCATGAATTTTCCTACAAATTCTGGCATACTTATGTGGGTACAAGCATGTAATTTTCATACATACAAGTTTTTTTTTTCTTCTTAACTTTCAATGTATTTTCTGAATTTTTAAAATAAAAATGCTTTTTATAGGCCAACTTATGAATTTAAACATAATTCCTATATTGATAATTAATTTTATAAAATACCATTATATTTGAAAGCATCTTCAAATTAATCTAAGCATTTTTATAATTTATACATGACTTTATATTTTTAACCAAATGTGGCCTGTTTATACCTTTTGTTAAAATAATTTTTAGTTTATGATAAAATTAATGATGCTAAATAATGTGATTGTCGATTTTTTATTCCATTATCAAAATTAGCTAATTACACCTATTGGGGCTCATCCTACTGGATGATATGAGGATGAAATAAAAAATTAATAAAATTTTCATTTTCAACATGTTTTTTTATTTTCGATACATAACAACTCTATTTTTTCTATTTTCAATATAATTTTCTATTTTAATATACAATAATCATTCCTTGTTAAAACTTTTGATCCAAATCTTGTTGGGTTTCATCAATAGAGAGACAAACTTGAACATTTGGTTGTACCAGAGCAAATTTTTTTTTAAAATCTTATAAATTCACTATATGCATTCATATAATTGGTATGTACTATTATATATATTATCATGCGCTTATAGTTATGCACATAGATATATTAATTTAGAGTAATAAGTCTAATGTGTACTCATTTATATACTAAAAATGTTATCTTCTAGCACAATCATCCATGAATTAGAAAAGCACGACATACATAAATTATTTAATTCATTAGCTTTGATGATGAATGCTTTACTTGAAAAAGTAAAAAATGTTTATGTTCCAAATGAAAGTAATTAGCAATTTGAATATCAAAAAGGAAACTTTAACCATGAACGAATTCGAATTTGAGTGGGCAAAAATCTATATTTTGAAAATAAAATTAAGATTAAAATAAAATTGGATTGAAAACAAGCTTAAGATGAACAAGTAAAATATATTATCGGAGTAAAATTCCTTGTAATAAATCCGGCTTATGCATGCTGTTCCAAATGAAAGTAATTAGTAATTTGAATATCAAAAAAGAAACTTTAACCATAAATGAATCCGAATTCGAGTGGATAAAAACTTATGTTTTGAAAATGAGGTTAAGAATAAAATAAATTGAAAGTAAGCTTAAGACGAACCAATAAAATATATTATCGCAGTAAAATTCATTGTAAATAAATCCTTAGCTTGTGCATGCTATGATGGTGGAACATTGATTAATTAATTTGCAACTTCATGATTTATCACCCATGCTATGCTGGTGGAACTCATGTTGCCATGATGAGGGACACTAACACCATATCCGTTTTTTGAAGAATTGATTCATTGACTTTGTAAAATTATGCATTTTCCATGCATTTTGAATATTTGCAAAAATAAACTCTTTAAATTCAAGGGCTTTGCCAATTTGACATTTCATATACAAACAAGTAGACTGGTTTTAATGTTTTTTAGATAATTTGCAAATATATTTCTATAGTTTGACTATAAATACACACATATTCATATAATTTTAAAAATTATAAATATATGTATATAGTTTTATAAATTACAAATATACTTATATAGTTTTAAAAACTGTAAATAATTTATATAAATATTGATCATAATTGTAAATATAACAATACTATTATGGTGTATTTACAACATCACTATAGCACGAGTATATTTACAAAGATATGTAAATTACATAGATATATTTATAAAAATTAAATATATCTACTTAAATTTTAAAATGCAAATATACTCATATATTTCGTATATCTTTGCAAATACACCCTTGTCGTGATAATATAATAATGATGTTATAATGTCGAGAGTATATTTGCAATTTTGATCAAATTATATAGATATATTTATAAAATTCACTTTTCTTTAACATTAACTTGCACTCGCATTTTCACTTAACAGATTTTGCAAAAGTAACCCTGTGACTTTGCATTTTTTTATGTAATTAATTGTTAACTTTGCACAACTATATATTTGATCCTTTAACTTTTGAAAAGCACTAAAGCCAAATGAATAATTTTGTACATATTAAATAAAAATTGTCACGAAAATATTATCCTCACTTTTTTCGTGAAAGGTTTAATTTTCAAATATTTTAAATTAAGATAGTGAACTTTATAATTTCTCGGAGTCAGAAGATCAAATATGTGGAATAAATTTTGCAAAAAATCCTAAATAAAAAGTGAGGAAATTTGTAAACTCTTTAAACCTGCGGAGTTATTTTTGCAAATACTTACGGTATAAGGTCAAATATGTAATGTTGCAAAATTAATGATGTATTTAAGAAGTGATAAAATTTTCAAATATTTTAAATTAAGATAGTGAACTTTATAATTTCGCAGAGTTAGAAGATTAAATATATGGAATAAATTTTGCAAAAAATCCTAAATAAAAAGTGAAGAAATTTGTAAAACTCTTTAAACATACGGAGTTATTTTTGCCAATAGTTACGGTATAAGGTCAAATATGAAATGTTGCAAAATTAATGATGTGTTTAAGAAGTGACAAAATTTTCAAATAGTTTAAATTAAGACAGTGAACTTTATAATTTCATAGAGTTAGAAGATCAAATATGTGAAAATAAATTTTGCAAAAAATCCTAAATGAAAAGTGAGGAAATTTGTAAACTCTTTAAACCTACGGAGTTATTTTTGCAAATACTTACGGTATAAGGTCAAATATGTAATGTTGCAAAATTAATGATGTGTTAAGAAGTGATAAAAATTTTTATATAAATGTTTTTAAAATGAAAGAAAATAATGTAATTTGATAATGATAATAATAAATAGTAAGAAAATAAAGTTAAAATAAATACGTTAGTTGTGTAGAAACGATTGAAAAATAAAATAATTATATAATAATATAAAAAATAATTAAAAATAATACAATTATGAAAAGTGAAAATGTTTAATTTGATTGTTCGAAAAATCGTTAATGCAGCCCAAAGGCCCCAAACATACTTAAAAAATTAAATTCTGAAAAACTAAAGACTACCAAAGCCCGCCACCAGCGGATTGGGACGGCGATGCCACGCACAACAGCCGCTCCTCCTATGCTGCCACGAAAAGGAGTGCTGCCAAATACATGGTGGCCGGTGGCGTGGACGGGCAACGTGGCCGGAGCAGCGATGGCGCCACCGTCCCGCATTCAAACGCGCCGGGTCATGGGCGGCAGTGGTGGGAGCCAGAACTTTCGAGCCAGCAGGCGATAAATCCAAAAATATCTGCAACAGATGACGCGGTGGAGCTGGAATATTGTATTCCCATGGGCACGAGTTGATGCATGCATGTGTAAGTGGAGGACGACACCTGTCACGCCGTTATTGCAGAGAAATAAAGAAAAGGTCGGCTCACCAAAAAAAGAAGACAGGAAGAAGCTGGGTTGGGTGAAAGTTGGTGGAACGCGACACTTGTAGGCCGTGCAAAGCAACGGGTGCAAAATATCTGCGTCCAGCGACACTATTTAAATGCCTGCGACTGTTAAGGGAAAGACCTGAGCACGGGAAAGTAAACATAAAATAATGGCCTTTGATTGAAGGAATGGGGACAACAGCTTCTGCCAGCCATTATCAGCCCAAGGAGTACTCGGGTTAATTCCCGAGGTGCCTGTGTTTCGACGAAATTGCAGCTGATAGTGATATGATTGCAAGCTCACCCAGAAAACAGAATGGTCACGAAATGGCGAGGGCAGGGAACGGAAGCGCCCGTATCCCTTTTGCAGTTCCAACTTCGAACCGGGTTTTGGGCCTCCTCGGCCCAGCGTCCACGTACGGTACAAGCCATCTCACTCATTTGCAGGAAACATCATTCAATCATCTTTTTTTACAGGGGAGAACCCAAACGTTTTTTTTTATGAAACAGAAAATTCAAAAGCATTATGTTATGTCATCCCACCGAAAGCAACACAAGCCAAACAGGCACAAATATATGGAAAATGTAGCCAACGTGAGAAACCAAGGTGGGATTCCACCCATTAAGTTTTTGGGCTTTTGGGCTACCTATATTTTCTATTTATCCGTCGTCCTACCATTTATGATATTGTTTCTTCAGTACTCCTATACCAACACCGGCCCGTATCCACCTGCTCGAGGTGCAATCTGTGGTGTGGGATGATGGAAGTATTAGATAAGGCTGAACAGGTGGAAAGAGCTACGTAGATGACATCATTTCAATATTCTTTTATTAGGTCACTAAAATTTTCAAAGGCCAGGTCGTTAAGGCGTGAAAGTGGGTCAGTTTCATAACATTCGTAGGCGGGCCTGACAGATGTTTGTAGGATATGAGGCCAGAGCGTTTCAATAATTTTTTTTTTGTTTTTTTTTCATGGACAAGTAAATTTAGGTATACTAAATTTATAAACTAAGTTTTACTATTTGCAAGTTATCTTTATTTTTCACATATATTTTTTTTAGGTCCATGGGGTTACAAAAAAAATAAAATTCACTATATTTTTTTATATTATCGTAACTAAATTTCAATAAATTTTCACATGTTTCCATATAATGATTCTATCTATTTTATCTTTATTTTCTTTACTTTAATCATTTATGTTATCATATCACTTTTTTTTTTTTTTTATATCTTTTGCAAAATTTTTGGTATTTTTCTCTTATTACCGAACAAAATACAAATATGTAAAAATATTGTCTAGATTTTATATATAACTACTTTAAATTAAAGGTGTGTTTGATACTTGATAAAACTTTTGAATGAAAAGTTTTTGAAATGAGAAAAGTCATGTAATATAATCGGGGTAATAGTGAAAAGTAAAGATAATAAAGTTAAAATAAATAAGATAATTATATGAAAAATAAAAAATAATTAAAAATAATAATTATATAAAAATGTGAAGAAATGATTGAAAATAAGATAACTATGGAAGAAAAAAGGTTTTAGTGAAAAACAAATACACTCTAAATATGTGGATGGGAGAAATTGAGTTCATATTTGGTTGAACTTTAAATACATTTTATATGAGTTGTGATCTTGTTAGCCTAAGTTAACAAACTCCACCCTAAAAATCTTTTTTTTAAGATCTAAAAACCCTATTTTTAAATTTTTATTTTTTACGAACTTATTAATTAGATGTATTTAATATATAAATCAACATTTTCCATTTCTAGTGACGTGTATATTTTTTAAGAAATATAAAATATTTTTAGTCATTTTTAATGGTTGCAAGTAACTAAAATACTTTTTTGTTTAAAAATAAAAATATATACACATCTCTAAAAATTATAAAACTTAATTTATATATATTAAATGTATCTGAATTAACAAGTTTTAGGAAATAGTCTTTTACTGCAGCGTGTTCCGTTTGTAAAACCAATAAATTTTGGAGGGCTAATTCTCTAGAGATTCAAAATGGGGGTAACACTATTCTCAAGCTTAGAGAGTCAATTTTCCAAAATGGCCAAAAAAGCATGCCGACCTTAATTCGTTATAGTAATCACTTGCATGGACGGTCCCAAATTAATCAAGATTTTTGCGTGTACCACATAATAGTAGGTGTATGATTATGTACGCGCGATTCTATGAATTCCCCTTTACGTATCAGTGATCACTGCTTGGGGACCTAAACGAAGCTTTTTTGGACAACCTAACATTTATATTATTTATTATGATTTTCCACTAAAGGAGTAGTTAAATTAACAGCATGGCCTCTTCTGTTTTTTGTTTTGATGTACACAACTGCTAGCCCACTCAGAAGCCTACTAGCTTTCCCCGTGTTGTTTTCGGCACGCTCTCGGGCGCATATATCTAGTTTTTTATTTTTTTTTGAATTTTTTTTACAATAATGGTAATCTATGTGTATTTAATCTGTGTATAAATTTTTATCATTTCTGAAGTATTTTAGATATTTATTTTTGATTTTTGAAAATCAGTGACATTTTAGTAATTTTAAATTACTAAATTACCTAAAATGCCACTTATTTTTAAAAACCCGAAATAAATATATAAAAATATCCAAAAATAGTAAAAATTGATACATACGTTAAATACACTTGAGTTAACAAGTTTATGAAAAAAATTTCAAAAAAAATAGAAAAAAATAGGTGTATGTATCTCGGAGCATGCAGCACACCAGAATCCCTTGTTTTCAAACAAGATTCCATTCCGTCCGTACGCCAAAGCTTCAAAATATTCCAATATTCCTGCAAGTGTATATGTATTGGTGTGCAGCCCCAATGAGATCAATGATCCTAAGCGTTGATTTTCAACTGCGATGCTGGGCCTGTTTCCTCCAACCTCGGAGACACTTTTCTCCTTGTTTTTGTTTTTTATTTAATAAATAAATATTTTTACCGTTTTTCTTTTTTGCCAAAAGCAAGTACAACTGTGCAAGATAAGATAACAAAAGGGGAGGAAAAACGGATCATGATCCTATGTTCACAGGAGCATCTTGAGTGCATTTATTTTTTTAAATTTTTTTTTTTTGAAATTGTTCATATAAGTGTTTTTAACATGTCTATCAATTTTTACTCTTTTTAGAGATTTTTAATTTTTTTTTGGATTTTTAAAAATTAAAAAAATATCTAAAAGTCTCCAAAATGATAAAAATTAATATAAATTTTAAATATATTTATATTAACATTTATGTAAAAGAGTTTTTAAAAAATAAAAAAATAAATGTATGCGCGCGGGAGCGGTGGATCAAGCTTCAAAACAAACCAAGCATATAGCGTACTATGGAGCTAGGCTGTCGTGCTAGTGCACGGCCGTTGCGATTCCACGCAGATTCTCATGCAGTTTGACTCGGAAGAAAAATATGCGAGTTTTGCTGCATTAATTCCTGTACAATATATCATCACTACCGGTGACCTGGTGCCAAGAGCCCTGCTTGTTTGTTGGGAAAGGAACGTTATTTTATACGATGTATTTGCTAAGTGATATTAAAAATTTTTACGGCAGATTTGTTTTAATAATTTTTTTTTTACTTTTATAACTACTATATTTTTAAAATTATTTCTTTATAACTTCTTATACAATAACCTTATTTTTAAATCTTTTCTACCCACTTAACTTATGCAACTAATTTATCTATTTTAACTTTATTATTTTTACACTTCATCATTACTCTTGTAATATCATATCGTTTTCTACCAATTTTAAAATTTTTACACCAAAAAAATTTTCATCTAAATTTTTTATTATTTTCCAGACACTAGTGTAAAAATTTTTAAAAGAAAAAAATGATGTACTACAATAAGTAATGATGAATAAAAAAAAAAGTTAGAATAGGTATGTTAGTTGTATGGATAGTTGTATATAAATAATTAAAAAATAGGATAATTATATAAGAAGATACAAAAAAATTAAAAATAAAATAATTATAGAAAATTAGATCGAAAAGTTTTATTGGTAATCAAGCATGCCATGAATTTTTCAGTTCTCTTGTTTTTAAATTTTATTTTTGCTTTATTTTTATCACATCTAGTTCGTTCACCTTTCCTAATTTTCATTCTCACTGTAGACATTTGAAACAGCTGAGAATTAAGGTCCTCATAACCCTATTTAATGCCTTTAATGCCTCAAGGATTCTTATTTTATTTAATTTAAAAATATTTTTTACTAAAATTTTTAGAAAATCACTCAATTAAAATATTTAGCCAAAGAGAGGAAGTGTTGGAAAGACTAGATCATACTATAGTAAGAATAGAGGCATTCGAGCGGGTTACTTCTGGTGAAGCTTCTACCTTGCTTGGTAATGGAAAAGAAAGGTGAAAAATATTTAAAAATTTTATGTGAATTACCAAAATTTTTACCAATATGATAACTATTTCTTAGATGAGGACCGATCTTTTCAGACCGGTCGGAAATCCGGTGATTTCCGACCGGTCCAAAAATATATATTTTTTATTTTTTTTTGAAAAATAATTTTATAAACTTGTTAATCTAGTTATATTTAATTTATAAACTAAGTTTTATCATTTTTAGATATGTATATATATTTATTTTAGATTTTTAAAAACAGGGTATTTAAGTCATTTTAAGAATATTTAAAATGACTTAAATACCCCTGTTTTTAAAAATCCAAAATAAATATATAGATATATCCAAAAATGATAAAACTTGGTTTATAAAATAAATATAACTAGATTAACAAGTTTATAAAATTATTTTTCAAAAAAAAAATAAAAAAATATATTTTTGGACCGGTCGGAAATCACCGGATTTCCGACCGGTCTGAAAAGATCATGCGTCTTCTTAGATTAAAAAATTATAAAAATTCTAGGCTTACAAATTTTTGAGTTAAGGGTACGTTTGGTTGGGGGTAAAACTTTTTTATGAAAACTTTTCAGAGTAGTGGTTTATCTGTCAGCAAGATTACTAATGACTTGAATTGCAATGTGGTTTTTTCTCCCAATTCGGTGATTTTTCAGGACAGGGCCACAGGGATGAAGATTGGTGAAGGAAAAATCAATCAGGGTCTTTATGTCTTAGAGAAGTTGCAAAAGGCATTTATTGGGAAGAAAGACAGATTTTTCATTACTATGACATCGAAGATTGGGACACCCTTCTAATCAAATACTGCACAATTTCGATTCTTCTATTTCAGTCGATGACTGTGAAGTTTGTCATTTTTCTAAACAACATAGACTGCCATTTCCAAAACATTCTAGTTTCTCAAATAAACCTTTTGACTTAGTTCATTCAGATGTTTGGGGGCCTGCTCCAATAAACTCTCGTGAGGATTACAAATACTTTGTTACATTCATTGATGACATGTCTCGTTCCACTTGAATCTATTTGTTGAAAGCCAAATCTGATGTCTTACAGGTTTTTCAAAATTTCCATAATATGATTGTTACACAATTTGGTGTTGCATTAAAAATACTAAGGACTGACAATGGTACTGAATATGTCAATCATTCATTCTCATCTTATCTTACCTCCCATGGTATTATTCATCAAACTTCCTGTGTAGGGACTCCCCAACAGAATGGGATTGCTGAAAGAAAAAATAGATACATCTTAGAAACAACTAGAGCCTTGCTATTTCCAATGCATGTTCCAAAATAATACTGGTCTGATACTGTTCTCACCAGTTGTTATCTTATCAATCATCTACCAAGTCGCTTATTAAAATTCCAAACTCCTCTAGAAATTTTACGAGGAAGAAAACCTGATGTTTGTCATCTTCGTGTCTTTGGTTGTCTCTGTTATGTGCATGCTCCAAATCATAGTAAACTTGATTCTCGTGCCCATCGATGTATTTTTCTTGGTTATTCTTCTACTAAAAAAGGATACAAATGTTATGCTCCTGATCTGCATAGACAGTTTATCTCCAGAGATGTTTCTTTTGTTGAGAATCAACCTTTCTTTTCAACCCAGGTTCAAAGTCAGGGGGAGTATATTATCTCCAGAGATGTTTCTAGGAATTGAAATTGCTTACTCTTAGAAGGGATTATTCTTGTGTCAAACAAAATACACTCTAGATCTGTTGAAGGAAACTGAAAAACTAGGGGTAAAACCAGTTGATACTCCGATGGATTATACAACCAAATTTATTAAAACAAGTGAGCCGCTAGAGAATCCTGGGAGGTTTCAGAGACTTGTGGGAAAATTGATATATCTTACTGTTATAAGACCAGATATTTCTTATGCAGTGAGCTTTATTAGTCAGTTTATGCACTCTCCTACTATTGAGCATATGAAAATGGCAGATCGCATTCTCAGATATTTGAAATCTTGTCCAGGTAAAGGAATATGGATGAAACCATATGGTCATACTAATATTTCTCTTCATATGGAAATTCTTGGATATACAGATGCAGATTGGGCAGGAAATCCAGAAGATAGAAAATCAACAACAGGATATTGCACTTTTGTGGGTGGAAATCTTGTAACATGGAAAAGTAAAAAACAAAATGTTGTGGCAAGATCAAGTGTTGAAGCAGAATATAGGGCTATGACCTCTATTGCAAGTGAACTGATTTGGTTGAAATCTGTTTTACAGGAACTAGGCTTTCACACTCAAAAGCCAATGGAATTGTTTTGTGATAATCAAGCAGCCATACACATAGTTTCAAATCCAGTTTTTCATGAAAGAACCAAGCATATTGAAGTCGATTGTCATTATGTTCGAGACAAGGTTCAAGCAAAGATTGTTGAAACTCCATATATTAGAAGTCATGATCAACTTGTAGACATATTTACGAAAGCATTGCCAAGAAGATATTTCGAGAAAATACTGGAGAAAATAAATTTCACAAATATTTATTCACCAACTTGAGGGGGAGTGTTGACAAAATAAGCTTATTATGTAAAATCAAGCAAGTTGGTGTGATTAGGTAATTTGTATAAAGTTTTGTAACTCATTATAAATAGTGGAACCCGGTAACCCTAAAGTATGACTGAATAGGGTTTACCATCGTGGAGTAGAGGTTTTCCGAACCACGTAAATCTCTTTGTTCTGTGTGTGTGTGAATGTTATTCTCAACAGTTACATAGCAAGTTAAATAATCTATCAAATACATGGTGATTTGCATATTTTCTTAATGTGGATTGTGAAAAATTCTGATTTATATAAACGTACATGCCGTTAACTTCTCATCTAAGGTGAAAATAAAATAAACCAAATGGCAGCCAAGATAGCTGCCAGTTTAAACTGTTAAAGGCAAAAGATGCCACCCAGATCTTGCTGCACATGGGTGTGAGTTGGATAGTGCATGTTGGACGATGAATGTGTGGTTTTCGGGACATTTTATTATTCTCCCTTGGCGCCCTTTCCAGTCAGCGTGTTTATATAGCACGTCGTATTTGATAATCTTGACTCTTGAGGCAAAACTCACATTTAGATTTGAGATTCGACAAGATGAACTTCGACAACTAAAAACCTTGGACTGAAATGACCACCTTTTATAGTTGGATCATTTGAATATAGACAACTTAAAGCTAAGATTCCATTCCGTGAGATGCTAAATAAAATAAAAACAGCTCCTCAAGTAGGGGAAGGGAGCCCTGAAACTTTGAACTGCTGGTGGTGGTGGATCCCATGGCCTTATGGCACGTGCATCTCAAAGGTAAGATTCCTTCCCAGTTGATAAAATAAAATACAATAAACGTCGCCTCTAGTCAGGGTGGTGAACCCTGAAACTCGGAGATCCCATGGTCTTAGGGCAGGGGTTCGGACTTTTTTTTTTAAAAAAAAAAAAAAAAAAAATATGAAAGAATGGTCGTTTCTGTTTAATGGAAAGAACAATAAGATACTAGAGAGAATCTTGAGCAGTGGATGGAGCAAGCACCTCACCTCTAACTTCGTGCAAGCGCACATGGCGATGTGTGTCAAGCCTAGTTTCGATGGGCCATAAGCTCATTCAGCTCACTGCCACTGGTTCGCCGCTCATTTTGAATAGGACGAAAAGCACCAACAAAAAAATTATTTCAAGTTGCATGACTCTGTTCTTGCAATGGGATGCAGCTGTCCGTATTTTAAATGATTTATTTGACGTATTTGCGCCAAAAACAAACTCCTCGAGACCGCATTGTAGCATCCATTTCCAGCCCTTCCATGCATGCACGTGCGTCCCGCAAGGCCGCACCAAAATGCCCACGCTCCAGTGCGGGAGCACCAATCCAATCCAATTCGAGAAAAACGCTGGCCTATATTTCCCATGAAATGATACATTGAATAAATTAATTGATCAATTGTGAAAATTACATGAAGAATACAAAGGGTATTGTATGTTCATGTGTAGTTAGCTTTTAGCTTCTGCAAGAAGGCCAGGGTTTCCGCATAAGATGGATCAGTGCGGTTGACGGGCTTGCAAGAATTGATATGATCCGTGGCTTCCAATACCTGCAACACCCAGATTGGTATTTAATTTTAATTTTTTTTTTTTAACAAACTAATATGAAAATAATAAAGGAACACAGGCGAAACGCAATCAAAATGAGAGCTAATGAACGCATCAAAAGTATATAGCTCCTACGGCAATAATTCTGGTTCCGAAATTTAACCGTAAATCATGGCTATCATCGGAAGGTAACTTACCACAAGCTCACCAAATCCAGGATATGCAGATTCAATTGGTACAATTTCCATCCGTAAAGCCCACCCTCCGTAACCTTCAACTATTGGAGTAACAAGCGTCTGGATCGCATTTTAGGTTAGTAATTGCCTTGTGTAAGCATACCATTAATACTGAAATTGACAAGATGCGTCTTCCACTGCGGACCTTCTTACCTCACTAAAACTAAGCACCTCAAGCATTCCCTTGTTTTGGAGGTGCCGGATAAAGTCATTCAGCTCTTCCAGCTTTCCTGATCCACTTCTTAGCTCACCTATCTAACATTATACAAGGAGTCAGAAGAAAATGGACACGCTAAAGAAAAGATGTCGCAGGTATAGACTAATCCACCAACCAACAGGTTAAAGGGAGTCTTTTCCTCACTTCTCTTTTTTTTTTTTTTTTTTAAAAGAAAAAAGAGAGCTGTCCTAGATACATACCGAAGGTGCTGGGCGAAATACAAAGCCCATGCGCCAAGGCATATCTGCCAGCTTGCTACCAAAATGAGGACAGCTATAGAAGACCTGAAATCACATACTTCATCATCACGAACAGAAGAGAGGCTTGTAAGAAATTCCTCTGAAAGCTTAACGACTATTGGTTGAAAAGTTTCATACAACTCCTATAGTGTTGTTCAAGATCTTATTTAAATTCTCCATCTTTGCTTGATGCAACATCTGCTTCACAACAAGGCCGCCCATGCTGAAACAAAATGGCAATAGAGAACACAAAAGAGGGTGGAAAAAAGAAGTATAAGCCCAAACCTGTGTCTGGAAGGAAAAAAAGGAAAAAGCAAAGAAATAAAAATCAGAAAAGAAACCTGTGAGTCACAAAAACAACAGGGCGGTCCCCAATTCCAGCAGCAACTAGCTTCTTCAGGAGGTTTAAACTAACTTCCTGTGCATTTTCCAGAAAGGAAACTGGCTAAGAAAAGGGAGCGTAATTCAGTGCACCCGGGTGCATTCAGCCTCAACGCACCCGGGTGCACTGCACCTATTTTTTTTTATTTTTTTTTGAAAATTTTTGTATACAATGGTTAATCTAGGTTTATTTAACATATGTATCAATTTTTACTATTTTTGGAGACTTTTAGATATTTTTTTTAGATTTTTAAAAATCAGTGGCATTTTCGGTAATTTAAAATTACGAAAAATGCCACTTATTTTTAAAAATCTAAAAAAAATATCTAAAAATATCCAAAAATAGTAAAAATTGATACATATGTTAAATAAACCTATATTAACAGCTTCATGAAAAAATTTTCAAAAAAAAATAAAAAAAAATAGGTGCAGTGCACCCGGGTGCATTGAGGCTGAATGCACCCGGGTGCACTGAATTGCGCTCCTAAGAAAAGCCTTCATAAAATAGCAATACAATTTTACCTACAATTAAATTGATATGGAAAAAAAACTAATAAAAATTCAATGTGATTTGCCAAGGAGAATTTGTCTTATCTTTCCTCCTTTTCCAATGGGTCTTCAATAGGCAGAGGTTTTTCCAATTTACACAACTGAAAACCAATCCTATGAATGAACAATGCAAACTTGGGCAGGTATCCCTTCCTCAAATTCCAATTGGAATATGGGTCTTACTATCTCAATTACAAAGACGCATTCTAATGTTTAATCATTCACTTATGTTCCTATAAGCAGTTGTAGGGAGAGAGTCGCCATGATATCAGCCAACTTCAAACTCACATATAATTGGCTGGAGTGGGGGATGGGAAAAATGGTGGAGTGGACAATTCAAAAATAGGAAAATTATTGAGAATCATCTTAATACATAGGACTGATGAAGAAACCTGAAGGGGCAGGCTAGCTCCAGACCACCGAGTAAGATTTGTCTGCATGAAAAATTCAATTAGATCCAAATGTTCATTAGAGGTCAGATGCTGTGCAGATGATATGAGTTTTATAAGTGTTATAGATTCGTCTTTCCCCAAACGAAAGGCAATACTTATGGTGTGCTCTATCGGCAGTCTTGAATTGCTGGTGATTGAATGAAGTAATTAAAGCGATCTGTCCACCAAATGCATGAGATACATACAAGCAGGGCAGGCTTTTCAAATACTGGTTCTAACTATTGATGCAAGGAGCAAGGCAAGAAAAGATGCTGAGATAGTGCCATACCAATATGGAATGGGGATAATAAAGTGGATGGCTAAAGTAATCTCTCTTGGCCCACTGGAAAATCAAGCACTGTAGTTCATCCAATCAATGTGATGGTGAGATATTCTCTGTACCAGGTAATACATTTGGGCCATCTGGGTTGCACACATGCATGGTGGATGACTAATGATCATGTCAGATTGACATTGAACACAAAGCCATCACCTATCAAACACTTGTTAATGGAGAAGAGAAATTCTTAATTAATGATATAAAGCTTCTGATACAAAAAGAAAGCTGTAAGCCTGTAACATGTGCATCAAAGTACAGCACAAACCTTGTATTTCACGGTAAACAAGCGAGCATGAGGGAAATCAGCGGCAAGCCATTCTCTTGGCCAACATGTTCCTTGTTTTCCAGCCTCTTGATCAATATTCTCTACCAAGCCAGATTTACTGGTGGTTGAGGATTTGCTATCTGCTATGCGCCAGGTCTTGAATGGGCCACCACGAAGGCCATGAACAAAAACAATATCCAGTGGAGGAACCACCGACTGTGAACTGTTATTAGAACCATGACTGGAATTGTGTCTATTGGAATCTGAATTTTCTGTGCATAGTCCACACTCATTATTAGCGCACTCATGATCAGCAAATAAGGAACTACTATTAAAATTTGGCTTTCTTATACCTGATAGTTTTTGTTTTAGACTTTCCGAATTGATCTTCTCAGAACATGTCCAGTGTGGCAATTCTGGATTGAGCAAGAATATCATGTCACTGTATTGTGCACACATAGTGTTCAGACTCCCTGGTTGACTGCCTGTGGAATTATCATTTTGTCCAGCTGCATTGGTTTGTTCTGAGCAAAATATATTTAACAGTGTTGCCCTAGCATAACTTTGAATTTTCAGGTCATTGCATCCAGCAATCTTCCCATTGGCACAATCCTCAAGCCATTTGCACCAAACCCCATCGGCTATAATGGTTTTTTTAACCTTTGGAAGAAGAGAGAGGATGGTTAAGAGTCTGGCAGCGTGCCTACGAATATGTGCTGAAGGAGGAACTCGAACACTGGGATCATTTCCATCAGCAATAGATGTTTCACCATGAGAATTTGATGCACGGTCCCGGGTTTCTAAAATTCTCGATGCATCATATGCCTCGATAGCAGCCAGTTGTTCATAATCATCACATAAAAGGAAGCGCCTTAGGAGACACAAGACTCCAAAATCGACTATTTTCTCTTGACATGTGGAATCCTCAGTACAGATCTCAGTTAATGCTTTAATGCCCTTAAGGGTGGCAGATGCAGAATCTGCAGCATCAATCTTTGGCAAATTATCTTTTTTCGAGTTTCTAAATATTTCAGCAAATGGATCCAGAGAGAAAAGATCTACCAGAGGAGATCCATCAACAGAGTCCACTGTAGTCCTCAACTGCTTTCCTGAAAGATTGACAACTGCAATGGCTAATTGCTTGGCTGTTTGTGAGGCTGAAAGAGCATTTGACTGATCAATTTGGATCTGAAAAGGTCAAACACAAGCACTTTAAGTCCAAATGGATTAAGGAACTCATCAAAACATTATCGCCTCCTTGACCAAAGCATTTGGATATAATAAACTATCCATTGCAAAGGCCATCAAATGTTGACAACCTCGCTCAAGAGTCAGGTCAGCCAACTAATAACAAAGCACATACTTCATAAAATAATTGGCTGTATGATTAAAAAAATAGTCAAAATTTTCTAAATTGACAGCATGCTTTTAACCTAGTCACATGATGATTAGATCCTCCTGATTTTATGTAAGAATGTCAATTAAATATCATGCATATGATAAATTACTTCCATTCTGTTGTTCAAATATGGTATATTTTGATCCGGCAAGAAGATAATGCTAAAACAAAAACACCTCTGATGCTCACTTTGTGACTACCAAGTTGGGTGCCTCCTTTGGATGCAGCTGCTTTGCTAAGTCTTAGAATTTCCGTGAGCAATATTGTAAGCCAACCCTGAGAGATCATTATTGCAGATGGACCATAGTCTTCAAGAACACATGAAAGCATTTTTGTTGCAGAAAACCGAGTAGAATCCGAGGAGAGTTTTCCACAAACCCAATGAAGGAGGATGCCAGCCCACTTCTGACTTTCTTCAAGTGATAAGTGCATGTTCCCAGTAGAAAGTATTTCCAAGGCCTTTGCCAATACTTCTTGCACATGCCTGTGCTTTTGAGTCTGTTTAGCAATTTGTCTCATAAGAGGAAGACCCTTCTGCATCATTACAGTCTGAGCAGCAGTGCTCCTTTCAACAGCAATCAGAAAGGCTGAAAGAGCCACCTGAGCCAAGGCAATGTCTTCAACTTTACATGCCTGTGAAATAGTAGAAATAAGACTGGAACTCCAATCAGGAACTGATTCACTTAATGGAAGATTCTGATCTTCTAAAAGTAATTGTGCAACCATACTCCCATGCCATTTAACAGTCCTCTCAGGTGCCATTAAGGCAGTCATTACTGCTTGACCATCCCTATCAAGTTCTTGAATGAGAGAGCGATTAGCATGTGATGCCATTGCCCAATTTGCTAGGGCCCATGCAGCAAAAGGCACAGCAACATGTTCCCCGTGCAAGTCATCCCATAAGCCTGGAACTGAAATTGTCCTTTCTGCTTGCATACTAAATTGATTCTTATGGAACAAAAGAGTTTTAGGAATCGGCTTGAAGGATTGCTGGGAAGGCCTATCAGAATGTTCAACTTCCAAAAGGCCATTTGTTCTTGAGAAGCTTAACACTGTTGTGCCTCCAAGAATTTTGATCCCAATACCTTTCATGCCTTTGTCACCATCCTCATCGTCATTCTCTGATGGATCATCCAATTGCAATCCACCCTCCTCGATAACTTGAAGGGCTGCTTGGATGTCCCCTGTATCCGCATCTCCTGGCAAGGCTGGTTGAAATGATGATCTCTCTATGCTATCACAACTTGAAGTGACAATATCCATAATGGCAGCAACAAGCATGCTCCTACCTTTCCAAACATCAGAACTAGCTGGTGAACTCCTTTTAACTTGCTACCCGCCCCAAAAAAAAAAAAAAAAAAATTATAATAATTGAGAGGTAGAGCCGAAAAAAAGAAAAGAAGGAAATCATTTCAAAGCTATATCACAACTTACAGCTATAGAAACTGATGCATGTAGAGAATGTCAACAAAATATAATGAGGAGTTTACGCAATAGATTCAACTGGAAAGTAGCAAGATGTCTCACCCAGTTGGTATTACACATTTCCCAAACTTTGGCCCATTTGGCAGATGAATGGATACTTAATACAATGGATTTCATAGACATCTTATAAAAATGTCACCTCAGCCTCTATTTGAGTAGGGTCAAAGCTTGAATTTCAAAAGTATGCATCCAAACTATCCTGAGCAGGGTTTAGCTTGTAAACAGAGAAGGAAGGAAATGAATGGAAGAAGAACTAGATCTAACTGTTTAGTGATCAAGTTGGTGGCACCCTGGTTTCATAGGGTTTGTTTAATCTAGGTTGGTTCGATTAATTTCCATTTGATCATAAAATTTAATATCCAATTTAATAGGTGCATTATTCATTGAAAAAGCTTAATAGCTGCATTTTGCAAAGCTACCTGCTAATTGGGTTGCCAACCTCTCATGCTAATACTACATTGAAACAGAGGATCACTCAAATGTCATGCATCAGTCTAGAACAAAAATTTGCCTCCTCAAGCCCTGTTTTGTGATGCCAAGCTATTCCTCAAATCTTTACGTAAAACCATGTGCTGAATTCTTCTTCCATCAGGACAAATGCAGCCCATTCAATATCTAAGGCAACCAATTAACTCTTACATGGAACTCAACCGCAACTAATAAGGATATTCTGTTCATTGCAAACACTATTCGCTGAAATGACTAAAGTTGGTTTTCTTATTATGCAAAATTAATTAAAAAAATTCGAATTTCTTTCATGTAAAATTGGAGCAAATAATAGCATAAACCAACTTTGCCCCTAATGCAACCAATCGGATTACCCAAACAAACAACGAAAGCTCATACAGACTTTGTTTATCATACAATCAACCAGAATATCAAAACAGTCTATGAAGGTTAATCAAAGTTTACCTTCGCACGCTTCGGCTGGAAAGAGAAGATGAATCTGAGAAGATTGGGGACCGCATGGGGCCGCCCGAGCACCGCCCCGCAAACGCTCGGATCAGCAATTATGTAAGCTAGAGCCCTCGCCGACTCTGCCTGCGTCCCACCCGGCTCCCTTGTTGAGGAAACGGTGTCCAGAAGCCAGTCCACTACAGCACCACCCCCTGCACTAACAATTGCTGACCTCCGGCTCTCACTGGCAGCCACAATATCCGCGAGGAGCGACGCGACCCGGAGCTCGAACCCCGACCGAACCTCCTGATTGGCAGATGAAAGCACAGAGCGGAGCGACTTCCAAAGAACGGCGGCAGCGATGCCAGTCTGCTTCATGCGGTCGAAGATCCTGTGGAAGTATTCATTCGATTTCTCGAGCGAGCGCTCGAGATTGGCCAGTAGCGTCTGGGATTTCTCTTCGTCGAAGGGATCCGTGTCGGAGAAGAGGAAAGCCGCGAAGGAGATTAGGGCTGCGGATAAGGCGAAGAAGGAGAGGTATTTATAGCGAGGGGAAGGGGGAGGGGAGAGATGGAGGAGGGTTTGATTGGGGAGGTTGGAAGGGGGAGGGGCATTTTGGATAATTTTGAGATCCTTTGGGTGTAGGATTGGGGAATTCTGCTTAGAGGGAGAGGAAGAGGGAGAGGGAGAAGCTATAGAGAAGTAGCGTGGAAACGCAAGGAAATGACGACGTTGGGATTTGGATAGAAGAAAGAGCCGAAGCATTTTGGAAGCGGAATTCTTCTTCTCATTGCATATCTGCGTCTGTATGCGTTCTTTCGTTTTTTCAGATGTTCGCGATCTCCGCTCGCTGTCCTTTGGGCTGTTTTCTTCTTTCTCCTCCCTTTCTTCCCACCGCGGTTGCTCGGGCGGATATGGCGGCGAAAGTTCGTCGAGTGCGTCAGTATTTTCCGCGGGGCGGAAAATCGCCCGAGCCTTGTTGGGCCCGCTGGCTAGCCCAGATTACGTCTGACTCCAGACCTTTTGGACGATGATGTCATTAAATTTTTTTCATTTTTCTATATTTTTAATCTGTTATCATCTCTCGTTTATATTTGGAGTCTGATTATATATTATGATGCATTTTAGGTTAAAATATATTAGTTTATTTATTTTTATAATTAGTTATATTTTTTAATTTTTCTTCATAAATATATTTTTTTAAAAGGTGTTCGTTACCACCTAGAACTTTTCAAACTTAAACTTTTTATTTTCCACAATTACTTTTTTGTACTTCTTTTTATATAACTACCATATTTTTCAATTATTTCTATAAACTATCCACATATCTAACATATCTATTTTAATTTTATTCTTTTTTATTTCTCATTATTACCCATATAGTATTGCATCATTTTATTACATTTCAAAAAAATTTACATCAATTTTTTATCAAAAGTTTTATCACTTTCCAAATATACTCTTAAGCATATTTAATTTTTATACCAAATTTTGCGGCTTTATTATACGTTTACGTATTTATTTTTGATTTTTTAAAATTCAAGTTTTTATGGGATAAAAAATGACTTAAATGCCCCCCAAATGGATTATTTTTTAAAAATTATGTAAAAATATCATAAAATAACAAAACTTGATATATAAATTAAATATGCTTAGTAAACACATGTTTAACAAGAAAAAATATAACTAAATATAAGAATGAACGAATTTTAGCTTAAAATACATTATGATGTATACAATCAAACTCCTTTATATTTTATTTTCTTTTCATGTCATTTAATATTTTATTTCCTTTTTCTTTCCAAGTGAGTTAATAATTTCCTTTTTTTTGTCGCTCATTCACAACAACTACTTAAAAATTTCAATTTCCCCCGAAAAAGAATTTGTTTAACATTGGTATATTGGCATCTAAACATATTCGAAAATTTTTCTATGCAGGATTCCCTTAAATATCCCCTGCTAAGGTTAGAACCTCGTGTGTTCATCAGCTAGAACCTTGCATGTTTGTAAAAATTTCGGATCGAATCTAAGCGTAGTTCGCAGGCCCATCTCAGAAAGCCAACATCAAAGCCCATTAGATATTTGATTTTCTGGCCAATCGCGTACAGAATGACGGATCATAGGTCCAGCAAAAATTCACATTTTTCATTTCCTTTTATCCATACATTAACCTGGAAGAAGATCAACCATAGTAGAATTTGGCCAGAGCAATCCTTCTACGATCTCTTTTATTTATGAAAGCAAGATACACTTGGTTCATTTGTTTTATTCATGCGTAGCCTTAGAAGAAGAAATACGACTACCATATGTAATATATCGCATTTCAAGGCCACCATTGAGTCCGCGGCTACTGGTGATCCATCATTTGGATGCTGTTGCAGCTATGACATTTTTCAATAACATCTTTCGAAGCTTCCTATCATCTTCCTAAATTATGTATGGGGCTATTATAACTTCAAAGCATGCACCCATTTAAGAGAATTGGCAAACCAGTGCCTGTTCTTAAAGTATTTAAGAAGCTTATATAATGTGAATGTGTTGAGAAAATAGTATGCACAAAGTAAAGAGAGAGAAATGTATGTGGTTCGGTTTAACCCACTCTATGAAAGTAAACCTTATTTAATCATGTTCTTAAGGTTATCGAGTTCTACTATTTATAATTGGTTGCAAGATATGAAGATAAACTTTACATAAATTACACAATGCTTCAAGTTACCGAATTTTACAAGATATGCCCAATTAAGTTTGGTTGTCAATACTCTCCATCAAATTGGTGAGTAAATATTGATAAAATCCATTTTCTACGGTATCTGTTAAAAGTGTCTCTTTGGTAATGCTTTAGTAAACATATATGCAAGTTGATCAAGACTTTTTATATATGAAGTTTCAATAATTTTTTGCTTGAACTTTATCTCAAACTTAATAACAATCAACTTCTATATGTTTAATTCTTTCATGAAAGACTGAATTAAAGTTATGTGTATTGTTGTTTGATTATCACAAAATAATTTCATTGACCTTTGCGTATTGAAGCTTAGTTCATAAAAATAGATCTTAACCAAATTAATTCACTTACTATAAAAACATGGTCTTATACTTTGCCTCAGCACTTGATTTTGTCATAACACTTTTTACTTTTTCACATTGTGAGATTTTTACCAATAAAGTGCAATATCCTGTGGTTGATTTTCTGCCGAATCTGCATCTATATATCCAAGAATTTACATATGAAGAGAAATGTTAGTATGATCATGTGATTTCATCAATTTTCCTTTCCTTGGATAAGATTTCAAATAACACAGAATGCAATTCACAATCTTCATATGTTTTATAGAAGGAGAATGCATAAATTGATTAAAAAAATTTACTACATATAAAATATCTAGTCTGGTGATAGTAAAATACATTAGTATTTTTACAAGTCTCTGAAACCTTCTTGCATTGTTCAGAGGCTCACTTGCTTTGATAAATTTAATAACACAATCTATTGAAGTATCAATTAGTTTTGCTCCCAATTCTGTAGTTTTCTTTATAAGGTCTAAAATATATTTTTTTACATAGTAATAGACATTTCTTGAAATGAGCAATTTCAAATCCTAGAAAATACTTAAGCTTACCAAGATCTTTCACGTATAATTTTTTTGCTAAAATATCTTTCAAGGTTTAAAATCCCTGTATTGTCATTTCCGATTAAGACGACTACTATCCAAGACTATTTCTTTTTATAAATATTGAAAAATCTGAGATATATGTAACAAAGTCAAACTTAATAATGTAGTACCTTTCTTCAAAAATAAAATAAAATAATGTAGTACCGAGTTTGCTATATCATGCTTTGGATATATTGCTTTGTTCAGGTTACATACCAAATGCTTTCTTGATTTTAGCCTATGTCTAAGAGAAAGATTTATATACACTTTCTCTTCTAGATCTTCTTGTCAAAAGTCATTTTTGACATCTCTTTGAAATAGAGACCATCCATAATTTATAATTATAGACATTAAAATTTGGAAACAAACCACTTCAGACCAGTTGAATTGTCTTGACTGGCTAGTTGATCTGGTTTGGGTGATCTATATATATTTAAAAAAACTCTACCCAACTCGGACTACGAACTGCAAGGTTGAGCCACTTATGACTAAAGCTATGAATCCATTTCCCCCTTTCAATTTTGCCAGCATTAGAAAACCAATTTTCGATTTCCCCTTTTGATTTCGTTGGCATTGAAAAACCCATGTCTAATTTCCTTTTTCGGTTTTGTTGGTAGCTTGTCTTCCCAAATAGCCAATTTTTGAAAAAAAATATTTCTTCATTTGGATTTTGAACAGTAGCTCCTCAAATTTTTTGAATTTTCTGAATTTGGTAATGAAGCTGCTCAATTAAGAAACAAGCAGTGCCAATTTCAATCAATGATTTGATGACCCATCGTTGTCTTCCTCATCCCTCCAACAGATAGTAAAGCTGCTTGATTAAGTAACAGGCCAACATCTCTAGTCATTGTTGGTGATAGTAACCTTCGTTTGCTCCTAATAATTTTTTTTTATTTCTATGATTTTGCTAAATTTTTTTGTAGCCATGCACTCATCATTGTTGGCTAACTCTATTGGTATTTATTTTTTCATTTCTGCTTTCTAATTTCCCCTGTGTGTTAATATTTTTGTTCTTTGCTTTCATGATTACTGCTGCATATGGCTGGTATTTTTTTATTAATGCTTTTATCCCTTGCAAATTGTTAGCTTTATTGGTCCAGTTGTAATTTTTAAATGATTAATTTGTTTGAAATTATTTTAATATGTTGCTAGCCCTGTTAGTTGTGCTTTGTTGTTCTGATGTTAAGTTGGTAGACAACATTAAAATTAAAGTTAAACGATCACATTGATGTCATTGTTTTGCTGCAGTGGTTAGTTTATTGTCAAAATTTTTTATAACTTGCAATTGTGGAAATTTATAATATATTTATATAAATTACTAATACACCAATTCAATCCAATTTTCAAAAATGGTTGAACCGGTTAGACCAGAACTAATCTTTTAACCGGTTCGATTCTGACAACATTGGTACTAATAGAATAATGAGACATACAATTTTTTCCTTATGAAGTTTATCTTGGATCCCGTAGTAGGCCTAGTGGTGGAGCCGCATGGGTTTTGAGAGAGTATTTGAAAACGTAAGGCTGTAACTCTACTTTTTAATTAACCTTTTAACAAACTACATCTAATTGTTTTGGCAAAAGGCTTAAGTTTCATTGCTAAAGGCATAGTTTCTTAAAGTGAATTCTAATAAATTAAAGAATGACAATAAAAATTTCATAAATTTTTTAGAAATTACACCATAAAAGAATTCACTAAAATAAAAAATTACAATTTATTTCTTAAGCTAAGTGTGATCTATTTACAACACACCTTAAAAGAATTATAAGAAAAATTACAGTTTTTTTGAATTACAAGTTGGATGTGATCTATCTATGGCACACCCTAAAAGAATAACAAGAAAAAATTACAGTTGGTCTCTGAATTATTAGCTGGGCATGTGATCTATGTATTACACATTGACAATATCAGTGGAATTTGAAGGACTTGGCTTGCTGTAATCTCATCTCACAAGTCTTCTTTTCATCTAATAATTGTTTGGCAAACCTGTCATGAACATTATAAAACCACAATTAGTTATACAGTCAAATATATAAAGATAGGCTAAGGTGCACTCCTACAAGTGAACTCCACATTAATGATAAATATAAAACCTCACTCACTCATTGTATTAAAAATCATTTATTTTAGTGGTGCACCAAGTTTCATTCGAATCAAATTACCTTTTAAGAATATCTTCATTAGTTCCGGCGTTCTCAATGGGTTCAAATTCACCTGTCTCCAGATTTATTCTTGAAGCTGGATTCTTCAGCATGCCCTCTCCGATCTTCACGAGGCGCTTTAAGTTTTTCTCGGTAGCCACATCAATGGATGCTGCAGTCCCCTCGAGACCGTCATCCTACGTTCAGTTAAAATCATCATCGTCATCTTGTATAAGAAAAAAAAATCATCATCACCAATCATCATCAACCGCCCAAGAAAAAAGTCATCTCAATAACTAGTTTTTGTAATAAAATGAACAATTCACAGACCCAGCTCGCTCTTAATTACCTGAATACGGATATAGTTGTCTTCTGAGTGGAGGGCTTGAGAAAATGTGGACAGATGGATGTCAATCATATCAGCGCTAGCCATGGTGAATACATCCACCAACGGAGTCGAATCTTTGCAATGGAGCCATCTGAGGATCCCCCATTTTCTTACATGATGCGCTCTGTGTCCCTTCCTCTTCTTCGATGTACTAGTTCCAAGGGATATGATCAAATATCGGCGAAAATCGGTGTTTGTTAATGGGAAGAAATCTGGTCTCTCTCTCTATATATCTCCTTTCTTGCTTCGCTCATGGCAAGAAATGCCTGAAACGACAGTTTTAAAAACCTGATTTTATGGTTTGTCCTTCTTTAGCTCTTTTTGACAACTCATGAATAGATGCATATACATAGCCTTCAGTTTCTAATAAAGCGAGCGTTCAAAAGCCAAGGTTAATTACCTGATTGTTAGCCACAACACCACCATCAATTAGATTGAACTCTCTAATGTTTCCTTCAGAATCTTTGTTTACAAAATAATGGGCGGGGAAATATGTGGGAGCTGCAGATGTACCAATGCAAATATCCGAAAGCAGTGCATCCATGGAAGGCTTCGAATTGACCTGAAGAAGGATAAAAACACCAAGTAGACATATTCAATTAATTTCGACAACTTTAAAAAAAAAAAACAAAAAAAAAGGCTTGCTCATGACGTGAGGTTATTGTTGCCTGCTAGGCTACTTGCTGGAAAAGACAAGCATGAAGAAAATATTAATTCTTAGAAATGATAAACATTGACCTCGCAAGTAGAGAAGACGGCTGGTTGGAGATGCTTGATATCAAAAGTTGGAATGACAACATTCGTCAAGGTCTCATGCAGCCTTGTATTGCCGAGTCTTTCTCGAAGAAGTGCACGAAGGTATTTGCCACTGTATATCGGCCCCCATAACGCTTTAAGCTTCTGTAGCAGCTTGGAAAAGGGTCCCCTGGTGGAAAGCAGGAAATGGGGATCGAATCACATTAGCTGAGAGTTCTCATTAATCCAGGCATGCATGCTTCCATGATGGATTAAAAGATGTTTCAATCTACTACATCCACACGCACACATATGCAGCTCCGAACTACGTGCCTGAACCGTGGGAAGATTTTAGGAGCGTGATTGAGGTAGAATGCCGTGATATCCTTAGCTGCAAATAAAGGACGTCCCTCTTCATTTGGTGCAGTTAACATGGCCGTCATAAGGCCCCCAGTGCTTGTCCCAGTAATCACATCGAAATAATCAGCAAGTCTTGCATCGTCACCATCCAATTGCTGCTCATTGTTCAAAGTCAGGAACATGCCAATATTATTCCTTGGTTATATTTCTTAAAGAAAATGAAATAAAAGTGGGAAAAAGGATAATCTCCTACCTGAAGTTGTGACTCCAAGAAGCTGAGGATGGTTGCTGGGATTATCCCTCTAATTCCTCCTCCATCAATGCTTAAGATGGTGATTTGGTTTCCGTAAGCTAGATTATGGTCGGATCGCTCCATGATATATACGTGTGCTACGTTGGTACGTACCAACAAAATCTACGGATGAACCACTGCCGATGCATGGATGCATCTATATATAGAAGTTTCAGTCGACGAATGACTTAATGAGGCCTGGTCATCTTTCATGGCTAGAAAATCAATATGTCCACAATTTTGACTTTTTCATGAGTATTAACTGGCATCATTGGTGGTATTCGCATAATTACGTAACCGTTAACACCGCCATCCGCCGCGACGGAATCATGGAAGAACAGTCGTCGGCCATGGCAAAAACTTTGGATTGCAATTTGGGTCTTGGTACTATTCAGGGTCGAATATATTTTTATCTTATTTCTACTGTCTATTTTAGGTCAAGTTAATTCTAGATGTACTATATTATATTTTTTAAGATATGTCCGATTCTATTTCTGGCTTCAATTCAATTCTTACATAATCCTAATATAAATTTTACTTAAAAATTTGTGATATATATGATAATGATATAGTTTTCAATGCATGCATTAGATATACTAAATAATAAATAAATTAAATAAGTTTCTATATTTTAAAATATATAATTTACGGATTCGCTTCTATGTAACCGAGTTATATATAAATGATTTCATGTTATCCCTTCAAATTTTAAGTGTTTTTTTTTATTTATAAAAAATCTAATTTATTCATTACATTCAATATCATTTGTTTAGTTAAGAGATCAAGTTACATCTAAATCAAATATGCACATAGGTCACATTTGTTCAAAAATAAGTATACTCATGTGAAAACTAGGAAAAATGCTTAAATCCAATCACATATATTAGAATATTATAATAATTTATAGAATCATTTATTTATATGGAAATGATATTTTAGATAGTTTAGATTTTGAAAATACAACTTTAAAATTGGTATTTGATATTGAATTATTTTATTAGGTTAATTTTATACATTGTAAATGGAGCTTATACAAAATGATACTAAATAGATATTATAAATGATACTAAATACAATAGACAGAGCAGATTTTTTTTTATCAATTATCAAAATATTCAAAACGGAAGGAGTTATATAGAATAGGAGTTTCATAGAAGCATTCTTGTATATTTTATATCTTTAAAGCTATAACATATTTCATAAAGAGATATTGAATATATATATATATATATTCAATATCTGTTTCATATATATATATATAAGCTTTATTGTGCAGTAAAGCCGCACCATAATTAACAGTGTATTTGACCTAAAATGGGCCCCACATGTACTTAAATGTATTGATAATTTATACAATTATTTATCAATATATAAATTTTATAACAAACAATTTACATGTTGAAAAAAACTTTAAAGTTGGTATTTATATTAAACTATTTTATTATGTTGAATTTGTACCATTTTTCAGATGGAGTCCATACACATATCCAATTGGGATGAAAATTTGTATAATAATAGAATACATAATTCTAAATACAATGGGTGGAGCAGATTATAATTTTATGATCATATGAAGCCCATTTTGAGATAATTACACCGTAATTGTGGTGCAGTGAAGTTGTACTTGAATATTTCTCATACGTATATTAGTAATTCGAGCCAGTTCTAAGTACCTGAAACTTAAAACCTACTCTACCCTAATTATATTAGGTATTTTTTATTATTTAAATCTACCATACCCATTTAGGATACCCTATGAATCGATCTACAGGTATCATACCCGAGTTGCACCTGCAGTAAAAATGAAATGTAAAAAACCTAGCGCTTGTAACCACCATCAACCTCCGACCATGTGCTTTCACAGAACTTGGTATTGTCTCCGTCTCTCTTTTTTTGCTTATGTTCAAGTTCAATCATGATGTACATACATCTGTCATGACCCTAACAGAATGTCACTGCTTTTCGGCTGCATTTTATCCTCAAGTAATAAGTGATATACGATAGTCTTATATACGTTGTCCCTTTGTTGTCACCTTGTTTCTCATTATAACATCCATTTGTTACTTGTGACTATAGGCGGAGTCACATGGAGATAAGCGGGTAATTTACCCACTTAGAATTATTGAAAATTCAAAAATGCACTTATAATTTTAAAATATAATTAATTTTTATAGGGTTGTCCCTTGAGAAATCATAGAAATTACAAGTGAAATCAAGAATTTTAAAAAATATATAATATATGTTAGAAATAATTTCTAGAAATTTTGCGATTCAACTCCTTGCCCTATTTCAAGGGTTTCTTTGCCATCTCTTAAGGATTTATTGTGATATGCATTAGACCTAGCCACTAAATCCTTATGTAGCAGAATCTTGTCACAAAATTTAACGAAATTTTTTGAGGTAATTGAATGCTTCTTTGCCATCTCTCAAGGGTTTATTTTGAGCCTTACTATATGCATTAATGCATATACATAAGTATCTATATATACGTATAGCAAAATATTTAAGTATTTTTAATTATGATATAGTCCACTGTAAAATAGGACTCACTTGATTATAGAATCGACATTTATCTCACTGATTTTATTTACAATTATTTACTCTAATAGTGTACCAATTTTCATTCACATCAAATATGTATATGGGCTCGATTTTAAAATGGTACAAAATCAATATAATAAATAGTTTAATGTACGTATCAATTTAGAATTGTATTTTCAACATTTAAATTGTCTAAGCTATAATTTTAAATAGATAAATAATTATATAACATATTATTATATTTTAATACACATGCAGCCCATTTTACGGCTACTGGATTGTAATTATAGTACAATCCCTACCGGAAGGTCTTATCTACTCAACCATCAAATTACTCTCCTACATTCACTTCAGTTTAAATCAGTAGACAGAACTTAAACCCGTGGGTTATAAAAGCTTGATGTAGATTTGTGTGTACGTAATATAAAGCCTTAATAGTTCTGAGTAACTCGATGTTTTACATTATGCTATGAATCTGGTTCAACCAGATGACTTAAATAATCGACGACTAATCTACACTATACTACCTAATCATTGTCATGCTTCATCAGCGAATAAAAAATATTTTATAATATCTAGAATTTGGAACATACGAATTAAAATATAATTAAGGCTAATTTTAAAAAATCTCTTTTGTACTAGATCAGTCGTTAGAAAATACATGTCAAAGAAACCAACGAAATTTCATGAAATTAAATTCTAGTACACCGATCGGGCTCGCTGGAGCTGATTCCAAGTAACTGATTGGGAATGCGGGCGGAGCGTGGAATAGTTCGCTTTCGTGTTCCGACGGGTGTTGCCAAAGAACTTATAATCACGCGATGTTCGTGTTGTATTTGTACGCCGGCCGTAGAATGCCACGGTCAACGAAAGTGAATGCCGCATGTGAGCGGAGATCTATTCTGTACGCCGGCCGTAGAACGCTGAGGTCAAAGAATGGTGTTGCACAACTTGCACTCGAGCGGAGCTCCGGGAAGTTACCTCCAGTTGAGCTGAACGTGTGCACGAACCCTTCGAATATTCCATTCCAAGCGAATTTACGTCGGGTCTTCTCATGGCTAGGTAGGCCAGCGGCCAGCCACAGTTGAAGCCGTAAATTCATCTCGGGCGGCAATATTGTTTGTTATATACAATATCATAAGCATTAATATTTTCTTACACATAAGTATAATTCCCTCCTTCTATGTTATATAAAAGAGGTTAAAAATGTAATTCTTTTCAATTTTAAAATATTGATATTTGATGAAAAATTTAATCTATTTATTATATTTAACATTATTAGTTTAACTGGAAGGTCAGGTTTCTTCTAAAGCAATTGCCAAAACATATATATTCATATATAAATTATGAAAAATACTTAGATTCTTATATATATATGTTAGAATATGATAATACTTTATAAATTTATTTATCCATATAGAAATAATATTTTGGATAGTTTAGAGTTGAAAATATAATTTTAAAATTAATATTTGCATTAAATTTTTTTACTAAGTTGACTTTATACAATTATAGATGGAGCCCATGTGTAATGATACTAGATAAAGATATTTTTTATTATAATATAAATAATATTAAATATGATAGTTGAAGTGAATTTTTAATCAAACGTCAAAATATTTTTTTGAAGAAAAACATCAAAATATTAAAAATGAAAGAAATTTCATAGTAGATGAGTTTTATAGAAGCAAAACCTTAAAAATATAAGAATATACAATTGAAAAATCGTTGATGATAATAGTTATATACAACAGATTCTTCATGAATTTTTGTTGTAATTAGCTATATGCTACAAAGCATATGTGCAGCCTAATAACAATGTATTTATTGCTATGTATATGCAACCAATGTTTTGGTTGTAAAAGCTATTTTTTCTTGTAGTGTGCTTTATAAAGGATTTAAAAGTCATTTCCCATCATAGTAGAATAATCCCACAATATATGCCCAAGGGTCCTCAACTAATGTGCTTCCCAGGACAACATCGCATCCACTTAAGGATAATAAATAGTAATCATCGGTGATGGGCTAGTTTTCGAGCAATACAATGACTCCCAAACTCCTTCTTCGGCTTGTTAACTTCTCCCCCTTTAGTATCATAACTTCAAAGCATGCCCACATTTAAGGGAATAGACAAACCGATTTTCTTAGTGTAACACCCTACCCTCGAGGAGTCATAGACGTAGTCTACTGTGTCAAAGCTGAAAATACCGTAATGAATAAAATTTCTCAAGATGGAAATAGATACCAAGATGCAAAATTCTAACAATTTTAACTATTACATCTCAAGTTTGCTCACCATGAAGTTATTATACATATTCAGTGTCCATAATCAAAACAAGTAAATATTATAAAATAATTTCGAAAAAAATCTAATTTTTTTTTGTCTTTTTCTCTGCTAGATTCGGCTTTTTCCCATATTGAGAGACACTCTAGTTTAACATTGTATCCCTGTGTTTCCACTGAAAACAAAACTATGTAAGCTGAAAGCTCAGTAAGTAAAAATATATTTTTCCTAAATTTATTTTGCAATCGTTTTGATTTTTCAACAACAAACACAACATCAATATTATCTTTTATGCACAACAAACTGTAGTTAATGAAAAATTTAAAATATCTTGATACATGTGCACACATATGTCAAATTTAAATTATGTATTAACACTGTAGGTATTGTCATCTACTTATGCTCGCGTGCAGCCATGCTACACATTCGTGGGCTAATTCATCTTCTTTGGTAGTCCTGAGGTAGCTATCCAGGTACTATCATACTACTTTTACTTATTGGCGGCAAACCTAATATGCAATTATGCATCATGCTCATGTACTGTGATTAATGCATCACTTAAATTCACTACTTAATATGATTAAAAATATTTTAAAATAATAATGCTCATATTTGAATACACCAATTTGAAAGAAAATTTTAAATTAAATAAATAATCACATTTCATAGCAAATCACAATGTTCACATAATATTTTCAAAGTCATGATTTAGTAAAAGTTTACTTCCCTCTAAGAATGCTTTAAACTCCTTTTTCAATCTCTTAAAGTATCCTCAAGTCTTTCTTCATAATATCATCACAACATGTTCATTATTTCACCTTATTTTTTTTTATAAATATTGTTTAAATTTTCATTTATGACCTCTTCAAAATTCTCATAATTTTATTTGATCAAAATTATATGTTCTATTTATTTAGTGAATTCCTAGCTTATATAAGACATTTTTGCAAACTATTTCATTCAAAAGGGGTTTTTTTGTAATTTTTCTAAAACTTTTCTTATGAAAGTCCTTCACAAGTCAAGAGGCTAATTTGTAATAATCTTTTTAATAATATCTAATGAAAATTTTCTAGCAAGATTTGGTTTTTTCTATAATTTCTTCAAAATAGGTACTTTTTTACAAAATTATAAATTCATGAGGGATTTAGTAAAATTTCTGTCAAAAGTCAAAATTGCTACCGTCAACACTTGGAAGTCGCGAAAACTACCCAAATGAACCCGTAATTTTCCTCAGAGTACATATATGGGTTCTTTATTTAATATAGATTCACCGGTACTTTTCTTTTCGTAAATCTAACAAATTTATGGAGTTTGGAAAAAAGTGGATGAATTATAAAAACTTAAAATTCTTATTGAATCTTCAACAATAAAATATGAAAATTTTCACTTAACTAATTGGAGTACCCACAGAGGGATTTACTGGAACAGATCTGAGAATTATATAAGTTTTCTTTCCAATCTTAACTCAACAGTGTCCATTTCTATCTCACTGTCTCTGTGTGTTCTCATTGTGCTCTGCACTTTTTAAAAGCTCGTTGCTGCTAGCAATGCCTGCCCGCCAACGCTCTCCATTAATGTACATAAATTAAATTAAATTATATTATTAGATATTTACGGCTATTACAATTAGCAACATCCCTGGTGTCAAGGAAGTTCTGGAGTACTGCCAGAATTAATGAAACATATATACAATTATGTATTTATTAAGGTTATGTTTTTTTTTCAATGAATGCATTTAAAATTAAGGTTATTGGATCCTCATGGTTTGCGGAGTTGGAGCACCTGCTATTGCATGTATTAAAATCTCTCACAATTCATCTGATTCGATAGGTTGGAGTGTTTTTTCAGTTTCCTCTTTGTATGCTTATCTTCCTGTTCACCCCCATCAAGATAGTATAATGTGTGTTTTGTGCATTTATGGCCAAGGACCATTTCTCATCACAACTGTAACATAGGCCACGATTTGGATGTTTCTTCATTTTAGATTGAGTGATTCGTTTTAGCCTCAATGACAGTTTTCTGGTTGCTGCACCCCTTAATTTTGATTGGTTCCCATCACTTTTAGTTGTCTGTTGTCGACAATTTAAGTACTTAGTTCTGGTACTGTGGCGAGTCCAATGTGCATAACAGATAAAAGCCCCATATTATCCCTCAGTCAGCTTAAGAAACGACTGATCATAAAGGGTTCAACTAAGTTACTAGCCTAAATGTAGAGCCAAACATGCAAAGCTCTTAATGGGCATAGAGTCTTGAGGGTGAGTCGCGACACATGACAAAGGGATTGCAGGGATTTTACAAAATACAAGATTTATATTTTAAAATTAAATAAAAATGTAATATATTTAATTAAATATTTGTTATTATGCATTTTTATAGTAAAATTTACATTCCCATTAAAGCAAACCTTTAATTAAACTAAACTCATATGTCTTGAAAATTTTAAAAAGATATTCAAATCAATATTAAAATTTTGCTGTGTTTTAGTATGAATAGTTTCATGCTTTTATATTTTAATTCAAATGGGTATTATCCTCAAAAACGATTATCGTGACATATTGCTACTTGAATAATTAAATAGTCGATAGCATGGAAAGACCTGGTTTGCAATAGAGTCTAAAATAGAGCTGCTCGAGCTTCAATTAATTAAAATTTCGGCAAGCTAAATCAATTTGTTTTAGCAACGACATCACTTCCGTTGCTAAAAGCATAGTTTCTTGCAGTGAATTAATTCTTAACGGATTAAAGAATTACAATAAAATTTTCATGAATTACAAGCTGAGTGTCATCTACCCAGCCCTAAAATAATTGCAAAAAAAAAAAAACATTTTGTTTACAAATTACTAGCTAGCTTGGAATGATCTATCTATAACACATTGACAATATTAGTGGAATTTGAAGGACTTGCTTGCAGCGATCTTGTCTCACGAGTTCTCTTTTCTTCTGACAACTGCTTGGCAAACCTATTATGATTTATGAACAATATAAAACCACGATTAGTGATAATAAAGGGTATGTTTGGTAATAATACAAAGTTGTCACTTTAAAACTTTTCAACCTAAAACTTTTCACTTTCCGCAACTATCTTATTTTTTAATCATTTCTTCACATTTTTTTATACAACTACCCTACTTTTTAATCATTTCTACACAACTACCAACACAACTAACCTATATATTTCAATTTTATTCTATTTATTCATCATCATTACCCCTATTATATTACATCATTTGACAACTTATCATCTCTACAACTTTTCATCAAAAGTTTTATCCATTCCCAAACACACCCAAAATTTCACATACACATAGGGACATTCTAGAATGCAGTCGGCTGGGAATCAACCGCATATTGATAATAAAATTAAAAATTTTCCTACTCATCATATTTGGACATTTATTTTAGTACTAAGCCAAATTTCATCTAACTCAGTGTGTGCGCTTTATGTAAAACTGGTGTGGAATTGACATGATAAAATGATTTATTTTAAGTATTAATTTTAAAATTATATTTTCAACATTTAAACAATCAAAAACATCATTTTTATATAAATAAAAAATTATGTAAGGTATTACTACTTCCAATACGTCATTGAACAAACCTAAATATTTTGTAAATTAACACGAACTAAGAATCTGATTGGTATCTTTATAAAAAAAGAATCTTATTAGTATGATTTTTGGTACCTTAATATGACAATTGATATTGATTTAAATGACCTATCAGATTTTAGTTTTACGATCGATATGAATGCTATTTATAGCCGACTACACCCTAGCATATCCTTGGTTGCAAATGGGTGGCACATTGATAAAATCAAAATCACACTGGTCATATAATTTACTTGTTTTGTGGTGATGCCAAAAATTAATTTTATTCAAGTTTTGAGTGGATCTTACATGCTTTAAAATATGGATATATATAAATTATGAAAATAATTAAATTTAGAATGTTACAATACTTTACGTAATTATTTAAGGATTAGCATTTTAGAAGGTTTAAATATTAAATTAACGACTTCGAAATCAATATACAATCAGTATTTACTATATTAATTTTGTACTTTTTATGAACCTCAGCTAGATATATTTGTGTAATACATATTTTTCAAAAGTGGAATTTATGATGTGAAAGCTTGCTTACATGTCAAATTAACTTTTTGATGGTTGCAAGTTTAACAATGACAAAATGGGCTTAGAAAAATAATAGTTAGATTATTATTTTTAAAAAGTTCATTAACTAAACCGTTACAACTAGTGGGTGGTTTATCAAAAGACATGAGTTTCAGTATTCGTGGAATACCCGCTCAAACAGGGGCAATGAGGCAACTACGTTGTAACCTTTTCTCTGGACAAATGGCTGCAAATGGGCAGATGCCCATAGAACGATGAGTTTTTTAAGTCAAGAGGTGAGGGATGTACGAACAGAGAATTAAAGAGAGAAATAGAGATTACGTGCAGCCAAGTTGTCGTTATGCAGAGGAGAGGATTTTGAAGAAAGTAGTGAAGGTTGCTTCTCTTGCTTCGTGTAGAGTTAAGTGGAAAATTATCTTGGTTGAGATTTAAACACCTTGTTGGTAATTATTTAGATTTTTCTTAAATCCAAATGAGTATGATGTATATTATTTGCGATTTTGGGTATTTGACGGTAGCTTAAAATTTATTCATAGCATCCAGAAATATATTCCATATCAGAAACTTGCGATGTCAAATCTAGAAATAGAAATCCATTAATTAAAGTTAACTTGGGTAATTAGGTCTATACTTGTTTTATTTATAAGTCTATAATAAATTTTAATTAAGTGGAAGAGGAGAGATTTAGGCGTAGCTATGGACGATATGGAATTTTGTTCCGGACAATGGAAATTTTTTCAGAAAATCCCCTATGAATATAGAAAATTACAAAAATTCTCGTGCCAAAACTTTGTAGGAAAACCCTTTGGATCCCTCCCCATTTTGCCTGGGCTATTGGTTCGCATCTAAGCATATAGGTCGTCATAGCGAGCTCAGCGCTTGCGCTAACTCGTGGGTTAGAAGACTAGGCCCAGATGGAGCTCAATGAAACCAGATATGAGCTGGGCCCAAGCGAGACGTACTTGGAAGCCAAGTTGTCCAAAAGGCCGGGTAACAGGCTCGCTTAGCAGTGTCAGTGATGGCTCCAGTGTGCCATGTGGCCCGTCTAGAGCTGCCCACACATAATCTCTTGTAAAATATGATTATGGGATTTAATTTTGGCAAAATAGTCAATTTCTAGGGTTTTGAACCTTCGGATCAAACAGAAGGCTCTAATTTTCCATTGGAGACTTAGATTATAGAGTCACAATGGCCAAATTCATAAATCAAGATCAAATCATGACTCGTAGCCCAAATAAGACAGAACCCTTAATATGGTGCAAATAATCTTCATAGACATATTCTCTAAGCTAGGTGTTAAATAAAGAAGAGAATATAGACATATTGCAATTAGAAGACATGAAATGCATGCAAGCTTCCTTATTTTATATTTAATTCCATTTACTAAGTTTACTCATTATATTTATGTATTGTTGTCTCATAGATGCTCCAGCAGGTGATACTTCGTGACATTATCTAACGTAATTGGGAAGCATAACTAAGTTTGTTTCTATTATATACTTTATTTTATGGAGACAATGTAATAATTGACTATGATGGTATGATTTGGATGAATTCCAATGTTATCTATTTTATTATTATTCAATGCAAATTGCTCGACTATTGTTTTCTTTTATGCAAATATATGTCTGCCCAAAGTATGATAAATCTTGGCAGATAACTCTCAAGCCTAAGCCAAACATGAATGTGCTGTTTCTGGAAATGGAGCCTTACAGTTTGATAATGATGAAATTGATATTTTGGTTAAATAAATTATTTTAAACGTAATAAATGAGTTGAAATTTGTTTTTATCGTCAGACAGCCTCGTTTTCAGCCAACTACACACTAATTAGCACCCAGAATATCTATGTAACAAATAATGAAGAATACAAGTGCGCGAGGGCTATAGTTTGTGTGTGTTTACCTTTTAAGAACGTCTTCATTAGTTCCCGCGTTCTCAATTGGTTCGAATTCGCCTGTATCCAGATTTATTCTTGAAGCTGGATTCTTCAGCATGCACTCACCGATCTCTACGAGGTGCTTTAAGTTTTTCTTGGTAGCCACATCAATGGATGCAGCAGTCCCCCTCAGACCATCATCCTACGTTCAGTTAAAATCATCATCATCAATCACCCAAGGAAAAAAAAATCATCTTGATCGATAACTAATTACGTGGAATAAAATGAACAATTCCCAAATTCAGCTTGCTCTTAATTACCTGAATACGGATGTAGTTGTCTTCTGAGTGGAGGGCTTGAGAAAATGTGGACATATGGATTTCAATCATATCAACGCTAGCCTGGGTGAATACGTCCACCAACGGAGTCGAACCTTTGCTGTGGAGCCATCTGAGAATTCCCCATTTTCTTACATGATGTGCTCTGTGTCCCTTCCTCTTCTTTGATGAACCGGTTCCAAGGGATATGATTAAATATCGGCGAAAAGAAGTGAATGTTAATGGGAAGAAGTCTGGTCTCCCTCTATATATCTCTTTTGTCACTTCACTCATGGCAAGTAATGCCTAAAACGACAGTTTTGAAGATGATGATCAGTGCAAAATCTGATTTTATGGTTTATCATTTTAGCTCTTTATTAAGAACTTACGAATACACGTACATGCATAAAATTAGCGTTGAATTACTAATATAAAGTGAGTGTTCAGAAGTCACGGTTAATCACCGGATTGTTAGCTGCAACACCACCATCAATTAGATTGAACTCTCGAATGTTTCCTTCAGAATCTTTGTTTGCAAAATAGTGGGCAGGGAAATATGTGGGAGCTGCAGATGTTCCAATGCAAATATCCGAAAGCAGTGCATCCATGTAAGGCTTCGATTTGACCTGAAGAAGGGTAAAATCACACGAGTATGACATACTCAATTAATTTGGCAACTCTACTTAAAAAAACTAGATTTGCTCATGATGTAGGGTTATTATTGTCTGCTGGAGCTACTTGCTGGAAAAGCGAAGACATGATGAAGATATTAATTCCTAGAAATGATAAACAATGACCCCGTAGTTGGAGAAGATGGTTGGCTGGAGCTGCTTGATATCGAAAGTAGGAATAACAACATTCGTCAACGTCTCATGCAGCCTTGTGTTGCCCAGTCTTTCCCGAAGAAGTTCGCGAAGGTATTTGCCATTGTATATCGGCCCTAATAACGCTTTAAACATCTGTAGCAGCTTGGAAAAGGGTCCCCTGGTGGAAGGAGGGAAATGGGGATCAAATCACATTAGCTGAAAGTTTTTTCAATCTGTGCATGCATGGTTCCATGATGGATTAAAATATGTTTCAATGTACTGCGTGCATCCACACACACGCATATATGCTACTTCGAATTACGTGCCTGAACTGTGGGAAGATTTTAGAAGCATGATTGAGGTAGAATGCCGTGATATCTTTAGCTGCAAATAGAGGACGACCCTTTTCATTTGGTGCAGTTAACATGGCCGTCATAAGACCCCCAGTGCTTGTCCCAGTAATCACATCGAAATAATCAGCAAGTCTTGCATCCTCGCCATCCAATTTCTGCTCATCGATGGAAGTCACGAACATGCATAATATTATTCCTCGTTTATATGTCTTAAAGAAAATGAAATGAAAGCGGGGAAAAGGATAATCTCCTACCTGAAGTTGTGACTCCAGGAAGCTGAGGATGGTTGCTGGAACTATCCCCCTAATTCCTCCGCCATCAATGCTTAAGACGGTGATTTGGTTTCCATAGGTTGGACAATGGTTGGTCCGCTCCATGATATGTATATGCTACGTTCGGACGCACAAAGGCAAAATCTTTGGATGAGCCATTGTTATTGCATGGATGCCCCTATTTATGAGCTGGTTACAGCGGACGAATATTGGGATTGTCAATTTTCATGGGCTACATAATTCGGCGTGCGGGAAATTGGTGGGGGTAGGGGTGGCCCTTATCGTGGTGGAATCATTGACCAACACCAGCATCAGAAATTTATTATATGTGGTCATATTTGTGTTCACGGATCGAGTTGAACGGGTTGGAGCCTAATCCTAATCCTCATCCATTTAAAATATTTTAACTCTAATCCGTTTATTAACCCATTTACAAAAATTCAATCCTAACCCATTTACAATCCATTTAATAAACGGGTTGGTAGGTTATTAATGGGTTGTATAGTAAATAACCTGAAAGTCTAATCTCTAGTAAATGATAATCTTGTAGGGAGAGACAAGAAGGTATTTTCGGCATAACGGAAATGGAAATAGAGCAGTAACGAGAAAATAAAATTAGGGCAACAATAAAAAAATAAAAATTAGGTGACTGGAGAAAGACTTAGAGAGAAAAAATAACCAAGGAGTTTGCATGTATATATATAACTTTAATGAGTTAAACGAGTTAAATGAGTTGAACGAATTAAGCGGGTTGAACAGGTTATACGGGCTAAATAGGTTACTAAACGGGTTGACGAATTATAAAATATTAACCTTAATTCATTTATTTAATTAAATGGTTAAACGGGTTGGCGGATCATAACTCATTTATTCAAAAATCTCGACCAAAACTCATTTATAAACGGGTTGGACGAGCTGGTTGACGTGTTGACCATGACCATTAACACCCCTATTTATAAGTCAGCACGCACATTTCGTACCTGATTTAAACGATTTTTTTTGTTATATTTGATACAAAAATAACTATATTTAACTAAATATTACTCATCAAAAGCAGCCAAATATTTGTTGCTAATTAAATAATAAATTATAGCCCTATCATATCTAGCGAAGCTAAATGCATGATATATGCGACTACAAAATTAATTATTCAAAACGAGATTCATTATTATGCAGTCATCGTCAAGGATGAAAATGGAATGTTAAAATTACTTGGCGTTTAATGCACGTCCATCAATTTCCAACCAAATGCTTTCGTCGATCCTGGGCGTTCCTTTTCCTACCTGTTTTCGAGTAATTCCACACGAAATCATGACACGTAAATCTACCATGATCCCAACACATGTACGCCATTGTTTTTGTTTTTGTTTTTTTTGTTTTTTTGATGAAATATACGTCACTGTTTTCGGCTGCGCTCTATATATCCTCAAATAGTAAATGCTGCCCACGTTTTTAAAAGCATATAGATCAGAAATTAATTTCCAGGAAATTTGCAATCTTGCTCTCTGCCCTCGTTCAAGGGTTTCTTTGCCGTCTCTGAAGCGTTTATTGTGATATGCACTGGATCTAACCAGCTAAATCTTTAGCTAGAGGAATATTTTTACAGAATCTATTAGAGAATTCTGAGATATTTGTTCAATCTCTCCACCCTCCGTCAAAGGTTTCTTTGCCGTCTCTCAAGGGAATGTCTTGATGTGCATGCATTGAACCTAACATCCAAATCTTCATCCGTGTATATATACATATGCATAACTATCTATCTCCTTTCCTATCAAAAAATTATATATCTCCTTGACATGGGAAAAGGTCTTAATCTACTCCACCATCAGATTACCATCTTACATTCACCTCAAATCATAGTGGGATATAGAAGCTTGCTGTGGAATTGTGGGTGAAATAATATAATGTGATACCTCAATAGTAGTTTTGAGTAACTTCTCAGCACAAAAGTGAATAAGAAAAATATTTATGACATCTTTAATTTTGAACCGAGCCACTATCCTTATAAGGATAAGATGAAACATAAGGTGGCTAGCTTGATGTTTTGCATTATGTTATGAATCTGGTTCAACCAGATGCCTTAAGTAATTAATTAACCTAATTTACATTATATATACTGCGACTAATCTTTGTCATGCTTCATCAGTTAATAAAATTTATACCATAATATTTAGAAACTTAGAACATACAAATAAACGTCTAAAACATGATTAAGGAAAATTTTTCGAAAAATCTCTTTTGTAATAGAGCAGTCGTTAGAAAGCACATGTTAAAGAAAGGAACGAAATTCTCATACAGTGATCGGTCGTGTTGCGCGCCGGTCGTAGTCTCGTAGAACGTTGTGCTATTACATGGGGAACTTTTCATTGATCTTATCCAGTTGGAGTTGAACACATGCAGAAGGCCGATTACGTAGCTTCCAAACCATCTAATTTTCCAACCCAAGTGAATCTCATCGGGTTTTCTCGTGTAGGCCAGCCGAAAGTCGTACATGGGTCAAACACATCCAACTATTCTTTAGAAATTAGCCCATTCCTAATGGAAATATCATATTTGCATAAATGTGGTGTCTTCATTAACTAATGATTAATGAACAACTCTTTGGCCGCTTCTATCTAGCTGAGTTGTATAGCAGGTCTTCATCTGAATTGGCACGTTGGATTGTCGAATCCAACCGTGCATTTTTTTTTGGTGCGAATTCCATGCATTAATACACACGCACACATGCATCTCCAATTAGAAGACTATGCACTTGAAAACTACTAATGATTATTTTAGATTGAACAGCTCTATATCAAACGATCTGTTCGTTCCTTGTCATAATTGCAATCAACTCCATGTGGTTCAGGAATAATAAGCAATTGTCATCAAACCGGCAGCAGAGGTCAAAGCCGTTGTTCATAAAAAAAAGAGTTTCAGAGAAGCAAAGCTCTTTCCGACTTTTCGCGCACGTACGTATGCAGTAACTAAGCTGTAATCGTTGGAAGCTTTTCATGCGACACATCACATTCTTAGATGTCTAAGCCCACCGCCCGAAAATCTTACAGAAAATGTGTTTCGTGATATCCATGCAGATGGCGAGCAGCACTAGCTAGCTAGGGCATATATCGTACGCATTTTAAATTTTTTAATTTTATATAGCGCTAGCCGGGGAGACGTCCATGCATGGAAAGCTAGATATTCCTTGTTTGTCCATAGTTGCTCTTCCTTGTAATTAGTGGGAACAGGGTCACTGTGGAGGGCCGGCGCCCGCAGGGCATCTCCATGCAGATTATCCATAGACCATAGGCGGCTGCTGCCTATCGCATGCAAGCATTGCAAGAAAAATAAACTTTTAGCCAAGGCTATATATAATTGTCGTATCACTGAACCAGACACGTGGTTATAACTAAGTCGCTGCAACTAATTCAACAACACGTATTCAAAATTGTCCCTAAACGTACAACGTTTATTGCAATTGTAGCCTCGATGCTGTGGCTAGAACTATATTAATGAATATGTTTTGCAATAAAGAGCATTAATTATTATTAAAAAGTGTCAGAAAATATGTTTTCTTAATTAATGTGAAAATAGATAAATATATAATGGATATAATAGGGTGTAGCCGACTGCACATGGGGCCCACAGTATTCATAAAATTAAAATATCATTGATCATATAATTCAACGTCATCTGTTTCCTTGTGGTGCCAAACTCTATTCTTTGATCCGCAACTTCGGTAAAACATCGTATATATTAATATGCAAATTATGAAAAAAACTTAAATTCATTAATCTAATTATTAAAATATAATAATATTCTATATAATCATTTGTCCATATAGGAATGATGTTTTGGGTAGTTTACATGTTAAAATATATGTTTAAAAATTAATACTTAAATCAAACAATTTTATTACGTAAACGTTTTGTCATTTACAGAAACACGTGAAACAGCACTTTCACGCGGAACAGTTGCAGGGTTCGGCATGCGGTCACTTGGACATGTAAGTTTCTCAAGCTACGTCATGATATACGTTCATATTATCCAATTGACAGGGGAGGAATGCTCGTGTCGTGCAAGGCACCTGGAGTCTCGGATTGGGCAGCAACCTTCTTGGAGATATGAGCGTGTGAGTAACTAAATTAAGAGGTCAGGAGGACTCTCTAAAAATTAATTTTTAAATCTTTTTTTTTTTTTTTTTTTTGTAAATAAAAACCAAAAGCTGGCTACTGCACGCAGACAGAGACATAGGGCGGCCTGCACTCGGGGGTCCATTATTAATTCGCCCTATCATTATTAGCACAATTGCCCGAGAATTGCTCGAGTCCAGGGGAAAACACAAGATCGATTATACACTTTCACTTGATGTTGTCGACTTGCCGGCCATTATCACCTACAATATATTGATATAATGTGGCGCTCAAACAGTCTAGCAGCTTATCCCCTTGTAATTAATATATCAATCGGGACCTCTGGTGCGGTAGGTCCAGACTCAGAAGCCCAGACTTCCAAAAGTGGGTAAATAATTTACATGTAAGACAGAGCAAAACCATAACACACGTGATCACATATATAAGATTCTGCAAAGCTGTGCCATTTCACATGTGGGTACATAATCATGTAATGCTCTGCGGAACTGTGGCAGATGAAGCTTCTTCTATGAAATAAGGTAACCATCTAATAATCAAGGTAACACATATACACTGAATAAAAGAATTGAAAATTTGGTTGGTGATGGTAGAAAGTGCTGGTTCATTCATATCAGCAATTAGGCAAGAATATCGTTTACCTACCATTCTAGGGTCACCATTAGAACACTAATTTAATGAACAATTGCGAATTCAGCGGCTCGGGGGCCGACTCAACAAGGCACCTTGTGCGGCTAAAAAGTACTACACGTAAGAAAGATGTGACCATGAATTACCGTTAATAAAGACGTGGAATGTACTAGCTATGAAATAAAAGTGGAAGAAATTCCATGGTCAAAGATGACTTAAGAGGGTTCACACAGTTTGCCTAATCTATTAATTAAAGTCTGATAATATTCAGACGTAAGTTCAATTTTCTTTCACACTAAAATAAAGTTTAATTTTCTTTCTAGAATTTACTCTTGATCCATCAATTTTAATATCTTTATACAAAGACTAATTTATCTAATTATTTCGAGGATCAAAGAAAGAAAGGAAATACAATTTTGGTGTTCTTACCCCTCCTATCTCACATTCAATGCAGGAGATTTTGTTCAACTGTTGACTACAAAGCTTTTAGGTTGTTTAATATACCTTACTTTGATTAATTAGTCAATTGTGTACATATGATAGCTATAAGAGATGTCGTAGCACTATCAAATTAACTTTACGTGCATTACAAGACTGTGTTAGGAATAAGTAAATTTAAAATTCATTTCTTCTATAGAGGTTGAGGAGAGAGTCATATTAGGTGCATATCTAACAATAGTTAAGATTAACTTGATGGCTAAAGATCTAGTAAGACCTTGGTTACCTGAGCCCTCTTTTTTTTGTTGATGAAATAAATATTTTCCCTTTTTGAGAACTAGACATGTCTATATATAAATGGATACTTACAAATATGCCTATAAGGTTTAACCATATGGTATCTGTGTTCTTAAGTTTGTCAAAATTACAAATATGTCTATAAGTTTCACATAAAATTACAAGTGTGTTCTTTTCGCTAAGACGACATAAAATTTTTTTTTATAAAATGACAATAATGTCTTTTAAGTTAAGTAAGACACTAGCATTTTTTGAAAATATTGCAAACATATATACGAAAAGCCTAAAATGATGATATATGTAAAAATATAAAAAATAATAAAATGAGTATGTGTATATGATTTTTTTGAGAAGTAGTGCATATGATATTTAGAAAAATTACTAGTGTATCATTTGGCTTAAACAGTATTATCATTGTTTTATAAAGAATTTTAGCAATGCCCTCATAGAAGGGACATATTTGTCATTTTATATAAATCTTGTGGGCATATTTACAATTTCAGCAAATTTAAGGAAATAAATAAAATATTAGTGAAATCTTGCTTGCAAAAATCTCAAATTTTAGGGCTTTTTTCTAAAATACTAATTAAGTTTGACTCTAATCCCAAATACACTCACTGTATTTGTAGTTAATTCAAAAAACACTCAAGTCATGAGTTAACGTAGTTAGGTAATATATAAAATTACTAATATACCTATCAAAATTTAGACATAATAAAAAATTTAAATGTCATGACTCATCAATGCCCTAATTGCACGTGGGCTCTAAATTTAGAGATCCCTAATTTCATTTTCTTTCTACTTTATTTTTTTTTTTTGTAACAAGAATATTTTAGGTATTTACAAAAATTTAACTAACGGTTTTTAATAGAATGAATATTTTTTGAATTAACTGCAAACGTAATGGGTATATCTGAATTTTTAAAAAAATAATGGATATACTTGGGATTAGGGTCAAACATAGTGGGTATATTTGGAAAAATTCTCAAAATTTACAATAAAACTTAGTGGACATCCTACCAAGACATATATGATTCAAAACTTGATGTTGCAACTGCAGTCGGACTGTGAGCTACCTCATTTCCAGATCAAAGGACATGCAAAAAGGAAATAAAATAGAGTTTCATAACTTAACGTTTGATCCTTAGTTTAACAGTTTGAAAAGCTTTACGTCATTGGAACATTACACTTTTTGGAATGGACATGGATAATAAGTTTAATCAACATTTCATTTTAGTTTATAGGCAAAGTATTATGTTTGCTAATCTTCACATGTGATAGGATTTAAGCTCTTCATTTAAGTGTAGTCATAACTTATGTTGGCAAAATTAGAATCCTTCATGGGTATAGTTTAATGTTGATGGCTACATAAATTTTTTTTTGAAAGTAATGGCTTTGTACATTTGATGCATCAGAGCACTACTATGAAGAGTCTGATTCGAAATATTATGGGCAATTGGTGGCATGGCTTTGTTGCTAGCATTGGCTTCTACCCACATCTTATAGTTGACATTAATGCAATTTCTTAAAATCTTCAATTTGCATGTCGAAAGGGTATAGGAAAGTGAAGATGATTTGTGATAACAAGTTGGTTATATGGTGCATTCAGCTTCATTGGCATGATATCTTTTAGCCACTTCTTATCGAGATTAACCGTCTTATTCAACTGGATTGAAAAGTTGAATCTCAACACTTTTATCGTGAGCAAAATTATTTGGATAGATTGGATTGCTAAATTTTGTTACATCATGCCTTTGGAGTTCTTGAGGGCTCATATTTATTATCAATCATGCCACTAAGAAAATAACGAAATCCTTCCTAAAATTTTTATAATCTTCTTATTTTACCCTGATGATAAAAAGTCCTACATTTTTTATAGAGTTATTCACCAATGCTCCCTCCATCTTGCATTCACATTCAAGCCATTGGAATGGGTCACTTGAGAGGTGAGGAAGCCATCCTCAAAGATGATACATTAGAAGAGGGAGGCCAAGGGGAGGTTGGAGAGGGTGTTGGCAATGGTAATGATATTCCTAAAGTAGGGATTACAATAGGAAAAGCTGCACTTCAGAGGAGGAGGACAGTAAAATTTTAGGAGAAGGTAACAGCTCACAAGCAACCAATAGTGATGTTGTCCAATAGTGATGTAGTTATAGTATTAAATAGGAGAAGCTAAATGGTAAGAAAAATGGTTAGGTTAATATTTTTTTATCTCATCATTATTTTTATCTTTAATATTTAATTAAAAATCTCATTTTGATCATGACATTATCCTTACTACATTTTTCCAATATATTGTATTTTCAACACATTATTTTAAAGTTAGTTACCAAAAAAATGTCAGCGTCACAAATTTTCTTTGACTTTACTTCCACATTTCTTTATCATATTAATGAATATGTGGTAAGTTTCTCATAGCTATTGGCAAAATTGCAGTGGCTTCTTAAGCTGACACTAAGGCAATCTCGGAATTTTTTATTGACAACAAAGAGGAAGACAAATAACAAGGCCAATGACTAGATTTTTGCCAAGGATGATCTCATCATTTTCTTAATGGTAGGATTTGATATGCAAAGTCTTACATAATTAGTTTTGCAGTTGTTTAAACTTATTAAGCAAATCTTCTATTTTCTAATTAAACTTAAGAGGATTAGTTTTGAAAAGTTCTCAAAATATCAAATCTTCAAAATCCATATTATATATATGCACATTGGTCAAGTAAAACAATTTGAACCTTCTAATTGGCTAAGAGCTACTACTTACACCAATTTGATTGAATGTGCTTTGAAACTTTGTTATACATGAACCCCTATAAAGAACTTCTCACATTAAAAAATTAAAGTACACACCATGATTTGAAGTTATACATGAACCCTTGTAAAGAAATTCTCACTCTAGAAAATTAAAGCAAACACCACAATTTGAAGTTGTAGTTGGTTCATCCTCACAATTAATCATTGCCAAGATTACATATGGACCCAATTTTCAACTTCACATTACAAAATTTCTTATACATGACTACACTTTACATTTTCATTTGGTTGTATTTGGCACCAATTTCAGCTAACTCGCGTATATTACTTGAAACCATAGTTTTATTAATATTTATAAATAATAGTCACACATTAAACATTATTTTTTGTTGCATTAGATGTAAAAAATGATTATATTAAACCAAATATCACTACTTTATAATCAAATATTTATAGCTAAATAATTAACTGCATCAAAAATAAATTTAATGCAAAAAAGTAATATATAGTTAAATATTATCTACAATATTTAATGAAATTTAATGAGGTATTGGTTTTATTAATCTTTCTTTGATGAAAGACAAATTCACATGGACGTATGCGAATAAAAGTGGGAGCAATTGGTTGTTGTTGGCAATAAAGCGCTGGTCCTAGTAGTGGAGGGATGAACCACTAATGATGGAAGCATAGGGAATGTTTATGGTGATCAAATGGAGACAAGAGCTTACCTACCAAGACGCTATTTAGAAGATATGAGTTTTCCCATGTATTGAGAAAAGTAGCTAACATACACGCGGATTATGCATTAGCTTATGTAAAATATTGAAAAAATATAATAATAATTTAAGTTGACTGGTTAAAATTCATGTAGGACACCCTATGTGGCAAGGGTAGACTTTTTGACCAACGGGGCCAAATGAGTAATAATGGGCATTGACCAATTATTATTTAAATATGACACGGGTTATATTTATATTTATATTTTTGAATGTTATTTCAGTAATTCTTGTAGCTCAGTTGGCATACAGGTGGTCCAAGCGATCTTAGAGGTCTAGGGTACAAGTAGGGGGTTCTGCAGAAAAATAATTAATTTTTGCACTTTTGCCTCCCCAGGCACGTGGGCCCCACCGGATAAGATAAGATGAGATAAGATTTAGTTTAATAAAATTTAAGTTTAAAAGAAATTTTATCTCTTATTTCCTATCTTAGCTACAACAACTTCTATAAATTGGGTTTAGGAGTTGGTGGATGGAGGCATCCGTAAGAAAGGTTTGAAAGATAGAATTGTGGAATGACAGAAAGCTACGTAAGGTAAGTGAGATTTTATTTGGAAATTGATTTTGGTTCTATAATTACGTATTTCGTGATATAATTATTTAGGTTGTTTTAATTATTATTTTTATGAAATGCATAATTAAGGATATAAAATCACGTAGAAAAAAATATGTCTCAAATTTATACTTAGGGTACATGTGACAATATTATTGAGGATTACGGGTATATCGTATAAAGGCATCGGTATGAATTTAAATGTATTAATTGAGGACATTAGAAATCTATATATATATATATATTATTGGCATGGATTTAACAATAATATAAATCGTGCAATAGATATGTGCGGTGTTTATATATGTAACAGTGTTATATAAGGTTACGTAACTGTGCGTCAAATCCCAGTTGTGAGATGCCATGAGGATCCGTTTTTTTTGTGATTCTAAAATCAGCAACCAAACTTTGGTTGCTAATGGTGGCTTCAAGTCAAATAAAAAGAAAACGTCAGATCGTTGCACTTGGATTTAATTTTTTTTATATTTCTTTCTGGTACTCGTTGGAATTTCTCTCTCATTGGCTAACCTTTTTATGTTTCACTCTTGGCAAGATGGTCCGTTTGGAGATTTTACGAGAAAAGGGCAAGCCATTAAAGGAAACAGCAATAATCACGTGGCTTAACATAGTCCGTTCATTTTTTTATTTTGTTACGATTTATTCATTTGAACTCCGATTTGAGTGATCAAATAGTCCATTTCTATATTTTTTATACTTCTGGACTTAATGGAAGGGTTCGATTTTGCATTTAAGACCTAATTTTTAAGATATTAAATTAAATAATTATTTTATCATTTAATTAAGTTTTATTTGGGCTATTATCCATTTTCAAATAATTTTCTACTTGCTAGTCATGTTGCGACTAACCCGTTATTTTTACAGGTATACCAAATCAAGTGGGATACTAGCGTTTTGGATTTACAAGAAGATTTTCAAGAATAATTATTTCTGTTTATTTATTTCGAAGGCATGTATTAAGAATGATGGACTTGTAAAATTTTTTTTCTTTGTGCTTTGATATAATAATGGGAACATGATTAGTGGAAGTGGAATTTTGAAATTTTTATGAAATTATAATAATTAATTTCGCCATAAATGTATGATTGATCTTGAAAAATTGCATTAAATACACGGTCGGGATGACTTTTCTGGACCGGTATGTTACAGCTTAGAACATGCCACATGTTCTTGGTTGGATATAACACCTATTAGCATATCCCATACAATGCGTAAAGACATTTCTAATTTTAATTTATGAGTAGAGCTTATGTCTCATCCTCCTTAGCATCCTACGCCGGGGAAGAAAGGAAACTCTCACTATTTCCATATGGAAAAATGAATAAAAGATTTGCTTTATTTAATTTATTGATGTTCATTAAAAAAATACATATACTTTTGAACAAATTGAAGTAGCAACAAATTAATTAACAAATTTTTTGGGTATTACGAAATCTCAGAAATTTTTTGAGACTCTTGTTAACCCAGAAAGAATTGAAAGAAAAAATTAACAACAATTTGTTGTTGAATTACTAAACAATGACCTTTTCATATCTAAGATAATGATTCAATACATATATATGCCAAATCTCAATACATAAAGCATTTTGAAGCTTTTTTTTTTTCATTTTTTATGTAAGCCAATGTGATTTAGTTTATATGCCAAAATTTACCTTTTTTTGAATTTTTGCATATATTTTTTATAATTTAAAAAATCAACAATTTTCTACCCCATTTAATATTAAGTGGGGATAAAATGGTTGATTTTCCAAATTATTAAAAATATATACAAAAAATAAAATAGTAAATTTTGATATGAACTAAATGCATGTAGCCCACGTAAAAAATGAAAATTTTTAAAAACAAAAAAGCTCAAAGATACCTTTATGTATTGTGTTGAGGTTTGTATATATGTATACATTGAATCATTGTCCATTTATACGACACACATATAAACGTATAGACATTAGATGGATATGAAAGACTTTGAGTGTGGCGACGTCATGTCACGAATCCTCTTTTCATCGGATAATTGTTTAGCAAACCTGTTAAGAAAAATCTAAAAAATGATTAATTGTGCTAAAATTTCAAAATAATGATAGGTGTGCAGTCAGGCTTGTGTGCTAATTACCTCTTTAGGATTTCTTCATTAGTTCCCCCATTTTCAATGGGTTCGCATATGCCTCTCTCCAAGTTTGCTCTCGAAGATGGTTTCTTGAGCAGGCCTTCACCAATCTTCACAAGGTTCTCTAAGTTCATCTTGGTAGCAACATCAAGGGAGGCTGCAGGTCCACTCAAGGAATCATCCTAGATTTCAAGAGCAGATCATCGTCAACCCCCCAAATAAATAAAAAAAAAAGATCTTCATATATCACAATAACCATTTGTCTGGAATAATTTAAATAGTTTAAGACACCCTTGCCTGTACCTGAATACGGATATAATTTTTTTCTGAGTGTAGGGCCTGAAAAACTGTGGACAGATGGATGTCAACCATATGCGCACTCGCTTGAGTGAATACGTCCACCAATGGAGTTGATCCATTGCTGTGCAGCCATCTCAGGATTCCCCATTTGCTTGCTTGAAGTGCACTGTATTTCTTCTCCTTCCTCGGTGAACCCGTTCCAAGGGAGATGACTAAATATCTACGATAATCGTTTGTTTTGATTGGGAAGAAATCCCGATTGCCTTTGAATACTTCCTTTATAACTTCCCCCACGGCAACCAACGCCTGAAACCACAGTTTAAAGTAGAACTGATCAGTATCAAGAACTTATAAATATATCTGAATGTCGTAGAGGTCAATATGAAGAGATTTTTAACAAGCCATCAATACCGGGTTGTTAGCGGCAACACCGCCATCAATTAGATTGAATTCTCTCACTTTCCCTTCTGAATCTTTGTTTTCAAAGTGATGGGCAGGAAGATATGTGGGAGCAGCAGATGTACCAATGCAAATATCTGAAAGTAGCGCATCCAAGGAAGGCTTAGATTTTACCTGGAGAAGGAAAAAATCACAAATTGAGATGGGTATCTACAATAAGTAGCCAAATTTTATTTCAATGAACTAAATATCACATTTGTTGATAAGATGTACTTGAACAAAACCCCACGGCTTATCTTAAGACAGGGAAATAAGAGTGGTTAGAAAGAGAAAAGATATTTAGGACATTAAGAAGACGTCGATTCTTGGAAATGATAAACAATTACCTCATAAGTGGAGAAGATGGTAGGCTGGAGCTGCTTGATATCGAAAGTTGGAATTACTACATTCGTCAACGTGTCATGCAGCCTAGTCTTGCCGAGTCTTTCCCGAAGAAGTGCATGAAGGTATTTGCCATTGTATCTCGGCCCCAATAATGCTTTGAACATCTGTATCAGCTTGGAAAAAGGGCCGCTAATTGAAGAAAATAAGGAACATTAACTTAAGGTTCTAATTAATTAATTCAAGCTTCCATTACAGAAGATGACTACAATCTATTCGCGGCTACACTTCCAAGTACCTGATTTGTGGGAAGATTTTAGGACAGTGATTTAGATAGAATGCTTTGATGTCCTTCGCTGCAAATAAAGGACGACCTTTTTCATTTGGTGCTGTTAACATTGCAGTCATAAGCCCCCCAGTGCTTGTCCCAGCAATTACATCAAAATAGTCCGCAATTCTTGCGTCATCGCCATCCAGTTCCTGCTCATTGATGAACACTTTCAAAGTTTGAACTCAGAAGTGCTTGCTTGTTACGTATGATCACATTTTTAGACGTAAGTACAAACACACACACACACACACACACACACATATATATATATATAGAGCATGATTGTTTCTTTATACTTGAAAAAAATGATTTCTTAGACTTGAAAAAAATGATTTCTTAGACATAAAGGTTAGAACCTTAAATTGAGATATACCCAATTCGCATATAGCTAATGTATCTAAGCAGCTTGGAAGAAGCTCAATTAGCATCCGTGGGCAATTTTAATTTGGATTTATCTAAAATAAATCATAATCTCCTACCTGAAGTTGAGATTCCAAGAAGCTGAGGATGGTTGCAGGTATAATGCCTCTAATTCCTCCTCCATCAATGCTTAAGATGGTGATTAGATTTCCATAAGTTGGAGGCTGGATTGAAATCGTCCGTCGAATGATGCTTCCCAATGAGTGTGAGGTTTCCATTAGCAACAAGGTTGAGCTGCAGATGAGGAACAATTCATTACATGTATCCTTATTTATAGAGTTTAGTAGGCGATCAACGAAAGTAGTTTGAATCTTCATGAGCTAGAAGAATACAAGATGTTAATAATATTGTTAATCTTCAATTTCAGAAACGTTTTTGACTGATTCCTTTTTCTTATTGCAATGGCAGCATTACTGATCAGATATGCAGTAGTCAATGCACGCCACCGCGTATCATGATGGCGCACTATGATCCGATAATGCCAATAGGTTTGTAGTAGTGACATGAAGGAGCTTCATGTGGACTTGTAGGTGAGGATTTAATTAGGCCGTTAGGCAAGCTTGTTTTTGTTGAATAAGCGTGTCAGCCAACTTGCTGAAGGGTTTACATAAATTTTTTTTTTTTTAAAAAAAAAGCCCTTGCTGAAGGGAAGCTAATGAATTGTGGGATTATAATGCGGTTTAAAATAATCAGGTAAGCAGTATATATAGCTTTACCAAAACGTACTCTTCTAAAGAGCATTTGTGCTTGCACTGCTTGGTAAAGTACATTTTATGATTGTGTCACTGTTACATATATAGCTTGACGTTAGATTCTAAAATTATATTATGAATTAATCTGGTACAACCGAAGTGTCTCTGCACGCTGCAGGAATTTACTTGGTAGCCGATGGTTGCCAATTTGGATCCTTGGAATAGAATTTGCAGAGGATCAGTCTCTACCTACCAGTCAGGCGGCATGTACAAGGAATTTTTCAGGTACGAGTCAAATAGCTGAGTAACAAACACGCACGAAATTTAAAAATGCATTGAGGATATAAAAATTATTCTTCTTCCTCAAATGGACAAGCATACAAGGTGTAATAATAATAATAATAATAATAATAATCTAGAAAGAAGGAAAAGGTTGAAATCTGCTATCTGATTGGGTATGTTTCAAGAAATGGGCCGCCCACGGCTAGCTAGCTGCATTGTTCTCGGATCGTAAAAATACAAGAGTTCACAAATAATGAAGGATAAGAAGAATCCATGCAAAATTCTGACTGTTTCGCTAGTTTGTTATATTACACATCTTCTTTCCCCCTTCAGATAGGCCGCTTACTATGTTGATTAAGATTTTAACCTATCTCATGACGTAGCCCAAGTTTAAAATTAAATTAGGTAAATGTCGTGGACAATGAACAGTTTTCGCAAAGTGGAGAAAATGAATTTAGGCCCATCTGAACTAGGTTTACTTACGCTCGTCGCGTAAGAGGCGAAAAGCGTGTACGGCATGGACTGATGGGGTCAACGAAAAAGCGCCGCAGAAGCCGCAGAAGACGGGAATCCAGAGATGCCGTCCACTAGGTCTGGACTTTGACCTGTCCTCGTCTAAGCAGCCGAACAAGGGCTGACACAGCGACGGCCCTACTACCCTTGCGCACGTGTAAATCTTACATCGCCGTGCGGCTTCTGCTTACTGATAATAGGTCAGCTCGCAGCTGGCCAGTGGCCACAGACCAATCAGCGGTCTTGCACTTGCGTCGGTTAACCATCAAACCGAGGTATTATTTTAACATTCGAACTAGTCATCGTGCAATTAAACAAAATAAGGAAGAGTCATTTGTAAAGTGTAAATCATGTTTAAGTTATCAGAAACGTATCAAGGGGGAAAAAATCCCCATGACGTGGACTTGGTACAGAGATTTTTGCCATGAGAAATGACTGTATAGCGTGGGAAGTGATAAAGAATATTAAAGATGATAGAGATCAGTTGTAGATTTGTGCCATGAGAAATAAGTGCATAGAGTGGGAAGTGATAAAGAACATTAAAGATGATAGAGATCAGTTGTAGATTTGAAAATTTCTTCTGAGTTCACAATTAATTTTCGGTTGCCCTTTTAATCAAAAATATATATATTTCGGTTGCCCATTGCATTGAGCAACAGTGAGACAGCTAGCTGATAATGTGTTTTGTTTAAAAGGCAGTGCTTTAATCAAATATTTTCCTATTTGGCTAAATTTAACGGTTAAATTAACATTTAATTTTATTTAATTAAAAAATAAAATTTATGTAAAACAAATATGTGCATTGGCCCAGATTGGGGCTCAAACCGGACAAGCTGCATCCTAAGCATTGAATTTAATTTCGAGGTTATCACACACACAAAGAGGTATGGGTTGGATTCCATGGAAACTTGCTAAAATAAACGTGTAGAAAAAAGAAATGAAATACCATTAATTAAGTTGAAGCTTGTACATGCATGAAATGCTTTGAAGATGCATGCATTTTCTAACGCTGACGCTGCAGGGAGCTGTAAGTGCATGAATTCCTCGTGTATTTCTGTCACATAATCATGCCACGTGTGTGGTGCTGGATGTAGAATGCTGATCCCGAAGGTGCTTTGGATTAGGGGCTGTGAGGACAAAAATTCCCGGGGAACCAAACAGATCAGCATCCTATAGCGAACGGATAGACCTATCTGGAAAATTGTGTGGATGAGGCAGCTGACGACAGAAGCGCCGGATACGATGGTGGTCGCTGGTCATAACGGTGGGCTTTAGTTTTTAGAGTACTTTTTGTTTGTTAATTTAATCCAAATAGAAAATTCATTAAATTCTATTAAGGCTATGGGCTGTCAATATTACGTTCTCTAAAGCGCTAATCCAAATAGTTTAAGAATTGAGGATAATGACTTTAATTAATTTACAACTTTGGAGCCGTTAGCACTCATGTAAAGAAATGAAAACCTTCATCCTTAATTATGACTTTATAACTAAAACTTCACATTCAAATGATTTTAAGTACTTTTATAGTTATAAAATCATATACTAATGTAAATTTTAGCTTTGAATAAACTAAATTTAAGTTATATTAAGGCTTGGGCATTTGTTGTTTTATAGGAGTGCTAACGATTTCTTTAATGAATCTTTAACGGCATAGGTATACGTAAAATCTTAAGCAAAATATGTTGGTATTTTAGAAATTTTAAAAATTCATGGGTATAAATGAAATTAGAAGTAAATTTCAGTGGTACACATAGAATTCACCTCTAAAAAGTCTGTCATAATTATGGAACTACCAATTTGCAGTTAAAGATAAATTTGCTCCATATAATCTTAATATTATTTACAATCAAAGAAACAACTGTATATAATATTATATTCGGGGAATTGGCTACGTTCATATGCAGCTATGATATTTGTTATATATATGTATATGTTTTTTAGCCAAACTGCATTAATAAGATAGTATAGTTACATTTAAAGCAATTAGTTGTATGTATTTAAAAGAAATTTGTTATAGTGAATAGTTTAAGAATAGAAAAAAGATTAATAACTTAGGACTTCGGATCATATATAAAAATTGAATGACATCAACACAATATTTACTACATATTATTATCATACTATTTGTCATACATAACGTGCTAATATCCTTATTGCACCTAAATTAGGGTATAGTGTAATGTATACTAGCATCGATGTGTGTATTAGTGTACATGCATACACTAAAATATAGGTTCAAAGATTTCTTTTGCACACGAAAATTAAACCATATACTGATATACGTACAATGAGAATCATGAAGGAAATAAATGAGTACGATTTCTGCGTGCATGATCAAGAAGCATTTAGGATAATAACTTACACCCAACTCCCAATTAATTACGTTTCGACAATTGCCGTAAAACATCACATCCGCCTTATTTCCCACTAAAATGGAGGCTTAATTAATTTCTATTAGGTACATGTTCACAAATTAAATTCTCCAGTAATATACAGCCTAGCATGTGCTAAGTAATTAATTTAACCATATTAAGTTACAAATCGATAGAGTAACCTAAATAATTACTAATCGAGGCCTCACTGCATGCTTTAATTAAATTTTTTCAACCATAATAAGTTGCAAGTTCATGTCAGCACCAAGTTACCTAACCTATCACCACCAAAACGTCCTAGAGACGAGGGCAAATAAGTAGGAACCTTTCAATGTCTTCCCTTTATTTCAACAAAGAGGTACTTTTTTGGACTTATTATAAGTACAAATTAATCCGCTTGCATGCAGCCTGCAACTTTGAAAAATCATTGTCAAGAACTTGGCAACTTGCGCCGTTCTTTCCCAGCAGACGGAGATCTTTTTTCCTTCTTCCATTTCTCTGACAAAGCCTCTATAAATACCCCTTCATGCAAACCTTTCAGTGACAATTCTCTTGCTTCCATATTTTCTCCAAGTTTTCTTGTTTGCTTGATTATTCGAGCCCGCAACCTTCCCAGATTTTCTTGTTTCTCAAACGTTTCTTAGTAAAATTACTAGTTGTCTCCAAACCCTGATGGAACAAGCACCCATTGTCAACCAAAACCAACCCCCATCTTCTGGAAAACTAGTTACCATTCTCTCTATTGATGGTGGTGGAATCAGGGGACTGATTCCAGCTACCATTTTAACCTTCCTAGAGTCCCAGCTTCAAGTAAGTTATATTATGAGCTTAAACCAAGAATCAGAAAGATTTATAGCTAATTTCAATTAAGAATAACAAAACATCCTGCTATATATTCATTTTTTCGAGAATTAAAAGTATAATGTGTTTGTGACGCATGCAGGAGTTGGATGGAGAAGATGCAAGACTTGCAGATTACTTTGATGTGGTTGCGGGGACCAGTACGGGCGGCCTTATTACTGCCATGCTAACTGCACCAGACATGAACAACCGCCCTTTGTTTGCTGCTAAAGATGTCAGGGATTTCTACCTCCAGCATGGTCCTAAAATATTCCCACAAAATAGGTATATATTATATAAATAATAATTAATAGTTTCACTTATAAATAAATATTAAAATTGCTAACAAGCAAGCTCTCTACCAATATATAATCATTATTATTTACAATCTCAGAGGTCCATTTCGTTCCGCTGCAAAGGTTCTCAAAGCAATATCAGGACCCAGATACGATGGCAAGTATCTTCACAACATAATCAGAGAAAGACTAGGAAACGCACTCTTGCACCAAACCCTGACAAACATTGTTATTCCAACCTTTGACATAAAAAGTCTCCAGCCTACAATCTTCTCAAACTATCAGGTACTTCAAAATCTTAATTAATTTCTTTTGATTACCAATATGATATATGCATGTAGCAAGGATTTAAAATATTTGGTCATCTTAATTTCTTCAAGCTAGATAATTTTTTGGCTCTTAATTTCCACAGATAAAACCAAAACCATACTTGGACGCAGAACTCGCAGATATCTGCATTGCTACATCTGCAGCCCCAACTTACCTTCCAGCTCACCAGTTTGAAACCAAAGATCCTCAAGGGGTCATCAAGGAATTTAATCTTATCGATGGTGGGGTTGCTGCTAATAATCCGGTAAGCTAGGTAGTCTTAGAACTATCAGATCCTTGTTAATTATCTTCACTTCAATTCTACTGCTTGCTATGTATGAATACTTGTTATTAGTAGCTTGGAAGTTAATTAACCGCGTGTTGTTTCAGACGCTTGTGGCAATGGGTGAAGTTACGACGCAAGTTTTCAACAAAAATCCAGATTCCTTCCCAATCAAGCCCATGGATTACGACAAATTTCTAGTCATTTCACTTGGAACAGGTGCATCAAAGACGACTAGGAGATACAATGCATCTCAAGCAAGCAAGTGGGGTGTCCTTGGATGGTTGCTTAATGGAGGTTCCACTCCATTGATAGATGTTTTCACCCAAGCAAGCGCGGATGTCGTCGACATCCACATCTCAGTCCTCTTTCAAGCCCTCCATTCAGAATCCAACTATCTTCGCATTCAAGTACGCACATATACACTTTCATCATTAGAAAAAAATAAGCATATATACATCCATAAAAAAAAGAGTAAGCACATATATACTTTTAAATTTCTCTAACTCTATATTAATTAATTTACTCCGCTGCAATGATGTAGGATGATACATTAAGAGGAGCTGTCACGTCTGTTGATGTATCGACCAAAGAGAATTTAGAAAATCTTGTGCGGATAGGACAAGGGTTGTTGACGAAGCCAATTTCAAGGGTGAACTTGGAGAATGGCAACTTTGAACCGGTCACAAACGAAGGCACGAACGAACAAGTGCTCAAAAGGTATATCTGTGAAAACATATATAAATCACCGTTTTAATCCTAGTTCATTAGCTAACGATGTACATCTTTTATGATATCTTACAGGTTCGCCAAACGTCTTTCGGATGAAAAGAAGCTCCGCGAATTAAAATACCCTCACGCCAGGCCACGCAAATCCGATCGTATTAACTAATATTGACTTGTGAAATCGTAAAATATTATATATTGGGCATTGCAACTCTTGCATGTATAGAATAACTGCTGCTCAAATTCACTATGTAGGGCGTATTTGTTTGAAATGTTCAGTACCAATAAAGGGCGAGCCTGCCACTGAAATGTGCTTCGTCGATTTTCGTTGCCCACTTAATTTCTTGTTAATTCGTGCGGTATGGACGGCCACCCACCGTCCAAAAGGATGGCCAACCAACTTCTACGTACATCTAGGTAAGCCTGTCACTGCATTTTCAACCGTCCATTTTAATTCACTGGCTAGTACAACGATTCGAAAGCGGTCCATTTCCTATGGGATGTGGAATGTTCTTGCGGACTACACGTAAAAAGATACCTTTTAGGCTTGGGTTTATCCACTCTTCAGCATCGTCGGAACGCACGTGTCTCCGTCAACTTGAATGTACATCCCAGAGGAATCAAAAACATGGTACAACTCATTAATATATATATATATATATATATATAGCAACCTTACATTAATATATATGGGAACTCATGATGTGCAGACGGATTGCCCCCCATAACTATGGTGCAGTTCATTTCAAAATAAGTCATATGCATATTAAAATATAATAATATTTTACACAATCATTTATTCATATAAAAATCATAATTTAAATGGTTTAAGATGTAAAAAATGCAACTTTAAACTTGATATTTATATTAAAATATTTTATTACATTGATTTTGTACTATTTTAAGATGAGGCGTGTACACATGTTGAATTTAGATGAAAATTATATATTACGTTGATTTGTACCATTTTAAGATGAAACACGTACATATGTTGGATTTGAATGAAAATTATTTTATTATGTTGATTTGTACCATTTTAAGATAAGACACGTACACATATTGGATTTGGATGAAATTAGTATGCTATCGAAATAAATAATTCTAAATACAATAAGTGGGATAAATGTCAACTTTAATACTTGTGGGATCAATTTTTGGGCAGACTGCTCCTGCAATATCTGTACTTGATTAATTTCCAATATGTATATAGATATGGTACAATCTTTTGGGATTTTGTTTATTTATTTAATTAATTTTTTAACATGGAAAGAACACTAGTACATACATGGCCCGAATACACGTGTGAAATGTTTTGGTTTTGGTTGGGACCGTGTGTCAACCCTCCGTCCTCATCAAAACCCGTTCATTACTTAGAAGGGATAAAGATATGAGACAGAAGTGTACTAGAAATTGAAAAAGTTATATTATAAATGAAAAAATTACATAGAGAATGATAAATAAAATAAGAAAAGTAAGTTATTACTTTTTAGAGAATGAGAGACCTCACTCCACCCACATCTCATCTAAAATCTGAGCCACAAGAGAAAAAAATTTGGAGCAGCATATTGAATTGTCCTAAACTCTAGATCATAAGTCAACCGCATGCCTGCAGTCTATATTATAAGGTTGAAATTACTTTTTAGGCTCTGCCGGTATTAAGGTTGAAATTACGAGCCTTATTTTTACTTTTTTCAAAAGAAAACCTTAGAGATCATAGATAAATGTCCAAAAGATAAGTTCTAATATGAGACACTAAAGTAGATCGTACTACTATGACAGTGGTAAGCAAATGTGACACTAAAGTAGATCGTACTACAATGACAGTGGTAAGCAAATGTCGCTGGTGATGCTGCATACCTGTATGTATGGTATCGATATGCGAAGGTGCTTTCGGTCATATATATTCATGCTTAAAGGGCATACACTAGTATATATAAATGAGGGAGTAAAAATGATTAAATTTTTTAACAAATATATTAAAATATTTACAATATTTTATAATATCATTTATTTGTAAAAGATTAATATTTTAGATTTAGATATTAAAATACAATTTTTAAAATTAATATTTAAATCAATAATTTGTTATTTTGATTTTGTAACTTTTTTAGATGAAGCCTGTACATATATCTAATGTAATGCAACTTAATCTGCTACTTTAGTTAATAATAAAACTTAGAGTTAAGATTAAAATTAAAATTCTAAACTTTACAAATAAACTTAGCGTCCAAGCAAACCCGAGGATACACTCCAATCTGCTTTGATATACCACTATCAAAAGACTTAACCCATTAACGTGATGTATGTCCATCTCATGCTTTTTGAATGACTATTAGACTCTTAATTAGTAAAATGCCACCGATTTTAAAAAATTAAAAAAATTTAAAAGTATCTAAAAATAGTAAAAATCGATACGCATATTAGATATGCCTAGATTAACAGTTATATAAAAAATTTTCAAAAAAATATAAATAAATAGATTTTTGCGCCCGGGTACACTAGATCTGGACTCTTAGTTTTCACCCCTTTTGTAATAGAGAGATCATAAGATGGAGGAAGTTTTAATGCATTGATGGTTAAAACTTCTATTTTTAATATTTTTTGAGATTTTTTTTTATAAAACTCTTAATCTAGATATATTTAATTTATAAACTAAGTTTTACCATTTTTAAAAATATGTATATATATTTTTTAATTTTTAAAAATAGGGGGTTTTTAGTAGTTTTAAATGACTAAAATACCATTATTTTCAAAAATAAAAAATATATATACACAGTTTTTAAAATAAGAAAACTTAGTACATGAGTTAAATATACCTTTCATCAAAAAAGTTAAATACATCTAAATTAAAATTTGTATAAAAAAATCTCAAAAAAATTAACAAATGAAATTTCCAGCTAGATACATTGAAATTTTGATTGCATTAATAGTTGCATGATGTGTTTGCCCCAAATGTTCTATAAAAGTAGACTTAATGGTTGAAATCATTTTCAATACTACAAAAGTGATATCTAATAGCAATTATCCCAACCATGTCATAAATTTCAAATTCTTCAAGAGATCTTGTTGGTAGGACAAGAAAGATAAGTTAACTTTAGGAATACATCTTCGGTTGACTAGGTCTAGTTCAGGTTGAACTTATCTTTATTATAATTTCAAAAACGTATACTCTACTATATTGTAGGTCAAGTCAGTTCTAGATATACCTTAACCTATTTTTTAAAGTCGGTTTGATTTCGGTTCGGTTTCAAATTAGTTTTCATATTATATTTAAAAATTGTAATTCTACTATAAATTTTACTTAAAAATTTATAATCAATATGAAAATGATATAATTTTAAAATGTATTTATCAGATATACTGAATAATAGATAAATTAAACAAGTTTTTATATTTTAAATTATATATTTATATTTATGTCTTCAAAAATAATATAGGTCATAAAAGAGATATTGAATATATATATTAGTAATTTAAGTCGATTCCAGATATTCAAACCTTAGAACCTATCTACCCTAATTACACCCATTATTTATTATGTTTATCCATGTGTACCTGAAACTTTGCACCCTTACTTGGCTTTTTTTTTTTTAGATAGAAGGTGTTTGTCTATTTACTCAAAGAATCATTACAAAGAAGTCTTTTGAATGAAACGATATGGATTTCCCCGCCAACATCTTACATATCACCACGTGTTAAGTGCAGGAAACATGGTTGCTCATATCTTAGCTGACAAGGCACCCTTGCTTGGCTTTAGTACTGAATAGTCTTTGAATTTACAACTGAGGCTGTTCGACCACATTCCATTAAGACGCATGCGCTCGTAATTATAAAAAATTAGTACTAACGACTATTTTAAATAAATGTCATTACGGTGCCGGCATCTAACCACATGTTCTCCATGTCTGCAAGGACCGGAGGCTAGTCCCCCTATTCATTGAACAACATCATCCATTTTGTTGAGTTTGTTAGGCAACCCATAATCCCTAAAGTACAAAACAACTTGTATTGAATTATGAACATGGTTGTAGATTTAAATTCATCAAACAACTTCACTTGGGCGCCCCACCAACTTGATGAAGTGAATCCATTCTGTCAAATGTATCTAGAATTATTTATTTATGTAATAGACTAAGCTTCATCAAATCAAATACTTTATATATTCACGTCTTAAAAAAATTTAAAGCCTAGTAAAGTTTTCCAATTTATGTAACTTTAAAAGTTGTTAACATAATATCCACATAGTTTAAAGGGTTCCGGCTTACATTATTGATTGATGAAAAAATTAATTCATTCATTGTATTTAATATCATATATTTATTTAGAAAATTAAGTTTCATCAAAATGAAATATGAGATGGAGCTACATTTACTTTGAAAAAAATATATTCATATGTAAATTAAGAAAAAATATTTAAATTCATTTAGATATGTATTAGAATATAATAATATTTTATTAGATTATTTACTCACATAGTAATGATATTTTAAATGATTTAAATGTTGAAAATACTACTTTAAAATTAATATTTAACATTAAATTATTTTATTACATTGATTTTATATATTTATAGATAAGGCTTATATACAATAATACTAGACAAATAAAAAGATTTTTACGATGATGTAAATTATATTAATACAATAGACAAAGTAAATTTTTCATTAGTCATCAAGATATCAAAAATAAAGAAGATTATCTAAAAGAGAGATTTCATGAAAACAAAGCCCGAGCTTAAAATTTCTTTCCTATTGATAAATTATTCAATAGATTATTACAACATTAAAATGCATTTTTTTTTTGATAAAAAACATTAAAATGCATTTAGGGATAGATATGAGTCATTTTTTATATTATTATGTTATTCAAGTGGGCACACCTCACTGGACACTGATTAAAGTAACTTTTGATGCCATAATAAAATAATAAAGTGAAATAAAATGATTAGATTAATTAGTCAATGGGTTTCGTCAAAAATGGAACCCCTGGTCTTTCGAGATACGCATTTTCATTTTTCAGCGATCTCTTCCCCGAGGGTACCAATTTGCTTGCGATCATCGTCGCCCGCAATCCATCAATTTTAAGAGGTCAGGAGGACTCTCTAAAAATTAATTTTTAGATCTTTTTCTTTTCGTAAATAAAGTTTTGGTGTTCTTTCACACTAAAATAAAGTTTAATTTTCTTTCTAGAATTTACTCTTGATCCATCAATTTTAATATCTTTATACAAAGACTAGTGTATCTAATTATTTCGAGGATCAAAGAAAGAAAGGAAATACAATTTTGGTGTTCTTACCCCTCCTATCTCACATTCAATGCAGGAGATTTTGTTCAAATGTTGACTACAAAGCTTTTAGGTCCTTCCATTAAACAATCTACCTTACTTGCAACAAATTAGAATGCCTTTTTGATTAATTAGTCAATTGTGTACATATGATAGCTATAAGAGATGTCGTAGCACTATCAAATTAACTTTACATGCATTACAAGACTGTGTTAGGAGTAAGTAAATTTAGAATTTTTTGCTTCTATAGAGGTTGAGGAGAGAGTCATATTAGGGGCATATCTAACAATAGTTAAGATCAACTTGATGGCTAAAGATCTAGTAAGACCTTGGTTACCTGAGCCCTTAATTCTTTTTGTCAATGAAACAAATATTTTCCCTTTTTGGGAACTAGACATGTCTATATATAAATGGGTTCTTACAAATATGCCCATAAAGTTTAACCATATTGTATCTGTATTCTTAAGTTTACCAAAATTACAAATATGTTTATAAGTTTCACATAAAATTGCAATTGTGTTCTTTTCGCTAAGACGACATTAATTTTTTTTTTTAAAATGACAATAATGTCTTTTAAGTTAAGTAAGACACTAGCATTTTTTGAAAATATTGCAAACATATATACAAAAAATCTAAAATGATGATATATGTAAAAATATAAAAAATAATAAAATGAATATGTGTATATGATTTTTTTTTGAGAAGTAGTGTATATGATATTTAGAAAAATTACAAGTGTATCATTTGGCTTAAACAACATAAAGAATTTTAGAAATGCCCTCATAGAAGGGAAATATTTGTCATGTTATATAAATCTTGTGGGCATATTTACAATTCCAGCAAATTTAAGAAAATAAATAAAATATTAGTGAAATTTTTCTTGCAAAAATCTCAAAATTTAGGGCTTTTTCTAAAATACTAATTAAGTTTGACTCTAATCCCGAATACACCCACTGTATTTGTAGTTAATTCAAAAAAACCCAAGTTGTGAGTTAACGTAGTTAGGTAATATATAAAATTACTAATATACCTATCAAAATTTAGACATAATTGAAAATTTAAATATCATGACTCATCAATGTCCAAATTGCACGTGAGTTCTAAATTTAGAGATCCATAATTTCATTTTCTTTCTACTTTATTTTATTTTTTTGTTTTGTAACAAGGATATTTTGGGTATTTCCAAAAATTTAACTAATGGTTTTTAATAGAATGAATATTTTTTGAATTAATTGCAAACGTAGTGGGTATATCTAGATTTTTAAAAAATAATGGATATACTTGGGATTAGGTCAAACATAGTGGGTATATTTGAAAAAATTATAAAAATTTACAATAAAACTTAGTGGGCATCCTACCAAGACATACATGATTCAAAACTTGATGTTGCAAATGTACTCGGACTGTGAGCTACCTCATTTCCAGATCAAAGGACATGCAAAAAGGAAATAAAATAGAGTTTCATAGCTTAATGTTTGATCCTTAGTTTAACAGTTTGAAAAGCTTAACGTCATTGGAACATTGCACTTTTTGGAATGGACATGGATAATAAGTTTAATCGACATTTCATTTTAGTTTATAGGCAAAGTATTATGTTTGCTAATCTTCACATGCGATAGGATTTAAGCTATTCATTTAAGTGTAGTCATAACTTATGTTGGCAAGATTAGAATCCTTCATGGGTATAGTTTAATGTTGATGGCTACGTAAATTTTTTTTTGAAAGTAATGGCTCTGTACATTTGTTGCATCAAAGCAGTACTATAAAGAGTTTGATTCGAAATATTATGGGCAATTGGTGGCATGGCTTTGTTGCTAGCATTGGCTTCTACCCACATGTTATAGTTGACATTAATGCAATTTATTAAAATCTTCAATTTGGATGTCGAAAGGGTATAGGAAAGTGAAGATGATTTCTGATAACAAGTTGGTTATATGGTGCATTCAGCTTCATTGGCATGATATCTTTTAGCCACTTCTCACCAAGATTAACCGTCTTATTCAACTAGATTGAAAAGTTGAATCTCAACACTTATATCGTGAGCAGAATTATTTGTATAGATTGGATTGCTAAATTTTGTTACATCGTACCTTTGGAGTTCTTGAGACCTCATATTTATTATCAATCACGCTACTAAGAAAATAACGAAATCCTTCCTAAAATTTTTATAATCTTCTTATTTTACCCTGATGATAAAAAGTCCTACATTTTTTATAGAGTTATTCACCAATGCTCCCTCCATCTTGCATTCACATTCAAGCCATTGGAATGGGTCACTTGAGAGGTGAGGAAGCCATCCTCAAAGATGATACATTAGAAGAGGGAGGCCAAGGGGAGGTTGGAGAGGGTGTTGGCAATGGTAATGATATTCCTAAAGTAGGATTACAATAGGAAAAGCTGCACTTCAGAGGAGGAGGACAGTAAAATTTTAGGAGAAGGTAACAGCTCACAAGCAACCAATAGTGATGTTGTCCGATAGTGATGTAGTTATAGTATTAAATAGGAGAAGCTAAATGGTAAGAAAAATGGTTAGGTTAATATTTTTTTATCTCATCATTATTTTTATCTTTAATATTTAATTAAAAATCTCATTTTGATCATGACGTTATCCTTACTACATTTTTCCAATATATTGTATTTTCAACACATTATTTTAAAGTTAGTTACCAGAAAAATGTCAGCGTCACAAATTTTCTTGACTTTGCTTTCACATTTCTTTATCGTATTGATGAATATGTGGTAAGTTTCTCATAACTATTGGCCAATGGAATTTTTTATTGACAACAAAGAGGAAGACAAATAACAACGCCAATGACTAGATTTTTGTCAAGGATGATCTCATCATGTTCTTAATGGTAGGATTTGATATGCAAAGTCTTACATGATTAGTTTTGTAGTTGTCTAAACTTATAAAGAAAATCTTCTATTTTCTAATTAAACTTAAGAGGATTAGTTTTGAAAAGTTCTCAAAATATCAAATTTTCAAAATCGATATTATATATATGCACATTGGTCAAGTAAAACAATTTAAACCATCTAATTGGCTAAGAGCTACTGCTTACACCAATTTGATTGAACGTGCTTTGAAACTTTGTTATACATGAACCCCTATAAAGAACTTCTCACATTAGAAAATTAAAGCACACACCATGATTTGAAGTTATACATGAACCCCTATAAAGAAATTCTCACTCTAGAAAACTAAAGCACACACCACAATTTCAAGTTGTAGTTGGTTCATCCTCACAATTAATCATTGCTAAGATTACATATGGACCCAATTTTCAACTTCACATTACAAAATTTCTTATCCATGACTACACTTTAAATTTTCATTTGGTTGTATTTGGCACCAATTTCTGCTAACTTGAGTATATTACTTGAAACCATAGTTCTATTAATATTTATAAATAATAGTCACACATTAAACATTATTTTTTGTTGCATTAGATGTAAAAAATGATTATATTAAACCAAATATCTATAGCTAAATAATTAATTGCATCAAAAATACATTTAATGCAAAAAAGCAATATATAGTTAAATATTATCTACAATATTTAATGAAATTTATTGAGGTATTGGTTATTAATCTTTCTTTGATGAAAGAAAAATTCGCATGGATGTATGAAACCATATGAGGTCCAATAAAAGTGGAAGCAATGGGTTGTTGTTGGCAATGAAGCGCTGGTCCTAGTAGTAGAGGGCCAAACGCTAATAATGGAAGCATAGGGAATGCATATGGTGATTAAATGGACACGAGAGCTTACCTTCGAAGATGTTGTTTAGAAGATATGAGTTTTCCCATGTATTGAGAAAAGTAGCTAACATACTCTCAAATTATGCATTAGCTTAGAACATACCACATGTTCTTGGTTGGATATGACACCTACTAGCATATCCCATACAATGCGTAAAGACATTTCTAATTTTAATTTATGAGCAGAGCTTATGTCTCATCCTCCTTAGCATCCTACGTGGGGGAAGAAGGAAAACTCTCACTATTTTGATATAGAAAAATGAATAAAATATTTGCTTTATTAAATTTATTGATGTTCATTAAAAAAATACATATAATTTTGAACAAATTGAGGTAGCAACAAATTAATTAACAAATTTGTTGGGTATCACAAAATCTCAGAAATTTGTTGAGACTTGTTAACCCAGAAAGAATTGAAAGAAAAAATTAACAACAATTTGTTGTTGAATCACTAAACAATGACCTTTTCATATCTAAGATAATAATTCAATACATATATATGCCAAATCTCAATACATATAAGCATTTTGAAGCTTTTTTTTCATTTTTTACGTAAGACAATGTGATTTAGTTTATATGCCAAAATTTACCTTTTCTGAATTTTTGCATATATTTTTTACAATTTAAAAAATCAACTATTTTCTACCCCATTTAATATTAAGTGGGGATAAAATGGTTGATTTTCCAAATTATTAAAAATATATACAAAAAATAAAATATTAAATTTTGATATGAACTAAATACATGTAGCCCACGTAAAAAATGAAAATTTTTAAAAACAAAAAAGCTCGAAGACACCTTTATGTATTGTGTTGAGGTTCGTATATATGTATATATTGAATCATTGTCCATTTATATGACACGCATATAAACGTATAGACATTAGATGGATATGAAAGACTTTGAGTGTGGCAACGTCATGTCACGAATCCTCTTTTCATCGGATAATTGTTTGGCAAACCTGTTAAGAAAAATCTAAAAAATGATTAATTGTGCTAAAATTTCAAAATAATGATAGGTGTGCAGTCAGGCTTGTGTGCTAATTACCTCTTTAGGATTTCTTCATTAGTTCCCCCATTTTCGATGGGTTCGCATATGCCTGTCTACAAGTTTGCTCTCGAAGCTGGTTTCTTGAGCAGGCCTTCACCAATCTTCACAAGGTTCTCTAAGTTCATCTTGGTAGCAACATCAAGGAAGGCTTCAGGTTCACTCAAGGAAACATCCTAGATTTCAATTCAGAGCAGATCATCGTCAACCCCCCAAATAAAAAAAAAAAGATCTTCATATATCACAATAACCATTTGTCTGGAATAATTTAAATAGTTTAAGACACCCTTGCCTGTACCTGAATACGGATATAGTTTTTTTTTGAGTGTAGGGCCTGAAAAACTGTGGACAGATGAATGTCAACCATATGCGCACTCGCTTGAGTGAATACGTCCACCAATGGAGTTGATCCATTGCTGTGCAGCCATCTCAGGATTCCCCATTTGCTTACTTGAAGTGCACTGTATTTCTTTTCCTTCCTCGGTGAACCCGTTCCAAGGGAGATGACTAAATATCTACGATAATCGTTTGTTTTGATTGGGAAGAAATCCCGATTGCCTTTGAATACTTCCTTTATAACTTCCCCCACGACAACCAACGCCTGAAACCACTGTTTAAAGTAGAACTGATCAGTATCAAGAACTTATAAATATATCTGAATGTCCCAGAGGTCAATATGAAGAGATTTCTAATAAGCCATCAATACCGGATTGTTAGCAGCAACACCGCCATCAATTAGATTGAATTCTCTCACTTTCCCTTTTGAATCTTTGTTTTCAAATTGATGGGCGGGAAGATATGTGGGAGCAGCAGATGTACCAATGCAAATATCTGAAAGTAGCGCATCCAAGGAAGGCTTAGATTTTACCTGGAGAAGGAAAGAAATCACAAATTGAGATGGGTATCTACAATAAGTAGCCAAATTTTATTTCAATGAACTAAATATCACATTTGTTGATAAGATGTACTTGAACAAAACCCCACGGCTTATCTTAAGACAGGGAAATAAGGAGTGGTTAGAAAGAGAAAAGATATTTAGGACATTAAGAAGATGTCGATTCTTGGAAATGATAAACAATTACCTCATAAGTGGAGAAGATGGTAGGCTGGAGCTGCTTGATATCGAAAGTTGGAATTACTACATTCGTCAACGTGTCATGCACCCTAGTCTTGCCGAGTCTTTCCCGAAGAAGTGCATGAAGGTATTTGCCATTGTATCTCGGACCCAATAATGCTTTGAACATCTGTATCAGCTTGGAAAAAGGGCCGCTAATTGAAGAAAATAAGGAACATTAACTTAAGGTTATAATTAATTAATGCATGCTTCCATTACAGAAGATAACTACAATCCATTTGCGGCTACACTTCCAAGTACCTGATTTGTGGGAAGATTTTAGGACAGTGATTTAGATAGAATGCTTTGATGTCCTTCGCTGCAAATAAAGGACGACCTTTTTCATTTGGTGCTGTTAACATTGCAGTCATAAGCCCCCCAGTGCTTGTCCCAGCAATTACATCAAAATAGTCCGCAATTCTTGCGTCCTCGCCATCCAGTTCCTGCTCATTGATGAACACTTTCAAAGTTAGAACTCAAAAGTACTTGCTTGTTACGTATGATCACATTTTTAGACGTAAGTACACACACACACACACACACACACACACACATATATAGGGAAATGATCCAGTGCATGCGACTGCACCGTGCAGTCCATGCACTGTGGGCCCCACCTGATCATTTCCCATAAATCCACCCCACCTATTGTATTTAGAATTGTTCACTTTATTACCATACCAATTTTCATCCAAATCCAACATGTGTGTAGTCTCCATCTTAAAATGGTGGAAAATCAACGTAATAAAATAGTTTAATATAAATATCAAGTTTAAAGTGGTTTTTTCAACATCTAAACCGTCTAAAGTATGTTTTATATATGGATAAATGAGTGTATAAAGTTTCATTACAATCTAATATGTGTGGGGTCCATTTTACAGCGGACTGCACAGGATCGGTTCCCATATATATATATATATATATATATATATATATATAGAGAGAGAGAGAGAGAGAGAGAGAGAGAGAGAGAGAGAGAGAGAAAGAGAGCATGATTGTTTCTTTATACTTGAAAAAAATGAGATATACCCAATTAGCATATAGCTAATGTATCTAAGCAGCTTGGAAGAAGCTCAATTAGCATCTGTGGGCAATTTTAATTTGGATTTATCTAAAATAAATCATAATCTCCTACCTGAAGTTGAGATTCCAAGAAGCTGAGGATGGTTGCAGGTATAATGCCTCTAATTCCTCCTCCATCAATGCTTAAGATGGTGATTAGATTTCCATAAGTTGGAGGCTGGATTGAAATTGTCCGTCGAATGATGCTTCCCAATGAGTGTGAGGTTTCCATTAGCAACAAGGTTGAGCTGCAGATGAGGAACAATTCATTACATGTATCCTTATTTATAGAGTTTAGTAGGCGATCAACGAAAGTAGTTTGAATCTTCATGAGCTAGAAGAATACAAGATGTTAATAATATTGTTAATCTTCAATTTCAGAAACGTTTTTGACTGATTCCTTTTTCTTATTGCAATGGCAGCATTACTGATCAGATATGCAGTAGTCAATGCACGCCACCGCATATCATGACGGCGCACTATGATCCGATAATGCCAATAGGTTTGTAGTAGTGACATGAAGGAGCTTCATGTGGACTTGTAGGTGAGGATTTAATTAGGCCGTTAGGCAAGCTTGTTTTTGTTGAATAAGCGTGTCAGCCAACTTGCTGAAGGGTTTACATAAAAAAAAAAAAAATTTAAAAAAAGCCCTTGCTGAAGGGAAGCTAATGAATTGTGGGATTATAATGCGGTTTAAAATAATCAGGCAAGCAGTATATATAGCTTTACCAAAACGTACTCTTCTAAAGAGCATTTGTGCTTGCACTGCTTGGTAAAGTACATTTTATGATTGTGTCACTGTTACATATATAGCTTGACGTTAGATTCTAAAATTATATTATGAATTAATCTGGTACAACCGAAGTGTCTCTGCACGCTGCAGGAATTTACTTGGTAGCCGATGGTTGCCAATTTGGATCCTTGGAATAGAATTTGCAGAGGATCAGTCTCTACCTACCAGTCAGGCGGCATGTACAAGGAATTTTTCAGGCACGAGTCAAATAGCTGAGCAACAGTAATATTATTGGTAACAAACACGCACGAAATTTAAAAATGCATTGAGGATATAAAAATTATTCTTCTTCCTCAAATGGACAAGCATACAAGGTGTAATAATAATAATAATAATAATAATAATCTAGAAAGAAGGAAAAGGTTGAAATCTGCTATCTGATTGGGTATGTTTCAAGAAATGGGCCGCCCACGGCTAGCTAGCTGCATTGTTCTCGGATCGTAAAAATACAAGAGTTCACAAATAATGAAGGATAAGAAGAATCCATGCAAAATTCTGACTGTTTCGCTAGTTTGTTATATTACACATCTTCTTTCCCCCTTCAGATAGGCCGCTTACTATGTTGATTAAGATTTTAACCTATCTCATGACGTAGCCCAAGTTTAAAATTAAATTAGGTAAATGTCGTGGACAATGAACAGTTTTCGCAAAGTGGAGAAAATGAATTTAGGCCCATCTGAACTAGGTTTACTTCGTAAGAGGCGAAAAGCGTGTACGGCATGGACTGACGGGGTCAACGAAAAAGCGCCGCAGAAGCCGCAGAAGACGGGAATCCAGAGATGCCGTCCACTAGGTCTGGACTTTGACCTGTCCTCGTCTAAGCAGCCAAACTAGGGCTGACACAGCGACGGCCCCACTACCCTTGCGCACGTGTAAATCTTACATCGCCGTGCGGCTTCTGCTTACTGATAAAAAGTCAGCTCGCAGCTGGCCAGTGGCCACAGACCAATCAGCGGTCCTGCACTTGCGTCGGTTAACCATCAAACCGATGTATTATTTTAAGTGATAAGTGCATGTTCCCAGTAGAAAGTATTTCCAAGGCCTTTGCCAATACTTCTTGCACATGCCTGTGCTTTTGAGTCTGTTTAGCAATTTGTCTCATAAGAGGAAGACCCTTCTGCATCGTTACGGTCTGAGCAGCAGTGCTCTTTTCAACAGCAATCAGAAAGGCTGAAAGAGCCACCTGAGCCAAGGCAATGTCTCCAACTCTACATGCCTGTGAAATAGTAGAAATAAGACTGGAACTCCAATCAGGAACTGATTCACTTAATGGAAGATTCTGATCTTCTAAAAGCAATCGTGCAACCATACTCCCATGCCATTTAACAGTCCTCTCAGGTGCCATTAAGGCAGTCATTACTGCTTGCCCATCCCTATCAAGTTTCTTGAATGAGAGAGCGATTAGCATGTGATGCCATTGCCCAATTTGCTAGGGCCCATGCAGCAAAAGGCACAGCAACATGTTCCCCTGCAAGTCATCCCATAAGCCTGGAACTGAAACTGTCCTTTCTGCTTGCGTACTAAATTGATTCTTATGGAACAAAAGAGTTTTAGGAATCGGCTTGAAGGATTGCTGGGGAGGCCTATCAGAATGTTCAACTTCCAAAAGGCCATTTGTTCTTGAGAAGCTTAACGCTGTTGTGCCTCCAAGAATTTTGATCCCAGTACCTTTCATGCCTTTGTCACCATCCTCGTCGTCATTCTCTGATGGATCATCCAATTGAAATCCACCCTCCTCGATAACTTGAAGGGCTGCTTAGATGTCCCCTGTATCTGCATCCCCTGGCAAGGCTGGTTGAAATGAGGATCTCTCTATGCTATCACAACTTGAAGTGACAATATCCATAATGGCAGCAACAAGCATGCTCCTACCTTTCAAAACATCAGAACTAGCTGGTGAACTCCTTTTAACTTGCTACCCACCCAAAAAAAAAAAAAAAAAAAAATTATAATAATTGAGAGGTAGAGCCGAAAAAAAGAAAAGAAGGAAATCATTTCAAAGCTATATCACAACTTACGGCTATAGAAACTGATGCATGTAGAGAATGTCTACAAAATATAATGAGGAGTTTACGCAAGAAATTCAACTGGAAAGTAGCAAGATGTCTCACCCAGTTGGTCTTACACATTTCCCAAACTTTGGCCCATTTGGCAGATGAATGGATACTTAACACAATGGATTTCATAGACATCTTATAAAAATGTCACCTCAGCCTCTATTTGAGTAGGGTCAAAGCTTGAATTTCAAAAGTATGCATCCAAACTATCCTGAGCAGGGTTTAGCTTGTAAACAGAGAAGGAAGGAAATGAATGGAAGAAGCACTAGAACTAACTGTTTAGTGATCAAGTTGGTGGCTCCCTGGTTTTATAGGGTTTGTTTAATCTAGGTTGGTTCGATTCATCTCCATTTGATTACAAAATTTAATATCCAATTTAATAGGCGCATTATTCATTGAAAAAACTTAATAGGTGCATTTTGCAAAGCTACCTGCTAATTGGGTTGCCAACCTCTCATGCTAATACTACATTGAAACAGAGGATCACTCAAATGTCATGCATCAGTCTAGAACAAAAATTTGCCTTCTCAAGCCCTGTTTTGTGATGCCAAGCTATCCCTCAAATCTTTACGTAAAACCATGTGCTGAATTCTTCTTCCATCAGGACAAATGCAGCCCATTCAATATCTAAGGCAACCAATTAACTCTTACATGGAACTCAACCACAACTAATACGGATATTCTGTTCATTGCAAACACTATTCGCCGAAATGACTAAAGTTGGTTTTCTTATTATGCAAAATTAATTAAAAAATTTCGAATTTCTTTCATGTAAAATTGGAGCAAATAATAGCATAAACCAACTTTGCCCCTAATACAACCAATCGGATTACCCAAACAAACAACGAAAGCTCATACAGACTTTGTTTATCATACAATCAACCAGAATATCAAAACAGTCTAAGAAGGTTAACCCAAGTTTACCTTCGCACGCTTCGGCTGGAAAGAGAAGATGAATCTGAGAAGATTGGGGACCGCATGGGGCCGCCCGAGCACCGCCCCGCAAACGCTTGGATCAGCAATTATGTAAGCGAGAGCCCTCGCCGACTCTTCCTGCGTCCCACCCGCCTCCCTTATTGAGGAAACGGTGTCCAGAAGCCAGTCCACTACCGCACCGCCCCCTGCACTAACAATTGCTGACCTCCGGCTCTCACTGGCAGCCACGATATCCGCGAGGAGCAACGCGACCCGGAGCTCGAACCCCGACCGAACCTCCTGATTGGCAGATGAAAGCACAGAGCGGAGCGACTTCCAAAGAACGGCGGCAGCGATGCCAGTCTGCTTCATGCGGTCGAAGACCCCGTGGAAGTATTCATTCGATTTCTCGAGCGAGCGCTCGAGATTGGCCAGTAGCGTCTGGGATTTCTCTTCGTCGAAAGGATCGGTGTCGGAGAAGAGGAAAGCAGCGAAGGAGATTAGGGCTGCGGATAAGGCGAAGAAGGAGAGGTATTTATAGCGAGGGGAAGGGGGAGGGGAGAGATGGAGGAGGGTATGGTTGGGGGGGGGGGGGGTTGGAAGGGGGAGGGGCATTTTGGATAATTTTGAGATCCTTTGGGTGTAGGATTGGGGAATTCTGCTTAGAGGGAGAGGGAGAAGCTATAGAGAAGTAGCGTGGAAACGCAAGGAAATGACGACGTTGGGATTTGGATAGAAGAAAGAGCCGAAGCATTTCGGAAGCGGAATTCTTCTTCTCATTGCATATCTGCGTCTGTATGTGTTTTTTCGTTTTTTTCAGATGTTCACGATCTCCGCTCGCTGTCCTTTGGGCTGTTTTCTTCTTTTCTCCTCCCTTTCTTCCAAGCCGCGGTTGCTCGGGCGGATATGGTGGCAAAAGTTCGTCGAGGGCGTCAGTATTTTCCAAGGCGCGGAAAATCGCCCGAGCCTTGATATTTTTTAAATGCCCCCCAAATGGATTATTTTTTAAAAATTATGTAAAAATATCATAAAATAACAAAACTTGATATATAAATTAAATATGCTTAGTAAACACATGTTTAACAAGAAAAAATATAACTAAATATAAGAATGAAAGAATTTTAGCTTAAAATACATTATGATGTATACAATCAAACTCTTTTATATTTTATTTTCTTTTCATGTCATTTAATATTTTATTTCCTTTTTCTTTCCGAGTGAGTTAATAATTTCTTTTTTTTTTTGTCGCTCATTCACAGCAACTACTTAAAAATTTCAATTTCCCCCCAAAAAGAATTTGTTTAACATTGGTATATTGGCATCTAAACATATTCGAAAAATATTCTATGCATGATTCCCTCAAATATCCCCTGCTAAGGTTAGAACCTCGTGTGTTCATCAGCTAGAACCTCAAATAGCCTTAGAAGAAGAAATACGACTACCATATGTAATATATCACATTTGATGGCCACCATTGAGTCTGCGGCTACTGGTGATCCATCATTTGGATGTCATTGCAGCTATGATATTTTTCAATAACATCTTTCGAAGCTTCCTATCATCTTCCTAAATTATGTATGGGACTATTATAACTTCAAAGCATGCACTCATTTAAGAGAATTGGCAAACCAGTGTCTGTTCTTAAAGTATTTAAGAAGCTTATATAATGTGAATGTGTTGAGAAAATAGTATGCACAAAGTAAAGAGAGAGAAATTTATGTGGTGCGGTTTAACCCACTCTATGAAAGTAAACCTTATTTAATCATGTTCTTAAGGTTATCGAGTTCTACTATTTATAATTGGTTGCAAGATACTGAAGATAAACTTTACATAAATTATACAATGCTTCAACTTACCGAATTTTACAAGATATGCCCAATTAAGTTTGGTTGTCAATACTCTCCATCAAATCGGTGAGTAAATATTGATAAAATCCATTTTCTCCGATATCTTTTAAAAGTGTCTCTTTGGTAATGCTTTAGTAAAAATATATGCAAGTTGATCAAGACTTTTTATATATGAAGTTTCAATAATTTTTTGCTTGAACTTTATCTCAAACTTAATAACAATCAACTTCTATATGTTTAATTCTTTCATGAAAGACTAAATTAAAGTTATGTGTATTGTTGTTTAATTATCACAAAATAATTTCATTGACCTTTGTGTATTGAAGCTTAGTTCATAAAAATATATCTTAACCAAATTAATTCACTTACTATAAAAACATGGTCTTATACTTTGCATCAGCACTTGATTTTGTCATAATACTGTTCTTTTACTTTTTCACATTGTGAGATTTTTACCAATAAAGTGCAATATCCTGTGGTTGATTTTCTGTACTTTGGATTTTCTGCTAAATCTGCATCTATATATCGAAGAGAAATAATGTTAGTATGATCATGTGATTTCATCAATATTCCTTTCCTTGGATAAGATTTCAAATAACACAAAATGCAATTCACAGTCTTCATATGTTTTATAGAAGGAGAATGCATAAACCGATTAAAAAAATTTACTACATATAAAATATCTAGTCTGGTGACAGTAAAATACATTAGTATTTTTACAAGTCTCTGAAACCTTCTTGCATTGTTCAGAGACTCACTTGCTTTGATAAATTTAGTAACACAATCTATTGAAGTATTAATTAGTTTTGCTTCAAATTCTGTAGTTTTCTTTATAAGGTCTAAAATATATTTTTTTACATAGTAATAGACCTTTCTTGAAATGAGCAATTTCAAATCCTAGAAAATACTTAAGCTTACCAAGATCTTTCATGTATAATTTTTTTGCTAAAATATCTTTCAAGGTTTAAAATCCCTGTATTGTCATTTCCGATTAAGACGGCTACTATTCAAGACTATTTCTTTTTATAAATATTGAAAAATCTGAGATATATGTAACAAAGTCAAACATAATAATGTGGTACTGAGTTTGCTATATCATGCTTTGGAAGATTACATCAAATCATATATTGCTTTGTTCAGGTTACATACCAAATGCTTTCTTGATTTTAGCCTGTGTCTAGGAGAAAGATTCATATACACTTTCTCTTCTAGATCTTCTTGTCAAAAGTCATTTTCGACATCTCTTTGAAATAGAGACCATCCATAATTTATAATTATAGACATTAAAATTTGGAAACAAACCACTTCAGACCAATTGAATTGTCTTGACTGGCTAGTTAATCTGGTTTGGGTGATCTATATATATTTTAAAAAACTCTACCCAGCTCGGACTACGAACTGCAAGGTTGAGCCACTTATGACTAAAGCTATGAATCCATTTCCCCCTTTCGATTTCGCCCGCATTGGAAAACCAATTTTTGATTTCCCCTTTTGATTTCGTTGGCATTGAAAAACCCATGTCTAATTTCCATTTTCGGTTTTGTTGGTAGCTTGTCTTTCCATATAGCCAATTTTTGAAAAAATTATTTCTCCATTTTGATTTTGAACAGTAGGTCCTCAAATTTTTTGAATTTTCCGAATTGAAGTAGTGAAGGTGCTCAATTAAGTTACAAGCAGTGCCAATTTCAATCAATGATTTGATGACCCATTGTTGTCTTCCTCATCCCTCCAACAGATAGTAAAGCTGCTTGATTAAGTAACAGGCTGACATCTCTAGTCATTGTTGGTGATAGTAACCTTCACCTACTCCTAATAAAAAAAATTTATTTCTATGATTTTGCTAAAATTTTTTGTAGCCTTGCATTCATCACTGTTGGCTAACTCTATCGGTATTTATTTTTCCATTTCTGCTTTCTAAATTCCCCTGTGTGTTAATATTTTTATTCTTTGCTTTCATGATTACTGCTACATATGGTTGGTATTTTTGTATTAATGCTTTTATCCCTTGGAAATTGTTCGCTCTATTGGTCCAGTTGTAATTTTTAAATGATTAATTTCTATGAAATTATTTTAATATGCTGCTAGCCCCGTCAGTTGTGCTATGTTGTTCTAATGTTAAGTTGGTAGACAACATTAAAATTAAAGTTAAGAGATCATATTGATGTCACTGTTTTGCTGTGGTGGTTAGTTTATTGTCAAAATTTTCTGTAACTTGCAATTGTGGAAATTTATAATATATTTATATAAATTACTAATACACCAATTCAATCCAATTTTCAAAAATGGTTGAACCGGTTAGACCAGAACTAATCTTTTAACCGGTTCGATTCTGACAACATTGGTACTAATAGAATAATGAAACATATAATTTTTTCCTTATGAAGTTTATCTTGGATCCAGTAGTAGGCCTAGTAGTGGAGCCGCATGGGTTTTGAGAGAGTATTTGAAAATGTAAGGTTGTAACTCTGCTTTTTAATTAACCTTTTAACAAACTACATCTAATTGTTTTGTCAAAAGGCTTAAGTTTCATTGCTAAAGGCATAGTTTCTTAAAGTGAATTCTAATAAATTAAAGAATGACAATAAAAATTTCATAAAATTTTTAGAAATTACACCATAAAAGAATTCACTAAAATAAAAAATTACAGTTTATTTCTTAAGCTAAGTGTGATCTATTTACAATACACCTTAAAAGAATTATAAGAAAAATTACAGTTTTTTTGAATTACAAGCTGGATGTGATCTATCTATGGCACACCCTAAAAGAATAACAAGAAAAAATTACAGTTGGTCTCTGAATTATTAGCTGGGCATGTGATCTATGTATCAGTGGAATTTGAAGGACTTGGCTTGCTGTAATCTCATCTCACGAGTCTTCTTTTCATCTAATAATTGTTTGGCAAACCTGCCATGAACATTATAAAACCACAATTACTTATACAGTCACATATATAAAGATAGGATAAGGTGCACTCCTACAAGTGAACTCCACATTAATGATAAATATAAAACCTCACTCACTCATTATATTAAAAATCATTTATTTTAGTGGTGCACCAAGTTTCGTTCGAATCAAATTACCTTTTAAGAATATCTTCATTAGTTCCAGCGTTCTCAATGGGTTCAAATTCACCTGTCTCCAGATTTATTCTTGAAGCTGGATTCTTTAGCATGCCCTCTCCGATCTTCACGAGGCGCTTTAAGTTTTTCTCGGTAGCCACATCAATGGATGCTGCAGTCCCCTCGAGACCGTCATCCTACGTTCAGTTAAAATCATCATCGTCATCTTGTATAAGAAAAAAAAATCATCATCATCAATCATCATCAACCGCCCAAGAAAAAAGTCATCTCGATAACTAGTTTTTGTAATAAAATGAACAATTCACAGACCCAGCTCGCTCTTAATTACCTGAATACGGATATAGTTGTCTTCTGAGTGGAGGGCTTGAGAAAATGTGGACAGATGGATGTCAATCATATCAGCGCTAGCCATGGTGAATACATCCACCAACGGAGTCGAATCTCTGCAGTGGAGCCATCCGAGGATCCCCCATTTTCTTACATGATGCGCTCTGTGTCCCTTCCTCTTCTTCGATGTACCAGTTCCAAGGGATATGATCAAATATCGGCGAAAATCGGTGTTTGTTAATGGGAAGAAATCTGGTCTCTCTCTATATATCTCCTTTCTTGCTTCGCTCATGGCAAGAAATGCCTGAAACGACAGTTTTAAAAACTTGATTTTATGGTTTGTCCTTCTTTAGCTCTTTTTAACAACTCATGAATAGATGCATATACATAGCCTTCAGTTTCTAATAAAGTGAGAGTTCAAAAGCCAAGGTTAATTACCGGATTGTTAGCCACAACACCACCATCAATTAGATTGAACTCTCTAATGTTTCCTTCAGAATCTTTGTTTACAAAATAATGGGCGGGGAAATATGTGGGAGCTGCAGATGTACCAATGCAAATATCCGAAAGCAGTGCATCCATGGAAGGCTTCGAATTGACCTGAAGAAGGATAAACACCAAGTAGACATATTCAATTAGTTTCGACAACTTCAAAAAAAAAACAAAAAAAAGGCTTGCTCATGATGTGAGGTTATTGTTGCCTGCTAGGCTACTTACTGGAAAAGACGAGCATGAAGAAAATATTAATTCTTAGAAATGATAATTAGACATTGACCTCGCAAGTTGAGAAGACGGCTGGTTGTAGATGCTTGATATCAAAAGTTGGAATGACAACATTCGTCAAGGTCTCGTGCAGCCTTGTATTGCCGAGTCTTTCTCGAAGAAGTGCACGAAGGTATTTGCCATTGAATATCGGCCCCCATAAAGCTTTAAGCTTCTGTAGCAGCTTGGAAAAGGGTCCCCTGGTGGAAAGCAGGAAATGGGGATCAAATCACATTAGCTGAGAGTTCTCATTAATCCAGGCATGCATGCTTCCATGATGGATTACAAGACGTTTCAATCTACTGCATCCACACACACACACACATTTGCAGCTCCGAACTACGTGCCTGAACCGTGGGAAGATTTTAGGAGCGTGATTGAGGTAGAATGCCGTGACATCCTTAGCTGCAAATAAAGGACGTCCCTCTTCATTTGGTGCAGTTAACATGGCCGTCATAAGGCCCCCAGTGCTTGTCCCAGTAATCACGTCGAAATAATCAGCAAGTCTTGCATCGTCACCATCCAATTGCTGCTCATTGTTCAAAGTCAGGAACATGCCAATATTATTCCTTGGTTATATTTCTTAAAGAAAATGAAATAAAAGTGGGAAAAAGGATAATCTCCTACCTGAAGTTGTGACTCCAAAAAGCTGAGGATGGTTGCTGGGATTATCCCTCTAATTCCTCCGCCATCAATGCTTAAGATGGTGATTTGGTTTCCATAAGCTAGATTATGGTCGGATCGCTCCATGATATATACGTGTGCTACGATGCGTACGTTCCAACAAAATCTAGGGATGAACCACTGTCGTTGCATGGATGCAGCTATATATAGAAGTTTCAGTCGACGAATGACTTAACGAGGCCTGATCAACTTTCATGGGCTTGAAAATCAGTATGTCGAAAATTTTGACTTTTTCATGAGTATTAACTGGCATCATTGGCGGTATTCGCATAATTACGTAACCGTTAACACCGCCATCCGCCGCGACGGAATCAGCGACGGTACGCCGGTCGTAGAATGTTGCGGTCAGCGAAAGTGAATGCCACATGCGAGCGGAGATCTATTCTGTACGCCGGCCGTAGCTGAGGTCAACGAGCGGAGATCTATTCTGTTACCTCCAGTTGGAGCTGAACGTGTGCACGAACCCTTCGACTACTCCATTCCAAGCGAATTTACGTCGGGGCTTCTCATGGCAAGGTAGGCCAGCGACCAGCCACAGTGACGCCGTAAATTCATCTCGGGCGACAATTCTTACGCGGCAATATTGTTTGTTATATATAATATCATAAGCATTAATATTTTACTACACATAAGTATAATTCCCTCCTTCTATGTTATATAAAAGAGGTTAAAAATGTAATTCTTTTCAATTTTAAAATCTTGATATTTGATGAAAATTTAATCTATTTATTATATTTAACATTATTAGTTTAACTGTAAGGTCAGGTTTCATCCAAAGCAATTGCCAAAAAATATACATTCATATATAAATTATGAAAAATACTTAATTTTTTTTATATATGTTAGAATATGATAATACTTTATAAAATTATTTATCCATATAGAAATAATATTTTGGATAGTTTAGAGTTGAAAATATAATTTTAAAATTAATATTTTCATTAAAATTTTTTACTAAGTTGGCTTTATACAGTTATAGATGGAGCCCATGCCTAATGATACTAGATAAGGAAATTTTTTTATAATAATATAAATAATATTAAATATGATAGATGGAGTGAATTTTTAATCAAACGTCAAAATATTTTTGAATAAAACATCAAAATATTAAAAATGAAAGAAATTGCTTAGTAGATGAGTTTTATAGAAGCAAAACCTTAAAAATGTAAGAATATAACAATTGAAAAATTGTTGCTGATAATAATTATATACAACAAATTCTTCATGAATTTTTGTTGTAATTAGGTATATGCTACAAAGCATATGTGCAGCCTAATAACAATGTATTTATTGCTATGTATATGCAACCAATATTTTAGCTGTAAAAGCTATTTTTTTCTTGTAGTTTGCTTTATAAAGGATTTAAAAGTCATTTCCCATCATAGTAGAAAAATCCCACAATATATGCCCAAGGGTCCTCAACTAATGTGCTCCCAAAACAACATCACATCCACTCAAGGGTAATAAATAGTAATCAGCGGTGATGGGCTAATTTCGGAGCAATATAATGACTCCCAAACTCCTTCCTCGGCTTGTTAACTTCTCTCCTTTTTGTTTCATAACTTCAAAGCATGCACACATTTAAGGGAACAGATAAACCAATTTTCTTAATGTAACACCCCACCCTCGGGGTGTCATAGACGTGGTCTACTGTATCAAAGTTGAGAATACCGTGATAAATAAAATCTCCCACGATGAAAATAGATACCAAGATGCAAAATCATAAAAATTTCAAGTTTGTTCACCATGAAGTTATTATACATATTCAGTATCTATAATCAAAACAAGTAAGCACTATAAGATAACTTTAATAAAATTTAAATTTCTTTGACTTTCGCTCTGCTAGATTCGCCTTTTTTCCGTGTTAATAGAGGTCTAGTTTAGCATTGTATCCCTGTATTTCCACTGAAAAATAAAATTATGTGAACTGAAAACTCAGTAAGTAAAAATATATGCTTACTAAATTTATTTTGCAATCATTTTGATTTTTCAACAACAAACAAAATATCTATATCTTTTATGCACAACAAACTGTAGTTAATGAAAAATTTAAAACATCTTGATACATATGCACACATATGTCAATTTTAAATCATGTATTCACACTGTAGGTATTATTATCTACTTGTACTCGCGTGCAGTCATGCTACATATTTGTGAGCTAATTTATCTTCTTTGGTAGTCTTTAGATCGCTACCCAAGTACTACCATATTACTTTTACTCATTGGCAGCAAACCCAATTTGCAATTATGCATCATGCTCATGCATTGTGATTAATGCATCACTTAAATTCACTACTTAACATGATTAAAGATATTTTAAAATAATAATGCTCATATTTAAATAAATCAATTTGAAAGAAAATTTCAAATTAAATAAATAATCACATTTTATAGCAAATCACAATATTCACATAATATTTTCAAAGTCATGGTTTGGTAAAAGTTTACTTACCTCTAAGAATGCTTTAAACTTCTTTTTCAATCTCTTGAAATAGTCTCAAGTTTCTCTTCCAAATTTCATCACAACACATTCATTATTTCACCTTATTTTTTTAATAAATATTGTTTAAAATTTCATTTATGACCTCTTCAAAATTCTCATAGTTTTATTTGGTTAAAATTATATTTTTTATTTATTTAGTGAATTCCTAGCTAATATAAGACATTTTTGCAAACTATTTCATTCGAAAGGGGTTTTTTGTAATTTTTCTAAACCTTTTCTTATGAAATTCCTTCACAAGTCAAGAGGCTAATTTATAATAATCTTTTATAATATCTCATGCAAATTTTCTAGGAAGATTTGGATTTTTCTATAATTTCTTCAAAATAGGTACTGTTTTACAAAATTATAAATTCATGGAGGGTTTTCTATAAAATTTCAGTCGACTACAGTTCTTCTTCTTCCTTCTCTCTTCTCTACCCATCTCTGTCAACATTCGGCAGTTGCGAAAACTGCACAAACGAACCCGAAAGTTTCCTCTAAGGACATATCTGGGTTCTTTATTTAATATAGATTCATCCAATACTTTTCTTTTCATAAATCTAGCAAATCTATAGAGTTTGGGAAAAAAGCAGATGAATTATAAAAACTTAAAATTCTTATTGAATCTTCAACAATAAAACATGAAAATTTTCACTTATCTAATTGGTGTACCAACAGAGGAATTTACTGAAATAGATCTAAGAATTACATAAGTTTTCTTTCCAATCTTAACTCAATAGTGTCCGTTTCTATCTTGCTGTCTCCGTGCGTTCTCACTGTGCGCCGCACTTTTTAAAAGCGCGTTGCTGCTTGCCAACGCTTGTCCGCCAACGCTTGCCATTAACGTTCATAAATTAAAGTAAATTATATTATTAGATATTTACAGCTATTACACTTAGCAACGTCCCTAGTGTCAAGGAAGTTCTTGAGTACTGTCAGAATCAATGAAACATATATATAATTTTGTATTTATTAAGGTTATCTTCTTTTTTTTAAATGAATGCGTTTAACATTAAGGTTATTGGATCCTCATGGTTTACGGAGTTGGAGCACCTGCTATTGCATGTATTGAAGTCTCTCACATTTCATCTGATTCGATAGGTTGGAGTGTTTTTTCAGTTTCCTCTTTGCATGTTTATCTTCCGGTTCACCCCCATCAAGATAGTATAATGTGTGTTTTGTGCATTTATGGCCAGGGACCATTTCTCATCACAATTTTAACATAGGCCACGATTTGGAAGTTTCTTCATTTTAGATTGAGTGATTCGTTTTAGCCTTAATGGAGGTTTTCTAGTTGCTGCACCCCTTAATTTTGATTGGTTCTTGTCGCTTTTAGTTGTCTGTTGTCGACAATTTAAGTACTTAGTTCCGATCCTGTGGCGAGTCCAACGGTTGCAACAGATAAAAGTCCCATATCATCCCTCAGCCAGCTTAAGAAATGACTGATCATAAAGGGTTCAACTAAGCTACTAGCCTAAATATAGAGTCAAACACATAAAGCTCTTAATGGGCATAGAGTATTGAGGGTGAGTCGTAACACATGGCAAAGGGATTGCAGGGATTTTAAAAAATAAAAGATTTATATTTTAAAATTAAATAAAAATGTAATGTATTTAATTAAATATTTGTTATTACGCATTTTTATAGTAAAATTTACATTCCCATTAAAGCAAACTTTTAATTAAACTCATATGTCTTGAAATTTTTAAAAAGATATTCAAATAAATATTAATTTTTTTCTGTGTTTTAGACTTTTAGTATGAATAGTTTCATGCTTTTATATTTTAATTCAAATGGGTATTATCCTCAAAAATGATCATCATGACATATTGCTACTTGAATAATTAAATAGTCGATAGCACGGAAAGACCTGGTGTGCAATAGGGTCTAAAATAGAGCCGCTCGAGCTTCAATTAATTAAAATTTCAGCAAGCTAAATCTATTTTTTTTAGCAACGACATCACTTCCGTTGCTAAAAGTATAGCTTCTTTCAGTGAATTAATTCTTAACAGATTAAAGAATTACAATAAAATTTTCATGAATTACAAGCTGAGTGTCATCAATCAAGCCCTAAAATAATTGCGAAAAAAAAAATTTACATTTTGTTTACGAATTACTAGCTAGCTTGGAATGATCTATCTATAACACATTGACAATATCAGTGGAATTTGAAGGACTTTCTATAACACATTGAAAATTTTTGAGGTAATTGAATGCTTCTTTGCCATCTCTCAAGGGTTTATTTTGAGCCTTACTATATGCATTAATGCATATATATAAGTATCTATATATACGTATAGCAAAATATTTAAGTATTTTTAATTATGATATAGTCCACTGTAAAATAGGACTCACTTGATTATAGAATTGACATTTATCTCACTGATTTTATTTACAATTATTTACTCTAATAGTGTACCAATTTTCATTCACATCAAATATGTATATGGGCTCGATTTTAAAATGGTACAAAATCAATATAATAAATAGTTTAATGTACATATCAATTTAGAATTGTATTTTCAACATCTAAATTGTCTAAGCTATAATTTTAAATAGATAAATAATTATATAACATATTATTATATTTTAATACACATGCAGCCCATTTTACGGCTACTGGATTGTAATTATAGTACAATCCCTGCCGGAAGGTCTTATCTACTCAACCATCAAATTACTCTCCTACATTCACTTCAGTTTAAATCAGTAGACAGAACTTAAACCCGTGGGTTATAAAAGCTTGATGTAGATTTGTGTGTACGTAATATAAAGCCTTAATAGTTCTGAGTAACTTTTCGGCCCAAAAGGTGAAATAAAAAATAAAAAGGATTTTTGACGTTTTTCTGAACTGGGCTGTTAACCTTAGAAGGATAAAATGAATTAAATCTAAGGTGGCTTGCTCGATGTTTTACATTATGCTATGAATCTGGTTCAACCAGATGACTTAAATAATCGACGACTAATCTACACTATACTACCTAATCATTGTCATGCTTCATCAGCGAATAAAAATTATTTTATAATATCTAGAATTTGGAACATACGAATTAAAATATAAATAAGGCTAATTTTAAAAAATCTCTTTTGTACTAGATCAGTCGTTAGAAAATACATGTCAAAGAAACCAACGAAATTTCATGAAATTAAATTCTAGTACACCGATCGGGCTCGCTGGAGCTGATACCAAGTAACTGATTGGGAATGCGGGCGGAGCGTGGAATAGTTCGCTTTCGTGTTCCGACGGGTGTTGCCAAAGAACTTATAATCACGCGATGTTCGTGTTGTATTTGTACGCCGGCCGTAGAATGCCACGGTCAACGAAAGTGAATGCCGCATGTGAGCGGAGATCTATTCTGTACGCCGGCCGTAGAACGCTGAGGTCAAAGAATGGTGTTGCACAACTTGCACTCGAGCGGAGCTCCGGGAAGTTACCTCCAGTTGAGCTGAACGTGTGCACGAACCCTTCGAATATTCCATTCCAAGCGAATTTACGTCGGGTCTTCTCATGGCTAGGTAGGCCAGCGGCCAGCCACAGTTGAAGCCGTAAATTCATCTCGGGCGGCAATATTGTTTGTTATATACAATATCATAAGCATTAATATTTTCTTACACATAAGTATAATTCCCTCCTTCTATGTTATATAAAAGAGGTTAAAAATGTAATTCTTTTCAATTTTAAAATATTGATATTTGATGAAAAATTTAATCTATTTATTATATTTAACATTATTAGTTTAACTGGAAGGTCGGGTTTCTTCTAAAGCAATTGCCAAAACATATATATTCATATATAAATTATGAAAAATACTTAGATTCTTATATATATATATGTTAGAATATGATAATACTTTATAAATTTATTTATCCATATAGAAATAATATTTTGGATAGTTTAGAGTTGAAAATATAATTTTAAAATTAATATTTGCATTAAATTTTTTTACTAAGTTGACTTTATACAATTATAGACGGAGCCCATGTGTAATGATACTAGATAAAGATATTTTTTATTATAATATAAATAATATTAAATATGATAGTTGAAGTGAATTTTTAATCAAACGTCAAAATATTTTTTTGAAGAAAAACATCAAAATATTAAAAATGAAAGAAATTTCATAGTAGATGAGTTTTATAGAAGCAAAACCTTAAAAATATAAGAATATACAATTGAAAAATCGTTGATGATAATAGTTATATACAACAGATTCTTCATGAATTTTTGTTGTAATTAGCTATATGCTACAAAGCATATGTGCAGCCTAATAACAATGTATTTATTGCTATGTATATGCAACCAATGTTTTGGTTGTAAAAGCTATTTTTTCTTGTAGTGTGCTTTATAAAGGATTTAAAAGTCATTTCCCATCATAGTAGAATAATCCCACAATATATGCCCAAGGGTTCTCAACTAATGTGCTTCCCAGGACAACATCACATCCACTTAAGGATAATAAATAGTAATCATCGGTGATGGGCTAGTTTTCGAGCAATACAATGACTCCCAAACTCCTTCCTCGGCTTGTTAACTTCTCCCCCTTTAGTATCATAACTTCAAAGCATGCCCACATTTAAGGGAATAGACAAACCGATTTTCTTAGTGTAACACCCTACCCTCGGGGAGTCATAGACGTAGTCTACTGTGTCAAAGCTGAAAATACCGTGATGAATAAAATTTCTCAAGATGGAAATAGATACTAAGATGCAAAATTCTAACAATTTTAACTATTACATCTCAAGTTTGCTCACCATGAAGTTATTATACATATTCAGCGTCTATAATCAAAACAAGCAAATATTATAAAATAATTTCAAAAAAAATCTAATTTTTTTTTGTCTTTTGCTCTGCTAGATTCGGATTTTTCCCATATTGAGAGACACTCTAGTTTAACATTGTATCCCTGTGTTTCCACTGAAAACAAAACTATGTAAGCTGAAAGCTCAGTAAGTAAAAATATATTTTTACTAAATTTATTTTGCAATCGTTTTGATTTTTCAACAACAAACACAACATCAATATTATCTTTTATGCACAACAAACTGTAGTTAATGAAAAATTTAAAACATCTTGATACATGTGCACACATATGTCAAATTTAAATTATGTATTAACACTGTAGGTATTGCCATCTACTTATGCTTGCGTGCAGCCATGCTACACATTCGTGGGCTAATTCATCTTCTTTGGTAGTCCTGAGGTAGCTACCCAGGTACTATCATACTACTTTTACTCATTGGCGGCAAACCTAATATGCAATTATGCATCATGCTCATGTACTGTGATTAATGCATCACTTAAATTCACTACTTAATATGATTAAAAATATTTTAAAATAATAATGCTCATATTTGAATACACCAATTTGAAAGAAAATTTTAAATTAAATAAATAATCACATTTCATAGCAAATCACAATGTTCACATAATATTTTCAAAGTCATGCTTTAGTAAAAGTTTACTTCCCTCTAAGAATGCTTTAAACTCTTTTTTCAATCTCTTAAAGTATCCTCAAGTCTTTCTTCATAATATCATCACAACATGTTCATTATTTCACCTTATTTTTTTTATAAATATTGTTTAAATTCTCATTTATGACCTCTTCAAAATTCTCATAATTTTATTTGATCAAAATTATATTTTCTATTTATTTAGTGAATTCCTAGCTTATATAAGACATTTTTGCAAACTATTTCATTCAAAAGGGTTTTTTTTTGTAATTTTTCTAAAACTTTTCTTATGAAAGTCCTTCACAAGTCAAGAGGCTAATTTGTAATAATCTTTTTAATAATATCTAATGAAAATTTTCTAGCAAGATTTGGTTTTTTCTATAATTTCTTCAAAATAGGTACTTTTTTACAAAATTATAAATTCATGAGGGATTTAGTAAAATTTCTGTCAAAAGTCAAAATTGCTACCGTCAACACTTGGAAGTCGCGAAAACTACCCAAACGAACCCGTAATTTTCCTCAGAGTACATATATGGGTTCTTTATTTAATATAGATTCACCGGTACTTTTCTTTTCGTAAATCTAACAAATTTATGGAGTTTGGAAAAAAGTGGATGAATTATAAAAACTTAAAATTCTTATTGAATCTTCAACAATAAAACATGAAAATTTTCACTTAACTAATTGGAGTACCCACAGAGGGATTTACTGGAACAGATCTGAGAATTATATAAGTTTTCTTTCCAATCTTAACTCAACAGTGTCCATTTCTATCTCACTGTCTCTGTGTGTTCTCGTTGTGCTCTGCACTTTTTAAAAGCTCGTTGCTGCTAGCAATGCCTGCCCGCCAACGCTCGCCATTAATGTACATAAATTAAATTAAATTATATTATTAGATATTTACGGCTATTACAATTAGCAACATCCCTGGTGTCAAGGAAGTTCTGGAGTACTGCCAGAATTAATGAAACATATATACAATTTTGTATTTATTAAGGTTATATTTTTTTTTTCAATGAATGCATTTAAAATTAAGGTTATTGGATCCTCATGGTTTGCGGAGTTGGAGCACCTGCTATTGCATGTATTAAAATCTCTCACAATTCATCTGATTCGATAGGTTGGAGTGTTTTTTCAGTTTCCTCTTTGTATGCTTATCTTCCTGTTCACCCCCATCAAGATAGTATAATGTGTGTTTTGTGCATTTATGGCCAAGGACCATTTCTCATCACAACTATAACATAGGCCACGATTTGGATGTTTCTTCATTTTAGATTGAGTGATTCGTTTTAGCCTCAATGGCGGTTTTCTGGTTGCTGCACCCCTTAATTTTGATTGGTTCCCATCACTTTTAGTTGTCTGTTGTCGACAATTTAAGTACTTAGTTCTGGTACTGTGGCGAGTCCAATGTGCATAACAGATAAAAGCCCCATATTATCCCTCAGTCAGCTTAAGAAACGACTGATAATAAAGGGTTCAACTAAGCTACTAGCCTAAATGTAGAGCCAAACATATAAAGCTCTTAATGGGCATAGAGTCTTGAGGGTGAGTCGCGACACATGACAAAGGGATTGCAGGGATTTTACAAAATACAAGATTTATATTTTAAAATTAAATAAAAATGTAATATATTTAATTAAATATTTGTTATTATGCATTTTTATAGTAAAATTTACATTCCCATTAAAGCAAACCTTTAATTAAACTAAACTCATATGTCTTGAAAATTTTAAAAAGATATTCAAATCAATATTAAAATTTCGTTGTGTTTTAGTATGAATAGTTTCATGCTTTTATATTTTAATTCAAATGGGTATTATCCTCAAAAACGATTATCGTAACATATTGCTACTTGAATAATTAAATAGTCGATAGCATGGAAAGACCTGGTTTGCAATAGTGTCTAAAATAGAGCTGCTCGAGCTTCAATTAATTAAAATTTCGGCAAGCTAAATCAATTTGTTTTAGCAACGACATCACTTCCGTTGCTAAAAGCATAGTTTCTTGCAGTGAATTAATTCTTAACGGATTAAAGAATTACAATAAAATTTTCATGAATTACAAGCTGAGTGTCATCTACCTAGCCCTAAAATAATTGCAAAAAAAAAAAAACATTTTGTTTACAAATTACTAGCTAGCTTGGAATGATCTATCTATAACACATTGACAATATTAGTGGAATTTGAAGGACTTGCTTGCAGCGATCTCGTCTCACGAGTTCTCTTTTCTTCTGACAACTGCTTGGCAAACCTATTATGATTTATGAACAATATAAAACCACGATTAGTGATAATAAAGGGTATGTTTGGTAATAATATAAAGTTGTCACTTTAAAACTTTTCAACCTAATACTTTTCACTTTCCGCAACTATCTTATTTTTTAATCATTTCTTCACATTTTTTTATACAACTACCCTACTTTTTAATCATTTCTACACAACTACCAACACAACTAACCTATATATTTCAATTTTATTCTATTTATTCATCATTATTACCCCTATTATATCACATCATTTGACAACTTATCATCTCTACAACTTTTCATCAAAAGTTTTATCCATTCCCAAACACACCCAAAATTTCACATACACATAGGGACATTCTAGAATGCAGTCGGCTGGGAATCAACCGCATATTGATAATAAAATTAAAAATTTTCCTACTCATCATATTTGGACATTTATTTTAGTACTAAGCCAAATTTCATCTAACTCAGTGTGTGCGCTTTATGTAAAACTGGTGTGGAATTGACATGATAAAATGATTTATTTTAAGTATTAATTTTAAAATTATATTTTCAACATTTAAACAATCAAAAACATCATTTTTATATAAATAAAAAATTATGTAAGGTATTACTACTTCCAATACGTCATTGAACAAACCTAAATATTTTGTAAATTAACACGAACTAAGAATCTGATTGGTATCTTTATAAAAAAAGAATCTTATTAGTATGATTTTTGGTACCTTAATATGACAATTGATATTGATTTAAATGACCTATCAGATTTTAGTTTTACTATCGATATGAATGCTATTTATAGCCGACTACACCCTAGCGTATCCTTGGTTGCAAATGGGTGGCACATTGATAAAATCAAAATCACACTGGTCATATAATTTACTTGTTTTGTGGTGATGCCAAAAATTAATTTTATTCAAGTTTTGAGTGGATCTTACATGCTTTAAAATATGGATATATATAAATTATGAAAATAATTAAATTTAGAATGTTACAATACTTTACGTAATTATTTAAGGATTAGCATTTTAGAAGGTTTAAATATTAAATTAACGACTTCGAAATCAATATACAATCAGTATTTACTATATTAATTTTGTACTTTTTATGAACCTCAGCTAGATATATTTGTGTAATACATATTTTTCAAAAGTGGAATTTATGATGTGAAAGCTTGCTTACATGTCAAATTAACTTTTTGATGGTTGCAAGTTTAACAATGACAAAATGGGCTTAGAAAAATAATAGTTAGATTATTATTTTTAAAAAGTTCATTAACTAAACCGTTACAACTAGTGGGTGGTTTATCAAAAGACATGAGTTTCAGTATTCGTGGAATACCCGCTCAAACAGGGGCAATGAGGCAACTACGTTGTAACCTTTTCTCTGGACAAATGGCTGCAAATGGGCAGATGCCCATAGAACGATGAGTTTTTTAAGTCAAGAGGTGAGGGATGTACGAACAGAGAATTAAAGAGAGAAATAGAGATTACGTGCAGCCAAGTTGTCGTTATGCAGAGGAGAGGATTTTGAAGAAAGTAGTGAAGGTTGCTTCTCTTGCTTCGTGTAGAGTTAAGTGGAAAATTATCTTGGTTGAGATTTAAACACCTTGTTGGTAATTATTTAGATTTTTCTTAAATCCAAATGAGTATGATGTATATTATTTGCGATTTTGGGTATTTGACGGTAGCTTAAAATTTATTCATAGCATCCAGAAATATATTCCATATCAGAAACTTGCGATGTCAAATCTAGAAATAGAAATCCATTAATTAAAGTTAACTTGGGTAATTAGGTCTATACTTGTTTTATTTATAAGTCTATAATAAATTTTAATTAAGTGGAAGAGGAGAGATTTAGGCGTAGCTATGGACGATATGGAATTTTGTTTCGGACAATGGAAATTTTTTCAGAAAATCCCCTATGAATATAGAAAATTGCAAAAATTCTCGTGCCAAAACTTTGTAGGAAAACCCTTTGGATCCCTCCCCATTTTGCCTGGGCTATTGGTTCGCATCTGGTCGTCATAGCGAGCTCAGCGCTTGCGCTAACTCGTGGGTTAGAAGACTAGGCCCAGATGGAGCTCAATGTAACCAGATATGAGCTGGGCCCAAGCGAGACGTACTTGGAAGCCAAGTTGTCCAAAAGGCCGGGTAACAGGCTCGCTTAGCAGTGTCAGTGATGGCTCCAGTGTGCCATGTGGCCCGTCTAGAGCTGCCCACACATAATCTCTTGTAAAATATGATTATGGGATTTAATTTTGGCAAAATAGTCAATTTCTAGGGTTTTGAACCTTCGGATCAAACGGAAGGCTCTAATTTTCCATTGGAGACTTAGATTATAGAGTCACAATGGCCAAATTCATAAATCAAGATCAAATCATGACTTGTAGCCCAAATAAGACAGAACCCTTAATATGGTGCAAATAATCTTCATAGACATATTCTCTAAGCTAGGTGTTAAATAAAGAAGAGAATATAGACATACTGCAATTAGAAGACATGAAATGCATGTAAGCTTCCTTATTTTATATTTAATTCCATTTACTAAGTTTACTCTTTATATTTATGTATTGTTGTCTCATAGATGCTCCAGCAGGTGATACTTAGTGACATTATCTACCGTAATTGGGAAGCATAACTAAGTTTGTTTCTATTATATACTTTATTTTATGGAGACAATGTAATAATTGACTATGATGGTATGATTTGGATGAATTCCAATGTTATCTATTTTATTATTATTCAATGCAAATTGCTCGACTATTGTTTTCTTTTATGCAAATATATGTCTGCCCAAAGTATGATAAATCTTGGCAGATAACTCTCAAGCCTAAGCCAAACATGAATGTGCTGTTTCTGGAAATGGAGCCTTACAGTTTGATAATGATGAAATTGATATTTTGGTTAAATAAATTATTTTAAACGTAATAAATGAGTTGAAATTTGTTTTTATCGTCAGACAGCCTCGTTTTCAGCCAACTACACACTAATTAGCACCCCAGAATATCTATGTAACAAATAATGAAGAATACAAGTGCGCGAGGGCTATAGTTTGTGTGTGCTTACCTTTTAAGAACGTCTTCATTAGTTCCTGCGTTCTCAATTGGTTCGAATTCGCCCGTATCCAGATTTATTCTTGAAGCTGGATTCTTCAGCATGCACTCACCGATCTCTACGAGGTGCTTTAAGTTTTTCTTGGTAGCCACATCAATGGATGCAGCAGTCCCCCTCAGACCATCATCCTACGTTCAGTTAAAATCATCATCATCAATCACCCAAGGAAAAAAAAATCATCTTGATCGATAACTAATTACGTGGAATAAAATGAACAATTCCCAAATTCAGCTTGCTCTTAATTACCTGAATACGGATGTAGTTGTCTTCTGAGTGGAGCGCTTGAGAAAATGTGGACATATGGATTTCAATCATATCAACGCTAGCCTGGGTGAATACGTCCACCAACGGAGTCGAACCTTTGCTGTGGAGCCATCTGAGAATTCCCCATTTTCTTACATGATGTGCTCTGTGTCCCTTCCTCTTCTTTGATGAACCGGTTCCAAGGGATATGATTAAATATCGGCGAAAAGAAGTGAATGTTAATGGGAAGAAGTCTGGTCTCCCTCTATATATCTCTTTTGTCACTTCACTCATGGCAAGTAATGCCTAAAACGACAGTTTTGAAGATGATGATCAGTGCAAAATCTGATTTTATGGTTTATCATTTTAGTTCTTTATTAAGAACTTACGAATACACGTACATGCATAAAATTAGCGTTGAATTACTAATATAAAGTGAGTGTTCAGAAGTCACGGTTAATCACCGGATTGTTAGCTGCAACACCACCATCAATTAGATTAAACTCTCGAATGTTTCCTTCAGAATCTTTGTTTGCAAAATAGTGGGCAGGGAAATATGTGGGAGCTGCAGATGTTCCAATGCAAATATCCGAAAGCAGTGCATCCATGTAAGGCTTCGATTTGACCTGAAGAAGGGTAAAATCACACGAGTATGACATACTCAATTAATTTGGCAACTCTACTTAAAAAAACTAGATTTGCTCATGATGTAGGGTTATTATTGTCTGCTGGAGCTACTTGCTGGAAAAGCGAAGACATGATGAAGATATTAATTCCTAGAAATGATAAACAATGACCCCGTAGTTGGAGAAGATGGTTGGCTGGAGCTGCTTGATATCGAAAGTAGGAATAACAACATTCGTCAACGTCTCATGCAGCCTTGTGTTGCCCAGTCTTTCCCGAAGAAGTTCGCGAAGGTATTTGCCATTGTATATCGGCCCTAATAACGCTTTAAACATCTGTAGCAGCTTGGAAAAGGGTCCCCTGGTGGAAGGAGGGAAATGGGGATCAAATCACATTAGCTGAAAGTTTTTTCAATCTGTGCATGCATGGTTCCATGATGGATTAAAATATGTTTCAATGTACTGCGTGCATCCACACACACGCATATATGCTACTTCGAATTACGTGCCTGAACTGTGGGAAGATTTTAGAAGCATGATTGAGGTAGAATGCCGTGATATCTTTAGCTGCAAATAGAGGACGACCCTTTTCATTTGGTGCAGTTAACATGGCCGTCATAAGACCCCCAGTGCTTGTCCCAGTAATCACATCGAAATAATCAGCAAGTCTTGCATCCTCGCCATCCAATTTCTGCTCATCGATGGAAGTCACGAACATGCATAATATTATTCCTCGTTTATATGTCTTAAAGAAAATGAAATGAAAGCGGGGAAAAGGATAATCTCCTACCTGAAGTTGTGACTCCAGGAAGCTGAGGATGGTTGCTGGAACTATCCCCCTAATTCCTCCGCCATCAATGCTTAAGACGGTGATTTGGTTTCCATAGGTTGGACAATGGTTGGTCCGCTCCATGATATGTATATGCTACGTTCGGACGCACAAAGGCAAAATCTTTGGATGAGCCATTGTTATTGCATGGATGCCCCTATTTATGGAGCTGGTTACAGCGGACGAATATTGGGATTGTCAATTTTCATGGGCTACATAATTCGGCTTGCGGGAAATTGGTGGGGGTAGGGGTGGCCCTTATCGTGGTGGAATCATTGAACAACACCAGCATCAGAAATTTATTATATGTGGTCACATTTGTGTTCACGGATTGAGTTGAACGGGTTGGAGCCTAATCCTAATCCTCATCCATTTAAAATATTTTAACTCTAATCCATTTATTAACCCATTTAAAAAAACTCAATCCTAACCCATTTACAATCCATTTAATAAATGGGTTGATGAGTTATTAATGGGTTGTATAGCAAATAACCTGAAAGTCTAATCTCTAGTAAATGATAATCTTGTAGGGAGAGACAAGAAGGTATTTTCGGCATAACGGAAATGGAAATAGAGCAGTAACGAGAAAATAAAATTAGGGCAACAATAAAAAAATAAAAATTAGGTGACTGGAGAAAGACTTAGAGAGAAAAAATAACCAAGGAGTTTGCATGTATATATATAACTTTAATGAGTTAAACGAGTTAAATGAGTTGAACGAATTAAGCGGGTTGAACAGGTTATACGGGCTAAATAGGTTACTAAACGGGTTGACGAATTATAAAATATTAACCTTAATTCATTTATTTAATTAAATGGTTAAACGGGTTGGCGGATCATAACTCATTTATTCAAAAATCTCGACCAAAACTCATTTATAAACGGGTTGGACGAGCTGGTTGACGTGTTGACCATGACCATTAACACCCCTATTTATAAGTCAGCACGCACATTTCGTACCTGATTTAAACGATTTTTTTTGTTATATTTGATACAAAAATAACTATATTTAACTAAATATTACTCATCAAAAGCAGCCAAATATTTGTTGCTAATTAAATAATAAATTATAGCCCTATCATATCTAGCGAAGCTAAATGCATGATATATGCGACTACAAAATTAATTATTCAAAACGAGATTCATTATTATGCAGTCATCGTCAAGGATGAAAATGGAATGTTAAAATTACTTGGCGTTTAATGCACGTCCATCAATTTCCAACCAAATGCTTTCGTCGATCCTGGGCGTTCCTTTTCCTACCTGTTTTCGAGTAATTCCACACGAAATCATGACACGTAAATCTACCATGATCCCAACACATGTACGCCATTGTTTTTGTTTTTGTTTTTGTTTTTTTTTTGATGAAATATACGTCACTGTTTTCGGCTGCGCTCTATATATCCTCAAATAGTAAATGCTGCCCACGTTTTTAAAAGCATATAGATCAGAAATTAATTTCCAGGAAATTTGCAATCTTGCTCTCTGCCCTCGTTCTAGGGTTTCTTTGCCGTCTCTGAAGCGTTTATTGTGATATGCACTGGATCTAACCAGCTAAATCTTTAGCTAGAGGAATATTTTTACAGAATCTATTAGAGAATTCTGAGATATTTGTTCAATCTCTCCACCCTCCGTCAAAGGTTTCTTTGCCGTCTCTCAAGGGAATGTCTTGATGTGCATGCATTGAACCTAACATCCAAATCTTCATCCGTGTATATATACATATGCATAACTATCTATCTCCTTTCCTATCAAAAAATTATATATCTCCTTGACATGGGAAAAGGTCTTAATCTACTCCACCATCAGATTACCATCTTACATTCACCTCAAATCATAGTGGGATATAGAAGCTTGCTGTGGAATTGTGGGTGAAATAATATAATGTGATACCTCAATAGTAGTTTTGAGTAACTTCTCAGCACAAAAGTGAATAAGAAAAATATTTATGACATCTTTAATTTTGAACCGAGCCACTATCCTTATAAGGATAAGATGAAACATAAGGTGGCTAGCTTGATGTTTTGCATTATGTTATGAATCTGGTTCAACCAGATGCCTTAAGTAATTAATTAACCTAATTTACATTATATATACTGCGACTAATCTTTGTCATGCTTCATCAGTTAATAAAATTTATACCATAATATTTAGAAACTTAGAACATACAAATAAACGTCTAAAACATGATTAAGGAAATTTTTTCGAAAAATCTCTTTTGTAATAGAGCAGTCGTTAGAAAGCACATGTTAAAGAAAGGAACGAAATTCTCATACAGTGATCGGTCGTGTTGCGCGCCGGTCGTAGTCTCGTAGAACGTTGTGCTATTACATGGGGAACTTTTCATTGATCTTATCCAGTTGGAGTTGAACACATGCAGAAGGCCGATTACGTAGCTTCCAAACCATCTAATTTTCCAACCCAAGTGAATCTCATCGGGTTTTCTCGTGTAGGCCAGCCGAAAGTCGTACATGGGTCAAACACATCCAACTATTCTTTAGAAATTAGCCCATTCCTAATGGAAATATCATATTTGCATAAATGTGGTGTCTTCATTAACTAATGATTAATGAACAACTCTTTGGCCGCTTCTATCTAGCTGAGTTGTATAGCAGGTCTTCATCTGAATTGGCACGTTGGATTGTCGAATCCAACCGTGCATTTTTTTTTGGTGCGAATTCCATGCATTAATACACACGCACACATGCATCTCCAATTAGAAGACTATGCACTTGAAAACTACTAATGATTATTTTAGATTGAACAGCTCTATATCAAACGATCTGTTCGTTCCTTGTCATAATTGCAATCAACTCCATGTGGTTCAGGAATAATAAGCAATTGTCATCAAACCGGCAGCAGAGGTCAAAGCCGTTGTTCATAAAAAAAAGAGTTTCAGAGAAGCAAAGCTCTTTCCGACTTTTCGCGCACGTACGTATGCAGTAACTAAGCTGTAATCGTTGGAAGCTTTTCATGCGACACATCACATTCTTAGATGTCTAAGCCCACCGCCCGAAAATCTTACAGAAAATGTGTTTCGTGATATCCATGCAGATGGCGAGCAGCACTAGCTAGCTAGGGCATATATCGTACGCATTTTAAATTTTTTAATTTTATATAGCGCTAGCCGGGGAGACGTCCATGCATGGAAAGCTAGATATTCCTTGTTTGTCCATAGTTGCTCTTCCTTGTAATTAGTGGGAACAGGGTCACTGTGGAGGGCCGGCGCCCGCAGGGCATCTCCATGCAGATTATCCATAGACCATAGGCGGCTGCTGCCTATCGCATGCAAGCATTGCAAGAAAAATAAACTTTTAGCCAAGGCTATATATAATTGTCGTATCACTGAACCAGACACGTGGTTATAACTAAGTCGCTGCAACTAATTCAACAACACGTATTCAAAATTGTCCCTAAACGTACAACGTTTATTGCAATTGTAGCCTCGATGCTGTGGCTAGAACTATATTAATGAATATGTTTTGCAATAAAGAGCATTAATTATTATTAAAAAGTGTCAGAAAATATGTTTTCTTAATTAATGTGAAAATAGATAAATATATAATGGATATAATAGGGTGTAGCCGACTGCACATGGGGCCCACAGTATTCATAAAATTAAAATATCATTGATCATATAATTCAACGTCATCTGTTTCCTTGTGGTGCCAAACTCTATTCTTTGATCCGCAACTTCGGTAAAACATCGTATATATTAATATGCAAATTATGAAAAAAACTTAAATTCATTAATCTAATTATTAAAATATAATAATATTCTATATAATCATTTGTCCATATAGGAATGATGTTTTGGGTAGTTTACATGTTAAAATATATGTTTAAAAATTAATACTTAAATCAAACAATTTTATTACGTAAACGTTTTGTCATTTACAGAAACACGTGAAACAGCACTTTCACGCGGAACAGTTGCAGGGTTCGGCATGCGGTCACTTGGACATGTAAGTTTCTCAAGCTACGTCATGATATACGTTCATATTATCCAATTGACAGGGGAGGAATGCTCGTGTCGTGCAAGGCACCTGGAGTCTCGGATTGGGCAGCAACCTTCTTGGAGATATGAGCGTGTGAGTAACTAAATTAAGAGGTCAGGAGGACTCTCTAAAAATTAATTTTTAAATCTTTTTTTTTTTTTTTTTTTTGTAAATAAAAACCAAAAGCTGGCTACTGCACGCAGACAGAGACATAGGGCGGCCTGCACTCGGGGGTCCATTATTAATTCGCCCTATCATTATTAGCACAATTGCCCGAGAATTGCTCGAGTCCAGGGGAAAACACAAGATCGATTATACACTTTCACTTGATGTTGTCGACTTGCCGGCCATTATCACCTACAATATATTGATATAATGTGGCGCTCAAACAGTCTAGCAGCTTATCCCCTTGTAATTAATATATCAATCGGGACCTCTGGTGCGGTAGGTCCAGACTCAGAAGCCCAGACTTCCAAAAGTGGGTAAATAATTTACATGTAAGACAGAGCAAAACCATAACACACGTGATCACATATATAAGATTCTGCAAAGCTGTGCCATTTCACATGTGGGTACATAATCATGTAATGCTCTGCGGAACTGTGGCAGATGAAGCTTCTTCTATGAAATAAGGTAACCATCTAATAATCAAGGTAACACATATACACTGAATAAAAGAATTGAAAATTTGGTTGGTGATGGTAGAAAGTGCTGGTTCATTCATATCAGCAATTAGGCAAGAATATCGTTTACCTACCATTCTAGGGTCACCATTAGAACACTAATTTAATGAACAATTGCGAATTCAGCGGCTCGGGGGCCGACTCAACAAGGCACCTTGTGCGGCTAAAAAGTACTACACGTAAGAAAGATGTGACCATGAATTACCGTTAATAAAGACGTGGAATGTACTAGCTATGAAATAAAAGTGGAAGAAATTCCATGGTCAAAGATGACTTAAGAGGGTTCACACAGTTTGCCTAATCTATTAATTAAAGTCTGATAATATTCAGACATAAGTTCAATTTTCTTTCACACTAAAATAAAGTTTAATTTTCTTTCTAGAATTTACTCTTGATCCATCAATTTTAATATCTTTATACAAAGACTAATTTATCTAATTATTTCGAGGATCAAAGAAAGAAAGGAAATACAATTTTGGTGTTCTTACCCCTCCTATCTCACATTCAATGCAGGAGATTTTGTTCAACTGTTGACTACAAAGCTTTTAGGTTGTTTAATATACCTTACTTTGATTAATTAGTCAATTGTGTACATATGATAGCTATAAGAGATGTCGTAGCACTATCAAATTAACTTTACGTGCATTACAAGACTGTGTTAGGAATAAGTAAATTTAAAATTCATTTCTTCTATAGAGGTTGAGGAGAGAGTCATATTAGGGGCATATCTAACAATAGTTAAGATTAACTTGATGGCTAAAGATCTAGTAAGACCTTGGTTCCCTGAGCCCTCTTTTTTTTGTTGATGAAATAAATATTTTCTCTTTTTGAGAACTAGACATGTCTATATATAAATGGATACTTACAAATATGCCTATAAGGTTTAACCATATGGTATCTGTGTTCTTAAGTTTGTCAAAATTACAAATATGTCTATAAGTTTCACATAAAATTACAAGTGTGTTCTTTTCGCTAAGACGACATTAAAATTTTTTTTATAAAATGACAATAATGTCTTTTAAGTTAAGTAAGACACTAGCATTTTTTGAAAATATTGCAAACATATATACGAAAAGCCTAAAATGATGATATATGTAAAAATATAAAAAATAATAAAATGAGTATGTGTATATGATTTTTTTGAGAAGTAGTGCATATGATATTTAGAAAAATTACTAGTGTATCATTTGGCTTAAACAGTATTATCATCGTTTTATAAAGAATTTTAGCAATGCCCTCATAGAAGGGACATATTTGTCATTTTATATAAATCTTGTGGGCATATTTACAATTTCAGCAAATTTAAGGAAATAAATAAAATATTAGTGAAATCTTGCTTGCAAAAATCTCAAATTTTAGGGCTTTTTTCTAAAATACTAATTAAGTTTGACTCTAATCCCAAATACACTCACTGTATTTGTAGTTAATTCAAAAAACACTCAAGTCATGAGTTAACGTAGTTAGGTAATATATAAAATTACTAATATACCTATCAAAATTTAGACATAATAAAAAATTTAAATGTCATGACTCATCAATGCCCTAATTGCACGTGGGCTCTAAATTTAGAGATCCCTAATTTCATTTTCTTTCTACTTTATTATTTTTTTTTTGTAACAAGAATATTTTAGGTATTTACAAAAATTTAACTAACGGTTTTTAATAGAATGAATATTTTTTGAATTAACTGCAAACGTAATGGGTATATCTGAATTTTAAAAAAATAATGGATATACTTGGGATTAGGGTCAAACATAGTGGGTATATTTGGAAAAATTCTCAAAATTTACAATAAAACTTAGTGGACATCCTACCAAGACATATATGATTCAAAACTTGATGTTGCAACTGCAGTCGGACTGTGAGCTACCTCATTTCCAGATCAAAGGACATGCAAAAAGGAAATAAAATAGAGTTTCATAACTTAACGTTTGATCCTTAGTTTAACAGTTTGAAAAGCTTTACGTCATTGGAACATTACACTTTTTGGAATGGACATGGATAATAAGTTTAATCAACATTTCATTTTAGTTTATAGGCAAAGTATTATGTTTGCTAATCTTCACATGTGATAGGATTTAAGCTCTTCATTTAAGTGTAGTCATAACTTATGTTGGCAAAATTAGAATCCTTCATGGGTATAGTTTAATGTTGATGGCTACATAAATTTTTTTTTGAAAGTAATGGCTTTGTACATTTGATGCATCAGAGCACTACTATGAAGAGTCTGATTCGAAATATTATGGGCAATTGGTGGCATGGCTTTGTTGCTAGCATTGGCTTCTACCCACATCTTATAGTTGACATTAATGCAATTTCTTAAAATCTTCAATTTGCATGTCGAAAGGGTATAGGAAAGTGAAGATGATTTGTGATAACAAGTTGGTTATATGGTGCATTCAGCTTCATTGGCATGATATCTTTTAGCCACTTCTTACCGAGATTAACCGTCTTATTCAACTGGATTGAAAAGTTGAATCTCAACACTTTTATCGTGAGCAAAATTATTTGGATAGATTGGATTGCTAAATTTTGTTACATCATGCCTTTGGAGTTCTTGAGGGCTCATATTTATTATCAATCATGCCACTAAGAAAATAACGAAATCCTTCCTAAAATTTTTATAATCTTCTTATTTTACCCTGATGATAAAAAGTCCTACATTTTTTATAGAGTTATTCACCAATGCTCCCTCCATCTTGCATTCACATTCAAGCCATTGGAATGGGTCACTTGAGAGGTGAGGAAGCCATCCTCAAAGATGATACATTAGAAGAGGGAGGCCAAGGGGAGGTTGGAGAGGGTGTTGGCAATGGTAATGATATTCCTAAAGTAGGGATTACAATAGGAAAAGCTGCACTTCAGAGGAGGAGGACAGTAAAATTTTAGGAGAAGGTAACAGCTCACAAGCAACCAATAGTGATGTTGTCCAATAGTGATGTAGTTATAGTATTAAATAGGAGAAGCTAAATGGTAAGAAAAATGGTTAGGTTAATATTTTTTTATCTCATCATTATTTTTATCTTTAATATTTAATTAAAAATCTCATTTTGATCATGACATTATCCTTACTACATTTTTCCAATATATTGTATTTTCAACACATTATTTTAAAGTTAGTTACCAAAAAAATGTCAGCGTCACAAATTTTCTTTGACTTTACTTCCACATTTCTTTATCATATTAATGAATATGTGGTAAGTTTCTCATAGCTATTGGCAAAATTGCAGTGGCTTCTTAAGCTGACACTAAGGCAATCTCGGAATTTTTTATTGACAACAAAGAGGAAGACAAATAACAAGGCCAATGACTAGATTTTTGCCAAGGATGATCTCATCATTTTCTTAATGGTAGGATTTGATATGCAAAGTCTTACATAATTAGTTTTGCAGTTGTTTAAACTTATTAAGCAAATCTTCTATTTTCTAATTAAACTTAAGAGGATTAGTTTTGAAAAGTTCTCAAAATATCAAATCTTCAAAATCCATATTATATATATGCACATTGGTCAAGTAAAACAATTTGAACCTTCTAATTGGCTAAGAGCTACTACTTACACCAATTTGATTGAATGTGCTTTGAAACTTTGTTATACATGAACCCCTATAAAGAACTTCTCACATTAAAAAATTAAAGTACACACCATGATTTGAAGTTATACATGAACCCTTGTAAAGAAATTCTCGCTCTAGAAAATTAAAGCACACACCACAATTTGAAGTTGTAGTTGGTTCATCCTCACAATTAATCATTGCCAAGATTACATATGGACCCAATTTTCAACTTCACATTACAAAATTTCTTATACATGACTACACTTTACATTTTCATTTGGTTGTATTTGGCACCAATTTCAGCTAACTCGCGTATATTACTTGAAACCATAGTTTTATTAATATTTATAAATAATAGTCACACATTAAACATTATTTTTTGTTGCATTAGATGTAAAAAATGATTATATTAAACCAAATATCACTACTTTATAATCAAATATTTATAGCTAAATAATTAACTGCATCAAAAATAAATTTAATGCAAAAAAGTAATATATAGTTAAATATTATCTACAATATTTAATGAAATTTAATGAGGTATTGGTTTTATTAATCTTTCTTTGATGAAAGACAAATTCACATGGACGTATGAAACCATATGGGGTCGAATAAAAGTGGGAGCAATTGGTTGTTGTTGGCAATAAAGCGCTGGTCCTAGTAGTGGAGGGATGAACCACTAATGATGGAAGCATAGGGAATGTTTATGGTGATCAAATGGATACAAGAGCTTACCTACCAAGACGCTATTTAGAAGATATGAGTTTTCCCATGTATTGAGAAAAGTAGCTAACATACACGCGGATTATGCATTAGCTTATGTAAAATATTGAAAAAATATAATAATAATTTAAGTTGACTGGTCAAAATTCATGTAGGACACCCTATGTGGCAAGGGTAGACTTTTTGACCAACGGGGCCAAATGAGTAATAATGGGCATTGACTAATTATTATTTAAATATGACACGGGTTATATTTATATTTATATTTTTGAATATTATTTCAGTAATTCTTGTAGCTCAGTTGGCATACAGGTGGTCCAAGCGATCTTAGAGGTCTAGGGTACAAGTAGGGGGTTCTGCAGAAAAATAATTAATTTTTGCACTTTTGCCTCTCCAGGCACGTGGGCCCCACCGGATAAGATAAGATGAGATAAGATTTAGTTTAATAAAATTTAAGTTTAAAAGAAATTTTATCTCTTATTTCCTATCTTAGCTACAACAACTTCTATAAATTGGGTTTAGGAGTTGGTGGATGGAGGCATCCGTAAGAAAGGTTTGGAAGATAGAATTGTGGAATGACAGAAAGCTACGTAAGGTAAATGAGATTTTATTTGGAAATTGATTTTGGTTCTATAATTACGTATTTCGTGATATAATTATTTAGGTTGTTTTAATTATTATTTTTATGAAATGCATAATTAAGGATATAAAATCACGTAGAAAAAAATATGTCTCAAATTTATACTTAGGGTACATGTGACAATATTATTGAGGATTACGGGTATATCGTATAAAGGCATCGGTATGAATTTAAATGTATTAATTGAGGACATTAGAAATCTATATATATATATATATATTATTGGCATGGATTTAACAATAATATAAATCGTGCAATAGATATGTGCGGTGTTTATATATGTAACAGTGTTATATAAGGTTACGTAACTGTGCGTCAAATCCCAGTTGTGAGATGCCATGAGGATCCGTTTCTTTTTGTGAGATTCTAAAATCAGCAACCAAACTTTGGTTGCTAATGGTGGCTTCAAGTCAAATAAAAAGAAAACGTCAGATCGTTGCACTTGGATTTAATTTTTTTTATATTTCTTTCTGGTACTCGTTGGAATTTCTCTCTCATTGGCTAACCTTTTTATGTTTCACTCTTGGCAAGATGGTCCGTTTGGAGATTTTACGAGAAAAGGGCAAGCCATTAAAGGAAACAGCAATAATGACGTGGCTTAACATAGTCCGTTCATTTTTTTATTTTGTTACGATTTATTCATTTGAACTCCGATTTGAGTGATCAAATAGTCCATTTCTATATTTTTTATACTTCTGGACTTAATGGAAGGGTTCGATTTTGCATTTAAGACCTAATTTTTAAGATATTAAATTAAATAATTATTTTATCATTTAATTAAGTTTTATTTGGGCTATTATCCATTTTCAAATAATTTTCTACTTGCTAGTCATGTCGCGACTAACCCGTTATTTTTACAGGTATACCAAATCAAGTGGGATACTAGCGTTTTGGATTTACAAGAAGATTTTCAAGAATAATTATTTCTGTTTATTTATTTCGAAGGCATGTATTAAGAATGATGGACTTGTAAAATTTTTTTTCTTTGTGCTTTGATATAATAATGGGAACATGATTAGTGGAAGTGGAATTTTGAAATTTTTATGAAATTATAATAATTAATTTCGCCATAAATGTATGATTGATCTTGAAAAATTGCATTAAATACACGGTCGGGATGACTTTTCTGGACCGGTATGTTACATCTTAGAACATGCCACATGTTCTTGGTTGGATATAACACCTATTAGCATATCCCATACAATGCGTAAAGACATTTCTAATTTTAATTTATGAGTAGAGCTTATGTCTCATCCTCCTTAGCATCCTACGCCGGGGAAGAAAGGAAACTCTCACTATTTCCATATAGAAAAATGAATAAAAGATTTGCTTTATTTAATTTATTGATGTTCATTAAAAAAATACATATAATTTTGAACAAATTGAAGTAGCAACAAATTAATTAACAAATTTTTTGGGTATTACGAAATCTCAGAAATTTTTTGAGACTCTTGTTAACCCAGAAAGAATTGAAAGAAAAAATTAACAACAATTTGTTGTTGAATTACTAAACAATGACCTTTTCATATCTAAGATAATGATTCAATACATATATATGCCAAATCTCAATACATAAAGCATTTTGAAGCGTTTTTTTTCATTTTTTATGTAAGCCAATGTGATTTAGTTTATATGCCAAAATTTACCTTTTTTTGAATTTTTGCATATATTTTTTATAATTTAAAAAATCAACAATTTTCTACCCCATTTAATATTAAGTGGGGATAAAATGGTTGATTTTCCAAATTATTAAAAATATATACAAAAAATAAAATAGTAAATTTTGATATGAACTAAATGCATGTAGCCCACGTAAAAAATGAAAATTTTTAAAAACAAAAAAGCTCAAAGATACCTTTATGTATTGTGTTGAGGTTTGTATATATGTATACGTTGAATCATTGTCCATTTATACGACACACATATAAACGTATAGACATTAGATGGATATGAAAGACTTTGAGTGTGGCGACGTCATGTCACGAATCCTCTTTTCATCGGATAATTGTTTAGCAAACCTGTTAAGAAAAATCTAAAAAATGATTAATTGTGCTAAAATTTCAAAATAATGATAGGTGTGCAGTCAGGCTTGTGTGCTAATTACCTCTTTAGGATTTCTTCATTAGTTCCCCCATTTTCAATGGGTTCGCATATGCCTCTCTCCAAGTTTGCTCTCGAAGCTGGTTTCTTGAGCAGGCCTTCACCAATCTTCACAAGGTTCTCTAAGTTCATCTTGGTAGCAACATCAAGGGAGGCTGCAGGTCCACTCAAGGAATCATCCTAGATTTCAAGAGCAGATCATCGTCAACCCCCCAAATAAATAAAAAAAAAGATCTTCATATATCACAATAACCATTTGTCTGGAATAATTTAAATAGTTTAAGACACCCTTGCCTGTACCTGAATACGGATATAGTTTTTTTCTGAGTGTAGGGCCTGAAAAACTGTGGACAGATGGATGTCAACCATATGCGCACTCGCTTGAGTGAATACGTCCACCAATGGAGTTGATCCATTGCTGTGCAGCCATCTCAGGATTCCCCATTTGCTTGCTTGAAGTGCACTGTATTTCTTCTCCTTCCTCGGTGAACCCGTTCCAAGGGAGATGACTAAATATCTACGATAATCGTTTGTTTTGATTGGGAAGAAATCCCGATTGCCTTTGAATACTTCCTTTATAACTTCCCCCACGGCAACCAACGCCTGAAACCACAGTTTAAAGTAGAACTGATCAGTATCAAGAACTTATAAATATATCTGAATGTCGTAGAGGTCAATATGAAGAGATTTTTAACAAGCCATCAATACCGGGTTGTTAGCGGCAACACCGCCATCAATTAGATTGAATTCTCTCACTTTCCCTTCTGAATCTTTGTTTTCAAAGTGATGGGCAGGAAGATATGTGGGAGCAGCAGATGTACCAATGCAAATATCTGAAAGTAGCGCATCCAAGGAAGGCTTAGATTTTACCTGGAGAAGGAAAAAAATCACAAATTGAGATGGGTATCTACAATAAGTAGCCAAATTTTATTTCAATGAACTAAATATCACATTTGTTGATAAGATGTACTTGAACAAAACCCCACGGCTTATCTTAAGACAGGGAAATAAGAGTGGTTAGAAAGAGAAAAGATATTTAAGACATTAAGAAGACGTCGATTCTTGGAAATGATAAACAATTACCTCATAAGTGGAGAAGATGGTAGGCTGGAGCTGCTTGATATCGAAAGTTGGAATTACTACATTCGTCAACGTGTCATGCAGCCTAGTCTTGCCGAGTCTTTCCCGAAGAAGTGCATGAAGGTATTTGCCATTGTATCTCGGCCCCAATAATGCTTTGAACATCTGTATCAGCTTGGAAAAAGGGCCGCTAATTGAAGAAAATAAGGAACATTAACTTAAGGTTCTAATTAATTAATTCAAGCTTCCATTACAGAAGATGACTACAATCTATTCGCGGCTACACTTCCAAGTACCTGATTTGTGGGAAGATTTTAGGACAGTGATTTAGATAGAATGCTTTGATGTCCTTCGCTGCAAATAAAGGACGACCTTTTTCATTTTGTGCTGTTAACATTGCAGTCATAAGCCCCCCAGTGCTTGTCCCAGCAATTACATCAAAATAGTCCGCAATTCTTGCGTCCTCGCCATCCAGTTCCTGCTCATTGATGAACACTTTCAAAGTTTGAACTCAGAAGTGCTTGCTTGTTACGTATGATCACATTTTTAGACGTAAGTACAAACACACACACACACACACACACACACACACACACACACACACACACACATATATATATAGAGCATGATTGTTTCTTTATACTTGAAAAAAATGATTTCTTAGACTTGAAAAAAATGATTTCTTAGACATAAAGGTTAGAACCTTAAATTGAGATATCCCCAATTAGCATATAGCTAATGTATCTAAGCAGCTTGGAAGAAGCTCAATTAGCATCCGTGGGCAATTTTAATTTGGATTTATCTAAAATAAATCATAATCTCCTACCTGAAGTTGAGATTCCAAGAAGCTGAGGATGGTTGCAGGTATAATGCCTCTAATTCCTCCTCCATCAATGCTTAAGATGGTGATTAGATTTCCATAAGTTGGAGGCTGGATTGAAATCGTCCGTCGAATGATGCTTCCCAATGAGTGTGAGGTTTCCATTAGCAACAAGGTTGAGCTGCAGATGAGGAACAATTCATTACATGTATCCTTATTTATAGAGTTTAGTAGGCGATCAACGAAAGTAGTTTGAATCTTCATGAGCTAGAAGAATACAAGATGTTAATAATATTTTTAATCTTCAATTTCAGAAACGTTTTTGACTGATTCCTTTTTCTTATTGCAATGGCAGCATTACTGATCAGATATGCAGTAGTCAATGCACGCCACCGCGTATCATGACGGCGCACTATGATCCGATAATGCCAATAGGTTTGTAGTAGTGACATGAAGGAGCGTCATGTGGACTTGTAGGTGAGGATTTAATTAGGCCGTTAGGCAAGCTTGTTTTTGTTGAATAAGCGTGTCAGCCAACTTGCTGAAGGGTTTACATAAATTTTTTTTTTTTTTAAAAAAAAAGCCCTTGCTGAAGGGAAGCTAATGAATTGTGGGATTATAATGCGGTTTAAAATAATCAGGCAAGCAGTATATATAGCTTTACCAAAACGTACTCTTCTAAAGAGCATTTGTGCTTGCACTGCTTGGTAAAGTACATTTTATGATTGTGTCACTGTTACATATATAGCTTGACGTTAGATTCTAAAATTATATTATGAATTAATCTGGTACAACCGAAGTGTCTCTGCACGCTGCAGGAATTTACTTGGTAGCCGATGGTTGCCAATTTGGATCCTTGGAATAGAATTTGCAGAGGATCAGTCTCTACCTACCAGTCAGGCGGCATGTACAAGGAATTTTTCAGGTACGAGTCAAATAGCTGAGTAACAAACACGCACGAAATTTAAAAATGCATTGAGGATATAAAAATTATTCTTCTTCCTCAAATGGACAAGCATACAAGGTGTAATAATAATAATAATAATAATAATAATCTAGAAAGAAGGAAAAGGTTGAAATCTGCTATCTGATTGGGTATGTTTCAAGAAATGGGCCGCCCACGGCTAGCTAGCTGCATTGTTCTCGGATCGTAAAAATACAAGAGTTCACAAATAATGAAGGATAAGAAGAATCCATGCAAAATTCTGACTGTTTCGCTAGTTTGTTATATTACACATCTTCTTTCCCCCTTCAGATAGGCCGCTTACTATGTTGATTAAGATTTTAACCTATCTCATGACGTAGCCCAAGTTTAAAATTAAATTAGGTAAATGTCGTGGACAATGAACAGTTTTCGCAAAGTGGAGAAAATGAATTTAGGCCCATCTGAACTAGGTTTACTTACGCTCGTCGCGTAAGAGGCGAAAAGCGTGTACGGCATGGACTGATGGGGTCAACGAAAAAGCGCCGCAGAAGCCGCAGAAGACGGGAATCCAGAGATGCCGTCCACTAGGTCTGGACTTTGACCTGTCCTCGTCTAAGCAGCCGAACAAGGGCTGACACAGCGACGGCCCTACTACCCTTGCGCACGTGTAAATCTTACATCGCCGTGCGGCTTCTGCTTACTGATAATAGGTCAGCTCGCAGCTGGCCAGTGGCCACAGACCAATCAGCGGTCTTGCACTTGCGTCGGTTAACCATCAAACCGAGGTATTATTTTAACATTCGAACTAGTCATCGTGCAATTAAACAAAATAAGGAAGAGTCATTTGTAAAGTGTAAATCATGTTTAAGTTATCAGAAACGTATCAAGGGGGAAAAAATCCCCATGACGTGGACTTGGTACAGAGATTTTTGCCATGAGAAATGACTGTATAGCGTGGGAAGTGATAAAGAATATTAAAGATGATAGAGATCAGTTGTAGATTTGTGCCATGAGAAATAAGTGCATAGAGTGGGAAGTGATAAAGAACATTAAAGATGATAGAGATCAGTTGTAGATTTGAAAATTTCTTCTGAGTTCACAATTAATTTTCGGTTGCCCTTTTAATCAAAAATATATATATTTCGGTTGCCCATTGCATTGAGCAACAGTGAGACAGCTAGCTGATAATGTGTTTTGTTTAAAAGGCAGTGCTTTAATCAAATATTTTCCTATTTGGCTAAATTTAACGGTTAAATTAACATTTAATTTTATTTAATTAAAAAATAAAATTTATGTAAAACAAATATGTGCATTGGCCCAGATTGGGGCTCAAACCGGACAAGCTGCATCCTAAGCATTGAATTTAATTTCGAGGTTATCACACACACAAAGAGGTATGGGTTGGATTCCATGGAAACTTGCTAAAATAAACGTGTAGAAAAAAGAAATGAAATACCATTAATTAAGTTGAAGCTTGTACATGCATGAAATGCTTTGAAGATGCATGCATTTTCTAACGCTGACGCTGCAGGGAGCTGTAAGTGCATGAATTCCTCGTGTATTTCTGTCACATAATCATGCCACGTGTGTGGTGCTGGATGTAGAATGCTGATCCCGAAGGTGCTTTGGATTAGGGGCTGTGAGGACAAAAATTCCCGGGGAACCAAACAGATCAGCATCCTATAGCGAACGGATAGACCTATCTGGAAAATTGTGTGGATGAGGCAGCTGACGACAGAAGCGCCGGATACGATGGTGGTCGCTGGTCATAACGACGGGCTTTATTTTTTAGAGTACTTTTTTTTTTGTTAATTTAATCCAAATAGAAAATTCATTAAATTCTATTAAGGCTATGGGCTATCAATATTACGTTCTCTAAAGCGCTAATCCAAATAGTTTAAGAATTGAGGATAATGACTTTAATTAATTTACAACTTTGGAGCCGTTAACACTCATGTAAAGTAATGAAAACATTCATCCTTAATTATGACTTTATAACTAAAACTTCACATTCAAATGATTTTAAGTACTTTTATAGTTATAAAATCATATACTAATGTAAATTTTAGCTTTGAATAAACTAAATTTAAGTTATATTAAGGCTTGGGCATTTGTTGTTTTATAGGAGTGCTAACGATTTCTTTAATGAATCTTTAACGGCATAGGTATACGTAAAATCTTAAGCAAAATATGTTGGTATTTTAGAAATTTTAAAAATTCATGGGTATAAATGAAATTAGAAGTAAAATTCAGTGGTACACATGGAATTCGCCTCTAAAAAGTCTGTCATAATTATGGAACTACCAATTTGCAGTTAAACATAAATTTGCTCCGTATAATCTTAATATTATTTACAATCAAAGAAACAACTGTATATAATATTATATTCGGGGAATTGGCTACGTTCATATGCAGCTATGATATTTGTTATATATATGTATATGTTTTTTAGCCAAACTGCATTAATAAGATAGTATAGTTACATTTAAAGCAATTAGTTGTATGTATTTAAAAGAAATTTGTTATAGTGAATAGTTTAAGAATAGAAAAAAGATTAATAACTTAGGACTTCGGATCATATATAAAAATTGAATGACATCAACACAATATTTACTACATATTATTATCATACTATTTGTCATACATAACGTGCTAATATCCTTATTGCACCTAAATTAGGGTATAGTGTAATGTATACTAGCATCGCTGTGTGTATTAGTGTACATGCATACACTAAAATATAGGTTCAAAGATTTCTTTTGCACACGAAAATTAAACCATATACTGATATACGTACAATGAGAATCATGAAGGAAATAAATGAGTACGATTTCTGCGTGCATGATCAAGAAGCATTTAGGATAATAACTTACACCCAACTCCCAATTAATTACGTTTCGACAATTGCCGTAAAACATCACATCCGCCTTATTTCCCACTAAAATGGAGGCTTAATTAATTTCTATTAGGTACATGTTCACAAATTAAATTCTCCAGTAATATACAGCCTAGCATGTGCTAAGTAATTAATTTAACCATATTAAGTTACAAATCGATAGAGTAACCTAAATAATTACTAATCGAGGCCTCACTGCATGCTTTAATTAAATTTTTTCAACCATAATAAGTTGCAAGTTCATGTCAGCACCAAGTTACCTAACCTATCACCACCAAAACGTCCTAGAGACGAGGGCAAATAAGTAGGAACCTTTCAATGTCTTCCCTTTATTTCAACAAAGAGGTACTTTTTTGGACTTATTATAAGTACAAATTAATCCGCTTGCATGCAGCCTGCAACTTTGAAAAATCATTGTCAAGAACTTGGCAACTTGCGCCGTTCTTTCCCAGCAGACGGAGATCTTTTTTCCTTCTTCCATTTCTCTGACAAAGCCTCTATAAATACCCCTTCATGCAAACCTTTCAGTGACAATTCTCTTGCTTCCATATTTTCTCCAAGTTTTCTTGTTTGCTTGATTATTCGAGCCCGCAACCTTCCCAGATTTTCTTGTTTCTCAAACGTTTCTTAGTAAAATTACTAGTTGTCTCCAAACCCTGATGGAACAAGCACCCATTGTCAACCAAAACCAACCCCCATCTTCTGGAAAACTAGTTACCATTCTCTCTATTGATGGTGGTGGAATCAGGGGACTGATTCCAGCTACCATTTTAACCTTCCTAGAGTCCCAGCTTCAAGTAAGTTATATTATGAGCTTAAACCAAGAATCAGAAAGATTTATAGCTAATTTCAATTAAGAATAACAAAACATCCTGCTATATATTCATTTTTTCGAGAATTAAAAGTATAATGTGTTTGTGACGCATGCAGGAGTTGGATGGAGAAGATGCAAGACTTGCAGATTACTTTGATGTGGTTGCGGGGACCAGTACGGGCGGCCTTATTACTGCCATGCTAACTGCACCAGACATGAACAACCGCCCTTTGTTTGCTGCTAAAGATGTCAGGGATTTCTACCTCCAGCATGGTCCTAAAATATTCCCACAAAATAGGTATATATTATATAAATAATAATTAATAGTTTCACTTATAAATAAATATTAAAATTGCTAACAAGCAAGCTCTCTACCAATATATAATCATTATTATTTACAATCTCAGAGGTCCATTTCGTTCCGCTGCAAAGGTTCTCAAAGCAATATCAGGACCCAGATACGATGGCAAGTATCTTCACAACATAATCAGAGAAAGACTAGGAAACGCACTCTTGCACCAAACCCTGACAAACATTGTTATTCCAACCTTTGACATAAAAAGTCTCCAGCCTACAATCTTCTCAAACTATCAGGTACTTCAAAATCTTAATTAATTTCTTTTGATTACCAATATGATATATGCATGTAGCAAGGATTTAAAATATTTGGTCATCTTAATTTCTTCAAGCTAGATAATTTTTTGGCTCTTAATTTCCACAGATAAAACCAAAACCATACTTGGACGCAGAACTCGCAGATATCTGCATTGCTACATCTGCAGCCCCAACTTACCTTCCAGCTCACCAGTTTGAAACCAAAGATCCTCAAGGGGTCATCAAGGAATTTAATCTTATCGATGGTGGGGTTGCTGCTAATAATCCGGTAAGCTAGGTAGTCTTAGAACTATCAGATCCTTGTTAATTATCTTCACTTCAATTCTACTGCTTGCTATGTATGAATACTTGTTATTAGTAGCTTGGAAGTTAATTAACCGCGTGTTGTTTCAGACGCTTGTGGCAATGGGTGAAGTTACGACGCAAGTTTTCAACAAAAATCCAGATTCCTTCCCAATCAAGCCCATGGATTACGACAAATTTCTAGTCATTTCACTTGGAACAGGTGCATCAAAGACGACTAGGAGATACAATGCATCTCAAGCAAGCAAGTGGGGTGTCCTTGGATGGTTGCTTAATGGAGGTTCCACTCCATTGATAGATGTTTTCACCCAAGCAAGCGCGGATGTCGTCGACATCCACATCTCAGTCCTCTTTCAAGCCCTCCATTCAGAATCCAACTATCTTCGCATTCAAGTACGCACATATACACTTTCATCATTAGAAAAAAATAAGCATATATACATCCATAAAAAAAAGAGTAAGCACATATATACTTTTAAATTTCTCTAACTCTATATTAATTAATTTACTCCGCTGCAATGATGTAGGATGATACATTAAGAGGAGCTGTCACGTCTGTTGATGTATCGACCAAAGAGAATTTAGAAAATCTTGTGCGGATAGGACAAGGGTTGTTGACGAAGCCAATTTCAAGGGTGAACTTGGAGAATGGCAACTTTGAACCGGTCACAAACGAAGGCACGAACGAACAAGTGCTCAAAAGGTATATCTGTGAAAACATATATAAATCACCGTTTTAATCCTAGTTCATTAGCTAACGATGTACATCTTTTATGATATCTTACAGGTTCGCCAAACGTCTTTCGGATGAAAAGAAGCTCCGCGAATTAAAATACCCTCACGCCAGGCCACGCAAATCCGATCGTATTAACTAATATCAAGCTAGCTGTTGACTTGTGAAATCGTAAAATATTATATATTGGGCATTGCAACTCTTGCATGTATAGAATAACTGCTGCTCAAATTCACTATGTAGGGCGTTTTTGTTTGAAATGTTCAGTACCAATAAAGGGCGAGCCTGCCACTGAAATGTGCTTCGTTGATTTTCGTTGCCCACTTAATTTCTTGTTAATTCGTGCGGTATGGACGGCCACCCACCGTCCAAAAGGATGGCCAACCAACTTCTACGTACATCTAGGTAAGCCTGTCACTGCATTTTCAACCGTCCATTTTAATTCACTGGCTAGTACAACGATTCGAAAGCGGTCCATTTCCTATGGGATGTGGAATGTTCTTGCGGACTACACGTAAAAAGATACCTTTTAGGCTTGGGTTTATCCACTCTTCAGCATCGTCGGAACGCACGTGTCTCCGTCAACTTGAATGTACATCCCAGAGGAATCAAAAACATGGTACAACTCATTAATATATATATATATATATATGGGAACCGATCCTGTGCAGTCGGACTGCACCGTAATTACGGTGCAGTCCGCTGTAAAATGGACCCCACACATATTAGATTGTAATGAAACTTTATACACTCATTTATCCATATATAAATCATACTTTAGACGGTTTAGATGTTGAAAAAACCACTTTAAACTTGATATTTACATTAAACTATTTTATTACGTTGATTTTGCACCATTTTAAGATGGAGACTACACACATGTTGGATTTGGATGAAAATTGGTATGGTAATAAAGTGAACAATTCTAAATACAATGGGTGTGGTGGATTTATGGGAAATGATCAGGTGGGGCCCACAGTGCATGGACTGCACGGTGCAGTCGCATGCACTGGATCATTTCCCTATATATATATAGCAACCTTACATTAATATATATGGGAACTCATGATGTGCAGACGGATTGCCCCCCCCCATAACTATGGTGCAGTTCATTTCAAAATAAGTCATATGCATATTAAAATATAATAATATTTTACACAATCATTTATTCATATAAAAATCATAATTTAAATGGTTTAAGATGTAAAAAATGCAACTTTAAACTTGATATTTATATTAAAATATTTTATTACATTGATTTTGTACTATTTTAAGATGAGGCGTGTACACATGTTGAATTTAGATGAAAATTATATATTACGTTGATTTGTACCATTTTAAGATGAAACACGTACATATGTTGGATTTGAATGAAAATTATTTTATTATGTTGATTTGTACCATTTTAAGATAAGACACGTACACATATTGGATTTGGATGAAATTAGTATGCTATCGAAATAAATAATTCTAAATACAATAAGTGGGATAAATGTCAACTTTAATACTTGTGGGATCAATTTTTGGGCAGACTGCTCCTGCAATATCTGTACTTGATTAATTTCCAATATGTATATAGATATGGTACAATCTTTTGGGATTTTGTTTATTTATTTAATTAATTTTTTAACATGGAAAGAACACTAGTACATACATGGCCCGAATACACGTGTGAAATGTTTTGGTTTTGGTTGGGACCGTGTGTCAACCCTCCGTCCTCATCAAAACCCGTTCATTACTTAGAAGGGATAAAGATATGAGACAGAAGTGTACTAGAAATTGAAAAAGTTATATTATAAATGAAAAAATTACATAGAGAATGATAAATAAAATAAGAAAAGTAAGTTATTACTTTTTAGAGAATGAGAGACCTCACTCCACCCACATCTCATCTAAAATCTGAGCCACAAGAGAAAAAAATTTGGAGCAGCATATTGAACTGTCCTAAACTCTAGATCATAAGTCAACCGCATGCCTGCAGTCTATATTATAAGGTTGAAATTACTTTTTAGGCTCTGCCGGTATTAAGGTTGAAATTACGAGCCTTATTTTTACTTTTTTCAAAAGAAAACCTTAGAGATCATAGATAAATGTCCAAAAGATAAGTTCTAATATGAGACACTAAAGTAGATCGTACTACTATGACAGTGGTAAGCAAATGTGACACTAAAGTAGATCGTACTACAATGACAGTGGTAAGCAAATGTCGCTGGTGATGCTGCATACCTGTATGTATGGTATCGATATGCGAAGGTGCTTTCGGTCATATATATTCATGCTTAAAGGGCATACACTAGTATATATAAATGAGGGAGTAAAAATGATTAAATTTTTTAACAAATATATTAAAATATTTACAATATTTTATAATATCATTTATTTGTAAAAGATTAATATTTTAGATTTAGATATTAAAATACAATTTTTAAAATTAATATTTAAATCAATAATTTGTTATTTTGATTTTGTAACTTTTTTAGATGAAGCCTGTACATATATCTAATGTAATGCAACTTAATCTGCTACTTTAGTTAATAATAAAACTTAGAGTTAAGATTAAAATTAAAATTCTAAACTTTACAAATAAACTTAGCGTCCAAGCAAACCCGAGGATACACTCCAATCTGCTTTGATATACCACTATCAAAAGACTTAACCCATTAACGTGATGTATGTCCATCTCATGCTTTTTGAATGACTATTAGACTCTTAATTAGTAAAATGCCACCGATTTTAAAAAATTAAAAAAATTTAAAAGTATCTAAAAATAGTAAAAATCGATACGCATATTAGATATGCCTAGATTAACAGTTATATAAAAAATTTTCAAAAAAATATAAATAAATAGATTTTTGCTCCCGGGTACACTAGATCTGGACTCTTAGTTTTCACCCCTTTTGTAATAGAGAGATCATAAGATGGAGGAAGTTTTAATGCATTGACGGTTAAAACTTCTATTTTTAATATTTTTTGAGATTTTTTTTTATAAAACTCTTAATCTAGATATATTTAATTTATAAACTAAGTTTTACCATTTTTAAAAATATGTATATATATTTTTTAATTTTTAAAAATAGGGGGTTTTTAGTAGTTTTAAATGACTAAAATACCATTATTTTCAAAAATAAAAAATATATATACACAGTTTTTAAAATAAGAAAACTTAGTACATGAGTTAAATATACCTTTCATCAAAAAAGTTAAATACATCTAAATTAAAATTTGTATAAAAAAATCTCAAAAAAATTAACGAATGAAATTTCCAGCTAGATACATTGAAATTTTGATTGCATTAATAGTTGCATGATGTGTTTGCCCCAAATGTTCTATAAAAGTAGACTTAATGGTTGAAATCATTTTCAATACTACAAAAGTGATATCTAATAGCAATTATCCCAACCATGTCATAAATTTCAAATTCTTCAAGAGATCTTGTTGGTAGGACAAGAAAGATAAGTTAACTTTAGGAATACATCTTCGGTTGACTAGGTCTAGTTCAGGTTGAACTTATCTTTATTATAATTTCAAAAACGTATACTCTACTATATTGTAGGTCAAGTCAGTTCTAGATATACCTTAACCTATTTTTTAAAGTCGGTTTGATTTCGGTTCGGTTTCAAATTAGTTTTCATATTATATTTAAAAATTGTAATTCTACTATAAATTTTACTTAAAAATTTATAATCAATATGAAAATGATATAATTTTAAAATGTATTTATTAGATATACTGAATAATAGATAAATTAAACAAGTTTTTATATTTTAAATTATATATTTATATTTATGTCTTCAAAAATAATATAGGTCATAAAAGAGATATTGAATATATATATTAGTAATTTAAGTCGATTCCAGATATTCAAACCTTAGAACCTATCTACCCTAATTACACCCATTATTTATTATGTTTATCCATGTGTACCTGAAACTTTGCACCCTTACTTGGCTTTTTTTTTTTTTAGATAGAAGGTGTTTGTCTATTTACTCAAAGAATCATTACAAAGAAGTCTTTTGAATGAAACGATATGGATTTCCCCGCCAACATCTTATATATCACCACGTGTTAAGTGCAGGAAACATGGTTGCTCATATCTTAGCTGACAAGGCACCCTTGCTTGGCTTTAGTACTGAATAGTCTTTGAATTTACAACTGAGGCTGTTCGACCACATTCCATTAAGACGCATGCGCTCGTAATTATAAAAAATTAGTACTAACGACTATTTTAAATAAATGTCATTACGGTGCCGGCATCTAACCACATGTTCTCCATGTCTGCAAGGACCGGAGGCTAGTCCCCCTATTCATTGAACAACATCATCCATTTTGTTGAGTTTGTTAGGCAACCCATAATCCCTAAAGTACAAAACAACTTGTATTGAATTATGAACATGGTTGTAGATTTAAATTCATCAAACAACTTCACTTGGGCGCCCCACCAACTTGATGAAGTGAATCCATTCTGTCAAATGTATCTAGAATTATTTATTTATGTAATAGACTAAGCTTCATCAAATCAAATACTTTATATATTCACGTCTTAAAAAAATTTAAAGCCTAGTAAAGTTTTCCAATTTATGTAACTTTAAAAGTTGTTAACATAATATCCACATAGTTTAAAGGGTTCCGGCTTACATTATTGATTGATGAAAAAATTAATTCATTCATTGTATTTAATATCATATATTTATTTAGAAAATTAAGTTTCATCAAAATGAAATATGAGATGGAGCTACATTTACTTTGAAAAAAATATATTCATATGTAAATTAAGAAAAAATATTTAAATTCATTTAGATATGTATTAGAATATAATAATATTTTATTAGATTATTTACTCACATAGTAATGATATTTTAAATGATTTAAATGTTGAAAATACTACTTTAAAATTAATATTTAACATTAAATTATTTTATTACATTGATTTTATAATTTATAGATAAGGCTTATATACAATAATACTAGACAAATAAAAAGATTTTTACGATGATGTAAATTATATTAATACAATAGACAAAGTAAATTTTTCATTAGTCATCAAGATATCAAAAATAAAGAAGATTATCTAAAAGAGAGATTTCATGAAAACAAAGCCCGAGCTTAAAATTTCTTTCCTATTGATAAATTATTCAATAGATTATTACAACATTAAAATGCATTTAGGGATAGATATAAGTCATTTTTTATATTATTATGTTATTCAAGTGGGCACACCTCACTGGACACTGATTAAAGTAACTTTTGATGCCATAATAAAATAATAAAGTGAAATAAAATGATTAGATTAATTAGTCAATGGGTTTCGTCAAAAATGGAACCCCTGGTCTTTCGAGATACGCATTTTCATTTTTCAGCGATCTCTTCCCCGAGGGTACCAATCTGCTTGCGAACATCGTCGCCCGCAATCCATCAATTTTAAGAGGTCAGGAGGACTCTCTAAAAATTAATTTTTAGATCTTTTTCTTTTCGTAAATAAAGTTTTGGTGTTCTTTCACACTAAAATAAAGTTTAATTTTCTTTCTAGAATTTACTCTTGATCCATCAATTTTAATATCTTTATACAAAGACTAGTGTATCTAATTATTTCGAGGATCAAAGAAAGAAAGGAAATACAATTTTGGTGTTCTTACCCCTCCTATCTCACATTCAATGCAGGAGATTTTGTTCAAATGTTGACTACAAAGCTTTTAGGTCCTTCCATTAAACAATCTACCTTACTTGCAACAAATTAGAATGCCTTTTTGATTAATTAGTCAATTGTGTACATATGATAGCTATAAGAGATGTCGTAGCACTATCAAATTAACTTTACATGCATTACAAGACTGTGTTAGGAGTAAGTAAATTTAGAATTTTTTGCTTCTATAGAGGTTGAGGAGAGAGTCATATTAGGGGCATATCTAACAATAGTTAAGATCAACTTGATGGCTAAAGATCTAGTAAGACCTTGGTTACCTGAGCCCTTAATTCTTTTTGTCAATGAAACAAATATTTTCCCTTTTTGGGAACTAGACATGTCTATATATAAATGGGTTCTTACAAATATGCCCATAAAGTTTAACCATATTGTATCTGTATTCTTAAGTTTACCAAAATTACAAATATGTTTATAAGTTTCACATAAAATTGCAATTGTGTTCTTTTCGCTAAGACGACATTAATTTTTTTTTTTAAAATGACAATAATGTCTTTTAAGTTAAGTAAGACACTAGCATTTTTTGAAAATATTGCAAACATATATACAAAAAATCTAAAATGATGATATATGTAAAAATATAAAAAATAATAAAATGAATATGTGTATATGATTTTTTTTTGAGAAGTAGTGTATATGATATTTAGAAAAATTACAAGTGTATCATTTGGCTTAAACAACATAAAGAATTTTAGAAATGCCCTCATAGAAGGGAAATATTTGTCATGTTATATAAATCTTGTGGGCATATTTACAATTCCAGCAAATTTAAGAAAATAAATAAAATATTAGTGAAATTTTGCTTGCAAAAATCTCAAAATTTAGGGCTTTTTCTAAAATACTAATTAAGTTTGACTCTAATCCCGAATACACCCACTGTATTTGTAGTTAATTCAAAAAAACCCAAGTTGTGAGTTAACGTAGTTAGGTAATATATAAAATTACTAATATACCTATCAAAATTTAGACATAATTGAAAATTTAAATATCATGACTCATCAATGTCCAAATTGCACGTGAGTTCTAAATTTAGAGATCCCTAATTTCATTTTCTTTCTACTTTATTTTATTTTTTTGTTTTGTAACAAGGATATTTTGGGTATTTCCAAAAATTTAACTAATGGTTTTTAATAGAATGAATATTTTTTGAATTAACTGCAAACGTAGTGGGTATATCTAGATTTTTAAAAAATAATGGATATACTTGGGATTAGGTCAAACATAGTGGGTATATTTGGAAAAATTATAAAAATTTACAATAAAACTTAGTGGGCATCCTACCAAGACATACATGATTCAAAACTTGATGTTGCAAATGTACTCGGACTGTGAGCTACCTCATTTCCAGATCAAAGGACATGCAAAAAGGAAATAAAATAGAGTTTCATAGCTTAACGTTTGATCCTTAGTTTAACAGTTTGAAAAGCTTAACGTCATTGGAACATTGCACTTTTTGGAATGGACATGGATAATAAGTTTAATCGACATTTCATTTTAGTTTATAGGCAAAGTATTATGTTTGCTAATCTTCACATGCGATAGGATTTAAGCTATTCATTTAAGTGTAGTCATAACTTATGTTGGCAAGATTAGAATCCTTCATGGGTATAGTTTAATGTTGATGGCTACGTAAATTTTTTTTTGAAAGTAATGGCTCTGTACATTTGATGCATCAAAGCAGTAGTATAAAGAGTTTGATTCGAAATATTATGGGCAATTGGTGGCATGGCTTTGTTGCTAGCATTGGCTTCTACCCACATGTTATAGTTGACATTAATGCAATTTATTAAAATCTTCAATTTGGATGTCGAAAGGGTATAGGAAAGTGAAGATGATTTCTGATAACAAGTTGGTTATATGGTGCATTCAGCTTCATTGGCATGATATCTTTTAGCCACTTCTCACCAAGATTAACCGTCTTATTCAACTAGATTGAAAAGTTGAATCTCAACACTTATATCGTGAGCAGAATTATTTGTATAGATTGGATTGCTAAATTTTGTTACATCGTACCTTTGGAGTTCTTGAGAGCTCATATTTATTATCAATCACGCTACTAAGAAAATAACGAAATCCTTCCTAAAATTTTTATAATCTTCTTATTTTACCCTGATGATAAAAAGTCCTACATTTTTTATAGAGTTATTCACCAATGCTCCCTCCATCTTGCATTCACATTCAAGCCATTGGAATGGGTCACTTGAGAGGTGAGGAAGCCATCTTCAAAGATGATACATTAGAAGAGGGAGGCCAAGGGGAGGTTGGAGAGGGTGTTGGCAATGGTAATGATATTCCTAAAGTAGGATTACAATAGGAAAAGCTGCACTTCAGAGGAGGAGGACAGTAAAATTTTAGGAGAAGGTAACAGCTCACAAGCAACCAATAGTGATGTTGTCCGATAGTGATGTAGTTATAGTATTAAATAGGAGAAGCTAAATGGTAAGAAAAATGGTTAGGTTAATATTTTTTTATCTCATCATTATTTTTATCTTTAATATTTAATTAAAAATCTCATTTTGATCATGACATTATCCTTACTACATTTTTCCAATATATTGTATTTTCAACACATTATTTTAAAGTTAGTTACCAGAAAAATGTCAGCGTCACAAATTTTCTTGACTTTGCTTTCACATTTCTTTATCGTATTGATGAATATGTGGTAAGTTTCTCATAACTATTGGCCAATGGAATTTTTTATTGACAACAAAGAGGAAGACAAATAACAAGGCCAATGACTAGATTTTTGTCAAGGATGATCTCATCATGTTCTTAATGGTAGGATTTGATATGCAAAGTCTTACATGATTAGTTTTGCAGTTGTTTAAACTTATAAAGCAAATCTTCTATTTTCTAATTAAACTTAAGAGGATTAGTTTTGAAAAGTTCTCAAAATATCAAATTTTCAAAATCGATATTATATATATGCACATTGGTCAAGTAAAACAATTTAAACCATCTAATTGGCTAAGAGCTACTGCTTACACCAATTTGATTGAACGTGCTTTGAAACTTTGTTATACATGAACCCCTATAAAGAACTTCTCACATTAGAAAATTAAAGCACACACCATGATTTGAAGTTATACATGAACCCCTATAAAGAAATTCTCACTCTAGAAAACTAAAGCACACACCACAATTTCAAGTTGTAGTTGGTTCATCCTCACAATTAATCATTGCTAAGATTACATATGGACCCAATTTTCAACTTCACATTACAAAATTTCTTATCCATGACTACACTTTAAATTTTCATTTGGTTGTATTTGGCACCAATTTCTGCTAACTTGAGTATATTACTTGAAACCATAGTTCTATTAATATTTATAAATAATAGTCACACATTAAACATTATTTTTTGTTGCATTAGATGTAAAAAATGATTATATTAAACCAAATATCTATAGCTAAATAATTAATTGCATCAAAAATACATTTAATGCAAAAAAGCAATATATAGTTAAATATTATCTACAATATTTAATGAAATTTATTGAGGTATTGGTTATTAATCTTTCTTTGATGAAAGAAAAATTCACATGGATGTATGAAACCATATGAGGTCCAATAAAAGTGGAAGCAATGGGTTGTTGTTGGCAATGAAGCGCTGGTCCTAGTAGTAGAGGGCCAAACGCTAATAATGGAAGCATAGGGAATGCATATGGTGATTAAATGGACACGAGAGCTTACCTTCGAAGATGTTGTTTAGAAGATATGAGTTTTCCCATGTATTGAGAAAAGTAGCTAACATACTCTCAAATTATGCGTTAGCTTAGAACATACCACATGTTCTTGGTTGGATATGACACCTACTAGCATATCCCATACAATGCATAAAGACATTTCTAATTTTAATTTATGAGCAGAGCTTATGTCTCATCCTCCTTAGCATCCTACGTGGGGGAAGAAGGAAAACTCTCACTATTTTGATATAGAAAAATGAATAAAAGATTTGCTTTATTAAATTTATTGATGTTCATTAAAAAAATACATATAATTTTGAACAAATTGAGGTAGCAACAAATTAATTAACAAATTTTTTGGGTATCACAAAATCTCAGAAATTTGTTGAGACTTGTTAACCCAGAAAGAATTGAAAGAAAAAATTAACAACAATTTGTTGTTGAATCACTAAACAATGACCTTTTCATATCTAAGATAATAATTCAATACATATATATGCCAAATCTCAATACATATAAGCATTTTGAAGCTTTTTTTTCATTTTTTACGTAAGCCAATGTGATTTAGTTTATATGCCAAAATTTACCTTTTCTGAATTTTTGCATATATTTTTTACAATTTAAAAAATCAACTATTTTCTACCCCATTTAATATTAAGTGGGGATAAAATGGTTGATTTTCCAAATTATTAAAAATATATACAAAAAATAAAATATTAAATTTTGATATGAACTAAATACATGTAGCCCACGTAAAAAATGAAAATTTTTAAAAACAAAAAAGCTCGAAGACACCTTTATGTATTGTGTTGAGGTTCGTATATATGTATATATTGAATCATTGTCCATTTATATGACACGCATATAAACGTATAGACATTAGATGGATATGAAAGACTTTGAGTGTGGCAACGTCATGTCACGAATCCTCTTTTCATCGGATAATTGTTTGGCAAACCTGTTAAGAAAAATCTAAAAAATGATTAATTGTGCTAAAATTTCAAAATAATGATAGGTGTGCAGTCAGGCTTGTGTGCTAATTACCTCTTTAGGATTTCTTCATTAGTTCCCCCATTTTCGATGGGTTCGCATATGCCTGTCTCCAAGTTTGCTCTCGAAGCTGGTTTCTTGAGCAGGCCTTCACCAATCTTCACAAGGTTCTCTAAGTTCATCTTGGTAGCAACATCAAGGAACGCTGCAGGTTCACTCAAGGAAACATCCTAGATTTCAATTCAGAGCAGATCATCGTCAACCCCCCAAATAAAAAAAAGATCTTCATATATCACAATAACCATTTGTCTGGAATAATTTAAATAGTTTAAGACACCCTTGCCTGTACCTGAATACGGATATAGTTTTTTTTTGAGTGTAGGGCCTGAAAAACTGTGGACAGATGAATGTCAACCATATGCGCACTCGCTTGAGTGAATACGTCCACCAATGGAGTTGATCCATTGCTGTGCAGCCATCTCAGGATTCCCCATTTGCTTACTTGAAGTGCACTGTATTTCTTTTCCTTCCTCGGTGAACCCGTTCCAAGGGAGATGACTAAATATCTACGATAATCGTTTGTTTTGATTGGGAAGAAATCCCGATTGCCTTTGAATACTTCCTTTATAACTTCCCCCACGACAACCAACGCCTGAAACCACTGTTTAAAGTAGAACTGATCAGTATCAAGAACTTATAAATATATCTGAATGTCCCAGAGGTCAATATGAAGAGATTTCTAATAAGCCATCAATACCGGATTGTTAGCAGCAACACCGCCATCAATTAGATTGAATTCTCTCACTTTCCCTTTTGAATCTTTGTTTTCAAATTGATGGGCGGGAAGATATGTGGGAGCAGCAGATGTACCAATGCAAATATCTGAAAGTAGCGCATCCAAGGAAGGCTTAGATTTTACCTGGAGAAGGAAAGAAATCACAAATTGAGATGGGTATCTACAATAAGTAGCCAAATTTTATTTCAATGAACTAAATATCACATTTGTTGATAAGATGTACTTGAACAAAACCCCACGGCTTATCTTAAGACAGGGAAATAAGGAGTGGTTAGAAAGAGAAAAGATATTTAGGACATTAAGAAGATGTCGATTCTTGGAAATGATAAACAATTACCTCATAAGTGGAGAAGATGGTAGGCTGGAGTTGCTTGATATCGAAAGTTGGAATTACTACATTCGTCAACGTGTCATGCACCCTAGTCTTGCCGAGTCTTTCCCGAAGAAGTGCATGAAGGTATTTGCCATTGTATCTCGGACCCAATAATGCTTTGAACATCTGTATCAGCTTGGAAAAAGGGCCGCTAATTGAAGAAAATAAGGAACATTAACTTAAGGTTATAATTAATTAATGCATGCTTCCATTACAGAAGATAACTACAATCCATTTGCGGCTACACTTCCAAGTACCTGATTTGTGGAAAGATTTTAGGACAGTGATTTAGATAGAATGCTTTGATGTCCTTCGCTGCAAATAAAGGACGACCTTTTTCATCTGGTGCTGTTAACATTGCAGTCATAAGCCCCCCAGTGCTTGTCCCAGCAATTACATCAAAATAGTCCGCAATTCTTGCGTCCTCGCCATCCAGTTCCTGCTCATTGATGAACACTTTCAAAGTTAGAACTCAAAAGTACTTGCTTGTTATGTATGATCACATTTTTAGACGTAAGTACAAACACACACATATATATATAAAGAGAGAGAGAGCATGATTGTTTCTTTATACTTGAAAAAAATGATTTCTTAGACATAAAGGTTAGAACCTTAAATTGAGATATCCCCAATTAGCATATAGCTAATGTATCTAAGCAGCTTGGAAGAAGCTCAATTAGCATCCGTGGGCAATTTTAATTTGGATTTATCTAAAATAAATCATAATCTCCTACCTGAAGTTGAGATTCCAAGAAGCTGAGGATGGTTGCAGGTATAATGCCTCTAATTCCTCCTCCATCAATGCTTAAGATGGTGATTAGGCTTCCATAAGTTGGAGGCTGGATTGAAATCGTCCGTTGAATGACGCTTCCAAATGAGTGTGAGGTTTCCATTAGCAACAAGGTTGAGCTGTAGATGAGGAACAATTCATTACATGTATCCTTATTTATAGAGTTTAGTAGGCGATCAACGAAAGTAGTTTGAATCTTCATGAGCTAGAAGAATGCAAGATGTTAATAATATTGTTAATCTTCAATTTCAGAAACGTTTTTGACTGATTCCTTTTTCTTATTGCAATGGCAGCATTACTGATCAGATATGCAGTAGTCAATGCACGCCACCGCGTATCATGACGGCGCACTATGATCCGATAATGCCAATAGGTTTGTAGTAGTGACATGAAGGAGCTTCATGTGGACTTGTAGGTGAGGATTTAATTAGGCCGTTAGGCAAGCTTGTTTTTGTTGAATAAGCGTGTCAGCCAACTTGCTGAAGGGTTTACATAAAAATTTTTTTTTTAAAAAAAAAGCCCTTGCTGAAGGGAAGCTAATGAATTGTGGGATTATAATGCGGTTTAAAATAATCAGGCAAGCAGTATATATAGCTTTACCAAAACGTACTCTTCTAAAGAGCATTTGTGCTTGCACTGCTTGGTAAAGTACATTTTATGATTGTGTCACTGTTACATATATAGCTTGACGTTAGATTCTAAAATTATATTATGAATTAATCTGGTACAACCGAAGTGTCTCTGCACGCTGCAGGAATTTACTTGGTAGCCGATGGTTGCCAATTTGGATCCTTGGAATAGAATTTGCAGAGGATCAGTCTCTACCTACCAGTCAGGCGGCATGTACAAGGAATTTTTCAGGCACGAGTCAAATAGCTGAGCAACTGGTAACAAACACGCACGAAATTTAAAAATGCATTGAGGATATAAAAATTATTCTTCTTCCTCAAATGGACAAGCATACAAGGTGTAAAAAATAATAATAATAATAATAATCTAGAAAGAAGGAAAAGGTTGAAATCTGCTATCTGATTGGGTATGTTTCAAGAAATGGGCCGCCCACGGCTAGCTAGCTGCATTGTTCTCGGATCGTAAAAATACAAGAGTTCACAAATAATGAAGGATAAGAAGAATCCATGCAAAATTCTGACTGTTTCGCTAGTTTGTTATATTACACATCTTCTTTCCCCCTTCAGATAGGCCGCTTACTATGTTGATTAAGATTTTAACCTATCTCATGACGTAGCCCAAGTTTAAAATTAAATTAGGTAAATGTCGTGGACAATGAACAGTCTTCGCATAGTGGAGAAAATGAACTTAGGCCCATCTGAACTAGGTTTACTTACGCTCGTCTCGTAAGTCGTAAGAGGCGAAAAGCGTGTACGGCATGGACTGACGGGGTCAACGAAAAAGCGCCGCAGAAGCCGCAGAAGGGGGGAATCCAGAGATGCCGTCCACTAGGTCTGGACTTTGACCTGTCCTCGTCTAAGCAGCCAAACTAGGGCTGACACAGCGACGGCCCCACTACCCTTGCGCACGTGTAAATCTTACATCGCCGTGCGGCTTCTGCTTACTGATAAAAAGTCAGCTCGCAGCTGGCCAGTGGCCACAGACCAATCAGCGGTCCTGCACTTGCGTCGGTTAACCATCAAACCGATGTATTATTTTAAGTGATAAGTGCATGTTCCCAGTAGAAAGTATTTCCAAGGCCTTTGCCAATACTTCTTGCACATGCCTGTGCTTTTGAGTCTGTTTAGCAATTTGTCTCATAAGAGGAAGACCCTTCTGCATCGTTACGGTCTGAGCAGCAGTGCTCCTTTCAACAGCAATCAGAAAGGCTGAAAGAGCCACCTGAGCCAAGGCAATGTCTCCAACTCTACATGCCTGTGAAATAGTAGAAATAAGACTGGAACTCCAATCAGGAACTGATTCACTTAATGGAAGATTCTGATCTTCTAAAAGCAATCGTGCAACCATACTCCCATGCCATTTAACAGTCCTCTCAGGTGCCATTAAGGCAGTCATTACTGCTTGCCCATCCCTATCAAGTTTCTTGAATGAGAGAGCGATTAGCATGTGATGCCATTGCCCAATTTGCTAGGGCCCATGCAGCAAAAGGCACAGCAACATGTTCCCCTGCAAGTCATCCCATAAGCCTGGAACTGAAACTGTCCTTTCTGCTTGCGTACTAAATTGATTCTTATGGAACAAAAGAGTTTTAGGAATCGGCTTGAAGGATTGCTGGGGAGGCCTATCAGAATGTTCAACTTCCAAAAGGCCATTTGTTCTTGAGAAGCTTAACGCTGTTGTGCCTCCAAGAATTTTGATCCCAATACCTTTCATGCCTTTGTCACCATCCTCGTCGTCATTCTCTGATGGATCATCCAATTGAAATCCACCCTCCTCGATAACTTGAAGGGCTGCTTAGATGTCCCCTGTATCTGCATCCCCTGGCAAGGCTGGTTGAAATGAGGATCTCTCTATGCTATCACAACTTGAAGTGACAATATCCATAATGGCAGCAACAAGCATGCTCCTACCTTTCCAAACATCAGAACTAGCTGGTGAACTCCTTTTAACTTGCTACCCACCCAAAAAAAAAAAAAAAAAAAAATTATAATAATTGAGAGGTAGAGCCGAAAAAAAGAAAAGAAGGAAATCATTTCAAAGCTATATCACAACTTACGGCTATAGAAACTGATGCATGTAGAGAATGTCTACAAAATATAATGAGGAGTTTACGCAAGAAATTCAACTGGAAAGTAGCAAGATGTCTCACCCAGTTGGTCTTACACATTTCCCAAACTTTGGCCCATTTGGCAGATGCATGGATACTTAACGCAATGGATTTCATAGACATCTTATAAAAATGTCACCTCAGCCTCTATTTGAGTAGGGTCAAAGCTTGAATTTCAAAAGTATGCATCCAAACTATCCTGAGCAGGGTTTAGCTTGTAAACAGAGAAGGAAGGAAATGAATGGAAGAAGCACTAGAACTAACTGTTTAGTGATCAAGTTGGTGGCTCCCTGGTTTTATAGGGTTTGTTTAATCTAGGTTGGTTCGATTCATCTCCATTTGATTACAAAATTTAATATCCAATTTAATAGGCGCATTATTCATTGAAAAAACTTAATAGGTGCATTTTGCAAAGCTACCTGCTAATTGGGTTGCCAACCTCTCATGCTAATACTACATTGAAACAGAGGATCACTCAAATGTCATGCATCAGTCTAGAACAAAAATTTGCCTTCTCAAGCCCTGTTTTGTGATGCCAAGCTATCCCTCAAATCTTTACGTAAAACCATGTGCTGAATTCTTCTTCCATCAGGACAAATGCAGCCCATTCAATATCTAAGGCAACCAATTAACTCTTACATGGAACTCAACCACAACTAATACGGATATTCTGTTCATTGCAAACACTATTCGCCGAAATGACTAAAGTTGGTTTTCTTATTATGCAAAATTAATTAAAAAATTTCGAATTTCTTTCATGTAAAATTGGAGCAAATAATAGCATAAACCAACTTTGCCCCTAATACAACCAATCGGATTACCCAAACAAACAACGAAAGCTCATACAGACTTTGTTTATCATACAATCAACCAGAATATCAAAACAGTCTAAGAAGGTTAACCCAAGTTTACCTTCGCACGCTTCGGCTGGAAAGAGAAGATGAATCTGAGAAGATTGGGGACCGCATGGGGCCGCCCGAGCACCGCCCCGCAAACGCTTGGATCAGCAATTATGTAAGCGAGAGCCCTCGCCGACTCTTCCTGCGTCCCACCCGCCTCCCTTATTGAGGAAACGGTGTCCAGAAGCCAGTCCACTACCGCACCGCCCCCTGCACTAACAATTGCTGACCTCCGGCTCTCACTGGCAGCCACGATATCCGCGAGGAGCAACGCGACCCGGAGCTCGAACCCCGACCGAACCTCCTGATTGGTAGATGAAAGCACAGAGCGGAGCGACTTCCAAAGAACGGCGGCAGCGATGCCAGTCTGCTTCATGCGGTCGAAGACCCCGTGGAAGTATTCATTCGATTTCTCGAGCGAGCGCTCGAGATTGGCCAGTAGCGTCTGGGATTTCTCTTCGTCGAAAGGATCGGTGTCGGAGAAGAGGAAAGCCGCGAAGGAGATTAGGGCTGCGGATAAGGCGAAGAAGGAGAGGTATTTATAGCGAGGGGAAGGGGGAGGGGAGAGATGGAGGAGGGTATGGTTGGGGGGGTTGGAAGGGGGAGGGGCATTTTGGATAATTTTGAGATCCTTTGGGTGTAGGATTGGGGAATTCTGCTTAGAGGGAGAGGGAGAAGCTATAGAGAAGTAGCGTGGAAACGCAAGGAAATGACGACGTTGGGATTTGGATAGAAGAAAGAGCCGAAGCATTTCGGAAGCGGAATTCTTCTTCTCATTGCATATCTGCGTCTGTATGTGTTTTTTCGTTTTTTTCAGATGTTCACGATCTCCGCTCGCTGTCCTTTGGGCTGTTTTCTTCTTTTCTCCTCCCTTTCTTCCAAACCGCGGTTGCTCGGGCGGATATGGCGGCAAAAGTTCGTCGAGGGCGTCAGTATTTTCCAAGGCGCGGAAAATCGCCCGAGCCTTGATATTTTTTAAATGCCCCCCAAATGGATTATTTTTTAAAAATTATGTAAAAATATCATAAAATAACAAAACTTGATATATAAATTAAATATGCTTAGTAAACACATGTTTAACAAGAAAAAATATAACTAAATATAAGAATGAAAGAATTTTAGCTTAAAATACATTATGATGTATACAATCAAACTCTTTTATATTTTATTTTCTTTTCATGTCATTTAATATTTTATTTCCTTTTTCTTTCCGAGTGAGTTAATAATTTCTTTTTTTTTTTGTCGCTCATTCACAGCAACTACTTAAAAATTTCAATTTCCCCCCAAAAAGAATTTGTTTAACATTGGTATATTGGCATCTAAACATATTCGAAAAATATTCTATGCATGATTCCCTCAAATATCCCCTGCTTAGGTTAGAACCTCGTGTGTTCATCAGCTAGAACCTCAAATAGCCTTAGAAGTAGAAATACGACTACCATATGTAATATATCACATTTGATGGCCACCATTGAGTCTGCGGCTACTGGTGATCCATCATTTGGATGTCATTGCAGCTATGATATTTTTCAATAACATCTTTCGAAGCTTCCTATCATCTTCCTAAATTATGTATGGGACTATTATAACTTCAAAGCATGCACTCATTTAAGAGAATTGGCAAACCAGTGTCTGTTCTTAAAGTATTTAAGAAGCTTATATAATGTGAATGTGTTGAGAAAATAGTATGCACAAAGTAAAGAGAGAGAAATTTATGTGGTTCGGTTTAACCCACTCTATGAAAGTAAACCTTATTTAATCATGTTCTTAAGGTTATCGAGTTCTACTATTTATAATTGGTTGCAAGATACTGAAGATAAACTTTACATAAATTATACAATGCTTCAACTTACCGAATTTTACAAGATATGCCCAATTAAGTTTGGTTGTCAATACTCTCCATCAAATCGGTGAGTAAATATTGATAAAATCCATTTTCTCCGATATCTTTTAAAAGTGTCTCTTTGGTAATGCTTTAGTAAAAATATATGCAAGTTGATCAAGACTTTTTATATATGAAGTTTCAATAATTTTTTGCTTGAACTTTATCTCAAACTTAATAACAATCAACTTCTATATGTTTAATTCTTTCATGAAAGACTAAATTAAAGTTATGTGTATTGTTGTTTAATTATCACAAAATAATTTCATTGACCTTTGTGTATTGAAGCTTAGTTCATAAAAATATATCTTAATCAAATTAATTCACTTACTATAAAAACATGGTCTTATACTTTGCATCAGCACTTGATTTTGTCATAATACTGTTCTTTTACTTTTTCACATTGTGAGATTTTTACCAATAAAGTGCAATATCCTGTGGTTGATTTTCTGTACTTTGGATTTTCTGCTAAATCTGCATCTATATATCGAAGAGAAATAATGTCAGTATGATCATGTGATTTCATCAATATTCCTTTCCTTGGATAAGATTTCAAATAACACAAAATGCAATTCACAGTCTTCATATGTTTTATAGAAGGAGAATGCATAAACCGATTTAAAAAATTTACTACATATAAAATATCTAGTCTGGTGACAGTAAAATACATTAGTATTTTTACAAGTCTCTGAAACCTTCTTGCATTGTTCAGAGACTCACTTGCTTTGATAAATTTAGTAACACAATCTATTGAAGTATTAATTAGTTTTGCTTCAAATTCTGTAGTTTTCTTTATAAGGTCTAAAATATATTTTTTTACATAGTAATAGACCTTTCTTGAAATGAGCAATTTCAAATCCTAGAAAATACTTAAGCTTACCAAGATCTTTCATGTATAATTTTTTTGCTAAAATATCTTTCAAGGTTTAAAATCCCTGTATTGTCATTTCCGATTAAGACGGCTACTATTCAAGACTATTTCTTTTTATAAATATTGAAAAATCTGAGATATATGTAACAAAGTCAAACATAATAATGTGGTACTGAGTTTGCTATATCATGCTTTGGAAGATTACATCAAATCATATATTGCTTTGTTCAGGTTACATACCAAATGCTTTCTTGATTTTAGCCTGTGTCTAGGAGAAAGATTCATATACACTTTCTCTTCTAGATCTTCTTGTCAAAAGTCATTTTCGACATCTCTTTGAAATAGAGACCATCCATAATTTATAATTATAGACATTAAAATTTGGAAACAAACCACTTCAGACCAATTGAATTGTCTTGACTGGCTAGTTAATCTGGTTTGGGTGATCTATATATATTTTAAAAAACTCTACCCAGCTCGGACTACGAACTGCAAGGTTGAGCCACTTATGACTAAAGCTATGAATCCATTTCCCCCTTTCGATTTCGCCCGCATTGGAAAACCAATTTTTGATTTCCCCTTTTGATTTCGTTGGCATTGAAAAACCCATGTCTAATTTCCATTTTCGGTTTTGTTGGTAGCTTGTCTTTCCATATAGCCAATTTTTGAAAAAATTATTTCTCCATTTTGATTTTGAACAGTAGGTCCTCAAATTTTTTGAATTTTCCGAATTGAAGTAGTGAAGGTGCTCAATTAAGTTACAAGCAGTGCCAATTTCAATCAATGATTTGATGACCCATTGTTGTCTTCCTCATCCCTCCAACAGATAGTAAAGCTGCTTGATTAAGTAACAGGCTGACATCTCTAGTCATTGTTGGTGATAGTAACCTTCACCTGCTCCTAATAAAAAAATTTTATTTCTATGATTTTGCTAAAATTTTTTGTAGCCTTGCATTCATCACTGTTGGCTAACTCTATCGGTATTTATTTTTCCATTTCTGCTTTCTAATTTCCCCTGTGTGTTAATATTTTTATTCTTTGCTTTCATGATTACTGCTACATATGGTTGGTATTTTTGTATTAATGCTTTTATCCCTTGGAAATTGTTCGCTCTATTGGTCCAGTTGTAATTTTTAAATGATTAATTTCTATGAAATTATTTTAATATGCTGCTAGCCCCGTCAGTTGTGCTATGTTGTTCTAATGTTAAGTTGGTAGACAACATTAAAATTAAAGTTAAGAGATCATATTGATGTCACTGTTTTGCTGTGGTGGTTAGTTTATTGTCAAAATTTTCTGTAACTTGCAATTGTGGAAATTTATAATATATTTATATAAATTACTAATACACCAATTCAATCCAATTTTCAAAAATGGTTGAACCGGTTAGACCAGAACTAATCTTTTAACCGGTTCGATTCTGACAACATTGGTACTAATAGAATAATGAAACATATAATTTTTTCCTTATGAAGTTTATCTTGGATCCAGTAGTAGGCCTAGTGGTGGAGCCGCATGGGTTTTGAGAGAGTATTTGAAAATGTAAGGCTGTAACTCTGCTTTTTAATTAACCTTTTAACAAACTACATCTAATTGTTTTGTCAAAAGGCTTAAGTTTCATTGCTAAAGGCATAGTTTCTTAAAGTGAATTCTAATAAATTAAAGAATGACAATAAAAATTTCATAAAATTTTTAGAAATTACACCATAAAAGAATTCACTAAAATAAAAAATTACAGTTTATTTCTTAAGCTAAGTGTGATCTATTTGCAACACACCTTAAAAGAATTATAAGAAAAATTACAGTTTTTTTGAATTACAAGCTGGATGTGATCTATCTATGGCACACCCTAAAAGAATAACAAGAAAAAATTACAGTTGGTCTCTGAATTATTAGCTGGGCATGTGATCTATGTATCAGTGGAATTTGAAGGACTTGGCTTGCTGTAATCTCATCTCACGAGTCTTCTTTTCATCTAATAATTGTTTGGCAAACCTGCCATGAACATTATAAAACCACAATTACTTATACAGTCACATATATAAAGATAGGATAAGGTGCACTCCTACAAGTGAACTCCACATTAATGATAAATATAAAACCTCACTCACTCATTATATTAAAAATCATTTATTTTAGTGGTGCACCAAGTTTCGTTCGAATCAAATTACCTTTTAAGAATATCTTCATTAGTTCCAGCGTTCTCAATGGGTTCAAATTCACCTGTCTCCAGATTTATTCTTGAAGCTGGATTCTTTAGCATGCCCTCTCCGATCTTCACGAGGCGCTTTAAGTTTTTCTCGGTAGCCACATCAATGGATGCTGCAGTCCCCTCGAGACCGTCATCCTACGTTCAGTTAAAATCATCATCGTCATCTTGTATAAGAAAAAAAAATCATCATCATCAATCATCATCAACCGCCCAAGAAAAAAGTCATCTCGATAACTAGTTTTTGTAATAAAATGAACAATTCACAGACCCAGCTCGCTCTTAATTACCTGAATACGGATATAGTTGTCTTCTGAGTGGAGGGCTTGAGAAAATGTGGACAGATGGATGTCAATCATATCAGCGCTAGCCATGGTGAATACATCCACCAACGGAGTCGAATCTCTGCAGTGGAGCCATCCGAGGATCCCCCATTTTCTTACATGATGCGCTCTGTGTCCCTTCCTCTTCTTCGATGTACCAGTTCCAAGGGATATGATCAAATATCGGCGAAAATCGGTGTTTGTTAATGGGAAGAAATCTGGTCTCTCTCTATATATCTCCTTTCTTGCTTCGCTCATGGCAAGAAATGCCTGAAACGACAGTTTTAAAAACTTGATTTTATGGTTTGTCCTTCTTTAGCTCTTTTTAACAACTCATGAATAGATGCATATACATAGCCTTCAGTTTCTAATAAAGTGAGAGTTCAAAAGCCAAGGTTAATTACCGGATTGTTAGCCACAACACCACCATCAATTAGATTGAACTCTCTAATGTTTCCTTCAGAATCTTTGTTTACAAAATAATGGGCGGGGAAATATGTGGGAGCTGCAGATGTACCAATGCAAATATCCGAAAGCAGTGCATCCATGGAAGGCTTCGAATTGACCTGAAGAAGGATAAACACCAAGTAGACATATTCAATTAGTTTCGACAACTTCAAAAAAAAACAAAAAAAAGGCTTGCTTATGATGTGAGGTTATTGTTGCCTGCTAGGCTACTTACTGGAAAAGACGAGCATGAAGAAAATATTAATTCTTAGAAATGATAATTAGACATTGACCTCGCAAGTTGAGAAGACGGCTGGTTGTAGATGCTTGATATCAAAAGTTGGAATGACAACATTCGTCAAGGTCTCGTGCAGCCTTGTATTGCCGAGTCTTTCTCGAAGAAGTGCACGAAGGTATTTGCCATTGAATATCGGCCCCCATAAAGCTTTAAGCTTCTGTAGCAGCTTGGAAAAGGGTCCCCTGGTGGAAAGCAGGAAATGGGGATCAAATCACATTAGCTGAGAGTTCTCATTAATCCAGGCATGCATGCTTCCATGATGGATTACAAGACGTTTCAATCTACTGCATCCACACACACACACATTTGCAGCTCCGAACTACGTGCCTGAACCGTGGGAAGATTTTAGGAGCGTGATTGAGGTAGAATGCCGTGACATCCTTAGCTGCAAATAAAGGACGTCCCTCTTCATTTGGTGCAGTTAACATGGCCGTCATAAGGCCCCCAGTGCTTGTCCCAGTAATCACGTCGAAATAATCAGCAAGTCTTGCATCGTCACCATCCAATTGCTGCTCATTGTTCAAAGTCAGGAACATGCCAATATTATTCCTTGGTTATATTTCTTAAAGAAAATGAAATAAAAGTGGGAAAAAGGATAATCTCCTACCTGAAGTTGTGACTCCAAAAAGCTGAGGATGGTTGCTGGGATTATCCCTCTAATTCCTCCGCCATCAATGCTTAAGATGGTGATTTGGTTTCCATAAGCTAGATTATGGTCGGATCGCTCCATGATATATACGTGTGCTACGATGCGTACGTTCCAACAAAATCTAGGGATGAACCACTGTCGTTGCATGGATGCAGCTATATATAGAAGTTTCAGTCGACGAATGACTTAACGAGGCCTGATCAACTTTCATGCTTGAAAATCAGTATGTCGAAAATTTTGACTTTTTCATGAGTATTAACTGGCATCATTGGCGGTATTCGCATAATTACGTAACCGTTAACACCGCCATCCGCCGCGACGGAATCAGCGACGGTACGCCGGTCGTAGAATGTTGCGGTCAGCGAAAGTGAATGCCACATGCGAGCGGAGATCTATTCTGTACGCCGGCCGTAGCTGAGGTCAACGAGCGGAGATCTCTGGGAAGTTACCTCCAGTTGGAGCTGAACGTGTGCACGAACCCTTCGACTACTCCATTCCAAGCGAATTTACGTCGGGGCTTCTCATGGCAAGGTAGGCCAGCGACCAGCCACAGTGACGCCGTAAATTCATCTCGGGCGACAATTCTTACGCGGCAATATTGTTTGTTATATATAATATCATAAGCATTAATATTTTACTACACATAAGTATAATTCCCTCCTTCTATGTTATATAAAAGAGGTTAAAAATGTAATTCTTTTCAATTTTAAAATCTTGATATTTGATGAAAATTTAATCTATTTATTATATTTAACATTATTAGTTTAACTGTAAGGTCAGGTTTCATCCAAAGCAATTGCCAAAAAATATACATTCATATATAAATTATGAAAAATACTTAATTTTTTTTTATATATGTTAGAATATGATAATACTTTATAAAATTATTTATCCATATAGAAATAATATTTTGGATAGTTTAGAGTTGAAAATATAATTTTAAAATTAATATTTTCATTAAAAATTTTTACTAAGTTGCCTTTATACAGTTATAGATGGAGCCCATGCCTAATGATACTAGATAAGGAAATTTTTTTATAATAATATAAATAATATTAAATATGATAGATGGAGTGAATTTTTAATCAAACGTCAAAATATTTTTGAATAAAACATCAAAATATTAAAAATGAAAGAAATTGCTTAGTAGATGAGTTTTATAGAAGCAAAACCTTAAAAATGTAAGAATATAACAATTGAAAAATTGTTGCTGATAATAATTATATACAACAAATTCTTCATGAATTTTTGTTGTAATTAGGTATATGCTACAAAGCATATGTGCAGCCTAATAACAATGTATTTATTGCTATGTATATGCAACCAATATTTTAGCTGTAAAAGCTATTTTTTTCTTGTAGTTTGCTTTATAAAGGATTTAAAAGTCATTTCCCATCATAGTAGAAAAATCCCACAATATATGCCCAAGGGTCCTCAACTAATGTGCTCCCAAAACAACATCACATCCACTCAAGGGTAATAAATAGTAATCAGCGGTGATGGGCTAATTTCGGAGCAATATAATGACTCCCAAACTCCTTCCTCGGCTTGTTAACTTCTCTCCTTTTTGTTTCATAACTTCAAAGCATGCACACATTTAAGGGAACAGATAAACCAATTTTCTTAATGTAACACCCCACCCTCGGGGTGTCATAGACGTGGTCTACTGTATCAAAGTTGAGAATACCGTGATAAATAAAATCTCCCAAGATGAAAATAGATACCAAGATGCAAAATCATAAAAATTTCAAGTTTGCTCACCATGAAGTTATTATACATATTCAGTATCTATAATCAAAACAAGTAAGCACTATAAGATAACTTTAATAAAATTTAAATTTCTTTGACTTTCGCTATGCTAGATTCGCCTTTTTTCCGTGTTAATAGAGGTCTAGTTTAGCATTGTATCCCTGTATTTCCACTGAAAAATAAAATTATGTGAACTGAAAACTCAGTAAGTAAAAATATATGCTTACTAAATTTATTTTGCAATCATTTTGATTTTTCAACAACAAACAAAATATCTATATCTTTTATGCACAACAAACTGTAGTTAATGAAAAATTTAAAACATCTTGATACATATGCACACGTATGTCAATTTTAAATCATGTATTCACACCGTAGGTATTATTATCTACTTGTACTCGCGTGCAGTCATGCTATATATTTGTGAGCTAATTTATCTTCTTTGGTAGTCTTTAGATCGCTACCCAAGTACTACCATATTACTTTTACTCATTGGCAGCAAACCCAATTTGCAATTATGCATCATGCTCATGCATTGTGATTAATGCATCACTTAAATTCACTACTTAACATGATTAAAGATATTTTAAAATAATAATGCTCATATTTAAATAAATCAATTTGAAAGAAAATTTCAAATTAAATAAATAATCACATTTTGTAGCAAATCACAATATTCACATAATATTTTCAAAGTCATGGTTTGGTAAAAGTTTACTTACCTCTAAGAATGCTTTAAACTTCTTTTTCAATCTCTTGAAATAGTCTCAAGTCTCTCTTCCAAATTTCATCACAACACATTCATTATTTCACCTTATTTTTTTAATAAATATTGTTTAAAATTTCATTTATGACCTCTTCAAATTTCTCATAGTTTTATTTGGTTAAAATTATATTTTTTATTTATTTAGTGAATTCCTAGCTAATATAAGACATTTTTGCAAACTATTTCATTCGAAAGGGGTTTTTTGTAATTTTTCTAAACCTTTTCTTATGAAATTCCTTCACAAGTCAAGAGGCTAATTTATAATAATCTTTTATAATATCTCATGCAAATTTTCTAGGAAGATTTGGATTTTTCTATAATTTCTTCAAAATAGGTACTGTTTTACAAAATTATAAATTCATGGAGGGTTTTCTATAAAATTTCAGTCGACTACAGTTCTTCTTCTTCCTTCTCTCTTCTCCACCCATCTCTGTCAACATTCGGCAGTTGCGAAAACTGCACAAACGAACCCGAAAGTTTCCTCTAAGGACATATCTGGGTTCTTTATTTAATATAGATTCATCCAATACTTTTCTTTTCATAAATCTAGCAAATCTATAGAGTTTGGGAAAAAAGCAGATGAATTATAAAAACTTAAAATTCTTATTGAATCTTCAACAATAAAACATGAAAATTTTCACTTATCTAATTGGTGTACCAACAGAGGAATTTACTGAAATAGATCTAAGAATTACATAAGTTTTCTTTCCAATCTTAACTCAATAGTGTCCGTTTCTATCTTGCTGTCTCCGTGCGTTCTCACTGTGCGCCGCACTTTTTAAAAGCGCGTTGCTGCTTGCCAACGCTTGCCATTAACGTTCATAAATTAAAGTAAATTATATTATTAGATATTTACAGCTATTACACTTAGCAACGTCCCTAGTGTCAAGGAAGTTCTTGAGTACTATCAGAATCAATGAAACATATATATAATTTTGTATTTATTAAGGTTATCTTCTTTTTTTTAAATGAATGCGTTTAACATTAAGGTTATTGGATCCTCATGGTTTGCGGAGTTGGAGCACCTGCTATTGCATGTATTGAAGTCTCTCACATTTCATCTAATTCGATAGGTTGGAGTGTTTTTTCAGTTTCCTCTTTGCATGTTTATCTTCCGGTTCACCCCCATCAAGATAGTATAATGTGTGTTTTGTGCATTTATGGCCAGGGACCATTTCTCATCACAATTTTAACATAGGCCACGATTTGGATGTTTCTTCATTTTAGATTGAGTGATTCGTTTTAGCCTTAATGGAGGTTTTCTAGTTGCTGCACCCCTTAATTTTGATTGGTTCTTGTCGCTTTTAGTTGTCTGTTGTCGACAATTTAAGTACTTAGTTCCGATCCTGTGGCGAGTCCAACGGTTGCAACAGATAAAAGTCCCATATCATCCCTCAGCCAGCTTAAGAAATGACTGATCATAAAGGGTTCAACTAAGCTACTAGCCTAAATATAGAGTCAAACACATAAAGCTCTTAATGGGCATAGAGTATTGAGGGTGAGTCGTAACACATGGCAAAGGGATTGCAGGGATTTTAAAAAATAAAAGATTTATATTTTAAAATTAAATAAAAATGTAATGTATTTAATTAAATATTTGTTATTACGCATTTTTATAGTAAAATTTACATTCCGATTAAAGCAAACTTTTAATTAAACTCATATGTCTTGAAAGTTTTAAAAAGATATTCAAATAAATATTAATTTTTTCTGTGTTTTAGACTTTTAGTATGAATAGTTTCATGCTTTTATATTTTAATTCAAATGGGTATTATCCTCAAAAATGATCATCATGACATATTGCTACTTGAATAATTAAATAGTCGATAGCATGGAAAGACCTGGTGTGCAATAGGGTCTAAAATAGAGCCGCTCGAGCTTCAATTAATTAAAATTTCAGCAAGCTAAATCTATTTTTTTTAGCAACGACGTCACTTCCGTTGCTAAAAGCATAGCTTCTTTCAGTGAATTAATTCTTAACAGATTAAAGAATTACAATAAAATTTTCATGAATTACAAGCTGAGTGTCATCTATCAAGCCCTAAAATAATTGCGAAAAAAAAATTTTACATTTTGTTTACGATTTACTAGCTAGCTTGGAATGATCTATCTATAACACATTGACAATATCAGTGGAATTTGAAGGACTTTCTATAACACATTGAAAATTTTTGAGGTAATTGAATGCTTCTTTGCCATCTCTCAAGGGTTTATTTTGAGCCTTACTATATGCATTAATGCATATACATAAGTATCTATACATACGTATAGCAAAATATTTAAGTATTTTTAATTATGATATAGTCCACTGTAAAATAGGACTCACTTGATTATAGAATTGACATTTATCTCACTGATTTTATTTACAATTATTTACTCTAATAGTGTACCAATTTTCATTCACATCAAATATGTATATGGGCTCGATTTTAAAATGGTACAAAATCAATATAATAAATAGTTTAATGTACATATCAATTTAGAATTGTATTTTCAACATCTAAATTGTCTAAGCTATAATTTTAAATAGATAAATAATTATATAACATATTATTATATTTTAATACACATGCAGCCCATTTTACGGCTACTGGATTGTAATTATAGTACAATCCCTGCCGGAAGGTCTTATCTACTCAACCATCAAATTACTCTCCTACATTCACTTCAGTTTAAATCAGTAGACAGAACTTAAACCCGTGGGTTATAAAAGCTTGATGTAGATTTGTGTGTACGTAATATAAAGCCTTAATAGTTCTGAGTAACTTTTCGGCCCAAAAGGTGAAATAAAAAATAAAAAGGATTTTTGACGTTTTTCTGAACTGGGCTGTTAACCTTAGAAGGATAAAATGAATTAAATCTAAGGTGGCTTGCTCGATGTTTTACATTATGCTATGAATCTGGTTCAACCAGATGACTTAAATAATCGACGACTAATCTACACTATACTACCTAATCATTGTCATGCTTCATCAGCGAATAAAAATTATTTTATAATATCTAGAATTTGGAACATACGAATTAAAATATAAATAAGGCTAATTTTAAAAAATCTCTTTTGTACTAGATCAGTCGTTAGAAAATACATGTCAAAGAAACCAACGAAATTTCATGAAATTAAATTCTAGTACACCGATCGGGCTCGCTGGAGCTGATTCCAAGTAACTGATTGGGAATGCTGGCGGAGCGTGGAATAGTTCGCTTTCGTGTTCCGACGGGTGTTGCCAAAGAACTTATAATCACGCGATGTTCGTGTTGTATTTGTACGCCGGCCGTAGAATGCCACGGTCAACGAAAGTGAATGCCGCATGTGAGCGGAGATCTATTCTGTACGCCGGCCGTAGAACGCTGAGGTCAAAGAATGGTGTTGCACAACTTGCACTCGAGCGGAGCTCCGGGAAGTTACCTCCAGTTGAGCTGAACGTGTGCACGAACCCTTCGAATATTCCATTCCAAGCGAATTTACGTCGGGTCTTCTCATGGCTAGGTAGGCCAGCGGCCAGCCACAGTTGAAGCCGTAAATTCATCTCGGGCGGCAATATTGTTTGTTATATACAATATCATAAGCATTAATATTTTCTTACACATAAGTATAATTCCCTCCTTCTATGTTATATAAAAGAGGTTAAAAATGTAATTCTTTTCAATTTTAAAATATTGATATTTGATGAAAAATTTAATCTATTTATTATATTTAACATTATTAGTTTAACTGGAAGGTCGGGTTTCTTCTAAAGCAATTGCCAAAACATATATATTCATATATAAATTATGAAAAATACTTAGATTCTTATATATATATGTTAGAATATGATAATACTTTATAAATTTATTTATCCATATAGAAATAATATTTTGGATAGTTTAGAGTTGAAAATATAATTTTAAAATTAATATTTGCATTAAATTTTTTTACTAAGTTGACTTTATACAATTATAGATGGAGCCCATGTGTAATGATACTAGATAAAGATATTTTTTATTATAATATAAATAATATTAAATATGATAGTTGAAGTGAATTTTTAATCAAACGTCAAAATATTTTTTTGAAGAAAAACATCAAAATATTAAAAATGAAAGAAATTTCATAGTAGATGAGTTTTATAGAAGCAAAACCTTAAAAATATAAGAATATACAATTGAAAAATCGTTGATGATAATAGTTATATACAACAGATTCTTCATGAATTTTTGTTGTAATGAGCTATATGCTACAAAGCATATGTGCAGCCTAATAACAATGTATTTATTGCTATGTATATGCAACCAATGTTTTGGTTGTAAAAGCTATTTTTTCTTGTAGTGTGCTTTATAAAGGATTTAAAAGTCATTTCCCATCATAGTAGAATAATCCCACAATATATGCCCAAGGGTCCTCAACTAATGTGCTTCCCAGGACAGCATCGCATCCACTTAAGGATAATAAATAGTAATCATCGATGATGGGCTAGTTTTCGAGCAATACAATGACTCCCAAACTCCTTCCTAAGCTTGTTAACTTCTCCCCCTTTAGTATCATAACTTCAAAGCATGCCCACATTTAAGGGAATAGACAAACCGATTTTCTTAGTGTAACACTCTACCCTCGGGGAGTCATAGACGTAGTCTACTGTGTCAAAGCTGAAAATACCGTGATGAATAAAATTTCTTAAGATGGAAATAGATACCAAGATGTAAAATTCTAAAAATTTTAACTATTACATCTCAAGTTTGCTCACCATGAAGTTATTATATATATTCAGTGTCTATAATCAAAACAAGTAAATATTATAAAATAATTTCAAAAAAAATCTATTTTTTTTTTTGTCTTTTGCTCTGCTAGATTCGGATTTTTCTCATATTGAGAGACACTCTAGTTTAACATTGTATCCCTGTGTTTCCACTGAAAACAAAACTATGTAAGCTGAAAGCTCAGTAAGTAAAAATATATTTTTACTAAATTTATTTTGCAATCGTTTTGATTTTTCAACAACAAACACAACATCAATATTATCTTTTATGCACAACAAACTGTAGTTAATGAAAAATTTAAAACATCTTGATACATATGCACACATATGTTAAATTTAAATTATGTATTAACACTGTAGATATTGTCATCTACTTATGCTCGCGTGCAGCCATGCTACACATTCGTGGGCTAATTCATCTTCTTTGGTAGTCCTGAGGTAGCTACCCAGGTACTATCATACTACTTTTACTCATTGGCGGCAAACCTAATATGCAATTATGCATCGTGCTCATGTACTGTGATTAATGCATCACTTAAATTCACTACTTAATATGATTAAAAATATTTTAAAATAATAATGCTCATATTTGAATACACTAATTTGAAAGAAAATTTTAAATTAAATAAATAATCACATTTCATAGCAAATCACAATGTTCACATAATATTTTTAAAGTTATGCTTTAGTAAAAGTTTACTTCCCTCTAAGAATGCTTTAAACTCCTTTTTCAATCTCTTAAAGTATCCTCAAGTCTTTCTTCATAATATCATCACAACATGTTCATTATTTCACCTTATTTTTTTTATAAATATTATTTAAATTTTCATTTATGACCTCTTCAAAATTCTCATAATTTTATTTGATCAAAATTATATTTTCTATTTATTTAGTGAATTCCTAGCTTATATAAGACATTTTTGCAAACTATTTCATTCAAAAGGGTTTTTTTTGTAATTTTTCTAAAACTTTTCTTATGAAAGTCCTTCACAAGTCAAGAGGCTAATTTGTAATAATCTTTTTAATAATATCTAATGCAAATTTTCTAGCAAGATTTGGTTTTTTCTATAATTTCTTCAAAATAGGTACTTTTTTACAAAATTATAAATTCATGAGGGATTTAGTAAAATTTCTGTCAAAATTCAAAATTGCTACCGTCAACACTTGGAAGTCGCGAAAACTACCCAAACGAACCCGTAATTTTCCTCAGAGTACATATATGTGTTCTTTATTTAATATAGATTCACCGGTACTTTTCTTTTCGTAAATCTAACAAATTTATGGAGTTTGGAAAAAAGTGGATGAATTATAAAAACTTAAAATTCTTATTGAATCTTCAACAATAAAACATGAAAATTTTCACTTAACTAATTGGAGTACCCACAGAGGGATTTACTGGAACAGATTTGAGAATTATATAAGTTTTCTTTCCAATCTTAACTCAACAGTGTCCATTTCTATCTCACTGTCTCTGTGTGTTCTCGTTGTGCTCTGCACTTTTTAAAAGCTCGTTGCTGCTAGCAATGCCTGCCCGCCAACGCTCGCCATTAATGTACATAAATTATATTATATTATATTATTAGATATTTACGGCTATTACAATTAGCAACATCCCTGGTGTCAAGGAAGTTCTGGAGTACTGCCAGAATTAATGAAACATATATACAATTTTGTATTTATTAAGGTTATGTTTTTTTTTCAATGAATGCGTTTAACATTAAGGTTATTGGATCCTCATGGTTTGCTGAGTTGGAGCACCTGCTATTGCATGTATTAAAATCTCTCACAATTCATCTGATTCGATAGGTTGGAGTGTTTTTTCAGTTTCCTCTTTGTATGCTTATCTTCCTGTTCACCCCCATCAAGATAGTATAATGTGTGTTTTGTGCATTTATGGCCAAGGACCATTTCTTATCACAACTGTAACATAGGCCACGATTTGGATGTTTCTTCATTTTAGATTGAGTGATTCGTTTTAGCCTCAATGGCGGTTTTCTGGTTGCTGCACCCCTTAATTTTGATTGGTTCCCATCACTTTTAGTTGTCTGTTGTCGACAATTTAAGTACTTAGTTCTGGTACTGTGGTGAGTCCAATGTGCATAACAGATAAAAGCCCCATATTATCCCTCAGCCAGCTTAAGAAACGACTGATCATAAAGGGTTCAACTAAGCTACTAGCCTAAATGTAGAGCCAAACATGCAAAGCTCTTAATGGGCATAGAGTCTTGAGGGTGAGTCGTGACACATGACAAAGGGATTGCAGGGATTTTACAAAATACAAGATTTATATTTTAAAATTAAATAAAAATGTAATATATTTAATTAAATATTTGTTATTATGCATTTTTATAGTAAAATTTACATTCCCATTAAAGCAAACCTTTAATTAAACTAAACTCATATGTCTTGAAAATTTTAAAAAGATATTCAAATCAATATTAAAATTTCGCTGTGTTTTAGTATGAATAGTTTCATGCTTTTATATTTTAATTCAAATGGGTATTATCCTCAAAAATGATTATCGTGACATATTGCTACTTGAATAATTAAATAGTCAATAGCATGGAAAGACCTGGTTTGCAATAGAGTCTAAAATAGAGCTGCTCGAGCTTCAATTAATTAAAATTTCAGCAAGCTAAATCAATTTGTTTTAGCAACGACATCACTTTCGTTGCTAAAAGCATAGTTTCTTGCAGTGAATTAATTCTTAACGGATTAAAGAATTACAATAAAATTTTCATGAATTACAAGCTGAGTGTCAGCTACCCAGCCCTAAAATAATTGCAAAAAAAAAAAACATTTTGTTTACAAATTACTAGCTAGCTTGGAATGATCTATCTATAACACATTGACAATATTAGTGGAATTTGAAGGACTTGCTTGCAGCGATCTCGTCTCACGAGTCCTCTTTTCTTCTGACAACTGCTTGGCAAACCTATTATGATTTATGAACAATATAAAACCACGATTAGTGATAATAAAGCGTATGTTTGGTAATAATACAAAGTTGTCACTTTAAAACTTTTCAATCTAAAACTTTTCACTTTCCGCAACTATCCTATTTTTTAATCATTTCTTCACATTTTTTTATACAACTACCCTACTTTTTAATCATTTCTAAACAACTACCAACACAACTAACCTATATATTTCAACTTTATTCTATTTATTTATCATCATTACTCCTATTATATCACATCATTTGACAACTTATCATCTCTACAACTTTTCATCAAAAGTTTTATCCATTCCCAAACATACCCAAAATTTCACATACACATAGGAACATTCTAGAATGCAGTCGGCTGGGAATCAACCGCATATTGATAATAAAATTAAAAATTTTCCTACTCATCATATTTGGACATTTATTTTAGTACTAAGCCAAATTTCATCTAACTCAGTGTGTGCGCTTTATGTAAAACTGGTGTGGAATTAACATGATAAAATGATTTATCTAAAGTATTAATTTTAAAATTATATTTTCAACATTTAAACAATCAAAAACATCATTTTTATATAAATAAAAAATTATGTAAGGTATTACTACTTCCAATACGTCATTGAACAAACCTAAATATTTTGTAAATTAACACGAACTAAGAATCTGATTGGTATCTTTATAAAAAAAGAATCTTATTAGTATGATTTTTGGTACCTTAATATGACAATTGATATTGATTTAAATGACCTATCAGATTTTAGTTTTACGATCGATATGAATGCTATTTATAGCCGACTACACCCTAGTAGGGGTGTAAGTCGGGTCGGGTTGACTCAGGTTGGGACAAATACAACCCTAACCCACCTTGTAAAATCTCAACCCAACCCTACTTTCAACCCTACTTTTCACACCTTAATCCAACCCTATTTCAACCCACCTCAAATCGGTTTGATTCGGGTTAGAAATCGGGCTAATAGATTACACATATTATCAATGTTAGTTAAGCTTTTGTTCACCCAAATTTCTAAAATAACAAAAAAGCAATGATAATTATAAAAAAATAAGTACTAAAAAGTTCTACGTAACTCAAAAGTGGAGGATAAGTTTTGTAATTGATTTATTTTTTTGCTTTTGTATTTTTTGAGCAATTGATGTCCCCTGCAAGTCAAAAAGTGAAAGCCAAGTAAAAGTATTGTAGTAAATTATGCAAAATGAAAAAAAGAATATCATAGTCTTACTTACATTTTTAGTTGGCTTCCAATCAAAGCTACAAACATCTCAAATTCCCAATTGACCTGTTCGTTATTTCAAATCACCAATGCAAGCGAACATCTAAATAACCTATTTACAATGCAATATAGGGTATGTTTGGCAATTGAAAGAAAAAATCAATTAAAACTTTTCAATCTAAAACTTTTCACTCTCTACAATTATCATATTTTTAACTATCATATTTTTTAATTATTTTTTCACATTTTCCTATACAACTACCCTACTTTTCAATCATTTATATAAAACTATCCACACAACTAACCTATCTATTTTAACTTTATTCTCTTTATTACTCATCATTACCCCTATCATATCACATCAGTTGATAACTTTTACTCTCCAAACTTTTCATCAAAAGTTTTATTCATTACCAAATACACTCATAACCAAATAATCCAAACATAATTTCACAACTAATTAACCAAATAAATTCAAACAACATTTCACAACCAAATTGTCAAACATATTTCTAAACTCCACACAATTTTATTTAAATATCCAAACAACATAAATGAAATACACTCTCATAAATATATCAAAATACATATCTTATGAAATCGGGTTGGTTCGGGTTGGTCAAATCGGGTCGGGTCGACCGACCCCTAACCCGACTCAACCCAATTTTCAAAAACCGAATTTCCAAAATATCAACCCAACCATGGTATAAATCGGTCCGGGTTGATGCGGGCTCGGGTTAAACCCGACCCTATTTACACCCCTACACCCTAGCGTATCCTTGGTTGCAAATGGGTGGCACATTGATAAAATCAAAATCGCACTGGTCATACAATTTACTTGTTTTGTGGTGATGCCAAAAATTAATTTTATTCAAGTTTTGAGTGGATCTTACATGCTTTAAAATATGGATATATATAAATTATGAAAATAATTAAATTTAGAATGTTACAATACTTTACGTAATTATTTAAGGATTAGCATTTTAGAAGGTTTAAATATTAAATTAACGACTTCGAAATCAATATACAATCAGTATTTACTATATTAATTTTGTACTTTTTATGAACCTCAGCTAGATATATTTGTGTAATACATATTTTTCAAAAGTGGAATTTATGATGTGAAAGCTTGCTTACATGTCAAATTAACTTTTTGATGGTTGCAAGTTTAACAATGACAAAATGGGCTTAGAAAAATAATAGTTAGATTATTATTTTTAAAAAGTTCATTAACTAAACCGTTACAACTAGTGGGTGGTTTATCAAAAGACATGAGTTTCAGTATTCGTGGAATACCCGCTCAAACAGGGGCAATGAGGCAACTACGTTGTAACCTTTTCTCTGGACAAATGGCTGCAAATGGGCAGATGCCCATAGAACGATGAGTTTTTTAAGTCAAGAGGTGAGGGATGTACGAACAGAGAATTAAAGAGAGAGATAGAGATTACGTGCAGCCAAGTTGTCGTTATGCAGAGGAGAGGATTTTGAAGAAAGTAGTGAAGGTTGCTTCTCTTGCTTCGTGTAGAGTTAAGTGGAAAATTATCTTGGTTGAGATTTAAACACCTTGTTGGTAATTATTTAGATTTTTCTTAAATCCAAATGAGTATGATGTATATTATTTGCGATTTTGGGTATTTGACGGTAGCTTAAAATTTATTCATAGCATCCAGAAATATATTCCATATCAGAAACTTGCGATGTCAAATCTAGAAATAGAAATCCATTAATTAAAGTTAACTTGGGTAATTAGGTCTATACTTGTTTTATTTATAATTCTATAATAAATTTTAATTAAGTGGAAGAGGAGAGATTTAGGCCTATCTATGGACGATATGGAATTTTGTTTCGGACAATGGAAATTTTTTCAGAAAATCCCCTATGAATATAGAAAATTGCAAAAATTCTCATGCCAGAACTTTGTAGGAAAACCCTTTGGATCCCTCCCCATTTTGCCTGGGCTATTGGTTCGCATCTAAGCATATAGGTCGTCATAGCGAGCTCAACGCTTGCGCTAACTCGTGGGTTAGAAGACTAGGCCCAGGTGGAGCTCAATGAAACCAGAGATGAGCTGGGCCCAAGCGAGACGTACTTGGAAGCCAAGTTGTCCAAAAGGCCAGGTAACAGGCTCGCTTGGCAGTGTCAGTGATGGCTCCAGTGTGCCATGTGGCCCGTCTAGAGCTGCCCACACATAATCTCTTGTAAAATATGATTATGGGATTTAATTTTGGCAAAATAGTCAATTTCTAGGGTTTTGAACCTTCGGATCAAACGGAAGGCTCTAATTTTCCATTGGAGACTTAGATTCTAGAGTCACAATGGCCAAATTCATAAATCAAGATCAAATCATGACTTGTAGCCCAAATAAGACAGAACCCTTAATATGGTGCAAATAATCTTCAAAGACATATTCTCTAAGCTAGGTGTTAAATAAAGAAGAGAATATAGACATGCTGCAATTAGAAGACATGAAATGCATGTAAGCTTCCTTATTTTATATTTAATTCCATTTACTAAGTTTACTCATTATATTTATGTATTGTTGTCTCATAGATGCTCCAGCAGGTGATACTTAGTGACATTATCTAACGTAATTGGGAAGCATAACTAAGTTTGTTTCTATTATATACTTTATTTTATGGAGACAATGTAATAATTGACTATGATGGTATGATTTGGATGAATTCCAATGTTATCTATTTTATTATTATTCAATGCAAATTGCTCGACTATTGTTTTCTTTTATGCAAATATATGTCTGCCCAAAGTATGATAAATCTTGGCAGATAACTCTCAAGCCTAAGCCAAACATGAATGTGCTGTTTCTGGAAATGGAGCCTTACAGTTTGATAATGATGAAATTGATATTTTGGTTAAATAAATTATTTTAAACGTAATAAATGAGTTGAAATTTGTTTTTATCGTCAGACAGCCTCGTTTTCAGCCAACTACACACTAATTAGCACCCCAGAATATCTATGTAACAAATAATGAAGAATACAAGTGCGCGAGGGCTATAGTTTGTGTGTGCTTACCTTTTAAGAACGTCTTCATTAGTTCCTGCGTTCTCAATTGGTTCGAATTCGCCCGTATCCAGATTTATTCTTGAAGCTGGATTCTTCAGCATGCACTCACCGATCTCTACGAGGTGCTTTAAGTTTTTCTTGGTAGCCACATCAATGGATGCAGCAGTCCCCCTCAGACCATCATCCTACGTTCAGTTAAAATCATCATCATCAATCACCCAAGGAAAAAAAAATCATCTTGATCGATAACTAATTACGTGGAATAAAATGAACAATTCCCAAATTCAGCTTGCTCTTAATTACCTGAATACGGATGTAGTTGTCTTCTGAGTGGAGCGCTTGAGAAAATGTGGACATATGGATTTCAATCATATCAACGCTAGCCTGGGTGAATACGTCCACCAACGGAGTCGAACCTTTGCTGTGGAGCCATCTGAGAATTCCCCATTTTCTTACATGATGTGCTCTGTGTCCCTTCCTCTTCTTTGATGAACCGGTTCCAAGGGATATGATTAAATATCGGCGAAAAGAAGTGAATGTTAATGGGAAGAAGTCTGGTCTCCCTCTATATATCTCTTTTGTCACTTCACTCATGGCAAGTAATGCCTAAAACGACAGTTTTGAAGATGATGATCAGTGCAAAATCTGATTTTATGGTTTATCATTTTAGCTCTTTATTAAGAACTTACGAATACACGTACATGCATAAAATTAGCGTTGAATTTCTAATATAAAGTGAGTGTTCAGAAGTCACGGTTAATCACCGGATTGTTAGCTGCAACACACCATCAATTAGATTGAACTCTCGAATGTTTCCTTCAGAATCTTTGTTTGCAAAATAGTGGGCAGGGAAATATGTGGGAGCTGCAGATGTTCCAATGCAAATATCCGAATGTAAGGCTTCGATTTGACCTGAAGAAGGGTAAAATCACACGAGTATGACATACTCAATTAATTTGGCAACTTAAAAAAACTAGATTTGCTAATGATGTAAGGTTATTATTGTCTGCTGGTGCTACTTGCTGGAAAAGCGAAGACATGATGAAGATATTAATTCCTAGAAATGATAAACAATGACCCCGTAGTTGGCGAAGATGGTTGGCTGGAGTTGCTTGATATCGAAAGTAGGAGTAACAACATTCGTCAACGTCTCATGCAGCCTTGTGTTGCCCAGTCTTTCCCGAAGAAGTTCGCGAAGGTATTTGCCATTGTATATCGGCCCTAATAACGCTTTAAACATCTGTAGCAGCTTGGAAAAAGGTCCCCTGGTGGAAAGAGGGAAATGGGGGATCAAATCACTAGGCTCCATGATGGATTAAAATATGTTTCAATGTACTGCGTGCATCCACACACACGCATATATGCTATTTCGAATTACGTGCCTAAACTGTGGGAAGATTTTAGAAGCATGATTGAGGTAGAATGCCGTGATATCTTTAGCTGCAAATAGAGGACGACCCTTTTCATTTGGTGCAGTTAACATGGCCGTCATAAGACCCCCAGTGCTTGTCCCAGTAATCACATTGAAATAATCAGCAAGTCTTGCATCCTCGCCATCCAATTTCTGCTCATCGATGGAAGTCGCGAACACGAATAATATTATTCCTCGTTTATATGTCTTAAAGAAAATGAAATGAAAGTGGGGAAAAGGATAATCTCCTACCTGAAGTTGTGACTCCGACGCCGTATTGCGCGCCGGTCGTAGTCTCGTAGAACGTTGTGCTATTACATGGGGAACTTTTCATTGATCTTATCCAGTTGGAGTTGAACACATGCAGAAGGCCGATTACGTAGCTTCCAAACCATCTAATTTTCCAACCCAAGTGAATCTCATCGGGTTTTCTCGTGTAGGCCAGCCGAAAGTCGTACATGGGTCAAACACATCCAACTATTCTTTAGAAATTAGCCCATTCCTAATGGAAATATCATATTTGCATAAATGTGGTGTCTTCATTAACTAATGATTAATGAACAACTCTTTGGCCGCTTCTATCTAGCTGAGTTGTATAGCAGGTCTTCATCTGAATTGGCACGTTGGATTGTCGAATCCAACCGTGCATTTTTTTTTGTGCGAATTCCATGCATTAATACACACGCACACATGCATCTCCAATTAGAAGACTATGCACTTGAAAACTACTAATGATTATTTTAGATTGAACAGCTCTATATCAAACGATCTGTTCGTTCCTTGTCATAATTGCAATCAACTCCATGTGGTTCAGGAATAATAAGCAATTGTCATCAAACCGGCAGCAGAGGTCAAAGCCGTTGTTCATAAAAAAAAAGAGTTTCAGAGAAGCAAAGCTCTTTCCGACTTTTCGCGCACGTACGTATGCAGTAACTAAGCTGTAATCGTTGGAAGCTTTTCATGCGACACATCACATTCTTAGATGTCTAAGCCCACCGCCCGAAAATCTTACAGAAAATGTGTTTCGTGATATCCATGCAGATGGCGAGCAGCACTAGCTAGCTAGGGCATATATCGTACGCATTTTAAATTTTTTAATTTTATATAGCGCTAGCCGGGGAGACGTCCATGCATGGAAAGCTAGATATTCCTTGTTTGTCCATAGTTGCTCTTCCTTGTAATTAGTGGGAACAGGGTCACTGTGGAGGGCCGGCGCCCGCAGGGCATCTCCATGCAGATTATCCATAGACCATAGGCGGCTGCTGCCTATCGCATGCAAGCATTGCAAGAAAAATAAACTTTTAGCCAAGGCTATATATAATTGTCGTATCACTGAACCAGCACGTGGTTATAACTAAGTCGCTGCAACTAATTCAACAACACGTATTCAAAATTGTCCCTAAACGTACAACGTTTATTGCAATTGTAGCCTCGATGCTGTGGCTAGAACTATATTAATGAATATGTTTTGCAATAAAGAGCATTAATTATTATTAAAAAGTGTCAGAAAATATGTTTTCTTAATTAATGTGAAAATAGATAAATATATAATGGATATAATAGGGTGTAGCCGACTGCACATGGGGCCCACAGTATTCATAAAATTAAAATATCATTGATCATATAATTCAACGTCATCTGTTTCCTTGTGGTGCCAAACTCTATTCTTTGATCCGCAACTTCGGTAAAACATCGTATATATTAATATGCAAATTATGAAAAAAACTTAAATTCATTAATCTAATTATTAGAATATAATAATATTCTATATAATCATTTGTCCATATAGGAATGATGTTTTGGGTAGTTTACATGTTAAAATATATGTTTAAAAATTAATACTTAAATCAAACAATTTTATTACATAAACGTTTTGTCATTTACAGAAACACGTGAAACAGCACTTTCACGCGGAACAGTTGCAGGGTTCGGCATGCGGTCACTTGGACATGTAAGTTTCTCAAGCTACGTCATGATATACGTTCATATTATCCAATTGACAGGGGAGGAATGCTCGTGTCGTGCAAGGCACCTGGAGTCTCGGATTGGGCAGCAACCTTCTTGGAGATATGAGCGTGTGAGTAACTAAATTAAGAGGTCAGGAGGACTCTCTAAAAATTAATTTTTAAATCTTTTTTTTTTTTTTTTTTTTGTAAATAAAAACCAAAAGCTGGCTACTGCACGCAGACAGAGACATAGGGCGGCCTGCACTCGGGGGTCCATTATTAATTCGCCCTATCATTATTAGCACAATTGCCCGAGAATTGCTCGAGTCCAGGGGAAAACACAAGATCGATTATACACTTTCACTTGATGTTGTCGACTTGCCGGCCATTATCACCTACAATATATTGATATAATGTGGCGCTCAAACAGTCTAGCAGCTTATCCCCTTGTAATTAATATATCAATCGGGACCTCTGGTGCGGTAGGTCCAGACTCAGAAGCCCAGACTTCCAAAAGTGGGTAAATAATTTACATGTAAGACAGAGCAAAACCATAACACACGTGATCACATATATAAGATTCTGCAAAGCTGTGCCATTTCACATGTGGGTACATAATCATGTAATGCTCTGCGGAACTGTGGCAGATGAAGCTTCTTCTATGAAATAATGTAACCATCTAATAATCAAGGTAACACATATACACTGAATAAAAGAATTGAAAATTTGGTTGGTGATGGTAGAAAGTGCTGGTTCATTCATATCAGCAATTAGGCAAGAATATCGTTTACCTACCATTCTAGGGTCACCATTAGAACACTAATTTAATGAACAATTGCGAATTCAGCGGCTCGGGGGCCGACTCAACAAGGCACCTTGTGCGGCTAAAAAGTACTACACGTAAGAAATATGTGACCATGAATTACCGTTAATAAAGGCGTGGAATGTACTAGCTATGAAATAAAAGTGGAAGAAATTCCATGGTCAAAGATGACTTAAGAGGGTTCACACAGTTTGCCTAATCTATTAATTAAAGTCTGATAATATTCAGACATAAGTTCAATTTTCTTTCACACTAAAATAAAGTTTAATTTTCTTTCTAGAATTTACTCTTGATCCATCAATTTTAATATCTTTATACAAAGACTAATTTATCTAATTATTTCGAGGATCAAAGAAAGAAAGGAAATACAAGTTTGGTGTTCTTACCCCTCCTATCTCACATTCAATGCAGGAGATTTTGTTCAACTGTTGACTACAAAGCTTTTAGGTCTTTCCATTAAACAATCTACCTTACTTGCAACAAATTAGAATGCCTTTTTGATTAATTAGTCAATTGTGTACATATGATAGCTATAAGAGATGTCGTAGCACTATCAAATTAACTTTACATGCATTACAAGACTATGTTAGGAATAAGTAAATTTAGAATTCATTTCTTCTATAGAGGTTGAGGAGAGAGTCATATTAGGGGCATATCTAACAATAGTTAAGATTAACTTGATGGCTAAAGATCTAGTAAGACCTTGGTTACCTGAGCCCTTTTTTTTCGTTGATGAAATAAATATTTTTCCCTTTTTGAGAACTAGACATGTCTATATATAAATGGATACTTACAAATATGCCTATAAGGTTTAACCATATGGTATCTGTGTTCTTAAGTTTGTCAAAATTACAAATATGTCTATAAGTTTCATATTGTAATGCTCCAGACCTAACAGTAAGGTATTGTCCGCTTTGGGCCTTGGCCCGCACGGTTTTGCCCCTCTGGGTTCACGCGCATCCCGTCCTTCCCCAAAAGACGCCTCGACAGTGTAACTCCAGTGGCCTCCACTTATAGCCCAGGCTCCCTCCCTTTTCCTAACCGATGTGGGATATCACATTCACCCCCCCTCGGAGCTTCAGCGCCCTCGCTGGACACACCAACAGGACATAGGGAGTCGGCTCTGATACCATTATATAACGCCCCAGGCCTAACAGTAAGGTATTGTCCGCTTTGGGCCTTGGCCCGCACGATTTTACCCCTCTTGGTTCACGCGCATCCAGTCCTTCCCCAAAAGGCGCCTCACTGAGGTACCTGGCAGCCTCCACTTATAGCCCAGGCTCCCCCCTCATCCTAACCGATGTGGGATATCACATTCACCCCCCCTTAGGGCTCCAGCGTACCATTTGTAATGCCCCAGGCCTAACAGTAAGGTATTGTCCGCTTTGGGCCTTGACCCGCACGGTTTTGCCCCTCTGGGTTCACGCGCATCCCGTCCTTCCCCAAAAGACGCCTCGACAGTGTAACTCCAGTGGCCTCCACTTATAGCCCAGGCTCCCTCCCGCTTCCTAACCGATGTGGGATATCACATTCACCCCCCCCTCGGAGCTTCAGCGCCCTCGCTGGACACACCAGCAGGACATAGGGAGTCGGCTCTGATACCACTTGTAACACCCCACCCTTGAAGTGTTGTGAATGGGGTCTACTATGTCAAAGCTGAAAATAAGATCTCTCAAGATGGAAATAGATACCAAGGTGCAAAACCATAAAAATTTTAACTATTACATATCAAGTTTGCTCCTTAAGGAGTTATTATACAATTTTCAGTGTCTAAAATCAAAATAACCAAGCATTATAAGAAAATTTCAATAAAATTCTAAACTTCTTTGTCTTTTCCTCTGCTAGTTTCGCCTTTTTCCCATGTTGATAAAGACTCTAGTATAGCATTGTATCCCTGTTTTTCCACTGAAAACAAAAACTATGTGAGCTGAAAGCTCAGTAAGTAAAAATATATTTTTTTTATTAATTTTCAATCATATTTTTTTTAAAAAAAACAAATACAATATCTATACTGTCTTTTATGCACAACAAACTGTAATAAAAACATCTTGATAGACGTGCACACATATGTCAATTTTAAATCATGCATTCATACTATGAGTATTGTCATCTACTTGTGCTCGCGTGCAGCCGTGCTACACATTCGTGAGCTAAATCATCTCCTTTGGTAGTCATGAGGTCGCTACCCAGGTACTACCATACTATTTTACTCCTTGGCGGAAAACTCAATATGCAATTATGCATCATGCTCATGAATTTTAATTGATGCATCACATAAATTCACTACTAAACATGAATTTGAAATACTAATGCTCATTTTTTTAATAAATAATTTTGAAAGAAAATAAATAATCACATTTCGTAGCAAATCATAATATTCACATAATATTTTCAAAGACATGCTTTAGTAAAAGTTTACTTACCTCTGAGTAGACTTTAAAACTCCTCTTTTTTCAATTTTTTGTAGTAGCCTCAAGTCTCTTTTCCTAATTTTCATCACAATATGTTTATTATTTCACTTTGATTTTCACAAATATTATTTAAAATTCCATTTACAACTTTCTCAAAATTTCTCATAATTTTAATCGGTCAAAATCCTATTTTCTTCTATTTATTCTTATATTAATTCACTTTTAAACAACTTTATTTTTTTATATATAAAAATAAATTTGGACTTATATTTCTTTAGATATTTTCCTTTAATTTTTCTCATATTTTTATAATTTATATATATATATATTTATTTATTTATTTTCCATTTATCACACCTTCATAAACTTTCATTTTTTTTTCATAAATTTATAATTTTAAACTCATTTAAGCTTCTAAATATTGAATTTAATTTTCTTGGTATTTTTCATATTTTTCTGTATTTTTTTCAGATTTTTGGGTATTTATTTGAATTTTTTTTCAACCACCGGCCGGTGGGCTGCTGCTGACGGGTCGGAACAGTGGGCCAGGCTAGTGGGCTGGATCCTTTATTGGAAGTTGGGCCAGACTGGATAGTGGGCTGGTTCTGTTTAAGTGGGCTAAGCTTTGGGCTTTTATTTCTGTGGGCTTAAGCTTGGTTTCTGGGCTTCCGACTCAATGGGCCTGTTCAGATGGGCTTAGCCCACTAGTCCAGAAGCTTATTCATTTATTTGTTTATTTTCAACGGTCCATAATTTTCCAAATAAAATGTCTTATATCTCTTAATGTACATATCTGTTTGATCTGAAAATTTAGGGGTAAGCTTCTAAAATTATGCTTTATAATCTGGACAGTCCATTTTTCAAAATAACATCTCTATCATCAGATTTAATATAAAGGGTTTAATAAAGGGTTAATATTAAATATCACTTCAAATAGCCATATAAACTAATTTTTAACAGAATTAATTCATCACATATACTATAAAATATCTCAAATAATGTTTGTAATGGTTCAGATTATTCTTTTTGCATCTATATTTCCCCGTAATTATTTTTTGTGTTTTTCTCTTAAAATACATATTTACCACTCTATATTATGTGTAAAATTGCTATATCTAAAAATGTATAAGTCTAATCAATCTAAAATTTTGCAGGCAAGCTAATCATATAATTATCTTGTTATTGTACGGTCACAATTCTCTGATTATGTTCAGAAGTGCGTTTATTTCATCATATATCATTTCATACCCTTTATTTGGTACTTCTCATTTAAATAAGTAAAATTTCGACATTAAGCATTTCAATAATACTTCTGTGACTAATTACTCATGCTAGAAATGTCGTGAATGGTTTAGATCTATGAAATAACTTGCGTATAATATAGAATGGATGAGATTAACAGAGAAAATGGTTCGACGCAACTTACCTTCAAAAATTCTTTCTTCTTCCTTCGTCTGTCTCCTGCGTGATTTCTCTTCTTCTTCGAATGGCAGAAACCCATTGCGCCTTTTATACTAATCCATCTGCTAAATGGCTGGGATTAATTGCCATCAATTTGAAATGAACGTGCATGGCCCATTAATCCCATCCGTTTCCATCCGTTTCTTATAAACGGATGGACGATGGCTGTTACATTCTTCCCCCCTTATAAAAGTTTCGTCCTCGAAACTTAATTAAACAAAAATGGATATTTCTGTTTGATATCTTCTTCAAGCTCCCACGTAGCCTCCGGTTCTCCATGATTGCTCCATTGCACTTTGACATACTTTATCAACCTTTTCCGCAACTGTTGCTCTTTAGAATCTATTATCTTGATTGGATTTTCCTCATATATTAACTTATCTGAGATTGACAATTGGTCTGCTGTAAGCACATGGGAAGGATCTGACACATATTTTCTCAACATAGAAATATGAAACACATTATGCACTGTAGCCAATGAGGGTGGTAGTGCTATTCGATATGCCACTGCTCCTACTTTCTCTAAAACTTCATATGGTCCAATATAACGAGAACCGAGCTTTTCCTTTTTGCCAAATCTCATAACTCCTTTCATAGGTGATATTTTTACAAACACCTTATCACCTATGGAAAATTCTAATTCTCTCCGCTTTAGATCTACATAACTTTTCTGTCTACTTTGGGCAGTAAGCAATCTTTCTCTGATTAACTTCACTTTATCTGCAGTTTCTTGCACAATATCTGGCCCGATCAATCTTCTTTCTCCAACCTCATCCCAGTTTAAGGGTGTTCTGCAAGGTTTCTCATATAAAGTTTCATAAGGGGACATTTTAATACTAGCATGATAACTGTTATTATATACAAACTCCACCAAAGCCATATATTTATCCCAGCCAATTCCGAAATCTATTATACACATTCTCAACATATCCTCGACTACTTGATTTAGTCTTTCAGTTTGCCCATCGGTTTGTGGATGAAATACTGTGCTAAATTTCAATTTTGTCCCCATTGTTTGATTTAAACTGCTCCAAAACTTCGAAGTAAATATAGTATCTCGGTCGAAAATAATTGCCTTAGGAATTCCATGCAACCGAACTATTTCTTTACAATACAGGTTGGCTAACTTTTCTGCAGAATAACTGGTTTTGATTGGCAAGAAATGTGCGACTTTTGTTAACCTATCCACAATTACCCAAATAGAATTATTTCCTGCAGCAGTCCTTGGTAACCCTTCAATAAAATCCATAGTGATTTCATCCCACTTCCATTCTGGTATTTCCATTTGCTATAATAATCCTGCTGGCTTTTGATGTTCGGCTTTGACTTGTTGGCATGTTAGGCATTGTGCTACAATTTCTGCTGTCATTTTCTTCATACCCATCCACCAAAAATTTCTTTTAAGATCTTCATACATTTTTGTACTCCCTGGGTGTATGGTGTATGGTGAGTAATGAGCTTCGTCTAAAATTTGTCTTTTTAGTTCTACTGCATCGGGTACACATAGCCTTCCTTTATATCTGACAGTGCCCTCATCATCAACTGTGAATCCTTCCATAGTCCATTCTGTCACTTTCTCCTTTATCCTTATAATTTGTTCATCTGTTCTTTGCTTTTCTTTGATCTGTTCAATTAGAGAAGGTTTCACTTGTAATTGATATAAGTGATACACTAACTCTTTGGAGCAAACTTCTAATGACAATTTTCGCATGTCATTAATTAACTCCTCCTGATCGGTAATTAAAGTAGCTAAATTGCTATTTGACTTTCTGCTTAAAGCATCAGCTACTATATTTGCTTTCCCTAGATGATATTAGATATTCAAATAATAATCTTTCAGTAATTCTAACCATCTTCTTTGGCTCATATTCAACTCTTTTTGAGTGAAAATATATTTCAAACTCTTGTGATCTGTATAAACATCACATTGTTCCCCATAAAGATAATGCCTCCAAATTTTCAAAGCAAACACTACTGCAGCTAGTTCCAAATCATGGGTGGGATAATTCTGTTCATAGGGTTTCAACTGCCGTAAAGCATATGCAATCACCTTCCCATTCTGCATTAATACGCAACCAAGACCATTTTTAGAAGCATCGCTATAAATAACAAATCCTCCACCGCTAGTAGGGGTAGTTAAAACTGGTGTTTTAACTAATCTCTGCTTGAGTTCTTGAAAACTATTTTCACAATCATCAGTCCATTGAAATTTTACCTCCTTTCTTATTAGCTTTGTCAGAGGAGTACATATCCGAGAGAAATCTTCTACGAATCTGCGATAATACCCCGCAAGACCAAGAAAGCTACGTATCTCTGTGACATTTGTCGGCCTTGGCCAATTCACCACTGCCTCGACCTTAGCAGGATCAACCATAATACCTTCTGCTGTAACAATATGCCCCAGAAATGGAAGACTATGCATCCAAAACTCACATTTCTTCAATTTCGCATACAATTTGTTCTCCCTCAAAGTTTGCAATACCATTCTAAGGTGTTCAACATGATCATTCTTTGTTTTTGAATAAATGAGAATGTCGTCTATGAATATGACCACAAATTTATCCAAATAGGGTCTGAACACTCTTTGCATTAAATCCATAAAGGCAGCTGGTGCATTTGTTAACCCGAATGGCATTACCAAAAATTCATAATGTCCATACCGAGTTCGAAAAGCAGTTTTCTGTATATCTTCTTCTTTAATCCTCAATTGATGGTACCCCGACTGTAAATTAATTTTAGAAAATATAGTTGCCCCTTTTAGTTGATCAAATAAATCGTCTATTCGAGGTAAAGGGTATTTATTTTTTATAGTCACCTTGTTCAGTTCTCTATAATCAATGCACAATCTCAAACTACCATCTTTCTTTTTCACAAATAGAACTGGCGCTCCCCAAGGTGACACACTTGGTCGTATAAAACTCTTATCTAATAATTCTTCCAGCTGTGTTTTTAATTCTGCCATTTCTGTTGGGGCCATTCTATAAGTTTGTTTAGAAATTGGAAGTACCCTAGGTAATATATCTATTGCAAATTCTATTTCTCTCTGAGGGGGTAATCTTGACAACTCAATAGGAAAAATATCAGGAAATTCTTTCACTATTGGTATCTCTTCAAGAGATAAAGTTTCTTTGTTTATATCAACTACCGAAGCCAAAAATGCCTGACATCCTTTGATTATCGACTTTACAGCTTTCATGGCAGAAATAATTTTCACCTGCTGAGATTTATCTGCAACCACCTCTATCGACTTGGATATTTTAAAAATAATTTTTCGATCACCACAATCTATTATTGCTCTCCACTTAGATAACCAGTCCATTCCCAATATCACATCAAAATCATGCATAGGCAACAATATCAAGTCTGCTTCTAAATTCATTTCTCCTATTTTGATTGGGCAGGCTTTGCAAATTTTATCGGTACTTGCTAGTCGATGTACTGGGGATTCCACATTCACAATCATATTCATGATTTCATGCGCGATTGCATATTTTGTAGTAAATGCACAAGAAATAAAAGAATGCGTAGCACCAGAATCAAATAATACTTTGGCAGGATAAGAGTGAATAAGCAATGTACCAATGAGAACATCGTCATGTGCAGTCTGGGCTTCTACATTAGTCATAGCGTGTACCTTAGCATTTGTCCTCTGCCTCTGTTGTTCTGGGCCACGAACTGGTGGTGCTGGTGGCCTCATTTGTACTGTTTGACGCTCCCCAGTTTGTTTGTGGTCGACTTTTTGAGTGCAGTTTTTTGCTTGATGTCCAGGCTGTCTACATTTATAACAAGTGATCTCACCTGTGCATTCCTGAATTGAATGACCAGTTTTCCCACACTTTCAGCACTTCCCCGCTGCTTTCCAACATTCTCCTCGGTGATTTTTTACCACAAGTAGGACGTGGGGTAATTAACTGTCTTAATTCCATCTTTCTTTCATTATATGGTATCTTGCCCTTCTTATATGGCTTTGTCCCACTATCTGATGCAGAGTCCCCATGCCTTTTATCTTGGCAAAAAGCTTGAATTGCATTATCTTCCATTTCCACCATTCTTGCCCGATCCACAATATCAGAATATTGTTGGAAATGGTGACTAGCTATCTGTTGTGGTATAAAAGGGCATAACCCCATTCTGAATTTGCGGATTTTAAGTGCAGGGTTTGTCAACACCCATGGAGCAAATCTGGATAAGGCAATGAATTTTGCTGCATACTCTGCCACAGATGATTTTTCTTGATATAGTTGCTCAAACTCTAGCAACTTTTGTTGTCTAACTGACTCGGGATAGTATGCCTCATTAAAGTGTAAGAGAAAGTTCTCATAGTTCATTTATTGCCAAGTAGGGATACTTAATTTCACTGCATTCCACCACTTAGCTGCATTACCCTTCATCATATGGGTGGCAAACTGGACCTTTTGCTGCTCACTGCATTGGAGCAAATTGAAAATCTTCTCTAATTCTTCTATCCATTCTTCAGCATTGTTAGGGTCTGGATTTCCTCGATAGAGTGGAGGTCGCATGTTCAGAAAATCATTCATGACTCTCCTATGAGCATCAGCTTCCCTAACATTCCTTGGTACATTCCCTCCGGCTGGAGAGTTTTCTGAAAATTATTGGGCTGCCATCCATTCCATAGTTTGCAATGCTCTCAACATTGCGTCCATCACTTGAGCATTGACGTCTGCAATGCCTTATGATTGTCCTGCATTTGATGCCCCAGCAACATCATTTCTAGGATTGTTCTCCCCTGAAGCTTCATTATATTGGTCATTTGTGTGAGCAAAAGAAGAATCCTCACTGACCAATATGCTTCCCACCAACCTACGAGTCCTTTTTCTTACTAATCGCGACAGTGGTTCATCCATCACCACTTGCTTTCCTTTATCCTTCTTAGGTGGCATCTTTTTCCTACATCATACCATTAATCTTAAATATATTTGCATAACTTCTAAAAATTTCATTTTTCATATCATAAATTAAAAGAGAATATTATCTAAAGCATCAAATTCATCATATCATTCATAGAAAATAAAAACTTTAAGCTAATCAGCTAAGTTTACATCATCATCACTAGAAGAATCATAAAACTTAGGACCACTAAGTTTCATTTCTACTGGTTTATACTCCATTTCTAGGAGTTCAACTTCATCATCATCATCATCATCATCATCACTGATTTGAATCTCAACATCATCATTTTTATTATTTTCTTAATTTTCTTGTGAGTCATCTCCTGAATTTTCTTCACAATCTGTTATAAATTCTTCTTCATATTCTTTATCAGAATATTCTATTGGTTCCTCCTCTACACTCTTCTCTTGATTCATCTGAAATGCCCACATTCTTCGATAAGCATTTCTTCTTGCTTTCGCTTCAGCACTAGTTGCACGTCCGGCTTCATACTTACGTTTTGGTGGCATTGTAGCTCCTATATTATTAAACAGTTATCATTCATAATTATTTAGGATTACTTAAGTTTTTGCACTTTCTAAGTCTACTATCATGATTTTGCCCTTGGGATGTATTTCAGCTTTGGCTTTGATACCATTTGTAACACTCCAGGCCTAACAGTAAGGTATTGTCCGCTTTGGGCCTCTGCCCTCACGGTTTTGCCCCTTTGGGTTCACGTGCATCCCGTCCTTCCCCAAAAGGCGCCTCACTGAGGTACCTGACAGCCTCCACTTATAGCCCAGGCTCCCCCCCTCATCCTAACCGATGTGGGATATCACACATATAAAATTACAAGTGTGTTCTTTTCGCTAAGACGACATTAAATTTTTTTTTATAAAATTACAATAATGTCTTTTAAGTTAAGTAAGACACTAGCATTTTTTGAAAATATTGCAAACATATATACGAAAAGCCTAAAATGATGATATATGTAAAAATATAAAAAATAATAAAATGAATATGTGTATATGATTTTTTTGAGAAGTAGTGTATATGATATTTAGAAAAATTACTAGTGTATCATTTGGCTTAAACAGTATTATCATTGTTTTATAAAGAATTTTAGCAACGCCCTCATAGAAGGGACATATTTGTCATTTTATATAAATCTTGTGGGCATATTTACAATTCCAGCAAATTTAAGGAAATAAATAAAATATTGGTGAAATCTTGCTAGCAAAAATCCAAATTTTAGGGCTTTTTCTAAAATACTAATTAAGTTTGACTCTAATCCCAATTACACTCATTGTATTTGTAGTTAATTCAAAAAAACCCAAGTTGTGAGTTAACGTAGTTAGGTAATATATAAAATTCTAATATACCTATCAAAATTTAGACATAATTGAAAATTTAAATATCATGACTCATCAATGTCCTAATTGCACGTGAGCTCTAAATTTAGAGATCCCTAATTTCATTTTCTTTCTACTTTATTTTATTTTATTTTTTTTGTAACAAGAATTTTTGGGTATTTACAAAAATTTAACTAACGGTTTTTAATATAATGAATATTTTTTTAATTAACTGCAAACGTAATGGATATATCTGAATTTTAAAAAATAATGGATATACTTGGGATTAGGGTCAAATATAGTGGGTATATTTGGAAAAATTCTCAAAATTTACAATAAAACTTAGTGGACATCCTACCAAGGCATATATGATTCAAAACTTGATGTTGCAACTGCAGTCAGACTGTAAGCTACCTCATTTCCAGATCAAAGGACATGCAAAAAGGAAATAAAATAGAGTTTCATAGCTTAACGTTTGATCCTTAGTTTAACAGTTTGAAAAGCTTAACGTCATTGGAACATTGCACTTTTTGGAATGGACATGGATAATAAGTTTAATTGACATATCATTTTAGTTTATAGGCAAAGTATTATGTTTGCTAATCTTCACATGTGATAGGATTTAAGCTCTTCATTTAAGTGTAGTCATAACTTATGTTGGCAAGATTAGAATCCTTCATGGGTATAGTTTAATGTTGATGGCTACGTAAATTTTTTTTAAAGTAATGGCTCTGTACATTTGATGCATCAGAGCAGTACTATGAAGAGTCTGATTTGAAATATTATGGGCAATTGGTGGCATGGCTTTGTTGCTAGCATTGGCTTCTACCCACATGTTATAGTTGACATTAATGCAATTCATTAAAATCTTCAATTCGCATGTCGAAAGGGTATAGGAAAGTGAAGATGATTTCTGATAACAAGTTGGTTATATGGTGCATTCAGCTTCATTGGCATGATATCTTTTAGCCACTTCTTACCGAGATTAACCATCTTATTCAACTGGATTGAAAAGTTGAATCTCAACACTTTTATCGTGAGCAAAATTATTTGGATAGACTGGATTGCTAAATTTTGTTACATCATACCTTTGGAGTTCTTGAGGGCTCATATTTCTTATCAATCACGCCACTAAGAAAATAATGAAATCCTTCCTGAAAATTTTATAATCTTCTTATTTTACCCTGATGATAAAAAGTCCTACATTTTTTATAGAGTTATTCACCAATGCTCCCTCCATCTTGCATTCGCATTCAAGCCATTGGAATGGGCCACTTGAGAGGTGAGGAAGCCATCCTCAAAGATGATACATTAGAAGAGGGAGGTTGAGGGGAGGTTGGAGAGGGTGTTGGCAAAGGTAACGATATTCCTAAAGTAGGGATTACAGTAGGAAAAGCTACCACTTCAGAGGAGGAGGACAGTAAAATTTTAGGAAAAGGTAACAGCTCACAAGCAACCAATAGTGATGTAGTTATAGTATTAAATAGGAGAAGCTAAATGGTAAGAAAAATGGTTAGGTTAATATTTTTATCTCACCTTTATGTTTATCTTTAATATTTAATTAAAAAGCTCATTTTGATCATGACATTATCCTTACTACATTTTTCCAATATATTGTATTTTCAACACATTATTTTAAAGTTAGTTACCAGAAAAATGTCAGCATCACAAATTTTCGTTGACTTTACTTCCACATTTCTTTATCATATTAATGAATATGTGGTAAGTTTCTCATAGCTATTGGCTAAATTGCATTGGCTTCTTAAGCTGACACTAAGGCAATCTCGGAATTTTTTTATTGACAACAAAGAGGAAGACAAATAATAAGGCCAATGACTAGATCTTTGCCAAGGATGATCTCATCATTTTCTTAATGGTAGGATTTGATATGCAATGTATGAAACCATATGGGGTCGAATAAAAGTGGGAGCAATGGGTTGTTGTTGGCAATAAAGCGCTAGTCATAGTAGTGGAGGGCTGAACCGCTAATGATGGAAGCATAGGGAATGCGTATGGTGATCAAATGGACACAAGAGCTTACCTACCAAGACGCTGTTTAGAAGATATGAGTTTTCCCATGTATTGAGAAAAGTAGCTAACATACACGCGGATTATGCATTAACTTAGAACATGCCACATGTTCTTGGTTGGATATGACACCTACTAGCATATCCCATACAATGCGTAAAGACATTTCTAATTTTAATTTATAAGTAGATCTTATGTCTCATCCTCCTTAGCATCCTACGCTGGGGAAGAAAGGAAACTCTCACTATTTCGATATAAAAAAAATGAATAAAAGATTTTCTTGATTTAATTTATTGATGTTCATTAAAAAAATACATATAATTTTGAACAAATTGAAGTAGCAACAAATTAATTAACAAATTTGTTTGGGTATTACAAAATCTCATAAATTTGTTGAGACTCTTGTTAACCCAGAAAGAATTGAAAAAAAAAAATTAACAACAATTTGTTGTTGAATTACCAAACAATGACCTTTTCATATCTAAGATAATGATTCAATACATATAGATGCCAAATCTCGATACATAAAGCATTTTGTAGCTTCCTTTTCATTTTTTATGTTAGCCAATGTGATTTAGTTTATATGCCAAAATTTACCCTTTTTGAATTTTGCATTTATTTTTTATAATTTAAAAAATCAACAATTTTCTACCCCATTTAATATTAAGTGGGGATAAAATGGTTGATTTTCCAAATTATTAAAAATATATACAAAAAATAAAATAGTAAATTTTGATATGAACTAAATACATGTAGCCCACGTAAAAAATGAAAATTTTTAAAAACAAAAAATCTCAAAGATACCTTTATGTATTGTGTTGAGGTTTGTATATATGTATATATTGAATCATTGTCCATTTATGTGACATACATGTAAACGTATAGACATTAGATGGATATGAAAGACTTTGAGTGTGGCGACGTCATGTCACGAATCCTCTTTTCATCGGATAATTGTTTAGCAAACCTGTTAAGAAAAATCTAAAAAATGATTAATTGTGCTAAAATTTCAAAATAATGATAGGTGTGCAATCAGGCTTGTGTGCTAATTACCTCTTTAGGAATTCTTCATTAGTTCCCCCATTTTCAATGGGTTCGCATATGCCTCTCTCCAAGTTTGCTCTCGAAGCTGGTTTCTTGAGCAGGCCTTCACCAATCTTCACAAGGTTCTCTAAGTTCATCTTGGTAGCAACATCAAGGGAGGCTGCAAGTCCACTCAAGGAATCATCCTAGATTTCAAGAGCAGATCATCGTCAACCCCCCAAATCAACCCCCCAAATAAAAAAAAAGATCTTCATATATCACAATAACCATTTGTCTGGAATAATTTAAATAGTTTAAGACTCCCTTGCCTTTACCTGAATACGGATATAGTTTTTTTCTGAGTGTAGGGCCTGAAAAACTGTGGACAGATGGATGTCAACCATATGCGCACTCGCTTGAGTGAATACGTCCACCAATGGAGTTGATCCATTGCTGTGCAACCATCTCAGGATTCCCCATTTGCTTGCTTGAAGTGCACTGTATTTCTCCTCCTTCCTCGGTGAACCCGTTCCAAGGGAGATGACTAAATATCTACGATAATCATTTGTTTTGATTGGGAAGAAATCCCGATTGCCTTTGAATACTTCCTTTATAACTTCGCCCACGGCAACCAACGCCTGAAACCACAGTTTAAAGTAGAAATGATCAGTATCAAGAACTTATAAATATATCTGAATGTCCTAGAGGTCAATATGAAGAGATTTTTAACAAGCCATCAATACCGGGTTGTTAGCAGCAACACCGCCATCAATTAGATTGAATTCTCTCACTTTCCCTTCTGAATCTTTGTTTTCAAAGTGATGGGCAGGAAGATATGTGGGAGCAGCAGATGTACCAATGCAAATATCTGAAAGTAGCGCATCCAAGGAAGGCTTAGATTTTACCTGGAGAAGGAAAAAAATCACAAATTGAGATGGGTATCTACAATAAGTAGCCAAATTTTATTTCAATGAACTAAATATCACATTTGTTGATAAGAAGTACTTGAACAAAACCTCACGGCTTATCTTAAGACAGGGAAATAAGGAGTGGTTTGAAAGAGAAAAGATTTTTAGGACATTAAGAAGATGTCGATTCTGGGAAATGATAAACAATAACCTCATAAGTGGAGAAGATGGTAGGCTGGAGCTGCTTGATATCGAAAGTTGGAATTACTACATTCGTCAACGTGTCATGCAGCCTAGTCTTGCCAAGTCTTTCCCGAAGAAGTGCATGAAGGTATTTGCCATTGTATCTCGGCCCCAATAATGCTTTGAACATCTGTATCAGCTTGGAAAAAGGGCCGCTAATTGAAGAAAATAAGGAACATTAACTTAAGGTTCTAATTAATTAATTCATGCTTCCATTACAGAAGATAACTACAATCTATTTGCGGCTACACTTCCAAGTACCTGATTTGTGGGAAGATTTTAGGACAGTGATTTAGATAGAATGCTTTGATGTCCTGCGCTGCAAATAAAGGACGACCTTTTTCATTTGGTGTTGTTAACATTGCAGTCATAAGCCCCCCAGTGCTTGTCCCAGCAATTACATCAAAATAGTCCGCAATTCTTGCGTCCTCGCCATCCAGTACCTGCTCATTGATGAACACTTTCAAAGTTAGAACTCAGAAGTGCTTGCTTGTTACGTATGATCACATTTTTAGAAGTAAGTGCATACACACACACACACACACACATATATATATAGAGAGAGAGAGAGAGCATGATTGTTTCTTTATACTTGAAAAAAAATGATTTCTTAGACATAAAGGTTAGAACCTTAAATTGAGATATACCCAATTCGCATATAGCTAATGTATCTAAGCAGCTTGGAAGAAGCTCAATTAGCATCTGTGGGCAATTTTAATTTGGATTTATCTAAAATAAATCATAATCTCCTACCTGAAGTTGAGATTCCAAGAAGCTGAGGATGGTTGCAGGTATAATGCCTCTAATTCCTCCTCCATCAATGCTTAAGATGGTGATTAGATTTCCATAAGTTGGAGGCTGGATTGAAATCGTCCGTCGAATGATGCTTCCCAATGAGTGTGAGGTTTCCATTAGCAACAAGGTTGAGCTGCAGATGAGGAACAATTCATTACATGTATCCTTATTTATAGAGTTTAGTAGGCGATCAACGAAAGTAGTTTGAATCTTCATGAGCTAGAAGAATACAAGATGTTAATAATATTGTTAATCTTCAATTTCAGAAACGTTTTTGACTGATTCCTTTTTCTTATTGCAATGGCAGCATTACTGATCAGATATGCAGTAGTCAATGCACGCCACCGCGTATCATGATGGCGCACTATGATCCGATAATGCCAATAGGTTTGTAGTAGTGACATGAAGGAGCTTCATGTGGACTTGTAGGTGAGGATTTAATTAGGCCGTTAGGCAAGCTTGTTTTTGTTGAATAAGCGTGTCAGCCAACTTGCTGAAGGGTTTACATAAATTTTTTTTTTTTAAAAAAAAAAGCCCTTGCTGAAGGGAAGCTAATGAATTGTGGGATTATAATGCGGTTTAAAATAATCAGGTAAGCAGTATATATAGCTTTACCAAAACGTACTCTTCTAAAGAGCATTTGTGCTTGCACTGCTTGGTAAAGTACATTTTATGATTGTGTCACTGTTACATATATAGCTTGACGTTAGATTCTAAAATTATATTATGAATTAATCTGGTACAACCGAAGTGTCTCTGCACGCTGCAGGAATTTATTTGGTAGCCGATGGTTGCCAATTTGGATCCTTGGAATAGAATTTGCAGAGGATCAGTCTCTACCTACCAGTCAGGCGGCATGTACAAGGAATTTTTCAGGCACGAGTCAAATAGCTGAGCAACAGTAATATTATTGGTAACAAACACGCACGAAATTTAAAAATGCATTGAGGATATAAAAATTATTCTTCTTCCTCAAATGGACAAGCATACAAGGTGTAAAAAATAATAATAATAATAATAATCTAGAAAGAAGGAAAAGGTTGAAATCTGCTATCTGATTGGGTATGTTTCAAGAAATGGGCCGCCCACGGCTAGCTAGCTGCATTGTTCTCGGATCGTAAAAATACAAGAGTTCACAAATAATGAAGGATAAGAAGAATCCATGCAAAATTCTGACTGTTTCGCTAGTTTGTTATATTACACATCTTCTTTCCCCCTTCAGATAGGCCGCTTACTATGTTGATTAAGATTTTAACCTATCTCATGACGTAGCCCAAGTTTAAAATTAAATTAGGTAAATGTCGTGGACAATGAACAGTTTTCGCAAAGTGGAGAAAATGAATTTAGGCCCATCTGAACTAGGTTTACTTACGCTCGTCGCGTAAGAGGCGAAAAGCGTGTACGGCATGGACTGATGGGGTCAACGAAAAAGCGCCGCAGAAGCCGCAGAAGACGGGAATCCAGAGATGCCGTCCACTAGGTCTGGACTTTGACCTGTCCTCGTCTAAGCAGCCGAACAAGGGCTGACACAGCGACGGCCCTGCTACCCTTGCGCACGTGTAAATCTTACATCGCCGTGCGGCTTCTGCTTACTGATAATAGGTCAGCTCGCAGCTGGCCAGTGGCCACAGACCAATCAGCGGTCTTGCACTTGCGTCGGTTAACCATCAAACCGAGGTATTATTTTAACATTCGAACTAGTCATCGTGCAATTAAACAAAATAAGGAAGAGTCATTTGTAAAGTGTAAATCATGTTTAAGTTATCAGAAACGTATCAAGGGGGAAAAAATCCCCATGACGTGGACTTGGTACAGAGATTTTTGCCATGAGAAATGACTGTATAGCGTGGGAAGTGATAAAGAATATTAAAGATGATAGAGATCAGTTGTAGATTTGTGCCATGAGAAATAAGTGCATAGAGTGGGAAGTGATAAAGAACATTAAAGATGATAGAGATCAGTTGTAGATTTGAAAATTTCTTCTGAGTTCACAATTAATTTTCGGTTGCCCTTTTAATCAAAAATATATATATTTCGGTTGCCCATTGCATTGAGCAACAGTGAGACAGCTAGCTGATAATGTGTTTTGTTTAAAAGGCAGTGCTTTAATCAAATATTTTCCTATTTGGCTAAATTTAACGGTTAAATTAACATTTAATTTTATTTAATTAAAAAATAAAATTTATGTAAAACAAATATGTGCATTGGCCCAGATTGGGGCTCAAACCGGACAAGCTGCATCCTAAGCATTGAATTTAATTTCGAGGTTATCACACACACAAAGAGGTATGGGTTGGATTCCATGGAAACTTGCTAAAATAAACGTGTAGAAAAAAGAAATGAAATACCATTAATTAAGTTGAAGCTTGTACATGCATGAAATGCTTTGAAGATGCATGCATTTTCTAACGCTGACGCTGCAGGGAGCTGTAAGTGCATGAATTCCTCGTGTATTTCTGTCACATAATCATGCCACGTGTGTGGTGCTGGATGTAGAATGCTGATCCCGAAGGTGCTTTGGATTAGGGGCTGTGAGGACAAAAATTCCCGGGGAACCAAACAGATCAGCATCCTATAGCGAACGGATAGACCTATCTGGAAAATTGTGTGGATGAGGCAGCTGACGACAGAAGCGCCGGATACGATGGTGGTCGCTGGTCATAACGGTGGGCTTTAGTTTTTAGAGTACTTTTTGTTTGTTAATTTAATCCAAATAGAAAATTCATTAAATTCTATTAAGGCTATGGGCTGTCAATATTACGTTCTCTAAAGCGCTAATCCAAATAGTTTAAGAATTGAGGATAATGACTTTAATTAATTTACAACTTTGGAGCCGTTAGCACTCATGTAAAGAAATGAAAACCTTCATCCTTAATTATGACTTTATAACTAAAACTTCACATTCAAATGATTTTAAGTACTTTTATAGTTATAAAATCATATACTAATGTAAATTTTAGCTTTGAATAAACTAAATTTAAGTTATATTAAGGCTTGGGCATTTGTTGTTTTATAGGAGTGCTAACGATTTCTTTAATGAATCTTTAACGGCATAGGTATACGTAAAATCTTAAGCAAAATATGTTGGTATTTTAGAAATTTTAAAAATTCATGGGTATAAATGAAATTAGAAGTAAATTTCAGTGGTACACATAGAATTCACCTCTAAAAAGTCTGTCATAATTATGGAACTACCAATTTGCAGTTAAAGATAAATTTGCTCCATATGATCTTAATATTATTTACAATCAAAGAAACAACTGTATATAATATTATATTTGGGGAATTGGCTACGTTCATATGCAGCTATGATATTTGTTATATATATGTATATGTTTTTTAGCCAAACTGCATTAATAAGATAGTATAGTTACATTTAAAGCAATTAGTTGTATGTATTTAAAAGAAATTTGTTATAGTGAATAGTTTAAGAATAGAAAAAAGATTAATAACTTAGGACTTCGGATCATATATAAAAATTGAATGACATCAACACAATATTTACTACATATTATTCGCATACTATTTGTTATACATAACATGCTAATATCCTTACTGCACCTAAATTAGGGTATAGTGTAATGTATACTAGCATCGCTGTGTATTAGTGTACATGCATACACTAAAATATAGGTTCAAAGATTTCTTTTGCACACGAAAATTAAACCATATGCTGATATACGTACAATGAGAATCATGAAGGAAATGAATGAGTATGATTTCTACGTTGACAAGTCTTTAACAACTAGAATTTGACCTGCGTGCATGATCAAGAAGCATTTAGGATAATAACTTACACCCAACTCCCAATTAATTACGGTTCGACAATTGCCGTAAAACATCACATCCGCCTTATTTCCCACTAAAATGGAGGCTTAATTAATTTCTAATAGTTACAAGTTCACAAATTAAATTCTCCAGTAATATACAGTCTAGCATGTGCTAAGTAATTAATTTAACCATACTAAGTTTCAAATCGATAGAGTAACCTAAATAATTACTAATCGAGGCCTCACTGCATGCTTTAATTAAATTTTTTCAACCATAATAAGTTGCAAGTTCATGTCAGCACCAAGTTACCTAACCTGTCACCACCAAAACGTCCTAGAGACGAGGGCAAATAAGTAGGAACCTTTCAATGTCTTCCCTTTATTTCAACAAAGAGGTACTTTTTTGGACTTATTATAAGTACAAATTAATCCGCTTGCATGCAGCCTGCAACTTTGAAAAATCATTGTCAAGAACTTGGCAACTTGCGCCGTTCTTTCCCAGCAGACGGAGATCTTTTCCCCTTCTTCCATTTCTCTGACAAAGCCTCTATAAATACCCCTTCATGCAAACCTTTCAGAGACAATTCTCTTTCTTCCATATTTTCTCCAAGTTTTCTTGTTTGCTTGATTATTCGAGCCCGCAACCTTCCCAGATTTTCTTGTTTCTCAAACGTTTCTTAGTAAAATTACTAGTTATCTCCAAACCCTGATGGAACAAGCACCCATTGTCAACCAAAACCAACCCCCATCTTCTGGAAAACTAGTTACCATTCTCTCTATTGATGGTGGTGGAATCAGGGGACTGATTCCAGCTACCATTTTAACCTTCCTAGAGTCCCAGCTTCAAGTAAGTTATATTATGAGCTTAAACCAAGAATCAGAAAGATTTATAGCTAATTTCAATTAAGAATAACAAAATATCCTGCTATATATTCATTTTTTCGAGAATTAAAAGTATAATGTGTTTGTGACGCATGCAGGAGTTGGATGGAGAAGATGCAAGACTTGCAGATTACTTTGATGTGGTTGCGGGGACCAGTACGGGCGGCCTTATTACTGCCATGCTAACTGCACCAGACATGAACAACCGCCCTTTGTTTGCTGCCAAAGATGTCAGGGATTTCTACCTCCAGCATGGTCCTAAAATATTCCCACAAAATAGGTATATATTATATAAATAATAATTAATAGTTTCACTTATAAATAAATATTAAAATTGCTAACAAGCAAGCTCTCTACCAATATATAATCATTATTATTTACAATCTCAGAGGTCCATTTCGTTCCGCTGCAAAGGTTCTCAAAGCAATATCAGGACCCAGATACGATGGCAAGTATCTTCACAACATAATCAGAGAAAGGCTAGGAAACACACTCTTGCACCGAACCCTGACAAACATTGTTATTCCAACCTTTGACATAAAAAGGCTCCAGCCTACAATCTTCTCAAACTATCAGGTACTTCAAAATCTTAATTAATTTCTTTTGATTACCAAGATGATATATGCATGTAGCAAGGATTTAAAATATTTGGTCATCTTAATTTCTTCAAGCTAGATAATTTTTTGGCTCTTAATTTCCACAGATAAAACCAAAACCATACTTGGACGCAGAACTCGCAGATATCTGCATTGCTACATCTGCAGCCCCAACTTACCTTCCAGCTCACCAGTTTGAAACCAAAGATCCTCAAGGGGTCATCAAGGAATTTAATCTTATCGATGGTGGGGTTGCTGCTAATAATCCGGTAAGCTAGGTAGTCTTAGAACTATCAGATCCTTGTTAATTATCTTCACTTCAATTCTACTGCTTGCTATGTATGAATACTTGTTATTAGTAGCTTGGAAGTTAATTAACCGCGTGTTGTTTCAGACGCTTGTGGCAATGGGTGAAGTTACGAAGCAAGTTTTCAACAAAAATCCAGATTTCTTCCCAATCAAGCCCATGGACTACGACAAATTTCTAGTCATTTCACTTGGAACAGGTGCATCAAAGACGACTGGGAGATACGATGCAACTCGAGCAAGCAAGTGGGGTGTCCTTGGATGGTTGCTTAGTGGAGGTTCCACTCCATTGATAGATGTTTTCACCCAAGCAAGCGCGGATATCGTCGACATCCACATCTCAGTCCTCTTTCAAGCCCTCCATTCAGAATCCAACTATCTTCGCATTCAAGTACGCACATATACACTTTCATCATTAGAAAAAAATAAGCATATGTACATCCATAAAAAAAAGAGTAAGCATATATATATATGCGAGAAAAAGAAATATATTACTTTAATTAAATTTCTCTAGCTCTATATTAATTAATTGACTCCGCTGCAATGATGTAGGATGATACATTAAGCGGGACTGTCACGTCTGTTGATGTATCAACCAAAGAGAATTTAGAAAATCTTGTGCGGATAGGACAAGGGTTGTTGATGAAGCCAATTTCAAGGGTAAACTTGGAGAATGGCATCTTTGAACCGGTCACAAACGAAGGCACGAACGAACAAGTGCTCAAAAGGTATATCTGTGAAAACTTACCCCAATTAACCATTTTAATCCTAGTTCATTAGCTAACGATGTACATCTTTTATGATATCTTATAGGTTCGCCAAACGTCTTTCGGATGAAAAGAAGCTCCGCGAATTAAAATACCCTCACGCCAGGCCACGCAAATCCGATCGTATTAACTAATATCAAGCTAGCTGCTGACTTGTGAAATCGTAAAATATTATTGCAACTCTTGCATGTATAGAATAACTGCTGCTCAAATTCACTATGTAGGGCGTATTTGTTTGAAATGTTCAGTACCAATAAAGGGCGAGCCTGCCACTGAAATGTTCTTCGTTGATTTTCGTTGCCCACTTAATTTCTTGTTAATTCGTGCGGTATGGACGGCCACCCACCGTCCAAAAGGATGGCCCACCAACTTCTACGTACATAGCTATCTATGTAAGCCTGTCACTGCATTTTCAACCGTCCATTTTAATTCACTAGCTAGTACAACGATTCGAAAGTGGCCTATTTCCTATGGGATGTGGAATGGTCTTGCGGACTACACGTAAAAAGATACCTTTTAGGCTTGGGTTTATCCACTCTTTGAGCATCGTCGGAACGCACGTGTCTCGTCAACTTGCACGGAATTCAATTTAAAAAATATGGTACATCCCAGAGAAACCAAAAACATGGTACAACTCATTAATATATATACATTGGGTACAACCTTAAATTAATATATATATATATATATGAGATCTCGTCAGATGGATGGGATATGATCGTGTGCAGTCGGACTGCACCGTAATTACGGTGCAGTCCGCTGTAAAATGGACCCCACGTATATTAGATTGTAATGAAACTTTATACACTCATTTATCCATATATAAATCATACTTTAGACGGTTTAGATGTTGAAAAAACCACTTTAAACTTGATATTTACATTAAACTATTTTATTACGTTGATTTTGCTCCATTTTAAGATCGAGACTACACACATGTTGGATTTGGATGAAAATTGGTATGATAATAAAGTGAACAATTATAAATACAATGGGTGGGGTGGATTTATGAGAAATGATCAGGTGGGCCCCACAGTGCATGGACTGCACGGTGCAGTCGCATGCACTGGATCATTTCCCTCAGATGGATTACCTTAAATTAATATATATATATATATATATGACATCTCATCAGATGGATTGCCGGATAACTATAGTGCAGTCCGTTGCAAAATAAGCCGTATACATATTAAAATATAATAATATTTTATACAATCATTTATTCATATAAATTTAATCATAATTTAAACGGTTTAGATGTAAAAAATGCAACTTTAAACTTGATATTTATATAAAAATATTTTATTACGTTGATTTTGTACCATTTTAAGATAAGGCGCGTACACATGTTGGATTTGGATGAAAATTATATATTACATTGATTTTATACAAAATGAAACATGTACACATGTTGGATTTTGATAAAAATTATTTTATTATGTTGATTTTGTACCATTTTAAGATGAGACACGTACACATGTTGGATTTGAATGAAAATTAATATGTTATTGAAATAAATAATTCTAAATACAATAAATAGGATAAATGTTAATTTTAATACTTGTGGGATCCATTTTTGGGCAGACTGCTCCTGCAATATCTCTATTGGATTACTTTCCAATATGTATATAGATATGGTACAATCTTTTGGGATTTTGTTTATTTATTTAATTAACTTTTTTAACATGGAAAGAACACTAGTACATACATGGCCCGAATACACGTGTGAAATGTTTTGGTTTTGGTTGGGACCGTGTATCAACCCTCCATCCTCATCAAAACCCGTTCATTACTTAGAAGGGATAAAGATGTGAGACAGAAGTGTACTAGAAATTCAAAAAGTTATAGTATAAATGAAAAAATTATATAGAAAATGATAAATAAAATAAGAAAAGTAAGTTATTACTTTTTAGAGAATGAGAGACCTCACTCCGCCCACATCTCATCTAAAATCTGAGCCACAAGAGAAAAAAATTTGGAGCAGCATATTGAATTGTCCTAAACTCTAGATCATAAGTCAACTGCATGCCTGCCGTCTATATTATAAGGTTGAATTACTTTTTAGGCTCTGCCTGTGTTAAGGTTGAAATTACGAGCCTTATTTTTACTTTTTTCAAAAGAAAACCTTAGAGATCATATATAAATGTCCAAAAGATAAGTTCTAATATGAGACACGAAAGTAGATCGACTACAATGACAGTGGTAAGCAAATGTCGCTGGTGATGCTGTATGCCTGTATGTATGGTATCGATATGCCCAGGTGCTTTCGGTCATATATATACATGGTTAAAGGGCATACACTACTATATATAAATGAGGGAGTAAAAAATGATTAAATTTGTTAACAAATATATTAAAATATGTACAATATTTTATAATATCATTTATTTGTAAAAGATTAGTATTTTAGATTTAGATTTTAAAACATAATATTTAAAATTAATATTTAAATCAATAATTTGTTATGTTGATTTTGTAACTTTTTAGATGAAGACTGTACATATATCTAATGTGAATGAAACTTAATCTGCTGCTTTAGTTAATAATAAAACTTAGAGTTAAGACTAAAATTAAAATTTTAAGATTTACAAATAAACTTAGTGTCCAAGTAAACCGGAGGATACACCCCAGTTTGCTTTGATCTACCGCTATCAAAAGACTCAACCCATTAATGTGATGTATGTCCATCTCATGCTTTTTGAGCAAAGTAAATGCAACTGGGTGCATTTCACCTATTTTTATTTTTTTAAATTTTTATAAATTATAAAAATGTCACCAATTTTTAAAAATCAAAAAAATTTAAAATATCTAAAAATAGTAAATATTGATACGTATATTAAATACACCTAGATTAACAGTTATATAGAAAATTTTCAAAAAAATATATAAATAAATAGATTTTTGCACCCGGGTACACTAGATCTGGACTCTTAGTTTTCACCCCTTTTGTAATAGATAGATCATAAGATGGAGGACGTTTTAATGCATTGACGGCTAAAACTTCTATCTTTAATATTTTTGAGATTTTTTTATAAAACTCTTAATATAGATATATTTAATATATAAACTAAGTTTTAACATTTTTGAAAATATGTATATATATTTTTTAATTTTTAAAAATAGGGGGTTTTTAGTAGTTTTAAATGACTAAAATACCCTTATTTTCAAAAATAAAAAATATATGTACACGTTTTTTAAAAAAAATTTAAAAAACTTAGTACATGAGTTAAATATATCTTTCATCAAAAAATTTAAATACATCTAAATTAAAAAATTTATAAAAAAATCTCAAAAAAATATTAACAAATAAAATTTCTAGCTAGATACATTGAAATTTTGATTGCATTGATAGTTGCATGATGTGTTTGCCCCAAATAGTAGACTTAATGGTTGAAATCATTTTCAATACCCCAAAAGCGATATCTAATAGCAATTATCCCAACCATGTCACAAATTTCAAATTCTTCAAGAGATCTTGTTGGTAAGACAAGAAAGATAAGTTAGCTTTAGGAATACAACTTCGGTTGACTAGGTCTAGTTCAGGTCGAACTTATCTTTATTCTATTTTCAAAAACTTCTACTCTACCATATTTTAGGTCAAGTCAGTTTTAGATATACCTTACCCTATTTTTTAAAGTCGGTTCGATTTAGGTTCGATTTCAAATTAGTTTTCATATTATATTTAAAAATCGTAATTTTACTATAAATTTTACTTAAAAATTTATAATCAATATGAAAATAATTTTGTTTTAAAATGTATTTATTAGATATACTAAATAATAGATAAATTAAACAAGTTTTTATATTTTAAACTATATATTTTTGTCTTCAAAAATAATATTTGTCATAAAAGAGATATTGAATATATATATATATATATATATTAGTAATTTGGGTCGATTCCAGATATTCAAACCTTAGAACCTATCTGCCATAATTACACCCAATATATTATTATGTTTATCCATGTGTACCTGCAGCTTTGCACCCTTACTTAGCTTTTTTTTTTTTTTTTGGATAGAAGGTGTTTGTCTATTTACTCAAAGAATCATTACAAAGAAGTCTTTTGAATGAAAAGAGATGGATTTCCCCGCCAACATCTTACATATCACCACGTGTTAAGTGCAGGAAACATGGTTGCTAATATCTTAGCTGACAAGGCACCGTTGCTTGGCTTTAGTACTGAATAGTCTTTGAATTTACAACTGAGGCTGTTCAACCACATTCCATTAAGACGCATGCGCTCGTAATTATAAAAAATTAGTACTAATGACTATTTTAAACAAATGTCATTACGGTGCCGGCATCTAACCACATGTTCTCCATGTCTGCAAGGACCGGAGGCTAGTCCCCCTATTCATTCATTGAACAGCATCATCCATTTTGTTGAGTTTCTTAGGCAACCCATAATCCCTAAAGTACAAAACAACTTGTATTGAATTATGAACATGGTTGTAGATTTAAATTCATCAAACAACTTCACTTGGGCGGCCCACCAACTTGATGAAGTGAAATCCATTCTGTCAAATGTATCTACAATTCTTTTTTTATGTAATAGACTAAGCTTCATCAAATCAAATACTTTATACATTCACGTCTTAAAAAAATTTAAAACCTAGTAAAGTTTTCCAATTTATGTAACTTTAAAAGTTGTTCGTATAATATCCACATAGTTTAAAGGGTTCCGGCTTACCTTATTGATTGATGAAAAAGTTAATTCATTCATTATATTTAATATCATATATTTATTTAGAAAATTAAGTTTCATCAAAATGAAATATGAGATGGAGCTGCGTTTATTTTGAAAAAAATATATTCATATGTAAATTAAGAAAAATATTTAAATTCATTCAGATATGTATTAGAATATAATAATATTTTATTAGATTATTTACTCACATAGTAATGATATTTTAAATTATTTAAATGTTGAAAATACTACTTTAAAATTAATATTTAACAATAAATTATTTTATTACATTGATTTTATATATTTATAGATAGGGCCTATATACAATAGTACTAGACAAATAAAAAGATTTTTATGATGATATAAATTATATTAATACAATAGACAAAGTAAATTTTTCATTAGTCATTAAGATATCGAAAATAAAGACGATTATCTAAAAGAGAGATTTCATAAAAACAAAGCCCGAGCTTAAAATTTCTTCCTATTGATAAATTATTCAATAGATTATTATAACATTAAAATGCACTTAGGGATAGATATAAGTCATTTTTTATATTATTATGTTATTCAAGTAGGCACACTCACTGGACACTGATTAAAGTAACTTTTGATGCCATAATAAAATAATAAAGTGAAATAAAATGATTAGATTAATTAGTCAATGGGTTTCGTAAAAAATGGAACCCATGGTCTTTCGAGATACGCATTTTCATTTTTCAGCGATCTCTTCCCCGAGGGTACCAATCTGCTTGCGAACATCGTCGCCCGCAATCCAATAATATCTATTCAGGAACAGTATTGCGCGATTGGCATGACTCTGGTTGCATATCAAAATTTTATGGCACATGTGCTTGGGTGGGAACTGGTGCCGATGTGCATGGATGATAACTAATTAAAAAAATGATATTTTAATTTTTTTAAATCTCACCTTACATGGATTTTAAAATATAATTGAGATTGTTCATAATAAAAATCGTATAAATCAAATGGCGTCATTTAACAAATTGTTAATATAAGAATCTTAATGTCCTATACATTTTAAGTTAAAATATAATTAACATTATTTTATATAATCTGAAATATTAAATATATGTATTTTAACGAAATGAATCTAAAAAAAATTCTACATTGTTAAAAATATTATTATATGTCATTTTCTATGTTTAAATATATAACTTTTACTTATTTAAGATAATATTAGCATCTATTTACATAATTGTTATTATGAACTGTTAAATTATATTTTAAATATAATAATGGGAAGCATTTTTTTTTATTAGGCCACACACATAACAGTGGGAACCACGGAAGCTGTTCCCACATAGCCCACGTTTCTTTTTTCTTTTTCTTTTTTCTCTGCCAAATGAGGTTTGTACGTGTAGCTTTGCCAGAGTAGCAGTAAGTAGAAGAAGGATTTTATAAACCGTTAGAAGCTTCCGAAAATATGAAAGATATGGCATCCATTTTCTGACCCCCGCGTAGCTGGCTAGAGAGAGTGCTACTCTTTTGCACGGAACCTGAAAAGTTGATGCTTCTGGGATTCCCAATCGGGGTGAACTTGGGTAGGGTTGTGAGACACGGTCCATATTAGAATTAAATATAAGATTAGCTCGTAAGCTATTGTAAATTATACTATTTGAGCTGGTATAATGCATATTATTAATAAAAAAAATTAACAATTTTGTAATTAAAATATAGCATGTGTATGTTAAAGTGAATGAAGTTTGAAAAGTTGCCTAAAAATAAAAGAAATATCATAAGATTTGTTTCATAATTACTTAACAATTGAGTTATGAGGCTTATAATATATAAAATTGATGCTTTTGAAGTCTATAATATTGTACAAAAATAATTAAATTGAAATAATATAAGATGGAAAGAAAATGAGTTATCTATCACACCATGTAACTAAGCAAATATATATATTTTATGCACTTCCTATAACTTTGAAAACTCATATCAAGCAGTTTGAAACATCATCTGAAGGTGTATGATATGTCAAATTGAAGATTTTGAAGTCAAGAATAAAAAAATCACATCAATCCAATTTAAAATGAAATAGATATGAAGAAACTAGTGGACTGATGTCCAGAAAATGCAAAAATAATGGGAAAAGAGAAAATTATGAAATAAATTAAAACTATTATTAAATAATTATATTTTGAGCTGTAATTTTTACATGATATAGATACTTTTGTTAGAAATCCATCGGTATATAACACATTATAGGTTATTTGGAAAATATTGATGAAACAAATCCAAAACAATCAATATCATTAAGGGATTGAAGGTTATTAGTCATCCATATATGTGGAATCAATTGTTAAATTTTGATTTCGTGAATTTAGACATATCAAATTTTATAATGGATGGATCAGATCATGCATATCATTCATTAGTTAAGTCATGTGAAGAGCTGAAAAGAGCCTTCTGGAGCAAGCTACAAGTGATGTTCTGTTAGACTGCAATTGGACCAAAATCTCAGCAAATCAGAGTTAGGTTCCAGAAAACTTTGGGCAAAAATGGTGCCAAGGTATCCATTTAAGGTTGCTAGAGATGTCTAAGGCAGCAAAGGGACGTGTTCATCATATATGCTTAGGGATTTAAGATTGTGAATCAAGTCATCTGCAAACAGAGTTTCAACAAAAGTGTAGAACTTGGGAGAAGAAAAAAAGGCTGGATCAAGTACGATTTGTGAATTAAATACGTAAGTAGTAGTGTTTTTTTAAAGGTTTTGAAGTTTTCTTTTAGATCTATATGTTGGATCATAAAAAAGAATAGGAAATCAAAGACATTTGAATGGATCTTTCATAGGTTTGTAAATTGAAATTTCAGAACATGATTTTAGAGGTAGTTTAGTAAAACAAATTTTCTCTCGAATGGAAACCAAAATTGATGATCAAATAGTTAAAATTTAATAGGAGAACAAGTTCTACAACTTTAACATTGAACATTCGAGCTAAAACTAATGATTAAATGGTCAAATATGCATTGCGAACAGGTGCTATTCTTGCCTAAATTTCTATTGAGGCATAGATGTTAAAAAGGGTGATGAGTTATTGAATAATTTCTTGGATAATGATGACCTAATGATGGGAAAAGCATAAATATGATGTAAACATAATGTATAATATGATTTATGAGCTGGATATGATATAGATTGCATAATATATGAAAATATCAAATTCAATTCATATATGTACTACAACCATGCTACTTATAGTAGTTCTCTAATTTCGAATGATCAAACAGCTATAATTTGGCCTGAAATTTGGGTCACCTGTAGCCTACTATGTGAAGTATGTATACCTATTGTTAGTTTTAAAAAATCAAGCTTCATGATATTTAGTTTTAAGAGATCAATCTACTATGATCAAAGGGATAGCTAAATCAAGTTTTCTTTAGAACATATAGTTAAATACCTATATAAAAATGAAAATTTTAAAAGAACTATTGAAAATATTAATTTGAAAGCTATATATAGCTAATATAAGCTGTTTGTGGCATTAAATAAGAAATAAATAGCTGATTTCAAACAATCCTTGTCAGAATAAAAATTTCAGATTCAAGTAACCTACTTTAAGGATGTGAATGACCCATTAGACAATTATCAAATTGCATAAAAATTTATAGACATATAGTATAATGATCCAAGAATAAGATCCAACTAATAGATTACTAAATTACATTCAATAAACAAATCAAAAATAGACCTAAACTTGCTGAAAACTAGACTGCACTGTGTAGGTCACAGTTTTGGTATTTTGGGAACTTGAGCATATAAAATGCCCTAAAAATCCTATAAATTGGCAGAGACATATATAAACATGTATATATTGATTCTATAAAAGTTTTTACATTGAATTATATGGAAAAATATTGAGAAAAATGTTTAAAAACTCCACTGCTACATAATGATGTACTCTAATCAACCCAGTTTTGATAATTTCGAATAAATAGGTAAATGATGTCCAAAATTTATGGAACTTAGGTGTTTAGAAGTTGGATATATCTATTTTTAAAGGGCAGGAATTTTATTTCAAAATTCATTAAAAGATAGAAGCAATTTGGCCCGAAATAGGGCTGCCTAAACATGCAATGAGAAAAGTCAAATTTGAACCGAAATTAAGCTCACTATTTGACCCACTAAACTAAGTCAAATTCCAATGAAATTTTGCAGATATATATTCCTACATATGAACTAGAAATCCTCAAATTTTCATAGCAATTGGAGTTTCCACAGTTTCCCAAATAGTAATATCAAGAAGGACCCAAAAACATGAAATTTCAAATGTGAAAATTGGAATTTTAGAATTTAAAGCAATTATATGCATTGATTTTGACCTTTATAGGTTTGAACATGCTTAATTATATAATATGAATGATTTAACAAACTTTGCGTCTATTTCGTATTCCCTAGCTTGTCCCTTACAATGGCATGAAGATACTTGCCATTGTATTTTGGTCCTGATATTTCTTTCAGCATCACTACAGAAGAAGAAAATGGCCCACTGATGGAAGGAAGAAAATAGAGACTGTGAGCGGCAACAGTACAATCCTTGAAGATAAACTAGGAAAAAAAAACTCAATTACTATGATCTAATGTTGCGAATGGTACCAAGTACCAGTATTGTGGAAACATTTTTGGCAAATGGTCGATGAAGAACGCCTTGATATCTTTGGCTATATACAATGGACGGTTGCTCTCATCGGGTACAGTTAACATGGCAGTCATTAGGCCACCAGTGTTTGTTCCACTGATCAAATCGAAATAGTACGCCAGTCTTCTCAAGAATTATAATTAATCCAGTGTCAGTATATATTATTCATATGCCAACTGATCATTTCGAACAGGTCAAAAAATGTATTTTTTTATTTTTTTGAAAATTTTTTATAATCATGTTAACTAGTATATTTAATTTATAAACTAAGTTTTACTATTTTTGGATATATATTTTTTTTTTTGTATTTTTAAATATAGGGGTATCTAAGTCATTTTAAATTAGTATTTAAAAATTCAAAGTAAATATATATACAAAAATGGTAAATTTTAGTTTGTAAATTAAATATAATTATATTAACATATTTATAAAAAATTCAAAAAATAATAATTACATGTTTGGACTGGTCTAAAATTACCGGAATCGGTTTGAAAAGATCACTACTCTTAGTCATATATACGTAAGACATAATTAAACATATCGATTAAAGGCCTATTAGCTCGAATGGCTTCTTCAGAGAATTTGAAGTCCCTGAATTTGCTCTACCTGAAGTTGTAACTCCAAGAAGGTTAGTATGGTTCCTGGGATTATTCCTCTGACACCACCTCCATCAATGCTCAAAATGGTGATTAAGTTGCTGTAAATTGGTGGTTGGCTCGATGAAGTTCCTTCCATGACAGTAACAAACAGGGCTCGAGTTTGATATTTGCTTGGAAAAATAAAGGGATTGAGGAGAGCCAAAAATGCTGCTGGGGTGGGGATCCTGAAAGTTGAATTGTGGAGGTGATGGTTCACATAACAAGTATTTATATAGCTTAATTTGAGTTTATGAAGGAAATCAATTGTCAATGCACAAAAAAATTCAACGCGGAAACATGCAATACCTCAAAATCTATTTGCTAATTCCCCAGTTATGATTCTCAGCACTTCTCCATTGGATTATTTAGTGTCTCAAAATCCATGGGAATGTTATCTGATTGGTTGGGCAAGGTTCCATGAGATGGGTTCAATGGTTATAGAAATGAATAGATTGCAGAGAATACTACTGTAATAGCCATCGTCATTCGGCGCCGTTTTTATTTTGTTTTATTAGGCACCGTTATGGAAATTGTTTTATTAGGCACCGTTATGGAAACGGTGGAATTATGGGTCATGCGCGTTCAATTAACCCAGCTGAATAAGTATAAAAGACGCGTAGACGAGAGATGGGTTTTCGCGGAAGAGAAATCACGCAGAGACAGAGAGACAGAGAGACAGAGAGACGAAGGAAGGAAAGGATTTTGAAGGTAAGCTGCGTCGAACCATTTTCTCTGTTAATCTCATTCATTCTATGTTATACGCAAGTTATTTCATAGATCTAAACCATTCACGACAATTCTAGCATGACTAATTAGTCACAGGAGTATTATTGAAATGTTTAATGTTGAAATTTTACTTATTTAAATGAGAAGTACCAAATAAAGGGTATGAAATGATATATGATGAAATAAACACACTTCTGAGCATAATTAGATAATTGTGACCGTACAATAATAAGATAATTATATGATTAGCTTGTCTGCAAAATTTCAGATTGATCAGACTTATAGATTTTTAGATATAGCAAATTTAGACATAATATAGAGTGGTAAATATGTATTTTAAGAGAAAAACACAAAAAAATAATTACAGGAAAATATAGATGCAAAAAGAATAATCTGAACCATTACAAACATTATTTGAGATATTTTACAGTATATGTGATGAATTAATTCTGTAAAAATTTAGTTTATATGGTTATTTTAAGTGATATTTAATATTAACCTTTTATTAAACCCTTTATATTAAATCTGATGATAGAGATGTCATTTTGAAAAATGGACCGTCCAGATTATAAAACATAATTTTATAAGCTTACCCTTAAAATTTCAGTACAAACAGATATGTATATTGAGAGATATAAGCCATTTTATTTGGAAAATATGGACCGTTGAAAATAAACAAATAAATGAATAAGCTTCTGGACTAGTGGGCTAAGCCCATCTTAACAGGCCCAGTGAGTCAGAAGCCCATAAACCAAGCTTAAGCCCACAGAAACGAAAGCCCACTTAAACAGAACCAGCCCACTATCCAGTCTGGCCCAACTTCCAACAAAGGATCCAGCCCATTAGCCTGGCCCACTATTCCGGCCCGCCAGCAGCAGCCACCGGCGGCCATTCGCCGGCGCCGGCGACCGGCCGGCCGGCGGCGAGAAAAAAAAAAAAAAAAAACTGAAAAAAATTACAGAAAATTATGAAAAATACCAAGAAAATTAAATTCAATATTTAGAAGCTTAAATGAGTTTAAAATTATAAAAATATGAGAAAAATTAAAGGAAAATATCTAAAGAAGTATAAGTCCAAATTTATTTTACATATAAAAAATAAAGTTGTTTAAAGTGAATTAATATAAGAATAAATAGAAGAAAATAGGATTTTGACCGATTAAAATTATGAGAAATTTTGAGAAAGTTATAAATGGAATTTTAAATAATATTTGTGAAAATCAAAGTGAAATAATAAACATATTGTGATGAAAATTAGGAAAAGAGACTTGAGGCTACTACAAAAAATTGGAAAAAGAGAATTTTTAAAGTCTACTCAGAGGTAAGTAAACTTTTACCAAAGCATGTTTTTGAAAATATTATGTGAATATTATGATTTGCTATGAAATGTGATTATTTATTTCTTTCAAATTTGTTTATTCAAAAATGAGCATTATTATTTCAAACTCATGTTTAGTAGTGAATTTAAGTGGTGCATCAATTAAAAATTCATGAGTATGATGCATAATTGCATATTTGGGTTTGCTAAGGAGTAAAGTAGTATGGTAGTACCTGGGTAGCGACCTCAGGACTACCAAAGGAGATGATTTAGCTCACGAATGTGTAGCACGGCTGCACGCGAGCACAAGTAGATGGCAATACCCCCAGTACGAATGCATGATTTAAAATTGACATATCTGTGCACATTTATCAAGATGTTTTTTTTTTATTACAGTTTATTGTGCATAAAAGACAGTATAGATATTGTATTTGTAAAAAAATATATATATGATTGAAAATGAATTTTTTAAAAAAATACATGTTTACTTACTGAGCTTTCAGCTCACATAATTTTGTTTTCAGTGGAAAAACAGGGATACAATGCTATACTAGAGCCTTTATCAACATGGGGAAAAGGCGAACCTAGTAGAGGAAAAGACAAAGAAGTTTAGAATTTTATTGAAATTTCCTTATAATGCATGGTTATTTTGATTTTAGACATTGAAAATTGTATATTAACTCCTTAAGGAGCAAACTTGAGATGTAATAGTTAAAATGTTTATGATTTTGCACCTTGGTATCTATTTCCATCTTGGGAGATCTTATTTTAGCCTTGACATAGTAGACCCCATTCCCAACACCCTAAGGGTGGGGTGTTACAACTACAGCTGGCCTAAAAGGCGTCCACTTGTGGGATTTGTCCTTGATATATCTGCGGTGGATCACTGGATTTATAGTTCGTTGTTAACTAAATAGGAAAGGAGCTACAAAATTCTCTGACGTGATTGGATGTTGGTTCTACCTGCCAGAGTCCATGGGGTATCATCAGTTATCTCTCTCTTTTGTACTTTCTTCAATCATTAGATTTTCACATGGATATAGACCTGTGATGTCTGGGGATTACTTAAGCAATTCCAATTGTTACTTAAAAGGCCCAAACTTTGTCACGTCAGGGAAAGGTGGATATATTTACTACATCCATGTAGTGTGATAGGTTTTTCTTCTCTTTCCATCTTTGCCCTTCACGTGATTCGACTGAAACCTGAATAGATCTTCGACGTATTGTTATTAATTAACCACATTCATCAATTTCAATTGTGTAGCCCATATTCCCTGCAGTGAATACCTCATCAATCAAAAATTATAAATAGTTCTTTCATAATTTAACCGTAATTATAAATTAGCGGCGTGAGCATATTGCAAATATATGTAAATTCTGTTAGTATATTTCAAAATTTCTTAAATTTATTTTTGATGCAAACCAGTAGACCCACCTTATATTTCATGTGGTCGAATATTATGTTTTTTTGAAAATTTTAATAATTCTTAAATTTTATTAAAAATAAAAAAAATATGCCGACCAAGCATTTCAGACGATTATATATTTATATACGGAGTTGTTGTTGCCACTTGCCAAGACTGAGACCATGAGTGTATGGGGCGTGATGTATTCAACTCAAAATCAGATGGACTTCTTCTTTGATTTGTTGGGAATCTGTCCAGAGAAAAGTGCGCGTGTTGCCATCGGATATTAATATATGGGAGTGGGTGCCCTTATTACTGCTGTGGACGCCTCTCCAATTATAGATTTTCTTTTGTTTCCGTTTTGATGATCACACTGTTGGAAGTTAAACTTAATTTAATTTTGGGTTATTATGTTTTCATGCATCTAGTGTAATACATGAATGTAATAAGTGATTAGTACATGCATAAATACATGCACTTAGTGATAAACATGCACTTAGTTAATTTCATTCATGCATAAATACATGCACTTAGTGATAAACATGCACTTAGTTAATTTCATTCATGCATAAATACATGTACCTAGTGATAAGCATGCACCTAGTTAATTTCATTCATACATAGATATTTATGATGTTCATTAATATTGTGTGGAAAAGAAGCATCACTTCTAGTATAAATAGATATGAAGATGTTCATTTGAGAGAGAGGGTGTAAGAAAGAAAAAAAACAAAGATTTCAATAAGAAAATAGAAGTCAATTTCTCCTCTATTTCTTTGTGCTTTTTCTCCAACAAATTGGTATCAAAGCCTATGGCTATGAATAATGTTCCTTTTCAGTTTCCAAGGCTTACAAAAGAAAATTTTGACAGTTGGTCGATTCGAATGAAGGCAATACTTGGCTCACAAGATGCTTGGGAGATCGTCGAGAATGGGCATGAGGAACCTGAAAGCGAAACAACATTAAACCAAGCACAAAAGGATGCATTGCAGAAATTCAGAAAGAAATATCATCAAGCTCTCACTCTTCTTCATCAAGGATTAGATGACGATATGTTTGTGAAAGAGGCAAATGCATCCACCTCAAAGGAGGCATGGGAGATTCTTCAAACAACTTATAGAGGTATTGAAAAGGTTAAAAATGTACGTCTTCAAACATTGAGAAGTGAGTTTGAAACTCTTAGTATGAAAGAATCTGAGTTAATTTCAGAATATTATACAAGAACTTTGGCTATTGTGAATCAAATGAAAAGAAATGGTGAAAAAATTAAAGATATTCAAATAATTGAGAAGGTTCTCCGTTCTTTGGAACCAAGATTTGAACATATTGTGGTGGCTATTGAGGAATCAAAGGACTTAACATCTATGACTATTGATGAGTTGATTGGCTCTTTACAAGTTCATGAAGAAAGAATGAAACGAAACAAATCTGAAGCTTCAGAGAAAGTCTTGCAGACAAAAACCTCTCTTAATAACAAAGAGCATTCTATGGGACATGGCTATGGTTTCAAAAATCAAAGAGGCAGAGGTCGTGGTCGTGGTCGTGGAGGAAGAAGAGGAGATTCTAGAAACTTCACTAATGAAGGAAATCAAAATTTTGAAAGAACACAAAGAGGACGTGGAAGAGGAGTCAGAGGAGGAAGAACAAATAGTGAGAAAAGGTATGACAAATCTCAAATTGAATGCTTCATTTGTCACAAATATGGTCATTATGCAGCTGAATGCAAATCTCAAGTAGAATGCTACAAATGCCATAAGTATGGACATTATGCTTCTGAATGTCGAAATCCACCTCAAGAAAAAGCTAATTTTATTGAAGATAAAGAAACAGATATTGAACCCACTTTGTTGCTGACTCTAAAAGAAGATGAAAAAGATGATAAAAGCATTTGGTACCTTGATAATGCTGCAAGTAATCACATGTGCGGTGACAAAACAAAATTCATAGAACTTGATGAGAAGGTTTTGGGCAGTGTTACTTTTGGAGATTCATCCAAAATTCAAATCAAAGGAAAAGGAAATATTCTCATTCAGTTGAAGAATGGAGAACACAAGATTATTTTTTATGTTTATTTTGTGCCTAACTTAAAAAGTAACATTCTCAGCTTGGGACAACTTATAGAAAAAGGTTATGAAGTTTATATGAAAGATTGTCATCTGATATTGAGAGATAAGCATGGAAACTTGGTTGCAAAAGTTCTTATGACCCCAAACAGAATGTTTAAAGTAAATCTTCATACTGGTTCAGCTATATGTTTGAAATCTATTATAAATGATGATTCTTGGTTATGGCACATGCGTTTTGGGCACCGTTTTGGGCACTTACATTTTGGAGGATTGAAATTGTTGAAACAAAAGCAGATGGTGAAAGGTCTTCCTTACATTGATCATCCAGAACAGATATGTGAAGGTTGTCTTTATGGGAAGCAGTTTCGGTATAGTTTTCCTAAAGAAGTTACTACAAGAGCTATGAATCCTTTGGAAGTTGTTCATACAGATATATGTGGGCCCATCAAACCAAGCTCATTTGGTAACAACAATTACTTCCTTCTCTTCATTGATGATTTTAGTCGTAAGACATGGGTTTATTTTTTAAAACAGAAATCAGAAGCTTTCAAAGTTTTTCAAAACTTTAAAGCATTTGTTGAAAAACAAAGTGGTTATATCATCAAAGCTTTGAGGTCCGATCGAGGTGGAGAATTCATGTCTAATGATTTTAAACAGTATTGTCATAAAAATGGAATTCGTCGCCTTTTAATAGTTCCAAGGTCGCCACAGCAGAATGGGGTCGTGGAAAGAAAGAACAGAACTATTTTGGACATGGCTCGAAGCATGTTGAAATCTAAAAATATGCCTAAAGAATTTTGGGCTGAAGTTGTTGATTGTGCAGTTTATTTGTCCAATAGAAGTTCGACAAAAAATGTACAAGGAATGACACCTCAAGAAACATGGAGCGGATGGAAGCCAAGTGTTGCTCACTTGCGTGTATTTGGATGTCTGACTTATACTCATGTACCTGATCAAGTAAGATTAAAGTTAGATGATAAGAGTTCAAAATATGTCTTCATCGGTTATGATGCAAATTCAAAAGGCTACAAATTATATGATCCATTAACCAGCAGAATTATCATCAGCAGAGATGTAAAATTTGATGAAGATGGTGCATGGGACTGGAAAATTCAGAAAGAAAAAAATTATAATTTTTTTTCCTATTTTTCAAGATGATGAGCAATCAAATGAAATACCAGATAATCATATCACTCCTCCATCTTCACCACCAGCTCATATTCCTCATGATTCATCATCATCGGAAGAAGAATCTTCAAGAAGAGCACATCGTTTCAGAAATCTTCAAGATATCTATGATGAAACAGAAATACTCACAGAGGCTATGAACAATTTGAATCTTTTCTGTTTTCTTGCAGGAGTTGAACCCATAAATTATGAAGAAGCATCACAAGAAAATGAATGGAGAAAGGCTATGGATGAGGAAATCAGATCCATCAAAAAAAATCATACTTGGGAGCTTATATCTCTTCCACAGGGAAAGAGAGTTATTGGTGTCAAGTGGGTATATAAATTGAAGAAAAATGCTAAAGGAGAAATTGAGAAATACAAGGCCAGATTGGTTGCTAAAGGGTATAGTCAGATTGCTGGAATGGACTATGATGAGGTATTTGCTCCTGTTGTTCGTTTAGAAACTATCAGATTGATTATTTCACTTGCAGCTCAAAATAAATGGAAAATTCATCAGATAGATGTTAAATCTGCTTTCTTGAATGGATATCTTGATGAGGAAGTATATGTGGAGCAGCCTTTGGGATATACTATTGACGGACATGAAGACAAAGTTCTAAAATTGAATAAAGCTTTATATGGTCTCAAACAGGCACCAAGAGCTTGGAATAGCAGGATTAATAAATATTTTTTGGAACATGGGTTTGTAATATGCCCTCATGAACATGCACTTTATTCTAAGGTATATGATAATGGTGATTTGTTATTTGTTTGCTTGTATGTGGATGACCTTATTTTCACAGGAAGCAATCCAAACACATTTAAAGCTTTCAAAGAAGAGATGACTCAAGAATTTGAGATGGCAGATATTGGCTTGATGTCTTATTATCTTGGAATTGAAGTAAAGCAGACACATGAAGGCATTTTTATTTCCCAAGAAAGTTATGCACAAGAAATATTAAAAAGGTTTAGAATGGAAAGTTGCAAACCCATAAACACACCTGTAGCGTATGGAACAAAGTTATCAAAATTTGAGTATGGTGAGTACATTAATCCAACTTTTTTCAGAAGCTTGGTTGGAAGTTTGCGGTATTTGACATGTACAAGGCCAGATATTCTGTTTGGAGTTGGGTTGATCAATCGATTTATGGAAACTCCTACATCTGTTCACATGAAAGCAGCAAAAAGAATTCTTCGCTACATCAAAGGTACACTAAGTTATGGCATCTTCTATTCCTCTTCTAATGATTTCAAGCTTGTGGGTTTTTGTGATAGTGATTGGGGTGGAGACACTGATGATAGAAAGAGTACTTCTGGATATGTATTTTTATGGGAAATTCTGCTTTTACTTGGAATTCCAAGAAACAACCTATTGTGGCTCTTTCTACATGCGAAGCTGAATATGTGGCAGCAACTTCATGTTCTTGTCATGCAATTTGGCTAAGGAATTTATTGAAAGGTGTGCAAAGTGCTCAAGATAAAGCAACAGAAATTTTCATTGACAACAAATCAGCAATTGCGTTAGCAAAAAACCCGGTATTTCATGATCGCAGCAAACACATAGATACAAGGTATCATTTTATCAGAGAATGTGTAGCCAAGAAAGAGGTGGAGCTCAAGTTTGTGAAGTCACAAAATCAAGTTGCTGATATTTTCACAAAGCCTTTGAAGTATGAAGATTTTTATAAATTGCGAGCTTTGCTTGGGGTAACTAAATTAAGTTTAAAGGAGGGTGTTGGAAGTTAAACTTAATTTAATTTTGGGTTATTATGTTTTCATGCATTTAGTGTAATACATGAATGTAATAAGTGATTAGTACATGTACTTAGTGATAAACATGCACTTAGTTAATTTCATTCATGCATAAATACATGCACTTAGTGATAAACATGCACTTAGTTAATTTCATTCATGCATAAATACATGTACCTAGTGATAAGCATGCACCTAGTTAATTTCATTCATGCATAGATATTTATGATGTTCATGAATATTGTGTGGAAAAGAAGTATCACTTCTAGTATAAATAGATATGAAGATGTTCATTTGAGAGAGAGGGTGTGAGAAAGAAAAAAAAAAAAGATTTCAATAAGAAAATAGAAGTCAATTTCTCCTCTATTTCTTTGTGCTTTTTCTCCAACACACACGCACGCCACTTATAGCACTATTATCGACCCAGCTTTGGCAGGTGCAGTCGAATAGACTTCTCGTGTGTTTTCGTGTATGGGAGCAATTGTCTTGCTTAGGAATTTTAGTTTTCTTTTTGACGTTGTAAGAAAATGATTTGTAAAAAAGGTTGAGAGCATTCTTAGGTTTGATTTGTAATTATCAGATGGCAGAGTGAAACAATAAATATCGTAGAGAGTATGATTCCAAGAATCGAACAATAAAAAAGGATATAACAACATTACGAGTATATTATAATTATCTGCCGTGTGTATGACAATCATAAAAGTTTGTTTACTGCAGTGAATCCACCAGATAAGTAGCTTGATTCGGAAGTTGTCTAGAAATTCCGTCAAGGGCCATTTCATTCTGGTATTATAGCGAGGATCCACTTCTCAGTTCCGCAATCCAGAAGAGAAACACTGTATCCAAAATTTCCAACTACTAAAATGCTACTGATTTTTAAAAATTAAAAATAAATATCTAAAATACTTCAAAAATAGTAAAAATTGATACACATGTTAAATATACTTAAATTAACAATTGTATAAAAAAAATTCAAAAAAAAAAAAATGGATTAAATGCACCCGAGTGCATTTAGCCTCAACCCCTTTCGGATACGGTAGTCTGTGGACGACATCTCTGAAGGCTAATAATTAAACGGGTAGGAATTTAAGCCCTCTGTCCTCTCGTTTCTTTAACCACTTTCATCAAAAGTTATGGACAATCTTTTTTACTTATCAATTGCAAGCTATCTCTGCCCCCATCACAACCATGCAGCATGATCAAGTACATGCCCAAACATTTCTTGTGTTGACGGATAACCATCAACAAGTGGTGGCATCATGAGGGAGATTAATGCGTGTGATCTTGACTTTGAATGGAGAGTCTTTGATCTCTTAATTTGACCTGGCCGAATAACTTGGTATGCATTATCAAGAACATCCTGTTGACTCAGCCATGGAATCTGAAGATATGAATAGGGAATACAAGTAAGCTAAACATAAATGTTGTTTTCGTAGAACTAAGATATAAATTGTTATATTTTTACGACGTACCAAAAATAGCAATAGAAAAATTAAAATTTCGACATAAACTGCCATTAGAATTGTGTTCTTTACAGAACAAACACTGGATCTTGCAAAAACCTATATGATCTTGCAAAAAACCGTTACACTTCTTTTCAAGTCTTAATCATAAGAATTCAAATTTTCCATGAGATATGAGACAAAATAAATTTTAGTTCTGCATTCCGTAGTATTCATTTTGGATGCATGATCCATTAATGTATCTTGCAAGGTCCTTCGCATGACGAATGGACCGCACATCATTGCTGAATACAACTTAGCAGCCTGGGAATGGTAGGTTGGATATCCCACTTTCTGAACATCTTCTTGTGCAGTATTCATCTTCTGCATAAACGGAACCAACTGGTTGTTTTACCAGTTTTGGACCAATGAAAAGGATGATTGCTGTCTGATGTCACAGCCACTTCATTTTTATCTATGTATACTTCTATTGGGTTTATCCTGTAGCATTTTAGCAACTAAAATACCAGCTGGACAACAATCATAAACCAGCAAGAACTAGGTAGTTTAACAATAATAAGTTGCAAATTTGAAAGATTTATCTTACATTAAACCTAGCATCAATATAATCCAGATCTCCTTTCTGGATTTTCACCAACATGTAGTACTCACAGGGTTTCCAATTCATGTCAGCATCAAGTTACCTAACTTCTCACCTAAGCTTCCTTGGCCTGGACTAGTAGCAACCATTGGACTTGGAATTTCTCTCGTGGCGATCATGTAGGCTTGTATTCATCACAAATGGATTGCACCGAAGACCATTTACGCGTTTAATCCAACAATTACTTCCAAGAATCAAAGGACAACCTGCACATTTGAAAAGTCACACACTTACGACTCGTGCCGTTGGTTCCCTGACATTTCCCAACAAATGGAGTTCTTACATTCTTCCCATGAAACCTCTATAAATTTCCTTTCTGCAAACCTTGCAGAAACAGTTCTCCTTGTTCCATATTTTCTCAAACGTTCCCCGTTTTTATATTGCCGCTTCTTCAGATTCCCTTGCTTCTCCTAATTAGTTTCCTGACAAGACCACTCTTCAAACCGTGATGGATAGAACAGCCTCTATCAGCCAAATCCAGCCTCCAACTTATGGTAACCTAGTTACCATTCTCAGTATTGATGGGGGAGGAATCAGAGGACTAATTCCAGCAACCATTCTAGCCTTCCTAGAGTCCCAGCTTCAAGTAAGTTATAATCTTGGAAACCCCAGCAGAATCACACTTTTGAAGCCTAGGGCATGCTCAATTGTGTGAATCTTCTGAAGAGGATAGAGCCTGCTTTTGGCTTCTTACTGAGTCTTCTTATATATTGATACTTGGATCAAAACCAATCATCTCTAGTCTTTCAGTTTGATTATTTGCACTTCAAGTCAGCATGTGGGCTCAACATAAGAATCAGAAAGCTTTTCACTTTTTCCATTAGGAATATTCTGCAATTCATGTTCCCTAAGATATCAGAGTGTGTTGTGGGGCAGGAGCTGGACGGAGAGGAGGCGAGACTCGCAGACTACTTTGATGTGGTGACTGGGACCAGCACAGGAGGCCTTATTACCGCCATGATGGCTGCACCAGACAAGAACAACCGCCCTTTGTATGCTGCCAAAGATATCAAGGAATTCTACCTCCAGCAGTGTCCTAAAATATTCCCACAACACAGGTATTCACGGCTGTATCTATGATAGTAATTGATGATTTCCACGGAAGAATTGAAATGCAGTTTGCTGATATGTACTGTACCATTATTGTTTACAGTTGTCCGGCTGGAAAGATTATCAGAGCACTAGCGGGACCCAGATATGATGGGAAGTATCTTCACAACATATGCAGAGAAAAGCTGGGAAAGACACTTTTGCACCAGACCTTGACAAACATTGTTGTTCCAACCTTTGACATAAAGAATCTCCAACCCACAATTTTCTCCAACTATGAGGTATTCAAAAGTCGAAACCATATCCTTCATATCTTTCTTCTTATAATTAACTACAAGATGATACAGCTGGGATTTGGCCGTCTGTCTTCGAACTTAATTGCCTTTTTTTTTTTTTTTTTTTGGCCCAGGTAAAATCAACACCGTCCTTGGACGCAGAACTCGCTGACATCTGCATAGCGACATCTGCAGCTCCAACTTACCTTCCTGCCCACCATTTCAAAACCACAGATTCTCACGGGAATGTGAAGGAATTCCATCTGATAGATGGTGGTGTAGCTGCTAATAATCCAGTAAGTGTATTAGTTACAATCCCATCCTAATTTGACCAGGCCGATGTAATTTTTCCTTGTTAATTAATTCTTCGAAATTAACCATTGTTTCAGACACTCGTGGCAATGGGAGAAGTTACAAAGCAAGTGTTCGCCGAAAGCCCAGATTTCTTCCCAATCAAGCCAATGGACTATGGGAGATTCCTAGTCATTTCAATTGGAACGGGCACGTCCTCGAAGACGGATGGGAATTACACAGCAGCCCAAGCGAAGAAGTGGGGTGTCCTTGGATGGTTGCTCAGTGGGGGTTCCACGCCACTGATAGATGTTTTCACTCAAGCAAGCGCAGATATCGTTGACATTCACATTTCAGTTGTCTTTCAAGCTCTCCGTTCAGAATCTAACTATCTTCGCATTCAAGTAATAATTAGTACAGATACTCTTTTTTTTTCTTTTCTTTTTTTTTTGATGAAAGGGTTGTGGATGCCTCATTAAAAAACCACTGGAGTGGTAATATGGAAAAAGAGTGCACCACATTAATATACGTAAATATAGATTGGATTTTTTTGTGTAATCACTCAACTGAAATGATAGTATACTGCAGGATGATACATTAAGCGGGACTGTTACATCTGTTGATGTGGCAACCAAAGAGAATTTAGAAAATCTTGTGAAGATCGGAGAAAGGTTGTTGAAGAAGACAGTTTCGCGGGTGAATTTGGAGACTGGCGTCTTTGAACCAGTCGCAAATGAAGGCACAAACGAAGAAGCTCTCACAAGGTGATCCTATAAACGCTCTAGCCATCTCCTTGCGATAATAATTAATTTTAAGCGTTTTACTTATTTGGCTAATTAGTGATTATTTGGATGATTTGTTGCAGGTTGGCCAGACGGCTTTCGGAAGAGAGAAAGCTCCGGGAGATGAGGTCCCCACACACCAGGCCTCGGAAATCCGATTAATGGATTCCGTCTATACTATATATTTGGAGCTAGACTTTTCTAATCATACATCAATTGGAACTGAAATCCAATTCAGTATCATAAATTGGACATTACAATGGTTACATGGAAGAAGTGTAATTTCTGGAATTGATGTGTGGACTATGCTGTAATTCTTTCGAATTGTTTGAAAAATTCTTTAATGAATAAAAGAGTCTGAGGTCTGCATTGAAATCTTTCCAACGCGTGTGTTGTCGTACGATCTACTAATTAAAGCTTCACATGCGGAAAAGGATGGGTCACCGAATGCAGTTGATCGAAGCACTTACCAGTTACCACACGCATTTTCCACTGCCTTTCGCCAACTGCCATCGGTTTTTAAACGGTTTTTAATCGATGATAATATAACTCAACTTACGGCACTTTTAAAAAATTGGATGGTAATCACGTTTTCGAGAAGCTGCTCCTCCTCATCACCAGCTTGTTTTATTAACCATCTACGCTTGTCCAAACACGCCCTAAAACCCTACCGTCGGTTTTGACCAATTTAACAGGAGATATCGTCTGATGTAGATGCATAAAACCGGCAAAACGGCGTAAATGACGTTTGAACCGGGACAAACATGGAGTGGTTCAACCGGTTCCACCACCCAAAAAGTAAGAAAAGAACATTGATTGCATTAAATGCTTTTAGTATGTTACCCTTAACTTACGGGAGCCTGATCGTATGCTGCCACAATAACTAAAATGCCACTAATTTTTAAAAATTAAAAATAAATATTTAAAATACTCTAAAAATAGTAAAAATTTATACACATCTTAAATACACATAGATTAACAATATTGTAAAAAAAATTCAAAAAAAAAAATAGGTGTATGCGCCCGGGAGCATGCAGCGCTACATTCTCCCGTGAGCATACAATCGAAGTCCTAACTTATGAGCAAACTTGAAAGTGGAATCGAGACAATTGAAATTTACTTTTTAAGTTGCATCTAATGCTTTCATGGTTTGCCTTAGAAGCGTATTCTTGGGCATGATTTGTGGTCTACTGTTAAGCATCACTAAAACAATTTTACTGTTATGTATTTTAAATTTTTTATTTTTTTTATTTTAGATATATTTAGGTATGTTGAGTTCGAAAAGTGAATTTCATATTATTTATTCACATATATATTCTATTTAATTTATTTTCTTTAATTTGTATCGTCGTAATTGTAGCCTAGTGCTGTGAACCTGGTAAAGGCCAATTGGTTTCACATACTAGCATGTATTCCTGTAATCCTGTAATCCAAGATTCGATTTTTATGTGCAACGTTGTCTTCCTTGATGACGTAATTAAAAAAAATTATAGCCTAGTCTTTATTTTCGTTTTGCTATTCTACATTATTTATCTTACAATTTAAAACTGTATATCATTTATAACTTTAGATTCTTTGAATTCGTTAATTTTTACTTATACAGTTCAAGCTAGTTTATTTAAACAGTCTAATTGGTTTTGGAGCAAATCATATACTTTAGCAGTTCAAGTACCGGTTCCTAATAATATATTAAAATTAATATGACTAAGAGCGAGAATTCTTAGCAGTCAAGATTTGCCTAGGTCCCAGGTCGGCTTGGCCTTTACTTTTTTTATAAAGTTTTAAGATAAATTTCAGAATGGTCTTGGATCGATTTCGGGACAGTAAGTCAAGAAAGATAGTTGTGGTGCCCAGAAAGCCAACATTTGCCTTTAGTCAAGAATCATCACATTTCACTAGAAAATTCAACAACATATCCTCAAAATGAAGTTGGAAATCAAATGGAATTACCTTCTACAAGTATATTCAAATCATACAATCTAAAAACATTCTTATCTCAAAACAAAATATAAAAATTAAATATAATAAATCATTCAAATCTTCTCCAATCCTCTATCATCAACAAATATATGTCCACTTCATAATAAAATTAGTTTTACAAGAAGAAGTTTTTACTACATTATTCATCTACACATCAAATAAAATGTTAAGTTTAATTTCCTACTAACTAAGAAGCTAAGTCATGTATGACTTGACAAACTGAGATCCCTCCTCATTTCCTTCTAAGCACCAACCCTACCTCAGTCTCGTTATCTAAAAACACTAATATAAGAAAGTGCAAATCTAGGCCAACTCGATAAGTAAAAAAAAAAAAAAAAACTCAAATATTATGGCAATTAAATATCAGTCTCACAAAAATAGCTAAACGCATCATAACCTGACAAAAACATATGCTCATCTATTCTATGTTGATGTTCATACTCCAAATGCTCATACAATGCAAATTGCTCATCATCCTCATCCAAATCACCATGGACTTGTAGCCACTAAAACATCGTACATGGTATATCAAAATATATCATAGCTTATCTTATTCTCCGACTTGCCCAGAGAATCATCATATATATGTTACATTAATCATATAACAATGCACTCATCCATCATACTTATGCTTATGTGCTCAATGTAAAATATATCCATCACACTCGAATAATGTAGATAATTTAGAAATCATCACAAAGTCATTATTAACTGAAAATAATTTTCCAAACTGCTCAACTCAATTAAATAATTAAAGTCATAAAAGTCATACATCTAAAGTAAGAAATTTTCACACTTAAATAAACATGCAAATCATCACAAAACATTCATGCCCATAATAAATAAATATTTATAAGCATTCAAAAAAAAGTAGAAAGATCTTACTTACCTTCTACATAAATTACTAAATATTCAAGTTGAGACTCAACAAGACTCCAATGTCTTTTTCACTTTCAATGTACATCAAAATAATAATAATAATATCTTTTTAGTAATAGTATAAAATTCTTCCTTTTAATTTCATTTTCAAATATCCCCATTTTATTATTCCCAAGTCCTAAATACATATCTTGAAATATCCAACTTCCATATCATCTCAAATTTATAAAAATAATTATTTTATTTTATTATAAAATATTATTATAAATTTATCCATCTTAATTTCATATTCATATGTTATTCTCATAGAAAACTCTCTTTCCTCCACCCTATTAGGTTTTAAAATTTCTAATATGAATACCATAAATCCATACCAAATTACTTTCAAATCATCACAATATATTAAATAAATACATTAGATAAAAAATTAAGAAATAATTTCTTACCTAATTTCCACTCACTTTTTCCCTAAGTAATTCAAGTTTCAAACCCTTCCAAATAAAATCCGCCATCACTTCTTGCAAATCCCAAAAGCCCTCTTAATATTCTGCCTCTCTTTCTCCACTTGTCTCTCCTCGTTGCTTCTCTTCTTCACTTTCTCTTTTTCATTTTCGTTTTTACTGCTATTTTCTTTTTCTTTTTTTAATTGATGGTGGTTGTGTTGTTATTTGGAGAGATGGATCGAATGGGTTTGGGGATTTTTCAAAAGGCCTTCTTAGTTAACCAGATTTTACAATAATTTTAAGAATTTATATACATATCAAGTATAAAAACACATTTGTGATAAATTTAAATATTATATGCTTCAATATTTTACTAATTAATATAAATAAACATCATTACTAAAATAAAATATAAGTAAAATAGAGTAACTTTATTAATATAAGTTTACCCCGTTCAAAATAAATTTTGGTATTTTTAAAAAATATTTTCATAAAAATAATAGCATTTTCTATAAGTGTTTCTCAAATATTAGGAAAACTCCATTATGTATAAGAGTTATATGTATATATGCAAATGCGTCTTATTGATTCTTATGTTATTGATATAGTTAATCATAAATAACGTAAAGATTTTAAAAGAAAATGAAAATAATTTTTAATAAATTAATATAAGCAAGGGGTGCTGAGATTTTTTGAGTTGAAATATGTTTGAGCCATCCTGACCCTATATTTAATCTCATCTCTTTAAATTCAGGATCTTATTTGCGTGGAGAAGAAGACTTAAAACAAAGGTTGAGTGGTGAGCAAGACGGGTGTAGAGCAGAATAAGAGAGAGGTTGGCAATGTCTTGTTTCTGGAACATATACAACAGCCCAAGTGAATTCTAGAAGAGTAAAAATTTCTCTCATTTCTTTCTAGCTCGATACGAGCCTGCACACAAAGTATGCTAATGGAAACACGAAAGCATGGTATCTACAAAACAAAACCCAAGATTCAACATTAATGGAAAATAAAGTTGTCGCCAATATTTAGCTGTAAAGTGACATTAATTTTTCCAAAACATTCTTTTGATGTTTTAATTGGAAATTTCGAACATATCTTGTGGACTATGATTGAAGACAATCCGATTCCTCGGCAAGTCCATCCACTTTAGAATGCCGCCTAAAGTCTTTGCACGTCCCTGCAGTTTCATGGAATCCGACAGAATACATGGTATGTTGGAGTGGAGAGGACTTTTTTTGAGTGGCAGGGATGAGAGGACTTCTTTTTTTTTTTCCTTTTTGTGGCAGGGAGGAGAGGACTTGAATATGGTACAATCTTAAAACACAGTGCAGCTCAGGATAGTTCATGGATTGTCCCATAAACTCATAGTTTCTGACAAAGATAGCATGTTACCTTCGTAAACTACTTGAGACTATTGTTGTGGGACAGTCTCTGAACTGTTGCAACCTGCATCCCTTAAAATAGGGTGAAAGTTCAAATATGATACAATTTTTTTAAAAAAAAATAATAAATACATTATAAAATGTCCATATACATCTGAAGGATCTCGAATTCTCGATGACTTAAATATGGTACAATTTTCTGCGAGAGTGTAGTTCAACTGAATGGTGCTATAACTCTTATGACTGTTGATCTAGTTTCTAACTAAGGGAGTGTTTATCTCTTACTTATTAAGGGAGCTTGTGTCTCTCTTTTTGTATTAAAAGTATGATCTTTTACTATTTGGAGTAAAATTATTTAATCAAGATGGAAAAATATACTTTCTTATGAGTTATAAATATAACAATTAAAAAATATGGTACAACTTTTTTTAGAAAAAATAATAAATATATTGTAAAAAGCAAGCCATCAAAACCAATGTAATTAAAAAACTTACTAGGGTCTAGCCAATTTTGGATATCTTTAGTGGAATAGGATATGGATAAAATAAAGAAATTGGATGAAAAAGTAATTGTGTATATCATATGCATGAGAAAAGTAAAAAAAATAATTTGTAATATTTTTTTTTAAATTTGAAAATAAAAAAATTTCATATTCATCTTCACAGAGCCCTTTAACTAGACGATTCTTAGAGTTGGATTGGTTAAACCAACCAACTGAGGTATGACCGGTACTGGTTGGTATTAGAATTGATCAATGTCCTATATGTCACCAGGCATATTTAGATATATATAACTTTGTATTCTTTATATTATCTTTTTTTAATATTTTTTTAATTTTCTTATATAATTATCATACTTTTTAATTTCTCAGAGACAACTATTTATATGACTAACTTAACTGTTTTAACTTAATTTTCTTTACTCCTCAACATTACTCATGTTACATTATATTATTTTCTTAAAATTTCAAAAACTTTTATAACAAAAATTTTATCACTTACTAAAAACACACCTAAAGGGAAAACGCTCCCGTGAAAAGGTATATGCATGCGTCAACCTCGAAAACTGCATTTTCAAGCGAGATGCTTGATTGAAACGTTTTCAAATGAAGGATTGAACACCAAGAACCTGTAAAACCTGTCATATTCCAAACTAATAATTCAAATTCACTTAATTAAAAATAATAATAATAATAATTCAAATTCACTTAACTCAAAAAATAATAATTTCTTTTCAGAAAAATAATAATGATTCAAATTCACCAAACGTTAAAGCGACTACCACAAATCTCTGTCATGCCGGTGAATTCTCATGGCTTGATATATAGTAGCATATGAACTTAATTTGAAATGATCATGTATTTCATATACGAGCATTGATCTTTTCAGACATCGATGCTTCAGTTTATACATAGCCACTCCGCAACAGAATATTTGCTGTAAAAATTAATATGCAATTAATTTTATATTATATGCAGCAGCTTTCTTTGTTACGTAACGAATTTTTTTTACAGTGGTGCACATAAATCTTAGATGACGTAAATTTCCATCGAGTAATGATTGAATGCTTATGGTGAGAATGAGGCTCGATGCTTATCCTTAGTTTTTAATTTGAAAATATATTTTTAATTCTGAAGTATTTACCGTGTTTAGTACATTTTTCTTTATCATGTTACCGAAAATGATTTTCATTGAATACTTGTATTTTATAAAATTAATTTCTGAAAGTGAATATCTGACTATTAAAAGTTTTAAATTATAACTTGTAGAATGATAAATAATTTAGATTTTAAAAAGTATTTTAAATTTTAAAAAAACTAAGATTAAGCATAAAGCCTTCATGCTTATGATAAATATTGAATCATCACCATTTCCACCGATGTCATAAATTCTCACCAGGACCCAATTAAAAGCACATGGACAGCCACATATGGAATAGTACCATATTGTTGGCTGCATTTCCCATAGCAACAATTTTTTTATTAGGGTTGCAAATCAAGTTGAGAATTCTTAATTTATCGTAACCATACTTATAAGTCATTTTGATTTCTAATCAATCTTACTCTATCCATGTAAAAGTCAAATAAATTCAATTCTTGTTCTATATCAATTCCCCTAAGACTAAATATTTGACAAGAAAAATATTTACTTCAAAAAAAATATTTAACATGAAAATAATCGAGCTGTTTCTTCATGTAAATAAAATTTTAGATGATCAAAAGAGAATATGAAAGAAAAAATAATCCCTTCGGACAGGAAAAAAAACTTCAAAAAATTTAGATTTCGAACCATAGGTTTTCGGTGGGGGCATGTGGTCCTTCTTATTTAGTTGGGAGCTGGTGGTTTCCCTCTTTAATATTTGAGAGCTTGTTGTCTCTCTTTGAAAATATTGTTAGAATTGTCTTAGAGCTTTGAATGTAATATGAATTAAGATATGTTGTAAATATACTCCAATCAAAAAAAAAAAAAAAGATGAAGAGGAGCCTAAGCGCAACCGTACAAGTGTAGTTGTTAACGCAAAGCGTTGCAACCCATTCCTAGATCTATCCTATCGTTCCCAAAAGTTGGGTAATGGGTGGATTCTGGGGTAGAAAAAAGGCTTTCAATTCGTCGTCCATTGCCGTTGAGTTTTTCTTTTTATGAAGATTGCCCGTATAACTAAATACATTTCCCTCTTGCCACTTTGCCTCAGTGGTAACTACAGTGGCCTCCAGTGCGTGAGGACCGTAGTTCAAATTTTAGCAGCAGCATTTCGAGTGATTTTTCAATTGGCGTGGAAGTGTGGCTTTTGTCTTTCATTGTGAGAGTTTTCACAGCAGGTAATGTGGGAAATATTTGTTAGGAAAAATATATAATAAAAAAATAAAAAAACTGTCCCTGCTTTTAGGGGCATTGATGTGCGTGCGTGCGGTCCGCTCAAGGAATTAAGCCGACGCTGCATATATCGTCCCTATGTCAAAAGCTCACTTCTCGTGAATTCCTCAAGTGTTCACGCGTTTGCTTTGGCATCGAAGAAAAGGGGGCCTGCCTGCCCGTCTCGAACCGTCTCAACGGTCAATGAATGCGGGACCACGTTTCAGTTTACGCGCGCGCGAGACAGCGAGAAAGCGTTCTTTCACTTCCACCACTCAAGCAAAGCCAAGCAGAAAAAGTAGCTGAAGCGAGGGCATTATTCTGCATCGTACCATAGGACGGGATTAGATTTGTTTCATTTTCAAAAAATTTAAAAAAAAATAAAATCAATTTCTAATATAATTTTGGGTGCCAATCTCGCAGAAAGAATTTTTTTTGTATTTTTATAAAAGTGTATGCCTACGTTCCTATGGATCTCGCTTCATGTGAAATGTAACATTTTTACATTTTTTAAATTGTAAAAAGGTATGATTACATGCGCAAATGGATACATTTTCAATACATGTGTCAATGACCTACTTATTTTCATAAATAAAATTACTAAAAAAAATTCAAAAGTTACCTGATTTCGCGATCTAGGTAGGCACACACTTCTACAAAAAATAATAATAATATTCTGGGAGACAATTTATGGATGGATATAGGAGATTCTCATGCTATAATTTTTATTATATATCATAACCTTATTTTTCTCATTTTTATACTACTTTTTATTTTTAATATAATTTTTTATTTTTCAGTACACAACAATCCCTCTTTATTTAAATCTATCTTATTCCATCTGATTGCATGTCCAATAGGTCCTGAGCAGTTAGTTCATTTGATCATTGTAGTGAGTATGGACCATTATATAGTACTAAACAAAGTACGAAGTTAAGCGTGGTAACTAAGTGGAGTAAATAAGTACTACAAGAAAATATGTACCTTTAACTATGCTAAAAAATTTTATCATAAAAAAACTATGCTCAAAATTTTTAATCATAAGTATATTAAGGAAAACACTAGGGTGTTGCCAACTAAGAAGGGGGCCTACATTAATCGTAAAATTAAAATTTTATTAATTATATGATTTAATAATATTATTTTTATCAAACTACAAAAATCAATGCAATTAAAATTTTTAATTGGCTACATTTGCTTAAAAATAAAATATTTGTAGGTAAATGATGGAAATGCTTAGCTAAATTCACTAATGTACTAAAACATAATATTATATCAAGCTTTTCCAAATACACTTACTACATTTAGCCCTAATCTCAAAAATACCTATTTTTCAAAAATCTCAAAAATATTCATCCTGTTTGCTCTAATTCCAAAAATATCTATTCCATTACAAATTGTAATGAACATCATCAGCCTACATGTAAAATTACCAATATATCCATTAAATTCAGGGTTGGATTGAAAATTTTGAACATCATAATTCGCCACTATGCTAATTTCACAAGAGCTCTAAATCTATAAAGCCCTAATTTCATTCCCCTTTCATATTATTTGATCTGTTATTATTTTATGCTGAGGATATTTTGAGCATTTATAGAACTGTTAAATAGAGATTTGTTTATTTACTTAACGAACTTTAAAAGAATAAGCACTTTTGGTATTATATATCAACATAATGGGTATATTTAAAATTTTTGAAATGTAGTCAATATTTTTTTGCGTATTAAAGTCAAACGGAGTAAGTATATTTAGGAAAAGAACTAATATTTATATAAATATTTATCCATATAAGAATAATATTTTAAATATTTTAGATGTTAAGAATACAACAAAAATTAGAAATTTAAATCAAACTAATAGCACTAACCGACCTTAACAAAATGGGTATTTTGGTATTATATACAAACATAATTAGTATATATAAAATATGTATATTTAGTAAAAGATCTCATGATTTATATAAATATTTATCCATATAAGAATAATATTTTAAATATTTTAGATGTTGATAATACAACTTTAAAATTAAATTTTAAATCAAACTACTAGCACTAGGATTTCGCTCACACATTGTACATGTTATACTAATAGGCTATGCCTTATTTTATGGGTAATGATTAGGTGCACCCGGGTGCATACACTTATTTTTAAAAAAAAAAAAATTTTACGCAAATGTTAATCTAATTGTGTTTAACATGTATATCAATTTTTACCATTAAATTACTAAAATGTCACTGATTTTTAAAAATCCAAAATAAATATCTAAAAATCTCCAAAAATGGTAAAAATTGATATATGTGTTAAATACACTTAGATTAACACCCTTATTTGATAGCAATGACAAGACTTTTTAGGCTTAGTCTTGTTCTTAAAAGTTTTTTAAAAAAATAAAAGAGCTCAATAAAGCTTCTAGCAACAAAAATTAATTGTCTCATTGTTATATCATCTTTTATAGCAAAATAAATAATTTTTGTTAAAACCATGTTTAAAAAATATTGATTTTCTTGGGAAGTATGTGTTTAAAGGCCTAACAAATCTGATTGAAATAACATTTGAATGAGGCCAATGTGGTTATAAAGTGTCACTTTGTTAAGAGGATTCCTACTTATATGTGGGGAAATAAGGGTGTTTTTTAATAATTGAGTACAGTGAGAAAGTAGCATAGTGGGAAACAAAAGTATTTTTTAAAAGTATAAAAGTAATATGATACGATAAAATAAAGTTAAAATAAATAAGTTATTGTAAAAAATGGTTATAATATAAAAAAGAAAATAAAAAAATATGGTAGTTAGGTAATTCAAACATTAAATTATTTTTTAAAAAATACTAGCAAAGATATGGGAAACTGAGCCTAAGTTTCCTACCTACTCATTTAGGGTGTAGTCGGTAAATTTTTTTAAAAAAAGTTTTTGATATAAATTTTTTTGAAATGAGAAAAGTGATATAATATAATAGAGATAATGATAATAAATAAAGAAAATAAAATTGAAATAAATAGAACAATTGACGAGGAGTAAAAATAATAATGTTAAAATAGATATAATAATGATGTGGATAATTGTAAAAAATGATTAAAAATAAAATAATTGAATAAAAAATAACGAAAAAATAATTAAAACATTTTTCAGCTTCTAGAAAGCGAAAAATTTTAGATTTACAAGTTTCCATCGCATACTCACACTAGTCATATCAGGAATTTGTTTGTATGCTTCGGGGTATATACACCCATTTTTTAAAAAAAATTTGAAAATTATTTTACACAACTATTAATCTAAATGTATTTAACATGTGTATCAATTTTTACTATTTTGAAAATTTTTAAATATTTTTTTTGAATTTTTAAAGCTTAGTGGCATTTTAGCAATTTAAATGCTGTTGATTTTTCAAAATCCGAAAAAATATCTAAAATTTTTCAAAAATGATAAAAATTGATATACATAATAAATACACTTTGATTAACAGTTTCATAGAAAAAAAAATTAAAAAAAAATGGGTATACCCACTCCCGGTAACATAGAATCAGTTCCCCTCGTGCCAAGCGTGGTTGTCAAGCGTCAACACTGCGCTCAGGGCCTAAGCAGTCTCTCTAGCTGGCTAAGGGCCCAGTGAAAATGACACAGGAAATGATGCATTCAACTCATAGCCAGATATTTTATAAAAAAGAAGAGCGAAAAAAAAAAAGGACTCATAGCTAGGTAGAGTTACTAGAGTATGATATGGGCGGCTGTCAGCTGAGTTGTTTGGTGTACAAATATGGAATCGCAACGTGACCGTTTGGTGCAGCTGTTTCGCCTAGTTTTCCATTACACGCAGTATCAAAGAGTTTTTCATCCATACTTATATGTTTGTACGAAATTACATGTGTTCCTTAGCTTTATAAAACTGCAAATGATTAATAATTTTTTCTGTAGATATTATTGTTTTATGATATAAATATTATTTGCAATGATTTTACATTTACTGAAAATAATGGCTACAAATAATTGACTTTTTTATAATGTATTAGCAGGGCCATTTCGTTATTTCATCAAAAAATTTGAAGGACATTTGTGAAACATTAACAGAAGAGATGCGCTTGAAATATCAAGCAAATGTTGTAAGGTAATTTCTAATTTTTGGAACTAAGGGATGCACCCGAACTATGTAGTTACGAGTGAAAAACACTAGATATATTATGTGCTCCCTCTGTTTTTGGATGGTATTTCTTTGAGCCTTTAGGGCCAATGAAAATAGCCCACTGATGAAGATATATATCCCCTAATTCTTGTTAACTCTTGGGAATTAGGAATAAAAAGGAGATTTATTCATAGAGTTCCATTATGAAAAGAAACTTTGAGTCGACGGATACGATGGCATTAGAAGAGAATTCATTCGTAATTAATTGAAAAAAATTCAACACAGCTAAATATTTCAAGTTAGTTAGCCAATTATTATCAACTGTCTGATCAAGGAAATTTTCTCTTTCTTAGATGGGGGTAGCTGCTAATTAATAACCTGGAAACCAGTCAACAAAACACCACAATCCATAAACGTTAGCTTGACTTGGTCGTATGTGTTTTTATCAGGGGTCTTTGCCTTTTTTAATTCCTGACAGCTGCTTTCACCTAATGGTTCACTCAAATCAGATGACTATTAATACACTAATGACAAATCCATTTCTTGAGCTGGGATCTTTCCTTTTTTTAATTCCTGCCGCTGCTTTCACCTAATGGTTCACTCAAATCAGATGACTATTAAGCGGAACTGTTTTCGTTTTAGTTAACGTGCGTGGTTAGTTTTCTATGTTGTTTCAATGCACCTCGGTTGGAAAATCTATTTTTTATTTTTTAAATTTTTTCTTAAAATTATTAATCTAAGGGTATGCTTAAGAAGTGATAAAACTTTTGTTCAAAAATTTTTGGTATAAAAGTTTTCAAAATGAGAGAAAATGATATCATATATACTAAGAGTAGTGATGAAAAATAAAAAATAATAATAAAGTTAAAATAGATAAACTAGTTGTATGGATAGTTATGTAAAAATGATCAAAAAGTATAGTAGTTTATATAGGAAGATGTGAAGAAATAATTAAAAAATAAGCTAGTTGTAGAGAATAAAAAATTTTATATTGAAAAGTTTTAAGTAAAAAGTCTTATCTTTTAACAAACATACCTAGTGTATTTAACTTACGTATTTTTCATTAAAAAACTTATGTATTAAATTTTACTATTTTTGAAAATATATAAGTATATTTTTTATTTTTGAAAACGGGAGTATCTTAGTTATTTAAAAATGACTAAAACATTCTTATTTTTAAAGAAGATGATCCTGTTAGCCCGAGCTAAATAAATGGCTCGCTTAGCCTGCTTAAAAAAATCGATTTAAAACATTTATTTTTTATTTTTTTTCATACACTTGTGTTATCTAAGTGTATTTAACATATAAGCCAAGTTTTACCATTTTTTGTATATGTGCATATATTTTTTTGATATTTTTAAACATCTATGTGTATATATGTATTCAAAATACTTCTGTGTTTAAAATTTTCAAAAAAATATATACACATCCAAAAATGGTAAAAATTAGTTATATGTTAAATACACTTAGATAAACAAGTGTATAAAGAAAAAAAACAAAAAATAGATTTTTCGATGTGAACTAAGTTAGCCACTTACTTAGCCCGGGCAAACATAATAACTTCTTATTTTTAAAATCAAAAAAATATAAATGCGTATCTTTAAACATGATAAAAATTAATTTATAGATTTAATATACCTAGATTATCAGTTTCATTAAAATAAAAAACAATTAGAAAATCAGTTTTGCTCCTGGAAGCATCCAGATGCATGCATTGAAGCATTGCTGATTATGAACCGCTTTGGGCAATGATTATTTCTAGCAGTTTTCTGGGCTCTCCTCGGGAATTATTTCCAGAAATGAATCTAATGTCGGTTGAACCTATGGGCCTTGTCTATGAAATGGTATACAATAAACAGGCGCTCCGTTGCACGATGAGAAAATCCACTTCATCACAGGATTATGAGTTTTTGGTGTGGCCTACTATATTAATGGGCCGCCATAAGATAGATGGACGTGGAAATCAAAATGAATTGTTTGCGTAAAAAGCAAGGGCCTACCGCAGCTCATTTAAGGGCCTCGTAGAGTCAGTGTTAAAGAGGAATATCATTTTTGTATTGGTATTCGTACAATGTGACCTCTAGATATTATAATATAATATAGCACATTTACAACCCTTATATATTATGGAGAAAATTTTCTGATAAATAGCTTCATGTCAGAAAATCTCTAAAAACCTGTAAAACCTCCATGTCGGAGGGACTGAATTATAAAACTCTTCCCCAGCATGGAAGGAGATTCGAAACCCAGTTGCCCACATTCATGCCATCCATTACTACTGGGCCAACCGCCTAGCGACTAAAAATGAATGTCTTTATCCTCTCTAGTTCGTGCACCCTCGGTGCATCAAAATTTACAATGTAACCGTTGCATTCTCGAACCAATTAAGATCAATATTAAATACTTTTAAATCTCGGTTATACTTTCTCATCTGTTATTTTTATTCTTTCCATTATTATCTTTATATTTTTCTAAGGATGCAACTTAAGTATAATGCCCATGATTCGCTCATTAATTACCTTGAAATGTGTAATATATGTACGTATTTTCCCACGAGTTTCAAATGTAAAAAATATCCAATGCAATTTGGGTAAGGTGGTCCCGGTAAGTGTTTTATATGTATATATATATGGGTTCCGCTTTGAACCCATGTAATCCCTTCAAAATCTAAGATTTTGATCTTTGATGAAAAATCTATTTCATTCATTATATTTAACATCATTTGTTTATCTGGGGGATCAAGTTTCATCCCAATTAAGTATGTTTGTGAGCCACATTTACTAGAAAATGCATATATTCATGTGTAAATCATGAAAATGCTAAAATATCAATTTTATCTAAATCGTTTAAAAGTTCAGCTCTATGTAAATAAATAGTTCCATAAAGTATTATTACATTCTAATACATATAAATAGATCTAAGCATTTTTCATAATGTACACATGAATATATATATATATATATATTAACAAATATGAATCATAAACATACTTGATTGAATTAAACTTAGTCTCCTGTATAAACAAATGATGTTAAATACAATTAATGAATTAAAATTTTCATTAAGGATCAAAGTCTTAGATTTTGAAAGGGTTACATGAGTCTACTTCTATGTAACCTGGTTATATAGGGTTACGTAAAAGCGAGACTCTATGTGTATATGTATATAAAGAGAGAGAGAAAGTTGTTCCGATGCAGCGCAACTGCATCGGAACAATGGTGCATTTGCTCAAAAATGGGCTCCACGCATATTAGAATGCAATAAACCTTTATACAATCATTTATCTATATATAAATTTTATAGCAAATGGTTTACATGTTGAAAAAACCGCTTCAAAGTTGCTATTTCCATCAAACTATTTTATTAAGTTAAATTTGTACCATTTTCAAATCGGGTCCATACACATATCCGATTTGAATGAAAATTAGTATAGTAATATAATATATGATTCTAAATACAATAGGTGGAGTAGATTATAATTTTATTATCGTAAGGGGCCCATTTTGGCATCTGAATATTTCTCATATATATATAGAGAGAGAGAGACTCCACTTCTATGTAACATTATATAACTAGGTTATATAGAAGTTGACTCATGTAACCTCTTCAAAATTTAATATTTTGATTTTTGATTAAACATTTAAATCATTCATTGTATTTAACATCATTGTTTATCTATAGGATCAAGTTTCATTCTAATCAAATATGTTTATGAAACACATTTGTCAGAAAATATATATATTCATAAGTAAATTATGAAAAATGTCAAAATATCAATTTTAAAGTAGTATTTTTAACATCTAAACTGTACAAAATATCATTTATATATATAAATGATTCTAACTATTAATCTAGGTATATTTAAATTTTGTTTATAAAACTATTAATCTAGGTATATTTAACACGTATTAAGTTTTACTATTTCTGGAGACCTGTAGATATTTTAATTTTCAAAAATATGGGTATTTTAGTCATTTAGATTAAATATATTTAGATTAGAAGTTTTATAAAAAGTCAAAAAAATAATTTTTTTGCACCCAGGTGCACCCAATGGTGCATTTAATCAAATACCTTTAATAAATGATTTTGAAGTTATATTATTAACATGTTTATTATGAGTTTCTAAATTAAATATATAATTACAATTTTCAAATAAAACGTGAGAATAATTTCAATAATGGATTTTGAACCAAAACCAACATCAATCCAATCTTTGAAAAAATATGGCTCGGCATAAGATAAAAGTTTTTTTTTTTTTCCTATGAGTTGACTTTAACCATGAACGAACCCAAGTTGCATCTCAGTTTTTCGCTCCAGAAAAGAGCTATAAATTTTTTAAATGGTGCCCACTTGCTGTTTAAATTAAAAGCTTATCTTAAAAGCTTATCTCACTCATTAAATTTAAAATCATTTATTAAAGTTGCACGTTATGTTTTATATAAATTAGATGTATATAAGCTCCATTTGAGGAAGGTGCAAAATAAACATAATAAAATTTTTATTTAAATATCAATGTCAAAGTTTCGTATTTTCAAAATCCAAAATATCTAAAACATCATTACTACACATATAAATATATTTATTATTTTTACATTCTAATACATCTATTAATATATTTAAACTTTTTCATATTTATGCACGATTACAGGTGCTTTCGAATAATATAACCCACCAAAAGTCTTGTTGGAACGGTTTATGGACACATGATAAAACAAGTATTTTAAACAATATGACCAATTGAATTCATATTTTAGCATCAATATGAGCTCATGTAGTTAATGCATTTAATAAAGGACTCAGATCCTAGGTACGCATAGCTTCGTTACACTTAGGTGAAAATTTTTCTTTATTTTTTTAAAATTTTATTTATAAAACTATTAATTTAGGTATATTTAATACATGTATTAAGTTTTACTATTTCTGGAGACCTGTAGATATTTTAATTTTAAAAAATATGGGTATTTTAATCATTTAGATTAAATATATTTAGATTAAATTTTATAAAAAATTTAAAAAAAATAATTTTTTTACACCCATGTACACCAAAAGGTGCATTTAATCAAACACCTTTAATAAACGATTTTGAAGTTATATTATTATCATGTTTATTATGAGTTTCTAAATTAAATATATAATTATAATTTTTCAAATAAAACTTGAGAATCATTTCAATAATGGATTTTGAACCAAAACCAACATCAATCCAATCTTTGAAAAAATATGCCTTGGCATAAGTTAAAAGTTTTTTTTTTTTTTTTTTTTTGGATGAGTCGACCTTCAACATGACCGACCCCAAGTTGCATCTCAGTTTTTGGCTTCAGAAAGAAGCTATAATTTTTCTTTTTAAAAAAGAAAAAGAAAAAGAAATGGGCTGTAAAATGTAGCATAAGTAAAAGACTATAAGTAGGATTTTACAAGGGGAAATAAAGAATGTTACTGAAATATAACCACAATGACTCAATGACGGGGGAAAACCTGCATCAGCTTACAGCTTCGGTGCTTATGAACGAAGCGGCTCGGGCAGCCTACAACTGAGTACTGACAGGAGTGCAACTGCAGCAAGTACAAAAACGGAAACCATCGGGGATCAGATCAGGGGTTGAGGAAAGCACTTAAGCGTCTAAACATAAGGCCGGCGTTGTCAGTGTTGGGTCTTAACAGATGGTAAACGTGGTCCTCGTCATCCACCGGGTATATCTCCAGCGACCCTTTCCATCCGCTGCCCTCAACCGTCCGATGATATAGCCATCCCCGATCCCTGAACATGTCCAGCTGCGCCACGCAAACCAGCAGGCGCGCGCACCCGAGCTCGCTCAAGCTCGGCGCCCCCTCCGCCATCGGATTTACCCTCGGATCATCTAAGCCGCTCGTTCCAGGGCAAATGAACAACCAAATATTCGGCTTCCCTTCCTGCCGCTTCCGGAACCAAATGTTCCTCTCCCCAGAAGTACGGATGGATTACCATCGCGCCGTCGATCTTCACCCCAGGGCCAATCTCGTCCCTCCCCGCACGGAGAGCGATGTTGTGCGTAATGTTCCCGCCCGCGCTGTCTCCGGCGATGGTCAGGCGGCTGAATTCTGCGTGATCGACGATCCACGGCTCGGGCCCGGCCCCCGACGCGTGGGAAGCCACCCACTGGAGCGCGGCCCAGCAGTCCTCATAGGCAGCCGGGAGAGGATGCTCGGGCGCGAGGCGGTAATCCACGGAAACTGCGACGATGTTCGCCTGCGCGACGAGGGTGTTGAGGAAGCGGTGGTAGAAGGGTGAGTAGGCGGATTCAACGCAGAACGCCCCACCGTGTTAGTAGACGAGAATGGGGAGTTTCTGAGGCGGATCGGCGAGTTTCGGGGGGTAGAGTCGGGCTCCAATGGCGGGATTGGCCTGGATGACCACGTCTTTGGATGCTACACCGGTGGGTTCGGTGGAGGGGGCCACGGTGCCACTGTTAATGAAGCGTTCGACCCGTCCATTTTTGTAGATGCGGAAAAACGGTTCGTAGTCGTGAATGATTTCGTTGCTATCGTCGTCCATTTCGAGATGGTAAGCAATGGGTGGAGGAGGATGTGTTGAGCATGGAAATGAAGGTAACATTGCCGTCCGTCCCCGCTTTTTTTATCTCATTGCCATATGTGATACGCGGTACGCCGAGTGCTTTGGGACCGGACTGCACTCGCGAAGGTCATCGTCCAGCGCGGAACCATATGCTGTGGTCTTGACACGTCCAATGTGTGTGTCTATCGTGGCCACGAATTGTCAGTACTTACGTACGTGCGGAGCACCAATGGCCCACGAACAGTGCGATAATTGAGATACACGGGGACTTTTGTTTTGTTGCAAGTGTGAAATAACCAGGAATGGAGCAGTGCCTATTTCATAAGGCAATCATTCGCTCCTTCGATATTAATATTTTTTTTCTTACTTTTATTCTTATATTCCAATTATTTTTCTTCTCAATCACCTCCATGAAATCTATTTATTTCAACTTTAGCCTTATCATTTCCCATCATAACATAATTTTCAAAATATTTTATTTCTCACTCTCCGTTTCTCCCACAGACTTATAAAAAAATATCAATTATCAAACAACCCTTGCTCAGTGAACATTTACGTCATGTTTGGTAACTGTGTGGTATGGCATGAGATGGGATACCATGCCAATAACTCTCTTAATTAATAATTATATTTTTACTTTTATCTTTATATTTTAATTACTTTTTCTACCAATTATTTTCATCAAACTTCTATATTAACTTATTTATTCTAACTTTATCTTTGTCATTTCCTATAAATCACATAATTTTTAAAATATCTATTTCCTACTCCTCACCTCATCCCACGATCCTCATAAAATTTAAATAAGAGGGGGAGTTGATAACGGTGAAAAACGTATTGTCATTCTCAACACAGGTGCAACTTAGGTAGGATACCCATGAGTACTTAGTGACCTAACCTTAAATTAAATGGAGTATTATATAAAATTTTACCTATAGATATAGATAGGGTAGAAATTATTACTATTAGGATAAGGATAATACACATGTTGGGTATCCGGAATCGACCTCGATAGGTACATGTATGGGTACTATAATATGTAAATAATTATAAATATGTGTATATAAATAAATACATAATAGTTTCTATCTTCCATTCACCAATAAATTATTATTGTTTTATTTATTTATTTATTTATTATAAATTATATAGGGTTTGTATTTGTAATAATGGATGATCATAACATGAATGCGGATGATAATGTGAATGTAATTATTGATATGGATAATAAGGCTAAAAAATGTAGAAGTAGATGTAAACAACAATAAAATAAAATTAATTATAAACTATAAAGTCTAAAATGTAAATGAGTATTTCTTTATATTATTTAAAATAATACAAAAAATATTTTTTTCACATGTCGTCATTAATTATTGTAGAAACTAATTTGGAACCAAAACTCAAACCACCCCTATATGTAATGGGTAGAGTATGATATAGTACAAACCAATCATATAAACGGGTAGGATATAGTATGCTTTTTGGAAATAAGATATGAGTATAATAGATTGCTACCTGGATGAATCGACCCGAGTTGCACTCTTAGTTTTTAACCCTCTATATCATTTATCATTCTAACTATTCTATTTTTGAATTCATTTTTATATTTTAATTATTTTCTTCCCAACTATCTTATTTATTCTAATTTTATCTTTATTATTTTATATTAATCATACAATTTTTGAAATTCCATTTCCCCTCTCTCCACCCTCATCCTATAGTTCTACCAAAATTCAACTCACCAATCTTTCCCTTAAAAAGAATGAAATGCTATTTTGAAGTTTAGTAATAATATCTCATTTTATTTAAACAAGACCTCCGCTTTTTTATAATCAGGTCATATAGAAGCGGAGCCATACAACCCTTTTAATTTTTAAGATTTTGATTCTTAATAAAAAAATTTATTTCATTCATTATATTTAACATAATTTAGTTATCTAAGAGACTAAGTTTCATCCCAATCAAGTATGTTTATAGGCCACATTTGTGGAAAAATATATATTCATGTGTAAATCATGAAAAATACTTAGATCCATTCACACATGTATTAAAATACAATAATACTTTACAAAATCATTTATTTGCATAGTGGTGATATTTTAGATGGTTTAGATGTTAAAAAATTACTTTAAAATTAATATTTTAGTATTAAATTATTTTATTATGTTGTTTTTATACATTTATAGACGGGACCCGTATACAGTGAATTAAAAAAATAAAAAGATTTCAAGATACTATAAATTATGTTAAATCAATATCATCATAACTAAACCGGTTATTGAACTAGTGAATGAATTGATATGGTTCGAACAGGTTTGATCGGTTAAGCAAACCGGTTAGAACTGATAATGTCAGCATGATATAATTATAATGTCGTAAATATCTAATTATTTTTATTAATTATATATTAGGAAAATTATATATTTATAAATTCTAAATTTATATGTTAGATTTTAAGCATCACAGCAAAACATATAAGAAAAAAATTAATACGAAATTTTTCAAAATATTATGCATGAATATTAAAAAAAACTAACGAACATTTTCTAATCAAAATATTACTTTACATAATTGTATAAAAACGATAAAACACTATTCATTCTGCTTGTTTTAATATTAATACCAAAAATAGAATATTCAAGTCTTGCAATTACTGTTTTTATCTCAAGGGCATGATTTTGAGCCTAGATTTCTTGGGTTATTGAGGGATGATATCTACATATTTCCCAATTATATAATAGCATTTTCATCTCTAGAATTTTTAAGCAACTCTACACGTAAGTTTTTATTTTTTATTTTTTGTGCACATTTTTCATGGCAAAACTCATGTAAGGTATTCCAATGCAAATGGTACAAGGGATTAAGTTGTCACGAGATTGAGTTCGTGCCCAAGTGGGTTTTAACCGTGTTAGACAAAATTTCCACTTCATGCCCACTGATTTAAAAGCGTTCCAAATAATGGCAACGGCTCAAATATGCAGTGAGCGGGATTGCAGATTAGGACTTTCCACGGCAACCCAACAGCAAGAGGATGGAAGTCAGATTCAAGATTTTGAAGGAACCTTAACCGGTAGGCAGATTTTCTTGGAAGAAAAAAATGGCAAGTGAAAGAAGATAAAAGGGAGCCGAAGAACCGGGATTGGCGCTGCGGACTGGTGGGGATGTTGCTACTGTGGGTGATTGGCCGGCTGTTGCTGCAGTTGGAAGGATCTTATTGTCGGTAACCAAAAATCTGAAGGCTGGAGTGGGGCTACGAGAGGGAACTCGAGTTGGGATGGGCAGGAAGCCAGGAACTAGGAGTCGGGATCGGGAGTGAATCTTGGAGGGAGAAAAATCCTCCCTTTTTATGCACGGTTTTTCAGCTAGCTGGTTGTGCTGAACCGGTCAAAATCAATTCAACTGAGATTTCCGGTTCGACCGCCGGTTCAACTATTCAAAGCATTCAGACTAAACTGCTTGCAATTGAACCGGAACCTAGACCGGTTTCCGGTCCAATCCAGTTCTTACAACATTATACTAAATACAATACATAGAGTGTATTTTTCATAGATCATTAAGATTTTAAAAATTATGAGGATTATATAGAAAATGGGTCTCGAAGAAGCGAGACTAATATTTAAAATTGAAATATAATGAATATAGAGAGGTGACCCCATGCGTCCAGGTGCATAGGACCTCCAAAGTTATTTTTTTGATTTTTATAAACATATAAAATTATGTGTATTTAATGTAAAATCTAAATTTTATTATTTTTGGATACTTTTAATTTTTAAACACAATGACATTTTTGTAATTTTTTATCTTATGAAATTATAAAAATGTCACTATGTTCAAAAATTAAAAAACTTAAAAGTATTCAAAAATAGCAAATTTTAGTTATTAAATTAAATATATTTAACTTTACCTGCTTATAAAAATACAAAAAAATTAAAAAAATATATTTTTTACCATGTAACCAGCCGCACTTGATCACCCTTCATGAATATATACGGTTACTTCCAAGCAAGTCCCATTACCGTCCATCCATCCATCCGACTTCCACTTTCCAAGTGGACCGCGAATTTAAAACTTTGCCGTGCCGCCATCCATCCATCCGAGCACATTATTTCCGGTCTCGAAAGTGGGACACCCCGTTCAGGATTTGGCCCGATCCTATAAAAATCCTTCTGGCCACTTAAATATTCGATGACGCCTCGCATGGCGATTGGCGCGGACGTGGTGGCTTACGCTCCACACAAATGCGTGCGCATGGCGATTGGCGCGGACGTGTGGTGGCTTACACTCCACACAAATGCGTAGGTGACTGGGTCAAATAAAACGTAGGCTTGCGCTTGTGAATGCCTAAGACGGCTTGACAGATGGCCCTCGTGGTCCCAGTTTTATGTTGGACGCGGGATTCACGTAAGAATTCCTAACGATGACTTTTTTTAACATGTATATTATAATTATCTCAACTTGTATTACAATTATAATTATCTCAGCTTCTATTACAATCAGACTTTTATAACATTATAATAAGTTCTACGAGTACAATCAAGCTTTTATAATATTCTAATCAGACTTTTATAACATTATAATAAGTTCGACGAGTACAATCAGGCCTTTATAATATTCTAATAAGTTATTGGGGCGCAGTTCGAGTGGGATTTGGGCAGTAATTTATCTTATCCTATTTACTTGTAGGATCCGTTCTTACTATACTCTATCCTTCCTATTATCTATAGGGCCGGTTCCGGTTCTGGTTCTAGATTGATCCCATAATAACTAATGACAACATGTGAAAAAAATATTTTTTTGTTATTTTAAATAATATAAACAATACTCAGTTATATTTAAAATTTTATAGTTTACAGTTAGTATCATTTTATTACTATTTATACATAATTTTCACATTCTTTATAGTTGCATTATTTACATTAATAATCACATTAATCTCATCATCTATCATCCATCATCACAAATACAAATCCTGTACAATTTATAAAAAAAAAAATATGAAAATCAAGCTAACAATAATTTATTAGTAAATTGGCAAATATTATTTAAATACACATATTTATAATCATTTATATATCAGGGTACCCATGTGGATACTCATTTGAGTCAGTTTCGGGTACCCAACGTGTCTATCTTACTCTTACTCTATTTAGGGGTTAGGTAATGATTTCTAACCTACTCGTACCCATGAGTAAAATTTTCAAACCCATCTTACCCAATTATAATCAGGTCATGGGTACCCTATCCAAGTTACACCCCTTTATAAATCTTTAACAATATTTTTTTTCCCAATTTGTGATTCCATAAAATATCAGGGACATTGCCATTGCCACCACTCGAAACCACGACATCTGTTTCGTGGCAGACGTGCTTACTATCATGCCTTGTGAGCTATGGTTCCTACTAGTGACTTTGATTTACTAACAGTCTTAAATATTTTTTGGATTTTTCCTAAATATATCTACTACATTTGACTCTAATCCCAGATAAACTCACCACGTTTCAGAAATTCCAGATATAACACTATTTTTGCATTTATTTCCAAAAGTACCCAATCTAGTGAAAGTCGTTGAGTAAGTTAATGGTTGTCCGTTTAAATGTTGGTTGCAATTTATAACACCCCACCATTGAAGTGTCACGAATAAAGTCTACTACGTCAAAGCTGAGAATAAATCTTCCTATATGGAAATAGATACCAAGATGCAAAACTATAAAAAATTTAACTATTATATCTCGAGTTTGCTCATCATAGAGTTATTATATATATTCAGTGTCTATAATCAAAACAAGTAAGCATTATAAAATAATTTCAATAAAAATCTAAACTTATTTGTCTTATGCTCTGCTAGATTCGCCTTTTTTCCCATGTTAATAGAAGTTTTAGTTTAGCATTATATCTCCGTGTTTCCACTGAAAATAAAACTATATAAGCTAAAAGTTTTGTAAGTAAAAATATATATTATTTTTATTTTTATTTTTTTTACTAAATTCATTTTCACAATCATTCAATTTTTCAACAACAAACACAACATCTATATCATCTTTATGCACAACAAACTCTAATTAATGAAAAATTAAAACATATTGATACATGTGCACACATATATCAATTTTAAATCATGCATTCACACAGCAGGTATTGTCATCTACTTGTGCTTGTGTGCAGCCGTGTTACACATTCGTGAGTTAATTCATCTTCTTTGGTAGTTCTAAGGTCGCTACTCAGGTATTGTCATACTACTTTATTCCTTGGCGGCAAACCCAATATGCAATTATGCATCATGCTCATGCACTGTGATTAATGCACTACTTAAGTTCACTACTTAACATGATTAAAGATATTTTGAATTAATAATGCTCATATTTGAATAAACCAACTTGAAAGAAAATTTCAAATTAAATAAATAATCATATTTCATAATAAATCACAATATTCACATAATATTTTCAAAGTCATGCTTTGGAAAAAGTTTACTTACCTCTAAGTAGACTTTAAAACCCCTCTTTTCCAATTTCTTGTAATAGCCTCAAGTCTTTTTCCCTAATTTTCATCACAATATGTTCATTATTTCACCCTGGTTTTCATAAAGATTATTTAAAATTTTATTCATGACTTTCTCAAAATTTCTCATAATTTTAATTTGTCAAAATTCTATTTTCTTCTATTTACTCTTATATTATTCCACTTTTAAACAAATAAATTTGGACTCATATTCTTTAAATACTTACTTTAAATTTTTCAAATTTTTTTCTCTCACCGGTCGGCTGGCCTATCATCAGCACCAGTAACTGGCCGGCGGTGGCTACTACTAGTGGGCTAGGTTAGTGGGTTAAGCTGTGGGCTAGGCTTCGTTTCTGAAATTGGACTTTAGTTTATGTGGGCTTAGGACTAGTAGGCTTGCTTCTGAGCTCTTTGGTTTACTGGGTCTGTCTAGATGGACTTAGCCCACTAGTCCAGAAGTTTAGTTATTTATTTATTCATTTAGTTTCAATGGTCCATATTCACCAACTAGAATAGTTTATATTTCTCAACGCAAATGTTTGTTTGATCTGAAATTTTAGGAGTAATCTTGTATAATTATACTCTTTAATCTGGACAAGCAATTTCACAAAATAACATCTCTATAATCAGATTTAACATAATGGGTTTAATAAAGGGTTAAAATTAAATATCACTTCGAATAGCTGTCTGAACTAACTTTTAACAAAAAAAATTCATCATATCACTATGAAATATCACCAAGAATGTTTGTAACGGGTAAGATAAGTGTTTTTATATATGTATTTTTTTAATTATTTTTTTGTGTCTTATTCTTAAAATACATATTTACCACTCTAAATCTTCATAAAAATTACTATATCTAAAAATTCTTAAGTCTGAACAAGTTGAAATTTTTGCAAGGAAGCTAAACATATAATTAACTTATTATTGTACGGTCACTATTCTCTGATTATGCCCAGAAGTATGTTTATTTCATCATATAGCATTTTCTGCCATTTCTTTGCTACTTCTCATTGAAATAAGTAAAATTTCAGCACCAAACATTTCATTAATATTCTAGTAACTAATTAGTCATGCTAAAAACATTATGAATGGTTTAAATCTGAGAATCGAGCTGCATATATTGTAAAAGCAACGAGATTAACCGAAAGATTGTTCTACTCAACTTATCTTCAAAAATTCCTTCCTCCATCTTCTGCTGATTTTCTTTTCTTTTTTTTAGCAATGCAACCCATCTCACATTCTCCCCCTTCTTATACTTTCTAATTGCTAAACGACTGTGATTAATTGCCATAAATTCCACTGTTTTTTTAAATGTATTTGCATGGCCCATAATCCCACCGTTTCTTAAAAACAGATGACTGTTACACAATTTTATAAATGCCAAAAATACCCCTAGTATAAAATAATAAAAGATGAAATAAAATGAAAGAAGAATAAAATTAAATCTCTCCATATTTAAATCTCTTGTGCAATTAGGGAAGTAGTGAGTTATGATATTCAAAATTTTAAATTCAACCATAAATTTGATAGGCAATTGATAATTTCACAAATAGACTAACGACATTTATTAACATCTATAACATAATGGACATTTTTAGGATTACATGTAAATATAGTGGATATATTTGGGATTATGGTCAAATGTAGTGGGCATATTTGTGAAAAATCCTATTTTTTTTTAAAATCTGTTACGGAGAGATTAGAATATGTATTGGAGCAAGGCATATTTGGAGATGATTCTAGGCTGCATTTGATAAGAGTTAAATAAAATTTCTGATTCTTTTTTCACATCTTTTGATATAATTCAACATATTAGGTACTTGGTTATTATGCTTTTTTATTATTATTTCTATATTCTGATTATTTTTTATATTTTTCTCCACAACATCCATAATTATTTTTATCTTTATTTTTTTTTTATTCTTAAGCATATTTGCTCCTGCTATATTACGTAGTTCTTTTACTTTTTAAACGTTTTGTCATTCCTTTTTGTTCAACTTTGTTTTTCCTCTTCATAAACCGATCAAAAAACAAAATAAATGTTAAATAAAGTGACGGGAGAAGGATAGCCGGAAGCCACCCCACTAATATGGCTGTTGTGAGGGACTCCGCTGTTCATCTTCATCCATTGTTGAGCATCAAATAAGATTGTGGACTCTTTGACGATGAAAGCTCAAGACATGTTGCTTGGGACGAGGTAGATGTCCGAATCAAACTCAAGAAAAGTCGTTGTTGAAAGTGATTTTCTTTCTTCTCGTCAACATTCTTATAGGTAGTAATCCAATCCTTTTCCATGTGGATTAAAATCAGGGCTCAAGAGGTACTGTTTGAGAATGTTTCCTATACCCATCCATCTACTCAGGGCTGAAAATCTACCAGCGCACGAGCTTACAGATTTTGCATCTGACGTCTTAGAGTGTAGCTGTAATTGGCATGGAAAGCTACCGACCGAATACCTTTGTAAGGGCAATGATCTGCAAATTTGTATGAACCGGGCTGCTTCTATAAAATCTTTCTTTTATATATCCCCTTTATTTTTAACATCGACATAGTTGATAAAAAAAATTTAATTCATCTATTATATTCATCATCATTATTATCAACATGCAAATTCTTTTATTTGTTTAATATCACTATATATGAGTCTCATTCATAGATATCCAAAATCAACATAATAAAATAATTTAAAATTAAATATCAATTTTAAAATAGTATTTTCAACATCTAAACTTTCTAGGATATCATTTCTAAGTGGATAAATGATTCTATAAAGTATTATTATATTTTAACACATATGAAAATATATCTAAGCATTTTTCTTAATTTACACACAAATGTACCTATTCTTTAGTAAATGTGGTTTGTATATATATTGGATTTGGATAAAACTTGGTGTCTTGGCTAAATAAATGATGTTAAATAGAATGAATGGATTAGATTTTATATCAATCATTAACATTTAAAAAAGAGAAGAAAGTACACAAAATCACTTTTTTATGGGTATTCACGAAATCACTTTTAAAGCACCAAAACGATCATAATAATAAAAAGAAGTCATGTCACGTTGCAATGTCACTCTCCTTAATCGCCCTTCCACTAGATTTTTGTTTTCGTTCTATTTATCTCTAATCATGCGCATAGATGTAGGAGCCAAAGTTAGACTTAACCCATTAGTTTTACACGTATCGAAGGTTGATATTTTTTCATCAACCAACTTGTTTATATGACCAATTTAATTTAGAGTCGTCTAACCCATTTTTTATTTTTTTTATTTTTTTATAAACATATAAAGCTAAGTATATTTAACCCATAAATTAATTTTTATCATTTTTAGATGCTTTTAAGTATTTTTTATTTTTAAACACAACAGAATTTTTCGTAAATTTTGAGTCAGAAAATTACGAAAATGTCATTTTGTTTAAAAATCAAAAAATACTTATAATATACAAAAATAGTAAAAATTGGTTTGTGGGTTAAATACACGTAATTGTACATGTATATAAAAAAATTTTAAAAATTAAAAAAATAAGTTTTTGGGCCGAACGCATGGAGGACAGCCATGCTTCCGGCTGAACCCAATCATCCCTCTTTAATCTATTAAATCGATAAGTTGGTCATGAGTTAAGCTTATAACCCATCAGCTTGATAATTCAGCTTATTTGACCAATCATTCACATAATCATTTAGAACCTATAAAGTAAAGAGAGTTGAACATTTTTCAGATATTTCTTCAGCAGGTTGTCCATAATTATTGAAAATGACATGAACGTTCTAATTAAAAATGAACACAAAAATTTATATTTTTGAATTCATGTAAATCATCGGTGTTGGAAGCCTCTATTGATTATTTTGGAATATATTTGAAATAGTTCATCATTTTTATTATTTAACTCATTTATAACTTGCAACCAAATGTGTTTATGTTAAGTAGATTATTGCTGTAATTGAATTTTTTTTGTAAATGCATTGTAAATGGATTAAGATTAGAATTTTATAAATAAATTAGGATTGAAATTAACACCCAATCCTAATAACCTGTAACTTGCCTGCGTTCCAATGTAGATTGTGTAGTCTCCAAAAATGCGATTCACTTGCGTTTTTTATCAGCTTTCTCCACGATAATATTTTAAATACCATCTGGATTTTCAAAATAAAAAATTCATTTTCATTAGAAATTTAAATATCACGCTAACAGTTATAAGAGCTAGATTATATACGCTATGATGTATTTTAAGCTAATTAATTATATTTTTTATTTTTCTTCATAAACATGTTTTTCTAAGTGTATTCGATCTATATATAAAATTTTGTCATTTTATTAATTATATTTTTCATTTTTCTTCATAAACATGTTTTTCTAAGTGTATTCAATTTATATATAAAGTTTTGTCATTTTATAATACTTTTACATATTTATTTTAGATTTTTAAAAATCAAGTTTTTAATGGATGAAAATGACTTAAATGCCCCTAAAATTTGATATTTTTTAAAATAAAAAATAAATATGTAATAGTATTGTAAAATTACAAAACTTAATATATAGATTAAATACAATTAGAAAAACAATTTATGAAGAAAAATTAAAAAAAATAAAAATAAAATAAACGAATGTTGTATGTTAACTTAAAATACATCATGGTGTATATAATTATGCTTCCCAGTTATATAGTAAAAAATTATTACAACTTTATAATCAACTTTTTAAGCAAAGTACTATTATTCCCTAAAGTGTGGTTTTATCGTGGGTGTGTTTAGTATTTATTTATTCATTTAAAATTTTTTACTCCCTCTTAATTATCCTATTTTTAATTATTCTTTACATATTCATATACAATTGCCAAAGTTTTCACTTATTTCTCTACAACTACTAACGTAGGGGTGAAAATAAGATCAAGTTGACCCATAAAGTGTCCCACTTTGATTTTACGTAGGGTTAAGGCAGAAATTTTGATCCGATGGGGTAACGTGAGTCAAGATTTATGACTCATCCTTCAATTTTAAGGCGAAATGGTTCAACTATGTCCCAACCTATCTTGACCCGCCTCGCTGCACTACATGTAAATTATTTCTATAAACCATATGATTTGCACATGTCAATGTAGTTTTATTGGATAGATGTGTTTAACTTTATAACTTATTAATTTAAATATGATGTAAAAGCCATAAAAAATTAAAATAATAATAAATAAAATAAAAGTAAAATTTATACGTATTAATGGAGAGTGTTTGCAAGCATTGGTGAGCTCTTTGAAAGAGTGTGATAACGGAGAGAAGGGAAAATTTAAAAAAATTGCAAAAAGCTCCTTAATAATGAAATATTTTATTAAAAAGTCTTATATTGCCTAGATATTCACAAAATATTTTTTAAGGAATATTTTGCGTAAAAAACCCATATTTTGAGCATTGGAGAATGTCGGTGGTAGCTCAACGGGCAACACATGGTGTCCTGTGAGCCATCAAATTTTTTTTGGCTTAGATTTTGATATAGATGTCCAGTTTTGATTATTCAACTGTCAATTTTTATGTTTTAAAACATTTTGGATATGTTGGATGGATTAGATTGACTATTAAAGATTTTTATCATACAATAATATTGGACAACCCTATAAATCATATAAACTTTGGTTGATTATATAATTTTAAAGTTGATGTGTACTCAAAAAATCAACCATTGGGCCTGACGTACATAGCGCGTAGATATAAAAAAATGACCATTGGGTCTGTGAGCTATGGGTCTTATAGTGTGATATTGTCTGCTCTGGCCTGGCAGCTTAGTCACACGATTTTAAAATGCGTCACACCATATTGAACTTGAGACCCACGTATAAACTACTAGGAACTTTATCGCTCTTTAAATGTGAGATTCAGTTCTGGGCTATTACAAGCCCATCAGCTGCCGCCTAGTTTGTCCCTGAACCACAACTCAACTCTGGGCTTTTACCTGCAACCCTGACTTTCACTGTTTCAACTCTCCAAACCACATCTACTGGAGGGGGAACCGCTTTGATACCACTGGTAAGGCACATGCCTAGAAAAGTAATCATTGGGTCTGATGCACAAAGCATATAAACCTAGAAAAATGATCGTTGAGGCTGTAGGCTATAGACCTTATTGTGTGATATTGTTCGCTCTGGCCCGACAACTTCGTTGCACGGTTTTAAAATGCATCACACTGTATTGAACTTAAGATTCACTTATAAACTACCAAGAACTTTATCTCTTTTACGATATGAGATTCAATTCTGGATTATTATAAGGTTCTGATCTTGTAATGCATAGATCCAGAAAATCAACCATTGAGTCTGACGTACAGAGTACATAGACCCAAAAAATAATTGTTGGGCATGCGGGCTATGGACCTCACAGTGTGATATTTTCCACTATATCTTGACAATGTAGCCGCATGTTTTTAAAACGTGTCACACCAAATTAGACTTGAGATTCGCTTATAAACTATCAGGAACTTTATTCCCTTTTCGATGTGAGATTCGGTTCTGGGCTATGACAAGCTTATCAGCTTCCGTTTAGTTCACTCTCAAACCACAACTCAACTCTAGGTTTCAGCCTACAACCATGACTTTCACTAGTTCAACTCTCCGAACCACATCTATTTGAGGGGGATTTATCTTCGATATCACTTGTAAGGTATAAACCTAGAAAACTAACCATTGGACCTAATGCGCAAAGCACACAGACAAAAAAAAATGACTGTTGGGTTTGGGGCTATGGGTCTCACAGTGTGATATTGTCCGCCCTGGCCTGATAGCTTAGCCACACAGTTTTAAAATGCGTCACACTATATTGAATTTGAGACCCACTTATAAACTATTAGGAACTTTATCCCATTTTTGATGTGAGATTCGGTTCTCAGCTATTATGATGTAGGTGAAATTTTACTAAATTCAAGGGATTATCTTTGTTAACTTATGAGTATTGTATGTAGAATAATTTAATAAGTTATGTGTGGTGAAATGAAAGAAATTATAATTACGATATAATTTACTAGTAAAGATATTAAAATTCAACTGTTAGTGTTGATTTTGAGATTATAGTGATGTGATCATGATTATCATACTTGAATTCACTTAAAGAATTTATATAACTATTTTACGAATTTTAATAAAGGAGAATAACATCAAATTTATAATCTAAATTTCAAATAGTTAGGCTTGTGAAATTTATAAGTAAGAAAATTTTTAAAACTGAATAGTAAATATAAATATTAAAATAGATGATTGATTTCGAAACAATATTATTCTTTTAGTGGATGAGCGAAGTAAGATATATCGAATTTCGGTAATTCTGAGTGAAGTATGAGGTAAGTAGAACTCTGCTTTCAACTGATTTTAATTGTTTTGCGTATTTTTTGGCATTTGTTGTGGATGCTGATGATTTATATTGTTCAAATGATTAAATCTGATTGAAAGTTTGATTTATTATGTTGCCAAATGTGAAACTTGATTTATAAATTAAACATGCTAGCATTATATTTTGACATATGCATGTGAGTATTGGATGCTAGCATTATCATAAGCCATGACTAAAGAAGTTGATTGAAAATGTTGTTTATAATCATTGATGATAATCGATAACATATCGCTGAATGGATACTGGGGTATGATTTAGCTATTGTTGACTGTGGACCATGATCTAATTGCCCGATTATTGCGATATTATACTTGGAGTTCGACTATTTATTTGTGACATTGTACTCAAAGCCGTGGTAGTGTAAGGCTATTTGTTGTATTGTTGTATTTGAAGTTGTGATTGTGTTTGACTATTTATTTGCAACATTGTACTTGGAGCTGTGGTAGTGTTTAGCTTTTATTGTGATGTTGTATTTAAAGTTATAGTTGTATCTGACTATTTATTTGTAACATTGTACTTGGAGTTATGATGTTGTATTTGAAGCTGTGATTGTATTTAACTATTTATTTGTGACATTGCATTTGGACCTGTAGTGATGCCCGACTATTTATTGTGATATTGTATTTGAAGTTATACTTGTATCCAACTATTCATTGTGGTATTATACTTGGAGGCGTGAATGTTTCTAATTATTTATTGTTGGTATTGTTTGTGAAGCTAGTATGTAGAGGCCGGTGCTTTGACATGAGTGTTTGAGCTAACTCATGACATAAGTGTGTGGTGAGACCATGGATGTGTGAAGATCATGGCAGGATATGAGATACACCTCCTTCTCATTTGGCTTGGCAAGTTGTTTTCCACATTTGATTGTCTCTTGTTTAGAACTGATGAAAGATGGAATAAAATATCAAACTTCGCTATTGAACTTAACCAATATAGTGAGAAAATCAAGTGTATGATGTATTATTAAAATGTTGAATCGTGACATATATTATGCCAATTGGAATCTGATTTATGATTTATTGAAAAATATGAATACTATTTGATATTGATTTTATTCAATTTATGTATTAGTTCTGCTTATTGAGTTTGACTTTCAAATGAGACATTTAGTATATTACAACTTATAAAATATTTGATATTTTTGCACATGTGTATGTTCTCCCTATTATCATCGATCTTGTTTTTTAATAGTGACTGTTGATTGAGGTGTTGACTCGGTCAACGGAACATTACACATAGTTTATGTTGATGCGTATTTAACTTTATACCTTATTTGTGTTGATAAATTTTTATTTCTTAATTGCATATATTGTTTGAATTATGTCCTCCATATAATTTGTCAATGAGATAAAAAATATTATCAATATTATTTATACCTTTCAAACTAATATTATTATTTTGCAATTTAGTAGTTTTAATTATAATTTAACTATGTTATTCTATTGAAGGTTAATCCATATTCATCATGGTTAATTGCAAATGAAATTACTTGAAAACTTTTATTAATGTTTTGTTATGGTAGTTTTGTTTTATTACGCTAAAATGTAAAATATTGAAGCATTTAACTTTTATATTTATCATAAATGTGACTAGTGTGTATATAAATTCTCGAAATTGTTATACTTTGATATGCTTTTTCAACTCGACCTAGCCTTGATACTAGTTTGAAATCAATTCAAAATTTGTCCTGATCGTATAAAAAAAGAGGTCAAGTTAAATCAATCTTATACCACCCTAATATAAAGGTATGGTCAAACATGCTTGGATATAGTATATCCTAACCTAGCCCAATCCGCCCCGATTTTCACTCTTAAATCACATCACATCTCAAATTTCAAAAATGTTTGCACAGAATTGTTTCGTTCAAAAGTTTTATTAAATACCTAGCATACTCCAAATCTAAAAGATTTATTTGCATTCACTGCTTTTACAAATGCCTGTGATCATGCATACATACGATGTACATGTGAATACTTAAAAATAATTGAAGCTAATAATAAATATGTAAATTGGGATGTATCATGTGCAACTGAGTGCAAATACTTTTTTATTTTTATTTTTTTGAAATTTATTTTACATAACTGTTAATCTAAGTTTATTTAACATGTGTATCAATTTTTACCAATTTTGTAGATTTTTAGATTTTTTAAAATCCAAAAAAAATTTAAAATTTTCAAAAAAGGTAAAAATTGATATACACGTCAAATACACTTATAGTAACAATTTTATAAAAGAAGTTTCAAAAAAAGGCATTTGCACCCAGGTGCATGTGCACCTGATAATGTCACTTTTTAAATATACATGACACGTCTTCAATAAATTTTGTATTACGAGCATATAACCATAATTTGTGTAAAAAGTTATATATAATCAAAAGTAAATAAATTAAGGGTGTTTATTTAGAGGAGAGTGAAAAACGAGAATGCAAAAGTTGACGCACAACTACCACACTTTTTCACTTTTACAATCATGTTTCGATTATTTTCTCTTATTTTTCTAATTATTTTTTGCATATCTTTTTGTACAATTATTCTATTTTTTTTTATTCTCACTTTATTCTCATCATGTTCATTCCATTTTTTATTCCTCATTCTCATTCCCATCATCCCAAACAAAATCTTATAGACAAGTAAAAGCGTAGAAAAGGGTAATTTTCAGATATACCCATCATTTGCTCATAACTATAAATATATTTATTAATTTTTAGAATTTATAAATAAATCTTACATAACTTGATCATACTTCTAAATATACTTATGTCATTACGGCTACATTATGGCATGAACATATTTGAAAATAAATGTAAAATAAAATATACCAACATAATTTGTATACATTTTCAAATATATCCGTGACATGACATGATATGCAGGAACGTGGGAATATTTGAAAATTATCCCCAATAAGGCATACGTAAATACCATTTTCAATTATTGCATGAAGAAAAAAGTGCGAAATTTTTGAAAGAACAGATTGATGCTACCGAAACTGACCTGATGAAAATATAAAATCCATTGTATGAACGGTCCAGATCACATCTGTTCGAAGATCGGTTGCTACAAAAGCAGAGATTTACCTTAAAATCATCAGCCGTTGATGAAAGCAGCCAAGTGTTTCAGCATGAGCCCAGCCTTCTCACAACTGGGATTCAACAGATGAAACACATGGCCTTCATCTGCCACCGCGTACATCTCCACCGTCCCTTCCCACCCGCTGGACCGCATCGTGCGATAATACCGCCATCCGCGATCCTTCAGGAAGTCGTTCTCCGCTACGCACACTAGCACGCGCGCACATCCAAGACCTTTCAAGCTCGGCGCCCCATCGGCATCAGGATTCACCATCGGATCATCCAAGCCGCTCGTTGTGGGATTAATGAACGTCCAGAGCTCTGGCTTGCCTTCCATGAACTTTCGCAACATTATCTCCTTTCCGATCGGCTCCGATCCCGAAAAATACGGATGGATAATAATCGAGCCGTTGATCTTCACCTCATGGCCAATCTCTTCCCTCCCAGCGCGCATCGTGATGTTGTGAGCTATGTTAGCTCCCGCGCTGTCCCCGCCCACAATCAGACGGCTGAGATCGGCGTGATTGGATATCCACGGCTCGGGCCCGCTTCCAGACGCGTGGGACGCCACCCACTGCAGCGCGGTCCAGGAGTCGTTATAGGCGGTCGGGAGGGGGTGCTCCGGTGCTAGTCGATACTCGACCGAGACTGCGATAATATTTGCCTCCGCGGCGAGGGAATTGAGAAACGTGTGGTACGTGGGCGAGTAGGCGGATTCGATGCAAAACGCCCCGCCGTGGTAGTAGACGAGAATTGGGATCTTTTGCAGCGGATCGGCGAGTCTGGGGAGATACAGGCGAGCCGAGAGGCCCGAATCAGCCCCGATGACGACGTCCTTGGATGAGACGTCGGTCTTTGGATCCACGGAAGCGGGCACCCTATCATTTCCCAAGAGGCGTTCCACGCGTCCGCTTTTGTACATGCGGAAGAACGGGAAGAAATCATGGGCGATTTCGCTGCTACCAATATCATTCATCTCGACGCCGCGCTCAAATATTTACAGAACGGAGAACGAGGGGCGTGGGAGGGACAGAGAGAGGGAGGTGAAGTGGTGCACTACTATTTCTACAAATGCTGGTAAGAAAACTCAGCCACTGCTGCTCTTTTTTCCTTGAGTGGGTCCTACCGTATGACCAAGATTTTGTCGTTTTTGTTTTCATTTTTGTTTCTAGTTTTATTGCTGACGGAGAGAACAAGCAATTGGGATGTATTTAACGTAAATTCTTCGCACGTCGACGGTTGAGCGAAGAAAATACGTGAAAATTAGGCCCGGAGCATTTGTCGCCTCCTGCAAATTTTATTTTATTTATCGCCCCCACTCCCCCCCGCCCTCCCCCAAATGCTACGATTTTTGGAAATCATCAATTTTAAGAGCGCATGGGTCATTTTTCACCTCTTAAAAAGTTTAAATTTTAAAAATTCAAAATAAATATTTAAAAATATTATAAAATAACAAAACTTAATATATAAATTTATATTTAGGAAAACATATTTATGAAGAAAAAATAAAAAATAAAATAAAAATAAAATAAAAAATGAATATTGTAACTTAAAGGGCTGATTTGACGAGACATATCGCATTTTCCGTACCTTATTATTTTTACGTTCTCCTCGTGGATTTTAAAAAGTGAGCTCCGGCGGTAAATGTGAATTCAATACCACCCAGGAGGCCAGGAAAGAGCTGTAGCGTATGCAACGTATGTATGGATGGTGACATGTACATTAACAACGGAACAGGTGATTGAACTGGTAAGGGTAGACGTCAACGTGACATATTTATGATGTCATAAATGTTATCTTATTTTTAAATTTTAAATAAATATATTGATAAAATTATATTTTAATAAATCCTAAATATATATATTTGATTTTAAGAATCATAGTATAAGTACAAAACGTGTAGGAACGGAAACTAAGAAAATCATAACATTTGTTGTGCAAACTGAAGGATCTACGGTAGCTGAGAACAGATGAAATTAATCAAAGGATTAATGGATCATGATTGTGGAAAAAACGACAAGCAGGGAAGTAAATGAAATAATCTCCAAATGGGTATTTAAATGGTTTATTTAAAAAACATACAAAATGTTGGCTAGTAAAAAAAAGGCATTCCATACAGAACTGAAAATCTGCAAAATAAAAGAGTAAAGAAGCATAAAGACTAGAAAAAGTAGTGAATTTGCATTCACATTCGCAGACGCACTAATTAGAAGCTAAAAAACTAACATTAGACTATGCCCAAGAGTCACTCAGTTGTTGGCATTAAGAAAAATATGAATTCTCATGATATTTCCAGCTGAAACATACACATTGCTTCTTAAAACTGCATGAAATTATGTCCCCCGCACAAAATTTCCAAGCAAAAAAAAGGGAGAGAGAGAGAGAGACGAGCATTCCCTGCATAACTCAAAAGCAGCAAAATAATAAAGTAAAGAAGTATAAAGACGGTGGACTCCACCCAAAAGCTACCCAATTGTTGGTATGAGAAACCATGAAAAGGCACGATGAGAGCGGGGACGAATCTAGCACGACCACAGGGAGGATTGGCACCGTCGAGCTCCGGACCCCCGAGGATGATGACTTGGTGACGAATTTACGGCCAATCAGAGTGGCAAAATGGGCGGAGGCGCAGAGTGCTGCCGTTGAGAGAAAATGGATAACAACGACGAAATGGGCGAGGGGCAGAGTGCTGCTGCTGAGAGAAAATGGGTGACAACGGTGAAATGGGCGGGGAGCAGAGTTCTGCTGCTGAGAGAAAACGGATGACAGCGCCGAAATGGGCGGGGGAGCAAAGTGCTGAGATGAGTTGGTGATTTCAGCTGCTGAGAGAAAATGGAGGAGGGCGGCTCTGCTGTGCTGCGGTGCTGCTATGCGGTAATCAATTTGGGGGCAAAATGAAAAGGAGAATGGCTTCCCTGCGTCGACTTTTTTTTTTATTATCCACCGAATCGCCGAACCGGTCACATACGGTCCAACTGCGACGTCCAGTTTGACCGTCGGTTCGACGGTTCACACTGTTTATTACAATTGAACTGAACCGCATGTATATGAACCGGACTTTGGACCGGTTCTCGGTCGAACCGGCCTGTCTAGTCCGGTTTTGACAACACGGTACATTAAATGAAAAGTTGAGAGAGAAACCAAAATTCACGTTTAGAAGCCCGTAGAAAAATTACTATGTTTAAACAAAGAAGACGAATTGTTCTTGCATAAATATTCTCTATATAATTATTTTAAAATTTATTATAAAAGGTTATCATATAATTATATAAAGAACTTTTCTACAATAAATTTAAAAATAATTATATAGAGAATTTTTTTACAATAAATTTAAAAATAATTATATGGAGATCCTTTCTACAATAAATTTAAAATTTTAAAATAATTATATGAAGAATCTTTCTGCAGTAAATTTAAAAATAATTATATGGAGAATGTTTCTGTAATACATTTAAAGTATAAATTTAAAATAATTATACGAAGATCATTTCTGCAATAAATTTAAAAATATAAATTTAAAATAGTAATTTTGTGGCATATTTTGTGACATTAAAAATATAAGTAGAAATGATATTTTATTGCAATTCCTTGGTGAGTTGAATAAATTTTTATTTCTTTTTTGGAATTTCCAAATTTGCATGTCAAAATAAACTGTTGGAAAAATTGGTGTATTATGCTAACTTAGTATGTTGGCATCATATTTGATTGAATACACGTAGACTATGGCATGACATCCATGGCCCCCATGAGGAGAAGATGGGCGATGAGATGATTGATATTCCACCTTCCCCTATACTCATGAGAAAATTGCATGACATCCATGGCCCCCACCGATTCCCCTCCAGCTCTAACATCGGACATCTCCCCTACCACCTGCCCCTTGCCCACAACGACCCCCATAATTGGAATATCAATCATCTCATGGCCCATCTTCTCCTCCAAACATATACTTCCCTCCATAGTCCCCCCTTATAAAATGGCGAAACTTTGTACATAGATTAAATACATGTAGAAAAACATGTTTATAGAGAAAAATCAAAAAATGTAATTAATTATAAAAATAAATAAATATTGTATTTTAGCTTAAAGTATATCATAATGTATATAATCATACTCCATCTTAGATAGTTTATATGTTGAAAAATAATTTAAAAATTTATATTATATCAAACTATTTTATTAAATTGATTTTATATTGATAAGGCTAATGCATATATACAATTTGAATGAAAATTGGCATGTCACTAAAATAATTCCAAGTACAATGAATGCAGTAGACTATAATTGTTTGATCACGTGTGACCCATTTTGAGCAAATTGTACTGTAAATTTTTTATTGAAAAATGTATCATAAGTTGTGTATAAATGTACAGGACTATATCTTCTATGCCAAATGATCTTTTCAAACTGGTCCGAAATGGGCTCTCTCTCTTCTTCCTCAGTCCATGGCGAAGATTTCTCCAAGCCGTGCGACTTCAGGTTTTCCCCTTTTATAATTTCGTATGTAGGAACAATATCCACTCCCGATTGCAATGATGTTGTTGATGCTAATTCTGTAAACAATTTAGGTCGATTCTGTCTGATACTCGACCCAATTTCAGTTGCCACCTGCTTCTCTCATAAAGTTTCCAATTAGTATCGGTTCTAAGATGAGTGGATGTCATGCTTTCGCTAAAAACTTCTTCAGTTCTATATATTCAGGATCCTTGATGTGCATCATTCCTAGGCAATAACCTAGCTAAGAACGTTATGTTAAAGGCAATCCACTGTTTCCGTCCCCTTCTTACATCTTTTCAAACTAAAGTTGGGCCAAAATTTCCATTGGAGGTTCTTTCATGTCAAGAAGGTTCTCAGGAATTGCCCAGAAATAATTTTTCATAGCATAGTAATTTCCTAAATAATCAATGGTCTCCCTAAGTTTGTTCCTTTGTTTGAGAAGGAAGAAAAGAAGGCAAAAATATTTTTTTCACTCCTTTTCTTGTCTCCTTGTTTGACATATTTTAATATGATTTAACATTTTAATTATCTAACAATATTACTTTTCTCCATTAGAACTATCTAACATCGGCATTTTTATCCATTTTTGTCAACAAATTTTTTAAAACATTTTCCATCTTCCATGCAAAAAATCTGTGTATTTCGTCTTTATTTACTTTTATTTATAATCGTTAGTCTTATCTTCTTACATAATTCTATTTTTTCCCTCGACTTGTCCATATTCCTGTTCCTACCTCCACTACCATCCTGCCCCCATCTTTTCTTATTCCCAAACATTTTGTCCAAATTGAAGCGTGAGAGTCCTGTTTTTTTAATCTTAGTTATCCCTAGTCTGTTGCAATTCCATCTTATAACCTCAATCAGCAGTTTGTTTGATTAACCTTTTTTTTTTTTAAACCCAACTACTTGGTCATGACTGTTTAAGGTGCAGTAGTGCATATTTGCTATTTTTTTCTATTTTACTTTAGTGGGCAGTTATTCTTGTTATGTTGCAAGTAGCTATAGATTGCATTCCACCCACTGCGGATTGGCATTGGAAATAGGCGCTTAGTCAGTGCAGATGCATCTCAACTTCCTGTCATAACTGATCCTGATGCACATCGTGCATTCAAAGACTTAATGGCTGCGAGTTGAGACGAAATACCAGCAGGTGTTATCCATTATGTCAAAAGAGGCATTGTCTAAAACTACAAAAGACAAGGCTGGTCAGGAAGCTTTAGCAAATGTCTTCCGTGCACCTGAGGCTGTTGAGCATTTTGCTGGGGTCTTGGTATCTCTTAAAATGGAACTTGGTAGCATTGGATTAAGTGGTGAGGTATGTGAATTGCACTAGTTTTTGTTTGACCATGGAACCATGGGAACTATTTTCCATTGGGACTATGGAGAATTTATGAAACTGACTCAGATGAATTTAAGCTAATGCAAGAAAAGGCAGTCTGCACGTGCTGCAGGTGGTCATTTTGGATCAACTTCAGGCTGCAGTGCTGCAGCCTTACTTTTTCATTATTATTATTATTATTATTTAAACTCATGCCTAATAGTAAAATGGCATATGGTTAAATGTTAGGGTCTTTTAATATTCCACATGCTGCTATTAGGTTCCAGATATTGATATGGATTTATTTTCACAGAAATCAGGGTATCTGGTAAACGACCTTGATGATGCTTTGCGTGCTGCTTATAAACGTTATAAGGTGTACTTGGATGCATTTGGCCCTGATGAAACCTACTTGCGCAAGAAAGTTGAGGTGGAATTAGGGGCAAAGATGGTACACCTAAGGATGAGGTGCAGTGGCCTTGACCCTGAATGGGGAAAGGTAAGAGTAAAGTCTAAAAGATACTTGTTTCATTGTTGACCAAATTCGAGGCAGCCTTGTTTTGTCTTTTCAATTACATGATAGGTGTTGGCCTTTTCCTCTAGCTTTTCTTTTAGATGGTTTGTGTAAGATTCTTTTGCTGAGGGTTAGGGGCTTAGGGCTAGAGTAAGGTGCTGAGCTGTCACATTAGAGATATCTTGATCAACATCTCCAATTGGAGACCCTTTAGTGGATAGAACCATGCCAAATAGTGTATGTATTTGAAGAGCTTACTCTTTTTTTTTTTTTATATTTTATTTACAAAGGTCCATTGATCCTATCCATAGATGTACAGGATTCCCATATTAAGATAGCAACGAGCGGAGGCTTGGCCAAGGAAACTTTTTCTTGAGCCTCATGCCTGCCAATTTCCTGGCCTAGTACTTTCCTGGCCTACTTACTAGAATATAGGCCTATTCATAGTTTTCTAATGAAATACAAAATATTATTGCTGCATAAGCTATTATAGATAAACTACCCACACCTTTGCTTTTCCGGATTACAGGTTACTGTCTTGGGGACACCTAGGCTATCTGGATCTTATGTTGAACAAAGAGCTTCATGATACCATTGACAACCAGTTTTGGAAGATGTTGTTCCTATTTTTCCGTGAGTGTACGGGTTGCACAAGTAATATATAAATGAGTAGAGTTATCGTTCCCACAGAAACTTGAATGCTAAATATTCACTAATTGCTAAAAATTAAAAATTAGAATTTAATTAGATGATCGAAAATTCAGATGTGTAAAGTGAAATAGGAAAGATGAAAGAGAAAAGTGAGAAAAGATAAATAGGTGTGAACAACAGTAAACTAAACAGGAAACTGTTATCGATGGATGAATTTAGGGTTACAACTTCACTTGTTTATCTCCATGATTTTATTATATTTTCTTGATTTATTTTATTAATATGGATTATTAATCTAGGGCAATAGTATTTATACTCCTCTTTTGATGGTTGTATAAACCTAACCTGTTAATTTTAACTTCCAAGGTAAACCATAAGAATTTAAAATAATAAGCAGCATTAATTACATTTCTAATACTACACATAGCTAATAGATATTTCTATTTATATTAGCAAATCTCACACATCGCATGAGATAATTTCATCTCAAGATTACGCATAGATCATGTGCTATTTAACCTTCAGTCCAATTTCATGTTATCTCTTTCAATCATCATACAAAATTCCCAAATCAACCTATAAAGTGGCCAATCTTATAGAAGCATTAAGAAAAGGTTAAATAAATAAGCCAATATAATAATATAAATTAAAGAAAAATTATAATTTAATCATGGTTCAAAAACAAGATCCATTACAATCCTAGAATGAAGTTTTTAGCCACACATAATTACATTGGATTCAAGACTAAAATGAAAATTAAAAATAATATCTATCTCAGATAAACATAAAATTAAAAATAAAAGAGGAGAAAAACTCTATTCCTTTAGTTTTAATCTCTGCTTTATGCTTGAAATCTCCACCCATTCATGTCTCCACCTCTCTTTCTGTCCTTGGAATTGTGCATTCTTATTCCTAGTCTCCAGCGTCTGCCCTCCTTTTATAATCATCAAATCCATAGCTTTCGTGGTGGCTTCCAATTGCGCTTTGTATGTGTAATAATTCCATGTTGCGTCCGTCACCGCTTAAAATTCAATTGCTTGAACAAGAGCCACTTCTTTTTAATTCATCTGCACCATCCATTCATCTATCTGGCTATTTCGATTGCAGTGTGTCCTTACTTTGGCATAACTTCTATATGCGCAATATTTCTTTTGAGATGGCAATTTCCAAAATTATTGGGTTTTAGACAGCTGGATGATAAGCTATTGCTTCTATTGTGTAACTGGACATGTGTGAGACTTGGCGACAACAGCCGACTCTTACTTGGACTGTTGGATTGATGGTGGCAAGCCTTGATGTGCTGCTGGATTTTTTTTTTCTTTTGTTTTCTCGTTGAATAATTAACGAATGGCATAATTGAGTGAAGGTGTGAATAAGGCAGATGATTTGAGACATGGATGCTGCTGGATTTATTTGTTTGCCAATTGCTTTGGACCGTCTTGGAATTCTTGCTGTTATACATTGGAAACGGCAAAAAGATGTCGGGTGTGTTTTGGTTGGACACAAAAAATGTCAATCAAAACTTTTCAATCTAAAAATTTTTACTCTCCATAACTATTCTATTTTTTAATTATTTTTTCACATTTTCCTACACAAATAATCTTACTTTTCAATCATTTCTACGCAACTATCCGTACAACCGACTTATCTATTTTAACTTTATTCTCTTTATACCTCATCATTATTCCTATCATATCACATCATTTTTTATCAACTGGACAACTTTTACCCTGAAAACTTTTCATCAAAAAGTTTCATCTCCAACCAAACACACCCGTGGTGGAAACAAATTTGGATGGCTAGATTTCTTAGTGGACCAAACATCACTTTGCTTGGATGGCATATTCCCTTTGGATTTCAAGTAGACTTGCTTCTCACGCAACCTATGATAAAAATATATATAACACAATTAATTATTTAGTTTCAAACCAACATATTATAAAATTATGCAAAACAACTATTTAATTCTCAAGAATTGCAAAAACATATTTTGAAACAAATTTCATATTAACAACAAATAATTGCCCACCAAATTGGTTCAAAATACTCATAAAATATTTTATGAATTATCAACTATAGATGTATTCATATTGAGTCTTTCTCCTCACTGCAAGTCATTTGTATTTTCCCGGTGGATTGGAATGCTTGCTATTTTCAATAAATTAAGGTAATCTGGTGTATTCTCCTCCTTAAGGGAACCTTTAGGATTTGGGGCTAATTTTAGGAAATAATATGTGCACAATTAGTTATCACAAAGCATGAACAAAATGTGGCGGTGTTTTCTATCTTGACCTCCACTAACTCAAGCATTTTCTTTTTCCAGTAATGTTGCATGGATTTAATGCTTTCTCTGCATGGAAAGAACCTGAATGTGGATTTGAAGGAGTCTGTGGACGCCTTGTCTTCTGAACTCATTTTTATAAAACATGTGTGTTCGTTTTGAGCTCAAGTGTGCTGGCCTTTGTTCACTCTTGAACAATAGCTTGTTTATATGTTCTATGCTATGTGTCACAGACAAGCCAGGTTTTAGTCTTGTATTTCATGGACTATGCTGGTGCTCTACGCTGCAAATTAATGCATGAGAATGTATTAAAAATTGCTGGTCTACCTGCTGCTTTCCAGGGGAATGAGACTTTTCTTGCTTGAGCAAACACCAGCTTTGCTTGGACTTGTCACAGGTAATGTGCTTAAGACTGGCTATTTTGTTGGAATGTTTGGTTCTAAAGAATCTGTTTATGATTTCTGTTTGGTTTTGAGGGAAAAAAATTGGGTGGAAAAATTTTTAAGAAGTGAGAAAGTGATAAGATAATAGAGTTAATGATTATGAATAAAGAGAATAAAGTTAAAATATATGAGGTAAATGTATGAAAAAACGTAAAAAAAGGTTAAAATGTAAAGTTACTGATCGGAAAGTATGGTTGTTGGATGTCGCAGTATGTCAAAAGGGGTGGAGAAAGTGTGGGGAGATTTCTTTTGCTCATTGCTAAACGGATTAATGTGGAAAAATCTTCCCAAGGGAGTGATTTCCTACAAATGTTTGCATGGAATGGTTGGGTTTTTTCCTATTTCTCATATGGTTTTTAATATATTAACCTTTTATTAGTTGTGATGCGAAAAATAAAATATTTTGTAAATTTTTACATATTATTTATTTGTTTTCAAATTTTAACAATTTCATATCCACCCAAAATGATGTTAAATATTTGTAGGTTGTAGCAAATAAGTTTCCAATTGAAGTGATTTTTGGTATCATAAATGTATACATGTTAGTTTATATTTTACATCGTTCAGATGCGGAAAAACATTTTGAAAAATTCAAATGGCTAAAAATTGAGATAGCAGACATTTGTATAAATTATGTCATGCAAACGTTTGCAAGGAATCAGTCCTCATCTTCCTTTTCTCCTTAATCATCGCCTGTGTTGATTAAGGGTGTGTTTGAGAAGTTGTAAAACTTTTGATGAAAAGTTTTTTATGTAAAAGTTGTTAAATCAGTAGAAAATGACGTGGTATTGTAGGGGTAATGATGAAGAGTAAAGAGAATAAATTTAAAATAAATAGGTTAATTGTATTGGTAGTTGTGTAGAAATGATTGAAAAGTAGGGTTGTTGTATAGAAAAATGTGTAAAAAATAATTTTAAAAGGAGTGGTTATGGAGAATTAAAAGTTTTAGATTAAAAAATTTTAACTTGACAACTTTTGTAAATTGCCAAACACACCCTAACTTGAGAGGTTGCCTAAAATCAGGGCATGGGACTGAAATTGAAGTGAAAGTTTTATTTGATGAGATTGCAATGAAGAAAGTATAATCATCTAGGCAGAAAATGTCACATCAATCGGCGAGGTTGAGAAAATTAATCTTTATGTTCTTCATGCTTCTCTGTCAGCAGATGATCTTTATTAGCTGACTTGCTCTGAACTAGGAGATTTCTATGGCTTGCCATCGAAGATTCACGTGGATCCGTCCGATATTTGCAATGTTCATCATAAAGCCCTTCGAGAAAAAAAATGGAATCAGTTAGAAGAAAGCCTCTGCCCGCTCAAATGTCATGATGATGATAATGCGATTTATTATAAGTTGGTGACTACTAAATCAAGGATCTTGAGTTTAGCTCAAATTACTACACGATGTTAGATTTTTCTTTCTTTTTTTTTCTGTTGGCGGTGACATCTAATATTATAAATCAAGTCTCTTTACAACTACTCTTATGTTGAAAAGACATTTTGTAAATACCTTTACACTCAGGGAAGACAATTATAAATACTTTATTATTAGGGGTACATAATAAGACTGCGATTAGACCTGTTATGCTTTATGGGGCAGAAAGAACAACATATACAAAAAATAAGCGTAGCGAAAATGAGAATATTAAGGTGGATGAGAGGTAAAACAAGAAAAGATAAAATTAGGAATGAAATAATTCGAGAAAATTTAAAAGTGAGATCAATTTGTGATAAAATAAGAGAAAATAGATTAAGACGGTTTGGTCATGTTAAAAGGAGGCCTGAAGTAGCACCGGTTAGGGAAACAGAGTTTATTCAAGTAGAAGGTGGTAGGAGAATGAGAGGAAGACCCCAAAAAAACATGGATGAAAGTAATTAAACAAGATTTAAAAATATTACAAATTATAGAAAATTTAGTCTTAAATCGTCAAGAATGACATAACAAAATCTATGCAGCCAACCCCAGCTAGGTGGGAAATGGCTTATGATGATGATATGGTATACACTTGCACTAGGCAAGTTTCGAAATCAGGTCATTTGGTATTGCTGCCAATGCTCCCGAGCCATTGGACTATTGCCCCAGTGGCACACGTTGTTAGACTTGGGGTACGTTTGGTAATGCGTAAAATGGTAGGATTGTGGGAAATGGTGGGAAACGAAAAAGAGAATAGTTTGAGAAATGTGTGATTGATAGGAAATGATAGATGTATAATTGGAATAAATAGGTTTGTTGTATGTAGTTGGTAGGGAAAATGATTTGAATGTAGGGGTAAAAGTGGGAAAAATAGTGTGATTGATGGAATAATGATTGATTTTGGGAAACTAAATACCATGAAAAAACTATAGTTCCCATATGAGTATGTTATCAAACGTCCCCTTGGCCATGTATAAGTCAATATATCGGGTTCCTATTAATGCTGTCTGAGGCCATCAAATAATTATAATACATGCATTTGGGCCCTAATAGCTTTCCTTGGGCATGATTGTTTTATATAAAAACTTTTCAATTTAAAATTGTTCATACTTTCATAATTATATTATTTTTAATTATTTTTCACATTTTTTATACAATTGCTATATCTTTCAATTATTTCTACACATCTACTTATACCACAAATTTATCTATTTTAATTTTATTCTCTTTATTTTTCATTATTATCTCTTTTATATAACATCATTTTCTCCTAATTTAAAAAATTTTATACCAAAATTTTTTAATTCAATAATTTTATCACTTTTTAAATACACCACTCATTTATATTATGTATTCACGTTTCTTAACAAATTTTTTTTTTCTAATCGTTAACTATAGCTCTAGTGTCATCATTTAGATGACTAAATGATTAACATGATTAACACAAGTAAATTAAAATTTGTTAGATGGAAGGCGCATCGATCAAAGTTGAACGAAGGCATTCCACCCCCAACTCTGGGATTCCTCCGTCAGCCTCGTTTGCTAATGATCTGATCAATATTATTTTTATTTACATAAATTTTAATTTGTGACATCGTTCCCCTCTTTTCTATTTTACTGTTCGCTCTTTTTTTGATTTGTTTTGTTTTTGCGATCTCTTTTTTTGATTTGTTTTGTTAGACTTCCTTTTTTTTTTTTTTTCCAACTTTTCTCTCGGTTTTTCCGCCAGACCAGCACGACCTTTAACCACAGATTTTCCGAGCTCAATCAGCATCATGACTCAGTTTTCAAGGTCCTTGCGGAGGAAGAGAAAAAAATCAAGAATTTCGGCGAGAAGTAGCCGAACAATATTTTAAAAATAAAAAATAAAAAAATCCATGGAATATATTGCCGACGGGAAAGCCCGGTTGCTTGTTCACGTTTTCGCACTTCAGCCATATAAAAGAGAAACGACGCCGTCCGTCCTGCGCGGCACTTGGAGTCTTGGACTTGGCCGATTTGTTCGTAAAAAATCATATCGGAACTTCTTCAGCTGCAGCTGCTGAGAGACAATGGAGAGAGTCGTGCTGCTCCGCACCTTATCCTGCTCTTCCACCACCACCGCCGCAACTTGCAGAAGGCTCTTCTCCCATTCCCGAACAAGTACAAAGCTTTCCGCTTCTCCCTTCTCCTCCAACTCCAACTCCAACTCCAACTCCAACTCCGTTTCTTCCTACCGCCAACACCACCGCCGCCATTTCTCCAACACCCACCTCAGGAACTACCCCCCTCGCCGCTTTCGTTCTCTTTCCACCACCTCCTCCTTTCACCGTCTCAGAAGGCCCTTCTCCGTCTCTCCTCAGGCCATCTCCACACCGACTCCCAAACAAGCTCCTCCTTCAGGTTCCAGAAACGACGAAGCACTCGTATTTTTATTCATTTCTTTTCGCTGGGAGTTGGTATCTATCAATTTCGTAATGTAATCCTACTTTCTGTTTCACAGGGATTGACGGCAGCGAGGATATTGCGGCAAAGCTTGGATTTGATGAGATAACCGAACAACATATCGAAGAGTGCAAGTCCCGCGCTGTGCTTTATAAGCATCGGAAAACTGGAGCTGAAGTAATGTCGGTGTCGAATGATGACGAGAATAAGGTCTTCGGGATTGTTTTCCGTACCCCGCCGTAAGTGTCTCAGCACTATTCTTCATATGGTCCCATTCCCTCCTCGAGTTTACATTTTCTCGGAAAGTCCGATTAGCAGTCTGAAAATGAGGGAAAGTTGAATCGTTGGATGGAAATTATATGCTAGAATACGGGGTAATGTTTGTTAAAAAATAAGACTTTTTGAACAAAAAAATCAGTTAATGATTGTAAGTATGGGCGATGATTAGTCAAAAGTGGAGTTGTTGGGTTAGAAGCTGGAGGTAAATATGACACGAATTGAAAAAGAGGTATTAAAAGGAGAAAGAGCATGTCCTTTCCCTTTGTTTACAACGAACAGTGTAATTGGTGGTGAGTGTCCCAGGTGCAGTTCATTTTGTCAATGTAACAAACCGTCTCTGAATCAATTGACTGTTTATTTTAATTTTGTTATTTTTCTTTTATAATTTTGATTGCTTTGGTGCTGTTGGCATTATGAATTACTTTTTGAGTAATTACAAGTTTTGTTTTCTTTATTGGTCGGTCTCTATTTCTTCTAGTTGGTCAATGATTTTTCTACGCATCAAGAATTTAATGTCCTTCTTGTTTGTGATGCAGAAAAGATTCAACTGGCATTCCTCACATTTTGGAACACAGCGTGTTGTGCGGTTCAAGGAAGTACCCTTTGAAAGAACCATTTGTTGAATTATTGAAAGGTAGCCTCCATACCTTTCTCAACGCTTTCACATATCCGGACAGGACCTGCTATCCAGTGGCCTCTACAAACACCAAGGTAAAAGTATGCTAGCATTTGGAATGTTTCTGTTATTTTGTGCTTTGTTGTCATTGTTGGTCTTAGTTTCCTATGAGATGATGCTCCTGTGCGTTCTCAGGATTTCTATAATCTGGTTGATGTGTACTTGGATGCTGTCTTCTTCCCGAAATGTGTTGAGGATTTTCATACGTTTCAACAGGAGGGTTGGCATTATGAACTTAACAATCCTGAAGAAGAAATATCCTATAAAGGTTCTGTTTTCTGTATTGATTTCATTCGACCTTTTACTTTCATTTCCATCATTGGGAATTTACTTTTTTTCTAGTTCTCTCGAGTAAAAATTAATTCTTTGGCCAAAAATTGAGGGTTTGTTTGGAATTTGGATTGGGGGTTTTCAAAAACCTCATTTTTTGCACAACCCAACGAATCTTTTTCCCCCGTCTTAACCAATTGTGCCAAAAAAGCCAACATGTGTTGTTTTTATTAACTTCATGACTAGCATCATATTGACATTAAAGCCTTCTAAAACAACCGTAACCCTAGTATATATTTTTTTTCCCAGTGCTTGTTGAGTTTTCAGTCTCAGCAATATTAAGCTTTCACAAGCTGGTGGTTTCCACTGACATGTTGTGTTCAGATCTGAAACTTTTTATTTTATTTTATTTTAAATTCTCTTTTCAAATTTCAGGTGTTGTATTTAATGAAATGAAAGGTGTATATTCACAGCCAGATAACATATTGGGTAGAATATCTCAGCAGGCAAGTTTCCTTTTCTTCTATTTCTCTGGTACAGTTCCTGTTATTGTTGATTGCAATTTTTTTTTTTTTCGTGTTTGTAGTTTGTACCATGTTCTCAATGGCTGAAAAACTCTGATATCAAAGACCTGAGAAGTTCTGTGGAACAGGGTTTCGTTCTATTTGCTTTTGGCTGTTTTGTTCTGCTATTTGTTCTCAATGACATAGCATGAATTAGGTATCATTCCATCAATGGCATTCGTTGTATTCGTTTTTAGATGATGATTCAAGTAGTTCTACATTTTGTGAAGGAATTTAGTGATTTTTAGTTAATTGTTTACTTCCTGCATGTTCCAAGAGTAACTGCTTAATGCTTTATGAAAAATGCTTCTATCCTACTATTTTTGCTTTGCATGCGTATGTGAACACATGTTTCTAGTGTCTCTTATACACTCGTATTGACATTGAGCTTGCTGCAGGCACTATTCCCAGATAATACATATGGTGTCGATAGTGGAGGTGACCCTGAAGTTATTCCCAAGCTCACATTTGAGGAGTTCAAGGTTCACCCAACTATTTTGATCTATTTACTTCAATTGTTCAACTCTCAGTTCTCACTTTTTTTTTCTTCCGCTTCCATAGTTTTTCTGACTTCTGGACTGATTTTCATCCATCATTCTGTGGGGATCTGTTATTAGCAGCTTGAGTAGCTGCCACGACTTCTGTAATTTATAGCATCCAAATGAGAGAGTGATCTCTTTTGCAGGGAGAGATTTTTTGGAGTAATGGATTCTGTCACATAATGAACCAAATTCAAAATTTTTATCATTTATTGTTTGTTATTTTTTGCCGACCCCACCTAGGTGGGAAATGACTTATGATGATGATGGTGGTGGTGGTGTTTATTATTTTTTGCCGGTTAAAAGATTCTGTTGTGCTCCACTTTAAAGATTTACTTGGATTCTGCTTGACGATTTTATTATATGCTATGATTTCATTAAGATCAACTCAGACCAGGATCTTTGTGTTTTCCTCTGAGGCACGCATTACACATCTATCGTCTGTGTCATTCTTTTCTTTTCAAAACTTTACCTTCACCTGATTGACTGCTCTAGAAATTCCCACTGGTGAACCTGCAAGCTGATTAGTATCTACCTGCTCAAATCATTATAATATTGTCCACTCTTGTTCGATAAATTATCATTTGTACAATCTGGTTTATGCTAGTACAGTAATAAATCTTGTTTTGGCATTCATTTTCAGAACTTCCATGCCAAATATTACCATCCTGGCAATGCCCGAATATGGTTCTATGGAGATGATGACCCAAAGGAGCGCCTACGCATTCTAAGTGGTATTCCACATTTCTTGCATGTCTTCAACTCTTTGTTTCTTAACTGCTTGCCGTCACAGATTTATGCCCTTAAGGTGAATAAACCCTCGAAGATTGTTGAATCTTGGCCTCCTATGACTGCGGGATGTTCTTATGTAATAAATTCATTAAAAATGTCGTGAAGAAGTGAATGGGCAGAATTATAAGTGGGTAAAAGGCAAACCATAAATTTTAGGGAGACAAGATTGATGTCCTGGTACCAAAATTTGCATATTTAATTAGTGCTCTTACCTGGGAACTTTATTATGAGGAGACTGAAAATGCCACTATTTTTTAAACTTGCTACATTCACAAAAAGTTGATAGTATGGACAGTTGTGTCTCCTGTTCTTCTTGAGTCAATTGCAGATAGTTACGTTTCTTTCTTATTCATCTAAATGTAGCTTGTTTTTATCAAACAGTCATAATTTCCTCCTAGGAGAACATTAGCTTTGCCTGTTCACGCCAGATCCTATTATTCTCCTCTAAACAATGTCCTTGGTTTGGAAACCAGTCTGCGCCAATAATGTGGTAGAATGACAAAAGCGTAGATTAACTTGGTTTTGGTTCATTTGTCTCCTCTTATCCTGAAAACATGTTTAAATAAATCGTCATGATTCTTTTGGTTCATTTTTAGTCATTATAAATTCGTATCATTGGTGAGGATACGATCCCTATCACTGATCAAACTATTACATCATCTGAACTTTCAATCGGCTTGCCATAAATAGCCCTAGGTCAGTGGAACAAAGGACTATCCCAGATCTACACAGAAGTATTGATTGCGATTCCTAAATAACATAAAACAAAATATGATACTGAAAGATCAATGGAATAAAAACAAATACACAGAATGGTCACTTACATTCAAAGTGAGCTTTTAAATTCTGAATTGTTTATTGAAAAATTCACCTTCCAAGTATGGTTCAAACATATGACCAGTTATTTAACAGCCAATTGTTATACCATTGAGCTTCTGAAGAATGATTGGAGATTAGCTCTCATGGGACTCAGATGCCGCTCTCAACCCATGAACAATATAGGCTTGAGGCTTGTATTGTTCAGGAACTTCCACCTTATTTATCCTTGCAATGAAATTTCGTTATTCAAGAGTTTTGTTTAATCTGTTATCATATCTTACGTTGGTATGCAGCATATCTAGATCAATTTGATGCAAGCAATGCCTTTGAGGAGTCAAAGATTGAAGCACAGAAACTATTTTCAAAGCCAGTCAGAATTGTTGAAAAATACCCGGCAGGAGATGGTGGGGACTTGAAGAAGAAACACATGGTTTGCCTTAATTGGTTGCTTTCTGAAGAGCCTTTTGACCTGGAAACTGAGCTTGCAATTGGTTTTCTGGATCACCTTTTGCTGGGTACTCCTGCTGCTCCTCTGAGACGAGTCCTTCTGGAAAGCGGTTTAGGAGATTCAATTATTGGTGGAGGAGTTGAGGATGAACTTCTCCAGCCACAATTTAGTATAGGGCTCAAAGGTGTTTCTGAAGATGACATTCAAAAGGTGGAAGAATTGGTCATAGAGACACTTCAAAAGCTAGCAGAGGAAGGTTTTGATTCAGAAGCTATCGAGGCATCCATGAATACAATTGAATTCTCTCTTCGGGAGAACAACACTGGTTCGTTTCCTCGTGGCCTATCCTTGATGCTGCGGTCCATAGTAAGTCTCCCCCATCTCTTTCTAACTAACCAAATTGTGAAATTCTGTTTCATTGCGTATTCTGTTTTATTTTGCAGGGGAAATGGATCTATGATAGAGATCCGTTTGAGCCATTAAAGTATCAGGAACCCCTTCTGTCTTTAAAGGCACGCATTGCTGAACAAGGTTCAAAAGCTGTTTTCTCTCCATTAATACAACAATTCATTTTGGACAATCCTCATCGTGTTACAGTGGAAATGCAGGTCTGGCTGCTAATTATTTTGCATCTAGAATGTCTCCTATGATGATCATGTGATAATCTTTCAGCATTTTATGATTACTAAATGCTGTCATCTATGCCAGCCTGACCCAGAAAAGGCCTCTCGTGATGAAGCAGCTGAAAAAGAAATATTACAGGAAGTTAAAGCAAGTATGACAGAAGAAGATCTTGCAGAGCTAGCGCGTGCCACTGAGGAGCTCCGCTTAAAGCAGGAAACACCAGATCCTCCGGAAGCTCTACAAACTGTACCATGCCTCTCGTTAGATGATATTCCAAGGAAACCTATTCATGTTCCCTCTGAGGTATCTTGTATTTCACAAATTATTCCCAAGATTGTACATAGAATCATACATGGAGTGCGGCTATTTCAAGGATCGATCAAGTTTCATTGATAGCAATCTCCTTTTGGTGGGGAGAACAATAATGCAAAATTGATCAAATTATATTTAAATTGCATATTGTGGTTGCAATGCTGCACGTGTTGTTTATTTCCATGGAGAAATTAAGTTTCTCTTACTGCTTAGTGATTGATGCTAAGGGTGAGTTGGGAACCCAGGGTTTGAGTAATCTCTGAGCCATTTTCCACTTGCCTTTTCTCTGTCCTGTTTTCTGCAACAACATAGCCTTTTCAAAATTAAAAAATATATACTACCCATCTATCATCCATGATATGTGAAGGCACTAGTCCTTTATTAGTTTAGGACCATAATGAAATTGTTGTAATAGTGAAACTTTTTATCTCTGCTTTAGTTTTGATTTTTAATGTTTACAATCAAGTGACGTGTAGATTCACTTGGGAGCAATATGAAAAGTAACTTAAAACACAAAAAAATCAAAATGTCAGTGTCAGTGTGTGTGTTTAGGATTGTTTTTTGTTTTTTGTTTTGGTGTGATTCTGGAGATTTGCTCTACTGGCAGTAGGATTGATGGTTAGAGATCTGGATAGAGCTGGACATCTGTTCCATATGTGAGCAAGAAAAATCATTGCCATATTTAAAGAAAATGCTATGAAGAGTTTAGAAAAATCTCCTGTGAATAATAGCTTCTCTAACCTGTATGAGAGGGTGTACTCTAAATCAAGATGGATTACAACGTATCTAATATTTACAAATGGAGCATAAGTAATTACTCACTTCAACAAAGCAGAATTTCGGTTATCATGCTCCATTATTTTTTGGGGTGATTGTGGGAGAGGAAGCGGGCCACTGTTTCTTCTTTTTTTCCCCCTCCTTTTCAAATAGTGGACTTTTAGTCTGATTTCTTTCCATTTCTTTCAATAACAGTGCAACTCGCATAATGCTGTGGTGCTGTTTATTCTGGATAGTTTTCATTTGAGTTCTGTGTTTTTGATGTCTAAGCTTCCTCTATCGTCCTGATTGGTAGAAGCCTAGAAGGTGGGTTATTACTAATGCCATATTCTCTTTTAAGTGCAGCTTGGAGAGATTAATGGAGTAAAAGTCTTGCGACATGACCTTTTCACAAACGATGTTCTTTATACAGAAGTTGTCTTTAATATGCATTCATTGAAGCAGGAGCTTCTCCCATTAGTTCCATTGTTCTGGTAAATTTCACTTCAACATTGATAGCCATTGCCTTTTTTATTTTCCTAATTGTCTGTGTTTCTTTGCAAAGAGAATCTGAAAATTACTCTGTGCATGCTTACATACTCAAGACAGCTTGTAGTTAAGAACAAAAGTTTGTATTACAATTTCTTTAACAACCTTTATCACTGTGGCCCTTGCAAAATTTCTATTAAAACTGAGTGCTTTTTAACAGTCAGTCTTTGCTGGAGATGGGAACAAAGGATATGAATTTTGTTCAGCTTAATCAATTAATTGGAAGAAAAACTGGAGGAATATCAGTTTATCCACTCACATCATCAATAAGAGGAAAAGAGGAGCCTTGTGGTCGCATAATCGCACGAGGAAAATCCATGGCAGCACGAGCGGAAGATCTCTTTAACCTGGTAATGTTTTCAGATTGAAGCATGCTAGTTTATGTATTAAAAATTTTTCTTACCTTGTGCATGGAATATCAGTTTCTCTTGAAAAGAAATTTCAGGAAGGAGTTTATTTTTTTTGTGATTAATTTGAACCAAAGGTGTCATTGAATGCTGTAGGAGGCTGTTTCTTCAAGCTGCCTTTTCTGCACTTTCTTGGGTTGTCTTTGATCTTTCAAAATTTTTCCTTCTCCACCCAATTGATAGTCCCACCTCACAAATTACAGAGTATTGGTTTTGATCTGATGTATGCATTCACTTTTTTTCTCTCTCATTTTTATCGTTATGCATATAGTGTACATGCATATCTGTGCATGAATGTGCCTTTTGAAGAAAGCGGTATGATTATATACAATATACTGTACATAGCTTGATTTAAAAAAAAAAAAAATAAATACGTAAAAGTATCGTAAAATGTCAAAACTTGTTATATGGATTGAATACACTTAGGAAAATATATTTATGAAGAAAAATAAAAAATAAATAAAATTAAAATTAAAAAAACGAATATCGTAAGTTAAGCATATTTACAATATATTGTATATAATCATGCCTCTTGAAGAAATTAGTCATCAAGGTACATAATCTGATAATCAACTTGTCCCCATCTCTAACCAGTTGCAGTTCTAATCTGGAAGCAGCTGCACCAATGTTGTACGTGATGAACAGGTGCTTGTGGGGATCCATCCTTAGAGGGATAAGAAAAATGCATTGAAGCAAGATGTTCCCCATACATTCTCCACAGAAAGAAAAATAGAATCTTCATGATTTTGTCGTGTTCTGTATATTGGCTGTTATCTTGGTCCTGATTTTGTTGTGTATAATTGTTCTGCTGTTCCTTCAGTGAAGTTTTAGTGCATTTTCATAGTAGTCGTTGTCCTTCCAAGTTATCCTGAATTTGTGTCTTAAAACCTTGTGTTTGACAGATAAACTGCGTCCTTCAAGAGGTTCAGCTCACAGACCAACCACGCTTCAAGCAATTTGTTTCACAAAGTAAAGCTAGAATGGAGGTAAGCCATATACAGTTCTCTCATATGCTAAATCTTGGGGGATTAGATTCCTGCTTACACAGTATTGTCTATAGAATCGATTAAGAGGTAGCGGTCATGGAATTGCGGCTGCTAGGATGGATGCAAAATTAAATGTTGCTGGATGGATTGCTGAGCAGATGGGAGGATTTAGGTATGACCATTTGAGTTAATTGATTCAGACTGGTTATCCTCTGTAACAAATTTCCTGTTTATCTTTGTCAAGGATGGTAGGAATTGATTCTTGTGTGCATATCACTCTGAAGCAACAATGAAGTCCTTAAATGCAAAACAGATGCAATATTGCAATGACAAAATACTGGCTCTCTGTCCCTTTCCTATATAGAAAATATATTTGCCTGATAGGCTGATACTGTCTTCGTCAAACTGTCATGTCCCCTGCACGCCCGCATCCCCCACTTCTCCCCTGCTGTCATCTCTGCTTTGCTATTTTTTTGAGAATTTAAACTTTCTAGAAACATTGATATCTATCAGCTTTGATATTAGTTTTGCTTGAAAATCTTGTGCTTTGTGTTGGTTTTTCTTTCTTTCTATTTTTTTTCCCCTTTTTTGGGCAATTTCTTTGTTCTTCAGGATGATAAGATTTATGAAACCAAAAAAAAAAGAAAAAAGAAAAAAAAAGATCAGATATATGATGAAGATCAAGAATGCTTCAATACTAAAGATCAATCTGTTTCAATTTAGGGGAAGGGAATCAGTCATGTTGATGGATCTAGCTTTGTTTGTAAAGTGATAGTCTCTTTTGTTTGATGTATTCATAAATCATGTGAAAGTTATTTCCTTTTACCAGCTACTTGGGTTTTCTCGAAGATCTTGAAAAGAAAGTGGATCAAGACTGGGATGCAATTTCCTGCTCTCTGGAGGAGATACGTAGATCTCTGCTCTCAAGGGATGGTTGCTTGGTAAATATGACTGCTGATGGAAAAATCCTCAACGACTCTGAGAAATTTGTGGCCAAGTTTCTTGATGCGCTCCCTAGTACTCCATCCAGTGAGGCTACATGGAGTGCTCGCCTTCCTCCTGACAATGAAGCTATTGTTGTTCCAACCCAGGTCCACTAATTGAGTGTTGGTCATTCCTTCTTCTACCATCATTTTGCCTTTTTCTCTTCAATGCAGTGGCTTTGTCTAATCTATCATCTCCATCTATCACTTAGGTTAACTATGTTGGGAAGGCTGCAAACATATATGAAACAGGATATGAGCTCAATGGAAGTGCATATGTTATTTCCAAACATATAGGAAATACATGGTTATGGGACCGTGTGCGAGTCAGTGGTGGCGCATATGGTGGTTTCTGTGATTTTGACTCTCATTCAGGTACCGTGTTATTCTTGGGAGTTTCCGCTGCTTTTCTGTATAACATCTCAGCAATAAACCATCTTCTCTCTCTCCAGGGGTGTTTTCCTACCTCTCATATCGGGATCCAAACTTGTTAAAGACTCTTGAGATATATGATGGGACGGTAGATTTCCTTCGTGAGATGGAATTGGATAATGACGCTCTTACAAAGGCAATCATTGGAACCATTGGTGATGTGGATTCGTATCAACTCCCTGATGCCAAAGGTTACAGCAGGTATAAATAGCTTCTTCCATAACTCTGTAGCTGTGGAAATATATAATGAATTTAGATATGGTAATTTGCTCTTTGAATGAGCACATGTTTAGCTGCTGCACCTAGGTAGAAGCATGAATAATTGTTTTCTGTGCCATGAGGTGGGGACTAACCATGTTTGACATTGTGCGAATGGACAGAATGCCCCTTTACAACCGGGGGGTGAACAAAAACTCATGTTTTCTGGTATGTAGTTTGCTCTGATAACGCCTAAATAGCAAACGACCCGAGACTATTTATATTGTTAACCAAAACATGTGGCCTGGTAAGCACTGACCCATATGGGTGGGTTGAAAAGGGGATGTAAAGATCGTTTCCTTTTTTGGCCATAAAATTCTGGGAGGAAACAGATTTTTATTTGACCGATGGGTTATCAATTCTTGGAGTGTGCATTTTACATTCTTGTCTTCTGTTTCCATTTATTTGACATCGTAGTCATCTGATTTTTTTTGGTATCGTTGATGGCATTATAGTCATTTCCAACTGTAAACATGGGATGCATTCTGCTTTATGATATTTGTTTTCCTTTCCAGTCTATTGCGGTATTTACTAGGTGTAACAGAAGAGGAAAGGGAGAGAAGGCGGGAAGAAATCCTATCAACAAGGTGCCATAATTGTTTCCACCTGGTCTTTCTATGTCAAGTTACTTATTTCGGGGCATCATTACCAAAGAAAAAATCATCCTGTGAATAGTTTTGTCTTGTTTGCCTGTCCCAGTCATTTTAATCCTGCACTAATGTTTTGCTGCTCTTTTGTTATTCAGTCTGAAGGACTTCAGGAACTTCGCTGATGCACTTGAGTCAGTCAAAGAGAGAGGAATTGTGGTCGCAGTCGCATCGCCTGATGATGTAAAAGCAGCAAATGAGAAGATGAATGGTTTCTTTGAAGTAAAGAAAGCCCTTTAGAGCACAAGAGAGAATAGCATGCCTACCTGGTTACCTTGGGCATCAAAATGGATATTCTCACATGGAATTCCACAGCTGCTTGACATGAGGGCGTGGCTGTGGATGCAGATGGATCTTTGTTACGAATTCTGCCACTTGATCCTCTGGAATTTGTATCAGCAAGCGGTAGCACCTGCCTCCCAACTTGATGAAATGATGGATGCCTCTGCATAGCCTTGAATTCTCTCACTAAAGAATTTTTCTACGCACCATTCTATCCTCTTGACTAGAAGAACTTAGTTATTCTTTTTCTCGCAAAAAAAATAATTATACAATTAATGAACTATCTTGGAATTTCATAAAAAATCATTTCAATCATGATAGTGTTCTGCATTTTCTTCTGTGTTCGTGCTGCGTGCAGCGTAGGGATATCAAGCGCAATCAGGGTACTCGGACTTCAAGCCATGGCGTTGTAAGTGTATATCGGACCTGTAAATCATTTAGAGGACAAGAACCATGGTAAATGTTTCTGAATACTTCATAGAAGATAGAACCATCTGTATTCTTCTGTATGTAAAGAGAAGGCGTTGGATTCTACATTGGGATTCGAGTACTTTTAGAGCCTGTTTGGACCTCTCTTTAGAAGCAGAAGCTTTTAGTGCCCAGCTCGGTTTGGGAAAGCCAATAATTTTGGTTTCCTGAAAAAGCGATTTTAGTTTTTAACACATTGAAAATCCTTCAGACGGGCTTACAGTGAGTAAAAACAAACATGTTTACGCATATTCCAAGCAAAAAAAAAGAAAAAAGAAAGCTAGGACTGGCCGGCGAAACATTCTTCGTAAAATGTGGGCAAGCCAATTTGGGAAAGAATTATTACCTAACCCTTGCCTAATCGGCGGTTATAAACACAAGGGAAGCCACAGTTCGACGGGAGAAGTTCATTCCAAGTTGCGAACCATTTACGACCTAATGTCTAGTAGCCATATTTGGAGAGCATTACGCTTTCCTTTTATTTCAAAATTCAATAGGCCTAGATCTTATATAACGGGTGCATTTAGCTTTAGTACAACCTAGTGTAAAAATTCATTCCTATTATTTTTGAATTTTTTAAATAACTAAAATAAACTTATTTTGAAAAATGAAAAAATATATACAAGCTTCTAAAATGGTAAAACTTAATTTATACATTATATACATTTAAATTAACAGTTTTATAAAAAAAATTCAAACGACTAAAATAGACTTAAATACCCTGGCTTGTGAAAAATCAAAAAATGTCTACAAGTCCCAAAAAAAGTTAAAATTTAATTTATACATTAAATCCACTTAAATTAACAGTTCTATAAAAAAATTTAAAAATATAAAAATAGATTTTTTGCACCTAAATACATCGAAGTAAGTGCACCCAAGTACATTTAATCAAATACCAAATTTATTTAATTTTTACTCAACCCTTCTATTGCAACAATATTTTACACCCATATTCAAGAATTGACGAGTCCTGTGATCACTTCACGCCATGGGGTGGCGACTGGCCCTTCCAGTCAAATACCAAACTTATTTAATTTTTACTCATCCCTTTGTATTGCACCATTATTTTACACCCATATTTAAGAATTTATGAGTCTGTGATCACTTCACACCCATATTTAAGAATTTATGAGTCTGTGATCACTTCACGCCATGGGGTGACGACTGGCCCTTCCAGCCAGCATAGTTAGTGGTGCCAATGTTGACATTGATATCTATGTCGCTAGCACAATGTTGCGTCAGAATCATCACCGACCTACATTTCATTATATCCACTCGAGAAATCAAGTCCACGATTTTGTTACCATGTCTTACAATTGGAAGTCTGAAAAACAAACATTTTCAAATTTCACGAGGGAGCACGCACAACTTCCCTCAATTATTTTATGCGATTTCATTACATGTTTAGGGTGTCTTTATTTCCCTCACGAAACTCATTGATAATAACACTATCGCAGAGCATAATGCGTTCCTCGCTAGGGAAATACAAGAAACAAATCAGGCAAGATGAGAAGAACTTGGAACTTGTAATGTGGATCCATCCAAGTTTATCTTACAAACTAGTTAAGGAAGATCCGTAAAGAGATCGTTTGCTATATGATGAGATGATTCGTGAGAGGACGACGGGTGGGGGTTTAAACAGCTAACAGTAACAGAATATGTTATGGCACAAATAGAATAAAAAAATGTTCGAAAAAACAAACAAATTGGAGTCTAAACTTTTTAATAGAAACCACCAACGGCTTAAGCAAATATTTGCTGGATGACGGTCTCTGCATTACCATTGTACTGAGCCAGCAGATGGATGGCATCAGCCCTGGGCAAAGCAAGAAATTCCTGCACCAAAATACGTAGTCAGAAATAAAGATGTTCTTTGCTAAGGGATGAAGCGTACATCCAAAGCAAAAAGCACATCCAAAGCAGTCAGTAAAAAGGAAATCTACACAAAATGAAAAATTCAAGGGGAAATCTAACGGAATTTATAGCACCCTCCACCGAGGAAATGCATGGTTGTATTCTTAGGTCTTAAGTGGAACACGTGGTTCTGTATCTATTTCACAATACTACTGAGTGCAGCCCTAAAAGCTGCTATCTGTGCAGGATGAAAGTATAATGTTAGATTTATGGACATCTTCTAGAAAGAAAAGACAGAAATTCATTACACTTATGCAACTATTTTGACAAATTGCTAATGAATGATATAACATCAAATGGTTGGAAAAAAATCAGCTGCAGAGGGTGCTGCTTACCATAACCTTCAGTATTGCTGTTTCATCACAAATAACATCTCCAGAAGACACTTGAGTCGGACTGCTGCCATCCTCTGGCATCCTAGAGCCTGAGCAGATGGTGACTTGTGATGAACCATGCGTGGAAGTTTCTGCATGTGTCTTGGATGCAGCCTCAATGGACAAGGAAGCATCTATTTCCTTCAGATAGTCTATCTTTAGAAATCCTTCGAAACGGTCTTTGCACATTTGAAGCTTAAACCATTCAGTATGAGTATGAAGAGCAGCTCTCATTAGTTTCATCAACTGAGGTTCTTCAATGCCAAGCCTCCTACCCATAGCAACCTACACCAGCTCAAATGTCTTAGTTTTGTCTTTCATACAATACAGAAACAGTATCTATCCATGTTTAATGAATGGGATTATGGGAACATGAAAAACATTTGATGCTCATGAAAGGAAATTAGAAAAATCAACAATCAGGCTAGCACCAATTCCAGATGATGAATAAAAAAAGATTAAAGAGGCAAACATATTGGCAGGTAAATACAACTAGATTATTGTTGAGTATATATAAGAGAGGAAGGAATCATAGGTTAAAACAGATCAAGATCCATTTTCCCTGTTCTTTGTATTGTTCTTTTACCATTCCTCATCTCCAACAAAGCTTTCGTCCTAAAGTGGTGGCCTTTTCCTAATCCCCATACGTACATAGCATCAACAAAGAGTACAGTCTCTAGCATTACAACTACAGAACTATCGTTTCCCACAATATTTGCTAGAGCACGTGCTTTACTTGGCAACGCCTGTGGGCAAGAGATGACACCTGTATCACAAATTAACCTTGGAATCCAACAGGGATAAAATATCAATATTTCTGATCTATTCTCTATCAGCAGGTGATCTATATTTATTATTATCAATATAATGGGATATACTTTATTGGTGCAGGTATGAGTGAAGATTTCAGTGTACAATCCCCATTCTGGGCCCACAGGTCAACCCAACAGTTGGAAAGTTGGGCAACGGGGAAGAAAACAAAAGGGAGGAAGAAAAGAGAACAGTCAAACACTGATGCAAGTGGCACAAAAAGCAAACAAAAAAGAGAAACAACCTGCATAATGCTGCTACCTAAAGCCTACTTTAATATGTGCAGAAGAGAATACCTGGAGTGAAGTTGCAAGAACAGACAAGGGTACACTTTTGGTGGGCCTAAGCAAAGCCAACAAAGTCTCTTTCAAAGGTTTCAGCAAAGGTGGATTACTTGCTGCCAGTGGACCTAAATAAGAGCATGCCACCCTTAGAGCCTTAGCATGATCCCCGCAGTTGACAAGTTTAAGAAATTCAACCTGATGACAGTACAACCATCAAAATATGGAAACTTTGCCAATTGTAATGCCCATGACCTTGTACCTGATTGTAATTTCATTCTATGGTCTACATATGACACAGCTAGTTTCCATAGGAGGAAAAAGAAAAAAAGCAAGTGCAAGTTGTCAGGCCACTTCCAAGATTTTTTGCACTCTCTTTTTCTTTTTCTTCTTTTGTCCCTGGTGTGTGCACTTGTATGTTATATGCATACCTGTTTAAGCTGGAACAAAAGAACAGGATTTTGTTCAAAAAAATTGGGATCCACTGAATTCACTTCTTCCACCACCTCTGCTGCCATTCCCTTCTGAGCAAGTTCCCTCATCTCCAGAACAATCTCATACATCTGGTCTTCCCTGTTCCCGATATTATCTACAGATGAATTTTTTATGGTTACCTGGAGAGGAAAAACCATTTTATGATTAAAACTGCAATTGAATATTGATCCCTCTTCATTGTCTTACAAAGCACTTACCTTCTCTTCATTCAAGCTATTTCCATCAGATTCTGAAGTTGGAGCAATGATTCCTCGCTTTTCGGTTTCAATGGAGGAAACATCAATTGTGCCTTCTGGAGTCTCAAATCTGCCTCTCCATCTTTTACGCCTGCCACTTTCACCACTTGCATGGCTTCTGCTTCTAGGGGACCTTCTACCACTACCTCCAGACTGATGCGTTTCACTGGTGCTGCAGTCATCATGGTTGCTTGCTGCCTCACATGCATATCTCAATTCTGCATCAAGGCCTTGGTTGCTCACTGGATCAGATGCAACCTCCTGTGAAACCCCCATGTCAATATTGTTAACAGAGGTTTCACCATCCGAGTTCCTACTAGTCCCACAATCTAGGTTCAGAGAAGAGCCACCTCTTGAAGAACTTGATCCATGATCTGGCTGGAAAACTTTTGAGGATTTAACGACCATTTGAACACCTGATGCTAGCATAATGAAACATCATTTAATCATAAAATTTCAAGCATTTAAAGCCATATGGTATTAGCATACTCAGAAACAATGTTCACCTGATGTTGGTGCCAGGTCACCATCCACTATTCCCCTGTAAATGCAGTATTCATGAACAAGCTCGTCAAGCATTGGAGCATTCAGTTTCATGCGACACAACTCATTCTACACAACAGAAAAAGAAAGAAAGAAAGAAAGAAATTTAGGATGGTGAAAGATCACAGAATCCTTTCTAGTTACTCCGTCCTTAGATCATTTTTAGTATATGGCACCCATTCCTGGAATATGCAAGTAAAAATGCCATGAGCATGGTAGGACAGTCACATAAACTGCACCAAACTAAACTCGTTTTGTGGGATTTCTAGGTCATTCTACAAGAAGCGATGAGATTTCTCTTTACCATATTTTTCCCACTAATTCAAGAAAATTAAATTTTATGGTGCAATAATTCAATATGTTCAATGACCACTATAAGCCCTAATTCTCACATGATCACCAACCCCATCCCAAAAAAACACATTTATTTTTTAATTTATTCCTTTCGTAAACACTCCAGATAACATTAGCATCACCAATTCCACTTTCGACATCTATTTTACATATTCCTCTATTTCAGCAACTTCTACACTCTATCAGCCTATGAAGAAGAAAGGAACTGCTCTATGTTAGTGATCAGAGCAACGGAATTGACTTCATGCTTCATGGAGTTGAAAGCACTATAGATAAAATTATCTTGTGAAACTTAAGTTCAAAATGTAACGATGAAGCACAAAGGCAGAATGAAGAAGAAGAAGAAGAAGAAAGCTTTAGTAATCAGATCAATGGAACTGACTTCATGCTTCATGGAGTTGAAAGCACTACAGATAAAACTATCTTGTGAGGCTAAGTTCAAAATGAGAATCCAACAAGGAACAAAGACAAATACTACCTGCAGATTGACAGGGGAGAAAAAAGAGGAAAAAGAAAAGAACCTGAAATGCCTGAAACAGATCTCCTTTAGCAAATCTTAAGCTATCAACTGCGCCTTGTCTTGTCAACTCCACGGCATGTGCCAATGCCTGTATATCAACCTGAAAAGTTTGAAACATGTAAGCATTGTGGAAATCTAATTCAGATCTGTAAAAATGCATAGCGTTACACAGCTTAAAAACCCACCTCGTCAAATGGCAGCACCTCATAAAGACTCTCCTGAGGATTTGCAGGGGGATCACGCTCCTCAAGAAGCAATCTTTCAGTTAGATCTGAAATGGGTGACTGGATACCTTGACGAAAGCAGAATACCTTATGTATGCTACACATTTTGAGAAGCCAAAAAGAAAAGAAAAAATCAACAAGGGGTACTTCATACCAACCAGGTCACTTGCTACTTTGTTTTAGCAAATTGGAAAAAAAAAAAAAAAAACAGCAAAAAATACCTTATCAAGTACCTCAAGGTCATTGAAAAGACAGGATCATAGGCATGTAAGTGAGATCTTAGAATTGATGATAACAACCCCGCAATCTCATACCTCCTCTTTTCAGACCACTAGACATGGAAAAAAAAGGGTCAGATTATTCATCTTTATGATCCAAGAGCACAACAAGGGATTCAAATCCATAGTAAATGCAGAATGAACCTTATCAACAAATGCAACGAAATTATCAAATAACTATCGTAACACCTCCTAGACACATGGGCTTGTTGTCAAGGTATTGTCCGCTTTGGGTAACCATAGCCCCTTCACGTTTTTGCCCCTCTTGGCCATCTTGCTGCCAATGCAACCCACTAGGAAAAGGCACCTTAACAGTTCTTCACATCTACCCCCTCATCTCTCCCCAACATCCTCTCCTGTCACCGAATGATGTTTACCACACCGTTAAGTCCTTAGCAAGTCGATCCTACATCTGGCACAGCATCTTCACTGAGCGATATAGAAGTTTCATACTAGCCGCACACTCAGGTCTTGAAGGGGGTTTGCTCTGATACAATTTGTAATACCCAGGCATGTGGGTTCACTGTCAAGGTATCCTTTTTTGTCTCAGCATCCAATGTTCTTTCATTTGTAGTCACCTACACTATAACATGAGACGAAGAGCTTTGCTGGTTTTATAAACCATATCTCTCATTATCTGATTTGCGAATAGATCAATTAGTGAGAGACATGATTTATAAAATTAACAAAACTCTTGATCCTAGATTTGAATGTTGGTGGTTGCGGGTGCAAGAACTTTAATGTCTGGACAAGCAATATTACCTTTTAAGTTGGATCAATGACGTGGGCTAAAGGTTTCTCCTCATCAAGGACCCTACGTGCCCATGTAAGCCCATATGTTGAGAGCGTTACAACAACGGTCAGTCATAATTCCAAGGTCGTGGCGCAAATAAGCACAAAAAGTACCATACATTTTTGTCACTACCACTGCTAGGAAAGTGTTTTGTGGCTTCAGATGAATAGCACTAAATGTGACTCTATTCTTTCCCTCATGCATGCCTTGGATGAGTATTTGGGATTAGCATGCATCATAAGCTTCCTTATCTTTGAAAGGAACAACTAAGTAATGACTCTTCTACTCTCACATGAAGCATGCTTGCATGCGTGAGAAAAAAGTGATTTTAGAAGTATTGAAAGCTATAGTAGTTGCATTTACAATAGGAAGAGAATAACAAAGTTCCGGACGAAAGTGCAGAGTGCGGCTTGTACAAGTCACAGGATCAGGCTCATCTTCCTGATGCTGGATTCCAAGGTTTTTCAAGTGAGCCTATCTGATAACAAAATTTCGAAGGAATGATGCAAGTTAACAAGCAAACACATTGGTGAGATGAAGCATAACATAAAATCTTTAGTAGTCCAATACCTCATTTGCCACCGGGGATGTGTTATCTTCTTTGTCAAATATAAATGCCAGTAGCACATGCTTAAACTCCTCATATGCTTCCTTAAGAAAAATGTGAATTGATGTCAATATCAGTCACCAGACATTCAAGGGCAAAAAATTGATATTTGACAAATAATAAAATATTTTGTGGGTATTTTCGTGTAAATTTGATGGATAATTTTTTGATTTTAATGTGAAATTTTCTTTAAAATATGTTTTGGCCACATTTATATTAATTGTAAGATTTTAAAATAATTTTATGATATATTGGCTTGAAATTAAAACTATTTGTTGCAATAAAAATAAATGAGCTTCAAAGTTATTCAATAATTTATTAAAATTACTTGAGCAGAAGTTTTATGATTTAACAGTTATAATTATATGTTTTGCAGTTGTCCATGTAAAAATTTGGCCAATAATTAATGGACGGTCCATGCAAGAAGGCTGTTCGTCATTCATTCAACGAAGAAAAAATTCCAGCAGAATATTTTGATGCTGTCCAAGCTGTCCACATTAATTTGATATGAATTGAGCACATACAAAAATCAATGGTAGAAATTCCATGATCAAATTAGAAAAATTCTGGTATCCTGTTTCTTTTCTAATCGCCTCAAGCTACAATAGTAAACAAGCTGGCCAAGCATCCAATGCATGTTTAGAAGCCACCGCCCATCTAATTGTCAAAGTCAGCTTTTCAATTAGGTTTTCTAACTATTCAAAGCTGCAAATTTTCAGCAATATATTAATCATCAAGCAGTCCACCGCCCAGCCATGATATTCCATCCAGCGCAAAGTTTATTTTATCAAGCCGTCCAAATATAAATAGTAGCAAATCACTGCCACCTATTTTGGGATAATTAACCTGCGAAATCAACACTCCACATGCAAGCGGCTGGAATGCATAATGATCAAAGCAGGCTGCGCATGCCTTAATCTACGCAATTCACAACTATAAAAGGGGATGCGGGCAGCTATTATAGAAGACAATTCCAAGGAGAGAGAGAGATGTGGAGACATGAAACAAGGGTGAGACTTCAAGTGTGGAAGTGGGGATCAAGCCTAAAGGATTAGACTCTTCTCTTTTATTTTTGATTTTCTGTTTATTTGAGATGGATATTATTTTTAATTTTTATTTTAGCATTGAGTTCAATGTAATTATGTGTGGCAAAAAACTTCATTCTAGGGTTGCGATGGATCTTGTTTTTGAACCATGATTAAATTACAGTTTTCCTTTGATTTTATATTATTAACATTGGATTATTTATTTAACCTGTTCTTAGTGCTTTTATGAGATCGACTACCTTATAAATTGATTTGGAAATTTTATGTGATGCTTGAAATAGATAACATGAAATTGGACTAAAGGTTAAATAACACATGATCTATGCATAATTTTGAGATGAGATTATCTCGTGGGATATGTGAGATTCACTAATATGAATAGAAATATCTATTAGCCACGTGTAGTCAATATTAGGAATATAATTAATGCTGTTTGTTATTTTAAATTCTCATGGTTTACGTTGGATGTTAAAATTAACAAGTTAGATTTATGCAGCCATCGAAAGAGGAGTATAAATAATATTGCCCTGGACTAGTAATCCATATTAATAAAATAAATCAATAAATTATAATAAAATCATGGGGATAAGCAAGTGAAATTGTAACCTTATATTTATCCATCGGTAAAAGTTTCTCGTTTAGTTACCTTCGTTCATTCCAATCTATCTTTTCTCACTTCTCTCTTTCATCTTTTTTATTTCACTTTATACATCTTATTTTTATTCATCTAATTAAAATTTAATTTTTAGTTGTTAGTAATTAGTAAATATTTTTAGTATCAAGTCCTCATAGGAACGATAACTCTATACATTTATATCTATATTACTTGTGCGACCCGTACACTTGCGGAAAAATAGGCAACAAAAATACATAAAAAAGGAGGAAATATTCAGTAATCTATCAGCCTCTGAAATTATTATCCACCAGATTTCTTGGGAAAGAAAAAGCACTATCCTGAATACTGTAACTAACAAATTACCATTTTGACTTTGCATCATAAGGGTGCATTTTTCATGTATAATTGAACTGATTAATGAAGTAAATTCATTCACAATAAAATCAAGAAAAACGATAATGTAAACTGTTTGATTGGCGAAGTCCTAAACTGCAATATACCATTTTTGAAGTAATAGAGTAAAAAAGCATGCAACTCATACTCATACTTTCTCGTTATGATTATAAGGAAAACACACATGGGTGCATCCTTAATCTCATTGGGAGTCGTCTTCCGGAAAAAATCGCTGCACTGACAACAAGACAGTTTTTATTATTATTATTATTCAAAATGATTTGACACAACATGATTGCCGATTCAAATGAAACGTCAGCGTTTCTTCACTTATCCTGATCACAACGAATACTTTAATGTCGAACTTCACGAATTTCAATGTCAATAAGCCCACAACTATCCCAAAAGATATGAAAAAGAGAAATATTACCGGATAAGCATCAAGAGCACAAGGGGCTAGCACCGTCCTGAGACACTCAATGGCAGAGTCGCGGTCGGCGGGCGTCCCTCTTCTTAGAAGCTCGATGAATTTCTACACAATTCAGCAGAAACAAAGTATCAAAAAAAAAAAAATCAGCAGAAACAAAACGATATTTGTCAGATTACATCGGGACAAGCAACAAAAAGGAACGAATAGAGAAACGCAGCAATGCCTGTTTCTGCAATCGGAAGAAGAGGCGACGGTCGTCGAGAACTGCCGGTGAATGAACTTGAAGGAGAGCGACGGCAGAATCGATGTCTCCGATCTCGATGAAGTGTCTGATCTGGCGGATGAGAAGGCGGGAGCGGTATGAAGAAGACGAAGGGGAAGGCGGAGACGGAGACGGAGACGGAGACGGAGACGGGGACGGGGACGAGGAAGAGGAGGAATCTTCTAGAAGATTCTCGGATTTTGCGAAGTCTATCACCAGAGAATCCAGAGCTTCCCAGTTTACAGGCATCGAATCCATTTCCAATCAGAGAAAGATTGATTTTGGGCCGTCCTGCTCTTAAACGGTGTGTTTGGTGAGGACGAAAGGCGGAGGAGAAGAAGATATTGGAACTTCTGCTGCCTGTTCAGCTGGGAAATGACAGAGGAAGAAGGGAAATTTGTTTCTTCGTCGGGCGTAGGTGCACGAAAGGCGAGGCGGTGGTACGAAACGGAAGGAAGAAATACGGAAGCTGGAATCGGATGTGGTACAAGCGGCTGTAGCACACCTTGCGGGTACATGCCGCCCTCCTCTATCTTTTCGCAAGATCGGCGGCATTGGGAACGATCACATCATCACGGAGATTGACTCTTAGTTCAGGTGGACTTTAATTGGGCCAATTATCTCGCTTTAGGAGACGTATGGTAATTAATCTTCGTAAGTTTTTTCTCACATGCAGATTCTCTCTTTTTTTCATTCGTATGTATTTATGGGTGTGTTTGGTAACAATAAAAAGTTGTCAAGTTAAAATTTTTCAATCTAAAACTTTTCATTCTCCACAATTGCCTTATTTTTTAATTATTTTTTCACATTTTTCTATACAACTACTCTACTTTTCCATCATTTCTACACAACTACCAATACAACTAACCTCTCTATTTCAATTTTATCCTATTTATTCATCATCATTACTCCTATCATATCACATCATTTGACAACTTCTCATTCCTATAACTTTTCATCAAAAGTTTTATCCATTCCCAAACACACCCTATATCTTACCTTAATATTGCACTGCTTCCAAACCACCATTTGGATTACAAAATAATCATTGGATTAGATAGCTGGAGGAAAACGGACCTAGGTTCAATACATCGGGTGTACTTCACCTTTTTTTTAAATTTTTTGCATAATTGTTAATTTAAGTGTATTTAAAATATTTATCAATTTTTACTAATTTTATATATTTATTTTGAATTTTTAAAAATCATGCCATTGATTTTTAAAAATGCGGAATAAATATCTAAAAATATTTGAAAAATGATAAAAATCGATACATATATTAAATACACTTAGATTAATAAGATCATAAAAAAATTTTCAAAAGACTTTTAAAAAATAAGTGCATTACACCCGGATGCATTCAACTGGGTTTGATGAAAACACTCCTGACTTTGAACAGAGGACCGTCGGAGATAAGACATCAACCGTATCACCGTGGATAGACGTTGCGCTCACCTATAAATTCTCTTTTAATTACATAAGAAAAATTTTTTTCTTACCTTTACCGCTTTATTTCAATTATTTTTAAAATTATCATTACTCTATTTATTTTAATTTACTTTTATTATTTCATATCAATCCCACTAGCAGTCTAGCACGAAGTAATCTACACTGTTGACGAAAAAGTAAATTTTTATGTTAAATAAACATGCCCCAAGTTGAAAAGTTTACGTGGGTAAACCAACCCAAAACACCCCTTGCTCTGCTAAATGTACGGCTGCGGTGAAATGCGTACAGGTCAGCATACAAAGATCCGGGCCATCCGGCAGACTCCACGTGCGGTGAACCGGCGGAAGCAGTGGTTAATAGGGGTGTTAATGGTCATGGTCAACCCGTTAACCCGCTCGTTCAACCCGTTAATAAATGAGTTTGGGTTGGGATTTTTGAATAAATGGGTTATGATCCGCCAACCCGTTCAACTATTTAATTAAATAAACGGATTAGGATTCAGGCTTCGCAACCCGTCAACCCGTCCAACCCGTTTATTTAACTCGTCCAACCCGTTCAACCCGTATAACTCATTTAATATAATATATTATAATATATATATATATATATACAATATTTATAACAGGAATGGACATTAAAGAGATGACTTGAGATTGACGCTGATGTTTTCAAGCTAAAATAAATTAAATTTAGGTACGTTAGCTTTGAATTATTTAATTTATTTAAATTTACAAATTCTATTGAAGATTTTTAGCATGAAAATTAGTAACAAACACAACCCGTTAACAACCCGTTAACCCATTTATTAAATGGGTTGTAAATGGGTTAGGGTTGAAGTTTTTTAAATGAGTTAATAAACGGATTAGAGTTGAGATATATTAAATGGGTTAGGATTAGGATTAGGCTCCAACCCGTTCAACCCGATCCGTTAACACCCCTAGTGGTTAATGGAGACCGCCACTTGGTAGACAAGTGGTCGAACATAGATTTTAGAGAATTATCGCTCGGCACAAACTCGCACGGTTGCTGCTCGGCCCTTGGAGCCGGGGAACGATTCTCGCCTTCGCAGGCACAAGTTGCGATCTGTTCAACTCCGGAGTCCGAAGCGTCGAACCGAAATTTCAACCGAGATAACATGACATTCCTGGAAAAAAGTAAACGAATTAAAATAAAAATCTCTTCTTGGTCATCTACGTATTAAATGAATCAGTCAAGACTATCTGCACCCCAACTTAATTTTGAAGGGTACAAAATAGGTTAAGATCCGTTTCGACGTATTAGAATAATTACCTATATAAAGATGTGAAAATAATGATTGAAAAAGTGGGTGTCCTACTTCCCCCGATTTGCATCACATCAAACGTCCCATGTAACTACATATATTCAAGGACGAATATTTGTAATGGTCTAGATATTAAAAACCATAAGAGAATTGATTAAAAAGAAAAAAATTGGGGGGACGGTCAAAAGTTTGTTTTGGATCACTGCCCCACTTTCTAATGCGTCCAAACACGTCATATGAAAATTTTGAATAATCATGAAAGTGATTCGATTAAGAGGGTATTTATTAAAACAAAAAACTTTCAAAACTTTACCATTTATAATTTTTTACTCTCTATAACTATTATATATTTTAGTTATTTTTTTACTTTTTCCTCTACAACTGTTATACTTTTCAATCATTTGTACACAATTATCTATATATTTAATTTATCTATTTTAATTTAATAATCTTTAGTCTTCATTATTACCCCAATCATATCACATCATTTTCTCACGATTTATAAAGTTTGTAAACTTTGTAACAAACCTTTTTTTATAGAGAGATAAAGAAGACTTTTATAATAAACCTTTTTACCATAAGTTTTATCACCTTCCAAATACACCCTAAAAGTATAAATCAATTAACACAAGGTTACAATTTTTGATCTTAATTTTTCTGCAGTAAAACAAAATTTAAACTTAATAAGCATGAGTGCCGGGTTCAGATTTCTATGGGAGCGATTCATCCAATACAATTTTTTTTTTTTTTATCACAATGAAGGGGTTAAAAAGAGAAAGAAGATGACAACAGACAGACGCAGTTCCGCCTCCAAAGCAGTGGCTGAAAAGTTGAGAAAAGAAAAAAATTATGCATACAGTTTCGCCTCCAGCCGAAGATCCACCGATCCATCATCAAGAAGCAACCGGCTCTTGAATTTTATAAAGAGTTCTACTCAATAAAACTTCAATTTATCAGAAGGCAAACAAGTTCCAGTTCCACCCTCCTATTTAGGAAGATATCCAACAGCCAGCTGCAGTCAGGACGACATATATAGACGTTCCTGTGTAGACGATGGACAGAAAATCTGAGACAAAATAGGGGAAAAAACCGCAAATGAAAACAAGCTTCGAGGGAAGCAACAGTAACCGAATTTTCAGGTGGGATAACCAGTCACAAGGACATGGAATTATGGAAATCAGCAGTCCATCTGATTCCATTGTACAAAATCTACGGAACAGCCCGTCATTAGATCCAGCAGGTTACCATCATGGCATAGTCTTCTCTTCTCCCACAAGACTTTGCAGGTGGTTCAAAGATTAAAAAATATATCCACACAATGATCCAAGGCTTTATGACTTCCCACAAATTCGGAAAAAGAAGAGATATTGCGAATGATGATGAAACCAATAAACGATCTCGAGTTTGCATCAATCTGAAATCAACTACTCTACTTCACTTTAACCTTCTAGTACTAAGAGGGCCAGTTGGGATATCAATGATGCCTGCTGTTGCCCAAATGGGAAGCTGATGCGAGGAAAAGATGTGGTAGATATCATTCATAACACAATAAATTCACGTAAAGTGTTACAGATCAACCTCAGAAAATTTCCATTGAATCCTCAAGCCAATCAGAAGGTGCAAAAATTCACAGAATCGAACACAAAATTAGATTCATCCTCAACTTGTCTTATTCAATCTTGTAGTTCTTTTTCATTTACTCCCTTCAAAACTAATGAAGAAATGTATGTCCCCTAAGGGAGAAAACAATATTGCTCAGAAGAAGAGAGCTTACGACCTTAATTGGGCGAGTTTGTTATAAACAAATCTTAAACTGATTAATTTACGAAACTGCAGGCAGAAGGTAAGAGGATAACAAGAATAGCAGCATATGGAAAGCTCAATACCCAAAAAAAAAAAGCCATGGGCACTGGCAATTATAACAAAGACACCTTCCCTTAGAAGAAGTGGAATTGATAAGCGAAAACCCATTGCAATCAACCATTCATTCTAATAGGAATTATGCCGATTTGCGCCAGGTCTAGCTATCAGAATGACAAAAACTTGCTCAAGACTGCATTTTCATATGGGATTTCTGATTTCCCGAATCACTGCTAGATTGTGAAACAATTCTCTTCGTATCAGCAGCACCATTCGTTTTTGAAATTCCACACATCTGATAAATAAATCCAAAAAACATGAAATTGGGGAGGTGGACTGGATTGAAAGCAAGGGAAATCGAGGAAGTAATTATACCAATTCAGGAGGGCTTCTGCACATGCTGGGACGCAAGGGAGATGAGAGACTGGAGCTTGGAAATGGCGGCGGTCTTCTCGGGGGGACAGAGGGAGAGAGAGAGATGGAGGGAGCGGACAGCTTCGTCTAGCTTGCCAGCGGTGAGTGCAGCGCACCCGGCCTTGTAAGCATGGTCGGCCAGGCGGGCATCGTATTTTTGCGGCTGCGGCTGCCGCTGCCGCTGTTGATTCTGCGGCTGTTGTGGAGAGATGGGTGGAGTTCGGTTCAAGAGAGAAGAGGCGTGGGCATATTCGCAAGCGGAAATGGCCGAGTCGATCTCCGCCATTAGGGATTCTGGAACCGAAGGGAACGCCTTCACGGCATCGAAGACGTTCCAGCTGCGAGAAAACGAGGACGACTGATCTGGGCCGTCGACGGCGGTGCTGGTGCCACCAGACGCCATGCTTCCTCCTCTTATTAGCTGTAAAACAGGCACAGGAAACCGGACTTCCCTTGCACTTTTACCAACTGCTTGGGCGGAAAAACAATAATAATAACAATAATTCAGCTAATCTGGAAATTCAGCTATGGGTGTGTTTGTTTGGGCCAAAACTTGTCAATTAAAACTTTTCAACACAAAATTTTTCACTCTTCATAACTACTATATTTTTTAATTATTTTTTCACATTTTTCTATACAAACTACCCTACTTTTCAATCATTTCTACACAACTACCCATACAACTAACCTATCTATTTTAATTTTATTCTCTTTACTCCTCATCATTACCCCTATTATATCACATCATTTTCTATCAATTTGACAACTTCTACCTCTAAAACTTTTCATCAAAAGTTTTACCTCCAACCAAACACACCCTATATCTGTGAGTAACTGACCCTTTTTGAAGGGGTGGAAAGAAAATAAAAACTTCCATTTTTACGAAAATCCTATTTCCCAAATGCCATTAATAATAAGGGCACGATCAATTGTGACCTATTTTTTATTTGTTTTGCACACGCGCATGAAACAAAACTCGTTTTTTATTTTTAAAAATAAAAATATTTAAAAATTCAGAAATGTGAAACTTGGGACGGGCATAATAAATGTGACCTACACGTCCGATACGAAGAAATCAAAAAATATATTAAAAATAGGTCTTACCCAAGTTGCATCTGGGCGCAACAGATCATGTCCCCTTTACAATTGTTACACAATTTAAATAACTGCATGTAACTTTAAATAATTATATCTAACTTCTCTTAACGTTATTAATTACCTTATAGTATAATTTCCTTTTCATTTTATTTCCCCACCCAAATAGCCCTCAACTAAAAATCTGTTATCTATTTTTGATTAATCGATCTCTCTGAAATTACAGGTACGATAGATTGGTAGTTTTGGGCCACAAACAAGAAATAAATAATATAAAATAATTCAAAGGTTCATACTATTTTGGATTTAGTTGAGTTTTATCAATCCCAAAGTTGTTGGAAGATCGGGCGTATTCACACAACTAGCCCCGGCTTTGAACTACTTGGTCGCGAAATTGATCTGATAAGGGAGAAAAAGAAATCTCAACCACCCATCAATATCATTGTCAATATGATCTGATGTATGATATGGGCTAAAACAATCACACATTTCTTTGAATGAAACACCTGGTATTGGAACACAAAAAGGGCACTTAAAAGACCACCGGCCTAATTGTCATCTGTAGTTTGAATCTAAGATCAAACGGATTTTCAAGGAACAAGAACCGCAAGGAAGAACGACAGAAGCTGGCATTCCACTGATTGTCTGCAGCTCCTTTCTTCCGTTTGTCTCCAAAATGAATCCCATCTCTCCTAGCTCCTCCGAATCGATTGAGATGTAGTCTCCACATCTGCATTGATAAAAGAGTCCTGAGAACTCACCGCTATCATTCACCATCATATCCTCCAATTTGACATCATCAGCAACTTCAAAATCTTGTCTTGATGCCTGCAGCTCACGATCATAAGCTGCACGGGATGCAGAGTCTCCTAGTATCTCCCAAGCCTTCTGTACTTGTAGAAATCTTTCTCGTAGCCCATGTTCTGTATCAGAGGTCTCGAATTGAACACGCAATTTGTCAGGATGGGAGTCAAGTATGGCAGCTCTGTAGCTTGCCCTGATCTCATCATAACTAGCATCTTCTTTTACAGAGAGAATGTCGTAGTGGGTCTTCTGGAAGGATTTCTTGCCACCTAGAAGCATGCTTGATGATTCTTCTATTCGAATTTCCGCCCACAAAGAAAATGAAGCAATAAGAAGCTAGGACTGCAGAAAATCCAATAATAATAATAATAATAATAATAATGTGAACTCTAAAAGATAAATTGGTTTGTAATTTACAACTGTGAAAAGAGGAAATAAAGCAACAAAATTAGAGATCGAAAAGACGGGACAAGAGGATCATAAATAGTGTGGAGAAGCCCCTTTTAGCAAATTACAACTGTTGCTTGTGTCCGCACCTCTTCGAAATATTGGGATTATAATGAGAAGACAACGTTGGACAATCTACTCTGCCACGCGGATGGGGAGGGAATAAACCAATTAGCAATACTATTCTAGATACAGAAATTGTCCAACCATGTTAGGAGAAAAGGAAGAAACAAATTGAAGAGAAGAAAGAGAATCACAAAAAGTACAATATAGCAATAGAGAGGGAGGAAGCGAGGGAGAGAAAGGATAGAGAGATCGTTACCAAAGATGGCAGATATGGGTTCCGACTTCTGTAGAAGAATAGAAAAGATGGCGATCGTTGAGATGTGTTTCTGTGGGGAGCAGGTACACGAGAGGAACGAAGAGGCGAACGGGTTGCGCAGAGATGTCGAGATGGCCAGGTTCAAAGTAGGGAGGAAGAAGGATCCAGGCTGCATGTGCGCCCCATCAACGGTGTCGGTTTCACCCCCTCGCGAGGGATAGGGTTCGGGGAAGAAGAGGGCTATTTGCTTAGGTACCCCGTACCCCCTTGGAATATTTGCGTCTGCCACCGCAAAAGTTTACACTTTACGAGAGTATGCACGAAAAATTTTTCAAAAATATTTTCGTCTACGGTCTACATTTAATAAAACTGTAAAAATTGATTTCTTCAACAATAAAAAATTATATAAAAATATTCTAATGCAATTTTGTTCATTCAATTAAAATATGATAGTATTTTTCTATATAGTTTTAGTTAAGCAATAAAAATTATATGATAAATATTGATAGTCTTAATCTATTCTTTAACTTATTTTAGCATGAATTTATAAGTTGAAAACATGTCGAGCATTCTTAAAATGTGATACGGTAGTTTATCGCTACTTATTTGTCAAAATGATCAATTTTATACTGGGATTATACATTTATAATATATTTTTCCATAAATCTATAATGCGTTATAAAACTAATCAATACTGTATTGATTTAGAGGATAGAATTTATAAATTTTATTAGTTGTCTCATTAATCCAAAATCATAAAATACACATGCAACGTCATCTTAGTATGTTATAATAAAATTAAAATGATTTATTATTTAGTTATATAAAATTATGTAACATCAAAAATGTAAATAGAATAGATTTTATTTAGATGAGATATAATATTAATTTCTAGCTATTTAAATATTTAACTAGGCAATAAAAATATGAGATGAATGCACAGCACGAACATTAAATTTAAAGTATGTGTGAGAATATAAGTAAAAAAAATTTTGAGAAGTATGAGAGTAAGAGAAGGGAAGGCTGAGCCCGCGACCTACACTTCCCTCGAGTTACGTTCCAAATCACGACGCCTAAATGCTCCACGGGCCGAACACTGCAGCATAATGTGGACCCTCTTTTTGGGCCTGCTTTTCCATCTGCACTGTCCTCTGGGTCTATCATACAAACCCATTTACAAAATGATCTTGGACAAGGCCTCCTGTATTCGTGAAGCGCCACATCCATGGCAAATCCAACTTTTTTCATAACTAGATTGATTGATTGCAAATTCATACGTCCTGTTCAAATGCCATGCAAGGCACGTGAAATATCCAGAATAACGGACGCTTCGCAGCCACCTGAATATTTTTTGGGTAAAGACAAGAAGGTAAGATATACGTACGTTGACGGTAATTTTAATGAGACCTGATCTCCCGGTCAAAAAATATTTTTTTTTGTTTTTTTTTTTGAAAAATAATTTTATAAACATGTTAATCTAGTTATATTTAATCTATAAACCAAATTTTATCATTTTTCGATATGTATATATATTTATTTTGGATTTTTAAATACAGGGGTATTTAAGTCATTTTAAGAATATTTAAAATGACTTAAATACCCCTGTATTTAAAAATTCAAAATAAATATATATACATATCCAAAAATGGTAAAATTTGGTTTATAAATTAAATATAACTAGATTAACATGTTTATAAAATTATTTTTCAAAAAAAATTAAAAAAAATATCATTTTTGACCGGTCGGAAATCACCGGATTTCCGACCGGTCGTAAATGATCAGTCGGCAATTTTAATAGCCCTGATCTTTTGAGGCCGGATGCACGGCCTCCTGCATGCGTCCAGCCTGAAAATATATATTTTTTTATTTTTTTCATTTTTTTTCATAGATAAGTGAATCTAAGTATATTAAATTTATAAACCAAGTTTTATCATTTTTGGATGTTTTTAAGAATTTTTTTTATTTTTAAACACAAACGTAAATGCTACTGTGTTTAAAAATAAAAAAATACTTAAAAACATCTAAAAATGGTAAAACTTGGTTTATAAATTTAATACCTAGATTTACTTACCCATGAAAAAAAAAAGATCTCCATGCGTCCGGCCGTAAAAGATCAGTCGGCAATTTGAGCCCTGATCATTTTAAACACAGTGACATTTCCGTAATTTTTGGAGCTCAGAAAATTACGGAAATGACACTATGTTTAAAAATTTAAAAAAATACTTAAAAGCATCCAAAAATGGTAAAACTCAGTTTATAGATTTACTTACCCATAAAAAAATAAAAAAAATAAAAAAAATAGGTTTTTGAGCAGCCGTAAAAGATCAGTCGGCAATTTTAAAAACTGCCAATAGGCTTTTCAAAGAACATTTTGCGTCCTTGTCTATCTCAAAAACATAGAGACTGGAACCGGGAATTGGTTACCTACAACTTCAGGCCTTTGGAGCAGAGCAGCAGGTTAATTAATAATTAATTAATACGAGAGAAATTCTAATTTCTGCCTTTTCCCTTGAAATGGACTGTTTCCGCCCATTAATCAATGGAACATTTCGTCGTCAAACCGTATATATTCTCTGCAAGTAAATACAACAGTCTCTCTACCCAGCTGACAGTCCTTTGAAGGGAAGAGTGACCGACCGACCTCATGCCCATTCACATAAGCTTGGAACGGATGTCCCAAGTTACAGTGCCGATCGATTTCTCTCTTCGAACTTTGCCTGAATCAGACAGACCAGCAAACGACAGTCCACATGGACCGAGGACAAGCTCCGCTAATCCCGTTCCATGTCGAGGTGAAAACTACTGAGTCACAGGGGACGCAGGAGAATGGATGCATGTCCAGCAGGCGATTAACGCGGCTGATAAAAAGTCTGGCTTAATATATAGGAGGTCTGGATTTCAATTTTTTTTTTTTTCGAAAATGAGTTTCTAATTCACTAACTCTGCAGAGTCCTTGTACAAAGGTTCTAGGATACACATTGCAAGACAATGGGCCTCGCCATTTCCAGATCTAAAGACATAACTAAACACTACATTTTCCAATTGGAGCACATGTACCCCAATCTCATCCAACATAAATTTCAAGCTGGTTATCAGGTAACCATTGTCTTTCAACTACTTGATCAAGATTAGGGAGTCGCTTTCAATGACCATCTTGCACTTGCCTAGTTGTGAAGCCCTCGAAACACCCAGAAAGATTGTTGCAGCTTCCATCCCCAGAGGATGCGGTCTTCCATGCTTGACCCAGCATTTTGCAGCAATGAATTCCCCCTTTTGGATTCCTCAGAATGACGCCAAGACCAAATTTCCTCCTATCCATGCAGCAACCCCCACCCACATTTAATTTCACCCATCCCTCCTTTGGAGTTTGCGGGAATATCTTCAGAAAAGAGGTCCATCATCTGTAGCAACAGATTTATTTGAGTGGTATTGGTGGATGTAGATCATGCTCCAAGAGGCAATGTTGCTCCATTCCCTTTCATGGTTTTTTTGTGGGAACTTTCCATCGTGAAGCATTCTATTTCTCGGCCACCAGATTCTCCAAGCCATAGTGATATAAAGCATTAGAGCTTTGAGGTCATCAGTCCTTGACAGCAACCCCAAGATGTCCCTTGTTGTATTGCTTTGGCAGCATATCTATAATAGAGGGAAGTCTTTGTTAATGTTCAGAGCAGGACAGCTCCAAAAGACATGGTCTTCACTCTCATCAGTACACCTGAAAAACAAACAGCTAGGATCCACAGATAGATTTTACTTGGTAGGGAGGGAATGTGTGAAGAGACGCCATCCAAATATTTGACTTGGATTTCAAATTTTAGTAGAAAGAGTGTCTCTCTCATTTGCCGGAACAATGTATCAGGAGTTATTTTATTAATAATATTGTTAGATTTATACTCTTGTAACTAGTACTTGAGATTGATTTGTAAATATATCGAATAAAAAAAACGAAAAATGGATAAATGCATGCATCAGACGGAAGCCAATAGCATTGCCCATATCATTGACATGACCACCTCATGGAAGAGACGTGATTGTACCTTGGACTTTTTGTCAGCCAGTAGATCTACTCACTTTTGTTTTTGCATGGACGGCCGATAAAATTTCAAAGAAGGCATGTCCACATGCAGTCCACATGCTGCATATTCAGGTATTCTCTTTGCCAACCAATTTTTGGTTTCACCCATGCCACCTCGAGGCAAATCTCGGTCAAATACCCACAAATTTACTAATCGCGTGAACGAATACTTATCCCTTCTCTCTGTTTTTTTTTTTTTTTTCCTTTTTCAAATTTTTTTTAAGCCTTTCTATTAACGAGATGTTTACATATTTTCACCTAAAAATCCCTTTTATCTTTAGGATCTTATTTAGTAAATCTGGTGTATTTAACCTATTTTTTATTTTTCGAAAATTTTTATACAACTTTTAATTTAAGTGTATTTAATTACAAAATACTGCTGATTTTTAAAAAAAAAAATCTAAAAACTCTAAAAATGATAAAATTTGGTACACATGTTAAATACACTTAAATTAATAATTTTATAAAAAATTTAAAAAATATAAATGAATTAAATACACATGGGTGCACCGAGGCTGTGTCCATTTATCCTTTTTATCATTTCAATTAACATTGTATTTATCTATTTTTTATTACCTTAGCAATTGCTATTGTTGTTGTTACCAATCTTTATTACAAGGTAAACCTTGCATGAATAAATAAGTTTTAATATAAATAATTTTATCAATTCAAATAGTATTTAGATGAAAATTAATTTATTATTTTATTTTCAATGAAAAATAAAGGAAAGTGATTCACTAGAAACATTTACCACTTATCTGTAAATGCTTGGTTTGAATCCCCACAACCTTGAAATGATCTTGTATGTTTCGTACAAAAAAAAATTACTTAAATAAAATGCATGTGCATGCACTAAACTTGACATAAAAGTTCTAATATGTTTGTACATAGAGTAAAACGGTTTTAGTTTTGTTATGTATTATAATTATTTCATGGAAAAAGATTTATCTCCTGACTAGTATAACATATCAAATATATTGACTTAGGGTTTACACGTTTGGAAATATATAAAAGTGAAAATGAGAAAGTGAGAATGAAAAAAATAAAAAAGTAAGAGAGTAATATAATGTTATAAAGGCAATGGTTAGAAGCAATGAAGAAATTAAAATAGATAAAATAGTTGTATGAAAAATATGAAAAATAATTGAAATGTAAAAAAATAATAATGAAGTAGAATAATTATACAACTAAAATGTCAAATAATATTAAAAGATATGGAGAAAAAATGAAAAATTTCTCTATTTTTTACATATTTGCCAGTGGGGCATTAGATTTTATAAAATATTAGATTTCATAAAATCAGTTTAGGATCAAAGATAGAAACTTGTTGTTCCATTAAAAACAAAAACATAGAAACTTGTTCTGTCCGACGGATGAAGCACTTGCAAAAAACATATAAATTTTATTTTTAATATATAACGCACTCATATTATTTTATTTAAAAGTTCACACATTAACATAAAAAGAATTATTATTTAGATATATTTTTAAGGATAAAAGTTATAAAAGTGTTGCGTACGCTCCTCACCGGAGTCCATATACACCTCAAGCTGTTGCTTTCCTTTTCGTTGTTCATGCATCCAAGCCACTGTTTCGAGCCACGAGGAGATCGGATCAAAGGTTAGAATATGCTGTTTACGTTGCTTCGTTTTTCGAGCTGATGATCGTGCATGCTTCTGAAAAAGGGAAACGGGGCAGGTGATCGTTGCCTGTATATCTAATTTGGACTGATGCTTCAAGAAGGATATCTAATTAACTTAAATGCTCTGTTAATGAATCTTCCAGCCGGATTTTGGATTGTAATAATTGGTTTTCACATGGTAAAAGAAATTACTGAGGGGTCTTTGCGGATGCTGCAGGAAAATAATTTCACACTTACACACAAATCATAAAAGCTAATGGGTACGTGTGATATATCCGACGCATGCATCTGCTGACTAGAAGGTCATGCATACATGTGGGGGTGCAATTTGAGTTCATCTAAAACTTAACTCGAATCTTATTTCTGAAGTTTTAACCTTAATCCTAACTATATTTGTAGATCTAAATCTTAAATCTATTTTTAGAATTCGAACTTGGATTGAATTTCGAATTGACATTCTCTTATCAATATATATTTCATAATATATAAATATAGTTGGAGATTTTTCTATGAATCCCAATAGTCTATTTATATTACATCAATAATTAAATTCATATCAAAATACTAATTAATGCATATCAACACAAACACAGACAGTTACATGCACCTGATTAACCAATGCAGTGGAATTATTAACAACAACATTGTTAGTATTAGCACAACAAATCAAGAGTAATGCGAAAGCTAAATCCAACATGGAGTAAATACAAGCCTTTGAGCAAAATCGCACCAACATTGCTTTATCTAACTACTGATTTTAGAATATTCAAAGGGGGAACAAAGCTCAATAGTTGTGAAACACAGTAAGTTCATTGAAGAAAAAGCAAAATTGATGAGAAAAAAATGCCGTCAAGCAGGAGGAGGACGACTACTGTTGATTCTAGAGAAGATAGATATAAGCATGTAGTGTAGCGACGAGCTGACGAGTGTGAAGATCAGTGCAACAGGAGAAGATAAGCAAGGCAGTAGTTGTGAAGGCTGTTGTTGGCTCCGGGGAAGATAAGGTTAGGGTGTGTGGCGAATATGAAATAAAGCAACGGTGAGGGATTTGCAATAGGGAGAATTAGGGCAAGGAAGAAGAGAGCTTTTGTATTGGTAATATAAAATATTATATATGTGTTTAGAAAGTGATAAAAATTCTGGATGAAAAGTTTTTTATGCAAAAATTGTTAAATTGATAGAAGGTAATGTCATATGATAAGGGTAAAGATGACGAGTAAAGAGAATAAAGTTAACATAGATAGGTTAGTTATATTGATAGTTGTGTAGAAATGATTGAAAGTAGAGTAATTTGTATAGAAAGATGTAAAAAATAATTAAATTAGGATAGTTATAGAGAATGAAAAGTTTTATATTGAAAAGTTGTACTTATCACCAAACACCCCTATTTATGTAAGGGAAGTTGGGTTCGGGTTGGTCAGGTTAAGGGTTTTCTCTAACCCAATGCTGAATCGAATTCACATTAGGCTTGATTTGAACTTGAAAAATGGCATTTAGGCTCACAACAATCAGTTGTAACGCTGCCTCATTGCGGGTTTGAGTTGAATCCTGATTGAGTTGTACCCTAATAATATATGTGAATATCATAAGCCACAGTTCCACATCAACTTCACCAAATTAAAGATATTGGATCAAAATGTGATTGTCAGTTGGATCTAGAGCCTCTGGACAACCAAATCATGAGTTTATTAGCTACTTTACCATAAATGATCTTCATAATAGGGACCAAATACATTGAACCAGTTGTAGCAGAAGATGATAAGAACACGCATGTAGAAGCCACAGTAAACCCAAATTCAGATGTATAATACTGCTTCACCAATCCTACTTGGTTGATTCGGTGGTCCACTTCACATGGAGATTCTACAATTTTGAGAGGATGAATTCTAGAATTAAATTTAGAGGAATCAAGAATAAAAAATAGCTAATTTTTACCAATAAGAGATTGCATCAAAGTCAATGTATAATATTGTTAAAACCCAATCTCTCCTTCTGTGATTCGCTCCACTGTCGACCTTGGTAAGTGTATGTGTCAATTGTTTCAGCATGTCTTGTGAGCTATGATAGACATCAACATTGAAGGAATGTTTGGTAATTATAGAAATTTATCAATTTAAGAATTTTTATAAAAAAAAATTCTCTATTTAGAATTACCTATTTTCTAATAATTTCTTTATATTTTCTTATAAAATTATCCTACTTTTTATTATTTTTCCACAATTACTAATACAATTATCTTATCTATTTTAACTTTATTTTCTTTATTTTTCATTATTATTTTTGTCATATTAAATCATTTCTCTCATTTCCAAAAATTTTATACTTAAATTTTATCAAATGCTAAGTACACCCTAATAATCATGCTTTTTCTAGCTATTACACACAATCAAATTATTTTTTTATCATCACCTTTTCTCTTTTCAAATAATAAGGGTACATATTCTATTTATCTTTGTTCCCGTTAGTGTGAGTTTTCATTTATTTGTCCCTCAATACATCCCTCTTTTTTCCATTGCTAAAAAGGTTACAAAGCAAGGGAAGCATATGAGGGCACAAATGAACTGCTAGACTGCTCCAATACACCATACATATGATGACATGAGAATAGGAAACAATGGTTAATAAGGCAAAGTAAGGGAACTCTTTGAGTCATGCCCATATGTTTACCACCAAAATGCCTTAAAAATTCATCAAATGTATGGTAATATGTGGGTATAAAGAATTCTATGTCACCGCATGGGAAGTGTATTAGAGTAGTCCAGCCATTCAAGAATTAGATGCTCACCTCTGTCAAGATGTTAGTACATCTTGATTTCAATCTAGGTTAGAGCATTCTCTCCTATTTTTAGGAGGAGGTGTCTCCTATAGAAGTATTGTTGAGTTTACATCGGAGCAAAAATTAAAAAATATAATTGAGATGATGAGTTGTAATAGAAGATATCAAAAAAAGAATTGCCCTTATCTATCAATGGTATGACATGCAGGCAATCAAGAACTTCGTCTCCATTATACTCTAATAAAAATAAAAAAATTGTCTGGCCTTATTTGCTTCTCAAAGCATATAAGACTCTGATTATAAAATACCCTTTGTTAGCAATGAAAAAAAATTGTATATGATCCCATTTTGGCTAAAAAAATGGTTATAATGGCAACATATGAAGATACAAATTCAACAATTAAAATTTATATATGCAAATTAGAACAGTGTTAACGCTATCTGTGTGTGGCAGTAGTTAGCATACTAACCACTGTTATACACTATCACATGTGGATAGTGTTAACATTATTCTAATATATCCTATTTTGGTCTTTTCATTCACCATCTTTAATTTATTCAATTTCTAGTTGGTATGTCATATACTGTACTTCTAACTTCATTATTATGTATATCTTAGGAAAAATTTGTAAGGATAAATTTTAAAATGAATCGATATTCTAAGGCTGTCCAATTACTCAAACATCCTAGATCAGTGCAGGTGGAAAAATGAGAATTCAAATGCATGAGTTAAACCTCGTAAGGTAAGGTCTCTAAGAGACTTGGGTAATGTTTGATAATATTGATTTTGGTGGGATTTCAAAATGAAGTGGGAAAGTGAAAAAATATTTTAAAAATTATATGATTGATATGAAATGGTAAGGCTAAAGTCAGTAATTGGAAGTAAAATTGATTGAAATGTAGAGATAAAATTAAAAAATTAGGTTTTGATCAATAATTTGTAAGAGAATGGAGAGGACGTATGGTTATCCAACGACTCCGAGAATGGCCACAGTTCCGAGTTCCCACAATCTCAATAGGAACTCCTTCAAAAAACTGATTTTTTGATTTTATTTCAAAAATCTAACTACACATATTATTTAAAATATGATTTTGACTATTCATAATGAAAATAATACAAATATAATGATGATAATTAAATAATTATGTTATAAGGATATTAATAGTGTATATATTTTTAGATTATAAATAATATACAAAATAAGATTTATTATATACATATATTTGGTTTAGAGGATCTAAAGACGTCTTTTTATTTTGTTAAAATATTATACACTAATTTTTATTTGCTAAATATGTAAATTTTATGATTTTTACATATTTAAAGTCACAATAACATCTGATTTTGTTAATTTTCATTATGAACAATTAAAATCATATTTTAAATAATGTGTAATTAGATTTTTGAAACAAAATAAAAAATCAATTTTTTGAAGGAGTTAGTATATAAACCCAATTTTTTAGAATTTTTTTTACACAATTGTTAATCAAAGTATATTTCACATGTGTATCAATTTTTATTATTTTTGAGATTTTAAATTTTTTTTGAGATTTTAAAAAATCATTTTAAGTTATTACAATGAGGTGCGAAGTGCGAACCCGGCGGCAAGGAATTACTTCGAATCTCTGCCGTTTCCTGATGCTTATATATGTGTGTGTGAAGGTGCATGCTTCATGGCCCATGGCCATATCAACACAAGCACGTACCCTAATCCGAATCGCCACGCCAATAGATCTACCCCTCTCAATGTTCACACGCGTGAAACATCTCGACAATGTTCAGACGGATGTCAAACTGTATAACCTTCCACTTAGTTCGCCCCCCGATGGAGGGACGAGATTTCTTCAATATGAAACGGACAGAGTAGCCCACCTGATGGACGGCTTGGATCGTTGATATGGTCCAGATTTCATACGTGTAAGGATATGAATGTTAGGCACTCGCACACCCATGTGCTTAGCGTACGCGATATTAGAGAATAGGGAATCCGTGTGATGCTGTTGCCTGATTTCTGCCTCCTATCCACCGTACACGTAGTGGATGATACTAAATCCAACCGTTCATATGATGGGCCCATATTGGATAGGTTATGGCATGAATATCATGAGGGACAAGCGTTTCAATGAGGGGAGTGACCCACTTTCCCTCGAGTACTATTAACCATACAAAACGAGGGGTCTACTATGTTTGCAGATCTTAAATGTCCATGTACGGTTGGAATATTGGAGGGCTGTCAAAGGCACATATGACATGACACATTTCACTCTACATTGTCCATATATGTACGTGGGCATCAGAAAAAGAGGATTAACGGCTCATATTCAAGAAATTTTCAACTATGATGCATCAATTGGAAAAGGTAAGAACATAAGCGATGAAGATCGAGTATGCATCGCTTGAAGACATTTGAAGGATGAACACATTTATCTTTAATTTCGGTATAACAAAAGCAGGTCCTCAATTGCAGCTAGTATTTTAGCTGTTGAATGAATTTAGTTACAAACACTTATACATGTTGACGCTAAATTCACTTAGATGCAGCCATGTTCTACAGGGTAATGTAAGGGGCATGATTTTGTTAAAAGACGCATTTTTTGAATTTTTTTTTTTTTATGGAAGTGTTTTTAGTGTGTTTAACTCATATATCATGTAGAAGTCCAAAGTGGATCTTCATGTTTACAAATTCATGGAGATGATTTTCTAATAAGATTAAGATATCTCAGAATTGCCAAAGGTGTAGAATTGTGATAACTGTAGAAGTCTCGAGTCCTTTAGGATAAACTCTTTTCCTTTTTATAAGCCAAGTAGACCGATGGTTGAGATTCCACATTTTTAGGAGGATTTGTAGGTTAGCGGGTGTTGAAGCTCAGTTCTTTTGGTAAGAGGTGGAGATGTAAAGAGTGGTACGAGGGCACATGTGAGAGGTGGTTTTTGACTAGGCCTCTACATCCGATTTTATAAATTTTAGTTATCCATGTATATACTTTCATCTTCAAAAAATAACATTTTTTTATAGATATATTTACATACATCTCAACACATATTACACTGAAGCTCTGAGACATTCATACAAATCGGGAGACACACAACTCCTCCAGGTGAAAATGACTCAAGTCCTTAAAATGTTGACTTTTTTATGTATAAAATGTTGACATTTAGAAACAAAAAATATACATGTATGCAAAAGTCATAAAATTTAATATATGAGTAAAATATATTTGAAGAAATGTTTTCACGAAAAATTATAGAAAATACAATTTTTGGTTGAACTATTATAAGCTTATGTTAGTTGGGGGCTCCGAATGTTATCCTTTTTATTTTTTGTTTCTTAATTATTAAAACTTTTCTACAATCAATGATCTATTTTTCGAATTTGCTATCTACGTGCATGGTTTGATCTATATCTTTTCCTCCATTTTTTTTATTATCTTTCTTTGATAATTAATAAAAGTTATTTCCAACATTCCTCTGATTGTTTATATAAATAGCTACTAAGCAATTCCCGCCCAAATGGACCCGAACTGATGGTATGGGAACAGGAGCATTCGAGGAAGTGGAACTGTTGAAATCATCCACTCTAGAGGACTTACACAGGATGACAGGAGGAACCTTAGGATACAATGCAACTTTGGGTACTTTTTTGAAAAAAAAAAAGAAAAAAAAAAAGTAAGTAAAAATTATTTTGGGCATTTTGGATAGCAAAAATTATGTAAAGGTGCGTTTCAATAACGGTAAAATATATCGAAATAAAATATGATGGTACCTATCATGAATCTCTGGACACAAAATAAATCGGGCACGACACCGAAAAATAAATAATAAAAAATAGAGAAATTCCATAATTGTTACATTTAAATAAAGAGGAGAAGAAACTGATTTACATCGAAATGGGGTTTTTTTTTGGCATCGAATATATATCTTTTTCAATTAAAACAGATGTTTTGCGACGTGCAAATGCAGAAATTACAGTTTTCCAAAAAGGTAGTATTTGGCATTTAGTTCAGTCCATAATTAAACCTGGCAATGTAATTTTTGTCACTTAATAATTTTAGACATCAACCTGATCAGTTTCCGAGGATGATGAATGCTATTAATTATTATTTTGAAAACTATCATGATTGGCACAAACTCCAACTATTTGTCGAGAAAGCATTGCATATACCTTTTATTACCAGTGGCAAGTTGTCTATCGACAATTTGAAGTGCCCTTTCTCTCCATCGTCCCGTGCAACATGTAATCTTCACGATTCATGAATTGGAGAACAGAAAATTACAAATGCCTTTTATTTAATTTTACTTAAAAGATATATAAAAAAATTTATCCATTTTGTTTGTGAAATCTTTGGAATAGTGATGGGTCGATACCAACTGCTTGCTCCTCAAAGTCGACTTTCGATGTTTTGTTTTTGTGTTGTTTTGTTTTTTTGTTTTTTGTTTTTTTTTTTTAAAGGTCACAGACAGCCAACCCCACCACACGAAAATGGCCCCTAACAGATTCCTCGGGCACTGCGAGCGCTTTCCTGGTGCCAGGAAAATCTAAAGCCATAAAGTCTCTTTTTTTTAAAAGGGAGGGAAAGGAAGACTCCTTTTGATTGGAAGACATGCCCTGTACATCAAAAGAATCCGTGAAAAGAAAAAGGAAAAGGAAAAGAAAATTTGATTTCCCACCTGCTTTTTATCTTCTTTTTTCCCTCTTCGTTACGCTTTATATATTGACCATGCATGAACTAGTACTTTTGTTTTCCTTTTCCACGGCCAACACCCCCGAGAAAGGGTTGATGAACCTTTAGAATATTTTTTAAGAAAAGAAAGCCTCATCTTCGGCAAAGAATTAATATTTAGTTGAAGTCCAAAAAAAAGAGACTTTAAAAAGAAAGAATTTACTATGTATCTTATTTAACGGAAGCGGAAATGGAAAACTACGGGTATGTTTGGGAATAGATAAAACTTTTGATGAATAGTTTTGGAGAGTAAAAGTTGTCAAATTATGTGATATGATAAGGGTAATGATGAAGAGTAAAGAAGATAAAATTAAAATAGATAGGTTAGTTGTGTGGGTAGTTGCGTAGAAATAATTGAAAAGTAGGGTAGTTGTATAGAAAAATGTAAAAAAGTAATTGGAAAATATGATAGTTGTGGAAAGTGAAAAGTTTTAAATTAAAAAGTTTTAACTTTATATTTTCCATACATTGCCAAACACACCCTACATCTGAAACTTTGTCTTAACTTGATTAAAATCACACCATCACAGCCTAAATGTCATTAATTTCTGAAAAAATGTAAGAGAATGCTCAAAGAATTTTTGTCATGTGTCATATTGTCTGTATCTTCCTGAAACTTTATACATATTTATATCTATCTTCACATGAGTACAATAGAGCTATTTTACTACAAATATATTTTCATACACTTTGTTTCCAAGTGAAACTGCGTTTTCTAGTGCAATGAGGACACTCATTATGGGCGTATAACTCCAATCCTAACATATTTCTAACACATACAATAAGTAAATTGCTAGGATTTTTGCATGTCGTTTTCATAGTGAACTTAGCATGTATCTAAAATATATTTAATTGACGTTTTAAAAAATCTATTTGATTAAGAGATTGGTCAGACCAATATTATTATATGGTTTTGCCATGCATCTGGAAATTAATTAGTACTTAAATAGCATTTTCTTCCAAGTTGAAGATAGATCCACACGAGCTATGGTTACCTTAATTCATTTTTCAAAATTGGCAATCTATTGCAGACAAGGAAAAGATGTGGGCCACCCATCATAATGTTTTCCTCAATCAATCACCATTACAAGTGTACGCACTCATTTGAACTGGGAAAAAGCACCTTTGGATAAAGCTATGTGCCCCCCATTTTTCTAATGACCTCAGGCCCCTTAAGTGCTTCTAAAAGGAAAGAAATGCAATCTAGTTTTCTGTGCGCACTATGGATATGGTCCGTGATCATATGCGTTTTTTCCTCCCCTGGGGACTCCTTTGCTTGATTTTCAAGCCTCATGGGAGAATGCACAAAAATCATGAGCATTGTTATGGGAGGGAATGGGATTCCTTGAAAAGGGTTGCCTGTATGCTTCAAAGCTTTTGCTTCTCTAGGATTTTGTGCCGCTTTGACGGGAAGCAACCTCATGCATGATTAAGATGGAACTTCTTTTCCATAAATATTCGGCCAAGATGGAACTTCTTTTCCATAAATATTCGACCATACTCTATAAATCTTGAAAAGATATTCATAATACAGCCAATCTGGTTGCCACCTGAAATCAGTAGCTAGTTGCTACTCGGGTAGGCCATGCTTATGATATATTATTATCAGGTCTGGTACTGGTTGGCCCCTCCATGTGAATATTTTTAAAATGGAGATATGGGACTAGGTCCTATATGGCGTGGTCCCTGTATAAATGGCAGTTAGAAAAATTGCCTGCTTGCTAACCTTCATCTGAATATCTTACTACTCTCCAAATGCCTTGGGACGTTTCTTAGTTATTTTCCACGTACACATCATTGCACAGAAGTACTGCATGCCACCATAGCTAGCTTCAAGCTGGTAAGAATATTTCCGCTTGCCCATAAATGCAAATGCAGATACATAGATAGAGAGAGAGAGCATAGGAGATATGAATATTCGTCTATCTGGAGAAGAAACTAATGATTCCAAATAGTATTGCAATCACAATTCACAACTAAGTTACTTGAATCGTTGGTTATATATACTCTCGAATGAATCTGATGCATTTAGACTAGAACGGAAACTGTTGGAGTTTTCTTCTTCGTCCATTTTGTTTTATTGAATGATCTTTGCCCGTTTTGAATTTGCTCCTGATAGGAAAGGATATAGAAAAGAAGTGAAAGTCGATTAATTAATTTAGGTTCGTTATGGGAATTAGGAAATGCGTATGAAAGAAAGAATGGAAAAACTTGTCATTCCATTCTTAATTTCATACTGAATTCTATTATAATATAAAAGAAAAATCTTTTAAAATATACATCGTATCCTTAAAAATTGCGGAATCTCTATTATTTACCAATTTTGCTTTCAAGAAAGATACATTGATATCTTGGCATAGATTTGAATGACTAAATATTCGGATGCTTATTCTCATTTTGTGTTCGAAATCAAAAAATGTATATACACATATCTAAAAATAATAAAATTTATTAATCATCAAAAAAATTAAAAGACTTAGTTTATGCATTAGAATAACAGGTCTATAAATTTTAAACACTGCAACAAAAGTTATAATATGTGAAATTGTGAATGCCTTTTTCACTCAAATTTTAATACACTGCAACAAAAGTTGTTATATGGGAATGCTTTTTTTCAACTAAATTTTAATACGGATGTTTCGGTGCCAAATGCAGTCAATTGTAGTTGAATTTAGCCACATTAAACATTACTTTTTTGGTCACATCTGATAAAATTACTATATTTTAATCAAATGTTACCACTTAGAAAGTAACTAAGTAGCAGCTAAATAACGAATTGTGGTCAAAATACATCTAACGCAAACAAATATATGTTATACGCTAAAAATCTACATACAATGAAAATCTTTTGATAAATACATAAAATGAAATTTGATGCAATAGTATTTTGTTAAATGATCATTTCAGACTAGTCCAACAACAAATATATTTTTTAAAAAATAAATTTTTTTTCCTATATTCACAATATTACTCCTAATTTCGAATACCAAGAATGTTTTAAAAAGTCTTTCTATATTTATAGCATTCATCCTAAATTCTTATAATATTTATGCAGTCAAAATAACTATCAGTTACCCTATTGATAAGATGATCATGCCCCTTCAAATTTTTCTTAATTGAAATGATTTAGCCATAATATGATATTTAAATCACTTGGTGCCACAAACAAATGATTTACCAATATAATTGAGTTATATTAGGATTAAATTATTACAACTCAGAAATTATGAAGAGACAAAATCATCTCATTATTGAGTCATTAACAATTATTTTAATCGCATAAGTATAATATGAATTTATGGTAAAATGTTATAAGAATAAAAGAAAATTTTACAACATTATAGATATAATAGGAATTATGGACAAATGTTAGAGGTACAATAAAAATTTTACAATTTTTTAATAAATTGTTAATCGAGATATATTTAATCTATAAACTAAAGTTTACTATTTTCAAAATATTCATATATTTATTTTAAAATTTTAAACATAAGACTTTTTCAATCATGTTTCCACAATTTAAAAGGACTAAAATACCCTTATATATTACTTCAGAAAAATACACTTATATTTATAAATCTAAAATAAATATATAAATATTTCTGAAAATGATAAAACTTGGTTTATAAGTTAAATATATCTTGATTTTTAGTTTTATAGAAAAAAATTTAAAAAATAAAAAATATATTTTTTGGATCAGTATCAAATAAGTCCACTTTAGACAAGTCTGAAATGATCAAGCCCCTAGTACTTTAACCTAACAAGAAGTATGTGTAAATTTGGTGATTCATTTATACCTTTTTGGAATTAAAATAATGTCAGATCTATTGTTAACAATTCTACTTATCTTTTTCTCCTTTCTAACTATTTTTTCACACTTTAATAAGAGGCCAGTGATCTCATCTCACTTAGTCTGGTCATATAACTCTTTTTAATTTTTATAAAACTGTTAATTTAGATATATTTAATTCATAAATTAAGTTTTAGTATTTTTTAAGATGTTTATATATTTTTTGTATTTTTAAACATAAGGAGTATTCTTGTCATTTTAATCTTTAAAATGACTAAAATATCCTTATATGTTTGAAATTCAAATATATATATATATATACATTTTCAAAAATGATAAAACTTTGTTTATGCATTAACTATACCTAGAATAATAAGCTTATAAAAATAAAAAATAATAAAAATATAATTTGCAGCCAAACACAATTGGGGGCCAATCGGGGTCGGCCGCCCCCGTAATAAAAAAAGCTTATTTTATAAATATCATTATCGTCTTGTAATTTTTCTACTAATCTTTGTTTAGAATGTATGTACATGATTTTCTATTGCTCATCCAAACCGAAGGTTTTTTATGTCTTATATTTATAATTAAGTATTCCAAGTACATATTTTTCCAATCTTGCTGAAGGGGTTTCACTAGCAGACGTTGCTCCTTATATAAAATGGATGACAAACTTATTAAACCGAGACTCGATGCCGGAACGTCCATAAACAGACGTCTTTTAGCTTTTTTCTTTGACGTAACTTTAGTCTTCTAGCTCCGAACAATTCTATTTTTTCTTAATCTTGCCTTTTTAATAATTATATCCTGCTTATTTTATTAAAATATTATTTTCCTTATCTTTATCCTTCGATATTTTTGCATTCATGCCTTTAATTTTTACACGGTCAATCTCTGACCGTTATCCGAAGACAACGCCAAGCCGAGGCAAAAAGTCTAGACGAAGGAATACACGGATGCATGAGCCAAGGTTTAATAACCTTGTAGTTGTCAGGATCGGAAGGCCAAGACTAAACCCAAACTCACGATGGGATGCTAAATACTACATATATAAACATAGCTCGAAACCTAACAATAAAATCAGAAAGATAGCTGTATACATAACCTAGAAATATATTGCGCTAAGGTGAGATACGCGTTCCTAACGAATTAAAAAGGAGCGATTTAAAGCTGCTTTATCCTCCAACGTCTTCACGAGTCCAGCACAAGGCTCATATCTATTGAAGTGTGCCTTTTGTTAATCAGTAAAAAAAAAAAAGTGGGGAAAATTATGGAAAATAATTTTTTATATAAAAGTAACAAAAATGATGTGATATAATATAGGTAATAATTAATAATATAAAGAATAAAGATAAAATCGATAAAAAGTAGTTGTACGAAAATGTTAAAAAATAATTAAATATATAAATAATAATAAAAGAGAAATGATCTTGTTAGTCTAGGCTAATCAAATATACTACTTAGTCTATTTTGAAAAATTCATTTATCACAATTTTTTTATTTTTTTCTTCATACACTTGTTTATCTAAGCGTATTTAATATATCTTGATAAAAAAGTGTATTTAATATATAGACCAAAATTTACTATTTTTGAATATGTCTATATATTCTTTCCAGATTTTTAAACATTTATATTACATATATTTAAAATACCCCTATCTTCGTTATAAAAAAATACCCCAATCTTTAAAAATCTAAAAAACATATCTTTAAATAAGATATTTAAAAGGCACGTCGTGGTTAAGCACATCCGAACACTGACTTGCCCGGATTCTCACCCTTAGCTATTTATGGCCCTACGGGTTAGTTCGGGCCTATAAATTTGGTAATCCCTAACATTTATTACTTGAATTTAATTCTATTAAAATAAACATTGTACATACAAATGCACATGCGATATAATAAACATTATATGTGCAAATGTATATATAATATAATCTCAAATATTAATTTATTATAATAAAATTAATTAAAATATTATAAAATAATAAATCTCGAAAAATATTTTATTATAGTAAAATAATTAATAAATTAATCGAAAATTAAATGAAAATTAACAACTCCATAAAATAAAATTTTATATAATTATTAATGAATACTCAAATAGTTATTTATTTTATTTGAAAAGAGATTTTTACAAATACGCCTATACAGTTTCACTAATATTACATTCGTGTTCCTAAGTTTGCCGAAATTGTAAAGATGCCTATAAGATAAAATTGCTAGTGTGTCAATTCTGTTAGGATGCCGTTACATTTTATTGTAAAATGACAAAATTTCTTTTTAAACCAAGTAATACACTTGTAATATTTTCTACTATTGTAGACTTATTTGCTATTTTATTATTTTATATATTTTTACCTATACTATTATTTTAGTTTTTTTTACAAATACTCTTTCAATATTTGAAAAATTGCTAGTGTATCACAAGATGCCGTTATATTTTGTTGTAAAATAACAAAAATATCCTTTAAAAGAAGTAATACACTTGTAATATTTCAACTATTATAAACATATTTTCTATTTTATTATTTTATATATTTTTACCTATATTGTTATTTTAGAATTTTTTACAAATACTCTTTCAATATTTTCATAGATCGCAAGTATATTATTATTTTAAAGAGCATTATCATCATTTTACAGAAAAATTTAACAGCATCATAATAGAAACGACATACTTATGAAAACTTCGTAGTCATATTTGTAATTCCGGCAACTTAGAGATACAAATGTAATATTGGTCAAATTTTATAAGCATGTTTGCAAAAGTTTTATTTTAAAATAACTAAATATGCACTGGAGAATAAAAAAAATTAGCATTCTTCAAAAAATTGACGTTAAAATGATAATATCAATAAATAGTAAAAATCGTCATATTTATCAAAAATAACATAGTTAAATAAGTGACATTTTTTTTGGATAAGAAATAAGTGACATTTTTAAATCATGTCTAGTGAGATATTGTTTTATACTTATTTATTGGAGGCTAACTAAAAAGATAATATGGATATTTGGCATATTGTTACCTATTGTGTTTGAAGATGTTATTTCAAGTGGATAATTATGTAAGGCATATTTGGCTATTTATAAAAAATTTTAAACTGAAAATTTTCAATCTAAAGCTTTTTAATTTTCATAACTATTTTATTTTGAAATTATTTCTTAACATCTTATCATACAACTGTTTTACTTTTCAATCATTTTTATACAACTACTCGTATAACTAACTCTTTTGTTTTAACTTTATCGTTTTTACTCTCCATCGTTATCTCTATCATATCATATCATTTTCTTCTACTTCAAAAACTTTTTATTCAAAAAAATTTATCACTTACCAAAGCACACCCTTAAAGTAAATTGCATTTAAAAATGAGAAATAATTCTATTAGTCTAAGCTAAGCAAATGACTTGCTTTGCTCGCCTAAAAAAACTCATTTAAACTAATTTTTTCATACACTTGTTCATGTAAAATGTATTTAATATATAAACCAAAATTTATCTTTTGGGATATATGTTTATATTTTAAAAAGATTTTTAAAGAAAAAATTATTTTAAACGAGTTGTCTAAAGTGAGCCAAACAAGTCATTTTGTTAACCCAGATTAATAGAATTATTCCTCTTTAAAAATATCTTTTAAATTTATAAAGAATAATGTATTTTTTGAAAATGTGAGCGGCCATGGACACTGTGCACTGTGCGCAGCTATTCCACACGCCTGCTGTCACACGTGCATGGCCAGCGAAGCTTCCCACCCTCCCATCCACCTTCCAAAGAATATTATAATTTGTAAGGAAAACGCAAGTGTCTGCTGATTGAGTGGGTGGCACGTAAGGTGTCCCATCACTGCCCCCGGCCCACCAACATGATCGGCTGCAAGAATCACGCCCGGCCTTGCATCGGCTGCACCCCGAGAAAGCTAATAAAACCACCCGATTTTGCACATGATCACGCAACTAACGAGGCCCACTCAACTATGTACGCGTTTTGGCACGTGTGCCACGGCCGCAGAGAGGAGCAGTGGAGGAAACATGTTGGCCAGCAAACCTCCGCAGAAATGCAGCGGCCAAAAAAGGATCGCGTAAAATCGACCCGGCTCCATGTCCCAAGTACAATTTCTGTTGCGCTCCTGGGAATCTACTGCGAAAGGAATCTTTACCCATCTCTAACGATGCAGGGCCTTATCGTCATTTCGCGCTTACATTCCAGGCTATGTTAGTCATTTCATGCTCGGCATGATTATTACGCTTCCGACCAATTCCCCACCAAACGGCCTCCGGACGAAACCAATCAGGACGAACCGGGCAGTAGTCGCAACCGGCTGCAGCCGGTTCACTTTCCTCTCACTGCCGTGGGATCCCGTCCACGTGTCTCTCTACCACTCGCAGAAAGGGCGGCCTCATCCCAACGTATCAAGCGGCATAACGACGCCGTGACAAGCGACCCCGTTCCCAGTTAACAGAGCTAATTACTCTATAAAGCATTTAAATAACTCTTGTGATCATACTCCGTCGTAATCTCTATCTCGATTTTTTTCCCTGTTTCGAAAATGTTGTATCAGACCCGTGACTGTGTATCCATCAAATAAAATATCCTGATCTGATGGCTGAAATTATCAATCGGCATAATCTTATGTGTATGCGCCTCTCGGAACAGATGGTTTCCTATTTCAACGGCCCGGATTGACTTCAACTTGCAGAGACCGGTAAAGGATTCGTACAATTTACCGTGGTCCTCACGCTACCGCGGAATTCCTCTCCGGAATGTAAAAAACGAATCTCAGCCATCCAATCAAACTCACATTGTCCGTCTCCCCGTTCCCGACCCTTTTCCCTCAAAAAGACCTCCCTCCCATTGTTTGCTTTCGGCAGAAGCAGCAGCAAAATCGCTGCTCCCCGCAAAAACAAGAGCTGGAATATTGCAGAAGAAACCGGGGCAAAAATGGGGAAGTACATTCAAAAATGCAAGGTGCTGGGAGAGATTGCGGTCATGGAGGTTTCCCCCGTCGGTGTACGGACGCGCGCAAGGACCCTCGCCCTCGATAGGGCCGAGAAAAGGAAGAGGGCGCGGCTTCTGACACCATCTCCGGAAAATCCGTCGTCTCCTTCGAATCACGCCGTAATACAAAGCGGCCCGCTCCCCAGCCCGGAACGTCTCCAGGCGTCTCGCTGCTCGAGCAACGGATCAAGCGAACTCGTCAGCCGACAGCCGCGATCCGAAGATCTGGAGGTGAAATTCAAATTCGAAAGGAATTCAAAATTGGAATTCAATTCCATTTATTACGGAACTTTTGGTTTCTCCTGCTCTTAACTGCCGTTTCTCTCCTTTGTATGTTTTTGTAGGGTTTTGAAAACGCAGCGGATTCCGGTTGTAGAGAGAGGTTTTCTCATTTCGAATTTAATTCAGTGTCGGATCTGACGTTACTGCATTCCTCGATATAATCTGTTTCTTCGTTTCCTGATCTCCCTGCGTTTTTTCTCAGGAGAGAATCAACGCCATCCAGTCATCTCCCATCCGAATCCGACGAGCTGGAATCTACGGCGAGTCCTCGGGCGGGCAATTCCCGCCGAAAACCAACGGCCGTCAAGATGCCGTCTGAGGAGGAAATCGAGGAATTCTTCGCCTCAGCGGAGAAAGACGAGAAGAAGCGTTTCGCAGAGAAGTAAGTGCAACACGACGGAGTGCTTGCTGCGCCCTTCTGCTCACATTAGTGGAATCTCCTTTAACCTGCGCCTCTTCTTTTGCAGGTACAACTTCGATGTGGCGAAGGAGGTGCCTTTGGAAGGACGATACCAGTGGGTGAGGTCGCAATAAAGAGAATTGAGGAGTATTTCTGGTTTTATGTTTCCTAATTTCCATTTCTGTACAGCTGGTCAGTGAAGGAAGCTCTGGTGTCTGTACGTTATACGGAGAAGCTTCTTGTGCAAATGCTTCACGAAAAGAATGGTTGAATAAGAGAGAATTTCGGCAACATTCGTTCCTTTCAGTGTGTGTACTCTCTCAGCATCTTTTGCTTTTTCTACGTTAGTCGGTCCCTTTTTTCCTTTGCCATTTTCGATTTGGATTGGAACCGAAAGAAATGGTTTCTCGTGCCGTTCTGATACTCTCTCATTTTTCTCAGAAATGGAAAATCAAAGTGCCGAAAACTAAGACTGAAAAAAATAATAATAATTTGGCAGTCGCTTCCAAAAGCACTTTTTGGTAATTTGCGGAGTTGTTTGTGTTTTATTTCGTGGAAGTTTTGGTTTGTTCCTATTTTCGTTTTTGTCTTAATACATGTGCAGAGGTGGATGATTTTACTTTCTTTATCGGCGGATGGCGAATCTTTTTTGTTTGTATTCCCAATCTCGCTCCATATTGTTTCCTGATTTTTTTCCTTTTTCGAAAAACATAGTTAGAGACGAGAAAACACTTGATTCAGTGCATCCATCAGCTGAAATCAAGGCCATTCGTCAGATGGATCCCATCGGCCAGTATGCTTGTCTGGAACTAGGCTGGGCCACCATTTTCTGCTAAATGCGGACTGTTGCTAAATCTATCCTCTCTTTCTCTCTTTTTTGCCGTTTTATTTCATCAATCTGTCTAATGACTGGTGGGGGCCCAAGATTGGAGGGTCCGGACATGCGGAGGTAGGATTTGGCCAATCCGCACCGTCCTATTAATCTGCGATAGACCGTAGATACGCTTCGATTTCCATCCATGCACAACAGGCCGGCTGATCAGGGAGAGCGTAGTGAGTGGTTATTATGGTATCCACAAAGCAAATGGTCGCATGTCTCGTGCATGCGGGCTTCATGCCATCTCCTCCGTCAGGCCGCAAACCAGACATTACAACGGGGGGATTGGTTTTCAATTCTTGTTGTAACCAACATCGTCATGTCCATCCATCTCTGATGTTCTCGCCGCGGCCAACAAACTAACGGTACGGATCACTCTAACGCCGCTCCCCGCGTAAAGCACGTTCTCCGGTTGTGCGTGTATGTCTCTGACCGAGACCGTTGAATTGGGTTGGAAAGCCGTCCGTCGCTGCGGAGAAGAAGTTGCCGCGCGGTTTTTGTCTAATATAAGGTGGTGAAGTCGGGAATGAGGGGCACGTGGCGGCATTGAAATTGGTTGAGGGAAGTGTTGGAAGTAAAATATTAAAGAAGTGAGGAGGATCCTCTGGGCAAGGTCAAGGAGGCGAAGGTGACACCGGCCCGCCGGCCGGCCGGCAGGGAGAGAAGGGTGGTCCTGTTTTATCCTATATCGCCATAGCTAAGTGCTTTGGATCTGGTGCACCAAGTTCTCGAAACAACGCACATTGATAGCCGCCTTTTTTTTTTTTTTTCTCCTGATCTTGATAGCCGTCCATTTTTAAATGCGCAGAAAAAAGGAATGTCATGTTCAGCCACGTTCCTTCCGACTCCTGCAGCTACTCACCAAGCGCACCTCTTTAATAATAAAAGTCTGTTTACTCGTAAACGCTATGCACCCAAGACGAACGCCCTGCTTGCTTGATTCGATGAATGTCTACACTACTGCAAATATTCCGGCCCAAACTGCATGTTTCCATCGTCACTCTGCCTTCGGCTTTTCCATCCGTCCAATCAATGTATGAGCTCGCTCTATAGCCAATTATTAGAAATTGAACTCTTTGAAAACAACCCAAATCATCATAAAATTTCAACAAATTTCACTCTCGAAGATGCCCGTAGGCTTTCTAGAATTTTAATTCATAAATGGGTTTCCTCATGGCTTCTCCAATCACTCCAGTCCATATCTACAAAGCATAACTTCGAAGGTTTTATTCTTCTATTGTTGGGAATGAGGAAACTTTTGATATTAAACAGGCAAAGGAAAAGAGATGTACATGACATGATACAAGTAACGTTTATCTTTGATTAAAAAAATTAAAAGACGATGATTAAAAAAGTAGATAGCACTTCAAAAAGAATTATTTTCAGGTGAACACGTATACGCGTTGCTGTATCAATTCTCTCTCTTGCTGGGTAGACCTACTGAAGTATTGCTTTGTTTAGCGTAGAACGACTAGAATCTTTCGGATGCAAGATCTGTTTTGGCTTCACATGGGTAGCACAGCTAATTAACTATTTGGAGTCCGTGATCGTATCATGGCAGGGCTCCACGCAACTTCTCGCTTAATGCGGATAAACCCATGTGAACTACAATAATTATATGCCCGGATGTGGAGAGATTCTCTTGACACCTTATCCTTTTCCAAAGTGATCGTGATCATTTTCATCGTCGATTGGTGGGCATTTGGTTTGCAATCCCAATCAAGCATTGGGAAATGTAAGGAATGTGGATATTCCTTTCCACTTCAGGGGTCAGTGGGGGCCACGGTTTGGTAAGCCCGGCCATTACGAACTCATTATGATGGGCCCAACCGCCTATGACGCTAACGCACACTAAGGGGCTCAACCAACGACCGAATAAGCCAAGGATTTATAGATAGGTAAATCCCAATCGTTCAATCTGTTCTCTAACACATTAGCCTCCAATTTGCAATCAAAACCTCCAAGTTCAACAATTAAAATTTTCTTCCCTATTCCCACAAGGTCAATGACATGGATTATAGCGCGAGAGGACGTATTCATACTCGGGAAGACGATGGTGCCCGGTACACGTGCCACAAATTCCGACTGAATTTAGTCAAACAAGGTTGGTCCAATCGCGGATCCGTAGCTACGAGGTTTTTTAAAATTAATATTTTAATGTGGGTGCAAAACCTCATTTTAATAATTTTTTCTGAATTTTTTTTATAAAATTATTAATCTATTTGTATTTAATTTGTAAATCACAATTTATTATTTTTGAAGATATGTATATGTTTTTTTATTTTTTAAAAGGGGGTTTAGTCATTTTTAAATGACTACAGCAGCCCTGTCTTTAAAAAATCGATATATATATATATAGTCATGTCAAAAAAAGAAAAAAAATTAATACGTAAGTTAAATTTATCTAAACTAATAATTTTATAAAATGATTTTCAAAAATATAATTTAAAAATGGAAGTTTTGGACCTTAATGTATTGAAATTTCAATACATGAGAATACATTAAAACATTAATCTTTTATTCCCGATGTTTAATTTCTGTATGTACCTATGGTTGGTGTGAGATGAGCCATTTTGGGCACGTAGCCAAAGGCCAAAGTCTGTCATGCGAGTGTAGCGGTGGGGAATAATGCCGGGCTGAGTGCGGGTACGATCCTTGTTGGATGGGAATTGACAGAGGACTTTTCTATCACGTTCGCGGCGGAAGCTGACAGCGAATTTGGGGACCAGTCGTCATCATCTGCCACTCGATTGCACGGTGCTCTGCTCCGTTTGTGGCGGCCCCTGCAGTCAGATTTCCTTCTGGGCGTATTTGGAAGTGGCTGAAAAACATGCGTATGAAAAAGTGAAAATTATTTCCACAATGTCAGGTGGTGCACCAATCACTTTCCTCATCTAACATTCGAACAGAGGATGTAATAATGAAAGTTGCTATCAATAATTAAATAGGCGCGACAAAGAAAACAGAAGATACAATCGAAGAAAATAACCAGTGTCTAATGGAGAGAGAAGGCAAGCGTGAGCTCAGAAGCGGATTACCTGTACTGTTTGGGACAGGCGAACTCGTGCTGGAGTTTGGGAGTCTTCAATCCTACCAGCTCCACCTGTGAATTACTAAATATTTAGAGGAATTACCTTACTAGCCCAGGGACCGTTTAAGATTTTTCAGTGCCACCCTAGTTATGGGCTCGGCTTGATGGCCAATCTCATAAGAGATGCAGAATGACAAATATTGAATATCAATCAGCAAGGAGTCTCCAACGAATGACCATAATGAAATAGAGAGTTTGACTTGCTACTCCGAACCGCCGGACAAATCTCTAGGGAAATTATAAATGAAGGCGCTTTAGTTGCAATATTTGCATAAATAGGTCTTCTGTGAATACAAACGGAAAAGGGGCTGAAATGAAAAGGCAACCAATTACAGTATATAAACAGTGGTGCGGTTCCAACGTTCCAGGTAGAAGCAGGAGAGAAGGTGAGCCACGACTATATATTGCTAATAAGTAGATGACATTCCTCAAACGTGGGCCAAAAGATTACAAATATATATTTTTTATAATGTTCTACTTTAATTTATTATTACCATTAGTATATAAACAATTTTATGCCCGTCTGCTGGACTGTCATAGTACAATTGCATACTTGTTCTAAGATATTAAGAGTGTGCTTGTTTAAAGGAGAATGAATTAGAAAAAAAAACGAGAATGAAATAGACATGGTAGAAATAAAGTGGAATATATATAACAGTTGTATGAAAATACATGAAAAATGATGGGGAATGTAGCTTTTTGGTGTTGACTTTTGCACTTTATTCTCCTTTGCCTCGATTTTACTCTAAATAAACACACTCTAAAATATACAACTTTTACCGCAGGCCTGGTGGACTGTTGCAGGCACTGGGGTGTGGGGTTTGAATCCCATTTTCGGGATTTCGGCCAGAAGGGAAAAATTGTTAGTAGGTGCAGTGGTCTCCTGTTCGGTTGTTGGAAGTTGTATTTTCCTTATTCTTTGGCGGAGCTGTGTTTCCGGATTTTCTTTAGGGGGAGCTGAGTGCCTCCAGATTTGTAAGAATGTCTCAGAACTTCAGTATAATAGGTGTTGAGATGTATGTAAAACATACATATCAAAAAAATATACAACTTTTGAATGAATATATTATTAAATAAATTTATTATATTTTACATATTTCATTAAAGAATATGCATTTTTTTTTATTTTGTGTACTATAGCATCTCAACTAGTATTACAAACGCTACTATTAAAATCTCTGCAAAATGTGATTACCATGTTTTGAAGCAAAGACGCCCATGCAAATGGGGCATGTCTTTGACTACTGAGACAATACATTCATATCTTTTATTTGGATAAATTTGGTTTCCTTCGGTTCTTTAAATTATTCTTAAAGGATCGAGTTATATTTTGATCCATCGTCAGTGGGCAAAGATGGGGTGATGGTTTTGTCTGTTTTTTAAAATTATAATTGAAGGGCTGAGTTAAATTTTGATTCATAGTAAGGTGGGCGGAGACGGGGTGACCCACTGAAATCTGCAGTGATCTGGGCACCACTGGCGTCTAGCGGGGGTTGCAAAAGGCCATGGCCTTCATGGGCCTGGGAAGGTGGCAAATCCTTACAAAACTCCCGTGGCAGCCGAAGCCGAAATTGCTCATATCCGCCTTTGGGATGCTTGACGATGTATTATTTATTTCATCGTTTCTTGTGGTCCACCGTCACCGGAAAGAAAAGAAAAGCCAAGCAGTTTCTGGATGTGGCTTTCTTCGTGAAGTTTTGCAATTTTACCCTCCTGATTTTTGAGATTGCAAAACACGCTAATCAGGCAGCATTAGCGTATTACAGCAAACTTCTCTGAATACTGAATACCAAGAATGTAAAGCTTGACATGCCAAGGGGGGGAAAAAAAAGAACGTAAGGCTAGCAAAATTAAAATATTCCAATTTGCAAAAATCCCTCTATTATTTGAAGATTTGGGTCATCCAATTTTGCATATGATTGAGGTGAAGCGATCGCTTCTTTAATTGAATCTGGAGTCAAAACCAGCCTCGCCTCGACAGGAGAAGGTGGGGCTGACATGACATTTCCATTTTCAACAATAGCTGCCGCTGTCAAGTGATTCGATTTCCATATTTTTTCATGCAACGCTTTTTTTTTTTTTTTTGCAGTCTAGAATCGGCCCACTCTAGATGTATAAGATTTGGACGATGACCGTTCGAATATTTTTCAATTACTTGATCTACTCTCGCACGTAACACTCATCCCGTGAATTGAAAAAATTAGACAAGTTTGACTTGTCCACGTGGAAAGAAAGCAACGGATTGGAGAAGGCCCGGGCAAGAAATGCGCAAATTAGGGCAGTATTAGGACTAATGTTTTAAAAACCAGCTCGAACCGGGCGGTCGGACCGTGAACCAGTCATATCCCACTTCGTTGATTTTTCCAGTTCAATCATAGTTCGACTGTCGGCTCGCACCGGTTGAACTAAAAAAATTAGGAACTGGTCACAAAACCGCTTCATTGGCCGGTTTTTAAAACATTGATTAGGACAATCCATAAACCATCCTTGCAGTAGTAGGATAGTTGATGATTATAAAGTAGAATTGTCGTGTGATAACAGTTTATTCTAAGAAATGTGTCTCTCTCTCAATCTCTATATGATGCAATTGCATCATGTTGTCTATTGTGTTTCGAATTACTTATTTTGTCGGTACACCAAATTTTTTCCCAAGCATATATATCTTAAAATGGTACAAATTAATATAATAAAATAATATAATATGAATATGAATTTTAAAGTGATATTATTAACATATAAATGGTTTAAAGTATAATTTTTATATAAATTTTAATATGTGTATGGCTCATTTTACAATAGACTATGCTGTAATTATAGTTTAGTTCAGCCGTATGAAATAACTTCTCTCTCTCATATATATGATCTGGTAAAAGTGAACTACATCATAATTACGGTGCAGTCTATTGTAAGATAGATCCTGTACATATTAAAATGTAATAATACATTATACAATTATTATCCATATAAAAAATATATTTTAAATAGTTTAGATGTTAAAAATATTATTATAAACTTAATATTTATATTAAATTATTTTATTATATTGATTCTGTATCATTTTAAGATAAGGGTCATAAGCAAATGTTTAATTTGGATGAGAATTGATTTGCTAATAAAGAAATAATTCTAAATATAACCAGCAGAGTAAATTTTTTATTTATAATCAACCGATCCTCATAGTGCCAATAACTTTCCTTTCTAATAGCTCTGTCATCTTCATCTTCTATGTTGTTGACAATTTGAGCGACAAATTTGGCGAAGCTTCGACACTGCCATGCTTAGCCACTAACCCCTTCAAATGAAATACGATATGTCGATGGTCCTTCTAAGAATGCAGTGCCAATGCCACTTTATCTTGTCTGTTCTCCTCCTTTCAGTAGCAGCCTTCTAGATGAAATTCGACTAATTCCCTTGACTTTTTGAACTCCAGAAGCACCTCTATTGCTCCTTTGATCTAGATGATAGATCGCTGCTCCATTCTCGACGGTAAGTGAGGGAGGGATTTATACCATATAAGATGGAAATTCCATCTTGTAGATGAGGACGACAATTTTGACGGCGTGGGAGGCCTCCAATGCCACGAAGATGTGGCCATGGTCTCTTACCAGAAGTTTCAAGGCAATCAAAGAACATAGTAGGGTATGAGCCTAAAGAAAATCTTCACCTTCACCAACTAGCCTCACCCAACCAAATAGCACGTTGACGGGGTCTCTGCTCCCCCTCCTTTGGCCCATCTTCGAAGAAAGAAGAAGAAGCAGAAAAACAACACAAGGTAGGCATGCAAACGCAATTACAAACAAAGGGATTAAAAGAGCATCAAATGCAACTACTTGGACTGTACAACCATTGTGGCAAAAGCGGATGGCATGGATCATGCTGTCACCATCAAAGAAGTGGTGGCCAACTAGGAGGTTGAAAAGCGAGTTGTTGCCGTTGCGAACATAGACGCCATCGACGCAATCGGGGATTCGACCAACAATGGGTGGATCGTGGAAGCTAGATGCTCGTTGACAGGGGAGAAGTTGCCGAATGAGGAGATTTCAAGAACGGGAATAAATGGCAAAAACAGTGCAGGGAAGGGGTAAAATTGACTTTTCAGCGTGCAATTGACGCCTATTTACGCTCACCGGGAGTTCATGATCGCATGGGTGTACGGGGAATTAAAAGTAAAATATAATGTGTTCAAAGAAGTTCTAAAATGCTATTCATGTGAAAGGAATAATGGTAGAATGCTGTGGGTATGAGAAAAAATTTTCTTTTATTTTATTAATGTACTAAAATTTTCATTCAAATTGAGTATGTGTATAGATCTTATTTGAAAATAATACAAAATCTACATAATAAAATAGTTCGATACAAATAATAATTTTAAAGTTATTTTTTCCAATACAAAATATCTTAATTATATTAATAAATAGATAAATAAATGTATAAAATATTAATACATTTCACTGCACGTGGGTCTCATTTTGAGCCAAACGTAATATAAATTATAGTATATATATAAGTACAGGATATTATCTATATATATACATATATGAGGCATAATTATGTACAATATATTGTATATATATTTGAGTTACAATATTCATTTTTATTTTATTTTTATATTTTTTCCTGAATATATTTTTCTAAGTGTATTTAATCCATATATCAAGTTTTGTTATTTTACAATACTTTTACATTTTTAAAAATCAACTTTTTAAGGGGTGAAAACGACCTATATGCCCCAAAAATTGATAATTTTTAAAAATAAAAATAAAAATGTGAAAATATTATAAAATAGCAAAACTTAATGTATGAAGTAAATACGTCTAAAAAAATTTGAAGAAAAAATTAAAATAAAATCAAAATAAAATCAAAATAAAATAAAAAATGAATTTTATAACTTAAACATATGTACAACATATTGCATATAATCATAACTCTATGTATGTATGCGCAGGTGAAATGCATGAACTTAATCTTTCTCCAATCATTAAAAAAGTGATGCTCACTTTTTGTTTTTGGTTTACTTTTTATACCATGTAAAAACATTATATATGAAATTGGTTTCACTTGAACCACTTGTATTGCATAATCTGTTGATTTTCATGCAGCATTCGTTTTATATATAAATCCGTATTGTATGTTTTTAATATTTATTTAGTTAAAATGCTAAAATCATGGCAATTTGTGCATTGGAAAGATGAGAAAAAGCCAGAGTGTGTAAAAAAAATTAGAAAAAAGTGAGATAGTAATATGATAGAATGGCGATAATTATTAAAAGTAAAAGAAATAAAGTTAAAATAGATTAAAAAAGTTATAAGAAAGATGTAAACAATTGCTGAAAATTAGAATAATTTGATAGTTAAAATATTCAATAATATAGAAAATAATATACAAATTGCTAAAAAAATTTAGGAATTCTCTCATTATCCTTTTCCTAGATACAACCTAAATGAATACTTAGGATGAGTATGAAAAATTTGCAAACAATGATGATGGTATTTTTTTGGCCGACCTAATTATTTGATTACGATATTTTTTATTGGTTTTTAGATAAGTGACAACTTTCATATTACAATACAACACATTCATAACCCTTATACTTGGAGGGAATTTTATTTTCTAAAAACCCCTGTACCAAGAACAAATCTATAAAAATCTCCATCCTAGAGGGAAATCGTAAAAACTTTTCTGAAAAGACACATGTAAAACCCGTCACCAAGAAAGAAAGATATAAACCTGAATGGGCAGATTACAGGCCCTCCCAGGATGCCACCAACATTACCATCAAGGCATCTGCTTGGGGGATCTGATCTCCTGCACCTGGGAGCAGACAGCGTTGCCTGCTCCCGGGCGCATACACTAATTTATTTTTATTTTTTTTTGAAATTTTTTTTATAAAATTATTAACCCAAGTGTATTTAACATGTGTATAAATTTTTACCATTTTTGGAGATTTTTAGATATTTATTTTTAATTTTTGAAAATCAGTGGCATAATCGTAATTTAAAATTACCTAAAATGCCACTGATTTTCAAAAATAAAAAATAAATATCTAAAATACTCCAAAATGGTAAAAATTTTTATATATGTTAAATACACCTATATTAACATTTCTAAAAAAAAAAAATAGGTGTGTGAACCCAGGAGCAGGCAACGCTACCTGCTCACGGGTGCAGGAGATCAGATCCCTTTGCTCGGTGGCTTGATTACGATATTTTTAATTCAGCAGTATGGAACCGATTCAACCACCAGAAATCGGCAGTTAAATCGAAAATAAGCAATCCAGTTTAACGCCCAATCCAGCTAAAAACTTTAATGATAAGTAAATAAAAAATAATCATAATATTACTTGTATTTACATAAATGGAGATAATTATTTACAACTGGTTGAAAAGGGGAGATCCCGATCTGTCATAATACAAATTTTTTCACCTCTTTTATTTTTTTGAAAAAATTAATATATATATATATATAATTTATAAACTAACAGTTATCATTTTTTTGATATATATATATTTACTTATTTATTTCTAAATACATAGGCATTGTGGTTATTTTTAACCCGTGGAAATGGCCATAATACCTATATATTTAACGCCCCCGGGCACATAGCTCAGTTGAATAACATCTTAACTTTTGTGCTAGTTTATCAGAATTTTTGTTATGGGAGCTTGTGTTTCACATTTTTATTAGAAACGATAGTCTGCTACTGTATTTAAAAATTTCATATCTTTGTTTATGAATTATATAAATCTAGTTTAACATTTTCAAAGGAAATGGGAAGTATGATTGGTCGATAACCTCCCATTTCCAACGTAAATGATCGCTTGCCTTACATAAAATGTTAAAATTCAGATTTTCAAACAAAGATGTTTGCATTTTCTTGGTTGAGCATTATCACGACGTTTTTATATCTTAAGTAAATAAGTATTACTAAATAAATACTATGACTTGCATCTTTATAAATATCATGATGTATCGAAACAAACAAATTCCACCAAATGCATTTTGTCTTATATGTATTTATTAAATATGACCCACTCGAGTGCAATAGTATTAAGATTAGGCTAGAGATTTAACTGGTTAAACATTCAGTTTGTGGTATAATAACTGGTTTAACTATGCAGCAAATTAATTATTTTTTTATCATATAATTAATAAATAAGACAAATACTTTAATCTAACTACGAAACCTTTGTCCTCCAACTCACAAACTCTTTACAAACACGCTCAGTAATCCAAAATGGCTGCAATTAATTAGTTTGTTTAAGACAACTACTGTGAGGGAGGTGTTTGTTTATAACAAAAACTTTTTAATTTAAAAATTTTTACTTTTCACATTTATCTTATTTTTAAAATTATTTTTCACTTCTTTATGTATAATTAACTTATTTTTTGATTGGTCTTATACAACTATCTATATATTTAAACTATCTATTTTAACTTTATTTTTTTTATTTCATATTATTACCTCTATTATATTATATTATTTTTTTCATTTTCTTCTAAAATTTTAACAATTCTCCGACACATCCAAAATATACAGGAATATTTGGCTGCTAACGGTGCTGCTGATAGAAATGGCATCGCAGGCTTGCAGCTAACCAAAGAGGAGTAGCAAAAAGCCCATAATCCGGCATCCAGCTCTCCAGCATTATCCACAGCCGCTGTCTGCCAGCTGCCTCACAGCCTCCGGTCTGATGGAGTCGTCTGTACTCTGCAGTGTATTTATGCCACCAATCAAAGGCAGTGGGAACTTTTCGGATAGGCTGTGGCTCACATTGAAATGTTCCTCAGATACACTACTCCGTGCCAGATTTTGACGCGTGCGCATATCTAGTAGCACGAAGTCTGGCCCACCTTTGATGATCACAGACGCAGGATCACCGGAACGTATGTTACAGCAAACTATCATACCAACATGTCCCTGCGAATTGGTGAAATCCCCTCGTTTGAGTGGTTCAAAAGACACTCAGGCTCAGGCTGGCGAATTATCCCCAGAATTACACTCTATTGATTTACACACGGAATATGGTGTTCTACACACGATCCGTCCATCTGTTTGTATTTAACGGGCGCATTCCGGATAGTGCACCTGGTGGACCCGAAATTGATGATGCATTTGTTGAAATCCTCAGTCTTCGGATAATCCGATTCGTCCAATCATCGGCTGCAGTCAAAGTTTAACTAAGAGATGGTAAAAGACACATTTCCAAATGAAACCTTAGCCGCACATCTCCCACCTTCCAAGGATCAACGATCGGACGGCTTCGGTCAACTAGTCCGTGTGAGGGCAGCAGCTCGGCTAGCTTCGCGCGTGTTATCTTTGACAGCCTATTCTGGCCTGCCATGATCCACATAAAACCAGAGGATTCGCAATTATCCGGCGTCAACCATGTGCCGTTTGGTTAGCGATCGTTATCTTTCTTTGTTAATTTGCCTTCGCTTCTATCATCCACAGTCGGAGAGAGATAAGGGACGATTCTCAGAAATCTGAAGTGCCAAAAGATCTAGGGTTTTTGTAGTGCGGAGAACAAGATGCAAGTTTCTCTGCTTTCCGATGTCTCGATCCGCGGAAATCTCGGATTTTCTGATCATTGAGGCTTCCGAAGGCCAGTGACAGCAGGAATTCCGCTGGTTTTCTCGAGGGAGGAGATGTGGGGAGACGGTGGAAGGTTTTACTGGGGGAGAAAGGGAGGAGGGGAAGTGGCGGGGATCATCGTGGTTTTTGCATGGATGTCAAGCAGGGAGAAACAGCTGCAGCCATACGTGGATCTCTACGGTTCGATCGGGTGGAATTCCCTTGTTTGCCATGCTGATTTTCTCAATCTGTAGGTCTTTCCTTTCCCTTTTCTTATAAATTATTTATAAAACTTGTTTTTGGTTTTCCGCTGTGGCCACGTTTTTGGATTTGCGCAGCTCGGCTTCATTCATATGTTTTGTTTCGAAATTTTCTGGCTTCAAGTCTACGAAATTCACACTCTGGTGGGAATCCGTAAGAATTTCGATAGCGGTTGGGTTTCTTTCTTCGTTTCCATGATTTTTGCATTTTTATCGGTTTCATTGCCATATTGCCATTTTGGACCGTCTAGCGTGGGTTTCCTTGATATTGTCCAGCTAGGGAAGTTTGCTTTGGAATCGATGTTCATGTCGTGTTCTGGGTAGTTGTCCTGCTCGATGATCGGTTCACTTCCTGTTGCGACTCGGAGAAGTGCTGTTCGGACCATATGAACTTACTTGAATAACTACAGTGTGAGAGATGGTTTTGAGCGAAGAAATCAAGGAATGTGTGGGGCACACGCGCATACATTACGGGTTGATTAACTGTGGATGATTGTTTACTGTAGCAATGGATGAGAAAGTCGATGATATCTGGTGGGGAGGCTGAGTTTTTAGGCTTTCATGGTTTATTAGACGGAGAGAAAAAGTTTCTGCTGATTTCTTTCTGTGGCAAGAGCTCGAAGGTCATTGGATCATAGATTAAGCTTTTCTTGATCATCGATAGAAAAGCAAAGGTAGTTGTTTCATGAGGATAATTATAAAGCTGAAGAAACTTTTGCAGCATAGACATGCAGATGTGGATGATTATCTCTCAATGGCTTATGTTTGTTGTTATTTATAAACGTCACACAGTGTAGTAATCTGCTAACTGCATCTGATCATATGTGATATTCATTGCTTCAACTCCTTTTTTAAATCCCAAGCTACTGGAGAAAACACTGAGGCATTTCTTTAGGTTGGAAAAGTGAAGCTAGTATATAAGCTGAAAATTTTCTGATTTAAGGGTATCACTAGAAAGAATATGAGTAATGCTACCATCGATCTCATGTTGTTCGGGTGATATACTGTAGTTGGCATGGAGCTTAACCCATAGATGATGATTTTTATTTTTATTTTTCATTTTTTTAAAAATCAGTATACTTTTAAAAACTTCTTTTCTGGTATTTTGGTAATTGCACACTATTGTAAGGGGGAAATGGCAATTAGCTGGAATGGAGGCTGGCCCTTAGATGATGATGGTTGTTAGTTTTAGTTCTCTTCTTTTAATCGGTATTCCGTTAAAAGCTTTTGTTTCTTCTACTCTTTTTTTATAATCTTGGTAATATGTGCTACTGTATGAGCAGATATTTCCCTGACAAGGCCACATCACTGGCTTATGCTGTTCTCAACGAGCTTCTCAAGGTTTGTAACAGTATTGTATTCTGATGTATATGCTGTTCATGCCTAATAGCAAAGGAAGCAATCAAGATTTCCATTCAAATCTAAATAATGGCGTAGGGCACTCATACATCTCTGTTTTTTTTTTTTTTTTTTGATATATAGGAGGTGAAGATCAGGCCATTGCCTGTTGTATTCGCAGCCTTTTCTGGTGGATCGAAAGGTTGCATGTACAAAGTTCTTCAGGTAAATCTTAGTAAGTTGCATGCTTGTATTATGCTCTTTTATTGATATTTGACTGTTCCTTAAATCTCTTTCTAGCAGTCTCCAATTTCAAATACACACAAGGTATGGAGAATTTTGAATATCTATTTTCCAGTGTGGCAAGAGAAGTTAATTGTTTTCCCTTTTTCTCCAGATAATTGACAGGAAGTTTGATTCACAACTGAACCTGGTAGGTAACCTTATTCACAAGTTTTTCCAGACTCATGCCTTGCAGAATCTCGTCAATTGATTTTTCTCTAGTAATTGCCTTAAAAAGGGGTTTTCTCTGTATCTTCAATGTAACAGTCATATGAATGCTCCAATGCTGTGACTAGTGTAACATTTTCACACAGACAGATCACCATACTAATTGATGTCTGTTAATAGTTCGTAATTTAAACTCATATGAGTGTTCCAATGCTGTGAAGCTGTAACGTGTGCACGAATGCGGATCACCATATTAATGGTTGCCTATTAATTGTTTGTAATCCTTGTAACAACTCTTGATTCTATATTTTAGCTTGAAAGTTTGCATTTCCTGTCAGAATGCCTTTAAAATGCAGTACTGTTGCTTTAGGATGCTATCTTTTCGTGCATGTGTGCGCTACCATCTAATTGCTATAACTGCCCTTATTCTGTATGTAAAAGATTCCGAGTGTCATTTAGCATAAGCCATCGTAATTTATTTTCTAGTCGTTGTTGAAATTTCTAAAGGACATTCCTGCGATGGATTTCAATGTTTCTTTCTATGAAGGATGAATATTAACTGGTTTTCTATGTATTGTTGAAATCCCAAATGAGCATTCTGATGGTAGACTTCATTGGTTTCTTTCTGTGAAGGATGAATATCAGCTGATCAGAGCTTGCTTTTGTGGACATATATATGATTCTAGCCCTGTAGATTTTACCAGTGAATTGGCAGCTCAATTTGCTCTTCACCCCACTGTCCGCAATCATCCTCAGCCGCCGAGGCTAGTCTCATGGTTGGCAAGAGCTGTAGCTTCTGGCCTTGATGCTCTTTTCTTGAATAGGTTTGAAGCACAGCGAGCTGAATACTGGCAGACTCTGTACTCATCTGCTGTAAGTGTTTCTTTGGCTTGAATCCATCTGTGTTATTGTTTCCTGTTTCATTTCACTAATTTGATGTTGCTGCTCCACAGAATATGGGTCCTTTTCTGATTTTGTGTTCAGAGAATGATGATATAGCCCCCTGTTTAAGTGTCTGCAATTTTGCATACAATCTACAAGATCTTGGTGCAGATGTTGAAGTGGTGAAATGGTGTAGTTCCCCCCATTTAGGTATAATACCAAACTACTTTTCCATTTTTCATCCTGAAGAGTGCAGACAGAAAGTACACTATGTTTATCCTTTCCCTTGAGCCTCTATTTGTTGGCCATTGAAAGTCCACATCAAGTCCGAAAGGCTTTCTAAGGATCTCTTATTGGAATTTTATGTTGATCAGAGCATTGATTTGGCTAACCGCCAAATCTTGCTCCCTGTAACAGCAGCATGGATACCTGAAGATGTTTGGAAGACGCCTGTATAGCAAATAGTACTTTTTGTAATTCTTCTACCAGGGAATTGACCATTCTTTACTCTGTTCTCCTCCACCACCCCCACCCACCCCCAAAACAAAAAAACACCAAAATCCTACCACAAATGTGTCTGTCCTATGCATGACTGATCATTTTTGTTGCCTATGCAGGTCACTACGAGTATCACTCTGATGATTACAAAGCTGCTGTGACTGAACTGCTTGAAAAGGCAGCTTTACTTTATACCCAGCGGGCACATCCTCTGTACGGAGAAAAAACAAGCAAAGGGTCTGGTTGCAATGAAATATCCATGTCTGTTTACAATTTACGGAAAGCAGCTGTCAACTCAAATGAGAGCCTGCGGAGAGTCGCAATTGGCCCTAGTGACCACTTTTTCTTGCCGAGCTCGGTGGAATATCATGATAACAAGGGAGTTAGCTCTATCCAAGATGAACAGAAAGAAAGATTAGTACATCTTCAGGAACCCCCAGGCATCAATGCCCATAGTGTACTCGGGAAGATGCTCTTTGATGCATGTGTGCCTAAGAATGTTGAAGACTGGGACATTAAGATGGCTGGCTCTTTAACAATTCCATCCTTCAGCTCCTCGCGTAGAAACTCTCCCTTTAATTCTATGAAATGTGTGCGCCGCTCGAGACTGTGATATATCAACCCAAAAATAAAAATATATGTTAAGTGGAGCATTGCTAGAGAGCTTGCGGGATGTAAATATACTTGGATGATAGTCGTTGATGTGAAACTTGGTAGGCTTGAAAGCTTGTGTTCATCAGCAACAGCAGGTGCCTATGGATGCTGACAAAAACGAGATATTTACTCTTTTTATGTTTTGGACTTCTCTGGCAGAAACTGTACAGGAGATTATGAAGGTGGAATATAGATTTTTTTGTGTGTTTGTGTGTGTTGGGAAGGGAATTGGTATTGTCGCGCGGTAGAGCTGAGGCAAATGCATATGCAGAAACATAAGGCATCACAATAGTCTGTCATGTCTTACACTATCGATTTAGCTAATTCATCCCTAACCATTTTGGAAGCCTTAATCTAATTCAGTTCTAATTGGTATTCTTCATGGACCTTCCCTTCCCTTTTTTGCAGCTTGCGACTCAAGCTAATTCATTTGAAACGCATTACTCTCTGGGATGACAGAAAAACACAATCAGCTGCTTCAACACATTCATTCCCTTTGAGTTTGGGAGCATCCGTCGCTCTGCACTGAAATCCAAAGAGAATAATCACAATGCAAATTGCGAGAGCACCTGCTGATCCGGAGTCGGAAAGAGAAGAAAACCGAAGATGCTGCTGTGGCCTTGAGACTCAAATCTGCTTTTCTGTGACGCTAGGCAATTTTCCAATGCTAATTAAAATGATTTTAATATCATACAAATATCACTGGAGGAGAACGTGATGCATGGCTTGGGATTTTTTTTTTTTTTTAAAGGGAAATAGAATGGGTTGCATGCTAGTTGTTACAACCGGTTGCGCAAAAAAATTGCCCTATATTGACAAACAACGATCTGTTCTTTCAGAAACTTCAGAAAAATAATAATAATGAAATAAAAATTTGGGTAATTTGCCGATATACCTACTTAGTTTGCCGTTAATTGTTGATATACCATGTAGTTTTATGAATCGCGTATTATTCTCACATAGTTTCATTGAAATTACATGTGTACCCATGCTGTAAAATATATTATTCCAAAATTGCCCGCGAACTATGTTGCGGAACTTGGACGGTGGCAGTGTGGAACTTGGAAGAGATGCTGGGGAAGATGGACTACAGCTTTCGGATTTGGACAGGGCTGGCCGGTTTTTCGAATTTTGCTGACAAAAATTGGGGTCGGTAGCGCATGATGTTTGGAAAATGATATTATGCTCAATGCTCTCGGGCGCATATATCTTTTGTTTTAAAAAAAAAAATTTTACAAGATTATTAATCTAGGTGTATTTAACCTACGTATTAATTTTTACCATTTTTTAAATTTTTTATTTATTTATTTTTTTTTTTGAAAATTAGTGACATTTTAGGTAATTTTAAATTACTAAAATGCCACTAATTTTGAAAAATCTGAAAGAAATATCTAAAAATCTCTAAAAATAGTAAAAATTGATACATATGTTAAATACACTTAGCTTAACAAGTTCATGAAAAATTTAAAAAAAAAAAAATTTTTAAAAAAAATTTTAAAAAAATAAATATACGTGCCCGGGAGCATAGGATCAGCCTCCATAATGTTTTAGTTTGCTAGCTGAGATGATATATGCTATGTGATGGATGACTAAATTTTCATGGCAATTATAATCAAAGAGGTGTGCTATTATTCAACAACTATTGCAATTGCCTGAACGAGAGCGGGAAATTGCAATTTGATGCTGTCGGATTTAATGGATTTAATGGAGGCCAAGGGTGTTGTTGATTTTGACAATTGCTATCTCACTTTGGTTGAAGTGAATCAAGCTAGATGGGAAGAAGCTGTCGGTGGGTGCTGAAATTTTCTAGCCATAAACAGAGCTGCTATTAGAAGGAGTTATGTGTATCTACAGATTTGTAAGAATGTCTTAAATCTTCAGTATAATATGTGTTGAGATGTATCTAAATATATACCATAAAATAAAAAAAAATAAAAAAAAAACTTTGTTCTTCATCCGTGACTTCTAGCGTGCAATCAAATGCCAGCATACGGACGAATTCATAGCAGACCGACGAATTCATCTTCTCCGTTCATCTCCCAACTTGCCAACTACCTTGATATAAAGCATAACAATAAACCATTGTTGGAATTTCAGCTGTCTTCCTTTTTAAATTCAACAGAAGTGCAACGTGCCTAAATCCCATCTTCACCGACCAGCTGCTCAAAGCCAACAATCCAAATCTGATGTCTTCAAAATAATTGGGTTTCCCCTTGCTTTTGGCTACCATGGTCGTCTCCTCCATGAGGGAGAGGACGAAAACCAGCTGCCCAAGCACAACAATTCAAATCTGGCGTATTCATAATCAATGGGTTTCCCCTTATTTTCTGCAACCATGGATGTCTCCTTCACGAGGGAGATGACGAAGACCGGCTACCCAAACCCAATAGTTCAAATCCGGCATCTTCAAAATTAGTGGGTTTCCCCTTATTTTCGGCAGCCATTGTCGTCTCCTTCATGAGGGAGATGACAAAAATTTCGATAGTCCAGCAAAGCAGTTCACTTTGTGCATGTTCAGGCCGAGTTTTACTATGGGATTATTTTCGTCATTATTTAATTTTCTAACGCACGTATTAACCGTTGCTGACAAAAAAGATGTCCGGTGGGTATGCATGTAATTTCAGTGAAACTATGTGTAGGTAATACACAATTCGTGAAACAATGTGGGTATATATGCAATTAGGTTAAATCAAGTGGGTATATCTGTAAATTACCCTAAAAATATAAAAAATCTGTTCTTTCAGAACGCAATTATCATCTAGCCTTGATGGAATAAGGAGTGGTCATGTTGCACCCAATCCCAGCGACCATGACTGGGATCCATACAATAGGGCGTGATCTTGCACTCCACTGGAAGAATAGGGCTGGATCTCATGCTCACATGGGCTAGGGAAAAAAAGGAGAGTTATTTTAGGGGCTTTCACTTGGGGCTAATTTAAAATTAATCTATTAGTTATTAATTTTTTTGTAAAAAGTTGCATTTATAAATAGAAATATAATTTTAACTTGGAAGCACGTAGGGGTGTTAGTGGATTGGGTCAATTTGTGCCTACCAACCAACTTATAAGTAGTTTGGATTAAGATTTTTAAATAAATGGTTCAGTATCGATCAATTGCTTCAATTATTTAAATAAATGAACAAACAAATTAAGGATGAATATTTATTACCTATTAACCCATTTAGTAACCTGTGGAAACAGTCTAACCCACCAACCCTTTAAATATGGTATATAACAGATATCCCTAAATCTAATACATGATATTTGAAGTATGATTGCTTAAGTTTATTTGATCATAGAAAATGTTGTTGGCGTAACATTATAGTGAATGCATGTCACTAATTTATAGTTACCTTGATTGAGTTGTTAGATGAAAAAAAATATTATTTGCATCTTGTAACAGGAATAAATAAACAATCTACTAGATTGGCTAGAATTTTAAAGAAATGTTTGCATTCAAGCATTTGCTTTCGAGCTAATTAAGTATGTTTCTAAGTTGGTAAACTGGACCCATTTGCGACATATATGAACAGTTTGCTAACAACTAGCCAATTTTTTATTAAATAAATTATGAACAATTAGAGTCGAGGTTTCTAAAATGGATTAATAAACGAACTATGATTAGCATTTTTTAAATAAGTTAAAATTAGAATTAGAATTTAACATCTACAACCTGATCCGTTAGTGCTCTTAGTGGTGGAGGCGAGGAGGTGGCTTTCGATGGGATCTCTGTTGTTTGCTCATCCTAGGAACCAAAGCAATCCGCCAAGAATTCTCTCCACTAGTAGATCGTGATCGGATTCAACTGATCGATGATGTCTTTGGGTAGGTTTGTTCCACCGACTCGCAGCCAAAGCTCAAATAGGATGCCTATTCACGTTCACATGGTGCAACTGCACGGCGATTTTTTTTTTTTTTTTTTTTGAAAAAAAGGAATGCAATGCGATATATATATTTTTTTATTGGAGTATATTTACAATATATCTCAATCCATATTACATTCAAAACTCTAAGACAATTCTAACAATGTTTCCAAAGGGAGACAACAAGCTCCCAAATATCAATGGGGGAGACTACCAGCTCACAACCAAATAAGGAAGACCACATGCCCCCACAGAAAATTTTGGTTCGAAATCCCCAACTAAGGATTCGAACCCGCACCAATGGGAACGAAAGCTTCGTTTCACGCCTGGTGCAATGCGATATAATTAGTAGAGCATTGAAAGAGGAATTGAAGACCCTTTCGACCATACATATTCCTCAGCTTAATTACTACCTCAGCTTAATTACTACCTTCTTCTTCGCATTGAAAGAGGAATTGAAGACCCTTTCGACCATACATATTCCTCAGCTTAATTCCTACCTTCTTCTTCTTCTTCTTCTTGACCATACAGATTCCTCAGCTTAATTACTACCTCCTCCTCCTCCTCCTTCTTCTTCTTTTTCTTCTTCTTCTTGACCATATATATTCCTCAGCTTAATTATCATCATCATCATCATCATCATTACAATGATATGAAAAACAGTGGAGGGAAAAGCGGAGAGGGTAGGATGGTTTTGATTCAAATTAGGTGGTCGATATCCTGTAATGCCGAGATGATTTCCAACCAGCTCGGATGTTGCTCTGCTCTGGTCCGCAGTGGCCTGCGATCTTTTCCTTCTCAAACTTGTATCGAATAACCTAAAGGTTTTGTATTATTGGATAAGAAAAGAAAGTTTATCAATTAATAAATCTTTATATAGTTTGACCTAAGTAATTTCATGAAAATTTGATCCGTTATATTATCAAATGGTTTTAAATTAAACTAATCAGATAAATAAGCTTATAGTAAATTTGTTGCTAATAAAGGTGTCATTATTTGTTTATATGTAGATAATTTGTTCGTTTTTAGTACTAACCTTGAGATTCTTGTAGAAACTTAAAGTTTTTAATCAATTAATTTTAATAGGAAAGATATGGGCAGAACTAATATTATTATCAGCATCAAAATCATAAGAGATAATAATGTGTTTTCTCTTTTTCAATCTCACTATAATAAAAAGATATTCAAGTAGTTTAACCATATTGATGCTTGTATGCTTTTAACTCCTTTTGATCCCCATGTCAGGTTGTGTAGAAATAATGATAGATTTATAGACCTATCTTGAATATACTAAAGTGATTAGAAGTTTAATGTATATTATATGTTGTACTAAGTTAGATTTGTTTTTGTTGCAAGTGTATTGAGCAGGTTTACTAGTAATTCAGGATATATGCATTAAAATGTAATTTATAAATATTTAAAAATATTTAAAAAAGACCATTAATTATGGATCACATTTCAGTGGGAAACACATTATATTAAAAGGATATAGTGATACAGGTTGAATTTCTTATGCTAAAGAATTCATATATGCTGGTGCCTAAATTTTTATTATTTGGAGAACTAGTATTTCTTGGGTTTCCAAAAAGCAAACCTTCATTATTACTCAACTATAGAATCTAAGTTTCTTACTTTGGCTACAACAGGCAAAAAGGCAAAGGCTTAAAAATTTACTACTAGAAAGTCCTATTTAACCCAAGCCAATGTCTCCCATTTATCTACATTGTACGACTTACAATCGTAAATCACAATATATTGCAGTGAGAAACAATTACATTGAATTTATATAATGTTGATTTTGTAAGACTAAGTAAAAGCTTGGTAGACCCGCTTATAAAAAGCTGAAGTAGTCTAGAAAACAGTAAGAGAGATGATAGTAAAATCGACATTTATTAGTTGCAATAGCTAGAACTCGGCTATATTCTTGTAACTAAGTCTCAGAATTTAATGAGCAAAATGAGTTATTTTTGCAACTTGCAATCACTGATTAAATCTATATTTTTTGCATCTCTAAGGTAGTGCTTGGAGTCCTATAATGTATTTATGATATTACGCATTTTATATTATTAATGGATCTAAAATGATTATGTTAGAATATTTAATTACAAGATACTCTAAATAAATCCACCTAAATGAATTTTGGAAGTGAGGTCACTTTTATTTATAGAGTGTGTGAATTCACTTTGAGGTATACATGTGAATTCATTTTGAGGTATACATGAAATTAGGATATTGACACATGATAATAATGTGTTATCTTGTAGAACACTTGATGTATTTAAAAATCTTGTATGTGAAGCATATCCAATTTATTAGATGGTGTTGGCAGTTCAATGTCTTGGCTACTATATATCTTAGTAAATCTTGATATAATTTCACCAAGTAAATGTTCAAATCTACCCAACACTTTTATTTATATATGAAAATTTCTTGGTTTAACGAGGTTAATTTTAATTTTGAAAATGGTGAGAAATGTTAGGATTTTCAATGTTAAAATTTATAATGAATGTCATGTTATATCATAAATGAACAACATAAAAATATATCTAAAGTGGTAACGTCTCTGGCTATTATATAACAAAATGTATAAATATGGGTTAATGCAAATTCAATTAAATTCTGTCTCTTTCAAACACCACACTCTTAAAGTAAAACTTAGTTTTATTTTCACTTTTACCACTGACCTTTTCCCCCCATATTTGCCCCCAACAACAACAGCCATCTGGATTCTGTACTAGCATCACTGGTGAAATGCCATGATCGAGAGTGCAACAGGTTATGAAATACGGCCATAGTCATCAACAATCATGCTTGCTTGCTTGAGCTAAAATTCATCAACGCTAGAGCGAACTTAACACCATACGCCTCCTGCTTGCACCACTAAGTTGCTTCTCCGTGAATCCATGACGTGCGACTTGGGGTGCATAGAGCTCATGAAAATCACGTTTACCTTAACTCTAATCCTAATCTTATTTATAAAACATTAATCCTAACTCTATGTGTAAAATCTAAACTCTAACTCTATTTTTGAAAATCAGGTTTGAGTTGGATTTAAAGTTAAAATTTAGGTTGATAAATTTACATTTTGTTTAAGAGCAATAGGTTTAAAATTTTATATGAATATACAATAATAACAAATCATATAAGTAAACATAATAATATACAGTCAAACCACATAATTTTAAAAAATATAACAATATAAAGAAGATGAGTGATCCTGTTAGCCCGGGCTAAACAAATGTCTCATTTAGCTCACCTCAAAAAACTCATTTACAATAACTTTTTTTTTTACTTTTCTCTTCAGATACTTGTTTATCTAAATATATTTAACATATAAATCAAGTTTTACCATTTTTGAATATATGTATATATTTTTTTGAGATTTTTAAACATTTGTGTATATACGTATTTAAAATCCCCTTATCTTTAAAAATCTAAAAAATATATATATACACATCCAAAAATTGTAAAACTTGTTTCATACGTTAAATACACTTAGATAAACAAGTATTTAAAAAAAATTGTTATAAACGAATTTTTTGAAGTAAGCTAAGTGGGGCATTTGCTTAGCTGAGGCTAATAAAATCATTCTTCTGTAAAAAATATATTTAGAAAAAATTTAACATAAAAAACAAGATAAATGAAGAAGATTATATAAATAAAAGATAAATATAAATGAAAATAATATACTTTATTTATAATATAATTACGATATGTCAAACATGTATTTATAAATATAAATAAATAAAATATAAAGAAATATTGTTTAGATATTATATATATAACATATTTTATAATACATATAAAATAAAAATTGAACTCGAGTTCTTCGGATTCAGGTTCACTCAAACCCTAGCCCTTTCACATTTACAAATCGAGTTCACTAGATTCGAGTTTTCGGGCTCGAGTTGTAGAAAAGCAAGTTCTAACACCATTAGAAATCGGATTCGACGGGCCAAGTTCGAGCTCAACCCGGCCCACGTTGCACCCAACGTGCGACCAGTCGGCCGCTAAACGCGTAAATTCAGTGTTCTTCAGAAAATCCCAACATTATAATGCGTGCCTGTTAATAAGATGATTCTTCGGGTGTTTTTCTACCTCTTAATTTGTATTGAAACGGGAGTATTTTGTCCCCGTCAAAATACCTCAAATTATAATATATCGTCGGAGAAAACTTCCTGCTGCTGCATCACAATGTCATGGACAACCAGCAAACCTCTACCAAAACACGCTGAAAGTGCGCGATTAGGATTACAGAGCAAGCAGGTTAGCTTGTACTTCGTAGTGCTATTCACATTAGCACCGATTGCAAAACCATTAGAATGTAACCTGCCTGATCTAATGACACTTATATCATCCTGTCATGTTAAATGTGGTGAACATACGAGGTCATTATTACAGACACATTTTTGCCGGTTACAATTTTGAGGGCTGTGGGTTGAAGGTTGGGTCAACGCACACAACAACCTGCATGGCAAATACATGGATAGCAGCAGTTTAGAACAAATAAAAGATGATTATCAAAGGTTCACGGAAGCACTTTTTAAAAGACACCTAAACAGTGAATAACTAACAAAGATTGATCTTCCAAATCATCAGCATTACCTTGCCCTGGCTTCTACCAGAATGGAGATATTCGACAGCTTCTGCAACAGAACCGAGGCCTAAAAACTTTTTTGTATCAAGAGAAACCTGTTCAAAAATGGTGCCATGGGAAATATATAAATATATATATACACACGAGAATCATCCATGTGCAGACGGACTGCACCGTAATTCTGGTGTAGTCCGCAGTAAAATGGGCCCTACGCATATTAAAATGTAATCAAACTTTATATAATCATTTATCCATATAAAAATCATAACTTAGACGGTTTGGATGTTGAAATACCACTTTAAACTTAATATTTATATTAAACTATTTTATTACATTGATTTGCACCATTTTAAAATGGAGACTATACACATGTTGGATTTGAGTAAAAATTGATATGCTAATAAAGTGAACAATTCCAAATACAATTGGTGGAGGGAATTTCCCATCATTGATCATGTAGGGCCCACAATGCATGGACGCAGTTCGAGTGCATTTGATTATTTTCCTATATATGGAGAGAGAGAGAGAGAGACCGAGGAAAAAAAAAACCTTTCTTGTGCAGTAAAGTTGCACCATAATTAATAATGCATTTTGCCGAAAATGAGCCCCACATGTACTTAAATGTATTAATACTTTATACAATCATTTATCTATATATAAATTTTATAGCAAATGATTTACATATTGAAAAAATAACTTTAAAGTTGTTATTTACATTAAACTATTTTATTACGTTAAAATTATACCATTTTCAGATGGAATCCATACACAGCCAATTGGGATGAAAATTGGTATGGTAATAGAATACATAATTTTAAATACAGTGGGTGAAGTAGATTATAATTTTATGATCATATGAAGTCCATTTTGAGATAACTGCATCAAAATTGTGATGCAGTGAAGCTATAATTGAATATTTTTCATATATATATATTATATATGGAATATATTCTGGTGCAGCATCACTGAAATGGGCCCCACATGATCATGAAATCATGATCTACTCCACCCATTGTATTTAGAATAATATATTCTATTACCATACCAATTTTCATCCCAATCAGATATGTATATGGCCCCCATCTGAAAATGGTATAAATCCAACGTAATAAAATAGTTTGATGTAAATAACAACTTTAAAGTATCTGATTTGAATGAAAATTAGTATGGTAATAGAATACATTATTCTAAATACAATGGGTGGAGTAGATCATGATTTCATGATCATGTGTAGCCCATTTTTGGGCTACTGCACCGCTGTTCCGGTGCAGTGACGCTACACCGGAACAGCTCTCATTGTATATATATGAGAACTATTCATGTGTAGACGGACTGCACCGTATTACGGTACAGTCCGCAGTAAAATAGACCCCACACATATTAGAATGTAATGAAAATTTATACACTCATTTATCTATATAAAAATCATACTTTAGACGGTTTGGATGTTGAAAACACCACTTTAAACTTGATATTTACATTAAACTATTTTATTATGTTGATTTTACACCATTTTAAGATGGTCGGCTGATCATTTGCGGCCGGACGCACGACTTTTTTTTCACGGGCAAGTAAATCTATGTTTATTAAATCTATAGATCAAGTTTTACCATTTTTAGATGTTTTTAAGTATTTTTTGGATTTTTAAACACAGTGGCATTTTCATAATTTTTAGGTCTCAGAAAATTACGGAAATGCCACTGTGTTTAAAAATCCAAAAAAATATTTAAAAACATCCAAAAATGGTAAACCTTGGTTTATAGATTTAATACACTTAGATTTACTTGTCCATGGAAAAAAAATAATAATAAAAAATATATATTTTTGGGCCGGACGTACGAAAGCAGTCGTGTATTCAGCCGCAAAAGATCAGGGCTCTTTAAGATGGGGACCACGCACATGTTGGATTTGGATGAAAATTGGTATGCTAATAAAGTAAACAATTCTAAATACAATGGGTGGGTGGATTTCACATTCATGATCATGTGGGGTCCACAGTGAACGAACTACACGGTGCAGTCGCATGCACTGTAATTTTTTCCTATGTAAATATATATGGATAATATTCAAGTGCAGTGGCGCTGAAATGGGCCCAACATGACAATAAAATTAAAATCTACTTCACTCATTGTATTTAGAATAATGTATTCTATTACCAAATCAATTCTTATCCCAATTGGATATGTGCATGAACTACATCTGAAAATGGTACAAATTCAACCTAATAAAATAGTTTAATATAAATAACAACTTTAAAATGATTTTTTCAACATTTAAACTGTCTAAAGTATGATTTATATATGAATAAATGATTGTATAAAGTTTTCTTACATTTTAATATGTGTAGGGCCATTTTTTGGGCAATTGCACCGAAACTCTCTCTCTCTCTCTCTCTCTCTCTCTCTCTATATATATATATATATATATATATATATATAATTTTACAGCGGACTGCACAGGATCGGATCTATATATATATATATGAGAATTCATCTAGTGCAGACGGACTTCTGCTGCAAAATGGACCTCACAAATATTAAAATGTAGTAATATTTTATACAATCATTTATCTATATAAAAATCATACTTTTGATGGTTTAGATGTTGAAAACATCATTTTAAACTTGATATTTACATTAAACTATTTAATTATGTTGATTTTGTACCATTTTAAGATGAGGCACATACATATGTTGGATTCGGATGAAAATTGATATTCTAATAAAGTGAATAATTCTAAATACAATTGGTGAAGTAGATTTTCTATTCATGATCAAATGGGCCCCACAGTGCATGGACTGCACCGGTGCAGTCCGAATGCATTTGATTATATGCCTGTATATATATAAATCTTTCCTGTGTAGCGAAGCTGCATCATAATTAACGGTACATTTGGCCTAAAATAGGCCCCACATGTATTTAAATGTATTGATACTTTATACAATTATTTATCCATATATAAATTTTATGGTAAATGATTTACATGTTGAAAAAACAACTTTATAGTTGTTATTTACATTAAACTATTTTATCACGTTGAATTTGTACCATTTTCAGATAGAGTCCATATACATATCCAATTGAGATGAAAAATGGTATGGTAATAGAATACATAATTCTAAATATAACGGGCGGAGTAGATTATAATTTTATGATCATATGGGGCCACTGCACGGGAAAGGTTCTCTCTCTGTATATATATATATAAACTTTCAAGTGCAGTGGCGCTGAAATGGGCCTCATATAATGATCAAATTAAAATCTACTTCACTCATTGCATTTAGAATAATATATTCTACTATCATATCAATTTTCATCCCAATCAGATATGTGCATGGACCCCATCTGATGGACCCCATCTGAAAACGGTACAAATTCAACGTAATAAAATAATTTGATGTAAGTAACAACTTTAAAACGGTTTTTTCAAGATCTAAACCATCAAAATTATGTTATTTATATGGATAAATGATTGTATAAAGTTCCATTGCATTATAATACGTGTGGGGCCCATTTTGGGGGTAACTGCATCACTGTTCCGGTGCAGTTGTGTTGCACCAGAACAGATCTCATATAGTGAAGTAAGATGTTAAGTGGTGATATTTTTATCATGAACCGTTACACTTTTTAACTACAGAACTTCAGCTATATTAGTTGTAGGACTATTACCTTAAGCTTTCCTGAAGTGTAGAGTTCAAAAAGCCTATTCAGGTGCTCTCTCCAGAGGTGACTGTACTGGACCAGGAAAAAACCCACCTGAAAATAACAAGGAATCTGTAAACAGCAATCCATATATTCAACCTATGTCATTAGTCGGTTATGAACCTGAAGCCAACCACTGTGCTTTGAAGCTGGGACAGCAATGAGAAGAAACAGTAATACTTCATGCTTCTCTCCCTCAAATCCCCAAGTGGTCAATAAGGGGATCATGGGATTATCCCCAGTAGACATATGGGCTGCGAGGTCCCTCTCATGCAAAAGATGGGCAAAAACACCTAAACAGTAGTATCCATATGATTTAATGATGTCTCACATGAGAAAGAAATAGCCTTATATGTTCACATACCACTGTTTGACTTTTTGCAAGAATCTTTTCACACAGTCCAGGATAGTTGGAGGGTTGCCATCCATGCTCTCCTTGATACTGAAAGTAAAACAAATATTGTTTAATAAACGAGTCTCAGAAAAAAGATACATAACTCTTTAAAAGCTCGCTAGGCATCCTGAGATTTCTGTCATAGAAGAGAGAAAAATCCACATGGTTTTAAGACTCCATACCTACATGATCCTACTAAACTATGCAGACAAACACAACTATATTGCTTTCCATTTACACAAATAGCACAGTTCAGTGTTGCTGTAAGCTTGCATGCTGCATTGCTGTTATTGTGGAATTGAACAGTATACTGGAAAATCAGGGGAGCAAAAGACATGAACGCTTGGATGCATGAGCTGTTGACATTATAGAGTATCCCTCCTAACAGATTCTTCAGTTCGGTGATGTAATTTTAGCAATTCCAGGGACCAGCATCCCAAAGGTGAATTTCCTGTAAGACATGCATCCTACTCTTAGCTCTGTATTGTAAACTAGTATTTGGTAGCCAAGCAACTGCAGTTCTTATGAATATAAAAATTCAGAATAATGCCAACATCCCAAAGATTAACTTCCTCTAAGGAATCCATCCTATAATCTCAGTAGTACTGATGTATATCACAGCTCTAATTGAATACCCACGAACTTGGAATGATGCTCAAGCGAAAAAGGAAAAAATAGAGACGAGTCTAACTACAGATACTAGTGCAACATCTTACCAAATATTTCTAAGAAAATTTATAACTTTCAATTCGAAGAATCTTACATACTAGCATAACATCTTACCAAATAGCTAACAGCAGATAGTAAAGGGGATGAGAACAGAACCATAGCAAGCACAGGTCTAAGATGAAACAAAACACTTTATGTGCAATAAAAAGATATAAGCATATTTGAAATCTGAAAAATAACCTGAGAAATCATCCCAATGACAACAAGGCGTCCATAAACAGCCAATGCATTCAAGCATAGATCAAACATATTTCCACCAACAGATTCATAGATAACGTCCATGCCTTTTGGAAATTCCTTCTTCAAAACCTGAAATTTCAAGTTTAGACATATTACATATTTTAGAGAAAAATGCGAACTAGTCGGTAAACACATTATTGAGGCATTTGTAGCTAAATCCCTTGGCTGGGTGAAAAAGGTGTACATTTGTCTCTCAAGACAATGGTCACATGCATGTCATCAGAAGCACTGAACCAGTCTTCACCCTTTCATGAAATACATACGAAATACAGTTTCTCACTTTCATGCATGCATGCAAGTATGTATACAGTTCCTCAGTTTCTTGTATTTATGGGTCCCCACTTCTATGGAACTGGTTCCACCGTGGTAGTTCCATGGAACCTTTTGACTTGGGCCCAGCTTGATGATCAAACATGCATGTGCATACACCTATCTGTTTGGGCCCATAGACACACATATAATGAGTTTATTCAAAAAAGAACAAAGAAAAAACAGAGGAGATTCACTGCCATTAGATTTAGCAAAGATCACACAGAGAGAAGCATACAGATTTGACATCTTCTTTTCTATAATCTATTACGCGATCAACTCCAAATGTCTTTAAAAGTGCAGCCTTCTGTCCACCTCCACAAGTTGCAACAACCTTATTTCCTGCCAATTTTGCAAGCTTCATTGCAAAACAAAGAATCAGTAATTTTTAGACAGCAAAAATGAAGATATGCTCAATTACGGAAAGATCACTCCAACAGTGGTTTACCATCACCTATCCAAAATATCTGCCAGACCAACAACATTAACCTCTATCCATGGCCAAAAAACATGCAGCACTAGACAATACAATTACTAAGCTCACCACGTTTCTCAATAAAAGTAGTCTTTATTGGCTTACTTCACAAATCATACTGCAGAACAATATGATACTTGTGACAATGGTTCAGTTGCAGTTTTTCTGCATTCATTGTTCTAGATTTTGATTCATCTTCCATCTGTTTTTGGATTTAGACTTTTACATTTTTTTATTATGAAATAATTAGACCATTGAACATTTGAACCCCATTGGACCAGTTTGAACAAGGGCAGTTGAAAGATGCAAGTTTTTGCAAAGAATAGTATGAGAAATAACAGGTTTACAAGATGTCCCTTCCTCTACATTACTGATCATTATGTTGCTTCTTTTTTCTGAAAGGAAATTCAAAACATAGGATTGTGCTTTCCTAAATAACCTCCTGAAGCTTGATGATGCTTCCTTCATAATTTCAGACAACCGTATGGATAACAGAATGCTGCATTTCACCATTTAGTCAAATTGTAACAAGAACTTTAACAAGAACCAGAAGAAACAATGCAAGAATTGAGGTAAAAGATAAATAAAACATGTCAAAAGATCTGATCCGAAATGCATTCTGCTGTGTAAAACAGACCTGGACTGCAAATTGTCCAGTCCCGCCAGCAGCTGCAGTGACAAGAACCACCTTTCCAGATTCCATTTGTGCTGCCTGTAAATTGCACCATTCAAAAAATTTAGAAATAAGTACCACTCTGCACCTGTTTCAAGTGGTGAAAGTAAGGTAAATATGAGGAAGGAATATGCGAAACTTGAGAGAGTTCATGTAGCATGAATATTTTGGTTTTCCAATTGGGTCCAGAGGCTCTTCTCGATGATGCTAAAAGAGTAATACAACATTCTTCACAACCAGCTCTTCATTTTGGAATAGATTTCTATCCCTCAAAATGTATCCCAATGTGAGATAAGAACAAGAAACCACAAAAACCAAAGCAAATGGTAGTTGGAGATAACAAACAGCACTACTCCATAAAAGATTTTCAACCAGTTAAGCAGCTAAGCTAATCACATAGAACAGACCTTCTCTAAAGCAATAGATGCTGTCAGTCCAGATGTAAGCAAAGCCACAACCTCTGGATCTGGCCTAGCCACCGGGAGGATGTGCTTTGAGTGAACCTACATTTGAAAGCACATAACTGCTGAGCTGGAATAACCCAAACAATCTCAAATTGCAACAAAATAAATTTGTCAATGAATTTAAACAGAAATAAACTGCAAAAATCATAGAGTGAAACTGAACTGTTTAAAGATCTCTGGAGACACATTTACCATTGTGAATTCAGCATAACTCCCATAAGTCATTATTGCAACAGGAAAGCCAACTTTCAGGTCATCAACAGAATCCCCCACTGCAGCAATCAAGCCAACAGCCTGCAATTCAGTTGCATTAAGCTTTATTTAATCATAACTAACAGTTGGTAGCAAGTAGCTATTTGACATTTAAAATAACTGATGCAAGCATTAGGTATCACACCACCTTGCAAACATGACACTTTTTCTTCAAATTTATACAGAGCCTAGAATCTGATGATCAAAAAGGGGTATTGAAATGCCAACAACCTACTACCTCAACGAAGTTTTTCAGGCGAGTATCCAAGACATAAGTCGTGACCATTTAGTCATTGAAGCGTGTAAAATACTAGTAACAATAGCAAACAAGTAAAAGAAGCAACAGCAACAAATAAATCATTTGAGAAGAAAAAGACACAGACAACAAAAGTAACAAAAGTAACAAAAGTGTTCAGCAACTTGCGAAGTTGTCTTGAGACATAGAAGAAACACAACAACACTGTTAAAAATAACAGTTAGTAGCAAGTAGCTATTTGACATTTAAAATAACTGATGCAAACATTAGGTATCACACCTCCTTGCAAATGTGACACTTTTTCTTCAAATTTATACACGACCTAGAATCTGATGATCCAAAAGGGGTATTGAAATGCCAACAACCTACTACCTCAACTAAGTTTATCAGACGAGTATCCAAGACATAAGTCGTGACCATTTAGTCATTGAAGCATGTAAAATACTAGTAACAATAGCAAACAAATAAAACAAGCAATGGCAACAAATAAATCATTTGAGAAGAAAAGGGCTCAGACAACAAAAGTATTCAGCGACTTGCAAATTTGTCTTGTGACATAGAAGAAACACAACAACACTGTTAAAATACCATGAGTGTCATAGCATTTAGTGGAGAACACCAACATAAAAATTAAAGGACAAAAATTGAAATGTTCTGGTTGAAAAGTAGAATAAAGGATGCTAAATAAGAGTTTATAGTTGAAATTTAGAAGAAACACAATAACAAAAATTGAATTGAAAGAATTTGCAAAGCACCTCAAAACCAGCATCAAATGGAAGTTGTGGACTGTTGTTAGTGAAGTAACGCCCAGATGAAAAGTTAACCTGTCAGTCAGTCACATTTGGTGGTCATCAAAGCTGAAACTATGAAGTAAGCAGGTAAAGTGATAAGTAAATTTGATTGATAATGTACAGCTACCATATCAATGTGTCAACTTCAAATAAAGTGCAGAGAAAATAGGTAAAATAAATTAATAGGAGCCAAAATGGGAAACTTACATCACTAGCATTGACGCCTGCATAGAGGATTTTGACAACAACATGTTGCGGCTCTATAGGGAAGCGCAATTGTGTTTCCATAATTTTAGTTGCATTTCGGAAATTATGAGTAATTGTGTGTACAACTCTGGAAAAATGGAGAATAAAGACAATGAAAAAAAATGAGCCAGCACTTTAAATTGAGGGCAAAGACTGCAAAAAACGAGTGCTTTGCTATATGAAAAAAGTAGAGCAATTATTTTAAAGAATTATTTATACTGATACCTAATCTATTTTACCATAACGGCATAACGCCCTCATACAAACACTTGCAGAAAATTTCCAAAATTGTGCTTGTACCAGAACAATCACAAATGATGTCCATTCTTTCTGCCCTTCCCAAAGTACCCCACTTCCAGTGCCACCTGAGATGGTGGTTTTGGTATGGAGTGCAATAAATTTTTGTATAATTTTTTGAAAATACAATTTTAGGTGAAGGGAAGGACCAAGACTACATGGATGGCTGCTGTGGCTGTTATGATGGTTTTGGTACAAATACCCCAAAAAAAAAAAAAATGTTGATAATTTTGAAAATATTCTTGAAAGCATTGGTATGGCCGAAAATATGCTAAAAAGGTGTAGATACAAGTGCAAACAGCTCTTATTTTAATTGAGAAAAAAACTTCAAAGACAAGTAATGCTATGTTATAGAAGAAACTATGATCACATGTGCACATGCATGTGGGACTCGCGGGCAGAATTAGACAGCAGGACAAATAGAATGTTCAGAACTCAATCCATCAGGAAGCATGTCACAAGCAATAAGAAAGCTAATACAGCAATTCAACATCAATTCTTTTGGAATATACATCATAATAAAGAGGCATGGACCCTTTCTCACTCACATTTTTTTAAAAGTATGGGGTATCTTAAAATTAGCATTTGTAGTATATGAGAAATGCTTTCTTGGTTGTGATGATTTTACTCGATACTTTCTTTCTTCCTCTGGTGTAGGCCAATACTCCATGCCTCTACGTTTTGTGATCCATAAGCATTTGCCTGCCTTGCTTTCATCTTCTATTAGCTCAAAAGCACCTAATCCAGCAATGAATTTTTAGACCATCATTTGAGAAAATACCATCATCAAAAATTAAGAAATGCCTACACAGTGGCCCTGCATATATTTTGTGAAAAGAAAGGCAAAAGATATGATGCAAACTCAAATACACGAATCACAGATAACAGTTCTGGTAATTTGTTATAATACTGTTCACAGAAGCATCATAATTATCATCTACAAGGCTCGTCAAAACAATTGTGCAGCTTCATGAATCTTCTTGAACCATCTCACTCTATCATGGGCCACTTTAAGATGTTTTGAGTCCTTTTTGACACTCCCACCTATGGCTATTTGGACCTTCCTATTTCTATCTTAACCTTTCAACTTGAACTAGCATAGCTTTTGTGTTGGGACAGAGACTTGGAAATAAGGGGAAGATTAACGAAAGTAGGAAAAATATGCAAACCAGAAAAAGAGGCAACTTCTCCTGGCATGTTACAAATGTTATTTTCCTTAAGGCAATATTTGCACCCTCACAGCTGTTTTCCTTAAGGCAATATTTTCCTTAAGGCATGTTACAAATGTTATTTTCCTTAAGGCAATATTTGCACCCTCACGGCTGTTTTAGTGTTCTAGCAACTTGCCCCCCATGATATAAAGAGAGAACCCACTCTAGAACGGAAAACAACCTTCCTTCTAGATTCCGAATACTTGATGAAAACAGGTTTGAATGAAGAGCAATTTCAAGAACAATATGGCATATTTGCAATTTTATCAACTGGACAGATGATGTCTAAACAAGACAGACAAATTCAGAATCAGGACCAAGGAATGATGGTGATGCTTTAGATGAGACAGAAAGTGAGCGATGCCTTAAAGGAGACAGAGAGTGATGTCGATTTGCTTCTATATGAATCTCTTTATATAGGACTGAAATCTCCTGACGTTTTCATCCACATTGCAATCCCACAAGCATTCCACACACGCATAACATGCTGGAGAATAGGAATTCTGCAATAGCCTCCATGACCGAATTATATGGAGACTGTTTTAGCTTCCACAATCCAAATGTTATTGAAATTGTTCCATGTCAACGATTCTGACACTCATATAAAAGGATTAATTTTGCATCTGTTCTAACGGTTGTCTTGGCGGAGACAGCACCATCCATATGTGATAATATACATCACGCCGGAAAAAAAAAAACTGAAGGTATGCAAATTCGAACCCATGACCACATTTCACCATGTTACAGTGCTACCATTATGCTAGTCTTAAGTTTGTGTATATAACTAATATAATATATTATATATACAAATTTTGTTGAAAATTCCCAACATTTTGGTCTCTCTATGGTAAAAATAAAATTCATATTCATTGGAGATCGCAATAGTCATCAGTGGGTTAAAAGATCAAATTTAACATCATGAACTAGATACCTCACTTTTCATGCCAAAAATAGAACTCTTTGACATGATACCACAACAATAAGAGGTCCTGATCAAATCCCAAATGTGATCAACAATAAAGAAGGTAGTCTAGAGCACAATGAAAGCTACCAACACACCCGAGAAGCTAGAGGCAAAATTGTATGGAAAACATTATTTGGCTAAAAGAACGGATTGAATATTATACGTAGAAACTCAAAAAAGTGATCCTGAGCCCATGGGCTATAGTTCTCACAATATGATATTATTCGCTTTGACTTAGCAGCTCAACCAGACAATTTTAAAATGCGTCACACTATATTTAACCTAAAACCCACTTTTAAATCACAAAGAATTTCTCCCCTTTTGATGTATAATTTAGTTCTCTACTATATTGGGTTTTCTACCCTCTGCCCTCTATAATTCTCTGGGTCATCATAGGCACACCAACTTATGCCAAGTTCATTCCTAATTCATAACTTTGGGCTTCTTATCTTTCGCATTCTTGGCTTGCACTAGATCAACTTAGTCTCCAAACTACATTTACTAGAGAGGGTCCTTTCTCTGACACTATTTGTAACGCAGACCCAGAAAAGTGATCCTGCATTTGTGGGTTATAAGCCACGGTGTAATATTATTCGCTTTAACCTGGCAGTTCAATTGTACTGTTTTAAAACATGTCACACTATGTTTAACCTGAGACTACTTTTGAACCACTAAGAACTCTCTCCTCTTTTTGATGTGGAATTCAGTTCTCTAACATATTGGGCTTTCTACCCTTTGCCCTCTATAGTTTTCTAAGTTGTCGCAAATATGTAGCCCATCAATAATATGTCCAAATATAGATGATGAAAAACCTATTATTTCAAATGTAAATTAACATATCATATTATATGATTATGTAGACAACATTGGACATCGTATTAATTATCTTAAGTGTCCATTTGGCATTCAATAAAAAAATTTACACCCCTTTCTATATACTTTTTTATATGATTTAACATCTAAACTACCTACCTTATTTTTCGTATCATTACTTCTATAGTCCAATCAAGTCTCCGAAGTAAAGGAAACGTTAAGAAAAATGAGAACAAAATAAGCATTAAGTTCAAATAATATACCAACTAAGGCGTGGAAGTGCATGGGAGATATAGGTATAAATTGGTTAACAAATTTTTTTAATAAGACTATAAGATAAAGTTAATGTCAAACGAATTGAGAAAAAGTACTATAGTACCAATCTATAAAAATGAGGAAGTACTCAAATTTGTAGAAATCATTATGGAATAAAATTAATGAACCATAAAATGAAATAGTCAGAAAGAATAACTGAACAAAGGCTAAGATGAAAAGCAAACGTCCCTAAAAATTAAGTTGGTTATGTTAGAAAGATCAACTAATGAGGTCATCTTCTTACTTAGACAATTATTTGAAAAGTGTAAAGAGAAGAAATGAATTTACATATAGTTTTTATTGATTTAGAAAAAGCATATGATAGAGTTCTAAAAAATTAATACAGAAGGTGCTAGAAAGAAAAAAATTACCAATAAATATATTGATATTATAAGGGATATGTATGAGGAGGCTATATCAAATGTGAGGACTATGAGTGGAGGTACAAGTGATTTTTCACTTGCAAAAGTTTACACTAAGGCTTACTTTTAAGTCCTTACCCTTTCACTTGAGTTATAGATGAACCTACAAAAGATTTATAAAAATAAATACCTTAGTGCAAATTATGTGCAAATGATATAATCCTAATAGATGAAACAAGAGGAGTAAACTTGAAATTAAATAAGTAGAAAGACACTCTAGAATCTTATAGTTTTAGAATTAGTTAAACGAAAACTGAATATATAAAATGCAATTTTAATAATAGTGAGCACCTAGCTAAGAAACCAAATAAGATTTTGAACTGAGTAGCGCCAAGAACTAATTACTCGTAATATTTAACATTAACAGTTCAAGAAATAGAGTAATCAAGCAAGATATTATAAATAGAATTTACGCAAGATGGAAGAAATGATGAAGTGCTTAATAAATTTTATGCGATTGTTAAATTCCAATCAAATTTTTTTAAAAAAATTATAAGACAATGATTAACCAATTATGCTAGATCAGGCAAAATGTTAAATAGTTAAAGAAAAACATATACAAAGAATGAGTGTTGCATAAAAGAGAATTACCAAAAATGTCACTGATTTTAAAAAATCCAAAAAAAAATCTATAAATCTCCAAAAATGGTAAAATTTGATCTACATATTAAATACACTTAGATTAACAATTGTATAAAAAAAAAAATTTAATAGGTTTTTGCACCTGGGTGCATTGTATCGGGACTTGTACTTATAAGGCATGGTGTATGTGACCCATAATACCATGCTAAAACAAATATATGCTACTACAAGGCTTTCATGTTGATTTGTTATGTGAATTTATGCATGTTTTACAACAAGTACGATCATGACCATAATTGGCTGGCTAGGGAACACCAAGTGCTCCATAGACTAGAAGTAAATGGTTATGGTGGTCATCACAATCAGTTGAAATCCCAGTTCTTAGTTCATTTTTTCATTTTATGTTTTATGATAATCAAATGCTTTTCCTGATCAATGATATTTCATGTGAAAAATAGTGATGTCTTTCCAAAGAAATATATATATTTGTCAAAGGGCAGTGCTTCAACAGAATCAACAACACCAAAATATTTCAGTATAGCCACCCCATTTTAGCGCACTTTGATGGTTAAATCGAAATCAATCCAGTCATTGCATATAAAATAATTTGCTCAATTAAGAAATCAAATTTCATGCAAATTAAATATATGTATTGGCCCCATCTAATAAAGGTGCAGACCGACTATAAAATCATTTGATTTAAACATTGGTTTTAAAGTTGTTGATTCAAAATCTAAAACATCATTCCTATATAAATGAATGATTTTATAAAATATCATAACATTCTAAGACATAACCAAAACGCCTTTCTAGCAACCCTAAGCTTAATCAAGCAGCAAGAGAAATGATTTTATAAATTATTATGATATTTTGATAAATATATGAAAGGATCTAGGTGTTTTTCATAATCCACACAAGATTATATGAGTAAGTAGGTATGACCAACCCAAGACTTTGATTGAAATAATTTTTAGTAACATTATAAAATAAATGATGTTAAACAAAATAAACGACCAATCATTTGCTGGCCTAAGTGGTAGGCCTACAAATCATTTTTTATATATTTTTTAGTTTTTTTTATAAAGTCGTTAGTCCGTGTACTTAACCTATACACTAAGTTTTACCATTTTTGTTTATATATTTTATTTTTAAACACAGGTATTGACGTCATTTTCCACCTGTGAAAATGACCACAATACCCGTATATTTAAAAATCAAAAAAATATATAAATATGTCCAAAAATGATAAAGCTCAGATTATAGATTAAATACACCAAAATTAACATGCTTATAGAACAAATAAAAAATATTTAAAAAATACGTTAAACAGCTGAACGCAGTTTGGGACCAACTATGGCCAACCATAGGGGAACACCCCTGAACAAAATAAGTGGACTGAGTGTCGATTTAACCATCAACATGGACCAAAATGGGGGCCAACACCGAAATATTTCAGTGTTGTCAACACCGTTTCAGCACTGCCCTTTATCGAAAAAGAAAGTCACATACCATCAACAACCATTTTCATGGGCAAGAACCCTCCTGACAACTGAATAAAGTTGGGATCTACTAGTGCTGCCAGATCAGTTTCAACAAACTGCAGTAGCCAATAATTTCCAATAAGCGTAGCACATTAAGAGTTTCATTTGAGTAACATGCTTGAAAATCAATACCAGGAGGTTAATATTCTTCAGCATGTCAGATGGGCAATGAATGAAAGAAAGACCTGTCTATCATTTGAAAAGCAGTTCCAATAAAACAATTTCAAGTAGTTCATTGACGATGATGGCATGTGAGAATAAAGAATTACAGAAAGTGTGGTACTTAAAGATATGGCAATGCAGAGCAGTTAGATCATACTATCCAGGATTTGAAACTTATGCTGACAAAAATGCGGTAGCCCTTCCAAATGATTCATCTCAATATCATATTGTAATACTATGCAGAATCAGAAGAGTTGTGGATTAATCCCTTTGGAAGTCAATTAATATAGCAAGGGTCTGCATACTTGCATGAATGCATTTCTACAATTGGCCCAAAATTTGCAACTCAGTCCTCACAACCTGTCTGTTAACAAAACAATGGTGCTGCATATATGAATGCCCCTCCTCTTCATACCCTATAATGTGTGGAAGCTTTGTCCATGGAGCCATCCCTTCTAGTAATAAACACCAGACACTAATGTGGAGTCCCATTTTAGGGATAGTGGATTTGGTCGATTACCATCTTCTTGATCTACCCTATCCCAACAATCAATAAGTTGCAGAAGAACAATGGAGCAAGCATAAACGCATTTTAGCCCCCTGTTCCTTTCTCCTTTTGGTTTGTCAATTGAGATGAACAAATAAATAAAGAATAATGATTCAATACATTTTTTATTTTTAAAATATTTTTAAATATAGACCATTTATCATGTTTAACATACCTTGTTTTATCAAGCTACCAAAAATAATTTTCATTAGAAACTTATACTTTGTGTATATATAACTATCAAACTTTTTGAAAAATGTACAGTTTATATAGTGTACAAAAATTTGCAATACATATAATTTTTGGAGTTATAAGTAAATGAACATAAATAAACATGATAAATGGTTTAAAATAAGTTTGCTATATATGTAATTTTTGGAACCATGAGTAAATGCACATAACTAAACATGATAAATTGTGATAAAAAAATAATAAACGCGATACATGATTGAGATTTTAAAAGTAAAAAAGAAGGGCTGCATGGATGTATTGAATCATTACTCATAAATAAATACAGAATTAAGTTATCGTCAATCATTTCCTTGAAACGTAAATTCAACTTTCATAATTTTTTTTACCTCAGGGCAAAGTACATTCACACGAATTCCTTTACGCCTGTAGGGAATAAGTGACCTAGTAAATAAAATAACGCCACCTGGAAAACATAAACAGATGATTACCAAAAAAACTCAACAGAACAAACAGAGAAAAGAAATATCTAAATGAGTCAAAAGGAAAAGAAACCTATGAAAGAGGAATGGATCAAACTGCAAAAAAAATGAAAAAAGTGAATATCATAGAATCATACAAACCTTTGGTGGCAGAATAAATAGGGTCAGCAGACATTGGATAAAGACCCGAGGCAGATCCAAGGTTAATAATTACACCAGGCTTTCCTGTAGCTTGCATACTCCGAATCTGGAAGGCAGTAACTCATCAATAAGAGTTTTATATTTAGTCCACTGTAGCAGAAGATGTAAAATTGAGAAGACATGTTAGACAATGTGTATTGGTAAAATGAGCTTTAGATGTCTTGATGAAGGCCTTTTCTATCTATGACAACCTCGAAGTGTGCTCATGGAAAAAGAAGAATTAGAAGAAAAATAAGACTGACATCGAAAAGATTATTCATTTACTAGAAAAACAGAACTCACATTGAATTTTAAATTTGTTAGATGCAGGAAGACAAGACGTTGGCTAACAAAGGCCTCAATTGATTATACTGCATATGGTGAAATGGAATGGCAAAACATGATTTGATTGCCTAGCCTTATTTAGTTGGGGTATTGTTTACACGATGACAATAACAACAATGGAAGCATGCGAGGCGGGTGATGAGGGATGCTCTACCAACAAAGGACAATCTGATAAGGGGCATCAATGTAGATCAAAGTTGTGTAATGGGCAGCACGTCAAATGCGGAGCTCAATCATCTGTTTGTGTTCTGCAGGTCCATTCAATTGGAAAGGAAGCTCCTAGTTTCAGACAATGTTATCTGGACTCCCAAAAGATCGTTGAAGTGCATTTTAAACCAGATGGCCTGCTCCTATAACGATGAAAATCTGTCTGTTCTTGACCTTCTGCTGGAGAGTCTCGTTTTTGAGGAACCAGATCAGAGCCTGAATTTGATTGATTTTCTAAATGAAGAATGTCCCATTTTGGCTGCAGTTGGCATGCGAATTCTTAACATCAAGCTGCAGGCAGGAAAGTATTTGGCAGCGAAGTTTGAGCATGTTCTTAGAGAAGGCAACCAAGCAGCACATTGTCTAGCAGCCTATATGGCAACTGTTGAATCATCTAGCTTAGTTTGGTGGGGAAACCCACTGCCTCGAATTGTGAATGCTCTGTACATGGATTTTTTGGCTCATCTGGTTAAATGAAACACATCCATTATTAAAAAAAAAAAAAAAAAATGGAAGCATGTCGAAAGGGTAAGATCACATTTATCTGTTTTCTTTAGCCATGCTTGGTGACATGAAGTCTTCTGCTCTTTTCCCTTTTATCCCTTCTCGTTTAATTATTTCCGCTCTCAGCACTCGTTTTGGAAACAGGAATCATTTATAGACATAAGACATTGGTCAAACCAAGGCATCTCTCCTAATTCCTTCATGAATTCTATCGAGGTTTTCTCAATGAAGGATCAGTGAGTTTAGACGTAGAAAAGCCTTCATAAAGCACTTAGTCTGCCACTGGAGCCAACGTAACATACTGCTACCAATTTAGCTAAATAAGAACCCAATTCAACTTGCAAGGTGGAAATTACATAGTAAGCCATAAGGACTCAATTCCTTGCACCTAACATACAGCAAAAAAAATAATAATAAATAAAAATACAGCAAAGATCATTTTTTAAACTAAGAAATTGAATACAAACCGCAACACGTGTACAGTCAATGACTCCAACAAGATTGACATGCACAGTCCGTCTCCATGTACTTTCACCATCAGTTTTGTCATTATGAAATGATACAGGGGTAGCCATTCCAGCACTGTTTACACAGATATCTAGTCCTCCATAGGTCTGCAGGTGTTTCTCAAAAGCAGAAGCAACATCTCCTGCTTAAGCAAACAACATGTTCAGTATCAAACAATAAAATGCCACAGCAAATCATTCAATGTCACAACCAAATACACACATGAAATCTTAACAGCCTGTTGAAAGAAGGAAGAAGGGAAGATGTGCAGAACAGCGAAGGAAGAACTTGTCGCGATGCAACTCTATCGAAATTCTGGAGCTGCTACAGTCATGTACCCTCTTTAGAAATATTGTTTGTCACGAAATAACATCTATGACACACTAAAACATAACACAGCAGCTACTTTATGCAGAAAACTAGAGATTGAATAAAATTTAGGAATGTCTTTTTTATTTGTGGAATTACTACTTCCTACCACTCACTTTCTCTCAAAGATGAGCTAATACCACTAATTAAATGAAAAATCATATAACTGCAGACAAAGATATTGGAATTGTGTGTCTAAGGGTGTGTTTGTTTAGGGTAAAAAAGTGTTAACTAAAACATTTCAATCTAAAACTTTTCACTCTCCATAATTACTCTATTTTTTAATTATTTTTTCACATTTTTCTATACAAACTACCCTACTTTTCAATCATTTCTACACAACTACCCATACAACTAACCTATCTATTTTAACTTTATTCTCTTTACTCCTCATCATTACTCCTATTATATCACATCACTTTCTATTGATTTGACAACTTCTACTCCAAAAACTTTTTATCAAAAGTTTTACCTCCAACCAAACACACCCTAAATAGATATGAATCAGTTCAGAGTGGTATTTAAAACTGCACTTTGCGTCTTGTTGAAGGCAACATGAATATTGTGTGTCAGAATGGATATGAATCAGTTCAGAGTGGTACTTAAAACTGGACTTTGCATCTTGTTGAAGGAAACATGAATAAGGCAACTTCTCTTTTTCAAAAGCCTTCTACAGTTACGGTCTTAAATATGCCCAACTAGTAAACAACAAATCTTGGTTATAATCAATGAAGATGCCTACAAAGAGAACAGGGAATGATGTCCCTTGTTTGGAAATTCAGTTTTTTCTTGGCAGTGAGAAGAAAAGGTAAAGAGTCTAAAGTTGCTAACAATTTCCTGGTTTTCTACTCCACCCAAAAATGTGGCCACATTCCTACCTCCTAGTATCATTGAGTAGCACTACTGGTATTTCCCCTTGTGTATCATATCTATGGATTTCCTGAATTTCTCACACTTAAAATTTATTTAAGTAGTTGCATTACTAATCAAAAGAAACATATTGCTGCTCATTTCCATTACGATGCAAGCATCAACCAGATTAACATATTGCTGCTCATTACTGTTACAATACAGGCATCAACCAGATTTTAAAGCAGGAAATGTTCTATGGGGTAATCTGTTGTTTCCACATAACAGAGTTGGGGTATTTTAGGTTTACTCACACAAACAGGCACTAGGTATCAGAATAAGTACAAGTTTCTGGCAGCAGGTATCAGAACAAGCAATATAATAGACAAGAAATATTGAGCCAAAAAGAATTTTAGAAAAACGAAAAGGAAGTGAACTAACTTTTATTGGTAACATCACACAGAATAAACTGAGAAGATGGAAACTTTATGCCTGAATGGAACTTTGCATTTTCCCTTCCAACAAGTGAAACAACCTCTTTCCCTCTTTCTTCAGATACGTCAGCAATAGTCACAAAAACTCCTTTCTTTGCTAGGGCCAAACAAAGTGCTCTACCTGCGTAAAAAACAATACAATGAAGTTCAAGTCCAACAAAAACTGCAAGACTTTGATAACTTGTAGCAGAAGAAATGATTAGTCAGTCTTAAATTCGATTTTTTATCAAGCACCAAGTGAACATGGTGCTAAGCTGCTGCTATTGTAGTTTAACTTTTCAACGGCATTAAGTGAATGAATAAGTGCTTGTTGCGGAGCTAGAGAGCCTGACCACGTGAAAACATCTAAGAACCTTTGGCATAAAAATAATCAAAAAGATTATGGAGTTTATGGCCAGTTTGGATGGAATCCATTTAAAAAATTATAACCGTTAGTAACAACGGCAACACCAATCAAAAAAAAAAAAAACCACCATTTCGACCAAAAACATGTTATTGCATAATTTTGTCTTCTATAGAACAGAACAAAAACAACACTGCACAAGTAATAATACCTACCAACAATTTCCAGTACAAAAAATTACCACCTTTGATCCTATATGAGAGAAATACAATTCAATTCAACAGATAAAAATGCGTTCTGGCAATCAATTCAAAGCAAAGTCCAACACAACAAGCTGGCCTGCATCCGCAACCCTAAGATGTCAAGCCAGCCCGTGCCACGTGAATGGTTGTGACACAAAACAACTAAGAAGCTAATATGGTATGACATCTCCACGCTCTCGTTACATAATTCACAAAGATATCCCACTCAAAAAAGAATCCTGCAGCAACTTCGGAGGCGAATTAAAAATACAGATTTTTACGAATTCTCGTTCTCTGGAAAACACTAAAGTCGGAAATATGAATTTCATGCGAGGTGAATCGAATTGCTATTTATTTACCGATTCCGGAAGCTCCCCCTGTGACGAGAGCTGATAATCCTGCTTTAAGTTGCATCTCTCTCTCTCGATCGATCGATCGATCCTGCGGTGTTACTTAGTTTTGTGAAATGAAGAAGTTCGACTCTAGCGAGCCACCGTCTTCGGTTGAGGCGAGAAGAGGGCCAGCTGAAGATTTTATTGAGGACAACCGTTGCGTGCGTGAAAGAGCCTGCTTTTTAAAAAATACAGTCCTTTTCATGTGTTCGGATTGAAATAAAACTTTTCACCGGCAACTTTTTAACCTAAAATCTTTTATTTTCTACTGTTATTCTATCTCATAATTATTTTTTCATATTTTTCAATATAAAGTCCTCTACTTTTCAATCATTTACACACAGCTACTCATATATATAATCAATCTATTTTATCTTTATTTTATTTATTCTTTATCATTATCTCTATCATATCACATCATTTTCTCTCATTTTGAAAATTTTTATATTAAAAATTATTCATCCAAAGTTTTCTCACTTACCAAACATATCTAAAAGAAATAGGCTCTCTTGAAAATTAATTTTTTTAGAAAACAAAAAGAGAAAATCTACTCTTTTCAATTAAAAGATAAATTACTGGCTTTTCAACAATTTTATGTAAGAATGAAAAGAATATTAGGAAATTGCTTACCTTTAGTGTGTGTTTAGAAATTGATAAAACTTTTGGATGAAATTTTTTTTATGTAAAAGCTTTTGAATTTAAAAAAATAATAATATGATATGATATGGGTAATTATGAGAAGTAAATAGAAAAAAGTTAAAATAAATAGTTTAATTGTATAAAAATAATTAAAAAATATAATAATTATATAGAAATGTGTAAAAAATAATTTAAAAATAAAGTAGTTATAGAAAGTGAAAAATTTTAAATTAAAAAATTTTAGCTTTTATTCGATAGGATAAAGAGATTTAATTATTGCAGTGTACATAAAATAAAAAAGAATAAGAGACAGAATTTTTCTTTTTCGTTTTTTAAACTTGTTTGTTCTTTCCTACTACTTCATTTCTGAATTTCATTTATTGTCATATATATATATATATATGTATATATATTCATTCATTCATTTTTGGTCAATGTCATTCTTCCGAAAACTCTATTTACATCATTCCGGGAAATTTGTTTCAATCTTCCTATTTGACGTTCTCATTGGAAATCATGTAAAAATAATTTGTATTTAATATAGTCATTTGTGCAAGTATTTTACAAATAAGAAATATCTAACCATTGTACAAATCTTATATTAATTATCTATAACTTAAAGCAAATACATTAATGGCATGACATGATGGAGAAGAATACCGTTATTGAGAGTGAAAGACATTGAGCATGGTAGCAAAAGCCATCAAGCATTCTAAAGTATGTTTTATAAGCCAAGACGCTAAGATGTTAGGTAGTTAGCCTTTCGATGTAAAGGAAGTAAAAGATGGAATGCAAGAATTAAGAAATCTCATTGGATTAAGACGTTAGGCCTGTTGCTATTCGCATTATTGAATAGAGTGAAATAACTACTTAATTTGTAACTAGTAGTTGTTTACCGGCCAAAGGTTGAGGGAAATAGATCTTCTTGAATGAAGTCATCGCGCTTTTACCATGGTTTATGAAAGATTGAATTAGATGCCTTTAGCTACCAATAAATAATAAATATAACCAAAACTGAGAACTCAAAACTCATGAGCAGCAGATTCTTCAACTACCCATCAAACAGCAAGAAAAGGCTTATCAAAAATAGTTAAATCTGATAGGATGCATCCTATAAAATAGATTCTAGACAGAAGACATCTCTCAATAAAAGGAAACCTGCATGCTACTAAGGGTGTACTTGAAAAGTGATAAAACTTTTGGATAAAAAGTTTCCGGTATAAAAGTTTTTTATTGAAAAAAATAATATAACATGACAGGAGTAATGATAAGGAGTAAAGAAAATAAATTTAAAATAGATAGGTTAATCGTGTAGATATTCATGTAAAAATGATTGAAAAGTAAAATAGTTGCATAAGAAGATGCGAAAAATGATTAAAAATATGATAGTTATGAAGAGTAAAAAGTTTTAACTTAATATTTTTTATTGATTGTCAAACACACCCTAAGACTATGACTAATTTCTACCTTGGCTAGGTTAATGATGGATTAACAATTCGAAGACACGGCGAACAACTAAGATATTTTTTTGTTGTTGCCAAATACACCTTTAGTCAGTGGCGGATTCAAGACCTTGGATGAGAGGGCGCAATTGGAAATGAGGGGAATTATATTATTATTTGAGAGGATATAATCATGGTAAAATGAACAATGTTTTCAACATATTTTTAACGGGGGGTGACCGAAAGCACCGAGGTGCATTCAGCTTCAATGCACCTAGGAGCATTTCACCAATTTATTTTTATTTTTTTAAAATTTTTTGTACAATTGTTAATCTAACTATATTTAACATGTGTATCAATTTTTACCATTTTTGGAGATTTTTACATTTTTATTTTTTATTTTTTAAAATCAGTGGCATTTTCGTAATTCATAAATTACAAAAAGACCACTAATTTATAAAATCAAAAACAAATATCTAAAAAAATCTAAAAATGGTAAAAAAAATTATTATATATGTTAAATACACCCAGATTAATAATTGTATAACAAAAATTTCAAAAATAGATTTTCGCACCTAGGTGCGCTATCTCACATCCCTATTTTATAAAATCTGAAGTAGTTTATACTAATTAACAACATTTCAGTGGGGTAACTGCTCACACTGAACTCAAGTAGATCCGCCCATGTCCTTAGTTAAAAGATAAAACTATGGGCTTTTTAGTAATAAAAATTAAAAGCAGTAATTGTGGATTTAGATTGCAAGATCTGGACCGCCTGTAGTGAGATCTACCTATATACAAAATATTACGAATTTATAATTTCCAATAAATAATTTTAAATTTTTAAAATTCATCGATATTAGTCGACTTTGAATTTATAATGACTTCGATAACTTTACATTTTTTCAAATTTAATAGAAATGTAGTTTATACTAATTTACAACATTTCAGTGGGGTAACTGCTCACACTGAACTCATGTAGATCCGCCCATGTCCTTAGTTAAAAGACAAAACTATGGGCTTTTTAGTAATAAAAATTAAAAACAGTAATTTTGGATATAGATTGCAAGATCTGGACCGTCTGTAGTGAGATCTACCTATATAGTATATACAAAATATTATGAATTTACAATTTCCAATAAATAATTTTTAATTTTTAAAATTCATCGATATTAGTCGACTTTGAATTTATAATGACATCGATAAATTTACATTTTTTTCAAATTCAATAGAAATTCATATTTATTGCATAAAGACACTGTGCCCGCTTTTCGCAGTACAGCTTTTCCGGGTTGCATTGGGAGGATTGAATGGGACGTAGAAAATGGAATTAAAATGAATGGTGTGTACTGGGAAAGAAGAGATATATTGTAGATGTACCAAGTAGTGAATGGGAAATCTCATTGCATACGTATCTTACCCTTGCTATTGCCCTAAAACACCCCTGTTGCCTGTTTAGGACTCGGATGAGAAAACGATTTGAGATGACAAAAGTATTATTTTATATTTAAAATGAAAAAATTGTATAATAATGGGAAAAAGTTTTGTAAAAATGAGGAAATATGTTTTTAAATAAAAAATATTTTTTAAGAAAATGATTAATTTGATCTCATTCTCATCTCATCCAAGTCGTGAATAAGAGCCAAGCAAATGGCATTAGAGGTAGGGGTGGGAATCGGGGCGGATCGGGACAGGTCAGGGTTTGCCCAACCCTAATTCTACGTTTCAAAAATCTTATTTGACCCTTATTTTTATACCGGGTCGGGACAAGGTCGGTTTGACCCTTACTTTTTTCTACTAGGTCTCGGGACAAAATTCAGGTCGGTATCGGACCAGTTTCGGGATAGCGGGGTCGGGTAAAAAATAAGGGTCAAATAAGATAATTTTCAGAATTTATATACCTATCAAACATAAATATACATCTATACTAAATTTAAATATTATATATTTTAATATTTCACTAATTATTAAAAAACACATAATTAAGAAAACAAAACATTTGAAAATATAGTATACATTTATTAAAATAGGTTAATATACAATTACACGTAAGGGTTATATATGTACAAATTTTTTTTTATTGATTCTTATATTGCTTTTTGAATAAATTAATTTTTCTATTGTTGATTATAAAAAAGTGAGAAATTTGAAAGAAAATAATAATAATATTTAAATATAAGCTTATAATTTTTAATAAATTAGTATATGCGGGGCGGGTCGGACTCTTCGGGTCGGTACGTGGTCGACCCACCCCCAACCCTATTTTCAAAATCGGATCAAAATTTCTGACCCATCCCTATATCGGGTCAAAAATATATTGGTTTTACCCGGCCAAAAACGGGTCGGGTCAAAGCCGGGTCACGGGTCGACCCGCCCCAATTCCCACCCCTAATCAGAGGGCTGTATATGATGGAATCGGGATTAAGAGATTTTAATACGAGAAAAAAGTAACATTGAAATGTAAAAAGTAAGATAATGACGTTGCGCGCGTAGTCACGGATGATTGTTGTCATACGGCCGGTTCGTGTTCAAATTTCGCCAGCGGCATTTCGTCGTCTACTGCATGTTGGTGGATCTTTATCTCTATGTTTATAGATGAGAACGTGTATTCTCCCTCTCTGGTTTCTCTTGAGACAGGTAGATCATATTTTTCATCTTTAATTTATATATGAGAGCTTCTGTGTAATTTCTTGTGAGATAGATAAAATATGTTGTCTCTATGTTGAATGAGCTTGATATGTAATATAAAAGATATCACGATGTACACATACAATACCAATAAAAAAAATTAAGAAGCTAAATTAAAAATTAAAAACTTTTTGAAAATGAAAAATACATCTTATTCTTATCCTATTCCATGTTATCCCCTCGTATCATTCCCAATATGCCTCACAGTGAATTGGACGGTTGGCAATTTTATTTCTTTTGGCGTTATGCATAACCCAATCTGCACAACATCTGATTATATGCCCCATGATTTGATGCTAACGACAATCCATAAATAGCATCGATGACACCAAAAGGGTATATGCCTGGAGGAAGCTCCATCATAAAAGCCAATCGAAGCCGATATTTCCAACCGTCCCAGTAACTAGCGAGGAATGAGGAATTGGCCCATTAACGACATTCACCGAGAAACAAAAACAAAATTCCACGGCTTCTGGGCTTAGTTGTCAAACCCATTTACTACGTAAGCAGGCCTGTATTTATAAACAGATTCGCCACTGGCTTTGACCAGCCCATTCATTGCAAGCTTGAAAACTACTTATAGGGTCCATTTGTAATAGGCAGGAAAAAAGTGAAACATTTTTGCTGTTTTCTACGTATACATTTTAATTACTTAATTATCTTATTTTTTTATTATCATATTTACATTTTAATCATTTTTCACATATTTCTGTGCAACTACTTTACTTCATTCTTTTACTCTTATAGTTTTTTTTTTTGAAGGATTTTTACTCTTATAGTTCTCGTTATTATAATACATCATTTTCTGACTTTATAAGAGTTGTTCTCATTTACTTCTGTATCTTAATAGATACGGACGTGATAATTAAAAAGGAATGATTAAATATCTAGTTTAAAGAGGTTATAAGTTCGAAAGGGGAAATTCCGATGCTACTAATTAATAAGTGGACCGCTGTAAAATTTAGAAAGTGGCATATTTGACCGAGTGTTTTGTTAGCTTCATCGATCAATGAACACGTGCTACATGCTTGGAACCACTGGCTGAGCATTGTAACGTTGCTAAAGCGTCCCACTGCAGTCGACGTAGCTTACCTTTTTCATTTTTCAGGACGTGTGTTTTTGAGTTTTGATGTCCAAATACAGAATCGGAGGTATATGTGGAAGTTCCGGCTATGAAACTGAAGAGACTAGAGAGGCGTCCGAAGGGGGTTTTATTTTCCTGCGTGCCCGCGCGTAACTCGTTTTGATCTGGGTCCAGTCAATGCCGACAAAATAAAAACTGCCTTCCTAAAATATCAGCAGTGATCGAGATGAGGTCCCGATGATTCTCATTTTCATGCATGCAAATGGCATTCGAGCGGAATGTTCTTAAGTCATCCGAGTCCCACTAATAACAATTTCCATTTTAACTAATCCACCGTAGGCAGAACGTCAGAACCACTATGTGGAAATAGCACTGCCGAGCAGTGGTGGCCACTTAGATAGCTGACTTTCAAGCGTCTGAGCATGTGATCATATGTGTAATACATAATTAAACAATGATTAATATGAAGAATCAAGTCATTTGTGTGGCTTTATGTTTGTGATAACGAAACGAATCAAAGTTTCTTTTTTCTTTTTTGATGGAACGAATCAAAGTTAGATGGCCCATCATATAAAATTTTCTCAATTGCTTACGCATTAATGACATCTGACGACCACAAAGTCGGGAAGGTGTCACGGAGATCACAGTTCTACGTGCATGCATTTGCCCTCTCGGCGCAAAACGCCGTGCGAAATGGACAACTGGCGCCGTGGATTTCGGGATGGATGTCAGCCAATGCTCCTGCCCGCTGTTACACGATGTTCGGGCAACTGATATATCCCCAAAAATCGTAAGACAACTTGCATCTAACCGTCCAGATAGATTAACCTGCCATGTTCAACTAATATCCCAAAAATAACATTAGTTGAGGAATACCGGCCTCCGATTCACTTATATGATTTGCTTTTAACAGGATTAGTGGAAATTCTGGTTCGCTGTTCGGCCCACTTTTCAGCCGGACATGCGTAACTTGTTGTCGATAAAACATCTGAACCGACACACAGAATTCGGCTTCACGAATACAACTTGGGCACATGCTTTTTACCCGGTCATCTAATTCTGCACCCGCGTTTTATCCATTACACATCCAGACCATTTTAATTTTTTTTTTTTTTTCAAAAAAAAAAAGTTGCCCCCCTCGGGGAAGGCGTCCCCGTCTTTCAGGCTTAAGGTCAAAGGCACCCTAGGTGGCAGGACGTGAAAGGGCAGAGTGGGCTCCACGCGCTAAGCATAAGCATCCGACGACACCAATAACTATCCAGCAATTCAATCATCAAAAAAGTCTCTTTCATGATCCGGCGGGCCGTTTTCTCCCTGTGTCGCCGAGATGACTCGGTCCAACCCTAGGCAGCAGAGAAAGCGAGAAACGTAACCTCAAGCGCTGGACGCAGTCGATCCCTGGATGACGAGTGACGACGTGGCACACGCACTTGATTGCAAACGTCGTTGGATGTTTTAGAACACTTGCCGGGCTTCATTTTGCTGAGCTTTAAACTATTTTTTTTAAAAGTTATGTAGCAGTATAAATTTCATCCTGTATAGCCAAATGACTATTTTAATTTATTGGGAAATTTTCAAAAGCGAGTACCGTCTCCCGCGAGCGGAGCCAAACGGATCCTGATCGCCTGAGGCATGAACTAGGTTCGAAGTTGGCACGTGGGACGGATTTTTCTATCGGGCGCCTGAAGATGGAAAATGAAAGTATGACTATTTCCCTTTTCTGGGGCAACTAGAATGGATAAAATAAAGCAGATTTTGTATCTTTTGGATTCTAGAGCGGCAAACAAAGTGCGTAGAATATTATATATATATATATAGATAATTTTAAAAAAACTGTAGGATTGAATATCAACTAATAATCTCTCGCGACAGCGCCAAGCACAAGCACCAATCAGACCAAACATAGATGGCCCGTAGACAAGCTTGCACCAATTGGCGGATGCAAACGAGCCATCGATCGGTTGTGTCTGCTGGCTGTGTCCAAGGGGCCGCGGACAAAGAATCACCAAGCAGCTTCAAGGCCACCCACCTCCTGAACAATACTGTTACTATTAGTAGTACTAATACGAAATCTCAAGATTCACACGGATCACATACGGTGATCTACGATTTTAGGAGTTTGTTTGGAAATCAATAAAACTTTCCATGGAAAGTTTTGGAGAATAAAAATTATAAAATGATACAGCATGATAGAGGTAATATTGAAGAGTAAAGAGGATAAAGTTAAATAAATATGTTAGTTATTAAATAGTTGTGTATACATGATTTAAAAGTAGAGTAGTTGTATAAGAAAATATTAAAAAATAAGATAGTTATGGAAAGTGAAAAGTTTTAGACTAACAAATTTTAATTTTATGGTTTTATACATTGTCAAACACACCTTTAGATTTCAACTGGCTTGATTCCATTAACGTGTCTCACTATGTAAGGGATGCAGATTAGGATAGTATTAACACTATTGTATATTGACCTTGCGCGGTAATAAAGAATAAGTTACACTAGTTAGCATGTACATCATAATATATGGAAGATGAAATATTTTAATGTTAATTAGTGTTGTCTGTTATCCAATAGACATGATTGCGGGCATGTAATAGTATCATCGTTGTTTTAATTCATGTCCCTGTATAAACATGACAATAAGTCACGCAGATAGAGAACATTGATCCTAAACTGCCCATGCCTAAACAAGTTGTTGTGTGATCCTAAAATTAGTGCTATGGGATGTAATTTTTTGTTCTCAAAAAAAATTTTCATATCTGAAAAATAACAATCAATTTTTTGCATTTTCCATGCAACTTCTCAAAGACAAAACAACACTACTACATTCTAAACAAATGCAACTCACTCATCTATTGACTAAACACAGTGTGTTGTCTTTGACTTTGCTTACCAATTTCGACTTTTTTCTAGCCCGTTATATCTAGTAATTTATATATAACTTCCAAGGTAATGATCATAAAAAATAAGTAACATGGGATTGCTTTTTATATTTTAATTTTTAAAAAAAATTGTACCTTTTACATTATCCTTCTAGATGCATATTATGATGCCAAAAACTCATTTTGAATGAAGACTTATATATATTCACATCTTTCTAATCATTTCTTGATAACTTTTATACAATTAATGTATACATTTCAACTTCATTATCTTTACTCTTCATCATTATCTTTATCATATTATATAATTTTATTCCTTTTTTAAAAAATTTACGATAATTTTTTTTTCAAAAGTTCTATGCATTCACAACCACACTTCTCAAAATTTATCATATCTTAATATTTTTCACTTTCACGGTCAACCGATATTAAATCTTCATATATAATTTTTTAATTAAAGTAAATTTTGACATCATAAATAATAATGCCTATAAAAGAATATTATAACACGTTGAAAAATAAAAAAGTATTCTAAATATAATAAACAACAGTACCGGTTGCAAGGACCGTATATGATCATTGCCTTCACTGTTTTAAGCATATAAAACTATCAAGTCCATCAATGAATAATAATTTTTATGTCACATGATAATTTTTTCAATAAATATGCAATTCTTACAACGTTGATTACAACATTTTGTACAAAACAAAAGCTTTTATTTTGGAATTTACAATTTGCGGGCAACCTAAAAATATATATTTTATAAATACAAGGGCCCTACTTAGATTTTTATTTTTGAATTTGTTTGAGATTTTTTGTTTGAATTTATGAAAATGGATTAAATAGACAAGATCACCCATTTTCGGAAATCACATGCCTATGTTTTATTTAAAAGAATATCGAATAAATTTGAAAAAATGATGAAATTTTATGGGAGCAAACATTTAGATAAATCCCACGTATATATAAATTTTTTTAAATAAAAATATATTTTTAGAGTCGCACGTAAATGGCACAGTCTATGGGCATCCACATAAAAAAATGACCCATTATGTACTATTAGAGGTATAAAGAGATACAAGGGATATAAATAACAAGGTATTGATTAAATCAAAAACTAATTTTACTACAAGAAAAGACAACTTCTGCAGATAAATATTTGTTACATATAGTAAGAAAATAGTTACATATACACAAAAGCAACAAATTTATATTACTATGTTGCTACATTTGTCTCGTGGCAACAAAAAAAATTAGAAAAAACTGCTGAACATAATTGTTATATGCAAAGATTTCTCATCTGTTGCATTATTATAGTTATATACAGGAAAATATTATTTCTTGTAATGTTGTATATAGCACAATGTTGATTGAACCGAACCGGTGATTGAACCGGTAAAGGAACTGGTCTGGTTCGAACCGGTTCGACCGGTTAATCAAACTGGTTTGAACCGATGACATCAGCATGACATATTTATGACGTCATAAATATTAATTTTTTAAAATTTTAAATAAATATATTAATAAAATTATATTTTTATAAATCCTAAATATATCTGTTAAATTTCAAGAACAAAAATATAAGTATAAAACATGTAGGAAAAAATTAATAGCAAGTTTTAAAAAATCTTTAGTTATAAATTTTAGAAAAATTAACTACATTAACCAACCGTAAAGACTTAAATTATAATATGCTACGACCGTTGTTGTTTGGTTGTTAGTTCTTAAATTCTTCCTGTTTATACTTTATCTCAGTACTTTAATGAATTGTTATAAATATACCTGAAAAAATAAGAAATAAAACAAATTAGCTACTTGTGAGACGGCGGCGAGCTGCAAGCAGCGACCGGTGACGGCGAACGGCTACGCTGAAGAAAAGATCTTTAGTTCTTAATTGATATTTTAAGAATTATTAATCCTAGATATAATTTAGATAAAAATTAAAAATAAATTTTATTCTTTAATATGTAAAACCTTACCAAATGAATTACATATAAAATTAAATGATATTTATACATGTATATTATTATATATTTATTTTAAGAATATATTTTATTTAAATAAAATATTATTTAATTAAATTAAATTTTTATAATATATTTATTTTGAGAATATATTTTTATGAAAAACAACGCGACCAATTTTTTGAGGATATTAATTGTAGATACGATTTGAATAAAAATTGTAAAATAAATTTTAGTTCACGATATCTAACATCTTGCGAATGAACTAACTAATTGATTTAAATAAATGATATATTTATCATTATATTATATTATTTTAATTTTTATATTTTTATGAAATCTGTCTCAATTGATATTTTGAAAATAAATTAATCTTAGATATGATTTGAATAAAAATTATTCAATATCTTACCAAATGAATTAGATAATTGATTTACATAAAATTTTGTTAAGTAAAAAAACATTTATATTTCTTTATAAGTTTTTTTTTGAAACCCATCTAACTAATATAATGTGGATAATTAATTTTTCATACAATTTTCAAAATAAATTTTATTCTTCATAAAAAAATAAATTTTATTTATGGCATAATATCTTGCCAATTTATTTTTTATTGTTTAAATTACTATTTAGTTTAATTATAGGATATTTTCGTTGATATTGAATGAGTAACATTTAAGAAAATTTTAATCTATCTAAAACAAATCAAAATTTATGAAGATAACGTCAACGACTTATATAGTTATATCCAAACACTCTGAAGTGAAATCACCGTGATATTTTTAAATTCGTGTTTGGATATTTGAAAAGACAACTTGAGGACGGCGCTGAACGCAACAACGGCACAGAAGGAGATGATGGGGCGCAGACTCGGCAGGACAACGCGGAGGGTGCTGCGCGTGAGAGCGCGGTGGGCGGGGACGTGATGAGGACGGAGCAGACGGCAGGAGCTGCGGGTGGCGAGCGATGACAGCACAGGGATTCGGGGAGGAAGGCGCGGCGGACAGGGACGCGACAAGGACGACGCGGATGATGGGAGCTGTGGGCAATGGGTGCTGCGGGCGGCGGGTGCTGCAAGGGCCGATGAGCAGTGTCGTTGATGGCGGGCGCTGCTGTGAGGAGACGATGCCAGCGGATTTCAGAAATGGCGAAACACGAAGGGGAGGGGGATACCAGCGGGAGGGTTTTCGTTTCGTTTTTTTTTTTGGTTTTTTAAATCGTCCGATCGGTCGAACCCAGTTAGACCGCATATCCCGGTTCGACCGCTGGTTCGACGATTCGGACGGTTTCTTATAAATGAACCGAACCGGGCATTATCGAACCGGAAACTGGACCGGTTGCCAGTCCGACCGGTCGAACCGGCCGGTCCGGTCCGGTTCTGATAACACTGATATAGCAAATAACATTTTGGTGCATAAGAATTTTTTGCAACTCTTTTGTAGTGTTTACACGGAAATGGTTACTTGGACGCCGGGGGTTTAGTTTGAAAGAAAACTTGCATTTAGAATGGTTACAGTGATTTTAAGCAAATTTTTGTTTGACTTTATTAATTTGTCAATTGCCATGAGTGAAGGGTTTGTGTATTGGGATGAGTAAAATTGTAATGGCAGTGGAAAAGATAGCACTTTGAATTGAAAAGGTAAAGTTGTTATACATTGAAAAATGGAAAAGGTTTTTAAGATGATTTTATTTTTTGTGAAAAACCTTCCATTTTCTCTTCAACTCTCCTCTAACATGCCTTAAATCAATAGTGTCAGTCAATCCCATTGATCCCGACTATGCCAATTGGAAATAATTAAAATTATTTTATTTTCCTCTGCTGAAAAACCCATTTTTAGTTTTTTTTAAAATAAAAAGTTGAACCCACTTAGAACGTTTGTCATATTAAATTACGTTTTATTTTTTATTTTAAAGTAACAATGAGCATGAATACACGCGTTACGAGCATATCCGTGCAGAAACCGAATTTTATACTTTTGGATATATGTATAAAATATTGTTCTAAATGTATTTAATTTATATACCGAATTCTATAATTTAATTCACCCAAGGAGTTCGAATTCATAGACGCATATGCACAAAGCCCCAGTACACAATCATGTTTTAAGTATTTTTCTTAAATTTTTTATTTTTTTATTTTTATATGAATTTAGATATACTTAGTTCTTATATCAAAATTTATCTTTTTATTTTTATGTATATTTTTAATTTTAAATATCAATATTTTTCATCCATTTAACCTTAAATCTCAACCTCTTTGAATTTGGCTTAACTGAAATAGTTGTGAATATTCGAGAAAATCTTCTCTCTTTTTTTTGAAATAAAAAATCTTCTTGGGTATGATTTGTCGTAAACTGTGAAACAAATCACCGGTGAATATAAATTCCATGAAATCTCTTTATTTTTCAGCTGCAAACAAATCTTTTGATGATTTTTTTTTTTGAATTCAATCTTTTGATGATTCTTGAAAAGACCTTAATAAAATGGAATGTAACATGAATTTCATCTAATTAACCTGTCGGTCACTGTGTAAGAAAAATTTGGGTGTATTTGTTTTGCTTTAAAACTAAAATTTTCACATTTTACAACTATACTTTTTTAATTATTTTTCACATTTTTCTATATAATTATCATATTTTTCAATCATTTCTACACAAATATCCCTAAACTAACCTATCTATTTTAACTTTATTCCTGTTACTCCTTATTTTTACCCTTATTATATTATATCATTTTCTTTCATTTCAAAAATTTTTACATTAAAAATTTTTTATCCAAAAGTTTTATAACTCACTAAACACACCTTTTAAATGTTGTGTATATTTGGACTAAGGTACAATTAGTCTTCAAAAATAAAAAGTAACAATAAATCTCGTATTTCATTGGAAAAATATCTATGAATTTAATCTTAAATTGTTGTTTTCAACATGAAAAAAAATCATGAATTGAAGGTATATTTTGGGATGAGGATTTACTGCGGGATTGGGGAAGGAGAATAAAATAGATATAATAGAGATAAAGTAAAAATAAAAATAAATAAAGTATATGTATAAAAAGACATTGGGCGTGTTTGTTTATACATAAACCTTTTGTGTTTAAAATTATCGCTCTCCGTAATTTTTCTATTTTTATTCTTATATAACCGCCATACTTTCAATAATTTTTACACAATTATTCATACAACTAATTTAACTCTTTTAACTTTATTTTCCGTGCTTCTTATCATTATTTTATTTAATACCAAAATTTTCACTTCCCAAACACACACATAATAAGATAACTGAAAAATATAAAAAATAATTAGAATATAAAAATAAGAATAAAAAAGCATAATTAAGCCATAATTTTTGCGTTTCTCATTCTTCATTCATCATTTCCATGCTTCTTATCTCAACATTCTTCTCATCCCCGGAGGACCGTCAGTCTTAGATTGTTGTTTTTAACATGAATTTCTTCGTTGTGAAACCAAAGAGTGTGAACGTGAATTTCATCATACGGATCCATGCCATGTACGTTCCACAACATTGGTCATTTTCGATGAAACCCATTATCGTTTTAATTTGCAAGCATTAACGAGGCCGCAGGACGGCACGAGGCGGGAAATTATGCTCACGCGGAAATTCACGTGGCCGTATAATGATTGGGACGCAGGGAACTTTCTTCGAATTATCCACTTGTTGCAGAAAACTATCGTAATCAACCGCCTCGATCTACACGAATGGGCCCACTCGCGACAACTTGGAAACACCAGACACAACCGAAGAAAGTGAAGTTTGCAAATTCGACCCGCGGACGCTTGCAATGATCGAAGAAATAACTTCTCAATCGCCAACGAAATTTCAACATAAAAAATACTCACCCTTCCCCGAGTCTCGATGCCGAACAAATGCTTTGATTGCTCTGATCCGATCCAAGATCTACGTCCCAGCACCGGCGGCTTTGTAATGACCGTCACATCGTGTGGCTGTCCACACTCTCTGAATTAGCGGACAGCACGAAAATGTGAAATTTCCGCCCGGCTGCAGCCACGAAACGACGTGGAGAGGTGGAGTCGGCCGACCTCCAGCTTCACAGCGGTTCAGGGGCGGTCTTTTCGTGCAAGAAATTACGTTGCGCGGACTGCGCGTTTCTAACAGTTTTCGACGCGTCCTGGATGATCAGTAACAATTACGTCTCCTTGGAATATGGTCTCCGTTCACATGTTGTGCCCATTCCATTTAAATGATCTAACTGACGCAACGGGCTATCCACGTTGCTGGAATGAGCTACTTGTTTTTTTCGTTTGCTGGACCCACATTTCTGGGTGTCCCCCGTATCCGTGAATACAATATTTATAGAATCTCCAGCCATTCCAAGATGCTGTGTGTATCAACTTGTCGCTGAATTGGAGTAGAGGAAGGGAGGAGACTAGAGTGGCTTGCTCAGCGAAAGATTTCAAGGCCAAAGCGCATGTTGGCTCAGGGTCTCGGGGAGAACTAAAAACGGAAGAGAGGCGGGCCCGATCGCTCCGCTAAAATCCAGCTCAAGTTCGGTGCGTTGCGGACACGTCAGCTTTTGAAAAGGAGGAAAGGTTGTGGACAGCCAAGCCGACCTCTTCCACCCCTCTCCTAAATCAAAAATCCGATTTCTTGCGCCGGGATTCACGTCGCCAGCTGCCATAGCTTCTTTCTTTTCCCTCATCTCTCTGTTGCAGCCTCTGTGCGAATCCTCTTAATCCCTTGAGCGGGGAATCTGGAGCTTGGTCTTCTTCAGTGTCTCTTTCTATTCGTTTCATCTGCCTTTCCGGCTCTTCGAATCTCGGAAAGCATCGCACTTGAATAGTTTTCTTTTGGCGCAGATTTAGCTGAAGCCACCTAATTAAGAGGTATGGATCGCTATTGATGTTTCGGAGTTTTTGTCGTTTCAATTTCAATCTCCGTCAGTCCTCTCTGTTTCCGATTTCCGCTTTTGTATACGTTTTTTTTAAAAAAAACAAATTAGATGAAGAAACCGCGCCAGTTGAATTTCTGTGTGTTGATGCATTCCTAGCAACCATCTTTCCTTGAAGTGGCCTTCTTTTTTTCTTGACTGCTGGGATTAAAGGAATGGACGCCGGATGGATTTTTATTGGCTGTTGTTTGGATGACTTGCAGGTGGAGATTGGGTACAGTCGCTTGAATTGCCGCCCGCTCTCTGGGTCGCAATCTCTGAATACTTTCCGCGGTGGTTGGGCTGTGAAAAGAAAGCTTGTTTTGCCTTAGATTTAGTCGGGGTTGGTCACCTAGCAGAAGGTTAAGCGAGCGGCTGAATAAGGAGCATCTTATTGGTACCGAGGTAAACGATGAGCACGAGGAACGAGTGTATGGTTCCTCTAGCTGTGCTGCTCAGGCGCGAACTTACAAGCGAGAAGATCGAGAACCCAGATATCCTGCATGGGCAGGCCAGCGAGAGCAAGAAAGGCGAGGATTTTACCTTGTTGAAGATGGAATGCCAGAGGGTACCCGGAGATGGAAACACCACCTTCTCAGTTTTTGGGGTACGTTGGTTTCTTTTGGGGAACCCGTTATGATTTTGCTCCTAAATTGGAACCTTCGTCTGTCATTTCTATTTGGGGAAGTTGTAGGTGCATTTTCTTGTGATCATGCTTTTCAATCTTTTTTGCTGTTTTGTGATGCTAATATTTATACAAATGTGAATATACAGCTGATCCCAGTGGAAAGTGGCATAAATTGAGGATTTTCTTTGGAATTCCTTATGAGCGATTAGAGAAGAAACTTCGGTTGAATTTCTTTGAAAGCAATGGTGGCATAGTTACAATTTGGAACTGTTTGGAATATATGATGCTACGGTGGCTGAATGACTAAGGCTCCATTTGGCTGGGCTTAATTTGGGTAGAAGTTTAATGCACAGCCCATTTTAAAGAAGCCACGAATCCTAGCTTCACGCAAAAGCTCTGTGGCTTTTATGCACAAAAATCAGCAGAAACGGACTTCCTAAAAATTTATCCAAACACAAATACAAGCTGTTCGAGATAAACAAGCATGACACTTTTTGCCTACCACGCAGCTAAACAGGCCCTAAAATAAATCCAACGTTCTAAATGGTCTTTGGGCATTTTACTACTGGTTTGAGTCTGTAATGGTAGGCCTGGCTCTCATTTTGAATTTTGTACAGAAAAAACTGCAAGTTGGTTATGTCTAGCCTATTGTATGTCCAATTCAGTTGAAATAAAAAATGTCTAATGACACTGAGTCTGTGTTACTGGTTTCGAATTAATGCAGCTTCCCATCACCATTACAATTCCACGATATTGTACTTCACAGACAATCAACCACTTATGCGTTTCCTTTTTAAGACTTCCTCATTTTTTTGGAATCGTAGTTTCCTTTTTCCTTATTTTTCTATTTGTTTTTCAGTTGTCTGTAATGAAGATTTCTTCTCATAGTCATAGGATGTTAATCCTTCTAGATGAGCTGGCTATGGGTTTTGATCCTAGCATGGGACCTGACTAGCAATGCGTAATTATTCTTCTATTCTAGTTCTTGTAGACCATATGTAAAAATTTTTTGCTGAAATCATTTTGAGTACTTCATTTTGTGTATTTTGATAATTGACTTAGGCGTACTCAAATATGTTGCTTTTTTTTCTCTGTAGCTATTTGATGGGCACAATGGGTCTGCTGCTGCTATATATGCCAAGGAGAACCTTTTACACAATGTCTTGGCTGCTATTCCTTCAAATCTCAGCAGGGATGAGTGGCTTGCTGCACTTCCAAGGGCTTTAGTTGCAGGTTTTGTAAAAACAGACAAAGATTTCCAAGACAGGGGTATGTGATAGATGCATTCAAATTTGCACCAACCAGAATTGATCAAACTAGTAACTTTCTTCAAGGACTTCAGCCTGTTCCTAAATCTCCAGATTCAATTGTGTTTGTCTTAATCCTTCTATCTGCTTTTTTAATCTGCCACCAAAAGAAAATAAATCAATATAAACAGAAAATAACTAAGTAGAGGGTAAGTTAAAAAAGGCACACACTTACGGGCCTTCATGGTAGCCTTCTAGAGCCTTTTCTTGAAACATCTTATTCATACGTGTGTCAGTTTGGTCTCCATTATACCTGATAGCTCAACTTCAATTTATAAATTTGCTCTTGTCAATAGGTTCCATTTGCTTTTGTCACCACCCATCTTCTGTATCTTTCAATATGATTTAACATCTTAATTACTTAACGACCCTACTTCCCTACTTTGTTTCTTCAATCATTGTTTCCCACCTTTTCGTATAAAAATCCACTTATTTTGTCCTTTTCTCTTTATTTCTGATTATCTACCATTTTATTTATAATCATCTATTCCTAATACATCGAATCATTTGCGTATTTTCCCTCTTTTTGCCCTATTCCTTTTTTTTCCCTTGTTGTTTCCTCATTTCCAAGTAAACAAGGGGTAAAAAGGTTTTCTCTTGTACTTTTCCCATTCTTATCATGGTTCCATGTATTGAATAATATTTGCTTTATTCATTTTCTTTCTTTCTTTTTTCAGCTCAATGTTCAGGAACAACTGTCACTTTTGTGGTAATAGATGGCTGGTTCGTAACTGTGGCATCTGTTGGTGATTCACTGTGCATACTTGAATCTGCTGAAGGTGCTGTTTATTGTCTGTCAGCAGACCATAGATTAGAAGCTAATGAAGAGGAGTAAGCACTGGTTCTGATTGTTCTGAAATGCCATTCCTGTTTGTTTGATTTGTTAAGGTTCTTATTCCATGTAATTGCGCAGGAGGGACCGAATTACTGCCAGTGGAGGTGAAGTTGGCAGGCTAAATGTTATTGGCGGTGCAGAGGTATGTGTTTTGTGTTTGTTAGTTCTCCTGCATTTACAATTAAATATCCAAAATCTCAAAATAAGCATCCCAACATGTAAATAAATCCTCAATCCTGATGTGTTGATGAGGCTCACTGTTTCTTCATTAGTTTTATTAGTTGGAAACTGAAACTAAGGATTTGTGCTTAATTTGTTTTTGACTTTTGCTTTCCAGATTGGCCCCTTGAGATGTTGGCCAGGTGGTTTGTGTCTTTCAAGATCTATTGGTGATATGGATGTTGGTGAATTCATTGTTCCCATTCCCCATGTGAAGCAGGTTAAGGTATGTTGACATTGATCTTTGTGATTAGTGCACATGCATATTTAATGATTTACATTCTCTGGGTGAATACTAATTTTGGAACTTGGTCATGCATTATTAGCATCAATGGAAATTATGCCGACCCTTTTCACCTACTATGTATCATACTGCTGGTTCAAACTTACAGATTCATGATCAATAAGGACTTCTCATATTTCATTCATATTTCTAAAATTTATAAAGAAAATTTACCATCATTTTCAGACTTAGTGGAGACATGGCCCAAGATCAGTAAGAAAAAAAATAGTATGCGGCGATGATTAGCCAGGGTTCTAGTTGTTGATTTTGCCGATTTGGAGTTATCTTGGAAGGTTCTATGTTAATCATGCTTATTTGTTGCAGCTATCATCGGCTGGAGGTCGACTTATTATATCAAGTGATGGAGTCTGGGATGCAATGGCGCCTGAAATGGCAGTGAGTTGTTGTCGTGGGTTGCCAGCAGATGTTGCTGCTGCTCAAATAGTCAAAGTAGTTTAACCTAAACTGAGATATTTGTTGCATTGATATTTTGGCTCTCTTTTTCTTTTTAGTCTCATCAGTTCTTTTCTACTTTCAGGAAGCTTTGCAGGGCAAGGGACTTCGAGATGATACCACTTGCATTGTGGTGGATATATTGCCACCAGAGAAGATTACACCTCCTACTGCAGTACCAAAGAAGCAGAAAAAGGGTGTTTTCAAATCAATGTTTCGAAAGAAGCCTTCTGAATCCTCATCTAATTCAGATAGGGAATTTTGTAATCCAAATATGGTCGAGGAGATATTCGAGGAAGGATCTGCTGTGCTTGCAAAAAGGTTTGTAGTCTTTAGTTAAAATTTGTAGCAATTGCTTCTATTCCCGCTGGTTATGTTACTGTGGATGATATTTCGCCTTAAAATTTGAGAATCGGACTGTAGGCTTCCTTATTATGTTTGAGTTTACATTTTCTTCCTTTAGTTTTACTGATCATCTGGGATGGTTTTTAGTTTTTTGATTCATCACTGGATTGCACTGTTATAAGCACAAGAAAGAAAATTCTGTCCCCCATGCCAGTTTGTAATCTTTGGCAACTGTAATTGACACCAATTAAGATGATGGGTCTGAAGCATGAAAAACTGAAAGTTTGAAACAACCAATTTACAGCTCCTTTGTTCACCCAAATTAGCAGCATTAAACCATGACACTGCATTTTTTAAGAGCCCCTATGGATCATTGTATTACGATAACTGTGAACTCCAAATCTTCAACATCAGATAGTCCTATATTTTGGTAGAACAAGGTGTTGGATGCTCCTTTTTTTTTTTTTTTTTTTGTCTTTTCTTTTGTTCGTTTTGAACAGCATACAGGTGGAAATAGATTCTAGCCTGTTTATTACTGACTTGAAGAATTGTCATGTGCTGCAGGTTAGAGATAGATTATCCCCTGTGCAACATGTTCAAGCTGCTCATTTGTGCAGTTTGTCAAGTGGAGATGAAGGCAGGGGAAGGCATTTCAGTGCATGCTGGTTCATCACTTGGTGGAAGGTTGCGGCCATGGGATGGTCCTTTCCTCTGTTTAAGCTGCCAAGCAAAGAAAGAAGCTATGGAAGGAAAAAGGCCGTTAGGTATGATCGCACATGCGATAATGTGACATGCAATTCTTCAGCATTATCCTTGTATCATACCCATAAGCTTGCTACATTGTACAGACCTTTCCCTGCCACGTCCAATATGAATGTGCAATTTGTGCAATATCAACCCTGTCAAAAAACTAGAGTTAAATTATCCTTGCTGGGTGCTTAATAAAACAGTGACACTTGCCTCGTTAATGTTTTTATAAGCCCCGTCTCTGTTTCATTCTTATTCGCCATTTTCCATCAATGCAGATGTCTCATCAAGATGTAGCAGTGCGAGTAGCACGAACAACATACCACAGAAATCGCATGTATCAATGGTTTCAGCAGAACGGTGTGGTAGAGTCAGTGCTCGCCCTTGATCATTGTACCCGTTGTTCGCATTTGGCTCCCTCGAGCATTTTGAGATGCCCCTCTTCAGCCAAAGCTGGCGGAGAGTCGGTTGCAGGTCTCCTATTGTTTCTAGCTCTGACTCCACATTGGAGTCAGAGCTGCTTTCATTCAAATTCAATGGCAGCATTCTTTGGTGGGGAGTTCTGCTTTCCATCGCTTTGTGGAAGTTTGTAGATAAAACTAGTCTTTCTTGGCTGGATTAGCCATCATCATCATAGTCAAATCATTATGCTTAGGTACATTTGAAATAGGTTCCTAGTCCCTTTTTTTTTTTTTTTTTTTCTCGATAGAAGGTTGCTAGTCCTTTTTATTTTGTAATAATTTGGCATGAAATTGTAGTCGAAATTTGTCGAGTAATTCATCCCTCTCATGCAAAGGATAGAGGCGGAAACTTAGGTCGTAATTGCTGCAAAAGCTGTTGATGGATTATTTTCAGAAAATACAAGGAAAAAGAAAAAGAAAAAAGAAAAAGAAAAGAGCACCCCCAGTCTGCCAGGAGGAAAAAAAGGAGGCAAACAGAAAAGATGAAAGAGTATTATTCATGGAGGGGAAAAAAATGAATATAATTCCCGAAGGAAAAAAAATGAAGAGATGGCGTGCAATCCTCGTCATGCAATATGTAAATCTGCTTATTCGCTGCCAAGAAAAATTTCACATCGAAATTATTTTGCAATCCTCTTCATGATTTTTCTAACAATGAGAAATGTGGAATGATCGAAATTCGACACTAGCGGGCCCTTTGAACCTTGAGGACTGACCTGACCCATTTTAGACCTGCGTAATCACTAGTCTACAGGCTGATCCAGATGAGATATGCATTAACTCTTAGCATAGTGGTTGACCAGGATCAGGTCTTCACGAAACCCCACCGCAATGTAAGAAACCGTGCAAGGCTAGCCCAAGCCAATGGTAAGGCTGCAGCAACGACGTTTCACATGGAGGAAGTCAAGCTGTGCATCTATTTTTTCTTTTTCTTTTTTTTCCTGATGAGAAGCTGTGCATCTATTATTATCCTTTTTTGGAAAATTTTCAGCTTGGCCTACTCCTTTTACCGCTAATTCCCCAAGTCAATGAGGAGACACAAGCTGACTTCGGACTGATCTAATATCATATTGACATGTATGAGTTCCATCCCAAAAACCCACTGCTAGCCATATCGTTACGTAGTGTGGCATACCACCCTCTTTCCGGCCCATATTTCTTTTTTCTTTTTTTTTTTAAACGTTCCTTTCTTTTCCCATCTAGGGGGCGCAACTTGCGCTAAGTTGAGCCTAAACTTTGCCCAAACCTAATTTCCAATGGTATTATAAATTACTTTTTTACAGCCCAAGCTTAAAGAATTTGAACCCCAGAAATCCAATTTATAAATATAATAAAGTTATAATTTGAGTTCAAATAACCCGAGCCCTATTTTCCTTTTATATTTATTATAAAATATATTATATACATAATACATAAATAATATTTCTTTATATTTTATGTTATTTATAATTATATTTAATACATGTTTGGATTGCAACCTAGTACACCCAAGTGTAAAAATTTATTTTTTATTTTTTGAAAATTTTTAAATATTTTTTTACATTTTTAATATTAGTGGCAATTTCTTAATTCACAAATTATAAAACTTCCACTAATTTTAAAAAATTCAAAAAAATCTCACAAAACTACCACTAATTTTAAAAAATTTTAAAAATATCTAAAAATATTCAAAAATAGTAAAAATTTAATACATATGTCAAATATGACTAGATTAACAACTGTATAAAAAAATTAAAAAATAAGTTAAATACATCCAAGTGTACTAAAATTAAGTGCAGTCAAGTGCATTTATAAATGTCGTGTATTTATAAATGTCCCTAGATGTTTAGCATATTATAATTATATTATGAATAAAGTTTCATTTATATTTATCTTTTACTTTTTTGTTCATTAATCTTCTTTCTTTAATCTAGTTTTCGATATTAAATTTTTCTTCTAGAAACATTTTTTATATTGCTATATGTTTTAAAATTGGGTAGCTCAACTATAAATCATTATTTTTACTTATATGATTTATTATTATTATGCATTTCTACAAAAATTCTGAACTTATTACCCTTAAATAAAATGTAAACACATTAACTTAAATTTCAACCCAAAATTAAACCTGAACCCAATTTTCAAAAATAAAATTAAAATGTAAGTTGTACAAATAGAATAAAAGTTAGAATTAAAATTGAGATATACAAAAGTTTCATTAACCCAAGTCACAACCCTGTTCCTATCTTCCTCATTTCTAAACAGAGCGTAGCATAATTTTTAGCTCATGCTATTCAAAGCTTAATAGTAAATCCGAGATAAGTCTGTCACCTTAACAATAGTAATAATAATAATGTTGATTAGCTCATGCAGTTCTTACTGGTAAAGTCACGCCAGTGACATTTCATCACTTTGAAAAATATTGATTGCAGAATGAGAACAAGACGCCAACAGAATTTGTAAAATTGTGATGTTCGGGAATATAATATACAATAAAAAGACTAAGAATTGAGATAATCCCCACATTCCATTCCTGGATTCAGTTTGAACATTGAAGTACAAATTGGGAAAGTATAATTCCATCTAGCTGCCACAATCATCCCGTTGGCATGTCTGCCCAAAGGCATTTGGGCCATCGAACCTGTCAGAAGAGACTCAGGTGAGCCCATTCAGTACCAAGTGTATAGATTCCTCCACTGAGGACAATTAGCCAAACATAATAAGCGAATACATAATGCTCAGCTCCCACATGCCATACACTCATCTCTGTTTTCTAAGGAACAAACCACCTGTGCCATTTTGACTTCATCATCATCATCACCCACTTGCGTGGGCTTCTGTTATTTTTTTTCCAGGAAGAAAAAAAAATGCACCAGCATTAGTAAGAGAGAGGATTTACCAACCAAAGAAGAAATTATCATAGAGCATCAACATTCAGGCAAACATATCAGAGGTAAAATTATTAATATATAAACAGAAAAAAAATGTCGACCTTTATCGCAGAAGTGTCAACGGTGAATTTGATTGCATCAGCTGCAGCACGTGTCCGCAGATAATACATCCCAGTTTTCAGACCCTATTGCAATTTAAAAAATCAAGAATTACATATCATCTGTGTTTGGCATAATGGGTTGTGGTAAATGATAAAAGGATGTTTCAAAAAAAGTATAAAAGAATGCAAAGCAATGTTAGCACAGTGACATCAGTGAACAAATAATCATTTTATTTGAAGGTCAATAAATATGACACCATTGAGCACAGGAAGACTTGCACACTTGCACATGTAAAAGAAAATGTATCCAAACACAAAAAGTTAAACCCTATTAAAAAAATAATAATCAAACCCTGAAGTCATAGAAAGACCACATACCCGAGACCAAGCATGGAAGTGCAGGGATGTAATTTTTCCAAAATTAGGTTGATCCATGTGAATATTCAAACTCTGGCTCTGATCAATATAACACCCACGATCAACAGCCATATCAACCAGCGTCCTTTGCTTTATCTCCCAAACAGTCCTGATATAATCACATAGAAGAATTACTTCACAGGGAAAAGAAACCAACACAATATCAAGTATTGTATGTGGATTATTACTATGTTCTTACTTGTAAATAGCTTTCAGTTCATCTGAAATTTCAGGAATATTAAGAACTGAACCATTCTCATAGATTATCTTGTTTTTTAGAGCAGGAGACCAGAGACCCATCTCTGTCAAGTCATGAAGAAGGTGTTTATTCACCACAACAAATTCACCACTGGCAAAAAATAAAAGGTATTAGATACATATTAGTGCATATATGCACTTGGCAAATAAAGTGTGTATTAATATAGAAGGAAACAAACCTCAGAACCCTGCGGCTGTAGATATTTGAGGTGTATGGTTCAAAGCACTCATTGTTGCCAAGAATCTGGCTGGTCGAGGCAGTGGGCATGGGAGCTACAAGGAGCGAATTCCTCACACCACTTTTAGAGATCATTCCCCTTAATGCTGTCCAATCCCAACGATCAGATGGTGTTACACCCCACATGTCAGGTTGAAGAATTCCCTGCACATGGCAACAACACCAACCACTATCATACATATCTGCAAAAGATTATATGTTTAGTCTTTCTGCTGGCAGAAAAATGAAAGGACAGAGAACCAGGCAAGAGAGAGAAAAACAAACTACTTCACACTTGAATTTAAATACAGAACATGAAAGATCTTTTTTTTGTTTGGGGTTGGGGGGTAGGGTCATCCCATTTAACATGGGCCAAGAGCAGAACCAAGTTCCTAGTTCCAACCATTGATCAAATGGCCTTTACTTGCAGCTAGGTGCATGTAAACCACAAATATGATGCAATTTTTGCATGCTACTTTGTTTCAGAGCCATTTCAACAGATACACAAACATGAATAAAAATCTCGCTTTCTTGTGAAAAAGCTTTCTTAAATCAAACCTTGCTCACAGGACTCCCAAAGTAAGTCTCATATGGACCTTCTTTTGCAGCAATTTCAGAAGAAGCCCTCAAAGCATGGTAATATATGGTCTCAAATATGTCCTTGTTTAGCTGCTGAGCCTGCATTAAACAGCAACAGCAGCAGCAGTAACAAAATCAATGCATGTATCTTTTTAAATGAGTGTACAAAACCAAATGGAACTTGTTGGAAGCCGGTAGGTACGTACCTCTGGAGAGTCAAATGGCATGCCTAACAAGATGAAAGTATCTGCAAGCCCCTGTACTCCTATGCCAATTGGCCTGTGTCGCATATTTGACCTCTTTGCAGTTTCAACAGGATAGTAGTTGACATCAATTATCTTGTTGAGATTTGCAATAATTACTGCTGTGACCTGTCATAAAATTAATAATTTTTTAAAAATGTGCATACCATTATACTACAATAAGCTTTATGTCAACTCAAATCCTTCAGGATACTCAAGGACACAGAACAAACCTCTGCTAACTTGTCAAAATCAAAATATCGGTTCTTTGCTTCCCTGCTTCCTACTAGTTTCGATGGATGTGACTCAATGGGCACTCCCTACAATATGCAAAAATGTCAGATTGCATCGACCATTAAACAGGGGGGGAAAAGACAAGATAGGCCAATTCAATGTACAAGATGAGTGGGGGAGTACCTTCTCCCTAACAAATCGTGGTAAAGCAATTGATGCCAAATTGCAAACTGCAGTTTCTGTAGGACTTGAGAACTCAATGATCTCGGTACACAAGTTTGAAGCCTTTATTGTCCCCAGATTCTGTTGATTGCTTTTCCTGTTTGAAGTATCCTAAATGAATGAACCTTAGTCAGGACCTCAGAGACTGTTTCTCTATGATATCGTGGGGGAACATTAATAAGATACCTTAAAAAGCATATATGGTGTTCCAGTTTCTATTTGTGACTTCAGTATTTCAAACCATAAGGCCTGTGCCTGAACAACCTTTTTGGCCTTGCCCTAAACCCACAAAACCAATCACAATGTGAGATGTCAATAATTTATAATGCTTCAAGAGAACCAAATTACCAAAATTAAAACAAGCAAGTTCACCTCTCTTTCATATTGATCATACAATTCTTCAAATTCTGGACCCCAACAATCAGCTAAGCCAGGAGCCTCATTGGGACAAAACAATGACCATTCCCCCGAGCTCTGGACTCTTTTCATGAACAAGTCAGGAACCCAAAGAGCATAAAATAGATCCCTTGCTCTGTGCTCTTCCTACAAGATGGCAAGTCAAATTCTGTTAAGTATGCAGAAGCAGCATTTTTTTAATTTTTTATCCCTTTCTAGCTTGGCCAATAACAGTAGTACCTTTCCATGATTCTTTCTAAGATCTAGGAACTCAAAGATATCAGCATGCCATGGCTCCAAGTACACAGCAAAGGCACCTGAAGGAGTACAAACAAAAATTTACTAACAATTCATGAACTAAATCATTCACAAGATAAAATTTAGCAAAATTTTAAATGGTAGAAGAAACATGAAGTTACCCTTCCTCTTGCCTCCCCCTTGATCAACATAACGGGCTGTATCATTGAACACCCTTAGCATTGGTACAATGCCATTCGAGGTGCCATTTGTGCCACGAATATAGCTACCTGTTGCTCGAATATTGTGAACAGAAACCCCAATTCCTCCAGCTGATTTGCTAATGACAGCACACTCCTTCAGTGTGTCATAAATTCCCTCGATGCTATCATCTTTCATGCAAACAAGGAAGCAGCTACTCAACTGACAAACCCAAGAAGCAGCCATGTATGAATAAACAAATATGGAAAAACACTGAAATTTTAGCAAGCAAACAAATTCGACAACTGATACCTGAGGACGTGGAGTACCAGCATTGAACAGTGTTGGGGATGCATGTGTAAACCAACGCTGTGACATCAGATGGTATGTTTGGATGGCAGACTCAATGTCATCCTTATGGATTCCAACAGCAACCCTCATCAACATATGCTGTGGCCTTTCTACAACCTTACCAGAAACTTTCAATAGGTAGGACCTCTCAAGCGTTTTGAAGCCGAAGTAATCATAGTCAAAGTCTCTATCATAAATGATCTCACTATCCAGACAGGCAGCATTCTGGAATGAAAAATGAGAGAGGGGGGAATCATAACTACAACATATGATGATGATACCAACAAAACACGGCAGCTTTCCAGATCTCATTCTCCAAAACTAATATGAAAGTAGAGAAACAGCCCAAATGAATAATTTGATCCATATCCCATTTGTGTCATTCTTTCTCGAGTGCTTCAGAAGGACTTGCTCAGATCATGGGATTTTCAGAGGCAACCTTGGATGGAAAGTGAGAATTGGCAGAACCAATATAGCCAGCAATTTTCTAAAAGAGTCGAATTTCAAAAATTTCCAGAAAGCCTTCCAATCAAATTTCAACAACATCCAAAAACAGATCACTTGATACAATGAAAATCCTTTTGCATCATTTCATTCACAGGGAGCAGATACATAGAAATACAGGAGCAGATATTCGAACTCGCATTTAAATGTCATTTCTAGTCTAAAAGTACCAACGACCAATTGTCGAGTGGTCAAATTCTTCAACCATAAGTATAGCACACATGCACCACAATTATTCAGAATCCGAGCAATTTTGCATACTGATAAACAAGTTATTACCTTCATAATTATCTCATAGACATCATCAGCAACTAGAGGAGCCTTGAGCCCTGATCTTTCATTGAAATGATAATACATTTCCTTAATCCTGGAAACAGATCGCAGGACACATCTTGATAACTCAGACGATAAGAACCTAATAAGAGGAAAAGCAAAGCAAAGAAGCACTCACGTCTCTGAAAACGATTTCCTCGTGTTCTTATGCAGATTCGAAACAACAATTCTCGCAGCAAGCTGTATAAAATTCAAAGAGCAACAAGCAGTAGGTGTCAAACAGGCTGAAAACTGGCCTCTAAGCAACCCAGAAGCACCGAGTAAAAACCTACAGAGGCATAATCGGGATGATTGGCGGTCATGGCAGCGGCAGTTTCAGCCGCAAGTTCATCGAGTTGGCTGGTGGTAACACCCTTGTAGACGCCAGCGCAGACCTTCTGCGCAACGAGGACGGGATCGCAGTGTTCGAGGCTGAGTCCGTAGCTGAGTTTCTTCAGCCGCGCCGTGATCTTGTCGAAGTGAACGGATTCCTGACGGCCATCTCGCTTGACGACGTACATCTTGGGAGATTGCTAGAGCTGGGGGCGGTGGGAATTTCGTCGAGCAGGTGGCGGAAGTAGATTAGTATATAAGAGAGGAAGGAGGGATAGCTTGCTTCGGACGATTGGCAGGAGGGAGGTTATTAAATAGGAGGCAGGTGGATTTCAAACTGGCCCTTGATTTTTGTATTTCCCTCTCTCTCTGTATATTTGTTCGATGCTGGTATATGCGAGAGATGAGGGTTTTGAAAGTTTCCCGCCAGCGGAGAAAAGAGAGATGGCGCGGCTGGGGTGATGTGGGTGCGTTTTGTCGTTGTCGCTGAGGTGGTGGGGCGAGGTGGGTGGGGCCCACGGAACGCTTTTTTTTCTTCCACACACCCACACCACCACCAGCCCCCCCCCCCCCCCCCAACAGCTGCTCCTGGTGGGAACGGTGCAAAGGCCTACTGGGCTACCATGATCTGATCCTCTGGACGATGGAGTTGAACGAATGGCTAGCACATGGTTGTAATTCGGATAAGATATTTGTGGGTTGATCGGTTAGATACTCTAAAATAAATAAGATATATATATATATATTTTACAGAGTAAGGTAAGTTCTAAATTTTTAAAAAAAATTATCCGAATCGATTATAGTACGGTAGATTTCTCTAAGGTCTGAGTATTTGAAACCAAACCGAAACACTGATACATGTTCAATATATTTTTTACGAAATATTTTTTATATAGAGAGACATAAATATGCTGCTTAAGTATATAAAAATTTATTTAATTTATCTATTATTTAGTATATTTAATAAACGTATTTCAAAAATTATAGTATTATCATCTTGATCACAAATTTTTCGAACAAAATTTATAATAAAATTAGAGCATTCAAATGTAATATAAATACTATTTTCAATAACCTATTTACAACCAAAACTAAATCAACTTTAGCTTAAAAAATAGCATAGTTCATCCAAAAAAAAAAAAGTATATGTTAGACAGAGAATTGATCTGACTTGAGATATGATAATGTATTAGTTTTTTTTAGAATAAAATAAGGATTAATTAACCTACAATCAAACTTAGTTAACTCAGGTCGCACATCTACTACCATATTAACATTAGTCCAGTCTTTTTTTTTTCTAGTGCAGCTTGTGGGCTTTTTCCGAACCGATCACTTTAAGTTTTCCATTATTGGCATACCCGCCCCAAATTGATACTAGATTTTAAACTCTGACGTAGATTCTACGATAGATAATTGATACAAGGATTTGATTTTATCCTATTTTATTTCACTCTATATTCCCAATTATTTCTTTCTAGTCCTGTTTCATATGCAGGTCAATTCATGCTCGAAGGCCCATTAACATAGAGGGAAAAAATTATTACACCGCTTTTTCATTGGGTGGTTTCACATCGTAATTATCATTTTATCCTATTCTATTTCACTTTTCATTCCCAATTATTTTCTGGACTTTTTTGTAATTCTAATTTCATATTCCGTCAATTCATGTTTGAAGGCCAATTAACATGGGGAAAAAATTATAACGCGGCCTTTTCATTGCGTGATTTCATACCCTAATTATTTAATAATTCTACTTTAACAGGAATGGCGAACAGACGGCTTAGATATCAACAGACGAGCAGAACTAATGAACTATAGATGTAGCCAAAAGGTGTTGGTTGCCGCCAGACTCTTTGGCGCGTAATCACGACTGATGCATTTTATTTGAAAGGGTCGGTAGGCGGTCGCGCGGCATCCAACTACTTTTTTTTTTTCCCCTGGGAAAGGAATATGCAAGCATCAGCCAGCTGGCTAATCACATGGTTTCCCACTTCTCAATTCTTCTCATCTCGTGTTGGGCGTGTGCATCCCCGTGCACTTGCTATGTTCTGGAATTTCCACCCCTACTTTAAAGGGCGTGGCGCGTGCGCATTAGCCAACCGCACTCTACTTTTCATGGCCAACCTCGCTCGATCCATATCCTGATATCCATGGGCTGTGCCCACAAAATAGTCGTCTTTTATGAATAAAAGTACCGTTAACAAAAAAATAAAAATAAAAATCCAAGCGGCGGCCCAACAGGACGTAGTTTGTTTATGAATTATGAACGAGAAGGGACTGAACGTTTTACGAAACACTTGCCCCCGCTGGCCGCCCCCCACACACCCCTTTTTATACGCGACGGGTTTATCAAGCCAAAGCCCACCATTAATTTTCACAAGAGATACATTAATGTAATTATTAGAAGTAAGAGATGTTAAACGTCCACGCCTAGTCGGTGACTAGCTCTCAATACAATTAGGATTTAGATGGAATGCTGATTGAAAAAATAGATGGAATGGGATGAGAGGAGATGAGAAGAAAAGTGGCCATACAGAAAAATGATAAATTATATTGAAAATGAAAAATAATATTGAAAACGAAAAAAATTAAAATTGTTAAGTATTAAAAAACGAGAATTTATATTAAAATTGAAAAATATTTTTTTGTCAAATAGAAGATTTTATCCAATTCTCATCTCATCCACCCAACAAGATGATCTTAAACATTCCATATAAGAATTTTGTTGTTATTGTGCAAAATTTATTTTATTTTTAAATTTTTATCAATTGTATATTAAATTTTATATTAAAAATAAATTGCTGTCAAAAATATGATCAGAAGTTTATTGCCATAGTTTGACTATACAAGAAAACCTTCTTAAACTTAAAATTTTCAATAAATTTTTTTTGCTCTGTACAGCTACCATATTTTTAAACTATTTTTTTTATATAATTCTATACAATTACCATAATTTTCAATCATTTCAATAAAACTACACATATAACCAACTTATTTGTTTTAATTTTATTCATTTCGACTCATATTATATCATATTATTTTATTCAATTTCAAAATCTTTTATACTAAAAACATTTTATCCTAAGGTTTTATTACTTCCTGGACACGTACATAAGTTTGTCGCAGAAGTTCATTACAAAAAATAAATGCTCCTAAAATTTTCTATATTTCATATGAAACCGACACTTATAATGATCTCAAAATCCAATCTTGGACTTACTTTAAATCGTTAATGGGATTGGAGCCTTGAGTCTCAAATGTGGACCAATCATCCTCGGGAGCGAATGGAAAATATCATGGGTGATGTTTTAAAGCAGATAAGTGTATTGAAATTTCATTGTACTTAGTGCAAAATCTGTTTTTCAAAATTTTTAAATAAAGCTGTTAATTTATATGTATTTAATCAATAAACCAAATTTTATCATTTTTAATACGGATACATATATATATTTGTTACTTTTAAAAACATAGAGGTTTTAGTCATTTTTAAATTACTAAAATACTTTCTTTTAAAAATAAAGGAATGACTCTATTAGCCCCGACTAAGTAAATGCCTTAGTAAGCCCATTTCGAAAAACTTATTTACGATAAAAAAAATTTATTTTTTTCTTTGTGCACTTGTTTATCCAATTGTATTTAACATATAAACTAAGTTTTACTACTTTTAGATATGTATATATATTTTTTAGATTTTTAAAGATAGAGGTATTTTAAATACATATATATACACATAGATTTTTAAAAATCTCAAAAAATATATAAATATGTTAAAAATAATAAAATTTGGTTTATATGCTAAATACACTTACATAAACATGTGTATAAAGAAAAAATAAAAAATTATTATAAATGAGTTTTTGAGATGTGCTAAGTAATGCATTACTCAGCTCGGACTACCAGAATCATTCCTCTTAAAAATAATATATATACACATCATAACAAATAGTAAAACTCGATATACAATTTAAATATACATAGATTGACGGTTTTATAAAAAAAATTCAAAAAATGTATTCTGCACCCGGGCATATTAAAATTTCAATGTAGAAACATTGCTCACCTATCATCACTAGAAAAGATCGTCAGTGTTTAATGGTTCCTTCCATCGTGAAATTTGGAACCATGGTGATCTGTTTTTTCTCTTTTCATTGACATTTATGATTTGAGACATTTTCAATCCGTATGTGATATGAGCAATATAGTGCAATATGCACGACATTTTTAAAAGGGGAAGATGAGATAACGTGTAAATGATCTATTGAAACAGGTCGTCCCTTGCTGCATACGTGGAAAAAAGAAGAAGAAAGATTGCATATTAATATAATGATTAGAAAGAAAGGATAGTTTTTTAAAAAAAAAAAACATAAAAAAAGGATTCAGAGCCAATTCAGTCAGTTGTCAGCTCCCTTAATTTGGGGAGGATGGTGAGATTACCACCCAACTTCAGTGCATCCCAGCTTGAGGAGGTTAATCCAGAGACTCAGACCAAATACCTATTTTTTAAGCCTTTTCAAAATATTGTATATGCACTCGTTTTGCAACTCACCAAAAACCTTGCAACAATTCTTCCCAAGGTTAGGCTGCTTCCCTGTAATTGTGTTCCAAATATCAGCGGCACAGGGACCCAGTGCTGGAAGAGCATCGGCGCATTCCCTCAAACCGGGCTGTGGTATTAGTACAAGTTGTTGCTGAAGGTTGGAGGCGGATGGAAGCTGCTTAAGGTTCTTGCCATGGTCGGATTCGTCATTTGCAGAGGCAGGCACAGATGTTGCGAGCAGCACTGCTGCGCACCAGGACCATAGTCCACGATCGTCTCTCTCCTGCCATATACTCCTTGCAACTAATTTGTGCCACCCTGATCGCTTCTGAAGTGGATATTATGATGGTGGTGGACTTGCAAAGGTTGTGAAATTTATAAATAGAGAGTGGGTGTGTAGAGAAGAGTTTTGATGTAGCTTACTTGAAACTGTTGCAGTATTAGTTTGTTTTTCTTCATCTCTTTTACCTTGGTGGGGTTTAAGTGACTCATCGGTTAAACGTTATAACTAGTGGTGTTAACGGATCGGACTGGAATCTAATCATAATCCTAACCCATTTAAAATATCTCAACACTAATCCGTTTATTAACTCATTCAAAAAACTTCAACTCTAACTCATTTACAACTCATTTAATAAACGGGTTGGTGGGTTGTTAACGGGTTGTATATCAAATAACTCAAAAGTCTAAACTCTAGTAGATGATGATCTCGCAGTGAGAGATGAGAGGGTGTTTTCGGCATAGGGAAAATAGAAATATGGCAGTAACGGAAAAATAAAATTACAACAGCAGTGAAAAAATAAAAATTAGGTGACCTAAGGAAGACTTAGAGAAGGAAAATAACCAAGGAGTTTACATATATATATATATATAACTTTAACGAGTTAAGCGAGTTAAATGGGTTGAACGAATTAAACGGATGGAACAGGTTATATGGGTTGCTAAACAGGTTGAAGAGTTATAAAATTTTAACCCTAATTCATTTATTTAATTAAATTATTAAACGGGTTGGTGGATCATAACTCATTTATTCAAAAATCTCAACCCAAACTCATTTACAAACGGGTTGGACGAGTGGGTTGACCGTTGATGAGTTATAAAATCTTAACCTTAATCTATTTATTTAATTAAATGATTAAATAGGTTGGCGGATTGTAACTCATTTATTCAAAAATCTCAACCCAAACTCATTTATAAACAAGTTGGACAAGCGGGTTGACGGGTTGACAATTATAACTTATAACGTCTTGGGTGAAGAACTTAGGTTTTTAAGCAACCAACGTATTAAACTCGGCCCAGTATTGAAATAACACCTTCACCCGTGAGACAAAATCTTCATGAACTCGTAAATGGATGAATTATGTATTTTAAAAGTAAGCAAAGTGAAGAGAGTAGTTAATATTGCAACAGTTTTGAGTTAGGATATGGAAGTTACATCTTAATCGTACCTATATTTAATATCCCCGCAAAAACTAGCTTAATCGTTCATTACAACAAATGTTGGGTTTTTTGCATTTTAAATCGTCCAACTTTATCTATTTGCATTGTAAACCCCAAATTTTGGCGAATTGCATTTTAAATTTTGAAAAATTAATTCTTTGCATTTTAAACTATGACCGATAATAGTATTTAAAGCTATCCTTAATTCATGTAAAATGTCATAAATATCTTCACGTATATATATATAAAAAAATTTAAATGCTCTTTAGAACCATCCATTGTGGGAGAACTGTGAGGAAGTGGGTGAGTGATGGGTGCAATCTTGTTACCACCTATCCGAACAAATCCACCACGTATTGTTGGGAAAACCTGAAGCGCATGAGCACGTGCGCCATCTTCTTCTTGATTCGCTAGGATTCGTTGTCAATGTTGAGGATGCTATAGTAGGTAATTCCATTAAAATGGTAGTGCAAGTAAGAGGAAAAGCGCAATAGCGACGAGCATGAAGATAAAGAGGGTTGAGATCAAGGGCAGGTAAGAGAGGATATCAAGCATGGTGAAGAAGGTGATGGCGCTGGTGGCAACAAACATGAAGGTGGTGGCGTAAATGGGTATGTCGGTCTTATGGTGGATGTAGGTTAAGAAGGGTTGGGGCATGTGGGCGCAAGTGCGGTACTATACAATTGAGTACCCTGGACTATGAAAGGGTATTGTTCCCTTCGGGTGCATGATCTGTCACGAACATGGACACCGCTCAAGAAGGATCGTGTAAAGTGAAGATTGGGTTAGACATTTTGAAAAATATTAAGCTACGTGTAACACCCCGCCCTTTGAGGTGTTACGAATAAGGTCTGCTATGTCAAATCTGAGAATAAAATATCCCAATATGTAAATAGATACCAAGATGCAAAATCATAAAACTTTGAACTATTACATCTTAAGTTTGTTCATTATGAAGTTATTATACATATTCAGTGTATCTAATCACAACGAGTAAGCATTATAAGATAATTTCAATAAAAATCTAAACTTTTTTATCTCTTACTCTGCTAAATTCGCTTTTTTCCTGTGTTGATGAAGGCTTTAATATATCATTGTATTCTTGTATTTCCACTGAAAATAAAATTATGTGAGCTGAAAGCCCAATAAGTAAAAATATATTTTTTACAAAATTCATTTTGCAATTATTTTGATTTTTCAAAAACAACGCAATATCTATATTGTCTTTTATGTACAAAAAAACTCTAATTAATAAAAATATCTTGATCCATGTGTACACATATGTTAATTTTAAATCATGCATTCACATTGTAGGTATTGTCATCTACTTGTGCTCGCGTGTAGCCGTGCTACACATTCATGAGCTAATTCATCTTCTTTTGTAGTCCTGAGGTCGCTACCCAGGTACTACCATACTACTTTACTCCTTGTCAGCAAACTCAATATGCAATTATGCATCATGCTTATGCATTATGATTAATGCACCACTTAACATGATTTTGAAATAATAATGCTTATATTTGAATAAACCAACTTGAAAGAAAATTTCAATTTAAATAAATAATCACATTTCATAGCAAATCATAATATTCAAATAATATTTTCAAAGTCATGATTTGGTAAAAGTTTACTTACCTTTAAGTAGACTTTAAAACTCTTCTTTTTCAATTTCTTGTAGTAGCCTCAAGTCTCTTTGCGTAATTTTCATCACAATATGTTCATTATTTCACTTTGATTTTCATAAATATTATTTAAAATTTCATTTACGACTTTCCCAAAAATTTTCATAATTTTAATCAATCAAAAATATATTTTCTCCTATTTATTCTTATATTATTCCATTTTTAAACAAATTTATTCTTATATATAAAAGTAAATTTGGACTTATACTTCTTTAAATACTTACTTCAAAATTTTCATATTTTTGTAATTTTTAATAATTTTTTTATTCGTTTTTATAGCATCACAATATTAAATATTTCATTTCTTATAAAAATTATAAGCTTAAACTCATTTAAGCTTCTAAATATTTACTTTAATTTTCTGGATATTTTTCATATTTTTCTATATTTTTTTTCTAATTTTTCTGTATAATGTAACATCCCACATCGGTTAGAATGAAAGAGGGAGCCTGGGCTATAAGTGAAGGCTGCTGGTAACTCTGTCGAAGCGCCTTTTGGGGTACATTCAGGGTACCCAGAAGGACAAAATCGTGCGGGCTAAGGTCCAAAGCGGACAATACCCGCGATAGTGGGGTCGGGGTGTTACAAATGGTATTATAGCAGACTCCTGATATCCAGTGGGAACTCATCCAACGAGGACGCTGGAGCCCCAAGGGGATGAATGTAACATCCCACATCGGTTAGGATGAAGGAAAGAGCATGTGTTATAAGTGGAGGCTGCTGGTAACTCTGTCGAGGCGCCATTTGGGGTACATTCAGGGTACCCAGAATGACAAAATCGTGCGGGCTAAGGCCTAAAACGGACAGTACCTGGGTGTTGCACTTCGTAACTTCATTTCAAAACTAAGTTGATTTGAGTTAGATGATTGTCAACTCGAACTGAACCGATTTCATATATTAGTGTAAAATATAATAAATAATTACAAAAATTGTCATAAATTAATACATAATACATAAGAATTAATTTAACATTATTGTTTTGAAATGATATTATTTAGTAACTATATTATTGCATAAGTCACAAATTGAAAAGTATTCCTATAAAAATGATTAATTTATATTCTTTCATTTAAATTTATATTTTAAAATAAATTTTAATTAAACAAAATATTTTTAAATGTTCTATTTTTATTGACCCAAACTAAAATTTAGATGGTTAAAACAGAAATAGGTTAAAGTTTGAAAAATAAGGTTCAAATTAGAATTGTGTTGTGATTTTAAAAGGCAGATCAGGGCTATATTTATCCGAACCAAAATCAACCCCATCGGATTTATACACCTAGTTGTAGTCCTGCATGAGGCTGAGGGTCATGGCGAGGAGACAATAGATGACGGTGGTGATAGACATGGCTCCCACCAGCGCGATGGGGACGTAGCGAGCAAAGTTCTTCGTCTCCTCCGCCATGGTTGAGACAACGTCGAAGCCAACGTAAGCGAAGAATAGCATGGCGGAGGCCTTGAAAATGCCACGAGTGCCGTAAGGGGTAAAATTCATTTAGTTCTTAGCGTCTGCTTTGGAAAGGCCAGCAAGGATAATGAAGAGGATGACGGCCATGTGGATGATGGAGGCGATGTGGTTGAATCAGCAGGCGCCGTTGGTGCTGAAGACGACAAGGACGCAGATGACCACAATCACGACAACTGCGGTTGGGTCCAGTTGATTGTATTCTTCGCAAGGCTGTTGGCGTGGACACTCAAGTTGTCCGAGTTGTGGTTGAGGAGGCTGGGGAAATAGGAGGTCCAGACCCTGACTTCACCTGTGCCTCGGGCGTCTTGAACTGGTTCCCGTCAGGGTGCATATCCATTCGGAGATTCGTGCCACGCTTGAACCCCTTCCGGCAGAGCTTGTAGAAATGGACATGCTCCACCAGCAGTTCCACCCTGTCTAGCTACACAATTTCGGTGCTGGGATCGATATTGCCGTCTTTTCCATCTTTGGGCTCCGCAATTCTGGATTCTGCTGGAATTTTCAGCTTTTCGGAAGCCATCAATTGAACGACGATCTGGTCTGGAAGAGCAGGCGGGTCTGCTGAGTTCTCTGCAAACCAATCATTAATTTCTGCGGTAAACGGATAATCATTTGAAATCTAAAAACTTGTCAGATCCCGACCATATGGTGTTTTCGAGATTCTCCAGCAACTGAATCTGATAAATTCCTCACGACGGTCGATGTCCTCTGAGCCGTCGTCGGGCCCGGATTCTGGTTTTTGGAGTAAGCGACGATGAACGCCATGAAATCGCCGAGCTCCACTCGCAGATAGGCAAATGACCCACTGTACGAAAAGTTCCATGTTGCTCCTTAAACATGTAGAAACTAGCAATCCAAAGAATACTAAAAAGGAGACAAAATTAATAGGAATTCCTACATACTAGCAACTAGAATTTAGATGATGAATTCAGTGTAGCAGAAGAAGGAAAGCATGGCAGATATGCCGGACACTACGTAGGAAAGCACAATGGCAGGTCTTACAACATTCTCGGCCTTAAGGCCTGTGAGTGAGAAGATGCCGGCCGAATTACCACGTCGATGTCGAACCAGATGAGGTCCCATCATGAGCGGTTGCGCTTCATATCGTGCTGGCTCCTTGCAAGAACCTCATTCATTTCCTTCTCCGTTATTGTCATCTCATTTTACCAAGGAGGAAATTCATCTCCATCAAGTTCTAAGTTATAAACCACTGTGTAAGGAAGGTTATTTGCGTCATTTTAAAATGATCAACTTATGAATAGTCTTGCTTCACGTGTTTTAAGTTTTAACCATCGTCTTAAACACAGGCAGTGGCCAGGGTTCAAAATGCAAATAACCAAAATTATCAAGATTTAAAATGCAAACCGCCAAAGTTTAGGATTTTAAAATATAAATAGGCAAAGTTAGAGAGTTTAAAAGACAAAAAAAAATCGCGTGTAGTCTCTTGGACAACAACCCTCAAGGATCGATAAGAATTTTGGATAAATTTTTTTTATTATAAATATTTTTAAAATATAAGAAAATAATGTGACACGATATGGATAATGACAACAAATACAAATAATAAAGTTAAAAAAGATAAGTTAATCATATGGATCATTACATAGAATTGATTGAAAAATAGAATAATTATATAAAAAAATTGAAGAAATGACTAACAATAGAGAAATTATGGAGAACAAAAAATTTCAAATTGTAAAGTTTTTATTTGTTGCAAAACACCCCCAAAATAAAACTCACTGCGTGTGTGTTAATTTGACCCCAAATATTTATTTGACTACCTAAGAAAGTGGTGGCATTTTGTCAAATAAGGTCACTTTTAGCAAAGCGTGCAACCAACATCACATTACTTACTTTAACCTCAATAAGGATTATCAATCAAGCATCATCATTGTTGGGCTGGGAGCCCATTTTTGTCGAGCATCATTGGTTCAACTCCTAAGGAGTTTGAATGTTGGCTAATTGTGGAGCATTAGGTCTCCCAAAAAATATAGTGTAAGCATTGGGTCTCTCGTAAAATAGATAGGAGCATTAGGTCTTCCTTACAAATAAGTGGGAGTTTATGGTTTTCCTCTAGCTTCAATGTACTATTAGAAAGAATGTAATTTGTATGCCCACATTAAAAAAAATTACAAGAAGCATTTTGTGACAAAGTCCATTTATTGTTAAAAGTTACAATTTTTTTATTAAATGATTTTAACAACCATATATATATATTCATTGTTAGATTATTTCTAAAAGTCCCATGCAATTGATCTTAAACAACAAAAAATTATTTTATTGATAAAAGAAAGTAGAAGAGTGAATATTTTTAAAAAATGTAAATCAGTGTGACATAACATTAATAAAGTGAAAATGAATGATTATACTATAACGATGCAAATGAAAAAAATTAGGTACTTAAATAGTTCATACGTTAATTTATTTTTAAAAAGCTTGTGGAGGGAAGATGGGAAAACGTTTCTCTACTTGTGCTTATTACCAAATGCACCCAGAGAAATTAGCTTCACTACCAATGTTCATTTTTCTTGTAATAACGTTGTCATTCCAAATAGCGATACATGTAATTTTTTATGACATATACAGGTATTGTTGAAATGATTGCTTATGGTTAAATAAAAGTAAAACCAATTTTTTTTTTTTTTTTTTGATAAAAAGTAAAACCAAATTTAATTGTGAAAGAAGTAGCTAAATAATTTTCCAAGGTTCCATTTCGGTAAGCTTATTTGCAGCGTTTACCAGCTTATTTGAAGCTGAATGCAATAAATTGAAATCTTGTTTGGTACAATTGTTTAGACTTTTTCACTATCTATTGTTTATAAGACTAATCTTTGTACAAGCGTTCGCGTTGAAATTCACCGAAAACGCGGCAACAGGTATTCCCAAGGTGATGCAGCTTTCGGAAAGGAGGCGGTGTAAGTTTGTTGTCCTGGTCGTAGTCACTATGCGCGGGTGATGCAACAAATTTCGAACCCGGCTTCTCTTTCCTTTGATGGAAATCATCTCCGCTTCTTACTTCCCTTGAATGTGTATTTCAGGAAAGTATAGGATTCTTACTTGAGAACGGCCATCGTCAAATGCCGGCACTAGAATTCGGGAATTTTCAGGTGGTGGGCTATGTTTCCCTGGAATATCACCAAATCGGAAGACGCGATTCTCTTATTTCTCTCTCGTCGGCCATGCGTCTGCAAATTTCGGCTGAAGAAGCTTGGAAAATTCATCCCGGGAGATGTCGATCTCGAACAGCTTGAAGTTCAGCTCCGCGATGGCACCGTCCAGCTCACCGAGCTTGCATTCAGGCCATTAGGAGGGGAATATTTCTGCAGAGTTGGAGGTTTAGTTCGAGTAGGGGCATTATTTTCTAGTTGGAAAGGAACCTGGTGTTGCTGTTTCTATAGTGAAAATTTAAGTTTTGGTAGTCCAATATCCGCTTGCATCATATTGTTTTTCTTTTTTAATTAGAGTACCGAACCAACTTCTTGTCACTAACCGATTTTCCTCTTGGGAGCTACACCGGTTACTGTGAGTATCTATTCCAAGGGGTAGCAATTGAGCTTCTGCAAATTGATGTTGTTAGAGGTCAGTCACAGGTTCCAACTACTGTAGGAAATCCCTTCATGGACATTTGCGCAGGAAGCTCGCCTTCAAGCAACGGGACTTACATGTTGACTGGGGAAAGTGGTGGGTTCTCTTGAACATTGAAGTTGAGTATCCCTTGGAAAAAAGGTTCCTTGGACATTCGCAAAGTGGACGCTAATCACAGTGTTGGTACTGCGAAGATAAGTCTTCAGCCCAGAACAATAAATTGTAATATATGCTCATGGAATTGTATCAAGAATGTGAAATGTGGATGGAAGAAGCAATGTGCACCACCATTTGTTGTTTCCTACTGGCCGTTCATCTTGCTACAACTCATTTACTTCAGAATTCAGATTGTTATGTGAAAATGGATACACCCATTTTGGAAGCAAAATATTGTCGTCAAGACAGTGTTGTTCTCTACGTGGCTAAGAAACAGCAACAGATGCATCAGTGCTGGGCCCACTTGTGATTTCTGACTGGGTGCCTCTGTTTACAATCAACAACCAGGAGGATGAAGCTGAAGCAATGGCCAACTACTCCACCCGGTTTGTTTTTTGGATAACATCTTGACATTAACAATTTCCGAGGGGAATTTTTTTTTAAAAAAAAAAGATTTTCTGAGGATAATAAAATTAACTGGATAGACAGGAACAATGGTAAAAGCTCCTTATCAACTAGGAATTTATTTGGTCAGGCACTTTCCTTGTTAATTCATTAAACACAGTTCCTTTCCTGAAGGGGAAATGTGGAACGAACAAATAGATAATCTTTCTGTTATTCTGATAGATGGGATGGGATATTTTAGGTGTGAGGCTGACTTAGAAAAGTGTTATCCCTACTTAGCATGTCTAGTAAGTGAGAATGCTGTCCAGGAACAAATAGACAATCTTTCTCTTACTCTGCATCATGTTTCTTTGGCCTTAAGCATGGATTGTTCTGTGATGATCGAGATATTGCGAGTTACTTCTGATTGAATTAATGATCAGTGATTTCCACATTTATCACCAATTAACTGTTTGAATGGAATATTCTGATGTTTCATGCAGTTTCTGGGTAGTGCATTGAGTTACAGCTCAAACATGTGCATGCATTCTATGTATATGGCTGAAGTGGTGTCTGTGAACCAACATAGGAGTGGTTGCTAGATATTCCACAAGATCAGGTTTGTGCACAAATTTTTTCTACCCCTGAATGATAAAATTCCATTTTGGGTGTGTTTGATATTTAATAAAAAATTTAAAACTTTTGAATGAAGCTTTTTTTAGTGTAACATTTTTGAAATGAGAGAAATAATGTGATGTGATAGAGGTAATAATGAAAAGTAAAGAGAATAAAGTTAAAATAGATAAAGTAGTTGTATGGGTAACTATGGAAAAATGATTGAAAAGTATTATAGTTATATAAGAAGATGTCAAGAAATGATTAGAAATTAGGGCATTTGAAGAGAGTGAAAAGTTTTAGATTGGCAAGTTTATGAGAATGCCGAACACACTCTTTATCTTCTTGTGGGCTGTGTATTATGTGCACATTAATGCACTGCATTTCATGTTTTATTGGTTTGTAAGTTATCGAAAGGGCTTGCACCGATTTGGTCTTTGTTTGCAGTGGTTCAGGTGCAGCTAAACTTGTTGCCCTGCCCATCAAGAGCTACAGGGAGGATCATACGTTGTTGACAGGGATGCAGAGAGGTAAAGCAACTGGGCCAACTATTTTTTGAAACATTTTCCATATTTGTGGATGAGTTTTCATTCCTCGATCCTTCATAACCTTCTGGTTACTTGTTGTCAAACTCCTTTAAATGAATTGACCTTTCCTTCCAGGAAAGAAGGGTTTTGCATTGCTCGTTATCAATGTTGCTATTAGAATATTATGGTTATGCTGGTTTTATTACTTGTTTTAATTTCAGCCTGGAATACACCTGACTAGGCAATGTTCTCATTTCTCTCCCCCACCAGGTATAATTGTGTTTGTCAGAAGCATTTCACTTGAAGCTGTTGGTTTGGGGATACATTTGGCAGCTGGTGCTCACGAAACCCTTCTTCAGAGAGAGTATATTCTATCTAGTATTCCCCCATCTGCAACATCGTTCAGGAGAAGCAGATCAAAGACAAATGTTGGATCTAATCGGCCTATGGGTTAACTTCTGTTTAACTTATTTATGAGACTAGTACTGGCACTTGGAATAAAGATATTACAGCAATCAACAAGTGTGTTCAAATTATTTTCACCTGTGACAAATTTTGTTATCTATCCTGCAAAAAGTTAAAAATGCACTTTCTGATGAAATTGTCCAGTTTTGTAAAATACTCTGGAATCTATTTCATATTCTAAAATCACCAACTGTATAATCCTGTCTTTATTAAATAAGAATCTGATTCCTGAGTTTGGTGTGGTTATTCTTAAGTGTTTGGTGTCATCTGGTCATTTTGATTTTGCCAATAGTACGTGATTGTCCTGAATGGTTCCCAACGCCATACACATGCCAAACACCAAGACTCGTTGGTTTCCAACACCATACGTATGCCAAACACCAGGACTTATAAACAACTATTCTCCCTAGCATATCCCCCATTAAGATATCAATATGGGTACCATGACTGCACTTGTTAAGTCTTGCTGTCCCCCATTCTTGTATCACACGAACATAGTTGTGCTTATGCACTGTAATTTTCCTTTTTCTTATGAAGGCTTATGAGAGTCTCAGTAATGGCCTCAGCAAGACAGCACCTGCTCTAGTTGGGAACCCAGTGAAGACATACCAGCGCAGTCTTGTGCTGGATCAGCCTTGTCAGCTGCTGTCTGGGCAGCACCTGCAGCTGCCGTAGTAGCTGCCTGTGCCACTGCCTGGGCGATACACTGCACCCTCTTGGGATTCAGGAACACGTTTTATCCTTTTTGCAACTGTAAAAGTTCCATTTATCAGTAGGTCATTTCTATAGTACTCAGTAACATTTTCTTCCCAGCAGCCGGGACTCGGAACATAAGAAAGAATCCATGTAGAAAGATCTCGGCTTCACTCAACACCGAGATTACATAAAATGATGCGGCCTCTAATTTCATCTGAACTGCTTTACTTTAGTTCACAAGACTTTTCCTGTATGTTACATAACCTTCTGATGGTTTTCCTGGATGCATATCGTACAGTCATTGGACATGGAATTTTGTCAAAGCTAGTACTCTTCTTACGAATGTGACAGAGATGTTCAACTTGAAGCATTTGAGACTTACTTGCCCATGGATCTGGCTTGAAGCTTTATGAATCTGGGCTGGCCACCAGTCATTCTTGCCTTGCATTGTGTGGCCATGTGGTTCAAATTCAATGGCCACCCCAACCTTGCGATTATAGCTGCTACTTTCTCAAAATTCCCCACTAATGAACTCGAATAATTGCCTCGAAGGCCTAATAATCATATCGCTTGCATGAATTTGGCTTCCAATAATAAGACTAAGAGATGTCAAATATGGGTTCCTGTAGATGAACTGTCATCAAACACATTGACAGGTCAACCTTCTTTGATTTTGACAATGTTTATATGCAACTTTCTGATTTCAATTTCGATATGGATTTCCCTCTGTGACACAGGTGCATAGGTGAAACGAATTCTTTACGAGTTCAAGTAAGATGGTATCATGGTATACTTGTGAATGGCACTTAACTTATGTATGCTACGAAGGAAGCTTGTCTGGATGAAGCTCACAAAACGTGTGGTTGTAGTTTGTCACACCATTTTAAAAATCTCATAATTATCTTTTTTGGCATTTTCTGTTTTTTGCCGCTTCGAGAAGCTCTTGAATCATCCAATCTGCCCCCTTCTCATCCACCTCTTTCCCAAACAACAGCATTCGCAATCGAATATTGAAGGTTGCATTGTATTTGCATCGTGTGGGCTCGTTTTTTTGCCAGTTAGACATCAAGACAGAGATTGGTCCTACCTGCTGACTTCATTGCCCTCCCCTTGTTCATACAAGTTGAGATCCTATTTCATGACGAACGGTGCTTGCTTGGGATTTGTGTTGGTGTGGGATTCATGTCTCGTCAGAGTGTGGATTGGACATTTCCATCCACGTGGCCACCACTCATGTGAGAATGCGTCCAGGGCCAGCTGAGGTCAGGATCCTCATCCTCCCTTCATCTTTACCTATTGATTCTCGGACAAGGTCCATTCGCGATGGAATCCGGGAGAAGATAGTTCCAAACATAACAGCTAGCATGATGGACCGACCTTCCACCCATCGGCAATTCGGCATTCTTTCCGCAACAACCCCTCTCTTACTCCTCCGTGCTATTTTTGTTCGTTGTTTTTGGTATCAATGCACGTATGATTGGATTGGGCCAGGTTAATAACCTTTTTCCAATTCACCGCAGAGATGATGCGGTTCGCGGTCTCTGCCACGATCCCACGAGCTTTCTAGGAAAGCAGCAGTAGTTGCGCCACTGCCTTTTAATGTGGTTCCTTTCCTCGCAAGGAAATTTCCTCCTTATAATGAATACCTCTCCATGATTGAGATCCCAATCTACATATCTCGGAAAGAATTATGACATGGACCGCAGATTAAACAAGGTTTGTGATTATTTTGGTCGGGTTGGACCGTGGCGTAGCTAGTGGGCCATGAAGCCCATGTGGGCGGGAGGAGTAATCACAATCTCAGGTGATCATGTCTTTCAAACATACGTCCAAAACATTCATGATGAAAGGATCTCCTCCGGTGGAAAGTTGGGTTGTTCTAGTTGAGGATGGAAGATGCCTTATCTCTTCGTACGTTGACGTTTAGATGGGCTTCTTTGTCTCAGATCATGTCACGTTCCTGAATTCCCCCGTGTGGTCCACGCCTCCTCTCGATTTTCCACCACCTGTCTTGCTGCTGCATCCTTTTCCACTTCTGCGCCCAAAGCTTTTTGTCCTCTGCCTAACCTCACAAATCACTTCCCCCGTGAAAACCAGGCGGCAAATCGGCTTGCTAACTGTTGTAATCAACGGAGTCCCGTATTATTGATTAGACATGTAGATGTAGTCCGCTTCCTTACGTATTCTACACTATTCGTCTTCTGGGCCAGGCCATGACCGAGGCACAGTGGGTAGCCAGATGAGGATGCTTGGCAATTAGTAACAGTTGGAGAATGATAATCACGCGAACGGTGGGTGATAGATGGTCAGCTCTACATTCAGCATTTCGTAGGTCGAGAAGGGTAGTCGAGGGTCGGATGCATTGTATTGTGAAGATGCAACGTCTGTCATCCTATTTTAAAATAGAATACGAATTAAGGTGCCATGTGAAGGTGTTTCGAGTGCTTAAGCAGAACATAGCAAGTAAGCATGAAAAAGAATATAAGACACCCGCAAAAGCTACGTCCCCATTTATTGTTCGAAGAAGACAGCTCCACAGAAGCAGCTTTCAACCCGAACCACTTTTGACGATTCCAATTTGGAAAATGCCCTCTAGAAAATAGAAATGATGAAGATGGAGGAGTGACAGAGGAGAAAATGGTGTTTTGCGATAACGTGTTTGGTCCGTCTATGCATCCGGCTTTCATTCTCCTCCACAGGCGACACTTGATAGAAACCATGCCTTCATCGTGACACCCGCGTAATTCAAACATGGATCTTGTGAGCCACATATTTGCACTTTTCGCGACATGGGTGTCACTTTGCAGGGGTTTCTTTGTTCCTTCGAATTGAGAAAAAGGACATGTGTGGCCCACTAAAGATCAAGGTAGGTACTGAAGCTCATAAATTTGCCCAGGGCTCGAAGGATACGTTGCATTAAATTTTTTTAAAAAAGGCATTAGATATGCAATGCCCCGACAGATCAGTGGATTGGATTGAACACACGGGTGCCATTAATGTCCAGTTTAAGATGCGGGGTGCACGTACGTGTTGGGTACCCACCGCGTCGTCAATACTCAATACAGGATGGCTGCCGAAAGTCGGTTTGATACACCGCCTCTCTAAGATGCTCATCTCAGGCGGGCGATTGCGTCCCAACCCCGTCTTTTGATGTGGCCCACCCCATATGTGAAATACAGCAAGGCTACATAATCCAAATTTTTCATTGTCTTGGTGCATGGAGAGCAGGCAGTGCCCAGTCCCACGTAAGAGATTTGGATAATACCTGTGTGTAAGCCGTCAGCATATATTCCATATGGGTATACGAAGAAATTTGAGAGACACAGACGGATATTCTAGTAGTCGAAATTTTCTTTCCTTTTTTATTTTTATTTTTATTTTTTTGGGTGTTGGTGTGGGGGGAGGGGGAGGGAGTTGGAGGAGATAAATACGGTTATCATATATACGCATATTTAATAGAGGAGTGATTTTATTAGCCCGGGCTAAGTAAATGACCCACTTAGCCTACCTCAAAAAACCTATTTAAAACAACTTTTTTTTGTTTTTTTCTTCATACACTTGTTTATCTAAGTGTATTTAACATATAGACCAAGTTTTACCATTTTTGAATATGTTTATCTATTTTTTTTAGATTTTCAAACATCTATGTGTATATATGCATTTAAAATACCCTTATTTTCAAAAATCTAAAAAAAATATATGCACATTTCCAAAAATGGTAAAACTTGATCTATATGTTAAATACACTTAGATAAACAAGTGTATGAAGAAAAAAACAAAAAAAAATTGTTTTAAATAGGTTTTTTGAGGTGGGCTAAGTGGGCCATTTACTTAGCCCGGGCTAATAGAATCACTCCTCTATTTAATATTACCAAAAAAAAAGATATACGGAAATTTATTAATCGCATGTACATGTGAATATATATTTATCCATCCACTCTCATCCATGTTCAAAAAGGGCAATATTATTTCAGTCACCAAAGCTCTGGTAGGCCCCAACATGAGTACTTATATCAAGAATGATTACTATCGATTAAATCTTAGTTTTTGATTTAGGGTATGTTTGACAATTGAAAGAAAAAGTCAATTAAAACTTTTTAATATAAAACTTTTCACTCTCCACAACTATTATATTTTTTAATTATTTTTTCACATTTTCCTATACAACTACCCTACTTTTCAATCATTTCTACACAACTATCCACACAACTAACCTATCTATTTTAATTTTATCCTCTTTACTATTCATCGTTACCCCTATCATATCACATCATTTGACAACTTTTACTCTTTAAAATTTTTCATCAAAAGTTTTATTTATTACCAAACGCACCTTTATTTTAGGGTGCCTTTTTTTATATAGAAATTTTTTTTAGGGTGCCTTTGGTTTGACGTAAAAGCGGCGAAAAGTGACAGAAATCTAATCCTTTCTTTTGTACACATTTCGATATTATTTGACATTTATTAATCACGTGACTAATTGACTATTCTACTTTTTTAGTTATTATTTCTATTTAACAATAATTTTTTACCTAGTTCTATACGACAATCATATTCGTGTTATTCTTATTCTCTTTATTTAATATATCACATCACTCTCTTATCTTATAATTTTTTTTTTTTCAAAATTTACAATAATCCAAAAGTACCCGTCGCGAGATTTCAAACTATCTTTTTAATAACAAAAAAGGTAGATAAAATTATTTCAATCGCGACGTAGGTGGATAAACTCACAATAACTCCAATGTAATTATAGAATATTATAAAACCATAAAGATAGAAATTAGAACCTTAATCAAACCACTTGGTGGGACCATGCTGATAACCAGGTCCTGTTTTTAACTTGAATATATTTATGAGATCCTGAGAGTGTACGTCTTCGAACACCTAGTTAGTGCAGCTTTCGGTTGGGCAGAGAAGTCATGAATTTCATGGCCGATCAATCAATGTGGTGGAATTTCTTATTCATCTGAAATTCAAACTGTATTTAGATTTTATAACTTCTGTCGGATATATATAAAGATAGTCAGAGAATTTATAATCAGTCTATGAATAGGGAAGTTATATACAGTTGAGGATCATTATTAATTCCCCTGAGCCTTCCTATCACACCTATTTTTTCCTTCGCTCGCTTCCAATCTCCTTATCTCCCTCTCTCTCACTCACTCACTCAGAAGCCTCTCTAACACCCACAAAAGAAAAAGAAAAAGCCAAATAGCCCAAGTACTCCAAAAACTACTGAAAAACCATCGGCTGCAACAAACTTACACATATTCCCACCACCTGTTTTGGCCATGGCGACTAACACCGCTCCCACCACCATGCACAGCAAGCAGGGAGATGATCGGAAACAAGACCCATCGTCATCATCCGGCCACGAGAGTCCCACGACAAACACCTCCCCCCCACCTTCCTCTTCCTCCTCTCCATCCCGTGATTTCTCCTTCACATTTTCTCTCCAGCCCACATCACAAACCACCCCTCCAACTCCAACTTCCGTCAGAGGAATGTTCAACACAACCAATAAAGCCCATCATCCGACCTCCATCGCCATCGACCTCTCCCCGGCCGACGAAATCTTCTTCCACGGCCACCTCCTCCCTCTCCGCCTCTTCTCCCATACCTCCACCTCTCCCAGAACCTCCACAACTTCCTTGGACAACCTCAACCTACCCATCCGCGATCTCATGGAAGACACCCGCAAGAAGCCCACCAGCGAAAGTAAACCCGGCGGCTCAAAAACAGGCCCCAAGAACTCCAATTCCTTCTCCTTGTTTGGCCTCGCGAAGTGGCGGAAGGTGTTCGACGTCGGCAACCGAAAAGATATCAAGAAGAAGATGGTTAGCTTGGACGTGGGCAGGGCGCTGAAGAGGTACGCGAGGGCGTTCCGGCCCATACTCTTCTTCGGAGGAGGGGAGAAGGAGAAGCAGGAGACGCGACAGAAACCATATTCGTTTTCAGGGAATTTGAATTCGAGGTGGAGGAAGGAAGGGGGAGGGAGGAAAGGCGGAGAATTGTCTGCGCCGGCATCTATGAGGACGTCGCCGACGAACAGCGGGCTGCTGCTGGCGACGGCGGGGGCTGCGGCGGCTCCTTCGAATGACAGCACGATGGAAGAGCTGCAGAGCGCCATTCAAGCGGCCATTGCTCACTGCAAGGATTCCATTGCTGCCAAGGATCAGGAGATCCGCAAATGCTGAGAGATAGACAGAGAAGGCAGGCCGGCAATTCATTCAATAACATCCTTTCCCTCCTCTTGTTATTAAATTAAGTTTCCCCTCTTTTTCTACATTGCCCTTTTTTTTTTTTTTTTTTATAGTCTCTGGATTTCGAATTTTCGACCTGTGTGAATAGTGTGATTAAAATTATGAGAAAGACTACATCGATCATATTTGTCTGCATGACAGTCTAGAGTCTAGACCATGCAGATTTTACAATCCGAATCGAGAGTCAATATGCATTTTCGCGTTGTTGGGCTGGAGCCCAAAATGGGATCCATGTGACTGACAGCCATGTGCTTCCCGCCAGGGTTATCAGTTGGTTCTGACTGACGGCCATGAGCCGGAGGCGCTGCTCGTGCAACGGAGGCCAGTCCGTGTGCATCCCCGACTCACCATGCAAAAGCTGCCCCGTGTGGGGGGCCACCTAGGACATGGTTCATGTCATTACTGCACGTGAATGGGCACCACCGTGGCATGTCGACGTCATCCCAGCTATTTACCAGATGCCTACATACGCACCCACCAGATTGATTAGACTTTTACAAAAAAAACTGCGAGCCGGAGCCGTCCACCATTCAAGTTAAAGCCGATCCCCCTTTCATAGTTTAATTTTTAACGTTAACTTGTCAATTTATTGGTTCAATCTATTTATAAATGAGTTTTGAATTAAATTTTTGAGTAAATAGATTATGATCCACCAATCCGTTCAACCATTTAATCAAATAAACAGGTAAAATTTTATAATCCATCACTCCCTTTAGTAGTTTGTTTAACTCATTTAATTTATTAAAATTTAATATATATATATATATAAACGTTTTGTTTATTTTCCTCTACTAAGTCTTATTTTTGCGTCCTAATCTTCATTTTCTCATTATTACCTAATTCTATTTTTTTATTACTGCTCTATTTACATTTCTTCAAAATATAAAGTGCTCTCTTACTTCTCCCTATGAGATCATCGTCTGCTAGAATCTAAGCATTCAGGTTGTCTGCTATACAACTTGTTAAAGACCAGCTAACCCATTTATTAAATGAGTTATAAGTGAGTTAAGGTTATAGTTTTTAAAATGAATTAACAAACATATTAGAGTTTGGTATTTTAAACATATTAGGATTAGGAATAAGCTCAAACTCATTCAACCTTATATGTTAACACCCCTACTTCCTAGGGCTTGCTGTTCATATACCCGTATTTGATTCATTACATATGAGAAGTTCTATAATTTCTTTCTTATGCAAAGGTGTTTTACATATTCCTTTGGGACAAGGGTGTCTATAGAAAAAAATTTCTTCAAGTTGTTATCGTTGTGAATGTACTTTATTGTAATATTAGCTATCACGATGTATAAATATTAATAAAAAGGTTGAAGCCGATCCTAGTCAGAAAAGTGAAATGAATGGAAAAATTAAAATTTTCAACCACATAAGGAAGGATTCTAGACATGCATTTTTGCATTTTTTGGGTAAATGTAGAAAATAATTTCGTAAATGTTTTTTTTAGAATCTATGAAAAAATATATGAGCATATTTATTTAATTGGTGCCCGTAAATGAGTACATAATTCTTTGAAGAAAATACATATATAGTTCATGCAATTGATTACAAGGTTGACCAAGTGCAATTAAACGAACATGGTATCGGTCTCCTTTATTATTTTTTATCGGAAATATTTTAATGAAAATTTTATCCTATGTAACCCTTTTATTTTTAATATTTTGATTATTGATAAAAAAATTCACTTCATCTCTTATATTTGGCATCGTTTATATTACCATGAAAACTCTTTCAGTTGCCTAATATTAATGTGCATCACCTCTGTCTACAAATGTGTAAAATCAATGCAATAAAATAGTTTAATGCTAATTATCAATCTTATAGTGGTATTTTTAGTATCTAAACCATCTAAAATATCATTATTATGTAGATAAATGATTTTGTAGAGTATTATTATATTTTAATATATGTGTGAATAGATTTAATCAATTTTTTAAAATTTAACTAATAATATATATTTTAAAGTAAATGTGGCCCATGCACGTATGTAATTGGGATGAAACCTAGTTTCATAGTAAAATAAAGTTTTAAATATAATAAATGTGTTAAATTTTGCATCAATAATCAATTTATCAGAAATGAAAGGAGCTAATGGAACCGTTCGGATCCTTTTTATTGTTATCTTTACCCCGATAATTGTACCTATTTCATTACAGCACTCGATAAAGATTGGCTGCGGAAATTTATACAAGCCTTTTCTGCCACGTGTCAGGCAATTGGGTCTTGGGGTTTTCAATCATGGTCGGTCTAGGGATGGTGGATGTTCATGCCAATTGTGTCGTGTACGCATAGGATTCGAATTCTATCTGCATGATTGCGTGGAATTGTTACAAGATGGTGCTTCCGACAAATGAAATGAAGATGCGGAGGGGATGGATGGAAAACCCTTGAGTAGCATGATTTTTAGAGGGAATTTTGCAAATATAAAATTTGACCAATATTGCATATGTATCTCTAAGTTTACCAAAATTATAAATATACATATAAAGTTTGCATAAAATTGCAAGTGTGTTTCTTCTATTATGATGACATTAGATTTTTTCCGTAAAACAGCGATGATGTCCTTTACGCTAAGTAATATAATTGCAATTTTTGCAAATATTGTAAGTAACTTTGTAAAAAAAATCTAAAATAATAATACAGGTAAAAACATATAAAAGAATGAACTAGCAAATATGTCTACGGAAATATTACAAGTGCATTACTTAGTTTAAAAAGTATTTTTATCATTTTACAACAAAATCTAATGATATCTTAACGGAAGGAACGCATACAATTTTATGCAAACTCTACAGGTATATTTATAATTTTGGAAAACTTAAAAATACATATACAATATTAGTTAAATTTTAGAGACATATTTGCAAAAATCACTACTGAGGATTCATTTTCTCCCGGGCGTGCCAGTGACCCCCATATCAAGCCTTACATGCGGCGGGAGTATCAAATAACTGGGTGAGGTGACGGTGGATCGCCGGCTAGCGGAGGTGGATGGTGGGTTTTGGGCCCCTCTGATAAGACAACTCTGGAATTTGGTAAGGGTGCAAGTACACCTCACGCATCCAATAATGCGAATGCTGAGTATACCAGTATGAGAATGAGAAATCGTAGCCGTGTCGTGATGAAAAGGTGAATAATGAGGAGCATGATTTGATGGATGATGAGTGTTTGATAAGTTAGCTCATGGAGTGTGGGAATCGAAGCATGCATTACTTCCTTGGGTGGGCCATCTCATCATTTTCCTTAATGCTTCCTACTTCCATCTCCAATCGGCTTCCTTGAGCATTTATTTCGTTTGATACCATACCGAGCCGACCATGACCACCGACACGCTAACAACATCCTCAGCGAGATTCAGAAAGCGATTGCGGCAACCCGTTGCCTAACACGTGCGAGTGCGGCCATTCATCGTGTGTGCCGCTGTGTTGTACTCGTCACAGTGCCGTACGTGTGGTCAGCGTCAGTCGACATAGATGCATTAGCTTGTTACGTTTACGTTTGGTTGTCCTGAGATATCATCAAAGTTAGGTGGGGTGGGCATTTTTTCTAATGCTAAAATTATTGGTCAGGGTGGAATAATTCTAAAGCCCTTGCGAATAGAATTACAGTCGCCCCCCACAACGTCAATAGATTTCAATACACATGAAAGCTCAAATATCGACTTCTTTTTTTCTTTTTTCTTTTTTTTGGGGATTAGCCAGAACCACTGAAATATCGACTTTCAAAAGATGATGCATCTCATACGCCTGACAAGATACGATCTTTTCATTACAAATATCAGAACCTATGGCCCATAAATGTCTATAGCAATTGTTTTCTCCAAGATGTGAAATTTCAAATGTAAGCAGCTAGAAGGTTTGGATTATATGGACGGTAAGGAATGAAAGATGGGTTACAGGCAGATCATTGAAGGGAAGATAGTAGAAAATAACATTTGTGTCTGGAACAACATTGGATTAATACTTCGTCCGGAACCACTCTTCTCGCCAGTGTTTGGAGTCGCGGAGAGTTTAGGCATCGCCTTGGGAATGCACTGAAAAGACCATCATGCTTCCAAAGATGCCACTGCTCATGGCCACGCTGACGCATGAATCCTGGATAGTTTTGTACTGTCAGTCAGTTAAATTACCAGCAAGTGATGTAATCTGGATCAGATCCAGTTCATATATAGTCATGGTTCTAGGTCTGAGACCCTGACAGGCTCAGCCCATCTCCCTACATACTCAAAAAAAAAAAAAAAAGAGCTATGACACTTTTTTCTGTTCTGGGGGGAAAAATATGAAACATCTTACCTCAGATTTGCAGGACGCCTGACACTTGAGAATCACAAGGAATCTGCTTAATCCAAGACTCCGGAGTTTTATGAATCACTATTCAGAAGGTAGCATTCCTAAGGACTCCAGAATTTTCTCGTAATCATCTTCAGAATTGTCAGAATTGTGCCTTTCCGATACAAGTGATCCTGACCCAAAATTATACTTTGGATCCGTTGGCTTTGAACGCCCCCTGAAACTACTTGTCTGAGATGCATTTGCTTTCTTAGTGAAATCATTGTCCTTAAAATCATTATAACTGTTAAACTGGCTCCTAGGTTTTGTAAAATGACCGCGCCTTGCCCCTGGATTCCTGTGGATGTTTCTACTTCTGCCTACAGAATCTTCAAAAATATCAGAATTTCCATCCGCCGATGATTCCCATTCATCATGATTGTTCCTTTCTGATGCAAATCTTCCTGACCCAAAATTATATTTTGGATCCACTGACTTCGAACGCCTCCCGAATCGACTTGTATGAGATGCATTTGCATTGTCAGTGACATAATTGTCCTCAAAATCATCATAACTGGTAAACTGAGTCCCAGGTCTTGTAAAATGGCTGTGCCTTGTCCCTGGATTCTTGATATGGTTTCTATTTCTTGCGTTTCCATAAACTTCAAAATCATCACTTGACCTTTTGAATGTACTTGACCGCGAGCCTCTCATTTCACCAGCACTGCCATAGTTTGGTCCTCGAGATCTTCTGTTATTTCCAAAGAGGCCTTCCGATGAATTGCCATACTGCCAATACAAGTTCTCTTTGGCTTCCACAAATTGTGGTGTGTTTAAAACATCACCTTTCATCTTCGGCAACTGAAAACATAAAGTAACTCAGTTAGTGGCATCAACTTTGCAGACATATTTGGATGAACAGTTGAAACGAATAATTAGTAAGGCTGTCTTTAAAAGTAACCAAAAGAAGAAGATACTGAGGCGCTGGTATTCAATTGCCATTTTTTAATCTCCACAACTAGAAAGAAAATACCGCCTCAATGGATTCCTTTCTTATTATTGAAGTCAGAAGTATATTAATTCCTTTCTTATGATTGAAGTCAGAAGTATATCAATTCCTTTCTTATTATTGAAGTCAGAAGTACATCCGAGGTTTCATGTTGTGTTTGGTAGTTTGCTTAAATAAAAAATCCTCAGTTCAAGATGCCAGTGCATCTGATCACCCATCATAAAACAAGACAGAACTTCATGAAATGATTGATTGGTTCTGCGCAAACTAACCATAAATGAATGTACACACAGAATTTTTCATTTCATATTGAAGCAGTAAAGAATGTCATCTTATCAGAAATAGTGAAACAAAAGTAGCTGGGTTCATAATGCACACGATTTTTTTCCCTACTCTTTTCTGCAGCCTCTGATATGGATATGTCAAAATATTTTTTGAATGTTTTATAGTATCAAGGAAACCAATATACGAATGGCTTAATGTAGACAATCAGTGCGGTAAACCAGTCAAAATAATTTCTGATTTAGTAATACGTTACTAAGTAGAAGGATGTCATGAACCTTGTAAAGATAATGAAGATGAGGCATGATGCCGCATGGAACCCCCCATGCGTCCAGCAGTAGGACCCTTATTTTATTTTTCTTTTTTTTATAAACATTTAGAGCTAGATGTATTTAACTTATAAACCAAAATTTACTATTTTTGGATGCTTTTAAGTATTTTTTTATTTTTAAACACAGTGGTTTTTGGTAATTTTCTAAGTCAGAAATTACAAAAAATACCACTGTATTTAAAAATATAAAAAAATACTTATAAACACCAAAAAATGGTAAAACTTTGTATATAGGTTAAATACACCTAGCTCTACACATTTATGGAAAAAATAAAAAAATAAAAATTATTTGTAGGGGGGTCCCACGACCGGATGCATGGAGGGTTCAATGCAGCCGGCTGCATGGAATCACCCCTTAATGAAGATAGCTCACTGTTTACAGGATGTCCAAATAAACAAGAAAAACCACTCTTCCAAGGTAATCACCTAAGGAATACAGAACATACCTCTTCAAACTTGCAGCCAAGATCCCTTTCGATAAACCTAACATCGCGACGCTGGCTCTCAGTGAAGATAAGTACTGCAGTTCCTTTTTTTCCTGCACGTCCTGTGCGACCCGATCGATGAACAAAAAGCTCAGGAGTATTTGGTATTTCAAAATGAATTACCTGCACAACTATTTTGTGTGAGAAGAAGCTCAAACATGACAGTATGAGACATCCCAACTCCCAAGAGAAAAAGTCATGGAAATAAAATGCATTACCAAATCAACATCAGGAATGTCAAGTCCACGGGCTGCTACATCAGTTGCAACTAAAACATTAAACCTTCCTTGTCTAAAAGCTGCAAGAGTTTTGTCCCTTTGAAACTGCTGCATGTTTCCATGCAATGCTTGGCTTCCAATGAGACCAGCCATTGACCTGGAGAGTAGCTCTGCACCTTTTTTGGTTTGTGTGAATATGATGCTTTTACCTCCTTTTGCATATTTCTGTGAGATAAAGACTTAATTGGTAAAATTGTAATAACAGAGTGGAATCAAGTGAAAAGCCACAAGAACTGAAACTCCCTTCCATACCTGGAAATTATGATTGTAAATTTGAGAGACAAGAAAATATAACAAGACAGTGAACTTGCATGTTCATGTTACACATTCTCAAATCAAACTGATATTTGTTCAAAAATCATCCAAAATAAAAATGAAAGTCTCTAACTTCTCACTTAATTCTCCATGAATGGGTTATTAACTTACAGATATTAAATCGGGGAGTATAGATGGTTTATTTGAAGCAGTAGATGCCACCGAATAAAGAGAAACACCCTCAGCTACCTTTTGATCTGTATCCCCCACCTATATGCAAAATAGCAGTGGTATTAAACATTGGTAAAAACTGCATAATAACTTCAGTTAAGGGATTAAGCATCAATAAGATAGAAGCTATGATTAACCATCAATAAGATAGAAGCTAGAAGACAAAGCCTGTCCCTAGGATGACATTAAATGAGGAAACACAGGCAAGCAACTTACAAGATCAATATGAAAAGGATCCCTCAAATACTTCCGTGAAAGCTCCTTCACCCATGAAGGCATTGTTGCAGAGAAGAGCATGCATTGTCTATTTGCAGGTAAATAACTTAGGATACACTCAACATCATCTTGGAACCCAACATTCAACATCTGATCAGCTTCATCCAGCACAGCAAACTTGACTTTAGAGAGATCCAAAGCGCCCTTTTCAATGAGGTCAATAATCCTGCCAGGTGTGCCCACAGCTATGTCCACACCAAAACCAAGCACACGTACATGGTTGGTGATCGGAATTCCTCCATAAAGACATGCACTGTTCAAACGTGGTGCTGTTTCCTTGAGTTCCTTCTGCACCTGGCGAGCAAGCTCCCGGGTAGGCGTCAGAATCAGAGCGGAGGGCACCGTCTTTTGCCTGCAGCCACAACAAATAAATAACCAGTGTATGAACGAATAACAAAGGACACATAATATGCAGTTAAGATACATTATTGCAGCATAACTGAAATCTACAAGCAGAAAGGGCTGAGGCACACAGAACACACCTGTGCTGGCCACGACATTGGATAATTTTGTCCAATATAGGAATTCCAAATGCAAGTGTTTTCCCAGAGCCGGTGATAGCTCTTCCAATCAAGTCACGGCCTTCCATGGCTGGTTCCAGCACAGCTCTCTACAATGATCATAAATTCCTTCTTTAAACAAGCAACCATAGATACTGACTTGTATGCATGTGACTGGAAATGGAACTCTACTTAACCAGCAACTAATCACTATCAGACATGCCAGAAATCTCATGGTAGTTTTTCTTGTAAATGCACGTATTTGCATGAATATTTCTTAGGCAGATTACTATCTGGCAGTTCCCTTGGACCTCTGAGTTGTCTAAGCAGCTTAGCTGGTTTTATATAGATACAATCAATCCGGACAGCTTAACCGAGAAGAAATATATCCATCTCCTTCACAAATTCCACAAATAACAACAATTTTAGGGTTAATTCCAAATATGACCACAAGTTTGTCATTTGGAAAAAGGGAAAAAAAATCTCCATTTTCCACACACTTTTCTAGGTTTGGATCTGGTAATCTGGAAAAAAAACTGTGGAAAAGTTCCTGTGAAAAAAAAGTTTGGAAATAGTTAGACAGTAATGAAATAAGATAGGAGTAATGATGGGTGTATTTGGCAATGAGAAAAAATGTCAAGTTAAAACTTTTCACTCTCCATAACTATCCTACTTTTTAATCATTTTTCACATGTTCCTATACAACTACCCTACTTTTTAATCATTCCCTACTTTCTAATCATTTCTATACAGCTACCTCATACAATTAATCTATCTATTTTAACTTTATTTTCTTTATTTCTCATCATTACCTCTACCATATCACATCATTCTCTTCAAATTCAAAAACTTTTCATCTAAAAGTTCTATCACTTCCCAAACACACCCTAAAAGTAAAGAATAGTTGTACAAAAGAATGTGTAAAAATGATTAGAGAATAAGATATTTGTATGAAAGATATGTTAAAAATTATTTCAAATATGATAGTTGTATGGAAAAATGTATAGTAAAATTTTATAGAATTTTTTTTTTTAATTTACCAAAACACTCATGATGTAACATCTTAACTACCTAACTACTGTACCACTTCCATATTGCTACCTATCTATTTCAACTTCAACATTGTTCCCTTTGCTCCTAACCATTTCCCCCGTCATATCACATCGGGCAAATTCCTCATATACTCACAGATTTTACCCCTCATTCCATTTATCCCGACAAATTTTCAAAAATAACTTTTATGCCCACAAATTTTCATCTTAATTGCGCATATACCTATGAAGTTAGGGATCTGTTAAAGTGGCCATTAACTTCCTGTGAAATGACGAATATGCACATTCCTAATATGATTTTATAGCTAAAAATTCATATTATAATGAATTTTTTGTAATTTTATAACTACAAAATAATATATTATTTGAATATGAATCTTTAAATTTGAGCAAAACAACTTCAAATTATATTAAGGCTTGGGCCTATTTGTCATTTTATAGGAAGACTAACAGCTTATTTAATGGATTTCCAACTGCATGAATATAAGTAAAATTAAGATGAAAATTCGTGGGAATGAGAGTCATTTTTGAAAATTCATGTGTATAAGTAAAATTAAGAGTAAAATTTGTAGGTATGTGTGGAATTTATCCTATCACATCACTTTCTACTTTTTCAAAAATTTACCCCCATCGTTTCCTCCATTTTTTCTCTGGATATGATCACACGTTTATCAAAATAGCCCATGTATGTTTGCCAAAATACCCTTGACTAAAGCCTAAACTATGACATAAAAACAAGTTTATGATGTATATAGTTATCAAAATACAAAGCTATGGCAGTATATAATAAAAATAATTCTTTATGTGAGAAAGGGGGAAAGCGATTTAGGTTTTAGTCAAGGGTATTTCTAGTGAAGGGTGTTTCGGTAAAAACACATGAGCTCGGTGAAAATGTGTGGTAACCTCCAAAAATAGGAATAAAATGTGTGGTCAGGTATGGAATTAATCCATAATTTTATACTGCAAGTTGTAGGAAATTGAAAGAGGAATGTTGAATGAGGTTTAGAATGTTATAGAGGCGTCGGGAGGAGCAGAGGAAGGGAAGGCAGGAGCACCTGAATCGGGAATAGCTCTGTAATCCCTCGGCGAGAGAGAGCAGATACGATCTCTTGTGAGATGCCGAGGTTCGAGATGTCGAGGTTCTCGCTACTCCTGAAATCATCTGCGTCGTTCCTTTCGGGGGCGACAGCAAATTCGAGTGCGGATGCGGCGGGAGGAGCACCAGAGCGTAAGGTGAGGGCATTAGGTCTGGCGGAGGTGGAGATGGAGAATGGGGAGAAGCCGCATACTAGAGAAGAGGAGTTGTGTCTACGGGAGAGAAGAGCAGATGAGGAGAGAGAAGACAAAAAGGGTGTGGTCACTGCCGCCATTGCTCTCGACAACGGCAGAGAACCAAACTGAGGAGGAGGATTTGGCTTCTGCGGCTATAAATTCCTCGCGCCGGAACAAAATATATATATATATTTTTTTAGAGACCGAGGAACAAAATATCTTTACTTTATCATGAAAAGAAAATAACCATTTGTTGACAATAAAAATAAAAGTAAAAAAATTTAAAAATATACCATTTCTGTCTACGAGGATCTGATTTTTTATATTTTTATTCCTCTAATTATGTGTATTTACTTTTTAATTCATAAATTTTGTGTTTTTAATTTTTAAGCCCAGTAAGTTTGCCCTTTTATCATGTTAAACCTTGTCATCAAAACATCCAATTAATGATTATTATTTGTAAATGAGATGTATACAATTATTCTTATGGCTTAATTGACTCATATACGCGTACAAGTCAATTTTATATGGCCTAGTTAAATCAACTTAAACTTATAAACAATGTGATTTTTGTTGTGGCTAAGTTAATTTGACTCATTTTATGAGTCAACTCTTTAAGGATAATATTTTTATTAAGAAATTTATATAACAACTGCTGACAAAACTTTCCATTCACTTGATGATGTGCATTAATGATATGAATTAAAATGTTAAAAAGACAAACTTACTAGACTTAAATAGCAAGTGTGAAAAAATTATAAGTCAAAAAACAAATACAAATAGTTAAAAAAATCAAATTACACATAACCCATGAGGATCATGTGGAGAGCTGGGCTTATCTAAGGGATGAGCACCAATGGACATTTGACATGCATCTATAGTTGGTATAAAGATGTCGAAAACAAGCTGATATGAATCTGCGCAAAGATAACATCACTTTTGTGTTATTTTATCATTAAATTTAGTTCAGGGTACATTTATTTATCACAAAAAAAAATCGATTTAAAGTTTTTCACCATTTAAAATTATCTTATTTTTAATTATTTTTCACATTTTCTTATATACTTATCTTACATTTTCAATTACTTTTGCACAAATATCTATACAATTAACCTATCTATTTTCGTTTTGTTTTCTTTACTTAACCTAATTCCCTTTATCATATCATATAATGTTCTCATTGTTCAAAATTTTTTTTTATTGAAAAGTTTTATTATTTTCTAAACACATCGTTGGAAATATTGAAATACAGATAAACTATGCTAAAACAAAGCATTTTATAAAATTATTTTGACACTTTATTGTGTTAAACATAACATTTAAATTACTAATAAATAAATAAATAATCTGTTACGCATAATACATATACTCTCAGAGCGTATTTATTTACATTACCAAATTTCGAAACAAAAATTTTTCAATCCAAGGGGACACGTTTGGTATGTTGAATTATGAGAAGAGAGGAATATGAAAGGAAATATTTTGAGAATTGCATAACTGATATAAAATAATATGGGTAAAGTTATAATAAATAACGTATTATAAAAGAAAATTAATTAAAATGTATTGGTGGAGTTAGAAAAATACAGTTGCTGAGTTGATAAATTACTTATGGGAAAATGTGCTCATTCTGTTTCTTAATCCCATCCGACACGACCAAAAATCCAAACATATACAAATATATATAGAAATTTTTCAATTTATATAACTACCATATATTTTCATATTTTCTTATTAAACTATACTATTTTTTAATTAGGTTTCTACAAATATCCATACAACCAATCTATCTAGTTTAAATTTATTCACTTTACTTTTTGTCATTATGCCTACCATATAACATTATTTTCTTTAATTTAAAAATTGTTTATACTAAAAGCTTTTTATCTAAAAGTTTTATACTCTAGGTATCGTGGTAAGCTTATTTGCCTGCAACAAACATATTAGGTTTTAAACCCGCCATCCCACCTGGGTGTGGATAAATATTATTTATCGCTTATGTGCAAAAAAATTTATGAGATTCTCCCGTGTGAGGGTTTTCCTGTATATAAGATTATTTACAAAAATATTCCCCCCTAATATGAATGTTGTGAATGTACTTGTAATATCAGTTATCACATGATATAAATACCAATAAAAATCATCACTTAGCCACCACACTTTTACAATAAAAGTTTAATTTTCATTGTGTCAATTATAATTATATTTTTTGTATATCAAATAATATTTTTAACTATATTGTACAATGAAGAGTGTAAGAATCAGAAGTTAAGCACACTTTGCTTATCATCCTTAGGGTAGCTTATCATTGCATTCATATAACAGGCATTCGGGCAATTAGGTTGGCATCTAGGGCCAACTGGCAACCCTTATCTACCTAAGGAGGCATGACAACTAGCGACACTTCTGATCAGAATGCAATGATGTATATCGGAAATGAAGAAAGTTGTATTGAGAATACGTAAATTTATGTTGAAAATTTAAAACACTATCTTGGAAATTAAAAAAGTATTCTGGAAACGATGATGTAAATTCAATTCAAGAATCTTGTAAGGTAGGTATCAAGCTCTGCAGAGGCTGTTACCGTACTCAAAACGTGAAGTAGTCCATGAGATTGGGGTGCATTTTTAACGAGAACGGCTCGGATAAAAGCACTTTACTTTATCCCAAAGTGGAGTTGGTCGAGATGGTATATACTTTTATACTTTACGCATGCTATCTAAATGGTTTATTTTCCTTTATTTAAAATTCGATATCATCACGTTAAAAAATGACATGATGACTTTAAAAATAAAAAAGCAGTGGTTATTATGCGAGAAATAAAAATAAAAAAATACTAAAACATTTATTTTTTTGAAGAGCCAGATGAATAGGAGCAACCATGCATCAAACCTAAAAATATATTTGTTTTTAATTTTTTATTTTTCCACGAAGTCGTTATTCTAGATATATTTAATGCAAATAACAAGTTTTTTTTATTTTTAGAGATGTGCATATATTCTTTAGAATTTTAAATATACAGGTATTTTAGTCTTTTAAAAATTATGAAATACTCTTACATTTGAAATTTAATATATATACATATTTTCGAAAATGGTAAAATTAATTATATAAATTAAATATATTTAGAATAATAATTTTATTAAAAAAATATTAAAAAATAAAAAAATATATATGTTGGGCCGGATGCATGTGCATCTGGCTTTATAGTAACATAACATTTTTTTTACAAATTTCGTCTCATTTTAAAACCGATATCATTTCTACATGGGTGAGTCCACGGGCTACGAATATACAAACTTGAGCAGGGCTAATCCAACCCAACGTTTGACGTGAACTACACCATTTTCTCTGGCCCATCCGTACGTGGGATCGAAGAACAATGAGGCCCAATCAAAGAGATTCCCAGACCCACCCCAATACACCCACACCCGTCCCCCACCGCCCTTTTTTTTTTTTTTTCTTTCTGGTGATGAAGTTTCAACATTGCGAGTTTCATATAAAATAAAAAACTTGCGAGTTGAGATCCAGTGACCATTGGACAGATGCTGGTGATTTGGATCGTACCGTCGCGGAGCCTACTCTTCTCGGGCTCACATGGCCCTCTTGGTGATCCAACTTAGAAGGTAGGCAACTAGACATGTGTTGCACGCAGCTCCACCTCACACGCACGGGCACGCACATCTCCATCACCAATTTCCGCTTCTAACTGTAGAGGACCATTTGCGTATATAAATGTTCTTAAGTTTTGATAAATACACATCACGAAACATTTATTTTTTGACATGCTAGAAACTATTGACGTTTGCAAATAGGTAGGATTTGAATCACGAATATATAACCCAGATAGGAATAATAAAACTTGCATTTTTTATTGAATTCACAGACTAAATTAAAATGTACACTACTATTATTTGGAATAAATATTTTAGAATTCTTTTTGCTTTCAAACCCAGAACCATAGTAATTTCCCATTTTCCCATATTCTCGATCTAATTTAATTACATTCAACGAACCGAAAAGTAAACTAAGTTAATAATAAAACCGATAATATAAACCTTTTTTGAACATTAGTTTAAAAATATTTTTTTTTTATAAAAAAAAAAAGATAGATTGTGATGGGCGGTACATGTTAAAGCATCTTTAGGAGGAAATTATATCCGATCCATTCCCGTCAAATCCACGACGTGGATGAGATAGAAAATGGTTGTGGTGGTGGTGTTGGCAACAGAACAGAGAGTGCGGTGAGGAGCATTGGGAACAGAAAAAAGCTTCAGCACCTATTATTTACGTGGTGTGCTGTGGGGGCTAAGGGAGTCTGGACTCTCAGCAGATGTGAATTTGTTAAAGAGTCCCACCGGCGCGTCGGGACTCGGGAGTCGCCTCCAAGTCTAATGGTCAAAGCATCGTTGCAGTGCATTAGTTGGCAACGGGGTTTGGACTCCGTGGGCAGGTGGCGCTGCCCTCGCCGGATTGCTGGCATTAATGAGGTACGGCCCACGCCTAGATATCTTTTGTCGTCTTCTGGACAGTCTTTCCACCTATGCAGCTCGACTAGAGGTGCAACTGGTTCTCGTAGAATCATGACCTGCCCGAAATACTGGCTTTTATTGTCGAATGTGATAAAAATTTTAAATAAAAAATATTTTATATTACAATTTTTAAATAAAAGAAAAGAATATAATATAATAAGAGTAATAATGAAGAGTAAAATAAATAAAGTTAAAAATGAATATGTTAATTATGTAAGTAGTTATTCAGAAAAAATTGAATGTATCATACGGTAAGACGTGAAAATAATTAAAAATATATTAATTATAAACAGCGAAAATTTTTATATTGAAAAAATTTGCGTAGCCGAACATGCCCTAAACTGATATTTTATTTTTTAAAATCTTAATATTTTGATAATTTGAGGTCGAGGTAGTTGAAAATTTGAATAGAAGTTCAAAAATAGGTTTAAGGGGAGGTCTTAGAAGATTAAGAGCATGTTTAGCATTTAATAGAACTTTTGAAAATAATTTTATATGATTTTTTTAAAGTGAGAGTAGTGATGTGATGTGATAAAATTAATGATGATGAATAAATATAGTAAAATTAAAATTGATGAGATAGTTGTATGAGCAATTGTAAATAATAAAAAGGAAGATAATTATATATGAAGATGTAAATAAATGATTAAAAATAAAGTAACTATAGAAAGCAAAAAGTTTTAAATTAATAAATTTTCGTGATTGTCGAACACGCTGAACGTAATATAGAAAAAAAATATTTTTCATATGAAAAAGGAAGCATCAATGGGTTCAAACATTTTTAAAATATGAAAATAGATAATTTCATCATCATCTCCAATGAGGCCATAAAATTCATATTATGTGACTTGGGTGCAAAAGAATTGTCGTTGAAGATTCTTCATCTCTAATGGGGATAAAAATTCAACTTGGATGACTAATCCGATGGAGTTAAGTGTTGACAATAAAAAATAGTGAAACTAAAGTAAATAACCCAGCATGAGTGAAAAAATTTGTCAGCTTTTTTTTGCAAGTCATACTTTTCCTACACTAGGAGATGAGGTTGGGAATCTAACTATAATAACATAGTTGTATAGGTCATCAAAATTACTTTTTGCCATCTCATACGAGAAAAGGTAGCATTGAAGCAATTATTTTTTATAGTTGACCTCAAATTATAGATGCCATGACATACATATTGTAACAACCGAAGCCAAAACAAGAGGAGATTTATATAAAAATGAAAGATTTGATCATTTTGAGGCTTTCATAGAAAATTACAAGATAAATGATTCCAATAACTCCTATTTTTTTTGGCATGTATAGAAAGATATGTAGGTGGTAGGACATCGTTATGACTCTAACTTTTTTGGAAATAAGCATTGTGAGGTTCAAGTTTTATCAAGGAATCGTAGAAAATAGAAACATTGAGCCTGGGCTAAAGTCTAGATCAGTTACTTATACTTTAATTTAATTTTTAAAGTTATATAATATAATTATTAGCATTTAAGTTTATCATGAATGACATTATCTTTTAAATAAGTGTTGAAAACACTAAAATTTTCAAACTTGACCTAATTTCCAGTCTAAATTGCTAAACCAAGATTGACTCAAACTTTTATTAAAAAAATTACTGAAACTTGACTTGATTTTTAGAAAGATATTATTAGAATTGGATTGATCTTATCCGAAGCTGATATAACATATAGTATTATGTATGAGGCTTTTAAAATAGAGTTATTAGTGAGTTAACCAAGCCTAAAAATAAAATAAGATGCGATAAACTTGGACCAATCGTAGCCCAAAATTGGGTACGTATGTTAAGAATTTCCAAAAATAAGATAAAAATTGAACCCTTCCATTGCCTAGTTTAAAAACAACTTGGATGCAAAGTAGTTCCATTGTCACCATGGAAACAATCCCAAAAAAAGTATTAATTAGTTTTATTTTTAAAGTCCAAATGCTTACTTAAAATATCATTTTTATAGTATGATTTTAAACAAGTATAATTTAAATTATAAAATTATACCGATATTTTTATTAACATAAACAGACTTCATTGGACTCATTCAGAATCCAGAATATATATATATATATATAAATCATTTCAAATTATATAAATCTTACTGCAAATGTTACTTATAATTAACACTATTTAGTTTATATAATTCTCATGAAAAAACTTTCACTACGAACAGTAAAATAATATGTACGGTCAGATTAATAAAGTAAATAAAAAATGATAATTTTTTGAGGAAGTCGCAATGGAAAGCTGCAGCAACTCAAGATTCCTTCCCCGAGCCCGAACCAAGGTGCATCCCGTCGGGCCTTGGCAGCCCCTGCTTCTGATCAGTGATTTAGCATCTGCATCGTCATCGTGTGAGAGAGAGACTCAGAGGCTCAGAACTACACCTGACGACAACTCAGCCCCCACCATTATCATGTCAATATCATTGCCTTTTTGCTTTCGTCCTATCTCCTGCTCCTCTCCGGCCCCATTCTACCTCGAGAGAGAAACCGAGTTGATTAATCTTAGTGCCTCAGTCTAGAGTCTGCTTTTCTTATCAAATAAGCATGACAGATATCCACATCTGTTCCGGGATTCTTTGTCACTTGCTCGAGGATATATACGAAGCAGATTCGACTGAAGAAATTAAAGTGCAGCTCGATATATAGATCGGAAAGCTAAGATAAGATAACAAGGAAAATTCTTCTTGAATCGCAAAAACATTTTGTACATTAATCAGCTGAAACACCAACTAACAATAGAGAATCAACTAAAGTTACAATGTTAAAGCTTCCCCAAGCAGCCCAACCCTACATTTTATGCCCTTTAAACCATCCCCCGCCGAAAAAAACAGCACCCATTTTTTCTTTTTACACTCTACCCCTTTCTTTCCACCGTCGGGCATATCATCAAATATGCATGTCCAGAAATCTTGGCCCTCCATGGTTCTCAACATCCTGAAAATAACGCATAACATCCAACATCAGGAGAAAAGAAAAAAGATTTAGAAGTTGATGAAATCATGAAAAGGAAAACTGCAGTAGCATAGTCCACGTCAATCCATCATCTACCAACCTTGCTAACACGAGCCGTCTCGACCGCCGGCGCGGTGTTGGTGGGGCTCTTTCTCTCCGCCGGCTGCTCCAAAGGCGAGTCAATCTTCTCATGTTTCTTCCCGAAAGACGGCCCCTTCTTCAGCCCCAAGAGCTCCTTCCATCTGACAGGCCCCTTGGTCCGCGTCGGCGACACGTCGTCGTCGTCGTGCATCAGCTCGTCCCGCAGCGTCAACTTCTGGAGCTGGGCAGTGCAGTTCTCCTTCAAGGGCATCAGCCGCCCCTTGAAGAAGATCTCGTCGGCCGCAATCATCCTGTAGCTGGTGACCGAGAATTCGAAGTCCGTGGAAGGCGGCGGGGCCGAGGCGGCCCGCTCGTGCTTGATTAGGTGGTGGTCGGCGTCGGCGAAGTCGTTGGAGAAGGAGATTCTGGGGCTCATCGGAGCGCAGAGAGAGGTCTGGTGATCTGTGTTGAACATGTCGATGCATGCCATGAGATCTCCCACTCTCTTTTCTTTAGTGCAAGAAACTGCTGCTAGTGGCTGGTATTTATACGTGGGAGAGCGTCTTAAATGCCATCCGCTTTCCGATCTGTCATCCATCGCTAACCACACATTCTGAATTTCTGATCCCGCCCGCTCTATGTCCTCACGCATGCACATGCACGTGCAGATGCAGGTGCACGCGTCCGAATAAAACGCATTCGACGGTCAAGATGATCCGTTTTTTGTGAGGTTGTAATGAGGTGGGGTTGGAAAGGAAGGGCGAGGATTGAAGACGGAGGGCGTACGTGCTGGTTCGCGAGGAGCAGATCGAGGGCGGGTGTGTTAGTGAGGGTAGCTAAAGGGCTTAGGTGTGTAAATAGGGTTGGGTTCAACCCGAGCCCGCATCAATCCGAACCGATTTATACCATGGTTGGGTTAAGGTTTTGGAAATTTGGTTTTTAAAAAATGGGTTCAACTCGACCCGATTTTAAAAATGGGTTCAACTCGACCCGATTTTAAAAATGGGTTGGGTTGGGTTAGGGGTCGGTCAACCCGACCCGACCCGATTTCATAAGATATGTATTTACATATATTTATGAGAGTGTATTTCATTCATATTGCTTAGATATTTAAATAAAATTGTGTTGAGTTTGGAAATTTGTTTGACTATTTGGTTGTCAAATGTTATTTGAATTTATTTGGTTTGGAAATATATTTGGTTAATTAGTTGTGAAATTGTGTTTGGATTATTTGGTTATATTGCATCGTAAATAGGTTGTTTAGATATTTGCTCGCATTGGTGATTTAGAATAACATAACAGGTCAACTGAGAACTTAAGATGTTTGTAGCTTTGATTGGAAGCCAACTAAGAAGGTAAGTAAGACTATAATATTCATTTTTCTATTTTGCATAATTTACTGTAATAATTTTACTTGGCTTTCACTTTTTGACTTGCAAAAGACATCGATTGCTCAAAAATACAAAAACAAAAAAACGAATCAATTACTAAACTTATCCTCCACTTTTGAGTTATGTAGAACTTTTATTGGTACTTATTGTTTTTATAATTATAATTATTTTTATTATTTTAGAAATTCAGGTGAACAAAACTTTAACTAGCATTGATAACATGTGTAATCTATTAGCCCGATTTCTAACCCAAACCGAACCGATTTGAGGTGGGTTGAAATAGGGTTGGGTTAAGATGTGAAAAGTAGGGTTGAAAGTAGGGTTGGGTTGTGATTTTACAAGGTGGGTTAGGGTTGTATTTGTGCCAACCCGAGTCAACCCGACCCGATTTACACCCCTAAAAGGGCTATGCTATGCATGGATCTCGTTGACCGTAGATTGACTCGGATATAATTAGGAGATGGATGAGCTGGCGATGCCGACGAATCGATGTGACCACGTGATCCGGGTTTTCCAAAGGGAGATGATGAGCACGTGATCACATGAGATGGATGAATGCCGTCTCCTCATCCCTTCCGCTTATGTGGGGGATTAACTGCTTCGGTGCTCCGCCGATGTTGCTGTCGATTTTTTTCTCCACACCTACTCGCAGTATTTTGGATTTATTGCCAGCAGCACATGCGAGACGCCAGAGGGCTCCACCAGGGTACTTTGGTACCACCCATTCAAAACCCTTTGATTGAATTCAGATGGGACAAACTGAATTTGAAAAAAAAAAAAAAAAAAGCGGGACTTTTTTTGCTTACCGAATAATACTATTTAACTTATTGTTAATATCATGCCATGCTAATATCATTTGGGATTGTTTTTACTCCTTTAGTAATAGTACATTTGTACTTCTTTAGTGGGTATTTAAAACCATATAAGATTTTTAGATTAAATTTGTATTTAGTTTGAGAATATAATGATGTGTACTGAGAATAAGGGTCTGTTTGGTAAACATGAAAACTCGCTTTTGGGTGTAAAACTTATCAGCTCGATATTTCAAAATGTAAAGTTGTCATTTCACCATTTTGCAAACCGAGCTGTGCAGCAATTAATGCATGTTTCATTTGCCGAGCATGTATCTCGGCCGCTGATTCCACATGCCAGATTTTACGAGTTCGGTTTAGATATTCTAAACCAACACCAGCCAATAATTAATGACGTCAGATACATTGAATTTACATGCCACGCAGCGCACAACGCTGACAGCAACACAATTAATACTAGAGTTTTTGCAGTGAAAAAAACGTCGCTGAGTTTTAACGCTATCCAAACAGACCCTAAGTAAAGTTGTATTGGGAATGGATAAAGTTACATTGAAAATTAAAAAATCTAACTTAAGAATTGGAAAACTATTTTGAGAATTGTGATACAAATTCAATCTAAAAATCTTATATGACTTAAAATATGCCCTTAGTATTTTTTCCTGCATGTCTTTTGGCAATATTTTAATTATTTAACAAATCTATTTTTATTATTATCCGCATATTTCAATTATGTTTAGCATTTTTTACACAATTATCTTACTTACTTATTTTTACTGTTTATTATTAATCACTACTCACATCATATCATTTTCTTACTTTTTCAAAAAATATTTATATAAATTTTCTCATTTTTACCTAGTATAACCGGCCTTAGAATATACTTTTGTACATTTTAGAAGATAACAGGAATGCTATGGTTAAGGCACTGTTATATCTATATTTTCAATTATTCATCACAAAAGTGCATTTTACTAGTGTCTTCCCAGGTCCTTAAACCTTACTTAATCAAGACAAACTTTTCTATTTCCTATGCAGAAAAATAAAATAAAATAATGTAATGACTGATATAAAAATTAAGAAAATTTACAGCAAAATATAGGTATGGTAGTATAATAATGAAAATAAATTAAAATAACAACTGAAGATAGATACAAGTTTTTAATGTTTAAGGGAGATCATAAATGTTGCAATAATTTGAGAATATGAAGAGGTAAAAGTGGGAAAAATATAGAAGATTTCTAAAAGGGTTATCGACGGTTTGTGGTCCAAATGGCTGACTGTAATGCGTGGGGAGATGAGAGAGGGGCGAGTGTGTGGGGCAATGTTTCTGGAAAGCGCATATGGGTTATGGGATGGTCCGCTCCAAACCCAAATGTATTATTTCCTCCCCAAGAAATTGTGGGGCTTGCTTACTGAATGCGTAAGTCATTAGGTGTACTTGACGCAACGCATCCATCATGCTGCTACGTCTGTGTGCTTTTATAGATAATATTCTGTCAAATGTCTACCACTAAAGAGAGGGATCTGCCCCACCTTACAAGTGGGCTTCGGGTGTGAGAATGCGTGTGTTTTCACGCATAAAGACAATTGAATTTCATTTTTTAAAACATGTATAAGGATGTGAATTTAAATCAAATGAACATGCGATATGTGTAATTAGCTAGTTATTTAGGACTTGTTTAGCTGCGCCACATGCGGCCGAAAAGCCATTTTACAAGATTCGCTAGTTGCTAAAAAATTTAGATAAATAAGTGGAATATTTGCGTTTTCATGAAACAGATAATTCGAGCTTGCCCGATGCTCGATGACAGCTCTGGTTTAAGATCAACGGCTGTGATTCAGCCCTGACTGCTGGGTCCCAACGAATTCCAGGCGGATGCAGCGCTCTTGACTGTCGAATCGCACTCGCAGAAGAAAACAAAAGCGAGTGTACTTTCGGCGGAAGCTTGGTTTTTGAGGTGGCTTCGGGAAACGAGTTCCCGCTACAGCCCATGCCGACCATCCATTCGGGTGTGTTTTGTTAGAAAAGTTTTAGAGGTAGAAGTTGTCAAATTGATAGAAAATGATGTAATATAATAGGGGTAATGATGAGGAATAAAGAGAATAAAGTTAAAATAGATAAGTTAGTTGTATGGGTAGTTGTGTAAAAATAATTGAAAAGTAGGGTAGTTTGTATAGAAAAATGTGAAAAAATAATTAAAAAATAGAGTAGTTATGAAGAGTGAAAATTTTTGTGTTGAAAAGTTTTAATTGACAAGTTTTGGCCCCAAACAAACACACCCTGGATGTGGCCCTGATCGATAGATCCAAACCGTCCAAAAAAGAAAAAAATTATTTATTATTAAATTTTTTTAATAAAATTAAAACGAAATCCTTCCACAACAAAGTTGGAAAATTTTTGACACTATTATCCATTTTCAAGTAGATGTCTGTTTATTTATCTTTTCAGAAATGCAATGCAAGTGCCAGACCATCATAAGTGGTCTGGACTCTGGATTAATGGTAATGGAAAACTAGCCCCACGAATCTGTTTGCCCGAGACACCTTGGAATGTATTATATCGGAAGCTCTCGGAGAGATTTCTCCAGATCATTCTGAGTAATTGTCAGTAAGCTGAGGGCTTATTTCAGAAGTTAAAAAAGTCTGGGGAAGGGTGATGGATTTTTTGGAAAGTTGCGGCACTCATGAATTATTTTTGGACCGTTCGGTATTTTTCCACTGGCTTATGAAATAGATGTTCTTCTTTGTAAAATATTTTATGCGAGCAGATTGTAAAGAGCGCCGCGCTACCTCCCGTGGGTAAAGCACCAATAACTTTCTGCCGCGTGGCCATCGAGCGCCACGTTGTCAGGTGCTGCTTGGATTGTAGTCCAAGTGAGTTTGAACGCTCTTGAAAATCTGCTTCCAACTTTCACGTGTTGAATTTCTACTGGTGCTTCGTCCAAGAAAAAAAGGCGGATGCTGTTTAAAATCCGCGTTGCTTTTGGAGTTCATCCGCCAAAAGACACCGCTGTCACTCACATGCCCACCATTTTTCTGCGGAGACAACGCTCAAATGGGGGTTCGCCACTTGGCACGATGGCATTCATCTCTCCAGGTTTCTGATGGACTGGTCAAAGTTATAAACTTATTTTTTTTCTTTTTACGGATAGAGACGGACGGAGGGCACTTTTTCTGGTCGGCTGTCTAGCTAGCAGTAGGACCTGTTTAAGTTGTGGGGCCCTTCTATTCACACCCCACACCGCAAACAGACATCGCAGTACACTGGCATTGCTTGTAAACGGCATGTTGGAGTACAGGGTGGTGGGTGTTTTCTAATTAGCAAATTCAGCGGCAGAAAGCGCCCCTCAGTCGGCAATCTGCCGAAAAATTCTTTATCGGTGTGTCCAGTAAATGATAAAATTTTATATAAAAGTTATTAAAATAAAAGAAAATAATGTGATATGATATGAATAATAATGTGGAATAAAGAGAATAAAATTAAAATAGAGAAGTTAGTTATATAGGTAATCGTGTAGAAATGATTGAAAAATAGTATAATTGTATCGGAATATGTGAATAAATAATTAAAAAATATCATAATTACGGAAAGTGAAAAATCTAAAATTGAAAATTTCTTGCTTGACAATTTTTATATCTTTGGGCTATATATGTAATCATTAATATCTATGTTAACATAAAACTAAATTACCATAAACGATGGGTGACCCTTTAGGCCGGCCTTTATAAACACGCCCATTTAAGTGTATTTAATTTATAGCCCAACATCTTACCATAATAGTAGGGGTTAGTATCTCATCCCTAGCAGGTCTTAGATTCAAAGCCAAATAGAGTATTTAATTATATATTCTGTATGAAGTTGAGATTTTTGAAATTTGTAAGCATTGTCTTAGAGCTCAATTGCAATACAAGTTGAAATAAAACGTAAAATACACACCAATGAAAAAGCGCACCTATAATTCAAAATTTTTACCAATTTTTAATATATTTGAATATTTTTATTTTTAAACATGGACATTATTACAATTAGTGAAAAATTACTACGACGGTCCTATTTAAATATAAAAAGTCTAAACATATAAAAAAATTATTGAAACTAGGATTATAGATTAAATACACTTGAATAAATATGTTCATAAAAAATAAAAAATAGGCAAAACAGCTAAACATAGTTGCCAGCCACACTCGATCACCCCTTATTATTATCTATACCAACAAATTTAAAAGTTTTCCGTCCATCCAGATATGCTCATACTTTTTCAAATTAATTCATAGATACAGTGCTTATCCTAGCAGTTAGATCTTAGAGTTTTTTTTATAGTTCTTTTTATAAATCTTAAAGTTAAATAAGATGTAAATAGACGAAAATGCCTTCGAAAACATAATAATTGTCCGTGTCGGCAATCTTAGGGCAGTTTAATAACTATCAATTTTGGCATAAATAAAATTAATTTAGAAAATGTAGTATTAACATGGATGAAAAACTTAAAAGTCATTGATATTAAACATGAATGTTAATGCCCTTCAAAAATCTACTCTAAACAAGGTTGGGCGCATTTTGATGCATTTTTGGTTTAGATCATCGGTGAAAATGACCAGTTCAATCGTCTTTTTTGGCCGACACCTAGTCCAAGTTCCGATTTTGTCTGAAGCCCCGCTGATTGGCTTCTGTCGTTTTGGGCAATCTAGACCAATCAGATCAGTTGCAAAGGAGATTGAGCTGGCGCATGCACATGAACTCCAGTATGCGGTGCTACAAAGAGATGGATAAGTCTTGTCCTTCGGGCAGAATCTGGCCAAACGTGAATTTATTATATAGGCTGTGGAAAGATGTGCGCATGGCAGGATGCTCGCTGAATGTGCAATATTACAGTTTTATACGAATTAATCTTCAGCCACCGCGGCTGAGGTTTCTTTCTAAGAGGAAAGGCATTCTACAAAAAGGCTCGTCAGCGAACGGCCTGGATTTAGCGGATCAAAGGGCAGCTTTGATACAATTGGCTTGCACGGCCAGCGTTCTGGCGGGACAACGGATGGGATGATTCGTATTCGACGCCCAAAAACGTCAAACAAAGTCATCGTCTTCTCCGTGAGCAACAGTTCTCTTGGACGATGCTTGACTCTCAAGAGAAAGAGGGGGCTTCCTTGGCGCACGCAGCCCTTGCAGACTTGTACTCTGCAATTTCGCCGTGGTCAACTTGCTTCCACAAGAATCTTGGTTCGAAGACGGTACAGAGATTTCTTGAGCGGGAGACTGCTTGTTAAGATGCTCCACAGATGTTAGGATGACTCTTTCATTCTGGGCTGCCTTCGCTTGCAATCCGTTCTCCACCGGACGCATCGAACCATTTGACTTTACTCCTGATGCCTCAATGGGTATAAGCTTGCCATCAACTTGGTTCGTGAATACAAATGTAACCTGTGAGTGATGTTGGGATTTTTAAATTTATAATAAATATTATAGTGTCAAAAATAAAAACAAAAAATTTGTAGCTTAAGCGGTGACAACTTTGACAGTTATACAGTGAGTTGTGGGATTCCAATCCTACCATGTACATGTCTGAAATGATATAGCCAATGCAATTACATCTAGTTGCTCTTGTCGCTCTTGTCTTAATTCAAACAATCTTTGAGTGTTCACGGGCCGAGACGAGGTGTTCCTTTCTTTTCTAATTCAAGTTTCACTTTTTATATTTTGAGAACAATTGCAAAATTACCCTAGCAGTAAATAGATTAACATTTTTTTTAAAAAAAAACTTAGTTCTATTTTTACTTTTACTACTTTCCTTAGTTTTCTCATTTTCTCATACTTTGCCCAACAAAACAGTGGTAAACAAGACATAACCAATATGTTGTGCTTTAAAGAAATTTCGAACAAGGGAGGTTGGCATGGATGACTTTTCCAATTGCCGAATTTAGACTAGGGAGGCACATGAATGAAATTTCCCAAGAGAAATACTGCCTTTAACTTAGAGGGCTTACTTAGTAGATCATTATGGAAATGAATTCTTAAATGCATCCAAACATGCAAACCTTTCCCATTTGCGGGTGGTAAATTCGTGCAGTTTGTTATGGTGGCCCTACTCAAGTCTGGCCTGACAAAAGTCCTGATCCGATGATAGAAATTCTGTGCCCATAAACGAGTAATTTCATGGCCTGAAAATAAAGCGAAAGATGCCATTTTCTTATGATAACAATTTAACTTTAAACACAGTCCTACGCACCTCGTCCCCAGCTGAAGCTTGGAGAATAGCATCAGGCACCGATGCAGGGCTAACATGATGGCCCCACCTTGCCAAATCCTCTTCGAGAGGAGTTCCAAGCTGAAAATGAGAGTTCCAGCACAAGTAAGTAAAAAGTAGGCATGATGCCACTGAGAGCAATAACTTGCAGCCGACCTGCTTTTCTGAGCTCTTCAAGTCACGCAATCCAGCAATCTCTGCAAATCCACCAATGTCTGAAACCTCTTGATGAACTCGACATCCTCCATTTGTCAAATCTGTTCCATGAGCAACCTCGGTTACAACCCCTGGATTGCTATCGACTTCCAACTTGTCCATCTTGCAGCGAAGACAGTCCATATTTTGATGGATCTCAGACCTGTATAAAATGGGCAAAATTTCAGAAGCTACACAAGAGAAAAGAGAATTTTATATGTAATTCGTGCAACATACAAGGCAAGAGTCGAACAAATTCAAATCAGAATTACCTGATTTGCGCTGTGAATAGAAAATGCAGCGGCTGTGTGTGCAAAACCATTCATGTGTGAGATGTGTAGTGAGAGTTCAAATCAGGTTAGAGGCGCAATAATTCTTTTAACACAAATCTCTGTTTCTTATTGTGTTCAAAGAAAGAGTTAAAGAGAATTACCTGACATCTATGTGAAAAGTGAAAAGATCGCGGAGGTCTTCTGTTGAAAGAAAATTACCCTGTAATAGGATTGTTAGTGTTTTTCATCCCAGCTTATACATAAAAAAAAGTGAGGCATATTTAAGGACCTAGGACCTGCTGTGTGATGCTTTCCATTTGGTCTTTCTGAATAACTTTCTGAAGTCCCTCTTTTGACATCTGGCGTTGATAAACCTACAAATTGTACAATAACCATCAGCAAGAATGCTGCATCCCAGCTGAACTTACAAACTTCGAAAAAAGATCATACACATAGGAACGAGTACTGGTAATGACTGTATAATATCCATAGCTGAACATGTCCACACCTTTTCTTCTATAGTTCCAGCAGTTAAAAATCTGTATATGTATACCCTCTTTTTCTGCCCATCTCTCCACACCCTTGCAGCAGCCTATTTATGGAAAAAAGTAAAGGTAAATTTTGGAAGGTCATAGGACCGTGGCCTTGGAGTAAATTTGAAATTGAATTGCACTGCACCTGCTTGTCATTAGCTGGATTCCAATCAGGATCAAACAAGACGAGGCGATTTCCACCTATCAAGTTAAGCCCACAACCACCAGCTTTGCTGCTTAATAGAAACACAAACTCATCCTGCAATAATTCATACATATGTATCAAAAAACAGAAGAAGAATAGAATAAAAGAATTTTAAAGCTTTACACAGAATGTACACTGCTAAAAAATATACACCTTAGAAGTGTCATTAAATCTATTGACCAATTTTTGTCTTTTGCCAATCGATGTGGTTCCATCAAGTCTCAAGTATGGATATCTTCTCTCACGACAGAGTTGAGCAAATAGGTCCAGAGTCTGATGGCTCACAAAAACAATGGTTAGGCTTAAGTATGCAGTCTGATTCAACCTGGAAAACACACTTCTAACTGAAGTAATCAAATGAGTGAAAAAATTTCAAAGAAATGCATGAACAAATATTTTCTTATGCACCTGATAACATATAACCTGCTTTTTGGGCAATATAAAATTATTATTATGCTAGCTCGGAATTTTGACAAAATCAATAATTTTGACAAATAGATGAAGCATTAGAAAGTATCTTTTTGCTTCTAGTATGATTAAGAAAAGCATGATGAAAGGAGGAAAACATCCATATTCTTGAGTGAAGAAAGTATTGGGGCAAGCAAAATATGAGAAAAAGAGAAAATTAATGAAAGTGGTAAAAGTGAAAATATAAGCAAATTTCATTTCAGGCAGGTTACGACGTCACTTTTTTTAAGGCAATTTTGCTATCTTATTTGCTACTTAAAATAATTTTACAGTTTCCCTCAGAATACAAAAAGTGAAACCTAAACTAGAATAGGAAGCAATACCTCTTTTAGGCACATGAACACTTGAAGACAGAATTTTGATTGAATGGAGAGAATTTCAAAAATATATGGCAATTTTCCAAACCAACAACTAGGATCATCTTTGCAAATTACATCTCGTTGCATCTCTTGCCATTTTAAACTAAATTGTCTAAAATTTTCAAACATTGCATCTTTTGGTGAATTGTTGCTTTGCAAAAAAAATTGCCAAAAAATAACAAGTGGCAAGAATCGATCCCTAGACATGTTGTATAATTGCCAAAGCTATTACCACTTTAGCTACTTTATCTTTGCTGTTTATCTATGACATTATATTATATTTATTAAATTTTTGAAAATCCCAACGGAAAGAACAAATATTGCACAGATCAGGTTTTTGCATGAAAATTTGTGAGTTTCATAAGGTAATCTAGGTGGAAGGCTAACTGATGAAAGACAAGAGAACAGAAATTACTAATAATTTCTAACTAATGCAGGAATGCATTAGGAAAATAATCAAACTAACAAGGCAATACCTCAGGGGTATGATGAGTTTCAAAAAAATTTCTTTATAATCAAGAGTTTTCATACATCACTATTTATATTTATTTGCTGGCATAGAACAAAGTCATCATTGCGATTTGTGCTTATGTTCCCAGTCTACTGGAAATAAGGATGTATTTCTCTTGGTCTTTGTCTTACTAGCATATTTGCCTTGCAAGACTGATTCCATCGTTCATCAGGAAAACAAGATACTACTACGGAAGAAGGAACAAGTATCATTGTGCACACCGTAGAATATTGAAGTTCATGGAAAGCATAATCAACAGTAGAAAGTTTTTAAATTTCTAGGAACAGAACAAGGCGCAATAAATGAAGTATGATGTAAGTATAATGCTATCAGAAAATATTAAATGAATTTAAGTAATTTTGTTGTTCACAATGAATCAACGGTACATTTCTATAGTTTCTTTCATTGACACCTATTCCATTCTTTACATTCCAGGACTTAGCAAATTTCTGAAAAAAATTATAACAACAGCAAAGAGAGAATAAGACTAGTGCTTCCAAAACCAGAAACTAATTTATGCATCAAGACTTGCCCTCTGAGTATCTGACATACCTGAGTATAGTTGGAAACAAGAACAATCCGATCATCTGTTTTCTGGCGCAGATGGGCCAGTAATCGAGCTAAGACATGCATTTTCCCAGACAGTTCTACCCAAATGCCATCACCTCCAGTCCATGATCCTGATCTATCCACACAGTGAAAGGGACATTTATGAGACTATAATCTCTAAGATGATACAAACAACAATATACCTGTATTTACCTCGAAGAAAACAGTTCCGGCGGAAAATAACGCATGCAGTCCTCAAATCCTGATGTCCCCGAAGCCCCACTTCGAATTGTGTCATAAATGAGCTGCATGATGATGTAAAAAGAATCCACAATAAATTCCAAATCAACTTTCAGATTATTAAAAATACCAGAAAGGCAGAAATCGCAATTTTAGCATATAAAATTTTTGGCAGAATTGCCTGAGGATCTCAAACAGATATGTGTTGGAAGCTAAAGGCTATTCATTAGTTTGTTGAGTAAGTCTTCCGTGACAGTATCATTCATCAAATAATTTATGGGGTAGAATTAACAATTCCTGAAACAGATACAATCTTAAGATTAAGATGCTGCATCTTTCCCAGATGTTACAAGACATTCAGGAGTGCATTTCCCTAGAAATAGTATTGTGAGACCAACAACAAAAATTTATAAATAAAGAAAGAGAAAATAAAAAATATTAAAAAATTTTAACCTGTAGTTATCCTAAGAATCACATGATTGTATATTAAATGTGTGAATAGCAAAAAGAAACACAGGTCGACGGCATCTTACTTTTGGATGGTTGCAAAGCTTCTTCAGAGCAGTAATGTAAGCCAAAATCTTTGACTGTTTCACTTCATCAACAATTGCTCGTTTTACCTATAGTTTGGGGAAATGGAGAGTAACGAACAATGGCCATTCATTCTCCTGAACTAATTCAATTAATTGCTATGCTTTCAGCATCTGAGAGGGCATTAAGTAAAACTAATACAAAAGAAGGTACATTTTTTGAGTGTATAAAATGGCAATACAGTTCTGATTGGAGAGGAGTCAACTTGCAACAGACAACTTCAACAATCTGCAAAAAAAAAAGAAGAAGAAAGGAAGAAAGAAAGAAACCCGTGAATCTGAACAATTCAATAATTTTTATCATAGGATATAGCATTTTGTATCATAGCATTCATCATATTCTTCTGAGCATATGCATAGCAATGATGGTTTGTTAGAGAAATGCAGCATCACACATTATTGTTTCAGTTCAACCGGCAGTCATTGGTCATATCTTGTTACTTTGTTCATCTTGATCTGACAACCTCCTTAATACATACTGAAATAAATGATTCGAGCTTTATAATAAGTTGTGTACCTTTGGTGGTAAATGATTTGACAACAAAGCATTTGTTCTCCTTAAGATGAACTGAAATACAAATCAATGAGTTAATATCACATGAATGAAAAAACTAGTTTGCACTACTTTTTCTGCCCAATAACATCATCCATAAGTGAGATTTTCCACTAAGATGCATGATCATACTCATACAGCTGGTAAAATGGAAGAAAATTTATATGAGTAGATAGGATGTAAGTAATATTTGCAAAATACATAAGGTTAGACACGTACCCAATACATTTGTCTAAATAACCACAAAGCGAACACATCCCTATTAAACGAAGTACATACCTGGTTTACTTTTGCACTAAGCTCAGCAGAGCGTTCAAGGCCTAATGCTCTCTCTTCTGCAGTCGCAGTAGGCTCCCTTCCACGTATGATTGGTGTCTAATTACATGTTACGAAGAATGAAAAGTAATGGCAGTCAACCTTTGACAAGGTCATAGTTGTATCTAACAATCCTTTGTGGAAGAGAAGAGACCATATGAAGACATTCTTTGCTTTAGCACAATCAAAAAGAAATAATGGCATGCAGTTGTATGATCATAACTACAAAATAAGTGGAAAAAATGTTTGCAACATCTGTATGTTTGAGTTCCAAAACAACAGATTGACCGTGGAGCTTTATATCTGGAACTATGTGTTATCGCTATCGCAACCTTTATTTCATGGAATCCAAAGCTATGAAAAAGTAGTTCACAAACCATAAACAGGATCCAATTGAACTGCTGAACCCCATAATCTCATCAGCTAGCCTCTATGATCATCCAATTGATTAATGAAACCTATAATCCAGTGAAACTCCTTGAGGGACTGATGACATGAATTTAATTGAGGAACAATCTATATTCTATAGAGTGGCCTTTCATTTGATGAAAGCATGTAAAATGCAGAACAAATGCACATTGACTCACTTCATAATAACGACGAAAATAAGAAGCATCTCCCAATATACCAGGATTGGTAAAGTTAACCATTGCAAAGAACTCCTCTAGGTCATTCTGCATGAGAGTAAAATACATTAAATCAACCAGGAGACATTAAAAATAGGTAAAAACGATATTCGAGACTGAGATATGTAGAGAAGCAGAGAATACAAGCTATTACTTGCATAGGGGTCCCTGACAGCAAAATACGACGGCTGCAAGGGAGAGCAGCCAATGCCTGATGCATAGCAAGTGATATGTATTTAGTCATAATCAATAGTGTTTCAATGACAGCTTGAGATTAATTAGGAGATCATGATGGTTGTACCCGATTTGTTAATGTCTGATCATTTTTCAGTCTATGAGCCTCATCACAAATAAGAAGGTCACAGCATCCACTTTTATTGAACTTTGATGAATGCATTCGAAATGTCTCATAAGATATAATTAGTACCTAGATGAACATTGGAAGCATCAGTACCTAAATGAGATTTCACATATTGTACTGCGCACAGCTCTGCTAAATGAATACTCGAAATGGAAAAAGAAATCAATATAAAGCAGTAAAATTATGCCTCATAAGGGCTGCGAGGTGCCAAGAAACTTTCAACACCAGAGAGAACATCGGCCCGGGTGCTTTCACATAGAGCAATAAGTGGAACTCTCACTCCAACCCATTTTTGAATCTCAGATTCCCAGTTGCCAACAAGACTTGTTGGAGTAACGATCATTGCTTTTTTAACCATTGGTTTCCCATCAAACCCCTGCCGAAGCAGAGTATACAGCAATGTGATTGACTGTAGAGTCTTTCCCAGACTGCACAAGTTAGACGCAAAAAGTTAAGCATAGAACTCAATAATGCAAAAACAGACTATGCCAAAAGAATGAAAAAATTGCTTTAGTATTTAAGAATCAGCACTTCTGGATAATTACCCCATATCATCTGCTAGAATGCATCCTGCAATTCCATCAGCACTGGATATGCCAGAAACACATTCAAACATAAATTGTACCCCTTCTCTGCATGAAAGAAACAGAGGTTCTCAAACTAGAGAATTCCATCTAGAATGGTAGATAAATATGTCATAAGTGTCATCCATGTGGTTAAGATTTATCTAACAAAAGAAGTGCAAGATGCTAGAATGGGATCATCAACAGAGAAAGTTATAAATTACCATCAAAGGTAAGCGGAACACAGATCAGAAATTAAAGATATTTAGATTGAATTTGCTGCCACTAGATGGGAAGCTCGGATTAGGGTAATATGACAACTTCTATGGGTATGTTTGGCAATGGTTAAAAAATGTCAAGTTAAAACTTTTCAATCTAAAATTTTTCACTCTCCACAACTATTATATTTTTTAATTATTTTTTCACATTTTCCTATACAACTACTCTACTTTTCAATCATTTCTACACAACTACCCACACAATTAATCTTTCTATTTTACTTTTATCATCTTTACTACTCATCATTACCCCTATCATATCACATCATTTGACAACTTTTACTCTTCAAAACTTTTCATCAAAAGTTTTACCCATTCTCAAACACACCCTATATTTTATAATCAAGAAGAATGAACACCTTGAAAAGAAGTATGGTAAAAATTGTTTCCAAGGAAATAAGACACAGGTAATTGTGGATTTTAATCAGTACTGTGCTCATGGCCTATGGTTTAAGGTGTGAAAAGAGCATAGAGCCTTCAAGCACTGTCTAAGATAAAATTTAAAAATGTCTTGTTGCTGTAACCCTGATGCCATCCCAGAATTTTGCCCCTTGCAACTGAGTAGTGCTAAAGCATCCTTGTCAATTTGGCCCATGTCAACACAAAGGACATTGAAATCCTTACAGCATCTGCTGTAGTAATGGCATTACTACCGCTGGAATTTATAACAGCTTAACATTATGGTTGAGAGCACCTAGGGCCTATCGAGAGAAGAGGACTACTGACTGATTCCAGGAATGCATTCAAACTTGCTCGATCATGCACAGAGCACTTCAGTTTAAGTTGGAAAAAAGATTAGTTTAGCACCTTTGATGAGGACGAAGAAAACGCACAAGACATGGATCCACCAGTATTGAATGAAAACTCTCACAGCTCTTTTCAGGCTCCTCAGGCTGCCACAAAACCAGTGGCTCGATCCCAGGGGGCAGACACTCACTCTCCTCCGAGCAGTCCTTTTGACTATCGGTGGGAATACTCAGCAAGTTGTTAATTGCAAGTAGTGCTGGCCTGGAAGAACCCCATGGCACAAACCTCTTACGTGCCGACAGTCGGCGGGCAAGTTCCTCGTTCTGATCCTTATACCCATTTATACACGGAGGCTTGAACGGTTTTCGAGCAACAGCTGCTCCTTCTGAAACTGAAAGAACTCGAGGGAGTAATGGTTGTCTTTTAACCACGAGGTTCCCTCTGTTAAAACAAGAGGAGAAAAATCATTTAAAAGCAATACACTCGCAATTGCAGAAGGAAAAATACATGCGTATAGAACAATCCAAGGCAGTTTACAACAACTGAGATTAAAATACAGCGAAGCCTGCAATATTCAGAAGGTTGAAATTGCATTTTGGGACAATCATATTCAATTGCTCTGAAAGCAATCACATGCATGCATCTGTGGAAGTCGAAGTCAACTAGCTCACCAGCATTCCGTAGCTAACTAGCAAAAACGAAGAGGATTAAAGAAGTGGATCGATGGAATTGGGGAAGGGACAAGAGGAATCAATCTACCTCACAAGAGCTGCGACGTTTTGAGATTTCGTGTTTTCGTCCGACGTTGGCGGAGAATCGGGGGAAGAATCGTCGTCGTCCCGTTGAGATTCTCCATCATCTCCTTTTTCGTAGTCCTCGTCAGCCCCACTGCAGTAAGAATCGAAAGAAAGAGAATCCTCTTCTTCTTCCATGGAAAATGGAGGGAATTCGCTTTCCCATCCCTATGTGCTATTTAAATTCGGACGATTGGCGCCCTTACGGGGATTACATTTACAATATCGCCCCTGGTTGATTAGGGTGTGCTTGAGAATTTGTAAAACTTTTAATGAAAAGTTTTGAAGAATAAAAGTTTTCAAGTGATATAATATGATCAATGTTATTAAAACCGGACCGGACCGGCCGGTCATACCGGTCCGGTCCCATATCCGATTCGATCCAATGCGGTTCAATTAAGTAACCAAAAACCACCCGAACCGGTGAACCAGCGGTCGAACTGGAAGGACCGGTTCAACCGGGTTCGACTGGTCGGACGGCGAGCAGTAATAAACTAATAATAAATATATATTAAAAAAAACGAACGAAAAATCGGCAAATCGAACGCCCGAGCCCGACGCCCTCCTCTTTCTTCCCCCTACTTGCTGCGATTTTGGAAACCCTAGCCGCTGCCTCGCCCGCGCGCCCACTGGCCCCATCCTCGTCCTCGTCAGCTCGCCCTCATTTTCGTCGTCGTCGTCCGCGTCCGCAGCGCCAACGCCAGCAGGCTCCCGCCACGCCCACCCCCTATGTGGTGGGGAATATTTGCATGTTAGATGTGCTGCACATTATAAATTTAATTGTCAAAGATGATATAGATGAAATCAAAGATTTAATATTTCGAATCCGGTTTGCTGTTAGATATGTGAAAAGTTCTCCAAGTAGGCTCCAAAAATTCAAAATGTGCACTGAGGAGGAAGAAATTACATGTCAACATTCTCTACACTTGGATGTACCAACTTGTTGGAACTTTACATATTTAATATTGGAATCTACTTTAAAATATCAAAAGGCATTTGATTGCCTTGCTGATAAAGATAATATTTTTAGATCAAATAGTCCTCCAACTGATGAAGATTGGGAGAATGCTAGAGTAATTTGTAAATTTTTGGAGAAGTTTTATCACATCATTACTCGTGTATCCGGTTCTTTGTATTTCACTTCAAATATTTATTTTGTGAAAGTTTGTAAGATTGAAAAGCTCTTAATCTCTCTTCAAAAGTCATCTAATGTGAACTTGAAGCAAATGTCTATAAAAATGAAAGATAAATTTGATAAGTATTGGGGGACTTTTGAGAAGATGAACATTTTATTAATCATAGCTGTTGTGTTAGATCCACGATACAAATTGGGATATGTTGAATAGTGTTATGAAATGAGTCATGGATTAGAGAAAGCATTAGAAATTGGTTAGAAAGTGAAGGAAAAATTGTATGAGTTGTATACCATTTATAAAACTAAGCTTTGTGAGACTGTTTCTAAGGATGACAGTAGTGATGAGGTGGATGAGGTTAATATGAACTCGGATGATGTTGGTAAATATAATGCATGGTATCAATGTGATTGGTTCTCAAAGCGTAAACACTCAAACACAGAAGTTGATCAATATCCAGAAGAAGCGAGTGTTGGCAGGGTACCTGGGTTTGATATTTTGGTATGGTGGTCTAAAAATAAGGACTACAAAATATTACCTCATCTAGCACGAGATATTTTGGCAATTTCGGTGTCTACAGTTGCTTCGGAATCAGCTTTTAGCACAGGTGGACGTGTACTAGATCAATTCGAAAGCTCTCTAACACCACGACTTGTGGAGATTTTGGTATGTGCACAGGATTGGATCAAAGCATCACTACAACCTCTAGGAGTTGAGGAGAACTTGACAGAAATTGAAGCAACTGAATCAAGTATTTACTTTTTATCTTTTTAAACCGATTTTCATACTTTATACTATACTATTTTATTTCTATTCACATATTCATTGACACTTTTCAATAATTTTGCAGCTATAACAACTTCTGTTAATCTTAAGACAAGTATTGATTTTCTTCAACAGTTGGATCTTAATTGAAGTAATAGTAAAAATTTAGACAACTTATATAGTTCTTTAATATTTTACAAATTAGTTTTATATGTTTAACTGTTTTCTAATATCTATTTCATTTTGCTATATATTTTCAGGACTAAAATGATATTGCATAAAATGGAGAAAGTGGATGAAGAACTATCAAGTTTGGAGAACATAAAACAATTATTTGTTGTTTTTATTTTTAGATCGAAGTTGTTTGAACTTTGAACTCTACTTATTGTTATGTGTTTTAAGACAATATGTGATATTTGAATTTTTGAAATGTGATTGTTTGAGTTTATTATAATGAAAGTCTTACTTTCTTAATGGAAGTCTTACTTGATTTTTCTTAAATATATGTTTATGAGTTCCATATTTATAGTATTAATTGAATTGTTTGATAGAAATAAAATATGTTGTATTTTAAAACAGGAATTGGCATTAAAGAGATGACTTGAGATTAGAGCTGATGTTTTCAAGCTAAAATAAATTAAATTCAGGTATGTTAGCTTCGAATTATTTAATTTATTTAATTTTACAGACTTTATTGAATGTTAATTTAGCATGAAAATTAGTAACAAACACAACCTGTTAACAACCCGTTAACCTGTTTATTAAATGAGTTATAAATGGGTTAGGGTTAAAGTTTTTTAAATGGGTTAATAAACGGATTAGGGTTGAGATATATTAAATGGGTTAGGGTTAGGATTAGGATTAGGCTCCAACCCGTTCAACCCGATCCGTTAACACCCCTAGTTATAAATAAGCGAGTTGAGGACTCGATGAAGATACCAGAGGAAAGAGGAGAAACGTTGCCCCATGAGAAATGAAAAGGCCGATCCAATCCGTTGAAGTGATTCATTTCATTTTCTTCTCGAAGGTAAGGGGGATTTGCCTCTTTAGCCTTTAATTATGACATGATTTAATGAGGATTGTAGTTTTACTAATATGTGATTTTTTTGCCATTAATCATGCTGGGATGATATGAGATATTATATGCTTAATTGCATACGGAGTGGATGCCACATAATTATTTGAAAAATGTATTATTTACATTAAATTAATTATGTTATGATTTATCAATAATTTTGAGGATTCATAACATAAAGGTAATTTTAGGCAAGATGGAAAGCATAATGGCATAATTATAATTTATTTTGAGTAAAATAAATTAATGGGTAAAATTATGTACACTACATTATGCTTGTATGACCTAAAATTAAATATGTTAGCCAAATTATTGATGAGATGAATTTTTAATGCATTTTAATGCATTTAAGATGTTTAAATGAGATATATATATGAAAATAATATTAAAATATTATTACATATATATTGTATAAATGGCCGGATGGAAAAAATTGATGTTACTGCCTATTTTTCGAGTTTTTGGATATTTTACAATTCTGCCTAATGATTTTTCTGAAAATCATAAGCTGTCAAGGAGTTTCTGTAAAATCAAAAGACAGCAGGAGAATCTGTAATTTTTCAGGAGATGGTACGGGCTTCAGGGAGTGGGTTGGATCCAGGCTGAGCCCAGCTGCAGACGAGCCCAACTGTTGCGATGGGCCTCAGAAGGAGGATCCAGTGAGCCAACCCATGACTTAAAGCCCAGAGATAATACCCAGGCAGAAGCCCATGCAGTAAAGCCCATAGCGAGGCTCATCAGGAAGCCAGTCGGGCACGACCACCGGCGGCGAGCCCAAGTTGCCGGTGGCGAGGGACACGTGACACCGTTTGTTGCGTCCATTTCTAAATTGATATAAATTGAGCTCTAGAGGTCTGATTTGAGTGATCCAGGGGTCATTTCCTGTGGATTTTGACATTTGAGTTCAATGGAAGGGCTAGAATAGCCAAATGATGCCTAAAAGTTTGAGTTTTGGGGATAGAGGAGTATCCTAAAGGATTCAAGGTTCTAAATCCTTAGGGTAGTCCCCAAAATTTAAGTTGAGTACTTCTAGGAAGAGATGATGACATATAAGATGTATTAAAAGCTTTAAAAGTTGAGCAATTAAGTGAATATGATATATTCTTATGATTTTAATTGCAGTACATAATTCTACTTACTGAGTTCTTGTGAACTTACCCCTTTTTTCTTTGACTCTCAGATGATTCTGTGTATGGTGGCCAATGAGATGGTGGTGGCGTGATGATGAATTGATCTTTTTATTTATTTCATTCTATGTAATGAGTGACTTGACTTGGATGTAAAGATTTTTATTGACGTGGACATATTTGTAATAACTCTTTGGACTTGAAGACTTGAATGTAATAATGCAAGTTTATTTCTTATTGCCTAAAGGAGATGGTTTTAATCGTCGCGTAGAAAGATCTTGGAGTTTTAAAACGACTTGGACCGAAAATTTAGGCAAAAACCTTGATTTTTAATTCAGGCCGTTACAACTTCTATTGTTACAAGATGAGGATGAAGAAAGAGTGTTGCTGCCTCCTCTTGTTGGTTGGTGAAGACGATCTGAGCTCAATGCCAAAACAGGGGATAAAAGTTGATTGGTGGGTTGCAGATTTGCAACTAGAATTGGGGCTACCAATTTCCCGTTGTTGTTGGTTGATTTTAATGGGTTTGGATTTGGGAATGTCCACCTGTGGCGCCCACCCTCGCACCAGCAGTCCCTACTTCTTCTCCATGCTCAACCGCTCCTCCAACCCCTCCGGTAGCCATTCCGACATTATCTCGTCATTTACGTTGGAGCCAATCGGCGGTCGAAACACCCAAATGAAATCTTCCTTGTTGAGTTTCACACCCTTCGCCAACTCCACCATTTGCGATGCCAAGATGGTGTTCTTGAATACGAAATACATGTAGAGAACGGAAGAGGGGTAGTGAAGATTCAATCACTCTGTGCAAAGGTCGACAAAGAACAAAAGGATAGTCTTCCTGCTCTTCTTCTCTCTGCATGGGAGCAGTCGTAGTAAAGTCTTCAACGGCAACGACGGGTGATTTTCGTTCGAGAATGATCCATCCTTTGATCATCTTCTTACTTTTTTTCTCTCTGCATTAGAGTCACTGCAGCAGTATTCAGCGGCAATGACGGGAGACTTTCGTTCGAGAATGCTCTATTCTCTGCCTCAGTGGATAATGGAGGAGAGCCCTAAAACCCATAGCAGTCTTCAGTAGCAATGACGAGCGACTTTTGTTTGAGAATGCTCCATTCTCTGCCCCCGTAGATAATGTCGGAGAGCCCCAAAACCTATCGGCTTGGGCGGACTCCGACGCGACTCATATCTGCATTGCATTAGCAGCAAAGCGTTCTTCGGAGGGGTTGAAGTGACCAAGATCTTCACCTTCTCATATTTTTCCTCTTCGTCTTTCAAAATTGAGTTACTATTAAATTGCATGAGTGGTTCAAAAATCATGGACTATCACAAGTGGTGAAGAAGCTGCGAAAATGCCAAACTTTCAAGCGACAGCGATAAGACATCAACGATGATACAGAGGGGCAGGTCGGATTGGGAGGGGGGGGTGATGAAGGGTTTTGCTTTATCATCTGTAATGGTAGGGTAAACTGGTCATTTGAAAAAAATTGACTAGTTAAAGATATCATCGATTCCCATTTAACCGATGGAAACTAACGGATTGAGTATATTTTAAATTAACAAAAAACGTAATGAATATGGACGTGTTCGACAATTAATAGAAAATGTCTAAGTTAAAACTTTTAAATCTAAAATTTTTCACTCTCTACAATTATTATATTTTTTAATCATTTTTTCACATTTTTTATACAACTATCCTACTTTTCAATCATTTTTGCACAACTATCCACATAACTTACCTATCTATTTTAACTTTATCCTCTTTATTACTCATCATTACTCCTGTCATATCACATCATTTGACAATTTTTACTCTCCAAAACTTTTCATCAAAAGTTTTATTTATTACCAAACACACCCTATACGTGAAAATTTTTATACTTAGTGAGCTTATTTGAAATTAAGTGTAAAGGTTATAGGTATATTTGAAATTAACCCTTTTTATTTTCAATAACTTTTTTTTTTCAAAATTTTTATAACTTCACAAATATACCCAGAATTTAAATAGTAAGATGTGGGCTTCATGAATTAGATAGGACATGGAATAAGATATGAGATGCGTTGAAAAAGTGTTTATGTATTAGGAATAACAAGAATTAACAAGAATTGTACGAGAACTTAGAAAAATTATATGATAAGTGTTTTTTTTAGTAAGGTTTCAACACATCGGGGTGCAAAACTATATTATTTTATATATTTTTTCAAATTTTTTTATGAGATTGTTAATCTAGATATATTTAACTTCTACATTAAGTTTGATCATTTTTTGAGATGTATAAATATATATTTTTGATTTTTTATAAATAGGAGTATTTTAATAACTTAAAAATGGCTAGAGTGTCTCTTTTTTAAAAGCTTAAAAAATATATATACATATATTCAAAAACGATAAAATTTGACTTATATATTAAATACATACAGATTAACAGTTTTATAAAAAAAATTCAAAAAATATATAAAAAATGGAGGTTTGCACCTTGATACATTGGAATTTCAATGCATCAACATACATTGAAACATTACTCATTTTTTATGGGATATAATGTTTTTTAGGATGTAATATTTTATCTAATCCATTTGCGAAAAGGTTTGATTCGAGTAAATTAAAAGAGAAATGATTATATTGGTGTGGGCTAAATAAATGTCTCACTTAACCCGCATAAAAAACTCATTTACAATACTTATTTTTATTTTTATTTGTATACTTATTTATCTAAGTATATTTAACATATAAACTAAGTTTTCATGTTTTTAGGTATGTGTATATATTTTCTTGAAATTTTTAAAGGTAAGGATATTTTAAATACATTCGTACACATAGATGTTTAAAATTTTTTAAAAAATATATACACATATACAAAAATTGTAAAACTTAATTTATATGTTAAATACGCTTAGATAAACAATTGTATAAAGAAAAAAATAAAAAATAAGTGTTGTAAATGAATTTTTTAAGGTGGGCTAAGTGAAACATTTGCTTGACCCGGGTTAACAAGATCATTCTCAAAATAAAAATAAAGTGAGGACATGTAAGCTATTTGCATGAAAAATGTAAGAAAATGATTAAAGTATAGTTAATTGGGAAAAAAAGTTAATTAGTCAATTAAGGTGTCAACTTATGATTAGGACTATGACTTCCATAGGATACAATAGGTTGCTCTGGTGAATGCCGTAAAATGGGGAGGATTAATTCATATTCTTATACCTATAGACTAGGATAGATTCCACGTAAAATAATGTCTTATTTGATTAAGATATAGTAGGTTCAAAGACTAAGTATCCAGAATCGACCCAAATTATTAATGCATGTTTAATATATATTTTATGAAATATTTTTATATTAAAAGATATAAAATATACGGGAGAATTTCTATGAAACCTCTATTCTATATAATATGATTTTATTTTTAATATCTAGATGATTGAGTAAAAATTCACTCTATCTATTATATTTAGCATCATTTATATTATTATGAAAATCTTTTCATTTGTCTAGTATCATTGTATATGAGATCCATTTACAAACATGTAATTTAAATAGTATTTTGAACATCTAAATTATAAAAAATATCACGAGTATGTGGATAAATGATTTTATAAAGTATTATTATATTCTAATACATATATGAATTGATTTATGTATTTTTCATAATTTACACATGAATGTATATATTTTTGAACAAATGCGGCCTCTACACATATTAAATTTAAATAAAACTTGGTTTCCTAGTTAAACAAACATTGTTAAATACAATAAATTTTTTAGATTTTTCATTGAACATCAAAATTTTAAAGATAAAAGATGTTACGAGGAACTGCTTCTATGTAACCTGGTTATGTACAAGCGGATCAGTAAAATATATTATTTAAAGATATAGAAATTTGTTTAATTTATCTATTATTTACTAGATTTAATAAATATATTTCAAAATTTATATTATTATTGTTTGATTATAATTTTTCAATAAATTTTAAAATAAAATTTATAGTTTTCATATACAACATAAAGATTATTTTAAATAATCAATTTGGAACTGAAACTGATTCAATCTTAAAAAATATAGTTATATAAATATAAAATCAAACATGACTTAAAATAGAATATGATAGGAATTTTTAAGAAGGGTAAATATAATGCGAACTCCAAATCGGACCTACTTAACTTAAGTTATACCACTAGTTCTGACAAAACATGTGGAAAAAGGTATATTATCTGGCCCCACACAATATGATAATTAAGATATATATTGGAAAAATTTGAAAGGCTGAAAAATACTTGGGTACGCTTGTTGCCAAATGTAGCATAAGAAATCACATACAGGAAGGTAAAGCTTGAGCCAAACAAGCTTAAGATGATTTAAATTTTGAGGTTACAAAACTTTTCAATGTAAAATTTTCTAAACTAAAATTTTTTACCTTTCATAAATATTTCATTTTTAATTATTTATTCATATTTTTCTATACAACTATTATACTTTTTAATTATTTATACACAATTATCTATGTAACCAATTTATATATTTTAACTTTATTATTTTTATTCTTCATCATTACCGATATCATATCACATCGCATCATTTTATTTCATTTTAAAAACTGTTACATCAAAATTTATAGACGAAAAATTTTAGTGTAAAAGTTGTTAAATTGATAGAAAATGATATGATGTGATATGATAAGGGTAATAATAATGTATAAAGAGAATAAAGTTAAAATAGATAAGTTAGTTGTACGTGTAATTATGTAAAAATAATTCAAAAAAATAATTTTGAAAAGTAAAAAATTACAGCTTACAACGTTTTCTCATTGCCCCCAAAGACACCCTTAATATAAAAGCGTGCGGACTCTTCGGTGCCCGGATTTTACACCACACGGCCGTTGGTGGACAGCTGGATACATCTTGCTTACATGGCGGCGAGGTTTGACAGGTGGCGCCGCAAGCGGAAAACGAAGGAACTCGACAATTCTCCAATCGTCATGCAAAAGACCGGAGGTAATTAAAATACCTCCGCAGGGTACTCGTCTGACTGGTAGGTTAGAAACTACCAATAATATTAATGAGAATATAAGAAGATTGACAAAAGATTTGTTGTTAAGATGGGTTGGAATTCACATCGAAAACTGAGGGAAACAGGTGTGAAAGATTTTACTTGATAGCAAATAGATCTATTTTTTTTCACAGTATTTATCAACCAAATTTACCTTTAACAATAAATTCGGCTTATAGTATGATGTACCAGACGGTCCAGACAAAGCCTATATATTTTTTTATTTAAAAAAAAAGATCAACAGGAGTATCAGGGGTTGGGGATGAAAAGGTGATGGTGGAGTTTAATTACTGGCAGTTTGAACCGAAATTATTTCAAACTAAAATTTTTTACTTTTTATAACTATCATAATTATTAATTATTTCATTATTTTTTCTATACAACTATCTTATTTTTCAATTTTTTCTACGTTACTACAGATGTATTTGTTTTAAATTTATTTTATTTACTCTTCATCATTATTTTGATCATATCACGTCATTTTATCTTAATTTCAAAAATTTTTACATAAAAATTTTTTCGTTAAAAATTTTATATCTTCCGAAATACATCTTTGAAATAAGATTAAATGAAAGGAGAATAAAGTTCGTTAATATACAGAATTTTAAAATACAATCTCACGAAAAATAAAATTGATCATTAACAAATTAATTTTCTTTTTACCGACACCGTTATAGTCAGGAGTCAACTAATTGAGCTGAATGAAATTTATTATCAATTAAATTGATGAAGCTCGTCAACAAGAGCATAACCTGGTTTGTGTCAATTAGTGCTTTGATGCCGGTTGATCAGATTTTTAATCTCTATTGCGAATAGTGTCTTGCATTTGACGAGCGTTTGACCTCCTATTCTGTAATGTAAAAAAGATAGCTATTAGAAGCCGAGCAAAAAATATTAAGTAAAAATTACAAGACAGATTCAACATAAATTGTGTTGATTAAAAATAAAATTGTTATAAAAATAAAAATCTAAAAATGTGTTTAGAAAGTGATAAAATTTTTGAACTGATGTAAAAATTTGTGAACCTAAAGAAGTTACGTGACATGATAGGTATAATAATGAAAAATAAAAAATTAAAATATATAGATTAGTTGTATAAATAGTTAGGTAGAAATTATTGAAGAAATAAAGTATTTATAAGAGAAAATATAAAAAATAATTAAAATATATGATAATTGTGAAAATTTAAAAGTTTTAGTTTAAAAAACTGTATCATAAACAAACATGGCCTGAGTTGATAAAGCCTGATTCAGGCCCACCTAAGTCCAAACCAATGCTGAACTTTATTAAAATTCAACATATTTTTTGTTCAATTTATGAATTGCTGGAAACTGTATCAAGTAGATATTTTTTTTGATGGAGGGTATCATGTAGATTAATGTAAGCGTTTGTATAATATTAAATAAAAATTAAAATAGAAAATTAATAAATTAACCAATAGGATTAAGGTTGGTTTCCCTGGCCGACGCAGATCAGATATCGTGCGTGGGTCTGTCACTTCGCCTCTCGACGCAAACGCAAAAGCGAAAAAGCTCGACCGAGCAGAGAAAATTACCGGAAAAACCTGTCGAGAATTGGGTAAAAAAAAAAAAACAGAAACCGTTGCCTGCTTTTCCCCATCCCGCAAGAACCCAAAACCCCATTCATTTTTTAAATAAAAAAATCTGCCATTTCTACATTTTTTTAGAAAAATTTCTTCTCCGTAACGGGGCGTTCTGGAAAAATCTGCCGGCGATTCTGCTGATGGCTGTAGAAATATTCGGTTCGATCAGGCGAATATGCGCTTTTCGCCAAATTGGTTGATTGCAGTCCTTTTCGTGATTAGGATGTATGGTTTGGGCTGAAGTTTTTATAGGTTATCCTTCCGCCCACTCCATTTAATTGATTGATTGATGTTGCTGGGCTCTTCAAGCAAGAGAATTCGAGGTTTTGATGAACTTCCAAGCAGAGTTTGATTGGAAATTTTAATTTTTTTTTTTGTTTTAAAAGAAAGCCTGACGAAAATGATGAGAAAATCGTTTTTACGTCGCCTTCATGTTAATTTTTAACGAACAATACTCCTTTTTGTATTTTAACCTTTTCAAGTTTCCAACCCGGATCTGCTGCTCAGTTCAAAACACTGAATTTTTTGTTTTCTCAATAGATTTTGGGATTATATGCTTTGAATAGGCTTTTTTTTTTTTTTCCCCTTTTCTCTGGGATAAAATTTGTGATTTTGGTGGATTTTGAGCTGAGATTCCATTTTGGTGGACATTTCCATTTTCTTATATATATATATATAATTTTTTTCTTGGGCAGTCTCCGATGGGTTCTTCGTGTCCGGCGATGTGTTTTCCCCGTGGGGATTTCGGCGTAGGTCGGACTGCAATAGAAATTCCGGGGATTTGAGAGTCGGTTCATCATCTCTCCGCAATTTGGGAAGTTTTCCAGCTGTGGCTATGGTTTATGGAGATGATTTGAAGTTAGTTTCATAATACAAGCCATTTCTAATAGCTCCCTTTTTATGAAGAAATTTGAGTTTTGCATTTTGGGTATTTGAGAATCGGATTTTGAGAGAAGATGAATGCGGTGGAGAGGATTGGCAGCTACCTCTTTCGTGGAGTTTACACAGTGTCTGGCCCTTTTCATCCTTTCGGAGGTGCTGTGGACATCATTGTCGTGGAACAACCCGATGGTAGCTTCAAATCCAGTCCTTGGTATGTCCGGTTTGGGAAATTTCAAGGTGTGCTGAAGGCCAAGGAGAAGATTGTCAATATATGCGTGAATGGAACAGAAGCTGGCTTCCACATGTACTTGGATCATAAGGGAGAAGCTTACTTTCTGAGGGAGGTCGGTGGCCAAGAAGATGGCAGCAGTATCATTTCTCCCGTGACATCTGGTGATGAGATGGATGAGCAGCCACAGATTGGTCCTATGATCACATCTGGACAGAGTGGTCCTATGACATTGTCAGGTGATGACATGGATGAGCAGTCACAGAATGATCTGCTGAAAGATTCTGAAAGTGTGAATTTTGATGGCAAGCAATCAGATATGGTTGCTCAGATAGATGCAAGTAATGGGAAGATTACCTCAAGGTTGGATTCAAGGGGATCTCGGATTTTTGGGCTTATGTTTGGGAGGAAGTCGAGGAATGATGACAGCAGGCTTAGTAAAGGAGAAACTGAAATGAAGAGGGAAAATTCCATGGAGAGGGCGGAAATTGCTGCAGAACTCTTAGAGATGAGGTGGTGTACAAATCTTTCAACCATGAATGGGACACCAAAATCTGCTGCCAGGTTATCAGCTTCTGAGGCACCAGACCAGGAGGTACCCAAGGTGGTAGAGGTCAATGACAAACAACAAATATCCAGCCCATCTGAGCATGATAGCATGAACAGTAGTATTTTAGATGCAGAATATTCATGTTTTCAAGGACAAGAACTAAAATTGCAAACTGCACATGATGCGGAGAATGTATGTGCCAATGAACTGCAAGCTTCTCAGCCAAGCATTATTGATTTGAGAGGCCCAAGTTGTGAGTCAGAAGCTAGCTTGATTGGTGATTCAAATTTTTTCAGATGCTCTAGCACTGGTAAGGAATCAAGTAGGGAGGACAGTCTTTCAGCAGAAGATGTTACTCCCGAGGAAAGTTCACAACATGGCATTTCTACCTATTTTTACAGAGAAACATCTGTAAGCTTCAGCTCTGAGATTGATGATTCAGGTGAACGAGGACGGTTTAATAATGTGAGATTTGGCCAAACCGGCAAGGAAGTTGAGGTCTACACTGAAGTTCTATATGATACAACTAAACATCTTCCTGATGTGAATTCAGGTCTGGAATCTGATGCATACATGATCAAAGAGAGCTTAGTTGAATTTGATAAAACCAATTTGGGGCTATCTAGAGTGGAGAATGAGTCCTGTAAAGTTCAAGATGAGTGTAGATTGGCTTCTGAAAAACAAATTGAGAGAAGTATTAGCTTTGAGTCAACTCGTGAAAAGCAAATTGAGAGAAATATTAGCTTTGAGTCATCTTCTGTTGACAGTGAACAAATGCAGCCTCAAACCATTGAGACACAGTTGCTAGGCTTGAATTGTGTGGAATCAAGGGCACAGGAAGCCATCCACTACAATACAACAATTAAGAAATTTCCTCAAGTGAAAACTTCCACAGAAGGGCTGATAGAGTTTTCGGAAGACCAATCTCAACTGATGGACACCTCATCTTCCATAGTGCTTGGCACTGGAGCTGACAGTGAGGGAACAAGATCTATTCCTGATTCCCATGTTATATCTTTAAAGGCTGACCAGATACCTGGCTCCATCAACAATGAATTGTCAGTGGGAATCTGCAGTTCTTCCTGTTCAGACAACTTGAGCTATCAGGAACATGAAACAGAAATTAGTAGGGATAAAATTGATAAGCATGAGCCACTTCCCTTAACTCCAATATTTGTTTGTGCAACGGCACCGAAGAACAATTGCCTGCCTCAAGAAGTCATAGATTCCAACTTGCCACTGTCTGGTGTTTTAGAGGAATTCCTTTTCAGTGACAATGATGATTCTGCAGGGAGTCATATGAGGCATGGGGATTTTGCTTCTACAGGTGTTATAGAGACTGATGATCAACAAAAAGAAAGCAGTGCAGAGGAACATGAGCCTGATGATAGAAGTTATTTGTCAATTCTGCCTGCAAGTCAATCTTTAGAGTCATGTTCTATTCTCACTTCTGGTACATATTCTCCAGATCTCACTCAAAAGGTGTTATTAAATGCTTCTGACTTGCCCAAGGAAACATGGACTAGAAGCAGTCCATTATCTGTCCCCGACAATCATAGATCTGAAAGAGAAGGTCCATCAAGAGTGGTGTCTTTACCTAATATCAGGAGCCATATACGTGATCTTGAAAGTTCTGATGTTTGTAAACATCTAAGCTGTTCTCTGCATTCAAGGACTGAAAGTTTGGAATTGAGTATGCTGAGAAAGGACTTGCCTTGCTCTTTGAAGTCAGAATTGTTTGCTGAAAGTGACGTAACAGAGGACCATCCAGCTGCTAATGCTGGGGCTGCTGATATGCTTGATACGCACGAAATGAGAGAGCTTGAAGAAACATCGATAAATCCTGCTGTTGGTAATATAACTGATTTCTTGTTTATCTAGGAACATCTCAATTTCAGTACTGTCGTTTAATGGAATTGCATTCCGCTGCATACTCTCTCCTGTCCTCTGTTATTAGTTGAAACCATTCATTAGTTCTCATGATCTTCAGAGGTAGACTTGTCCATTTATATGCATCATACGTCCACCCATCAGATTCCATGCTCTATGATATGACATGTAGCACATGATCTCAGCTATTTGTGGCCATCAAATGTGTGGATAAAGAAAGCATGTTCACATGAAATAATTATGGTTGTCCAAACACTGGTTTAGTTATATTTGATAGCAATGAAATAGTGAATGTGTCACTTATATGTTTGAGTCATATTGAGAAATTGTGCAAGTCCTATATGATTTGAATGTATTAGTTCTCATCCAAATCTTCTCTTGCACACAGAGTTCTCTCTTTGTAAACACTTGCTTTTTGAAGGGATGGGGGCTGATGCTGCATCTCGAGCATTTGATAATGAAAAATTGGATTTTAAGAAGTTTGGTGATCTAGGCTCATCAATTGTGCAGAATGATAAGCTAGTTGTAAGAATCAGTGGCCACTATTTCCCATGGGATGTGGCATCCCCTGTTGTCCTGGGCATGGTTTCCTTTGGTCGGGAACCAACTTTCAAGCTAGAAGGTATGATAGCTGTGGAACCAGTTGAAGAGACTCTTCAAGGCAAGCTGTCAAGAGTCACTGCTCCCTCTGGTGGAAGTTGGAGGCTCTGGCCTTTCAGTCTTAGAAAACAACAAAATGAGCTATCTGTACATACAGCTCAAGATGACACCAATGGCAAGGATGCTGGTGCTGCTGATAATACTCCAGAAATTTTGAGGAGAGTAACTGAGGAGTGCAAGAATAATAAAGGCAGGACATCAAAAAAGAAGGCAGTGCGTTCACTTGTTCCAACACCCGAACAACTTGTGGCATTGAACCTGAAGGAAGGACAGAATGTGATCACATTTACTTTCTCAACTGCCATGTTGGGAAGGCAACAGGTGCCCCCCCGTGCCATTCAGGATTTGGCCTGTCGAATCATTATTAACTTAATTTTATGTGAAGCTGACTTGAATATCTTCTTATAAGGTGCATGCAAGAATTTACGTATGGAAGTGGAGTACTCGCATTGTCATCTCAGATGTCGATGGCACAATTACCAAGTAAGCGACTGAATTCATCTAGTTGTCATGTTCTTGGCTCTGTGACTTGTGTTGTGATTGGTTTAATGATTGAGGAAAATATATGATTTTATTTGATATATGCCTTGGGACATAGATTGGGTGCTTCTCCTAACAGAGATGATGATTTCCGGGAAACCTAGCAAGCTAACACAACCATGCGATAATAATGTTATCATTTTTGTTTCTGCATCAAGATGTTCCACATCAAGTTGTATAGAACTTCTCATTCACTTTTGCATGGCATAACATGACCTTCTTCGCTGTATTAACTGGTTAGGTGTCATACAATGAGCTTTTAGTTCTTCTTGCTTTTCATAAGCGTGTTTACGCTTTGAAGGAAAGCACTTTCTCCAGTATCTGCTTCTCTGCCAAAATGCAGAACTCTGTGTAACATCTGATGGTTCTTGTGTTTAATACTTTAATTTGTATTTCAGATCAGATGTGCTTGGACAGTTCATGCCTTTGGTTGGGAAAGATTGGTCACAGTGTGGCGTTGCACATCTATTTTCTGCAATTAAGGTTAATTTGCCTCTTATATGCCTGACTTTGTTGCAGTCATATCTAATTCATCTATCTGTTGTTTCTCTGGGAGGTTGGGCTGGCTTCTAAAATCAGGTGCATTATAGATGTTTGACAGAAACTGACATTAGTCTTGTCTTTTGCAGGAAAATGAATATCAATTTCTGTTTCTTAGTGCCCGTTCAATTTCTCAGGCTGATATCACAAGGCAATTCCTTTTCAATCTGAAGCAGGTGATATGCAACAATGGTTGGCTGTTCAAAATGCATGCAGATACACAAAAATTATTGAAACTTCTTTATGTGTCTTTGGTGTCATGCATTATAATATATTGCAGATTTCTGATTCAACCATCGGGTTTTGATGTCTTTCTTAAAAGAAAAATTTCCTTTCTTGGGTTTTAATTGTGGTTCTTAAACTTCTCTCACTTTCTGTCATTGTGCTGGTATTATAACCTTAGATATCTGAGATTCAAATCACAAGTTGCAATCAAATTGTGTTCGCTTGATGTTAAATTTGCTTGACTTAGAAATAACCTGGTGCTTGCACTGACAGGATGGGAAGGCTTTACCTTGTGGACCAGTTATCATTTCCCCAGATGGGCTTTTCCCCTCACTATACCGAGAAGGTAATTTTTTCAAGTTCTTTCCTATAATTAACAAGCTATGTTGAGTTATGTTGAATGTGTATCTTATGTTGGTGTTCTTCCTTCTCCTGTTATATCATCTAGATGTGCTGAAAGCACCTCTTAACATACACCTAACCTGTTGTTTGTATCAAAATGTCTCAGACAAGCAATCTAGACTATGCTAGTATGCTGTCTCAAACTAGCTATCCTCTTTGTTGTCGTCAAACACCCTAGAATATGATTTTCCATATCTGCACATTAAATGACAAGCTGGGTGATGGCACATGGAGCATGTATTTGGACATCTACAAATTGATGTGGCATTTGTAGCGGCACCTTGATGATTGAAGGGGTCATGTTTGGAATCTAGATATGACACTCTTCATCGTGGTAATTGACAAATATTTAACTTGTGCAACAAGCATATACAATAATGTTCCTCTGTTTACTGAGACAATGATAAAATTTCCCCTACTTTTATACATCTCAATGGCACCTATGTGGCTCACTGGAACTGAATCTTGTTCAGCCATATTTGAAAACGTGAGTTGATAAAGTTGCAGATGACTGAGAACAACTTAAGGATCATCCGGATAAAATCTTGACTCCTCTCTCGTTAGTACCATTTCTAAAGTAAATCCTTTCTATCTTTAGAAAATTAGTCACTCTGTCAACTGTGACTGAGCTGCATTTTGTTACTGGTGGTGGAGTCAGGTTGACTCCAATCCCACTCCAGTTTGTGCTATTCATGAATTCAGTTCTGGATTAGAACTATTTTGACTTGGATTATTTATGCTGCCATGCTGTATCTTGTAATATCATGTTCTGATAGAGGTTTCTCTTTGCTGTTTGTAGTTATTAGAAGAGCTCCCCATGAATTCAAGATTGCCTGCCTAGAGGTGAGTCCTGACTTATACACTTCAGATTAACAGATATGCTTTGTTCCCAAAATGGATCCCCTTGCGCTGTTTTTAACTGGGTTAGTCCTTTAGTGAATGCTACATTGTCAGAACAACTGCACTGCTACTGCAATCTATTTTTAAATGACAAAAGTATGTGCTGCAATGCTACTCATTGTCTTCCTTTTTTTGTTTTTGACATTATCCATTTCAAAATGTCTCATTCCCTAGCCAAGTTCTAGTTATGAGTAATCTAAGATATTTGTTGATATCTTTTCCAGCAGGCTTCATCTGGAGTTGTCCAGATTAATGCATTCTGTATTAGACATTAGCATTGCCAGAGCTAACTAGAAATTTTCCCCTTTGCTCTTTCGCAATCTATAAATTGGCACTTGTTGATAAAACTCCCTTGATAGAGTGCAAGCAAATATGCCTCCTGATAGAGCATACCATTAGATTTTAGTTTAGCAGGTCATATGAATTCTACTCTTCCATTACTACAGGGCATCAAATCATTATTCCCCCAGGATTGCAACCCATTCTATGCTGGTTTTGGCAACAGAGACACTGACGAGATTAGCTACCTTAAGGTTGGAATCCCAAAAGGCAAGATCTTCATTATCAATCCCAAGGTATTATTTGAGCTCCTGGTTCTATATTCAGCATCATCTTCCAAAATTGAGATTGCTCTGCTGTGTTATCTGACTTTGATGTTTGTGAATTCAGGGAGAGGTTGCTGTCAACCGCTGTGTCAAAACAAAATCATATACTTCTCTTCATGCTCTTGTGAATGGCATGTTTCCAGCCAAATCATCTTCTGAGAAGGTTCTCTCTCTCCCTCCCTCCCTCCCTCCCTCCCCTCCTCCCCCCACCCCCCCAACCCAAATTCTCTGAGTTTCGTTTGCATCTGAATTTTGAGCTAAATTTGAGTTTTCAGGAGGAATACAATTCATGGAATTATTGGAGAACACCTCTTCCTCAGATTGATGTCTGAGGTTAACAATAGATGCTGACCTTTTCAATATCTGGAGCCAGAGACAGGATTGGGGTGGCCTTGACATCAACAAGAGAGAACCATATTCATTGTTCAGACCAGATACAGACTTGCTGGGGTGTTTGCAGATGACAGGGATCAACTAGGTACAAATCTTGTATTTTGCCATAGCAACTTAAAATCCTTGGTAACCATTCATCCATGGTTGGCAGTGGACATAGGTAACTTTTGGATTGTCACTACAGGGAAGGTCAAAAAGTCATCCGCAAATCTAGTTCAGAATCTTCAGATTGTTTAGAAAGCATGAACTTTTTAAAAATTACATTGAGACTATTGCTCCCTGTTGAATTTGAAGCCAGAATCACACTCCCGCACATATAATGTCAATCCCACTGGGCTATGCCTTGGGTGACAAAGCATGAAATTTTGTATAGGCTCCCAATACGATAGTAAAAAAATCATCAAGGAAACTGATATCCATTATGCTAGTTTTAAACTTTGGTCGGCCAATTTGAAATTGAGTTTAACTACTTCAATCAATCACCAATTTTGGCTACATGAAAATGAGGGAAATGACTCACACCTCTCTCTCTCTCTCTCTCTCTCTCTCTCTCTCTCTCTCTCTTTCTCTCTTATTGCTATTGTTATTCTTATTTTTTGGTCTTGTATGGGAGGGATTGTCTACTGTAATCATTTTGAAGAATGTCGATACTGAAATAAACAATGGCATTCAACTCTACAATGGAACCGATGCATTGTTTCTTGGAGCCTTGATTAGACTGGCTATTGTTTTCTTTTATGCAGGCTATTCCTTTGGTGTTCTGTCAATGACCGTGATCAGCCGTAACAAGCTCCTTAAAAACTGCATTTTGCAATGAGAAATTGTGCAACTACGGGCTCACAGTTGATTACTCTAGCCCCCGGTTGATTCAATGGTGGTGGGAATCTCATGTACATACGAAGGAGCTAAAAAGATAGACCACGCCATCAAAAGCTTATAAAATCAACGTTTATAGGCTGACTTGTGGTGGCTACCTGCTCACAGTTGATATAGAGCTGTAAATTGTAAGCCAATTTTCTGTAATACCGAAAGATGCAGTATAATCTGAAAGTGAGAATTGTATCATTGTTTATAGTCATTTTTGCAATGCCAAAAAATTGACGATTTTTGATGTTATAAATGAAATTTCATAACATCCAGCCTTGTCTGAAGGTGCATAAGAATCTTAAGAAAGCCCATGGGATACTTGCCTTTCAAAGCTATTGAAAAAAATGAAAAATCCAGGCCAGCTCGGTCCTAGTTACAATTCATCACACAGGACAGAAAACAAGTCAGCCTTATTTTCAGAGAGACAGTGTAATTACCTAAAGGAAGCCACAGAACCTGCACCAGGATCAAACTTTTATTAGTGTAGGTAATATTTGGTTGGGGAAATAGAACCAGGTTCTGGTGCAATTCTTCTCAATCAGCCATCGTTATCTTGCCTGCCCGCCCGCCCGCCTGCCTAGTAGATGACAATTTCGATTCCCAAGTATGTTTCAGCAAATCCGACAAGATTTTCGATCTCTTCATCGTTGATGAATCCGTCTCCATCGGTGTCTGCCTCCTTCAACGCCCGGCCGCTCTTCCATGTGCTGAACCACTTGCACATGCGGCGGATGGCATTCTGCAGCTCGTCTTTGCTTATTCTTCCATCATGATCTGCATCAAAATGCTTCAACCAATCCTTGAACTCATCGACCGTCAGCTCGCTGTTGGACCGGCAGATGCCCCGATGCCTGATGATCATCGCTGGGAACAAAGGATGCCTTGGAATTCTTCAATTGCCAGTCTTTGCTGTGGCCCTCCCTCTTTATATCTTCGTATGGAGTGGGAATCTTATAAAAAGCGACCCAACCCAACTGGATGCAACTGAAAACAAGGAGCATCCCGGAAAATGAGCTGAGATGGATTCCCTATTTGTATGCGTAAGAAGATGGAGAAATTGAAGATTATAGTATGAAACACATGCAACAGAAGACAGAAGCAGGATATCATGAAAGGCTGGCAAATGACAAAAATTTGTCATCTTTCCTGAAACTAAGTGAGAAAAGGGCCCAAAACGACGCTTTAGAATATCGCTTTCCGAAAGAAGGTCAAATGCATCTCATAAAGACAGTAGAAACGAGCTAAAACGGACTGCATACATTATGTGATTTGCATGCAAGGTGGGTTTTATATGTCCGGGTGGATAGAGCCAAAGGGCTGTCTAAGTTCTGCCTGATAGTGCTTTGCTGGGGCAACCGTGCGGGATTTCGACAATGGCATGCTTGAACTTCGCCGTGTAGTGGCTGACGGCCCGCCTACCAGTCCATGCCATTGGCCACTTCATACGGGAATCAATTCTCGAACCCACAAATTGAGTCATTAAATTGTTCACTAATATTTTTTATTTACTTTTTAAAAGTCAATCAATGTTCTGTGAGCACAGTTAATAGTCTTCTTTTGGAGAACAAATTTGCTTTCGTTAAAAAGGTTGTTTGAGTCATATTACAGCTTTGGCTGTCCAAATATTTAAAATGCGCAACTTCTGATTGATGGTGTGCCGGTGTTTTGAGTAATTTAGTGGGATGGTATTAAACTAGCACCTAAACAATTACAGGGATGAAAAATGTAAATTTTTTAATGAGCAAAACAGCAAATTTTTAATAGTATAACTGAACTCATTTTATTACTTTTTAACTTCTTCTTTTTTTTTTTTTTTTTCAATTGTTCAATGAATACATTCACTCTCCTCCCGATGAGTGGAAAAAATTCATCCCTCTAATATTGCCTCATGCAAGCATAAAAAAGGCATTAACAAGACTAAGGAGTTAAAATGACAGTATGAAAAAAACAAAAAAAAAAAAGTCTCCTCTTCACTGGCTTTATGCATTAGCCGGGTCTCCCATTGTCAAGATCCTCCATCACGTCAATGTCGTTACGGTATGTTATTTTCTGAACATATCCTGCAATTTAAAAATAAAAAATAACATGTCATAAAAAAAGTCATCATCATCAACTTTTAATATATTTTCAGAATTTATAAAAGATGCGGCGGTGATTTTTAATAGCATCGGCTGCTAGCCTGATATTCCAACCCTCGCTTTTTTCCAGGCTTGGGACCGGCTTTTAGATAGAAATTCTTACTAGCAAGGTTATGTCATGAAAAAAATAAAAATAAAAATAACAGAATTAGCTGTGCTGCCAATCATTAAAGCATAAAATCTATAGAATAAAGAAATGAAGCACTTTAAAAAATAAAAATGTAGAACTTCGTGATGGAGCAGATATGGACAAGAAATTGATTCCAGGAATTCGGCAGCTTGTTGCCAAAGTTTCTGTGATTAAACATTCAAGAGATCCTAGCTATGAATCTGACTGGGAAACTGGAAAATGAGTTGTGTAAAGGATACAGAACACCCACAAAAGACTAGACTAGAAAGCTAAAGCATGAAAGCGCTGTTCATCACACCCAGGATCAGCTTTAGTGTTTGCAGCATCATGATGCTTCCAGCAGATTGCATCGAGTTTACTCTTTGTAGAATGAAATGCCTAGCCGTTTACTAGTCATTCCTCATCTTGGTACTCAGGTACATTTTAAGCAGAATATAAGCAGGAAAAGAACAGGGGCTTCAAAATTCACAAGAACAGAGAGAGGAGATTTGTGCAGTGGCCCAACTTTCCATCCTGAAACAAGAATCAGTCAGCACGAAAACCACTGTGCTTTAGACCAGCTTTAGCTTTCAAAAAAGTAACGCAAACGGTGGCCCATGACGTTAAGGGCGTTTAAATTGACGAGGCAGCTCCCCTTTCGCATCATCTGTTTCTCACTTCTTAAGCATACATTTTTCCTTTTGTTTTTTTATTATGACTTTTTAAAATCTTCCGATCCCTTCCAGAAGTGCTACTTTTATAGAAGCAATAGTAGGAGAAAAGGAACTTTCACAGAAAGGCAAGGCCATGGCGAAGTCATACAGGACCATAACACAGTGAAATTATATTTTAAAGATATTATAAGAAATGCCACTGCTTCAAAGTGTCCCTTAAAAGGAAGATTTGAGCAACGTCTCCTCGATGAAGGTGGCATTATTCTTTCAGCACAATAAACAAATTCGGAAATGAGAACTCCCCAGTAAAATCATAAAGAGATCTTATTGATTAACCACTCGATTTGACAAATTTAAGGGGGACAATCACCAATAGAAGATAAGGTGACTCACATGCCTGAGCCGACTTGGATCACCCCAACTCATAACGCAAGGCTGTACACAGAGGGAAAAAAGGATTCCTATAAAAGGATTTCAGCAGAGGGAGCGATTAACTAGATGAACTGTACTTCAAAAGAAGAAATAGCAGTTTGAAATAGCATTTAGATACTCTTGAAAATCACAGCGCCACAACTGAAAATTGGAAGAACAACCCAACACCAATGCAATTGGATTTGGATTATTTCAAACAGGCATGCTAGTAAATCAAACAGAGATCCATTCTAGTACACGAAAGACAACCCATATCAAGGGAAAGACAGAGGATGGATGAGTGGATACCAATTCCAAGACAAGGAATGCATTTGCAGATAGTCTCGCGACCCTTTTTACTGTAATAGCTTACAAGCCCAGTCCCTTGACAACTTCTACATTTCCCCGTCCACTCGTACGCCACTTCTTTACAATCCTAGAAAGCGCAAATTCCGAAGTCCAAACGAATTCAATCAGAAAATGAATAGCTTCCAACGCCACTATACTACGAGATTTAGGATTCGGATTTTACCTCTACTTCGGGATCACACCGCAGCCGTCTGTCAATCTCCTCCGGCGGGACGGGATTGGAGTCCGGATACGTCATCGGCAGCGGCAGCGCGTCGCCGTCGTCTGCGAGGTAGCTCTCCCTGTTGCGCGACCATCTCTTCTCCTTGGCATTCGGCGGGCGAACGATGGGGGCGCGCGTGGCAGCATCCGTGCCGCCGTCAGAGTGTTGCGAAGGGGACGATGGGGATTGGCGCCAGCCGGGGGAAGGGGAGGACGCGGGGCCGACCGGAATGTCGGCGGCAGCTCGGCACCGGAGGGGAAGGGGAGGTGGGAACCTGGGCCGGCAGGGGAGAAGAAGCAAGCTAGGGTTTGCGAGAGGTAACATCCCTCGGCTAGGGTTTCAAGAGGCGGAGGGAGAGACAGAGAGCATCTTCGCGCGCCTCTCCGTCGCTCCTCAGCGGACGGCGACGAGTTCGTTTCCGTGGATGAGGTGGGAACGTACTGCAAAGTGCGAAAGAGGAGAAGAAAACGGGAGTGCGGATTGAGGATGGGCAGTTTGGTTGCTGCGGTGCTGCCTGCCTGATTTTGAATGGATTTTTCTTTTCTTTTTCTCTTCTTCTTTTTTTTTTTTTTTTAATTTAATTTTTCCGAGTTCTACACGCTACAAATGGACACGTTTTACATCCGCCCGCGACAGCAGCATCCAGCGGCCGAGCCTTCTCCCGTGCTATCATGATGCTATGATCGAAGCCGTCCGTTGTTTTGCTGCCGTCGAAAATGGTAAATTGCTTCGTTGGTTCCTGTCATTAGATTTCGTTCATTGATTTTGAACCGTTCATAATCCTTAAACCGATTTGAGTAATTCATGATAATTTACGACGATTGGCATGATCCAATTCAGACGGAAATTATTTTGACCACAGGAAAATCCAGCCTTTAGGCCGGCTGTCCGGCCGACGCATGGTTTTTCCTAAGACTTAGGCCTACCCAAAATCCTCGGAGAGCCGACCGTTTGCAACGTGTGCGGAGTGGGGCCCGTAAAAGTTGGCCGTCCATTTTCCACGTGCGCCACGAGACCTGAAAAATATAAATGATAAAACGCACCAGGTAGGGGTCGAACCTACGACTTTCTGCTTAGGAAACAGACGCTCTATCCACTGAGCTACAGGCGCGCTTACGGAAAGTCAATATTTTATATTGTATAACTATTAAAATAATAAATATAATTCATTATCAAATAAATAAATAAATAAGTATAATTTAATACATCAAAATTGTAATGCGTTTTATTCAATGAAATTGAAATTTTGAATAGGGACAATCTCAATGTGTTTTCTTATAATTAAAATCTCGATTCTAATTTAATTATTTGAAAAATGTAAATGCATGTTCTGTAAATATGAAAACAAGGGAAATCAATTTCAGTTTTAACTCCTAACTCATTGCCTGGTGATATGATTCTATATAAACAATGTATGCCACGTTTAAAGTCTCTAATTCGAAGGGAATTATTCTGCAAGTGAATTCCGCTCGACTCCAGTATCACGACAAGTGTGCATGCAAGGAGCGAACGAAGCCATTCGGAAATCTTGGACCGCACGCACGGGAAGAGTATTGACCGGCCGCAATCTTCCAGCGCGAAGCGCTCGAGCAAGACGTGGGCCGTTCCTAGCTTTAGAATGATCCAATGGAATGGGATTTTGATGATGCGCTGTATATATACAAGAAATTGAAAAATGGAAAAAAAAAAAAAAGTATTACGAACGGAAAATAGAGTTATTAAAAAAATAATTTTGAAAATAAAAAAATTTCATCCTATTCCATTCAACAGATGAGCCAGTGCGATTCCTTAATCGAGCGGCTAATAACCGCCTGGAGAATGCTCTGATTTCTGCCTTCCTTGGAGAGATTTTGCGCCTTGCATTGTTGGCCATTTAGTTGTGCGTGCCGCAGCGGCATCTGTGGTTGCGGAATGTTGTTTGTGGTCGTTAAAACACCTTGCCAGGAAAAATGAAAAAAGTTGCAGAAAACACGGTAGGGAGAGATTTTTTTTTTTTTTTTTGGTTTGTTTTCGTTCTCGTCTTCGATTTAAATACGGAAATACAGCGGTGGAGAATCTGGGAAAAGAGGCAGGCTTCTCTGCGCGTGCATTTTCAAACGCCTCAGAATTCCCGGAAACGCCATCTCTCATTCCCTCCGCCTCCCATTCCCTGGCAGCGCCTCAAAAATCTTATCGGAATTTCCAGGATACAGTCAGGAATTCTTTTCTGCGTAAGAGCATTTTTCCTGTGCTTCTTCTCTTTCCTTCTCAATCCCAAAAATGCCTCCGGCTTCCTTATAGTTTTTCCTCCATATCCCTTTTATCTGAGAATTTGATGTCGTCGTTCTTCATGAGCAAGAATGTTGAAGAGAATATGCGGCAATTGCTAAATTTTCTTCCATGCGACTATATTCATTCGAATTGGCGGTTTTTTAGCTGATTTCCTAAGAACATTCCACCCTTAAGTCGTTTTGCAATCTGATTATGGAGAAGTCGTTTCCATCGTCTTTTATTTTAACCCACTGCGTTGAGCCTCTCAGTTTGTTTTTTGCGGTAATTCTGAAAGTTTCTTTTTTGGCATACATGTTTATAAAATTTGACCACTATTGCATTATTTGAGAATTGATAAAACTTTCATAAAAAGTTTTAAAAAGTAAAAGTTGTCAAATGATGTGATATGATAGAGGTAATGATGAGGAATAAATAAGATAAAGTTGAAATAGATAGGTTAATTGTGTTGGTAGATGTGTAGAAATGATTGAAAAGTAGGATAGTTGTATAGAAAAATGTGAAAAAATAATTAAAAATAAAGTAATTATGAGGAGTGAAAAGTTTTAAATTGAAAAGTTTTAATTTGACAACTTTTACTTATTAACAAATACACCATATATTTATTAGTTCGATATATCTACAAATATACTCACAGATTTGCACGAATTTGTTTGTAAGTGTATCCTACTATTAGACTATTAGGTTTCTTCACCTTCCGTTAAACTTTTATAAAATAACTAAAATACTCTCATTATGCAAAGGATAAGCTCGTAATTTTACAAACATATTTGCAAAATAATATATGTAGAATGTGACTTTTCAAAAAATATACCTTATAATTTCTTAAAAATATTCTTCAGGATAAATAAATTTATTTAGTGTCTTTTTGAAAATTCTTACAATAAATAATGCTCAAAATTTATTTGAAATATGCAATGGAAAAATGCAATATAATTTTCCAAAAACATATTTCGAAATTTAGTAAAATTTTTATAATCTTTTTTGAATATTTAAAGTATTTTCAAATATTATATATATTTCTTAAAATTTTAGTTTTAGGAATTGTCCACTGCATATTGAAATTGTAGTTTATAAGTGTTATATTTGTGAGAATTTATAAATTTTAAAAGACAACAAACTAATTTATTTAATCCAAAAAATATTATTAAGTGAATAGGAATTATCTTTACAATATTTTTGTATTCAGTCATACGTAGATATTTATACAAGAGAGAAAAATTTTAAAATTAAAAAATTCGATATTCAATTAAAATATTTTTATAAATTATTATTTTATTGTATTTTCTATTACATATTAGAAAATTATTTTTTTAACATTATTTATGTGGAAATTTGCAAAAAAAAGACAACAAATCGATTTATTTTATTTAAGGAATCATTTAAAAGATAATTTTTTTTGGGACATTTTCGTATGTTTTCTGTTATTGGAAAATATATTATATATAAGATAAACATAAACTAAAAAGATTATTTTCTATTATTTATCATTTTATTACATAAAAAATTTATTTTGCATAAATTTGTTTATTAAAAGGACTATTAATATTCTTGTTTTATTATTAACTCATTATTCAACAATATTCTTATTTTGAAAAGTTTTTTCAAATATACTTGCATTGTTTGTGAAAATTTGTAAGCATGTCCCTTAGATATTTTTAAATTGACATTATCCCTTAGTTAATAAGGGCATTTTAATAGATAGAGAGGAAACCCTAATAGAAGATCTTTCTGTAAACATATCTTGCAAATATGTCAAACGTTGTAGGCATATGAAAAGGGATTGGGATTGAATTGGAATATGCTGCACTCCTTTTAAGCATTCCATGATAAATGGCTGGACCTTGGAAACGAATTCTTCTTACAAATGTGTGTATTTTTCGATCTTGAATTTGCTTTATTGCATTGTTAGAAATAAATTCGACAGATTCAGTCATAAATATTTTAGTGTGATAAGTACGCATTAAAACATTCTGCTTACTATATTATATATGAGATTTAAATTTCAAGTCCAAGCAGAGAAACAAAATAGAACGTGTTGAGAAAACCTTATTGATTAAAAATATAATCACCTCTGGATCCTCCATGCTAAATCACTAAGAAATATAAATCATAAGTGGAAGCGTATCTGAATCCATAAGAGCAGTTGTTTTTGAATTTTGTGGTTTCTGAGTTTTCCAAGTTAATGTCCTAGGATTTTTTGGAGAATGTGACTCATCTTTTCTAAAGATAGAATGTTAGAAAAAAAAACCCTAAAAGATGCATAACCTGGGGACCACAGCTATATATATAACGTACCAATCTTTTTAATTTATAATTTAGCCTATCATAAAAATAGAAATTAGAAATAGGCAATAGGGTATTTACACATAGGAGACTCATACTCTATTAGATTATTTGAGCTTATTAAACCTTATGAGATTACTTAATAATTTGGGCCTCAAATTTATGATAGCGTATATATAATTATTATATATGTAAGTCCAAGAATCCAACAGAATGTGATTTTTTTCTTGTTAGACAGGGCTCTCTGTATTGAAAATTCCCCCCCTTCTAACTATTCTTTCTGTTTTGGATTTTGATTCAGGGGAATGGAGGAAATGAGAAATGCTCCAGGAGATTGTCCTGCAGGACTCTCTCCAGCCACGACTCTGCCTGCCCAAGAATCTCATGATATCCATTCAGAATCTCCAATTCCCACAGATCCTGCCCAGGAATCCCATGCCATGGACCCACAATCTTTAAGTCCTCATGGGGACGATGGAGAAATCAAAGATGGGAATGGAAAGGAGGAGACGCCAATAGATTCAGAGAAGGCAGCTGTACATGATAATCCTGGCCAGATAGAATTAGAGAAGGATGCAAAAACTACGAAAGAGATGCCAAAAGATTCAGAGAAAGTAGCTGTACAAGATAATCCTGGCCAGATAATATTGGAAAAGGATGCAGATACTATGAGAGAGATGCCAACAGGATCAGATAAGGCAGCTATACATGATAATCCTGGCCAGATAGATTTGGAAAAAGATGCAGATGCTATGAGAGAGATGCCAATAGGATCAGAGAAGGCAGCTATACATGATAATCCTGGCCAGACAATTTTGGAAAAAGATGCAGATACTATGAGAGAGACCACAGATGAATCAGGGATCAGAGTTGAGGTTGGTTCTCCTTTCTCTCCTGAAGCACTTGGCACACAAAATCATCAATCTCCAGATGCTGCTGCAGAGGCCCAGTCAAGTACTGATAATAACACATCTCATCCTTCTGAGTATGACGATCCTGCCAGCAGTCCCCCTGCCCAAGCCGAACATGATGCTCCTACTTCTCGTCGTCCTCCTCCTCCCAGCTTAGTAATCCCCAATAAAACACTCTATACAGATAATATCTTCTCCCCAGGACCATGTGATATGATTGGTGTTTCTCCAGTTGGGGTTGCAACCGTGCTTCAGCAAACACCAGATATCGTCTGCTCACCTAAACGCTTGAAGGATATCAGCGCTGGAAAAAGACTTATTGACACTGCAGCTCCCATTGAATCTGTGAAAGAAGCTGTTTCCAAGTACGGAGGCATTGTGGATTGGAAAGCCCATAAGATACTTACGGTTGAGGTATTGATTGTCCAAGCTTTTCTTGTGTTGAAAATGCTCACAACTTTTTCTCCTGAATCAAAACTGAAAACAGCAGCATAAGAAAAGGATACATATCGAATTACTAGCCTTCGTATTTCTGCAACATTCAAGCTGCCCAATTCTTGGCCTCATCATGAGGAAAATGCAATGTTTGGGTCTTAAGTTGGTGCAACAAAAAAAAAAAAAATGCTCTTAACTCAACCTTACTGTAAGATTTACGTGCAAATTGATGAGGTAGGTTTACCCGCAACCTTAAATCAATCCAAGTTTATGGATCGAACCTTTATGGCAATTGTTTATACCATAAAAAAAATCTTAGTATGATTGTAATGGAATTTCAGGGCAAATTTGGAAAGTTTTAATTAGTAACCTGTGAGTTTGTTCGGACTTGTTAAAAAATTTAATAATACAATAATCGTGTGGGTAAATCGTGAAACTCAAGCGTTTTAAAAATGTGTTTTCAGAGAAATAGGAAAAAATCTGCACCGTTTTCGTTTAACGGGCTTTTAAAATGAATTGAAGTTTCACAAGAAAGCCTTCAGAGATGCTAATGGAGTTGAACGAACTTAATAAAAGCCTACAACAGATTTAGCAAATATTAACAAAATAATGTATTTCGAAGTAACTTTCTTGAAAGGGCGGAAAAGGGGATGTTTTCTGCTTGAGTTTGAGTAGCTCACCCCTCTTCTTTGACAGTCATATACATCACTTGATTAGGCATGTGGTGGTGGTGTGCAGAGGAGAAAGCATGTGGAAGTGGAACTTGAGAAGGCACAAGAGGATCTTCCACGGCTTAAGAAAAAAAGCGAGGCTGCGGAAGAATCCAAAGATAAAGTAGTGAAGGAGCTAGAAAACACGAGGAAGATGATAGATGCACTGAAGTTGAATGTGGAGAAAGCACGAACGGAGGCGGACCAGGCAAAGCAGGACTGCGAGCTGGCTCGGCTCAGGACAGAGGAACTGGAGAAGGGAATTGCCAACGAAGCCAGCATTGCAGCCAAGGCGCAGCTGGAAGTCGCTAGGGCAAGGCACGCGACTGCACTGGACGACCTGAAATCGGTGAACGACGAGATCGAAGCGCTGAAGGGCGACTACGTTTCTCTGGCCTCCGACAGCGTCGTAGCCCAGGAAAATGCAGAGGCGGCGGCGGCTGCTCTCAAGGAAGTTGAGAAGACCGTGGAATACCTGACTCTTGAGCTGATTGGAGCAAAAGGATGTCTGGAATCGGCTCAAGCCGCTCATTTGGAAGCAGAGGAGAAGAGGATTGCAGCCTCCGCTGCCCGGGAACAAGAGGCTCTCCTTCGGCAGAAAGAGTTGAACAAAGCAGAAGAGGAGCTAAATCTCCTGAACTCGCAGGTTTTGTTGACAAAAGATCTCAAATCGAAGCTGGATGTGGCGACAGAGCTGCTACTTAAAAGGAAAGCTGAATTAGAGAACTTTGGAAAGGAAGATAACCAACAGAAAGCAGCCATGTCTCCGGCAGAGGAGCTCAAGGTCGTCAGGCAGAATATTGAGAAAACAGAGGACGAAATCAATTGTTTGAAGATAACAGCCGAATCTCTCAAATCGGAGCTCGAAAAAGAAAAGAAGGGGCTTGCTGCCATGAGGCAACGTGAGGGAATGGCGTCTATAACCGTAGCCACTCTTGAAGCCGAGCTGTGCGGGCTGCAACCGCAGCTGGAATTGATTCGGTCCAAGGAGAAGGAAGCAAAACAAAGGCTCTCAGAGCTGCCGACGGAAGCGCAGGAAGCGAGCCTAACAGCAGAGCAGGCAAAGGCGGAAGCGGATGCGGCCCGCGAAGAGCTGCGGATGGCAGAGGAGGAAGTGGAGGAAGCGAAGGCCGCCGCGAGCACCGCAGGCAGTAGGTTAAACGCAGTTTTGAAGGAGATAGAAGCAGCCAAGGCGTCGGAGGGGCTGGCGTCGGCGGCGACCAAAGCACTGCAAGAGAGCGAAATGGCAGCCGGTGAAGAGGCGGACGACTCGAGCACCCGCGTGAAGCTTCCGTTCCAACAGTACTGCGCGCTGAGCAAGCAGGCGCACGAGGCGGAGGAGAAGGCGAACGGCAAGGTGGCGGATGTCATGGTGCAGATCGAGGCGGCCAAGGAGGCGGAGTCGAGGAGCTTGGAGAGATTGGAAGAGGCGATAAGAGAAAAAGAGGAGAAGAAGGAGGCTTTGCGGATGGCAATGGAGAAGGCAGACGAGGCGAACGAAGGGAAATTGGCGGTGGAACAGGAGCTGCGCAAATGGAGAGCTGAAGGAGAGCAGCGGCGGAAAGATGTTTCGGGCGTGCTGACGCACCACTCGAGGAATCTGACGGAGGGCGCGGACGTGGAGCAAGACGGCGTCGATTATCCGAAGCCGCCTCTCGGAAGTAAAAAGGCGAGTGAGGAGGCAGAGATGATGAAGGACAGCAAATCAGAAAGGAAGAAGAAGAAAACCTTCTTCCCGCGGGTTATCATGTTCTTGACGAGAAAGAAGTCACATTCATGCAAATGAAACTCTCCCATTTTTGTATTCCCTCCTGGGCATTCTCCTATTTCTACGGCCCACATAATTAATTAATTAATTAAGAGTTAAGACCTGGAATTTATTAATTTAAGGCAGCATGGTCAACAAGAATTGTATGGCGTTGTACGTTCATAACGCCCCGGAAATCAGCCGGCAGCTAGCCAGCTTCTGATTCAGCCGCCTATCAGCCGCCTATCATGAATATTCCAAATGGTTTTTTAATTCTGTTGTTCTGCATTTAAAAGAGTGGAGTGAGGTGACAGCTGAAAAGAGGTGAGTGAGGTGACTGTTGAAATTACTTCGTTAATAATTATACACGTTTTTTACTTTTTACTTTACGTTGCAATTATTCGCATGTTACTTTAATCATTTCTTATTAACCACAAAACTTTTAAATATTTTATTTTTTACTTCCTATTCCATCTTACCATCATAGAGTGTGTTTGTCAATTAGTATAAAATATCAAGTTAAAACTTTTTAATCTAAAACTTTTCAATCTCCACAACTATCATATTTTTTAATTATTTTTTCACATTTTCCTATATAACTAATCTACTTTTCAATCATTTTTACACAACTATCCACACAACTAACCTATCTATTTTAACTTTATCCTCTTTTCTACTCATCATTACCCCTATCATATCACATCATTTGACAACTTTTACTCTCTAAAACTTTTTATTAAAAGTTTTATTCATTACCAAAACACACCCATATAGAAAAATTAATTATCAAACTTTCCCTGTACACATTGCATCTCAAGAGAAATATCTCTGTTAACCCACTATGATGCTTTCAGAAAGGCAAGGATGCGAATGCGAATTATAATTGCGTGATAGTCGTGTAATCATGGTTGGTGGTTACCATGTTATGTTTGATTATCATGTTAATTGTTAATATGTTCATTGATATTGTATTTAATAGTTAACATATTGATGAGTATAGCATATAATGGTTAACATATTCATAAATATGGCTTGTTACCAACAAATGTCCACAAATATTATTTGCATTTGAAAGGTGATACTCAGTACATATATAGAAATCTCAATGTGTACGTGGTTTCAACTTTTATTTTTATTCCATCTTTTTATTTTTTTATATGAGTCATATAATATCAAACTTTACGATTTTTAATTTTGTTTAATTTTGTAATTTTAGAAGTCAATAAGTTTTACTCAACTATTGATTTTGAAATTATAAACGGGTAAAAATTATTACTTTTAAAATTATAATAAAAATAAAAAATATTTTTGCATGTGAACTAAACATGCGGGATTACATAAACGAAAAAAATATAAAACTATAAAAAAAATCAAGCTATCTATTCTTTGGTAATGTTTAAATTAACTCTCAAACTTATCTCCTCAAGAAATTATTTGTAATTTCACTCATTCAGCACATATATTTCCATATATATATTTTGGGCAGTGTTGACTTAGAACTAGGGGTGTTAACGGATCGGGTTGAACGGGTTGAAGCCTAATTCTAATCCTAATCTATTTAATATATCTCAACCCTAATCCGTTTATTAACCCATTTAAAAAACTTCAACCCTAACCCATTTACAACCCATTTAATAAACGGACTAACGGGTTGTTAACGGGTTGTGTTTGTTACTAATTTTCATGTTAAAAATCTTCAATAAAGTATGTAAATTTAAATAAATTAAATAATTCAAAGCTAACATAACTGAATTTAAGTTATTTTGGCTTGAAAACATCAGCTTCAGGGGGTGTTTGGCAATGACAAAAATTTTTTGCCTAAAACTTTTCAATTTAAAACTTTTCATTCTCTACAACTCTTCTATTTTTTTATTATTTTTTTACATCTTCCAACACAAACCACCCTACTTTTCAATCATTTCTACACAATTACCTATACAACTAACCTATCTATTTCAACTTTATCCTCTTTACTCCTCATCATTACCCCTATCATATCACATCATTTGACAACTTTTATTTTTCAAAACTTTTCACCAAAAGTTTTATTCATTCCCAAACACACCCTCAATCTCAAGTCATCTCTTTAATGCCAATTCCTATTATAAATATTATATATATACTATAATATATTATATTAAATGAGTTATACGGGTTGAACGGGTTAAATAAACGGGTTGGACGGGTTGCGAAACTTCAACCCTAATTCGTTTATTTAATTAAATGGTTGAACGGGTTGACGGATCATAACCCATTTATTCAAAAATCACAACCCAAAACCATTTATTAACGGGTTGAACGAGCGAGTTAACGGGTTGACCATGACCATTAACACCCCTACTTAGAACTCGTTAATATTTGAACAAATATTAAAGCAGCTCAACATTTTCTCTAATGTAAGAATTTTGTGAATGGTTTAAACGTAATCAGCACAAACGAAATTAAATTTATTAAGGAATAATAATCAATAATCAATAACAGAATTCCTCACCCATAAGTATTTCAAAAGTTACAAGATTGTCAAGCAGACATTGGCCGATGATATTATTATTGAATTCAGATTAAACAGTTCACGGACTGTGCAGGTACATCACTCCGTACTTGAAAGATAGTGATCGGACGTCATTCCTTCCAGAAGCGTCGTGCTCCGCGGGTTGCTTTAATCCTACTTCGCTGGAAGTCAGCCATGTTGTCATGCTCAACTGCACAGCTCCAGCTCACGAAACAAGCACGCTGCCACCAACGAGTAACGATTCTTTAAACCGTCATCGTTCTATCATTCGACGTTAACTTTTGAAAAAATAAAATTATAATTAAGGTGCATTTGGTAAACATCAAAAAAGCTTTTTCGCCTCTTCTTATATATTTTTTAACTTTATGTTTTGACTAACTAAATGCTCCTAATTTTTCCATTATTATCTTTATACATCAACCGTTTTCATATCCTTTCATATTATTATACTGTCTATATTATTTTATTGACTTTATTTTTAGTTATTGTTATTTTTATGAAATTGTATCACCTTTTTATTTTTAATTTTTAATTTTTTCATTCTTTTTTTTTTTTTTAGCTTTTTCCTAACTGACCTTCCCAACATCTGTATATAACTAATTTGACATTCATCAAAAAGAATAATTTGACGTGTGGACGGCGCATGATCACCCACCGAAGAATACTAGGCTTACCAGCTGCTTTCATGCGGGACGGCTGGGCAGGACAAATCCTCCACCTGGCGATGGCACAGTCGCCGTTGTATCGGTGCTAGTCGTAGTCTCAGCATCCATCCAATCGAAGTCGTTTGTTAGCAAGTCTCTCAACTCGCTTGCGTCGTGCAAATCCCACGGTTCATTCTCCACCGGATTGTCAACCGCCATTTCACGTGAGAAATGCTGCTCCTGCTCCGGTGGCTGCTGCTCATGCTCGGCTGCGACGTTCTCCACGCCGTAATCTGGGAAATTAAGCTTTGCGCGAGGGCCTTTTAGCCTGATGGCTGCCTGGTCGTACGCCCGCGCCGCATCCTCCTGAGTCTTGTACGTCCCCAGCCATTCTCTTCCTCCTTTCTGCCGGTTCCTAATCTCAGCCACCCACACCCCCCACGGCCTCTGTCGAACTCCTCGATACTTCCTCGTGACCGCCATCGCTGTTGCTGCCGCCGCAGCATCGGTCGCTTGCCCAGATGAGCTTGAAGCAACGTCCATCATGGTGGCAGGAGCCGAAGGCGGCCAAGGATCGCTGCTTTCAAGTAGAGGGAATGGTGGGTGGTCGGCGCCGGTTCCGGACAGCACGCGGACTAAACTGTCTACCATGATCGCATCCACTCGCTCGCTGGTGAGGCGCGAGCCACTTGCAGCGTTGCGAGCTGTGCTAGACTCTTCCCTTTTTCTCAAGCCGCTCCTGTTCTTGAAATTTCTGTGCTGGCGTGAGGATTTATCCATTTCGATTGTCGGGACAGAGAGTTTTCTCTTTTCTTTTCGTCTCTTCTCTCTCTCTCTCTCTCGGGGGGTTCGGGAGCAGTGAGGAATTCGGCGCACGAAAGGTATTTTATGCATGAGGATAAGCCGTGGACGGAGAATGAGACAGGAAATCGTCGTCCCGTTTTAACGCACGAGAAGAAAAGAAAGGGCAGCTGGGCCCAGACATAAAGGCAAACTGCAGGTCGCCAATATCTATTCCTATCGGCTAGCGGGGCCTAGAGGACTGATGACATATTACATATATGTGTGTGACTGGCGAAGGATGAGAATGACGGCGGGAGTGTCGGCCCATACATCGATGGCCTATATTAAAGGATACAAATTCTTGAATGGAATTGCTGTTACTAATATAGTTTTTTTAATTTTTAATGTAATTTTTTATATTCCCAATATACACCATTACATTCTCATCCAACATATATATTCTGAGGGGTGCAGCTCGACTTGGGTTGTACCGAGTTTAAGTAAATTTAAACTCTAAGCTTATTGAGTGTAAGTAAATCCAAACTCTAACCCTAATATTAGACTTGGACTGAGCTAACATTAGTTTTAGACTTGATTTTAGATTGAAATTCAAATTACTCTCAAATAAATAGAAGTTGAAATTTACCAATAGAGATAATCTTTTTTTTTGAACATTATTACATTTGTACTAACTAATTCTAAAAGTATCTTTTGATTATGATAACTTATTTATTTATAGGGTTGCAATTCAGTCTGGATTGAGCCCGAACCCGAGTTGCAACAGTGTTTAAACTGCTTTTCTTTCAACCCAAGCCTGATTCTTTAGACCAAATCCAAGATCGATTTTAGACCTGTTCAGTTTCGGGTTAGGGAGAATCTGAGCATTGCGAGCCCAAACCTAATTTCAGGAGTTATATATAATTTTATACCCCATATAAAACCCATTCTGCCAGTAACCCCAGCTGCATCGACCATTCATCTTCGTCCTCAGCCTCTGTTGTCTTCGCTTGGAGTTGTTCGTTGTCCCTCTCCGTTCGACCGTTTGTCCCCTTTCCATTTTCGGCATTCAGCCTCTTCCCTGGCAACTACAACCTTCATCCCATAATCGATTTGGAGTTTCTCCTTTCCCTCATCTCGCTTGCATTTCCCTCTCTCTCTCTTTGCATTGTTCGACATCTTCTCTGATAATCCGCGACCTTCATTCCAGCGTTGACTTCACCAGATTCAGGTAGATCTCGCTCTCCCCCTCCCTGGGTTACTTTCCCTAGCTCTTTCTTCCTCTCTAGTTGATCAAACATCAGATTTTTTTAAAGATCGAAGGTTAGCTTCTTGATCACAACTCCTGTTGAACTTAGGCCAAACATTTTTTGTGATTGGATGTTTTCGGTTTTGGTGGGTGGGACGCAATTAGTTGAGGATTATTTTGATAGGTTGCCACGGTTTTAGCATACGAGCGTAATTTCTTTGATGAGTTATAATGTTCTGCACCCAATTGGAGACGAAAGCTGTTTTCGACCACTGCTGAAATTTTTCTCAATTGCTCCCCCTTACGACCTTCACCATCTTCACTGGTGTTGAGTGCCAACAGTCATCGCTCTCCCTCACAGCCCTGCTGCAGTGCCACCCTCCTCCTTTGTCAATTTTGGTAAACTTGCAGTTGTTACTTTCGTTGCTGCCACAACGCCTTTCCAAATTCTGAGCAATAACCTCAACTTCTTCTTCCTTTTCCATGTTGGTTGCAGGCTTGCAGCAAACTTTTTCTTCGATGAATTGAGTTACTCTATTCATCATCCGACTACCCGCAACTTTGTTTTGTTGGAGTGGCGAACTATTTTTCTCTCCCTCTCTCATTTCTGATGAACAAGTAGCTCTGTTACAGCGGGCTTCTTCTCCAACGAACTTGCACTTTGAACTGTAGCTACCAAGGTCTGTTTCCCCTTTGAATATTCTAAAGATGCCATTTCATTTTCTACCTATTCTCTTCATTAAAAGCTGTTTATTTTTTAAATTCAAGTTATCGATTCTTTCAAACCTTCCTTGATCTTTCAACGGCTACTGTTGTCACCTTCTCAGCAGCCACATTTCTTGCTATCAATTAGCATATTTGATCTTTGATAAGGTAACACACAAATGCTTTTGACGATAAATTGTGGTTGGAATTATGCCACCGTGTATGTGTTTAGGTGTTGATTTGTATTACTTATTTACTTGTAATGTAGAAATAGTTGTGATAGTTGATATAAATTGTTGATTCATTTTGCTTATTGCTATAATATATGTAGAATTATTGTGATTAACCAAAATATTATTTTAGACGAGGTATTAATTATAACTTTGAACGTATAGGCAATGTTCTTCCTTAAGTCTAATTATACAATATACTATTAAATTTTTACATTTTCTTTTAGGGAAAAAGAGTTTGGCTTGGTGATAGTTTAAAGACAAGAAAAATGAAAACTATGTTGGAAACTTGGGATGTTTTATTTGGTTTTGTTGTAACTTAAGCATGGATATATTTGGTTTTTGTTGTAACCTAAGCACAAATATTGGATATTGTAATTTAGTTCATATATTTTAGATGTTTGAGCTTGAGGCTTGTAGTTAGATGTTTGTTGTACTTGTAGTAAACTTGTTGTAATCTTAAATTTGACTTGATATTTTACCTCTTCTTTTTCCTACTTGATGTTAAGAGAATATCTAAACAAGGTATCTTATTTCTGCTATTAACTACTCTTGAATTGTCTTGTTTCAAAATAAAAATTATCATTTTAAACTTCTTTTGTGATCGATTTGAAGTTGAATGAGTAATAAAAATATGTTGATAAAAGAATTCTAACCTGAATTCGAACCCAAAACTCAACCCGAGCCTGAATTTCAAAAATAGGATCAAGATTTAAGTTTATAAATAGGGTTGGGGTTAGGGTTGAGGTTTAAAATTAAGGTTAGGGTTAGAGTTAAGGTGAACCTAAGTTGCATGAGCCCGAGTTGCACCCCTATTTATTTATAATTCACACATGAATATATTTTATGACCTATGATATCTTTGTTTTGATGAAATTAGTCTTCTAATTAAAAGATAATTCTAAGTATTTACCATTAAAAATTAAAGTAAAAAAATAAATGAGATTACATAAAATCATAATCTAACATTTAATAAAAGTGAGACTTATATATCTTATAGTTAATTGTATATATGCAATAATTTTAAAGAGTTAATACATTTAAAATTATTTACAAATAAAATTATGTAGATGCAATAAATCCAACTTTCATGGGCAAATGTAGATGACATTTAGGTTTTAAAATAAATATTTAATAATTTAATTAGATTATGATTACATGAAAGAACTTTTATTATAATTATAGTAAAAAAATTTAATGCATAAACCAATATAATTATTTTAATAAATTAGAGGGAAGATCAAGTTCGGACTGGATCGGGTTTTGATACGGAGTTAATGACCTGATATTGGTTTCGGGTTCTCCTTGGTTGGGCTAAAATTAGGTCTAATTTGAAAAAAAATTCCAAAAATAAAACCTAAATTTGGTTTTGAAATCGGATCGAGTCGGGTGGGTTTAGACTGACCCGATACCAAATTGCACCCCTATATATTCCACTAAGAATCTTATATTATTTAAAACAGGCCCCAAGATACTGACCAGTCGATAAATCCAAGGATTGTAAAATATAAATGGTGTTTGACGTATTGATTTTGACATGAAATTGTTTGTAATCATTTTATTTTTGACAAATATGCATGTAAAAGATTAAAAGTATGTCTTAAAGGATACATGATTCTTGAATGAAACTTTTATTTCTATTCTCAAGACAGTTTTTAAAATTTCAAGTTATCTTTTTAGTTTTTAATCAATATAACATTTGTCATTCTTAATACTCATCATTATATTCTTAACCCAAGTATAAATTCCATTTAAGAATCTTGCATTTTGAAACAAGGTTTCAAGGCACCGTGGAGAGAAAAGAAAACTTAGGATTTTTCTTCACAAATTATTTAAATGATTTGACATTTTAGTTATCAAATTATTTTATTTTTATTTTTATTTCTATATTTTAAACATTTTCCTTTAATATCACATCATTCTTGCACCTTACAAAAATTTAACTTTTCATCTCCTTGCCACCTACTTTACTAAACAATCCCTAAAAAAACAATACTTAAGATTTCATTCCAAAGCCCCATTTCAATGCCACCTTAACTATCAAAACAAAATAATATCCATTTATTTTATTTAATGTGGTTTTCTTTACTATGATAATAGAAATTATCTTAATCAAATTCTTAGGCAAGTTACACTTAATCATGTAACTATAAAAAAATGCTTAGACCCACTTGTGGATAAATTAAAATGTAATAATAATTTATGATATTATTTATCCACCAATAAATGATTTTTATATAATTTAAATGTAGCATATACAACTTAAAATTTGACACATGAATAAAATCATTTTACTATGTTGATATAAACATTTTCACAAGGAGCTAATGCATGTCATTGTTTTGAATGAAGTACAATTTTCTAGCTAATTAAGTGATTCTTGATAGGTTGCATGAATTAGATTTTAATTCATCATTCATGTAGGAGTTGCTTCAAAGTTGGCAAATTAAGGGAAGACTTAACACTAGAAAGAAATAGAAGAAGCAAGGGATGCAATACCTTTTGCTAATCACCTTCTTTTCTTGGCTTGCTTGCTCCTTTTTAGACTGAGCGCCTTTAGCTCTTTTCTCCTCTCAATGGGGACAAGGGCCTTAGATGTTGTGCACACCAACATAAAGGCATGATTGGTTGTATTGTTTGGAACTTTAAGGTAGTTAGTATCTCTGAAAACTTTTGAAAGAAATTTTTTAAAATAAGAAAAAATGATGTGATATGATAATAATAACGATGATGAGTAAATTGAATAAAATTAAAATAAATAAGGTAGTAGTATGAAAATTTATAAAAAAATGGTTAAAAGTAAGATAGTAGTATAAAAAATGTAAAAAATAATTAAAAATAAAGACTAAAAAAATACAAGAATTACTCCATTTTCCAATATTTTTCACATTTTTATACTACTTTATTTTTTAATTACTTTTACAACTTTTTATACGACTATAGTATCTATTTTAAATTTATTCTCTTTACTTTGAAGCATTATTATTATTATTATAATATCACATTGTTTTCTTTTATTTTAAAAGCTTTTTAACCTAAAAAATTTTCTTCCAAAAGTTTTCTTACATATGAAACATACCTTAAGCGCACACTGATCATTATAGAATCATTTGGCTACATCAAAAAAAAATTTCTAATAGTACGAGCTTTAAATTAACAACTTTGAAAAATATATAACTTAAACGATTTTACTGTTTTACACTTTTATTAACTTTTCTAATTAAGTTAGTAATTTTAATGCAAGGCATGAATTGAATTTCGATTTAATCATCAACTAGGCTCTAGGCTCTGACAACACCAAAACAAAGTTCATTAAAAGCAGTTTTTCAACATATAATGTTTATTACGAATATATCAATTTGGCTTAAAGATAATGATACTTGTTCAAAATTAGCTAATTTTTCCTTATACATGACCAAAGTTAACATTTGATGTAATTATCTAGATTTAATTGCAAAAGATAATACTATTTTTAGCTACAAAATATGATAATTGGCTGCCTCCAGATGTTGGCAAATCCAAAGTTGACTGGAAAATGTTAGCCGCCTGTATAGATTTTTTATTGCAGAGTGATAGCTCGGAAGTCTTCAATATTACGATTATTATTAAAGTATTTTTTTATATAAGATAAATAAACATTCCAATGAAATCACCGGTGCTCTATTAATTACTGAATCATCGTGATCACTATTCCTTTCTACTAAGGAACGTTTGGAAATCTGAATGCATGGGGTGGGATGGAAAACGTCCCTACCGTCCTTATTCCCACAAATTATTTAATAATTTGATAATATTATTTTTAAATTTTATCCCTACATTTTAATTTTTTCTCTTCTAACTACTTTATTTATTTCAAACTTTATCTCTATTATTTTATATTAATCATACACTTCTCAAAAAATATATATATATATTTATATTTCTCACCTATCTCACAATCTTAAAAAAAAGGTCATAAAAAAAGCGTCCCAAGACGGCCCATGTGTTTCACGTGTGCGCCGCAGATCTCGAATACTGAATATTCAATAATAATTTTGCAACGGTAAAGAAAACTGCGAGCCCGTGGGGGGGAATTTGCGCCATACCCCCTTTAAGTTTGCGAAATAACATTTTAGACCCCGACGTTTGCGTATTAGCATTTTAGACCCTGATAAGTTTCATTTTTAGCATTTTAAACCCTCCGCCCTAACGCCGTCTGCTGCGCACCGTCTGACCATGTGCAATGACGAAAATACCCCTCAATAAAAATAAAATCGTAGCCATAACGAGCAAACCCTTCCCAAATCGAACGCTCACCCCGCAAGACCGAACCTCCGTATCGAAACCGTATTGGTTTCACAGACTGTAAATTCGTGATTCCACCCATGTACGGCTCAAGACGGGTTTAATAAATAAATAAATAGAACGGGAAATGAATCGAGAAGAGACTCTGGGAGGCAAATTAGATAGGAACAGATGCACGGGAATGGGATGGATGGGAAAGGAAATATCAAATATGGAGGCGGTTCATCACTGTCACTCTCTTCAAGCTTCTCTTCCTCTTCTCCAACCATGACGACAGTCTCGTGCTTTGTTCCCTCGCCCGCTCCTACCCCGTGGCAATCGATCCTCACCAATACTCGTCGTTGTCCCCGACTTCCAGCCACTCAATAGCATTGCCAGCGATGATAAGAGCGGAAGAGGAGAAGCAGAGCAGCAACTCATCTTCCGTAGGTAGAAATTTGAAATAAGAACTCTATACTCCAACCAACAGAAACTTCCAACATGAGAACGAGTTCAAACCAACCAAGCTGAAGACAGATATAAAATCAGACATGTATTATTACATTAGGAAGCTGCCAACATAAGGACATTCTCACTAAAACCAAAATCAGAAGCACCCAAACAGCATGGTGAGGATGAGCTCAATTTATTCAAAGACAGGGCAGAACATCAACGCAAAATCATATAAGTTGATTAAAGAATGAAAATAGAGATGGAATCATCAACAATCTATTTAGAAAATGAAAGGCTAAACATAGCCCATTGCTGTTGAAAAACCCGCGGGTCCAGGTTCAAAGCATAGAGGTGATATGCATCCTCGCCCCGAACAGATTCAAGCTGAAAATCAGTGAAACCCAGCATGATTTCAGAAAAGCAAAAATAAAACAACCTGAGCCATTCGAACCTCGGTCCAACCTGTTGAACCTGGTCTGAACAAAAGTTCTTCCTCCGAGTGCCCACCCACCTCTGTCTTGCACCGCACCCTGCCTGAAATCAACGTCCTCTGCCTTTGTTGACCAACGTTTTGTTTTCCTGTCCTTCTCTGGCCTTTCTACCTTAGATGTCGGCAATATTTTTCGTCTCCCTTTCCTCAGTCCTCTTCGTCTCGGATATGGCAGATCTGATGTAGTTCTTTGCTAAGCCACGAGCGTTATGGTATGTCGGCACTATCGAGGATGATAGATGATAAGAAGGCCCTGTCGATTTCAACGGAATGACGAAGAGGGAGACGGTGTTGTGCAGTTGGCTTCTACAATGATTGGATTGTTGGTGGGTTTGGGTAGACGGCTGATCGTCAGATCTGGTGCGGGGCGAATGGCTGGCCGTCGTGACTAAAGGAGGTTGCTGAGTCTTGCGAACGATGATTGGTGTTGGAGAAGAAGTCGAAGATTCACGGCTGTCATCCGAACACAGGCTTCTTTGGAGTGTCTAATCATCATTTTGGTTCACTTGTTCTTGTTGTAGTCTGAAAAGAAGGGCGGCAGATTTTGAATTGTGCCTGCGGAAGATGAGTTGCTGCTCTGCTTCTCCTCTTCCGCTCTTATCATCGCTGGCAATGCTATTGAGTGGCTGGAAGTCGGGGACAACGACGAGTATTGGTGAGGATCGATTGCCACGGGGTAGGAGCGGGCGAGGGAACAAAGCACGAGACTGTCTTCATGGTTGGAGGAGAGGAAGAGAAGCTTGAAGAGAGTGACAGTGATGAACCGCCTCCATATTTGATATTTCCTTTCCCATCCATCCCATTCCCGTGCATCTGTTCCTATCTAATTTGCCTCCCAGAGTCTCTTCTCGATTCATTTCCCGTTCTATTTATTTATTTATTAAACCCGTCTTGAGCCTAGGGGTGGGAATCGGGGTGGGTCGGGGCGGGTCAGGGTGTGCCCAACCCTGACCCTCATTTTCAAAAATCTTGTTTGACCCTTACTTTATACCGGGTCGGGACAAGGTCGGTTTGACCCTTACTTTTTTCTACAAGGTCTCGGGACAAAATTCGGGTCAGTATCGGGTCAACGGGTCGGGTAAAAAACTGCGGGTCAAGTAAAAAATTTTAAAAAATTTATAAAACTATCAAGTATAAAGACAAATTTATATTAAATTTAACTATTATATGCTTAAATCTATTATTAATCAGTCAAAGTAAATATAAATAATTAAATAAAATATGAAAATTAGCATTGAACGAGGTTTTTTTTTAATGTAAAATATCAGAAAACGGGTCAGCAGGTAAGGTCCGCCCCGACCCGCTGTAAAAACCCGGATTTTGCCCCGACCCGCCCCGCCCCGCCCCGCATTTCTTAAAAAATATCAAAATCCCGACCCGACCCGCCCCGCCGGGTACACATTCCCGACCCGCCCCGGTATTAAAACAGGGTCGGGCGGGGCGGGTCACGAGTCGACCCGCCCCGATTCCCACCCCTACTTGAGCCGTACATGGGTGGAATCACGAATTTACAGTCTGTGAAACCAATACGGTTTCGATACGGAGGTTTGGTCTTGCGGGTGAGCGTTCGATTTGGGAAGGGTTTGCTCGTTATGGCTACGATTTTATTTTTATTGAGGGGTATTTTCGTCATTGCACATGGTCAGACGGTGCGCAGCAGACGGCGTTAGGGCGGAGGGTTTAAAATGCTAAAAATGAAACTTATCAGGGTCTAAAATGCTAATACGCAAACGTCGGGGTCTAAAATGTTATTTCGCAAACTTAAAGGGGGTATGGCGCAAATTCCCCGCCCGTGGGTTCCTCTTCCTTCTTCGAGGTCAAAATACATTGGACACGCTATCCGCCTATTATCACAAAAAAACATATCTTTTTTCGAAAATGATATAATGACATTTTGGTGGGACATCAGCATGTATTTTTTGAAATATGCTGGTTCAATCCCATATTAAGTTAGTAAGATTAGCACTAAACATGTAAATTAGAAGCTCCATTGCTAGCTTTTATGTCATGGCAATACAATATCGACGTCATAATGATGTGAGGGTTATTCATAATTATAGTTAAACTAAATAGATTAATTTATAATCTTTAAAACTATGTGGATATATTTATAATTTGATCGAACTAAGTAAGCGTATTTGTAAATTATCCTTAAAAAGAAAATGCTCTAGTGATGAAACTATTTATTTTTAATTGAAGAAACAATTTATTTCTAATTGAAGAAATAGTATTTTAAATGTAAACTACTAATATGATTCATTAGTACGTGCGTATATTTTATGATATAAAAGATTATATATATCAAAAAAATTTAAAAGTAAATTTGTTTTCAATTTTTTTTTAAATTGTAGTATGCGGATACAATTAGGTAAATACTTTTATAACAAAAATAAAAATAAGACAAAAGAAATGAATATTGTATTTTAGCTTAAATATATCACAATATATATAATCATGCTCCATTTTAGGTTGGATTAGTTTTAAGTTTATCCTATTCTTTAAGCTAGGGTCGTTTTCGATTTTGGTTATAAATCTATTTTTTAAACTAGTTTTTATATTATGAGTATGTTCGGAAAATGATAAAAATTTTGTATGAAAAATTTGTGTGTAAAATTTTTTAAAATTAGAGAAAACAATGCAATATAAATCACAATGAGTAAATAAAATAAAGTTAAAATAGATAAGTTCATTTTATGAATAGTTGTATAAAAATGATTGAAAAGTAAAGTAGTTGCATATGAAAATATGAATAAATAATTAAAAATAAGATAATTATAGAAAGTGAAAAGTTTTGGTGTGAAAAGTATTTGGTTTTTCCAAACATATCCTATATTTGAAAATTATAATTTTAATAAAATCTTACTTAAAATTTATAATCAAGAGATAATAATATAATTGTTGAAATATAATTTTTAAAATTTCAAAAAAATAGATAAACTAAACAAACCTATATATACTTAAAGAATATGGGTGTAATTGTGTAGTCATAAAATTTTTTGATGAAAATTTTTTGGTATAAAAGTTGTTAAATTGAAAGAAAACAATGTGATAAGATAAAGTAATAATGAGAAGTAAAGACAATCAATTTAGTTTTGTTAAAATGATTAAAAAGTATGGTAGTTATATAGGAATATGCGAAGAAATGGTAAAAAAAAGGTAACTATGAAGAGTGAAAAGTTTTAAATTGAAAAATTTTAGCTTTACATTTTTTACTATTTACCAAATACACCATATATTTATGTCTTTCACTATAAAAGATATTTAATAAAAAATATATTAGTAATTTGTGTTGGTTTTGGGTTCTTGGCCCTTGAAACTGACCATATCTTAATTGAATTGAATTTTTTTTTTACTCAGAACTTGTCTTATCCTAGGATTATAAAAATAGAAACCTAACTAACTCATTTTAGTATCTAATGGATTAACTTAGGAATATCCTATCCAAGTTGCATAGTTAGCAATCAACGGCTTGTACTATTTTGTTGACTTGAATTAGATCTCTGAACTTCAGCAATCGCATCTACTCCAACGTTGATTTTTTAATATTGAACTACTTGATTACATTAATTTTATATATTTGTAGATAGGACCCATATATAGTAAATTAAAAAAATAAAATGATTTTTATGATACTATAAATGAAGCTAAATACAATGGATAGAGTAGTTTGATGTCAACCATCAATATTTAAAAAATGGAGGAGTTTTATAAAAGAAGGGTTTGATAGAAGCATTCCAGTTTGCCTAAAATTCTACTTATACTCACACGGTTAGGAATTCGTTAACGGGGTCATTAGCAATCCCATAAAATGGCAAATATGCCCAAATCCTAATATAATTTGAGATAAATTTGTTAAAAAAAATTTACATTCAAATAATATATAGTTTTCTAATTGTAAAAGTGCTAAAAATTCACTGAAATATAAAATTTTAACAATAAAATTATAATTAAAGATGAATATTTTTGTCGTTTTACGAGAGTGCAAGGTGTGCTCTGGCGTAATGAAAAGTGGAGAAATGTACGATTATGTGAAACGGACATTAAACACGTCTTCGGTCGGCAGCAGAGCCGGACGGGTTCAAAATTCAATCCCCTGGGGATGCGTCACCTCGTGACAGGACAGCAGTGGGTCTCCTGCGGCGGGAGAGCAGCCTCTATAAAATGAAATAAGATGAACACGTTTGAACTATTAATCTTGGTTATGACATAAATTGAAATGAGGTGTAATATTGTTCAAACTTTGAAGTAAAAGAAAAAAAGAAGTGTACAAACGAATCTGGCTTGGGGTACGAACCTGGCTTGGTAACAATGAAAACTCATAAAATTCTGTAAAACTTTTCAAACCTTGGGGTACGAATCAAAAAAATGTCATTTTCAAGTCATTTTTCAAACAATGTTGGCTACTGTACATGTAAATAGCAATGCCAGTACGCTGAAAATGCTCCTTTGCGGCGCAACAGCAGGCTACCGTACATGGGAATAGCAACGCTAGTGACGCCGAAAATGCTGCTTTGTGGTGCAGCAGCAAGCTTTGACGAAATAGCATTGTAATTCTTCCGCCAGTACGACTCAATTGCAGTAAATGCATGCACAAGTATCGACGGACAAAATTGCTGATTGACATTTTTTCAAGCTGTAAAATACGTCAAAAACTTTTAACTCATGCCAAACAGCCCTAAAGAAAATACTGTCAGAAAGGGTGGCAAAAGACCGGCTGCCTTTGACTTTGACCGATTATTTGAAACAGCTGATGAAACTTTCGCTGCACCATTTGTTGTGATCCACCAATAGCAACGATGTTGACCAAACTGAAGCAACGACTCCGGCACATCGTACCCAAATTCCGAAGAGCACCTACAAAATCGGCTTTTTTTGTATGTAGTGAAATGTTTATGCCGTTTATTAGTCATGGTTTTCATATTAGATCACTATGTGAAATTTTAAATTTATTTAACGTGTGTATAATTTGTGATAACTAGAATTCATGAATAAAATTTAAACCATTAATTGCATATATATATATATATTGGTTTTTATAATAATAATAATAATTTATCTTTAAAACAAATTCATACATTATGTTCGTCAGAATAAAATATACTTATAACGAAAAGATTAAGACAATATGATAGTCATGGAACTAATATTAATTCAATTTTTAAAAACTCATATAAAAAGTTAATTAATGATTCACATATTAAAAACAAAATATATAATATATTTTTTCAATTGGTCACTTGCCATAGATCTAATCCTTACTCTAGGGTTTTTTTGCACTGTGGTCCTTCTAACTTTGCATATTTGTTTTCTAATTCAGAATTTTTGTGTATTTCCTTTGTCAACCCCGTAAGTTTGCCCCATTTGCATTTGAAATCCTATAACTCTACATCGTCAAAAAATCCAACTAATAGTTGCTATTTATGAATGAAAAAATTAAAATGCCATTATGGCTTAGTTGAGTCAACTTATTAAATGACACAAATTTCTATTTACTATTCTTTAAATAAATACTTCAAAATATGCAAAATTTCATGAATATAAACCATCAACATGATTCCAAGCACCTCGAAACATAGGAAATGACCCTTGAATTACCCAAATTGGACACCGGTATCACAAAACTTTGCCCACTATAGAAAACATTTCTATTTGTCGTGGTAGACAGTGATTCGTCACCTTCCTCAGCCAACCTATAGCTGTCACAACCTAATTCTGGTCACCACCACCTTCCAACTTTCTGCTATCGATCAAAGTAAGGAAATGGCATTGTCGCTAGTTTTTGATAGTAATGCCTCTGTTATCACATCAAATTTGCTCTCCGATTGTAGAAATTTTCTCAAAAAAATTGCCATGCTACATCATCTATGCTTATTCCTCACTGTCGGCCCCCACACAAAATCAACCTCATTGCTACCTTTTGCTATCGTTATTGCCTTCACAATCAGGGCTACAAATTATCCTATTATAGCTTCCTTTTCCTTTCTCGCTAATGATACTATCTGGACACGTACTAATACCTCGCATGCAGCAACCGCTTTCTACTGTTGCTATTTTTCACAAAAATCAATTGATGATGACGTGCAAATATCGAAACTAGTAAACACTGCTCTGCCTACCCTAACTGTCCAAAAATATGCCTTGTTGTTTGCTAGAAAACGTCCGCTCGTCTCTAGTTTTGTATGGTGTAGTTGAGTCAACTCATGAAACGAGTCTACTTAAATTTGCAGATAGTGTGGTTGAGTCGACTTCTTTTAGGAGTCAACTCCTTTTAGAGGCAATTAAAGATTTTGTATTGTATCATTGACAGATTTTTCATCCGTTTGGCGACTGACATTAACAGCAAGATTTAAAATATAAAAGAAGCGAATCTACAAGATTTGAAAAACATACATTTGAAATTCGTGAGTTAAAAAGTAAATAAGTAAAGTTCAAGAGAGCAAAATGCAAAAAGAACTCCGCTTAGGCATCCGGCCGACATTCCGGAACATACAAAGCCCTGGAAAGTGATTGAGCTAATTTGCCGACGATAGTTGGGAGTAGTAGGCTGTGTCACATCACTCGTGCGTGGCTCATGCATCTGGACGCGCTGAGTTTGTCGGCCTTCACGAATCTTTCGTTAATATCTAGAATTTATGGTAAGGGCATAAATGACAACAACCAATCATCTTATTATCCAATTAAGAACTTTCGAAATGAAAACGAAATTGTAATCCATAAAAAATCGTTACACTCCTTGAATGGAATTTACTGCCATATCTAGTTGGTCTATGAGATTTTTTCATTTGTACCCATGTAGTTTAGTGAAATCGCATACATGTAATGAGTTTTTACGTAAATTTTTTTATGTACGTAAATTAAATTTACATTTATATATACGTGTCACTTTTGCTAGGATTGCATTAAAAATTTTAACGAAATGGATAAAGTACCCTCATGCACAAACCACAATGCAATTCCGATAATTCTCAAAATTTTGTATAATTATATGTTAATTTTGCACTGTTAAGTACAAAAATGTGAATTAAATACAGATTTTATATGAAATTTTGTGAAAATTATATTTTTCATAAAGTTTTTAATTTTGCTATAAAACAGATCATTTTGCAACATTTTGAAAATATAAAATTATGAATTAATAGACTAGAAAATTTTAACATTGGACTATGTATTATTCTATTAATATAATTTGAGAAAATTTATAGACTGATTTAATTAGATAAATCATGCAAATGTAGGATTACAATTATATTTTAAAATATGAGGAACAAAGTAGATTATCATATAATGTTTAAAATAAAATAAATTAATTAAATGAATCCAAAAGAATCCAAAATGAAACTCATGAAATATTTTTAACTTATTAAAATTATCTAAGTAGAAAATATATAGCGCTGTAATATTTTACTTTGCATTTTTTAATGTTGCATGTGTACAAGTGTAGGTACACAACTGGAGCACCATTTCTGGTGCTCCATCACCCCCAAATCAAAGTCAACAATGGCTACCGGAAAATGTCATCATCTCCCAACCAGCAAAACCCGACCTCACCTCCTTTGTCCGGTCAAGATTGCAAGCCGCGAGCAATCCACCTCTCCACCGTTCTCCCCAATTCGAAGATAGCCATGACTACCTTTTTCTTCATCTCCACTGCAACCTCTCACCATCGAACCAGAGACAAATGCAGCAAATCGAGAATAGCCAATAGCCCTTCCTCTAAGCCGACATCTTTTCCAAGCCAAGCCCTGCACTTGCTTGGTTTTGGCAGCAACAATCCACGCACACGAATCAACACCGCTCTCAAGCCATGAGCGGCAGCAAAACAGATCACCGCCCTTGTTGTTCTTCTTCAAATTGGCAACTATTCCATAAAATTTCAAGCACAAATCACAGCCCCTTCAATCGAGTAGCCCATGAACCCAAAACCAGCAATTTGCAGACCGGCATGCCCCTATATCTTTCTTACATCTTACAATCAGCCATACCCATATGTTCCAACCTGTCACAAGCGGGGATTTTACAACCCTGAACTTGTACGACACTTAGCTTACTCACACCATTGTGATGACTAAGTCAGCCTAAAACCGGACCAAACACTTAAGGAAGGGTGTGTTTGGTTGGAGGTAAAACTTTTTGATGAAAACTTTTCAGAGTAGAAGTTGTCAAGTTGATAGAAAATGATGTGATATGATAGGGGTAATAATGAGGTGTAAAGAGAATAAAGTTAAAATAGATAGGGTAGTTGTATGGGTATTTGTGTGGAAATGATTAAAAAGTAGGGTTGTTTATATAGGAAAATGTGAAAAAGTAATTAAAAAATAAGGTAGTTATGGGAAGTGAAAAGTTTTTGATTGAAAAGTTTTCATTGACATGTTTTGTGTGTAACCAAACACACCCGAAGTGATGTTAGAGAGTAGTGGGAAAAAGAGAAAAAAGCACTTAGGAACAAAGAGAGTTGTATTACTTGAAGGCTTTTTACAAAAGGGCTAGAAGGCTACAAGGGAACTCAATTTTGGGAGCTTGGGTGTTCTTGAGTTGGTTGGTGTGTGTTTTTATGTGTGTTGAGTAAATGAGTCCTCTCCCCTTTTATAGGCTCTTTCTTCCCCTTGAAGCTCCCCGGATTTTGACACATGTCCTTAAGTGGACAGTTAGGATCACTTTCTAGAATCTTCACACCTTCTCTTTGGAATTCTTTAGAACTCTCCCTAAGTGTCTTGATCTTCTTGGAGCTCTTAGAGGATTCAAGAAAAGCCTAGAATGTTCTAGAATTCTATACACTTTTCTTCCCTAGAACTTTCTAGAGAACTCTGGCACTTTCATGATTTCTCTACAATCGTGTAAAGGTTTCATTGATAATCTCTATTAAAATATTTGGGACGTGACAAACCGCCCTTAATTTCAAGCAGAAATGGCACGACACCCATCTCACTCTCGAGCAGAAATCAACAGCCATGTTCTTAACCAGTGGCAGTCATCATTTGAAACCTAGCCCATCACCAACATCAGCTGCTACGTATCTTTGATCTGATGCTCCGACATTTCCAGGCGCTGCATCCCACGAGCAAACTTAGCTCAACGCAATGACTTTGGCCATTAGCTAGCAACGCACAAGAGGAAACGAAAGCAACTATACTGAAGGGATGGGAATCCCACATCGGATTCAAAATCTTGCAAGGGGTTACCCTACAAGCATAAAGGAGGGCCCCTCAGGACCCCAAGACACAACACCTCTCCTTCATATGGTGGGACCACTCAAGTGAATTGGCCAAGTAATAAAATTCTCATGAGACGGAGATTTGTTTTTTATATCTGGGTAATATAATTTTTATTTCTTTTTACTTTGTAGCAGTTTTTAAATTTGCAATTTCAATTTTTAGATTAAATTTACTATTTTATGTTTTGCTTTGTAATTTTAGATTAAATTTAATGCATTTTTATTTTCTGCTTTTATAGCTTAAGTTTTATAGTTTTTAAATGCTTTCTTAAAAAATGTTTAATTTAGTAGTCGTTAATTAATTGCAATTTCTTCTCGCTTTTCTCTTTCCTCTCTCTTTCTGATTTCCCTTCTCTCTTCCTTCTTTCTCTCTCCTCTCTATCTTCTTTTTTCTCTCTTCTCTCTACTCTCTCTTCTTTCTCTTTCTTTTCTTTACCCTCTCTCTCTCTCTCTCTTTCTCTTTTTTCCCTTTTCTCTTTTTGTTTTCTTTTTCTAATTCCTCTCTTCCTTCTCTCTCTATCCTTTCTCTATTCTCTCTATGTTCTCTACTCTCTTCTCTAATTTCTCTTTCTCTTTCTATAGTCTTTTCTTCTCTCCAGCCTCTCTTGCTATCTTTTTCTCTTTCCTATCTCTCTCTCTAACTTCTAACTTTTCTCTCTCTCTCTCTCTCTCTCTCTCCTCAAACATTAAACAATTCAAAACTTTATCACCTCTCTGTGAATTCGACCCGACCTATTATTATTCTATGCTATCTTACATATAGTGTTAGCATTAATGTACTTCGGTTAATTTTAATAAAATTAGTGATCATAATGCTCTTAACAACAAGCACTTGACTTGCATCAAATACCAAAATATTAAAATAAAAGATAAATGATCCTGTTAGCCCGGGTTAAGCAAATGTCTCATTTAGCGTACCTCAAAAAACTCATTTACAACGTTTTTTTACTTTTTTCTTCATATACTTATTTATCTACATATATTTAATATATAAACCAAGTTTTACCATTTTAAACACACATATATATATTCAAAGTACCCATATCTTTAAAAATCTCAAATATATATATATATTCAAAAAGGGTACAACTTGATTTATATATTAAATACATTTAGATAAACAAGTGTATAAAGAAAAAATAAAAAAATGTCGTAAATGAATTTCTTGAGGTGGGCTAACCTAAACAATTACTTAGCGCGGGCCAATAAGATCACTTTTTTAAAACGAATGTTTCATCTTCCCTATTAGGTGCTTATGGATTGGATAGAAACATCACTCTAATCCTAGTTTATTTGTAAAATTTCAATTATAATATGTTTATTTATCAATTTATAGTACTTGAACCATAATTAGTTTATATCCCACTTATTAAATGCCATAATTAGTTTATATCCCATTTAATAAATGTGTGAACAAGTTGTTAACGAATTTTCTAAACAAGTTGTGAGCAAATTGATATATTCAAAATATATTAAATAAATTTAAACGAAACCTTTTTGATTGCAAAACTAGACTTTTAAATTATGAAAATATTAATAGCTTACAAATATACCTGATAATCGTAAGGAATGACGTTGTTAGCAGGTTTGCAGATTGAGCCGATTAAGCGAATCATCATACACGTTGGGAAGTCGATAATATTCAATCCTAACCCATCTATTCAAGTTAAACAAGTTGTTAGGTTACTAAGTTGCAAACCATTTAACTAAAAAGCTCAACCCTAATTTGTTTATAAATGATTTAGACAAATGGTTTAATGAGTTAACCTATTTACGTTGCATCCTTATTCTCCATTATGCAAATATAAGACCCCTAAGTACCTAGCTAGCATCCCTAAGGCTCAGTGGGATGATCCACAAGTTGCAAATTTGACTAAGGGCACTTCTAACAAGTTGCCCATCTAATGTGGATTCATGTACCTTCTCTCATGTATCCTATAGGAAAATCCATATAGGCCCACTCTTCTATCATATACAGAGCAACATGATGAAATATTATCCATCAATGTCGTCGCAATGATGTTAGTCTCTCTTGTGCCTCTAACAATCGAATAAGCAATTTGACAAGTTGCTTTAGTAAATCACCTCGGCAAGTTTCAATAGACACAATGGCAAAGATCGACATATCAAAGGGGATTCATACAATCATGCTTTAAGGGTTGTGGAGCCACTTCAGTGTCACAAATTCGCTTATAATGTTGTGAGTCCCATTTAGTGCCTTAGATCTATTCCAATCGAAGCTTATACATACTCAAGTTTATCTTCTTATTTTGCACACTCAAGCTTGCCCAAGCCACCGTTTGCTTCTCTTTCTTTCATTTGCTCCTCTTTAGTACATTAATTTACTTTGCCAACTTCTACTTTAAAAAAAAACCAACTCTTCTTTATTCTTTTGTTTTCAAGTTAGGAAAAATGGCGAGTCTTTTTTTTTGGATAGATATCCCTATTATAGTTTGGGAAAGATAAATTCAAAAGAGATATCTTATTTTTTCTTGATGCTCATAAACATGTTAACACTGTTAAATTCACTTAAACCAACTCCCTCATGTAATTTACTTTGCCTCCTACTTTAAAAAAAAAAAAAACCGAACTCTTCTCTATTCTTTTGTTTTCAAGTTAGGAAAAATAGCAAGTCTTTTTTTTTTTTTTTTGCTAGATATCCCTATTATAGTCTTGGGCAAGATAAATTCAAAAAAGAGAGCTTATTTTTTCTTAATGCTCATAAACATGCTAACACTGTTAAAATTCACTTAAACCAACTCCCTCATGTAATAACCAACCAATTTGTCACTTATTTTGAGCCTAAGTTCATGCTAATCTTTGCTGAGCCGCATCCCTAAATTTGATATTAATGGGATGAATCTATTTTTTTAGCAAAAGAGCTCACATCAGCATACTAAAGTCATTTAAGAACGAATTAAGATAAATAGCCTATGACTATCAACCATTTATAGCTAATTTAAAGATAGAATAAATTTTATAACATTTCTATTGGTGCTTAAGAAAAATTATTGGTGAACTAAGGCATAGTCCAATAGCATCACATTCAATATGTGTGCATCGGATCTTCTGACTGGCTCCGAAGGAGAGCAGTATCTCCTTGTAATGATGTAATAAAAAAAGATGAGTTATTCCCAAATATACCAATTACTTTTAACCTTAATTCGAAATATACCCATTACATTTTCAAAATCTCAAATATACCCACTACGTTTACATTTAATCTTCTGTCAAACAATGTCAGTTAATTTTTTTTAAAATACCCAAAATACTCCTGTTGTAAAATGATAAATGATGAAATGAATAAAAAAATGAAATTAAGGCACTTTAAATTTAGAATTCATGTATTATTAGGGAATTAGTGACTTATAACATTCAATTTTTCCAATTGTATCTTAAATTTAAAAGGCATATTAGTAACTTTACATATTCTCTAATGACATTAATTCACGAAATGAGCATTTTTGGAATTAAAAGCAAACATAGTGAGTATATTTGGAATTTAGAAATGTAGTGGGTATATTTAAAATTAAATTCAAACGTAATAGGTATATTTAAGAATAACCAAAAAAAGATTTGTTATAGTTGTAGAATTTTATTTCTTTTGCCAGATTTCATTTCATAATTAAAGATATCAGCCAGCAATCCATATTGGTTCCTAACACATCAACGGTTTGGATTTTCTCAATGCATAGCCAACCATTCCCATACGACGGGAAAGACGTGCACGCTCCAGGCTCTTACCGAGGATCACGGCTTGCTTTATCCAGCTGCAAATCGCCATGCCCAGTTGCCCACCACAAAACTGAAATCTTCGTATCGTACTCCAGCAAACAGAGAGCGCCCATGCTACTCTCTTGCGCTTCCCACACCCCTCGTCTCCCCTCTCCGTCTCCACCCAAGCCCGCGTCCGACCTTCGATCTTTCGTCATCTCCATGGTTTCTTCCCATCCGCACAAGGACACATGGAGCTCGCCCCTCCTGGAATTCCCGCATATCACCCGCTCCCACCGCGATCTCATGCTCAACCTCATCTCCACCGTCGAAACCAGCATCGGGGCCAACCTCCTTCCCTCCACCGTCCCACCACCCGTCGCCCGCTTCCACAACGACTCCAGAACTGCTGAAGGCGCCATCGACATCAGATCTGGCAGGCAAGACTCCAAGGCAAGTACCAAAAATCCCCCCTCTTTATATTGCTTTGTCCTGCACTGAGATGCAACTGAAGAGGGTTCCAATTCGAATCCGAATCCGAATCCGAATACAGATTGATTTCATCCTCGGGTCTTGGCTGCATTGCAAGCTGCCATCCGGAGCCGCTCTCGACATCGCCACCCTTTTCTCCTACCTCAATTCCAGAACAGATGCGCCCCATCTGCTCTTGGAGTTCATCCAGAGCAGCCCCACGTCTGTAATACTCTTCATGGATCTGCTCCCGAGGAGAGATCTCGTTCTCCACCCGGATTACCTCGAGACCTTCTATCAGAACACCCGGATCGACAAGCTGCGTGGCAAATTGCAGCAGATTCCTGGCGCAAAGCCTTACTTCAGCTCATCTCTGTATATTCGCAGCGTTCTGTCTCCGACTGCTATAGCCGTGAGCATAGAAGCGAGTGTGGACGAGGTGATGCGAGATCACATCAGCCACGTTGCCGAGGAATTGGTGAAGATTTGGTTGGAAGAGTGCGCGATTGGAGGCAGAGAGGCAGGGGATTTGGAGAGGGATGTGCTGGTGAGGAGAGATGATTTGCTGAAGCGAAAGACGGTGGAGATCGACCTCGCCGCAAACTTACCTAGATTGTTCGGTCCGGAAGTGGCGTGCCGAATCATGGGCGAGATCCAGAAGGTGTTTGGGATTGCCTAAGATATTGAAGTTTCGTCGATTTGTGTGCAGACACGTCACCGGAATATAGGCCGACGGTTTTCTCAAAAGTGGACACATCACCGAAATATACAGGTGTTGTGGATAAGTAAATGCAATATTTGCACCATTTCTGTACGTCTTATCTTTCTCTTCAAATGTTCGGAGCGAATGACTAAAATAGGGATGTATTTGGTAATGAATAAAAGTTTTCGATGAAAATTTTTAGAGAGTAAAAGTTGTCAAATGATATGATATAATATGAGATAATGAAGAGTTGTAAAGAGGATAAAATTAAAATAGATAGGTTAGTTGTTTGGATAATTGTGTAGAAATAATTGAAAAATAAGGTAGTTGTACAGAAAAATGTAAAAAAATGATTAAAAAATATGATAGTTATAAATAGTGAAAATTTTTAACTTCATATTTTCTATTAATTATGAAACACATCCTAAATAAAAATCGAAGGATGCATGTTTTTTTTTTTTCATTGCTGGTTGGGCTTATGGACCTTGATCGAATAAAAGGACTCCAGAGAAGAGTTGGGTTTTGGGTACGAGCCACCTTCATGGAACTAGGAAGGCAGGAAACTGGAATTTATATGGAATGATTTACCCTATTCTTTTTTTTTTTTTTTCGATGGGGCTGGATTCAATTTGAAGGTGAGGGAACTTATACCCTGACGTCAGGCATGCGACGCCCATGCATCACCAGCTGGCCTCAGGCCTTGGACGCAATTTACCCTATCCTTAGATTTGCAAAAGAGTCAAGAATATCACTTTACAAACAGAGTACACTCTCTTCCGCTCATTTCAATATTAGATCATCAGATGCTAGTAACAAGATTACTCTCTTATACCCCAGAATGCTGCGCCACCTTATTACCCGCAATTACCTGCCCTAGAAAAATATACGAGGACGATGAAAGTACATGAGCTATTGGGTCTTACATAGGGGTTTTTATCCCACACAGCTACTCGTTGTTGGGTCTTACATTAGGGGTTTTTCTCCCACACAGCGTAGTCGTTGCCATTTGTGACGACATGGTAGTTGGGGGGAAGAAGGTTGCCCAAATCCATCTTCGGCCCTATCTTCATGATCACTTTTTCATCGATAACGGCCATGTAGAGGTTGGCTTCGGCGGCTATGATGCGGCAAGTGCTGGTCGGCCCGATCCTGTTCCTGGACCTGATCGAAATCAGCTTGCTAATCTGATCCTTTAATCCCCACGTGAACAAGTGGTCATAAAACTGAAAAAGCGAAGACAAGACAACGCATTATAAGGGTATGTTTGGTTACATACAAAACATGTCAATGAAAACTTTCCAATCAAAAACTTTTCATTCTCCACAACTATCTTATTTTTTAATTATTTTTTCATATTTTCTTATATAAACAACTCTACTTTTCAATCATTTCCACACAAATACTCATACAACTACCCTATCTATTTTAAATTTATTCTCTTTACACCTCATTATTACCACTATCACATCACATCATTTTCTATCAACTTGCATCAAAAAGTTTTACCTTCAACCAAACGCACCCTAAATTGAAATTCCCATGTAACAAAACCGAAATTGCAGCACTAAAGACGAGAACGTACCACCGAAGGAATACCAGGATGAGTGAGAATGTAAACATATCCCAGCATGACTTTATCCGACGGGAAGGGCCACAGCTTCTGCGACGACCCCGTGTCATGGTTGTCAATGAACGTGACGCTTTTCTGGGGCAGCAATCCGATCATTCCCGGCGGCTTCCCATTCGCGTCCTTCAACCGCCACAGCTCTCCCTGTACGGCCGCTTGGAGAACGCCCTTGGTCGTGAAGTCAAACGCGGTCGCGACGTCGCCAGCAGCAGTCGCCCACCGCGCCAGCTCCTCCCTGTGCGCGTCCTGGTCGTACTGTGGCTTCCCGTCCTGCTCGTAAGCAAGACTGTTCCAGATTTCCCCCACCACGAACGAAGGCCTGCTTCGGTCGACGTAGAGCTTGAGGAGGTCGACGCGGTATCCTTTGGCGAAATCGAAGCGCCATCCGTCAAAGCCGACGTCGCTCTTCAGCCAGTTCAACCAATCCACGAGCTCCCTTTGGACCCGCTCGTTCAGATGGTCGATGTCCGGGGCAGCTCCGTAGGCTTCCCCTGTGTCGGGATTCCCCGTGCCGTCTGAATAGGCCGTGTCGTCGCCGCAAATCATCGACGGGCCCCAGTCCAGCCGGTCATCCGGGGTTCCTCCTTCGAAGATGCACCAGATGCCTCTGCTGTCCCGCTTCTCCGCGGTCCTGTGGTTTATGACTATGTCCGCGACGCATTTTACTCCGGCGCTGTGGAATGCCGCGATCATTTGTTTCAGTTCTTTCTCATTTCCGTATTTCGATGCATTGAGATCGTAGAGCCTTCCTGGAAGGTAGCCTGAACGGGGAGGAACAGAGCAAAGCATGAGAAATCTATCAATTTTCCCTAACAACATCAGTGCCGGAATGAACACTCACCTTCTGGGGATACAGACTGAGATGGTGGAGGAAGCCAAACGTGCGTAATTCCAGCATTGGCGATCTCGGAAACAGATTTGCCAAGAACGTTGTACCATCCCTCTGCGTTCTTGCTGGAATCCCAGTTGAATCCCTGATCAAAAGGCCATTGCAGAGCATGATTCTCCAAACGAAGATTTTGGAGTTTTGAGAAATAGGATTTTTACCTGCAATAGAATTTGAGCTGGTGCTGGTGAGAGCAGTAAAGACAGCAAAAGATATAGGCTGGCTACAGAAACGAAAGGGAGCCTCATGGTCTTCATCGGGGAGCGTTTTGCGATTACTTTTTCTCTTGGGCTTGCAAAGAGAAAAATGTTGAGATTTGATTTTATCGTCATCGCCTTTCTCTACTTATAATAGGAAAGTTCCATGAGTCCCGCTGGCAGATCTTTCTGTATTTATTTCTTTGGGGATGCTTCTATGAAAGTGGGTTCATTAGAATTCTCTTCATTTTTGAAATGTTGATAATTGATGTGAAATCCAATCCATCAATTGCATTTAACATTATTTATTTAGTTAGGAGACCAACTTTCATCCAAATTTATTATGTTTATAGGCCATACTTGCTCAAAATAAGTACATTTATGTGTAAATTGAGAAAAATACTTAGATCTGTTCATGTATGTATTAGAATATGATAATAATTTATAAAACTATTTGTCCACAAAATAGTAATATTTTAGATAGTTTAAATGCTGAAAATAATACTTAAAATTTGATATTAATCATAATTTATTTTAGTACCCTGATTTTATATATTTGTAGATGTAACTTATATATAGTGATACTACAGAAATGAAAATATCTTCACCATAATTATAATGATGCTAAATAGATGGAGTAGATTATTTTTATCAACTATCTAAATGTTAAAAATAAAGATAATTCCATATAAAAAAATTTCAGAGATATATACCTAATTCCTCTTCCATTTTGGCTTTTACTTCTCGCCTCGATCCCTCTTAGGATCCTTCCAAAATCAACGAAATAAGATGGAGACTGCGTGAAGGCACCAGCAGGTCCGGCACACCCTTATCTATACCACAAAGCCTGTCAATAAATTAATAATTGCGGTTGCGTACAAACTCATAATCATGCAAAAATAGATCAATGGCAACGCATCTATGCATATACAGATATATACCCAAGGCCGGACGAAGATATCAGATTCGGGTCAGGCCAACATTCTAAAAATTCTCCAAAAATTCAGGTCGGGTACTGATTCCTGGACTTACTTACACTATGCCCGACCCATACTATATATATTGTTTTTAAAACAATACTGCGGTAAACCTAGTTTTCTTGATCTTTCTCTTCACTACCTCCCAACGCCACTGCCACACCGTAGCTTGAAGTGATTTTGCCGCAGCTCGCTCCCATCTCCGGTAACAAGTCACTGTTGTACTCGGAGCTCAATTTTTGTGGCCAAATTTGTGTTGTCTCCGGCATCTTTGAGCTTCTTCTCTGGAAGCTAACCTCCTTGCACTCCACTGTCGTTGATTTGTGGTGACAATTTTTTTCATCTTTGTTTCTGTCTCATATTCGGACATAGTCAATTTAATGGTTTATGTCCTTTAGCTGTCTTCTCTTATTTCATAGCTCTTCTCATTTTCTATTCATTTTCTATTTTGGTGAGCCTAACATTTTGCTTATCTTCTTGTTTCTGTTTTCGACAGCCTTTTTCCTGTAGTTATTTTCAACAGAGATTTCCAGCAGTGATTTTAGGTAGCAATTTTGATAAGAATCTTAATCATCACTTATCTGATAGCAATTTCTTTATTTTTTATTTTTAAGCAAGAGTATACATATATTGTGGAACATGTGTTAGTTGTTACCAACACCATTTACCTGAAGTGCTTTCGTGTAGAAATTCCTCGTTACAGAATAATCTCCATATGCATGCACAAATTCTCCATGTGACAATGCAACATTTCCTTTTCGGAAAAAAAGTCTGATCACTATATAATTCTTGTATGTTTGCTAAAATTAGAACTTTTCTTTGATGATGGATGAACGACTTATATTATCAATTAAATGACTTATTTTTTTGTTTTTTATGTGTATGTATGCTTTATTAATTGTGATAGAAAGTACTATTAGATATGGTTTTGTTTTATTGATTGCATGTGCATAGGTGTTATGAGGTCATGTCTTCTAGAAGATTTCATAACAGCACAAAAAGTATTGTCAACGTTCTCTGCACCTTTCAGGTAAAACCGCCGTCACATTACATACTTAAACAATTTTATTTTAACTATAAATGCGACATCGTTGTTATTATTTTTGAAGGTACACAACAAAAGACATGGAATAAGTTTAAACAATTAGTGATTTAAGAATTCAAATTATTTTAAATGAAGTATGTTTCATTAACTTATTCTCACATAGTTGAATAAATATTAATGTTTTATTTCGAAACTAATGTTTTATTTTGACTAATTCCTAATAGATTGAAGTATATAATATGTACATTTAATATACATTTTTCTTTGAACTTGATAGATTCATAAATTTTTAAAAATATCTTACTTGCTTTGTATTTTTTACTTAGCCCATTATTAATGGTTAAACTAATTTTGTCTCGAACCGGTACAAAATAAGAACCAAAAAAGAATTTTAAAAGTTAGGTTGAGGATGGACGCACCCGACCCACACCGATTTCCGTCTCGGATCAGCAAATACAGAAGCGAATTCAGTGAATTGGAGAGTGGTGAATGACGAGCAATCGTGAAGTGATCGAACGTCTGACGACGTGGTCGATATTGCTGTCGTCGTCGTTCCGCACTTCGCGGATGAAAGATGCCTTACGGAATTGGGTTCCCACCGCAGTCCATCGTAACCATCCAAATATTTCAAAATTTTCAACGCACGCTTTATTTAAAATATAATTTAAACGGTTCATACTCAAAATCATATAGTTTTTCTTGATTTTTAAAAGTCTCAATGTGAGTATAATTTAAAACATTCTTCATACCGAAAATCATTTAAATTAAATAATATTAACTAGAAATTTTTTGGCAGAAAATATTAATAGTATATTTGATTTTATATTATAAATAATATCGACAGTAAAATTTTATGTAACCTGAAATGTTATATAAATGTTTTATTTAGAGAAATCTGAATTTTTTTAATGTTGCTAGAAGTATTCAGTATCAATTTTTTATGTCAAACATACGATTTTTGCTTATTTAAGATCATACTAATATCTGATTTGCTTTACTTTTTTTTGAGTAATGCAAAGTCATAGACGTAAGATTAATTAAATATTTATTTTTTAGGATGGTCTCGACTTGGATAAGGGTTCTCGCGATTTTCTCGTCGGAACAGGGTTTGCAATTTTCTAACCGATGTGACGCTGATAGCCTCCTCATCTGCCCGTCTCTATGTATTGTTCGGTCGATCTGATCAGTTCAAATCCTCATTGGTGGTCCAGTACATGCGAACACATATGAACGTGGTGCTTGGGTTCTTTTGACTTGCCGAGTCTGCTTTTTGAAGGTTCCATGCAATTACAAAAAATCTAGATGTCATGGGAGCAACAGGCTCTCTCTACGCGTCACTCGGTCGATCTGGACCCCTCATACTCTCGTTGGTGCTCCAGTATTCGCAAGCCCTTATGAACATGGTGCTTGGGTGCTTTTGGGCCTTTGGCTTGCTGAGTCTGCCTCGTTTGAAGGAACCATGCAAATACAAAATCTAGATAATCTAGATGTGAGTCTCGTTTCAACACGTGACAACTTTTGGAGGCTATTTTTGGCTAAACTCGTTTTTATTTTCAAAAGGAGTTTTTGCGTCCGTTACTCCAAGGTTTGGGCTAATTGTAACCTGTGTGATTGAAAATGGAAAAAGAAAAAATTGTTATTTATTGGAAAACGAAAAATTGCATTTGAAATAAAATTTGAAAATGAGAAATTTCATTCCCATCCCATTCTATTTCATCCAATTGAATAATCCTGAACAAGCCCTTACGCCAAGTAATCTACGATATTACCTGCGGCTAGCGCAGGTGGCAGGAGCGTTCGTCTCCTTAGCACACAGGTCGTGGGTTCGAATCCGACATGGGGATTTCGGCCCGGAAAATTGGTGTGGGAGCTAGAGTCTCCCTTTGTGGTAGAGTGGGAGTTGTTGTCTCCCTTGAGCTTGATGGAAGTTGTTCTTCCTAATTCTTTAGTGGAGCTGTGTCTCCAGATTTCTTTGGAGGAGTTATGTATCTCCTTGTTTGTAAGAATGTCTCAGAACTACAATGTAATATGTGTTGAGATATATGTAAATATAAACCATAAAAAAAAAAGTAATCTACGATATTATAAAATCGACCTATGATTTAATGATGTCATTCCATTTTTGGCCCATTCGATGATAAAATCGACATTTGCTCTACCCATTATATTTATAATAACTTGTTTGATTAATAAATAAAACTTCATCTAAATCGAAGTCGTGCGCGTGATTTTCATAGTCCCACCATAACAACATTCATAAAAAGCAGCTGATTTTTTTAGGTAGTTTGCTGCATTTGATATAAAATATAGCCAATGTGAATTTGAGAGCAAAAAGTTAGCTGCATATGTAATTTTATTTAGTATGTTATATTAATGTAATCAAATTATTTAATTTAGGGCATGTTTGGCAAGTCATAGAATTTTTAACTCTCTACAACTACCTTTTTAAATTATTTTTTTATATTTTCTTATACAGTTATCTTACTTTTCAATTATTTCTTAATTACCTATACAAATAACCTATTTATTTTAACTTTATTTTTTTATTCCTCATCATTATTTCTATCATATCACATCATTTTTACAAATTAGACAACTTTTACACCAAAAAAATTTTCATAAAAAATTTTAACATTTCTCGTATACACCCTTATAATTGTAAACTTTTTTTAATTCAAAAAATCATCTAAAATATTATCCCTATGTGCATGAATCATTTTATAGAGTATCATGATGGTCTAACGCATATATGAATATATTTAATTGTTTATTCATAATTTATAGATAATTATATATGTTAAGTGGAGATGACCCACCAAAGACTTTTATTTGAAATAAATTTTTTTTACCATAATAAAATAAATGAATTGAATGTTAATTTAAAATATAGAATGTTGGGTTTTCGGTCAATATAATATTACCTGTGTGTCGAGTTTTATTATTTGTGAGGTGTTGATTACACTTAAAAAAATGCGTTTCATGAATAGGATTATTATATTGATAACAAAAACTAGATATTTAAAGGGTTAAAACGTTAACTTTTAAGTTACTCGATTTTGTAGCTCATCACCAGGGGTTTGAATCTAAATTAATTCACAAAACCTATGGATTCCATTTGTTTTTGTTTTTGTTTTTTTTTTTGAGTTAAGGACTTCGTCTCTTTCTTTTTTTCTTTTTTACTTTTTTATGGAGTAATGATCCTATTAGTCCGGAATTATATTTTTGTCGCGCTTAGCCACCTGAAAAAATTTATTTATAATTTTTTATATGATTGTTTATCTAAGTGTATTTAATATATAAACAAAATTTTACCCTTTTTGGATATGTGCATATATTTTTTTAAAAAATTTAAAGATAAGGATATTTTAAATACATTTCTTTAAAAATTTCAAAAAAATATATGCACATATCAAAAAATGATAAAACTATGTTAAATACACTTAAATAAACAAATATAAAAAAAATATTGTAAATGAATTTTTTCAAGTGGACTAAGCAGATCACTTCTCATTTATATACATCATGACATCTAGATATTACAACGCAGCACATTCACAACCTCTCACACAGATGGATTCCTTTGAAATTTCCTGTGGCCGCTCGGGACTATATATTAGACATCAATAAATGCCTAATTATATTAGAAATAGATTTTTACGTGTGATTTATGTTGCTATTATCACGTAAAATGTAGACTCTTCTATCTTCTGGACTATGCAGTAGGAGTGAAACTTGGGTAGGGTACCCACCAACCCGACCCTAATTTAGATAGGGTAGGATAAAAAAATATTACCCATGGGTATGAATAAAGTACAAATTATTACCTGCCTCTTCAAATAGGATACGAGTAGCTTATATAGGTAATTAATTATGTGCATAATTATATATATGTATAATATATATATATATTATATAGTATGTATTATGATTTGTCTTTGACATTTTATGTGCACACATATTTTAATAAATTCAAATTTAAATGAATTTTATACCTTGTGAAGTATAAATTTAAATGGATTTATATATACATAATTTACTTCCAAATGACTATTATAAATAAGCTTGTGACTTATGATTATAATCTATTAATAATTTTAATGATTGGGTCATGATAGTCTCTACTTCATATTTTTATATAATAATATAAACAATAATATATGTACTTATGATTTTAAAACATAAAACATAAATGAATATTATTTTATATTATTTAAGATAGCAAAAAAAAAATTTTAAAAATATTGTATTTGAGTATTAAAGGTACCGATTTGGAACTGGAACCGGAACCGACATTATGAGTAATGGGTATGATAGAGTATACTAGGAACTGAACCGACAAATGAATAGGATACGGATAAAATAGACCACTACCCGAACCGACTCGGCCCGAGTTGCACGCCTGCAATGCAGGGCCCATGGTTTTCTTTTAAAAGGCCTGGAAGGATAGACAGTTGATGCAAAAGGCTGAGTTGACACAAGAAACTAAAAACCCGGGCAACCCCAGGAGTCTGTTATCCTTCTCGTTCATTTCGTTTTCTGATGCTTGAATGCTTGATTTTACAACCAAACCAATTGAGCTCCTACACTTAACAAAGCAACATTAATTACCGACACCATGACAATCACCAAATGCAATATTTGGTAACAACATATGTTACAGACGCTGCTATACAATTATTGCAGAAGGAAACCATTTACAGTTAATCAACATGCACGACTCGATTCTATTGGCACCATTTTATTGATCACAATAACCATTTATTTGCTAGAACACTAGTTATCTTATGGATCCCATAGAGTACATAATCGAACAGAGAGATAGAGTGGCACTTTGTCCTTTGTATTGGATAACTGATTCCTAAAATACTTTCCAAGTATCAAATAAAAAGCAATGTTTTCCAGTACTCCCGGCTTTAGTTGCAACCCTCATAGCTTTGAAGGCTTGGGGAAGATATCTGGAGTGAACTTCTGTGCTGCGCTGAGGCTTCCCTTAATCTTCATTGCGCCCCTACAAATCCATTTAAAAATATATACAAGGAATTTAAATTAATGCATTGATTCCAATTTTCAACTGCGGCAGGTGAATGGGATCATACCTTATGAAAGCCATTTGTGGGTTCATCTTTCCAGTTGCAAGGGCAAGAAAATCACTGTCCTTGAAAGAAAATGTGCAATCAGGTTTCCCTTCGTATGCCCCTGAAAATTCCACATGCTTCAGTCACCACCATATCCATAATCAACACCCATAGTATTACATAACACTAATGTCGCTGGCCATCATAAATCACCAAAGAAGAAACGTACAGATGCAAAGGCATTAGGTCCAAAAGCACATCATATACACGGCAGACCTCGAAGGCCATAATGTTAGGGCTTCTAGACAGCGGTGGCCAACAGATGCAACAAAGATGTTCTCCTCATGAATAGAAACTGAAAGAGAGAGAGATTCTGAGGGCCGAGTCGTAGATTGGAGCTAAATTTAATAATGGCCTTCGTAATCAAGTAAAGCCTTTTCCAACAGATTTGGTTCTCTACTATGATCCACATCCCCTAATACTAAAATTTGAAGAAATACATTAAATGAAATTTCTAAGGATCAACATTGTTATTTAATCATGGTAGTGCAGAACAAAACCATCAAATCATGAAAAACATCTAAGTTTCAGATTTGTATTAATACACACTATTCATGCTGCATATCATTCAACCCATTTGTTCTCCGCATCTCCCCTCTATACCTATGATTATGAAATTCCAAAAGACTATAGGCTGGCATTATCCATTGGACAGATCAGTGTCTTCCTGCACTTCTCCGAGTAAACTCCCCAACATGGAAGTAGCAGAAAGCGAAACAAGAAACAAAAAATCATGCATTTTCTAATGTTCTGAAAACTAAAGCATAAAACTCTTTTTGCTAAGCCATACACTTCAATTCAATCCCCAGTCACTGAAGAAAATAGTCCGTCTCGAGGTTCTCAAAGAAATTCCTTTTCCAGAACTCAAGTGCCTAAAGCTCCACTTACGCAATTAAAAAGAAGAAAGAGAAGAAGAAGAAAAGAAAATCAATAGCGCAAAAGTTGGTAAACAATAGAGAGTGAATTGCAGATATCTGACAACAATGAGCAGAATCAAGCGGCATCCTGCCCTAACCTAACCTTTCTTAACTTCTCCTTTCTTGAGATCGATAGTGTACATCTCCTCGTCGACTCCCAATTTCTTCACAAAGACATGAAAGGCAGGCATGAATTGATGTTTCAGACAGATGTCAGGGCTATCTATCTTCTATCAATCCAAAGAGAAAAAAGAAAAATAGAGAATGGAAGGCCAAAACCTGTGGAGCAATGTTGAACTGATAGACGAGGCCAACTTTCTTGGTGAGATCTTTGGCAGCATCGGTGGCAAGATACACCTTCATCTGCTCCAAAAGCGCCGCAGATTTGAGCTTCGACTCGCCTGCCATAGTTCCAAGGTGCTCGATATTTTTCCCTAGCTCCCCTTCTTGACGCCGGGATCATCATGGCTGCAGCCTGCAGGGTTTTAAAAAGGGATTTGGCTGGCTGGCTGGCTGGCTGGTTGGTAAGGCTGGCGTAGTAATGCCAAGCATTCACGCGATCCAACAGGCGACAACTGTTGGCCGTTGTGGGGATGATCTCATCTACGCGTGTGAGCTTGCAACGCGAGCGTCTATGGCATCGCAGCCGCTGATCACATTACCGTCCTTATAACACTATCCCAATGGTTCCGACTCCCCTCCCCCACTCTTTCTAGAATTTATTTTCATCCAATTCTCTTCTAGGAGACGTTTCTAATCATGAGAATTCCACGTTGAGCAGAGCATCATTTTTGCCCTCTATCATGCATCAATGTGCCTACAATTTCCGCTGGCAAAATCCAGTGAAACATCTATTGTCCTTCCAGATTCTTGTTAGTAGCAGAAATTGCAATCATCTTATGTAAAATTACTAGTAAACTTTGTGTGCCATTAAAAAGATAGTAACCTTTGTGTATTAAATCTTATAAAAAAAATTAAGAGAATCATGTGATATTTGCATAGATAGACACAAGAAAATGAGTAAGATATTAATATATAAATAAAAAAAAAGTAGTTGGACAGTTAAAAAGTCAAATTATAGCAAAAGGTGAGTAGTAAAAAAAAAAAAAAACAAAAATACAACTATTTTTAAACGATCCAAAAAAATTTACAAATCTCAAAAAAGTAAAAAATGATATACATGTTAAATACACTTATATTAATAATTATAAAAAAATTCAAAAATAAAAAAAATGATTTTTTGTACCTTAGTGCACAGTATCACTACCTATCATATGACAAAGGTTAAATGCACCTGGGTGCATCTAAAATATATAAAATCTATTTTTTAATTTTTTTAATTTTTTTATACAACTGTTAATTTAAATGTATTTAACACATATATCAATTTTTACCATTTTTAAATATTTGTAAACATTTTTTCCGATTTATTATAAACAGTGACATTTTGATAATTTTTGTACCCAAATGCACTTACCACTAGGTCCACAGTATCGGTACCCCTCTCAATACCCATGGTGGCCTGTTTAAATCCAACAGGGAGCACGTGGTATTGCCAAACCGTCTTCAAAGTTCATTCCTCTTTTTCTTTTTTAGGAAAAATACCGGAAAAAATTCGTAGAATTTCAATCTATTTTTACGACGAATTGACCGACATTGATCACGTCGTATTGCCAAACCATCTTCAAAGTTCATTCCTCTTTTTCTTTTTTAGGAAAAATACCGGAAAAAAACGTAGAATTTCAATCTATTTTTACGACGAATTGACCAACATTGATCACGTGGTATTGCCAAACCATCTTCAAAGTTCCATTCCCCTTTTTCCTTTTTAGGAAAAATACCGGAAAAAAACGTAGAATTTCAATCTATTGTTACGACGAATTGAACAACATTATTTCTAATAATCAAATTTAGCAGCAGCAGATGAATGATTAAAAAGCAAAATGATTAGAGGTCCACGAATGGAAAAGAAAGCAAATCAGGCACTGAGAAATGGTTAGGATCTGATTTGCTATCTATGGCGTAGACAGACGAAGTCTAAGATCATCCCCCCCAATTCCACCCCTGCTCGGCCCCCACTTCTCAAAAAGGAAGAAAAAAAAAAAAAAAAGTAGCAACCGAGTCCCTTACTAACCAATTCCGAGTGGTCAGGCGGATTGGGCAATAACGGCATCATTTTTTACAGATGAAACGGGTTTTTAACATTTATCCCCCTAAGGTTTATACCCGAAGTATGCGCAAAGGCTAGTCTAATAGATTGAAAATAGCATCATTCCATGCACTCTTTAATACAGCGATACAACAAGGTCTACTGCCGTTGATCATAAACACAACTCCAATGGAATGAAGAAATCCAGTTACAATTCAGAGACAATACCAACTCTTTGGATGACAGCTATTCTATTGAACTAAGATGAAAGAGCTAGAATGGTATTGGATTAATACCCAAACGCAGTCTTTTTCATCATCCTTAGAAATTCATCAATGTCTACCTCGCCATCACCTACACATTTGAAAAAGGCAATTTATCATCTTAAGAATGGAAGTGAATAATATTACATTAAAAAAAGACAAAAAAGAATGGAAGTGAATAGTCCTGAGCGTTTCAATGATGCATTCAAGAGCAACGTGGAATGTCAATCTATCCACACAAAAGGAAAAGCACCGGAAACAGATACTAAACCATTTGTTTCGAGCAGAACTTCATTAAGACTCGTAGCCTTCTTTGCTTCCTTGTCAACAGTAAATAATGAGTAATAATGCAATACATATGTATGTACTGAAGCTTCAAAAGATATGTCTTTGAGTTTTTTTCAACTTTTTTTGTTTTTTCTTTTCCTTTTATGTGACCACATACATATTTAGTTCATATACAAAATTTACGCTTTTTCAAATTTTTGTATTTCTAAAATTAAATGTGGGATCACATAACAATGGAAAGAAAAATGAAAATAAGAGCTCAAGCCATTTAAATGTATTCAGGTTTCAAGACATACACATGCATTGAATCATTACCCTAAAATAATATGGCAAAACTTGAATCCACAAATTCACAATGATGTTCTTCACACAAATGCAGGCAGATGGTTATGAACGTCCAGCCACAAACAGATACCAGTAGGTGGATGGTGCAGACATATTTAGATTGTGAAACTAGTTGGTTGAATAGAGAAGCAAACAAATGATCAATTTGGCCCTAAAGGTGCTTTTTTTTTTTTTAAGCCAACAAGCTTTGAAAACAAGTCCTATATTTCCAAACGAACATTTTCTACTTCCATATTCATCGACTACAGTCATCTTCACAGTGCACTGCCAACAGGCCAAGTAATTTTCTGAGATGCCAAATAAGGCAATCAGCCAATAGCCATCTCTCATGTCCAGCATTGGAAATGTCACGCTTTGGTAAATGCATCAATATTCCCAGACATCAACCAGAACATTTTCATTAGCAACAACCAACAGGCCAACCAATAGCCATCTATCATGTCCAACGTTCAAACTTCAGTAAATGCATCGATCTTTCCGGACATACTCAAATCATTTTTATGAGGCTCCCATGAAGTTTCCCCCAATAATTCACTATACACGAAGAAATTCCATAGTCCGTTCACTCTTGAAACTATAAAAACTGTGTACTGTCTCAAGGATAAAATTGCATAGCCTTATACTTCCTGATAAGAAATCAAAGCGAAAACACTTGGACACCAAAATTGTGCTAAGCCTCACAGTACTACTTCCAAGACACAGCAAAACAATCTCACTTACAGTTTCCAAGTATTTCAATTCCAAAACATATGCCCGTATGTCTGTTTCTCCTACTTGGTTTCAAACTTCCAATCATTCAATCACCAAAACAACCAGCATCCACCGATTCAAACATTGTTCAAAAAGTACAACGCCTGCACTTACATGTTAGGTTCATTTAACAAGTAGCAAGCCAGAACATTATACACTGTGTGTGTGCGCACTTGATTCAATGACAAGAATTTAAAGGTAAAAAGAAGGCCACAGGAAGCTATGACACAACAGTGTTGACAGATCCAAAAAATATTTAACAACAATGCAAAAGACAACCTACATACCATTGCGATCTGCTTCCTCAATCATCTCTCTAATCTCTTTGGGAGCAAAAGATTCACCCAGCTCCTTAGAAATGTGCTCAATGTCTGCAACAGATATCCTCCCCTGAATTCAGACAAAAATAAAGTCAGTTTCCATCAGCAGCAAGAACAAATAAGGAATAATAAAAGATGAATGAGCCAAACATCACATTGTTGTCTTGATCAATTATGCGGAATGCTTTTGTAAGCTCCTCTTTAGTGTCCCTTTCTCCAATTTTAGCTGTCATCATGTGTACAAATTCTTCAAAATCAATTGAACCACTTCCGTCCTTGTCTACATCTCTAATCATCTGCTCTATTTGCTGCAATAATGCAAAGTTCTGTATGTTAGTCATGAAATAAAGTAATACAAATAAAACGAATTTTGCATTTCAACTCTTAGAAGAGCATTTTATGCCAGATTTAGAGTTTAATCATTTTCTCTTCTTTCCATGACTAGGCATCTGACTAGGCTGAAAGTTGGAAGACCATGTGAAAGTGGTCTTGATTAATATAAGAGCCATTGAGATACCACCCAAATTTTTGCATGGCTGTTTGGATGCAGTAGCAGTTTCAGAATTGGCCCATGTAGATTCCCCCTCTGTTTGGAAGCCAACTCAAGAACCTAGGCCATGCACCTCAACCCACAAAAAAAATAAATAAATAAAAACACCTAGGCATGCAAGTGTTTCTCTGAAAATTAATACCTCTTCCGTCATTTCAAAGCCCAATGCCCTGCATAAAAATTGAAAAACAACATAATTAGCACCTCTCTTTTGTTTAGATGCTGGATATATTCAAGGATACAACATGGTCCACATCAGAGGTCTAATCATTAATCTGACAAATTGATATACCTCATTGCAGCATTCAGCTCTTTCGCATCGATTGTGCCTTCAAGCAAAACAGATCAAGAAACCAGGTTAGCATAGCTCACGAGCTAAAAGAAGCATTATGTTTAGGAATGGAGTTCATACCAGAACCATCTATGTCAAATAATTCGAATGCTTCCTTGATCTCTTGCTTTTTCTGTGGGGTTAACCCATGATACCGACTCCTGGGCTTCTCTACCCGAGATGGTGCTCTACGCATACTTGCCTAACAAAGTACACAAATTAACCAAAAAAGGAATCAGTTTATCACTATCATAAAAAAAAAGACAATTCTCAGGCGGCGACTTTCAGAAAGAAAGCAAAACGATCAGATGTATTAAGAAGGATTTGATAATGGAACAGCGTATCAATATTTTCAGGTTTAGTAAAAAAATTTAAATTGTTGAAAAAAAAACAATAAGCCAAAATTTACAAGCTTATGATTTTTGTCTTGCTTGAAATATAATCATCATGTTGGCATCAGGAAAAAAACAAAAAGTCTAAATGTTTAGACATATCTTCTGACTACTGGTTTTTTCTTAAATCTCTATAATGGCCCCTAGTACATTTGCATTAGCAGACAAAGTATATGCACAACCAACAACTGGAACATCGTAGCTCCAAATCTCATTCCCATTCCTCTCCCTTGTTTCATGAGATGGAGCCCACTTGCTGCGGTGACATCTTCTTCTCCATCCACCTCCATGCATGCACATGCTTGTTAAGAGCATTTAGCACCCCTAGTCTTTCTCCAGTCACCATCATAACAGGTAAAGGAAATTGCATCTCTCTCTATGTACTTTCTCGATTAGGGAAGAAGACGTTAGCGTTAAATTAGTTAACAAGTCACTGCATTCTTGCATGGAATCATTGGTAAATACCAAAATCTTCAGGCACACAAAATCAGCCAGAATTCCCCAATCTAGATAGTGAAAAATCCATATGAAAAAAAGCCACAACTTTTTCCCAAGGCCTATTTGGGTTGGGTTGTAGGACTATTTTGCGACATATTGCTCTCTGTAGTTATCATTTCATAAAAGCACTTCAATCCAATATGCTTTTCTCAATCTTCTAAGCCGGTTTTATCTATTCCTACCACTAATTTTCACGAATTGACACAAGCGCGCGCGCGCACAAACAAGCAAAGTATGTCTTCCGACAAGAATCATATTTACACAGCAATCGACAGGGATAGAGTTCTCTGCAGCATCCTATTACTACAATCATGATAAGAGATCGAACTAACAAAAAAATTTAGGGATTCGCGAGTTTTAGTCGATGAAATTTCACTAGGAAAGAGAATCGAATGACGACAAAGTTAAGATCCGATCAATAAACAAAAACCCAGAGTATAAATTGGAGAAAAGAAAGGATAACTTGATACCATTTTCGGATCAACGTCAATTTAGCGGGGATTAAAACAGGATTTTGAGAGAAGAAAAAGTCTTAGGAGGGGCCGTCGCACGAAGCCTTTCTTGCAAAAACAGAGCACGCACGCAGCCCAACTCGAAAGGTGGCATCGATTTCCCTGCGCAACCCACCGCAGGTTCAGCCTGCGTCGAGCGCTCGAATGGTCGGATCTATTTTTTATTTCTAAAACAAAAAATAATAATAATTGTGGCACATTCCATAATTTAACTCGTTCAATTACTAAAATATGATTTATCTAATTTTTATACCTAATTAAATTTATACAAGATAAATAATATTCATGATTCATTTAGGCCAAAATAAATATTTCAAAGTATTCTCGAATATTATATTTAAAATATTTCAAAATATTTTAAAATTTATTCTCATGTAATTTGATACAGTTAAATACTAAAATGCTCTAATTTTATGATATGCCATCTAATACGTTATTTTAGGATTTGCATTTTATGAAATAAATTAGAATTCAAAATTTTATAATGTTACATTAAAAGTTATGGTGAAATTATTTAATTGAAAAGTTTGACGTTGGATTGTTTATCTTGATCTAAATTATCTTAAAATGCTTGCAGTGAGAATATATTAATACAATGATTTACTATTTACATAGAAATACATTTTTGTTTTAATACATTGAAAAACACTTTAATCGGCCGTAAAACGTTACAAAATTATAAATAATCATTTTAAAATTGGGATGGACAATCAAGAGGGCTTGGCTGTTTAATTAGTCATTTATAAGTGATTTTAATAATCAGAAATTTTTTATCGATGAAGATTCATTATCAAATTTTTTTTAAATTTTGTGAGAAATATGAACACTTGATGAGTATTTAACTCATAATAACACGTGAATAGTTGTCAAAACGTGGCTTGGTGCCATGGTTTGGGTCATACATCTCAATATAGAATCGACTCCGAGTCCGAGTTCGAGTCCGAGTCCGAGTCCGAGCCCGAGCAGATGCAATAGCACTTTTTTCACATTATCACCCAAGAGACAGGATTTATCATTTATCCAACCGCCGGCATAGCCACGCCACAGGAAAACGCTTTTCGTCTGGTCGCGTCTAATAGAGAGTCGCATGCGTCGTAGAGGAGGAACAATTATGTTGATAATAATAATGATCGGGCCCATTGTCGTTACTGAATATGAGCTGTAGAATTCACAAGACGGGTTATAATGGGAGATTTTTGGTTGGTATTATATTTATATTTAGATGGAAAAAAAAAGAAAAAGAAAACCCAGACCATGCAGTCTGCTCGCTTTTTATTTTTACTAGTGACATGACGTCCGTTCTCTTCGATTCTATTTTCTACGAATTTTTTAAAAGTCGGAGGTCCAGAGAAACGATAAAATTCGAACAAGACAGCTGCAATGCAAGTCAGTGCTATCTCTCGCGACGGATGTTAAAAGCGAAGGCGTGAGACCGTCAGCTTCTCTGGAGAGAGTCTAGGCCAGTCGCCAGGGGCTGCGGTGCTTGCTGTTTTTGTTCGACCGAAGCCCGCGAAATATCGCCCATGCTGGTATGTATGTAATCCATTTCTTTTGAATCCTGACTAATGTTCCTGTATACTAGCCCACCGTGATCATGAACGGGTGATCCGTGCCGTTCGGTTTCTTGCTCTGCTGCGAGTCGCATGAGCAGGGGGAGTTTTCCAGGGACGCTAAACCCATGAGAGAGAGAGAGAGAGAGAGAGAGCATGCGCCTGCAAAACCTGTCGATTTTTCTCAAGGGACAATTCGGCTGCTCAAACGGCCTAAAACATTCAGAAAACAATAATTAATTTTTTGTTTTTCTTTTTAAAATAAAAACTTATCGATTGTTGTTATTTTTTTCTAACAATTATGTGTTTTTCCCCTATGCAGCGGGCTAATGCCGAACAGAAGCCAATGATCCAGTGAATTTTTTTAAATTAATAAACAAGCAAGAATGCATTTTGACTGAGTTTTAGTCCACCCATTAAGATTATTTGGGTTGTTTTTCTATCTTGCTATGCAAAAGCAGAGTCTGCTACGTCGGAGTCCCCCTTTCAATGTGGCACGAATCCCAGATGGGCTGCTGCAAAATTCAAAATCTTTGTATGCTCTTCATCGCATGTGGTATCTGTTGGGCCAAAATGACAATAGAAATTCTGTGCTAAAGGCGGAAATCCCATTGATGTTGAAGTGTGTGAGCTTGAACAAATTGAAAACTCATTGCGGCATTCATGTCTCAGAATACACAAGTCCAGCAGATGAAAATAAAGGAGGGTTGTCAGACTCTGATGAGGATGATGAGCTATGTCCAGTTGATTGCGTCAGAGAATTCAAGACTGACGATGAATTCTTTAAAATTTTGGTGAAGGCCAAGGAAACTGATTCCTTAGTTGTAGTGGATTTCTACCGGACGTCCTGCGGAAGCTGCAAGTATATCGAGCAGGGCTTTGCAAAGTTGTGTAGAGGATCTGGCGATGAAGAAGCCCCAATTATCTTCTTAAAGCATAATGTGAGCAGCTTCAGATTGTTCCTATATAGTATATATGCATAATCTTTGATATCTGTGTGCAATTTTAGCTGCATTATTGTAGGATGCAACATCATGCATCATGTGCCTGCTCCTTCCAAAACTCGAAATTTTGAGCCAATACAATGCCTGAAGAAGAAAATTTGAAATTTAGGTTGCATTTCTAAGTTCCTGGATGTCAGCTCTCTCTCTCTGTTTGTAATTTACTTCTTGACATGCCCTTTTTTGCAAGAACTATGCTTTCCATTATTTGTTGGTGGAGTTTTAAAGCACTGAACTGCTGCAGGTTCTTGATGAGTATGATGAGCAGTCAGAGGTGGCTGAAAGACTGAGGATCAGGGTAAGGTTTCTAATCTTTGCAACTTGATTATAATTAGCAAAGACACAGTGCAAGTTTAATTTTTAGTAAAGCATAGAACAAAAGGAGACTGAAATTTTTTTTTTTTTTCACTTGATGCCTATTGCTCCACAAGAGATACAGCATCGGAGTTTGTTCTTGCTTGTAATTAAAAGAGTGGCTTGTGTTGCCATTGTTTAGTGAGGCCAGAAACTGTTATCCATAACAACGGCATCAAGTACGAACAGAACTTGTAATAATCTTCCATGGAGGAAATGCTCTTGAGTACACATGGTTGATTTTCAATTTAATTCATGGCTCATGGGCACACCTGTTTTTAGTCATCGATAGATCAAAACCTGGTTAATATTGCCCATAAATTAGTCTCCTTCGAGACTAGTAAATGTACTTATCAAAAAAAGCAAAAAAGAACTAGTAAAGAATCCATTTTTGTCCTAGCTGCAATTCCAGGAAATGAATATTGTATTGTTTTTATTCATCAGAAAAAAAGGAATATTGTGTTGTTAATCAAGTGTTTATACTTCTTCTACTTCCTATGCATCTTTCCCATGTGTCATGTCAGATGTTTTGCATAAAATAATTCCTGAATAGAGTTCTAGATCCTTGCAGTGGGTGTTCCTGCTTCAGAATAGAATGTTCTGTGCTCTATTAAATCATATCTTGCATTCATTTAGTTGATCACTACCAGATTCATTTACTAGAAAGGAATTATAATGAAGTCCCATTATATATACATGATCCTAATTTAGTTTTAAAAATTTGTACCAATTTGATAGAAATTCGCAATGATTCTAGAATATTTCCACCCAATCAATTCATGAACTTATAAAGCGGTGTTTGAGTGGAAAGGAATTGTTGAAGTCTGGAGTAGAGAGGTTCTTGGTTAATAATGGCATCAAATGCATCCAAAATAGTCTCCTTCAAGCATAGTAAGTGCAGCAATGCATCCTTTTCCAACTCCTTTGGAAAAGGAACCAAAAGAAGGGATGATTATTTCTGCCAAATGTTAAATAAAAAGAAGCAAAGAAGACATGCTTGAGCCTTCTGGTGGAAAAGCATGGCCATAGTGTTTTTTTGGCTTGACATTCATCCTAGAAGTCAAGTGCAGCTCTTGTACTTATTATGAAGATAGGTAGAGAGGATAAATTTGCCATTTTTTTTTTTCCTTATTCATGGATGTTTTCTGTTCAATTTAGTTGCCTGTCTAAAAGAAGCCTGTTGGCTTAGGAAAATCCTTTTCTGGTCAATCTACCAGTGATGTTTGGTTTATGATTTTGTGCCTGTAGATTTAGAATGGTTGTAGGCATTTCCATTAAGACCAATTACTATGGGAATGGATAACACTTCTTTTAGTGTCTACTACTTAAAGGCGTGGCATAGGATGGGATGTGCATGTAATGTGCCTTGTTTGGTTTGATAATGATGTGCCTATAGAGTGTAAACCAGGATGTAGAAGATAGTGGGAAGACTAAGTCTCTAGCCATGCCTACCCAAAAGAGGCCCTTAAAAGAAAAGATAAATTGGGTTATGAGAGTGCAAATGCTTAAGGTAATTATCTGGTTTTCAGGACATGCTTATCTGGCAAGTCCATGGTTTATTAAGTTTCGATCAATGGAATTGTCTCTGCACTTGCACTGTAAAACTTATCCTCGCTGTGCCACGCTACCAAAGCTTTACAGCCCTTTGCTGTTCTCAGATTTCTACAGTTACAAGCCACATCTAAGACATCTCTCAATTTTTGGGACTTTAATTTCCCTGGATAAATGAAACCCAAGATCTCACGGCAGCAACCCATTACCCATGCACTTGTTTTGTCGGCTCAGCAGAATTATCTTAGACATTACACTGCGTCTCAATAATTTACAGATGTTTCTTCTACTCTACAATTTACCCAAACATACTTTAATTCACGCAGGCAGTACCCCTCTTCCACTTTTACAAGAATGGAGTGCTGTTGGAAGCATTTCCAACCAGAGATAAGGAGAAGATTGTGGCGGCCATTGAGAAATATAGTCAGCCAACATCTTATGACCTGTAGATATCACTGAATTTTCCAGACTTGCGATATTACGAAGAAGTGCAGATAACTTGTGGATTAGGACTATAATCCCATATTACTTCGATGCTTGGAGTTGATGTTCAGCAATCCGATTGGTAATGATTACTTATATTTTGTGTTTTTTCATCCTTTCATGCGATTTGGAAAGAGGGGATGAAAGTGATTTGGAAGCTCCATGGTGTCTCTTGTTTTCAAATCAATAAATACCAACATTCTTACTTTATTGACTGAATGGCGACTTTATATATGTTCAGGCGCTCACACGGAGCGGGGGTCTGCTGTTGGATTTATCTAATCCTGTCTTAGGAACTTAGGATGTGTGCTTGAATTGCATTCAAGTACTCGAAGGAGGCCGGAAGGAAACTATGGCATTGTGACTTGAAAATTTGAACTTTTCTTTTCCTCTTTAGCTTGATCATGCAATCAAACACAATCCGAAAATACAGCACGCTCTCTCATTCATCCTTTCTTGGCTAACAAGAAGCTGCATTTGTAGCAGGCAACATGGATCAAGGTTGAGAGTAAAGCCCAACTGAGAAGAAAGCAACCGAGATTTTTTTTTTTTTCCATTTTTTTTTTATGACATTAGGAATCGTGTGGTAGAAACGAAGATTTTAATCCTGACCAGTTGTAGTGTGGATGCTTTCCCCACTTACATGTACGTTGTGGGAAGAAAGCCGGCCCCAGCAAGTCATCCATTACTTGGAGAAATATATCATAGTCCGGCATGTGGTCCATCACAGCAGATTGAGTGGATGGGACAGATTATTGCAGAAAGCCATTCTTGTCGTGGGGCAAACCATTTTTGCAGGCGTTGCATTCGCACCCACCTAACTCGGAGTCCACGAGCTGTAAACAGAGTCAGTGTCGACTGTACTTGCACAAACGGAGCAGGTCCAACCCAATTTCGAATGTGGGTTGGCATGTGTTAGGGATTGGTCGACCTTACCCATTTCTGTGTTAATATATTATTAAAAAATAATTATACAAGATAGACCATATTGAATATTATGTAAGATTAATGCATGAAAACATAGAATAAACATGCATTAATTAGACCTCATTATTTTGAAATAACAATGCTTAGCAATTGTTTTGCTATATAACTTATGAATTGAAAGATATTCATGGTAAACAAGAGTTAATTCTTATTTTTTAATACAAATTTTACATTTTAAGATTAATTTAATGAAGCAAACATCTTTTAAATGTTATATATTTATCAACACAGAATCCTGGATGATAAAATAAAGGCGGGGCATAGTAAGAAAATTTAAAAACTGAATTTTCATGGATGACTGTTGTTTGTTACCACTATTTCTAAATCAAAACAAAAATACTATTTAAAAATAGATTTTACATATAACATTTATGAAAATTTCATAATAATTTTATCACAAAAATATATATAAAAAATTAAGCTCATAAAATATTTTAAATTTTTAATACATATTATGAACATATTTTGGCGTAATATAAATAGAAAATTTAAACCCTCTGGTAAAATATGAAATGATACAAATTTCGAATATAAAAAGTATATAGAGATAAAAAAAAATTATATTTCCTCTTTTCTTATTCTCCTTTTCTTTTTCCTTGTTTTTCATTTCCTCTTCTTTTTTTCGGTTAACCTAATTTAAAAAACAAAGTTGAATGTAAGGTTGAGATTTACAAAATAGGTTAAAGCGTGTCCAAACTGATTTCTCATTTCAAAAAAAATAATTTTGAAATTTTCAATTCAATTTTTCAGTTTTCAACACATAACTAATTTTTTTATATTTTTAATATCACTTTTTTCATTTTAAATACACAAAAATCCCTTCGCATTCAAATTTTTTGTCTAATTCTTATACCATCCCAATCCAAAGAATCATGCAAAACCACCCAGCTCAACCTAGGGAAACAAGACCTTAATTTATATTGCCACATCTGGCTTACATATCCCTAGCAATTCGCTTCTAGTGGTGGTCTATATTCAACAATTCTAACTAGGTTGCCATGGCAACTGCAGCATGAGTTGGACCTAAGGACAACGTTGCCTGTATCATTTCTAAATTAGTTTGGCTTGATGCCAAAAGATAACCCAAATGAACATCCAAGCGATTAAGGAGGATTGATTTTGTTGGATTATTTTTATTTGGAATTTTTACAAACACGTATGTAAGGTTTAACTAATATTGTATTCATATCCCTACCTTAAAAAAATATTGCATTCGTGTCCTTAAGTTTACTGAGATTGCAAATACCCACAAGATTTGTATAAAATTGAAAAAAAATACCCTTTCGTTAAGATGTCAATATAATTTTTATAAAATGATGCTACTATCCTTTAAGCTGAGGAATATACTTGTAATTTTCAAAAATATTGTAAGCGTATTTGTAAAAAGAAAATCTAAAATAATACTATACACAAAAATATATAAAATAATAAAATAGCAAATATATCTACAATATTTACAAACATAGTAAGCATATAGCTTGACTTAAAGGACATTCATTCCCATCATTTTATAGAAAATTAGCGGAAGAAGCGTTTATAATTTTATGCAAACTTTATCCATATATTTGCAATTTAGAAAACTTAGAGACTAAAACGCAAATTAGTGGAACTTTATAAGCATATTTTTAAAAATCCTTTTTGGTTTACTTTTCTAACTGATATCATCTTTTCTTTCAGAATCATTCGAATGGTAATGTTTTTAAAATGAAAGTTTTCATGTTTCTCTGTGTTCTTTTTTGTTTCCTTAACCTTCCACCAATCAGGTAGCGATCGAGCACTGTTCATTCTCGTACAGCATCGGGAACTGAATCCCCTCCAACCCAGTGAGAAAAAGAAGGATGGATTGATGACTGTCGACCATTCGGTCGAATGCCTGATGTTGATTGCACGAATCGGTGTGCCAGGAGTGCATTATTGAGCATCGAACGCGACATCCTACTAGCAAATGGAACCCCTTTTTCTTTACTGAGTAGAAGCATTAATTTGAAAAATAAAAATAAAAATAGCATTCGACAGTTGCTGCATGGATGTGATGTACATGGTGCACTGGGTCGCTGTTGCTTGCTCTGGTCCTGGCTACAATTCCAAAAGTAGCAGGCAGCAATTTAGTCTTTGCTCCCTCACCATTTCTATTTTCCAGATGAATGCAATGGAATCTGCGGAGCACTGATAAAAGAGGCTGCCTAGGCATACTACATAATTCCTTTGCCGGTTCGATTATGGATTCAATTGAAAGAAACGGATAATTGGATGAGCCTGATAACAAAATTTTCTTACTGGATTCACAAAATGTGCTCAATCTCTTCTCTTTTCCGACGGTCTCAGATTGAGTCCATCTTGTAAACGGTCAAGATCATCGTCTTTGAGGAAACAGCCAGAGAAGAGATAGCGACGCTTTAGGAAATAGTATCATCCTAAAATTCCCAGCCCAAAATTTCGTATGAAAAGGAAGCGGTAAAAAAATATAATAATGCCTATAATATAATTTACTAACATATTTGGTGTAATCGCAATTTTTAAAAATAAAGACACATTTACTACTATTTAAATCTGTAGGTAAAAAGTGTAGATGTGAGCAAAAATAAGATTTGATATAATTATATAAAGAAAATGTATCCGCACAGGATTTTAGATTTAAAAATCATATTAGAGAATGCTTTATATTCTATTTTATGAAGATTTATATGGTATTAAAAATGATTTAATTGAATTTATAAAAACTTTCAATCAAGTTGGTTTTTATATTTAGGATATGTATGGCGATGGGTAAAAAGTTGAGAAAAAATTTACAAAGTGTAGTAAGAGATAATAGGATTGATGATTATAAATAAAGAAAATAAAAATAAAATAGATATAACAGTTATATAAAAATATATGAAAAATTATTACAAGATAATCATCACAGTAGAAACATAAGATGATTACCTTAAAAAAAGGTTAGCTATGTAAATAAAATCTCAAATTAGAATCAAATGTTTGTAAAACGAAGTGTGAAATTTTTACATTTTACCAAACGCCAGATAACTTGCTGGGTAAATAATAACTGCCAATACAACGCATATATTAAATCTTTGAAAATTAAGAAAAAAATGAAAGAGGTCTAGATTGCATCGGTTTTTATTTTATTTTATTGGAGGATATTTTACATCATATCTCAATTCATATTATATTCAAACCCTGAGACAATTCTAACAAGCTTACAATGGAAGACGACAACAAGCTTCCACAATCAAGTGGGGAGACCACTAGCTCCCATCCAAGTATAAAGGGGGACCACACATGCCCCCACCCCAAATATGATTCAGAATCCCACATGGGATTCGAACCAGCACCCGCTGCGAACGAAAATCTCGTTCTGCAGCCGATGACCAGACGAGCGGTTTTGATGGTAGGAAAAATGAAATAAAAGGAAAGATTGTACTGAATTTCAAATACTAAAAGGAAAATGGACATACACGCGGGAGTTACATCCATCGAAACTCGCACGCCTGGGTAGTCCGGGTAGTCAGGCGTCATCAGGAGTAGGCTTCTAGGAAGTTGTGGGTCCTCTAAAAAATCAGAGGAAGGAAGGCCTTGTTTTTGCCTAGTAGCCACACATTCGGTGGGCCCCACATGGGGTGGGGTGGGGTGGGGTGGGGTGGGGCATGCTGTGAAAATTCAATTACGATATATATCGTCCTGCCTCACAACCGCAGCAATAGCAGCGGCGTCAGCACCAAGCGAGCTTTTATGAGCGCTTTACGGGGTGCCTTCCAGCTCGGGGCAGCGTGCCTCCAGCCAATCACAGGACCGACCGTGGCGATGCGCGGACCGCAAAATTCCACGTTGACATAAATAAAAGCATGGGTGGGGCCCGTCTATCCCCACTGGGAGGATCTTGACCGGGGTTAGATAGGAGGGAGACTTGCCGCCGTTGCTTTTCCATTCTGGCGCATGCGGGAACCGGGTATAGTATACGCGATCGGGGCCGTCCCTCTTGGCACATCCATACGTACATTGATGATGGAACGAAAATATCTCCGATATCGATGTGGACAGCCATAGAATCGACAAATTACATCCATATGAGAATTTATGCACTAGGACACAAGTAAAGAAAATATTCTAAGTGCATTCGGATTGCACCATGCAAGTCATACATTGCGAGGCTCACTCATTATATTTAAAATTATTAACTTTATTAGCATATTAATTTTCATCTAAATTGGATATTGTATAAGCTCTATCTCAAAATGGTACAAATCAATTTAATAAAATAATTTGATATAAATAATAGTTTTAAAATTATCTTTTCAACATCTGAATCATCTAATATATATTTTTTATATGAATAAATGATATATAAAGTATGATAGCGTTCTAACATGCATGTGACTCATTTTACAACGGACTGCGCCATAATAGATTGCACCATAATTATGTTGCAACTTGTCTGCACATGAATAATTCTCTAAAAGTAATAGGCATATAATATTTGTTCATATTATTCTTAGAAAAGGTATGAAGAACAAAACTAACGAACAAAAGATTTTATAACGCTAATTGTGATTAATTATGCAATTTTGGAGCCCTCTTGTACAGTGGCAGATTCAACTTTAGGTGAGAGGGGACAATCAGAAAGAGTAGTTATATTATTATTATTTGAGAGGGAGTAATCATGTTAAAAATATATTTTCCAAAATCTCAAGGAGTTTAGAGCTCATGTAGATCCCACCATGCTCTTGTACGTGGCAATTAAAAAATTTTATAGCTGAAATTTTCAACTGGCATGCCAACTTGAGATTTTTTTTTAGTGAAAAAGTAACTTTTAAAATATTTTTCTTTTTACTTACCTTAATTTTGACCCAATAAGAAGTATTAAGTTAAGAGAAATAATTCTATTAGCTTGAGTTAAATAATGACTTACTTAGTTTATCTTAAAAGGCGCATTTAATTTTTTTTACTTTTTCTCTGTAAACTTGTTAATATATATGTATTTAACAAATAAATTAAGTGTACAATTTTTAGATATGTTTATATATTTTTGAAAAAAATTTAAAAATAGAGGTATTTTAGCTATTTTCAAGTACATTTATTTATCTAAGTATATTTAATATATAAATTAAGTGAACTTTAAAATGACTAAAATACCCATGTGTTTAAAAATCTTTAAAATATATCCGCACATGTCTAAAAATGATAAAATTTGATTTATATATTAAATATGAAGAAAAAGCAACAAAATTTTTAATAGATTTTTTAGGTATGCTAAATAAGCTATTCCTTAGCCCAGGCAGATTATTTCTCTTGCGTTAAACATTTCCTGATCATTATTAAAGCGCCTGGGTGTGATTGGATACATTTAAAAAGGGTGAAGCCGAACTATCATGAAGTCAGTCGAGGAAGCAAACCGGATTATTGGATTTGGTTTTGCAGTGTTACTACGTCTTCTGAAAGCTGGTTTAAGCCTACGAGCAGGAGTCAAGATGAACCTGGATACAAGCTGTACGAGAGAGAGCAGCTACGTGGTAGTGGCAAGGAAATTTCATATTACCAGGAATTTTGAAGAGTTATTATTTTATATGTATAGAAATAGATTTTATAACTCAAATAGTCATTTTGGGATAGAATCAACTTATTTCGACATGGTATTAAAACTAGACTCAAGTCCATTTATATTTGTCCCCATGAAATTTTACTTTTGAATCCTTTTTCTCGGTTCTATTATATAGACATCATCGTGGTTTTTTTTTTTTTTTTTCCCTTATAGCAACATCATCCTGCATTTCGAATATACTTTTTCGGTAAGAGAATCCTCACATTACGTCCAAATAAGCCCTTTCTATTGGGTTAAACATTTCTTTTCCAGTGCAACATGCCAACTGAATAAATTGTATCGTCTCCATGGAAAAACTTATTTAGCGAATTTTTCACGTTCAACATATTTTTTTCGTCTCCTCCAAAGTCATCATGTCGTTTTATTGTTATTTTGCTTTTTACATCTCATCTAGCTTTAATCCATTTGAGTTTTATATATCCAAAATCGGCTTCTTAGCGTACATTTGGTTCAGGGTATACATGTTTTCTAATAAGTCAAAGGAAGACTTTTTTTGTCCATTTTACTAAATTTTAATTAGTTAGAACTTACATGCTCTTATTGAATGAAACAATAAATTAATTAGAAAATATATTTCTTATTAAATTGAATGAAAATACTTGTTTATTAATTAATGGCCTGTCTAGCCAGTAACATGTAAAATTTTAAAATAATCAACTTCTTTTTATACACCTTTTGACATGATTTAATAGTTCAGCTCTTGGCAACTAGGTGCCACCTAGTTGGTACACACAATGGCTTTCATATTGCCAATTTAGATTTCCCCAACTATAGGAGTAACCACTGGAGCTTTGTTTTCTAAGAGAAAATTTGTGGAGCTTAGTATATCTCTTATATAGAAATAGGCTTAATGTGTAATATCAAACATCATATTGTACATTACCAATCAAAGCTCTTTAATTACTTTATTTTTTCTATCATTATCTTTACATCCTAATTATTTTGCACATATTTTAATAAAATTATCTTACTTATTTTAATTTTATTTTATTAACTTGTAACCGTCACCTTTATCACATCATACAATTTTTTTATTTTTAAAAAATTTCATTTACGTTTCTCAAGAAAAAATTCATTTGCACTATTACTTTTGCTTTATATCTTAATTTGTACATAAAGCCTTAATGAAAAGGATATATATGCATCATAACAAACATGTAAATATCTCTTTCCAGTGTCATTCTATTTCTTGACATAGTGGGTCAACACACGCAAGAAAACCATTATAGGGTCTGCTTGGCATGAGCTAAGCATAAGAATTTCACTTTTTATTGCATATTTAGTATTTTAACTATACAACTATATTACCAACTGATTATTGCTTAGGTAGAGCATTTTACGTCTCCGTTGTATATTAGGAGAGTAATTGGTCTCCCATGTTCATGAACTTCATCGAAATATAAGTTTAGAAAAGGGAAATCTAATATAATAAAAAAATATACAACTCCTACCTTTTCTATTATTATATTTATATTCTAATAATTTTTAATATCTTTTTATATAATTATTTTATCTATTTTATATTTATTTTCTTTACTCCTAGTAATTATGTTTATCATAGAACATCATTTTTTTTCACTTCCTCAGAGTTTTAATAATTTTTTTCTCACTTTTTTTTTTGTACCTCATACCAAATGGGGCCTTACCTTTATTATACCTTTTCCTGAACTATGCAACAAACTTTTGTGTGGGACCCAAATGGCTGATAACGATGAAAACTGAATTTAGGTTGGAAATATCATGATTTTCGGTCTAGATGTTAATTAAACACTCTCTATTCATGCTGATCATTTACGGGCTTTTGCACATAAATACCACATTTCACATTTTTACAGTGCTTCACAAAAAAGTCTATTTTGGGACCAATTCCATGAATTAAATAGTAAAACAGGCCAAAAAAAAAAATTCTGTTCAACCATGAAAAAAAATAGTTGACTATATATAATTGGGTAACAAAATACAAGAGAAGCAGGCTTTCCCCCATCCACTAAAATCGACAAGCAGTCGATTACAATTTGACAATGAAATTGAAATAAAACTCGGCTAAATTCATCACATTGAATTTGAGGTTAGAAAGCCAGATCGATAGTTAAAAATCAAGAATTGCATCAGGGTGATGGCTGCACTTATGCAAAAACACCCCTTCTGCACTGCATGCCTTTTCACGACCTCGTAAATACTGTTGCCGTCATGCACATGCAAACACCGATGTCATACGCCCCCCCGACTCTTTCCAAAACCGTGCCGGGAGGCCATTCCCTGGCACCGGAAATGGGCCATACCGAATCCCATTTTGGGGTCCTGCCACTTCCCACCTGCACGAAAGAAAAAATCAACACCCAATAACACAAAGCAGTTCTTCGTTATTCCACACTCAAAGAGATAAATACCATCCTCATCCAGACCAGACTATGCATCTATACTAGTTCTCTCTTTCCACGGATGTAACCTATCAAACCATTGAATTTTACTGATGTCTTCACTGTCCTAAATTCATCATGTAATTCATACTACAGCAGCAAATTTTATTTTTGGCAACGAAATTGGCTTGCTAGTATTGTTGAATAAATAAATTCAGCAATTTCATTGCCGCACTGCAACAATTTCTTATATTTATAATGAAATTTATTGCAGCATAATTGTCAGTGGTTATTGAATGATTTCGATAAAATAATGACCTTTGTTGCAGGGAACATCAACAATTTGGGTAACAAATTTCGTGACTAAACAATGAAATTTTGTGGGTAGTATATACACGTTAGATGGAAAAATAAAGAGAATGGTACGCATTAAACTGAAACCTGAACCTTTTCTTTATTTATGTTCATTCCTCCTTAACAAGGTATCATAATTATCAAACCCGATGTCATTTTATGTACTTTCAGTCGTATCAAAATATATTCTGGCTATATCATTTTGTCTTGTTGTTCTTTATTTGCATTATATCCATTTATAGTTCATGTGTTCTTTGTCTTGTTAAACTCAAATATTAGGCCTGAAGTGGCCAAATATTTTGGGGTAAAAATGGCCCGTCAATATTATCCATCTTTACCTGAATTTGGTAACAAGATGATGCAGCAAGATCAACATTTCCAACTTGGCAAGCTCATTTCCAGGGCATGAATGCACCCCTGTGCCAAAAGGCATGAATGTATTGGGTTTTGGCGAAACCTGCATCCAAATTGCAGCAAAGTTCATAAGCCAAAATTTTTGAACCGTACCAGATTAATTTTTCATTCCTGGAAATATGAGGAAGATAAACTCCGCTACGTGTGCACGAGTACTTTCAATTCAGGGCAGTCAGGAGGCAGTAAGATGGGGATATCACATCCCATAGAGAATGAAACCGAATATCTTGGATGGCCTACCATACCTCGAATCTTGAAGGGTCAAACTCCTCAGGATCCGGGAAGAATTCCGGGTTGTGGTGAATGTTCCTGAATAAAGGCATCACCTTCCAACCTTTCGGAATCAGAAATCCTGGCACAATTCCCAACACAACTTTTTCACATGCCCATTCAATTCGCATCAAAGAAAAAGAATGATCCGAACCGTTCAAACAGCTAGCAGGCATCCCGATTTTAAAACGGTACATGCTCACTGATTAATTTTCAATCAACGAGCAGGAAGTGTACCTTTATATTCTACATCAGTAACTGCCTCCCTAAAAGTGAAAGATATGATGCTGGACATCCTTAGAGTCTCTAACATCACCTGCACATGCAAAGCAGAGAGATTGTGAGGCCCCCACAAGCCATTGTTTTTTTCAATTTTAAAAAAAAAAAAAAACCACGCGCGCGCACACACGCGAGAATTTCATGACAGAGCTACTTCCTGGCTACCTTGTGCGTGAGCCGCATCTTTCTTGTTTGAACCCATGTCAAAGCCGTCTTTCCTCTCTCATTCGACTCATAAACTTCCATTTGTTCGGCCTGCAGCAGATTAGCCCATTTTCATAAACGACAGATTACGCTGAGATGGGCGAAACCAAGAAGGTTTTGGCTTTTCTAGCTGTGCTTACTCTTACGACTTCCAAGATCTTTGGATTGTCGTGCAGGTATTTGAGAATCCATGTCAGGAGACACGCAGTGGTGTCTTGCGCGGCGAAGAGGACTCCGATGATGTTGTCTGCGATCTGATCATCAGTCAGGAGGTTCTCCCCCTTGTCATCTTTAGAATTCATGAGAGCTCCCAGCAGATGCTTCTCCACCTCTCCCTTCTCCTTCCTCTCACGTATGATCCTGCTTACTATACCATTTATCCTTCTCCTTGCCTTTGAGTTAAATTCACAAAGAAAAGAAACAAGATTAATTGATGGGTTGAGTGAATTTCATGAATTAGACATCATCAGCTCGGATGGGTTGAGCTTTTCTTTAAAAAAAAAAAAAAATTCTCACCATAACAGCATTTTTGTATGCTGTGCCGGGTATGTTGGTTGGGAATGAATTGTATCCATGATCTACAATACAGTAGTTTTCCTTTAGCTCCTCTTTATAACTATCCTTCAATCGACCGAAGATAGAAAGAATGCCCACGTCAAAAGAGAACTGCAGGTCATTTGATTCAAATATATATTAAAAAATACGTTAGTTTGAAAAGTAGTCTTAATTAGATCAAGATAAATACTGGCAGAGGAGTACTCGATCAACCTTCTTCATTTCATGGAATGTGTTGACCACTTTGTCGCCAGCCCATGAATGGAGTGCGTGGACGGCGATTGACTCAATATCAGGAATAAGGTTGCGGATGGCATCTGGCGACATTGCTCCTTGCACAAGCTTCCGAATCCTGGCATGATACTCCCCTTGATGGAAGAAGAGGGCAGTTGGGCCTATTAACTTCTCCTTGCTCTTGGGATACGTAGGCTTGAACAAGTGTGCCTGATTCACCAGCACAAATCGCGCAGCCTCGGGGCTAGCCAGCATCACACAAGGGCAACCCAGCAAATGGGTCTTGAATATCTCACCGAACCTGCAAACCATTTACGACCTCTCTTGAGTTTTCCAAAGCCAAACATGCACAAGGTAGAAGAAGCTCATGCAGAACAACATGTGAATGAATATATCTCACGTACCTTCTCTGTTTAGTGGCGAAAAACACACTTGGGTTTTGAGAGTAGAACTTGAAGGTCTCTCCAATGCAAGGCCAGCCCATGCTTCCCGGCGGCAGTCTCAATCCAGGCCATGCTCGGAATGACCATCGTTTGCATTTTCTCCAAATTAGATAGGGAAGAAAAATGGAGACAAAGGATAGGAGGAAGATAAGAACATAACCCATCTCCCTCTCTCAATGGAATGAAATGGGGAATGGCTACTTTCTGTTTTGCGTCTGTGTGGGCAGTCTCTTTTCTTGCTTTAGCTGCTGCTGCCGCTGGGAATGCGAGTTGGGAGGACGTGCTCGGGGTTTATATAGAGCGGGAAAAGCCGAGTGGATAGAGACTAATCCATCTGTCGATTGAAGTGGTTAAATTCGAGTGCTACGTCATGGGAATATTCTAAAATCAAGATTTTATTAGTGTTCGTGCCGGTGTTTGTTGGGGCGATGCAGCTGCTGCTAGTGCGTGCTTGGAGACTGGGTTCATTTACAAGGATTGAATTTTTGATAATGAGGTCTTATCCACCTTATACGCGGCACGTGCGTATGCAGCAATTTATAAAGGGAGTGTCTGGAAATACCTAAACGTTCGTGTATAAAAATTTTATAATCTATTATTTTTAACTCTCTGCAATTATTCTATTTAATAATGATTTTTTCACATCTTTATATATAATTATTTTTCTTCTAAATCATTTTTACATAATTATTTCTACAGTTAAATTATTTATTATAATTTTTCCTTTTTAATCTTTATTATTACCCCTATCCTATCATATTCTTTTTTATTATTTTAAAAATATTTCTTTTCAAAAAAATTTCACTTTCTAAAGCCGCCCTGGGGGGATGAACTTTTACTTTTAGCAAAGCCAGTCGATATGCTGCATCGTTGGATTTAACCTACCCATTTGGAGGTATCGGTCAGTGGTATGATCCTTGAGTTTGGATGCTCAGATTGGAACACGTTCATGTGGCTCGTCGTGAACCGGAGGGTGATGCATGTTTTGGATCTTTGGGTTTGTCCACGTGTCATGCAATGCAATCTGCAAGGCTGATACCACATGCCTTTGGAATTGATAAGGATCTTGACCAAGTGGAAAAGTTAGCCCATCGCGACCCGCCAAACCCACCCCCACTGCAATTTATTTACGATTTCTAGAATCATAATGCATTAAGAATTCATTAATGTTATTTTCTAATTTAAGAAAAATCTTTTATATACATAATGTTTAACCTTAATTTCTAATATATGATAATATTCGTAAATTCTTCGTGTACTTTTAAAATTTTATTTCTATTACACCCATATTGCCAGTATAGTTTTAATCTATCCACTAAAAAGACTATTTTATCTATTTAAAATTTTTTAATTTAAATCATCTGATGTATCGTCAAGAAGCATACATCAAGGTTAAATCGTATTGAAATTTTAGATGAGCAAAATTGATTTTTATGTTAAATAGATAATAAAAATTTGCAATATTCTATAACATAAAAGTATAATAGGAATTTTAGATAAAATATTATCACAGCAGTAAGAATTTGTACAATATAAAAGTGTTGGTATAAAAGAAATTTTCACAAAATAAAAAATGGGTTTGGTTGATCGGCAATGGATGACGATCTGCTTTGGCCTGCCACGTGTTAAAGATGGCTCTGTTAGCGAAGTGGTTGAGAAAAAACGGGTCGGTTCCAACCGAGTACTATTGCGGGCGAGAGCGTTGAATTGTGCCAATTTGTTATCGGTGATTGTGGTTAGCTGAAGACGATGGAAAACGAAAATGTTGTTAGTTGGGTGCTCTTCCATCGTCCCGAGGACCACCGAATCTCTTTGGTCTTTAGCTGTCCCGAGTGGCCGTCCGAAATTTATACGGTGGAGCCGAAAGGCTGGAATATGCGCACACGTGGCAGATGACGTATAGAAAACAACTACCCATCTCGTGGGTCCCACGCCATGAGGTGGGGTGAGAATCGGGAGAACTTGATGCTATGCTCTCACGAGTGTTGATGTGTATATACTTATTTTTTTATTTTTTTAAATTTTTTTTATAAAATTATTAATCTAAGTGTATTTAATATACGTATTAATTTTTACTATTTTTGAAAAATTTTAAATTTTTTTTCAAAATTTTAAAAATCAATGGCATTTTTAGTAATTTAAAATCACTAAAATGCCACTAATTTTAAAAATCAAAAAAATATCTAAAAATCTTCAAAAATGGTAAAAATTAATACACATATTAAATACACTTAAATTAACAGTTGTGTAAAAAAATTTCAAAAAAATAAAAAAATAGGTGTAGTATACCTAGGTGCATTGAGGTTTAATGCACCCGGGTGCACAAGATTAGGGTCCATAATTAGGAACTCAGGGTCTGCTTAATGAGGTGCAAAAAAAATGTAAGTTAAGACTTTTTAATTTAAAATTTTTTATTTTTCATAATTACGCTTTTTTAATTATTTTGATTAGTAATATATTACATTTCATTTTTTAACTCATATTACAATAAAAGCTCCATACTTTTTTACATCATTTTTTAAGAAACCACGACTCTTACAATATACAACGGAGACTACACAGCTCCCACATTATATAATGGAGACCACAACTCCACTGAAGTCACGAGCATTCAAGCCCACGCACGATGCTCGTAAACACTCTATCTCCAGTGTCGTGACCAACCGAGCATTTAGGTTAGCTATTTTTTAATTAATTATTTTTTTATATTTTTTTATATAATTATCTTACTTTTCAATCATTTGTACACAATTACCTATACAACTAACTTATCTATTTTTTTTTTTACTTATCATTATTATTTATATTATATCACATTATTTTAATTTTTTTTTGATTGGTACATATACACAACATGACAACTGATATTATAAATCATGCACATTCAGCACCCTCACACTGTGGAGGGAATTTTCAATAACCACCCCCACATTAGGGAGGAATCTGTAAAACTCCCTCTTGGGGGGAATGAAAATCTTCACCCGCAAACAACGGGACTCGAACCACGCCCGCAGAGTTCCCTGGGCTTGGTGCGTACCACCTGAGCTACAGCTCAGGTGGCATTATATCACATTATTTCTTTTCTTATCTTAACCATTTTTATATTAAAAACTTTCCCTATTAAAGTTTTATTGCTTTCCACCCACACATTCGAAAAGAAAGCGGGAGAGTGAAAAGATAGGAATTTTTTCGTGTCTTGAAAATTGATATCTAGCCGCGTGGTCTTTGTCTGATTTCCGGAGGATCCGTGAGGGGAGGAGCATGGGTAGAGTTGACTCGACACAAATAATAAATTGGATAACCAGCAATCTTCAATGCTACGCGTATAGATAATATGTATGCGTAAGATCAATTAAAAGAAATTAAATTCATACGCTAACCTATGAGTTTCACGACAACCCAACCTGCGTATTTAATATTCAGCTTTCTGAAATTCCACTCGACATGAAATTCAATGTGCCAAATCGAAGACTAAAATTTCGATCCTATCTGCTACTTAAATGGTCCCCTTTCCCATCAACAGCGTGTTCACTCATGTGATTAGACGAAAATGAGATAAAAAAATTTATTATTAAAAAATATTTTTCTCATTCTCAACAGTGACTTACTTTTTAAATTTTCCTTACTACTACTCACATTCTAAGCACATAGCAAATACCTTTAAAAAAAAAAAATTCCTACTTTGAACAGGCAGCAACCGTGCATGGTGAGCAACTTAGGACGGAGCAAGGCCTTAATCCCAGGCTAGGCAACGACAAAAATGCTGCGACGAGTTAAGAGGGTCCATCGGGAGGGGGCATCGCCATCCCAATGTCGTCGGGATCCTGTCAAAAAAAAATCGGGCATCTATTAGCCGGCGCTTGGACGTGGCGGCATGCGCACGTGGCGGACCCCGGAGGATCAGTGGCCTCCAGCTCACGCTCGCTCCCGCCCGTCAGATCCTCGCATCGGATGGTCCGCGCCCCCTGCCTTCAAGATAACACGCCGCGATGGTGGGCCCCTACACCAGGGATGCTGTACGGAAAAGAGGGCGTGGAAGCTTCTCGAAGTGGGACCCTCCAGTCCCATTCCGACGTCGATTTCCAGAGGCGATGTCAGGTGCCCGTCGACATCGACGATAGCTGGCAGGGAGGTACGTGGCGAGCCGAGACTGGTCGCTTTCGGGAGACTTCGGATACGAGAGGCAACGGGAGTTGGCGATTGCCATCGTAGACATGTCGGCTGCCGCCGCTCCATACCGTTTATGTGAATTCACAAATTTACACCTTCCGTATTCTACAGATTTCAGGCCTGTTCTGACTTCCGATCAGAAAGAATTGTTTTTTAACGAGACGTCGTCCATTTGAATAATAAAAAAAAAAACGAAAAAAAAAAAAATTTATATGAAAAATGAAATGGCCTCCACGTGCGAACTTTGACACGAAAAACGGGTATCTGATGGTGCGATTATGTAGGTAGATTTTCTATTTCAATCCATCACGTGGCCTTGTTCGGCGCGTGGATCGATGGCTCCCATGAAGCTCGTGGTGCTGATCGGCAGGTGGCCACCCCATAAACGGCTGAGATCATCGTATCAGCAGAAGCTCTTCCGACGTTGGCAGACCCCGGCGCGGATTGGATAGCTACGATTGCAAATTCGTATTCTCGACCATACGGAATGGGCCGAGTATTGTCTAACTATCAACTTTCGGGCCCTTGCAAACGTACCCAGAACAACGTAAACAATTGGACCGCCGCATGTTTCACTGAAATGACTGAAAATCAAACAATGTAACTTCATCCCAAGAAGCTAAAACGAGAAAAGCAAGGAATCCATAAAAACAGAAAAATCCCGACAACAAATGGGCACGTAAGACGAGTAAGACCTGATGGAATTGATTGTGGACGTCGTCCTATATATTTAGTGGGTCTCTCGATTGCTCAGATCCTTGGCTAGTCCCGTACTCGAACTGAAACATATCCATAAATGAGCATGCATGCTTCTAATGGCTGCTCGATCGATTGGAAACTCCTCATGTCCACAAAATCATTCTGCATGAGCACTGCTATCCGTATCGGCTGCGCATCTGGCAATAGATACGAGCACATCACACGTGTCCGTACGTGCCTGCAAGGAATGATTTTGCTCACCCAGAGTGCCATACGTTTCACGTGACAAACGATCTACGGATGACATCGCCTTAGGGACACATGTCAACAGAATAGCCAATCAAGAAGTCAGTCAGCCAGTATATTGATGTATGACATCCTATCGCCCACCTGATGAATAGCAACTTAAAAAATTATTTTTTTTATCAAGGATGGAAGTATACCTTCAACCTCATTGGACCAGCCTTTTCCACCGATTCAATTGGGAACTGGTCACTTGGCCGGTCCAATTCACCTCGGTTACCAATTTAGAGAAATAAACCAATATAAATTGGTTTAATCAAGCCGATTTCCGATTTTTGACTCGCCTGGTCCAACCGATTCATATATATACACAATGTTAAAACCCTTTCCTCCCACTGGAGTTTTCATTCCCATGCCTGTCTTCCATATTTCCCCTTTTGAGTAGGAATGAAAAGAAGGGGCCACATCATGGGGCTGCTACTGCTAGTGATTCAAGTGATTATGGATGAGCAAAGAGCCTTTGGGCACACCACCACCAGCGGCCAAACCCATCAGCAACGAGACAACACCAACGAGTTAGCAGTATTGGGAGTGTTAATGGTCATGGACAACCTGTCAACCCATTTATCTAATCCGTTTATAAATAGGTTTGGGTTGAAATTTTTGAATAAATAAGTTATAATTCGCCAACTTATTTAACTATTTAATTAAGTAAACGGATTGAGGTTAAAATTTTATAACTCATTAACTTGTTTAGTAATTCGTTTAACCCATTCGACTCATTTAACTCCTTAAAGTTATATATATATATAAATGTAAATCCTTTGGTTATTTTTTCTTTCTAAATCTCCCTCCCGTTACATAGTTTTCATTTTTCTACTGCTTCCTCAATTCTATTTTTTTGTTATTGTCTTATTTCAATTTCCCCTGCTTCAAAAATACTTTCTTGTTTCTTTCTGTAAGATCATTGTCCACTAGAGTCTAAGCTTTCAGGTCATCTACTATATAAATCGTTAACAACCCTCAACTCATTTATTAAACGGGTTGTAAATGGTTTCGAGTTTAGGTTTCTTAAATAGGTCAATAAACAATTAGGGTTAAGATATTTTAAATGAGTTAGTATCATAATTAAGCTGCAACTTATTCAACTCCATCTGATAACACCACTAAGCAGCATGGTGCTAGAGAGGTGGTGATTGGTAATGGCGAGGGGCAAAAGATAGACGAGAAACAATCCATTTCCCTCTTTCAATAATTCGATTTCGCCAACAGGGAACTGAAAAATTCATTTGTGATTTCTCCTTTCGATTTTGCTGACTACGAATCCCTTTTCCGATTTCGATCTTTCGATTTCGCTCGCATTGAACTGAAAGATCCATTTCTGGCTTCTCCTTTTCGATTTTGCCGATAGATTATCTTCCCATTCGGCCGATTTTCATATGCTGACATTGATAATAAATATCCATTTCCTCCTTTCGATTTCCGACAATGATGGGTATGAGTAGGCAACAGCTCTCCTCCTCCTCCAATGCCAAGCAGGTAGAACAAGCAGGCAGCACCGATTTTAACTGACGATTCATCGTCTTCCTCATCCACCCATCTAAATCTACAACAGGTATCACCGTTGTTATCGTTTGATTTTTTCTGTGTCTACAATTCTGCTCAAAATTTTGGCTAGATCTGCTGCTGTTTGATTTTTCTATTTCTACTTTCAAATATTCCCTGTATGTTGCTATTTTCATATGATTGCTGGTGCATATGGCTAGCCATTTTTTATTAATACTTTTATCCCTTTCAAATTGCTAGCTCTGTTGATGCGATTGTAATGTATGAGTGATTGATCTGTATTAAATTATTTTTAATATATTGCCAGCCTTATTGGTCATGCTATGTTGGCTGGATGTTTTTTTTTTTTTTGATTGATATATAATTACATGTATCTCAACACATATTATACTTGAAGATCTGAGACATTCTTACAAATCTGGAAATACATAACATCCCAACAAATCTGGGGACACACATAACATCCCAAAGAAATCTGGAAGACACAGCTTCCAACAGCCACCTGAGAGACCACCTGTTCTCACACCTCTTCCACCGGGAGACAACCTGCTCCTACTCCAATCTATTTGGGACCGAAATCCCGAATGGGATTCGATCCCGCGCCAACCGCAGAACGCCGTTCTGCGCCGCTGCTGACGACCAACCGAGCTAGCCTCGGTTGGTATGTTGGCTGGATGTTAAGTTGTTAGATAAAATTAAAATTAAAGTGAAGCAATCACGTTGTTATTGTTGTGTTGGGGTGGTTGGATTTGTTTGTTTAATTTTTATATAACTTGCAGTTGTGTAAATTAATTTTTGTAGGTCTGAAAAATATCATATTTTTTATATAATTATTAATACACTAGTTTAATCCGATTTTCAGAAATTGTTAAACCGGTTGGATCAGAATCAGTATCTTGACCGGTTCGTTAACCGGTTCAGTTCCGACAATATTGCCTTCAACATCGTGCCTGCTCACAGAATCTTATGTAATGTTGGATTTATTTGCATAAATAGTCAGTAAGTTAATAAGTTTTTTTGATAAAAAAAAAAAGTAAGTTTAGCAAGTTACTTTTTATTAAATTATACGTATTCTTAATAACTTTACTTTCCATAGCATCAATGACCCTACGTCAGTTTTGCTAATCCATTGTATATATAGAACCTACAAATTTTGTATATGGGCAATATTTTGTAACCTATTACAGTTTATAAAATTTTTTGAACCAAATGTGATTCCGTTCGGTGCAGTTTATGTAAAAAAAAATTAAAAATAAAAGAAAATGATGTATTATAATAGGAGTAACGATAAAGAATAAATAAAATAAAGTTAAAATAGATAGGTTAATTATATGAGTAGTTGAGTAGAAATTATTAAAAAAGTATGATAACTATATAGAAAGATGTGAAAAATAATTTTAAAATAGGGTAATTATGAAGAGTAAAATATTTCGGATTAAAAAAATTTTAATGTAAACAAACACACCTTACAATTATTATAATTTGCTAGTAGATATTAATATAATTTGGCTGCGATTAATGTCCTTGCCACAAAGTTTTATATACAAAGCATGTTTAGGAAAAGTAGAAAATAAAGAAAAAAGTAAGAGAGTAATATTATATATTAAGGGTAAATGATTAGGAATAAAGCCAAAAAATAGATAAAATAATTATATAGAAAGATATAAAAATTATAAGACGACATATTTAGGTAGTTAAGATATTATATTATATAGAAAAGAATGGAAAAAGTGGAGAAAAAGTTATACAATTTTTTCTCCTCAAACAGTTTCATAAAGTTATCTTTGCACTCAAATTTAGATTTGTTTATCTATAATGTCGAATACCCCTAAATAAAGTAATTATTTGCAGTCAAGATTTATTGTTATTTAATGTTTACCTCCAAATGTAAATGGCTGCAAAAAATAATGTTTTGTTATATATAAAGTAAAAAGTAATGTTTCGAAGAAACCAGATTTCATACAACATCATTTATTTTTAGATGTTAATGATTGATACAAAATTCAATACATTCATTATATTAATATCATTTGTTTAGCTATGAGACTAAGTTTTATCCAAATCTAATATGCGCATAAGGTATATTTGCTAAAAAATAAGTATATTTGTGTGTAAATTAAGAAAAACACTTAAATCCATTTGCATATTATTAGAATGTAGTAATATTTTATAAGATTCAGTGATACTTTCTACAATCATTATCCATATAGTAGTGATATTTCACATGGTTTGGATGTTGAAAATACCATTTAAAAATTATTTTTTGCATTAAATTATTTTATTGTGTTAATTTTATTTATTTGTAGATGGGATGAGTATATAATGATATTAGATAAATGAAAATTTTTTTATGATTATATAATCGATGTTAAATATAATAGATATAGTGAATTTTTCATTGATCATCTAGATGCTATAAATAAGGAAAGTTTTCAAAAAAAAAATTTAGAAGTATAGACGTACAATAAAAAATGATTACCTTTGAGAAGGGCCACGATCCTGAAGTAGCTAATATTTAGCCAAAATTTTTTGAAAAAATGAACGGTGAAATTTAAATTCTTGTAATCTATGTGTGCCCCATTTGCAACCTACCACACCTTAGCATATACGTATATTAATGCCTTAAGCGGCCGTTGAGATGTCGTGCATAATGATTAGCCACAGAGTTTGTTGTGCTGGTTAATTATCAGAAAGCCTGTCGCGGTTTACAAAGCAAAATTGCTTACGCATACTGTCAATACCGATAATTAATGAGCCTTGCCTTTGCTTTCAATCTTTTTGGACACCCAACACCGCGATGAAATTTTTCGCGCAAATATGACTTTTTCCTAGAAAACAGTAGGAACACGGTACACGATCGAAAAGTCTAGAAGTAAAATCATCAACGTGATTATTGAGCTTATTATTTTTTGGAATTGCAATAAGATATATGAATATTTCTTGAAAAATGATTCAATTCAATAGTATGATTTGCATATTAATTAATTAATTAATTAATTTTGAGCCTAGCGCATTGTGAAATGAGAAAAAAGTGTAGTATGAAATGGTAGTAAAAAGGAGAATGTTTTAAAAATTGTATGATTGATATTAAATAATAAAGGTAAAGTTGAAATAAATAGGGAAATTGAAAGGAAAAATTATTAAAATATAGGAATCAAATTTTGGTAGATGTTCTCTCATACTATACCATACCATACCATAGTACTGTGCATATCAAATGCCGAACCAGCCCGTAGTGTCGTTGGCGCTTGTTCATTTCATGAGTATGGTCTCTTGACAGTTGGTGAAAGTCTATTCAGTTGAGTTGGAAAAAGTGTACTTTTGGATACCTGGGCTGTAAATATATAGCTTTCAAATGAAACCATCATAAAAAGAAATTATTTATTTAATTTTTGATTGGTATGCATTACATCTAACTTATCTTACAATAAAACCTTAAGAAATGTAATTTTCTTTAAAAGGAAAACTACAAGCTTCATGATATTCCCCAATATCGGAAGAAAACAAAACTCCTGAATCCAGAAGACGCTCTCATAAATAAGAAAAAGACGACGTCCTCATACACCTGTGGTGTTGCCAGCCACGGCACCGCCTGTTAGGCAGAGTGTTGGAGAACGTCCAATCTTAATTTGTGTCAGCGTTCCACTTCTATTTCCATTTGTCGTCAAGCTCATGCTTATCCCTAGTTTGTCCCCTACAAGTCGGCAGAATATATGCACCCTGATGCTGGCTCTCACGCAACAGGCGCCTAGTCGTAGGTGAGGAGTGCAGCAGGACGAAAATGGAAGTGTGATTGGATGACTACAAATCCGGAAGACGATCGCACGATTTGTCAACAGCGAAAGCGGTGGTCTGAAAGCCAAGGTTGTCACTAGTGCTACTGCCAGTCTTGAAATCCGAATCTAGGCATAGAGTCATAGACTGGACGTCCTCTCTCTTTGCTTCATGCATACCCAATTCGCCGAGAACGGCATCAGGTTCCAACTAGTCATCTAAGATTTCAATATTTTATTTCAAAAATCCCACTCCACATATGATTGAAAATACAATTTTAATCATTCACAAGAAAATCATAAAAATCAAATGTTTCTAATTAAAAATATATAATAGAAGAGTATTTGCGGTCTATGTATTTTTAAATTGTAAAAAATATATGTAGTGAGCTTTATGTGATCCAAAACGTTATTCATTTGTATTTTATATGGATGAGTCTAAAAAATTCTTTTTGTATTAGTAAAAGTATTGAATATTATTTTTATATGCTAAATATATAACTTCTATAATTTTTACTTATTGAAGATTACAATAATATTTGATTTATATAATTTTTATTATGAATGGTCAAAATTGCATTTTAAATCACATGTGCAGTGGGATAGAATAAAAATAATAAAAATCTTAGATAGTTCCCATTGAGCTTGGTGGGAACCTAATTCCCAAGAAAGCCGTTCTCCAATTTGCCCACCTAGTTCTTTTATCTTTTTATACTAAAAAAAGATGATCCAATACTAGCTTAGCTTTCCTATATGATAATCCCAATCCTTCCCGTTATATCGGATTGTCGATAGTATTCATATTTTAATTTTAGTGCAAGATCTTCTTCATAGTACTGTTAGTTAGTATTAATTGGATCAAATTGTCCAATTGAACTAATTAAACTGGTGATAGGTTATGTTTAGTTGAGTGGTTCAATTAATTTTTTTTGCCTATAAGTGGTTCAACTAATTAAGTTAAAATAATCAGGAACCAAATGACCGATTGACTAAAAAACTCGTCAATCTTTCATTACAATGCTTCTAGTAGCAGAGCCAAAACCTTTGACGAGGGTTAAGGGGAGACAATTTGCTATTGAGGGGTGTAGATTTTTTTAGGACAAAATTTTAAAAAAATGCCACAAAAGTATATGGTTGTGCCACTTTGTTCTTCCCTTTATCATTAGTTTTGCAAATTTCTCATGGTCCACTATTCAATAATCTTAAATTTTTCATTTCCTAAATTAGTCTTCCATCCTTAATTATTCCCTTGACAAATCTCAGTGAACATCACACGTTTGTTTGTGGATCAGCTATCAATTCCAAATGAATTAGGCTACAATTATTTTTTTGGTTGTAAATACTTGAATTTTCTTGGCTCAACATTTCAGTATCAATGTGTCTGCACTTGCATCTACTTGACAAAATTTTTTTATTAATTTTTTCAAATCATGCCTCTTGCTAATTGAATTTACGATAAGATGTGTGATTTGAAAAACCAAAAATACTTATTCCGGGTCAAGTAGAAATGAAAATTGAAGTGTTTGGCCAATAGTTAATATGTGAATAGTAGGTTAGACTCGTTAGTAAAATTCATGGAGGGTAAGGCTAATAATGAGGGTTAAGCTAGCGGAATATTAAAGCATGTAGACTGAGCAAGAAGTTTCGTTATGGGTAATTATATGGCTAAATCAAATATTAAAAGCTTTGATAAAGTATAACATGAAAAGACATAAGTAATAGAAGCTTTTATATCTTCAAAGATATGCAAGAACAAAATTCCTTACATACAATTACCTTTTTGCAGCAAAATTATATAGATGCAGCCAAATCTTTTTTTGGATGGAGTGCTAAATCTTATATTAATCGCATTAAAATTTTTTATTATTAATTACAATTAAATTTTAACATGTACATTTTTCATATATATTCACTACTATTTCAGTTGCGATTGATGTAAGAAATGACTACTTCGAACTAAATATTACTACCATGAAGCAATCAAATATTTGCAATTAAAATAATTAGTTATAGAATTGCCGCTGGATGCTCGGGTGATAGATGTCCCAGTGTGCCTCATTTGATACCAAATGCAGATAAATTTAATTTCGGCTGCAAAAAATTAGCCAGAAATAAGAAATTTGGTTAAAGTGTGGATTCTTCTTCCAGGAACAACTTTACTGATGGGCCATCATCAGATATGGCAACCGTCAAACACTGGGCAGACAATTGTGCAATCGATGTGGACCAAAAACATGGCAAATCGCTATAAAAGTAACACGCTACTTTGGAATATACGGCAGGGCATGGCCGACTTTAGTGGCACCAATCCTTTGGATAACGACCATGATAAATGGAAAGCGAACTAGAACATTCGCGCATGCATGGGAACATAAGAAGGAGAGATAAGTCACCGCAGGCACACGTGTGTTTTTTGAATTAAATGTTCCACAAACCCTAGCCGTTTATATATCATACTAGTGTGCCACTCGCCCCTAACATTCATCATGCATGCCAACAAGCCAGCCGCAAATGCAGAGTAAAGATGACACGTGGTTGATCTGGAACAACTATGAGCCACTTTTATATGCGAAACCTACTTTGGCCAAACTGATCCATTTTACTGTCGAATTTTGATTATTGATGGAAAATAAACTCCATTCATTGCATTTAATATAATTTATTTAACATTAGTGACTCTATTATTTTTCTCATATTATTATGCAGGAGCCGTATCTATAACTGTATAAAATAAATATAAGAAAATGAATTGATGTTAAGTCATTTTAAAATTATATTTTCAATATTTAAACAATCTAAAATGTCATTATTATATGGATAAATGATTTTATAAAAATACCCTTACTTTCTAATATATATATATATATATATACAAAGAATTTTTTACAATTTACATATATTTTTAAATAAATGCAGTCGTGTAAATCTTTGATTTGGATGAAATTTAATTTTCTAGCTAAAAAATTACAGCTAAATATAATAAATGTATTAAATTTTTCATCGGTCATCAATGTAGAAAAACAAGTATGGTCATAAAAATTACTTACATATAATTTGGTTACAAAAGAAGCCAGACTCAACAACTATATATCTTACCATCTCCTATCCACTAGGTGTAGGACCATAAATGGGTTATGTTAATAGTAGTTTATGGTGTATTCAATCCTAATCTTATGTGAAATTTTTTATCTAATCCTATATATTATCCTAGATCAAATCAAGGTCAACGTAATCATATCCCTACTATTTGCAAAACGCATTAAGCTTAGATTGGTAGTGGAACAGGTTCCAATTGGTAATGTAGTTTGAAAACACTAGTCATATTTAAAAAATTTAATATTTTCTTCAAAAAAAAAAAATTTAATATTTTTATAATATTGCAAATTAAAGTTATGTAAATATTGAACTTAAATATTAAACAATGCCACTGAGGAGGTGGTACCCCCATCTGCCACAACAACTGGGCAATATGGGTTCAAACCATGCTCGTAGCATTTTCAAGTGACAAGGCAACAGATTAATGGTTGCGTTAGTGAGAGCATTCACCATTTGAGATATTTATGAAATATTATTAGGAAAAATCGAAATATTGGTGAAATACTTATAGGATGTTGTTAGAAAATTACAAGAATGTTTCAAAACCTAATTGTAACACCAGTCAAGATGATATAATATATAAAAATAAAATATTAAACATTAAAATATTTGATTAAGCTGTTAAATTAAGAAAAAGTTACACATAATTGAAATTTAAAAATAAATTAAATTTAGGATTTTCTTTTTTATATTAAAAAACATATGCATAGTTTGGATCAGATTATATTGTGTTGGAACACAACTCTTGTCTTATTTTTAGGTTGGGTCAAAAATTTGAACCCACATCGGTTGAGTGCAAAAATGGTTCAGGTTGGTATTCTAGTGAGAAGTAAATTCGAACCCATTTACGCCCTAGGTGGGACCCACTTGGACAAAGAGAAGCAACCCCACTCGCAGGATTCTAAATGCTTTTCCACCATGAAAGGAAGCTCGTGCAAATCCCATTTTGTCTTTCCACGCAGCTCCTGGTGTGTAGATGAGGACAAGAAGTCTGGTTTCCCTATCCGCTTGCTTCCAATGGATGATGGGTGGACTAAATTTAGACAAGTGCAGGGCACTCAGGTGGGCTAATAAAACATCATGCATCAGTAAGAAATTTTGTGCACTAAAAATAGGTTCTGTTGGGGTTTGATGATTTATTAGTCTAGTTTTGTCACCGTTATGTATGAGTCATGATCTTGTTAACACGATCCAGCCAAAAAGTCCTATATTATATTATTTTATTTTGTTTTCATAAACTTGTTAATTTAAATGCATTTAACCTGTGAACCAAGTTTTATCATTTTTAAAAAATATATATATTTTTAAAAAATTTTAAACATTGAGTATTTTAGTTATTTTTAATTGTTGAAAATGACTGAAATACTTTTATATTTAAAAATCCAAAAAAATACTCACTTCAAAATGGTAAACTTATTTTATATATTAAATACACCTAAATTTAAAAATAAAAAATTAAGCTTTTAAGCCTGGCTAACAAGATCCCAACTCGGTATGCATATAGTGTATGCTACATTTTATCCTTTTTCAATTTTTTCTTAATTTCTAAAAGGGTTATTTTATCTCTTACAATAATTCGACTTAATGATTAAAATACAAAATCTAAGCTTCCAAAAAAAATAAAGAACTTTTCTTAAATAAACTCATTACATTTTATCTTAATCCCGAATATATCCGCAATATTTTTAAAATCCTAAATACACACTACTTTTGCATTGAATCTTTAAAACATTCATTTTGTGAGTTAACACTATTAGTTAATATGTGAAATTATTATATATCTATCAAATTTAAAACGAGATTGAAAAATTGAATATCATAACTCACTAATGCCTTCATTACATATAAGCTCCAAATTTAAAAAGAGCTAATTTTTTTTGAAAAAAGCTCAAAAATAAATCTTATACTGTATGTTGGTTGATTAATTGTGCTACTACTCTTATTTCTAAAAATTCTTTTCTTTTTCTAGTCGGTATGTTTGAGATGGTTAGTAGAAACCGAATGGTGGAATGAGACAAGAATAGGATGGGAGATTAGTTGAAAAAATAGTTGTTTTTTTTGGATAAAAAATTATTGTTGCGTTTAAAAGAAATTTAAAAATGAAAAATTTGGTCTCATGCTTTTGTCAGCCATTCATTTTGGAACAGGTACAGAATAGTCATGTTAGGGCGATTCCAGGTTAAAATCGGTGCCTCAAAATCAATTACTTTGGCTTGAATTCAGTAGATCATTATGCCCCAACGAAAGATTTTATAAAACATTTAATAAGGCCAAATATCTTCCACCTATTAAAAACGAAGCGCGTATTTTACACAATGTATGGAATCTTGACCTAAAACGGATAGGATGGGTCATGGGCATGATACCTGGTTTGATAATTAGTACATTAGGTATCTGGCGGGCATCAAAACGCGTGAATTATTGGCACGCGCGGGTCCAGAAAATTTTCTGAAGACTTGGATTCGATCCCATGTTACAGAGCGCAGTCATATACGCCCAACCTCTTTGATCTCTTCTCCCTACCATCACACAACTTGCGAACTCCTCCATGATGGCCTCATACGGGCTCTTTGACCTGATGCGGCCAGGTGGAACACGTGGCGCCTCCAGAACCGGGGTCCCTCCCCTAGTCCACTGCTTTGGCTTGCATATAGATTCCCACCAGATCCTGGATATTTGTTTGCCAGCTACCGATCCACAAATCTTGTCTGCCTGGACCGTCCTACTATTATGTCCACCATGGCTAGCTAGTAGCTGCCTATGATAATCCTTTTACTCCCCTCCAACTGCTGGGCCACACAATGGCCATCTCATCATCATCCTATCAGCTGCATGAATAATCGAAGTCCATTAACTTAGCTTAGAACTTGAAAAGCTTCTTTTTCATGCTTTTTATAATGACTGCTGCCATATTCTTTTCAGCTGTTTGCTCATTCTTCTAGTGTTGTGTTGTTTGTTTCAGGTCTAATTACATTCACAACGAATCTCATCTCTTGCATTTCGGGATTGCTTTTTTCTTTTCTTTTTAACATGACCACATCACCTTCTAATTGTTGAATGAACAGAGGGTGGGAGCGATTTATTCGCCATTTCTCTGCTGAATTTGCGATTAGCAGATGTGTTTTTCAGGGAGAAATTATTTGGACGAATACTGTCATCTGAGTGCACGTCGATGTGGGTTGGCTTTCAATGATTCAAAGCACAGAACAATGATGGCATGTTGGCACACAACATTTAAAGTGTGACCAGCTAATTTCAGATATGCAAATCTGGGATGGGAATCTGGAGCACTGACCAATTAGCTACAACAATATCGCAGCCAGGACGCTTCTTGTCTGCTCTTATGTGATTTTACTGGATCTGTTTTGTGAGTAGACCAAGTTTTTTAAGCCCATAAGTACACAGCTACCTTACTTTTACTTCTGGAGCCCAATTTAAAAGTTCTTTTATGTTGAGTTTTACAAGCGCACATGGGCCACCTTATGCTGTCGAAATCGAATCCCGACCAAAGCATGTTAATTCAGTGTTCGTAAAATCGCATGTTTGTGGAAATTTTCAAACCATAACTTTCCATTTCTTCCTCTTGCCTAATGCTTTCACCAAAGAATGCTTGTTTTAGTTGCTCGGGAGAAACTTCCGATGTCTAAGAGATATTTTAAGGTTAATCTCGAAATATGTTATAGGAATTATTGAAATCTTGGAAATATAAGGAAAATATTGACTAAGAGTGCGTTTTGGAATAGATAAAAAGCTATTGGTGTAAAAATTTTTGAAGAGGAAGAAAATGATATGATATGATAAAAGTAATGATGAGAAATAAAAAAATAAAATTAACATAAATAGATAGATTAGTTGCATGTATAGTTGTGTTTAAATGATTAAAAAGTAAAATAATTGCATAGAAAAATATAAAAAATAATTATAAATAGTGAAAACTTTTACTTGAAAATTTTTATTAACAAATACACCTTAATTAAAAAAAAAATTCATTCCGGGCAAAAGGGGAACTAACAAAAAAAAGAGTCTTGAAAGAGGCAGAAACATTCGGAAGCCAAGCTTTTCTCTTATTCGTCGCATTCTAGAGGTGAAGAGGTATTTCGTTCATTTTTTATTGTTAAGCTTTTTATTTTAGGCCATTTCCTTACTTATTTCCTAAAAATGCAGCTTTTGTTTTAGTTTTTTGCATTATAAATTAATGTTAACGTTTCTTGTAAATATATTGGATCTAAGTTCTTATTTTCTTTTACAAATTATTAATTTTTAAAGAAAATCGAATGTACTAAGTATTATTTAATATTATTTTTGCCAAAAACTTTTCTTTCATTATAACAAATCTTTGTGTTTTTTCTATTTTTTATGTTATATATAATATGTCGAATAAGTGAATATATGTGACAAGTGAAAACACTTTGATGATCATGAGTGCGACTGTGTAAGTAGCCATCTTATATTCTATTTACTCATTATATGTTGGTATTTAAAGTGTTTTTTTTTTTTTTTGCTAATAAGTGGGTGCTTATATTTATTATTTTTTCTAAGGTTTCAACAAAATTATCTACTCTACTTTTTTATTTTTATTTTAGCGAAATAGTTAGACAAAATTGCAGTAATTTTTTTCCCAAATTAGCAAAATTTTCTTTACTCAATCTCAGCCAAGATTCTCCTTTTAACGAAATTGTGGAAAGTGTATTGATTTGATGTGTTTCAAAACCACCAACACCACCATGTCCTCATTGTGCTGTCTAGCTCGTCCGTGTTCTATAGCCACCAGCTGGATCAGTGCCATGTGGAGTAGTTATATACAACCATATCCTCATGAATCCCAATTGACCTGATTTTCATGGCTCATGATTAGAGGTAAAAGCAAATGATTCCGCATGTCAGCCAAACAACCCACCACATATTGCCATCATTTTCATTCAGAAACACAATCGGCAGATCTACATGGAGCCGGGGTCCCCGGGCAGGCAGGCAGGGCTCTCAGTCACACGTGACTCCCAGACCACAGTGCTGAATAAGTTGGCTTTGTGTACAAGTGATGAGTGAGAAGATGTGAAATAGACACTCCACGTGAAAGAGCCCATTAGGTTTGCCCAGTGCACATCAATGTGGGCTCTACCCAGTGCTGCTGCTGCTGCTGCTGCTTCTTCTTCTTTTTTTCCTTTCCTTTTAGCTTTGACACATATATCATGCCAATGTATGCTGGTGGAAATGTTATCAAAACTTAACTGATTAACGATAGTTTGATTCGAAATGGTTCAACAATTCGTAAAAACTAGATTGAATGGGTACTTTAGAGATTTAAATAAGATACGTGACAGATTGATGAAATAAAAGTCTAAAAATTTGCAACTAAAATTAATACGGTATTGGAATCGTGATTTTAAAAGTCAGAAAATGTTGCACTTAAGAGTTTTTTTAGACAATTTATTTTTCAACCTTGAGTCTTGTTATTATTTTAATTTGATTTTGAAAATTTACGTACCTGCAAAGCAAAAAAGGAAATAATATAAACATAATCCTAGTTAGATAAGATGAAAATAATTTTCTTTCTAGTGCAGCTTCTTACAAATACAGAGAAAAAGGCACTCCACATCTTTTGCGGATATTTAATGAGATTTTCTTATAAGAAGCTACATCATTGGTAACTGCTGTTGAAGGCTTTTAACTTTGTGCATCTCATCACCGTTAATGACCTTATCGCGGAATAAATACTAACTTATTATCGCTGATTTTGTTAATATGATTTTTTTTTAATATTAACAAGATTCATTACTTTTGGGAGACAAAAGTACAGTAGAATTTGAACTACCAAAACATAACTATTGACTTATTTTTGCCCACTTCCTAAATATGATTCTTTGCAAAGCACGCGGAGGTCAAAGCACGTGGCAGGAGGACACAGATTAGATGTTATTCTTTTATATCTTTCAAATTTTAATTTTTATGAGTCATAGTTATAAATATCAATTATGTTGGATGATACAATTTACCATGTACTGTAAGCGTATTCGTTTCGTTTGGGTTTGGATAAAATTTATGCGAAATAACAAATATGCACTTTTTTTTTTTTTTTGATAAAAACAAATATGCACTTTTAAGTTAGAAGAATAGGTTAGCTAGCTTGAATAGGAATTGCTCATACACGAAAATCTATCGGAGAACCAAATTCAATACTCCGCCATCCCCAATTAGACGGTACCCTGGAACCATGGCTGTCGTCTCAAGCTTAGACATCGGCACTTTGGCAGTGATTTTCCGCTTCCAATCCGACAATTCTGCAACTAGTTCGACGACCAATTCGACAAACCTCTGCCATCCTATGATCTATTTCCTCCACCATGTAGCACTGTCGTCTTCGTCAAAATCTCAGCTAGATAGATGGTTTTCTAAAATGGTTGGATAATGTTGCCTTTCTCTTGGACCAAAAAAGTTCAAATCCAAAACGACAACAATTTTACACCTCTTCTATTGGAACTGATGCAAAGAAATTTCAAAAAGCACCTTTTAGCTTCGGATTTCATGGGATGATAAGATAAAATTCAATTTTATCAACTCGTGTTAAGATTCAATTTTAACAAAAATACAATCATCATCTCCATAGAAGTTTTGGATGCTCAAATTCCATTCTAACTAAAATAATAAATTATCTCAAACGAAGCTTGGTGGTCAATGATTTGCGCCCAAAACATTTTCATTCACTTTAATTTTTTTTTTTTTAGTAACATTTTGGATCACGTTCAATACAGAGAAAAGATGCCGAACAAAAAATCCATCCTCACGATGCCTGTCTGCGACGATCAGTGCTGCGAAAAATCCGAGCCATTTCATCTCCCTCCCGACTCCGGCGATGAACTCATCAAGCCTCAGTCAAATTTAGTTGCCATTGCAATTGATTTTGAAAAATTTTGAAAAAATATCTACAAATTTTCAAAAAAGATAAAATTTAATACACATATTAAATATAACTACATTAATAATTGTATAAAAAAATTCAAAAAATTCAAAAAAATAAAAATTAAATTAAATTCACCACAGTATACTAAGGCTAAGTACACCCGGGTGCATTTAGTCATGCGCTAAGAGTACTTCCCATATAAAATAGTCATTAAATTAACCAGTGATAATTGTTAAAAATCATATCAATTGATTAAAAACATTTCCAAAACTAATAAATTTCAAATCTTAGCATACTAATTTTTAGTTTTTAAAAAATAAAAATTATTTATGCAAGATCGTAAATTTCACATCATGTTTTAATTAGGGGGATGAGACTTACCTCAGCAAGTTTTCATAAAAATTTAATACTGATCTCAAGAAATTTAATAGAGGAGTCTAAGAGAATTGATGAGAAGGTGAGAGTTGTGAAATAAGTAAAAATTTGGTTATAATAAAACCTTTGTCTATGAAGAAAAACTGATGTCCTTATATGTCAGTGTAGGATTGATTTAATTTATAATTTTAGTAATATCATAACTATTTATTAAAGATAGATATCCACAATTTCATTAAAAATATTTTCAGTTTATATTTCACATTTAAGTATGTATGTAGATTTTTTAAAGGTCATGTTTTTCCAAAAATCTTCTAAAACTCTTAGTTTATAGGCAATTGTAAAATACTTCAATAAAAATTTAGGGTAAACTTGCAAAAGAGTAATAAATCGCTTAACATCGAAGAAATTTAATAAGGGTGTATTTGTTTAATTATAAAATTTTTCAACCAAAACTTGTCAATATAAAACTTTTTATTCTTTACAAATTTTTATTTTTAAATTATTTATTTTCATATTTTTGTATAACTGTCGTACTTTTTAATCATTTTTATACAATTAACTAGACAATTAACCTATTTATTTTTATTTTATTTGTTTATTCCTTGTCATTATTCATATTATGTCACATTATTTTCTCTCATTTCAAAAACTTTTAAATTAAAAGTTTTTCATTTAAGAATTTATTTATTTAACTATAAAACTTTTAAACCAAAACTTTTCGTTCTTCATAACTACTCTATTTTGTAATTATTCCTTCACATATTTTTGTACAATTGTCCAACTTTTCAACTATTTCTGCACAGCTACCTGTGCAAGTAATATATCTATTTTAATTTTATTCTTTTTATTTCTTATCATTACCTTATGTTATATCACATTCTTTTCTCTCATTTCAAAAAATTTTATATTAAAAATTTTTCATACAAAATTTTTACCACTTTTGAAACATACTCTAAAATTCTATCATTTCACTGACACATATTAAGGGTATATTTATTTAACATAAAAAATTTTCGCTCTCCACAACTAACATATTTTTAATCATTTTCACATTTTTCTACACAATTTTTCTACCTTTCAATTATTTCTACCTAATTACTTATATAACTAACCTATTTATTTTAACTTTGAGCGCATTTGGGAAGTGATAAAATGTTTGAATGAAAAGTTTTTGATGTAAAAATAGTTAAATTATTAAAAAATGATGTGATATAATAAGAGTGATGATGAAGTGTAAAAAGATTAATTGTATAAGTAATTATATAAAAATAATTAGAAAAAAAGATTTGTTGTGTAGAAATATCTGAATAAATAATTTTAAAATAAGGTAGTTATGGAGATTAAAAATTTTAGCTTCACATTTTCTACTCATTGCCAAATGCGCCTTTAATTTTTTCATTATTATCCTCATTATATCATATTATTTTCTCCTGATTTACAAATTTTTCAGCCGATAAATTTTTTTCTAAAAATTTTACTGCTTCCAAACACACATTTTAAATTTATTCTGCATTAATTATTTCAGTACCATTCTAGGCAGTGGGCACATTTGACGGCTCGGATGCTTTGGTATGAAACGCTGGCATTCACCTGGTGCGCGGAAGTCGTCGCGGGTTTCTGCCGGCTGGACGACAAAAGCACCGAAACTGTTTTGCCCAGTTCCCTTGCGCGGTTGCCACGTCATTTGCCACAGATCTTTTAGGACTCCGGAAAATATCTGGCCCCTGGTGGCGGTTAGATATTATCGACTAAGCTGACGTGGCACTCTGCTGACGATGTTGACACGTGTAAAAGCGGTGCCATGTGGGAGGGCCAATGCGCTGCTTTTTGGCGTTTAGGGAGAAGGGAAATCGAATCCTTCCCGGAAAAAGTCTATTTTCTCTTCTTCGTTTCTTCTTTCTGCTTTGTTGCTTCGGAATTTCGGAATTCTTGTTATTTGGGGGAGAAATGGACGGCGATTTAGGGAATTCGAAGAAGGAAATGGACGGTTGGAATGGAATCGAGGAGGCGAGCGAGCTTCGCGGGAGCTCCGAGACTTCAGGGATCACCCTAGAAGACGACGATTCTTCAGGTTTTGCTTGGAAGCACGAAAATGCGGCTGAGGTAATCGATTCCTCCCTATCTGTGTATTCTTCTTTTGGTTTTGTGGCTGTTGAAAGGTTGTGTTAATTGTACCGGGATTTCGTTCTGTTGTCGGGAAATCAAGGACGGAAGATGGATTTTTTATTAACTATATTGCAGTTATCTTTATTTTTTTTGCTCGTCTCGTGCAGATCGTTTTCCATGTGGCAATTCAGTTGTTTCTCATTCGAGGGATGTGCAAATCGTTGATGATTTTTCTAAAAAAGATTTACTTGAAAATTCGAGGTTTTCAGGCAGAATTGTTATTGCAAATATGCCAATATTATTACTTTTCTGTCTTGGATGGCTATGATCTCTTCGTCACATGAGTTTCCGACAGATTTATGAAGGAAGAAAGGATGGCTTCTCTCAGAACTCGGAAATGGTATTCCGGTGTGTTCTATATGGAATTGATTTTTCTAAACGGGAACTCGTGAGATTTTGATATTGTCGATATTTGCTTAGAAGATAGAAGGTTGGAATTAGTGGATTTTCTCGACATTGTAATGGTAAGAATGTTTTGTCAAGAGGCTAAAAACCAACCTCTTAACACGTGTGAATACAACAGTAAACACAAGATCTCCTACCAGCCACAATCTGACCAAACCAAACAATAAGCAATCTACCAATAACAACAAGATTTGTATAAAAAACCCTTCAAGATGAAGAAAAAAGAACAGGGCAAGAGGAGAAAAAAATACAGTAGGAAGAAATGCAAATTACAAGTGTTTAAGAAGCTGTCAAAGTTAGTTCAAAAAAAAAAAGCTGTAAAAGTAAAAGTGAGAATCAGAAAAATTTTAAAAAGTGATAGAGTAATGTGATACGATAAAGGTAACGATCAAAAGTAAAGAAAATAAAGTTAAAATAATAAATTAGTTGTATGGAAAATGTTAAAAAAATGATTGTTATGTAGATGCAGTAATTAAAAAAAGTAAGGTAGTAGTTAAGATGTCAAATAATATAGTGTGTGGGAAGAAGGAAAAGTTTTTACCCCTTTACAATCTTAAGTTTATACCAAGCCTTAGGAAATAAAGAATAAATCAACTTCCAAACATTTGAATGAAATTAACCATCTCAAATGAAGAAACATCACCTAAAAAGCCCCAAGTGATAAGTCAAGTTAATTCCTCTTTCTTCCTCCTCTCTTCTTCTTCTTCCTCAAACAAAAAACTCTACTAAAAACTATTTCAATAAGAGTTGATACCTTGAGAAAATACTGCCATCAAAGAAAAACATACCCAAATCGCAAACACTCTAGGCGGATTCCCAGCCAGACATCAAGGAAGAAGAAAACCTTTTTTTTTTCCCCCCTTTTTTCCTGCACCATCTGATGAGCCAGAGATAAGAGTGGTTAAAGAAGCCTCCTTTCCGTCCTTTTTTTCTCATTTAATTTGAGTGGCACAGATATGGATAATTCAGAGAACATGCTTCATGAAGCAGAGTTTTGATGCATTGAATGGGAGCTGGCAATATCAGTGTACTGAAGGACTTGAAAAGTCTCAGAAACTGATAAGGGGAAGCTTGTGAAGAATATTCTACTCACTGATGGAGAGCGAGATTTTACTGTTGTATGGGCAGCTCCTCAAATTTGTCTATATCATTATCATGAAGCTCAAAGATCCGTAGTAATTGATAGTTTTAGCAGATTAGGTATGAAGGTAGAATTAGTCAGTGAGAGAATTATTACAGAACTAGTCTTTTGTAATCCTGGGCCAAATCCCAATGCCAGAAATAAATGCTTTTTCACGTCGTTTGTGGTTATGAATTTTGGCACCAAATTTTTAATGAATCTTGGCAATGCCTTTGTAGAGAAATGTAGAACAGAAATCTGGAGTTGAGGACGATTTATGTTGATGAGTGTTCAGATCTGTAAAGAGGCAAAATTGGTCATCTGGCACAGAAGATATGTGTTTCCCTTGATGTCAGAGTCAGCATTAAGCCTCATAATTTGTTTTTATAGCGATGCTTGCCACAAGAGATGGATGGACCCTGGTGAGAGCTTCTAGTTACCATTCCCATTGTGCTGGGGCCTGGGAAGGCATGTGAATGACATTGTTATTACTCCATTGTGTTACACCACAAGGCGTCATGTTGTGCTAGTGCCTCCTTCCACTCAGAACTAATATTTTGTGATGGGGATAAATCCTGAGGTGTTTGAGAAAATGAAAGAAAATGATATCAATAGGAGTGAAAGTGATATCAACGAAGTTCTTGGTCAAAATAAATTGAGTGAGCTTCGTTGTGGAAGAGATTGGGCCAATGATGATAAAAATGTTACTATCAAAAAGTTTTTTTTTTTTTTTTTTAAAGGGTAGGAAATGTGTTGTTGAGTAAAGTGAAAGTCCTCTCCTATTTCTCTGAGCCAAACATCCCTGAAGTGGAAAGGTCCCTCTGGTGAGGACTTTTTCCTAAAGAAGCCCCCTCTGGATATCACCAATGCATGCTTGCTTGGGCTCTGACTTTTGTGCCAATGCATGCTTGCTTTTGTTTTGTCCAATTTGAATTTTTTTTTTAAAAAAAAGAAAAGTTTATGTATAAGATCCTGCTGTCCTTGTTGTGGCTATTCCATAATTCTCTGTTTATTGCAAGAACAAATATTTCTACTTTGATGAAGAGCTGGAACTGGCTTCTAATTAGAGCCAATGCCTCTCTCTTTTCTATCTGTGCGGATTTCTTTTCTTTTGTAACTTTTTTTTTTAAAAAAAAAACGTAAAGCTAGGAGCTCATTTCTTGTTCTTATTATCATCTCTTTTGATTTTTTTATAATTTCATAATTTTTTCAAATAATGGATCCTTGTATTAGAGCATTCAAAGAGGAGAATCGATGTCAACGGAATGGACTGATGAGAAACACAGTATGTATCTAAATTCCATCGAGGCGTCATTCGTTAGGCAGCTATACTATGATAAGTATCAGTTGAAGGATTTGCATAGCAGTCAGTCACGAAAAAGAAATTCCGTGCAATCAAATGCTGGCGCTCATTCCTCTGCTGGGCAGGTTTAAAGTTGATGCTTTTCCTTCATTTGATCTGCTACCTTCATTCAATATTCACCATTCTGGTTTAACTAAGTAATGTTATTTGCAGTTTAAGGTTCTGCGTGGAGGTTGCTGGGAGAAACTATATGTGGGTATAGATGAGACACGATTAGGCAATGAAAATGAGTACCAGCATCTACTTGGAAATCCATGGATCCAGCATTTCAGATCCACATCCAGAGGGAAAAGGTTAGAAGAAAATTTCCCCAGTCAAAAGAGTGGAAGTGTTGGTCGTGAAATGGCATCAAGTTCAAAGCGACCCCGAACTTTTTGTGCTGACATTTATAATCAAGATTCTTTTGGCAGTGATACAGGTAAGATTCAAGTTTATGATTCCAATTACCTCTGATTGCCAATGCTGTTTTGATTCCTACAGGAACTTGAACAACCATAAACTGGTTTTATTGTGATGGTTATCATGTTTTCAAGTCATCACTCGGGAACTTAGAAATTAATTTCGTGGGAAATACACTTGCTATCGAAGTCCAGTACACATAAGAAAGACAAATAATAGTAGCTAACTGATTCTTGTTCTCTTGATTCTTGAATCTAGTATATGTGGTTCTCAAGACTGTAGAAATACTGCAAGGGTAAGATCAGCCTAAATTTGTAATGTGTATAGTATGATCACGAATTTGACATCAGGGCAAACATATTGAAAGAGTTATGAGTCATAAGTCGTATTAATTTGTGACGTGTGTTCTGAGACAAATATCTTGAAACAGAGCATAGTATCTTTGGTCATTTCTTTCATAGTAGTTTGGGAGGTTGATGAGTGGATCATTGACACTGTGAGAATGATGAATGAATGACTCACTGCTATTTAACACCGAAAAGGTAGTTGCGATGTATCATTATTTTTATAGTCAGTTGTCTTCCCATCATTTTATGGTGCTCCTTAGAGTTTCAGCATCCAAATGTTAGTCAGTTGCGACTTGCATAATTATTTTATAGCGATCTTAGTTTTTTTTTTTTTTTTGAACTTAGGTTTTGATTATGCAGGATTTTATCATTTAATAACCAATATAATGCATTGGAGAGTGGGGGCTCCTGTTCTTCTGCTAGTTGAGAAGTAGTGCTATGATAGTGTTGTGGTGATGGACTGGGCGCGTTAAAGTTCACTGTGCCTGTGATGCCAGAAGATCCTATTCCAATATAGCTGGGATACATTTGAGGGATCAGGGAGCACCAGAGCTGAACACACTCTCCAATGTCAATATTTCCTGTTCTCCTTTGCCAACGGAGGTTATGCTTTGTGGCAACAATCCAACCACTAGCAGTTGCTTGCTTGCTTCCTCCTGCAATCCTCCAATAATTTGAAATCCTCTAGGTTCTCATTTTCATAAACCGTCTCCTTAAAGCTTCCTTTTGAATAAATTTTTTTTAAAAAAAAACTCTTGAGAACTTGAGATAGTACCCTATTCCTCTCTGTTCTCCTGTTACAAGTATTTTGAGACTGAAAATGTGTCATTGAGAGTGATTACTCAAAAATGTGAATCAATTGGACATTATGGAAATACATAATGCGCACATTGTAACGATAAGTTGAGATCTACTTCCAAATGCAGTTTCTTGTGTCAAATACTAATTTTGGAATTTCTTGAAGCAAAACTCTGTTATGTCCTTTTTGGTGGCTGCCTAAAGAATCATTTTATGTTGGGCAGCAATCATTGAGGATGGTAAATTGGTAATATTGATGGCTTGTACGCTGAATAGAAGTTCTAGAGTGTGTTTTGAAAGTAATAGAACTTTTAGATGAAAAGTTTTTTGCGTAAAAGTTTGAATTTGGAAAAAATGATGTGATATAATAGGAGTAATAATGAGGAGTAAAGAGAAAAAAGTTAAAATAGATAGGTTAGTTGTATAGGTAGCTGTGTAGAAATGATTGAAAGGTAGGGTAGTTGTATAGGACAATGTGAACAAATGATTAAAAAATAGGTGAGTTGTGGAGATTGAAAAGTTTTGATTTGAAAAGTTTTTGTGTTCAACAAACACGCCTTAGATGAATAAATTTTCTAAATTGCTCCTAAAGATACCTGATCAAATATTAAAGAAAATAATAAGGTAAAAGTTGGACAGGGTGTATTCTGTTATTTATTCCGTTTTGCTTCTACACAGGTTCATGTTGGTCACCACTGGATTGCCCAGAGATTTACACTACACTTTTGCATGTTATGTGTATAACTGACATGCTGGGGCTCTTCGCGTGTTAGTTCTAGAGTATAACTGACATTGGACTTTGTGCATTTAGGTCTAGACTCTAGAATATGACTGATTTCAGGGCTATGTGATTCTTAACTTTTGGGGAAGTAAAATATGTTTCATTATTTTCAGTGAAAGTCGACAAGTCAAGAGGTGTGCTTGTTTAAGTTAAAATTGGTCCCTGGACGTAAGATGTTGTCTTAGAATTCTGTATGAAGCTTTTCAATTGGTCAGTGACTGCAGTCTTCTTGAATGTGAAGTTGGCTCTTTTTCCAATTCTCTTATTTTAGATAATAACTTTCCCCTGAAACATGTTTTGGTCGGGATTTTGTTGCATTTCATCAGTTCTCAAATGCCAAAAGGTTAGGGTTGTGTATTTGTATGTCTAAGTTCTGATCTGAATAAGCCTGGTACCACAACAAAGCCTAGTATAAAGCTATTTTACATTGCTGATCCTGTGCAAATCGTTTTGCATTTGGAAGGAGTTTTAACTTACATTCTCAAACTCAAATTGCATGCTATTTGGTGTTTCTGCTGCCTATTCTATGTTTTTACCCTTGAGAGTGCGTTAGGCTGATTTTTGAAATATTCCATTAATGTTATGCTTTTACATTTGTTCATTCGTATTCCTGTTGACATCAAATCTATTAAGTTTGGTGTATTCTGATGTTGTTGCTAGTGTGATAAACAATTGGTGTTTTGCAGAGATGTCTGATCAAAATTTTGATGAAAATTGCTTTGACAAAGGCAAGCAATTAACCAGGCTATGCACAAAGAAAAGGTCAATGACTGCGGCCATTGATGACTCGAGCAAGGATCAAGTAATACACGCAATCCAGTCCATTGTTCATCTCCTTTCCCAACTTTCACTTGCAATAGGATCTTGTTACCTAAGCCTAATTTTTGCAGGTTGTCCCATCTGGGAAGTCTCTGGCAGCTGCACACACAAGTGAAAATTATACTTCCCAGCAGAATACAGGTGAAGAATATGTGGACGGTCATTCTAGGAACAAGTCTGGTTCTGGGATGATGAAGTCTGTGCCTTCATCCTTTGAAGATCCCTAGCTTTGTGACATGCTGAGACCACAGGATGAACACAACAAAAAATCAGCAGCCAAAGGAGAGGAAAAATAGTCAGCACCAACGGATTTGATTGATGTGCGATGCTATTTTGGGGAGGCATAATGTGACCAGATAAATAATCTGATGATCGTCTCATTCCCATGATCTTATTGATTGTGGGACTTGGTGCAAATTACAAAACAGAAACACAAACATATAGCTTGTTGTAAGTATGGTTAGTACTAACAGGGAAGTTCTTTTTTTTATTTATAATTTATTTCTTACCTTTTGTCTACTCTATTCTGGGGCTATATTTCCTTCTCTTGTTTTCTCGTGTTTAGAGGTGAAAATTTTGTAGAATGACCTGATGGAAGGAATTTAATCTGGAATTATTTTTCACTATTTTCTGTAAAGAACTGGGTTTCGCATTTGAAAAGGGTATCTGGACAGAATTCCAGTTACAGCAGGAGATGTGTTCTGACTTCCTCTCCTATGTATTTGTTGCCTGTGGTTATGGTTGCATAGGGCCGAGCATTCTGCCTGTGTTGCAGAGTTTTCTTTTCGTTTTGATGGGGGAAATAAGAACTGTGAATTCCATTTGAGCATGCGGTCTGGCTGACACGTTCATGTCTTATGGAAGAATGCCAATGCTCTCTCTCTGAATGCTCTCAGGAACCAGGCCTCGGGCTGGAGATAGGCAATAAGATGGGGAATTGCATGGATTGAACTTGATTTACAGGTCATCTTGTATGCGTGTGACAGTTGAATTTGGATGCATTTATATGCAGATTGCTGATGGGAGAAGGTTTATAGGAAAGAAAAAGAAATCAAAGCATGTCTCGGGGGGATGTGAACTGCATGCAAGTATGACATGGAGGAGGAGCTGCATCCTTTGTTGGTAGTCGGCACTCTCTTCGTTGGTAGCATTTTGCCAAAAGAACTTGTATGTTCTAAAACTTTGTAAAATGGACACCGCACGCCGGCCTCCTTCATTCGCAGAAAATCAAAAACTGTTAGAATTTTGACTACGACCTTAAAACGTTGGAATATGTTCAGAGGCTATTTCCGAGTTTTTGTTCTTGACGGATGCTTTTGAAACGCTTTTTTTTTTTATTTTTTATGAAACTCATTCTATTTTTAACATCTTGATGGTTGATGAAAAATTAATTTCTTTTATTGTGTTTAATATCATTTATATTTTTATGAAAATTTGTTTATTTTTTTAATATCAGGGCTCCATTTACAAACATAAAAAATTAATGTAATAAAATAATTTAATATTAAATATTAATTTTAAATAGTATTTCAACATTTAAACCGTCTAAAATATTATTACTACATAGATAAATGATTCCATAAAGTATTATTACATTTCAATTTAAAATCTAATTTATACATAAATGTACTTATTTTTGAGCAAATATTATCTATGCACATATTGAATTTAGATAAATAGGTCTTATAACTAAACAAATGATATTAAATAAGGTTAATTTCAAATATACCTATAACATTTGCCCTTAATTATAAATATATCTACTAAGGTGGAAAACTTTCATATATACGCACTAACTATAGGTGAAATTTCATCCATATTTATTCCATCAAGCATAGTTAAAAATCACCACTATTTATCATGGGAAATGTCCAAAAGGCCCCTTAGCATTTAATAATTAAGTCATTCGTCTATGGCAAAAGTTGAAATATATGATGGAAACCCATTCCACTTAAGAGAAAAGCTAAATAGAATGAGTTTTGAAAGTCTGGATATGACACAAATAATAATAGATGCCAGACTAATCAAAAGTATTTTAGAATTTTAAAATTATTAAACATTCTTAACTATTATACTAAGTATATTTGAAATCAATAAAATAGTTAAGGGATATATGTAAAAGTTCAAACTTAGTAGGTATATTTATAATTAAGAGCAACTGGAGTGAGTATATTTAAAATTAACCCTATTAAATATAATAAATAAATTGAATTTTCTATTCATCATTAAAATTTTTAAATTTGAGAGGGTTACATGACTCAAGAGACAATGTTGGTTTCTTTAAACACAATTGGGCAGGCGATTATATTCTGAAATGTGGTCGCCTACCACATAACATTCCTGATGATTGTACGGTAGCCCAATTCATTGACAGAGAATCGATGCTGGTTAGAAGACGCGGTGACTACCACATAACATTCCTGATGATTGTACGGTAGCCCAATTCATTGACAGAGAATCGATGCTGGTTAGAAGACGCGGTGAAGTTGGTTGCTGGGGAGGGCGGATGGAACAAAGTGAAGTTGATCCCAATTCCCAAAACTGTGGAGGAAGACGAATGGTACTGGGAGCCTGAAAAGGATGGGGCTTTCTCGGTAAATTCTGCTTACAGACTGGCCGTTGAGCAGGATGTTTCTGACCAGCAAATGGAGGGTAGGGAGAGGGTTAGAAGCAAGTTTAGAGCTTTGTGAAGAACCAACATCCATAGGAAGATTCAAATTTTCGGGTGGAGAATGCTGACCGGAACGCTCCCTGCCAAGGCCAATCTCATAAAATGAGGTATACAGGTTGAGGCTAACTCTCTGTTTGGCAATCTGATGTGGAGGAGGAGAACCACCTGTTCTGGGGATGCTCTCATTTCAGTAGGTGGCTCAAAGATCCCCTCTTCAGCATGCTTTCCACGGAAAGGGTGGCTGTGGTGGAGCCGTGGAGGACATCTTCAGGTCGCTATCTGGCAAGAGGGAGTCGGAAATCTTGGCATTATTCTTGATTATGGGGTGGAGATTCTGGTTCCTTAGAAATAATATGTACCTCAACAATTCTAATGCCGGGAATAGTGGGGAAGGTGAGAATATGAATATTCTACAATGGAGCTGGGTCTTCCTACACTGTTTCAGGTCATCCAGGGGTCTCCCCAAAAAGGTATTGGTGAACTGTGAATGCTCAGTTCATTGGACTACTCCAATTGAGGGGTGTGTGAAAATTAATGTTGATGCGGGTTGCAGAGTGGAGAGAGAAGTGCTTGGCTTTGGGGTAGTTTCACGCAACTCAAATGGCTCCTTTCTAGGGGCAAAATGCTGGTTCTTGCAAGGTATTGTCGATCCTCTTTGGATGGAGCTATGGGCGGTGGATTTGGGTCTTTCTTGGGTAGTTGAAGATAGAGTGGAAAGAGTGGTTCTAGAATGTGATTCACTAATTGTGTGGAAGTGGTTAACAGGCAATGGTTATCCCAAAACCAGCCTGAAAGCTTTTGTAGATAACATAAAGTCAAAGGAAAATCTATTTCAGAATGTTAGCTACCAGCATGTATTAAGAGAAGGTAACAAGCCAGCCCATGCTTTAGCCAGATATGCGACGGATTCTATTAGGTCTATAAGGGAATGGAGGGTGGTCCCTCCAGTTTCTATTGAAAATGTCTTATCCCTTGATCTGTCTTTGATTTAATGAATTTACTGGTTTAGTTTCCCAAAAAAAAAAAAAAAACTTCTATGTAACTCGATTACATAAAAGTGAAACCTCATCGAATGTGAACAAGATTCAAGATGTTGTTGTCATGTTTAGATGCTCAAGAGGCTAATGTAGGTATGTGTAGAGCTGTGTGAATGGTATATTTAAGGTTTAAATGTTGAGTAGAAACAGTGACTTTGTTACTCGGTCTTTGAAGTACACCGTAAAGTGTCTGCTTATCCAAGGTGAGTAATACGGAAAAAAAAAAAAAAAACATTTCTTAAATGTTAAATATAAGTAAATGGTGCACTTGCTCCTGCGAATGTCATCGAGGACAAAAGTAAAGCTAAAGGTTATTTGTTTTAATGAGTGGCATCGCTGTATGCTGACCAGATTTTTTATATAAAAAAATATCATATGCACACTTTGTATTCGGATTATGATTAAGGGTGTGGTTGGGGAGATTATTTTACTTTTTCATTTTTATCTCATATTCTAATCATTTATTCACGTTTTTTATAATTGCCTATCTATTTTTATTTTACTTCCTGTTTATCCTTATTATATTAATTTCATTAAAGTTGTGCAAGGGTTACAATACTACACAATGGTTGCAGTGGTTTCTTTTTAATTTTTTTTTATTTAATATGAGATTTAACTGGCCTTCACTGTATATTCCTATCGACTACGTTTTCACCAATTATTATTATTATAACATAATATTTTATCTTTATTCATTTATCTATAACTACCTTATTTTAAAATTATTTTTTCAAATATTTATTTATAACTATTCTATTTTCTAATTATTTCTACATAATTAACCTCTCTATTTTAACTTTTTTTCATTTATATCTCATTATTATCGTTGTCGTATTACATAATTTTCTATTAATTGAACAACTTTTACACCAATTTTTCATTCAAAAATTTTATCACTTCACAAGTATACTCTTTATGTTTTCTTCTCTTTAACGTCTCTTGTACTAATCAAGGGTGTGTTTGTTTAGGATAAAAAAATGTCAACTAAAACTTTTCAATTTCCATAACTACTCTATTTTTTAATTATTTTTTCACATTTTTCTATACAAACTACCCTACTTTTCAATCATTTCTACACAACTACCCATACAACTAACTTATCTATTTTAACTTTATTCTCTTTACTCCTCATCATTACTCCTATTATATCACATCATTTTTTATTGATTTGACAACTTCTACTCCAAAAACTTTTCATTAAAAGTTTTACCTCCAACCAAACACACCCCAAATAACCACGTGAGCTTTGACGCGATTAGCGCGAGTTAGATGGCATGTAGAGTGTAGACACACGCCCAAAACCTTAAGAGAACAACAACATTGTCTCAAGATTGTTGGCTCCTTTTGACAAACTTGGGCGACCAGACAAGGAATGGGTGGTCACATGCAATTACTGTTACTGATCGAGGACTGAAGGAAGAATTATCTTAATATCATTAATCAAAAAGATACAATATTTCAACCGCCCGGGGCCATTGGCGACGACGACTTTCGGTCCCGGCCGAAATCTGCAGCAAAAAGGCCAATTGTCTCCAGCTGCGGCCCACAGACATTGAATGCGAAGCAGCCCTGTCCTGACTGTGGTTGCGGTGCTCTTCTTTGAAAACGCTGTACGATTTTGGGCTGATCTGGAAACCGATATCTCAAGTTTGCTGAATTAGTACTTTTGATTTCTCAAGTTCATTATGAGTTTGGGGTGCATTTGGCAAGACATGCAGGTGGAATTAAAATTTTTCATCATTCTTTGCACACTTTTTAAAAAAATTAAGATTTTCCTTAAATATGATCCTAATTCTAAATATACCCACTATGTTTCAAAAATGACAGATATATTTGTATACATTTCCAAAAATACTCACTCCGTTAAAGGATGTAACGGTCATCCGTTTTAATATTGGTTACAATTTTCTAAATGCCAAAAATACCATTGGTGTAAAATAATGAAAGATGAAATAAAAAGAAATGAGAATAAAATTAGAGTTCTCTATATTTAAAGCTCTTGTGCAATTAGCGTAGTGGTGAGTTATAATAATCAAAATTTTGAATCCAACCTTAAATTTGATGGGTATATTGGTAATTTCACAAATGAACTGATAGCGTTTATTAACATCTGTAATAGAGTGGACATTTTTGGGATTACATGCAAACGTAGTGGATATATCTGAGTATATCTGAGATTAAGATCAAATGTAGTAGGTATATTTGGGAAAAACTCAAAAAATTATGTAATATTTTAATTGCCTATATATCTTACCCTTTCATTTTTAATCTTCAGTTTCAATTATTTTCTTATGTAACTGTCCTGTTTATCATGTATATGTAATTATTGATAGATCTAAGCACACCAACAAGGTTGTAAGCCAGGTACGCCAATTTGTTTTGGTAGGCTTATTTGTTAGGTAGGTTACTCCATGAGCGCAATTTGAATTGGGTAGGAGCGGTTTGGGATTAAACATACTATTATCTTATTTTCATAAGCTCATGTCATACCCAATTCTAAATTGGATTAATTCTAAACTTACTTACCCTATTTTTTAAAAATTGGTCTGATTCTGATTTTGGTTCCAAATCAATTTTTTTATATTAGTCCTCATATTATATTTGAAAATCATAACATAAATTTTACTTTAAAACTTATAATCAATGTGATAATAATATAACTTTAAAATGTATTTATTAAATAATTAGATACAATCTTATTAGCCTAGGCTAAGCCTACTTTAAAAAATCTATTAAAATTTATTTACTTCTTTTCGGACCGGTCCAAAAACATAATTTTTTATTCTTTTCAAAAAATTTTAATAAACATGTTAACCTAATTATATTTAATCTATAAACCAAGTTTTACCATTATTGATATATATATATGTTTTGAATCTTTAAATACAGAAGTATTTAATTAAAAAATTTTATGTTTTTGGAACTGTTGGAAAAGATCATTTGGCTAGATAGATATTCTGCTGAGTCGCATGCCAAGATCCGGTGACGTCATGCCAAAGGGCGCCGTAACGCATTGCACAGCGGTTGAACTGTATACGATGAAGGCAAGAAGATAAGATCGTAGACCAACGAGATCTGGATATTTATTGGATAGTATACTTTATTGGCCTTCTTATTATTATTTTTTAAAGTAAATAATCTTCAATGTGTCCTGGCTTGCTAATGAATTCAAGTTCAATTCGCTCAATCGTTCATAATCATTTCACACAAAACAAGTTTCATCTAATTCAAAAGGTGCATGGCCTCTTCTGACAGTGTGTACAATCATGCTTAATAAAATATTTTAATTTATATATCAATTTAAAGATGCATATTCAACATCTATAAGTGAATAAATGATTTCAAAAACTTTTTATTACATTCGTAATACGTTTATGAATAGATTTAAGTTTATATATTTTAAAGCATGTATAGACTATCTAAAATTTTGATTGAAGCGATTTTTTGTAGTACATTAAAATTAGAGATGTTGCCAAACCAAACCGGTTCTACTCGTTTGGTCACTGAGGCAGAAATAGGATTTCGAGCCAACATTTATGTGGGAGCATTTAATTCTCTTAAAGATATGTGACGTTAGCAATTGGTCTCCCTTAATACATTGGTGTAGTTTATGGTCTCTAAGTTAAAATTAGTGGAGCTAGATGTCTCTAGAATCAATGGGCTTGATATGTATGATAAGATGTATATTGTAAATGTGTAATATCAATCCAAAAAAATATATATATATAGTGATGTTAAACACCGTAAATAGAAATTATTTTGTTTTAATTTTCAATATGGGCTCAAAATGAAAGTGATGTATTGAAACCTTCAATGGTACTAATACCACGTAAGTTAAAGATTGATTTTTACGTTGGAAAATCTTAAGGTTTCATTCTGGATTCCTTTTTTATTTTTATTTTGTGAGGCACTAATTCGATAGGTCCAGTTTCACTTGTTCAACATTTTTATTTTCGCAAATTACAATGTTTTAGATAAGTCTAACTTATTTTCTTATTTATTGCTGTTTATTTAGTGAAGGCTTAAAAATTATCATCATAAGATACTTAGGTAGGACATATTTGAATAAATTTCAAATTATTAAATTCTTTCTTAAAACACTTCTAAAACACATGCAATATGACGATTAACGATATTTGATATCTTGAGCTCTGGCTCTACTTACTTTCAAAAATAGTAATAATTCTACTTTTTTCACACCATTAATTATTAATAGTCCTTCTTATAAAAAAAATTGTTAATTGTCCTCAAAAAGGTGATTAATTCATCTTTGAAATCACCCCTCCTTTAATCAGATCTTCACTTTTTCTTACAAAATTCTAACTTTTATGGAACATCTAATAACGACTGCATGGTTCCAATCGTATAATACTAATAATAATCATGACTGCATGGATGACGATTAGTAATGCAGGCCTTCTTAATGTGGATGAAAGCGGAGCTTGGTGGAGATGTCGTGGGCAGGGTATGCTAAAAATGAACGCAAATGCTGGACGGAGAATAGAGGCCCTGGCCAGAGGTTATGGGGCAATTTTGAAGAAGTGGCGATGGATATTTCATGCCAGCAAAATGTCTGTATGATAGTGGGGTGATCTATCCACTTTGGATGTAGACAAAAGCAATCTATTTTGATGCCAAATGGGCAAGAGAGTTGGGGATTAAGAGACTAGAAATCGAGAGTGGCTCTCTTGTTATGATAGACATTTTGAAAGAGAATGCTTCCGTGAGCTCCCATTTACGAACACTGGTGGAGGATATTCGAACATATAGCGGATGGTTTGAGAAGATCAACTTCCTTCACGTGCTGAAAAGTGGAAATCAAAAATAGCTCAGAGGGTGTGGTGGGGACTTGTACGAAGGCTTGTCTATGGATGGTGGAGGCTTCCGTTGAATTTTTTTTTTTTTTTGAAGTGTGTTTGGAAATAGATAAAACTTTTGATGAAAAGTTTTGGAGAGTAAAAGTTGTCAAATAATGTGATATAATAGGGGTAATAATGAGGAGTAAAGATGATAAAGTTAAAATAGATAGGTTAATTGTATAAGTAGTTGTGTAGAAATGATTGAAAAGTAGGGTATTTGTATAGAAAATATGAAAAAATAATTAAAAATATGATAATTATAGAGAGTAAAAAGTTTTAGATTAAAAAATTTTAAGTTGACATTTTTTCCTCATTACCATTTACCAAACACACCCTTGATTTTTTGGCTTTTTGCTTTGGTCCAGTTGGGGTATAAAATCTCGATTGCGATATGAAAATAATAATAATAATAATAATAATAATAAATTGACTACATGGATATCCAATACTCATACTTATAAATGCCAGTGACACATATAAGGTGCATTTGGCAATCCGGAAAAGTGGGGAAAAAAGTGTTGTAAATTTTATAAAAAGAATGAGTGATGTGGGTGTGTTTGTTAACAATAAAAAGTTGTCAAGTTAAAACTTTTCAATTTAAAACTTTTCACTTTCCATAACTATCATATTTTTTAATTATTTCTTCACATTTTTCGATATAATTACTATACTTTTTAATCATTTCTACACAACTACCAACACAACAAACCTATCTATTTTAATTTTATCCTATTTATTTCTCATCACTACCTCTATCATATCACATTATTTGACAACTTTTTTTGTATAAAATTTTTCATCAACACACCTGTGATTTGATGCACCGAAGAGTGATAAAAACAAAACACGTATTGGAATAAATACAGCATAGACTTTTGTAGTCTTGATACTTTTTCAATCCATCTTATCTTTTCATGTCTGCAGACAGTCAAAAGTCATTTTCTCATTAATGAGCCAGTATTCGTCATTTCGTCTTCTCCTTGCGAACCCCGATGTGAGTACAGGGTTTTGAGGGTTAAGTGCCGAAATGGAATTTGGGGGAGCGTAGACCGTATGATCCATGGATGGACGATTTTTTTTGTTTTTTTGTTATTTAAGAGTGTGTTCGGTGAGCACCTGTAATGGGGCAGTTGGTAGCTCACGTGGGCAATCATGCCCAGCCATAGGATTTCGAATCCCCCTCTCATCAGTTGTGAGCAGTGGCTCCAACTCAATCAAAAAAAAAAAAAAGTATATTCTGTAAAGAATAAACTTTTGATGAACAGTTTTAGAGAGTAAAAGTTGTCAAATGATGTGATATGGTGGAGATAATAATGAGTAGTAAAGATGATAAAATTAAAACAGATAGGTTAGTTACGTTGATAGTTGTGTAGAAATGATTGAAAAGTATGGTAGTTATACAGGAAAGTGTGAAAAAATAATTAAAAAATATGATAATTATAGAGAGTAAAAAGTTTTAAATTGAAAAATTTTAACTTGACATTTTTTATCAATTGTCAAACACAACCTAAACTTTAAAGGCACAGCAAAGGAAATCCATGACGCTAATCACGCTGGTTATTTGGAATGTGGTCATTTAAGATCGATTAATCATTCGACTCCATCGAAATTTAGCCATGGCAGACATGCAACTAACATTAATTACACATTTACACCATCTACAAGCCCAATCCAAAACCTACTTTTAGTCGCAGGACATGTCACAACTCGCGCGTCTGGATTCTGGACTATTTCTTTTCTAAAAGAGAGACTTTAAGCTTTATTGCTTTTAAAAAATCTTGAAGTGGTCAAGTGGTTAAATTCTGAGAAGAGTGTGTCATTTGGAAAAAGATATTTGGAGTTAAGTTGGTCAAGGCCGGAATATCTTTTAATTCCAACCGCACCTCACAGCAAGTCCTAAAACGTCCCATCACAACACGTGTGGAGACACCATCTGCATAACCACCATAATTACTGGGATAAGTACCAGCGTACCTGTTTGAGGGTCAATTCCAGATTTTTTTTTTTTAAATGTGTATACATATATATATTGGACCATTTCACACGCACATCACGAAGTGGCCCAGACTGCAGTTGCGTAAAACTGTAAACAAAAGGAACCGTGGGTGGTGTGGAACAGCCATCGGCCATGCCCCCAATGCTCGGGCCTGTTGGTCTCCTTGGCGGGCTGGACCGAGGATGCGTACGTTACACGTGGGAAATTGGTCAATGTCTGGAATCGGCCGCACTGACCTTGAAGTAGAAACTTCTGACGTAGGACTGCAGCTGTCTTTAAAAGTCTCGACTCCCGCGCGGCGTTTCGCTCCCGCTGTTGCGAGCTCGAGAAGCGCGGCAGACGCCTTTCACACGCGATCACATTAAGGGCAGCCGGCAGGTGAGTTAGCACCGCCAGAGCAAGCGGACGATGACGACAGAAGAGCCGTCCGTTGGTTCCATCGCCCACCGTTGGATGTTCAGGGGAGAGAGCTTGGGGGTGGATTCGATCCAAAAATCCAAGCAGTAAATACTACTGCGGGAGAGTGGAGCTTCCATTTTCTGATAAGAAGGTTTGGGTCTAGGATCTTTTAATTCAAACAAATGACGTATTATGGTGAGGGAAATCAGCGAAACCTGTGGATTGACAAATAAGACTTGTTATTCATCGACATTGATCCTGACCATCGATCTGACAGTCTCCCGCTTTAGATGGTCTGCCCGTCGACGACGGAAAGGTACGACATCTAACGTTGCCTCTGGCGGAATCGAAACTGTCTGCTTGGGTGGGTAGAATTTTCAAGCCCTGCATGTTTTCGTGCGCATGGACTGATGAGGAAAGAAATGAGCCGTCATTTCGACGGCTTAGATCGATTGTCAATGGACAACAAGTGACTGCTAGTGGGCCCCGCATGAGTAAGTGCATTCCCAGGCGACGCTTTGTATGGTTGATTTTGGGGCTGTTTCGTAACGTGGGGTTTCATGGGATCTCCATACGTACCATTTACACATTTTCCAACCAATTATTTAATAATTTAACGTTATTATTTTACAAACTTTACCTTTATAATTCATTTTATTTTTCAACCAATTGTGATAATCTAACCATTTTATTTTTTCAACTTTACCCCTATAATCTAATTATTTTTCTTTCTTATTATATTTATTCTAACTTTACCACTATCATTCCACATCAATCATACCTATCCCAAAATATTGAGGGTGTGTTTTGTAATAAGTAAAAGTTGTTAAGTTAAAACTTTTCAATCTAAAACTTTTCACTCTTCATAACTACTATTTTTTAAATTATTTTTTACACATCTTTCTATACAACGACCTTACTTTTCAATCATTTCTACACAACTACCAATACAACTAACCTATTTATTTTAAATTTATTTTCTTTACTCTTCATCATTGCCCCATACAATATCACATCATTTTCTACTAATTTGACAACTTTTACATAAAAAACTTTTCATAAAAAGTTTTACAACTTCCCAAACACACCTCTAAACTTTTTACTCTTCACAAATATCTTATTTTTTAATCATTTCTTCACATTTTTCTATACAACTATCCTACTTTTCAATCATTTTTACACTACTACCAACACAACTAACTTATCTATTTCAACTTTATCTTATTTATTCCTCATCATTACCCCCATCATATCACATCATTTGACAACTTCTACTCTCTACAACTTTTCATCAAAAGTTTTATCTATTCCCAAACACACCCTGAAATGAGAAAGAGAATATTTGGAGTTTTGTGTGATTAATATGCAGTGATAGTTGTAAAGATTGAGTAAATAGAGCGATTTCAAGAAAAAATAATTAGATTCTAAGGGTAAAGTTGAAAAAATTAGAATTGTTAGATTATTAGATAATTGATTAAAAATGTAGAGGCCATACAATACACAAAATAATGCCTTTGGCTGTTGCTTCTAATAAGAAAACTGCCAGAGCAAACTTTTTTTTTTATTTTTACAAAAAGATCTTTTTATGGCTTCCAAACCACAATCCCCTAAAACAAAACGTAGAGGATTTCAGTGGGAAACCTTTGAGGGGTTGTTTGGTAACTTGTAAAATTTGATGACAATTTTTCATGCAGTAAAAACTGGCTCTATCTAAAACTGCCTAACCAAACATGCTTATGGCCTAATTCACAGCCCATAACTATATTAATTGTGTCAGGAGCGTTAATTCCAATTAGCCACGTAAGTTGGAAAAATCATGAGCAAGACAAATGGCAAAGTTAGGGATAGACCGGGAGGCCAAGGATTTTGAGGGTTGCAGCAGCTTGGGAGGGCAAGGATTTTGAGAGTTGCAGCCTGACATAACATTTTTCTCCTACACCCCTGCCATTTGAAAAGTTTTACACAGACATTCGAGTTTTTGTGATTGTCAAACAAACCTTAATAGGATATAAACCACTACAGTTTTTTCTCTTTTTTATTAAAGTTCATGAAAGTGATTTAGGTACTTCTATCCATAATATTAAAAATTTGTAACACAAATTAAAATTAATTATTCAATACCTCATATATAAGTATGGAGGCTTTATGCTTGCCATTGGACTTTTTAATTTTAAAAAATATATTTTTAGGGCATGTTTGCATGGGGGTGTTTGGGAAGTAATAAAATTTTTGAATGAAAATTTTTTAGTGTAAAATTTATTAAATTGATAGAAAATAATGTGATATGATATGAGTAATGACGAGGTGTAAAGAAGATAAGGTTAAAATAGATAAGTTAGTTGTACGGGTAGTTACGTAGAAATTGTTAGAAAATAGGGTAGTTGTACAGAAATACGTGAATATATAATTTTAAAATATGATAGTTATGGATAGTAAAAAGTTTTAGATTGAAAAATTAGTTATTAAGAGTGTGTTTGAAAAGTGATTAAACTTTTGAATAAAAATTTTTAAATTAAAAAATGTTATGATATGGTAGGGATAACGTGATGAGTAAATATAATAAAGTTAAAATAGATAGATTAGTTGTATAGAAATTATAGAAAAGTATGATAGTTATACTTGAAAATGTTAAGAAATAATTAAAAAATAAGATAATTATGGAGATTGAAAAGTTTTAGATTGACAATTTTTACACATTGCCAAACACACGCATTTAATTTAAAATTTTTTACTATTCATAACTATCTTATTTTTAATTAATTTTCACTTATTTTTATACAACTACTTGCTTTTTAATCATTTCAACACACAAATTCATACAACTAACATAACTATTTTATATTTTTTTTACTCTTCATTAATACCCTTTCATATCACATCATTTTCTTTGTATTTAAAAAATTTTATACTAAAAATTTTTATTCTAAAGTTTTTATTACTTCCCAAACACATCTTAACATTCAATTCATTTGCCATGTTTATCTATGTGCACTTGATTTTAAAAGGCACGAGTGATCCAAATCATCTTAGAATCTCCGATGGACATGTATAATATGAAATTTCACATTTCAAATATAGTTTTTTTTAAATCATCTTAGAAGTTAGAATCTCCAGTGGACATGTATAATATAACACATTTATACTAAATGTTTTTTAGAAATTTTAATAACCATATATTCACTCTCAAAAGAAACTATTTTCTGCATAATATAAATTTAAAAAATGTATTTTTTTGTAATATGGTAAAATAATGTATGTTAAAAATGATATATGGTTTAGATTTTAAAAATTATAATTAAAATAAAGAGTAAGCATGTAGCCTTTTCATTAGAGGTGCAACTTAGTACAGGTCAATTCGAACCTGCCCGATTGGACCCAGTTTCAAAACTAAGTTTGAATTTTATTTTTTAGAATTTTTCAAAATAAATCCAGTTTCAACCTAATTCGGGAGAAACCAAAATCAATACTGAGTTTAAATTAACCCAATACCAAAATTTGACCCATTCTAAACCTGATATCCCTCCTGGCTTGTAAAAAAATTTAAATTGATTTATGCATTAGGCATTTTAACTATAATTATAGTAAAACTTTTTCATATAATCATAACTTAATAAAATTGCAAAATGTTTATTTTAAAATCTAAATGTTATCTTTATTTATCCACAAAAAGTTAAATCTATTGCATCTACATCAACCCAATTTGTAAAAATTACAAATATACTAATTTTTTAAAATTATTGCATATATACCAGTTAACTATGAGATATATGGGCTCCGCCTCTATGTATTGCCGCGGAGCCATATAATCCCTTCGAAATTTAAAATTTTGATGATTGATAAAAAATTCAATCTATTCATTATATTTAACAACATTTGTTTAGTTAAAATATCAAGTTTTATATGTGTACCAGTTACATTTGCTCAAAAATATATATACTCATGTGTAAATTATGAAAAATACCTAAATCCACTTATACGTGTATTAGAATGTAATAATATTTTATAAAATCATTTATCCACATAAAAATGATATTTTAGATATTAAAAATACTACATTTAATTGATATGTTAGCATTAAACCATTTTATTATGTTAATTTTATACATTTATAGATGAAATTGATATAAAATGATACAAAAAAAATAAGAGGGTTTCTATGATAATGTAAATTATGCTAAATACAACAAATGAAGTGAATTTTTTATCAACTGTCAAGATTATGGAAAGATATATATAGAAAAGGGGTTTTATAAAAGCAAAACCAGAGGCATATAAGTCACACTTTTATCAAATATGTTTAAATAGTGATTTCATATAATCTCATTTATTTTTCTTATCTTGATTCTTGATTGTAAATTCATTATATTTATTGTACTTGTCATTATCTTTTACGTAGAAGACCAATTTTCATCAAAATTAAATATATCATAGCTTATATAAATATCTAAAGAGTGATTCTGTTAGCCCGGGCTAAGCAAATGCTTCACTTTGATCATCTTAAAAAATTCATTTATAATAAATTTTTTGTTACTTTTTCTTTATACACTTGTTTATCTAAGTATATTTAACATATAAACAAAATTTTTTCATTTTTTGATATGTTCATATATTTTTTAAAGATTTTTTAAACATCTACGTGTATATATGTATTTAAAATATTCTTATTTTTAAAAATATAAAAAATATATACACATATTAAAAAATGGTAAAACTTGATTTATATATTAAATATACTTAGATAATAAGTGAATGAAAATAAAAATAAAAAAAGTATTGTAAATGAGTTTTTCGAGGTGCGCTAAGTGAGACCTTTGCTTAGCCCGGTTAACAAAATCATTTCTCTAAATATATTTATGTGTAAATTATGAATAAATAAATTATCATAATTAAAAATACATTTTAAAATTAATTGGTGCGAATGTGGTATTCAAATAGTTCGTTATTTCTATTGATAAATTTTAACTTCTCTTGATTTAAAAGTAACTCAGATTCCATCCCAAAATCAAGTTTGAGACTAATGCTAACCTAATCTGAATCCGACCAAAATTCAATTTCTAAATTTATGGTGAGGATTTGGATTCATAAACATGGTAGGTTTAAACTCCATACAATCCAACATGAGTTGCATTCCTCCATTTCATGCTTACACTAAGTATTAAATTATCATTATTTAATTAATTGAAATATTAAATTGTCATTATTTAATTAATTGAATTTTAAAATATTTTAAAACCCTGCATCAATTTAAAAAAAAAAAAAAAAGAAAAAGAACAGCACCAACAATATCCGTGTGATGCGTGAAGACGCGCGCGAAATGAGAAGTACTCGCGTCGCGCTTGTTCCAGCAACATATATCAGCCTGGATTTCTGAAGAAGGGAGCAGAAAAGCCACGAGGTCACGGATGTGCGCCACGTGTGCAGGTGAGAGCCGACAGATGGCTTGGAGTGGAAAAGAAGCTTCTTGACAACCGACCAGACGGCTTTCCACGAAAGCGAAGCCCTTCCAAAAGCGCGTGGATGATGCGGTCTTTGTCCTCGACCCGGCCCATTTTCCTCCTCGTGCTTCCGTTCTCGAATTTTCTGGAACTGGTGAAAAACGTACCGTCCTTGAAAACGCCGGCACCCATATCATATGAATACCTTCTTTCTCCGCCTCTCTCCCTCTAACCGAGTCATGCTTGCACCTCTGGGTTCGTGATGGGGATCGGATCCGCTTCCGGAATATTTTCTGGTTTCTACTGCTGGGGCTGGGAATTCCTCACCGCTCTTCTCGTCTTTCGGCACTACTGAAAGAACCGTTCTCTCTTTTTATTTTTTTCTTATTTATTTTTTTTTTTTTAAAAAAACTTTCGTTTTTTCTTGTTGCTTTGGGATTGTGGATCGCGGGACATGGGTTCACACAGGTGCGAACCTGCGCCGTTCCTGACGAAGACGTACCAGCTGGTGGACGATCCGGGCACGGACGAGCTGATATCGTGGAACGACAGCGGGAGCACGTTCGTGGTCTGGTGTCCCGCGGAGTTCGCCAGGGATTTGCTTCCCAGGTACTTCAAGCACAATAATTTCTCCAGCTTCGTGAGGCAGCTCAACACCTACGTACGTAATTACCATCTCCCTTCTCTCCAACTCCACACACACTAACGTGGAACTATCCTCTCTCTTTTTTTCTTTTTTTTTAATTTTCCCTATATCTTGCAATTCGCTTTTCATTTACTGGCGATTTGGCCTGCATGCGTCGTGAATCGATCGTCCAGTGGTGGTCTCTCCAATGATCTTCGCCGTCGGATTAACGTTTTACATGGATCGGATTCTCGATGAGTTAGATAGTGCTGCTGAATTTTTATTGCATGTATTCCGTATTCGTCATTGATTTTTCTTTTTGCCCCCACCAAAGTCGTCCTTTCCGCCTTTAAATTCTGCACACCCACGTTTCTTTCGTGGCTTTTTCTTTTTCTTTCTTTCTTTTTTTTTTCTTTTTTGGGAGATGTTTCTATTGTGGCTTTTATTTCTGCTATTTTCAGGGTATTTAGAGAGATGCTTTTGCAACCGTTTTAACTTGTAAAAAACAGATATTTTGTTTTTTTTTTTTTAAACATATTCAAATTCATAAATGACTTCCGTAATGGTAAAGAAAAATGTCCAAATCTGAAAAATGTCCTCTAAAGAAAGATGACCGGCATAAATATATTTACCCTTTTTTTTTACTGTTGTCAGAATCATTTTAAAATTTCGCTTCCTAGGAACAATAGAACTGCTCTCATATGGTCAAAAGGCTTGATTAAAAATGAAAAAAGTTGGAAAAGAAATGTGTAGATAACACTCGGGGACATGGAATAAAGATAGATGCTAACGATAATTTTTTTTTTTAAAAGAAGAAGATTAAAATATTTAAAAGTAAAAATAATGGCTAAGGGTGTGTTTAGTAACGTATAAAATTTTTTGATGAAAAGTTTCAGAGAGGAAAAGTTGTCAGATGATGTGATATGATAGGGGTAATGATGAATAGTAAAGAGAATAAAGTTAAAATAGACAGGTTAGTTGTGTGGATAGTTGTGTAGAAATGATTAAAAAGTAGGGTAGTTGTATAGAAAAATATGAAAAATTGGTTAAAAAATATAATAGTTGTAGAGAGTGAAAATTTTTAAGACATTTTTTGTCAATTACCAAACACACCCTCAAACAGAAAATAAGAGCATATACATACGGTGAGACGTAAAAATGGGTGACACGTGGGGGCGTAATTTTGAAGACAACAAGAGTGCAGAATAATTGCAAGGATCGGAATTTTGTCTTGGTGGGAGAATAGTTATTTTTGAAAATATCGAAAGCAGTGATGATGAATACGGTGACTCCAATTAATTCCATGATTAGAGAGCTTAAGGCTGGAGGACGTTTGGATTGGTGCAAGTGGGAGGAATGAATATATGACAAGGTGGGTAAAGTGGAAATACATATGATAGTTACATGTAAAAGATAAAAAAAATATATTAAGATATAGAGATAAAATAGAAAAAATAAGATAGTTTTGTGATGATGACTTTTTGCTTTTTTTTAGTTCTCTATTTTATTACAATCTTCACATGCTAAATGTGATGAGATGAGATGGTATTTAAATATATATATATATATATATATATATTACTTTTCCGGTTTCATCATTCATTTTTATAATATAATACGCAACAATTTTACTTTTGTAAGCATTTTCAAATTGAGTGATGATCCCATGGCCAACCCATTTTCATTTTTTTAATTTTTTAATAAAATTCTTATCCTAAGTGTATTTAATTTGCTTGTTAAGTTTTAATATTTTTGTAAAATGTATATATATTTTTTGCATTTTAAAGATTTAAGGGGTATTTAACTCATTTTAATCCTTCTAAAATGACTAGAATAACCTTGTTATTATTAAAAATAAACACATACATGTCTTTAGAAATAATAAAACTTGAGGGTGTTTGTATTTTTCAAAAAAAAAATTAACTTAAAACTTTTCGATGCCCACAAGAATTATATTTTTATTTATTTCTTTCTTCATATAGAATTATCTTACTTTTCAATCTTTTCTACGCAACTATTTATATAATTAATTAATTAATTTTTAATTTTATTCTCTTTATTTTTCATATTACCTCCGTCATATCACGTCCGCTGCGAAAAATATGAAAACCGTCTGGCTCTACATAGGAGTACACGCAAGGCCGACCTCGCGAGTCATCACTCTTTCATTTGCCTTTTTCATTCCTCCACCATATCTCATTTTTTCAGTATTCCCCCAATTCCTCTTCAATATCCTTCTCCAAATCCAATTCCTGTTGCGGAACAGAGCTGCGAGCTGCAGCATAATCGCCTCAGACTCTTTTCTTTTCTTTTCTTTTTTTTTTTTTGAGAAAAAAATTTCACGATATGGGTTAAATCTTCCCACAAACTGAACCGACAGCCACAGAATTATCAAGGAAAGTAGGAAAAGTTTTGGATAAAGTTTTTGTATTAAAGTTTTTAAATGGAAAGAAAATAATGTGGTATAATAAAGGATAGTGATAAACAATGAAAATAATAAAATTAAAATAGATACATTAATCGTATAAATAGTCATATAAAAAATTGAAAAGTAAGCTGGTTGTTTAGAAAAGTACGAAAAATAATTAAAAATAATATAATTATGAAAAGTGAAAATTTTAGATTACGAATGTGTTTCAAAAGTGATAAAATTTTAGATATAAAAGTTTATGAAATAACAGAAAATAATGTGATATGGTAGAAGTGACGTTGATGAGTAAAGAAAATAAAGTTAAAATAAATAATTTGTTTACAGAAATAGTTGTAAAAAAATAATTAAAAAAATAAGATAATTACAAAGGAAAAAAGTTTTAGTTGAAAAATTGTGAGATTTACTACAAACATGCTTTAAAAAATTTTACTTTGACATTTTTTATTTATTGCAAAACATATACTAAATAGGTTGGACTCATACAATCTCCTAAATTTAAACAAGTATCTAGATAAGGTTGTTTTTGTATCTGAGCTAAATAAATATTACCAAATAAAATTCTTGATTTATGAAAATAGCAAGGTTTCAAAATTCGATCGAACAAGCTCCTCTTCAACCCTACATATTTTATTAGATGATGCTACTGGAGGCGGAACATTCCAAATTAATTCACGGTTTGGATGTCATAGGAATTTGTAGTAATAAAATAATTAAAAAGCCGTCGTACTTGACCAGCAGGAAATTTTGTCCCTGAAAAAAGAAAGAAAGAAAAAACAGTCGGTGGATGGATGCAGACTGTGGGTAGTGCGGAAGTGGTTGGGAATTGGAATTGGAATTGGATTGATGTCTTCTTTTTTAGAAAAAATTGGACGGCTTGGATGGTTGACAGCATCTTCGGTCTGTGCCCGTTCTTGTTGCACGTGCCATCTAATAGTTGTACGCCAGGCCGCTCTCATTTTCTCACAATGCACGTGTTCGTAGTTTTGCCCGTTTGCGTCACCGGCCATCGACAGGCTCTACACGTGTAAAATATGTTGCGGCTTTTGCGTAATTCGCATTCACGGTGTGCGCAGGGATTCCGGAAGATCGTGCCGGACAGATGGGAGTTTGCGAACGATTTCTTTCGGAGAGGAGAGAAGGACCTCCTCAGCGAGATCCACCGTCGGAAGACGACGCCGTCGGCGGCCACAGGAGGCGCAGCCCTCAAAACTAACGGCCCTCCATCGTCCACTTGCAACTCGGGCGACGATCACGGCTCCACATCCACGTCGTCCCCGAGCGTACCGGCGATGACGACGAGTCAAATCTCGGAGCTGTCGGACGAGAACGAGAAGTTGCGAAAAGACAATCTGCTGCTGAGCTCGGAGCTGGCGCAAACGAAGAAGCAGTGCGAGGAGCTGGTGGCGTTTCTGTCCAACTACATCGACGTGGATCCGAACAAGATGGAGGGGATCATGCGGGGGCTAAGAGGAGAGCCGCTTGTGGAAGCAGGAGGGTTGGAAGAGGGCGGCGGGGAGAGCAGCTTGAAGCTGTTTGGCGTTTGGCTCAAGAACAGCGGCAAGAAGAGGGGTCGCGGCGCTGACGTGGGCTTATCCGGGCCGTTGAAGGAGATGAAAGTGGATTACCATCAGGAGCCGTGGATGAAGATGTCTTCTCCGAGGGAGGGTAGCAAAGTGTGTAATTGACCATCCCATCCCATCGCTGACGGACATCGTCGTCGTCGTCGTCGCATTAAAGCAAAGCGATGACCACTGCCGCTGGTGCCGGTCAAAAGGGGGCACCTGTTCTGATCACAAACTAGAGCTTTCTGAGCTGTGTTTATGGTGTGAACTTGAAAAAGAGCAAGTAGGGAGGAGATATGTGCATGTTTGATCATTTGATGAACGTTGTGTTGCTGTACATTTCATCTATGTGGGCATCACGAAAGGATGCGAATTAAATACTCTAGGCTAGTGTAAATAGCGTCAGTCGTAACCAGAACCTGATCACTACTCCATTTCGAAAATAAAAGCAGGGTTGGGAACGTACGGTAACGGGTAGCGGAAAACGTGGGTAGGAAATGGTTGGTGCATGGATTTCAATTCATTTCATTAATTAATTAATTAATTATTATATTTTTTATTTTTATTTTCATATTTTAATCATTTTTTCCATCAATTATCTTTTAGCAAATCTATTTATTTCACTTTTACTTCTATATTTTATATCAATCACATAATTTTTAAAATATTTTATTATTCTCATAAAATATCACATTTCTTAACTTTCACTTTTTCAAAAGCCCACTTGGTTTGCTTTCTTTTGAAATGACTTTACCTAATTTCAGAAACCGTTTAGGTTAAGGTGGATAAACCTGACTTAACTCGACCTGATTTGCATATTATAAGAAAATAGTAAATTTAGATGTATATTTAACATGGATTTTTATTAATTATTATATAATTTATTTATATATGGAATGTAAATTGATCTTGCTTTTATAAAACTCCTCTATTTTTAAAATTTTAATGATTTATGAAAAATCCAATACATCAATTGAATTTAGCATAATTTATAAAATAAATTTATTAATGTGTAAAATCAGGTCCAATGCTAAAATATCAATTTTAATTTTTAAGTAGTTTTTTCAACATTTAAATAAAATATTAATACTATGTAGATAAATGATTCTATAAAATATTATCACATTCTAATACATGTGTGTATGGATCTTAACCACTTTTTATAATTTACATATGAATGTACTTATTTTTGAGCAAATGTAGTGCATGCGCATACTGGATTTGGATGAAACTTCGTTTCCTAGATAAATAAGTGATGTTAAATATAATGAATAGATTGAATATTAAATCAATAATTCATATCTTAAAAATTAGAGGGATTATATGAGACCGCTTCTATGAGACTTGGTTACATAGAAGTGAGCTCCAACATAAATAACTTGATTTCATATTGAATGTATTTGGACATAAATTGTAAGTTGAATAGTTTGCCCAGAAATTAACTTGTTTTTAATATTTATTATTTTGTTTTAATATATTCTTGTCATCCTTACGTGTAATCGAGTGAGTTTCTATATTCTCTCTTTTCATCAGTTACCAATTAGATGTCAATTTTTTCAAGCTCATTTGTTAACTGAATTCTTAACTAGAAATCGAAACGATTTTTATGTAGTTTACATAGGATATTAAAAATGAGTTTATAGTTAGAATTTTAAACGATTTTTATTTAGTTTATATAGGATTGGGTTGGAGTATTAAAAATAAGTTTATGGTCGAAATTGGCTAATTTTTTGGGGCAAATTTCACATGTACTTAAGAATTTTTTATCCCTCATTCTACCTATATTTACCAACTTTAAAAAATGTTAAATATGTACATGTATTTTGTCTAAAATTTTATTTATATCTATGCCATAGAAATTTGTTAAATAAGCTATCAACTCTCAGTAAAATAATGAATATGTCCAAATCCTAATTATAATTATATAATTAAAATTTTATATTTTAATATTTTTTTAGTGCTTCATAACTATATAATTATATATATTTGAATGCGAATTCTCAGTTTATAGGAGGGTTGCTAATAGGAGGGTTTGAGCATATTTATTATTTACTGAGGTCTAATAATTATTTTGGTATGAATGAAATTTTAGTCAAAATGAGTAGGTAATTTGAAAATTTTGAAAGTTCGTACAACTTTGCAAGTATTTGTAAAATATTCGCTTTTTTTCCCACAAGTCCCAATCATAACCCTAATTGCTTCTACAATAAAAATGCCGTCCCAAAATCGGACCATAAGAAGGGTTGATTTGCAGGACACCGGCGCATACACTCATTTTTTTTATTTTTTTGAATTTTTTTACAATATTATTAATCTATGTGTATTTAATATGTGTATAAATTTTTACCATTTTGAAGTATTTATCAGTGGCATTTTAGGTAATTGAAAATTACCTAAAATACCACTAATTTTTAAAAATAAAAAATAAATATTTAAAATACTCCAAAAATGGTAAAAATTTATAAAGATGTTAAATACACTTATATTAACAGTTTTATAAAAAAAATTTCAAAAATAAAATAAAAAAAATAAGTATATATGCCCGGGAGCATGCAGCGACCTCTTGATTGACACGCTGGGGGGTGGGGTGGTGGAGGAGAATAAGCAAGCAAACAAAAACAGAAAAACAAGATGACCGCATAAGCCGTGTTGTTTTATTTGACTTTGGTCTATGCTTGCTGCCAAGAAATTGATAGGTATGGACGTGACTATATATATATATATATATATATATATATATATATATTTCTGATGGAAGACTGTACATAAATTCTTTGGTTGCTAATAAATGAGATAAGACTTGGCCAGTAGGCGGTACTGCAGTAGTAGCGAATATATACCACCATTCAAGGGGTGCCTGATGTGGATAAAAATATCCCTTTGATAAAGATGTGTGATGTAGCACGAACGCTCTTTTGGATTATTAGTTGATACATGTTAATACGTGAATGCATTGTCAAAGCAATTTTAAATGAAAACGTATCAAATGGGTACACCAGCAATTATCGAGTGTAGTCAATTTGACTGTTTCTTTTTTTTTTTTTTTAAAAAAAAAAACACAAAGTGATTAATTAATCATATCCTTGTCGTTTTCCCTTGCCTCGTTGAGCCGGACCAGGATCCAGCTCCATTCAGCCTTTGAACCAGTTCTCCATTGATAGATATCTAACAAAATATACTAGTGGTGGAAAAAAGAAAAAAATTGCTGCATTGACCGATTGACGTCCAAGTCTAATCTTGAGATCTTGTTATTTTGTACCTAAGTATGTCAAAAGATTACGTACATATGAGATTGGCATTATCCCGATTATCCAGCAGATGGCGAACGAGCGATGAAAAGGTAAACGCGAACATCATTACTGTGCTAACTCACGTGCTTCGACATTCGCCCATTTCGTTTTTCATTTTAATATATTGTCGTTGTTTCACTGCGTACGCAGTCTTGCTGCCTATTCGATAAGAACGAGAATCAGGCACGCATTTCCATCCCGTATTAGTTTCTATGCCTGGGGATGGCAATGTTGTCTGCTTGTATTTTCAATCTTTGCCCTTGATACAGACGGATGCAAATTACCTATATATATATATATGTATGCAGGAATTTTAGAGACTTAGGACTGACTTGCGTTTTTGATACCTACCCAACACCAGTTGTGAAAATATGAGAAACGTAACAATGGATGGATACGGAGGGAATACAATGATGGGAGGAACGTTAATTATGATAGAAATCAAAAGAAAATTAAAGTTAACGAAGAAGTTAACAAATTCGCAGGTGGGTAGAGTGTCAGATAACTACAACGTCGCAATGGTCAAAAAGGACGTACAAAGGGGCAGATGCAACGCCACGGCTATCTATCACCGTGGTTGTTGTTCTCTCTCTCGGTGGCATGGGAGGACGGATCGCATGCCTAATTGCCTATAAAACTGTCAAACAGGAAAGGGGAAGCACAGCTTGGACGCAGAAGATGCGAATCATGCGACAGTGCTATTCCACATATCCTGCAGGAAGAATGGCATTTTTTTTAAAAAATTTTATTCATCGATTTTTCAAAACCTTCTCTCTTCCTAAAAACGCTAAAAACCTTTGTAATTTAGCTTCCTAAAAGGCTAAAAATTTTTGTTCCAATTTTCTTTACAAATCATCAATACAGTGAGACACACAGTTGCTCCCCATACCATATGCCTGGTGAATGTTATGAAGTTGAAGGCACCATGAATCTTGTGAAATTTCAGCCGTGTAGACAATTAAGTTATCAAAAGTTTTTTTTTTTTTTTTTCTACCCCTCAAAAATCATCCTTCTGACAATCAAAAAATAATAATAATAATAAAAAAAAATCTTCCTTCTGAATTTACCAGCGGTTCAATCTTATTCATGCCTACCTATTGAGAAGGGGAAAAAAAACACAGATTGCGGAAACCCCTGTACATAATTCACTCCATTATTCTGGAACAAGCAATTGCGATCCTTACAGGATGATTCCCATCAAACTACTCAGTGGCATGTTCCCGTGACAGCATCTTTATGTCATGGAATGGCCGCCAACTCTATTCACTCACTCCAATGAGATATGGATGCCTCCAAGAGTGATTACAAAAGAAGATTTCTATTTGAAGCGTGGGATATTTCGGGTCACTGCTTAGGGTTGGGTTGTTCTTCCAGGTCAATACGATCTATACATGGACATGAAAACAAGAAAGATGTTACAGGCGTCTTAACCAGAATTTTCTCAAGGGTCTTAACTCGCCGGAATAATACAAGCAAGAAACTGAGTCTCAAATGCAGAATGTCCAAGACAATTTAAAATTCCAGAACAGAACGCACAGATGATCCTGCATAATTAATCATGCCATTTCCATAAAATTGCCCATAACAAGCTATAACTACACTAGATGCCTGGTTCTCATAGAGATGATCTGATGGCCAGAGTAAAAGACTGGAGGGCCACAATTTGTCATATGCAACAACCAAAAGCCAAATGCGTAGATAATGGTGACAGCATTTAGGAATTCAAGAAGAAATCGGGGAGGTCTTTGTTTAAGAGTCTTATTTTAAGAAGGCTTTGTCTTCATTAAGTAATTCATTGAATGAAGAATTCAATATTTTACGTTTTTTTTTTTTTTTTTTGGTGCTATATTGTACTTGGATTGACTTCGTTTGCTGGATATACCTCCCTTTCCCAACAACAACATATAGACACATGAAAGACTACAACATACCCTAAGAAAATTTAGAGACATGCAGTGTGATGCCAATTAGCATGATATTTCCATTTGAACATTAAATCAACTAGAGCAGGAAATTTAAAGAATATCAGACTTACCAAACAAGGACATAAGTGAAGGTGTTTTTGAAGAACCGTTTGGTTTCAGGTTTGGATCTGTCATAAATCACTAGATTATTACCTTTCATTAACCAAACAAAGGTCAGATCGCAAAGTCCTTTGAAATCAGAAAGGCAAACTTGAAATACCTAATGATTTAATCATGTCTGATTTCTTGAAAGTATATCCTATGAAATTGGCATCTTTTGATGTCAGCATCTGCAATAATGATCGAAAGATCTAAAACAGTTAATAAAAAAACATAATGTTTGTCAGTTTCAAAAACTATGAAAAACCATTTCATATGTTAAGCAAAAAATAACGTGGTTTCAGCAAGCATTTCATTCATATGTCCATGGTGTTTAATGGGTGAATAGACAGAACTCACGAGAAATACAGGAACACAAGCTGAGTCATATGACTGGATTCTTTCTTTATTTCACATGATCAGGCAATCGATAAATCAATTTCGAGCTTCAAAATACTTGAGAAAAGGTTGAAAGGGGTAGGGGTAAACCATGGCAAGAATCCCCTCTGTGAAAGTCAATCCTTGACTATCAGTGAACAAATCAAAACATTTTATAGGATTGTGAATCTAAACAACAAAAGCAATGCATCAAAATTACAATTATCCACAGGAAATTTCTTTTAGCTAAAAGAAAAATGAAAAAAAAAGGAAGAAGGCTTGTACCTTGCGCCAAGGACCCATGTTTGACAAAGATGACGGTGGATCATCAACCTGAAAGAAGCAAAATTTAGTAAAGACATTATTATTGTGGCAGAGGCCAAAATATTGTCATACTATCTAGGAACGATTCCTCCAACTTCAAACTGCGCATGATGGACGAATGAGTTTGTTCAATTCCTTTTGAGAAAATTTCATCATATAAACTAGGGAAGTAGGGTGTGTGTTTGGTAACAAGAAAAAAGTGAGGAATAATTTTGGAAAAGTGAGAGTAATGTGATGCAATATAGATAATGATTAGGAATGAAGAGAATAAAGATAAAATAGATATGGTAATTTTATTAAAAATGTGAAAAAATATTGGAATAGATATTAATAATAGAAAAAGCAGCACAGTTGGGTAATCAAATATTCAATCAAAAGGGGTAGATTTTTCTCTTATTTTATTTTATTTTTTGATGAATGCTAAATGAACCTTAATTGAAAAAAATATGTTTAATGGATCATATATCCTTGCTTGTCTACAAGTTAAAACTCCTGTATGACATATTTCACAATTTGATTTTTCTTTAACCAGAGAAGGTTCTTCAATGTAAATAATAAAAAGCTAATTATCCATTGAGCCATTGGCTCTCCAGAAAGTAAGCACGGTGATTGTAGAATCAGATTCAGACCTACACCTGTGGTCCCTATTGAAAAGATTAAGGACTTACATCATCAAACTTGTCAAAATTTCGAGTGTCTAGTTCTCCATCAACCACAGGCTTGTATGCAGCTTCCATCTCATAAAGCATGTCCCACTGGATACATTGGAACCATGGATGTGCCTAACCAAAAAAGTGAATGGGTCGTTTAGCAGTTTTCTGGTGATAAAGAGGTCTTTGGATCTTTATAATCTCTTAACCCAGATTCCATAACAATGAATGTGGCAGGCAAAATATCAGGTTCACAGATACAAATACATGCCTTAAAACTCCAACTGTGTAAATTATGACAACCAGGTATTCTTCAAGGACCACCTTATGTACTCGAAGAATAGGACAACAATACCTTTATTTCTTCCACTCCTCTGGTTCCCAGCCTTACTTCAACATTACACAGCAAACGAGAAATGAGATCTTTAGCTTCTTGTGACAATTTTGGCTCGTCAGGGAACTTCAGGCAGGTTTTCCAGTTAATTATCTAGTTTATCAGAAAAAATCCAATCCCAAGTCACTGCTAGGGGATAAGTGGGAAAAAAAAAAAAACAGAATTATGGCAACACAATTGAATGAAGCACCAAATATGAAATACCTTTCGGCATGTGATTCTTTGATCATCAGAACAAAAGGGTGGATATCCCACAAGCATCTCATACATGATTGCCCCCAGTGACCACCTGTAAAGATCATGGAGTCAATTACAAAAAACTTGACTAGTCCAGGATGCTGATTTGTTCCCTTTGAATGGAACTTTAATTTCTCCCATTCTCAAAGGCAGAATTTTATTTCGTCTTTCACTCACCTCCACCAGTTTGAAGCATCCATAACTTATTTAAGAGTACACTATAGAAGAAATGCAAGATGAAGCTTGACACATTACAGCCAACAACAAAACCAAAGAGTCCAACAATTTTTATTTTTTTTTTTGAAAAAAAAAAACCAGACCCTCATAACACCTATGTAGCTTGAGACTGTTGGTTGTAGCATGTATTCTAAGATTTTTTTAAAAAAAAACTGCAGGAAAATTAAAAGAAGCGTTTTATCCTACTCATAATCATCTTCGACTTTAAAACAGGATGATGCAAGTGTAGATAACCTGGAGAGTTTTAGTATTTGTACTTTAGGGGAAAAAAATAAACAAAGGGAATTTGATTTTCACCAGTCACACTCCATTCCATAGCCTTTCTTCAACAAGACTTCAGGTGCCATATAGTCGAGAGTTCCAACAGTAGAATATGCCTGCCAATCACAGTGACAATTGAATAAATGAACAAGTCTGAATGGTTCATCCTACAATGTAAAGTTCAAAATAATTACCCTCAACAGACACAAGATAGTGCACACATTCAACTAAAGCAAAAGAAACTGAGGGTGAAATACTACCAAGACACGCCGGTTGCGTTTCCACTGCTGCAATTGCTCTCTTGGCATCATCCAAGGCATGCCATCTATACCAGGATACACTTCATGTTCATTGGTCTCCTGGCTGGTGAGTAATTCATTTTCCAATAAAGTCGAGTACTTGTTATCCAGGGGCTTACACAATCCAAAATCAGAGAGTTTCACATGCCCATCTTTGTCCAATAAGAAATTATCTGGTTTTATGTCCCTGTAGACAAATGCCATTAAAGATCTTAAGTTTTTCAAATTGGAGGGTTTTCTTCAAGTTAAGTATGGCATTCAAAATTTTCAATTTTTTTTTTAAAGTATGGCATTCAAAAAACAAACAAAAAAAGCAGCTAAGAATAAATGAAATTTCACATGTTTCTACATGAAAAGAATTCCACCATGCTACAGCCGATCAAGATCTGTTGAAAGCACTATCATTTTCCTACAGGAAACTTTGAAGTTCCCATGGAAAGAATGTGTAACAAGATCACAGAAAATCACTGCAGAATACACGGCTAATACTGTTCTTAAAATACCTGTGGACATAGTTATGCCGATGAATAGAATGAATTGCTAGAACACTCTCAGCTATGTAAAATCTTGCAACATCTTCTGAGAGGATATTCTCCCTCATCAAAAGCGTCATAAAGTCACCTCCAGGCAGATACTCCATGATAAGGTACAAAAAATCAGAATCTTGGAATGAATAGAAAAGTTTTACAATGTATCGACTGTCAACCTCTGCTAACAAGTTCCTCTCTGATCTAACGTGCTCAACCTGGAAGGCCATCCACAAAAGTGACATGTAAATAATAATAATAATAATAATAATAATAATAATAATAACAACAATACGTGCAAGGTTAAAAAGATATGTTGGAGAAGAAATTTGACAGAATCCCATTTAGAATCTCTTCTGTCTGGCCTAAATGAGGACCTCAGGCACATGAAAACTACAGCATTCTAATCCTCATAATTGAGGTGCTTTAGGTCAAAATTTCAAAGTAGGCACAAAGTACCCAGAACAATAACTTAAGATTAAACATATTTATTGTCATTTACAGTGAGTCGAGACTTATGCATAGCATAGTTTAGTGGACATAAGCCATGTCAAATATAGAGGCAATGATACAAGATCTAATGGCTATTGAGCAGGCCAACGTAGGTAGTAGGTTGAATAAATCCAAAATTTATCTTAGGACTATCAGATGAATGATTTAAATGTGCGTAAAAAAGGGATGTCGCGAGAGCTCAGCTCTCAAAAATTAATAGATGTATAAAGAAATGATGAAAGTGGGATGCTAAACTGGACTAGTCCAGATGCTTCGGTTTGAAGGAGCAGTCACCTGTCCACGACTGAGCATATCCGACTTCTTCAACTTCTTCATGGCAAATATCTCCCCTGTACTTTTGACACGGCAGAGTCTCACCTGCACCATTCAGCTAATCCGTAGATAAGCAAAATCAAGTGATAAGAGGCAGTGGACTCTTCCAATACAGATGAATCATAACTGACTAGAAACCAGTAACAAATCTCCAATATTCCAGAATAACTTAATCGTAATTTATCGCAATATAACATGTTGTCAACACTAATATACTGCACTTAAAATCCCAAAAAAAAAAAAAACGTTAATATACTGCACTTGTATCAGGCCGCTTCAAGAACCCTGATGCAATAAATGCCGGCGATATCACTAGCTTCCCTATCAATGATGAGTCCATGTCCATCCAATAAATATAATCATATATGGGTGTCCGAGTCCCATTTGGGACAACGCTAGTTTGCTTTCTTCATTTGGATCACGTCAGCTTGATAAGCAGTGTGAAATGCACTAGTGTCAAAGAAAACAACGAAAAGGAAAATGATCCAGTTGTTACCTCTCCAAATGCTCCCTTCCCAATTATATTTAATTTTTCAAAGTCATCAATTCCCACTTTACGCCTCTGAAACCGCATATATTCCGTCTCTCTGCGTTCCAAATTTCTCATCATCTCTTCTTGTTCCTCGCTAGAAACTTGCTCTTCCTGTGCTCTTCTTTGAAGCATTTGCCGCCTGAAATAGGAAAGAGAATATGTAATTGAATGAAAAGAGCGAAAAAACGATGGTAGCTAGAGAATTCTCAGAGGAAGAAAGTTCACGATTTTCTTCCAACTCAATTACGGAAGAATTCAATCCAGACATACTGTTTTCAGAAAAATAACTCATTAATAAGTGAATGCAAATGACTACTCCTGGCCTGATGATCTGATCAAAGCATGGAAATTCACCGGAATCAGACAATTCCAATTTTGACTAAAACGGCACGGCGACAGAGAGACAGCCAAGCAGCGTATCTATCCACGGCGGAGTAAATCCAATCGCAGAATCATCCGCCACCGGCCAAATTAACAATCCAAATGGCTACAAACCAATGCCGCGAACATATCAGATATGAAATTCAGCAAAATTCAATGACTCCACGCACCTCTCCTTACGATCCTGCAGGCCTTGCAAGTAATTCCGGTAATGATTCTCAATTATCTGCTTCGCAGCAGCAGCTTTCTGCCTCGTGACAGGCGAAGAGACTGAGACGTCCGCCTCCCGTATGAGATGCACGGCTCTGATTTCTCGTTCCTCTTTCAGCTTCAAAGTGTCCAGCTTCAATCCGCCGCCATCAACCCCGCCGCCTCCTTCCATTTCTGCCGGGGGAGGTGGCAGCGGTTTTATTCGATGTCTGAGGAGATCTGGATTCTGGAGCTCTTGAAACAACGGCAGAGAGAGTAATGAATGGACGAAAAATGAAGGTGGCAGCGGTTCTATTCGATGTCTGAACAGATCCGGATTCTAGAGCTCTTGGAACAGCAGTTAGAGGAAGGAACGGAAGAAAAACGAGAAGAAGCGAGAAAGCAAGGCGGAAGGCTTTTGCGCTTTTCAGGCTGCGCCTCCAGCAGATATATCATTTGCCGCAACCACGATCTGGAAACAGTGAAGAAGCGACCGTTTGGAAGAGACAATGACCTGGCGTTTGGAAGACTTCCTAAAACTTGCCTCGCGGGAGTCTCATGATCCGTGGAAGCGCGAGCAGCCGCTGGGGAGTAACCATGTAAACGGATAATCAAAGCCGTCGTTATGGATTTCGATTGATTAGCCCTTCTTTTCGTAGATCACGGGCAACTGAAAGCAGTGGAGAAGGTTTGACCATGGAACCTCTAGTAAAGTCAGCGCGGTTCACTACATGGAAGGAGCAAATTTTTACCACGGGCTAGTCTGGAACTTGCGTTATCGTTGTGTTGATGTTTGGCCAGACGAGTATGCAGGGTTTTTGTATCCTGTGTAACGGGAGTAAAACGCGCGGAGACAACTTCGTGGTTTTCCGGGTCGGAGTTTTTAAAGAGATTGACAGCCAGTTGCGTCGGCTGCGAACTGGATGGGATTGGATAGACAGGAAGGCTTCTAATTCAACTTTAGATACTCCAACGGAGGACCGCCATTTTTGTAATCATCCACCCGCGTAAACTGTGTGCGCGCTGGTGAGTTCGGAGGGGTGACGATTTAGTAATTACCGTAAGCAGCCAAGGCACGAAGTTGCACGTTCCTGTACTTCAAAAAATGTGTCTCCCAGCGATGGAATTATCTTTCAACAATTTGTAAAAATCAAAGGCTGTGGCACGTGACGGATGATGCGGATGATCGGATATGTCTGTTTGGCTCCACGCGATCCACGCCGATCGAAAGATCCGTGTCGACAAAAGAAGGAATCAAGACGCCCCAACAGACATGTTGGGATTTTACAACACCGAGATCCATTATTTCCCGACGATTTAAATCTGGTGCATGCCGCGACTGGCTTATATGCCCGGTGAAATATTCTTGAATTTCCGCATTTGTTCCCCTTAGCTCGATATAACGTTTCTCATGTTTCGGATAATCATCCGAAAAATTGGCCAACTTGATGAGGAGCACCTGTTGGATCGGTAATAGTAGCATGCATGTGTTAATTACTAATTATCTGGGTCATTAATGTCTCAGAGGTGGGTGAAAAGGAGAAAGTCCAACAACGAATAATCATTGCATCTTGGCCCACGGGTCATGACCGGTGGTTCCAGTGTTCAACGTATGTGATTATTGAGGACGATCGACAATCAATCTCGCCGCATGTTTGTTCAATTGTTCCATTAGTTTTGGAAGATGATTTCCTTCGATTGCTCCGAGGTTCTTTTGCATCGCATGCATGCGTTGATCGAGGTAAACCCTTTTTTCCCGCTGTCATTGTTATCGGGTAACTTTTTGCAAGGTTATTTTGCAAAGGAACCTGGGGGTTTTTGCATTTTGATTTTCCTAATTTTGTGTATTTGTTTTTAACATACTAATTTTACATATTTGCTTTTTAAATTTTGTAAGTTTATTATCCATTGTGTTTTAAACTTTGATGATGATGTCAACCACCAAATGGATGAAAAATCTGTGAATAAATTTTTTAATAATGATATTACTCCTAAAAGAGTTGACTCGTGAAAGAAGTCGACTCGATTTAACCACAACAAAGACTAAATTACTATTTGAGTTAACTTGTGAAAGGGATCAACTCGACTTGCTGAAACAAAGATCACATTATTATCATTCATGAGTTGACTCTGTTGTGCCATACAAAATAAGAGATTGACAGCGCATTTTTCAGGGAACAATGACACATTTGAAGGTTGTCATTGGCAAAATTGCGTGGCCGAACTCGAAACTGTTACTGATTATATCGTGCACGGCTAGTGAAGATGCTGAAATGGAAACAAAAGATGTTGATGTTGAAGAGAATGGTGAGTTTGAATTGCAACCATGATCAGACTAGCATGGGAATTGCAATTAATGAGTTTTGTCAATGGCATGTGAGACCAAATCCATAGGATTTTTCATTTTCTTCATTAGCAATGTCAAGCAGTTAGAGGAGTTTTTCATTGGTGGACAAAGATCATATTCATGAGTTTTTCTATTTTCTTCACTAAATCTAGTCACTGGGAGTTGAATTCTTATTGATCAAGTTAAATGATTCTCTCCATTCACTGACAGCATTTTGCTTGAATTTATTGATATCAATGAAGTTATCTAGAGCCAGATTTTTGGTCATTAGTGAAGAAGAAGAAAATAGTCGTACGTGTGGGATCATCTGTAGCCTTGATTGGTGCAAAGCAAATCTATATCAACAACGTCGACTTCGTTTATTGGCCAGCAGTGGGAAAAAAGCAGAGGTGGCGCGGTGGGAAAACATTTTTGGGAGCATATTTTGGTAATCATAAAGCAATTCTTGTGCGATAGTGCATAAAAGCAAACGGCAGCAGCGGCGACGATTAAGGCTTATTTGAGAAGGTCACGCACAAATCATTATTTGCTGCAATGGACGGAAATATTTTTATATTGGGCATATTTTTTCTGTTTACATTTTTTGTGATGCTAGTAAATGATTTAGGTGATTCAAGATTGATTTTATATGTTTAGATGTGCTCTAAATCACGTGGATGGTTAGGATTTGTAAAATTTTGTTTATTTTGAGATATTTATTTGAAGAACAACAAACAGAGGATCAACTCAAAAATGAGTTGACTCAACTAAGGCACGATGACATTTTAGACTTGTCGTTTGTAAGTAACAACCGCTAGTTGGATTTTTTGACGGTGTGAAACTTTAAGATTTAGGGTGTGTTTGTTTAGGACAAAAAAGTGTCAACTAAAACTTTTCAATCTAAAATTTTTCACTCTCCATAATTATTTTATTTTTTAATTATTTTTTCACATTTTTTTATACAAACTACCCTACTTTTCAATCATTTCTAGACAACTACCCATACAACTAACTTATCTATTTTAACTTTATTCTTTTTACTCCTCATCATTACTCCTATTATATCACATCACTTTCTATTGATTTGACAACTTCTACTCCAAAAACTTTTCATCAAAAGTTTTACCTACAACCAAACACACCCTTATAATGCAAAAGGAGCAAACTTATAAAGCTTAAAAACAAATATCCAAAACTCATGAATTAAAAAACAATTAAAAAGAAAATATGCAAACTTAGAAAGAACTAAATACAAATAACCCGAAACCGTGACTACTGCTCGTTTTACTTCTACCTGCAAACTCCCGACGTGCAAGGGCGACATAGCTGAAGCGCAGAACTGGTTTCCTCTGCGGTGTTTCATTGTTTGGGAAGCTTGCAGCAGCTCCGTAGCTGTCTCCGTCTATTACAAATTTACAGCATGATATTAGATCCCGGATCCTACGCCCAACATCAGCGCTCGTCGTTTCGGCGCAGATGCACGTTCGAGATCCGTGATCTTCGTCCAGTTGCCCTGCCATACTCCTCACGTTCACCACTTGCTGATCAGTGGACAGTGATTAAGGCGCCTAGAATTTGCATTCGGGTAGTAAAATATAAATTATGAAAAGGTATACGTTTCTAAATAAAAAATTTAGTTATAAAATGACTGCTAAACGTAGTGGTAAAATGCATTCCTAATATAATAATGAATAGTCACGCGTCACTTCTTTCCGCTGTTGCCAATGTTTTTCGTTACTACCGAGCTCTGAGCCCCGCGACCACCACCAAAACAAACCCCCCAAAAAAGTCTGCTCAATAAGATCGATTTACTGTGTCTCTTGTTTTGAATGGTTGCAACTATCCTTGCACGTGTGTTCTCCCATCTTCTGCTTGCTTTTTGTCCTACAACAAAATTCAATGACGGTTGGTAGAGGTTCCCAATCTCTGCAACAATCCTTTCCATATTTTGACCCGTCATAATATTTTGGTAAGATTCAGTTTAGTATCGTGTATTGTATAATTTTATTAGTCAAGATATTCACGATTATTTATTTAGATTTCTATAGAGTTCTCAACTACAAAAACTGATTTATAGTTTATTTGTTGTAACCCATCTAAACTTTTCAAAGTGATAATCTTTTAGCCAATTGATGCAGACTAGTTCCCCACCAAGACCCACCTCCTTCCCTTGGATCAATATCGGCCTCGACACCTCGAAAGAGCAAGCCATAGACTGCAGATGCATCTAGCACCTACCACTCTTTGTTCCTGCATCTCGAGGAAACTCTTATCTATGCCGGAAGATCTCCATCATCTACAATCACAACTGATTTTAGACCCAGATCTCATTGAAATTCATCAACAGAAAAATTATATATGAAAATAAATAGGATATTTCGTTTCTATTTTACAAAATACGTGTTTAATATGTAATATAGAATGTAAAAATAAAAATTTCGATGCAACGAAAATAGTTTTTCAAAATTCCTGCTGCTTATTTTACTACAACGGTGATGAATCGCGGAGGCCCGCTCATTTGGGTCCTCAAGATTTCTGTAGACCAAGGTTGGCCAATACTCTAAAGTCTGACATTGAAGGAGGCCCGGGTCCAGTAAGCTATCAATGTTCCAGCGAGGACATAATGGTAAATCGGAGAGATGATGAGTAGAAGTCGGAAAAAAGGAAAATCCTCCCCCCGTTATCTGTTTCCTCTGCTGCCAGTACTGGAGGGGAAAGAGCTGAAACCGAAGAAGAAGGGGGGAAAAGTCAGAAAAATTCATTTTTTGATATAATAATGGTATCGAAAAAACTATAGCAGCATTGAAAGCAGCACCGCAGAGCGGCGGCCATGGTTTCCATAGGCAGCAGAAGCTGCTCGCCGCCTCTCCTCCTTCTCCATACCAACGCTCTATCTCTTCGCTTTTCCTTTTCTCGTTCTGCTGTCTCTCTGTCCGTCTTCCCGTCTCTGTATCCGGTCCGCTTCCCTGCCCTCAGAACCAGTGTTTCCGACCAAGACGTTGGTGGGGATCCCAGCGAGCCCGTGCTGCTGCAGAAGCCGCCGATATCGTCGTCCGATGGAATTTCAGGCATCTCAGACATCCGTAAAGAGTCCGCTGCGGGCGGTAGTAGAAGGAAACGGAAGTGGGTGCATTGGGAGGATCAGATTCTAGGGGACACGGTGCCGCTTGTCGCTTTTGCTAGGATGATTCTTCACTCTGGCAAGTAAGTGATCCTTCTGAATGTTGGCTTTGGTTGTAGTCTTCATTCTTTGGATTTAATTATCAGTGAAATAAGCATGTTTGAGTGCATCTTTGCCCTGAGGCTGCAAGGTTCCAGCTGCAATAACTTCTCCAAATTTCGCATCATGGAATTTCATTGCTAAACTTGCTTGAAAGCATGCTATTTGGACTTTGGATGCATAATCTTTCGATGTTTTTTTTTTTTATTGCTAGATTTGCTTGAAAGCATTCTGTTTGGACTTTGGATGCGTAATCCTTCCAGGTTTTGTATCTGGTAGCTACTTCTTAGAAGTGTTTGATACACTGAGGTATTACTGGCTCCATTTTATTGACCGTGGAGGCGAATTTTCAGATGCAACTTTTTTTTTTTTTTTTTCCTCACTAGACTGTTTTGGATAAGCATAAATGGGGAAATGTGGCATTGAGTCCATGGGCACTAGTCCTTACAATGCAAACTAAACCCATCTCATCTGGTGCTGAGAGTCTCTGCTTCTATATTGTTGATTAGAGAACCAACAAACACTGATGTCTGGTGAGAGGCAAGACTTTCTAAACTACAATTCTGTACACGATGTTTAATAAGTTTGGCGCTTGCAGCTCATATTGGATTCAGGACAGATCTTGACAAATACCAAACGTCAGTTCCACTGGCTTCTACTTGATGTTCTCTTTTGGTGCATGTCTGCATCATTCTTTTGGTGTCCCATAGGATAGGAAAGTAGGAATTGTATCATCCATCAGCAACCTTGCTGCATAGATAGTGATTTGTTCACCCAAAAAAGGCCGTTAGTTGCGTATATCAGCTAGTTTTGGTAATTTGTTGATAAAGGCATAAAAGATCCTTGTTCAAGTTTCTTCCTTCAATGTTCCTATTTTGTCTGTCATTTAACTTGTTACCTTGGAGCATGAATGAAAGGCTTGACCATTGAGCCATTCGAATGCAATAACAAATTCGACTGATCAAAGTGGCAGCAACCTGTTTCTAAAGTAAAAACTAAACATAATGCTAACAGATGGGGGAGTTTCATCTAGTGGATGCTTTTTTTTTATTTGTCCATAGGTACTGTTAAGAAGATAGACAATGTTTTCACATATGCTTGGTTTAAGTCTACAATGAATGGAAGTTGATTTCATGCACCTGGGTACACTTTAGCTTTGGTGCACTGTGGTGCGAATACTCATTTTTAAATATTTTTTTGAAATTTTTTTTTACACAATTGTTAATTTAAGTGTATTTAATATGCGTATTAATTTTTACCATTTTTGAAGATTTTTAGGTATTTGTTTTTTATTTTTTAAAATCAATGGTATTTTAGTAATTTAAAATTACTTTAAATGCCACCGATTTTAAAAAATAAAAAACAAATATAAAAAATCTTTAAAAATGGTAAAAATTTATGCATGTATTAAATGCATTTAGATTAACAATCTTGTAAAAAAAATTTAAAAAAATATATATAAAAAAATAGGTTGAATCCACCCGTGTGCATTGAAGCTAAGTGCACTCGGATGCACGAAATCAGTTTCCGCAATGAATAAACATACTTGTTGTTTCAAACTTTCAGATGCTGAAAGGAAGTGTGGGTTCTAATATTGTACCACAGTTTCTATGCTAGGCATGCATTTACCATCCTTTCTGCTGCAGATATGAATTGTGTATGTCCATCTATTTTCATCACTAGCCTTCACTGTTCAAGCCATTTTCCTTTGTCAGTATCAGTGAACTGAGACTACTACAAGCTAAACTCATAAAACTTCCCTTTTAGCCTACTTTCTTTAGTATCTTTACTACAAGCTAAACTCATAAAACTTCCCTTTTAGCCTACTTTCTTTAGTATCTTTACTGAGGAAATTGTATAAAGTTACACTGTCAGAGTATGTTGTCTTGGGTAACATGAAAACTCTATTTTGCAGATATGAGAATGGTGACAGACTCAGCCCAGAGCATGAGAAAACAATTCTAGAAAGGTTACTTCCATATCATCCAGACTTGGAGGAAAAGGTTGGATGTGGAATAGACTTCATTACGGTACCTCTCTCTCTCTCTCCATCATCAGATTTTGCACACAGCAACAAAATCCTTGGGCCTATGAAGGCATTTGCTTTTCTTTCCAAAGTCAATCAACCATGAGATTTTGTATTCTGCAATCAACAGTCCCTATGCACTTGCTTTAACTTCCAATAAAACATCTTCTGATCAAAGAATGTTTTATTTTCATCTGAATTGTCAATTTTTGGACTCCTTCACAAAGATATGCAACTATTATAAAAATTAAAAGGTCACTCATCTTAACTCATGTGTGTGTATGTGTTTTTGAGTAGAACATCTGGATTTGTGTTGCCTTATAGATAAAACTAGAGAATTAGTAAACTTGAAATTAAACAAGTGGAAAGATGTTCTAGAATCTAATGGTTTTCAAATTAGTTAAACAAAAATTGATTATATAAAATGCAATTTTAATAATAATGAATACATAATAAGGAACCAATTAAGATTTAGACCAAGTAACAACAAGAGTTGATCACTTTTAGTATCTAGGATCGGTAGTTTAAGAAGGTGAAGAAATTGGAAAAGATATTATGAATAAAATCTAAGCAAAATGAAAGAAATTATGGAGTGCTTCAAAAATTTTATATGATCGTTGAACTCCAATTAAATTAGAAAGAAAATTTTATAAGACTCCGATTAGATTAGTTATGCTCTGTGGGGCAAAGTGTTGACAGTTAAAAACAACATATACATAGAATGAGTATAGTAAAAATGAGAATGTTAAGGTGAGTGAGTGGTAAAAATAAGAAAAAAAATAAAATTAGGGGTGTGTTTGGTAATAAGTAAAAGTTGTCAAATTAAAACTTTTCAATTTAAAACTTTTTCACTCTCCACAACTACCCTATTTTTTAATTATTTCTTCACATTTTCCTATATAATTACCCTACTTTTCAATCATTTCTACACAACTACCAACACAACTAACCTATCTATTTCAACTTTATCCTATTTATTATTCATCATTACCCCTATTATATCACATCATTTGACAACTTTTACTCTCTACAACTTTTCATCAAAAGTTTTATTTATTCACACACCCATCCTAGAAATGAAGCACTGCTAGATAATATAAGAGTGAAGCCAATAAATAATAAAATGAGGAAAAGTAAAGTAAGGTAGTTTAGGAGTGTTAAATGGAGGCTTGAAATGACACCAATTAGGACAATTGAGTTTATTCAAATAGAAAACAGTAAAAGAATAAGAGGAAGACTTCAAAAAAAATGCACAGAATTAATTAAATGATATACGAAAAAGTTAGAGATTACTGGAAACATAGTTTACGATCATCAAGAATAAGGCAATAGTATCCGTTTAGCTGATCCCACATAGGTGGGAAACAACTTACGATGATGATGATAAAACATAGTTTACAATCATCAAGAATAAGGCAATAGTATCCTTTTAGCTCATCTCACATAGGTGGGAAACAGCTTATGAAGAAGAAGAAGAAGAAGGTGGTTTTTATATTGCAGGTGCTATACATAAAAGGTTTGTGCTTTGGTTACTTATTTAGGAAGTAGAAATTGAAACCTTGGCTAATTTGTTGCAAGTACCTGAGTTGAAGTATCAGATGCTGTCAAAACCTTTTTTTCTTGCAAGTATTGTATGCTAAATGTCACAATGGCTTGTTGTTTGCTACTATTGGAGTCGAGATATTGGGCATTGGGCCACACCACTAGTCTCTGAAGTTTTTGTGGGGCTATAGGATGCAATTTTGGTTGGTATATTAGGGAGATGATCTGGGAGGTAGGCCAATCTACAATTTTCTTTTTCTTTTATTTTCTTTTGTTGAAAATTTGATAATAAGGGCATGTATGTGTACACGTGTGCATGTACGTGTCCATATGCATGTATTCATACGTGTAAGCTGAAATCCTTTAAGTTACTTAATTCTCTCTCTGCTCGAACATTCTTGTAAGGTGGGATTGTCTTGTTGGTGACTAGGTTAGAGCAGATCTAGAACCTTTATGGTGCCTAAATGAAAACATAGTTTATGATCATCAAGAATGAGGCAATATTGTACATATGTTGGGTGTTGGGCCACGCCGCTAGATTTTAAAGTTTTTGTGGGGCTATAGGATGCGATTTTGGTTGGTATTAGGGAGATGATCTAGGAGGTAGGCCATTCTACAATTATTCTTTTCTTTTCTTTTGTTGAAAATTAGATAATAAGGGCATGTTATGTGCACACATGTGCACTTGTACGTGCTCATATGCATGTGTACATGTGTTTAAGCTGAAATCCCTTTAAGTTGCTTGGTTCTCTCTCTGCTCTAACATTCTTGTAAGGTGGGATTGTCTTGTTGGTGACTAGGCTAGAGCAGAATCTAGAACCCTTATGGTGCCTACATGGATGGCCGTTATGACCATCGGGATGTTGATTCCAACAAACTACTGACGAAGATTCCTACTAATGAGGTTTACCTTCCTTAACTTTCCCTTCGATTTTAGAAGGTCCTAAGATGATTTAACCAGTTACCAACAAAATCAAGATTGTTCAATAATCAATCTGTATTGGAATTAAACCTTAACATGTCTTGTACAGTTAACGATTATTTGTTACTCTGGTTTCTTCACAATGTTGGCGTAAGAATTCTTAAGGGACCTTCCCATATCATTTTGTTGCTGTCCATTCCACGTCCCACATATCATTTTGTCACCATTTTTATGCTATTTGCTTTATAAGGATTACTCCAATGGACATTTCGGACCACCAGCTGCTTGAGGAAAGCTTCAATCTCATGACATATGAACCTAAATTCCTCCAAAATATCTTCTTGTCTCTTTGTTAGTTTTGTCGATAAAATTTCAATGATTCACTCTGCAGCTTTTGCGTTTAATTTTGCACTCCAAAAGAAGCATATGTACTGAATACTGACGGAGATTGAGTTCAATTTTTACTGGACAGGTTGGATATCACCCGCAGTTTGAAAAATCTCGTTGCTTGTTCATAGTCCGAAAGGATGGAGTGGCAATTGATTTCTCATATTGGAAATGTATAAAAGGTTTGATCAGGAAGAAGTATCCTCTTTACGCAGATAATTTCATTTTCAGACATTTCCGGGAACGCAGGAATAGCCAAGGAAAGGAAACCACGAAAAATTGATGCACCCTTCCAGCAGCAATTGTAAAATTATTATATTTTTGTTTCAAATATTTATGTTGAATACAAGTGGTGGTGGGGGCGATCATATTGCAGCCTACTGGTTCAAGACAAATGCTTCTATTACATCTTCAAATTCATCGGCCATTGAATTCAAGCCAATTTCACGTGTCTCCACTCTCAAGTCGTACCTGATTAACGATCGGGAAGCAAAGCTACTCGTTTTTTAAATACGTACAAACCCAGGACGAAGATGTATGGTGGTTTGCTGAAAAGCCTTCTGCTGGGGTGTTGCTTGTGATAATTTGAAGGGGCATTGACATCTACGCGCACAAAAAACTAAATTATTTTCGTGCGTATCGAGGATTTTAGACTTTTTCATGCCAATATTCTTTTTTTTTTTTTTTTTTCATTGAACAGGCCAATATTCTTTAATCAAATTTTATTCGGACCAATGTGGACCGTTGCGGTTAGATTTTCACTATAAATTTACAAAAATGTCCCCCAACACGGTAGTCTTACCAATTTGGGGGTATTTTTGCACGTTTGCAATCTAACTTGTAAATCTATCATTTAAAAAATTGTAAATCTAACATTAACTATCAGTAAATTGATTTGAAAAAGTGTAGATAAGGATGAAAGACTTATGAAAAAATTAGCTGATATATATATATATATATATATATATATACACACGCACAGAAATATTTAGGTGCAGCGACGCTCAAATGGGCCCCACATGATTATCAAATTATAATTTACTTCATCAATTGTATTTAGAATAATGTATTCTATTACCGTATCAATTTTTATTCTAATCATATATGTATATGGGCCCCATTTAAAAATAATACAAATTTAACGTAATAAAATAGTTTGATGTAAATAACAATTTTAAAGTGGTTTTTTAACATATAAACCATTACAACTGCATCAGAACAACGGTACATTTAATAAAAAATAAGCCTCAAACATATTAGAATGCAATGAAACTTTATACAATCATTTATCCATATATAAATTTTATAGCAAATGGTTTACATGTTAAAAAAATTATTTTAAAGTTGTTATTTATATTAAACTATTTTGTTACATTGAATTTATACTATTTTCAGATGGGGCCTATATACATATTTGATTGGGATGAAAATTGGTATGGTAATAAAATATATTATTCTAAATATAATGGGTGGAGTAGATTATGATTTGATGATCATGTGGGCCCATTTCAGTGATGCTGCACCGGAAATTCCTTGTGGGTATACTATGGGTGTGGATGTTGATGTCCCTAGTTTTAATGTTCACGCGTACAGCGTACTGAAGCAGAGCCGTCGCTAGAGCAAATGAGCAATGAAATAACTGAAATTCGGCGCAGAGCTTGAACCAGAGAGATGGGCCCATTGGACTGAGGCCCGCCTATTGGCTCACCAATTTAGGCAAGGAGGAAGAAAGACCGAGGGAGGGAGTTCGTGACCCATGTCGTGTCCGAGAGAGAAAAATATCCCTCTCCCAGGTATCAGCGAGAAAATAAAATCACAGAAGATCGAAGAAAGCGCAGGTCGGGGGGCTGGTATTATTTAATAAGCGGAAGCTGTTTTGGAAGAAAAAAAAGGAGAGGGAAATCGGAGAGAGGAAGGAATTCTAATCCCATAGAAATCGGGTCAGGGTTAGGGCAAGGTTGAGCTGATCATTCATCCATTGTAGGAAGAGGAAAGGGGGAAAAAAAATGTGGCACGAGGCGAGGAGGTCGGAGAGAAAAGTCCATGATATGATGGACGCCGCTCGGCGGCGGGCGCAGAGGCGTGCCATATTCCTGGCCAAGAGGCGCGGCGATCCCCAGCAGTCGCTTCAGGTCATCGGATCTCGTTCCCGAACGTATCGTGATGACGGCCTCTACCAGGCCACACAAGATCAGCAGGGCCTGTAAATCTCTCTCTCATGTCATTGTTCTTGTAATTGGGTTTTGTGCTCTCTGTTTGGATTTTCTTTTTTAATTTTTGAAAAAAGAGACTTTCTCTAAGGAGCTGAGTAACCTCTGAAAGTTTTTGGTCCTTTATGGCAGAATACCCTGGAACGGAAAACAGAATATACTGATTGACAGGTGAATTGCTTGATTGATTTCTATAAACTGTTTGCCTCAAATGCTGTTTCTTTAATGTGGCGAGCCTTGCTTCCTGAGCAGATTTGATGGACGTGCGCTTCTTGATTTCATTCGTGATTCTGATTCGCGGACCTTTCGGGCCCAACGCAAAACGGAAGAAGAAGAAGAACTAGAAGAGTTTGTTAATTTTGAGCGTTATCGGGATTTAATTAAGCTTCGCCGTAGAGGATGTCGGTACTTGTTGTTTTCTTGTCTGATATTGACATGCTTGTGTGCAGATAGTTTTGTTCTTCTTCGCAATCCTCCAAAACATATTTTTACCTTTTAGTCAGGCTAACAATTGAATGCTAAGCTTGGTGCTTTTTTTCTTTTGGATGATGTGGTCCATGTAGATTATTCTTGTTTCTTCATTTTGGAATTGATGTTCTGCTACCGTTTTACTTCATCTTTCATTAATTTTACCATTGTAACAATGTTTATTAAACAGTTACTGATGAAGAGGGCTTGAAGCATGTAAATGAAGAAATGGAGGCGAAGATCATTGCACCCTTTGTGTCTGACAGGTTTAGCTTTTCCCTTTTGGATCATTGTGCTTTGGCATATAAATCACATATCTATGCGGTTATATATCTCACTCACTTGTTGTTGGGTTCCCTAAATTTGCTGCTTGGATTATCTATAATAGATGAATATTCCCTGGTTTGATTAAGTTCCCTACTGGTTAGCTAATCTTCTTTGGAATTTGTTGCACTATGTGGTCAATATCCTTATTAGCTTTCTCCCAAGAAAGTTACATCTCAGTGTTTACACTGGTTTATTTTTATTTGTTTGATTTCTGTTTTAGTTGCATCACCACGGCACTGCTGTCATTTTTATCTATATTTTCCCTGTCTTTGTATCACTTTTTTAACACTTTCTAGATTTTAATTTTTCCTCCTGTTTCCACTTATTTTTTAAAAATCCCAAACATGCCTTTAGGTCTCTTTTGAGTAATTCTTCAGAGGGGACGCTCCTGGAGCTATCTAGTTTAATTTGTATTATTTCCATGATATTTTTTCTAATGCAGCATCCTCCACCTTTCTAATCAATGTTGTTGTGATGTTCATTTTACATCTACATCTTTAGCTGGTTGTCTTCATACTTGAAATTTTCTCTGAAGAATTTGGTTTGTTTAGTATTTTCTTGGAAGTTTCTTAATTTTAGTTCTACTGATTTAGGCCCATTGCACCTCAACCTTCAGCAAGCAAGGGTGCATACTCACAGGTGGGTTTTTCTTATGGAGGCGATGGAAAGGACGACTCCCATATTTTGGTGTCGGATGATGACGATGATGGTGATGAAGAAGAAGAAGAAGATGAAAAGGACATTAGCAGTGATGATAGCAATGATGAAGGAATGGAAACAATTGCTAAAGAATTTGGTGTGAAGAGGTACAACTGGCTTCTTTATATGGATAAGAAAGCCAAAGAGGAGGAGAAACGACAGAAAGAAGTGGTAAAAGGGGATCCTGCAATTGTAAGATTGCCATAGTCAACTGATACATTGTTCATTTTATCTAATGAATCATATCTGCCTGATGATCATGTCATTGGAAATCTAAATTTTACAGAGAAAACTGAGTCGCAAGGAGAGAAGGAAGGCTTCTCAGATTGAAAGGGAAAGAGAGAGGGAAGCAGCCCGTGTAAGCGGAAGCCGAGTTCTTCATCACGATCCATATAGGCAAGGAACTCCTACCCGATCTGTCTTATGCTTGAAAACCTAACCATTAAGCCTCAGTCATACTCATGATTCCAATGAATTATATGTTCTACAGGGAGCCTCGACGAAGCCCTACTTATGAAGCTTATTCCCGATCCAGAATGTAAGCAGGATGCATATTTGTAATCTGCTGGGATTTCTTCTATGCCAGTCACATTTTATTTTCATGAATGATCCTTAGATGTGTATTCTTCTTTGGACAGATCAAGATCCAGATCACGGTCCCACTCACCATCATACTCAAGGCGATATGACCGTGCTTCACATGCTGATAATGGGCATCGGATTAAACCAAAGGCAGGAAAAATAGAGTACATCACTGAGTATGGGGGTTCTGGAGGCTTGGATGATCAGAAGCTAGAAGGAATCTCTCCACCATCATCTCCATTCCATCCTGATACATCAAACCGGTCGGAGCACTCGACCTTTAGTTCTTGCAAAGCTAGATTGGACAATGTTTTCTCTGCTGCAGCTTGTTTTGGTGCTCATTCTACCTGGGGGACAAATTGTTATTAGGGGATAGGACTCAGGCCTAGGGTTGAGATCATGGTTTCAGGGAAAAATATTGAGAGCTTATTACAGCAGTTTTAATGGGGCACCAGTAGATGGATGCTTTTCAAAGCACGTCTGAAGATTTTCTTTCTTGCGAAATAGACATGTCTAATCAGTTCCAAAAGTGCTGAGCTTGCAACACATTGAATCATTGCAATGGAGCAATCTAATGCTTTTGCATGCATGCAGGCCATCAGGTGATCATATACTTGAGGCACTTCATGTTGACCCAGCATCAGCTGTCTCTCTTGATAAGGAGAAGAATCGTAAAGTTTTGAAACCATTAGTCAGGTATTACTCTTGATGCGTGGGTTGTTATTTGTACCCCTCCAGTGTCGTCCTAATTTTTTTCTTATCAGAAAGGAACTGTGTTTATTTATTAAATTGCCTGAGTTTATTCAGTAGACATTGTGTTTGGTTTCATTTGCAAAGTTACTAGTTCCATAATCCTCTGATGGCTTCCAGCCTGCCATTACCATTTTCTAACTTATTTTATCAATGTTAACATTTAAACTTTAGCACCTCATCAGCAATTGCGAAGCTTAGCAAGCCAACTGCTGCTGGAGGGGCCATAAAACCTCAGCAGGGTGAGAAGAAGGAGACACCTCAGGAACGCCTCAAACGCATAATGAGCAAACAACTGAACAAGCAAAGTATGATGCATACAATGTTCGAATTTCTTGTAGATAGACTAATGATGTTGGTGTTTTATCCAGCTCAAAAGTCCACAGTTGGAGTTTATCTTGGTGGTCCATCTTATTCTCATGTGCTGTTTGAATGATCTGACATGTATGGACTTTGATGGCTTCTGCAGTTAAAAAGGACACAGCTGCCGAGATGGCTAAAAAACGAGAACAGGAACGGCAAAGGATGGAAAAGCTTGCAGAAACTAGCAGGATGAGTCGATACAGACATCGAGGTAGCCGTAGTAGAAGCCACAGCCGTACTCCACCTAGGTGAGATCAAGCATGGAGTGATTCTTGGATTTTTTTTTTTTTTCAACACTTCTACTCTTGCAAAAGTCCCTATGAATGGCAAAAGATTGTTTCTGACGAAAATTTGAAATGCCATCGCATATATGATCTCTGTTTGATCCAAAATACTGACTGTTTGTGGCAGCCTCAAAATTGCAAGAAGTAACCGTTGCTTTAGCCTAGTGGGTATCACGTCTTGTCATGAGTTCCTGAGGTTCAGGGTTCAAAACCCCAGACAGCTAGGTCCATGGCCATAGACCCTGTGACACCATCAAAAAATAAAATAAAAATAATGATGATTATGATAATAATATTATATCTTAGTTTACTTGACTGCTATTGCACCTGATTTTTTTTTTTAATGCAAATGGTCAGCCTGGGGTTAGGAAGTCAGGTTGATGCTTTTTTGACCTGCATGTATTTGTCAGCTCTCTTTTGACTTAGAATACTTGCTCAAAGAGGAGACCTTAGCATTCCATGGTAACATTGTACTTCTGCAGAAGGCACCGGCATAGCAGAAGCCAAAGCAGAAGCCAGAGCCCTCGAAGATACTATTCTCGCTCGAGGTCAAGCAGAAGCCGGAGCAGAAGCCCTATGAGATACCGCTCCCATTCCTACTCTCGCTCCCAATCACCCAGATGAATGGCTTGCTTTGGAATGTTATAGCGGGGATGTCATTTTCCTTTTGCAGTCCACGGAGATGGTACTGACGTATGAGCATTGAGCAGGCTTAGAGGCTGCTCAAGATATTTCTTGGTAGCAGGTTTTGACTGTCTATAATGTTTCCGTGATGGAAAGGTCTGCTTATTTTTCTTTCATATGATATAGCAACAGAGGTGGTTGTCTAATGTATGTTTAATTATGTTTGAGAGTCGCATCTTTGCGTTGCCCTTGTTCTTGTGATTTGTTTTAGAAGAACCTGTTAATTACGCGTTCGTTCCAGCCACTTCACTTTTATCCACATCATGAATGCTTGAATGCTTGGGAGTCCTGGAGAAATCACATTCTAAAATTGATCGCAGCCGCTCACCATTTTTATCCACATGAATGCTTGGGAGTCTTGGATAAATGATTGCAGCCGCTTACCACGTTTATCCACATAAATAGTTGGGAGTACTCCCTAAAATTTTCCATTCTAAACATGGGCCAACTGGTATGTCGAATTTCTGAAAGCCCTTCGATTTGGGGTTGCATTTCGTGATCAACTTCTGTTGTAGACAAATAGTATTAGCGCTTTCATAGAAAGTGGGATTTTGGCCTTTTCATAGTAAGCGTTTTTTTTTTTTTGAAAAAAAAAAAAATTACAATAAGCGATTTTTAGTCTTAGCGCATATTTGTTTACAACGAATCTAGCCAACTAGGAAGTGCTCACATAGTCATGACATTGGGCTGCTGAGCAGTCGATGCAGGTTTGAACGGGGGACACCGTCCCCTACATATTTGATGGGGTCCAACGTAATTGATGAAGCTTTTGTCTCCAAGTTTGTTAGATAAGGAATATGTTCTCTCCTACTTAAAAAATTTGTAAGAATATCTCATGTCTTAAATGTAACAGAAGTTGAGATGGACATAAATATATACAAATCAAAAAAAAAAAAAAAATCAATTTAAAACTTTTCAATCTCTACAATTATTATATTTTTAAAATATTTTTCACATCTTCTTATATAATTGTCATATTTTCAATCATTTTTACGCAATTATTCATACAACTAATCTATTTATCTTAACTTTATTCTCTTGATTACTTATTGTTACCCCTGCCATGTCATGTTATTTTCTAATTGTTTAAATAATTTTACATTAAAATTTTTTTATCCAAAAGTTTTATTACTACCAAAATACACCCTTGATTTTCTCTTAGAACTAGGGAAAAAAGCGCTCAAACATAGGAAAAAAGTACTTGTTATCGCACCACCCGCTCAAACACTATACTGAATTTATCCTCAGAAAAGGGAGCCGAATTGGACTTCTTTGGAAATAATCTGAGATTTTTTATTTTCTGATGTGAATGGAGACAATTACTTCAGCTTATACTCCAAACTGAACCCTTACTCATGCACAAACAAATGTCAGACCACTCGGCTGTCTTGAGCGACGAAAATAATCTAAGTTAGCGAGCGTATAAATCATGCCATGTCGGGTCTGCCATTTTCTGGCCATTGTGGATCAAATCAATCATTTAGAATGTAAGGCAGCTGAAAAAAAATACATACATATAGTAAGAGTGGTACAGCGTGTGGTGATGTTCAATTTTCTTTACCTGGATATGCACAATGATATAACTGTTCACTGGCAGCTGCAAGCCTTACTGTGCAGTCCATCAATAACTTTCAGGTTCGTTTACTAGCTTCCTCTTATGGTTTTCATTCTCAGCCTCGACTCTGGTCTCCTGAGGATCCTTTAGCAACTTCACCTGGAACAAGGCCTGTGTAGTTCATAAAGAAACTAATTAAGGACGACTGCGTTTAACACACACAAATTGCACAGGAAGGCAGTGTCTACGTATATTGGAAGACGGATCAGGTCTTAATTGGTCCCCCCATGTTTGCTGAATGCATATTTCATTCTGAATTCAACACTCCATGGAGAAGTAACACAGAAAGCCTGATTAACAGCTATCAACAAAGTGCATTGCTAGGAATTTGGCTGCCTGCTTGCTGAAATTCCAGAACACCCTCTAATCATGTTGCTGGATGTAGAAATGGTATTTGAACTAATTTCTACAAGTCTCCGTAAAGATATCTGCAAAGGCCATATATTAACAGCACAGGGTATCATGGAAGTGTTTGGCAGATTAGATGATTATTCTTAAGTTCCAATGTTTTGACAGATTCAAATGGAAATTTTGTCTATGATTCATGCACATGATGAAGAGGGTTGTTTTGAATAACCTTATTGGAACCAAATTGAATGAGGTCAGAGGGATGGAACCGGATGGGAATATTTGGAGGTATTCGATGCCACCTTCCTTCATTGCTGCAAAAGAAAAGTATAGTTTTGCCCATTTTCAATCTTATAGGAGAAATCAAAAATTATGTTTTACCGTGACTTACTTGCTAATCCAGGTGCCATGTTGGCTGCATAGATCAGTCAAGAAGAATGTATTTTCTTTGCAGTGGATACGTGCATGCAACCTAGATACCTGAGTTAAGGTTACTTGAGTCACCTGCTTTTGTTGCCAAGGGAACAAAGCCACCAACTACTGGTCTGTTGGACATGCTTACCTGTGGAAGACGTACAGCTATAGATTTTCCATGGAAGTCTGCATTTGAAATTGTCCTGGCATGCAATGCATTCACAGTAACTTGAAAATTTTTTTATACAAGGAAAACGTAAAAAGAGTTCACCATAGAGAGTACCCTATTGTGCAAGTTTCGTTCTCATCTTTGCTTAAGTGAACAGGCAGTAACATGTTACTGGTTTCCTTTGTTATCGGAAATAAATACCACCTATAAGTCAAAAGTCATATTAGCACGTCTTAAGGAAAAGAAGAGTAAGGAATAGCAAACCATAAAATTATCAACCCAGCTCGCATTTAGTTAAACGAGATTAATGCCTTGGATGTATCTTACTCTGCATTTAGAGCACGCTCCATGGCATCATCATCTTTGAACCATTTTTGCAATTGATCATTTGCCTACAACAGTCATTGTATTCGATACGAATTTCAGGGATTGCCTCAACTTTTAGAAAGCAGTACACTGCAAAAAGATTAACCAATTCTTTAGGTTTTCACCTAAATATTGACTTACTTTATCAGACAGTCGGCAGTGTGGTGGTCTCCCTTCAAGATTTGAGCTGCACATGCAACATAGGATAATGTAAATAGATTAGATCAGAAAATTCTATATTGCAATATAGATAACTCTGAACAGAATAATGCAATAGCTTTGATGGACAAAATCCCCTCACCTGTTACCACCTAAGACCCAGTTGAACATTATAGGCGTTGCAACTTTGACAAATGGTCTTAGAACCTCTCTTCCCCAGTGCGGAATTCGGAACTTGGTCAAAAACTGAGAAAATGCCATGACCAACTATATGAGAAAAAAACAAAAATAAAGTGAAATATGAGTCACCCTAATAATGTAGCTAATTTGGTATGGCTGGGAGAGAAGTTGAAAAAATGATGGGTTAGTTCAATGTGTTCATACTGAGAGTGGTCCAAGCCCAACACCTAAATAGGGCTTGTATCTGGAAGCCATTGTTGCAGCCATCCTCGCAAGTCCATGTACAATGGCGACGCGTAGTCTTCTCTCCCTCTCATAACTGACTAAGAAAATAAGGTTCCATACTAGTTATGAACAATTTTACCTCAAGTCTTCACCAGTCCAATAAAAAGCTCATAAATGTATATACTTAGAAATTGTTGAAATGCCGTCTTAACCAGTTGCTTCCTGAAAATGAAATTTTGTGAAGGGAAAGACATTACCACTTTATAGAAGCCACGACATCAATAGGCATCCCAGAATCAACACTCTGTCTCAAAGCTTTCTCCAGCTCTACAGCAAGTAGATACCCATCCTAAAGAGATATAATTAAATAAGATGTGAAAAGTCAGTCTTCCGGGCCAGGATTAAGGCCTTGGCTTTTGTGTTATGATTTTCAGGCCAAAAATTTATTTATATTACAAAGGGATGCCATGGAAGAACCATGTAAGTATACCTCAATGGCCATGCAGCCGCCTTGACCCAAATTTGGCTGCATAGCATGAGCAGAATCCCCAAGCAAAGTTACACGGCCTCTTCCCCAGTTAAAAATAGGGGCTCTATCATATATGTCACGACGAATAACAGCCTTCTCATCTGTTTCAACAATCAAGTCAATAACCTTATCACACCAGCCTTCAAAAATCTGAAGCAATCTTTCCTTTTTACCTGCAAAATAACCCAAAGGAATAATGAATTTCTTAACAATGCTGGACCAATATTTGATCGGCAGTTATGTTCCTTTCAAACCAATGCATTTTGAAATCAAGAGACTGGGGAGTTGGGGGGGTGGGGGCGTATTCCTAAAGATGGAACCTTGAGGAGAAATCCTTGGGTACTAATAACCAAAGATAAGATAAACTTCTGATGGGATGAAAGGATGAATTGCAATTCGTTCATTAAATCAAAGGAAAAAATTAATACACAAGTCTATGGAAGAAAAAAATTTCAACTTGGTACTGAGTATGGTTACCATTTGGGATATCAAATCCACCAGGTGGTTCCTTGTGAAATGCATACCACTGCATCTTCCCAGCTCCAACGTCTGAGGAAACAAAGTATTGCTTGTGACCCAAAAAAACCCGGTACCTTCAAAAAAGAAACAATCAAAATAACTACTGTAGATACTGCAGTGGCTAAGATAGTTCAACATGAGAAAAGAACAGCATGACATCAAACTCACTTGGAAAAAGATTCAAATGGCTCTTAAGCAAACTTGAAGATGGTGAACTTTCCAAGTTCCAAAAACATACCCGACAGTTTCAACATCAGCTGGTACAAAATCTGCAATACCAGTGTAGCAGGTGTATCCAGAGTAGGATGCCTCTTTTGGCCCAAACAATCTTCTCCGCACCTATTAGCAATGGCATTGTCATTGTTATGTTTCCTTAGCAATATAGTTGGACAGATCCCACAAACTTCTAAAAATACAAAACTACCTTTGACCATATACCATCAGCACCAACTAAGAGATCACCTTCATGCCGCTGTCCATTCTCAAGAATGACAGTAACCTGACCCATAAAATGAAAATAACACCATATCATCGAGTTGGCAAATCTATATTTCCTGAACATTCACAAAACACCTTCCCTATCGGACAATAAACTTCCCAGATGTAAGCTGCGACACAAAATGGGAAATGATTGACAACCATTTGCTCTTTATCATCTCATCAATCCAGTCTCATAATCATGACAGGTGCAGATCTCAGATCTGCATCTTCCCTGTTTACAGATAATCAAAATCACTACACATTCTAAGTAAGAACAAGTTGCAGTTCTCAGATTACATTGTTTCCATCATCTTCAAAATCCACAACATTGCTATGGCTCATGACAATATCTTCCCCAACTGCTTGAAACAATATCTCTTGCAATAACATTCGGCTAATAACTCTTGTGACCGGCAACCCCCTTTCTACTGCAGGAGTGAATGTATCAAACTTGACATACCTGGAGGCCAATAATAAATTAATTTAAAACAACATCTCTGCATAGCTAAGAGCAGTCAACTCCGTAATAGTTAAACAGATTGCACTACTAATATTAATCCAATGTACTTTCCTTTCTAGATGGTAATATTTGTTGCTTTTGCAGCTGGAGGTCACAGGAAAATATTTATTTGTAGCAAAGCAATGTGTGAGAGCTCTTTGCATTGGGTCGTCCCTTATTTAGTTTTTCAATGCGGGTTTTGGATCTTATGTTTCTTAGGAGATGTCAAACAACAACATCAAACCAAAGCTGAGAGAGCTAGCTTGTATTTTCTTTTTCTTTGTAGCTTGTGGATCTTATGTTGTTCGTGAGGGGTGAAACAACAGCATCAAACCAGCTAAGAAGGTACGTGCCCCTTCTGTTTGTGAATGTTTTAAAGCGGCTTTTTCCAAAAGTTTCGGTCATCTCGGTGCATTTCCCTCATAGTTCAAGCTCGAGATGAAGCCAAAACAGCCCAATCAACTAGATCACCATATGAAATATGCCTTGGCACACTGATTTTTTGGGCGGCGTGACATGCTACTTGCATTAAAAGACTTGCTATAAAAGGAAAAGAGCAGATGAAATAATACAGAACATTATAAAGAAACACCAAGATGATGGGAGAAAACAATCGCCAAGAAGAAAACCCAGAAGAGACAAACACCCACCAAGAACCGGAAATCCCATCAACAAGCCCATTAATACGGTTGCCCGTGATGCAGGCAGCCTCAATGATCTGGTCAGCTACTGCCATGTCAATAGCTTCCAATGCGGCCAGCGCGTTGCTCTGGAGCTGAATTGGGCCTCTGTACTGGCCTTCCCCTCTGATCGCACTCACATCCCGTTCGAACACCACCACATCAAACCCCTTCCTCTTCGCGGCGAGAGCAAAAACCAGCCCACCAATCCCACCACCGGCTACCAGTATGCGGAGCTTCCTCTGTGGCTCTTCTCCATCAACTACGGAGACCAGCTTAGCGGCGGCCAGCAGCACTCTTTTCGACCTCATTCCTGCAGCGAATGAATGCTTGTTGACGAGAGCGATTTGCGGGCATGTTCTGCGAAATTGAAAAGATGGGCGAAATTCGAAGGTTGAGGTTGGAGGAAGTTTGGCGCCGCAATCGAGCCCCGGTACTGCCAGTGCCATAATCAAAACAGTGAGACTGAACTTGGTACTTGGATCTACTTCTTCCCTCGTCTTTTAATAAATAAATGATTTATTAATTCTACGAAGAAAAGCCGCACAAACGTGTGCACATGCATTGGAAAGGAGCATGAAAATCGCAGCTCATGTACTACGTGAGGTGACAGGTGGAAGCACCTGCTGTCCGGACAGGAGCACCGCCCACAAGATTGGATCTGGAGTGGCTCCGGCTCGGCGAGATTTCCACCAAAAATTACTAGATCGATTGAGTCGTCTGCTGTATCAACGGTCAGAGATTTTCCCAATTTCGGCGCTGTGAATGGTGAATCATAATCCAATGCGAGTGGGCCACAATCGGACGATTGATTCAGAATTCAGAACAGATCCATTTGGCTTGGAAATGGCATTTGAAGGATGCGAGTGAGAGAGCTTCGAACGCACGTCGTAAGTGGTCCTGTCACGTCATCTTACAATTTTTTAAGATCATATTCTGGCCCACACCCGCTCCACTCAAGCACATGGTGCGGTTGGTAAGATGATGGCATGAGCTATCGAGAGATATGACCAAAATGGTGCGTACTGGGCTAGCCGATAAGCGACTTTGGATCTTGATGAATTTCATACCCACAACTTCGTTTCATATCCGGCCTAGATAATCAGCCCAACAAACAATGGAGCGCATGCCCACGGGCACTTGGAAGCTATTGCCTTGTCCAACGTGGATTTTGCACGATTGAAAAAGTCATTGAGATATACAATTAGGTAGTCGGCCTTGGCCTGTAAGTCAAGCCGCCCACGGCTATTTTACTTTACACTTCGTAGCTCCGCTACCAACAACCACCTTGGCAGGCCAGACAGTAACGCAGGAACATGACAAATGCGTCATTCTCCCCATCCCATCCTGCTTTCAAGCCGACCCAATGAACCCTCGAATCAACGGGTTTGGCCTTCTTGTTGTTGGCCAAGCTCCACCTCGACCTTCATCCATGTTCTATGATAGATTATTAACTGTTGTAAATTAAGATATAATAACACAAACACGCAGTAACATGCCGAGAATCGAATCTTATAAGGGCAATACGTTGATACCCAAAATAAAAATAAAAAAAGTAAGAAAAAAGGAAACGAAGAACCGATTCTATGCCGCCTAAATGGCCCACCACAGCAGCCGTGGAAGTTCGTTGGTCAGGCAGAGAGGTCCTCAACGACAACCCACTACATTTCCTTGCATGGCTTGGAAAACCAAAACATCAACGGCTGAGATCAGCTCAGGGACACTGACTGATGATCTGCGGGCCCATCACTTTCTTTTCATTTACAGCCGTCCACGCGTCCTCGGTCGCAACCCACAACTTTCGGCACCAGCTTCGCTCTCGCTCTGCTCTTCTGCCACTCAAAAGTTGGGGGGACGAGGCACGGGATAAGCACTCTTCGCTTTTACACGTGGCGCCCGTCGTCCTTATCTGGAGATCGTACGGCTTACATAATCCTCCCCGAGGCGCACAACAACGACCGGTGCATGAGGCCGATGCACGTCTGTCGGAGGGCAATTTTCACCCTCGCGCATGTGCTCCACTTTCTTTCCACCGCGTGGAAGTGTTTCCATGCCCTCCACAGGCACTGAATATTGGTAATGATTGCATTCATACATATAGGTTTTTTTAACGTTTTAATTTTTTACATTTAATTTATTTTTCGTTTTATTTTCATCTATACCAAAATTTACCAAATTTAGTTTTTTCTATATATTCTAATAATTTAAATTTTTTTTGAAAAATATTATAATATATAAAATAAAAAATTATATTAAATTTACAAACGAAATCACGTGGTGCCAATGCCACATAAAAATAAAAAAATTTAAAAAGATTTGAAATATCCGTATGCATGGAGGCTTAGTGCAAACAAAATATTTTGGAACATGCTATAATTATAAATTCAAATTTAACTGTCCAAAATCTGGAACCCTTGCGCATTTTTTTTACTAATTTAATTTTGGTTGGATGGTTGATTTGAAACATCTAATGAAACATTAGAGAACATTCCATTCAATCAACGGCTAGATAATCTCTACTAATGCGATACTATGACGGTCTGACTAATCCGATCATGCCTAATTTTCCGAGCAGATGCTTATAGAATGTTGCCCCGCGCACCCTACCTCCACATTTTCCGAATGATACGGTAAGATCAGATAGCGGAATAAGGAGCGAATCTGATGCGTTGATGGTGAAAATGCTCGGTGACTTGCCCGGCCAGTTGGGCTGGAGATCCTGCGATCTACACCGTTCATCCGACGTCTCACGCCTTGAGATTCATAATTCCAAAATAGCCACCCAGCCCCTCAACCGATGTTACGCAGTAGTAGTGAACACAATCGAATATTTAGGGGGGCCGAGAAAAAAATACTTCTGCCGCCAAGTAGTCATTGGACTGGGAAATCGACGCGCGGGGAGAAAAAAGGAGGTGGACCAAAAAGCATCACTTTCGACGATACCCAAGTTATCGGGGAAAGCGGGGATAAGCACTTGATATTTACGTATCTGTTCGAGTTTTGGATAAGTTTTAAGAAAGAGAAATATCCACCTTGCTAAATAATAATATCAACGATAATATCGACAACAATATTTTTTAATAAACGACTTCTCTTTTATGAAATGAAAGCAGGTGCAACGTGTATCCTAATCAATTTTCAAAATCTTTTAATATCTAATTCATGCATTGTGTTCGAAATTATTTGTTTAATATACATAAAAATCGATTTGATTAAAACCTTTACAATTTATAATATTAAAATTTATATTTCTAAATAACCTCATACATTTGCACTTATCATAGGTCATATAAATTCAATCAAGTTGATGTACAATTTAGATTTTAAAAATTAGAAATTCTTCACATTTGGTAAGATACAAGAGTGGGGAACAATGATAAAGTATGAGAGTATGTTTCTCCATGTAGTTATTTACTTTATCAATCATTGTATTTTTTTCATTTTTATCTTCTCATCTTAGGCCTTCATCCGTTGAGGCTAGTGGTAAGATGAATTATCGCCCGAAATATAAATTTTTCTTTTCTCAAAGTTAATTTTTATGTTACTATATAGTACATAGTATTCTTGTTTCACTAATGATCGAACATTATCATTCAGTCTGCCCATTTCATAAGTGAATATCTCGACAATATAACATAGATTTTTACTGCTATTCATCTGTGTCTATTCTACAAGCATATGTGGATCTCACCTGATGCATTTTGGCATTAGAATAAGCTAGGCCAGCACCAACACCATCACAGTGCGGAATTCCAGCATCTCGTCGGGAAATGGTTGTGCCATGTTATCTTCTAGCGCCCAAAGAATTCCTAACCCGAGTGGGAATCTCTCTATCGTTTCAAGATGCAGATTGTTCGCAAACATCTCATCATCATTGGAACATGGAGCTTAGGCTAAAAGAAAAGGAAAAAAAAAAAAAAAACTCCACTTTCTATATCTTTTTGACTCAACGTGATATTCTAACTATCTAACAATCATAATTTTTCTGCTATTGACTTCATATTTCAATTATTTTCACACCTTTTTTATATAATTATCCAATCCATTTTATCTTTTTCCAAACATTTCTCCCTCATTTTTTCGCAGTGCAAAATAGACATTAGCCTTCGTTTCAACGCCACTTTGCCTCGCATATGTAGAAAACAAATACAACACTATAATAAATTTAGTTAATTGAATGATTCTGAATACCTAATATTCGCCCATACCATTGAGATATTCACGGCATTAGCAGGCAATAGGATATCAGCTTATCAAAAAAAAAAAAGAAAAAAAAAATAATAGGACGTCAGGCATAATGCGAGCAATCCATATAGTAGCCATAGAGTAGTGACAAAGCTTTGTTATAGAGATTCCGCAAATGGAAATTAAATCATCTATTTTGTTAAAAAAAAATTAGGCCATTGTAAATGCATTTTCAAAAGTGCAGTATGCTCGTGAGACCAATGTCTTTATTTCAGAAAAAAAAAGAAGAAAAAATCATCTTTTTTTTTTGGTAAAAAATACTATGCTAGAAAGTATAAAAACTTTCGAAAATGTGGTTGCTTGCATTGTGAGACCTCGTGGACCTAAATGTACTTGCGCTTGTATCATCTCTAATTGAGATGCATGAGTAATCACCCAACCAAGACTACCATTGGCCAAATGAATTTATTAAATCACGGATTGTGAGCTTAATTTGCTGGTTTATGGATTAAAAAAAGAAACTGATCAAAAATTGAGGAAAAATAAATAAAAACAAAATACGTAGATATTAAACAGGCTCTCTAATTATAATTCATAGCTAACACATTATATTAAAGAGATTTATGGTATTTGATACGTTCAGCTCAAATTTTTTGTGCTAATGATTTTAAGGCCTAGCAATAGACTTAGAGTTCATGACCAGTTTAGCTCTGAAAAAGAATGACCAAAAGGCTTGATTAAAATTATTAGGGAAGGAGTATCACCACCTCAGAAAAAATGGAGGGCTGACCTAGATCAGGTTAGAGCAAAATTATTGGCCAATGAAGCAATTTTAAAAGAACATACACAAGCTTTTCATTTCACTTTGACAACAACAAATTCTACTATTGATAAACGAATTGGTTGTAATAGTGTTTTTCAACAAAAAAGTGTAAGTTGTAATTACAAAAGATAAATTATTTAGATTTATCATAATCACATCAATTTTTTAAAAAGTAGAAAAAAAGACAATGAGGACAAACTTTCCCTCTCTGTCTCAACTCGAGTGCTCACGTTAGTACAGGATATATATATAATACGCATAAGGTCAATGAAACAATTAAAAAAAAAATGTCACAGCCCATGCTTGCGTTTGTTACTTTCCCGAAGAAGATAGTTATATATGCGTGCCATGTGGCCTACCTCGGCATCCCTGCGAAACTACCCATTCTTTTCTTTATTTATTCGTCCACAAATCACAGTACATAAGCCGCTCACGTATGGTATTATAAAATGTACATTCACCTCAATGCTGGGATAAACCAATATAAATTACACTTATAAACGGAGGCTTTTTATTTCAATAATGTCACTTCGAAAGTAAAATTCAAAATTTTCGTATTTAATAATGCCGAAATTGCATCTTAAATTGATGGGTAACTGAGATACCAAATTTAAATTATTGGGAAGCCTTTGATACGTTTATTCAACCAGACTGATTTGGTTTTCAATCACCAAGTGACTCAGCAGTCTGTGCTTGCAGTTCTTGCATCACCTCTCACGCGATCTGAGGTCATTTCCCACATCAAGAAAATGGTGTGCATAATATCATATGCGTTGCGATCGCGCGCCACCAATAAGTTAGAGCCTAGTCCTTTTGGTCGTTTTTCTATATTTTTTATTTTTTACGGATATATGATCCCAAGCAAAATTAAATTTATATACCAATTTTTTAATTTTCGAAAATAAAAAGAGAAAGTTTCTCATGTCGAAAATAAAAAATATATACAATACTAAATCATTTTTGCTTATCCCGGGTATTCATAAAAATATAAAAAATAAAAATGGGTAGTTCGTATAAGATTGTGACCAATATCATATATGGATATCTATCTTAGAAAATTGTTCAAGTGCATTAGTAATAGTATGCAACACGAATTTCATTGCAAATGATCCCTAATAATCATAAAATCATAATTTATTCAATCTACTTTATTTATGATTATTTATTTTAGCGAAATATTAATTTTCATCTAAATTGAATATGTGTACAGGCCATGTTTGAAATTCTTACAAATTAATGCAATAAAATAGTTTAATTTTAATAAAAATTTTAAAATTATATTTTCAATCTCTAAATTATCTAAAATGTAATTTTTATATAGATGAATTATTATATAGACTAGTAATATATTTAAATGCACGTGGGCTCAGTTTACAGTGGGTAGCACTAAAATTACGGTGTAGTTAAACTGTATATCATAATTACAGTACAATCCAATTGCACTCAATCATATCTCATTATCTTATGGGGTGTTATATTGTGGGCGTGGCTGAAATTTTTTTATCTTTATTATAAATATGTGGATTTTACGTAAATTGTAATTTTAAAATTTACTTAGTATTAAAATCACCACAATGGACACAATATGGGGTGCCGTGCAAGATCTGCAGCCATTATATATACAATGATACGTAATTGCTCCACCAAACAGCTGTAAATAAACTAATCATCTCCGCCAACATAAAATTTTCCGCATTTAGATGTGACTTCAAAGTTGCTGCCTCTTTGTACCTACCGGCTACCGAATTAGAAAAAGGGTTGAAAATGATTTGAATACCATCAAAATCTTACTTGTTCCGTAATTGACATATATAACAAAAAGAAAGGCAATTGATCATGACCCCGACCTGGAAAAAGGCTTTTCCATTCTCGAGTTTATAATAGAGTGCTGCTAGCACTGTTGAGTGCCTGATCTTCCTATTTGCACAGCGATTTTTCATAATTCTTAGCAGTCGATCCATGAAATCATTCACCTGTACCCATTGAAAATACAAACCAAACAGACTTTGATTTGGATTAATGATTTGGGCTTTCGTATTGCAGAGGGAAAATTAAAGGTGGAATTGGTTTTCTTGAGCTAAATCAATGGGACCATGCAAGTCCTCCCAATGCTTGTGAAGAGTGTTATAGGTGGAGTAGCTTGGAGGGAATTAAGGATTAGGAACCACACTTTCATCAACCCCATGTATCATTTGCTTTTGGTCGTCATAAACGGTCAAAGACCTTCTAGCAACTTCAGGAAGTCTACCTTGGAAGTCATTAATGTAGTACGTAACCTGTTCTTGAAACAACCAACCACCCATTGGGTCATGGTGCATGCGTTAAAGCCGCCTATCATGGAAGGGTGTACATGTAAGACAGATTATATTACCTTGGGCGTGTTTTGTATTTAATAAAATTTTTAAAATGAGAGAAGTGATGTGATATGATAAGAATAACGATGGATAGTAAAGGAAAAAAAAAAGTTAAAATAAATAATTTCTAGATAAAAAATGCAGGAGGTAATTTTGGGGCGGGCATCGACAAAATTTTCATGACAACCAGTTATCAGTATTTTGACCTTAATTAACTGGCGGTTGAACACAAGTTGTACCTCGAATTTTATAGTGACAATAGTTTGTTTGTAGATTAATTTGCTTATGAGTTTCGGACATTGAGTTATAGACACGTAGCATTGCAAAGTACTACATTAACCGCAATTTTGGCTGTAGTAGTGGTGCCTGATACGAGAACTTAATTGTTATAACTTTTGCCTGGATGATAGCCTGTTTTAAGTTGTGTTCTACCAGCTTTCAAGGCTGCAACCTAGTTTCATGAAACTCGCGCTTATCACAACTCCATATTTAATCAGGTTTATGACAGCTCCAACTCATATCCTATTCACAGCAATTAAAACATAACTTTATTCCTAATCTTTTTAAAAAATTTAAACCCTATAAAAGTTGGGTTGGAGTTTAAATTCTTCAAGTCGACAAATTTTTGTTAAAAGAAGCAATATGAAAATATGATAATAAAAAATTATGTAAGAAAAAGTAATAATAAATGAACTAGATTTGAAAAAACAAATTAGCGTAAAATATATTTTATAAGAAAATTTAACATTTCAAAATAAGATAAAGTAAGAAAAACTAATAAATTTGAAGGCGAAAAGTATAAATATAAACATAGACATAAATAAATAATATAATTCATCTATAATAACAAACATGTTTTTAGACATAATCACAAATAATATAAGATGTATGAATGTAAATAAATATTATCTAGGTGTTATATATTTAATATATAAATATAAATAGGAAAAATTAAGCTTGAATTCTTTGGATTCAAACTTATTTGAACAATAACCTTAACTCTATTTACACATGGAGTTTAAGCTTTTACAATGCAAGTCCAAATACTGATTTTTGTTGAGTTGACACCTAGCACCTTTTTGTCGTGTTTGTACATGATTTATTATTGGCTTTCATTACCATGTTGGATCATTTTTGCTTAGATAAGATTTTTTTTAAATTCTCATCATAATTAATCATCCTTTTATGTTGTTGTTGTTGTCGTCATGGAAACTTGGTTTGTTCCATAACTTGGGTGCCAAGTTTTAATTCACAACGGGTGCAAAATTCAGCGTCGTGGAGTAGGTGGCAGTGGCACCAAGTCTCTCCAAGTGTGTGAGAGTGTCCACCGTATAGATAATGTAAAGATATTGCTAACTATGTGCTAGATTATTGTAAAAATATCTCAGAAATTAATTAAAAAAATACCAAACGAGATGATTATAAATATCCCATCAAAAAAATTTATCCTTTTACCTCCATTATGAGAAGACAATTAAATATTTTCTAACGTTTACTCTACTTTTACAATATTTCCTTGTATGTGTTAAATAGGAGCTTCAAGGCCATCTAAGTTGGTCAAGATTTTTTTTGTTAACAGAAGCTGATTTAGTTACACTTGGATCATGTATTTTTTTTACTCAAAAAACCTACTTTGCTTGAGCTATGCATACCGAGTAATATAAGAAAATTGATTCCTTTAAAATTTAAAAGATCATTTTATTGAATAGCCCAATAGATTAATTAATGAGATCCAATGTTTTATTATGTTCAGAAATACTTGTATAACTAATATATAATAATGAATTAAATTACAACTAATAATGTTAACAAACTAATTTGCTCCTTATTTTTATATATAATAATGAATTAAATTACAATTAATAATGTTAACAAACCAATTTGCTCCTTTGTTTGGAAAAATGTAATAGGAGTGGCAAAGTGGGGGTCACACTTAAATGACTAAATGACTATTACGAGCATGTGTCATATGTTATTGTTAGAAGGTCCGGAGTTTAAAGTTAGATAGATATAGTAGCTTTATTATCCCTCTCTTGGAGTACACTTCCATCATATATTTAGTTATTTCAGATGAGTATCTTAATTTTTAAAAAAAGAGTAGTGAAGTGGGAGTAGAAAAATTTTAAAAATAGGAAAGTCATATAATATGATAATAATGATAATTGAGAGTAAAAAATAAATTTTAAATTAGTATATTTATATGAAGATATATGAAAATTGATTGGAATTAAAGATAATAATAGAAAAATAGAATGATGAGGTACTTAAAGATTAAGCCCACTTCTATAAACTTAATTTATTTTTAATATTTTGATGGTTAATAGAAAATTAACTTTATCTATTATATTTAGCATAATGTATATTATTATGAAAACTTTTAAATTTGTTTATTATTATTATTATATATGAGTCTCATCTATAAATGTGTAAAATGAACATACAAAAATAATTTAATACATTTTAAGTAGTATTTTTAACATCTAAACAATCTAAAATATTATCACTACATAAATAAATGATTGTATTAAATATTAGTACATTTCAATATGTATGTGAATGGATCTAAGCATTTTCCTAATCTACACATGAATATCTCTATTTTTTAGCAAATGTGACCCATACACATATTTAATTTAAATAAAATTTAGTCTTTCAAATGAACAAATAATGTTAAACATAATAAATGAATTGAATTTTATATCAATTATCAATATATTAAGTTGCGTGAAACCACTTCTATGTAATCTAGGGCTTGTTTGGTATTATGAAGAAATGTGGAAACTTGGGGTGGGATGGAATTGGGCATCTAGCAATGAGGACAATAATGCCTAGCTCCAACAATTAAATGCAATGATCATACATGAACATTAATGCAGGTGCAACTAGGGGTGCAACTTAGTTCAGATCGGTTTGGGTGGTGATCTACCCTATCCATACCCTATTTGCAAAAAGCCTACCTTACCCTATCTATTTGTCGATTCGGTTCCTAGCGTACTTTACCCCACCCATTACCCATAGGGTCGGTTTCAATTTCGGTTTCAAATTGGTTCATTTAATATTCAAATATGATATTTTCTTAAAATATATTTTTATGTTATTTTAAATAATATAAAGCAATACATATTTACATTTTAAAATCATAGGTATGTATGTTACCGTTTACATGATTATATAAAAAATATAAAATATAAACTGTCACAACCCAATCATTAAAACTATTAATATGTTACAATCATAATTCACAGGCTTATTTACAAAAGACTTTCTGAAATCAATGACGTAAAAACCCAACTAATTTCTTACTTTATAATCTATAACTCCACAGGGCATAAAATTGGTTAAAAAGAGTATGCACATACGTTATCACGAACAAAACATAATACATACTATATAATATTATATATATATATAATCATACCTATATGGATCGGTTCCAGGTACCAAACGTATTTACTCTACCCATATCCTATTTGAAAGTGCAGGTAATAATTTGTACCTTATTCATATCCATGGGTAACACTTTATATCCTGTCCTACCAAAATTAAGGTCGGGTTGGTGGGTATCCGTAGATACCCTATCCAAGCTGCACCCTTAGGTGCAATAGGTCTAATATACAAAACTAAGAATAGTAGCAAGGTTTTTGAAATACAAACTTATTGGATGAATGTCATAGGCCCCATGTACAAAGTCAAGAACAACAACAGGGAGGCTATCAATAACCTATGTTGATGCAACCGTCCATTATTTTGCATTTCACTCTATTCATCAACGTTATCAAACACTCCTTAGTTATATAGAAGTAGAGTCCCTTAAAAATATCAATTTATATTGAATTTTTTTTTCTAATATCCACAACATTTACTCATAACTCATGCCCATAATATTTTAATAATTTTTTGAATAGTCATAATATTTCCCTTCTAATTCTTTATATACCTATACCTTTACAAATAGCCAAAATGAACATCATTTGCATATAGAAATGATAATTTTACCCTTCAATTTTACTAAACTAGCAATTCAAATAAAATCCCCAATTGTATCAATTGTTTTCCCCTTTTTCTTTTTCATTTTTGCCTTTAATTCTTCTTGCTTGAATCCTTAGTTTTACCTTCACTCTTGCCACACTTATTTCTTTTCTGTCTCGGATCTCTGGTTTCACTTTCACTCTTTTTTATTTCTGCCTTTAGTTCTTCCGGCTCAAATCCTTAGTTTTACCTTCACTCTAGGCAATAAAAGAAAATAACACTAGCATCTTCCTCCTCCCTTAAATTTAATTGACAGAATGTAACGGTATGAGCAGCATATAAGGTATTATGGATGAAAAATTATAAGTCCAAAAGAAATTATTGACATATTATAAATATAAAAATAATTACGAAGAAATGTTACCAGCATAATAAGAATTTTCACTGCACCAAAGATGTTTTTAAAAAAGTGTTAAAATTTTTAAAAAATTGACCATTGCTTTGACTTTCGGAAATGTTAAAAGACGAAAGTATTTTTGGCTTTTTTTTCTCTTTCGGAGGAGGTCTAATCAGAATCCGCGGCTGCAAACAGTTTGAAGTGTCGGCAGTGACGTGCTTTTGACCATTACAATTTCCCATGTCCAAATAGAAAACATAACATCCATCATCGGCGCTCGGGACGTGTTTCTCCTCCGATGAAAAATTCCCAAGTAAAAAAAAAAGAAAAAAAAAAAGAAAAAGAAAAAAAGCTGCATCACTATCTATTTCTCATGATGATTTATTTTTACCCCGTTTCGGGCCTTTCCCCCCAAAAAAAACGAAATAATTTAGCAAAACATGCGCATATTCCCTGGTGATACGTGTCGAAGATCTACTTCTAGTCAATAAACTAAAGATCCAGGCCATTCATCAGGGAGGGAATGTTCTGAAATTAGTTTCTTTGATTAAAATTACAGACGTTTGTAGAATTTTATTGTGGAATGTTTTATAATTAGAACGCATGCCCAGATCCCTCGCACGTGCGTGCATCAACTACACGCTTGTGTGCAGGCCATTGAAACAATGTGCAAGACGGTAAACAACGAAATTATTTCAAGCTTCGCTACGATGGGCCTAGACGACGGAGGACGGGACACGTGTTAGAGACGCGTGAGACCGGTCCAGTGTCACAAATCCATCTAGGCAGATCATGTCATGCCCATGCATGCCCTATATCAGAAAAATATATTATCCTCTTCCAAAAGTGGGATTTGAAGATGGTTTATATATAACTCGTATGTTTTATATTTATAATAGAGATTTCAAGTTCTAAAAATATGCGGTTGTAGTCCCTCTCACTAATTGAACTTTTGAGACGGTTTTTCTTTTTATGTAAAATGATAAAAATATCCCTTTTAATCTTCTAGAAATTAATATTTTGAATTATTTAATAAAATTTCCTTTTCCAATAATAAATTTCATAAAAAGGGAAATTAAAGACTTAACCTAACAATGCAAACTATTAAAGTTTGGATAAAATCAATAAAATAACATTTTGTTAAAGTTAACTGCGTTGCTTAACTGAAGAGGCCAGAATAACATATTCTTGAAATTGAGGGGCCGTAACTATATATTTGTAAGACTCGAAAGTATCCAATGCAAGGGTCTGATTGGGCAGGCATAAAAGTGATGACTGGGAATGAAAAGAACTATGAAAAAAAATAAGAAACTAACGTGGTAGGATAATGTTAATAAAAGTAATTATACATAAAGAGATAAAATTACAATAAATAAGGTAATCCCATTGAAAATATGAAAAAATGACTAAATTATAGAAGTAATAATAGGAAAAATAAAATAATTAGATATTTAAAATGTTAAATTATATTAATCCTACATCTCGTGCATGTGAGTCACACACCCACACTAATATCAGCTGCTTGAAGCATCCAAGTCTTGACAATCATCCTCTTTTCAAGAGTCAATATCGTGCTTGAAAATTGGACGGCAGAAGATCCCCAACCGTTGGAAAAATCCACTAGTGGGAAATCCTGGGTATTTTCTTCACAGAATGCATTCAATCTGCTCGACCTTAATCAACGGATCGGATCAACGCCACGTGGTTTTCACTATCTTGAACGTCCTTCCGCTGATAATGGCCGCTCCAGCAGCAGAGCATGTGTGCTGGAGTAGGAAACACCGAAACAGTTCGGTAACGCCCGAGCGCGACGTGACTTTCGGAGGCAAGGGCTTAGAGTTTCACGTGGAACGGATCTTGTGCAAATGTCGCCTTCATTTATCATTTACTTAGAAATCCACATTTTCATCCATTCACATTTCTCATTAGATTGATGCGGAGTTCGAGCACTTCCACAAATTGAAAGTGCTGTGGTCCAAAATAAAGCCTCGCCTGGGTCTTAACTGATTGATGGAGCGCAGCACGATGGCGTGTCAAATAAGCAACCAACGGTGACCGTTCTACCAAGGCGGTCTTCCTGATGCTGCCCACGTTGTCAGCGATCCTATAAATCTGATGCGTGCAACGCGATGGACGGCTCAGATCGCATGAAAAATCAACTTACATGATCGCCGGTTGCTCGGGCGCTTGCACTCTACGGGTTCTTTGAAAATAACGGGGTCGCGGCGGGTACGAGTCCGATGCACCGCGCGCATCCAAAGTTCAAACGCGACTCGACTCGAATAATTTAAAAAAACGGAACGCCCGCAAAAACCATCTTGTCTCTACAGATGTACGGCCAAGATTTTCCCATGTCGCGCGTCATGATTGGCTGCACGTTACATCACCGGTTGAAGCCGCATTATCATTGGCCCACGTATCCTCACCCCGCTGTCATTTAGTGCCTTTTCTGCGGCACTCTCGGGCAGATTTATCTGCGCGTTGATCACCATTTAAAGAGGCAATTACTCGTCCCAACTACCGTCCACGTGAAACTCTTGGGATCATCCAATTTTCGAGTCGACTCTCGATGGTCCAGATTACTCGAAAAAAGTGAAATAAATAAATCCTACTTTATGACATCTGTTCATAAAGATATTGGGTTTTTGAATGGTGAAGATTGATTCGTGGCTCAGCCAACCGGGGACGTCGGAGCGTCACCACCATTTAAAGCAATGAATCGAGTCAGAAATGTGAGGCCGCTCGATACTTATATGCTAGCTACTCGCCTCCAGCAGTCGACACTTGTCAAACGTAACCGGCAGGGGCAAATTCGGCAAGAAATTATCACAGGTGAAAGTGCTTCTTCTTCCTTTCTATTTTCCTGCTGCGAATCCCATCATCAAACTCTAAGATGATATCCCCGTCATCTGCTGGAATTTTCTCTCTCTCGCGCCTTCCATCCATCTGAATGTAATCCGATCCGAGATGACACAGAAATCGAAGTTTCTTTATGGCAACTGTTAAAAATTTCTGATCCGGGGTCGGATTTTCACAGAAGAATTCAGTAGACGGGGCGTGATTGTCGATGTGCTGGGGTTAGGGTTCTAGTTATATTTTTCCCGTTTATAGCTTCTGCTGGAAGAGACTGTTCGATGAAATGACTGAATGCGTTCTGGAGTCGTTTCTTTCGTTTTCGGGCAGTGGTTTAGATGGTTTTCTGAATTCCTTGTGCTGAATTTCTTTCTTTCTTTTTTCTATTTTTCCAGAGATTTCGTGTCCAAGGACTCGAGGAAATCTGGTGATTCCAGGAGTATATGACCGCTTGATCGAGCGGTTTTTTTTTTTTTTTTTTTTTTTTCTTTTTTCTTTTTGGTTGGGCTTTTGTTGACTGTTAATTATTCGATTTTTATTGGGAGATGGGATCGAATATGAACTTCAAGAATATGGGAACAGATGGTAGTAACAATAGGCCGCCGGTGGGGAATTACCCTTTGGTGCGGCAGTCGTCCGTCTACTCGCTGACCTTTGACGAGTTCCAGAACACCCATGGTAGCCTTGGGAAGGACTTTGGGTCCATGAACATGGACGAGTTTCTCAAAAACATCTGGACAGCTGAAGAGACCCAGGCAATGACACCTGCATTTGGGAATTCTGACGGACCGGCACCGGCCGTCGGCTTGCAGAGGCAAGGGTCCCTGACGCTGCCGCGGACGCTGAGCCAGAAGACGGTGGATGAGGTGTGGAAGGATCTTTACAGAGAGAGCTGGGGAAAGGAAGGGACTAGCGGGAATGCTGGACCGAATGCCCCGCAGCGGGAGCCGACGCTCGGGGAGATAACTTTGGAGGAGTTCTTAGTCAGAGCTGGAGTGGTGAGGGAAGAAACCCAAACGGGTGGAAAGCCAGAGAATGGTGGATTTTACGGAGAATTGCCACGTCCAAACAACAACACTGTCCTAGGTCTTGGATTTCTGGATGGAGGCCGATCTAATGGAATTGTGACGAACAGGATGCCAGGGAGTAGCAATAACCAGATTCCAAATCAATCGACTACGCTAGGAATTAATGTAAATGGGATCAGATCTACTCAGCAAGTACACCCTCAAGCTCAGCAGCAGCAGCAGTCGCAGCCGCAGCCACTCTTTCCAAAGCTGACCGCAGTAAGTTATGCACCTTCGATGCAGTTACCAAGCAATGGCGAGACTGGAAATGCAAGTTTGAGGAATTCAGTTATGGGTCTTGGAGATCCTATGATGACTAATGGTTTAGCGCACAGTGGAGGGGGCCTGGGTATGATTGGTTTAGCACAAGGCGGAGGGGTCTCCGTTGCGGTGGAGTCCCCCAGTCAGTTATCATCTGATGGGCTAGCAAAAAGCAGCGGTGATACATCGTCGTTATCTCCTGTTCCGTATGTGTTTAATGGTATTAGGGGAAAGAAATGCAGTGGGGCTGTGGAGAAGGTCATTGAGAGGAGACAGAAGAGGATGATAAAGAACAGAGAATCAGCTGCAAGATCCCGTGCTCGTAAGCAGGTAACGTCTATGCTTATGGCTGGTTGTTTTAAGCCGTTATTCAAGTTTTACTGCATGCTTTTTTTTCTCTCTTAAACTTGTTTGTGACATTTTAAGCGGTAAACTTGGGCTCCTGGGAGTGCAACTTCTGTGATGAACATTTTTGCCAGTGTGTGTCCTGCCCCTTTGTGGCATCATCATTCCGATGCTTTGAAGCAGCATAAGAACTGGTATCGTCTGGTCTCGCAAGGGACAAACATGTCAGCGTTGAGTTATCCTTAAAATTTCCACACTGAATGCACCGAAACACTACTTGAGGAACCAAGGTTTATACCAAGGTTTATGTATGGATATGTTTATCCTTGCATAGCTTGGATGTCTGGCATTTACGACTTTGCTGAGTATTAATGCCAATACTACGTCTAATTTTTTATTCTTCTTTCAGGCTTATACCATGGAACTGGAGGCTGAAGTAGCTAAACTTAAAGAGGAGAACAAAGAATTGAAGAGGAGGCAGGTACGTTTTGCTAATAGTATTCGACAGAGATCCTTCCGTCTGTGATTATTTAGATTGAATGAAGTAACCAGCGCATGCTCTCTAAATATAGTTTGATTGTTGCAGGTTGAGATTTTAGAAATGCAGAAAAATCAGGTAATGTGCTTTGTCAGCTTAGCTTTTTGTTTTTTGTTTTTTTGTTTTTTTTTTGATTTTTTGTCTGTGTATGACTATGATATCAAACTGTTTGCTGGGAGGCCTTAGTGAAATTCTTTACCAAGCGGGCTGAGAGTTGCCTTAGGAAGTATGGTTCTGTTTTGTTAAGTTTTACGAAACTTAGTTTCTGGAAGAATCAGTAAGCTAGTTTCATCGCAGTCTGTAAATTCCCTTGCACAATTCTGTTCCTGATAATTCATCGGCGGTCACATATTCGTTATGAGCGTTCTCATGATTGACAGTTAAAAGGCTTAGCCACCAGTCCCCCTTCCCTTTACCTGTCAGGTGCTGCCAACTCTGAGCCAAGCTGAACTGTCAACCCAGGCTTGGAAAGCCTATAATCTGTGGGCTGCATATCGTCTTTTACTTTCAGGAAATGACGCATTGGTTTTGATGATCTAGGTTCCAAATGCTGGCTAATTCTATGTTGTTATCCGGGTAGAGTCAGGTTACTACTTTCATCTGAGTAACTTTAGACCATGATTTCCATTTACTTATTAAGCATTGCAAACACTCCAACTGGGGAGCCTGCGAATTCACCCATGAATTCCCCATTTGTAAAATTGCCTTATTCCTGTGTTTGTGGTTAACCTGTTAATGGATTTCAATGCTTTGATCTAATGGATCTCCCAAGATTATGAAGTTATATATATATATATATATATATATATATATATTTATTTATTTTATATTTCTATGTAAACAGTTTTCCTCTCCCATTCATCTGCTTATGTATAATTCTTCAAAAAATTCCCAAACCTTTAGCATGTTCATTTGACCAAACTGTCATGAGGATCCTTTTCCGCAGTTGGATTAACATAAACAAATGCCCTCGGAGGTATTCCTAGTTGTTCTCTGTTTTTTGCGCCTCGCCTATTCAAACATCCTCCATTCTGGTCTAGGCCTGTACTATTGATATTTTATTTCTTCACTGCATAACACTATCCTGTTAAAAACACTGTCTCTCGAATGCCATTTATTTAGATATCCTCGGTAATAGCTACCATTACAACCTGTCTGTCCTCAGCTATGCATGATTGATCTTCTGGAAGTCCATAGTCCTAAAGCTAGTATGATTGACCTGATGTTATGGGATCGACTTATTTTATGCGCTTGTTCATATCTCGTGTACCTGCCAGTTTGACAAGTGAATGAGTATTTGTCTTCGCTTTCTTTGGTCTTGTAGTTGCCAATCACTTCTAATTGATGCTGACAGGCTATGGAGACAATTAATCAGCAACAAGGATCCAAGAGGCGATGCTTGAGAAGGACACAGACAGGACCTTGGTAGAGCGCACATTCAACTCAAACTGTTAGGAGGGTTCCCTGGTCATATATTTTACTGTGAGAATTTGTTGTACATACGGAGGTGAAACATAGCCCGTGTGCTGTACATTAAAGAAGTTATAGTGCCGTTTATCTGTATATTAATGCTTTTATTCTTTGGTCTCTATTTCTTCTTGAATCTATTCCTGCTTCGACACCTTGGAATACTGCATGTAATGGAGTGGGTATATTTGGGCCGTCAGGTGCACACACACGATTCCACCTCTCAAAAACATAGTGCACTTTTGACGATTGGCAATTAAATATTTAAATAACAAGAAAGATGGCATATCCCTCCATTTGCTTCCATTCGTATAAAAGCTGATGCTTCTGTTAATATGATTCAGGAACTTCTGCGGCCTATGTTTGTTTCGTATCCTGCTGCAAGTCGCAGTGTGTGGGAGCATGGCGGATCTAAATGGAGCAAACCCCCTCGAAGTTTTCGAAAAAAACATTTTAATACTCTTAAAAAAAATTAAAAAAAATTATTTTGAAGGGTAGTCAATTTTGAAGTTATAACTAACCATTGCCCTCCGTAACCATTAAGCCGCCACCGTGTGATATTGTTGTCCTGTCCAGTCCTGTCTACTCCAGTCCGGCCTCCGGAAAGATGGCAGAAAATATTTGTTGGACGATATAGCGAGTGTGTGTTTATGATAAAGCAGTAAAGCTTATTCGAAATTAACCAATTCATTGAAGACGCGTTTAGAAGAGCTAAATAAAGCATGCAGACGAAATAATGTCGCATGCGCATCAGGTAGCAAAGAACAATGAGGCGATACTTGAAAAGGAGAGAGACTAGACGTTGGTAGATCTCATTCATCCGACTCTTTAGGGTAACATAGGAACTTATATATATACACTTTTTTGATGAGGAAACTTTCCCATAGTAGTACTTATTTGTTGCAGAATCTAACATCATGTTACCAGATCCTAAGGCTGGACCAACTTACATCATTTTCCCCTAAAGGCGATGCTTGAAAAGGAGAGAGACTAGACGTTGGTAGAAGCCAAACATAGCTCTTGTGATGACTTGGGATGTGGAAGCCAAACATAACCTGTGCGCTGTGCATTTAAGAACTTTTAGTACCGTTTATCTGTATGCTGAATCTTTCGGTTATTGTTGTGACCGCTTGAATCCTGGGGTACACATCTGTCAAGTGCGTGGTCATCAAAGGTGGATAACACCATTAGGGGGAAAAAAAGAAAAAAAAAAGGCCTTTCAGTTCTTGTCATCGCTTGGATAGTTGGATGATTGATACGTGTGTAAAAGGTGTGCAGGTTCGATGAACTCTATTATTTTGAAATTTTGTGCTGCGCATAGGCACAGGCAAGATTTTTGACACGCTCCTTGCTCAAAAACAGGGTGTTGACTTGTGAAGATATGGCAATCAAATTACAAGAAAAGGTGGTCTCTCCTTCCTAGAGGTTTTAATTCATACAATACTGATGCTTCAACTGACATGACGATGCAGGCAGGAATATCTTGCTCTGTTGCAACGCCAACATGGAGCTGACCCCCTGTTTATATAAACCTTATTACTTAATTTTTTTAAAGTATAATTAAATTCAAACTTATGAAAAACAACCCCATTCCTACCCAAATATTAGTCCGCTGGTGTTTCAGTATGGTACCACAACATGGTCAACTCATGATCAGGTACATTCCAGCCTCAGGAAATATGGCAGAAAAGTTAGTCTGAATGCATTCTCATTAACTCATACTGAGACTGCCTGATCTGCCCTAACATATATTGATATGATATCCCAATGTATGTAAGCATACCGTGTAACTATTAAATTTTCTTTTTAACGCACAATAACATTTTAATAAAATCCATCCAAACCAATCATTCTGCTGGGAGCACAATTTATTTCGTTAAAATATTCAAGAATAACCACGAGGATATCAATGGTTTGTTTGAATCTGGTGCCTGCCTATCTGAAAAAGCTACTGTACCGGGAAAGTAGCGTGTCTAGCCGTTCTCGCACGCCTGTCTTTGCTCCAAGACACAACTATAAATTCCGATAAATTAAAGGATTAGGTGCCAATGAAATCCCCCAATGTAAGCGCTGAGTGGGAGTACTTGAAACGAAATCCTAGTAAGGGTATCCTGGAGTACATTCCAGATCTTTCCAAGAAATCATTCTCCTACGGTCCCTTCCCCTCAATGATCTTGTAAGAATTCTACCACTGACTGGCTTGCACAGTCCAATGTCAATTACAGAATTGCTTTTCCTGGATTTTGACGAGGTAAATGCCTGATCCATTTGAAAATCAAATAGCATTGCCAGGCCACGAACTTGGTGAGCTAGGATGCGGTCTTCGTGTTCCCGTGGCAGAATTTTTAGGATATGGAGATTGACCTGCAACATGCAGAAAAAGACAACCACTTCATCAAAATAGAATGAATAAGCCTGAACAGTGGACTTGTGATGACAAAGTTAATTGAATTTACGGATCATTCAAACAGAAGATCAACTCCCCACCATGAACCCATGACAATCAGTCATTTAAGCATGGAGCTATCTTGTGTCATTTGACACCAGGGAACGCCATTGCAGTTGTGATTTTTAACAAGACAAGGAAATGAAATAAGAGCACTCTGAATTCAATTGATTGTGCCTCCAAAGATTGCAAGAAAGAGTTTAGATTTAATTTAAATAAGGCACTGGAAAACAGCTCACCTCTGTTTCCATAGAACGAAGTTCATTGTACCACTCAAACCCATCTTTCTCATGTGAGACAGAATCAACTTGTTCTGTAGCAGAACGTTCGCCAGGAACAGCAGTGGACAAGCTCAAAGTGAAAAGAGGGGGCCTCAGAGGATATTCCATACTGATCTTAACCTGCCAAGGTTGAATTTAGATGGAGCTAATCAGAAACCAACAAAAGAAAAAGAATGGATGCCAAATCTGTAAAACTCTCACCTTCGCTTCTAAATTTACATCTCTCTCATTTTTATCTGTTTTTCTACCCAAAATCAGAGAGAATTCCCTGACAGCATAGCCCTCCCATGAATTTCTTTCTATCTCATGCCCACCCACGCCAGATACATCTTCTGTTTCTGGTTCAACATGTAAAGGTTCTTCATGATCACTCTCACTGTCTAGAATTGGTACTGAATTGTCCTCTTTTTTGAAACTTGGAGATCTCCCTTTGTTGCCAGGCAGCATGCTCTTTGACATCAAAGCAAGCTGTCTTGAATGCTCAAGGTCTTTAGTGGGAGGCATCCTAGAACCATTTAAGGATGAAGCCTGAAGAACAATTGGAAGTTCTCCATCCTCCCTTGCACCTTCTACATCATCCCTGAATGCTGCTGATCTTCCATCCATATTAACATCCAAAGAGTTCGGTATCTGTTCCGCAGCAGCAGGAGACACAGATGAAGTCTGAACAGGTGTGGACCCAAGAGAGAACCAATTTTGCAGTGTGCAAGTCAGGTTATGCAGGGCCCATGGGACATTTTCATAAATCAGTGCAGGCCATTTGAGCTTTGATAAGGAATCAAGCTGTTCCCTGTAAGCCAACCACAGATTCTGAACTTTCATCTAAATCCATGTAATTTACAATTTAGGTAAAGAAAACATCAAGCAAAAACATAAAGAGAAGCGAACATAACTTTTTACCCTTCTCCCCTCCAATAAAGGAAGGCCATCAAATAGAAAAGATTCACAAAAAAAGGTATATCACCAAGAAGATAGACTAATAGGGTTATAAATGCTTAAAACTTTTCTCATGATTTTAAGACACAAAAAAATGCAGCAAGATTCTCCCCATAACATTCTGTGCAAAGAAATTAATATTCAGTTAATGATACATTGCTTATATATCCAAGCAAAGAAATTAAGCCTAACCACTATCTAAATCTTAGAATTCAAAGCAGTGACTCACGCAAGAGCCAGCTGGGCCTTCTTTCGAGACCGAATCCTTTGCACAACTGTTTGCACACGATTCTGCTGACGGTACAAAGCAAGTCCAGAATGAACAGCTGCAATTTTCTGCCCTTCATTGCTTCGAGTTTCAGATGCCACAAGCAAAGGTGATACTTCAGGCAGAAAATCAATTCCTGCTAAATGCTGTGCCCACTTATATGGCCATAAGGTTTTCTTTTCATCAAATGCAATGGCATCACCAGCACGGAGTTTAGCTGTCTGCACATCAGTACAACCATCATCATGTCCATGAAGAAAGAAAATGTGGCAGGATGCCTGCAATAGCCAGAAAATACAAGGTTGGCAAAAGAAATCCATACCTGGTGAGGAAGTTCAATGCCAGTGTCATCAGGAAATAAATTGCATAAGATGTTGCTTTCAGGACCTTCATGTGAGCCTTCAATTCCAACACACACCACATTCAACTTTAACAAGTACTCAAATCGCAGGCTAATTAATTTCACAGGCTTTGGATCTATAATTTCATCATCAAAAACATGGAGGACAATTTTAAGCGGGTGAGACTGGTACACCCTTGAAGGGTCAAGACACTCCCTGCCTGGGACCTTTTTTGGACGCTTTCTTCTCCTCTGAACATCTTCCTCCTCATCAGGTGCCTCATCCTCAAGCCGGCCATTCTCAGTGTTTGCACCTATATCTGGGCAACTTTCACCATATTAATTTGATGAAATTTCATGGATAATTTAAGTATCACAACTAGTTTCCGTACGTCAGATTAAGCAACTGTGTCAAATATATGCACCCAGGTTGTCAAACATGAACAGATACGACACATGCAAGAAATGGAAAGTTCGTGCATATATCACAATAATAATGACAAACAAGGAATATGCTATGCCAGTTTGAGAAATGACCATCCTATGTGTTCAACATCCATATGCAGTTTGCTGAGAGTGCAGCAAATGGTGGCAGCATTCAATCTGGAAGAGCTATTGGTATATGCCAACCCAGTGAGCCCATCACATAATCATTATTCTAACCAAAATTTCTCCCATCAGAAAGGTCTAAAGCAGTCATATTCACTACTTATAAAGGAACAATACATAAAAAGTAATAATGAAAGCTTCGCCTCAATTAAATCACCTGTATCCTTGGTTCCTTGCTGATTGGCTAAAGTTTGAGCTTCCTTCATACTTCCAACAATCTCCATGTCAATATTCTCTCCAAATGCTTCTTTTTGGGCCAAGAATTGGGAATAGATTACATAAAGGGGAGGTGGAAGTAAATCTGCCAAATGAAGCTGCTTTAATTTCTTTGTATGTAGAATCCCCAGCTGTTGCTGCACTGGCAAGGATGCTTTCTTCAGAGACTTCAGATGTGAAGGGAGACTTGACAAAAACTTCTTCCTGTTCGCGATTGACTCCAAGAGGCTTCTTTTACGTTCTTCTAGTTTCTCATGAAGTTTACACAGCTCTTTCCGCTGATAAAATAAGAGGACAAATAAAATAAAATAATTTCAGACTAGCTTATCAGAATAATTTTCTTTGAAGGAAAACAGGAAAGCATGCAATCATACTCCCAAGTGTCTCCATTCATGTCAAAAAAAAATCCCTGGAAATGTAAGCCAGATTGCTTTCTGGAATAAACAAAGCATCAACGACCAACATAATGGTTCGTATTTCATGCACCAGTTGATTTCAACTAAATTACTCAAAAAAAAATATATTTATATCAATTTAAAGAGTAAATCTTCAGTTACCAATTCAATCAATCCCGGAAGTTCCTTGACAATAAAATAGCACAAAAGGAGTACTATTTGATCTCAAGAAAATTAAATAACCATCCCCATTAAACTTAATCACCCAACAACAAATGACACATAACTAATCTAGTCTAAGCAACAGCATCATTGCTGGGGACAAGAAATGCAGACATTTTTCATGTGAAACATTTCATAGACAGAAGAAATACCTGGAATAGTTCAAAGTTGAGCCTCTTTAGCATTAAATCATGCACAGGATCCTTGGCGAGAAGACGCTCTTTAATTTCTTCGGGGGCGCTTTTGAAAAATTCTTCCTCAGGTACAAGCTCTATATCTGGATGCTTCGATTTGAAATCTTTGCACGCTTTTATGGCTTTCAAATAATGATTTTTCTCATACATCAGATTTTGAAGTTGCAAAGTGGTAAAGTCTACGGGTGCTTTTGCCCTTTCTGTTTCTGCCTTTATACGGTCTTCCTCAAGCAAAATGGTTCGATTTATCTATTGAAAGAACCCACAAAGAACCTTTGAAATAAGATGAAGACATAAAATTATATCTGAAAGTCTTCTTTTTCAACTAACAAGAAAAATGAGTTAATTGGTCCATGACAAAGGACAAGCTCAACAATCCTATAAGATTGCACCACAGAATTATTAGTCCGGGGAGTCAGTTCAACACCATTCTGAACATGGGAGAATTCATGTGCATGCAGGTATGCAAAATGCTGGCACCTGCCTGAATCCCACTCACAGGGAAACCTTACCCAATACCCATTCAACTTCCCTTTGCCAATGTCCATGAGTCTATCCAGTCGGCTTTCTGCAATGACATTGTTAACTGATACCCAAGGCTTATTGACCTAGAGCATTGAATGTTTGCGAATCTATCCAGTCATAGGAACACTCCTATCTTAGATTATTCTTCTACACAGTTGCAAAAACTCAGTGACCAACCAAAATTCAGTAGCCTCACATACAACAGAAAAAATCCCCAGTTGAAGAAGGAATGGAGAAAATTTCCAAACTCAGTTGCACTTTCTGCAGTGAGCCAGCATCAACTAACTGCCTGGATGATCATTAAATAGACATGCATTTTAACCACAGGGGAAGCACGTCCCTCTCCATGATACTTTAGATCTGTGCTACAGAAATTTAAATAGGAACACAAAACACACTTTCTGAATTGGAAAACAGGAAAACCAAAATACAGTCAATAAAAAGAAAAATATACAAAAACCAGCTCAGAGTAACGTGAGAAAAATGGGAGCCATAGAAATACGAAGGACGTTGGACGTACCTTTCGGAGATTGACAAAGTGCATAGATAACTGAGTAATGAGCTCTCTGAGCTCGGATTTGGACCTCCCTTCTTTCTTTAGGAACAGCATCTTAGCCACAATCTCTTCCATAGAAGTCCGAGTCTCTTCCAGCGAATCGTACGCCGTCTTCTCCATGATGCGGCGGGCGCCAGCAGCACTCACTATCGCCTCTTTCGTCCTAATGTCTCTGCAGAAACAGAGCGGGAGGGAGACGAAGTCATGAATCAGCGCGTCGAAGAAATCGAGCTAGCGAAGACAGGAGAGGATGATTAGGGCTTTTCCCTTCTAATGGGCTGCATCCTTGGAATATCGATGGGAGTGAAGAAGCCCACTTCAATAATTTGAGCCCAGCAGTATTGCAAGTTCGCGGCGTCAGGACTTACCGACTTGACCGCCGTTCACATGCACGTTATGGAGACTGGAGAGGGATACGGATCTAGGGGTGGGAATCGGGGCGGGTTGACCCGTGCCCCGCCCCGACCCTGTTTAATACCGGGGCGGGGCGGGCCAAGGCGGGTCGGGTCGGACCTACGTGATGACCCGTTTTCTGATATTTTACATTAAAAAGCAAAATCTCGTTCAATGCTAATTTTCATGTTTTATTTAATTATTTATATTTACTTTGACTGATTAATAATAGATTCAAGCATATAGTAGTTAAATTTAATATAAATTTGTTTTTATACTTGATAGTTTTATAAATTTTTAAAAACTTCTTACTTGACCCGCAGTTTTTTACCCGACCTGTTGACCCGATACCGACCCGAATTTTGTCCCGAGACCTTGTAGAAAAAAGTAAGGGTCAAACCGACCTTGTCCCGACCCGGTATAAAATAAAGGTCAAACAAGATTTTTGAATAGGAGAGTTAGGGTTGAGCACACCCTGACCCGCCCCGATTCCCACCCCTATACGGATCGGGGCAGTTTCAAACGAAACTGCCCTGACGGAACAGTTTCTCCTTGGTACATACAACGGGCCGGCTGGTGGTAAACTCGAATCTCATGGGCCTGAATTGCACCCTTACCTTTCAATCTTCCATGCCGCATAAAAAAATAGAACTGGGGGTACTGTTCCCCCGGGAAACTCCTGTGAGAGCGGGAGGACTCGGAAAGGAGCGGGAAAGGACTCAGAAACATTCGCTTCGGTCTCTCTCCCCTCTTACGAGCCATTTCCACAAGCAGCTCACCTCCTCCGCGTTCCAATTTCCAGTTCTCTATCTTCCATGGACAGAGATACAGAAGCAGAAGGGCCTGCTATCAGAGCACTTGCCTCTCTCTTCAAAATCACCTATTCCTATTCATGGTCTCTCTCTCTCTCTCTCTCTCTCTCTCTCTCTCTCTCTCTCTCTCTCCCTCCCTCCCTCCTTCTCTCTCCTCCTCCGCGCCCGCCGCCAACCCCGCCACCCCCCCTCCCACCTAGGTTTTTATTTGTAGTGTTGGCAGCTGAGGAGACGATAGCTCGTTCAAAGCCATCCACTGTTTGAAACACCGCCATGAAAACATTGAAATAACAAAATTCAAAGAATCAGTGAAACAATTGGCCATATCTTCCGGTGTGTGCAATTCAGTGCGGCTGCAAAACAACAACTTTCTTCGCAAATCAACTTCATCAACATAAGTTCCCAGATATCACTTCTCTGTGATAACATGTTTATCTTTTTTTTTTTAATTTCCTTCTTTAATGTTAATTTCTCTATGGGAACTTTGAGGCCTTCCTGTATGCTGCTTGTAGTTTTTGTTTCCGATGTATGATTTTTTTGTTAAGGATAATAATACCTGCCAATCCATCTAAACACTAGCAAGTCATTTTTCCACATTAGAAATTTGTCTAATGGTTGTTCTGAAATTTATTTATTACGCAGGGATGATGCGTTCATTGACATGCCAGAGGTTCCATCTGTATCCATTGGACGTCTTGAGGGTCCAAGTGAAGAACTCAACGTTAGTTCTCATTTTGATTCCTTTTTTTCCTTTCCTTTTTTTTTTTTCGAATGTTTGGTCTCTCTAGTTTTGCATGCCCTAGGGCCTACTTTTCTGTAAGGCATGCATAGGCATTACATAGTTATTGCCATGTCTAGGCAAAATGTTGGGAAGATAATGCGGAAGCAAGAAGCAACCATGTGATCATGAAAGTCGTAGAAATCCTCCTTTTCTTCTAAAAAAAATTTCTCTATTGCAATTTTTTCACCCCTTCCACTTGAAGTCAAGCAAGTTTAATACAAAATCATTCACTATAGTCACGTGCTTCTTTGATGCTTACGCTGTTTAATTAGTTATTGATGTCCATTCCTGTGCACAGGGTTTTTGCGAGCAAACCTCCCTTGCAACTATAAGCTCAGACATCAAGCCTACAATTCCAGGCAAGTTCAGCCCATTTGTCATTGTTATTTCTATTCAACAACATTTTCTACCAAGCTTGGTCATTGTGTTTCTATAAACAAGAAAAACTGTCTTATGAGATCTCTTTAGACAGTTTCATAGTGAAATCTTGTGATTGTGTTGATACTTGATTGTCTGCTATTTGCACCCATTATTTTATAAGGTAATAAATTGAACTGCATCCATTCTCTTTGCATGTGAAAGGTCTGATGTGTAAAAACCGCATGGTCTTCATGAATAGGATTAATGGTTCCAACAGAGGATACAGAACTAGCTAGACAGATGAATGAATTGGGGCTCCCTGTTTCTTTCAGCACAAACAAGGAGGCAAGTTTGTATTATTGCTTTTGCATTTGACATCAAGACTGTTGTAGGGTGGAATATATGAAAATTTACAAAAGTGCATTATTTTTTGCTTTCGAATGAAATGATCATGTCATTGCAGATGAGGTTGATTACTGCCAAAGAAAAAAGAAAGGGTCTGAGGCCAAAATCTGGTTCCAGCTTTAAACATGTCAAGAACAGACTGGCAGAAGTTCCCACAGTGAGTGAGAAAGATGGTGTTGTTCCACCCATAATTTGCAAGGATAGTGCAAGCACATCTGTGTGTAATGTAGAAACTAATGGCTGTAGTGGTTCTTCTCATCACTGTTTTGCAGAAGAAAGCAATGGAATTTGTTTCCTTTGTGGTGAAGGACATTACCAGGATCAACTCTCCTCTAATGATATAATTGGTGAAAAAGTGGAATACAGTTTGGGCCATGACTCTTCACCTGATGATATTGTTTCAAAGAAAAATGCTGGAATTATTTCACCAGTTACTGCAGATACTCAAAATACTTGTGTCGTTGCTAGTTCTTGCCTTGATCCCAAAGTGGATGAGGATTCTGAAGGTTCCAGTGCTGCATACTGTCCAGAGGCCACAAAAGTTCCTATTGACAATAGAAATGAGCAGACTTTGATCTTTGATGCTGGGGATTCATCAGAATCTCCAGTCCGCTGTTTAGGTGACTGGATGGTAGTTTGGGATGATTTCTATGCCAGGAACTACTTCTATCATATTAAAACTAACGAATCAACATGGAATCCTCCTCTCGGAATGGAACATTTATCATTTTCTGACTGGGCAGCTATTCCAAGTGGAACAAGCACTGATTCAACTCATTGTGATGTTACTTCTGTGTCTACCTGTGATAGCGCCAAAATTGATAGTGTATGCGAGTTGGAAAACAACCTTACTTTAATCCAGGAAGTGAAGGATCCTGATAATCTATCTGGTTCCCCACCTCAACTACCCACGACTGTTATGGAGCATACCGTGGGAAACACATTTGCCTGTTTGGCCACATCTAACACTAGCCATGAGCATGTGCATTTAGATGAACCAGCAGCGAAGACCATAAGCTTTGATGGTCTGAACATTTCTGCCTGTGAACTCTACCCAGTGCCTTTTCATTCTTCCTCAGAAATCTATAATACCATCAAGAGGTCTGTGGTTGAATTCTGTCTTTGTTTTTCCTTCTAGCAGCTGCTACTTTTTTTTTTATGCTGATTTAATAACAAAATATCATTTGTTTGTTTGAACATGATAGCAGTTCTCAAAATATAGTCAACCCATCTAGTTCTGAAGAGGTTTGGGAAAGTGTGCAACAACATGGGCTTTTGAACTCTAAAGCAGATGAATCGTGCAAGCAAAATGATTTAGATAGACCAGGAGGAGATGGGACCTACAATCAGACTGATGAACTTCCCAATGATGCCCTCATTAAGCTTCCTGAAGCTGAAGGGTAAGGACTTGTTAAGATTGATCTTGTTATGTTGCTTATAAGTATCATTCTATCTTCTTCCATCCCAGGATTTCTTTTGAATGATTTCTCCCGTCTCATTCACAGTGGCGTGACTAGTACATTCATGACTGAATGTTGTGGTGCCAATAGCGAAGAACCTTGGAGGAATGATGCTGAATTTTTATGCTTAGTCTCTACTGCAACTGAACTAGAGTCTCATCAAGATCTTGTGACTGTTAAAAGGAAAAAGAAAGTCAGAAAACGATCTAAGAGAAAAACGTTATCTTATGATGATAAGGGTATGGTATCTATTTACGCTTGAGCTTTTGAACATATGATGTTACTTAATTTGTATATTTGATAGCCATATTTAACCTAGAGTTGGTGTATCCATCATTGGCACCAATCAAGATTCTGTTTTCAAATCTTTCTTTTTGTTTCTCCTTCAGGACATGCTTTGCGCGGAACAGTAGAGGGTTTCGGTTCTATTACAGTCAAATATTGGTGCCAAAGATACTTACTTTTCTCTAGGTTTGATGACGGCATAAAAACAGATGAAGAAGGATTGTTTTCCATCACTCCTGAGGCCATTGCCAGACATCATGCTTCGCGCTGTGGAAGCGGAACTGTAATAGACTGTTTCACTGGAGTTGGTGGAAATGCCATCCAATTTGCTATGAGGTACAGTGTCACTCTCTCTCCTCTTGATATAATGGTTACATTTCCCCCGTGTGTAGACAGATCGATGGACGCTTAGTTTATTTACAGCTACTTTGGAAAATAGAAAGAGTAGACTGATAGTCAAAGTATAGTGTATTCTCTACTTTAGAAAATGATACCATTTAGACTGACTAAAAATGAAATTCTTTCTGGATTTTTGCACCATACAATCTGACTGTTTCCTAGTCTTGAGGAATCGAACTAGAATCTAGATATGTGGAATACAAATGCAAGCTTTCCATCTATTTATCACACAATCATATTTTTTGAAATGATACAATATTATAAGGTGCTAGCTTGGCTCCAATCCATACAGATTTCACTCTTTTCCAAACCATGTGTACACAACAATCATTTGAAAAAATGAAAACGAAAAATTCTAGGCTTTCTTTTCTTCTAAATCCAGAATCTATAAAACTGGAAAATTTCTATAGCCAACTGAGCTTTACAGTTTACATTATTTAAAATGTGAATTCATGAAAATCATCCATTGAAGTAATCATCATGGTATGGTTACAACATCTTAGTTTGAACTTCACTAACACTCTTGAATATAATTTCTTGGTTATTTCTAATTTATGATTACTCGATTCTAGTTTAAACTTCACTAATATGCTTGAATGTAATTTCTTGATTATTTCTATTGCTGAATCTAAATGCGATTCTTGGCTGGTGTCATTATTTTGATTGGTTTTGTTGTAATATAATTTCTTGGTTATTTCTAATTTATGGTTACTTGATTCTAGTTTATACTTCACTAATATGCTTGAATGTAATTTCTTGATTATTTCTATTGCTGAATCTAAATGCGATTCTTGGCTGGTGTCATTATTTTGATTGGTTTTGTTGTAATATAATTTCTTGGTTATTTCTAATTTATGGTTACTTGATTCTAGTTTATACTTCACTAATGCGCTTGAATGTAATTTCTTGATTATTTCTATTGCTGAATCTAAATGTGATTCTTGGCTGGTGCCATTATTTTGATTGGTTTTGTTGTTGATAGGCAAAATTTCCTTTCACTTTCCAATCTTCAGTGGCTTAATCATAAAATTAAATTTATGATGGCCTAATTAATATCATGTTTTCAATGAATTTCAGGAGCAAGCATGTTATTGCAATTGACATCGATCCACAAAAGATAGATTATGCACAACATAATGCAGTTATCTATGGAGTCAATGAAAGGATTGATTTCATTAAGGGGGATTTTTTCCAGTTAGCCTCAAATTTGAAGGTGGGATAGAAATGTACCAATTTAAAATCTAAAACCTTTGTTCGTAGTTAAACCTGAAAAACTTGAAAGTTCTTTTGTGTGTGGACTATTTCTTTTAGGAAACATGGAAAACCATTAGCTAATCCTTCTCATAAAATCCCTTGATGTCATCTCTTTTCAGTGCAATAAGGTAGAAGCATTCGCCTGGGTATAACACAGCCATTGTCATATTAGTATTTGGGGAAGAGGCTATTAATGCATAGTTTTTAATAAACTTCATTGAACAAGAGAGTTAAATTAAGAATTATACAATGCAAAACTGCTGTGTTACTGCATTGGTTCATGGTCCTTTTAGTTCCTAGATTTCCACATGCACTTTTGTTGAACTGATATTGAACTTCATCATGATCTTGAAATGCAGGCAGACACTATTTTTATGTCACCCCCGTGGGGAGGACCTGATTATTCTAAAGTACAGATGTTCGATATTAGAACCATGCTTAAGCCTTGTGATGGGTTAGTAGATATATTTGTTTGTTCGTTGTTGTGGTTGTTGCAAGTAACTTGCATTTTGGATTCAATGCCTTGCTAATGTTTCCTCTTTGGGAACATGCTAGATACTCTCTCTTCAAAACTGCAATGAGGATTGCTTCCAGGATTGTCATGTTCCTTCCAAGAAATGTTGATCTAAACCAGTTGGCAGAGCTGTCACTTTTAGCATACCCTCCATGGGAAATAGAGGTAAACTTTTACTTTATTCTTAAGATTGTTCTTGTCGTTGTACTTCCACATATCATTGATTTTTGCAGAAGTTTGATATAAAGGCAACTTGACTCTTGGGAATCAAATTTAGTGCTGGGTTGGGTGTGGGGACTGAAATCTGGAGGGCTAAGGAGAAAAAAAAAAGAAAGAAGAAGAACAGAGTATTGGTCCATTGCATCCTGTCCTTGTAGGGCTATGAACAGGCTTTACCTGCAAATGGCTTGATAGGCCAGGCCTATTCTTCCTCATTCTAACCTGGACTGTGTGCTATTGACTTAGTATCTATCTAAATATCAAGGAGAATATCCTATTTTAGTTCTGAATGCTGTTGCAAGTTGGACCTAATGCATGAGGGCATCTCTGTATCTCATATTTATCTTAAAACTGCAAATTGGTAGATTGAACTAAACACTTGTTTTGTTTTTCGGATACCATATTAGGGTATTCGACATGTAGGTTTAGGTCAATGATTCTTGATTATGCTCAATGCCTAAATTTTTATTTCAGGTGGAGAAGAACTATCTAAATGGTAAGCTGAAGGCAATTACTGCGTATTTCAGTGAAGTTCCGTTGTAGATATTGCAATCTGTTTCGAATGCATCTGAGTGAATGGATCTCGGTTGTCATACAGCCACCGTGATATTGACATTAAGTTCACATAAAATTCTGTCTTCGGACTCTGACCTGGCCATATGAAGCAAATAGAAGCAATGTCATCTTTTCAACCTGGAGTTTGTACAACTATTTAAAGTCAGTAAAAGTGTCCAAGGTTGTGTATCTGTCCGTGCCTCCCAGATAGCTGTAGTTTGTGAATGTAATTTGATGATATACCATGTCATGTTCTTGTTGCACTTGTACGTATGCTTGGCACTTCGAAATTAGTATCTCAAACCAAGGGCTTTAGAAGTTCATCCAGAACCATGGGGAGCTTGTACTTCTGTAATTATTGCTGAAATTAGCTTGCCTACTGATCCACAGATGACCAAAGATGGTAAACAAGAGATTTCATTATCAATAATATATATCAGCAAGGCAAAAAAACAACTCTCTTCAAATAAAAGACGTAATACTCTCAGTGGGGATCAAAATCCCGATCATCTGGATATAGGTTAGGAATTTTACCAATTGGGTTATACCCTTGTTGGCTTTAGCTTGCCCTTTTTTAAGTTCTTCCCCACCCCCCCTTCCCCCCTTCTCGATAACAAAGAGGGTGAAATCTCCTCTTTTTCATATTTTTAATTAATTGAGCATTATCTTCCCAAGTGGTCTTATTTTTTTATTTGGTTATCTACATTTTCAACCATCACCAAAGTCATTTCATCTCCTATATCCTTATTTGATTCTCAGTTAGTATTTTTTCTACCATTTCATATCTTTTTTCTTTCAATTTTTGATTTCTTATTTCCTGATCTACAAATAATTTTTTTTAATAATAATAAAAAAAACTAAAAAAAATAATCGACGCAACTCAGGAATCGAGAAACACTTTAAAATTGCCACTATTAAAACGCGCATCTGTTTTTCCCTGCACGGCTGCACCCCTAAAGCCGCTTTATTAGCCTATGATGCCCCACCACCAGTTAAAGGAAATGATAAGTGGTTCTTCAAATGAGCTGTCTCCTGACATGGTTTTATGAATCCCAATGGTCACAGCTACATTCACCATATTGTATAAAGTTTGTCCGCGAAAGAGAGAAGGGAAATTTTTTTTAATTTTTTTTTTTTAAAAAAGACACTAGTAATGGCCAGCGGTTCCAATAAGACACGGACCAGGGATTGATTGTTCATGAGGGACACCTTCCAACAACAAGGAGACGATCATGGATGTAGCGTGGATAATATCCTGCTGTTTAAAAAATGACACTGAATTCGCAAGGATATTATATAAAATCATTCGTTTGTATTTTACTTCACTTGTCAGGAAGGTATTTGATAAAATGATGCAAATGCATTACAGGCTAGCAAGAAGCTAGGGATCGAACTATATTTATCGAAGGCCCCATGCGCCACAAGTCATGATTGGAAGAGCTACACTAATTTCATACGTTTGTAGCAGATCCACTGGCACGACTAGCTACTTTTCTGATCATCTAAACCATTGACGTGGCCGCCCATGTTATATATGAAGGATAGGCTTAATTAAAATAGTCAATATATCCATAAATAGATTTTAAAAAAATTTCTGAATATGATTATTGAATGATGTGTAGGGCCCATCAGATGGACGGCCTTGGTTGATACATCTGTCTGCCAGATTCCACCCGATCGTTTTCCTAGCTCCCAAACTAAGGGCTTGTTGCGGAGAATACAGCTGGATAGAATTAGTTAAGGAAATTGGAAGAAGAGAGGTTGTTTAGGAATCAAGAAAATCGTATTGAAAATGAAAACAAAAACATTATCAGAAATAAGAGAAGTAAGACTGCCATATGTTTCAAAAATAAAATATTATATTAAAGATGAGAAGTTCTTTTAATCTCGTTCTATTTGCATCATCCCATTTCATCCTATCTCATCGTCGAGAAGGCCCTGAGACTGCCTCCCGAGATTCGGTGGAATCTAGTACATCCCACCTAGCCAAAACCGACAATCGAGGGAACAGTTGCGAAGTGATGAAATACGGGAGGAGTCCGTGCACCCAAAATCCACCCCCAAGAGGGGCTGCCGTCAATCCACCCAACCAAGCTGGCCATGCCCATGTCCCCTTTTACCCTCCGTTCCAGTTTCCAACTGGCTCTTTAATGCCTGCCTCTTCATCATCTTTTTTCATCTTTTACGCATACGCGATAGATCCATCCCCAACCTCTTTAGCATTTGCTTGGATGGATTATGGATATATGCAATGAACATGAGCATCCCTTTTTCGATACAACGTGTCCTTCATCTGCGCATCTAAGCTACGTGGGATGTTGGGATCCCAGTAGTATTATGTCCCGCATGCGCCATGTCCTTGGCATGTTGGCCCTTTTAAACGCTACTTTCGAATGAAATGTATCTGTGGGTGGATATGCGTGTGGCTCGCCTCTTAGACGAGAATGAATGTTCATGGGATTTGGTAGCCGCGCATGATGCTTGGAACATGAACAATTCCATGATTTGATGATGCCCACGGAGGCAGCCTAATGTCGTGTTTCTCAACATGGATCTAATCATTGTGATTAAGATGCCGACGAACACTCAATTGCAAAACGCATTGATGACACAATGGGGGTTAGTTCCAACTACGTGATGTGGGGCTTTTGGCTTGGTGGGCCACATATACAAGATGCATGCATGTATGGTATGTGGTTATTTTAATTTTGCATTTGCTATTTGATTATTCCAAATGGGCTGGGTGATATAATTTTGGTACAGTTATGTAAAGAGAAATGAAAATGAAGATAATATTAAGATAAATTGAATAAGATTAAATTAAATGTAAAAAATAACCACGGAAAATATAGATTGATTATTCTAACCACTAAATATTAATCAGGTTCCGCTACAAGAAAATTCCTTAAATCAAATTACATGGATTGGTTGCATAAGTAGTCATCTTGACTTAATTGCCCAATATGCAGTTAATGCACTGTCGTATAAATATGTTGCCATATTTACGAATTTTGTTGCATATAATGTTTCTACAGACGAATTTTCTGCTATACATAACATTATATACCATGGGACGCAATGCAGTACCGATTCGGTCTGAACTCTCCTAACTTAACCCGATTTCAAAACTAAACTTGAATTTTATTTTTTTAAATTTTTTCGAAATAGACTCGAGAGAAACTGAAACCAATACCATGTTTATATCAAGGACCAAAACCCAGCTCGGTCAAAACCCAATATCTCTCCTAATTTGTTAAAAGAATTTTATTACTTTATGCATTAAAAATTTTAATTATAATTATAGTAAAAGTTCTTTCATGTAATCATAACCTAATTAAATGGTAAAATGTTTATTCCAAAGCCTAAATGTTATCTATAGTTGTTTATAAAAAATTGAATATATTATATCTACATCAATTTAATTTATAAATAATGAAAAATATATTGATTTTTTAAAATTATTACATATGCACCAATTAACTATAACATATATAAGTCTCACTTTTATTCTCGCTTTTATTAAACTTGTTCAGATAGTGATTTCATATAAACTTATTTATTTTTCTTACATTGATTGTTGATAGTAAATTCAATGTAGCTAATATTATCTTTTAATTTAGAACACTAACCTTCATTAAAATCGACAATGTCATTGGTCATATAAATATATTCATGTATAAATTATGAATAAATAAGTTACGGGGAAACTTCTATGAAACTACTCTTCTATGAAACTCTTTCCATTTTTAAAATTTTGATAGTTGATAGAAAATCTACTCTATTCATTATATTTAGGATCATTTATAGTATCTTAGAAACTCTTTTATTTTTTTTAATTTCACCGTATATAGTTTTCATCTATAAATGTGTAAAATCAACTTAATAAAATAGTTTAATATTAAAATATCAACTTTAAAGTAATTTTTTCAACATCTAAATCATCTAAAATATCAATAATATGTAGATAAATGATCATATAAAGTATTGTTACATTCTAATATATGTGTGAATGAATTTAAGCATTTTTCATAATTTACACATAAACTATCCACATATTGAATTAGGATAAAACTTGGTCTCTTAGCTAAATAAGTGATGTTGAATACAATGAACGGATTAAATTTTTCATCAAAGATCAACATTTCAAAAATGAAAAGGGTTTCACAAAATCACTTCTATAAAACCCGATTTCACAAAAGTATTCCTGAATAAGTCATCATAATCAAAAGTATGTTTTAGAATTAGTTGGTACTATGCAATAATTTTTAGAGAGTTTGTTATTTCTATCGATAGATGTCAATTTCTGTTGGTTTGATAGTGACCTAAATTTCAACCTGAAACCACTACTAACCCAACCCGAACCTACATTGTAATATTAAGATTAGGATTTGGGTTCATCTAAACTCGGTACAACCTGCTTCAAGTTATACCCCTATTATATGCAACAATTATAGTTTGACTACTTTTTTGGTTTAGATGGAGGCTATCACCTAGTTTCAAATTTGAATCTCGGGCTTCACACTCATATATATTTATGTATATCAGTGTCAATCACCTAGTCATTCAAGTGTTGGCATAGCTTAACAACAAATTGTGTTAAAGTGAGCTACATAGCTTGTTGGCTTTGGTATTATTTCCAACCAACTTCACGTTTAATTGCAAAAACAGTATTTCGTATGTGAACTTTTCTTGTAGTATATATTTATTTTTCTTTCTATACTTTAATATTCTTTGGCTTTTAATCATTTATTTAAAAATAATCTATTCAACCATCAGTCATTATCTTTGTTGTTTAAACAATGATAATATTATTTTACTTTTTTTTTCTGCAATATATGTCCCCTGCTACTATCGAAAGCACCAATTGGATGCAATATTATAAGATGCAATGCACCAGTATCCCAAAACAGCTATATGATAAATGAGAATGCGGTAATGTGTCTTCATACTCGAGGGCCCTAAGTGTAGCAGGATCATCAGACAACCTGCACATCAATGGCCTTCCAATATTGTCCCTGGGATCCTTTCGCGCATCGAGAGCAGTACTGCTGAGGTCTAAGGCCCACCGGGGGCCATGCCATCACATCATGGTAAGATCTCATTTGAACAGCAAGGGCGGGCAGGAAATGTCTTCACTTCGATATCTAACGTGTCAGCGCCTCCACCGGCATGGGCTTGTCAAAGTTTCACATGCATGAAATTCTCATGCATCGATCTGTCAAACCTCCCAACACAAACAATTCAGTACCCCATGAGACTTGCAGTGACTCTAATCTACATCGTCCATCAAAAGCTAAAAAGAGTCTTCTCACCCTTTTTTGTGGGCCGTTTATGATCTATTGGTTCCTCGATCTTGATGCATCTTATCTTCGAGGAGTGATTCTATTAGCCCGGGCTAAGTAAATGACCCACTTAGCCCACCTCAAAAAACCTATTTAAAACAACTTTTTTTTACTTTTTTTTTCATGTACTTGTTTATCTAAGTGTATTTAACATATAGACCAAGTTTTACCATTTTTGAATATGTTTATCTATTTTTTTGAGATTTTCAAACATCTATGTGTATATATGCATTTAAAATACCCTTATTTTCAAAAATCTAAAAAAAATATATGCACATTTCCAAAAATGGTAAAACTTGGTCTATATGTTAAATACACTTAGATAAACAAGTGTATGAAGAAAAAAATAAAAAAAAGTTGTTTTAAATAGATTTTTTGAGGTGAGCTACGTGGGCCATTTACTTAGCTCGGGCTAATATCACTCCTCCTTATCTTCTACCATCAGGATGTGATCGGACAAGCCTCGTCCTTTAGACCCACTGCCCGATCGAGTCAAGAGTCAGAAGTCAATGTTCAATTAATGCGTGGTACATGTCTCACACGTGTGACACGTGTAAAAGAGGACACGTATGGGACATCGCTATGGGTCCTGCTTCCAAGTCGTATGCAGCTTTACTCCTCATTTTTCCGGGACGTGAAATTTTTTTTTTTTTTTTTTTTGGTCATAATTTGGTTGCGGAAGTTTAAAGCAGTTCACATTTCGACAGCAAATGTCCAACATATGTTCTAAGGTAATAAAATTAAATAAAATAAATTTGATTGCCAATAGTCCTTTGGTTGAGAATATGATTTTTTCAGTTGAATAAATTTTCAATATTGGTTGCAAATAATCCTTTGGTTGAGGATATGAATTTCCTCTGTTGAAAAAACTTAATGGCCTGTTCAAAAGAATTCAAACAAATTGAATTCTATGTAGAAATGGGACGAGAATGTAAGGATATATATTAACAATGAGAAAAGTTGTACTAATAACTAAAAAAAATATTTTAAAAATTAGAAAAACTATTTTGAAAATAAAGATACACATTCAATTCAATAATCTTGAATCTTTTGAAATAATCATTAAAAGACACTACTAAAATCTTCATGTGAATGGTGATTAAGTATTATATGTAACTAAATAGTGGTTGTTAAAGATATATGAGACGTGAAAATCTTTTAAAAAGAAAGATGAAAAGATAAAAAAAAACGAAAATTTGATATTAAAATATATAATACGACAAAGAAAAACGTTTTAAAAATAGAGGAAATAAAAATATTATTGGTAAAAAATTTCGCACAGAATTGAAAATAATAATTACAAATATAAATATTTAGAAAAACTAATTTTTTTGTAAAACTCAATTAGAAAGGTTAGAGAAAAATTAGAATAATAAAGGGTTAATTTAAAATATACCTACTACATTTACCCCTAATTCCAAATTTCAAAGTTTTCATTTACGCCTTCTAAATGTCATGTGAAAACCAAGAATACCAAATCCTCACCGTAGCTGTTATCTGTAGCTCAAAATGACTACCCCTGAGCCCTGACCACATAAGGACAGCAATAGCAAAGCAGTTTTGGCGAGAAGCAGGTGGAGTTTTCACTTTTCATCCGTTTGGATAGTGGTGAGTCAACGGCATCTAGAACTCATACTTCTTCACCTTGGTAAAGCTCTCTTGTGGGTAAACTCGATTTCAGAGAATGCTGGAAGTTTCTCCATCAAAGCAAAAGCGGCATTTCAAAGGTTGGGTCAGAAAAAAGAAGACTACCATTCTCATCCCGTCATTTGAATAATCAAGAACATCAATTTGAAGGGGTCCCGAAACTCCGACAGTCTCCAACATAAGGAGATCCTAGTGTTCATCTCCTCAAAAAAAAATTTCTTTTTTGGATTAATGGAAATAGAATAAATAGGGGAATACATTCTTTCTCCAGGATTTACCTGTTTACACTTCGCGGTGTTTCTTGTGAAAATTGAGGAGAAATATTTTCACGAATCAGATGGATTACATGAAAACAAAAAAAAAGAAATTGGAAGAAAAGAAAGTGAGGGAGAGAGATATAGAGGAATTTGCTGGCTACAGAACCACGTAGGGTGATGAGTGATGATATCCTTGTATGCGATTCTTGCAGCCATTTTTTTTTCTTCTATATGTGGGTATGTGTGTGAGAGAGAGAATGTGAAATGGTTTCTTGTTTGGGCAGCGGAAGTGGGGAAGAAGCTGGGCAACAACTATTGGAGTCTGACAACTGATTTCACCGTGGTTCTAATTGGGATCGATCCAGTGTTGATGTCGGGTCATTAATGATTCTCTTCAACATCCTCTACCTTTGTCACACCCCGTTTCTCCTATTTCCAATCTGAATCCGAGCATATATACCCTGTCAATTACCCGGCTAACATCCAACCGGAGCCTGTTCGTTTAGATCTCATCCGATTACCATCGTACAGTTACAGTATCATTTGCGCATTCGCCCATCATGAGCACCTATTCCTTGCACCAAAATCGATTTTGCTGCAACTGGCAAAATTGAACCCACTTGCGTCTTCTTTGGCTGCATGCTGCTGCCGGAAAATGGGTGAGGTCGACCAATATTTTTGCAATGGATTTCGCCGTGTGGATGGTGATGAGGACTTCGGCGGTTTTCTATCAGCTGTAAATGCGTTGACTGGCTTGACTTGGAAGCATCAGGGGTAATTTTGGCTTTTTAAAAATTTTAACCCTATGTGACGGCAACCGTGCACATTTGTAACTTTTGAAACACAACAGGTGTATCTGTGATTAAAGTCAAATATAGTTCTCATATGAAAACTGTCAATGGCTAATTTAAATTATAACTAACAATGAAACTAAAATTATAGTAATAACGACGACCTTCCCACATACTGCAAAATTTCTGATTTTTAACAAAGAAATTTTTTTTGTGAAAAGTTAAAAATTGGTTGTTAAACAAAGCTTAGTTGCCAATAATTTATGGAATATTCCGTATGATAACCATTAATAATTTAGTTACAATAGTTCATAATTTTTGTATTTAGGCAAGAAAGTTTTAATTTGATTGTTAAGACATCATTATAAGGAAGAAAAAATTTTCTTAGTTATAAAAGCTTCATCAAAAGTAATAGATTTTTTTCTTGCATATGCATTTTTCTTGTTAGTAAAAAATTTTTTTACTAATAAGGGTTGCAAAAAATATATATTTTCTTATAGTGACACTTGAAATGTAATAAATTGTCTATGTACATAGTTCGTGAAAATGAATTGAATGTGATTAATTTGTTAGATTGTAAAAGTATGAAAAAATTATAGTTCTACTATATATCTTTTAATATAATTGGACCTCTTTAATTACCTAACTATTCTATTTTTTTAATTTTTCAGATTTCTATTCTCCACTTTTACTCTTAGATCTTCACAAACTAACCGTATATGAGATTATATGAAAGTAATTTAGACATTGTTTTGTAATCTTATGTGGAAAATAGAATTGCATAATTACTTTATCTCATAAGATTTTATTTTTTAACTACTCTAGTAATCTTATTTTTTTCATTTTTATTTCTATATTTTAATTTTTTTACACAACTATCTTATTAATTTTTAAGTTACCTATATTATGTCACATCACTATCGTACTTAGTTAAAATTTTTCACACTTCCCTTTTTAATCACCAAACCAAGTCTGCTAAGGTATTATTTTGTAATGTGGATAAGGAGAAAGAAGGCGGAGTAGAGCTGAGATAAATTGAGAATAAATATGATACTTAAATAAGAAAATAATAAAAATAAAAATAAAAATAAAAATAAGATAATTTGGTAGTTAAAAATTTTCATAAGAGAGATGTTTCATCCAACTTGCCCAGTACCAGAAGTAGTCTACTTCATGTTGGCCGTACCACAGTCCGTGCAGACTGCAGATCATACAGCGCCCATCTGTGCACATGCACGATGCCATTTCCTTGAAATACGAGTTCTTAGCAATCAATCGGACAGACGTCGATGTACGGGGGTAAAAAGTACCTTTTAAAGATATTATATATTTTGGTCCAAAAAAAAAAATAGTATATATGCTTTTCTTGAAATGTTTCATAAGTAAAGGAAAGAGCAATTCCACTTGTCCTTCCCATAATGGGGCGTTTGCTTACGATCACCAACTACTTACTCCCACTTCGATATATAATCATCATTTCAACGACGAAAATCTTCAAGCCATGGTTTAGGAGCGAGGTGGAACAAGGGCATAAGGCTGTTTCTTTTGTCGACACAGTGGATATATAATCACGTAACAAAGAACATGAAGAATTTCCATAGAACCAGAGTGAAAAAGAGAGATATGGCGATATTCGCTAATGTAAGCTGCTGCTCTCTTCAAACAGCCCAACTTATCTATATATTCATCAACTGATAGAACAAAAACCTTTAATTTGTAACAACCGCGACCCATCAACGCACGGATTATCAGAAGCAGCTTTGGAGTCTTAATCACCTAAACATCTCTCGATCGGGTTCATATTCTATACAATATTCCTCCACGATTGAGACGCGTACAATTAATGCATGAGTTACAGCTTCATTAAAAATAACAAAAGATAAATTAAGTAAAGATATATAAAAGCCTCTTATTAACGAAAATTCAGCTAAGCAGCTGGGTAGGACTGAAAATCTGAGAAGCTTGGTAGGACTTGGGAATGGACGGGTAGCTGCTGCTGCTGCCGAGGCCTGAATTCAAGGAAGTGGCGAGACCCAGACCAAGGGCCCCGGTGGTATTATTTCTATTAGCCGCTGCTCGTTCCAGCGACTGCACTTGGGTCTTCAGGAACTTCACGTAATGTATCGCCTCGTCCAGCATCGATGCAGTGTCCATCTTCGTACCTCCCGGCACTAATCTCTGCAGAATTCTAATGCGTTCGCTGATCCTTTCCCTCCGATGCCTTGCCGCCACGCTCTGTGGGTCTTTCGATATCTTCACGTTCCTCCGCTTCGGCGGCTTCACCGACTCGGGGTCGATGTGGATCGGCTGCATCGCCGCTATACGAAATATCATCTCCCTCATCGCCGCCACCGAGTTGCGCTTGGAAAATGAGGTGGTGGAGTCGGAAGATAATTGGGCAGCATTACAGCCGGGAGGAGGTAATTCATGAGAGCAAGCGTCGGGAAAGAGTGGTGGCGGAATGGTTGGGTCTTGAAATAGCAAGTTGGGCGTTGGATCTATAAACGTATGTGAAGCTGGTGAGGGCATGGGATCAAAGATGGGCAATGGGTTGGCGTAGGAGAAGTCCATGGTCGATGGTGGCGAGTGAGAAATGGAATCCGAGAAGGGGTTGTTGTCCATGTTCATCATCATCAAGTCCATTTGCTCTCCACTGGAAGATTTTATAAGACCCACATCCATGAGAGAGAGAGAGAGAGAGAGAGAGAGAGAGAGAGAGAGAGATGAAAAGGGATGGGGAAGGTGAAGGGAGAGAATGGTGAAGTTGGAGTTCAATCAGAAATGGCAGCAGGAAAACGGAAAGGAAGGTGGGGGAATAAAAATGCGGCCAGCTGAGAACCGTCTATGCACCCAATAGGGGTGAGACACTCTCTCTGGCCATATTTATATTTATATTTATATTTATATTGGGAGGCTGAATATCTTGGGCTTTTGTTTTATTGATTTTTCTGGCATGTGCACCTTCAATATCATAAAGTCTTTTGGCTTTTGCCTTTTTCAGATTCATGCTGCAACGGGGACGATTAGTTTTAGGAAAAAACGAACAAAACTAAAGGGTGAAATTTTATTACATGCATGCATGCAACGATCCATTTCTGGCTCCCGTACGTGCATGCGCATGTGTACATGTACAGCTTAAGATTTTAGTAGCTTTACTTAATGTTTTCTTTTCTTTTTTTTATCACTGCACTCTTTTGCAGTGAATAAAATTAGACTTCATTCAATTCAATGAACCCTAGTTTGTTCCAATGTGTATTTATATATCACCATGACAAGTTTTATTAAAAGTAGGTAAATTTTCATTCTGCAAGATATATACTTATTTATATAAATTTGGCTGCATATACATGGCCTTAAGGGGGTGGCATTTACTCAAAATTAATATTTAATGCAGTCATTTAGGTTTGAATGCATTATTTTTTTCAATGAAAGTACTAGCAGTGAAATTCAAATTTTTTTTTTGATGAAAAGCAATGAGATTCAAATTTGATTGCAAAAAGTTGGCAGCATACGTGTAGACCTATATTGCTGTGCATATTTAGCAATGATGTAATTATTAGTCCAACTTATTGAAATTATCTTGAAAATAGTGATGTCTAAATCAAGTGTGTTAAAGTGCATTAGAATTTGAGTACCGATCTTTTCAGACTTGCTTGAAATTTGGTGATTTCAAACCAATCCCAAAACATTTTTTTTTAAATTGCTTTTATAATCATATAAATCTAGTTATATTTTTACATCAAAAAAATCTAATTATATTTAATCTATAAACCAAATTTTTATCATTTTTGAATATATGTATATATTTATTTTAAATTTTTAAATAGAGGGGTATTTAAATCATTTTAACTAGTTTAAAATGACTTAAATATCCTTATATTTTAAAAATATGTATACACATATCCAAAAATAGTAAAACTTTGTTTGTAGATTAAATATAATTAGATTTACGTATTTATAAAAAAACAATTTAAAATTATTTTTTGGACCAGTCTAAAATGATTGGTCATTATGCAAAACTTCAAAGTTTTGACCTTCTATTTTATCTGTATCTCATTCATTTTCTTGTCAATATTACCATCGTCATTTTTACATTTTTTAATTTTTAGTGCCATTCCGAAAAAGCTCTAAAGCAAATTGAAAAAAAATATAGTAACAGTGCAAGAGCCCACTTATTGGAGATTGCTGATTTCATGTTGCTTTTAATGATATGCTTACGATCTGTACTCGCAGATCAAATTAATCCATGGAACTTATGGTTATTAATTATTGGACATGTAATTAATATTTCAGAGGTCCCTAAGTACACAGAAAGTAGTTCTTAGAATTTCAGCCTTTCCAAGAGCAGAGCATCAAATTATCCCCACCTGGAAATTGATTACAATATTGAAATAATATACGCATGTGAAAGAAAAAGGGGAAGAAAGAGATGAAAAAGAACTGATGGCAGCAGCGGAATTACAATGAAAGCGCTAGAGTCAGTCTCTGAAAACCCTAAAACCCCACCCCACACCCACATGCCATGAGTCAGAGGAACAACCCCAGTGTCAGTATTTCTTTACTGTAATGAATAAAATAAGATATCTTTCTTTGGCCGGCATCGCATGGAAAGCATTTGAGGGAGAAGCATCCAAGGATTCTCTCCCACCTGATGTTCTTCCCATATATTGCTGTGCTGCCCCCCACGGTGAAACGCTTTTCTAGAAGGATCAACAGCTAATGCACCCACCTACCTCATCAACTTGCCCTTGCTAATTACAGACTTTTTCAGAAAGAAAAAAAAAAAAAAAAAAGAAAGAGGACAAGCCAATTTTGGGCCCTGCTGATCGATGGACGGTGCATAGTACCATGATAATTGTAATTTGTACTGTACAGTCCGATATATGGTGACATATATATAGATGGATGTCTCATGGTCATCCACTGTCAGCATATCATATAGATTGATGGTTATAATAATTTCATATCATATACAAGCCATGATCTTAGAAGTTGCGCTTTTGATCAGCCTCTGGCTGAGTCTGATACAAGATAGGAAAAAAAATATACATTATTAATAACATGCAATCTTGTTCTTCCACATAGCATCCATCCACTGTCTCCAATCATATTTCCAATATATAATATTTTATTTTTGGCAGCCAAACTCATTGCTAATGTAGCTATTAGCTTTTTGTTGCATAACAAGATTGCAAATTAAATATTGTCAACATGATTGGGAAGAAGTTCGTTGCCAGAAATGAAACTTAAAATTTGTTGTAGTGAGACTAAAATGAGGCCACCAGAATAATTAGCCTTAGCGAGTGCGTAGCTTTAATTTGGACGACCTAGTTGTTCAAACGTTTCAATAATTGCAATTCACACCAGCGAGGGAAATTTGCATTAACTCGACGAGGTCATTGCGAAAAGAAAAGATGCATGCAACATGATCACTGTGTGTGTGAATGCAGATAATATTTTTTGCCGCAAATATAAATGGATTCTACTACAATTAATTATTCACAGTAAATACATGATTTCTTCTTAATGGTGACATTTAGTGAAATGCAACCACTTTTTACCTCAAGTCAATAAAAATAATGTTTAATGCAATTGCTTAAATTTGGCAACAAAAAATAACAAACCTTGACTACAAGCGAAATAGCTTTTAGCTTCATTTGAGATCAACTGCAATTAATTTTTTTGGTTGCAAAAAGTTAGCCATATATGAAAATTTTTGTCTTAATGAATATCATGATCAACTCAACTGTTTTCATTGGCCATGGGTTGATCAGATCAATAGGTTATGTCTAACTGAGAAATAAATTTGCGTGCACTACAAATAAAAAAAAATATGTGTGCATCCGCTACAACAATTTTGGTTTCGGCAAGTAAAAATTTTTTTGCAAAATGTCAAAATTTAATCGCTAAAAAAACTTATTCAAAATTTAATTGCAAAAAAAATTTAGTTCTCAATAATTTGTGACATACGTCTTATGGCAACTAAAAAGAAATTTAATTACCAATAGTTCATAGTTTTTATATTTAGACCGTCAAAGTATTATCATAAACAAGTACATTTTTCCTCATAAAAGTATCACGGTAAATAAGGAAAAAAATTTCCCATAAAATATCATAGCAAGTAACAAAATTTGTGGGTAATTTGCAAATATACCCATATAGTTTCAGAAATTAAAAATAATCTCTATATAATTTGACCATAATTACAAATATATCTATACCATTATAATGTCGTTACCGCACCATTACGGCATAGGTATATATGCAAACTATGCGGGTATATCTGCAAAAACTAAATATGCCCACTTAATTTTTAAAATTGCAAATACACCTAATAATTTGCATATTTTTGTAAATACACCCATGACGTTGCCGTGATGATACAGTAACAACGCCATAACGGCGTGTGTATATTTATAATTATGGTCAAATTATGTGGGTTAATTTGCAATTTCTAAATTATGTTGATTTTGCAAATTACTCAAAAATTTTCAATGCATATATATATTATTTCTTTACTAATAACGCTTTTTGTTCCTAATAAAAGTTCCCAAAATTCCATCAGCTTGCGATTCACGTTCCTGATGAAGAAATGAGCAGAATTGGTGAGGCTAGCGGTGACGTGAATATTGCTGGCCTGATCCTCACTAGCAAGTAGCAAGTGGTCCGCTACCCGTGGTTCTGTTCCGCACCCAATCGCCTGTGCATTGACTCTGCCCCGCATCCTGTACACACTTGTTTTTGTTGTACAGCTCGGTTTCGGAAGTCATCACCCTAAATTGTAGCTGAATACCGCTCGGTCCTTCCATTCATTCGCAATTATGGTTAATTTGATTTCTGATGATCCAATCCGTTAATCAGGTTTAAAAGATAAATCAAACATTCCCTTAAAAAGAAAATTAAAGAACGATGAAATCGTTGATATTCAACATAGGATTGAGAAATCGTTTTGTCTTAAATAACAAGGGCGAGGGCCACCCAATTAGAGGCTTCGATCATTCATAATCTGCGCGGGAGTCCAAATACACAACATGCATATGGTGAAGCCTTGACACCCCATCTGCAGACCTAACACGTATGCGTTTATCTGCACGTGAACTTCTCACACGTGTGCAATCAAATGGCAGCTACATTCATATGTTGAGATGAGGAGCCATCATCCAACGGGTAGCAATGCATGCGCCTTGGACCACAACGTATATCTATTTTGTAGTGATCTGCTTTTGATCAGAAGGCGGTAGAGAGATAAGGTAGGGTTTGCTCTTTTAGGGGGGAGAAAGTGGTCCCTATTCCTAGCCGTCCGATGGTAGCTAGCATCCATTCTCCACGCACATTTCACGAGGCAATGCATTGGTGGAAACATAGAATGGCACGTGTGAAAACAAGATTGCAGGAACATATTCTCTGAGTTGAATCATTTATGGGGTTGAATTTTTGAATTTTGAAATCCGTATACATGTATATTCATTACTTCTTCGCTTACACGAAATCGATCAGCCTCATACGCCGGCAGCTGAAATCAAATGGAGTTTTGCGCCAGAGTATCGAACGCAATGATGTTCTCCCAGCTCACGCGAACACACACACACACATATACGAGGCATTATTAAATGAAATCAGGTGATTATAAGACGTAGCCAGCTGTGGAGGTTATAATGTTAGAGAAACAAATAATAAATAACGGGGTATCATTATTAAACAAATCCAAACAGTAGACCGGACGGGCCTTGTCGTGAAAGGTCCAAACATAAAAAAATTCCCTGATTGAAGATCCTGCATGTATAATAATATATAAGGCGCCCTCTTTAGCCTTTAGTCGTCCATTTTTAATATTTAGAGATTTCTTATGACATAGGCTGTTGGTCTTATGCGGCCTTTTACGGCGGCGGCGGCAACTTTCACGCCATCAACCGTCTGCGACTGGGGATGATTGATGTTGTATATGCAATTAACAAGTTCTTTTTTTGTTTTTTGTTTTTTTTTTTTTATAGAAATCTTGGGTTTGAGAGATATACGCAGCGTTATGATTTTGGGCTTTTCTTTTGATTGGTCGTTGGTTCGCAATGGGGCTTGTCATTGGCAGTCTCTGTCTCTCTGATCTGTAACTTTTTCTTAATCAACCGGGCTCCATCTTGCTAGAGCCTAGAGCTACCTACTCTGCGACTCAAAACTCTCCATTAGTCACCAATTATGGACACTTTATCTTAGGTGATTTTTATATTTTTAAGTCGGTTTGGCTCATCTAACACTAAATATTTTAGTTTTTTCATGACCAAAATTATTTTCGAAAAGTTAAAATTTGGTTGACAATATGCAGTTTGTGTTATATGACAATATGACATATAGCAACCATAAGAAGGGGGGGAAAAATTTTTGGTACCCACAAATCATGGTTTTTATACTTAGGTAACCAAACCTTGTTTTGGTTGTAAAAATATTATCATGATTAATAAAATTTTCCTCATCTATGAAAGCATTACCATAAATAGAAAATTTGTTCTTTGCTTATAAAAAGCCATGGTAAGTAAAAGAAGTTTTCCTTATATGTACATTTTTCTAGCTAATAAATACTTTTTGGTTGCTAATAAAAGTAGTGTATGTCTCTAATAGAAATAATTTTCAATTTTATGATAAAATAAAATAAATTACGTTGAACAAATGACAGAATTAAATTTTGATCTCCAGCATCAATGTGATCTCATGAATTCACTTCTATAAGTTAAATCAGCGTGACCTTTATTTATTTAGTAATCTTGATAATTTACTATTATTACGGCTTATTGCATATGCATCCTCGTAATATTTAGATTTTTCAAGTTACGCCCGAGAATCTTTATTTTGTAAATAATCTTCGATCTACTTACTTTTTTATTTTCCTTTTGTTTTCAAAATAGTCTTAAATTTTTTTTCAAATCTCAAAAGGGTGCATATGGACTCAGTAAAGCATACAGATTTTCAAACCCTGGCTTATGTTCTGTGAACTGTTTTCAAATAAGAGCGTTACTTTGTCTAATCTATTTTGTACACTTTTGGCTTTAAAAAAATTTAAAAAGTAAAAAAATATCATTCATGAGGCAAGATGCTTATGGGGAGATGTATGCAAAATTTCTTTATCTGTTATTTATATTTTAAATCATCACTCTTACATTCTTTTTAATCGGTCCTACAATATAATATCTTACCAACTCATATTATAAATCAAACCTAAGAATCCATACATCGTATTTCACTTTATCTTACAAATTCAACTAAACATTCTTACCATTTTTCTTATTATCAATAAAAGAAGAGACTAAACTCTTAAATTTAATTATATTATTTTGTTGCCCAGTTTACGGCTATGGGCAGTGTCCCAACAGTTGTGGGTTCAACCCCTAAGGGTGTCAATTTAGTGTTGCGGAGTATAATCTTCAAAGAGTGTGGATGGGAGCTTATTCGTCTCCCTTACGAATTACGATCAAGTGGAGCTTGTCGTCTCCATATAAATAAACTTGAATATAATATCAAATGTAACTGCATATAATATCAATTAAAAAATTATATTATTTTGTTCTTATTCATTTAATTTTGTGGCGAACGTTGCTTTTATTGGGGGGCAGTATTTTCATAGGCGGATTCATTTTCACTTCAATGGCTATTATTTTAATGTTAGTGTCCCTGCTTAAAATAATAATTTAATCTTTTCATTTCAAATTGCCACACCGGCCAAAGGTCTGACCATTTTGTATTTTCTTTTATCTTTTACTTAGGCTCTTTGGGAAATTCTCATTTTTCCCTTTTAATTACAGAAAATAAAGCAGACTGAATAGCCCAGCATTTGCAAAATATTAAGAAATAATCTTAAAGAAGATATATTTTGCTATTTATACAATATATATACATAGATAATAGATATATGCAGCTCCAACTTGAAAATCGACAGAAGAGATCATTTATGCAAGGAGCGCGGGTATATCTTCGGGGCCAACACCTTGCTCGTGAGAACAACATAATGCATTGATGAATCCTATCCGTCCAGAGCGGACAGGGCAGAGCCAGTTGTAAGACGGCAGTGGGAGAGAGAGCGTCAGTTTTGAGCGCTGGTAGTGGCATACGTACCCTTACCCCGGTCCAAAACACCCCAAGAAATCCTTGCTCTTCCTTTCCTTCACTCCACTACCTACAAATAAAGAAACCCACCACCTTCCCCCCATTAAAATAATATATCCGGGCATATAGATAAAGAGACATGTTCTCTGCAACAAAAGAAAGAAGATAAGGTGTTTGATAATAATTCAAAGTAAAAATCCCAACCAACGACTCCGGCATCTCCCACCACCGCATCGGGAATTGCAGGGCCAGAGGAGGCTAATAAAATATTGGGATTTGATTATATTTTTTAAAAAAGCATAAAAATATGGACAAAAGCTGGTTCCCCAACTTCCATCATCAATCTAATATAATTTAGGATTTTTCTTTTTTTTTTTTTCGTTTCCTTTTTTGGCATTTCTTCCGTTGCTTCCGCTGGCACAGCATTTACGTTTCTCCACCCGTCGTTACAAGCGCGTAATTAATTAATTAATAATATTATGCTGATGTTAATATAGCGTTAATTTCCAGCTTCCAAAGAATGAAATTTGGAGGGTCATATTGACTGCCTGGTTATGCAGAAAATAAAAATACTAATAATAATCATAAAAGTACAATTTTATAGAATATATATGCCAAATCAATGTTGGGAGAAAAAATTCTTAAAACGTCTACTGATTACATTCCACTCTATGTTGCTTATCCTCATGGTTATGAATTACGATTACCTAGATGGTTTCTAGAGCCTTCTAGCTAGCCTTGAGCCCTTCCCAAGAACCAATAATGCCATCAGGGAAGCAAACATCATATACGCCTACGGCTTTGTCTCCATGTGCATGAATAGGAGGTTAGTGTAGCTGGCTCACCAAATGGGTGAGGCCCAATTAGGGAAGCAAATAGCTAGCATCCACCGCCGGTACAAAACAAATTTCATTTTGTCTGGTTAACTATTGAGTCGCACTAAATATATATTTAGCTTCATTTATTGTATTTTAGCTATAATTTTTTATTGATATTTATACAATTGGCAACTTTCATATTACAATCTAACATATTCACAACCTTTATAATTGGAGGGAATTTTTTTTCTAAATACCCTTATACTAAGAGCAAATCTATAAAAACTCCCACCCCATGAGGGAAATTATAAAAACTCCCACTTTTCAAAGGAAACACGTATAAAACTCTTCGCTAATGAGGGAAGATTTGAACCCAAGTGGGCTAGTCACCAGCCCTCCCAAGTTACGACCAAGGCAACTGCTTGGTGGCATATTTTAGCTACAATTGATTACTTAACTAAAAATACATTAATGTTCTTTAATTGTAGCATTTAATTAAATATAGCTATTATTTATATTAAATGCAGTCAAAAATAATATTTAATGTAGTTATTAAAATTTGACTACAAATAATAGTACAATTTTAATTGCAATTAATATAGTGATTAACTGCATCTGATACCAATCCAATCAAATTAGTTATGGCTACCAAAGGTACCCACATATGATAAATTTTGTCGCAGTGATTTTTACAACGAACAGTTCCTACTATCTGGACGACCAAGATCATCATGGAAATTGCAGGCCGATACATTAAAGCAATAGTTCCTAGCGCCAAGATGAACAGTTTATATTGAAGAAATGCGACCAAGCAGCTAAAGTTTCACTTACGAAATAAACGGATCCTCTATGCATTCGGAACTGACTTAAACAGATGAAGCAGCATTTCAAGCTAAAGCATGGAGCGGCTAATGAAATTCAGAGGGTTTTCATGAAATTTGACATAAGTAGCATCCAAGTAAAGATCTGAGCTAATCACTTGAATGAAGAATATGTGGTTCACTCAATTAGCGGTTCAAACTTCAAAGCATTAAATTCAGACAATAGCACAAATTTTTAACGAATGGCCATTAAAATTCAAGAAATTTTGATTCAATATTGATACTAAATACGATAGAATGAAAATCTTGAAGCTTCTATTAGAATACAAGTTATGTGGCTCAACTAATGAACGACTGATCAAATAGCACAAAATGAAGTATAGCAACGGCACAACATGAACAGCAAGGAAGCAATACGAAGTTCACTTCATGGGCGTACATGTAAGATGGGCGAAACAACTTGGTTTTCCAAAAGGCATCTTCATTACAAGGACATCTCTTCAAGCTTGAAAATAGTTGCATACGCTGAAATAAGCATTCTCCCCAAACACCGAATAATAAGGAGAAAAGAAAAAAGGAGGCAGAAAGATGGAGTGTCCGCGTATTAGCTTCTCCTTGCATCATACCAATCGATGGAGATAGTCTCATCTGGAGAAGAATTCTCCTCCCCTTATAGAGAATCTTTACTTGCATTCTTTATCAAGATCAAGTTACAATATATTTAAGGATAAAAATATTGAATTTCAATGGAGAGTGTTAGTGTGATAACCTGACTTGAGGATAAAATCTAAAATTGGATGAGGAAGTGAAGTTCTGCGGTGGTAGTTGATTAAAAGTCATGTAATTTATAATTATTTCACAACAGCAGCAGCGCCCGTGGCCTAATGGATAAGGCGTCTGACTTCTAATCAGGCGATTGTGGGTTCGAGTCCCACCGGGCGTGTTCTCTTTATCTTTAATTTTTCAGATGGATTTTCCGGGTGCATTTGGCTATGTTAAAAAAAATGTCAATCTAAAGTTTTTTTTATTCTCCATACATATCCTATTTTTTAATTATTTTTTTATAACTTTTTTATACAACTGATTTATTTATTTAAATTTTTTCTTTATTCTCCATACATATCCTATTTTTTAATTATTTTTTATAACTTTTTTATACAATTGACTTATTTATTTAAATTTTTTCTTTAGTCCTTATCATTATCGATAGAACATCACATCATTTTTTTAATTTAATAACTTTTTATTTAAAGTTGTTCGGATAGACTATTGGGCCGGATTCTGCTATGAGAATTGTTTTAAAATATTCATGGGCCCTATCTCCATCCTGCAGATTTTAATTTTTCATGGGCCGGATCCGGAAGACCCATAAATCAACACGGAACAGCAGGGCATTTCTGTCATTGAGAGCAAAAGAATTGTTCGGAACCTTCTGTGGCCTTCCAGACTTCTGCAGAAGAAACCTAGAAAGAGGGGAGTGGAAGCTCCGAGAAAACACATCCCCGTCCTATAAATGTAGTCTCATCCAACGCTTTTTCGCAGGAAAGAAATCTCGGTTGCGAAATATCTCTGGTCACCGACGCTCACCAGCCAGCCAGTAGCGGCAGCAATCAATTAGTTTGTTGGAAAATGGATTTGAGAATCATGGGTCTCGAAAGCCCGCTGATCAGCACCCTCCAGCAAATGCTGGACGGCATCCCGGAAGATGCGGACAAGTCGACCAACCACCCGTCGCGCACCTACGTTCGAGACGCCAAGGCCATGGCCTCTACGCCCGTTGACATCAAGGAATACCCCAAGTCCTACGTCTTCGTCGTCGACATGCCGGGCCTCAAATCCTCCGACATCAAGGTACAGGTGGAGGATGGGAACGTGCTCACCGTCACCGGCGAGCGGAAGCGGGATGAGGAGGAGGGCGCCAGGTTCGTGAGGATGGAGCGGAGGGTCGGCAAGTTCATGAGGAAATTCCAGCTCCCGGAGAACGCGAACGCCGATGCCATATCCGCCGTCTGCCAGGACGGCGTGCTCACCGTTAGTGTTGACAAGATTCCTCCGCCGGAGCCGAAGAAGCCCAGGACTGTGGAGGTTATGGTGGCGTAATTACAACTAGAGGGAGTTGGGGAATGCTTGTTTTGAAATTTCCAAGCGCTTCTGTGTTTTGTTGGTTTTCCGGTGTGTTTGAACTTTGGGATGCCTACTTAGGTTATAATGCTTGCTTTGCCGGCGATGTTGGTATCTTTTGGCTCTCCGGCGGTATGAAATTCTCGAATATGTTCTGTTCTCGTGTCATTACATTAATGTTGTGCTTGCCTGATCGTTTTAAATTCAGTTTGTTAATTGGATGAGATCAATGCGTGTTTGTGTTGTGGATCATGGGCCGCATCAGGTTGATGAAACCAATTACTTAGACATAACATTTCTCGCGAGCCATAGCTATTGGGAGCTGATAAATTCTGGGATACTCTGGATTTTGGACGCCGCTACGTGGGTAGGGGTGCAACTTGGGCCGGGTTCGGCCCGAACTCTGCCCGCCGAATCTGAAAAATGTAGTGTTGAAACTATGAGATTTTCAATCCGAGCGTGAACCCGAATTCAAATAGGTCTCGGTTTCGGGTTCAGGAATTGCATTTATATAAAATATATAATTTATATTATAATAATAACATATTACTCATGGATGGATGATGGACAACAGGAGTACGGCATGACAAGCATGGACAACTCATTGCCGAGATAATTTAACGTCTTAAGTGATTTCAACAAAATACTTATTTCCAATTAATATTACGATATAGGTCCAACAATTTTTTTAAAAAAAAATTACTCTTCACGTCTTTTTTACTAAAGTCTTTTGACCAATGAAATCCTGTGATACTAAATATTAAATTTTTTTGAGATCTTTTTTTCCAACGGGAAAACTTATGAGAATTTTAAAACTATAGTTGTAAAATTAGCTTAAAACAATAGAGGAGTAAAAAAATACAATTAATGATTAATAATACAATTTTATTGACAATGTTTACACATAATCCATATTCTACTTGATACAAAGAGAATGCTCAAAACAGGTTTCTTTCTTTCTACTCTTAAGCGGTATTTGAATTTTTCTTAATTTCATACAATAAATTATTTTTTAAACTTTTTTATATAATAGATTTGTGATAAAAAAAATTATATATAAAATGAATAACAAAGACATATTAATAGAATATGTCAACCCGAAACTTAGAGTTAGGATTGAGGTTTACAAATAAAGTTAGGATTAAAGTTAGTGTTGAAGTTTTACAAATAGAGTTAGGATTAGGGTTGAGGTGAACCCGAGTTTCATGAACCCGAGTTGCTCCCCTATATGTGGGGGTAGGATTCCGGATGATTCAACGATCATTTGGCGGAGGTTATTGCGCGCTTTTGTACTTTTTGTAAAATCGTTTGTCAGGGCGGTGTGTAGCTTTCTCTCCGGCTAATTTTCAGTTTTTCACGCGTGAAAACGCGGAAAGCAGAAGCGAGACATACTCATGGCCGCGGCCCTAGCCATCTTCCTTATTATTGGCCACGAGTAGGAGACTAATTTTCAAGTAGTGCCCAAAAGCTCAGACCTTGTGGTCGTAAAACGGATAAAACCAGTGTGGGCAGCATACCCTGCAGGGCCGTACCTGCCACTGGCGAAAAACCACTTGTGCTTGCCATTGGTGGCTCCGTCGGTAGCAGCCAGTGTTACGAGAATAAGACCGGACCAGCCGTTTCAGCTAGTACGACCGGGATTGGGTACCTTCTTCGTTTTGAAAGCGGACGATTTTCGTTTTTCTACCGCTCAAGCCCGAAGAACCCAAATCCGGTAAACTCGATTTAAAAATGTGATAGGAATAGGATACGAGTGAAGCTGATCCCGATATCTATTTTATATGTATTATAAAATATATTTTATATATAATATCTAAATAATATATTTTTATATATATTTTTATATTTTTTGTATTTTATAAAATATATTTTACATATAATATCTAAATAATATATTTTTATATTTTTTGTATTTTATGTTATTTATATTTATAAATACATATTTGATATATTATAATTATATTATAAATAAAATATGTTATTTTCATTTACATTTATCTTTTATTTCTATAATCTTCTTCATTTATCTTATTTTTTATGTTAAATTTTTCTAAAGATATTCTCTATAGATGAATGATTTTATTAGCCGAGGCTAAGTAAATGTTCCACTTAGCCTAGTTCAAAAAAACTTATTTATAATAATTTTTTATTTTTTCAGATACTTGTTTATCAAAGTGTATTTAACGTATAAAATAAGTTTTACAATTTTTGGATATATGTATATATTTTTTTAGATTTTTAAAAATAAGAGTATTTTAAATACATATATACATAAATGTTTAAAAATCTCAAAAATATATATACACATATCCAAAAATAATAAAACTTAGTTTATATGTTAAATACACTTATATAAACAAGTGTACGAAGAGAAAAATAAAAAAAGTTATTATAAATGAGTTTTTTAAGGTAGGCTAAGTAGGACATTTGCTTTGCTCGGGCTAACGAGATCACTTCTCTTTTTTAAATTATTATATTTTTTAAAAATATGTGGTTTAACCGTATATTATTATGTTTACTTATATAATTTGTTATTATTGTACATTCATATAAAATTTTAAACCTATCAATCTTAAATAAAATATAAATTTATCAACCTAAATTCTAACTCGAACCCGATTTTCAAAAATAGGGTTAAAGTTTAGGTTTTACACATAGGGTTAGGTTGATGTTTTATAAATAGGGTTATGGTTGAGGTAAACCTGAGTTTCATGAGCCCGAGTTGCACTCCTGAGTACGAAATTGTAAAACGGCAGTTTAACCGTTTTACCTGGTTGGAGAAGTCGTGAGTTTTTATGCAAATGCACCCGGATGCATTTAACTTATGGGCGCTAAAGTGCGTTTAACTTATTTTTTAATATTTTTATAAAAAAATTTATAAAATTGTTAATTTATGTGTATTTAACATATATATTAATTTTTATTCATTTTGAAAAATTTTAAATATTTTTTTAGACTTTTAAAAATCTATTCGAATTACTGATCTGAATGGATTTTTAAAAGTCTAAAAAATATCTAAAATTTTTCAAAATTAGTAAAAAATAATACACATGTTAAATGTGTGTAAAAAAAATTTCAAAAAAAAGTAACAAAAATGGATATTTGCATCCGAATTCACCGAAGCTAAGTGCACCCAGGTGCGCAAGATCGTAATCCGAAGAAGTTATGAGGTCTCTTAGTCTTACTTCACCAACAGTGTCGCGTCACCCAAATATGGGTTGCATAGCACTTGTTGCTTTAAGCTGAGGGTACAAATGGGGTCGAGTTAACTCAAGTTGAAATAAATAATTTTAACTTACTTTGTAATATTTCAACCCAATCCAATTTTAACCTTAAAGAAATTCATTTGGTTTTTGAGTTAGAAATCTGATTAATAAATATATAATATTTAAATATACTTTTCTTAATTAAATTTATTTTAAAAATATAAATTTGAAAGAATAAAAATTAATTCTTTTTATAAAAATGTTTTCCAATTTATAACTTACACAATAAAGCAATTGCTAATTAATTTTATTTTTAAGCAATAATGTCCAATTAATTCCTACATGTTATGTGTTAATGTATGACTATTCCTTAATAGTTTGTTGTATTTTATATATGAAATCAAGTTCGGTTGTGTTGACTATTATTTAATTTAAACCAACTCATTTTTTGAAATTGAGTGAGTTCCATTTGGGTTATATAATTTATTTTTTCTAAAATACTTAGTTCAACCCTATTATAAATCAAGTTGAATTAATCGAGTTTGTGCTGAAACTAACCTCATTTACCCACCTACTCAAAGCAGCACAAATGACTACACCAATTAACTAGGCTTGAATTGTAAGGCTTAGCATGTAATTGTTAGTAATAATTAGCAAACTAGTCATAGCCTCATGTGGATGTATATTCCCGTGACTTAAAAAAAAAAAATTCCCAGTTTGGGAATAATAATCAAAATATACTTGCTCGTGTTTCGTTCGCCCACCTTTGAATGAACCAAATCCACCTACTCATACGATGATATGATTCATTAATAGTACCACTATTAACTTTTTTTATTAATAATATTTAAAATACTTAATTCAAAAAATATTACATCTAAAAATGTTACAAAGCAAATGAATAAATTACGAATCAAAATAAAAAAATATTACATATTATTTCATGTTAGTTAATGGTGTTAATTTTCCAATTTAATATATTATATCGTGCTTTATTAATGTATCTTTGAAAAGATTTTATTGGTTTTTTACATATTTTAATAACTAAAGTAATAGATTTTAAGATTAATATATATTCTTAGAAGTTATGGATATAAACATTTATTAATATATAATCAATTAATTTTTTTTATGACGTTAGTAGTTCAAACTGGTTCAGTTCCTTAGCTGGTTTGATCACTAGTTTCGAAAATATTGGTAGCAGCTTGGCACCACTACAAAATTACAGACAGGCCAGTATTGCATTATATATTAATTTTTAAAGGAATTCATAATACTCTTAAACAATGGAAATTACAAAAATTTGGTAACATTTGTATTTACTTGCTTTTCCCATAACTGCAAAATTACTTTTATCTGAAAATTTTGTTTACAAATCTACAAATTTTTGCTAGTTTTAAAAATAGCAAAATAAAGTTCAACGATAAGGATGCAGAAAAGCAGAAAAAATCATACAAATGGAGATAGCCCTAAAAATTTGCATTATTATAAACTAAATTTAACATCGTAGTGATGTGCATGAATCTGAACTTTTTATAATTTATATATAAATATATTTTTTTAGTCAACTTGACTTTTTAGATAAATAAATAGTGTTAAATATAATAGAAAAATTGTAAGAGTTATATGAAACCACTTGATATATACCGAAATGTATAAGTGGTAAACTAGCAGTTAAATGTTCGTTGCTCATATTAGTATACAATAAATTTGTTTGCTACATAATTGGATTTTTCTTGTAATGTATAAGAATGATATTCCAGATTGTTTAAATGTTGAAATAAAACTTTTAAATTATTATTTAAATTTAATATTTTGTTATATTAATTTCGCACTTTTCTTATTTGGTTTATAGACATATCTTCAAACGGTTTAGATTAGGTTTTAATTTTTATATTAAAAGAAAACTAAAATTTAAAAAGCTACAAACGCGAAAATTTAAGAATTTTTCATTGATTTCTATTGATTAGTGAGAAGCAGGTAAAAGCAGACCACCCTGGTGCATTCAGCCTCAGTGCACCCGGGTGCACTGCACCTATTTTTTTTTATTTTTTTCATGAAGCTGTTAATATAAGTTTATTTAACATATGTATCAATTTTTAATATTTTTGGAGATTTTTAGATATTTTTTTTAGATTTTTAAAAATCAGTGGCATTTTCCGTAATTTAAAATTACCAAAAATGCCACTGATTTTTAAAAATCTAAAAAAAATATCTAAAAGTCTCCAAAAATAGTAAAAATTGATACATATGTTAAATAAACCTAGATTAACCATTGTATGAAAAACTTTTCAAAAAAAAATAAAAAAAATAGGTGCAGTGCACCCGGGTGCACTGAGGCTGAATGCACCCGGGTGCATACGATTGGGTTCCGAATAACAGGTGGGATAAATGGGGCTACTTTTAAGCCGGCCCAGCCACTAGGTGCACTTTGATGCATTTCTAATTTCGTAATATATAAAATAAAATAAATGTGATCAATATTTTTATACAACATAAGGATGAATTTCTTGTATATCTACGAATTTTATCCTTAATTCTTAGTATACCCATATATTTTCAAAATTACCTTTTATACATAGAAATTTTCATCATAATTTCACATACTAATGTCATTATGGATCTATTAAGGGAGCCGCTAACCTCTTAAAAAATGACGAACTATAATTATAATTTTATAGCTAGAAGTTCATATTTAATGAAATTTTAGGAATTCTATAATTATAAAATAATATATTTTTCAAATATGAATATTTAATTTTAAGCAAAATAGCTTAAAATTATATTAAGACTTAAGCATATTGGTCATTTTATAAGAAACCTAATGACTCGTTCAATGAACTCCTAACAGCACTAGTATACATGGAATTATGATAAAAATTTATAAGTATAAAAGATAATTTTAAAAATTTACAAGTGTAAATAAAGTTAAAAGATAAAATTCATCAGTATACATGAAATTTTGCCCAAAAATCTTTTATCGTGATTTAGGTTTTTGACACGGGCGGTTACTACACAAGGTAAGCGGCGGATCACGGAATCCGTGTGATGCGATGCCATCGTTCCGAAAGAACTGCAACTGCAAAAAAGGTCGGCCATCCATGAAAAGGAAAAAGAAAAAAGGACAAGTGTAATAATGACGAAGAGGGTAATGATGCAAAATACATAACTTTTAAGAGATAACAGAAAATATCAACGCCTCCGTTACAAAGTGGTTGAGATGCAAGTTTGTGCCAGAGCTTAACCTACTATTTTTCAAATAATAATTAAATTGAAAGAGAAATTTTTCATAAGTATCTTATTTTTCTCATTCTTACACAACATAAAAGAAAAAGTAAAATCATAAAAGCGATCACGTGTCTTTCCGGAGCATAAAAGAATAAAGTAATTTGAAATGTTATAAATTATAATACGGGTTGAAGCGATCGACCGTCGGGAAATTGTAAGTTTGACTGCTTAGGAATTGAATTAAGCATTTGCTAATTTATGATCATTTCGCGTGTCAACCTGTCGTTGATTTGGAGGCAAATACTATTGTCAAATAATTAATGTTTTGATGTTGCTAGCAAGGCATACCTAATTATGCCGACAAGGCACCAAATATTATATAAAAAGCATCGAGCTCCAAAAATACAAATTAAAAATTAATTAACAGATGGAAGCAAAGATGTTCTCCAACCTAATCCAATAAAAAAGAGGTACAATGGAGAACTCAATTTGCCCAGCCAATTGGAAGAGGAGGCCAGCTACGTTTTTCTTTAAAATAAATGTGAACGCTGGAGGAAACTTAGGTGAATCCGTAAGGGTCTATGGAGCCGTAATCCATAATTGGAAAGGAGAATTTTCTACTTCAAGATGTTGGGCGGACAGAGATATAATCAAACGCACTCAGGATGGAAGCTAAGGCATGCATGTGGGAAGATCTAAGAAGAGTGAAATTAGAGATATAGTCCCTTACAGAGGTAAATTTTATCCTTGGAAATGATAATGTTGTATCCCTCTTGAAATTTATGGTGGACGAAATCAAGGAACCTTTCTTCATATTCTTATAAATGCGATGTAGGCAGCTCATTCAGTTGCCAAGATGGCATCTGGGAATGGGGGGATATATACATATGTGTTAAAATATTAGTGGGGAAATCCTCCACCATGCCTTGATGAAATTTTGTATAGAGATAATAGTTTTGCTGAGAATGACCGGACCCGTGTTGCCAAACCCCTCGTTCCAACGAGGTCAGCAATAAAATCTGAAGATGAGATTCTCCTACATAAAGCGAACTAGAATTCAATTAAATAAAAAGAACTGGTTCAAATAAAACACAACTGCGGCCCGCAGCTTGCAAGTGACATACATACGCTTTGAATTAATTACGTTGATAGGCTATTTGTATTTAGACAAATACAGGTGAAATCATGAAAAAGTCTGGCATCTGAGAATGACTTTACTGGGGAAGCTTGTTGAGCTTGCAGAACTGATAGTCCTTGAACTTCTTGGTCTTGTATTTGGGAGGATTGTGGTCGTCGACAAGCTGAGGGAGAGGTCCAACCACAAGCTCTCCTGGCGGTTCACAGAACACCGGCCATGACATCCTCGCTTTCTCTTTATTCACGGTTGTTCTGTGCAATACGCTTTTATATTTACCATTGCTCAATATCTGCACCCACACAAATCATTAATTGTCGTCATCATCATTATTATCATTATTTACCATAAATTTACATCAGTAAATTTGCGAAATATGAATAGTTTCAAAAATCTGCCGTAGTTTTTATATAAAAATGATGAAATTCGAAATAATTAGGATTAATTGAAGGGTTAACATCTTATCGGAATGAGAGCTTAAGTTGTTCAGTTTAATGGAAAAATATGATTAGAAATATTTTCTCACAGCATAATAATAACTAAAAAATATATATATATTATTTAAAAAAAAAAAAAAACAAAAAACAAAGATGGTACACTTTGGATTAAGTTGGGGTACATAAATTAAACCCTTTTGCGTTCAAGTGGTGTGCGGATTGGTGAAATTCTTAGAATAACTAATTAAGAGGGATTCGCAGACGGATCTTGAAAACATATACAAAAAGTAAATGACCAAACAGTCAACAACTTAACATTAATGCCACCACGGCCTTGCGTTGGGCGTAACAGCGACGGCCCTCCTATAGCTGGTCGGCTGTTCCATTCTTCTCGTAATCTCATCCGTTGGAGTAAAATATCTCAATTTTTCTTAGTTTGTAATATTTACAGATTCCCTCTGATTTGAGGGTATTTACAAATTCCACCCAATGTTAAAGTATTTACTGATTCTCTTGGTATGAAGATTGTGAATGTGACTGATTGTAATCAGTTGTCGTAATATATAAATACTAATAAAAAAAACAACTTAACATTAATTACTCGCTGCCCTTAATGTTTGGTTTGGAAATTTAAAAAAAGGTCGGTCGCAATTATACTAGATATGTAAAAAAAAAAAAAAAACCATGCACCATGGGGCTGCCGGCTGCTTGGTAGCAAAAATCCAGCCGGCTCATTTATCTATTTTTTAATTTTTAATTTTTATAAAATCGATATTCTAAATATTTTTATTTGATTATATCGAGTTTCCCTACTTTTAGAGATATTTATTTACTTCTTTAACTTCAAAATTAAAGTATTTTAGTCATTTTAACCTTCAAAAATGACTAAAATACTTCTATATTTGTAATTTAAAATATATATCCGCATTTCCAAAAACTCGTACACAAATTAAAAGCTATTGATCATAAAATCTATTTACTTGACTTTTTATTTTTATTTTTGAAATTGTAAATCTAGTTGTATATTATTCATAAATAAGGTATTATCATTTTCAACCGGAAAGAAAGACCACAATACTACTATATTTAAAATTTACAAAGAAATAAATATATGTAACAATGATAAATCTTAGTTTTATGTATATAGATTTACAATTTTAAAGAACAATAAATTAAAAAATACAAATAAATGCATATTATGACCCGTTGATAATGGTCACGTTTCCGACCGGTCATAAATAATCACAGCCCTAGATTAAATACATCTTAAATAATTTTATGAAAAAATAAAAAAAATTAAAAAGGTAAAAGGGCCTGGAATCATGAATTGAAATAAATAAAACATGGTACGACACGGGTTCTTTCCTAATTTATTGTATAATATTCAGGGGATGTCTGTCCTTTTATGTAAAATCGTAGATAGGATTATGATCCAATACAGGAGCATAATCATGACACGGGAGACGGGAGTATGGTAAGGACTTCCACAGACCATAGTCGTCGGCCCTTTATGATATCCTATGGGGCTTCTTGCAAATTGGACCCTCTTAGTATTCCAAATTCCATTTTAAAAATTGCACTAGTATATATGTATTTATTTATAATTTCAAAAATTACATTCAACAAATGTTTTTATATAATATTAGTGTGTTTGTTGAGTACAAAAACGTTTCAATGTAAAATTTTTAATATTTATAATTATTGTATTTTTTAATTATTTTTTTTCTATTTTCTATTAAACTACCCAAATTTTTCTTTAAAAACTTAGGCTTATTTCTTCACAACTATCTATAAAACTAGCATATCTATTTTAAGTTTATTGTCTTTACTCTCCATCACTACTCCTATCATATTACATCATTTTCTTCCATTTCAAAATTTTTTATTCCAAAAATTTTTCATCCAAAAAGTTTATTATGTCCCGAACATGTCCTGTATGTTATTCTTTTTTTAAAAAATTAATAGTTATATGTCCCTTTTCAAAATATACTAATTTTTAAAAATAATATAGAATATAATTTTCCCGTGAAAATTATTGCGGATAGCTACAAACCAAGTACTGTTTAATAAAATAAATGATTTAGATTTATAAAAAAAAATTAAAATGAAAAGAATTCCTGCTTACATTGATGCAAAAGTTTTATGGTTTATTTATTTAGGGAAAATCCATTTAATAGTTAAATGTATATACTATATAGTCGAACAAGCAATTAATATTTAAATGATTCCTCCGACCAAAAGCAGAAAATGAATACTATTTGCAGGAGGGATAAGCTTCACGTGAGCCCAGTTAGGTGTGCGGTGAACGTCTGCAAACATTGCAACTGTCTTGCTGTGCCCATAAATTAGCGCAGGCAATATGTTCACCCCCCCCGGCTCCACTTATCAGGCCAAATCATCATCATCATACATATATATATATATATATATGGACCGATTCGAGGAGTTCGAATATCTGCGAGTAATGTACCAAAAATGATATTTTGGAATATTGGTCATGTTGACAAAGGGCGGACCAAAGAAAGAGGACTGACCTCGACCTGGTCACCGATGTGGACAATCAGGGCATTCGGAATGTACTTGACGTCGCACCACACATCGTCCTTGAAGACCTGAAGGCCTGATACTTCGTTGGGGACGAGAACGGTGACGGTCGACATGTCCGTGTGGGGCACCACCCCAAGGGTCAGATCCGGGCGTGGGCATGGCGGATAGTAGTTGATTTTCATCAGATATTCCAGATCTTCGCCGCCCACGGCGGCCTTCATTACCCCAGCCTCTAGCCCCAGCCCTAGAGAAAGGCAAGCCAGCAGCTCGTCCACCACCCTGCGCATGTATTTCGCGTACTCCTCATTCGCTTCCCTGCATTTAGATTTTCAGCATATATATATGTCACAGAAATCGCGGAAGTATGTTATGCCTAGCAGGGATTTCGATCGACAAACACAAACCTGTAAGCAGCTGGCTTCTTGGGCCAGACGTTGTAGTTGATGCGTGCGGCTGGCCATATGACGTGAAAGAAGAAATCGACCCACGATTTCTTCCCTTCCTCATCCTTCTGCAGCTTCGTGCCGTAGCCTTCCAGGCTCTGGGAGCCGGTTGTTACGGCGTACGCCTCCTTCTCCTTCTGGGGGAGCTCGAAGAACTCCTTCCCGGCCTCCTGCAGCTTCTTCACCACCTCCTCCGGGATCCCGTGGTTCACTACCTGGAAAATGCCCCACTCCCGGCTGGCATTGGCGATCTCTCGCACCACCTTCTCGCGGTCCGGGTCCCCGAGGTCGATGGCGGGGACGTCGGGGACTGGGCCGTGGAAGGTGGTGATGTCCGGGCGCTCGTGGTCGGAGCGGATGAACTCGGCAGGGATGGCGTCTTTGGCTATGAACGACGAGGCGATGGCTTGCACTCGCTCGACTTGCATGGCTAGAAGAAGCGTGGTGGACGAAGGTCTTCTTTAGCTTGGACTTGGGATAGTAAAGCAGAAAATAGTAGGCCGATTCTTATAGAGAGAGAGAGAGAGAGAGAGGCGCTGTGGAGAAGACGCCTTGTCGTACGCAATATGCATGGCAGGCGGGGGCAGCGACAGGCCTGCCTCGGAGGTGTGGGAGCGATGTGTCTACGTGGACGAACGAGGATCGCTCGATGCACCGAACTCACGAATACGGACAGAGCTGAAAGCAGGACTCACATCTCTTTTTTCCTTTACTCCAAAGCATGATAAAAGAAACATTAATACCATCAGACGTAAACATGCTAGCCGACAGGTTTGGAAGGTGATAAAATTTGAATAAAAATTTTTTAATTGAGAAAAAATAATGTGATATAATATGAATAATGATGAAGAATAAAAAGAAAAAAATTAAGATTAATAGATTAATTATGAGTAATTATATGAAAATAATTGAAAATACTATAGTTGCATGAAATGAAAAGATGTAAAGAAATAATTTAAAAATTGAATAATTATGAGAAGTGAAAACTTTTAAATTAAAAAATTTTACTTTGAAAAATTTTGATTGTAAACAAATATGCGCTATAAAAACTGCAAATTTAAAGGTTATTAAAAAAGCATAAAATCTTTAGCACATTTTAATTTCATTTGTGTAGTGAAATTTTGACCATCCAAGTAATATATCAATGCTTGATCATATGCGCAACTAGTTCCTACTCTTTTTTAAAAATAAAAAAAATAAAAATAAAACTAAAATCCCACAGGCCCAAACCCGAGACTGAGACTATCAGATCGGTTGCTTTTTATATTTTAAAAAAATAAATCTATATTATTTTATAATATTTTTCCATATGGATCTATTTATTATGTCAAAAAATTCACCTTAATAGGGGTTCCTTCGTTGGTTCGATAAGTGAACACTATCCCTTACTTGATCATACAGATAAAATGATCCAAAAAATTTACATTGGATGATTTAAAAAAAAAAAAAAAAAAGATGGTCGCCATCAGTTATCCAACAAAGAGCAATGCCGTTTGTACAAAGATGATGTTGTTTTGGAGGAACCTAGCTAGCCAACGGGAGTACTGGATTCTTTTAATTTACAAAGCAATTTAACTCCTAATGTATTACTAATTCATTCAGTCCAAATATTTAAAACATATATTTAGCTAAGATTGCAGCTAGTGTCCACGCTCATCCTATTTTTGTTGGGAGATATTTACTTTGGGTCGAAATAATTTAATGTGAAATGAATTTAGGATTCGTTTGGACGGAGATAAAAAAAATAATAATAAAAATGAAAACTCTGCAGAAAATTTTTAAATAGGTGAGAAGTCCTACAATATGATAAGAGTAATAATTAAGAGTAAAGAAAATAAAGATTCTGTTAAAAATTTTAAATAGTTGAGAAGTTGCAATATTAAGAGTAAAGAAAATAAAGACAAAATATACAGATGGTCATATGTAAAGATATAAAAAATAATTGAAATATATAAATAATAATAAAAAATGAAGAATAGTTAGAAATGTTATATGTAAAATCATTTAAAAAATTGCAAGGAAAAGAGGGATACTAGAGCCATACAAAACCATACGATATAACATACAAAACCCATCGTATATAAATTACTTTTTCAAAATTAATAAATCTTGTCCCAAGTTTCCAACAAATAAATCTAAAATACGAAGTTGGATGTAAAGTCAATTTCTCTGGATGAGGGTTGAAAATGAGAGGTTGCAATCCATTTCAAAGTCACCACATACGACGCATAAAAACTGCCGCATTTCGAGGTCGGTCAAGGAAAGAACTTTGAGCGGTCTAAGTCCTCAGACGTGGGAAGCTATTTTCGGAACATGCCATTAGTAAATATGTGGCTACCGCTTACACATGCAGCGATCTCCTTTTGCACTCGTTTCAAATACAACTTTTTTGTTGTTGTTGTTGTTTTTTTGTTTGTAATGGAGTTCCAAATACAAGTTAAGTGGGTGTACTGGAGTAGGTTCGGTGGTTGCTAGAGCTGGCAAGAAAGAAAGTAAAATGACAAAGAACCCACTCCGATTGCAGACAAAGTGTGTGTCTAGAAATAGCTGCATTCATTCATTTGGTCTTCGGGGCTGAGTCAACGGACTCGTAGATAGAACCATGACGAAGGTACATGAATTTTGTCAAATGTAGAAGGTAAAGTTAAAAAGCAAAATGAAAAGAAATTTTAAAAAGTGTAAGATGGAAATGTAAAGTTAAAAAGAAATTTTAAAAAGCATTAGAGTAACATAATATGATAAGAGTAATAATTATGTGTAAAAGTAATAAAGTTAAAATAGATAAATTAGTTGCCACCAAGGAATTGTCACGGTAGTAACACCTAATGGTATGAACGTCACTAATCGGTTGTTCGATTGCTAGTGGTGTAGAGGTATTTTACATATTCCATTTGGTACGAGAATGTTTTAAAAAAAAATAACCTTTCTTATATGATGGTTGTGAATGTGCTTAATTATAATATCAGATGTCTTGATGTACAAATAACAAACAATAAAAAAATAGATAACTTAATTTTATGAAAATATTAAAAATAACTAGATTATATATAAGAGGCCTGACCATTTATGGCCCCCATGCGTCAGACCTAAAAACATATATTTTTATTTTTTTTATTTTTCTATGGACAAGTAAATTTAGGTGTATTAAATCTATAAACCAATTTTTATCATTTTTGGATATTTTTAAGTATTTTTTTTAGAAGACAGTGTCATTTCTGTAGTTATCTGTCTAAGATAATTATAGAAATGCCACTGTCTTTAAAAATTTTTAAAAATACTTAAAAATTCAAAAATGGTAAAACTTGGTTTATAGATTTAATACACTTAGATTTATTTGTCCATGAAAAAAAAACGAAAAAAATTAAAAAATATATGTTTTTGGGCCGGACGCATGGCTGCCCCCATGCATCCGGCCATAAATGATCACGGCACTATATATAATAACAGAAAAATAAAATATTTAAGTGATTAAGATATCAAATCACATCAAAAAGTATACAAGAAAAAAATAATCTCTTTTTTGCTTTTCTCCATTACCAAACAGCCCCATATAACATGAAAAAAGTGTTCCCATGTGAGAAATTATAAAAATTGATAGCCCTTTTATAATTGTATATAGTACAGTGTTACAATACAAGCACTTAAAATTTCTTTTAATTGACAATGGCCAAGTAGAAACAAGGGAAATTTTCAATTTTGTTATAAGATCTATGCAAAAGCTACAAAATGGAATCAATGATGCTATATATCTATAGATATGATTTTGTTAGCCCAAACTAAAATTTTTGACTTTTTATTTTTTATAAAATTATTAGTTTAAATATATTTAATTTGTAAACAAGTTTTACTATTTTTAGAAATATGTACATATTTTTTGAATTTTAAACATAAGAATATTTTAGTCATTAATTTTCAGTATTTTAGTCATTTTCAACTGTTGAAAATGACTAAAATACCCTAATTTTTAAAAAATAAAAAACGAGCTATGATCCTATAAATTTGGCTTTGTAGGATTTCTTATAAAGCCACCCATTTGCCTATCTTTAAAAAAAAATTTGTTCTTTTCCATAAAATTATTCTTATTGGTATATTTAATCCATATGTCAAGTTTTATCATTTTTAAAAATATATATTTTTTGAATTCCAAATATAAGAGTATTTCAGTCATTTGAGCCCCTTGAAAATGACTAAAGCACCAACATTTGAAATTTCAAAATGAAATATACATATCTTCAAAAATGATAAAATTTTTAGTACAGTTTTATACAAAAAAAAAAAACTATAAAAAAGTTTAAATGGAGTTCCTCCCATGCATTCGGCTTCTTACTATCTAGATTCAAAAAAATGTGCACATCTTTAAAAATAGTAAAACTTCAGTTATAGATTAAATATACTTAAACCAATAGTTTATTTAAAAAAATTTAAAAATAAGTTTCTTGACCCAAACAAAGAAATGATTTTCTCATTCCGGGGGACAAGATCATGACTCACGTACCTATTAGATGAGAGGACTATAAAATCAGGCAACCTATTTTGGACAACAGTTATAAGAATGTTTGATATTTCATAAAATTAAGAAATATTGTTGTAATATCGCCGGAACTATATGTCTATAAATCATACAATAAAAATATAAATACTAAGATATAGCCATAATAACAATAATATAGCAAATATAAACTGCTAGATCACGTAAATATTACTTCGCTTACAAGCGTAGGAAAGAAAGTTAAGGGAATTCTATTTCCATGTGCATTTTGACATTCTGCAAATGAATATCGTAAGTTAGTAGTTTTTGCAAAATAAATTTTATGGTTAGCATAAAATAACTTCAAAAGGTAATTTCTTTTGCAGGATCTGTTTAGCACTTGATAAGAAAATTCACCTTTTTTACAAATATAGTTTGACATTTTAACCATCAAACAACCTTAATTTTTCTATCCTTAACTATACGTTCTAATCACATTTTTACATTTTTTTATTCAGTTATTTTGATCTTTATTCTCTGTACTTGTAATCATTCTCCACAATTTTTTCTTTTTTTTCTTGGGTTGGTGGGTGGGTGTGGGGGGTGCGGGTGTGTGTGGATTTGCAAGCAGAAAACAAGCGTATAGCATTTTAACACCCTCAAAACAACTTGAGCGATTTAGCACTAGAGAATTAAAACCCTTCTTCATGCCAACTGAGCCAGACTTTCAAATCCATCCTTTTAAAACAGGACAGGCATTCGGCAAGTATCCTTCGCATCGAATCCAAATTTTAGTGGTATTTTTACCTATCCAAAAGATAGGAAGATTTTTATTTTTTTGATAAATATGCTGACGTATAAAACATCTAAATACATCCGAATAAATTGCCATATAAATATATCACATGAAGTGCAATATTAAGGTCATGTCGTCTAATTTGACACAAACATATTGATGCACACAGCAAGCCCTGGGTACGCCCCATCAGGAAAAATTAACTTACTTCAAAGTCGATGAGGGAGACAGACGCGGATTAACGGTCCTTGAGCCTGCTTGTTCCACGTCGCCTCTTAACACCGAGGTGGCTATTGACACTTGGAAGACAACCCCTAGCCCGTACCGTGGCGGTCACAGGCTCCAAGGCCTGTCCAGAGAGAGCAGGTCCACAATATGAACGTGGGATATTCATGCGGCCCTCGTCAAAGCCTAATCTGTTCATATCTTTACATTCTAGAATTTGTGCCATCAGAAAAATAGACACAAAAAATTATTTACGTCATTTTCTTGCCTAATCCAGCAGTGTCAAAGGCTTCAGACTCATCAAGCTTCTCATCATCCGTATTTTCAGAGCAAGGAGATCTTAGCACATGTAGAAGTAATTAAAATGGCCAAGCCAGAAGCCTTAACACCATTATTGTATTTCTGTGCATGGAGCCATCCCAAATACATTAACAAATCTATATCTGCATAAAGACTAAAGAGTAGACACCATTCAGTCTAAGCAGTTCCAGAAGGAAGTATTTAAATTCTAAGATGCATGAGGCCTTCTGACCACGCGAGCTTGCCTCAGAATGAAATCTTAGCTTCCACAGCAGGAACCGCATGCAGGAAGAGAATCTGAAAACAGAAAACTTCGTCAGTACTGAAAATGGGTCAGTACTAGGGGCATAAACGAGAGTTTTAACAGGCTTAAAAACTTACTGTGGTCAATCCCTCGAACATTGTCCAGCCCACGAGGTGGGCGACGAGGGCCACCTCCATATGGGCCACTTCCTGGACCACCATCTCCAGGACCACCATCCCATTTCTTACTGGCACCCGACCTTCTCTTGTATTCATCAGACTTTTCCATCTACGTCACATGAGTAACAATTTTCCTTAGCTTCCCACTAATTGTTGAACGCTCAATATCCAAAAATGACATTAGATAAGCAACATAGTATGGATGCCTACTGAGAACATTGTTGCAAAGAAAACACCGATGAAGTTTACTATTGCCCAGAAGTAGTGAGTGATTGTGCTCAGTCGCCATATCGATCGTTTGGACTTCACAACACCTGAACAAAATATATAAAACAACATAGAATATACAAAGCAACATAATCTCATTCCTTGAATGTAGGTGGGAAATTATGAATGTGACATTTTAAAATCATGCATCATAAAGGACACGAGAAATTCTCTTGAGTGGTTGAAAAACTAGCAAGTGACTACAGAGAATCTCAGCCTTCACTGAAACTAACAACAGGCCTTAAGGTCAAATAAGAATAACTCCGGTTGCATCAACAATATGGAATTTCTATGGAAGCTAGCTTCAGACATCCATTCATCTTCCCCCAAGAAAATTCTTAGCATGCGTGCCACTATTCTTACTAGTTTTCTCTCTAACAGTTGAAAGAGTGCTAAGTATACTCTCAAGAAGCAAAAGCAAAAGCAAAACAGGCCCGTAAGCAGGCCAAGATATACAAAATCATAGTGCGCTAATCATATAGTTCTTTTGATTTTTGGGGTACGTCAAATGCCCCATATGATTCTTATCACGTCTAAAGATCAATATGCATGCAAGCAGCATAACTGCAACTGGTTAATTGTTATCACATGCTAGTTATTTTGTTTCCTCAACATGGACAAACAATGTACTTGCTGGGGTACGTCACATGCCCCATAAGGCTTAGGCTGTCTTGGCAGGACATGATGATGAATGCCCCATCTAAAATGCACACCAACCAAACTCATTGGTTATTGAAATTATGGAGGTGGGAACACCAATCAAGGGGAAAGCACCAAAGAAGTGTTCTCTCAAACCAGCTAGCAGCCACCATCAATGGAAACTTCTCATCAAGTGAAAGCATATGCTCCTCGCCTTACCATTCCCTCTGAAAGTAACAGAACAGATACCCATGCAAAATGACAACATTGATTATCGGTAGGAGGATTCATAGTTGGGTCCGATTTCAAAGTAACCTCACATCTACTAAAACTTTTCAGAAATAATATGCGAGACAATGATGCCCAATTCTCCGTAAATTTGCCTACGATGCAACTACAAACCAAAAAGAAATACATGGATTCTTTCTTCTATAAGCACATATAACTAAGTTTCACCTTTCCATCATAAATAGAGAACTGTTGCACGATACTTTAATCTCCTTTTGAAATGCTTAAACACCTCCTTCTACAACTGATCATAACACTGTTGAGGCTTAAAATCTGTTCGTAAGGCCTACTCGAGACGGCCAACAGGTCAGATCAACCTCTTTAAATGTGTATATCCACTAATGCGGTACATGAAGATATTTTCATAAACTGGAGTTTAGATTGTTTTAGGATGTCTATTTTCTATTTTGGATTTGTTTAGAATATTTAGAATATCAATAATGCCGGATGTGAAGATATTTTCATAAATCGGGGTTTATACTGTTTTCGGATGTTTATTTTTATTTCGGATTTGTTAGAAGATTTCCTAGAATATCTTAGAATATATTCGAAATAAATTTGTATTTATTTTAAGTTTACTTAAAATATGCAATTTCTTTTTCTAAAAAATTAAATCTTGAATAACTGTTACTAAAATAAGGTACCATGTTCTCCTATAAATACCACCATTGAAACTCTTAAAGTGTATCAGTTTGAGAATTATAACAAATGTTTCTCTGGTTTTCCATTCTACTCCTTTTTTTATTATTTTTCCCCTTATCGTGCTACCCTTTCTATCTTCTTTCTTCTCGTCTCATCTCTCTAGAAGTTCATTCCTCTTTCATCTTTCTCCTTAACCATCCTACATCATCCAAAATCATCCATTCCATTACTTCATTCAAATTTAGATCCGCAGGAAGTATTTCCTAAGAGCTTCTTGTATGATTAAGAAAGTTCTAGAGTAAATAAGGGAGATAATTGCTTTCTACTGTCTCTTTGTTTTTTTATAGGTTATAGATTGAAAAAAGCTTGTATTGTTTGGCAATGCAAATATTTTCCTCACGCATGGTAAGTGGGATAAAATCATCACAAGCATCACATTCCATAATTTATATCTGGTCATATTAGAAACCCAGGCTATTCATGTCTTTCGTCTCGTGCAAAAACGGCCAGAGTGCATGATCCATAGTCCTCTGTGAAACGCAAACGCATACTCAAATACCAAGAGCCCAATGAAATTCCAATTTCCCAATAATCCTTGGATATAACACATCCCCGAAGACAAACCAGCTCATCCCTGGAAACGAATTACGAGACCGAAGCACTAAAGCAAACGATCAAATAAATGCGGAATACAGAATTGCCATTTTGTGCCCTAACATGTCTACCCGCCATAGTCGATTCCAGAAATTCATAAATCAGAGCAATTATGGAGAACGGGAATAAATTATCTGCAACAATGTCTTAGCGCTAAAGTTCCCGTTCTAATTCCTCATCGATTCGACGAATATTGATGCAATTAAAAAATAAAAAAAATAAAGCAAGGATTTTATTATTAATCTAAGCTCGGATTCCGAATTCCGCTTCTAAAATAAATAACTAAATACATTCTCCGTCGTCCGAAATTCCTACGCCGATGAGGATCTGTGATGGAGAGAGCATACCTTTTTCGACGAAAGCCATGGCAGCAATTCTGACGACGTCGTCGCGACTCCCTGCTCTGAAGAAATACCCAGTGCTTCTTGAACCGACCGAAGACATGTTGTAGAAGTCGCGCGCTTGCTTACCACTTCCATGCCATTCTATTCGCACAGCATGGAAAGTGATAAAATTTATAAAAAAAAAATTATTAGTATAAAAATTTTTGAAATAAAAAAAATAATATAATATAATAAAGATAATAATAAATAATAAAATAATAATAAATAGATTAATAGTATAAGTAGTTGTGTAGAAATAATTTAAAAAAAATGATGATTATATAAAAATATAAATAATTAATTTAAATATAATAGTCGGGAAAAATGAAACGTTTTATAATGAAAAATTTTTTTTTAAAACTTTTATATGTATATAAATACACCCAATATATGTAGCCCTTTGTCCAATATCTAAGAACCATCATCACATAGAAATACCCATAAAGGTTTAAGACCCACAACAGTTTGTAATTTCGTAAATAAATTATATTTAATTAGAAATTAGTGAACACTATTTTGTATATTTTTAATTACAAAGATAAGGATGAGATATATTTGCATTATCGAAATTGAACACCATAGGAAGAGATGACGAGCTCAAATTAGTTGTATATGGAATTATAAAAAAAAAATTAAGATAATTAGAGAGAATGAAAATTTTAAATTAAAAAATTTTAGGTTGAAAAGCAATGTCATCTCACGCGCGACTGGAATCTAAGTTTTCAATTTTGAAGTCATCCCCGTGTGTCGTCCGGTTCGTTGATGTGGGAAATTCTGGATGCTTCTGGTCAATGTGCCACGTCATCACGACTTGCCACCAGTTCATGAACAGCTTCCAACATCCACCATGGTTGATCCAAAAGAAAGGAGTTGTCCGAAATTAAGGCCCAAAAATCAGGTTAAAATAACAGCCCATAAAGCAGGCCCGTTGCTTATACTGACACTTGACAGCTGACTTGTTGGACTCCTATTGTTTGCTACTGTGCTACATGCTCCCGAGCGCATACACCTATTTTTTTATTTTTTTGAAATTTTTTTTATAATTTTGTTAATTTATGTGTATTTAATATGTGTATAAATTTTTATCATTTTTTGAGTATTTTAGATATTTATTTTTTATTTTTGAAAATCAGTGCATTTTAGGTAATTTTAAATTACTAAAATGCCACTGATTTTTATAAATCCGAAATAAATATTTAAAAATCTCCAAAAATAGTAAAAATTGATACATACATTAAATAAACTTAAGTTAACAAGTTCATGAAAAAATTTTGAAATTTTTTTTTAAAAAATAGGTATATGAGCCCGAGAGCATTGAGGCTCAATGCTCCCGAGAGCATAGGATCAAATCCGCGACTTGTTTGGCCTAGTTTGCTATTTGTTTTCTTCAGCTAACATCACTTTTTAAAAGTTCAAATATGTTTCAATTTAAAAAAATTTGAATATGTTTAGACGTAACAAAAAAAAATGAATATGTTTAGGCGTATTTAGAAAATACGCCCCATTTTTTTAAAAAATAGCTATTATTAGCAAAAATTTGTATATTCATAGGAAACTAATTATTGATATTTCCGGAAAAAGTGTAAAAATAGTATGAAAAAGCTGTAAGAGGAGATGCAGCGCTAAAAAACTAAATTAATGATGAAAAAAGATAAATTCTTTTGAAATAATAAATAATAATGGGAAAAAAAATTTCGCCCATCAATTGCATTCCTTTCCTAGAGACTAAACCCTTATGTCTTTTAAGCTTCACATAAAATAATTCTTTTCTCAATATATATATATATATATGTATATATAATAATCAAATAAATTCAGATTGCACTATAATCATGATCTAGTTCATGCACTATGGAGTTTGCTTGATTATGAATAAGAAATCTACTCCACCCATTGTATTTAGAATTATTTACTTTATTAACATACCAATTTTCATCCAAATCCAACATGTGTATGTGATTCATCTTAAAATTGTATAAAATTAACATAATAAATAATTTAATATAAATATTAAGTTTAAAATGATACATAATAAATAATTCAATATAAATATTAAGTTTAAAATGATATTTCCAATATCTAAACCGTCTAAAGTATGATTTTTATATGAATAGATAATTGTATAAAATATTATTACATTTTAATATGTGTATGACCTATGTTGCAGTGGAGTGTATTGTAATTATAATATACTCGGTCTGCACATGATAGATTCTCTCTTAGTAGAATTCTCTTCCTTCGTCTTGGGCGATTTTCATTATTACTTTTCACTACCTTAATTTATTTGTTCTAAATTTAAGCAAGCTTTCCCCAAAGAAATAGTAGAATGTTGCGGCAAAGCTGGATTTTCGTTTGATTTGATCTTGTGGCCTATGGGAAATTCTGGTTACAGGTATGGTTTACATTTTGGAAAATTCTGCAGTAGCATTATTTGATTCTGGTGCTACGCATTCATTTATAGCATGTCAATATGTAACCACTCATGCACTACCGGTAAAGGAAACAAACAATGTTATACACGTAGAATCCCCTGTGTATAGGTTAACAAGTACTAACCAAATTTGTAAAGCATGCCCTATTAGGATAGGTTCATTGATTTTGGAAGCAGACCTAATCCTTTTACCTATGAACGAATTCGATATAATATTGGGCATGGATTGGTTGAGTCAATGGGGAGTTACAATAAACCGTAAAGATAAGAAAGTACAGTTTAAGGCAGCTCCGCATACAGAAATATCTATTAGAAAGTTGAAGCAACCTGAAAACTCTACAGTACTAAAATCGGCTATGAAGGCGGCGCGGATTGTCTGCCAACAATGTCAAGCATATCTTATTTCGGTCAACACTGTAGAGGAAAAAGAAATACCAATTGAACAAATTCTTGTAGTAAATGAATTTATGGATGTCTTTCCAAAGGAATTGTCTAACCTACCACTAGAAAGGGAAGTGGACATGATGATTGACATTATACCAGGTACGTCTCCAATATCTAAGGCACCGTATCGCATGGCTCCAACAGAAATGATTGAACTGAAAACTCAAGTTCAAGAATTGCTAGATAAAGGATTTATTAGACCCAGTGTGTCACCATGGGGAGCCCCGGTTTTGTTTGTAAGAAAGAAATATGGAAGTTTAAGATTGTGCATTGATTACAAGGAATTGAATAGAGTCACTGTGAAAAATAAATATTCTCTTCCTCGAATTGATGATTTATTTAATCAACTCAAAGGAGCATCCACTTTTTTGAAGATAGACCTACAATCGGGTTATCATCAATTGAGAATTAGTCCTGGTGATATTCACAAAACGGCATTCCGAATAAGGTATGGACACTATGAATTTTTAGTTATGTTATTTGGACTTACAAATGCTCCTGCTGTTTTCATGGACATGATGAATAGAATATTTCGAGAATATTTAGATCAATTTGTTGTGGTGTTCATTGATGATAGTTTAATTTACTCGAAATCAGAGGAAGAGCACCAAATGCATCTTAGAATGTTCTTGGACAAGCTGAGAAAAGAAAATTATATGTCAAATTGAAGAAATGTGAATTTTGGCTGAAGCATGTCGCATTTTTAGGACACATTATATCTGAAAAAGGAATTCAAGTTGACTCTCAGAAAATCAAATCAATTCTTAAATGGCCAAGACCGACAAGTATTACAGAAATTAGGAGTTTCTTGGGATTAGTTGGGTATTATAGAAGGTTTGTGGAAGGATTTTCACAACTATCTACACCACTTACTCGATTAACTCGAAAAAGAGTTCGATACATTTGGTCAGACAAATGTGAAGATAGTTTTCAAAGATTGAAGCGTCAATTGGTTGAAGCACCTATTTTAACCTTACCTGAAGGAAATGAGAGATTTGTAGTATATAGTGATGCTTCAAAAAAATGATTGGAATGTGTACTCATGGAAAGGAGAAAAGTTATAGCATATGCATCTCGATAACTCAAGTCTAACAAGGTAAACTATCCTACTCATGATTTGGAACTTGCAGCAATGGTATTTGCATTAAAAATATGGAGACATTATTTATATGGTGCTAAATGTGAAATTTACACTGATCGTAAAAGTCTCAAGTATATTTTCACTCAAAAGGAGATCAATATAAGACAAAGAAGATGACTGGAATTACGTAAGGACTATGATCTCAGTACAGATGCTTTAAGTCGAAATGTTAGTGTGGCACACCTGATCACTAAAGATGAAGGATTATTTAGAGAAATGTGGCAAGAAGAATTGATTATATGTCCACCCGGAATGCAAGCAAAATTATCACAAATGCAGTTACAATCTTCACTATTTGAGCAAATTAAATGTGGGCAATAGAATGATGAAGATCTAAAGAAATATATGGAACAAATGAGGCAGAAAGACCTTATTGAGTATACTATTGATAATCAAGGTGTAATTCGATATAAAAATCATATTTGTGTACCAAATCAGGCTAAATTAAAAAATTAGATCCTGAAAGAAGCACATTTCTCTCAATTTTCTATGCATCCTGGAAGTACAAAGATGTATCAGGACCTTAAAAAGGGTTATTGGTGGAACAACATGAAGAGAGAAATTGCAGAGTTTGTTGCCAAATGTCTAACTTGTCAGAAATTGAAAGCAGATCATCAGCGAACTCCAGGTAAATTGCAGTCTCTTGAAGTGCCAGAATGAAAATGAGATGACATTACCATGGACTTTATTGAAGGATTACCTCATACACATAAAGAAAATGATTCTATATGGGTAATAGTTGATCGCTTATCTAAGGTAGCTCATTTTGTACCTGTGAAGAGGAATTTCTCTGCAGAGAGGTTAGCCAAAATTTATTATAAGGAAATTGTTCGTCTTCATGGGGTACCTAAGTCAATAGTATCTGATCGGGATACAATTTTTACCTCTAGATTCTAGAAATGTTTGCATCAAACTTTAGGAACGCAGTTAAAATTTAGTACTGCATTTCATCCCCATACTGATGGGCAAACAGAGCGAGTTAATCAAATTGTTGAGGATATGCTTCGAATGTGCGCTTTGGAATTTGGAGAATGATGGGATAAATATTTATCAATAGCTGAATTTGCCTATGATAACAGTTATCAGACAAGTATACAGATGACCCAATTTGAAGCCCTCTATAGACGAAGATGTCGAACTCCATTAAATTGGGATGAAGTAGGGAAAAGAAAATTAGCTCCAGATTTATCAAAAAGAATGGCAGAAAAAGTGCAAGTGATTCGACAATGTATACTTACAACCCAGAGTCGGCAAAAGAGTTATTTGGACTGCAAACGAAGAGATCTAAATATTCAAACTGGTGATCATGTATTTGTAAAAGTAACACCAATCAAAGGAGTCACAAGATTTGGAAAAGGGAGTAAATTAAATCCAAGATATGTTGGACCATTTAATGTGTTAGAAAAGATTAACAATTTAGCCTACAGGGTAGCATTACCTCCGGTCTTAGCAACGGTTCATAATGTATTTCATGTCTCAATGCTTAGAAAGTATGTATCAGATCCGACTCATATCCTCACAGCGGAGGCGTTGCCAATTCAAGATCATTTAAATTATGAAGAAAGACCTATCAAAATCTTAGATTATAAGATACAGAAGCTTCGAAATTGGGAGATTGAGTATGTCAAAGTTCAATGGAATCGATATTCTGAAAATAAAGCAACCCGGGAACTTCGCGAAGGAGTAGAAAGAAAATATTCTCAATTATTTGAAATGAAATAGTTTTCGGGATGAAACCTTTTGTAAAGAGGGGAGAATTGTGAAACCCATATTATTTGAAACTTAGTGAATGTGATACTTATTGAAATCTTGTACATTGTGTCTATTATTGCTGTAAAACTATAAAAAAATGCGTATTGTAATTTTAGAAAAATAAAATTAAATTAGAAATTTAGAAAAAGGGTAAATGATAATTTCATTAAGATTAGATATGAAAATAAATTTTTATAAATTTTTGGGGAAGGAATTTCAAAATTCTGAATTACGTCAATTGGGAATGTTTAAATTCATTGACCTTATGGAAAAATAAAAAAAATAAAAAAATTGGACTAATTAGGCGTACTAATTAAGTGCTTGTATTCATTTATGGTATTTTCATTATATCTTAGAATATATAACTCAGAACAACGAGAAAATTTAATAGAAAGTATTAAATTGTGTGTTCTTTAATCTAGATGAATTAAATTATGAAAAATAATTGAGTAAAATGTTTAACTTAACTACATTAAAAAACATGCCCAAAAAGAAAAAAAAATAAAAACACAAAAACAACTAATGTCGCAGGTACGTCCAGAGTCTCCTTTGGCATTTATTTTTTTGTTTTTACGTAAATTTTTTTGTTTAATTTATATATTAATGTATATAAGGCAGTTTTATCTGAAATTTCGAAATTAAGCTTATTTTAACCTATCCTACATAATGAATGGATTAAATTTTGAAAAACATGTCTACAAGTTTTTAAAATAAAATTTTATGCCAAAATATGATTTTAATTAACTTAAAATATGTACTTCGCTCCAATTGAGGTGAAATTTTATGTGTAAGCTTAAATTAATGTGCCCAATTTAATGAAGGAATAAAATTTTGGAAAACATGTTTCTAAAATTTTATAAAGAGGTTTTATGTCCGAAGATGAATTAGTTAATTAAAAAATGAAACAAAATTTTTAAAAAATTTCGAAATGTACATTTTGTGGGCAATAATATGTATATCAGTAGAAAAATTTTCATAATATATAAGTGTGTATGTTGGTTATGAATTAATTAATTAATGATTCAATTTTCCTTAAAAAATAATAAATAATAAAAAAGAGAGAAGAACGAAAAGCTGGTAGCACAGATAAGAGGAGCTGGCAACAATAGTGCTGGACAGTGAATGCAAACGATACCTGTCAGCCTTATAACAATGCATGTCAAATGACCGACTACGCATGACATAAAAGGCTGATGGTGGCTAACGACAGGCATCGGTAAAAAGATATTACCCAGAGCAAGAGAAAATTAGGCAACGGAGAAAACAAAAAATAAAAAAGAGGCAGTAACGAAGGAAAAGCTAGGCGCAGAGAAGACAACGCTGCATCAAAGGATTGGCTTGTTTCCTTCTGTCATCTTCCACACGCCTCAAGCTTCCGTCCACCAGAAATTATTAGAGGATTAATTGATGCACGGCTACACTTTAGACAAGTTTTAATTTTTTTTCTTTCTGCTTGATCGATGTCCAAATGCTTATAGAATTAATTATGTTGTTTGATTAAAATGATTGAATGGAACAATAATATAATACCGTTGTTAAAAATAATAATAATTTCATTGACGTATATACAGAGATATTATTTCTGTTCTAATTTAACGTGCCCAGCAAGTATATTATGTTCAAAAAAAATAATATATTTTTGTTTGAGATCTTGATGTTTGTTCGGTAACAGCTTTGTTATTCATTTTAGTTTCCTAGTTTAACGTCCAAATAAATGTATTAGTTTTTTATGCTTATATTCATTTTATTAATTCTGCTATAGGATTAAAAACGGAACATTGTGTGTATATATATATATGCATAACTATTTGGTGTGGACGTTAATTTTAGAAAAGATTTTTAGATTTATCTTGCTATGGATTATACATGATGCTTATATAATGAAGTTACATAATTCAATATATTAAACATAGTATTAAAATAAGAGATGCAACCGAAATTAATAATAAAACGTTAATATATGTACAATATATATATGTATATTAATAATTCAAATATATAAAATAATTCTTTTCATTTGTTTAGGAAAAATAAAAGAAAAAGTTGAGGAGACAAACTGATATCCTAAAGTAAGCAAATAACGCCCTGAAATGATTTATTTTCAAAATGATTGAATGACTTGCAATTTATTTCTTGTAGGCATTTTCAATATTATTTAAGGATTGCCATTCCCCATAATGTGGTTTGAAAAATATATTCATTAATTTGTTTTATAAATGATTATGTCATTTTCTTAATTTGAAAAGAGAGCAAAATGATAAATGCAATTATTTCTTGAAGTTATGCTAGCATGTGTATGATGCATGGTGCGCAAAAGTACCGGTCCATTCTAGAGATATAAGCGGACCAAAGTCCCCCTCTAATGCGACGGAGTCGCTGATATAGGCCTAACGGTCGGCCACGCCCTCCCTAAAATAGGGAGTAGACGAATTGATGGTCGCCTAGCTAGCGTACCATCTAATGAAAGTTTAAATTATGATTGTAAAATGTGCATTTGTATGTGCATTATTTATGAAATGCCCAATTATGAAACAAAAATGTTTATTTAAATAAAAATACTTGCTTACTGAGTCTAGTACTCACGTTTTGTTTTTCACAACCTTAGACAGGTACAACAAGGTTTAAGAAAAAAAATATCGCAATTTAGAGACTCTTAAGGTTGTATGGTTTTTATATATTTTGATGAGGTTGTAAAGATATAATATTATCATGTACACAGATTGACGGTGTAAATGAATTTTAACGCTTTGTAAATATTATGTGACTTTAATTATCAATGAATGATTGCTTGTGAATTAATATGAGATTGAATTGAAAACCATGCCGCGTGAACAGGGCTACAATCCTGCTCACAATTTACTAACTAGACGATCCTGAAGTAAGGCTCTGGCACCTCGGGTTTGGGGGCGCCACAATCAAATTAGAATATGAACATTAGTTGCATGACAATATATGAAAAAATAATTAAAAATCAGATATTATATAAAAAGATATGAAGAAATTATTGAAAAATATAGTAAAAATGAAGGGAAAAACTTTTAAGTGAAATTTATTGTTGTTGTTGTTGTCGTCGTCGTCGTCGTCGTCGAACACACTCATATGTTATTGAATTCATAATTTCATGCATCCCTTAACAGTATAATTTGTAAAATTTTATTCGATCGTTAAATGCGTTTTATTGAATTAGACTAAAAATATTTACGCATCACACATGGAGCAAAAATTCAGATGCCTCAGTACACTCTTTTCTTCTATTCAACCTCATTTTAATTTCAATTGAAATGATTTTTTTTAAGATTAGAAAGTAGACTTCAATATTTAACAAATGATGCGAGTTTCGTATTTATATGATTTTCCTATGATTTTGGTGAAATTCGAAAGTAAATTATTGTGCAGTTTTTCACTATTCTCCGCATCTTCGTTTACATTTCTAAAAAGTTTACAGAACCTTTTTTATTCGTGCTAATTTTTTCTAATTTTAGTCCTATTAGTACTATTTTTGTAATATTTTTTATTTTAAGACTGCTTCTTTTACCTTAAACCTCATAAATATTGTTTACTCCTTGTAATAGCCCGTTTATCTTGTAATAAAAAATATACGTTTTTATAATTATGCACCCCTTAGAGAGAGAAAAGAAAGAAAATTAACATGCTCGGCCATTACAAAGAAAAAGAAAATCAAGCCCATGATATTGGCAATAATCTTTTTGATATTTTACACGCCAACCTCTTGAGATCTGTAGACATGTGACAGAAAAACATTGAAACATTTATATTGGGATAGGAAAAAAAGAGAGAGAGAGAGAGAGAGATCAGATCATTACAGGATAGATCTGTTGGCGGCAGCCCGTGGTAGAACATTCCAGAATACATTTATAGTAATTCGCATGACGAGGACTTTGGCGAAAGTGAAAACTATCGAGACGAAGTTGCCTTCTGAAAATCACGGTCCAAAATGGAGTAAAATGGCGGCTTCCAATTCCCTGAGCTGGCTACCTTGGTCCTGAAACCTGCTGCGAGGACAGGTAGGAGAGAGACGCCAGCGTGCCACTGGAGGAGCTGGTCAACGACGTGTTGCCCGGCCGATTCAAGTGCACTGTGTTTCCATCAAGCGTCGATGGCTCCGTGAACCGCCTTCCGTAGAACCGCAGGAAATTGAGAGATTCAATCCTCGGCTCGCTCAATGGAATCGCTCCTTCCAACATGGCCACCACGTTCGACATGCTGGGCCTCAACAGAGGCTCCTCGTGAACGCAGCAGAGCGCAATCTTCACCAGCGTCTCCACCTCCTTGCTCGTCGCCCGCCCCTCCAGCCTCGGGTCCGCCAGCTCCAGATATCGCCCCTGCTCGTGCATTTCCAACGCCAACAGCGGGAAGTAAGCAGACGCCGACGAGGAATTGGATGACTGGTCGCTCCTCTCCTCATTCCCGCTCCGGCTTTGCCCCTGAACAGAGCAGTTCTTCCTTCCTCGCACCAGCTCCAACAGCACCATTCCGTAGCTATACACGTCGGTCTTGTCTGAAATAGCAGAGTTCGTGAGCCATTCTGGGGCGAGGTACCCACGAGTCCCTCTCATGGTGGTGAACAGATTCGACTGCTCCGGGTTCAGCAGCTTGGCTAGCCCGAAATCAGATATCTTCACCTGCTGATCGTGCAGCAGAATGTTCTCCGGCTTCACATCGCAGTGAATGATCTTATGCTCGCATCCGCCATGTAAATACGCCAATCCGCGAGCAGTTCCCCGGGCAATGTCCATCCTCTCCTGCCACTCCAAAACAGGGCCCTGCCGGAACAGAGACCGATCGAGCGATCCTCGGTTCATGTACTCGTAGACCAGAAGCCTCTGCTGTCCGTGAGCACAGAATCCCCGCAGCCTGACAAGATTGACGTGGTGAATGTTCCCAATCACGGTAATTTCCGTGCAGAACTCTCTCTTCCCTTGAATCCCAATATGGTTCAGCACCTTCACCGCTACCAGCGTCTTATCTGGCAGCGTGCCTTTGTACACGGTCCCAAATCCTCCCGACCCGATTTGGGTATTGAAATTCTCGGTAACCGCCTCCAATTCTTCGTACTTTAGCCTCAACGGCAACCCTGGGATTGAGAACGTATCGTCTGCGGAAGAAGTGGAGTTGGGGCGTCCTAATTTAACTACGGCCGTCTTCAGTGCTCTCGATCGCCTCCACCACAGAAAGCTCATCGACAAAAGCACCAGCAAAAAGGCGCCGCTGCAAGGTAAGAGGATCAGAGCCGTTAATGGCAAATTTCTACCTGATGAACCGGAACCAGCAGCAGCAGATGCATTCGGATCCGACAGTCGGATCGCCACTTTAATGTAGCCCTCCTCGTCCTCATCTTTTCCGTCTGTGATTCTGAAAACAGAGCCCATGACATCCTCGATTAGATGACAAGAAGAAGAAGAGTGGGTGTAGAAGAATCCCAGGCAAGAGCAGTTTTTGGAGCAAAGATCTTGACAGGATGACCGCTCAATCCCCGAGGCTGCTGGCGCTGAGAAACTATTCTTGAAATAACCGACGCCGTCCTGGAGCTTCATATACGTGATCGAAGAACTAGAACTGCAGCCAGGCGGCGGGAAAGCATAAGCACCCAACGGCACGCAGCTGCTGTCGTTGTTCGCAGCCGACGGACCAAAGCCCGCCGGGCAAGAACAGAGACCGTCTGCATCTTGGCAAAGCCCGAGCCGGCCGCAGGAGAGAGGAAGCTGGCATCCGTCGACCGGCGCGGTGAATGCCACCGCCCGATTGCTGCCGGACACGCTATAGACGTCGAGGCGACCCATGGAATCCAGATTCGCGTAGCCGAATTCCGCCAGCTGCAACGACAGTTGCCAAACAACGATGCCGCCGCCGAACAGATAGAGACCGGTGCGGTTGATCTGGAGGTAGTCGACGGCTCTATTCGAGTTTTTGAACGCCCGAGAATCCATCGACAGCCGCCAGTACTGCTGTCCAAGCCATTGGAGGAAGGCGTCTTGACTGCTCACCCGTAGCCGGTAGCTTCCCGGAGAAGGATCCGAGAAGGAAATGGAGCTGGCGAGCTCTGTTCCGGGACGCAGAAGCTGCCCGGTCACGATCGTGTCCGTCGGATGATCGAAGCTTGACCAAAGAGAGCCGTTGGATCGATCCAGCAGCTCGAGGTTCCCGGTTTCGGACAGGCGTAACGCCGTTGCGGGCGCACGTAGCGGTGGAGTAGACCAAACGGGGGTGTCGTCGCTGCGGTGGATGGTGAGGCCGGCGGCGGTTAGGTTGATGAAGCCAGAGGTGGAGATGGGACGGTCGCGATTGGCGGTCCAGATGAGCGTGTTGGATAGCACGTGGACGATGCAGAGGTAATAGGAGGAGGGTAGCGCAGGGTAGCTGTTGTAGAGGGAGGCGTGGAAGGTCCTGTTTGGCGATTGCAAGAAGACGCCGCTGTTGTCGATGTATTGGTAGTTGGAGGCGGTGAAGTTGGGATAGACGAACTCGTTGAAGAGCCTTGCGGCGGAGGAGGGGTGAAGGATAAGGAGGAGGAGGGCGTAGGATAAGAGGATGGCCGGGGTGGTTTCCATGCAGGACAGGAGGATGGATGGAGCAGACGACGGACGCAGAGAAAAGAGATCGGACACGGTCTGCGTTGCTCCTTTGAGAGGGTTGACCATCACCAAGGTTCCTTCCGGAGCGCAAAAGCACACCTGGGTGGCAGGAGAACACGAAGCCCAACAGCCTCAACCCGATTTTTATTATGTGGACATCTGTTTTCTCCGGAAGTTTAACTCATATACTTTTGTGAATATTAAAAAGATATTTTCACTCGAAATTTGCACATGTTATAAGTTAATTTCATGTTTTATCAAATAAGAATAATGTATTATTTGAAATTTTGAATATGTTGAATTAGATTAATGTGGTGCGATGCACCATTTAATTTTTTTTCCCTGCTCCTCCAACGAGAAGAATTATCGTATCCATTTGCAACTTGGGGTTTAAAATATTGAGGACCTATTCTAAATTATACATGATTCTTAAATTAAATCTATATTATCATTTCTAAATTATTTTTATCAATTGTTAAGACAATATTTTCAATTTCCAACGCCGCTTTACTCATTCTTGATACTATTTTATTTGTTCGTGATATATGTCATTAAATTCTTATTTTAGATATGGATTCGATTTAAGAATCTTGTATCATTTAAAATACCTCCTAAAGTTACCAATGATGCAAATTATAATAGGTTTGGTTCACCTCTCAAATGGCAAAGATTGGGTTAGCAAAGGGTTAGAATTAATTTTCATGGAAGTCCTTTGCAAAGATAATTTTGAACATATAAAAATGTATGCACATACACAAAAATTTAAAGATAGATACATAGATTTCATATAGACTTAGCGGTTGAGCTCACATAAAAGGAGTATGATTATACACATCAGGATGTATTTTAAGCTAAAATATAATATTTATTGATTTTTAATTAGTTATATTTTTTGATTTTTTTCTTCATAAACATGTTTTTCTATGTATATTTAATTTATAAATCAAGTTTTGTTATTATACAATACTTCTACATGTCCATTTGTTATTTTTAAAAGTTAAGTTTTTTAGGAGTGGGAAATGACTTAAATGCCCATTGAAATTGATGTTTTTTGAAAATAAAAAATAAATACATAAAAGTATTATAAGATGCAAAAACTTGGTATGTGTATTAAATACACTTAGGAAAATATGTTTATGAAGAAAAATTAAATAAAAATTAAAAAATAAATAAATTCATGATGTGTATAATTGGGGCCCACATAAAAAAACTAAAAATAAGAAAAATAAAAAGGGGGACCTAGAACAGCTGTATTGGATCAAAATCTCCCAAGGGATTCCTAATCATATATAAAATATAAGTTCCTGATTATGGTTGTTTGAACGGAACTAATTACGCAAAGAACTTCATGAATTCCAATTACATCGGCACTAGGTAGATCCTCACGAAAATATATTTTTACTTAGAAAAGAGGATTCTTGTTGGAGTTGAAAAGGATTCTTTTTAATGAGCTGTGCTAATTGATATTTGTGGATGAAATTTCTACTCCAACTTGTAATGGCCAAAAAATCTGGTGGATCACCCTGCATTAAAATTTTGTTCCTACAATGTCATATTTTCCAAAGAAACAATAAATAAAGAGAAGAGATAAGAGTGCTTAGGTTGTATCAAATGTTGGAAAATATGAAAGAGGTTGCATCAACTATCCTTACGATCCGAGGATCAAAGGCCACCATGGTTTTTGGACATTCCCAAAATAGGTGAAAGATGTCATCTTCTGCCTCGTTACACAAACAACAAATATTCAAAATAGGAGTGTAAATTAATCATGTCCACTTTGAGAGTTAAACCCGATGCCCTTCGAAGGTATGTTTGGTAATTGATATTTTTGTGAGATTGTAAGATGGTGTGAGGAGTGAGAAATATAATATTTTAAAAATTGTATAATTGATAGAAAATGATAAGAGTAAAATTGAAATAATTAGGGTTATTTTAAGAAAAAATAATTTGAATATAAGTATAAAAGTAGATAAATATGATTATTGATGAAGTAAATAATTATCTCGTGAAACGTGCCCCCCATCCCATGATTTCCCATGCTTTTAAAATACTATCTCGGGTTGCCACCAGGGCATTGCTCCTGCGGTCAAGCTGTCAATATTGTTATCATACGGTTGACTGATTTTTTTTAACTAAGTTCTGAGACGTTCTTCCAGATTTCTTATAATATTTTAAAATACAGTTAATAATATTTCTAAATTTATCTATGTATTGGACACTCCCACGCATTGATGGGAGACTTATGCCACCTATTATAATCTTCTTTCTTTTTGGCAGATTTACAACAGTGGAGATACGAACTTAGCACCAAACTCATGCGACATAATTTTGAATCTCATGTATTGCATGGGTGTTTGTTAGTGTAAAGTGAGGGCTTTTTTTCCTCAATGATTTGATGAGAGCTTGATGTCTCCCTTATTGATCCTCAAATGATAGAAGAGAATTTGTTATATTCCTTGAATTGATTATAATATTTAACATAAGTTGTAATATATACACACAATAAAAAAAAGTCTACCGTGAGGTTTAGATTTTGATAATTAGACGTCTCTTTGATAGCCTTAGATTATATGTGTATATAATAAATCAAATTAAAATGGCATCATCGCTACAATTCATTGAGAGCAAGTTGTAACCTTTCTCGTAAAACATGGTATTTAAGACATGCTTGCGTGCAACGAAATTCGGCAATAATAGAAATCAATATGGTAGGCAAAATAAAATCTGTTGGAATAATATGCCTTCGATCGGAAACGTGAATGGGATGTGATAAATCAAAACTCACCGCACCACCTGAAAACAATTTATATGAACATTAGTTTACTGTAGTGAAAAGTAGCTGCTGATTGAATAAAGCCAAAAATAAATAAAAATCAAAATTAAAAAATACAAGGCCGACAATGTTTTTGCCGCTCCCACTAACTATTTAAACGCATCTGCGCAAATGCTTGTATTTCAACCATCGACTAAAATCTATGCAAAATTTTCTAATATCGATGGCTCAGATATGACGCCAGTGCTCAGGCCTCAACGAAATCATTTGTTATTAGGTGGGACACATTTATAAAATAAAATAAAATAAAATTTCAGGTTCGTGGACGAGGCCAGCGGAGTCGCTCGTTGACCTTCATTGCGCACGACATCCCAAAGATGTACATCACATTCAATAGCAGTATGGCATCAATGTACATCACCAGAGTCAACTGTCCAGGTCAGAGCACCCCTAATAATAGTTTTTTTAAAAAATTTATTACTATTATTTTTATTTTTGCCGACTCCGTCGTGCTTATCTTTGATTTGCAATCGTTCGCTTGCTGTGCTAGGCTCATCTTTGGATTTGCCGACTTCCCAAAACTCAACGTAGAAATAGCGTTACACGTGTCTAATCAAGTGGCCCTTTCTCGCCCGTAATTTGAGTATCTAACCCACCTGTTAACAACAATTGATTCCTCTTTTATATAACTAAGATACACATAAGTCGTGTCAGGCAATCTATCTTAATTTTTAAAATATTAATAATGGATGCAAAATCTAATTTATTTATTGTATTTACATTACTTGCTTAGTTAGGGGACCAAATTTTATTCAAATCAAGTAAGTACGTGGGTTACATTTGCTCAAAAATATATGTATTTATGTATAAATTATAAAAAACACTTGAATCTATTCGCATATATATTAGAATATAATAATACTTTATAAAATCTTTTATCCATATACCAATGATATTTTGAATGGTTCAGATGTTGAAAAAACTACTTTAAAATTGATATTTAGCATTAAACTATTTTATTAAACTAATTTTATACATTTATAGATGGGGCCCGTACACGGTGATATTATATAAATGAAATTTTTTTCATAATAATATAAATAATATTAAATATAATAGATAGAGTAAATCAAGTCCGCTTCTATGAAATTCATTTTATTATTAACAACTAGATGATTGATAAAAATAAAATGAATTTCATAGAAGCAGACTTGAAGAACAATAAAATATTTGTTGCTCGACACTAATCATTTTGTTCCTACCTCTTATCCTTGAAAAAAAGCAAAGATATATAGAACTAATTCCATGTAATTTCTTTAAATTTTAATACTTGATGAAAAATTCAATCAATTTATTTTATTTAACATCATTTATTTAACTAGGAGATCCAGTTTCATCCAAATCAAATACGTGCATGATTGCATTTGCTCAAAATAGATATATTTATGTGTAAATTAGAAAACACTCAGATCTATATATATATATATGTATATTGAAATATAATAATATTTTATAGAATTATTTATCTATATAGAGATAATATTTTAGATGATTTGGATGTAAAAAATTTAGCATTAAAATCGATATTTAACATTAAATTAGGTTTTACATCGATTTTACATATTTGTAATCAATGTCGACAAATAAAAAAAATTTAAGATATTATAAATAATGTTAAATATAATAATTAAATTAAATTTTTCACCAACTATCAAAATATTCCAAATAAAATTAATAATACAAAAGCATTTCCATATATATACACGAAAACAATTTCGCGGTCTAACTCCACTGTGGTATCACTTTGATAATCAAAGCAAGGCTTTGGTTTAGCAACAAAAAAAGAAAAGAATTTTTTTAATCATTTCTACTTTCATTTTGATTCAGGGTGCGTTTGGTTGGAGGTAAAACTTTTTGATGAAAACTTTTCAGAGTAGAAGTTGTCAAGTTGATAGAAAATGATGTGATGTGATAGGGGTAATAATGAGGTGTAAAGAGAATAAAGTTAAAATAGATAGGGTAGTTGTATGGGTATTTGTGTGGAAATGATTGAAAAGTAGGGTTGTTTATATAGGAAAATGTGAAATAATAATTAAAAAATAAGGTAGTTATGTGGAGTGAAAAGTTTTAGATTGAAAAGTTTTCAATGACATGTTTTGTGTGTAACCAAACACACCTTCAATATGACATTTTAACTATATAATTATCTTACTTTTCTATTATTACGTATTTTTAATTATTTTATCATTTTTCATATAATTATTTTATTTACTTTATCTTTTTCTTACTCTTAATCATTATTCATATCATATCACATCATTCTTTCATTTTTTGAAAATTTATACACAAAATTTTTAAACTTTTTTGCATTTGCACTTCCAAAATCTAATCAAAATTGTCGACATGTTATAACTTTTGCATTATTTTCATTCATACTTACATGATTTGCTTGAAATAATAGACACATGTAAAACCAAAAATTCTTTTTTGAAATTAACAAAAATATCCCTATAAATAAGATTATAAAATATAAGAAAATACTTTCAAACTACAAAAATAATTTATTTTTTCAAAATTCCTCCCATTGAATGAATATGGTAGGTATGAATGTAAAAAACTCCTTTTATCATTACCAAACATAACCCAAATTTAAATACCATTGAATCAAAAAAGTAAAGTAATTATCATTTTGACATTCTATTTATCCACTTTATGCTGTACATGTTTGCCTAATTCCAGGATGTAGGTATTGTACCATGCACGTAGACTGAGTTGATATAAATAAATTAAATACTAGATGACTGTCATCTTTGTTTGAAATTTTAATCCAGCCTGATTTTTAAAAAAAAAAAAAGTTTAGAGGTTATCAGTCAATGAGAACACGGAAATTGCACCAACCCTTGATTTCTTTGCAAATTTTGACCCCACAAAAAAATGAAAAATCGAAAGAACGAATCGTTGGATCACATCGATCACACCCAAGGGTTCGAAAAAATTCAGTCGAATAAATCTGCACTGAGCAATACGGTTTTGTTTTTATTAGCAGTGAAAAATCGACAGTGTTTAGACGCACTGAGTAGGTATTTTCTAAACCCAAAGCACAAGAAATTCGTAAGTACTTTTTGGCACTGTACGATCGTCAAGGATAAAAATATATCAGCAGCTATATGAAAGTCACCACACGTTTAAACTGCATGAGCATGACCCAGCAAATTCTTCCTCCTGGCGAATTGATTGCCACATTCAAGTCAACTTCGAGAAAACAAAGGCAATTAAACCGGTGACGACGAGCAGGAATCACCTTATCAGACATATCAGCATTTTCCTTTTCTAGTTTATTTTATTTCAATAACCCTTAAGTAATATTTCAGTTACTATTGAACTATTTACGTAACCAAAATATTGAAAACTTTTTATTTTTATTTTTATTGATAGAACAGTATACAGCATAGAGGGAAAAATGGCTCCCAGCCGATACTTGTAACCCAACTTTACCCGACGCATGAGAGAAGAGCCGCTCGTCGGTCGAAAAACGGAGATGTCTTCACATGACACTATTGGAAACTATTTTTGAATGAAGAAATGTGTATATATATATTTTTTAAAATTTGTAAGCATTATACATACATATATTCAAAAATGATAGAATTTAATTTATATTTTAAATGCACTTACATAAGCAAGTGTATGGAGAAAAAAATCAATAAAAGTATCTTAAATAGGTTTTTTGACGTATACTACTTGGGCTAATGGAATCACTTCTCAAACAACAATGGGTTTTAATTTTCAAAATATATAAAAGAATTCCTAAAATAATTTGGAAAGTTTTGATTTATAGTATCATAAAAATAAACAAGTATGCCTGTGAAACATATAAATACATTTATGCTAAATGTGTATTTTATATGCTTCAATATTTTACTAATTAATAAAAAATACATTATTATTAAAAAACAAAATACGAGTAGATACAAAGCAACTTTAATAAAATAAGTGAATATATAATTATGCATACCGGTTATATATATGTGCAATTACTTTGATTGATTATTATATTATTTTTTAGATAAATTAATTCTTCTATTGTTGATATAGTTAATTATAAAAAATATGAAAACTTTGAAAGAACATGATGATAAGATTTGAAATATACGCTTATAATTTTTAATAAATGAATACATGCGGGGTGGGTCGGAACATGATTAACTAACCTAACTTTTTTTTGAATTTGGATTAAAATTTTTGATCAATTCCTATACTAAGGGTGTGTTTGGCAATGTGTAGAAAATGTCAAGTTAAAACTTTTCAATCTAAAACTTTTCACTCTCCATAACTACCATATTTTTTAATTATTTTTTCACATTTTCCTATACAACTATCATACTTTTCAATCATTTCTATACAACTACCCACACAACTAATCTATCTATTTTAACTTTATCTTTTTTACTCCTCATCATTACCCCTATCATATCATATCATTTGACAACTTTTACTCTCTAAAACTATTCATCAAAAGTTTTATCTATTTCCAAACACAACTTAAGTAAAAGAAATATTAATTTTAATTGGTCAAAAAAAAGTCAAGTTAGGGTAGAACGTGTTGGCCCGCCTTAATTCTCAACCAGAAATTAATAGATACCTTGAACCGAGGGTACAAGTCTGCACCACTTGCATAGATGTTTTGCATGATGCCCATCCCATCCGCGAATAGCTGCTAGGATTTCCTGCATCGATGTTGTGGGGTTCACTGACCTGTAAATCCGATCCCTCGTGCACATTCGTTTGATCAGAGACATACGGGATGGCACACAGCATCTGAATCATGGAATGAATGGACGGTCTAAATCTGCACACTTTGGCGGGCCCCAATTTCACAGGTTGGTTCCGTTCGTTGCTTGCTCCGTTGACTGTTCACGAGCCTGCCGGGCTGGGCCAATGCTTGTTAGACCAGTCCAGCATGAAGCCCACGAACAGCACGTGTGAGTCCAAGCGGGCTATGCACACGGGCGGACTGGCGCCAAAGCCACCTGACCTCGGCGTGCTCACTTCCAAGTTTGCTAGGAAGGGGGCGATCGGCAACATTCGGCATTAGGCACTAGGTAGGCAATCACTGCTAAGTGCTGCGGCAGCTGCAGGAGAGAGACGGAAGAGTGAATGGCTGCGATCGATTGGTACGGGCCGCTGATTGATATATCGCAAGCAGCTTCTCACATTTGCGAGTATGTCCAGCTCCTCGTCTTCGTTCACCGATCTCGTCCGATTCAGGTCTCCCTTCATTCTACTTCCATCTTGCTTTTTTTTTTTTTTTTCAATCTTATTTTACTTATTCTATCAAAAGCATAGCCAACAAATGCCGCGTTTGGATGCTCGATTTCAACCACATTACAGCTCTTACTAGTGGAATCTCAAAATTAAGGCATCAAAATGGCTTATCCAGTTCTAATCTATCACGCCCGAGTACATCGACTGACGCCTCTGATGGCTTCTTCTACAGAGATACAAAAAGCCCGGCGGAGGAGGGCTATTGAAGACCGATGTTCAGGTGGGGGATGATACGCGGCCCTTCTTCTCTGTTTCGATATGGCACAAACATATGGCATCGAAGATATGTGCTGGTGATATTGTCCTGTTACAAAGTAAGGACTCATGGCTTTTTGGGTCGATTCTTTTTTGTTGCTGTTTTTCGAATGCTGATATATTTCTATTGCTCCAGATGTTAAGATTGTAGAGTTTGGAGATGCACTGGAGGCTTCCACTGTCCATTGTTCGTCTCTGTTGCAGCTTATCCATCCGTTTGAGTTGCTTGCCTCGAAGAGTATTTCCTCTTCTCCAAATTTCCTTCGGATCATGGGGAGCTGTTGCTTAGTCACTCTTATAATCTTGCAACCACGTGTAATTCTAAGAGCTAGCCACTGTCAGTAGGTGTTGTGCAGGAATGAAGAGTGATAATACGTCGATTGTATTTAGATATAGCTGCATTTTGGTCTAATGTAATAGATTGATTGTCTTCAGATATTTTGCTCTCGTGTAGATGTGGATGAATTGCTAGGACGGTGTCTAGTGGGAAGAACTTCAAAAGAGAAGTTGAAGAAGGTGATATGTTGGGTGCAGAAGACAGGATCAATGCTTGACGATGCCCAACGAAATCACGTCTTATTGGTATTCCTTACAGCTTCTCAAAACTGGATCGATGCTTAATAACATCCTCAAAAAAGTCACCTGTTTGGTATTCCTCTCATTATCATCTCAAGTCTGCTATGAATTTACTGCAGCAGTCATTTAGATTTCCTTTGAATTCCCAGGTACCATATTTTCAGATTTGTCTTTGAGAATTTTGTGCGGATCCTTAACATGGAAGTTATCATCAAAGTTTCTATTTGTACTATGGGAAACATGGTTCAATGTTTCAGAGTGCGGATCTGAACTGTATGCTTAATCTTCCATTTGGAAAAGTTTTAGGGGACATTTGAGAATGTAAAAGTTGGTGAAATTGTAGGATGGGGGGGAATGGGAAAGGAAATATTTTTGAAATTGTGTGATTGATATGAAATAATAGGGGTAAAGTTGGAATAAATAGAGTAGTTAAAAGAAAGAATGATTAGAATATAGGAGTAAAGTTGAAAAAAAGAGGATTGTTGAGTTGTTAAATCATTTATGAGAGAATGTGTACAGTATGATTTACCATCCCATCTCACAAAACTCTATTCTCAAACATCCCCTCAATCAATCTAAGTTGCCTGTGATAGGTGTGTGAAAAGGAATTGAGTCAGTAGTTCATGTTTTAAGTTAAGGATCAGATAAATTGGTCGTTGGAGATTTCTGGATATGGTCCATCACATGGATTGCCTAGATCACTAAGAAAAATGCACTCCTTGGAACCAAATGTTGTTATTTTCATGCTTTATGTTGCATCGTGAATTCTTTATCTGTGCTCCACAATTCTTTCATTAGACCTTCTGTTATTCAAGCAGAATTCAAGTGAGGTAAATTTCTGGTCATACTCATTATTTGAATTTCTTTCAATGAATTAATATGCCCTTCCCATAATAATCATTGCTAATTGTGTCAGTTGCATGTGTGATTGTCAGGGCAAAAACATCATAGCACAGAAAAACTGGAAGTCTCAAGAAGAATGTAAAACACATGATTGCCAATCAATATCAGAAGTATTGAGCATATTGGGGTCTTGCAGTGTCAACTTTCATGCATGCATTGCAGAAATTTTTCTACCATCTAAGTGGAAACACAGCGAAGAATTTGAGGTGGAAAAGTTGTTCGTTAGTAAGAGATTGTCTATCATGGCTGACAATAATCTCGTGGAAGATCTTACTTGTACGGGTTGCAAGTCATGTGGTTCTCCCATTGATTCTTGGTATGCACATGCAAGACTTCGGTACAAACTGACCAGGGATTACAGCTGGCATGTCCCCTATTTCCTAAATGGTGTCAACTCATTTTGCCTGAGACATGAAACAAATTTATGAAGAAAAAAAAAAATGTTGTGGACCAATGACAGATGCATCAGAATCTAACAAACACACTTTTTTGGTGAAGCTGCCAATCAAATGGATGACATGTAGGAAAAGGGTCTTTGTAGAATTCTTTTTGGCATGCCTTGTGGTTGATATTGTTTTCACTGTGACTTTCAGGAAAGTGGGTTACGAGCCATCATTTTAGGGAATGGTAGAAGATGTTGATAATTTTCTATAAATGTCTATCTCATAGTTTTATTTACGATTTTCTGCTCAATGATTCCTTCGTTCAGTAGTAATCAGCGACAATGATTGAAACAGGTCTTCATCTGGTCAAAACACAGTTCCATTATACTGTCAAAAAAGCAGTAATCATGTCCACAATATCTCATTAATATATAGACCATTTCTGGTGAGTATCTTATCTATTGATACACATTTACCTGAACCTAATCTCTCTGATATTGCGAAGTATTCCTGTGATCAACACTTTTCTTCTTTCTTTCTTTATTATTATTTTTTGAATATAGTATTTATGAATGTGCATGTAGGCATGTTTGTAAAACACAGGAAAATTCTTAAAGTTAGCCTGAGAAAGAAACTCTTGATTAAATTTCAAGTTGCTTTGCACATCGATCTGTAGCATCAAGCCTGGCTCCAAGAAGAGTAATATTAATTTGACTGAAATATCCTGGTCACTGCCACATTCAATGAACTTCAAGTGCAGTCATCACCAGACACCAAGTCCTTATAAGACCCAGAAAGCTCTCTTACTCATTCGTTAACTATTACAGTTACACGTATGGGACCATACAGAACACATTCCACTTCTTGTCAAGAACAAGGCTGCAGAAATACTTTTTGGAAACATTGCTGCAGAGGGTGTTTATGCCTGCTACCACGGACACGGGAATCAAAACCTTGCAAGCAGAGAGAATTCATCCATTGTTTCCCATTCAGAAGCTGATTGGGAACTGCAAGCTGCCACCACTCACTCATGGTTTCAGCATCTGAAACGTAGAAACGCTACTGGGGATTCGGTGATACCAAATTTGCATGGGATTTGGTTGATTTTACTTAAGACCTTGCTACTGCAAGGTAAAAATAGCCCATTGAGGTTTGGAGTTGCTGTGGACAATGAGTTAGATGAGGAAAATGGGCGGTTTGAACTGATTAATCTGACCATGCCATGCTATGAAGGTCATGCTGCTGTGGTGTGAACTGTACATGTTGAGTCAATTTCACCAACTCAAGTTCACTCAAAAATTTTATTATTCTCATCAATGTAAGTTAATTTTTTCATAAGAAATTCTCTTTTCTTTTTTGGAGTTGCTTGTTTATCTTTTCTTCTTCATCATTTGTGCTGCCACTTGGTTCGATTGGATTAGATGGGATGCGGATGTGGGATGGAAGTGTATTGAGATTCGGAAAAGTTGTATCGAGAATGAGAAAAATGTACGTGGATGAGGAAAACTTGTATGGAAAATGAGAAAAATAAATTATTATCTTTTTAGAATAATAAAATTATTATTGGAAAATGTAAGATTCCATCCCGTCCCATCCTATTCAAATTCAAGCCTATGTACATGACAGCAGATGCCATACATGGGAAAAATGAAGTATAAATATATACCTTGTTCGGCCTATTTGTGATGCTCATGATTTTATAAATATATAAAGTCATGAGTTAAGTGTAGGCTTTAGCATGATTATGTAGTTAGAATGCAGGCTAAGAAAAAAATATGTGAATAATTGGATTCAAAATAATTTAACTCTTTTCACCTTGATTATCAACAATCTCCATTCCCTACAGTTTGATTATGTGTTTGTTAATAAATAAAAAAAAATTTAAGCGAAAACTTTTCGATCTAAAATTTTCACCGTGCATCATTATCATATTTTTTAATTATTTTTTTCACTTTTTTTTATATAGCTACTTTATTTTTTAATCATCTCTACATAACTAGCTTATTTATTTTAATTTTATTCTCTTTATTCATCATTATTACACATATTATATCACATTATTTACTTTTAATTCCAAAAACAAATATCCCAGATTTAAAGAAAAGAAGGTATCTGGGCCCGACTGCGTCTTTCGCGCGCTTCTTGGTTCTTTTTCTTTCTTTCTTTTTAATTTTTTAATTTATTCGACGTTACCGGCCTCTGGTAACGTGGCGTTGATGAAGTCATAAAGGATTCTCTGCTTAGTGCCTACACTAAACTTAGTGTGAGAAATATCAAAAAAAAAAAAAAAATGGTGTGAGAAAAGACATAAAATAAACGAGGACCGTATGTGTTTAGAAAACTTTCTACTCGTCAATTTAAAAAGTTATTTTAAAATCCAATATTTTTTTTATTTTTTTTTTGAAAAATAATTTTATAAACTTGTTAATCTAGTTATATTTAATTTATAAACCAAGTTTTATCATTTTTAGATATGTCTATATATTTATTTTGGATTTTTAAATACAGGGGTATTTAAGTCATTTTAAATATTCTTAAAATGACTTAAATACCCCTGTATTTAAAAATCCAAAATAAATATATAGATATATCCAAAAATGATAAAACTTGGTTTATAAATTAAATATAACTAGATTAACAAGTTTATAAAATTATTTTCAAAAAAAAAAATAAAAAAAATATATTTTTTGACCGGTCGAAAATCACCGGTCTGAAAAGATCAGTGCTCAAATATAAAAAATCAACTTTATCGAGTACTTTGATTATAATTTGTAAGAGCCCGGTTTCTATACATCGGATGTACCAATTTACTTCGGTACTCCCGTCTAGTTTAGGCTCTATTTGATGATTTTGTTAAATCCAATACATTTATTATATTTAGCACTATTTATTTTATTTAGATACAAAAAATTATCTTAATTCACAACTTGCATCATTCTCAAAATTAACAATCATTTAAGAATGACTTTAAATCTATTAAAAATGATTTGTTTATTATAAGGACTCATGAGACCTCAATTTAATATCTAAGACATTTACAATATTCATCCTACTTAAATTAATGATTTTACAAAATTTTATAATATTGTAAAATTTTGATATATGAATTCAAGTGATTTTTTAAATTTGTATACAATTTTATACATTTTTAAAAGATATGATATACACATACATATAATTGATATAATTTTTGGTATCTAAATAAAATAAATGGTGCTGAATATAATGGATGAATTGGATTTAACAAAATCATCAAAATAGGGTCTAAACTAAACGGAAGTATCCAAGTAAATTGGTACATTAGGATGTATAGAAGCCAGATTCAATTTATAATATGAAAAAATAATTATAAAGAACCTCATCTTTTTGCACTTGCTGATTGTATACGAATTTGATGAAATAAATTTTAATATCATGCATATATCAATGGTGGAGAATATGATGGATAATTTGGATTTAAAAAATTTAAACAAATAAAAAATCCGAGGGAGGGTAGATTGCACCTGACTCGAATGATGAAAAGCCCTTCCTATTCAAACTAATTTTCTATTAAATTTGTAGGGAAAATTATAACATTCAAAGCTATGATCTATCAACTGCTAAGGTTACATTTGAAAGCACATATTAAATGTTTTATATGATTCGCAAATGCAAATGATGACTCTTTACAAACATAATTCTACAGAAAAATTAATTAATTAAAATATTTATTAAAGTAAAACGTTTCTAACCTATAAAATTTAAATTTAAAAATCTGGATCTTGCACATTTACAGTCAGTTCGATAGATCCCAAATATTTTATATAAATTTGTTTTGATATTTACCAACGTGCACAATGTTCATCTAAAGAATCTAAGGGAGTTTTTAAGATCATCCCATTGAATGAGAGAGAATTTTCTATTCCAGAAAAATTATTCTTATGTCAACTCTTATTTCTTAATGAATTTCAATCCTACTTTTTTATTTGCTTTGTGCGGCTAACCTTGTAACATATTTTTCAAAACTTTGTATTTCCTTATTGATGCGTAAGCCCCACGTGGAGCACATATCATATAATTTTTTTTTTTTTTTTTTGAATTTATTAAGAATCTTTTGGGCCATGTATTCAAGTTTAGTTTATCGATTTCAAAATGAAAGATAAAATGCAAATTCAAGCTATTATCAAATTCCAAAGAAGTATATTTTAAATGGGGCTAACACATTTATCAAATAACAAATAAAAAATTGAAAAATATTTTTTTGGTAGAACTTTTCATTCTCAATTTTACTTTATCTTGTTTTAAATTTAGTTTTTCATTTTCAATGTAAAATAATCCCTCCTACAATCCTTTTATTATATCTAATTTTATTATTATTCCGAACAGTCAACAGATTCGGTTGGCAAAGTACTCTCAGGCCACAACCCTCGCGCTTCGTAGTTCTTTTTCTTTTGAAAATTTCTTTATTTGTTTCTTTATTTGTTAATTTGTCTATTCCGTCTCAACGGCGTGATAACGGGGCGTCTATTGCCCATGACAAGCATCGAGAAAGCCGATGCTCCCGTCGGTCCGCTTCTCTAGCCTCAAGGAAGAAGCCACCCACGCCACAGCTGGCCGGTTGGGTTGAGGATGGAAAGCGGCTGCCGCGTTTCGCAGTACTGGCGCTGCTACGAGCTGAGCTTATGTTCGAAATTACGGACTTCTCTCCACCTCTCTTACCGGAGTCACGCGGATAAGCCAACCCCAAGGAGCCGCAGACGGCTGCAAACGAGCGTCGGTGCGGCTTTTCCTCGAGCATCTTCGCAACCTAACTCTCCAATGCTCGCCGACTGCTTCAGGTCCGTTTCCGTTCGATCTTTCCTCTCAATTCGGAGATTTTTTCTCCTTGGAGACTTTGGTGGATTGCCGGAAGTATAAAGTTTGCATTTTTATACGGTTATGGTGCTTTTGTGGGTGGGATAAGCTTGGTACTCAGCTATGCCTAGTGGGTCAGTCCTTTCGCACAGAGCAGTCTTAACTGGGAAGTTTCTGATGCTATTACTTTCACGGTTTCAACAGCCATAGCTGATGGTTCTACCGATTTTGTAATTAGCCACCTCATTATGTCATGGATGCTACTTGCTGCACTTAGGAAGCCACCCATTCCAATTGTCAAAAGAAGGATCCCGCTAGTGTTGTGGCTTTTCAATGAATGAGTGCATTGATTTTTGAATGATGTGGCCTTCTTTAAGAAATCACTTAAGGGTGCCCCTCCTTTTGAATATCAGTTGATAAATGGCCAATTCACCAAGGCAAGGATTGACCTGAACTTGATTACCTGTGTTTCCCATTTCTTTGCAGTCTTTGGCTTTTCTTCATTCATCTTTAGAATACCAACATCACCAGATTATGCATGTTGCCTGTAATTGCGCATTGGAGGAATTCATTTCTGTATGTATCTTTTTTTCTGCAAATTGAATGATCTTTGACATTCTCGTTCCACTTTTATGCATCAACATATGCTTCATCCAAATCCAAGCATTTGATTCATTTCTCAATGTGCAAAGTCAACACGAAGACAATCGGGAATTTCTATCTGGACAACCGTCTCCTGTAGCAGGTTTTCACTGAGCTCACTTTGTTTTATTCGTCTCTGATTTTCTTCCACTGTCAATTGGAAAGTCTAATTGTGAGAATAAAACATAGATGGGAGAGTTTATGAGAGCCCAAAGAAGTCAGGGATGACAAATTGGAAAAGGTTCACAAGTTTTGTATCTGGTCCATACCATGACCTCCTTAATTTACTGACATGCCAGTGCAAGAAATGCTTTTTTTTTTTTTTTTTTTTTTTTTAAAATTTATCCATTTTCATCAGGAATGGTTTTGTTTGCTAGTGTCAATTTGGTTACCCCCAAATGTTCAAATTATTTTTGTTGTTGTTATTATTATTATTTTTCTTGTTATCATTTCCATTTCTCTGCTAGTGTTTGTTTAATGTGCTTTGTACATCTAAATTTTCAGGAGGCATTGTAGCTTTGGGAAAGTTTGATGCCCTTCACATTGGCCATCGTGAACTTGCAATACAAGCATCAAAGGCAGGAGTTCCTTTTCTCCTATCATTTGTTGGAATGGCAGAAGTACTTGGTTGGGAGCACAGGTACCAATGCTGTAGATTGTCACATTGATGCAACTATATCATCTGTTATTAGATTAATGTTTTCATGTTTCTTACAGGATTATTTTGTCCTGACCTTAGAATTACATGTTTCTAGCTCTGGAATTGCTTTGGTTTGTGTTTGGTTTCTAGATGTTGGGATCCAATGCCATTTTTTGGGAATTTTTAATCAAAATCATTGATGCACCAATAATAATGAAATTCAGGTTATTGTCTCTGCACTAGATCATTGTTATTGGATTTGCTGGTTTTTATTTAATCAGGGGAAAGATCTTTAAGTGGATAAATGTAAAATGCTCTATTCATCTGTCAGAAAACCTAGACACTAACCTGAAGCACTTCAACTGAACAATTCTCCAGGAGTGTCTAGGTCAAGGATGTTTCTAGAGCTGCCACTGTTAAATGTTCCTGCAGGATAGTTTTGCCTGACCAAATTGGAATCTACCAACCATCCAATGTTTCTTTGTTTTGAAGCCTACCTCTCCAAACCCTAATGAGTGGAAATAGAGGACATTATGATTAAAGTCTACTCTGCAATAATTAGAGCCAATTCTATCAATCTTGTTGTTGCCTCATGTTCTGAGATGGTCTATTTTCCCTTTCTGTCCTTATTGTTGTGATTGTTAACCCCTTCATCTTTTGTGTTTAACCATTGTTGTCCATTACGATTACATGATCTAATGATTTTCAATTCTTGAAGGACTGATAATGGCTCCCTATTTTTATGCTTTTTTCCCATAAACCGCTAAAGCTGTTTTCTTTAATATAAAATTGTTCCTTTCTAAGCTTATAGTTGGATATCCTATGTTGCTTAGACTACGGAAAACCGACCACATGGCCTGGACTTCTATAAAATGGTGGATATTATACTCTAGGGTTATTTATTTACTGTACAAGATGGATTTCCCTCTAGCTTCTAGGTTCTTTGCTGGTGGCAATTACAATATGGGACTCTCTGACTCCTGTATAGGGCACCAATTGTTGCAAAATGTGATCGGAAACGAGTTCTTTCCTCATGGGCACCATATTGTGGTAACGTAATTCCAACTGAATTTGAAGTTGAATTTGCAAGTGTTAGACATCTTACTCCGCAGCAATTTGTTGAGAGGTTATCTAAGGAGCTTAAAGTAAGTGGAGTTGTGGCAGGTATGAGGACACATCTTTCTGTTTCTTATAGGAAGAATCCTGTTATAAGTGTCATGTTGGATACAAAACATTTGCAACTAATGAGTTCCTATGCCAGGCGAGAACTATCGATTTGGGTATAAAGCTTCAGGTGATGCAGGAGAACTCGTTAGACTGTGCAAGGAGTATGGTCTGGGTGCTTACATTGTGAGCTCTATCATGGATAAAAATCAATGCTCCCCGGAAGGAAGAAGTAAAAGCTGTGATTTGAAGGAGAGGGGCCAGGTGTCCTCTACTCGTGTACGCCATGCTCTTGCTGAGGGTGACATGAAGTATGTGTCTGAGCTTCTAGGCAGGCGGCACCGTCTCTTTCTTGCAAAGAAAGGTAATTGTGTGGGCAATGGAGATATGTTGTCAGCTCCCAAGTCATGTGTGCTGAACCAGCTGCCAAAGGAAGGTGCATATGAGGATTGCACTCTGCTGGTTGATCATGCTGTCGTGGGACCTTGCATAGTGAGCATTGATGAAACAGATATCCATTTGGGATTCCATGGAAAGGATGGTGCTCCGGAATTGGCTAGATTAAGGGACTGCCATCTACTTGGCATTGATTTTGGTGATATTGGAGGAGATTGACATGATATGATACCAGCAAGAAGAGCTGTAATTTATTTCAATTGTATAGTTGGATATGTTTTAGAAAGAAATAGCACTACCTCATTGCATGTTGTAGAAGTGATCCGTCGTCCATTCTTTCTCAGGATAATGTATGCATGCTAGTTAGGGCGCAAAAGCGTTCAAGGCAGACTAATATTCATGGGTATGCTGGTGATTCTGTTATCACTTTGGAAATGTAATCTTTTCTCTTTATATGCTTCAGGCAGGGAATATCAGAGTTTTGACTAACAGATAAATGATGGTTTGAGAGCAAAATATACATCGCCAGTGATCTAGTTTATAATATTTGATGATATGATTTTTCAGCAAATTTGATGGTCCTTTTTTTTTTTTTTTTTCTTCTGATTCTTTCAAAAAGAATCTCGAGGCCTTTTAAGATAAGATGGCCGTAAGGAGGGAGTAAACTCTTCAGGCTTCATCGTTTATATGAGTTCGAAATTTTCTCTCAAAAGTCAAGTAAAGGGAATATTACATCTGCATTTCTCCTTTTTCATCATGGATGTTATTTTTTTTAGTATGGGCCTGCTTCTATGTAACATACAAGCAGTTTCATGTAACCTCTCCATTTTTTGAGATTTTGATGTCTGATGAAAACTCTAATTCATTCATTATATTTAACATCATTTGTTTAGCTAGGAGGTCAAGTTTCATTCAAATCCAATATGTGGATAGGCCACATTTGTTCGAAAATATGTATATTCCTGTGTAAATTAGGAAAAGTATTTATATCCATTCACGTATGTATTAGAATGTAATAATACTTTATAAAATCATTTATCCACATATTTATAATATTTTATATGGTTTAAATGTTGAAAATGCTATTTAAAAATTGATATCTAACATTAAATTATTTTATTATGTTAATTTTACACTGTTTGTAGATGGAACTTATATAAAGTAATACTAGACAAATGAAATAATTTTCATGATAATATAAATAATGCTAAATACAATGGATTGAGTGAATATTTAATCAAGGAGAGGAGAGAGTTCATAAAAGCGTTCTCATTTTTAGTAATACTTGATATTTTTGTCCAATATTATTTTTATTTTACTTTTTTCCAAATTGATAATTACACGTTAATAATCCAACAATCATTCTTTTTTCCTTTTTGTGGGAAAATGTGAAAGGAGGAAGTGTAAATGAATTTTTTTTATTATGTGTTTGGTTGGAGGTAAAACTTTTGATGAAAAGTTTTTGGAGTAGAAGTTGTCAAATCAATAAAAAATGATGTGATATAATAGAAGTAATGATGAGGAGTAAAGAGAATAAAGTTAAAATAGATAGGTTAGTTGTATGGGTAGTTGTGTAGAAATGATTGAAAAGTAGGGTAATTTGTATAGAAAAATGTGAAAAAATAATTAAAAAATAGAGTAGTTATGGAGATTGTAAAGTTTTAGATTAAAAAGTTTTAGTTGACATTTTTTTACCCTAAACAAACACACCCTGTATTCAATATTTGGAGCATTTGCTTTGCTGCGAGTCGATACAAGATCACGAGCATAAAAAGCCTCGCACTGGTGTGATATTTTTTGGTAAAAATAAGTAAAGCTAAAATAAATTGGATAATTAAATGAAAAATTAAAAAATGATAGAAATAGTAAGATAGGTAGTTGAAATGATAGCATGAAAGAGTGAATTTCTTTTCTTTTCTTTTTTTTTTTAAAAAAATTTTACATGCTGCCTTACCGGCATCAATTACAAAGCAAACACCGGTGCTAAGACTAGTGATGGGAATCGGGGCGGGTCAACCTATGCCCCGTTCCTATTTTATACCGGATCGGGTTGATATTTAAGATTTTTTAAAAATGGGGGGTTGAGGCGGACTTACCGGATCCTAGTCCGCTTATACCCGCTGACCCTTCTGCCCTTCTGCGTCCCCCTTGCTGCGTCCAATTTCTTACAATTTTTAATTTTAGGATTCAGATTCATATCCCACCAGCATAATCATACGTGTCAATTTAGGTTCTGATTACGATTGTCCAGTTGCATGGAATGAAACGAAATTTGGATGAGAATGAAATTATTTATATTATGGCAAATTCTACGCACACTTACGAATTTTATTCTTAATTATACTTATATCATGAACTTTTTTAAAAAAGTCTAAATATATCTATATACTACCTAAAATTTTATTTACGTTATTAAATATTTGTTGAAGAGGTTATTAGTTTTTTTGTAAAATGATGAATATGCTTTTAAAGCTCAAAATTCACATTGAAATAATATATGATTTTATAATTATAAAATTATAAAAAATTCATTAGAATGTGAATTTTAGCTATATAATCATAATTAAAGCTCTGCTATATTCGTCATTTTTAACAGCTTATTTAACAGATTGTTAACGTCGTAGGTGTAAAAGAAATTTTAGGCAATACATGCAGGTATATTTAAGATTTTTAAAAGTTTACGGGTGTAAGTAAAATTATAAGTAAAATTTGTGAATATACGTGAAATTACCTTATATAATAAAAAATAAAAAAATTTCTTTTAATTCTAAATGTGACATCATTATTATTTTTGTTGAAGGTAAACGACAAAAGACATGGAATGAGTTCAAACAATTAGTGGTTTAATATTCAAATTATGAACAGAATTTTGAACGAGGTATGTTTCATTAACTTGTTCTTATATAGGTGAATAAATACTCATGTTTTATTTAAGTATTTATATTTTTTTCTTTGACTGATTAGTAATAGATTAAAGTATATAGTAGTTAAATTTAATATAAATTTGTCTTTATACTTGATAATTCTTAAAAACTTCTTACTTGACCAATAGTTTTTACCCGACCCGTTACCGACTCGAATTTTATCCTGAGACCTACTAAAAAAAAGTAAGGGTCAAATCGACCTTGTTCCGACCCGGATAAAAATAAGGGTCAAATAAAATTTTTGAAATGTGAGGTCAGGGTTGAGCACACCCGGACCCGTCCCGACCCGCCCCGATTCCCATCCGGATCTAAGACCGAGTGGGCTTATTGTTGACGCTACATTCTGAAAATTTGCTATGTTTTTCCTATGTTTTCAATCGGACTTTCTATTTCTTTCTTTTGAATTAATTTTATTTATTGAAAATATTTATTGTAGTTTCCTATATTTTCATTCGGAATTTGTGTTTCTTTCTTTTCTTACGAAAAAGTCATTCTTTTTATTGTTGCAGTTTCAAACGTAGCTATTTTTACAAGTTTCCACCAGTGCTCAACTCTTTTTTGTTTTCACCTTGTTTATTTATTTCAAGCCTTGTTTCTTTCTTATCTTTGGACGGATCCATAATCAGTGGTAGGGGTGTAAATCGGGTCGGGTTGACTCGGGTTGGCACAAATACAACCTTAACCCACCTTGTAAAATCACAACCCAACCCTACTTTCAACCCTACTTTTCACATCTTAACCCAACCCTATTCCAACTCACCTCAAATTGGTTCGGTTCGGGTTAGAAATCGGGCTAATAGATTACACATGTTATCAATGCTAGTTAAAGTTTTGTTCACCTGAATTTCTAAAATAATAAAAATAATTATAATTATAAAAACAATAAATACCAATAAAAGTTCTACATAGCTCAAAAGTGGAGGATAAGTTTAGTAATTGATTCGTTTTTTTGTTTTTGTATTTTTGAGCAATCGATGTCTTCTGCAAGTCAAAAAGTGAAAGCCAAGTAAAATTATGACAGTAAATTATGCAAAATAGAAAAATGAATATTATAGTTTTACTTACCTTCTTAGTTGGCTTCCAATCAAAGCTACAAACATCTTAAATTCTCAGTTGACCTGTTATGTTATTCTAAATCACCAATGCGAGCAAATATCTAAACAACCTATTTACGATGCAATATAACCAAATAATCCAAACACAATTTCACAACTAATTAACCAAATATATTTCCAAACCAAATAAATTCAAATAACATTTGACAACCAAATAGTCAAACAAATTTCCAAACTCAACATAATTTTATTTAAATATCTAAGCAATATGAATGAAATACACTCTCATAAATATATGTAAATACATATCTTATGAAATCGGGTCGGGTCGGGTTGACCGACCCCTAACCCAACCCAACCCATTTTTAAAATCGGGTCGGGTTGAACCCATTTTTTAAAAACTAAATTTCCAAAACCTCAACCCAACCATGGTATAAATCGGTTCGGGTTGATGCGGGCTCGGGTTGAACCCAACCCTATTTACACCCCTAATCAGTGGAACGCCGGGCGCGAGGTGATGGTGTGAGATAAGAAGCGGCGATGAATCGGGGCGTAGGAGGTCCGTTGCTTTGCATCGGCGATCTTCTGAGCGACGTAGGAGAAAGAGGTGGTGAGCATCAGTCAGACACGCCTTCCTCCTCCTCTCCTTCCTCCCCTTCTTTCCACCTTCCACCAACCTCGCATCCTCTCCCTCCCTCTCATCTCCACCATCTATTCCAGGTAACCCCACCACCCTTCCTTCCTTCTCCCCTCTTTCCTTATTCCCCCCAACTTCATCTGATCAACCAACCAGTTGTTCTCTGCTAACGTATGTGGCCCCCCTATGAAATTCATGTAACTGGGATGGGGAAAAGGCTGGTTGGTTGATTCTCAAAATTACTTGCCTTGCACTGGATTCTTCTCCATTCGGGTTTAAGTTGTCAGTGAAAAAGCTGGCGGAATTATATAGATGTCCAAAAACGAAAATAAAAATCCAATATTTGTTTGTATTTTTTAATGGGTATTTATTTTGGAGGCCCTAATTGCTAATTCTGCGCCACTGTATCTGCGTTGCTACCGAAGAGCGTAGTGGAATGTAGGCCATATCACTTGTTGAAGCAATGCGTATGTAGCGCACAAGCTGTTTGTTTTCTTTTTCTTAAACCTGCAATACATTAATTTGGCCTATTCAAGAGCAAACAGAGAAACATTCTATGTTGCACTTGGTATTGTGTCAAAAAGGACTGCTATCTATTAGGGGTGTGTTTGTTTGGGGCCAAAACTTGTCAATTAAAACTTTTCAACACAAAACTTTTCACTCTTCATAACTACTCTATTTTTTAATTATTTTTTCACATTTTTCTATACGAACTACCTTACTTTTCAATCATTTCTACACAACTACCCATACAACTAACCTATCTATATTAACTTTATTCTCTTTACTCCTCATCATTACCCCTATTATATCACATCATTTTCTATCAATTTGACAACTTCTACTTCTAAAACTTTTCATCAAAAGTTTTACCTCCAACCAAAACTTTAGATTTTTTCTGAACACTCTTAGCCTGCTAGAATGTCTTAAGTGTTGATCGTTTACCTGTAAAATTAAAAAAAAAAAAAAATTTCTTCATAACTTTGTGTCAGCTTCGCATTTTCAACAGAATCCTTCTTCAAATGCTTGACGAGGTCGAGAGTCCATTTTCTCGCAACATGGAATGTGGAGATTGGAATCTGTTAAAATTTCTTCCACATTCTTATATAATGAATCATGCAATCTGTCACCATTGTTCTTAGAAATAAGGGTTTGCCTCTTTGCCAGGAGAACTATGATAAGCTTAACGAGGCATTGAAAGGAGCATCAGGTCATTCATGGACAAAGCTAACCCTGAAGGTAACAGCGGAGAGAACTCTTTCATTGCATTGTTCTTGTTTTATGATTTTAGTTAGAAGACTTTAGGTAATATGGTTATTTCTCTTTTGACATTTACAGTTGTGTTCTACTCTGGAGACTGCTGATAAGCTCCTTCAATCTGCCAACACAAATGTTGAAATGCTATCTGAGAAGATTGGTGAGCTAGAAAGCATCATGAAACGTGGAGATGCTTCTGTAGCAACAGCCAGAGCAGTACTCACAACCAGAAGGAGTAGCCCATAGTCGAGCTTTAAGTGACCAATTCAATTGGGACTGGGCTGATACATGTATTGAACAATGCAGATTTGCAGTGGTAGGTTGCCTATTGCACTTGTGGGTACGAACACATTGTTGAACATTTGGAAATGGTGAAACTTGGTTTTTATTTATTTGTTTATTTTTGTCGCGGAAACTTGGTTTTTATTTTAGATAGTAGGGGGAGCGGATGATTGCAAATAGCTAAGTATGAATAGCTTTTAAGTGCGTTTGCTGTGTGTTTTTAATTAAATATCCAATTAGAGCACTTGCAAACTCTTTTGGATGTCTGGAGTTTATAAATTATGTGTGGAGTTTATAAATTCCTTACTGTAAATAATCTTACAAGCCTGTTTGTTATTCATTAGATCCTTAGAGGATCAATAACCAGTTGGACAGATGGCCCAATCTTAGAAGCAGTTGGTTCCATGGTATAAAAGGAACCATGCGATTTGAGTGAGTCATATCAATGGCCAAAAATATCTACTGAACAGTGATTCTGTCCAAGATCTGGATTGCATGAACAAGAAAATAATATTAGTGCATGGCATCAATCCCTCCCCCTTTTGGCAACGGATTAGTGGTTGTGTTTAATGGTCTCTTTTCCATCCCTGGAAATCTTCGAGGCAAATCTACATGTCTCAGCCATTTGAAATTGCGTTTCCCAGGGAGTTCAGTCCAACATTAGATCTTTTTAGGTCGAACTGTTTACAACCTTGGATAGATATGTTTGGTGCAAAATGCAATCACTAACAACTCTTTTTTAAGTTATTGAATTAGTGTAATCATTAGAGGATTGCATTTCCTGTCACCTGCATAGATTTTACAATGCCCAACCTTGCTGACCTTTAGGCTGACCAATCTCACAATTTAGTTCATTTCAGAAAAGTCAAAATACAAAGGTTTGGTTTTATAGTGCCAAAAACTTGGAAAAGACACAATTAACAGTAAGTTGGGTCAATTGATTCTTAAATAACTGATCCTATTCATTAATCATTTGTCTTGCGACCATGAGAACGAATCATCTCATGTGCAGAGGGAGAACTGAACTTGTGTAGAATTAGATCATGGATTTGCGCATGTATATTGCATTTAGTTGCGGAAAGAAAAGCAAGAAAATCATGAAATTAGTGTAGGTGGAGATAATCATGCTTTCGAAGGCATGAGCACGAGTCTATCCACCTTAGGAATTATTGAAACGGGTGGGCCACTAATGATGAACTGACAGCCTAGTTTTCCACTAGCAACCTCAACTTGATGATGCTTAACCTACATAACCTTGCAAAGAGCCATACAACTTTTGCGGCCGGCTTTTGGATGGAAGTTGCACTGCTGTTTTCATCTGGTGTCGCATCTGATGATAATATCTGAAAGTCTGATTCTGTTTCGATCTGAAACCCACTCAAAGCCGTAGGCGTTGGTCGATAGATCAAACCCACAAATTTCTGGATCGTATGGAGAGACAGCGATGTGGCGACTGGAAGATTTCACTATGTTTGAAGCTTTGGCATTTTGCCATCTTTTGTTTTTCTGCATTTGGGCTATTCGTCTATTGCTTCGTTAGCCGTGTTCTGCAGGCCACCAGTTGAGGGATGAGAGAATTCTGGCCAAGATTTTTGGCCATATGCCAAGTGCCAACACATGCATGGACCACCAAAGAATGGGGCGAATCCGTGAGATATTGACGTTTCTTCTGCATGAGGCTCTTCCGCTCGCACTGTTGCAGCTTGATTTGGATCATGAAAACTTGGTGGTGCCTTTGATCATGTCACTAGCATCTGAAAAATGTTTGGTTATTATTACTAGGGATTTTATATATTTACTATCTATCTTTTCAGTTGAAAATACACTAAAATAGATAATTTTTTAATTGTAAAAGATGCACGAGGCCTCCCAAGCTTTTGTACGAGACAAACGCTCCTTTTCCATGACCTTTGTTTATGTTTAGGGGCTGATGGTGGAATGAAAGTAACACTGAGGTTAGTAATGTTGCCAAATGCAAATGTAGGAAGGATGTGTTAGATGGAGCCCAAATCGAAATCTACTTCATTCGTCGCATATCCATTGTCTATGATACCAAGTTTAGTCAAAATAAAATTTTTGCATGGTTTCATTCCACCTAAAAAAAATATAAAATCATTGTTTTTGAATAGAAATGTAGTACAGAAGTTTGATTTATATATCAATTTTAAAGTTATTAATACAACATCTAAGCCTTTTAAAACATAGGAAAAACTTCGTTCCTATGTGGGCAAATGATTCAATAAAGTATTGCAACGTGCTAATGAATCTATGAATGAATTTAAATATTTTCGTAATTTACATGTAATTATATATTTTTAAGAAAATGCCGTCTACCTAAGATTGTTGTTGAATTATCTTTGGCACTACTGTAAACAAATAATATTAAACCATATAATCGGTTGGATGTTGATTCCATCACTAATACAGGCCTTATTTCATTAATCGTATGATAATTAATTCAGGCCTTGTTTCATTAATCGTGTGCACCCTAACTAGCATATCCCTAGAAAAATAAAGTTATTATGGAACTTCCGTGTCAAATACTATTGAAAAGTAGATATTTCCTAAAATCGGATTCCAGAGAATGATGAAGTTTGGGATAACCTTAATAAATGATAAAATTTTGGCATCTAACATAACAAACCTACGGCACCACACGCGCCTGTCTAACAGCTATCCATCCATTCATTTTTTTATACAAATTTGTAAGCAATTTCGTCTTCAGCTCCTCTAGTATCTTCAACAAACCAATTAAATCCCATGATTATTTTTCCTCAAAAAAAAAAAAAAAAGATCAAATGAATTTTTTTTAAATTTCTCTCTCCCTCTCTCTATTGAAAATTGTTTTTCTTGCTCATAGTTTATTTTATATGAAATGCCCTTATCCAAATAATCATAATATTTTCGTACCATGATTATCTTTGCCAAAATTGATGTCGCGACTCATAATCGCATGATTTGTTCGTATTAATTTCAAGCTAATATTACGTTCAGAATCCAGATCTTCAATTCTTACAGTAATCCCGTCGTCTTATCTGCCAGTAAATACGACGAACCGCTGTACTTAAAACCTAATCCATGCCGCTGGGATTTCCGTTTCCTAGGCGAACGGACCAGATTTCTCACACGTGGGTCCCACGTACTTTATCCGCCGGAGTATCGAAGACACGTGACGGCTTGCACAGGTTAAAAGGCGCTCCAGGAATCTATCAAAAAGATCCGACGACTAGATCATCACGTCAGAACCGGGATTTCTTCACCTAACCTCAACCGTAGAAAATCATCCGTGCAGATGCAAATCCAACCGTCCAAAAAGGTTGTGGCCTGGCGGGCGGTTTCTTCTAGGCCTCAAACCATTCTCCACCGTAGGATGGTCTATCAACGGCCGCAATTGAAAGGAGGCGGTCCGTTAGGAAGCTCACTCTCTTCTCAGGTGATAAAACCCCGAGGTCTTCCTGCCTTCGAGTCCCAGGGCCCCAAAGCCGTTTTTCGTTTTCTCCATCGTCGTCTTCGTCATCATCAATCCTCGCCGCTTCTGAAATGCCTCTTGCTTCTCTCTGTTTGGTGAGAATTTCTCGCTACAGAGAAACCCAGTAGAAGGAAACGCACAAAGAAGAGATCCGTCGTCATGGAAGGCCAGTCCAAGCTGACCAGAACCTCGTCGTCTCTTCTCCGCTCTCCAACCGTCCGATCGTCCATCCAAAGCCTCTCGGTCCTCGACGAGGAGTCCCAGAACAAAACCCACAAGCCCGATTCCAGGATCGTCCCCTCGACCCGTTTCTTCCCTCTCCTCGCGGCCGTTTTCCTCCTCTCTTTCGTCGTCTTCTTCTGCCTCGGAAAAGAAATATCCACTTCCGCGAATCTCTTCCTCGCTCCGGTTTTCATCTCCATCGCTGCCCTTGCTGCTTCCAGGAGGGGCCTCTCCGTCAAGAGCCCGTTGGCGGCGTCGCTCTTCTTCAAGAACTACTGGGACGACCGAAGTAGGAAGCCGAGATCGGAGAAAGGTGGGTCCGTAGAATGGTCCATCGGCGGCGGAGGCAGCTCGAGCGTGTTGAAGAAAGAGAGGAAGAAGAGCGTTCGAGAAGCAGTCGAGTTCTACAGCAACGGCGATTTCTACGAAGGAGAGTTTCACAACGGGAGAATTAGTGGTAGTGGAGTCTATAACTACTATGTGAATGGGCGATATGAGGGGGATTGGATCGACGGGCGATACGACGGATATGGGATCGAGAGCTGGGCGATGGGGAGTCGTTATCGTGGGCAGTATCGGCAGGGACTGAGACATGGACTTGGGGTCTATCGGTTTTATACGGGGGATAGCTATGCAGGGGAGTGGTTTCATGGCCAAAGTCACGGAATTGGAGTACAGACATGCTCGGACGGGAGCTCCTATGCCGGCGAATTCAAGTACGGCATCAAGCATGGGTTTGGGTGCTACCATTTCAGGTGACTTTCTTTGCGTTTTTCTTCTTTAGACTCTGGATCTTTTTACTTGAATTCCTGTTCATTTTCGTGATATTTTGGTGTACCTGTTTGGTTGTTGCTTTTTAGAATTGCCATGGTTAGAATGTAATTCTTTTGGTGGGGGATTGTTCACCGATCATTTTTCTTCATAAATAGTCGATTCGACTGCAGAGCTTGCTTTGTTTTTTCGCTATTGTTTTGTACACTCGATTTCAGAGCAGCTGAAGGCTTCAAGGAGGGATGAATACTGTGTTTTTTTTTTTTTTCCACACTTTCTCTTTCTTTCTTTGTTTTGGTTGAAGTTGGAGCAGTGGATCACGCATCTTTCTCCGCGCTTGGACATCATTCTTCCAAATTTCTGCCCATTTGGAAAATAACCATGCATCTGAGTTTTCTGAATCTCAATTTGTCCAATCAGACACTGAATGCCCTGTTCTTCCGTGTTTATCGGGTGCCTCTGATTGTGTTCTTGTTTTGAATTTACATCCTAAGAACACAAACCAACGGTAGGATTGGATTCTTACAGGAACGGAGACCGGTATGCTGGAGAGTATTTTGGGGATAAGATCCATGGATTTGGTGTCTATCACTTTGCTAATGGTCACTGTTACGAAGGGTCATGGCATGAAGGCCGAAAGCAAGGGCTGGGAATTTACACTTTCCGGAACAGCGATGCCAGATGTGGGGAATGGGATTGTGGGGTTCTAAAGAATCCCTGCCAACCATCAACCCATGCAGTCGTGCATGCTGTTCAGGTATGCATTCTCGTTCCTGCATTCAATCCTCTCATATTTTTTCATTCATTCTTTCTTTGAGTTCTGCCCGTTTTATCTAACCGCACGATCATTCAACCAGTCAGCTAGAAAGGCAGCAGAGAAAGCTCTTGGCCTTCCCCGCGTGGATGATCGAGTAAAGAAGGCAGTTATAGCAGCAAACCGAGCGGCCACGGCAGCAAGAGTGGCTGCAATAAAGGCAGTCCAGAACAGGATGGATGGAAATCTTTGCGAAGTAGATGTGTAAGAAATAACTTGCTAGTCCTGAATTTTTGCAAAGTGGGGCTTGTTAGAGCAATCTTCGGTTACACTATAGATTTTTAAATTATAATTCGGAAAGATTTAGCACTAGGAGAGCTAAATGAAAAAGCTTCTCTAGCCTATGAGAGAGAGAGAGAGTCAGAGAGAGAGAGTTCTCTGTAATGTAGATTGACGTAATAGGTGTGATAACTACTGTAACATGTAAATAAATCCAATATGTATATTCAATTATTGTGATTTTCCATACTCTTGAAGTTGGCTATCGTCTCTCTGATTGTGCCCATAAACTAACGAGGCATGCCATGTGCCTTGATCTCTAGCTTCGGCTTGTCTTGTTGCATACGGGCAATATACATATATAGCATATGGGCAGTCTTTTTATTTATTTATTTATTTTTCAAAACCAAATACTAGAGAGACTGCTGTTTTGATATCCTAGGCGCATAACCTGTGGCCGCCCTTAAATGGACCCAATTATATCTTTGTCCAATTGGAAAAAAAAAAAAAAAAAAAAGCCTTTACTGAAAGTGTTTGATAGGGCCCCATTCGACAGATCGCTGTCTTTTAGGCATCAGTACGCGAACGTATCGTGAGCGTGTCCTGTTGCTTTGAATGGAATTATTTTTCGGATGCGGGCTATCTCGTTGTGGGCAAAATTCCATGTTATGTTTGCATCTTCCTCCCTCTGCTGCCCGTCCGGTTTTCCTTTTATTGACCCGTTCCCCGAAATTTGAGTCGGAGATGGGAGTAGAGTAAAGTGGTCGGGATACCAATTTTTCCCCATCCGCCCAACCACTCCCTACCACCTGATAATCTTATTATATGTATAATATATGTCTGTGTCTAATAGATGGTTGCTGTCTTTTGACTCGCCCAAGAGGGGTGTGTTTGGTTGCTGCTGTTTGTTTTTTTATTGGATAGTTTGACAAGCTTAATGAACTCGAAGACTTTTGTTACCCTGACGACTGGTCAGTGAAATTAAATATATCTTCATCTTTTTGGGAACATGGTTTCGGAAATCCCGACCCTGTAAATGATTCCTGGGTATGACTGCTATGATCTCTTTATGGGCAGAGCCTCCGATCCCCAGAAAACGAAAGCATTGTATAAAGGCAAGCTAATGAATTCTGATCTCTCCTAGAAAGAGCAATAAGGCGAATGGAGCCAAGGAATTGGCTTACAGATGCGTTTCTTTCTTGAAAGCAATCTAATAGAAAGCCACAAAAATCGTACCAGTGTGGTTGGAAGAGGTGAACATGGATGTGAATGTGGACCATACATAGGTAGGCTGTTGTAATGGGGTGACCACCCAAAAACATATTTGAGGAACAAGCGCAGAAACATGCATGTTAGCCGTTTGGTGAGATGTCGAAGTTGAGAAGGTAGGTTGACGGGTGCACAATGTGCATGGTGGTCCATTTCCGCACATGTTATGACAAATGTCCGATGCAAGCATGCAAGCAACAGACTGGATTAGTCTGCCGCGTGCAAACGTATGTGTTTGACGCAGATCATATAATTCCTGTTCGGCAACTGGCAAAGTTTTGGCCGTTGGCAGGAGAGAGAAGATGTATCATAGTTTGAAATTTCAATCTTTACATGACGATTGTAGCCATCTATTTGGCAATTTTTGGATGGACCTAAACCATTTATAGGACTTCTTGCTAAAAGGACCTCATAATTTTTTAATTATAAATTAAACCTTGTACTTTGAATAGTTGCAAAATAAATGATATATTATTTATGTTGGGCCCACATCCCCGTGTGCGCTGAAGATCTTCCATGTACACGATTGTATAGCCCACTCTTTTTATTTTTATTTTTTGAATTTTTACATATTCATGTGGGCCTAGCCAACGTGCATGAGAAATGATTATCTTTGGCTTTTCGTAATGCAAAGTAAAATATTAAACAAAATCATAATATTTTATAGGTAAGATGTTTATACTTGGGCGCTTACATGTGTGCTAAAAAGCAAATGGACGAGATTGAATGCACCCGGGTGCATTTAACTTCAGTGCACTTGGGTGCGTTTCACCTTTTAAAAAAAATTTTTTTTTTAATTTTTTTAATACAATTGTTACTCTTGGTGTATTTAATACGTATATCAATTTTTATATTTTTAGACTTTTAGATATTTATTTTTAAATTTTAAAATCTGTGGCATTTTCGTAATTCATTAATTAAAAAATACCATTGATTTTAAAAAATCAAAAAAATATATATAAAAGTCTCCAAAAATGGTAAAAATTGATATACGTGTTAAATACATCTAGATTAAAAGTCGCATAAAAATTTTCAAAAAAATATAAAAAAATTTTTTGCACCCGAGTGCACTGTATCACAACTCAAAGCCAATATGTATATATATGTGTATAAGTCCCTTCTAAAAATAGCACAAAATTAACATAATTAAATGGCTTGATGTAAATAATAATTTTAAAGTTGTTTTTCAACATATAAACTATCTAAAATATAAATTTATACACAGGAGTGCACATAAGCGCACTGAATTGGCACTCATTTATGTTATACATTTTTCATTATTTAAAAAGAAAAAAATGTTTTCCATTCTTAGCCTGTGTTTTATCACTCTTACATTCTCTTTTAAGAACACATTTTTAAAAAGCCCTTTTCGGCGATTACTCCCATTGCGAACAAAACGATTCAACGCATTTCCATACAATTCCATACAACATGCAACTTGCGGTGATAAGATCTTCCCCTGCCCCTCAAACATGGAACCTGTGGCGGGGTCGTTCGGTTCGAGTAGAAGCTGGTCATTATGGCGGGCCATAGCATTTGAATGGCGGAGCCCTGACTGGTAAAATGACATGTCGGCGGCAAAAAACCCAAAAAAAAAAAAAAAAAAGACGGTTCGGCACAAGCAGATATCATACCAAGGTGAGACTTGGGATGAATATGATTTTCTGAACTGTGGGCCTCCCCTCACCTGCCTATTTCTATCTCACTACTTGATGCTTGCTTCCGACGGAAGTCTTTTATTAAAATATTAAAACACCTACCTTTTTCCTCTGCCCACCCCCCACTGCATTATTTCTTCCTCCTGAAACGACAGAGCAGAGATTAACGCAAAATCACTGGGCCACCTCATCTCGTACCAACAAAAGCTTAATACCGGTTGCTTTGAAACCAAAGGATACATGTTGGTAGATGAAAAATATCTATATAAAAAAAAACAGAGGTATTATCTATGAAGGAATGTGAGAGCGCGGGGCCCACTTAACAAATCTATCCCGACCATTGCATCTAAAACTATTGACTTTGTTAGCATATTAATTTTTATCTAAATCTAACATGTGTATGACCGCATCTCAAAATGGTAAAAAATTAATGTAATAAATAGTTTAACATAAATATCAATTTTAAAGTAATAATTTCAATATCTAAACTATCAAAAATATGATTTTTATATGGATAAATGATCCTATAAAATATCATAATATATATTAATATATAAGCCTATTTTGTAACGACCTGCACCATAATTATGTTACAGTTTATCTGCACATTAACACAATTCAAATGAAGAACATTCAATATGTGCTAGATTGAAACCTAAATTAGGCGCACAGGCCCATATAGTGTATGAGTTTGAATATGGGCCATCTTTATTGGGTCTATGTTTTCTCCCAAGATTATTGAGCCAGTATAGACATGATTCTTGGACAGGGTAAAGTAAACTGCCCTTTGGAAGTCTTGGGGTGTCCTGCTGTATTTAGAGTTGATGCAGAGCAAAATATGGCGGCTTGCACTTCCGCGAAAAGCATCCCACAGCCGAAGAAGCTTTTGCTAATAAGAGTAATCCCTACTTTCTGAAAAAAATGTGGAAACAAATTCAAACTTTTGAGAAGTGCCGGCGGCTGGAGTAATGCACAGTCAAACAGGCCTTTACTAGCCCAACAAGCACGTCTGGTTGTCCATGGATTTTCGTTGGGCCTCTTGACCTAAATATGAATGCCTGATCCACACCTAACGTCTCACAAGCCCAGTGATGCAATACTTCCAATGAGCCTTGAAAGCCAAGGCAGGTAAACAAAAAGAACGTACATATCTCATCTCATGGTCGTTGATCAAAGCCACTCATTCACATATGTTATCGTGGTTGCACACGGAACCTGATCCAACAAAGGTACGAAAATATTATAAATTAACGATAGAATAGATGGATCATTAATAAGTGAAAAGATTAAAAATCATTATTAAAAATATAAATATTTATGAAAAATAGAAATATCACAAGAAACAAGTGTCAAGTCACCCCCCCCCCAAAAAAAAAAAAAAAAAAAAAAAGAAACGCGGGGAGAAAATAATTAAACCCGTCTTCTTTACTGGTTTGGAAAGGAAATACGACGAATTATTTTGTGGCGGTCGGCGGGAACGCTGCCCGAGAAGCAGAGGCACAGCCACAGGCTGGCAGAATACCATTTGCCCATGAAAATCTCCGCAGCAGCGATGGATTTCCTCGCAAGTCACTCTGATGCACGAGACCACCACGTGCAATGGATGACTGCTGGCTCTGCTCAGCTCTGGTCAAAGTCGAACCTCGCCAACCAAAACACTACTGTCATCAGCTACCTGTGTGACATGAGCCTAAGAAGGCATCGTCGTATCATAGCTGAGAAGAAATATGGCTCGGTTTGGTGTTTGGTGTTTGGTGTTTGGTGTTTGGTGTTTTGCTACTTGCTAGGCCTCATCTCAGGTCAGCAACAACAGGCGATGCATCTAGAACAAGTATCTGAGCATCGACCAAACGTTTTGACTTCAGTCAAGTCTAAGTAATCTGAGGGCTAAGCCAAATAGTAACTGTCATTGATGCGAGTAATCTGAACCCCCACCTGGCATTTTGGACCATACGATGTTGCTCGATCATTGCCACCTTTTTCCCATCATTCGTTTGTTGCTTTTGGTCAGATGGGAAGGTGGAATGCAGAAGCTTCAAAAATGCATCACATCACATGGTCTGTTTTTCTACATGTTGCGTATTTTGCAACGAGAACTTGCATAGAAAACCATCACAAAAAGGATCGAAAATAATCAGAAATTTCTTGTTATTCCAATACAAACGTTCTCAGATTGAAAAACATGAATGATCCGACAGAAAACCAAAATCCTGTGGAAATCATTCTTCTTCTAATAATAACATTAATAATAATCGTATATGCAAATACAGAAAATGAACTCTAGGAAGAATTGAAGCCAAAAAATGCAGCTCCATTTGAGTCGTCGAAAAGCTACATATATAGGCTAATTAAACACAATGTATATGGAAGAACCCTTCTCAATAGCTGTCAGTATTTTTTCCTACGCACCACGACGTAACTAAGTGAAAATGAATCAAATCAACAACAAAACAAGAAAAAAAAAAAAAAAAAGTAAGAAAAACTTCCATGTTTGATCATCAAAAGCTCCATAACCGAAAATCTCCTTCATCTTCACAGTAATCCACCGTTGGATGCTGCATCGGCGCCGAGGTTGCACATACGCTCAGAATCGGCTCCGCGAACTTGGGTGACTGAAACTCGCCGAAGTCGATCCATACGCTCTGACTCGTGGGACTCAGAGCGAATATCTCATCTTGATATGATGAAGATGCTGATGACAACGATAACGAGGCTGATGAAGGTGTGGATGGTGTTGAAGATAGTGACGGCGATGGGGCTTGTGTTGGTGATAGAGATGGTGATGCTGGGGATGTTGCGGTGGCAACATTTGCGGCAGCTGCAGCTGCAACTCTTTGGATGGACTTGGGGGATAAGAGGGTATCAGGAAGTTGTAGAGAGGAGGATTCCAGAGGGAAATTGAGGTTAGCTGAGGAGCCCTTGAGGCAGAGGAGTGCTGCATCATAGGCCCTTGCTGCAGCCTCTGGCGTGGCATATGAGCCTAGCCAAATTCTAGTCTTCTGATTGGGCGCTCTTATCTCAGAAACCCAAGAGCCCCAGCTCCTCATCCTCACCCCCTTGTATTGCCTTTTCCTGCATTGCATGGGTTTCGGCAGCCCGCCTTCCGCCTTCTCCGCCCCTCCAGCTGTCCCATGAGGAGCTTCCGGACTTCTATTGCTGTTACTCTTTGCCATGGCTGGATAGCTAGAAAAGCGTCGTCTTCTTTCTTCACTGTTTTTCTCTAGTTCTTGCTTGAGTTAGAGGGAAGGAAAGGGGCACTTGGAGGGGTCTATTTATAGAGCTGGTTTGGGGAATTTGTTTGGCAATATAAATAATAAATAAACAAAAACTCTAGTTTACATGCCTATTACTTTTGCCTTTTTAATGACATGTAACTTTTTATGTCTTGGGAAACAAGTTGAGTTCTCATCAAAGAAATGCTGTACTATTGGCGTGCACGATGACTGTTAATTTGCTGGGCCACGGCTTGTAAAGCAAAGCTATCAGAACTTTTTTTTTTTTTTTTTTTTAATTTCCCTTCCTTTGGCCTCAAGCCACAGATAAAAAAGGATAAGCATGACATTAGGATATTTATTATCCTGTTATGAATTAATCTCTGTAGTAAATATCATATTCGTGCCACTATCGGGCTATGGCCAATTCATTATCCAAACAATCGAAACAAGTTCTAATTTGTTGATTGTGATGGGGGTGATTTTTGGCTCATTGTTTTACACCGTGGCCGCATGTTTGACAAATCCAAACGGCCAAAACGAGTGCGGCTATCCCAAATAAAAGTAGCCAAGTTGGAACTGGTCGATCGGTCAACAAAAGTTTGCAGCAGTTCACACTCCACCATCATCTTAATTCGTTCCAATCTGTCAGAAGGTAGCTAGCAATTTACAGATAATACGAGTCTCTTTTTACGTAAGAGAACATGGGATGGGACGATAATGATATATTCTGCATGAGATTTTTATAAAAGAAACGGGGGAGGAGGATAGGTTAGAAAAAGAGGGGGAGAGACATAGGATTCTCTGAGTGACAGAGGCAGCTTCCTGGATTTGCCAAAGAGGGTCAGGTGATGTTATTGGAATGCACACATGCACGCAAACGGCCACAGAACAGCCCAGCGAGCCTAGCTGTTTGTATGCAAGCGTCTTATCTTATCTGGCTAAAACGCGTTGAGGACTCGTGCCTCAAGGGACTTTAATTACATTCCACTAAAAAAAAAAAAAAAAAAAAAAACAAAGTACACCACAAACTTTCGTTTCCCATCTGAGTTTGCTGGTTTTGACTTTTAGCTAATTAACACCCATTTTGATCAGAGCCCTCCAGAGTATGAGAACTGCATCCAATGTTCGGATGTTATGTATTGCTGTAATCTAAGCGGTTGTTCTCATTCCCCACGTCAAACTCAGTTGGGAAGTGTAGTTTTAAAAAGAGATGCATGGCAGAGATCTCTATTCAGATTGCAAGGGCCCAATGTATATCAGTGGTTAGGATTTTCTTATCTGGGATTTTTTTTGGGAACAGTATTCTCTGCTACATTATTCCACAAGAGTGTCTCGATCACTGGACTTTGGGCCGACTATCAAAATGAAGTACTCACTTTCATTAAATAAGGGGGTTTGTGGCTTTGTGCATAATAAATAATTCTATCAAGGTATTGTGCATAATAAATTATCACTTATATAAGGGAGTTTGTGCATAATGAGTTGATTGATAAGCCAGAAGAGTACTTTATTTATAGCTTTCAAGAACCAGATAATCAGAATTTTTTCTGTCACATGCATATGCAGGTTTCATCCGATGATACAAATTGGAAAATATTTACATAGAGCACACGCCTATCTAATTAAGTGCATATGCATAATAACATCTGTTATGTAACAAATCCAGTATAAAATTCGTGATGTATACGATTGGCCACCGATTGAGGACAAAGAGGAGATTATCAAATTCAGAAATATATCACGATTTAATAATTAATACACCTAGTTATTGGACATTATATATATATATATCTAAATTTATTATTTTTAGATTGATATATTTTTTAACTTCAAAGTCATGAGTTTTCACCGCAATTAATCCCATTTAACGTCAAATGATTCACACTTGATTTTTAAAATTATAACTGATATACAAATATTCAAAAACATAAATTTTAGAATATGAATTAAATACATATAAGCTTATATAAAAATATTAAAAAATGACGAATGTCAATACATGTGATCCCGTATAAAAGTCAAGAAGTCTCAAAATATTTTGACATATCAAGGCTTTGTACATCTACGCCTATTGAATCATTAACCTATATCTATGAGTTATGCTAAGATGCAACCGATTGCAACTCAATTACACATTAATGATAAAATTAAATCTAATTTGTTTGTTATGACTTCCGGTCTTATGCTCCCAAAGCAGTAGGATTTAAAGCTCTTGCTCGTAGGAGTCCTTTCTATTTTTTTTTTTTCGAACTAAATATGCGGACTCAAGCTTAAAAATTTCAAATATGTAAGTTTTACAACTTTATGATTTTTCTATATTTATTTTAATAGCCCAATAAGTTTCGCCCCATTTGAAAATAATGCAAAATTAATGTAATAAAATAATTTAATTTAAAAATTAATTCTGAACTTGCTTTTTCAACATCTAAACCATTTAAAATATTATTCTAATATAGATAAATAATTGTATAAAATATTATTACATTCTAATACATCGATTAACTAAGGAATCTAAGTATTTTATAATTTACACATAAACATACATTTCTATGGCCTATATAAAACTCTAATTGGGATGACTTTTGACACTGTAATAAAAAATGATGTTAAATCATATGACGAATGAAATTTTAGATTTACAATAAATGTAAGCCACATTTACAGCGTACAGCCGGTTGCACCTAGTATTTCTTAGGGGTGCAAGTCGGTTCGGGTACCCCCGGGTAGGGGTGGAACCTACCCTTACCCATTTTTTAAAAATGTCTACCCTACCCTATTTTAGACCGGGTCGGTCCGAAGGTTACCCTATCCAATTTTTTCAAGTGCGGGTCGGTTCCGGTTCGGTTCCAAATCGGTTCCTAAAAACGTCATGCATCCAACTTGGCTCCAAATACAGAAATACTATATTCTGAAAAGAATTTTCCAATGAAACAGAAATATCAACATATCAAGTTGGAGACATTAATACATGTAGAAATTTTCACAATCAAATAGCAATTGATATGCAAATAACAACAATGATTTGCTAGCTGTAATTACATGTTTGCTGCTTGCTGCCTGCTACAAGCTGTTGTTGGAACTTGGAAGTCGCTAAGTAAAGGAAACATGGGTGAGGAGAAATTAGAAACAGAGTAGCTAGAGTTGCTGTTTTGATTTTTTTTTGAAAAAAAGAATTTTTGTTATTGGCTAGGGTTTGCACTGTAAAGACAAGGGAGAAGAGCTGAAGGCTTAGAGATGAGAGAGAAGGAGAATCAGAAGCAAGGAGAAGGGAATCGGAAGCAGGGAGAAGGAAATCAAAAGTAGAGAGAAGAGAATCGGAAGCTATTGGAAGGGAATCGAAAGCAAGGAGGTCGAAATGGAGAGGTGGTGAGGTCGAGAGGCTGTCAATGATCAATGGGTAGGGAGACAAGGCTTGAGAGGGGAAGATGGTGACTAGTGAGGTGGCCGGAGACGTTGTTGATGAGAGCAAGCCGGAGAGTTGCCACATGCAACTGTGCAGATAGGTGATGGCAACTGGTGTGGGCAGAAAGAGCAGTCGAAGAGGTTGCTAATGATCGTCAATAGATGGAGAGGTGGAGTGGCAGACATGGGAGCAATGCAATCGAGGCTCCTGTCATCAATCTGAACGAAAAATGAAAATGGAAGACGCGAGGGATAAGTAAATCGTGAGAGGCAAGCACAAATTTGGAATTCATAAGGCGTGGGATTTGGGAACAAGGAGGACGAAATCAACGACCCGGCTGAACTGTAACCAATCGCAAAAATCTCGGTTCAACCACTATTTTTTGTTTGTATGATGTTAGATATGTCTGAACATACAAAATTCAGAAAAGCATGAAAATAAAATGTAAAAAGCTAAGAGGAGAATTCCAAACAGACAGCATTTGCTTGAAAAACTGCAACCTGCTTACCCGACGAATGAATGAATTCCAAACAGGTCTGCACACGAAAGAGGAGGAGTTGTAAGGCCAGGGAAGCTGGGAAGGAAGTTGTGAATATCGCTTTTGTAGTTGTCTAGCTGTGCACGGACAGATCTAATCTGGGCAAATCGCAAATGTGGAAACTGGAAATGAGAAGCAGAGGGTCGGGGGGAGAGAGAAAGAGAGAGAGAAGCCCGGAAGGACTGAAGCTACGCCGGCGAGAAGAATGGCCGCAAACAGCCACGCACCGGCACCGGCACCGACAGCAGTTCGGTGTATCGCAGACGACGCAGAGGAGAGAAGAAAGGTTTAGCCGTTTAGGGTTGGCGTATCGCAGCCGCAGGGCAGTTCGTCGGGACGGGATTCAATTAGGGATTTAGGGCTGGCCTGCTGGGGGAGATTTTAATAATATATTATAAATAATATATATACTATGGTATAGGAAATCCGGGTCGGCCCCTAACCGAATTTGAACGGGTATTTTACCCGTGGAACTGAACCTACCCGGTGGGTAGGTTCTATGAAACTGAACCGACCTGAATTCGGGTACTCAGCGGGTCGACCCGTGGGTACCCGGACCGACTTGCACCCCTAGTATTTCTGTGAGTTTATGCGTGCAAGATGCTCTAGTGCTTTCAAAGAAAACTCAACTTGGATTGATTGTAACAACCTCAGGCAATTTCTTCCTAATTTGTAAGACATGTCTTCCAACTACGAATCTACGATACTCTGCTGCCAGAATAGCAAAATATCTCCCTTTGGATTTTGATTCCTTTTGTGTTAAACTGGGTATTTTATGCCATGTCAACCTAGGGCTGCAGTTGTATGCACCCGGGTGCAGTGAGCCATACGAATATTTTTTTTATTTTTTTTGAAATTTTTTTTACAAAACGGTTAATCTAAATATATTTAACATATATATCAATTTTTACCAATTTTGGATATTTTTATATTTTTTTTAGATTTTTAAAAATCAATAACATTTTTAGTAATTTAAAATTACTAAAAATACCATTGATTTTTAAAAATCTAAAAAAATATCTACGAGTCTGGAAAAATGGTAAAAATTGATACATATGTTAAATACACGTAGATTAACAGCTTCATGAAAATTTTTTTTAAAAAAATAAAAAAAATAGGTATAGTACACTGGGTGCATACGATCGCAGCCCCTCAACCTATGCCGTAGTTTGTATATTCCATGAATCCCTACCTCGGTTAAAAACCAGCTGTCTCGCGCGACTACCCAAATTATAGTTTCTAAGGTCCTAATCCTGTTTAAGCTCTGCCCACCACTGGAAGAAATGCCCCCACAAGCCAATCTCACTCAACCTTCTGAGATCAGGAATGAAAAACATATCAGCTATCCCGATCACCTTCTTCAGCCCCTCACATGGCAAAGTTTCAATAGATAGCGCAGACCACCACCAAATTAAGCGCCCTAACCAAATCATACGACTCGGGGATTTTGAGGTTATGTTGAGATACGGGTGTTATTATTCTAATCCCAATTGCTTTATTTTATGTAGATGAAGTAAACTCTCTCTTTTAGGTCTTACCCTTCTCTATTGAAAATTCTACTAAGAACAGGGTTGTCGTCAAGCAGCGTGCATTTATCTCATTCACACGCATATGGAGGAGTCTTCACTTAGAAATCTATATATATTTTTTTATTTTTTAAAAAATGCTCCATCTCCATGATAAATGTGCATTGTTGGCCCAACGTCTTCCTCCATTAAAAGAAGGCCGGCGAGAATCTAGCACCACAAGGTTAGAAATGACCTCTGATTAATTTCCAATTGTTAGGACGTGTAATGCAATCAGAGATCAATTTACACGGCTATAAGTGAATAAGCACGCAAGCAGGCGCGCTATTTTCCTTGGGGAATATTATGGTTATGGAAGTCCGCGGAAGCCATCACACGCCTCGTTGCTCTCATGGGTTGTTATTCTAAGGACTGAGTTGGAACTTGGAACAGCATGGCAAGAGAAAATTGTGAAAAACGCAGGGTCATCACGTGTGAACTTGTCCTGTGTGTGCTGATTGGCACTGCATATCATATGGGGGCATGTGATCAGTGGTCAAATGATTGGATTCTTGATTAATATAATTTTCCCAGTTTCAGCTAAGGTTTATATACTAATGAAAATTTAAATTTGGTTGCAAGGTGCAAAAATTTGGTGATAAGATAAGGTAAGCCATCAATATCTTGATGGAATTTAATAATAAAATGAAAATTCATGCACAAGCACATTGAACTACGTTGTAGAGAACATAAATTAATTAGCCATTATTTGTGCTTTTGTAGTAGCTTAATTAATTGAAATCACGTGACCGTCTCAGCCCGTGACAAAAGCATGGGCTCCACCTGATCATGGAGCATCTTTAACAATTTGGGGTGGCATTACATCACTGATAAATGACAAGGATGGTCGAGGATGGCCAAGGATCGGAGAAAAATGGGCTGAGCGGCAGGAAGGTTTTGGGGTGCCTAGGGATGGAGGGACAAGGTGCATGTGAGCAGGACCCTTGGAAGCATCGGATCCCTCTTTTTGTTTACGGTCACCCTTTTTAAATGCCCACATACTCTATGCCAAAAAGCCCTTTGAAAAGGAAGCATATATGCGTTTGCTGTGTGTATTTATGTGCCTGTGCAAGTTCAAGGAACTTGCAAACATCACATGAAGTCCCATCCCCCATGCTCTCTCTGCAAATGCACCTTCCTTGAAATTTCACCCACATCCTGTCTTCATATACCCTCTACCAACTACCCATGCTCCCCTCCAAGTACGATTTGAATAGTTGACCATTCGACGCATCCCGATCTCGCAAAAATATTTCAGACATAACCAAGGTTGCATGTGGACCTAAACAGACAATATTTTCGTCGCCACCTGTATGCAAAATCTCTTGCGCCATCATGCATGTCTTTCATCCATTGATTTTTCATCACTGTTTTGTCTTGTTTTGTTTTTTTTTTTGTTTTTTGTTTTTTTTTCAATAGATGTTTGATTACAAGGAATGAAAACATTGTATTGGATAGTTCGCACACAATCTGCATGCCCTGAACATCTGTCGTTATTTGAGGGAATTATTTGTTACTCTGAACTTGCTGTGATGCTCAAGATGCGGACAATTATGATGACCTAGGGCATTGGTTTTTTATAATCTGGCTAAAACTTGTATCATCCTACATACTTGGACAGATCTAATGCTAGATGGGGTCATGGCAGCATGAAACTTGAACATTAATATCTAGAATAGGAGAAAAATGATTGCAGCTATCAAACTATAACAAGTTGACTGCCAATAATATGAGATGTAAGCATTTGTATTATGCATTGAATGATCTGGGTTTGTTCATTGAAGGTGTCATTTCAATTATTCTCTGTTTGGATTTTGGTGTCTGCAAGTTTGACGAGATCTTGTCCATGTTATGGTCTCTTAACTACTGACTATCATGTCCATCAAAAAAAAAAAAAAAAAAAAAAAAAAAACTACTTACTATCATGTAGGCAGGCACCACGTGCATACAACAAGGTCGTATTCACGAGGGACCCCCGCACATGCCAAAGATTGGAATTGGGCCACTTCAGTTCTATTTATTCATCACGGTAATGGGTATAATATTTTTGAGGATGATTACTGATTAAAGATTGTCTTCTTTAGGCTGTCGGGCACACTTTTCAAATAGAGTGCAGGGATTAACAGCCATGGCTAAAAGGGGCAGGAACTTTTCGACATACACGTCCAAGGCCATGCAATGGGCTGCAGCGTAAGTTCCATTCCTCGGAAATGGAGTTCACGTGGCACGTGAGATGTCCCCTGTATTAGCCAAATGCCGAGGGCGAAGACAACTCTTGTTGCTCTGGTGGTGGGTAAGTTGATATTCGAGAATACAAAAGCTAATTAGAGACTAGACTGGCATCCCTCCAGAGGCGAATGGTCATGAAGAAAATGGCAGTTTCTGTATCTTATCCTGCATTCTACATTGGCATTTCACAACGAAATTCAATCTGGGACCCCAAATTTCCTAGATACTTGGGTTTCAAATGATCATAGTTACCAAATTACATAGCAACATACAAGCCCGTGTGCCATTCCAGAGAAAAAATAAAGGAACTCACGTGATGCAATCAAGCAGCACATGAGATTGCGTAACCCAAACACCAGGTCAATCCACTGTTTCGGTGGGCAAGTTCCCATATCAGCATTTCCTCCTCAGGTTTAATTTTTCCTGAGCAAGATCACCAGCAGAAAAACACAGACTTTCAGGGCTGGGTGATGACGGGACCAGCCGATGTAGGCGGTGTACAACACACTCAGGGGGCGTGGACCATGGAGCAAAGCTGCTAGTCTGAATCTCCAGTAAAGGAACTCAAGGAACTGATCACTGACTCATATACCTTGACGCCATGTAAAAACACAGTTTCTTTCAAGAACTGCAGAGGAGGAAACCATGGTCAACCGGTGGAATAATATTCTAGAAAATACAGAAATTCACACACAAACAGAAAGAGGGATCAATAACCTCGTCATTGTCATGAAGCAAGACCGGAGTATTTGTCATTGGAGAAAACCCAAGAGTAGGAATGCCCCTCTGCCTCATGAATCTAGCATCAGTTGTGGATGCCAAAATTTCAGGCTTGGCTAGCTTTCCTCCAGATGCGATTATTGCCTGCTTGAAAACTGGCCACCACACATTGGATTCATTAGTCATTGTCAACATAGGGCGCCCCATGAAGTCTCTAATTGGTCCTCTTTGGCTTAACTGTGGAACAGCAAATCAGAACAATCATCACAATGACAGCCTCTTTTTTTATCAAATCAAAGAGAAATTTGACAGCAAAACAAAGAAGCAGAAACTTTTTGTCCAGCCTAATCATTCAATACTTGTATGCACATACTGTCTTGGTTATTCTTCTTTCCCTGTTGAAATGATATTGGCCTCATCAACGAGCTGGAAGATCTTTTGATGCATAATTTTAGAACTCAGTGACACCAATCAACCACAGCCTACCAGTCATTGAACCAAGTAAAATTCTACTCAAAAGTTTTAAGTTCACACTGGAAAGCACTCAAATTCTAGCTCTGCTCCTCATCTTTCAATCTTTATTATTATTATTTTCAAAAAATGTTGTTTATAAGACTCAGTTCATATATAAACAAACTTTCTAATGCTCAATCATCTTACAAAAATAAATTCTAAATTTTCAACAAGAAAGACTGCACTAGCATAGACAAGGGGGGAAAGGAAAAGCCAGACCCTTTCAGATATCATTCACGACCTGATTAACAAAGATGTTCAGTATTATATCCATGGTGGTGTGAGATATTATCTAACCGTAATATTTCAATAATATTATTCATATCTCCTCAGACAGCTCAATGAATAGTATCTTGAGAAAAGGACATGGACCACAGGGGAGAGAGGGAGAGAGAGAAAGAGAGTACATGCTGAGCCACCATCACTCGCACAGTTGGAAACCATCCTCGAAAATCAGGAAACTGATCAAATTTATATGGAAGTCTTGAGCTCGAGGGTCAAGGCCAGATAATGTATCAGGGTGTTGTAGGTTTGTAGCATGCACGTTTCACCATAACTGAAACTACAATGCATTCCTATATACCTAAAGCAGACCAAGCTCGGCAAAGGATCAGTTGCAACATGTCCTCAAATCCAAATTATCAGAGACCCTTTGGATAACAAGTGGTCACTGACTACAAATATTAACTGTCAAAAGATATCATAAGCTGTATAAGTTTGCTAATATCATTAGGTACTGAACATGATGTCCCGCTACAAACTCTAACATACAACCATTCAAAAGTACAAAATTCCAAAACCATAATTAGATTTATGGAAATAATTATCCTTTATTACCATCATAAATAACCAAAGGACGCTAGTCATTTGAATGATCTAAGCATCGCCCAGCATGGTGTCCAACATCAATGACACATCGGCTAATTCAAAAGTCCTTCTCATGTCATTTTTGAATGTTAGATGGTAACCGTAGTTTTGATAACAATGACTTCAGCAAGAAAATAAATAATTGTATGCAGGCTCTATCTATTTGAAATTTTCAGATAGTATACGAGCAATTTATTTTTTTTCATGTTCCTTTAAACTTCTTTTTTTTTTTTTTTTTCAATCAGATGTTCCTGTATTCATGTATACCAATCCAGAATTTGTCTGCTCAATCAATGAATCAGAAAATCCGTACCATTATAACGACATTCTCAATTCTTTAACTTTTTAAGATTTTTTCATATCAGCAGAAGAATACTAAAAAATATAAGACAATAAACAGTATCAGTCTTTGACCTGAAATGTCATGTTTCTTGTAGATGGAGCCCATTCTTCTAAGATCCTTTTCCTCAACAGCTCGGGATCTGCTGTAGGAGGAAAGCGAACATCGAAACCTGCCTCTGCATCTGAAGGTTGCATGTTCATTACAAAACCCTGCATAAATTGATCTCCAGTCATCTCAAAAAACTTCATCTTCTCTGCTTATATGATACGCAAATAAAACATCTAGCAGTATCAACCGTAGCATACAGTCAACCCTCATTTGGAAGCGATTGCGTCAAAATGGGATCAGGTCACAATGCTTTCACCCATCATTTCCCAACAGAAAATGGAGCGAGTAGGAAGTACTCAACTATCGAAAACACTCGCTTGAGAACTTCACCTCAGGTGTCTAGTTCTCAGTTATTTTCCTTCGGAAGATCGATCATGCTTCCAACAAATGCCATCAAGCAGAAATGCATACTGCGATCTCAAGGGGAGCAAGGAAGAAGTCTCACCGTAGGTGAAGGTGTCCCTGCTTTCAAATATACGGGATTCACCGAAATAACATCCGACGTCATCGCCATGCCTGCTTTAACCATGTCAAACTGATTCGCCCGATACTGTGCGATGGCCTCCATGCTCTCCATCAAATTCTCCATCGCGCCATTGTCATACATCTTTGACCCATGCCCTGGCATTCCAAAAGCCTTGAGGGTCAGCCACCACGGCGACCGGTCGGCGTAGAACACCCTGAATTCATCCGTCGTCGACGCCTGCCCCTCATCCAAGACGAAACCCACATTGAGGTCCTCGAACTCCTTAGACGCAGCGAAGAGAGCAGCCCCGGTGGCGCCGCCAATCTCCTCGTCGGGGACGTAGGAGATGTGAACGGTGCGGAGAGGGGAAAAGGAGGAAGCTTTGAGGTTGCGGATGGCTTCGAGGTACTGGATGGCGATGCACTTGTCGTCCTGGGCGCCGCGGGCGAAGATGCGGCCCGCGGAATCCTTGAAGGCGGAGAAGGGAGGATGGGTCCACTTGGAGGCCTCGGCAGGAACGCTGTCGAGGTGGGAATTGAGGAGGATGGAGGGAAGGGAAGGGTTGCGGCCGGGCCAGGTGAGAAGGAGAAGGGGCTTTTGAGGGGAGAATTCGAAGGTCTGGGCTTGGAGGCCGATGAAGTTGGCGAGGGAGGATAAGAAGGAGACGGCCTTGTAGTAGTCGGGGCTGGGATGCGCGGTCTTGATTCGGAGGTATTGTTGGAAGCGAGCGACCGGGGAATCTTCTTCTTCTTCGGAAGAACGGATTGGTGCGGAGGGTGTGGAGAGGAGGAAGAGCACAAGCAGACATGGGAGTAAGGGATAAGGAGAAGGCATGGCGGCAAGCTCAACGCCTGGCAGGGCTGCGAGACGGACGGAAATCAACCTCGCCGCTGATGACTGCAAGTGCAAGCAGCTGAATGGTTAGAGCAGCACAGCTGTTCTGCTGGGAAACGACTTCCGGTTTTTAATTAATTAATTAGTTAGCCAGCTAGTCTCCAATTTCAATCGGGACGAGATATTTGCACATTATTTCGATTTTGTCTTTTCACATAATCATAACAATTTGTAGAATGGAAACCGCAATTTTCAGAGGAGAATTACTTCAAAACTGTGTAAGTTAAATCCATGAGATTATCGACCTTAGTACCCTGCTTCATGCTATTTCTTTGGAGTTAGGCATGACGATGATGGTCTTGTCTTTTTGTCCTAGCAACGTTAGTAACAACATACGGCGGCAATCATTGATCGGATTATTCTCCTGTTAAGGTGCGTATATGGCTTATGCTCCTCCTTGCATTGAACAGATGATTCCAAAATCAGGTTGGAATGATTCAGGACTGGCACCGTGAGGCGGACAATCTATATCCATAATTCAATGTTTTATGAACCACGTCGCAATTGGAAAACACATTCAAACCCAAAACTCAACCACTGCAAGTTATGAGCAGCTGCATAAGGCACTGAAGGCATTGAAGGCCCATCAGGCCAGTAAGAGAAGAGAGGCTTCTAACGGAATAACGGTCCAGGGGGCACGGAGATGGAAAAGAGCCCGATGGGCGGATTAAGTCATGCCAAACCAGCAGAAAACAGCAGTACCAAACATTCATTGGGTGGTTAGCTTAATTTTCCATCGAAACTGGAATAACAGCAGAAGCAAAAGTGGTGTTATCAGACCATTAGGATAAGCAAGAGACAATTTCGTCCACTGCTTAATTTATGAATGGAGAAGCACTTTCTTTTTTTCTGCAGTTCCAAATAAACGCTGAACAAACAAAGCCTCACATGATGCAGAAAAATAAGAGGCATCAAAGAGAAGGATTGTCGGATAGCTGAATTGGGAGATTTGATATTTAGACCATCATCTTATTTAGGCATCAAATTTACAATCGAATGTGGGCTAGTCCCTCCTTTCTTAGCATCCATTACTTCTTCACTCTCTCGGATTATGCTTCTTTTTGTCATAAACACATTTTAGAATAACATGAACTTCAGCCTAATCAAGTTTTTCTCCCATCTCTTCTTCTTCCAGCCACATAATCAATATTCCACATTGAAATACTCATCACTGTCCCCTTCTACAACTTCCAAATCATCAAAATATGAAACAAACCGTGTGTGGTCTAGGGCAAGGCGGTGACATGCAGTCACATCGTGAAATAACTGATTAATTGAGCAATAAGTGGTTCAGATCATATAACAATGGAAAACACCAATGATGGAGCAGAGACATGCATACAGCAAATTCTGATGCGTTGGGAAATCATAGATGCCTTACTTTGTTACAAGTCTATCCATAGTTCTAAGTTGACTCAGAGACAAAAAACTTATACCCAAACAAATGACAATACCCTTTATCTAACAACAACTCCAGTTCCACAAATAATCACCTTTCATCTGCTAACTCCAATTTAAAGATTATCAAAGTATTCACAAGCCAAAAAATACAATACAGATGCAATTTAAAATAAAAATTCTTCTTTTCCATCACTTGCCTGGAAACTGAAATTTTGTTAGGCCGCGTACAACTATGGAGGAACATGAATTATAACTTTAAAAAAGGGTTCAGCCTCAATGTAACAAAGACAAATTCGATTCAGACAACAAGTATTCGGTTCTATTGTGCATCAGCTGAATATCAATAAACCCGAGAGACTTCGATAGAGTCTTATTGGTTTCGCCTGCGATTAAACGAACACATAGCAGCAATCTACACCACCAAGCAGGATTTTTTCAATGAAACAGCAATGTCTCAGGCAAACAATTCAAAAGCAGCAAGAGCAGTCGAACGGACAAAGAGGGCTGCCTCCGGCATCCGGATTCCCGACCCCCAGCTCCTCTGCAGAGTATACGTTAAGCCCATCTTGCGTTTTCCTTCGAGGCCGAGGAGTCGGATCGTTTTGGAAGTCTATTTTGGAAGAGATCTTCTTCTTCTTCTTCTTCTTCGGTTTTTCGTCGGTTTGCTTTTCCTTTTTATTTTTCTCCAAGTTCTCCTGTTCTGCCTTCAAGCCTCCCGAAGTTGAGTCCGCTTTCTCGTGTTTCTTCCTCTTCTTCTTGAAGATTTCTTCAATTTCATGCCCTGGCTTTTGCTTTTCGGAGGCTGACTTTTCCTGCGGCGGAGGAGACGATGATCTGGCTTTCTTCTTCGGCATGGGCAGAGCTGGATATGGAGGCGGCTGGAGGAGCTGCGGGAGATAGCTAGAAGGGCTTCCAAGTTCCAACAGAGAGTCGGCACTCTGGCGGACTATTGTTAGTGGTCGTGTACTTCAAGAATTTCAAAACGACCACATTCTTTCAGAAATTTGCAAGGTCGTTGCATAATTTTTTATTTCGTTGCTTCAAAATGACTAAAAATGAAAATTACAACTGATATAAGAGGATTATTTTACTCCTAGATAAAGGATACAATCCTGTTGAGTTGATTGCAATAAAATGATTAACAAGGAAAAAAAACTAAAATAAAACAATGAAGATAACCGCTGATATTAAAAGGATTATTTCACTTCTAGATACAACATACAATCCTGCTTAGTTTATTGGAAGATTAACAAGGAAAAATAAAAATAAAAATAATTTGAACATTAAGAACATAACGTAATTTTAAATAACTTGACCATCTCAAACATTAAATAAGTATAAAATGGAATGGTCTCAGGTTACATAGAAGTAAAATAGAAGCGAAGCCATGTAGCTTCTTCAAAATCTAAGATTTTAATTTGTGATAAAAAAAATCCAATTTATTAATTGTATTTAACATCATTTGTTTATCTAGAAGACCAAGTTTCATCTTAATCAAGTATGTTTATGGGCCACGTTTATTTAAAAATATATATTCGTGCGTAAATTATGAAAAATGTTTAGATCCATTTACACATGTATTAGAATGTAAGAATACTTCAAAGAATCATTTTCTCATATAGAAATCATATTTTGGACGGTTTAGTTGTCGAAAATACTATTTAAAATTGATATTTTAGCATTTTTCATAATTTGCACATGAATATATTTTTTTTTCTAACAAATGTGGCTCATAAACATACTTTTTTTTTTATTGGTATATAATTACATGTATCTCAACACATATCATACTTGAAGATCTGAGACATTCTTACAAATCTGGGGACACATAACGTCCCAAAGAAATCTGGAAGACACAGCTTCCAACAGCCACCTGGGAGACCACCTTGCTCCCACACTTTTCCCCCCGGGAGACCACCTGCTCCCACACTTTTTCCCCTCCGGGAGACCACCATGCTCCCACGCCCATCAATTTGGGACCGAAATCCCGTATGGGATTCGATCCCCCGCCAGCCGCACAAACCAGTGCTGCGCCGCTGCTGACGACCAACCGAGCTAGCCTCGGTTGGTTGCTCATAAACATACTTAATTTGGATGAAACTTGATTCCCTTAGATAAACAAATAATATTAAATATAATTAACAGATTCAAAATTTTATCAATAATTAAAATCTTATATTTCGAATGGGTTATATGGATCCGCTTCTATGTAACTTGACTACGTAAGAGTCCCGAGTCCAAAAACCAAAATGGCGAGAAAAAGGAATAGACTAATGAAGAGAGAAAGAAATATATGGAAGACTTGATGAGTGGCTGTTTGTCTTCCTTTTTCTCATGTTCTACTGCAAACGAACAGATAACTAAACTCTATTGATCTCATACGGTCGATCGTTAAAAATTTTTTTTTTAATAAATTTCTATGATTTATTTAGGTCTTCTATCCTGTAAAATTAGGCATTTTAAAATTTTTTTTGGTATTTTACTATAATTTTTTAAAATCAAAGTTTATTCTACCATGCATCCACACCCTCCACATTGATTTTAAAAAAAATGAAATATCATACAAATATAAAAAATTATCAAATTTCACAGTAGAAAACTCTAGCTAAAGTACATGCATCTATAAAAAATAAGAATATTTTTAGAGCAACGTGTATTGCTCCTATATAAGATCGGCAACCCTAACAAAAAACATGGTCATTGTAAAGAAAAATAGCTAGAGCTTAGAAAGGAGGATTTAATCATTACATAAGTACTGCAAATTGATCTTCTGGTTTGTTATAACTGCAAAGAATGTGCTAATGTACATAGCATTACAGTGAAGAATACAAAATAATGAGTTGCCATCAGATAACAGCAATTAGAACTCCAATGGGAAGACTCGCTATCTGAGAAAATATATACAAATCGGAACGGGGATTTTGACTCTGTGCCATAAGCCCCTTCTTTTCTTAAGCCAATAGCAGTTGTTGTCATCAAGCATTTGGCCTACCCAGGTAACTACTGGCTTATTCCGTAAGGGAGGGAAGCTTTACTACTGCTCAACACGTAATAGAGGAGAAATTCTCACATAAAGGATGACATGTAGAACCAAAAATGCCTCATCAAAGGCCTGCTACACCTGTGCTCTAATACACTGGTTTACTACTAGTCTTCCGTCAAGCTGAAAGAGCACATAAGGTTCCAATGAGGGACACTGAGGTCATCCGAGGGGGAGGGTGATTGATTCAATACCAACCGTTCACATAAATTATCTGAATGTCTCTAGATGACTAGATCCCCAATGTAGATGCTTGACAGAAATGCCATAGCCACCTTGTCATGGGAGATGAGTCACCAATAATCTCTACAAGAACATGATCCTCCTTGAAATGGTGGAAACGAGTGCGACCCCTAACTACTCTCTCTCCGTGAAAGATCTATGAAACAAGTTTCATTGCTGAATGACAATCATTACAAATCCTCAAGTTCTTCACAATCTGAAGGGTATGCTCTTCATCAGTAGCAATGAGTCCAAAAGCAACCACCAGCTTCTCACTATGAAAATACAGTACACCTTCTTTTTCCTCCTCCTCGACATCGAAAAATACCTCACTTGTCCTTGAAATATGGCCTGCCATTCTCAACCTCCTTGAGATTTCATTTACCATCACACAAATCTCGTTCAATCTAGGGAGGACCTTGTCCGTTGCTCCAAACTCATGAACCTCACCATTCACTGAAATGGAACTGCATCCAAGAGTTTTGTGGATCCCTCTTTCTCTCATCAAGTCCCTTATCTTAGCCACGTTGTCCCACCCACCAGCGTTGGCATATATATTAGACATAATTAATTGTTAAGTACCCACCGTCTTCAAGATCCAATTCAATAAGATTGTTGATTGCAATTTCTGTAAGCTCAATGTTGCCATGAATCTTTCGCGCACCAAGTAGTGCCCCCCGTACACCTGTGTGAGGTGAGACCGGCATTTTTTTAATGAACTGATATGCTTCTTCGAACCATCCAGCACGACCAAGGAGATCAATCATGCACCCATAATGTTCAACCTTTGGTGTGATGCCTAGCTCTTCATGCATAGCAACGAAACATCTTCGCCCTTTAGCTACCAGCCTAGCATGTGTCATAAACAAAAAAAAAAAAAAAAAAAATTTGACCAAATAAAATTATGAATTTTTTTGGAGATGTCATAATGAAATTTTAAATACTATTTATGTAGAGGTAAGTGAAATAATGAACATATTGTGATAAAAAATAGAAAAAGAGAGAGAGGGACTTGAGGCTACTCCAAGATGTTAGAAAAAATGAGTTTTAAAGCTTACTTAGAGGTACGTAAACTTTTACAAAAACATGACTTTGAATATATTATATTAAATTTTATGATTTACTATAAAATGTGATTGTTTATTTAGTTTGGAACTTTCTTTTAAGATGATTTATTCAAGTATGAGCATGATTATTTCAAATATTCATAACCATGTTAAGCAGTGAATCTAAGTAATTGCATTGATCAAAATGTATAAGAATGATGCATACTTGTATATTGAGCTTGCAGCCAAGCAGTAAAGTAGTTTGACACTACCTGGGTAGTAATATCAGGATTACAAAAGAAGATGAATTAGCTTACGAATGTGTAGCATGACTACATGCAAGCACATGTAGATAACAATGCCTACAATGTGAATGCGTGATTTAGAATGAACATATGTATACACATGTATAAAGATATTTAATTTTCTATTAATTAGAGTTTGTATGCATAAAAGATAATACAGATGTTATGTTTGTTTTTTAAAATCAAAATGATTGCAAAATGAATTAAAAAATGTTTATTTACTGAGCTTTCAGCTCACACTATTTTATTTTCAATTGAAGCACATGATTATAGTGTTAAACTAGAACATCTACCGACTTTAGAAAAAAGGTGAAACTAGCAAGACAAAGGATAAAGAAGTTTAGATTTTATAGGAATTACTTTAAAATTTTTATTTGTATTAATGATGGACACCAAAATATGTATAATGACTCTATGAGAAATAGATTTGAGATATATAAGTTAAATTTATATGATTTTGCATTTTGATATCTATTTTCATCTTTTAAGATTTTATTTATTATAGTATTCTCAGCTTTGACTCAGTAGACCTTATTCGTGACACCTCAAAGGTGGGCTGTTACACTTAGATTAATATTCGTGAATTTTTTTATAAAAAAAATAGGTTAATACACCCAGGTACATTGAAACTAAAAGCATCTAGGTGCATGCGATAAGTCCCCCTTTCTTCCCCCCTTCTTTTCTAAAGGATTAGATCATGTAGTCAACATCTGTGCAAATGTCATCTACAATAAGATATATTTTTAGACAAATTGCAAATGTTCAAACTTTATCCTATAAGTGTATGCTTCTAACTAAGGTTGTTAGTGATCATAGTCAACCTATCAACCTATTCCGTTTATAAATAAGTTTGGGTTGAGATGTTTAAATAAATAGGTTATGATCTGCCAACCCGTTCAATCATTTAGTTAAATAAACAGATTAGAGTTGAAATTTTATAATCCGTCAACCCATTTAATAATTCATTTAACTTTGTTCAACCCACTAAAGTTATATATATAAATATAAACATTGTGTTTATTTTTCTTTGCTAAGTCTTTCTCTCGCTACCTAATATTCAATTTTCCACTACTGTCATAATTCTATTTTCTAATTATTGCTCTATTTTCATTTTTTTTGCACCGAAAACACCCTCTCACCTCTCCCTATAACCTGCCTACCCCATTTATTAAATGAAATGATGTTAGGGTTAAGATTTTTAAATAAACTAATAAACGGATTAAGGTTGAGATATTTTAAATGAGTTAGGATTGGAATTATGCTCCAAGCAGTCTAACCTGATCCGTTAACATCTCTAATTCTAACTGATTAAACCTTAAAAACTTTTGGTTTTTATAAAACAGACCATAGTTGTCAATGTTCGACTAATATCATTAAGGATAAGATTTTTTAGAAAATAATTTTAAAAAGAATTTTAGGATATTTGTTGCAAACATGAAACTATAAAATGTTGTTTACACTTTACAATGAGGCGAAAACTTAAGGGCCTATATGAAATGATGTAAGATTTTTTGGATAAAATCCGTATATAGGATAAGAATGCAATGGTCTTTGTTGAAAATGGAAATGTTGTATTGAAAATATAAAAAGTTGTATTGAAAATTAAAAAAACTATCTTAAGAATGGTGATACGAATTTCATACAAGAATCTTACATTATTTAAAATAGGTCCTAAGGGGAAGTTTGATAACTTGATTAAGACGAGAAAAAATATTTTGAAAAGTATGACAATAGTAAAGTTAGAATAAATATGATAATGGTGAAAAAGTAATTGAAATAGAGGAGTAATGTTGAAAATAGCATGATTGTTAAATAGTTAAACTATTAACTTTTTTGAAAAATGTGTGAAAAAGGATTAGATACCACATTCTTATGATTATTGGTTACCAAATATCCCTTATGGGTGTGCGTTTAGTATTGAAAAATTTTCTATCATGCCCATAACATTTGCCCCTAATTCCTTATGTGCCTATATTATTTTATAAATTTCTCTTATACCTATAACATTTTATTCTAAATTTCTCTCATGCTCATGCCGTCAATACAACTATTGTTATTCTATTGAAAAGATGATTTTGCCTATTTAAAATTTTCTAATTAAGAGATTAACCTTAACAACTCAGTTAATAATAGTAAATTATTAATATATGATATTAAATAATTTAAAAGTCATATTAAGGTTGAATTAATTTAATTATAAAATCTTTAAAATGGCAAAACCATCTTTTCACTTGGATAGATAACAGTTATAGTGTGGATATAATAGAAATTTATGGTGAAATTTTATAAGTGTAAGAGGAATTTATGAAATGTTATTAGTATATTAGAAATTATATTCAAATGTTGTGGTTGTAAAAGGAATTTTTCCCTGAGTATTTGATAAAACTTGCAAAAGAAAAATTTTGATGTAAAAGCTTTTAAAATAAAAGAAAATAATATGATATAACATGAGTAATGATCAGGGTAAGAATCCTACTAAATCTCACATCTTTTGTTGACTATGTGGATCCTATACATGCAATATTCACATGGGAGCAAGTAACTTGCGGATAGAAGCATAGTGTGATTTGCTAACCAAATGTCCATCATGCTCCACTAAATAGCTCGTGAAGATACAAATAATTATTGGTTTGAAACCTTATATAAAAGTTAAGCATAATTCATACAAGATCATTTGAAATTTTAATCATAAATTCTTATTCTTCCTAGAATTTTATAAGAAGCCTTTTGCTCTTATAAGTTCAAATTTACCTCAGCTTCTTAATATGAATTATTTTTGGGAGCACTTTTATGAAACCCTTTTTCTACGTAACTTTATCCATTTTTAACATATAAATAGTTGATGAAAAATTCATTCCACCCATTGTATTTAACATAATATATATTATTACGGAAACCCTTTCATTTGCATAATATCGTTGTATATGGGCCTCATCTAAAAATATATAAAATCAACATGATAAAATAATTTAATATTAAATATCAATTTTTAGTTAGTATTTTTAACATCTAAACCATCCGAACCCGATCCTGTGCACCCGAGCGCATTAACTCATTTTTATACTTTTTTGAAAGTTTTTATACAAATGTTAATCTAAGTGTATTTAACATGTGTATCAATTTTTACTATTTTGGAGTATTTTAGATATTTATTTTTGATTTTTGAAAATCAGTGACATTTATTTAAATTACCTAAAATGCCACTGATTTTCAAAAATAAAAAATAAATATATAAAATACTCCAAAAATGGTAAAAATTGATACACATTTTAAATACACTTAGATTAACACTTGTATAAAAAAATTTCAACAAAAATTAAAAAAATAGGTTAAAATAGCTTCAGTGCACCCGGGTGCACAGGATCGGAATCCTAAATCATCTGAAATATCATAAATATGTGGATAAATGATGCTGTAAAGTATTGCTACATTCTAATACATACGTAAATGTCTATAAGTATTTTTCTTAATTTATGCATGAATATACTTATTTTTGAGCAAATGTGTCCTATGCACATATTGGATTTTGATGGAACTTGGTCTCATAGCTAAACAAATGAGTTTAAATATAATGAACGAATTGAATTTTCCGTCGAACAATAAAATCTCAAAAATAGATGAGATTAGATGAAAACGCTTCTATGTTATCCAGTTTACATAGAAGCGGGTGAAAGATTATTTTAATCCTTCACAATTCTTTGCAATGAAGAGTAAAAAAAAATAAAAATAAAATAAAAAATATTTTTTAAAAAAATTGTAGAGAAATTATTGAAATGTTGGATAGCTATAAAGAAAGATGTCAAAAAAATTAAAATGCCGTCTAATTTGCAAAAAACCCTGCCGTGGAAACCGTCGATACTGTGGAGTGCGGATTGATTTCCACGCCTGGAGCTAATCTGACGACAGACAGGGCCAAGCGGACAAAGAGTCGGAAGGCCATCGCTATCCTCGTGACTCGCGGCTGAGCTTGCTTTTGACTCGGCAATTTTTAGGCATGAAATCTACGTTTCTCTCAGCCAAATCAGAGTTTTAGTATTATATAAGATTTTACCCCCAGTTTTTTTTCTTTTGCGAGGTGCTTAAAACAGTACTAAATAAAAAGAAAAATTCAACTTCGCTGCTACGGAAAACCAGACCCTCACAAGGGCAGAGAGAGGGGCTGAGGGATCCGAATCTGCTTTTGTGTTGGGGTTGGTTTTTCTAGCCTGCAAACCTAGAATGGCGAGGGATCTCAGCGTCTGCGCCATCTTCTTGCTCCTCGGTTTGCTGTGTCTTCCTCATATCAGCTCGGCGGTGTGGGTTACGCTCCCCGCGTCCGGAACCAAGTGCGTGTCGGAGGAAGTCCATTCCAACGTTGTCGTCGTGATCGATTACGCCGTCATTCCACCCGAAGATCGGATTCACGACATGCCCACCGTTTCCTCTAAGGTATGTAAGCCCAGGCCGGGAAGGAAGGAATCTCTCAATCGTTTTTTTTTATTTTTTTTGAATCTGATTGGATTTGAGTAGGAGATATTCTTCTGCAGTCGCTTTCAGTCGTCATGTTTATCTTGTTGTTCTTTTGGATTTGCCTTGAATCACGATGAATTGGGTCTTGGAGCTGAGTGGACTGGACGGAGATCGTCTGTAACACAGTAAATTGGGTAAAATGGAAATGGGACGCAGGTTGAATTTCCCGTTCTTCCTACGGCATAAAATATTCAAAACACCTTTACTGCACAAAAATGATCTCAATCATACATTTGGATGGACCGCGCCTATTGAAATCCTCTCCGATGAGTTTATTTTGGGATACTAGGTAATCGATTTCTGTTTTGTATGTTATTGTAATTAAAGCTATTCTTGCTGTACATAATTGATGTGGCAACTTTCACACCCTTAAAAGTTCGAACTTTTGCAGTAAACATCTGACTTTGATAATTTTTATTTAGCGTGGCTCACCCACTTCCATTGGCCGTAGCGTTACAGAATCCATCCATGTTCTTCAAGTATTGGGTATTCTATTGGCTTTTAGAGGTTTCAAAATCATTGCCTTCCTGGAATGCGTTTCTTGGAATATGGTTGATTTACAAGCTTTAAGAGTCGATCCTCCTTTTCTCTTTATTATTGATTTTTAAGTCTTGTTTGAGAAGGATCTTTGCAATGGGAAATATCGATGATCAATAATTTCAAAACCTGATTTCCTTATAATTTAATAAGAAGTAATTGAATTTTGACCTAGCGATGATAAATGATCCTTATTAGATGGCTTGGACAACTTTCAATTTGCAGGAGAAAGGAAAGATATTTACTTTGCATCTACCCAGCTTGGATTTGAATAGTCAATTGTTTTTGGTAATAATTTATACTGTTTGCTGTCTTATTCTTTGTGGAGGACCTAAAATGGGCACATGAGTCTTGAGCTTCTCTGCAATTGTTCCTAATTGCAAGTGGATCACAAACTCATAAATTTTTTCCTTGTGGGTTCTCTCATTGATCTTGCACCAATGGTGTGACTGAAAGGACTTGTGACTGTATCTATTACGAGGGAGTATATTTCATCAACTTCTGGCTAGAAGATGGCTATAAAGAAATGTAGTTTGGCTACTGTTTAATATATATTTATTTTTAGTGCAAAAATTGACAGAGTTGCAATGGTTCTGTAGTATAGCTGACCAAACCTGTTAATAGCTAATTGTGAAGTTTCCAATGCTGTGCTTCAGAACTTTGATAATCACTTTGAGATTCTTGGCTTTGGCGAAGAATAGTACCAAGTTTTATTAATTGGAAGGAAAGTTTCTAGGATATGGATATGGAAGCATTTGGTAAGGTTGCTTATTTCTTTATCCCAAGATTTACATGGAGGAAGACTTATGAATCATGATTTTTCAGCCTAATATTAGGAATCAATCCATGTTGAGCGCTTATGTTTGGTGGCATGCCCCTTAGTGGAAAATGAAATTAGACGTTGTGGACAGACATGAAAATGGTTTCAACTCCACAGTTCTTGATTAGTGGCTTTTAGTGCTAACCAACCATGAAGTTCCCCACCAGAACAAGTGACACTATCTTTTAGAAGTCCATTATTATTTTACGACCTGTAGATGGTGTGGTCAATAAAGCATGGTCTAAAATCCTCATTCTCTGTTCAATTAACTCTGTGCAGGTGCAAGGTGGTGACCTTTGCCTCTCTCCTTAGTATATGGCTTTTAATGCTACCCAACCCTCAAACTTCCCACCAAACAAGTGACACGAGCTTTTCATACTGTTATTTTTGCACCCTCGAGGTGGTGTGGTGTATAAAGCATGAATTATCTGGGACTTGGTAGTCTTGTCGTGTATCATGCTTCCAGACCTAACTTTCATATGATAGGACACTGCTTCAATTTGATGCCCCAAATTCAGGTAAATTCATGCAGCTATGATAGGAACACTGGGTTCTAGGCTAGTGGAGTGGTTTTTATTTCATGATGATTAGCTGACGTATTCAGAGAAGCAATGTCCTATCATATGAAACCTCTTGTTACGTGAGGTTATGTTCGTATAAGTTCTTCTGTATTTTACGTTAACTTAAGAAATGTTTGGATAGGCATAAAAGTGACTAAAAACATCATGGGGTTAAAAATGAAATATAAGATGACGCTGGCCATAGACTGGATAAGGACGAAGTGTATAAGCTAAATAATGAATAAATATAAAGTTGATGATTGACATATGGGTAACGATGGGGAAAAGTCAGGATCATCTTAGTTGTCGGGGGAAGGTAAATGTCTTGCTGCATTAACAGCGGGTAAATGCTTATCCAAACACATATTCAGAAGATATTGTGTAGCACATCAACAAGGCTTGTTGCGCCCATTAATGGAATTATGTTCGAGCCATAGGAACATGACTCTTGGAAATAGGGTAAAAATGTGCATGGCATCTTCTTTCTGTAAGGCTTGCCATTTCCCCTCTTCCTGTTGCTCAAATTTTACATATTTGGTAGTTTCTAACTAACACCTTTTGCCTCCTCTTGTTGCTGAAGTTTTACATATTTGGGAATGTCTAAGGTCAGAATCATGAAACAAAAACTCATTTTTCAAAATGTATAACAAGGGATCAATGCCCAAGCTTGTCTTTATTGCAATGCCATTTCTGCCATCCTGATGGTTTTTTCTTTTTTTCGATGAACCATCCTGATGTTATTTAAACAGTACATGGTGGTGGTTGAGAAATTGCAATAGCACAATCTACTTTAATGTCATATGCTAGGATGTTATTGTGTCAGCTTTCCCATCCATCTCCAAAATATTGTCTGCTTCTTAAAGATTATTGTCTTTTGGCATGTGCACTTGCGTATGTATATGTGCTCTGTGCTCTGTGCTCTGTGCTCTGTGCTCTGTGCTCTTTTTCATCGGACTGTCTTTGTTTTGTAAAGTATATGTGCCCATTTAAATGAGCATTAAACTGGCTGTTCTTTCACACAGTTGACATCCCCATATGGGAATACAATCCATGAGAAACACAATTCAACAATAGATCAGTTTGCTTTTACAACAACAGAGGCTGGCAACTATCTGGCATGTTTCTGGTTGGACCCCCATCTTCATCCTATTGGAGGAGCAACTATTAATATCGACTGGAAGATTGGAATTGCTGCAAAAGACTGGGATTCCGTTGCGAAGAAAGAAAAGATTGAGGTAAGCCTGTAACTGAAGCTTCTGATTCTCTCGAACTGTTTGCAAATTCATCTGTTTGATGCATTTGTGTCTGCCTCTGCATATGTTGGTACGGTTTTTTGAGCACAGGGTGTTGAGCTTGAGCTGAGGAAATTGGAAGGCGCAGTTGAAGCCATTCATGAGAACTTATTGTATCTCAGGAGCAGGTAATATGTTTGTTCTCATTGTTGAATCCTTGTTATAGTACACTCCTAAAGTAGTCCACAAGTGCAGCTAGTTCATATATTTCAATGGCATAAGTTAGTGCAAATATATCATCAACATGGCCCATTATATGGATGTCACGGTCATCGAATGATGGCGGTTTCTACTGGATTCCATGGAGATGTGGGTCATGGATGATTATCTTCAGTTTTGCCATACTACACATATAGCGCCCTCCAAGATCCTGTTTGTTTCAGATTAATTTAAGTGCTTGTTGGTTATTTTTCTTATTTTGATTCATCCTTGAATATCATGCTTGAGCAAGCTTATAACGTACTCCTTATTTTAAGAAATTACCATATTTGTTAGTTAAGCCTTAAATACCTATTGAGATGCTTTTTAGCTTATTAAATATTCATCTTTCATAAATAACATTTTGTGTATTACAATGTTTCTATATTATACTATTTTGTTTATCCAACCACCAAGCACATTCTTTATGCGTACAATTGCTATAGAGATTTATATATTTCAAAGTCTTATCCTTATACAAATCTTCCTATGAATTGTCCTTTGAAAGAAATTAGGGGAAAGGGCTACAAAATTTGAGTATTCAAAATATTTTCTATTTATTTTGCTATTTGTGTTGTTTTATTTTATTTTTGATATTATTTAGGTAAATTTATAATAATTTTAGTCTAGAAGTCAAGTCTTTAGAAGTTGCGATTTTTTTATAATTAGAGTGTTAATTGCAGAATTCTTTATTAGATTTATTTGAACGCAAGGAATGAAGGGGCAATTGCATATTTATTTCAATAAATTATTATCTATAATATTCTTTTATATTCATGTTAAGCAATGTGTTATAACCTATTTTGTCATCTTTATACTTTTTCTCTTTAATTATTTTATTTGACTAAAAAGTAAAGTCTGATGTATTGAAATACTCAAAATTTAATATATGAATATTTGCCTTTTTGGTTAAGAACAATGAAAGTATTTCTTTAGAAATTTAAAAATGCAAACATGGAAGGGTATTTTAGTGCTTTTCTTTTTTGGGGACACTTTCAATATTTAAGCGCCAGCGGTATAAAACATAAGTTGTTAATTTAAGTCAATTTCTTAGCAGTATCCAACATTGTTGGCTTATTTGAGTTCAGCAGCCTACCAGCCAATAAGCTCCAAGAGTCAAAAAGGTCCCAAATGATAATGGCCTTATGCCGATGGTCAGTAGGTCGTGGGATTTTAAATTCCTGCTATTTAAGGGAGCCATAGGATTTCCTTCATTTGCTTCCCATTCAAGCAGGTATTCTGTTATTCTTGAATGCAGGGAAGCAGAAATGAGGGAAGTAAGTGAGACAACGAACGGAAGAGTTGCATGGTTCAGCATCATGTCGCTGGGCATCTGCATAGGAGCTTCTGGGTTCCAGCTGTGGTACTTGAAGCGCTACTTCCAAAAGAAGAAGCTCATTTGATTGTCTGTCTGCTAACTGACCCTTGATGTGAATTTTTCGGTCTTTAGAGTAAGTATAACTTAAAAGAGGAAATGCCATTTACTTATTGTGTAGTCTGAGTTGTGTAGGGAAATTTTTTTTGTTTTTTTGACAAGAAATGGACTGTGTTATGGGAAGCTATGCTGCATGGAAATCTCAAGGTATGTGCTGGTTTTCTTGTCCAAAATCCAAATGGTGTCGTCATTTCTGAAATCGTTGGAGCCATTGTCATTTATTTCCGAGGCGGTTAAGGGCTTCAATTTCCCACTGCCCTTTGCTTTTTGATTATTATTATCATTATTTTTGTTGTTATTATTACTATTATTGTATTTATATTATAGTAGTTTTGGGGATCATCGTTTAGTTATTATCCTTGTCGATCGGAAATGGGACTCACTGCCATTATTGGTTGAAGTTAATACCCTTGGGATTTGATTCTCTGAAATTTTATTTTCGATCTTCCCCTACATGACATCCATCGTGCTAGGTCAGTCGGGATGGCCCAAGCGGTCGGTGGTCCAATGACCTTTGCCTGTTTGGGCAATGGCCTCGCTGGGACCTCTCGTTATTTATGTATGGACCCTCTTGTTCCTTGGCTACCTGATTTTCTCTCCAACTCTTTGAGAAATCAGAATCGACGCTGTTCCCAGATTGGAAATAAGGACAGTGCTCTACAAAAGAAAATGATGGTGGGCTTCACTGCCGTACCATACTAATATGTCATACGATTCATTGTATCATCTCTTGGTTGAAATGTTAAAGAGTACTTCGTCGCAGCCGAGATGAGCATGAGATACACTTTTCCCATCTTCCAAAAAATAACAGTATTTTTTTTCATTTACAATATACATGTATGCATTTCCAATACACTTTTAACCATTCTCACAACGTTTTTCATCCCGAACTCTCATTGCATCCAAATTTTGAATAGCCCTTTAAAGCTAACGTGTGCTCAATACAAGGGATGTTGAAAAGCTAGAAATGTAACGGGCGAGCACAATAATCGCATTGAAGGTGGTCCTGTATGCGCCATTTCTTTTTCGTTCTCATTTCCGACCAATCATCTAAGTAAATTATTATTATTATTTTTGCCCTAAAGTACCGAGCTTAGATAGAAAGCGGTGGCTTCCTTTCGGAAGAAGAAAAGAAGCCTTGATGCGCTGGCGGTGCGTGGTCCCATGCTGCGCAGTGGCTTCAACACTGCTCTCGGAAAACGGCCAACCAGCTGGGTCGGGTCCGTCGTTCCAGCGGGCTGACGCGTGCTAACTCACATGACCCGCTTTTCATTGGGCAGAGTTTCGGTGCACATAACCACAGCGGCCCCACGTGCCCAGAGCAGCACTGGCAGAAATCTTCGTGACATGTGTGCCCGGTCCCACTCTCACTAAATTCCTTTCAAGGTTGGACCGTCCATCTGGACTCCAATAATTCCATCGCTGCTGGCCTTGATTAAATTGACACTTATGCCCTTCCCGTATAAAAATATAAAATTAAAATGATCTCCACATATCCTTCTGTACGCGTCGGCGTGATTAAAAAAAGAAAGAAAAAAGATGGAAGCGCTCCTCTCACAGTTCTCCTTCCTCGCCAAACAAGCCCTGCAGGACAAGTCCTTCGATCCCGCCAGGATCGAAGAGCTGATGCTGCTTTTCGAGCAGGAGGCCGAGCAATCGTGGGCCGCTATGGGAGCCAACGAGCAGAAGGCTGTCCAAGAGGCGGAGATGGAGATGCGCGAGGCGGAAGAGTACCTGAATTCGCTGATGGACGCGGCCATGGAAGACTACGAGATGTTCGAGAAGGAGCTCGACAAATCGTCGAAGCTCGAGCTGGAGAGGCTGAAGACCGCCGCGAAGTCGGCGAAGAAGTCGGGCGAATCGCTGGGGAATGCCATGACTTCCGCCTCCAAGAAATACATGGACGCGGCACTCCTCTCCGCCGCAGCCTCCATGAAATCGGCGTGGAATGGCATGTCAAATGCATCTTCAAAGGTCCACCCTTCTTAGATTCTGTTATCTACTATTGTGTGTTTCTTCTCTCTGAACCCTGAAGAGCTAGCTCATGTCTATCTATGTAGATCTGACTTTACTGTGTGAGTGCTGTTACAGCCGATCTCCCCATCACGATATGCGACCCTTTTTTTCTTAGTTCTTGTTTCCGTAATCAAAATTGGGATTTTGATGCCATTGATCCGGCTTCCATCGAGCCGAATGTATTTATTGTGTGAGTGCTGTTACATGCCATTTGATTTCAGATACTCCAAGGCAGACATGAAAACCTAATACCTCAGAACTGAAATTCCAAACCATTCCCAATCATAGAAAACAGACCATGGCTATACTCATTTTTAGCCAAACGTCAGTAAGTTCTTCCGATGTAAACGGCGAATTAATGTGATTGTTTGAGAGCAAAAATATGATTATTATCGCCAAGTAAAAATATATAAATATCGTACTTTAAATTGCATGGTATCTTTCGCCAAACGAAACCATGTATCTTAATTGAAAATGAGCCCTAATGCTTACCTGTCATTGCATTGCGCTTATGCATAATAAATAAATTTAGAAATCGAAGCAGTAATAGATATGCGATACCGAAGCATGGGCGCCCTGGTCCGGCAACTGAGGCAATGAGCAGCAGCACCGCCGGAGATGAAACACCGCCACCGCAGCGCCGTTACGAAATCCCAGAGAAGCAGAGTGTCGTGTTATGGAAAGGGGAAATTGCAAGTGTGACGTGTGATGCAATTATTTCCTTGAGGAAACAGAGGCACAAACCTTCAAAAAGATCAATTTTGTGTGGACCTTCTTTTTTCCGAGTGTATCTGTTCGATTTCCAAATCCACCATCGTGCGTTTTTGTTGCAGCTCAGGTAGATGCTGTTTGAACTAGGACACCTGAAGGAGATTGACAAAATAAAATAAATAAATTTTTAGTCGTACTTTTAAGTTACATTATGATCTTGTTAGCTGCGAAAAAAACCTATTTAAATTTTTTCTCTTACTTTTGTAAACTAGAGTTGTTAATCTAGGTGTATTTAAGATGTTAATATATTTTGTTGGGGATGTTAATATATTTTTTTAGATTTTTAAATATAGGATTATTTTAGTAAATTTTAACCGTTAAAAATAATTAAATATTCCTATATCTAAAAAATATACATATTTTTAAAAAATAGTAAAATTTAATTTATAAATTAAATACATTTAACTTAATAGGTTTATGGGGAAAAAGCAAAAAAAAATTAAAAAATAAATTTATTGGTGTTGGCTAATAGGATCATACCTTCCTCTTTAAATCATTATGTTGACTTTTACGGAAATTTGTTTCTTTTATTTGGATTTATTTTTGTGATTACCATTTATTATCAATTTCTTTTTCCCTTCTTTTCTCACTTAACCAAAGACTAAAATCTTTCATTTATCCACGCTCTGCGGTCCTCGAACGGATGTTCTTGGATATGCGTCACACAATTAAAATGGTGGCAACTTCGTTTTTCTTAAATATATATGGTCCGATGTGTATTAAAAATGAAAGAAAATGATGATATAACATTAAAAGAGCACTTAAATTGAATTTCAGTCTTTAAAAAATACGTAAATGGACAGGTAATATACCCTTTTTGATACCCAGTCATCTGATTAAAATTTTTTTTATTAGAGTCATGAAATCAATGGAGTTAAAATAAATAAAGATTTATTTTTTAAGAAAATAAATAAAGATTTAAACTTAAATAAACAGTGAAAAATAGGAATTATATTAACGGCGAATGATATGGTTAGATGCAAATGACAAGTCATATATCTGAATGTTGCCTTAAACATGACAGAATTGATGACAAAATATACACTTAGCAATAAATTATAATTTGAGATGGTAACGGGGCGTCTGGGAACGTATAATTTGGTGGAATATTGAATTGAAGTAAGACGTAGGAAAAATATTTTGAAAATCGCATGAATAAGATGGAATATTATGAATAAAGTTAGAATAATATGGTAGTTATAAGAAAAAATAATTAAAGTATAGAGGTAAAGTTAAAAAAATAAAATTAACAGATAGTTAGATTATTCTTGTGATAATAAGTAGAAAAGAGAAAACAATGTAAAACCCATTACCAAAAGTCCACTAAAAATGTCAGGAGAAATGCTTGACGTGTGTCAACTGCTCGCCCTGATCTTATGGACCTAGGGACGTGGATTGAAACAGTTCACGAACTGTAGAGTAGTATGCTATCTTACAATGATAGATTATCCCACAGAGATAGTCTGTGATAAGTACCAATCCACATCCCGCACCACCTAGCGGCTATGCCGTTGCCGCCTCAGTCTAGCTCGGGTTAGGATAAGGCCAGAAGGCGCCACCAGCCATCGAAATCCAAGTTGTGAAATCTTAAAAGCATGATGCCAATTTTGACCAAAAACAAACACTAGTGCATCTCAAATTCTCCACATACTGCAAGCCTGTAAATGATCCCAGAAGGATTATGGAAGAAATAAGAAAAATAATATAAAATGATAATATGAATCGATGAAAAATTCCGCCAAAATAGAATCAATATTGTTAATGAATGGAGAGAAAAAAAAAATTTAAAATACAAATATAAAAAATAGTAATTGAAACATAGATAATAATGACTGAAAGCGAAATTACATCTGTTGATAATGACCGGAAGTAAATAACTAAATACTTGGGGTTTTGCAAAATTAATTTTCTAAGTTTGTGAAACAGCGGATTTATGCTTAGGTATGAATAATAAAAAAGCTAACTATTTAAGTTTGTTGTCTTTACAAATCCAACCGAACACTAAATTTTCCATTATACCTCTACGATCTTCATCTTTGGTGATGGGCAGTCGATAGCTATCCACTTGAATCAGCATCGATGAACGTCCACAATGCCAAATTCGCAGGCCAAGGTCCCGCAAGTGTCATCCTCTCCAACTCCAGCAAGTCGACAACGTAGCTTTTTCTTCGTCGAGCTTCCCTTCTAGACAGTCATAGTTGCTGTCGGCTGGTTGCGCATGGGGCTACCTCTAATCATCGATCAGATCCAACCAATGTCGCCCACATTGCAAAATTGCATGCCCCATGCTACCTTCTATGTTCCTCAAGATCGGCGTACCGCCATCGAATCCGAGGAGGAGAAAACCATCAAATTCGCCTCTGCAGTTCGACTTATCGACGAGGTTGTCAAGGTAATCGAAGAGGCCAGCAAAGAGACGAAGCACGTGCTCAGATCAGGTTCGGTGATAGAGCAGCTGCTGAGCCAAAGGTGACTCAATGCGCTGGGATTGTCGCCGCCGTCGTGCCTGTGTGCATGGTCGGTCGTTAGATGGCAAGAGATATAATAGAAATTTCGAAAGTGCAGGGTAAATTTTGCAAATAAATAAATATATATATTTAGAAATTCAATTTTACTATCCTTCAAACATAAGGGGCAGATTACTTATTTTACAAACTTTAAAGGCTAGTTTTGCAAAAGCTCCTGTCCGCTTACGAAAATGAAAAAGGTACGAGGATGGAACACCTTCTCGTCCTTTTGCGCCACCAACCCAACATCTGGAATCAACGCCCAGCACCCCATCTGGAATCCACTTTTATTTTAATTTACCACACATACTCAAATTGTCCACTGATCCCACCAGTTGGGTAGAGCCATTTAATATGAGTTTGCCTCTTCTAACAATATTTTAAGATGCTATTTTCCAATTTTAGCAAAACCGATTCGATTAATGTAACCGATAAAGGGACTGGTTATAGTTCGATTGGTTCAACTGTTTTGAGGATTAAAGGTGCGTTAGTAATTCATGTAAAACATATAGCAGAATAACAAGATAAAAAATTTAAATTAAGAAAACTATCTAACAACTGCATAGTGATAATTGCATATTTTTATATATTTTTACATTGTTTTTACATCTTTTAATCTTGAAAATTTTCATTCAATAAAAGGTTTAATGTGTTTGGAAAGATATAATTTTCTTTTAAAACCTTTTATTAAATGATTTGGGAATTTTTATTGGTTTGCTAATATGATTTAGGTAGATTCGAAAATTGATTTTATGATTTTACAATTTTTTATTTTTTATTTTTTATTTTTTTTGATGAAAAGGATTCATCCCAATCCCAAATCCTTCAGAGGTAGAAAGAGTGGGGGATAGGGGGGTCCGAGCAATACATTACCAAAAAATTATCTGTACAAATGTGTTCCTCAATTACACAGGATGGATTCTCCCACCATATATGACAATCCACAGAAGATACAGAAATAAAATCAGCTAAGGAATGAGCAATCCTATTTCCTTACCTTAATACATGAAGGGGCACACCAAAGTCAAGTCAGCCAAAATAAATTTTATCTCCGCAGTCACATGCCCGGCCGGCGCAGACACAACCGATTTTACAATATTTTATTGGTATATTACTAATGGGCTTTGCATGTGTAGAGCCATATCTCCGTTGCCAGAGCATCGTTATGGTGCCCTATCATCCCAGAGCATCTCTCGTATGGCTTCCAGGCCGAATGAACCCATCAGTCCCATCTTTCCTGCTAAGCTCATATACAACATCTTCAAGTCCACCTCTCTTCTTCTACAAGTCCGACAGCAACATTAGCGCACAACCCCATCAATCCAGAGAGATCCTCCAACGAGCTTTCCAAAACCGAGAGCAACCCCAGATCTAATCGCCTACAATTAGCACTACTACACCGTGTCCAACAACTTCCGTGGCTACTATCCTGGCAACCATTTCAATCACTACCATCCATTAGCGGTCCCAAATCAACCATCTGCCGTCGACAAGCAATAAGCAGGAACCAAGCGACCCAAAGCCACGAAAAAAAGAGGAGATACCGTAATGCAAAAACGAAATGGGGAAATGAGAAAGAAATGGCGAGAGCAGCAGCAAGTTGGGAAAATGGAAGAGTCTTTTTATGATTTTAGGGTATTATAAACTATAATCACACCTTCCGCAAGTTAGAATTTAGAAATAGCAAGAAAACAACATGGGCAGCAGTGATTCCATCGATTCTAGTCAGCCCTCCCTTCTGAATCACTTCCCTCTCCATGAAAACGTGTTCCCCTCAAAGCGATTCTAGTTCGTGAATAGGTCATTGATGAGCTGCCTTCCGCTCAAGTCAGACCTATTGTTTTTAAAATTCATCAGTGAACCAAATTGATCGGTCGATCCCAAATATAGTTAGGTCGGTGGTTGAACTGGTTTGCACCGGCTAAATAATTTAGACAGAAATCTGACAGGATCAGACCAGCTAAGTGACCGGTTCTTGGTCGAACCAGATGAACTGGCCAGTCCAATCCGATTTTAACAACATTCCTATTTACTAAATACGATTTTATGCTTCGTATCATCCATCCGAATAGAATTTTGAAAACACTAGCAAAACCGTGGTTTACGCCTCAGATGTTCATTTTGACCAAACAAAGTCTCAAGGTTTCCTTGCACAGCTTGCATAACGCAGTAAGAAATATAATTTTAAGGATTACTTTCAAAATATAGCCACTAAGTTTAAAATATTTTATAGAATCTTACTATGTATGCTTTTTAATATCAAATATATTTAAAATCTGACTATCCGTTAGTTAAATTGGAAATGGAGTTAGTTTGGCAGGATAAATATTTCTAAATGACCAAATTATGCTTGAATTGAACATCCCCTTTTGTTTATGAAGCATTCGTTATCATCTGAAGTGGAAGCTTGGTGGTTGCAGCAGCTCAACCATTGCATCATCTGTTTTCTTTTCCGGTTGCGGCAAAAGGAGGCCGAGACCGAGGACAGCAATCCATCTTCCAATGCCAACAACCAATCACTCAAGCCCCATCAAATTAATTATAACAAGCGGTAGCTTTCTCCATCTCAACAAACTAGCAGCACAATGCTATTTGTAACCCCACTTGATTTCGGCACCGACAAACGCAAGCAGAACTGCTTTATTGCTAGCAATAGGACTATGTGCGCATTTGCCTGCATAATCTTCTACATCTCCATTAAACAAGAAACGACTAATGCAGGGAATGATGTCTTTGTGACAGGCTCTATTCGAATGCTCCATGAAATCAAACTCTGATTGCCAAAGCCACCAACTACCGCTGCCTGTCCTCCTACATTCCAATCTAATTGATATCTTATTCTAAAATTGTGTCCTACATAGATCCAACCAACCTATCTCGCAGCTCACAAGCACCTCCTCTTCCTCTCTTCAAAATGAAAAAGAAATAAACAAGCATCACTTTCTCAAACATTCTCATCTCCTATCTTCTGTTGTTCCTTTCGACATCTTCATGCATTTGACCCACTTCTCTCATAGGCTTCTTAGCCACCCTCAACCAATCCACTTTGCCTTTCTAACTCCTCCTCGCTGACCCTACCTCCCTCTTTGCATTTGGTTTTCTTCACCTTGATTCTTCTTGTCTCACTCGTGTTATCCTCCACCTCCCGTCCTTTTAAACAACCTGGTTTGCTACTATCCTCCCCCTAACTCCCCTTGTTGAGTTGTCACCACCCATCTCTCCTTCAACAGCTCGCTCTCTTATTCGTACTTCAGGCCACTTTGGGCTACCCTAAACACCAGGGTAGACAATCGCCTCCGCCTTTTCAACACATCCAATCTCCTATATTATGGACGACGGCGATGTCAAGCGGCAAAGTTTCAACTTCCCTTACGACATTCTCATCAAGAATCAGAACTTCACTTCCCAAATGACACTCCACTCCTCCAACGGGCTCTACTCGAATGCTCCATAGATCCAACCACTTGTAGCAAACAGCAAATTCAACAAATCACTTCTCGCCGCCATCACCACTAACATGGAGAAGGCGGCCATCAACTACTTGGTTGGTATCGGAGTAGGGGCGAACAATAGAAGAAAACAGAGACAATAGTTCTTCTCTTCCAGTGAGTGGATTTTGGGTATTTTCTAATGCTTTAGGGCTTCAAAATCAAGCCGGAAGTCATAGGGATAATCTCATCATTTTCCTCAAAGTTGACGACCCTTGTACCAACCTCTAGGATTTTGGATGTATTTACACATTGGGTATATATATGAAAGATTTTAAACTTAATGGGTATATTTGTAATTAAGGACAAAGTTGTAAGTATATTTGAAATTAATCCATATTTTAGGGTAATTTTCACATGTACTCATGAATTTTATCTCTAATTCTACTTGTGCTTACAAATTTTCAAAAACTCCTAATATACCTACATATTTTGCATAAAATTTCACTTATACCCATGACATTAGGGATCCGTTGAAGAAATCGTTAGCCCTCCATGAAGTGATGAATATAATCATCCCTAATTATAATTTTGAGCTAAAAATTCATATTCTAATAAATTATTAATATTTTTACAACTATAAAATCATGTATTATTTGAATATGAATATTTAACGTTGAGCAAGCTAACATCAAATTATATTAGGGCTTACGCAAATATGTTGTTTCATAGGAGGTTAACAATCCATTTAACGAATCTCTAACTGCGGGTATAAGTGAAATTTTAAACAAAATTCATGGATATATTTGAAAAGTTTAAAAATTTATGGGTATAACTACACCTGGGGATAAATTTGTAGGCATACGTAAAATTCACATTAATTTTAATCGGTTACAACTAAATAATTTTAACCACAAAAATATCTTTTTCAACTTATCTAGGTAAAAGATATATAATATTTCAAATCATGAATGTGTTTGAAAAGCGATAAGGCTTGTTGAAGAATATTCTCTTGGTATAAAAAATTTTAAAATAAAAGAAAACGATGTGATATGGTAGGAGTAATGATGATAAGCAAAGAGAATAAAATGAAAATACGTAGGTTACTTTTATAAATATTTGTGTAGAAATCATTGAAAACTAAAGTAGTTGTATAGAAAATGTGAAGAAATAATTAAAAAATAATTTTTATTTGAAAAGTTTTCACCATATATAAACCATATCATATATGCCACTTATAATCTAAACAATATTTACTATTGAAATTCTTTGTCATGTTTTATTGATTAACACCTTATTATTTTTACGATGTCAAAATTATATTTTAAATTATGTACATAATTTAGTTTTTAAAAATAAAAAGATATTTTTAAAGATAGTTAGCCTCATGAGTTACTGCAGTGGAGTTACCAGTTATCGTGAAAATAAGATCGGGTTAACCTATGACCCGCCCCACCCCACCCTAATTTTACAGATGATGAGGGTAGAGATTTTAACCGGATAGGATGAGGCGAGTTAGAATTTTAAACCTATATTTCAATTCTATGGATGAGGCATGTCCATCATGTCTCACATCACAAAATGTAAATATTATTTTGTTAGATAAATATATTTAACTTTATGACTTATTAATGTGAATATGATTTACATTGATATATGTTTAGCTTTATAACTTGTTTATATGGGTAAATTTTTATTTTTTTAAATGCATATATGTTGTTCAAGTTATGTCATTTAGATGATTTATTAATGAAATAAAATATATTATCTATGTTATTCATATGTTACAAGAATGAATACTATTATTTTTTAGTTTAGCAGTTTTAATTGTAATTCAAAATTTATGTTAGTATTTTTTAAAAGGTTGATACACATTTATCAAGGTTATGTTGTAAATGAAATTATTAAAAAAAAATTTACTAAGACTTTGTTCTGACAATTGTATTTTACTCACTAAATAGTAAAATATTAAAACATTTAACCTTTAAATTTATTATAAATATAAGTTTATATTAATTTGTATATAATTTTTAAAATTTAACCCCAATACTAATATTGTCCCCGATCATCATAAAAAGCCAGCCAGACTTAGGCACACCCTAACTGGCTGCCCAATTTTTAAGGGTACAACTTGGTACCGGATTAGTCCGAACCCACTCAACCCGACGCGGTTTCAAAACTAAATTTGAATTTCTTTTTAAAAAAATTTCAACATAAACTTAGTTTCAACCCAACTTGATAAAACCCGAAACTAATACCGAGTTTGCATCAACCCAGTACTAAAACTCAACCCGGTCCGAACCCAATATCCTCCATAATTTATTAAAACAATTATACTTATTTATGTATTACGTATTTTAATTATAATTGTGATCAAAGTTATTCCATATAATCATAACGTAATTAAACTGTAAAACATACATTCTAAAACATAAATATTAATACATTTGTTTATAAAAGTTGAATATATTACATCTACATTAATTTTATTTGTAAATAATTATAAATATATCAATCCTTTAATATCATTGCAAATATACTAATTAACTACGAGATATATAAATTTCACTTTTATTAAATTTAGATAATAATTTCATGTAATTCTCATTTTTTTTTCTTATCTTGATTGTTATGTGTAAATTTATTATATTTATTGCATTTAGAATTATTCTTTAATTATAAGACCAACTTTCATCAAACCAAAGATATTATAGGTCATATAAATGTATTCACACCTAAATTATTTAAATGTGGAAGCAATAATGTTTAAAAAATTTATTATCTCTGTCGGTAATTTCAACTTTTATGGATTTGAGATTAATCCAAATTTCAATAAAAAAAAAAGACCGAAATCAATGCAAACCCAAACCAAATTTAATCCGCATTCGGATTTTAATAGTAGGATTTGAATTTGGATTCACCCGACCCAACAGTCTTACGGTTCCCTACACGCCGGCTACACGGCAACGCTCGGCACAGTTGTGCAAAGCACCGCGACAGGCGTTGGCATCTCTTTTACAGTAGTTATTGGCCGTGGTAGGCAGCTACAGGGCCCGTCTCTTGTATTGTGCTTTCCACGGTACTGGGGGTTTTGCGTCGCACCGCATCGCGTCTCTCTCATTGGCTGAGAGGAGGAGGAGGAGGAGGAGGAGGTGGAAGATGGTGTTGTGGGTGTTTGGCTATGGCTCTCTTATCTGGAAAGCAGGCTTCTGCTACGACGACCGTCTCGTCGGATTCGTCAAGGGATTCCGCCGCGTCTTTTACCAAGGTCTTTCCTCTCCTTTCTTCTCGCTTCACTTCTCTCGTCTACCATTCCTAGGCTCCTGCCCTGCGTATCATCCACCATACCTTCCCTCCCAGACCATGTTTTCTTTTGACACCATCGCGCGCTCTGACGTCATGCTCGCCTGCCAAAAGAAATTCTTCTTCAGTTTCTCTGTCTTCTAAGGAAGAAAGGACTTTCACTTTCAGAGGTGAATGCTGTGTTTCGTTGCGTTTGTTACAGGCAGCACTGATCACAGAGGAACTCCCGAATATCCAGGCAGAACAGTCACCCTCCACGCTTCTCCCGATGATGATTGTGTGGGTTCCCTCCGTCTTTCCTCCCAAGTCCTATCAATTTCTCTCCTTTTGGATGTCTTCAATGCATTGATTTTCTTTTCTCAAATGGATGCTCTTTCTGTATATATCAAGTTTTCACAAGAGTACATGAGTCTACATAGGCTGTTTGGGTAGGGTGGTTGAAGGTTCGAAGTTAGGTAGAGGCAATGGTCTTAGTAGTTATTACTCCTGCTTTAGAATACACCTCCAGGTACCTGGTCATCCAAGGTAGGTGGCAATTAAAAAAAAAAAAAAAAAAAAGCTTTCATAAGAGTAGTTTATTGGTTTTTCAGCTAATTGGGAGCAGCTGCCTGAAATCTTTGTTTTCCTGTTCCACCCTGTGATTAGTAGATGCTTGGTAGGCCCTGGAAGTATGCCCAACAATTTTTAACAGAGAAATGGGAAAGGTTCGACATGCAGTTGTTCCTTGAGGATGGTGATCGGAATTTTCCTACATGAGAATGGAATAACAGTGTGTCCGATACAATCTTAGTAACAGGAGTGGAGAAAATGATGTAATCAGTAGTTGGCATACAGATGGAACGGGCCTATTTTTCCCTTGTTAAATAACGGACATATTAAAACTTTCTTCCTGATTTCTCCTCCTCCTTGTTCTATTCTTATTCAAGAGATTGTGAGCTTTGGGTTCTGTGCTTTTATTTTCATGATGTGACTTGCTTGAATGTTAACTGTTTGTCTTGCAAGGTTATAGTGGGGAGCTGCTTATAGAGTTTCCGGAGAGGAGAATGAGCAGATTGCATTATCAGTGAGGCTACTAACTGTTTATCACAACTTTTCAGCTTTTATTTGGAAGTTTTTTGGTGGTTTGCATGCATAAGAGATCCACTAGTAAAATAATATTTTATGCCTCAATTCTCTTAACTGTTCCAACAATTTATTGATTCTTGCATTTTTGAGCACAACGAAAAAGAATTTGGACAGTGTGGCTTAAAAGGGGCTGCACTTGTATGTACCCGGGTGCATACACCCATTTTTTTTTATTTTTTTATACAACTGTTAATCTAAGTGTATTTAATATGTATATCAATTTTTACCATTTTTTGAAATTTTTAGATTTTTTTTTCGAATTTTTAAAAATCAGTGGCATTTTAGCCTCAATGCACCCGGGTATATTAAACTGGGCTCCGCTTAAAAGATGCATAGTGTTTTGTACTTAGAATCATTGTAGACTGACCTTGGACATTAGATCACATGTTTTCATTTTGGTCAGATTATGCATTCTTCATCATCACATGCAGTTGCCTAATTTACTTGTTTCTACTAAATGCATGTTATATTTTGTGTGGGTTTACATTGCAGTATTTGGAAGTAAGAGAGAAACAGTATGATGACAAGGCCTATGTTGATTTTTTTACTGTAAGTTCCTGATAATTTTGATCAAATGGACAAGCTGTAGGGTTGTTGTGCCAAAACTTATTTGAGTGCACATGGAAAATGTTTACAGGACCCAAATTCTACAACTCCAGCCGTCACTGGTGTATTGGTGTAAGTGGCAGAATGAGTGAGTTTTTAGTTATTAATCATCATTTCATTAAGATTGTTGTGATTGCAAATGTAGATATATAGCTTCACAAGACAAGAACCTCAATAAGAATTATTTGGGCCCTGCACCCATTGAAGACATGGCAAGGCACGTTTTGCTTTTCATAATTTTAATTTATACTCTATTAGCCAATAGCCACTGAAACATTTTTCTATTGAAATTCTTACTGATTATGTCTTGGTGTACAGACAAATTGTCAAAGCAGAAGGCCCATCAGGTCCCAACAGGGACTATCTTTTCCAGCTTGAAAAAGCTCTTCTTCAACTAGGTAAATCTTGTGTTTTAAGGTTTCTGAATTACTTGGTATCTGTTAGGAGGCCTTCTGGCTTCTTCCTAGCAATGCGGTTGTCCTGGCTTATTCATCTGAAAATTACCCAAATAATGGTTTACATAAACAATTTGGATCAGGCGTCTTTGTTGCCTTTGCTTATGACAGTATTTGTAACAATAGCATCAATGCGGTTGTCCTGGCTTATTCATCTGAAAATTTACCCAAATAATGGTTTACTTAAACAATTTGGATTAGGCGTCTTTGTTGCCTTTGCTTATGACAGTCTTTGTAACAATAGCATCAATGAAGATACCTGTTCTGCACGGCGTGTATGGGAGTGGAATCCACAGATGAATGTGCTGCCATTTGCTTTCTAACAGATTGTCTTTGTTTCGTTAGGATGTGAAGACAAGCATGTTATAGAGCTAGCAAATGCTGTCAGAAAAATCCTTCTAGATACCAACATCAGCTCGTGAAGGAGGTGGAGAATACTGGCAACTTAAAGTTTTTTTTTTTTTTATTTTAAAAAATATATATATATATTTATCATTGTGGTGTAACAGTGTCATTCTTGCTATAGAAACAGTTGCTGCTGTATTAGATTCAGGAAGTTAAAACCAAATGCTTCATTCTGCTTGCTCGGATGACAGTGCTAGAAGAAAATAGTCATTCGATTTGGCAGTTTGATGTATTCGGATTCTGCGGAAACCATGCTTATGAGAGCTCTGCTACAACACCAATAAGCGTCAGGTACTCCATGTCTTATCCCTGTTTGATAGGTGTCATGGAGCGTGTGATACCAACAGCAGATGTAGTACTCAAAAGAGATGAATGTGGTTAGATAAAAGGAAATGCAATTCTGAAAAAGATAAAATAGATTTTAGAGTGTAAGATAGAGAGAGTTTGATGGTCAATGTGAATATTGAATTTTGTCTCCGACCTGCATCGCATGCTGATGGTGAATGGTGTTGCTGACTGGAAGCAGGACTTCCCATTGGCAAGTAGCAATGTAGCATCATGTCCATGCCCAAAATTTTTCGCTTTCAAGCCTGCAAATTCCTGGCATGACATTTTGTTTCCTCCCAGTGCCCCCTATAAGATGAGAAAATATACTTCTTTCTTTCAATGAAGGGAGTTGCTGATCTTAATTTATGCGCCTGAAGGATAAAACAATCAGGTTTCCAGCTAATGTGCATGAGGGAATATTTTCTTCCAAATCCGTATGCCAATTCCGTCCTCTGTTTCTGGCGAGTCTAGGGATTGTTGTTTAAGACTATTGATGGCATAGATCTGCTTAATTAGGGATCTTTTAAAGAGTTTATGTTACTGTATAGCGGTAGATTGGCTGGATAAAGGAGCTCTAAGAATCTTTAAATTATTAGTTCGAAACCATTTTGCTAAAGCAATGAAAAATGGAGGCTCATTTGGCTCGATTTCAGTTGAAGGCATAAATAAATGTACTTAAATATTCATAGTAGTGACGGAGGCGACAATTCAACTTCAATGCCAATGGCTTGTTCGTAATCACGTCCCCAAAATAAGCCAAATCCGTCCTCGGCTAACCCATCCACGATTGGCCACCCAAAATCGATGGCATGGCAGAGAAGATGCTGTACACGTGCGTTAGGACAAATTCGCCTATCCCGTCGCACCCTGCTGTGGGAAAGCTAGCGTCAGCACAGCAGCTGTCAAATATAGTTATGAGGTGGTCTGCACACGGGGAATGCGGACAAGGCCAATAGCATGCCTCCTCTTCGACGCGGACGCCGTTTATCCACTTACATGCGACATGATTGATTGAAAACTTCCGGACTTCATAGGAAGTTAATATAAGGGCGAGTTTAGCACTCAACAAGTATTGGAGGGGATAGAATGGTATGATAAACATGTTTTTCAACAACTGATTTTTATAATTAAATTATCTTATTTTTCCAATTTTACTTTTATATTCTAACTAATTTTCCTTTCAACTTTACACATATTATTTCATGTCAATTATACAGTTCATAAAACATTCTCTTTCTCACTCTTACCCCATCCTACATTTCTAAACTTGCCTTATTAGTGAAAATTGCCTCGTGGTAACTTCACAAGCCCAATTACGGGCTAGGTAAAGTTCGAGTCTTGCATCCTACATGAGTAATAGGTGGCGTTTTACAAATTAATTCCTTGAAACTAGGGGTTTATAATTTCCCCCATAGTTTTTATAATTTCCCTAGGGGTGGGAACTTTAGGAAAAAAATTTCTTTATGATGTGAGGATGTGAATGTGCTCCATTACAATATGTAGATGTCATGATGTATATGTAATATAAAAAATATCAGTGAAAATTATACGAAGGCAAAATGACATCAGTAACCTTGTAGCAATTGATGACTCTTTAAAGATTAAGCATCAAATATTTATTAAAAATAAATAAATAAACACATAAATAAATATATTTTTAATTATTTATTTATATATTTATATTTGCATCGACTTATTTATTTTGTATTGATTTATTTATTTAAATTATTATAACATTATTTTTAAATTTATAACTATAATTAATATGATTAAAGAGGTATCATTACATTACGAGACACTGGAATAATTTAACTTTTTATTAACTTCTTATGGACGCAGCTAAAAGTCTATTTCTAATAGAAAAGTTACATAAATATGTCTAACTCCGCCTAGTAAAAAAGTTATATGCCCAGGCTTGATATTCTAGTTACATATAAACCACATCTTCCTCACATCATCTTCTCCTCTTGAATTTAGATCATCTCACCTATATGGCATGAAATGGAGGTGCCTACTCTCCTTCACATGATTTATCAATAAAATAAAATATACTATCAATGTTGTTTACACATTTCAAGAATTAACATATTATTTTTCAATTTAATATTTTTAATTATAATTTAAAAAAATTTATCGATGTTATTTTTACTGAAGGTTGATACACATATTTATCAAAGTCAAGTTACAAAATAAAATTATTTAAAAATTTTCACTAATACTTTGTGTGGTAATTTTTTTACTCCATTAAATAGAAAAATATTAAAGCATTTAATTTTTAAATTTATTATATATATGACTTTATATTGATATATATATACATTCTTAAAATTATTTGACTCTGTTTTTTTTGTCTAACTTGTTATCTTAATATCGATCTAAAACCAACTGAAGATTGTTCTGAAACGTATTTAAATACATGAGGGTTAGAGTAACTTGGTAAAAAAAGCAGAATCAAATGAAATTTTTTAAAGTAAAGTCAAAAAAAAAAAATTTTATAGCAATGCCACTGTAGATTCCAACCCAACCTGACCAAAATGCCTAGCAGTTCGAATACTCCCTCACCCGCCCAAGTAATAACTAATTATGTGGCCTTTTCGCGGGACGCCGTTATAGCGGCGTGAGCCTGACGTTGACATAGCTGCTGGAGAAGGAAGAAACGAAAAAGCCCATTAGATACGCAACTTGCCCCTTCTCTCATTCATCTTCCTTTTTCGGTCGGTAAGTTTCTAGGGTTCTTGCACCCAATTTCCACAGGGGGAGTCGAGAGAGATGGTGGGACATGGCCACGGCATCGCCCACCCGCTGGAGCTCGTGGAGACGGTATTGGAGGTAGCTGACGTTGCCTGGAACGCCATTGACCACCGTCGCCATGCCAACGACGAGCGGCGCTGTGAAGCCTTTATGAACGATGAGAACGCTTCCCTCCAAATAGAGAATCAAAGCCTCCGAACCCAATTGCAGAAGAATCTCGTCCTCCTCCAGAGTCTCGCCGAATCACCAGCTCTATCTAAGGAATGCCCTCCCGATGTACGTAGTTCATCTATGCACTCTTTCGTTTCTCCTCATTTCATTTATGGAACCCTGCTTGATGATTTCCGGCGAATTTGACTTTGGAAGTTATTTCAATCCTCTAAAATTCACATAAAATAATTGTTGTCGGAGAGAATGGGGATCGGGAATTGCGAGATTTGATTTTTTTCTTCTCCTTTATGCAAACGTGTAGCTTTCTTAGGCATTCTCTTTCCACGTGGGGAATTCATTGTATTAGATTGCAGAGTTGCTGCTTGTTTTCTTCCTATATTTGGAATTGTTTCTCTGGTCATTGTGCTTCTTAGGCTTGTATCTGGTTTTTGTCAAAAACCTGAACAAGACACTGAATTCTGGAATATCGAGGCACTGAGCATATCCAGCTCCGCCCTTGGTTTTGTGAGACCATCAATTGCAGCCTTTTCCACCTTGTAGTGGCTTTCGCCCCATCCACACCCGTCAAGAGTTGGCTCTGATAAAACATCTGTCAGTAAGAACTTTGCATTTTGAATTTTAGGTGGCAATTACAAACCCAATCTCAACTCGCTTGGACTAGATGAAAACCCAATGTGACATAGATAAAGCCCCTAAATTCTGCTTCCATCTATAACACAGGGTGTTACCTTCACCAGTAAGAACGGCGTGAGATAGTGGCTCTGACAAAACTTTGCACATGGGATGTGTCTCCGAGGGTTTGTTGTTCTGCTACTGCCATCTCCCTTTGGCAATTCTGTGTACTTCTGACATTAGTCAATTTCTCAGCTTTAGTATGCTTTATTTATAAATTCTTCTTTCATTAAAAAAAATTTTAATTGTGAACCTCGTCAGCATTTTACCTCCATGTTACTTTTTTGCCTTTTACATTAAGCAAGCTAGTGGCTCGGCTTTATGAGACTTGATGGATTGAAAATAGTGACAACAGCATTTTGCCTCTCTGTTACCTTTTTGCCTATTACATTAAGCAAGCTAGTGGCTCAGCTTTGTGAGATTTGATGGATTGAAAATTGTGCTTGCTGATTTATTTGTTTATTTCTTAATGATGGTTTTGCATCGAGATTGATCAGTCAACTTTTTTCCTCTTGCAGTTGTATTCACAACTTGTAGCAACTGTGGATTCTTCGAACTTCTTGACCAAGCTCAACTCCCTCCAAGAGGCGTCATCAGTCACGCCAGACAATAATTTTGTTTTCAAAGAAGTGAAAGGTTTTCTTCATTTTTTAAAGATTTTCCAAGTTATTATATTCTGGTTTTGCGGTATCTTAATTTAGCAATTTGAGTATTTCTTGTTTGTGGATTTTGTTGGCGGAACAGGACCAGATTTGCAGTTGGTAGAAACTCTGGTCAATGTTGATCCTGAAGAACCCAGTTGGTGGGTATGGGTAACAGATGAAATGGTTACTCTGAGTAAGGAAGAGAGAAGTGCCATTGATAATGAGAATTATGTGATTATTACTGAAGAACATGTAATTGAGGGGGTGGCTGACTTCATAGCTATGTGCATTCTTGCCAACCCTAAATCTAAGGTATGAGAATAGTCTTCTTATTCTTCCTTCTTCTGCTTTCTCCTTTGTGCATTAACAACAACAAGTTATTGTTAATTTGCAGAATATAACACCAAAGGAATTGCATAAGTGTAAGTTCATTTTCCAACCTATATCATTTCCCGTTTTGTGCTTAGAAATTTGGAATTTCTACAAATAATCATCGTATTCATTGTTATTCTTCAATTTCGTTCATTTTTTCTCTAAGTTTTATTTGGTGGCTGACCTAAATATCTATAATTTCCATATATATTTTATTCTGATGAACAAAACATCTTTTTTATCCAGTGAAGAGAAACTTTGGCCACTTGTCATTTTGGCTGTTGTTTATGGTTTTTATTTATTCATTGGAAGTTACAGTTAATTTTTTCCCCTTCTATTTGTGGAACTTGCAGCTGTAACAAAAGCAATAGATGGCTTGAACAATTGGAAAAAAATGAGAAAAGTATGGCATGCTGCCAAGATCATTTATGCCTTTTCGACATGGGGACTTCTTTTGGCAGGGTAAGTTTCTCAGTTGGTGAGTATATTTATATCTAAGATGTATTGATGAGGTGGAGCTTCTTTAGTGAAACGATAGTTTTGAGTCCCCTTTAATCAGTGAACATGCTGATTTACTAGATTCCTGTACAAGCCATTCATGAGGTGGAATTCATTTGTAGATGGCGCTAGGGCTGTAACTTGAGTCATAAGTCTTGGTTAGGGGTTAGCACTACCTTTACTTTATTTTCAAAAAATTTTATCCTTCTCTATTTTAGGCCAAGTTTGTGTACCTTATCTTATTTTTTTTCAAGGCTGAGTCAATTCTGTTTGTGATTCCAAATCAGTTCTTTAAAATAGCCTCATGTTATATTTGAAATTTATAATTTCAATATAAATCTTACATAGAAATTTATAATCAACATGTAAAGAATATAATTTTAAAATACATTTATTAAGTATACTAATTAACAGATAAATTAAAAGACTTTTTACATTTTTATAAGATATATTTTATATCTTTAAACTATAATATATTTCACAAAAGATATATCAAACCTATTTTAGTAATTCAGGTCAATTTTGGATATTTGGACCTTGAACTTTCCCTACTCTAGTTGCACTATTATTATTATCATTATTTTGAGACTTTATCCTACCCTATGGGTAGGAAACTAGAAACCTGTCCTACCCATTTTATGGTACTTGATGGTTCTACGCACAGATACTCTACTCAAGTTGCATCCCTAGATAGCACCGCTAAGCAAAAGCCATCTACTCCATGTTACATGATATGTCATGGAACTGATTTTGTGGATGGCAGCGCTAAGTAAAGCCTATCAACTCCATGTTACATGATATGTCATGGAGCTCGTTTTGTAGATGACACCACTGAGCAGCGCCCATCTCTTTTGGCAGGGTAAGTTTCTCAGTTAGTATATTTATATCTAAGATGCATTGATGAGGTGAAGCTTCATTAGAGAATAGATAGGTTTTTTTTTTTTTTTTTAAATTTTTTAGGGTGAGTGAGTAGAAAGTTTCAATTCCTATACAAGCCATCCATGAGGGGGAGTGCATTTGTAGATGGCATTGGGGCTGTAACTTGAGTCAGGTAGGTCTTGGTTTGGGGTTGACACTAGCCTTTTTTTATTTTCAAAAAATTCTATTCTACCCTAATTTAGGCCAAGTTTGTCTACCTTATCTTATTTTTCTAAAGGCCAAGTGTTTGTGATTCCAAATCAGTTCTTTAAAATAGCCACTTGTTATATTTGAAAATTATAATTTCAAGGGTTAATTTCAAATAGACCCACTACATTTGCCCTTAATTACAAATATACTCACTAAGTTTGAAAACTTTCACATATACCTACTAAATATAGGTGAAATTTCATCCATACCCGTTCCGTCAGGCATAATTAAAAATTGTCGTCATCCATCATATGAAATGTCTAAAATGCCCCTTATTATTTAATGATAATAGTCATTTAACTATGATAAAAGTTGAACAATATAATGGAAAGACATCTAATGTGAGAGACAAGCTAGACAAAATGAGTTTTAACGGTCTGGATATATCACAAATCACAATAAATGTTAGACTAATTAAGGGTACTTTGGGATTTTAAAATTATTAAACGTTTATAACTGTCATAATGGGTATATTTGAAATTTCAAACATACTTAGTGGATATATATGAAAGTTTTCAAACTTAGTAGATATATTTGAAATTAAACCCTAATTTCAGTATAAATCTTACGTAGAAATTTATAATCAACATGATAATAATATAATTTTATCATGCATTTATTAAGTATACTAAATGAAGAGATAAATTAAAATATTTTTACATTTTTATAATATATATTTTATATCTTTAAACTATTATATAGTTCACAAAAGATATATTAAACCTATTTTAGTAATTTAGGTCAATTTTGGATATTTGGACCTTGAACTTACCCTACTCTAGTTGCACTAAGTATTTTTAATTTGAGACTTTATCCTACCCTACCTATTTTACAGTACTTGATGGTTCAACCCACAGATGCCCTGCTCAAATTGCACTCTTAGATGACACTACTAAGCAAAGGCCATCTACTCCATGTGGATGTTACATGATCTGTCATGGCACTCATTTTGTGTATGGCAGCACTAAGTAAAGGCCATCCACTCTGTGTTACGTGATACGCCATGGAGCTCATTTTGTAGATGACACCACTAATTAACGGCCATCTACTTCATGTTATATGGTATCTTGAATTTGACATATTGATACCTTTGGAAATTTTGTTTGTGCTGCACATTTTCCCTTGTTTGTGCAGCCTTGCACTCCATGGATCTGACTCTTGCAATAAGAAATGCAATAATGGTACCATCTGATACCAGCTTGGGGGTTTGCATCCTTATGCACGTTGGCATGAATCAGCTGACTTACAAGCATTCTTGGAAAACTGCCAAAGCCATCTTTAGGTTCAAAGATTATCCATCTGTTACGAAGTTCAAGAGAAGAAAAAACAATTGAATTAATTAAACATGGTTAACAAGAAAATGACTTTGAATTTGCTACATAAACTGACATACTTTCTGATGTACTTTAAAAGAAGAATGACTTTCAAATAAGAACATTGTAAGCACGGATTCTAAGAAAGAAGCATTCGAAATCAATATATTTTGGGTGAAATTTTGTCCATTAAATGCAGGTTATACAGGCACCGAGCGGTAGTGAAGGTGGCAGCAAAGGGCATTGGAGCTACAGGCAAAGCTGTTATGAAGGTTCTTTGAATGACTCAACCAAGGTAACCAAAACTATTGAGTCTATTTGTATGCAGAGAATAAGTTTTTGCAAATTCCAGATGATATTCTCTGCAGTAAAATATGTTTGCGTGTAATTGGCATCCAGGTCATATAGGCGCCAGGCCCTCGAAAGGTGCTTTGGAGGGCATGTTAGCATCAGGCGGCTCAGACACGAAGGGGGGATGAAGTATGTGAATATGGTTGTATGTTCGTGCATTTGTTTTTATGATGTACAGAGACCACTTTGCATGGAAATCAATTGTGAATTATGGCTTTCAATACACTTGATTATTTATAAAAATGCATCATCTAACGAACGCAGAGAGAGAGAGAGTGTGTGTGTCTTATTCTAGGAGAAGTGATAGAAGCCAAAGATCTGTTTTAAAACACCAGTATGAAAGTCTGATTAATAAATCATTTTGCTTTTCCAAGCATGTTGGCTTTTTATTAATACCTGGTATCTGGAGGATCAGCTTGCCCCACGCGCCCTGATGACCTGTCTAGATCCAATGTCTGGAGATGATGAGTACTTACTGTACTTGTCCGGTTAATTGAAAGTATTTATAAGGAAGATGCCCCTTTATTTGGAAGTTCATAAACGGACAATTGTTATCAGGTTTGCAATCTCCAGTGAGGCATAATTTTTAATCATCATTTTCTGCTAGATATCCAATGCAGTGTATCACAAATCTGATTGCCGACCTAGCGATCTAGTGATACCAACTTCACCAAAATGGAATTTAGAAATTTCCGCTTCACCCAAAATAAGTGAGTCAAAATCCTAAAGATTGAATTAGTGAGTACGACCAATGACAGGTATCCATTGCTTGTTTCGTGACAATGGGAATTTGGAGAACGGGAGGTACGCAGGTTGCTATGTCTTGCAGATAGCCTCGATTCCCGGGTTATTTATTTCCTAGGAACGCATTATAAATGAGAATATCGACAATCTTCCCAATCAAATCAGAATCTAAACAGTCAGACACCTTGCAGCAGGCGCCATAACCTGAAAACATTCCTTCTCCAATAAAATGCCCATCAGCCAACAGCAATACCTATGACTTATACGTTTCATGAGAAGATTGAAAAAGACCAGAGCCATGTAGATATAAAATATCTTGGCTGTTCGCTGGCATAAATTAAGGTTCTGACCTTGCGCCACTCACTCAAGGAGTTATGCTTCCGTTATTGCTGTTGGCAGTGGGATGCATAGCTTCCTCTGCAGATTCTTCATAATACACAAACATGATCTGTTTGACTCGAGAAAAGAAGATTCCAAAAACATGTTAATAAGGCTATGCGAAGAAAAGAAGAATATGTTGGGCTAATTAAGAAATTGGACGAGCATCCAAATAGATTCAAGTGGATCTCCATTTCTATTCAAAAAGTAACCGTTCCTTATCTGTAATCATGTTTTCAAGAATCTTTAAAGTTTTTGAAAGTTCGATTCGTGGTTGAAACTAACATTTGATTAGAAAACTGTCCAGGTAAGAAAAGTATTCAATAGAAAAGAAAAGACAAGACTACTGAAAAAATTGATTTGGAAATGGGTAATCTCATCTCATCCCAATCCCTTAAATCATGCCAAACAGGCCCGATCATATGTTGTACAGTGTATCTTGGCAAAGACCATATATATATTACTTTCCTTACGAGCACTAGAAATCTATTGAAGCCCTTGTGAACAAAAATTTTCTCCAGTGCGACATGTAAAAAAAAGCGTAGAGTACATATGTAATCTTCTAATGCATGGAAACCTAATGATATGAGAATTTATGCAATTTTCGGTCTTTATGATTTTTGGAAGAGGATTAGATAGCCCTGCTGCTCCCACATCAACAGATGGTGTGTAAAAGAAGGGAGGACGCGCATCGTGACAGTTCGCAGACTGTCCTGCGGGGACAGTCCCAGACTGTAAGGCAGGAATAAAAAATTGTCACAGTCCCCGAACTGTTATAATCCATGTCTAGGGAGAACCGGATGGGAACTCTGCTGACATGAGAGCAGCAATGCCATGAACTGCCCTCACAGGACAGTTCACGCCCTAAACTGATCTTTTTTCATGATTTTTGCACTCCAAACCATTTATCATGTTTAACCATCTTGTTTTATCACTGTTACGAATTGAATCATTACCCAGCTAGAATAATATATTTTTTGGGCAGGTGGGCATCAACCTGCTTTTTTATTCGGTTAACTCGGGATCGAACTGAATAAGGCACAGCTTGCAGTGTTAAAATCCAATCAGACAGCACTATGTAGTTAATGGGATAAGCCATATTACTTTGCTAGTCACAATAAAATATTATATAATCATATTTATCGAGGATTAGAAGAATCATACACCTGTAAAACTACAGAAACTTCTGTCCATCGTTGGCATGAATTTAAGAAGGAAAGTTACAAAGTTGCCAAGCTATGCAACAGATATCAGTGCTACTACTAAATCACCTAACAAACACTGGATGGGGATTCTAGCACAACATAAATTGCGGTACAAAACCGACTCTTAGCCATAATCAACTCCACCACCAATAACGTAGGCTGATCAAGGGAAATTTTTTCCCCTTAAATCCCATGTCACCTTAATTGGCACAGAGAAAGTCAGTAAAGTTGCAACAATGTGAATTGGTTGTGCGCTTCGATGGCCAACTTGCTGTGTATGCTCCTGATTCAGTGGTCTTTGCTCTCATCAAAGCAAACAGGTCCCCGTGGAGGATGCAAACCTCATGGACATTGTCTTGCCAACTGCAGTAAAGCAGCACTCAGTCGCTTTCATCTTCTGCTTCTGCTTCTGCTTCTGAGTAAATAAGGAAATTTAATCAGGTTAATGAGCAGGACTGTCATCACAAGCATCGCAAATTCACAATGTCAGAAGCAACCATCAATTACATAAAATGAACTGCTATCATTGTCAAAATGGCAGCTAAGAAGGCATTTCAATGGCAAACAATAGAATCAAGGTGATATCACCACCTCGGTCACCAATCTTGGCAGTCATAGAATGAGATTGATCCAGAATATTGTCCAGCAAAATCAAAACTTAGTAACACAGCCAATGGCGAACTGACCCTACACAACTTGTGTAATACATTTTTCATCTATTTTCATAAGAAATATTTCATAAATAGCACACAACTAGGGGTGTAAATATTTCTTCTTTTTATTTTGAAGCTTGAATATTAATATGGAAAAAAAATGGATAGAAGCAATTAAACAAGATATGAAAATGTTAGATAAGTGAAAACATAGTTTATGATAGTGAAAAATGGCACAATAGGATTCGCGCAGTTGACCTTACATAGGTGAGAAATGGCTTATGATAATGGTATTATATATGAAAAATCAAGATTTTATGACTTGAACAACAGGATTAGTCGGTGACTTGAATGATATAACATATTGGCCCTGACTAGGTGATTTGTCACTCAAAACTTAAAAAGGAGTCAAAACCAACTCAGGGATGCTCTAACTTGTTCTAGGCATGCAATTTACTTACAGGTCCCTGAAAACATTTTATCAACAGCAGAACAATTTCACCTTGCTGTCACAACTCAAGAGTTCCTATAATGGCAATCACCAAAGATCTGCATAATATATAGTGGGCAATGATTCAACACTTATCCTGAAAAGCAGTATTACAGTTGTCTTTTAAGTGTAATCAGAAATGAATCATGGTCCTCATATAATTTGTTACAAACGAATAATTTTCAGAAAGGCAGTAAACAGCTGTTCATAGTGTAGATTGTTACTACGAAATCTGGGTCCTGTTTATTGAGAATTCCCATCAAATAGAAAGTTGATTTTACATATTTGCATATCTTGATGCCAGAAAAATAAAGAATTGTTATCTCCTATAGCAGCCCTAACTGAGCTTGAAAATTACCTTCACTAGCACCTTCACTTGCGCTTTCGCTTTCTTCATCATCAGAATTTTCCTCATTATCTTCATCTTCATCATTGCCACCGCCACCATTATCATCGTTGCTTTCTTTTTTCTCTTTTTCAACTACTAATTTGGCCTTTGGAGGAGGAGGTGGTGGCAGAAGGAAACTAGATGTTGACCTCCGGCGAGTACTTGAGACGATGTTGCTCATGTCAATGCCCTCAAGTTCTTTGGCTCTTTCCTTCTTCTTCTTGACCTCTTTGATTTCTGAAGACGGAAATGATGAACTTATCACAAGAATGGAAAGAAAATAAATAATCTAGGAGGTCAGTCTCATTTCTCACCATTGTATTCTCACAGTCAAAGCCCAAGCCAAAAGGTGACAGAATGGACAGAAGGAAATTGAAAATTTAGAATCAAAATATTGTAAGATTTTGATTTGAACTTGCCAACATCACAGACTCACAAACAATAGGCAGATGTTAAACCAGTGAATGCCATTGCATACAAAGCACATTCCTTGTAAAATATAAAACCATGCTGTTTGGTGTTTAGGGGTCAATACTCACCTTTTTCTGAAGGATTAGATGACAAACCCTCCTTCTTAAGAATCTCCTCCAACTCCTTTATTAGGTGTGCCTCACGCTTGTTCTCTGGTGCCTGCTTGGCCTTCTTGTAAACTGAAGGAGGGACACTTAAAAAGAGAGGAAAAAAGTAGAGCTTTATTACCATTAACATTAATTGCTGTCATTATCATGGAGCGAGGTGGGAAGATCCCCCTACTATGATGATATACATACATGAGTTTCAGTGTGTGTGTGTGTGTGTGTGTGTGTGTGAGAGAGAGAGAGAGGGGGGGGGGGGGGGGGAGAGCGGGAGAGGGAGAACACACATGCATGCATGTCCATGGTCATTATCACAGAACAAGGTTGCAACATTCTCCTACTACACTGATAAACATGCATGAGCTTCAGCATTTGGTGATGTGGGTGTTTTTGCTGTGTGTGGGCAAGGAGGTGGGTGGGTGCTTACTACACTACAAGACATGAGATTCAGCATGCATGTGCAGCATCGAATTGCCTAGTTCTGTCATCTAGCTTTCAAAACAAATAAATAAATGCATCGGAGGTTGAAGGAAGGATGTGACACCTCATTCCGCAAGCTTTGATTATTGATTTGAGGTGCTCAACACGTTTTGCATAAACCGGAGTGGAAGTTTCTCTTTTCTTCTGTAAATAAGACAATACAAGAAAATCTTGTTTTCAGTCCATATTCGCATTGAAGGTCCTGAGAGGAAATTAGGCAAAGTGAATGACCTTTGGGGCCTCTTCAGCAGATGATTGTGATTTACCATCTCCAGAGGAGTTCCCATCTTCATTAGCATCATTACCCTTAGCTGACTTCACTGGTTTGCTCTTCCCATTGCTAGATGGCTTTATTTCTTCTGGAGACCTTTTACGCTTTTTTGGCTCTTCGGTTTTCCTTGCTGCTACTTTTTTCACGGCCTTTTTTTTGGGTTTTATCAGCTCTTTCTCACCACCAGAACTCACACCAGAATCTGAACCCCCATCTCCACTATTCGCTCTGTGAGCACCCTTGCTACTTCCACCAACAGCTTTACTATCAGTGGCTTTCTTCTGACTTTTCTTCTTAAGCCCATCTTTGGATTCAACTTCCGCAGATTGCATCACCTGATGAATGGCAAACATAAGCACTTCGCAAGCTAGATTCCAAGTACTCAAAAACTGAAATCAAATAGTCAACAGATAAACTTGCCTCATCAAGCTGCTCACTTATAAAACTTTTATATGCATCCAGAGAATTTTTTTCAAGCTTAAGATCTTCTTCTAGGAGTCGACGAGCTCGCGCAAAAGTAATAGTCCTAGAACATTGAAAACTTGCAGCATGATTATGCTTCAACAGGTGCATGTTGATTCTTCTATTGAGTTACTGTTGAATGAGCTAAAACAGTAATGCAATATACACATGGCAGATATGTACAACAGTAAATTCAAACGAATTTATGGAGGAAAAAAATACTCAGAATTAGCTCTGAGGTATGACGCTCTCTTTTTAATAGCCTTCTTTATTGTCTCTTCACTTAGAACCTTTTCAGATTCACCCCCTTTATTTTCCTCTGTGCCATGTTCTGCCATTTGACTGTCCATGAGAATTGGAGAGTCTTCCTTTTTCACAACATCTTCAGTATGAGGTTTCATGCCTTCCGCATTTGGTTCAGGTTCTTCCTCCCCTGTAGTTATCACTTCTTCCTTTTTTGGAGTAACAACTTCCTCCGAATTCTTCCCACTATTCTTTGCTGCATTGTCATCATCAAGCTCACTAAAACACTGGTGTTCACAAGAATGCACAAAATCAACAAAAAAATAAAAGCAATAAAAAAGAATCAAAGCAAGGAACGAAAAAAGGAAAAATCATCTAATTTCACTACTTTCAATTTGCTCAACCATGAGTATTTGCAGGTGTTTGAATTGACAAAACAAAGCAGTAATCTGATAGATCTAGATAATGATAATGAAAATAGCAATAAAAGTCGATCAATGGTACTGGTATGCTGACTAAGAAATAAAATAACAATTCGTCAGGAAACAAACTAAATGTATGTGTACGTAGCAAGGACCCATCTTTGCTATTGGTGTGTGGCCAATGGCTAAGTAGAGAAAGAAAAGACTGTAGAAAGAAAAGGAAATGTAACCTTTTATATATAGAAGAATCCAAACTTATGTAATATTTACTAACCAGCAGCATATGCACTGTTATTATGTCTAGCAGGTCATAGTTATTTGACAGCCAATGACTGACTCCATCAGTCCAACCTTTAACAAACAACACTATATATATATTGAAGTCCATCGCAGTTGTGCCATTAACTACCCATCCAACCCATGTTACCCCAATGGAACAGAATTGCAACTCTGACAAGCTACTCCATCCATTGCTTGCCAAACACCAGAAAAGGTCATAGGATGATTTCAATTTGTAATGCAAGTAGGAAAAACAACAATTGGTTGGAAGAAATAAATAATCATATTTGCAGACAAAAGTGCTACCAGATGTCAAATTCAAAGCCTATTTCTACCCGAAACAGCTGATAGATTCCGCAACCTTCCACTGACATACCTATTTAAAACAAAACTAACTCAATTGAAGACATATAATGGGAAGACCAGGTAACAAACAGAATGGCATCATAGCAGCACTGCAACACTCAAAGGTAGTATAAAAGATATGATCATAGTAGCATATAAATAGCCTAATTGTATTGCTCAAGGATAAACCTTTAGTGAGGACAGCTATGTTTTGTTGATTCCCACTGATAGCCGCCCTAGATTCCCATACTCACTGTAGTAAACTTTTGGGTTATTACAGAAGATGCAGTCCAATCCACCTTATAAACAGCTTGAATTGTAATTACAAAGCCATGATCGACACAGCATCAAAGTGTCTCGTTGCGGCTCAAAAACCATCTTTTATAGAAATGCTAAGCTACTGCTTATCCGATACATGCATTGGTCGAAAAACTTCCTATCCACCCCAAAATTTATCTGAAGATCAATGCTTTACGTGGAGAAGTGAAACCACTGAACTAAGGATTCTAAAGAATACCTCGGTCAAGATCTGTTTGATGAATTTCTTGTGGGCGTCCAAAGTCAATTCCTCCAATCCCATGTCCTTCTCCAATGCTCTGCGCACGCCTTCGAGCGTCAGAGAACTGCAACCACGACGCAAAACGCCGCATGAAAATCGTTTAAGAAAAAAAAAACTGGAAACGAAGCAAACAAAATCACGAAGCGTCCATGCGGGAGTCGATCTCATTGCGGCGTCTGGGGAAGTGCAAAGGAAGAGGAAGAAGGAGAGGGCGGGGAGATTGATTTCTTACTCGGCCTGTTCTCTGAAGTCGGCGACGCGTGCACGCATGGCGGACTTTATCTTGCTCTCCATATCCTGCGCCTCTTCCTCTTTTATCATTCCTCCCGCCGGTAGTTTCAACAGCTCGCTGTAGCGCTTCTTTTCTCTGGGGGGAGGGTTTTAGACGGACGGAAGGCGGAATTGCAGCATTCCCCCAAAATTGAAATTGCGGGAGGGATGAATTTACCAATTTATCCTCTTGCTAGCTCATGTCCGCGGCGGGCCGAAAAGGCGCCCGGGGTTGGTCACGGTCACCGTCTCCGCTGGTATTGGACTGTTTCGTGACTGCTCAAGGGGACGTTTGGATAGGTGTAACCATGAGAATTATGATTTTTCCATGGTATTTCGTTTCCCAATGCTAATTATTATTCTATCAATAATATTATTTTTTCCACTTTTACCCCTACATTCCAATCATTTTTCCTACCAACTACATACAACAACCCTATTTATTTCAACTATACATCTATCATTTCCTATCAATCACACATTTTTCAAAAAATTCTCTTTTTCATTTTCCACCATTTCCCACAATCCCATCATTTTACACCTATCCAAACATCCCGTTGCACTCTAGAGTCGGTCCAACCAGCTCGCTTTGATGTTCGTGGTTAATCGAATTTTGAAAATTTTGATACTATTGAGAAAGTAAAATGTATATTAAAATAATATCATTTATTGGTAAAAGATCTATTTATTTAGATCGAAGTATATATAGTTTGATTTTTACATTTTTTTATTTTATTATTTACAAATTTATTTCGAAAAAATATATATTTCAAATCCGCTCTTTCATGCTATTATCTGGCTGGGCCTCCAATCCATTAATAAGTAATAACATCATTACGTCGCATCTTGTGTCAAAAATGCAACGATCGTTTTGTTTCATTTTGAGGCCGTAGCCTGGTTGGTAACACTATTCGTGAGCGAAGGCTGTGACGGGTGTTCGAATCTCCAAGGCATGCTTTTCTCCCTAATTTATGGGAGGTCTCCTTGGCGTGGATCTTTGTATCCATTCGATATTTGGGAGCGTGTAACTTCATGCAGCGATTTGTTTTGTATTATTTTAATAAAGTTAAACTTTATTAATGCTACGCTATAAAAATTTTGTTTTGTAAAAATTCAAAGTGAATATGTAATTGTTAAAATATAAAATAAATTTCTAGTTTAGGTTTCAAACTTACGTGATTTTGGAAAAATATAATATAATATATTGATAAAATTTTAATTATTTCAAGTTAATTTTCTAATAAACGAAAAAAATTTCATAATGTCGGTCGGATGAGATCATTATCCTTATTTTATGGTTTTTAAGATGAATCCCGGCAATTTCATGTAAGTATTTGATACTACCTTTCCGTACAACTATTATTCCATATATTTTAATTTTATTTCTTCTGCTTCTAAGTCTTAATCACTATTTATATCATATTCCATCATTATCTAATTTATTCTTAAAAACTCACCACGATTAAATTTTAAAAATAAATTTGAATTCCAAACAAACAAAGAGGAGTAGTGTGAGTCGCTGTTACAAACTTAAAAACTGCATCCAAGTCCAAAAAACACCAGCGATGACGTTCAATACAACGAGCATTGATCTTTTTAGGCCCGTCTAAAATTGTTGAATTTCGAACTAATCTAAACAGATCATTCGGCTAACAAGATATCTCTACCCCCACCCATGCATGGGTAATACATACCCAAACTAGTAAAGAATTTTTTAGAACTCCCGAACAGTTCAAAGTTGGCTTGAAATGAAACTGTGGTAAGAACGAGTAAAGTTGAATTGAGAATAAGTAGATGTGTGTTGAGAATAAGTAAATGTGCATTGAGAAATATAACATTCTATTTCATCTTTGAATTAACCCTAAATTTGTTTATTGTCAACATCTGTATGGCACAAAGTAGTCCAATCTTATTTGACTTATACATTAAAGAAATTAGACCCCTTAGAAGCAAGAGTTAAATAATAAAACATGGCCCTCAAATATTATATATTTCATTAAATCGAAATCCCCTGAGACTTCTTATATCTCTGCAGCTAACCTGATAATATTCAAATTTTAACAAAGGATTTTTGCAAATATATCTATAAAATTTAACTAAAATTATATTCATTTCCTTAAGTTTACCGAAATTGCAAATATATTTATAAAGTTTCTATAAGAATTACGAGCATGTTTCTTTCATTATGACGCCTTTAGATTTTTATAAAATGACAAAAATATCTTTTAAACTAAGTAATACACTTATAATGCTTCCAACTATTATACACATATTTTCTATTTCATTATTTTATATATTTTCATTTATATTATTATTTTAAATTTTTTACAAATATGCTTATAATATTTATAAAAATTATAAGTGTATTATTTAACTTAAAAGATATTATCGTTATTTTACAGAAAAATTTAACAACGTTATAATGAAAAAGACACACTTATAATTTTATGCAAACCTTGTGATATCTTTACAATTTCGACAAACTTATAAACATAAATGCAATATTATTTAAACTTTGCAGATGTATTTGCAAAAAATCATTTTTAACCATTTTTGGGAGCCATCTACGTTGCTCTCTCCATCTTTTTGCACTGCTTCTGCTTCTGTACTTTCTACTTGTGGTCTTATCCCGTGCAATGCGCAGTACAAGTGGCCGGAAAATTTTATTTTATTTTTTTATACTTATTTCTCAATCAACTTGATAATTTTTAGAATCTATTCGATATTTTATTTTAGGTTATTGTATTCATGTCCTAACGTTTATTTTTTTAAAAATCGAAACAAATAACAAGCATACTCGATCCTATAGCTAGCAAGGTTACATGGCTGGCCACCACCCTTGAGATATTTTCTTCATGCTCTTACAAGTAATTTCAAGTTCTAAAATCATTTAGCATGCACGCTGCATCTCAACCATGCATCAATTGTGAGGCCGACTGAGTAGTGGAAAACAATGACTGTATACAAATATTTCCTGTGCAGTTGGCAATTTTGCATCTCTGATGATATCGTGACTCTGGCTATTGTTCCGGCGGAGAGTGCTTGGCATTTTGAAAATGGAATGAAAGAATGAAAATAAAATAAAATAATATACACCATTAATTGCACAATGACTTTATTTTTTTCGTTTTTATTTTTATATTCCAATGGTTTTCTGATATTGTTACGTCCAACCATTCTATCTATCACCTCCAACGGTACTTTAGAGATACGTAGTCGGAACATATGATTACCAGCCTTTTCTGGGAGTTGCTCGACTCGGCTGAGTAAGATCGGTTCCTGGTACATCCCTGCAACGGACGGTCATTTACCGCCGGTCGCGAAGCCAAAAGTAAAATATATTTATTTTATATTTTTTTGAAATTTTTTATATAATTATTAATATATGTGTATTTAATCTAGAAATTAATTTCATAAAAAATCTAGAAATTAATTTTTATCAATATATTTTTAAAATCAATTTCAATGTATTTTTAAAATTGATAAAATTTAAATATATTTTAAAATTAATTAATTTCATAAAAATCTAGAAATTAAGTTTTATCAATATGTTTTTAAAATCAGTTTCAATATATTTTTAAAATTGATAAAAATTGCTTTGTAGATTAAATATGCATACATTAATAGTTGTATAAGAGATATTTACAAAATATAAAAAATACGTTTTTGTTCCGTCACAAATCATATGCCTTCTATTTATAAAAATTTACCTTATTTTTACCCATATTTTGGTTTAGTTTCCATCTCATGACATACTCGTGTAAAGGTCCAATTGGTTCATTTCCCCTTCTAAATTGGCTCATTTAATATAAAATATTTAACATTAAAATAATGAAGTTATTTCTTCATGTAATAAAATAGTAGGGTGTCCCTGACAAGTTAAAAAAAATGGAAAGGTTATTGCAAAATTTTTTTTTGGAAAATGTAGAAAAATGTAGAAGAGTGTGAGAATAATTGTAGACATCCTTCCCTTAAGCCCAAATAAATACACATAAAAATAAAATGAAACATATGTATGGACTAAGATCCAAATCCAACCTCTACAAAGAGAACCAACCCAAAGTAATTATCAATGGGCTCTAAAACCAATAGTCCACTTGGAACAAGTCCAAACAAGGCCAACAAAACCAAGCCTACAAACCACTAAACGGGCTTGTCCAGCTTCGGCCCACAGAAGTAAAGCTCCAACAAACCACCAGAATGGGCTCTACAGCAATAGCCCACCAGACTTCAGCAAACGAGCTTATATGCCTTGGCCCATAGGAGCAAAGCTCCAACAAGCCATCAGAATGGGCTCTACCAGATCCAATCTCAGCCCACAAAAGCGAGCTTTACAGCAACAACCCATGAGGCCTTGACAACGGCCCACTTGGAGCAAAAGGCTCTAACAAGATTCAAGCCCAACCACAACGGGCACCCATCCATAGCCCAAAACCTACACGACCCACTTCACCTCTATAAATAGGAAGCTAAGCTCGCACTCCCAACACACAAAGAGAGGCATGTCAAAGGGGGAGGATGAGAGTCTGCAGCAAATCTCTGGCACCTCGGCTTTTCCTCTGCTCTGGCTCTCTCCCTCTTTCCCTCTCTCCCTCTCCCCCTTGTTTCATATTTTTATTCTCCCTCTTTTATGCTCGTGTAAACGGCTTTGGATTAACAGATTTTTTGTCATATCTGTTTTAATTCGAAGACTGGGATCCAAGCTCTGTACGATTAGTGTCCTTATTCAATGAAAACGAGGACTGATCTCCCCTTTAAGATCAGTGGCGACTCCATCTAGTGGTGTAAATCTCTTGGCTTTTAAGGTTATTCCCACATGTTTTACTTGATCTAAATACTAACGCGTTTTATTTCACAAGGATGCAGGAATCCCGCACATATGCCATTGCTCAAGAAGCCCAAGGATCAAATCCAAAACCGAGGCCTATCCTATGCAAACATCTATTTTCTGAAATAGACTAACACCCCTTCTATTCAATGAGAAATCCAGGTTCCGGCTCTTTCGATCCGGCCCAGATTTCACGAGGGCGAGAAATGCATCCAAGCCCATCGTAGCGTCCGTGATGGGTGCTATAATAATATAATGTAATGATTATGAGTAAAAGATAGTTATATGTAAAATGTATAAAAATAGTTATTAAATAGTATAATTGTCTTTAAAAATGTGTAGGAATGATTAAAAAGTGAGATGATTATAAGAAAAAGTACGTGAAAAGTTTCAATTTTATGTTTACCAAATACATCTTAAATGTTAAAAATAAAATATGAGAGGAAAAAAGGCAAATTCCCTTATGGATGAAAAATAAAAGAAATAAAAATATATTTGAGCTATAAAGATGAATGTCTAATTTATATAGATACTAAAAATATAAATATTTATATTTATATAATACAGGATATTCATTCAGGTTGGTTGCAAGCACTCACCTCATAGGTATTTTTTTCAAATATATTTCATACGTAATAACCAATAAGTTCAACAAAATGTACATAGGCATCATACTCGAATTGCACATACTTTTTAAGGGACAAGATATAGTACACTCGGGTGCAAAAACCCATTTTAATTTTTTTTTTTACAGTTTTTTTATACGACATTTAATCTTAGTGTATTTAACATATATAACAATTTTTTTACCATTTTTAGATATTTATTTTTTTTATTTTTAAAATTAGTGGCATTTTTGTAATATATGAATTATGAAAATGCTACTAATTTTAAAAAATAAAAAATAAAAATCTAAAAATTTCTAAAATAATAAAAATTGATACACGTGTTAAATACACTTAGATTAACAATTATATAAAAATTTTAAAAAATAGAAATAAATGGGTGAAATACACCAGGTGCACTGAAGCTAAATGCCCTCGAGTGCATTTGGTCACCTCCAACTTTTTAAAGAAAAAGTTGAAGAATCTAACATCCACAATCTCAACAAAACCATTCTCACTAAGGAAATTGTATAAAAAAATTCTTAAAAATAAGCAACAAAAAGATGATGTACAAGGTGATGGTTATTTGCAAAAATAATATTGTAAGTTTGTCTATTTATTATTTTACATTGTGATTTTAATATTTGCAAGTACAACTACTTTTGAAGTTGTGCAAAATAATTTTATGAGCTTAATTAGATTTCAAAATTGAGAGTCGAGGGGATAACAAAAATGTGAATTCTTAACATACATGGAACAAGTATAATATAGATATATTTGATACGGATAATGCATTTGATATGAGAACATTATCAAATATGGAATACTTTTTGCACAACATCAAGAGTTAGGAGATTATATCAACAAATATCAAAAAGTGAAGTTAAAGTTATAAAGCAGCAAATTTATAGAGTTATTTTTGCAAATAACGTGATCATTCATGTATGTTGAGTTTTCATGCTGTCGTACTTCATGCCCTTCTGCTTGAAATTCGGGTTATTTATGGTATGTTTAGGAATGGATAAAACTTTTGATGAATAGTTTTGGAGAGTAAAAGTTGTCAAATGATGTGATATGATAGGAGTAATGATGAGGAGTAAAGAAGATACAGTTAAAATAGATAAGTTAGTTGTGTGGGTAGTTGTGTAGAAATGATTGAAAAGTAGGGTAGTTGTATAGGAAAATGTGAAAAAGTAATTGAAAAATATTATAATTGTGGAAAGTGAAAAATTTTAGATTAAAAAGTTTTAACTTGACATTTTCTGTACATTGCCAAACACACCCTTAAAAAACAACTATCTAAGTCTATGTAATTGGTTTTTGAACCTCATAATTTAGATATTTGCAAAATAATCTTCCAAATCTTAAGATTTTACAAAATAACCTTGACGATGAAAATGTTGATGTTATTTCGAAGATTATTTTTTAAAATCTAAACTTGAGGAGCAAAATTTTAATAAACCAAATATAGGCGATTATTTACATAAATACCCCTAATTATTTTTAAAAATTGCTCTCATTAAAAGATTAATTTCGTGCATTTTAGATTTCAAAAATTTCCGAAATAAATAATTTTAAAATTTAAATTTATCACATTGTAAGATAAAAAGCAAGAAAATATCTTATAAACTATTTTTTTAACCTAGTATCTTTAAGGTATGTTTGATAAAACATAAAAAATTTTAATCTAAAATTTTTTACTCTTGACGACTATCCTATTTTTTAATTATTTTTTTACTTCTTTTTATACAACTACCATACTTTTCAATCGGTTTTATATAATTACTTATATAACTAACCTATCTATTTTAATATTATTTTATTTACTCATCACCATTAGCCTTATTATATCACATCATTTTTCTTATAATTCAAAAATGTTTATACAAAATTTTTTTTTCAAAAGTTTTATCACTTTCCAAATACACCCCTAATATTTTAAAAATTCTCACAGTAACTAATATTAAAAGTATTTTTCATACATTATAATAGAAAATGCATCTTTAAAATATAAAAATTTGTCTTTTTAAAAATATTTTCAGAATTTCATATTATGATGGTATTTTTATTATGATAATAGAAATTTAATATTTAAAATTACCTATCATGAAGTTTTTAAAATTTTACAGGCACAAAAGTAATCTATTGAATGCTAATAGAAAAAATGTGAAATTTTTATTATAATAGAAAATATAAGAAATTCATCAAAAATATTAAATTTTTTATTTCAACTAAATTATAGGTATTTGCAAAAATAATCATCTAAATTTGCTTAATTAGAGTTTTGCCTTTATAATTTAGATATTTGCAAAAGTAGTTATCGGAGTTTTCAAGTTCGCAAAAAATACTAGTGAACATGTGTCATTCAAAATTATAAACAACCCTTTCCTTACTTTGTTTGCCTTTTACAAAATCAATAATTTAGTTTACACCTAGGGTTATTTTTGCAAAATTCGAAAATTCGAATGTTATTTTTAAAATAGGGTTTCTCCTAAATATACTCACTATGTTTGATTCTAATTCCGAATATACCTATTATGTTTCAAAAATTCTAAATATACTCACTACATTTGCATATAATTCCAAAAATGCCCACTCTGTTATACATATATATATTAATAAACGTTGTTATTCCATTCGTGAAATTATTAATATGCTCATCAAATTTAAGGTTTGATTCAAAATTTTAATATCATAACTCACCACTACCCTAATTGAACAAGAGTTTTAAATATGAAGAGTTGTAATTTTATTCCCATTTCATTTTTTATTATTTTACACAGGGGTATTTTTGGCTTTTAGGGAGATATAACCAACATTTAAACGGATGACTGTTAACTTACTTAACGGCCTTTAACAGTGTGAGCATTTTTGAAAATATATGCAAATGTAGTAGGTATATCTGAAATTTCTGAAACACGATGTATATATGTATGATTATGGTCAAATGTTGTGAGTATATTTGGGAAAAATCTGTTTAAATATTCAAACTATAAGATAAAAAATTTAATGAGGCAAAGTTAGAAAGTTATGTTGCAAAAATCCCCTGAAAACTAGGTAAAAACAACGAGATTAAAAATTTAATGAGGCAAATTTCGAGAGTTATTTTGCAAATATCCCGTGAAAACGCGGCAGGTTTTATCGAACGTGATCTGCTGCCGACGTCAGAGTGGAAAGTTTCTTGAGCAACAAGAAGCTCGTGAATGCAAGTCTGCCACGCGAAAGCTCTACGCGCCGACGGCAGGTACGCGACCACGCATGAACGCGATTCACCAGAAATGTTGGTTAAAAATGAGCCGTCTTACGATATAATAATATCGAAAATTAGAAGGAATTTTTAGAAATATGCTTGATCAATATTGCATATGTGTTCTTAATTTTTCTAAATTTACAAATATGCCCACCAAGTTTGCAAAAAATTGTAACTATGTCCCTTCTGTTAGAATGCCGTTAGATTTTTTATGTAAAATGACGATAATGCCTTTTAACATAAGTAATAAACTTGTAAGTTTTTCAAATATTGTAAATATTTTACTATTTTATTATTTTATATATTTTTACGTGTATTATTATTTTTTATTTTTTTACAAAAATGCTTGCAATTTTTTTAAAAATTGAAAGTATATAATTTAGCTTAAGAGTATTATCGTCATTTTACATAAAAATCTAACTACATCCTAACGGAAGGAAAATAGTTGCAATTTTAGTAAATTTTGTGGGCATATTTGCAAATTCGGCAAACTTAGGAACAAAGATGTAATATTAGTCAAACTTTTTAGGCATATTTGAAAAAATTCCAAATTAAAAATACAGTTTTTTTTATCGTTTGCATTGTCTATTTAGTTGATCTATCTTTATTTAGTTTCATCCTGTCTGAAATTTGATGACGGATTTCTAAATTCTAAGGGCTAATAAAAACTGCACGAATATTCTAGAATAAAATGCAAATCGATTCGGCCGTCCGCGAAAATACCAAGACAAACGAGAAATGTGCAATATTTGAAGCTTTTTGGGTGGCGCGTGTGAAAGTTTCCTAGAGGTTGAGTGGTTGACAGGCTGAGACGCTGAGTCGCGGGTAGCAAGTCCCGTGCGGCCCTCGAGGGTCGAGACGTCGTTGTCGCCGATTTATGCCACGCGACGCGAGCGGCACCTCAGAATTCACTTTCTTTCAGTTGCGATTGATTTCCATGGTATGTCGCGATGGGAGAGTCGGGCCACTGCCGGCGGGGACTGTATGCATCCTATGGTATCTCATGAAATGACTATGAACATTAGAAAACAGTTGAGAACAATGAAAATAAAAAATGTATGCATTTTGTACCAATTAGAAGAAGATATTGGATCAAACTTAAGGTCTAAACCCTGAACCAGAGTCTTCAAGCGGGATGGCTGCCCATGGACGCTCTCTGATCCGTCGCGACGGAGGATTAAAAGCCGTCGGAGACCAAGCGACCGGGAGATTTTGAGTTAAACTAACTTACTTTTTGTACAGCAGGAGGCGTATGTCGTCTTTTGGTCCATCGGTTGAATTTGTGACCAGTGTACCATTTTTCTTCGACAAATATCGGTGGTTTTGAACCGAAATCCTCATAATTTAGAGCCCCCATTCAATAAAATTTAATATTTTAAATACAGAACCAATGATCGAAGAATCCGCTGATTAATTGCTAATTGAATTCACAAATATGCATAATTATTCTAATTTAATTTGATTTAGTGAAGGCCAAGTATTTTTTGCAGATGTTTGATCGATCAGATTTTTAGTAAGTGATAAGTTAAGACCTAATCCGGAAAGAGATGTACGTACGTAGCGTTGGAGATACCAAGTTGCATGCGGTGACTTTTCTATCACCCTGTAAAATCAAGACTATATAATAGTAAACAAGATTAGGGTTTTAGAGACGTTGATTTTGAGTCAGACACCCATCTTCTGGGAAAGCACCGGTGGAGGGCAGAGGAAGAATCAGTCGCTTCCCTGCTGCTCCTCTCTCTCTCCGGATAGGTATGCCCTCTCTCTCTCTCTCTCTCTCTCTCTCTCTCTCTGTATTTTGACCGCGGCATTCCATTGCCTGGAATCGTGGAATCATTGTTCGTCTAGCAGTTAGCATCAAATCGGTTTCTGGTCATGTGGGCATAGCCAGATTACGGTAAAAATCGACTGCAGCATGCATCACGTGCAATGTTTTCTTTTTTCACCTAATTTCTGCTCCAAAGTTGTTTTTTTTCCCCGTCTTTTCCTTTGACTAGAGCCAAATCACAGTAGAAATGCGCTTAGGAAATTGGAGTGCATGTTTTGTTGCGTGCGAGCGCGAACAATTTGTTTGGATGGAGAAAATTTTCAATTTCGTTGCTTACTCGATCTCGAAGCTTGCAATTTTTTTCTCCCTTCTGTACAATGGAAGTGATTTATAGATCTATATGCGGATACGCGGGGTAGTGGAGTTATGGGGGTGGTATGCGTATGTGGTTGTGTGTAAGGAACATCAATGAGCGGGCGCTGTTTGGAAGTTTGCATCTTCAACCATCTGAGTTTAGATGTGAAATTGGACTCTGTACTGTTTCTCAGGATGGTGTTGTTTCTGAATTCTGTGGACTTATTTTTTAGACCATAATCTGTTCAGAACGAGCTTCAGAACTTGGGTTTTTGAGGATTTATGCTCATGCTCCGTGCGTGCCTACTTGAGCTGGGCGGTGGACTACAATCTGGAAAATGTGGGGGAACCATTTTTGTTGTTGGGCTGTGGCCAATTACATTACTGGTAAATGCATTATCATTGATAGAAGCTGGCATGTTTTGCATTTCTACAGCTCTGAAAGTTGGGTAGGATGGCAAATGTGGAGTAGAGTCAATCATGGACAGATGGTGGCGCATGCAATAGTTGCTCACGTGGCAATGCTGTGAAGTTGATAAAATGATTTTGAAGCTTAATTGAAAGAGCATTTTCAAAGAGGAGAAAACTGCTGTCGTGCTGTTCTTTTGAAAAAAGATGCTTCAACTGTGTTCATTCTCTTCTTTTGACACAGGATGCTCAAATTGCAGTTCTTCTGTTCCTTCTAAAAGAAGATGCTTGGTTTGCAATATTATGGCATGGAGTAGCGGGCAAATCTGTGAGATGCACGGTTGTTCTGTTTCACAAAAACAAGTGTACACATCATGACAGACGAGTGTATTACATTGACTCTTGATTTTTGTGCATGGTTGAATACTTTGAACTTCAAATAATTCTTCAATGAAGACAGGACTAGTCAAAGGTTAGATTGAACTCGCTGAGGCCCCATCCTAGAGCCATGTATGTGTTAATATTCTCTAGGAGTTGCTTGCAATTTTTTGTTTGTGTTTATATTAATCTTAGTGGGTGCAGCTAAAGTAACAGTGGAACCCACAAGAATTTGTAGTAACCTTTTTAGTGGTACATTTTCATATTCTCCATTTTCAAAATACCAATCAATTTGCTTTTGTAGTTTTATTTGGCTTCCTGTGACAACAAGATGCGGCTAAGATGATTGTCCTTTTTTTTTTTTTTTTCCATGCATGTGTTTGTATTTCTGTAATAATCTATTTTGTTGCCTCCCATTGTTCTGTTTGCATAGTTGAAGTTCAGACTCCTCCATTTAAATATATCCATTTGTTTTTTCTGTAGGAACAATCTGACAATTTAATACCTAGTGAACTGCACTGTGAAGTCAGAGGGCTTGCAGAGATTAAATTACAAACTTTTCACTCAGAAGCGATTTGATTCTTTTAATCCATAGATACCGACATCCTTTCAGTTCCCAAATTGGAACTTTTGCAAGTAAATAACATGACTTGAACAGGTGGTTGGCTCCAGTGAAAATGGTTTCATTTGGAGTAAGCTTTTAAGTCCCCATTTTAAGGACCGGCAATGTTCAGGTATACTATAGGATGCTTGATAGAAAGAAATGTTACTTTTGGTTCAATGCCTCTGGCATGGGTAACATAAGACTATTGAGACTTTGTCTTCCGTATGCCAATGGCTATGTTCCATTTATTCTTATCAGATGATCCTAGCCACCAAATATGCAAAGCATCTACCATGGGGCCTGCCTGCCTGCCTGCCATTTGATGATTTTGGCACCAAAATTTTAATTGGATGTTTCATAGTTCTTTGATGGTGGTTATGGAAAACTGAACTGAATACATCAAGACATCTTCTTCATGCAGATAATGTTGAGAACAAAACAGCTTGGAAGTCTTTCGCACTGTGCCAGATCCTTTTTCTTAAGTGGGTCACGGAATGGAGCTGCAGATGGAGCTCCATGCACATGCTCTGAGGATGAAACTTGTGTTTCCAAAAAACAGTCCACAACCAGTGATATTCTGTTACCGCAAAAAGCCAACACTGTGGTGTCTAAAACTGCACAAGGAGCAGGAACACATCAAGGTGTACATGCAGTAGGATCTGGCACTAATGGCAGAACTGAAAGCTATGGCTACCCAACTTCCATCCCACTTGTTCGGTCGGCTACCATTTCTTCATTGAGTTCAGATGGTAGTTCAACAGGCATCAATGGCCATGCTGTACAGAAAGATCCAGGACATGCATCTATGCTGGTTACCGATCATTTGGTGAAGGCTGGTATTGCAACAGTTGGCTTCTTGTCTGATATAGTTAACCACAGGATTCCGATATTAGATGGGAGTGGGCATGTGACATCTTCAAATTGCGTTGTTGATTGCGCGAGGCCAATCTCCACAAAGTCATTAAATGGGAAGCCCAATAGAGATGCTGACTTTGCTGAGGTCCGATCAAAGGTGTCCTCAAGGTCAGCAGCATCAATTTCTGAATCACACTATTGTGATCCTGAAGGTAAAACCAAAGTTCCTGCTTTGGCCAAAGGTTCACAAAATATACCAAATATGATGACAGCAACTTCTGTAGGAAAGGTAGGTGTAAATTCTGATAAACAACAGCGGAGGCGGTCTATTCCTCAGAGGGGGAAATCTCGATCATCTGCAGTCCCTCCAAATATGAAGTCCAGTGGCAGCAGCTCAAAAAGGGAATTTGCGTCAGCCGTAGCTGAAAACATTCGGTCTGTGGATAAGCAGCATCAATCTGTGGCATCTGCAAGAATGCCTGCTAGACTTCCGATGAGGGCTGGGTTCCCTGTGGATAAAATGCATCAGCCCACGAGGTTGCACAGGCTATCTGCCCCTTCAGCTGGTCCATCTGTCAATTCAGGACACATAGTTGATCATGTTTATCAGATTTTGCATTGTCTAAAATGGGGAACCAGTGCAGAAGAAGCTCTGGAAAATCTTAACCAAAGATTAGATGCTTATCAGGCAAACCAAGTTCTAAAACTTCTTGAAGATCATTTAGTTGCTATGAGTTTTTTCTACTGGTTGAAACGCCAGGATGGTTTCAAGCATGACGAGCATAGCTACACTACAATGATTGGAATTCTTGGACGGGCTAGACAGTTTGGAGCAATGAGGAGGCTTCTTGACGAGATGATCAGAGATGGTTGCCGGCCCAATGTAGTGACTTATAACCGCTTGATTCACAGTTATGGCCGTGCAAATTATCTGGAGGAGGCCATCAATGTATTCTATCATATGCAGGAAGTGGGATGCAGACCTGATCGGGTTACGTACTGTACACTCATTGACATCCATGCCAAGGCTGGATATCTTGATGTTGCAATGGATATGTACAGGAGGATGCAAAAGGAAGGCCTACATCCTGACACATTTACATACAGTGTTATCATCAATTGCCTTGGGAAAGCAGGTCATCTTTCTGCTGCATACAAGCTATTTTGTGAGATGATTGCACAAGGATGTGTTCCTAACATTGTCACTTACAACATCATGATTGCTCTGCAAGCAAAGGCAAGGAATTATCCTAGTGCATTGAAGTTGTACCGGGATATGCAGACTGCAGGTTTTCGCCCAGACAAGGTGACTTACAGCATTGTCATGGAGGTTCTTGGGCATTGTGGGTATCTCGAAGAAGCAGAAGCTTTGTATACTGAGATGAAAAGGGAAGAGTGGGTTCCTGATGTGCCTGTGTATGGACTTCTAGTTGACTTATGGGGGAAGGCTGGGAATGTTGACAAGGCCCGAGGATGGTATGAATCAATGCTAGATGCTGGTTTGCGGCCAAATGTCCCCACTTGCAATTCACTGCTCAGTGCATTTCTCCGTGCTCATAGATTCTCTGATGCACTTGATGTGCTACAGAGTATGCTTAACTTGGGTCTGCAGCCCTCGTTACAGACATATACTCTCCTCCTAAGCTGCTGTACAGAGACGCGATCTCCATGCGATATGGGCTTGTGCTGTCAGCTCATGGCTATCACTGGCCACCCTGCACATGTTTTTCTTGTTACCATGCCATCAGCAGAACCAGATGGCCAGAATGTGCGTGACCATGCAGCACGCTTCTTGGATCTGATGCACAGTGAGGATAGAGAGAGCAAGAGAGGATTGGTGGATGCCGTTATAGATTTTCTTCACAAGTCTGGCCTCAAAGAGGAGGCAGGTTCTGTGTGGGAGGTGGCTGCGCTGAAGAATGTGTACCCAGATGCTGTGAAGGAGAAGAGAGCCTCCTATTGGCTCATCAATCTCCATGTCATGTCTGATGGAACTGCAGTTACAGCACTCTCAAGGACTCTGGCTTGGTTCCGCCGATGTATACTTGCATCAGGTATCGGACCCAACCGAATAGATATTGTGACTGGTTGGGGCAGGCGCAGTAGGGTAACAGGTTCTTCTATGGTTCGACAGTCTGTGCAGGAGCTATTGCATCTCTTTGGTTTCCCATTCTACACAGAGAATAGCAACTCAGGATGTTTTGTAGGATGTGGGGAGCCTCTCAACCAATGGCTTCTCCACTCGTATGTGGAGCGAATGCACTTGCTGTGAGTAGGCATCCATCTCTCTCTCTCTCTCTCTCTTTCTCAACCCTTGTATTATATTGCAGTTTTGTTGTGGAAAATTGACCAGGCATTGCATTTCAGGTTTTAGGTTTTTGATTCGTCAACCAAGCAACTATCACATTTGTATTAAATTAAATGGTTTGTATTCAGTTTTTGCCATAGAATTTGGGTCACTATGCTCATTTCTCTAGCCCTTACGGTCTGCTGTCTGGTATACTAGGTGCTGAGTTCCTAAAAATAGGTCTGGACTACTAGCGCCAGAAAATATGCTTCTGATCGCATTCTTGTTTGAAGGGTGCCCCTATATCCATAGCAAAATCCTATCTCGCCAATGGTGGAATTGAGTGGGTAAACCCGTTACCAGCAAAGCGAATTTGTTGTGCAGATGGAATGTTATGTGAGCTAGATAATTAGTGGTATTAACATCAACAGCCGAAAATTGTTAGAAAAGAAAATTTTCACATAATAAATGGCTCCCAACCTTTGCACCTCAAAATCATATTTCGCGGGATCTTCTTACTAATAAAAGCGTGAAGGTGGACGTCCTTTCACAAGCCCCCTCCGCAGAATCATCTCGAGAAGGATCGAATCGGCCGGATTGTTCGGGCACTGCAGGGTGCGGAGAGCCTTTCCCGAATCTCCCATAGGACCCGTGATTTTGATAGAAAAGCATAAGAATCATAACAAAGAGGATCCGAACATGCACCAACGATGGGATGATATAAGACGTAACAGATCTCGAATAGGTGCATGCTGCACGCTTGTGCCAATGATGCCAAATCCAAACAAATCTTGGTAACTATGCCAACTTTTTTCAGTGTGCGGCGAACAAATGCAACCGGAATCAAACAGAGGAATCTACAAACATTGAATTTGAATGGCAAGACAATACTTTAATGGATGGTCTGATCCCAGCTGATCTGCTTATATATTCTAACGATTACGCCATGCCATGGGAGGAACATGATTTCAATGGTCTAGATTGGAAAAATAGAAGAAGAGAGTATTTGTACTTAATTGGGTAACGTGAGATTAAGGGGATGTTTGGGGTAGGAAATGTGGTATTTGGTGGGAATAGAAAATGGAATATTTTGAAAATTGTGTGATTGATATGAAATAATAGGAGTAAAGTTGGAATAAATAGGTTTGTTGAAAAGTAGTTGATTGAGAAAATAATTATAATATAAGGATAAAAGTATAAAAATATAATGATTAGTTGTGTAATAATGGATCTCGAAATCCATGCCACCACATTTTCCACCCCACATCTCCGAAGCCATGTTCCCAAACGTCCCTAGAGGCGGTTTCCGTCACTGCCCATAAGAAGGAGAATGTACTGAACGAGGTGTGAAAAGGCCGCCAAAAGGTCGGAGTTTGTGGGGAATCTACACCAATCCACATGTCCGTCGCATCATCTGTACAAGTCATTGTATTCTTTTTGCGACGGTGGCCCGCACCCCACCACACCCACCCATCGAGGAAGGGAATATGGTGGGCGAAGGAAGCAATCTCCACCACAGAATAAGGGCCGGTGCACATGCTCATGCACTGCCGGACGAGTGACAAGGACTATGGCCCAGCTCTCCCTAGCTAGACTAGAGGTCAGGTCGACTCTTTACCCATCCGTCTCGATTTTACGTAGAATTGAGGCAGGGATTGATATAATGGGGCGGGGATAATTTGAAACCCGTGCTTCAATTTTAGAATTGGGGCTAGTGGACCATGTCTTGACGTATCTTGACCCGCCCCACCCTGTAAGGTGTAAATTAATTTTATAAACCTCATAACTTACTTATGTGAATGCAGTTTTGATGGATAAATATGTTTAAATTTATGACTTATTAATGTGAATAGATATACTTTTAACTTTATGGCTTGTTTATACGGATAAATTTTTATTTTTTAATTACATATATGTTATTCAAGTTATGTCCTTTTAATGATTTATCAATGAAATAAAATATATTATTTGTATTTTTTATACCTTTCAAGAATGAATATTATTATTTTGCAATTTAACAATTTTAATTGTATTTCAAAATTTACAGCTATGTTACTTTTTTGAAGGTTGATACAAATATTTATTGAGGTCAAGTTGCAAATGAAAATTTTAAAAAGTTATACTAATGCTTTGTTATAACAATTGTGTTTTTCTATTAAATAGTACAATATTGAAATATTTAACTTTTCAATTTATATAGATGTGAGATTAGATTGATATACATGTAGATTCTTAAACTTTGACTCGCTTTTTTAACTTAACTTGTTATTTTGATATCGATTTGAAACTAACTTGAAGTTTGTCAAAATGTGAAGGTTAAAATATTATTACCTCAACCTGGGAAAAAACATATGATCAAACACATATCATTACCTCAACCGGTTTCGAGTTTTTCTGAGTCAGGTTGAAACCGGGTCTCATTTGAAAATTTTTTAAAAATAAAATCCAAACTTGGTTTTGAAATCGGGTCAGGTCAAGCGGATTCGGACTGACCAACTACTAAGTTGCACCCCTAGGTAAAGGTCAGTTGACCGTCATGTGCACGAATGAAAAGCTCTATGCCGCTCATGAGGTCAGAGCTTAGGGGTGGGAATCGGAGGCGGGCCATACTGGGTCAAGGTTTACCCAACCAGACCCTACTTTTTAAAAATTGAGTTTGACCCTTTTTTTATACCGGGTCGGGACAAGGTCGGTTTGACCATCACTTTTTTTTAATAGGTTCCGGGATAAACTTTGGGTTGGTACCGGGCCAGTGTCGAGGATAACGGATCGGGTCAAAAATACGGGTCAAATAAGATAATTTTAAGAATTTATATACCTATCAAACATAAGTATACATCTATATTAAATTTCAATATTATATGCTCCAATATTTCACTAATTATTAAAAAACACATAATTAAGAAAACAAACATCTGAAAATATAGTATAAATTTATTAAAATAGGTTAATATAAAATTACACATAAGAGTTATTTATGTACAAATTCTTTTTATTAATTCTTATATTGCTTTCTAAATAAATTGATTTTTCTATTGTTGATAAAGTTGAATATAAAAAAGTGAGAATTTTGAAAGAAAATAATAATAAAATTTAAACATAGGCCTATAATTTTTAATAAATTAGTATCGGGTTAAGACATGGTCGACCCACCCCAACCCTATTTTTGAATTCGGGTTAAAATTTCTGACTCATCTTTGTACTGGATCAAAAATATATTAGTTTTACTCGGACAAAAATGGGTCGGCCCGCCCCAATTCCCACCCCTATCTGAGCCTCGGAGGTGTTGCACGTGCCCTGCTACCCCAATTGCACCGGCATGCATGCCATGATGCCATGGGCTCCATTTTATTTGGACCGATTTACTTGTGGGGCGATCTCATTTATGATGCCCACTTCATTTTCAAGTTAAATCGGGTAAAGGTTCACTCTTGTTAGAGTAAAACTAACTCTAAACCAATAATTTAAATAAATTTAAGAATTTTAATTTCAAATCTAGATGTCTACTCACGTGAAGAATTTTTTTTTTAAAATTATATCTATATATGTATTTCAAATCAAGTGTGATGCCTAAGTTGCCCAACTTAAACTCTAAACCGTCTCAGAACTCGAGTAAGATTGGTTCCTATTTTTATATTTTTCTAACCCAAGGCTGCCACTAATTTCAAGTTGGATTAGCCGGGTTAGGTTCGACCCGACATGGGGTGTTCCTACTGCGTCGAGAGCTTAGGGTGGACAATTTTCCTCCTCAAAATTAGAAAATTATTTTAACCCACTTAAAATTTCTTGAAATATTTTTAAAATGACCCCCACCCAGCACCAAGCCACCAACCCCATTTCCGCCCCTAACCCAGGTTGTAACTTGTAATCAATCGCGTCTGAAAAGACAGCATTCACCGGCTATAGTATTGTGGGCTGAAATCTGCAACCCCTCCTCCGAACGTGTGAATGTTTGATCTAGAAGGTCCGACACGCTCGCCGTGTCAATTGGGTTGCTATGACCCTTGACCTAAATCCTAATCAAACACATCTGAAAAATTGAATCAAAATTAGGTTGGTAAATTAAAATCGGGTCCAACATGGCCGGATTTGCAATTTAAGTTGAATTACTAAAATTTTAGGGTCTGTTGAGATTTTCTGTTTTTAAAATTCATTTTCAATTTCTAATGTAATTTCTTATTTTTCAATACCTTACTTTTTAATTTTCAATATTATTTATTATTTCATAATATACAACAACCCTTTTTTCTAATTGGGTAAATCCAAACAGTTTCTCGGAGAATATTCACAAGAAAGTGTGGTGCTTTAAAGGATGTAAGATCCTTGAATGGAATATATATTCTCATTTGTAATATGAATTTTTTAATTTTTAATACAATCTTTTATCTTCCTTTTTTTTTTTTTTTTTTAAAGGCAAGCATTACCTGGGTTCGAGGGTTCCTTGAACCTCGGGCCGTATTCTTCCAAGGAGGCTCAGTTGGAATATCAGGCCAAGATATTCGTTGAAACATCAGAACTCCAGCTAGTCTAAAAGACTACCGGCCTACTAAGGCGAGTGCAATAATATTCCCATCCCACCAAAGCTCATGGAAGAAAGAGTGATGGTTTTTTGTTGACTTTAATTCCTTTTTCGTTACTTATGTACCTCAAGATATATTTCTACTTCTCATCTTTATATATAAAAAAAAAGGGTGTTGTGTGCCGGACTTGGAAGTTGGACCACCCAACTTGCTGTTGCTGATTGTCAATAGACGATATTTCTAAAATTTTATTGGTAATGGTTTATTTCCACCCGTAGACCATCCCATGGAGACATGTCTAAAACTTTACTGGTATTGATTTCTACCCATATACCATCCAATTTGCTCACTGTTTGTGGATGATATTTCTAAATTTTTAGCAGCAATGATTATTAGCTCCCTAGTCATATTGTATCATATTTCAAGCATATGATAGATAAAACAAAATTTAATATGTGGATTGGATAAAAAATTTGATATGGAAAATAAATAAAATATCTTTTTCTAGTGGTATTCTCCTGTATATCTAGTTAGTGCCCAGGTTTGAATTATATGGATACATCTCCTCTAGAAAATAAGGGTAACATTTGACAAATCTTGCGGCATGCACGATTAAGTATAAAAAATTAGATACTCTTAATCGCGGCTTCAATGTCGATATATAAAAGTTTTTCATTTTCTTTCAAAATTTTGAACTTTTTGTATAGATATTTGAGACAAGCCAGATTTTTTTTATTGCCCAAAATTTACAGCATTTTCATATGCAACACATAAAAATTGTTTTTTTTTTTAGTTTTAAAATGTAAAACATTGTAAAAACATAAATTTAGACAATAAAAAAAATCTTACTTGAGCCCATACGTCTATTTGGGAGTAAGAGAAATGAGAAATACAATGGATATGAAGGGAAAAATAAAGAAAAACTAGGTGATGTACTTGTACGAAAAGATATAACAAATGATTAAAAATATAGTAGAAAATGATTAAAATAAAGGATAAAATGAAAAATTAAGGTACTTGGGTGTCAATTTTTGTATTCCTATTTTCATTTTCTTCTAGATAAACATACCCTATATATCTATTAAAAAGTATTGAAAAAATTTAAGAAATGAAAAAGCTTGCGTGATCATTGAACTTCAATGCTCACACAAGTATTGAGAAAGAACCCATTCTTAATAATCTATAATAAATAATTTACAAAATTTTTTATTTTTAAAGGAATTTAATTTGTTTGTTCACTTGGTGCGTATATCTCACTTCCTATATATCTAGTGCTTCCTTCACTATCACTCCTGTTTTCAATGTTATACCATTTTTTTTTATAGATTTTATTTATTTTTAAATACATTTTCTATGTCAGACTAAATTAAAAAAAGTAAAAGTCTCCTATCATGTTCCCATTTTGCATTCTCTATTGAAAAAATAATTTTATGATTTTAGTGATTCGGTGGGTTCAGACTTTGGAGTGCAAAGTGGTCAACCATGGACAGACAGTACAAGAGTCTACCCCCTCCGGGTCGCTACATGTCCTTTTTTCTGGGTGGAAAAATCTTTTGCAAGTGGATGCAGCAGCTCGTTCATCCATCCAGACCGTTGATTTTATCATGGACAGACAAAGAAATAGATGGGTACGTAAGGAGGACATAGCGAAAGATCCAAAAGGGGCCAAGCCAACCATTGGACTGAGATCATGTTCCCACGCACGAGTGGAATTTTGTAAACCATCAGCCCAATTTATTTTCGGCTACAAGAGATTTTTTTTTTTTTTTGAGGAACCAAACATAGGCAGTAGAGTAAGGTGACTATGGAAATGTTAATTTTGATGAGATTTTAAGATGAGACAGGTAAAAAAAAGAAAATATTTTAAAAATTGAGTACATGATATAAAATGATAGAAGTAAAATTAAAATAAAAAAGATAGTTCTAAGACAAATAATTATAATATAAAAATAAAGTTAAAAATAAGATTACGGGATAGTTAAATTATTTATTAATTTACGTAGAGAAGAAAGAAGAGCATGAGGAATTATCAACGTCTCCTATGCTTAGCCGTTGACTTCGGAGTGATAACGATTGGTTCGTTCATGCTTTTACGAGTATAACAGCCGGGAATAATCGCATGGTTCGTTCATCCCAAGTGGGCCCGACGTGCTGAGTAGCGTGCTCGAGAGAAGGACCGACCGGTTCACGCACGTTATATAGCACGAAGCGTGTGTTCTTCATTTCCTTTTTGACAAAAAGCGTGGTGTTTAGTGAACGAAATGCGGGTGAGGTTGACTCTTGTTGTTCGTTGAATCCACTCCAATTATATCCGTTTAATAATCATTATTTGCCCTGATCGCGTGCGGCCCACTTTTCTTCTCAGCCACTAGATTTCGTTGTGTTTGAAATAGAATCTTAGACCGGGGGGGTTAAAACCCGTACGTTAATGGTCTTTTGCAGTGAAAGTGGGCCTACGCATGGTGACAACCACTGAAGCCGCATCCTTGTCATTTTTACGGTATGTGTGGTTCTATTAGGCTCTTCGTTTCCATGGGATGTGACATTGTGCTTGTCTTCGATGATTTTTTTTATTTTTTTATTTTTTATCGCAGTTTATAGATTTATTACAACTTAAGCAAAATTCACTTATAATTATGAATTTTAAAAAAAGTCTTCGATCACCGACTTGGTAACGTCAATTTTTATGGTTTTTAATGGAACTTAATATTTATTTTTAACTCATAAAATTATTGGTCCAATTAATTTTGATCAAATTTATAATCAGCCTAGATATAATTAGCAATCACTCTTAGATTGTGTGTTTTATGATTAATTTCAATGGCCACTCTTTCAAATAATAGAGATGAATCTAGCTCAAAATTTAAAACCTAGATTCACCTCAGCTCCTTTTTTTTGGTTAGTTTTTTGAATGACAAGTGTATAGTGTTGTCTACAGTGGAAGATCTTCTTCATGAGATCAAGGCGGCAGCTCTTTCTTGTGGCACGGTTGTGTTCAACCATTTACGGCGGGAGGGAAACTGGCCCCCTCATTTCTTGGCTAGGCATGCTTCTTGTATGGATGGCGAGGTCAAATCTTGTTGGGGAAGGCCACCAGAGTTTATTCTCAACCATTTGTATATATTAACTCTCTTTAGTAATGAATTTCTTGGTTAAAATTTTTTTAAAAGGTTTGAGACATGAATTTAATAACACTCATCTCATAAGATCCTTAATTTTAAAAATTCATATTTATTATTTGACCTGCTGGACGTTGATTGATGACAACACTTTAGAAGTATCATTATATGACGTTTACATGACATATGGGTCATCGAATCTGATCAAAATTAAACAGTTGAGACTTCTTTTTTTTTGTTTTTTTTTTTGTTTTTTGATGGTAAACAGTTGAGACTTTAACCAGATAGTTATCCATCAAAAACTCTATTGAGAAAGAGTGCTTTTGCAAGAGAGTTATTTTTGTAGAATCAATAATTATGAGATGAAATTTGTATAAAAAGATAAAGAGGTAATCTGAATAACCTTTGTTTTATCGTATAATTAGCAAAAATTTCTTTTGCTACATGCATCCATTTACAGCTATCTGAACATCTTCTGCTACACACACACATATATATATAAGAATTTTTTTTTTTTTTAATATACTATCATATATTTGTAATGAAATACAAATTTGACAGCCAATAATGGTAAACTCAGCCAATGTAAAAATATTGAAGCAAACCTTTAATAATATTTGCAGCCAAACACGAATTGTTGCATATAATGTTAGATGCTATATTGCACAACATTATATACAACAAATTTTTGAAAAATGATTGCATATACTCATATAGTCTGGAAAAATGGTATACAAAGTCCATAAAAAATGATACCAAAAAAAGATAGAATTTTACGATAAAATTATTAATGCTAAATATAATAAATAAAGTAAATTCCAAACTCAAATAGCTCACACTAGCTGCCTACTCCCTATAATATTTATTATAGAGCGTCATACATCTTTTTAAGCACTTGTGGCTCAAAAAGGCGATCGATCGAGCTTGCATGTTATTTCGAACAGCCAGCCAGCTGATAATTTAAAATTTAAAATGAATGATCTCCGTTGACCATATATTTTCTGGGTTATTTTATTACACATGGGTAGGGCTGCATGTGGGGTAATTGGTTTGGTTTTGATTTATATGTTCCTCCTATATGTATATATTTTAAAAAAGAGAAAAAGGAAATTAGTAAATATTTGTGGGGAGATTTGAGTGTGCGGTGCATTGACTATGGAGGAAAGAGTGCGCACTATCCACCAATTGCAGGCAAGCTTCATGCAGATTAAGAAACAGGAGAGAATCCAAGAGCATGCTACATGTAGACCAAGACCATCCACTTAGTGGACCCCCACAGGAATATTTCTGTAACGCTCCCCGGATGGCAGATATATATGCATGGTCTGTTCCCTTCTTCTGGATCAGAAAATTTAAAAAACATATAAAAAAAATATTCTTATATGAGGGATTTGCCAAGCCAAACTCACATGAAAAAAATCTAGTTCGTGCACGTGCAAGCTGGGTAGCAAAAGCATATGAAATATCCGAACCATTCATCAGGGGTAACTCAACCTAATACTCTCTGGTTTTAAAAAAAAAAACAGAAAGTTATTTGATTTTATTTATAATGGAACAGAAAGATTGGTGGAATAAAACACGTATGAACAGAGAATGACCTCATTACTTCAAAAACCAAGCACATCGACCTTAATCATTCATTAAATGAAATCATTACTATGGTTCACCAAGACCGATTCATTTTACTAATACGTGTTAGAGTGTTAATTCCGAATACATCCATTAGCTTTACTTAATTTTACCCCCCATTTATAGATAGGATCGGGCATTTATAAAAAGGCAACGTTCATATAGAATCAGTTGAACGAGTTCAGGTGGTCCCACTTGCATCATTTTGGGATCCATTCCATCCATTTTTGTTTTCATTAGTTATTCAATTAATAATACCATTTAAAATCGTTTTAGCTAGAAACTAATGTGTGTTACAGTAAGATAATTAAGGATTTTAATGAGTTTCTATTTACTCCAAAATATATTCACTTTGTCGTCTATCTATATGTATTTTAAACACAAAATTTTAAATGTAGTATATATATAAGATGAGTGATCCTGTTAGCCTGGGCTTACAATGCCCCGCTTAGCCCACCTAGAAAAACTTATTTATAACAGTTTGTTTGCTTTTTTCTTCGTATACTTTTTTATCTACGTGTATTTAACATATAAATCAAGTTTCATTATTTTTGAATACGTATATATATATTTTTTAGATTTTTAAAAATAAGGGTGTTTTAAATATATATATATATATATACACAGAGATGTTTAAAAATCTCAAAAAATATATACATATAACTAAAAATGGTAAAACTTAGTTTCTATGTTAAGTATATATATATATATTTTTCGAAAGCATATGTTAAATATATTTAGATAAACAAACGTATGAAAAAAACTAAAAAAATTGTTATAAATGGATTTTTTAAGACAGACTAAGTGAGACATTTACTTAGTCCGGGTAAGGAGATAATTCCTCTATATATAATGGGTTGTTAAAATAGTGCAAATGGAACCCACTCAAGCTAATTCAACTTAATCTTCCATTGAACTAGCTCAACATGAATATTGCCTTTTATAAAAATGACAAATATGACTATATATTTTCACTAGATTTAAAATAGCAACATTGTTAGTTTTGCCAACATATTTTTATTAAATACCTTTGACTAAAACCTAAATCTATTTTCCCCTATTCCATTCCATACAGTGAATGATTTTTGGAGGTGACCGAATGCACCCTGGTGCATTCAACTTCAGTGCACTCGGGTGCGTTTCACCAATTTTTTTTATACAATTATTAATCTAGGTTTATTTAATATGTGTATCAATTTTTACCATTTTTAGAGATTTTTAGAGATTTGTTTTTAATTTTTTAAAAATAGTGGCTTTTTCGTAATTCATAAATTACGAAAATGCCTCTGATTTTAAAAATAAAAACAAATATCTAAAAATATCTAAAAATTATAAAAAATTATTGTATATGTTAAATATACCTAGATTAACAATTGTATAAAAAAAATTTCAAAAAAAATTAAAAAATCAGTTTTTGTACCGGGGTACACCGAAGCTAAGTGCACCCGAGTGTACTGTATCACGTCCCAATGATTTTTTATTTCACATTGTCAAAGCTTCATCTTCTAATAACTGAAGCCACCACTAATTTGTTCTTCAACTTAGCTTTAGATTTTAGATAATAAAGCTAACAATATTATCGTATTTAAAAATAAAGTAAAAATATGTGGTCATATTTATAATTTTTATAAATAAAAATAATACAATAGTACATTACTACCATAGTCATGGCAGAAATTGTTATATAAGTGACCCCACATTATGCTTAAATTAAATTTCAAATCATTCATTATATTTAAAAGTATTTATTTATTTAGGACACCAAATTTTATTAAAGTAGGTAATTTGCATATATACTCACGTAGTTAACGCTAATTGCAGATATGCCCATGTAGTTTCACGAATTACATATAACCCCTACATAGTTTCATCAAAATTGCATATTTACCCCCATGCCATTATTTACCGTTAATATCTGACGTTTTATTTTGAAAAATGACGAAAATATCCTCATTAGTAGTTTCACAAATTACATATCACATCCCCATAATTTTACTAAAATTGCATATTATCTCCATGAAACTATTATACCAATGAGAACATTTTCATCATTTTTCAAAATATCACATCAGATATTAATGACAGGTAACAACGTGGGAGTAATATGCAATTCGTGGAGCTACGTGAATATATATGCAAATTACCCTATTAAAATTAAAGGAGAGTATATGGCCCATTTGAAAAAGATACAACATTAATGTAATTGTTTGTTTTATATACCCATTCAAAAGGCATATATTTAGCATCTAGAATATCATTCTTGCATGACAAATGACATATACAATTTAGATACGACCCACATATGACTTCTATTTAAATTTTTTTTGATATTATGGTAAAATAAATAATCTTAAACAACGTGACCAGTTGAATTTCTTTTATAATTTGATCGGTTGGATCTTATGGTCAATAGGGGGCTCAAGTAGCATATTTCCTTTATAAATATGTAGTTATATACATAAATAGCCATAACTTATAGCGGTACACACACCATTTGATCATTTCCTTTATAAATATGTAGTTATGTATATAAATAGGGATAAAATTTGTGGTCCGACTTAGAATTAATTTGATGTTGAACATCCAACTTTTTAACGTAAGAGATTTTTTTTGGGGTCACACCTTGTCACGAACTTTTCTTGTGGACCACTGGATTTCATTCCGTGGATCTTTCTATGAGCCTTGCTGATTTAATCAGTGGGTATATTAACATGGATTATATTCTAGACAGGAATCAATGGCTCGAGTAGGTAAGCATGATCCTAGCATCTCCTATTGTTATCAAATCCGATCCGATTGGCATTTTCCTCGGAATAAAAAATAAATTTGACTTAAAAAGCACAAATTAAAGAAAATTAACGAAATTAGATACTAGATAGTGATTTAATATATTTATAATAGCAAAATTTTTGTTTTACTTTTTTACAAAATTTAATTTTTTTTGGGTTTTGACGGTATGAAAATTTCAAGATATTTTGGTCAATTCACATCAATCTTAGTATTAATTAGTAAATTAAAAGGCTACTTCTTGACGGTTCAAATATTAAGTATTTAATATTTATCGAAAATAAAGCACATCTCAAAAGTATACTTGTAGGAGCAAAGTTATTCAACTGCCAATTTCATCAAATTCTAAGAGCACATATGATCAAGATGAGTTGTGATATTGATTTCAGACTAGTCCAAAAATATATTTTTTTATTTTTTGAAATTTTTTTATAAACATATTAACCGAGTTATATTTAATTTATAAATCAAGTTTTACCAATTTATATATATTTATTTTGAATTTTTAAATACATGAGCATTTAAGTCAATTTAAATAATATAAAATGACTTGAATACCTCTGTATTTAAAAATTCAAAATAAATATATACACATATCTAAAAATGGTAAAACTTGATTATAAATTAAATATAACCAGATTAACGTATTTATAAAAAAAAAATTTAAAAATATATTTTCGAACGGGCGAAATGATCAGCCGGCTACGAAGATTACCTACAACGTTTGGTATTTATATTTACAATCTACAAACCATAATTTCTATATAGGATCCTAGCTGTAATTTGTTTTTTCGGATAAATGATCCTAACTGTGGTAATTAAGACATATTCAAGTGAATTTTAGTTATGCTAAAAAAGTTTTAAAAAATACATTACGAAAAGAAGAAAAGTGATTTAAAAAAATTAGTGCAAGAAAATGGAATAAAGAAAGAAAAAAGAAGAAAAATGTGGATTCCTCGCACTGAAAAATAAGCGAGGGACGTCTCATTTGCCGGCACGTGTGGTGAAAATGATCCAGCAAATGTGGTCACTAGGCAAATTGTCATAGAGTGGTGGACAGGTGGGCCCCACCACAAGGTAAAAAGCATCTCATCACAGTCGACAGATACTTTTTTGCCATCCGGAGGCCCTTGTCATTAGGGGTGCAACTCGGGTCGGGTTATACCGGGTTTGAGTGAACCCAAACCCTAAGCCAACCGGGTTGGAGTAAACCTAAACCCAAACCCTAAGAATGCAATTCGGGTTCGGACCGGGTTCGGGTCGGGTTCGCATTGGTTTTGGTTTGGTTTCGGGTTTGAATTCGGGTTACCAATAAACTATTTTTTTTCAAATTCAGTTGTAATCTAAAAGAAAATTATTGAAATATACATACATGTGTTTATGAAGTCAAGCCTCACGCTGAATTCTACAAGATACTTTCAAAGAATTCTGCAACATCATGCTAAATTCTGCAATATTCTTTGAATGAACTCTGCAAGCAATTTTTCAGCACCCTATAGATACAAATAAATGACAAATTAGTTAGTTTTATGACTAGTTGGTCATTTCTATTTAATAGCTAATGGAAATGACTCAAGTATACCAAATAGAAAATGAACATATCATACCAACTTTGTAGTTGAAACTAAATATTATCGTACAAATTGCTGAAATTGAATTCAAACTGAATATTTATTATACAAATTGCTAAAGTAAAAATTGACCACTTGTCATACCAATAAACTTAAAATATGAATCAAATTTATACTACAATCTGAAATTTAAATTAACAGATTTCTCGTACTAATAGAAAGCATAATATGAAATAGATTTATCATGTCGACTCAAATTAAAATATAATCCACACAACAGTTATTCAAAGTAACTAAATCTAAATACATTAAGCATAATGGTTCAACATTCCAATCTAATTTAAGTGCAATCCAAATTTAAAATGATAATATAAACAAATCTCAAGTTTAAATAAGTTTATATCTACTTTTAAACAAATTCAAATTTCAAATGAGTTCATGTCTCCAAAGTTTCCAAAAAAACTAAAAAACTATTCGAAGACTTCCAAGTAATTTCTCCTTTGATTTTCATCTACATTTCTAATGTCAAGTTCTTTCTCCTCGATTTACATATTTGAAAATAATATGCATCAACCGAGACGAAAAAATACATGCAACTGTTAATAATAAGAAGATAATAATTATAAAAAATCATCCTAGAAATTAAGTTACCTCAAGTATGCTTTGATAATGTAGAAAGAGGTGATTTGTCTGAATTAGAGTTAGTAATGCCTAAAACATGTATATATATATTAATATTACAAAAAAACATGTATAATTGATGAAAAAATTATATGAACTACACCGGGTTCGGACCGGGTCGGGTTTTGGTACCGGGTTGATGCGAACCCGGTTTTGGTTTCGGGTTTCTGCGGGTCGGGTTGAAACCGGGTCTATTTTGAAAAAAATCTTAAAAATAAAACCCATTTTTGGTTTCGATACCGGGTCGGGTCGGGCGGGTTCGGACCGACCCGGGTACCAAGTTGCACCCCTACTTGTCATCGATTGCGCTTCCACAAATTAATGGGAAGTGATGACTGGATAAGGATCATCTAAGTATATATAATTGTGTTTTTGGCTTTCTGTAAAATAAATCATGTAATTTCCAACAGTAACCTTGCAAAATGAACCTTTTAAGTGATGCATAGGCAGTATGAAATGAAAGAAACATGTTATAAGAATTTTAACAATTTCAGTGTTTTTTATTCTATTATTATTATTATTATATTTTATAACTAATTTTAATTCAACACATACTTTTCAAAATTACTCTATTTTTCAAAAATCTAAATTCAAGGTTAGTTTGGTAAAACGTGAGACACAGATTTATCGGAGAAATTTGGGAAATTTTTTAAAATAGTGAAAATGTAATGTGATATAATAATTGAGAGTAACAATAATAAAGAAAAATAGATACGTTGCTGTATTTAAATATATAAACAATGATTAGAATGTAAAGATAATAATAAAAGTAAGATAATTAAATAGTTAAAATGTAAATAATATCTGAAAGTGCGTATAAATGAGTCGAGAAGTATTTTTTTACATTTCACCACACTGACCCTTGTTCTAAGTTATGCTCATCCCAATGGACACTTCCTCAACTGCTAAAAAGATAATAAATGGCATAAAATTTCTCTTATACTTATAATATTTTTCCAAATTTCTAATACGGGCATGCTTATATGTAACCGTGTTACATATAAGTGATTTCGTGTGACCCCCTCATTTTTGAGATTTTGATATTTAATTCATTGTATTTAACATAATTTGTTTAGCCAGGAGACCAAGTTTCATCTAAATCCAATATATGCATAGGCCACATTTTCTCAAAAATAGCTACATTCAGGTGTAAATTAGTAAAAATGTTTAGATACATTCACATATGTATTAGAATATAATGATATTTTATAGGATCATTTATTCACAAATTATCGATATTTTAGATGGTTTAGATGCTGAAAAAGCTACTTTAATATTGATATTTTAATATTAAATTATTTTATTATGTTGATTTCACACTTTTATACATGATATCATATATAGTGAAATTAAAAAATAAACGGGTTTCCAAGATACTAGAAATGATATTAAACACAATGGATGAAGTGAATTTTTCATCAACCATTAAGATTTTAAAAATGGAAGGGGTTACATAGAGATGGGTTTTATAGAAGCACTCTCTTTTCTAATATACCTATAATGTTTCGTAAGTTTATTTTATACTCGTAATGTTTTACTATAAATTTCTATTATACCCATGGTGTCAACAAAACCATCATCTAACTTATTAGAAAGATAATTTTTTCTTCTAAAATTTTCATAACTGAAATGATTTAGCCTTAGTAGGACACTTGAATCATTTAATATTACGAATTAATCATTTACCATCATCAATTGAGTTATATTAGGGCTGCATTTTTTCAATTACGAAACTTTGGATAAGCAAGAATTCTTTTCAATTAGATAGATAATAATTGTGCTAATGACATGAGTATGATAGAAATTTATGATGAGATGGTATAGATATGAGGTATGAAAGGAATTTATAAAATATTGCGGGTGTATTAAAAATTAGGTGCACGGAACAGAACGTTTCCTTTAAAACTGTTTAACATGGTGCTTATCTTTCCTGCTTAGACTTGAGACAATTATAATTTACAAGATGCAAGGTTATTTTGTAAAAATTCAAACGTATATGATACATTTTGCACAATACTAAAAATACAGGTGTTAAAACATAATTATGCATACTTGAGGGTTTAATTTGCAAACACACTAGTGGATGTGAAATCCACTCCAAATGCAAACCAGCGGACATGTATAGGTGCGGATCCAGTCGGATTGTATCATTGTAAAAAGGCTAAAAGGGGAGAAAAAGGCCGATCCAGCTATGATGCAATACAAATTGACAAGAAAAAAAAAATTCGAACCTCAGTGGGTTAAGTATAAATGTTCCACTCACAAGGTAAAGTAAATAAAAATTAAAACAAACACAACTTTTATAAATACATAAATAACAATGCATGCAAAGTAATATTTTTTATGAATACAAGAGGATCATGAGCAACTAGGGGTGGGAATTGGGGCGGGCCATACCGGGTCAAGGTTTGCCTCACCCTGACCCAACTACTTTTAAAAATCGAATTTGACCCTCTTTTTATACTGAGTCGGGACAAGGTCAGTTTGACCATCATTTTTTTTAATTAGTTCCGGGACAAACTTCGAGTTGGTATCAGACCGGTTTCAGGATAATGGGTCGGGTAAAAAATACGGGTCAAATAAGATAATTTTAAGAATTTATATACCTATCAAACATAAGTATACATTACACTAAATTTAAATATTATATACTTCAATATTTCACTAATTATTAAAAAACACATAATTAAGAAAACAAAATATTTGAAAATATAGTATAATTTTATTAAAATAGGTTAATATACAATTACACATAAAGGTTATTTATGTACAAATTCTTTTTACTGATTCTTATATTACTTTCTGAATAAATTGATTCTTCTATTGTTGATAGAGTTGAATATAAAAAAGTGAGAATTTTGAAAAAAAATAATATTTAAATATTGGCTTATAATTTTTAATAACTTAGTATACGCGGGTGGGTCGGACTATTCGGGTCAAGACATGGTCGACCCGCCCCGACCCTATTTTTGAATTCGGGTCAAAATTTCTAACACATCCCTATACCGGGTCAAAAATATATTAATTTTACCCAGCTAAAAACGGATCGGGTCAAAGTCGGGTCATGGGTCATCCCGCCCCAATTCCCACGCCTATGGGCAACCCTCATGATTCATGTCTAGCAAGGAAGGAATCCACTTACTGATCCCAAGCATTTATGGGAAATTTTTAAATTCGGATCCATTTTGATAGTTAAGCAAAAATTAAACCAAGTCATCAGAGTTTACATAGATTTTAATCAACAATTAATATTATTTCAACTTGAGTTTAACTGTTTAATATGAGATATGCCTTATAAAAAAAATCATATATAAAACGGTAATTTGCAAATATATTCATATAGTTTAATCATAATAACAAATATACTTATGATGTTATGACACCATTATTGCACTGCGGATATTTACATGTAAACTATACGAATATATTTGCAATTTAAATAAATTAAGTGAGTAAATTTAGTTTTTGCAAATACCAACATAGTTTACATATCTTTGTAAATATACTCATGTCATGATGGTGTAGTAACAACATCACAACAACATGAATATATTTGCAATTATGGTTATCTTATGGGGGGTTATTTGTAATTTTTAAAACTATATAGGTATACTTTTAATTATGGTCAAACATATGGGTATTTGCAAATCATCCCATATAAAATGAAAAATTACTTAATTCAAGCAAAAAGCATTAAATTTTATAAAACTTCATGCATTAGAATCTTTTTTAAAAAATTTGAGCTCAAGGTTATTTCTAGATTTTTTTATTTCATAAATATTCATGCGTGTTTGGAAAGTGATAAAATTTTTAGTTAAAAAGTTTCTGAACGGGAGAAATTAATATAATACAATAGGAGTAATGATAAAGAATAAAGTAAATAAAGTAAAAATAGATAAGTTGGTAGTATAAATTGTTGTGTAGAAATAATTAAACGGTAGGATAGAGGAAAATATGTAAAACGATTAAAAAATATAACAATAGCCGAGAGTAAAAAGTTTTAAATGGAATAATTTTAAGATTAAACAATCATGCCATCAAAAATGTAAGTTGTAATCAGAAAATCTACAGATTTTATGTTGTAAAAAGGTAATCGGATCCTACTGATACCTTAAATAGAGACTTGACACCCACGGAGCAATTTTGACCAACCAATGGATGATGGGAGAAAATGGGTCGGCCTACAACTTACAAAGCGCAATACTGAGATGCTGGTGACATCCAACTGGAACAAATTCTCAAGATGTGCTTATCTTTTAATTATTATTTATTAAAAAGCAATTAGCTAATTAATTATTAAAAGGATGCAAATTTTGGGTACACGTTAGGGCATGTGCGGACTGCGTAGTGAGACGTAATCAATTTCCACAGCGTATCTCCTCAAAAAAAATAATAAAATCCACAGTGTGCGAACAACTGTCACATCACAAACGCGCATGCTACCGACGTACCGTACGCCGCCAAGGGCCTCCACTGCTGTAACCGTGGCCCCATGTGGCGTACGGATCAGATCCTATCCGTTAATCAGGCGTTCTGATGATTATTTATTATAATCTGCAAGCAATAAAAAACGGTGAACCTACCAAACATGCTTTCTCATTCCTGGCATTATCCTAATTTTAGATACTCGTAATCTTGAATGCGGATTACACGCAGGTTTGCAACTTCTTTAGGTTAAGTGGGAATAATCTAACCCGAGGTAAATGGGTTTGGGTTAGAGTTCATACAAACACAACTTTGATAAGGCATTTTTAGGCTGCTATGTGCGGCATGGAATCCTAGCCGTGGAATTTTCCGCTCGATAAAAGATTAAGAATAGTTGGTTTTTCTGGATAATAAATGGGAGCTTGGTGCCTTTCAAGTATATCTTTAATAGATAAATAGTAGCTTGTTATTTCCATTATAAATGAGCTTGATTTGTAATATTTAATGTCATGTTATACAATATCAATAAAAAACTTAGATAAGCTCGACCCTTGTACAGTTGTTAATATGCACATTGAATATTATTTTAATTGATAACTGCATTAAATATTAAAATATTTATTTTAATACAATTATATATGAAATTATATTTATAATTTTAAAGAAAATTTTTTCTTATACCCACAATATTTATCTTTATTTTTAATATATCGACAACATTTCAAAAATTTCTCTTATATTCATAACATTTTGCTATTAATTTCTATCGTATCTTTGCAATCGAAATAATCATTAACTACCCTTTAAATTTTTATTAAGTAAAATGATTTAGCCTTAATATAATTTACGAATAACTTGATGTTACAAGCTAATGATTTACCAAAATTAATTGAATCACATTAGGATTAAATCATTGTAATTAAAAATTATGGATGACAAAAATCATCTTTTCAATAAAGTAGTTAAAACAACAATGGTTACATGAATATGTTAGGAATTTAGGATGAAAAGTTATATGTATAAAAGAAAATTTTAAACATTGTGGGTATGATAAAAATTAATGGCAAATGTTGTGAATATAATAAATTTTTTTGTAATTTTAATCTTGAATAATTAATGTATTAAATTTTCCTATATTGTCATTATTTTAAGTATTATTTGTTAAGGATGAATCAAAATTGTAAATACTTTTTTAATTTAAAAATTGCTAGACATATGATAATTGAGTCATTATTTTGTCATTCTTTCAGAAATAATAATTTCTATTTATATTGTTTTTAAGTTATAATATACTTTAACTATATATTATTATAATTTATTAATTTTGATTATATGGTACAATACTTAAAATATATGAAATGCGTGTGGTATGAAATGAAAATAATAGAAAATTCAGGCTTGAACCCCGCTTACAAACCCAAAATGTAACGCCGTTAATTTTGTACCTGGGATCAAGTCCAAAATACACTCGAACCCAAAATTAAACCTGACTGGAACCCATGTGTATTATTAAGGTTTGGGTTCACTATAGCCTTGCACAGCCCGACGTCAGCTGCACCGTCGGTTTACGCCCACATCCGACTCCGAGTGACAGATCAGAGGCCGAGGATGCCACACGTTCATACATTGCGATGTATAATACAAGCATGCTGCATGCCCATGTCTTTAATATTTGAAATGCTGATTCTTATAATCTAATTTATTTGAATTTTATTGTCTGGTTTTATCACATAAAGGTTAATGTGTCATGATATAATCTCGTTAAATGCAGACCAATATGCTAATATATTTATATTTTATAAAAATTTTAAGAATTTATATTTATCCAAATTGCCTAAATAAAGATTTCAATACAATAGCTATTTTACCCAAAAATTAATAAACGATTTCTGATATTTTTCTGTGGTATTTTAATTAGACAACAAAGAAGGCAAAACAGAAAATTTTAAATTGGTTTCATACACATTCTATAAAATATAATCCAACACACGGTTGCGCATACCCGTTTTATAATATGATATTTTAATTAGATTAGCTTGCAGGGCGCACGGAGCCACGGACACGGTTTCGCGGGGTGAAGCTGCGTTGGTTAGCGCAGGTACGTAATGAGCCTACGCGTTCGCGGGAGGACAGAGGCATTGTCTGAACAGAGCAGGTGGCAGGCCGGCCTCCATCGGGAATCAGGATTCGCGAACGATTGCAACCCAGGAATAACGGAGACCTTTTAATTATTAAAAACGAAAAGCGAAACGGGATTCCGTAGAGTACGAATAGGACGCATGTAAACTGAAATTACGAATATGCCACTCTCTCCTTCGTATATATAGGAGCCGTCTAACCCGTCCCCGATCGCCCAAGCGCAAGCGTGACTTCTTAAGACTCCCAACGGAATTTCAAAACCGAGTGAAGAAATATAAAAAAAAAAGAAAAAAAAGAGGGAAAGATGCGGGACGAGAAGAAACTGAAAGTGAAGAAGGGATGGCTGGCGGTGATAGTTGGATTGGAAGATGGAGAAGGCAACGGATTTCAGCGCTTCGAGATTCCCATCTCCTATCTCTACCACCCTCTATTCAAGCGGCTGCTTGAGAAGAAGGAGGAGACGTACGGCTACCGCACCCCCGGCCCCCTCTCTCTCCCTTGCTCTGCTGATGATTTTCTACGGCTATGCGGACGCATCGAGAGAGACACCAGCCACCACCGTCACTCCAATTCCTTCTCCTTCCACTCATGTTGAGTCAGGATTCGGCGGCTCGTCCCCACCGATTCCCTCCCTGAAGATGGGAGGCGGCCTAGTCCTGCTGATCTTCTTCTTTTTCTTCCTTTTTTTTTTTTTTTTTGCTTTTTCTTTTTTGGGGTTGAACTTCTCTCCTTTTCTTTAGTAGATAACATACTTCTGTCCTTCCACAAACGTGGAGGCTATTCCAACTTGGGCTTTCTCTTTTTTCAATCCAAATTTCTAAATCTAGTGTTTGGACTAAAGCTGCGCATCCCCTTTCCGCCCGAATTAGATTTCTTGATGTAATTGTCTTGAAGGAGTTCCATGACATCTGCTGGCATGTCTTTGTACATAGAGAATTGTGGGGGCTGTTGAGTGACTGAGATTTTTGGGGCCTTCTTTTTATGCTGTATGGAATTGAACATTTTATGCCTAATGTCAATTTTTAAGGAAAACTACTCAAGAATATTTGACAAACCAGTTGTCTTAAGTTCTTGTGCTAAAAAATCCTCCCTCAGCTGATCCCTCTTTTCAAAAGATTCATCAGCAATTCCAACTGTTCTGTGGCGTCTTTCTCAATTAATGCAGTTGGTGATTGGGTATGGCCTTCCATTCTTTTTCAGAGAGACGTCTGCAATATCATCTGGGCCGTGGTATCTTTAGATATTGTTGCAGCTGTCAATTGGGAGTTGGAAATCTTCCCATTCCTTATACAGCCTACCCATGTCCCAGTTATGAGATGTGAGCCAGCCATAAATAATTAGGCATTTTGGTGGGGATGTCACAGAACGCAAGTTGCTTGGTTTGTCTTAAATAGGGATGAGTAATTTCGAATTAACATGATTTTTACCTGATCAAAGGACACAGTCCTAGTATAGTAGGGGATTTTTTTAGAAATAATCTTCAAGGTTAATATATTCTAAACATAATCCGACATCTTACCAAACTTGTTCAAAGCCACTCATATTGAAAAACAGTCTCGGATAAAAAGCTGCTTGATGACAAGGTCCTCAGTGCTGGACCACCTTTGTCGTCCAGACAACTTGATTCTTCATTGCAGGCCAGCGGGGAAAGTTTGGAATTATTTCTTTAAAATGCTATGCGCTGTGCTGAGTGGCTTGAGCAGGCAGGCCAGAGTTGTGGGAGTTGGATGAGGAGTCCATCTCAGTCACGGCAGAGAAATCCTTGCCGAATGCTTGCCGATTACAAAGCAGATGAATCGGATCTTTGCCAGTTAGCATGTGGTGAGGGAAGGGGAGGGGGACGACAAGACGCAATGTCTGAGTAAAAGAGCCTATTTTACATCTTTACTAGACCATTGATCATATATATTTGTGTGAAATGGGTTATCAAAACTGTGGGATTTTTAAGGGACAATGACGAAAATGATTCCATCTGTGGTGGATTTCCAGGAAATCATATCTCTAAATCCAAATTTCATGTTCTGGTTGCTGCCAAAGTTCTGTTTGGGGATAAAGATCATTTAGGCCAGGCCAGTATATGGCAAACAACTTCGAGTGATAAAAAGGAAATCAATTTCTATGGGAATTTTACCCACGGGTTTTGCTCATATCAGTTGAATCCATTTCAGTAAATCTTATAAAAGCTCAATCAAAAGGGCATAGACATGAAAAAAAGCGAGCTAAAAAGGGACGACTCTGTTAACAAAGAAGGGGACATGGATCAGCCTTCCACATGGGGCATTTAATCTGTTTGATTGTTGTGGTCCTTTCCTATTAATTAATCGAAGGTACTTCCTATGCGCATTGATCATAGAGGTGGGAACGCATCCAACTGATCAAAGATTTTTCTCACTTAACGGATAACCTTGCAGTTTGTTGAATAGCATCCGAGAAAATGAAAGCGGTGAAGTAAAAACATAGAATATGCATCCAACAAATTTGATGAATTTGAAAGCTTTCTTCCAGTTCTTGTATCCCAAGCAACAAATGCTTATGACATGATGTTCCATTCCTAAAAATGAGAGCATTGAAATTTGAATCCCAATTCAGAATTCTAGCCCACACAAACTTTTGAAGTTATCATGTTGTGATTTTTCTGCATAGAAAAATCACAACCAGCCGGAACTGCCACACTATCCACTGGTGCCTACTCCACAAACACCAATTTTTTTATTTTTATTTTTTAAGGAAATCCAATACTTCTTCAAGTACATGTAACGTGGAAGCACGAACCACTCGATCTTCCCACAACAAACACTTCAGTATTGTATAGAAATATGCTCGGAAATGCTGCGTTGGGTGCTAGGGAGAGAATCAAGTAATGTTTTGGGCATTAGGGAGAGAGATAAGTAATGTTTTAAAAACCGGACCGACCGTGAACTGTTGAATGGGTGGTCTGATTTGGCTACGGTTTAGGTTTTTTAAGAAAAAGTGGATGAACTGTCTGGTCCAACCACGGCTCAGTTCAACCAAATTTAAACAATATCTTTAACTTTTTAAAAATTAAAAAAAAGGGTCAAGTGACCACCCCCTCTTCTTAAATTGTTAGAATGGTGTTATATTTATCTCTATATATGAAGTTTTCATTTCAATTTTGCATTGTTTTTTTTATTATATCAAGAGAGAGAACGCTTCTCACATGGACTGATTGTTGGACCGTCGGCGTACACGATTGGATGCGAAAACAACTGGGTTCACTTAATTTTGCATTGTTCATTATTTTATTTGCATTCAGGCTTTCAAGTGACGTGCATTAAAAATAATTAATATATTTATTGCATCACAGCTGTGTGATGCTGACATCATGGTTTGAACCAACTGTCGAACCTAAACCGGGCACAAAACGGTTCACTTATCAAGTGTAACAACACATGGCTGTTGCAAGTTTAAAAAACCACGGGGAAAAGAGATAATCATGTTGTAATCGTTTTTATATATATTGTAAAAATGGTCCGAATGTTGTCAGCAAATCCCCAAATATTGAATTAAGCCATTCCACAAGCGGAGCAACCGTGTGTGTGAGCATTCAGAAGATCTCATGACAGACATCTGCAGAATCCGATTGATTCGTTTTCTGTTGGCACCATGTACGCATTGCAAATGAAGAAGCTAATCATAGGAAATTTTCTATAATAGATACCCTTGATTTAGCAGTAATGGAATGCGCAGCGGATGATCTGGTCCTCGGCCTGGTGCGCTGCATGTTTGATTGGGAGAAGCTCATATCCATCAACCACAAGATTGGAATCTCCAGATTCTTTTCACCTCACCAACAACGCTCTCTGGCATGTGCAAGGAAGTGGCTGTGGATCTACTGCAGCATTTGACAGCGATCCACATCTCCCTGTGACTCCGAGTCTGCATGGTCCAGCCTCGCTCCGGCCTCATATTTCACCAGCACACGTGTACGGAAGTCGAAGGTGTACGTTGCTGGCCAATCCTAGAAAAAAAAAAAAAAAAAAACTCCATGGATTGTTGTTATTTGTTTTTACTCTGTCGTGCAATAGAACGGGTGCACATAATAAACAGGAAAGCGACTCAACCGCGATGTCGGACCAGACGCTGGCGCGACTCCATTCGAAAATCTGATTGGTCGACTCTCTCGTCTCTCGAAATAATTTCTCCACTTGAACGGTCTGCCAATCCCATGGCAAGATAATTAATAAACGACACCACTGTTTTATTCCCATGATTTGGACGGTTAATTTAGCCTCTTCAAACCGAACATTTCTAAATGCATATCTATCGTGCACTGCAGTCCTCTTTGATCATTTCTATCTAATTGTGTATCGATCCCAAATTCATTTCTACTTCTGCTGTTGCCTCATTCGGAATATGACTGTGTATTAAGCGGACCACAAGACCATTTAGAAATTTAGTAAAATTAATTAGCTTCTCACAAATTTTCAGTAGATTTGACATATTCGGCTAAAACGACGGAGAGCCACGTAAAGCAACTTGTGGTACTGATCATCAGGCAATGAAACCGGAAATTCTTAATGGTAGTTGGTCCTACGTTCTCCATATCTATGGCAACAAGTACCTTGTTCCAAAGCAGGGTACACTGAAATTTTTATGCTTGGAATTTATTATAACAAGTGAATGAAATAAATATGTATCCCTTGGGGTAGGAATGTCTGAGAGGTCTGGGGGAAAGGTTAGTGGTATCACATTAGGTAGGTATGATTCATTCAGGTTCTCATCGTATGCATGCGGCCGGGTGTATTTCACCTATATATATATATTTGAAACTGTTAAAATTACTAAAAATGCCACTAATTTTTAAAAGTTCAAAAAAAATATATCTAAAAGTCTTCAAAAATGGTAAAAATTGATACACATGTTAAATATACTTAGATTAACAATTGTGTACAATAATTAAAAAAAAAGCATATGCACGGTGCATACAACTGCATCTGGATTCATTGACTACGATTATCTACTATGGTTATGCACTTTGTATTTCTCATCAGATAGACATTAGTAAAGCATATGATTCGTTTCCAACCTGGCATATAAAAAAGGATTGCATATAGCTTGAGCTTTTACAAACAAGATTAGGGTCAGGTACACCACAACCAGTATAACAACCACACTTGATTTGCACTCCTAAATTACTACGTAACTTAAGGTACAAAATGTTCAGGCTATTTCTAAGCCCAGGCCTGTTCCAAAGACAGTAGCAACATCATGAGGATTGTGTTTTATGAGCCCAAATAACATAAGGTAATATGTACATGAAGATATTCCAGCAGGCCCAATTTCATCCTTCATCTAGGGTATTCTTTTAGTGGGTGATTTACAACAGATAAACCCTAATCTGCTGAAGTTACATCTATTTCTGGCTCAGCATAAGCAGCATGCTATTGGATCACCGACTGATAGGGCCCTATCATGACAATCTAAGCAAGAAGGACGTAGGTAGGTCTTTTTTTTCCTTTTTTTTTTTGGATTTCTTCCTTTCGCATGTTGCTGATGAAGTCGTGCTTGCCCACAGAAAGGGAAAACTGGCCCTTCTGTACGTTTGAAGACTACGCCAGGTATTCGCCATTGATCACTTGGCCTGGAATGGGAGGAGCTGCTCTTATCATGATACTTTGCAAGAACGCTATCATCTGCATTGAAGAATAGCCTGCTTGAAATGGTAGTTTTGAGTATGCAACAACCAAAATCTGAACAGCATGTAGGAGACTCTCACCGTAACTAATCCGCTGCACATAATGCTGAAGCCAGGAAACTGAAATGGCGCTCTATCTGATAGGAAGAGAGCTGAAAGATGGAAAAAAATAAAAAAAGAATTTAGAAGACAATGAGACTGGGACGTGAAGCTGGAGCTTCCAATCAGAGAGACATTGGCTACCTGTTAGAGGAGTGAATGCCAATGGAGAAATAACGTTTCCAAAAGAGCATATGCCAGCAATACATCCTTGAGCCTTCCCCTGTGATTGTTTGTATCATTGAGAAGTAGAGCACTGATAAGTCATTGCATTACGTTGGTAATACTGCACAACTGACTTAACAATCCACTTTTTGTGTTTCTGTTGTTTACTTCAGATGTAAAATCCTTGCTCCAATTAAAAATCGTTTTTTCTGGATAGGATCTCAATTACTGATGGCCAAAAATTTCCATTTGTCTAATGACTATAGCTATTTAACTGAATTTCCAGAAATACAGGATTTAAGGCAAATTATGGTCTGCCACCTCTACCAGAACCAAGAAAAAGTTAAGAGATTTTCATCACATTGTAAGTCACGATTAGTTTCCTAAAGGTTCGGGAAAATCCGATTCTCCCACAATTTATTTATTATTAAAGCAGTGTCGACCATCCCTCTTGAAACAGATGGCAGTAATATCTACAGGCTATTTGCATGAAGCAAAAAGGCAATTGATACAGGTGTTGAAATTCTTTATCAAGAGGCATTAAACACTCACACTAGGCAAAAGGAGATGGGGTATCAGTACAAAGCATGTTTTGGAGCAGCATCTGAGCAAAAGATTCATGCAATGATTTTGAAAGTTAATAAAGTTTGCCACATCATAATGTGCTGATGGAAGCAAGAGCATAGCTCAAGAAATGATTATCATGTAAAGTTTATTGTAGTAAAAAAGGAGAATATTTTTTCACAAATGTCTGGTAGGCACAGCTGCTGAAATCAAAGAATTATTCCATTGGGATTCAATAGAAGGTAATTCAGCAGATGGAATAGGAAGCTTAGCATAATATCAATCACACATTGTAAGTCCACAAGAACAGCAGCCACCTGGTCATCAGGTCCAACTTGTTTTGACACAATACTCCTGATCTGCAAACGTGAAAATGCATCTTTAAGAGAGCAATTATCTAACCAGTAGACCACATAACTGAACAGTAGATGCTTACACATGGGGAGACGACACAGAACATAATTGAAAACATGGAGGCAAAATAAGGAACCTGCAAATGCCACCAAGATGATCAGGAAGATAGCATCATTCTTTTTCAAAGCAATATAAAATAAATCAACAAATCATATCTCATGTCCGGCAGACATATTTGTAAGTTCGATTCTAGAGTCGGGAAGGACAAAAGTTCATGAGTAGACTAGAAACAAGCAGAATATACTAAGAAAAAAACTGTAGCAAGAAATGAAAAGATTCATGTGGTTGTTTTTATGCAACAACCTAAATAAAATACTCTAGACTAACTGTTTGGTGGATGCACTATATGTTTGAAGTCAGATACAATTGTGTTATAAGATCAATATAAGTCAAAAGTGTTTAATTGTTTATGAGAAGTTGCAGTTCAGAAAGAACAAGACGAATGAATTGTAGCAGAGAGAATTACCCAGTTTGCCCACGATAATGCATAAAGAAATATCTGCAGCATTCCAGACCCAAAAACAAGGAAAGCATTAATTTAAAAGCCAATGTCTCCACCTATTTAATAAAGGCTCTGAAAATATCAGATGGCAAAATGTAATGAAAAGAAAGAGGGACAAGATGATTACATGAACACAACTTGCTAAAAGTCCAATTCGAAGCAGCTTCTCTTCTCCAAGTTTAGTAGCTACAAAGGGCATGATAAGCAACTGCGAGAAAAATCCAGCTTTAAGCTGAGAATGATGCCTTAAAGATACTGAGACTGACAAGCAAAAATTAGAAAGCATCTTGATCCTAAGTCAAATATTGGGAATACCTGTGAGATGGCTGCTGCCACCCCTGACATTAGCAATAGATCAGCAAACTGGTCTTTGCCAAAGTGAAACCGCGCTTTTAAATAATACTGCATTCAGAGGGATGAATAGAATTTGAACTTTTCTTCAATTAGCATCCAGTTTCCATCCAATGTTAAGGAAAAATTCATGTTGTTGTTAATATCCACTGTATAAAGATTTTCTTAAAAATAACTTCGTTTGCACAGAGAGAAGGTTACCAGCAATGATGCCTGAAAGCCACTCTCCCCAAGAACGGTGAAGAATGAAACTATGGCTGCTTGTGTAAATGTAACACTGTGTGATGATTTTATATTCAAGTGTCAAATTATCGGTTATAGTAAAAATTAAATTAAAATAGAAATGGACAAGACTAAATATTGATCAAAAGAAGAAATGGTCATAAAATTCAGAAAAAAAATGAAAGGAAAACTGCTGCATTCTAGATGAGCCTTGTTCAGCAAAGATTTCAACTCCTTGGCAGAGTATGAACAAGGTTGAAATGATGGATGCTTGAGCTGATAAGAAAGATTTGGTCTAATTTCACTTGGTTTTCAACAATGTGGACCGAAATTGAGTTCATCATATGTAATTCATCTCATTGTCGTGAGCACATGTTGATTATGAAGACTGTCTCAGTTGACCTATCTAGATGCCAAAATTGGTTTGTTGAATTTTTTTTTTTTTTCCTGTGAATCTGAAATTAGTTCCGAGTGTCCATGCTTTTAAATAATCTACCAGGATTTGTATGTAAAGTAAAGACGGACACAAAAAGCCAATTCTGGTGATAAAAAATCTGTGAAAAAGAAAATCAGTGGCATAGACAGAATCCAACAGTTGAGAGATGACTAACCTAGTCTGTAACAAGCTAGCTACATCTTGAATCCTACTAAGTATCTCTTTTTTCTGTGGTGAATGACTACTGGCGATCACCTTCAGTGGCCTTCTTATGCTTGACTTAGAACAAGAAGCATCGTCCCCAATTTTGCTGCTGCTGTTCGAATCTGGTAACAAGGTTTTCATATAAATGGCTGCAATTGCAGCAATAGATGCAGACACCTGGAAAGTAGCGGAAGTGGGAAGGAAACGGCCGGTGAGGGTTCCAAAGACAAATGAAGCCGAGGTAATGCCTGACAGCAACCCAAAGGCAGATGCGCGGTGGCTTTCTGGAATATTGTCAGCCTGAGGTTGAGAAAGGAAAAATTTAGGAGTTTAAATTTATCTTTTAGAGGAAAGAATTATATGATCCTCACTGTTCTCTTTCAATTTAAGTTGACCTCATGGAATTCATTAATCCAGACAGTTGATCTTGATTAGTCTGCTCACGTATACTGAAGCATGTATCAAAAACATGCACAGCCTTAAATCTTTTGGTGATGAGTCTTGGATGGAATGGAAAGAACGGTTGAAGCAACAGCCATGCTAAGGCAGAAAAAGGCCACAGGTTGGACAGCTAAATGTTCTCGCCAGGGATAATCCCTTGGGTAATCCAAGTTGCCATACTGCCTGTAATAGACTTCATTAAGGAACCTTGGGTTCAGTCCATTGGCTAAGGACTTTTTGAATTTTATCTGTTTTGGAACACTATACATAGACACAGTTCACAGGGCGACTCAAAACCAAAGCTAAGTCATGTCATCACAAGCATCCAGCCAGTCTCTGGACCAAATGCAATTTGGTTGTCTTGTCAATAACACCACTGGAATCAGAGCAGCTACTTGGTGAGGATGTGAGAGAGGTATTTTTGAAATATGCTGCCATGTGAGACAGTGGTATTTTATTGAAATATGATAATTTTTCATCACCAATCAAGGTGACTGATAGGGTTGGTAATGAGGGAAGCAAAACGTGGGATATGTTTAAAATGGAAAGGGACATGTCATCTTAAGGTAGGAAGGTTGGCGAAGGTCGGTAGGCTTGGGCTTCCCAGGAATGAGAGGAGAGGGGGAGAATGGATTTGCAATTTCCTCTGTAGCTTTTGTCTACAGTAGTCAGAGGGAGAGGGAGAGGGAGAGTCCTTTCTAATTCATTATAATTGGGGTCTGAATTCCCTGCACTCCATTGTAATCAATCTGTGGATTGTCGTTTCCATCAAAAAATCATCTGTGAACCGGTTTGGATCTTATCAGTAACACATCACTTTCTTGGGAAACATTTTCTACCCCAAAACTTTCCAGGCTCCCAAGAAAGTTTTGGAAGATTATCACTCTTAATGGTACTAGCCTGACACTCTTGAAAGAGGCAATAGACTATTTTCATCACTATGAATTGCCAAGTGAGGAAGTGATGTATGCCATGACAGTCTCCTGGTGGGCTAAATAAAGATGAGTGGGGAAAAAGTATCATACCACATAAGCAAGAGTGAGGCAGTTTATGCTGCCCTGGCAAACCATGTCCGTAAGAGTAGTCAGCACATAGTATGCATAGAAGTAGTACTTTGTCCTCTGGTATGCCAAGATTGCTGTCATCATGTAGTATTTAGTTAACAAGTGTCTGAATATTTTCTAGCATTGCAACAACCAGGTTTGCTTGCCAGCTCTACAATGCTGGAATTTTTTTTCTTCTGTCAACATGCCACACACAAGCGAAGAGAATCACATGCTTAAGAATCAATTGGTCTGGGTGTTGATTGCGTTTTCCCTTTTTTTTTTCTTTTGGCATAACTGACGACATCAAGGAGTAAGAAGTGCCTAGTAGATTAATAAAATCAGTGTGCTTTCAACACAGGGAAATTCTATTATGGAATAGCTTACCACCATTTGTTCAGCTCAATGCACATGAATGTGACTTGTTGACAGTGGAACTACAAAACTTCAATATTTTTGCGTCATTTCAGAACTTCATTATTTCTCTCGTTTCTTTTTGTTTATGGTATGCCATGATACTACTTTTGCGAAGAGAATCACATGCTTAAGAATCAATTGGTCTGGGTGTTGATTGCGTTTTCCTTTTTTTTTTCTTTTGGCATAACTGACGACATCAAGGAGTAAGAAGTGCCTAGTAGATTAATAAAATCAGTGTGCTTTCAACACAGGGAAATTCTATTATGGAATAGCTTACCACCATTTGTTCAGCTCAATGCACATGAATGTGACTTGTTGACAGTGGAACTACAAAACTTCAATATTTTTGCGTCATTTCAGAACTTCATTATTTCTCTCGTTTCTTTTTGTTTATGGTATGCCATGATACTACTTTTGCGAAGAGAATCACATGCTTAAGAATCAATTGGTCTGGGTGTTGATTGCGTTTTCCTTTTTTTTTTCTTTTGGCATAACTGACGACATCAAGGAGTAAGAAGTGCCTAGTAGATTAATAAAATCAGTGTGCTTTCAACACAGGGAAATTCTATTATGGAATAGCTTACCACCATTTGTTCAGCTCAATGCACATGAATGTGACTTGTTGACAGTGGAACTACAAAACTTCAATATTTTTGCGTCATTTCAGAACTTCATTATTTCTCTCGTTTCTTTTTGTTTATGGTATGCCATGATACTACTTTTGCATGCAGCAGAGATCAACATCATCAATTTCCAAATGATAATGACCATCAAATCCTACAGGCGCCGAAGTGTTTGATGGTCCATTTTCAATGAAAATAGTAAACGTATTGTGGATTTCTGAAGCCAAAAAACACTTAGACTATGAAAGCTAAGCTATAGGTACATGGCCAGCCACAAAGCTGCTTCTGCAGTTCCATCTCTGGACTTTATATATCCAAAGGAGATTCTTGTAAAGGGAAAGAAAATGTTTGGTCAACAATTGTAAGAGGGTAAAATCTCTGCAACCTCCTACGCTTTTTTCTCGTGGTGCAGCTTTTTCCAGTGGGCTTGATTTGGGACCATGTCCTAAGTTGAGCACATGTGATTAGTATGGAGTGGCAACCTAGGAAGCCTTCTGCTTCTATTGACTTCAATACATAAAAAACTAAACCACTAAAGCTATCCTTAACTTCACATTATTATAGCTATTTTTCGAGGACATTTCACTAATTGGCTCAGTGATGAGCAAAAACAGTCACCAAATAACACAAAGCTTTCTATAACTAATCTAACTGCAGTTATTGCAGGACACTGAGAATTGCATTCTAAGTTTTGATAAAACATATGATTTGGGAGCATAGGCCCGTTCTTCTTCAAATGATAATTGGCACTCTTTGTATATACAGTCAACTTCTATTCCTTTTTTCAAATTTCTCATTTCCATTATATTTCCTTCCCACTCCTTTTACGACTACTCATCAAGGATCAGTGTGCAAGCATGGGATGCATCGTGGGAGATTGAAAGTAACAGGTGTTCAGTGCATGGTTAGGGCCCATTTGTCTGCCATGATAACATGCACGAGATGCTTGAAAGCAACAGGTGATACTTTTTAATAATTCATGGCCGGGCAGAGGCCGTTAAGGGATCTCCTAGTTGAATATATGGACATACATGTGAGGATTATATGCTTTGCATGGTTTGCTGTCTAGTCTCATTATTGATCACTATCAAAAAGATGAAATTTGAATCAAAATTTGGTTGGATTTGGGGTTGGATCAGATAGTCCTTAGATAACTGTTCCTGGGTTGGATTTGGGATGAAACTCAAAGATGGGTGCATGCCTGGCCATAGGCCAGTTGGCGACGCATGCGGGCAGTCATGCCCCGTGTTGCGGGATCCAATCCCCATCCTTGCATTCTTGCATAACGCCGCTCCAGCAAAATCAAAAAAAAAAAAAAAAAAAGATGGATCCATCCGACCAAGTCAATCGCACAACAACGAAAGCTCTTCATCATTACAAAGTGAACATAGAACTGTTAAGAATTTTCGAATTCTGATACAGAGGCCATAAAAAGTTTTTAAAAAGTGTAGGTTTTTTCAACATAAATAAATATCTAGATGAATACCCAAAACGGAATAGATGTTAAAATATTTTTTTAAAAATATAAAAACCAATCGGTTGGACAACACCGTTGTCCAGCAGTATCATCCCCAGCCCTTTTTGTCCAATCCGTTGTTGTTAATCATTCCTTAGGAGAATTGCAAAATTAAAATTAGTGCCAAAAGTCTGGTTGAGCTCCTGGCAATTCACAGGTACATGGAGTTGGCAATTTGAAAGAACGATGACTCTTTCGTGGGCAATCCACAAATCCCTTAAACAGCAAGAGATGAACATGGCTCTGGAGATTAGAATTTTGACGGGTGCTGGTGGGTTAGTGTTATAGTGGGGAACAGAAGCCCCCCACTATCGAGAAAAAGAGCGAGAGACCAATGTTATGCGTCCATGCGGGGTGGGGCAGCCGCACCATGTAGCAAGATTGCACGCTGCCGGGATGATCTGAGTCTTTGAGAATCTCGATTTTTAAGAATCCCGCATGCCCTGCTTTGGGCGACATTGATTGACCGCTCTCACGCGAATAAGGTCGCCTGGAACCCAACACCAACATAATAATGTGAACGAGACCAGTGCTCTGTTTTAAAGGGAATGATTCAATGAAGTGAGCTAAACACAACTCTCTTGAAATTTGAGGGATTTTCGGGCCACTCTTTTATAACTTGTTATGAGATGAGATGGGTTGAATTCCATTGAAATTTCAACGGATTTTATTTATTTATTCATTAGGAAAAGGGACCATTGCATCTTTATCACACCTGTCATTTGGTAAATAATTGTCAATATGACAATTACTTTTTAAACATATTGCATTTATGCCAACTCTATTAGCCTTCATCTTAAACGAGGTTAATACATTCCACCGACGATATTTTTTCTAACACACACCTATGTTGGGTTGAGAGTAAAACTTTTGATAAAAAAATTTTGGAATAGAAGTTGTCAAATTGATAGAAAATGATGTGATATAATAAAAATAATAATGATGAGTAAAGAGAATAAAGTTAAAATAGATAGGCTAGTTGTATGGATAGTTGTTTAGAAATGAATGAAAAGCAGGATAGTTTATATAGAAAAATGTAAAAAAATAATTAAAAAATAGAGTAGTTATTGAGAGTGAAAAATTTTGAATTGAAAAGTTTTTATTGATATTTTTTGCCCCAAACAAACACACCCTATATTAATAGAAAAAATTATATTACATTTGTATAAATATGAAAATATTTATATCCAAAAGGACTAGCGCTGAAGTTCCAGGAATAGATCTTGTTAGGCCGGGGGTAGACCTAATACACTTATTTTTTAGTGTTTTTTTTGGGAAAATGTTTTCCAAGTGTATTTAATTAATATGCCAAGTTTAAGAATTCTTGGATTTTTTACAATTTTTTATTTTCAAAAATTGCCATTTGGGAAGAGTGTTTGAGGGAGTTAAAAATGACTTACATACCTCTACAAATTGGTGATTTTTGAAAACAAAAAATATATACAAAAATCAAAAAAATTGTAAAACTTCGTATATGAAACAAATACACTTGGAAAAATAAGTTCGTGAATTTTTTTTTTAAAAAAATTTAAAAATAGGTGTATTAGGCCGTCCTAACAAGATTACTATCCAAGATTTTCCCCTCCCCTTGTCATGATCACTTGGGTAAACCATTTTATGTTGGTTTGTTCTCCTTATGCATATCCGAAGGGAAGAGGCCCGAAGATTTTCCCCTTGTCATGAATCATGATCACTTGCTCAGCAGTGACGCTAGTCCAAGTAGGACCACATGAAGGCCAACACATAAAGCAAGCCTGCATGAGAGCATTAGAAAGCAGAATTTTGCTCCACCGATTCTATTCAACCTTTTGAAAGTAGTTGCCACGCCCACAAAAAACCAAGGCATGCAGCACATGCGTGATTCCATGCACTGACTTGTACTAATTGGCTGGCCCCATCGACCCTTACTTACATCACATGTATGATGGATATGCAACTTTGGCCACCTTTTTTTTTTTTTTTTTTTTCAACCGTATCAATTCATTCCACTTGCCTCTCATCCATCCATGTGTGTATGCTAGTGCTCCAACATTAGAAGCATCGACTTGGAAGCTTTAATTAGTCGAGGCCCATTTATTTATTGACCAATGATCATGGGATGAATGCTTGTGAAGAGAGCTGTACAATGGGTACATGTTTATAATAACACATGCCATCAAAATCAAGCAATTGCGTAGGCTTACCTAATGGGATGATGGACAGAGTCATGGGGAGTGTGAGCAATGCCTTCCTCCCATACTCATCTGAGAGATTCCCAACAAAGGGTGTCACCACAAGCGTTCCTATTCCAGTGATCTACGCCAATTCAAAAGTAGAATAATGTCACGCATAAAATACATAAAGAAAATCTATTTGCACTTAGAACAATAACCACACTTACAAAATTTATCTACAAAATTATCCTTACTATCTGTTAATTAAGATTTTTACTGGAAACCATCAAAATTCACAATATCTATGGCTCTGATTATATCAATATCCTATTAAAGCTAATATCATGAGTGTTTTTGCAAACAAATTGAGTTGAGAGATGTATTTTTTTTTTTTTTTTTTTTGTAGAATTAACAGTTATAAGAAAAAAATTACAAATTTGTGAAAAGATGTAATAGGTAAATGCAAAGTGAGTTCCACTTCTAGCGAACATGGCCCAAACTGATGATGATATAAATTTCATCCAAATTAAAAAAAAGTGTATGAACCACATTTGATAAATATGTAAAATTTATGTAATGAAATTATTTAATTTATATCAATTTCAAAAATGTTATTTCGATGCTCAAACATCTAAAATATTCTTGCTTTTTGAATAAATGATTATTTATTTTGATACATTCATTTCTAGATATAAGTGTTTTGTATAATTTACATATAATTATATATATTTTTAAGCAGGCAAGGCCATTTTTAGTACTATATAAAAAAAACAAATAATTCTAAACGATGTGAATGGTAAATTTTCAATTTTGTCATCAAAGTGGGCCCATCTAAGAGGTCCGCATAAATTTTGTGGGAAAAGTGCGACCCAATGCAAATAGCCTAAAAATAATCATTAAAAAAGTAAATAATAATTAGAGAAAATGACGTTATTATGAAGTGTTATCGATCGCTCTTGTGTTCCATTAAATGGAATCATCTAACGCACAAAAAGCGAGCATAATGCCATAATATAGTATCCTTGTAATGAATTATTAGTTAGATCCATGGCATACAAACCATAAGAGATGAATTGCACGCAAGACATTCTAATTAGCAATCTTGGCTGATTATCAATATATTTCTTGCAGGGAAATCCATTGTCGGAGACTAGAAGGCGAGCTTCCCAAACTAAGAAACTCAAACCAATTCGGGTGAGACTGGAGCTGTCAGCAAAGCACTATGAAGGAATTGCGCCAAATCCACGTGGAACAGATCCTAGTCATTCATAGCAAAATTAGATAGACATGGAAGTGAGCTTTCTTTTCTTGCTTCCTCTGGAAACAAGTTGAAAGGCCCTCCTCCACACATGAGGTTGATTTCCCTTCACGCTTGGAAACTGGTCATGGCCTGGTTCACTGGTTTTTCTGATTCAACCGCAGCTTGACCATCAACTTGCACCGATTGAACCGAAAAAAACGGAGGACCAGTCACAGAACCGTTTCATTGCCGTGTTTGGTTTTCAAAACATTGGCCATGAAAATTGCCACCGCTCCAAACCAAAGGTCATTCACGTTTTCCAAAGTTGATTTCTAGAATAATATGGAGATGGGGATGGGTGGGCCACCTGATGATGATCATGTACGGATTCTGGGATCTTGATTTCGACTCAAAGCTGCATTGTCTAAGGAAGATATGAAAAGGAGCACCTGCCTTAGGGGCTTCTCTTGCCCCCGCATGGGGAATCGAATCTGATTGACTGTGCTGCATGTCATTGGGCGCTGCTCTAGCCCCCTCGGAAGGGTTAAAAAAAAAAAAAAAAAAAGAAGAAGAAAAAAAGAAAAGAAAGGAAAAGAAGATATAAAAAGTTTGATGGTCCTAGTCGCACCTCATTGCGGACCCCATTCCTGCCCCGGAGCATTTTGATTAGCCTAGCTAAGAATGCTTTCAAATTTCAACTACCTCCCGCAACCACCAATACTATGTACTTCCCAGTGGAATTCTTCATGCAAGTTCTTCCTTTAAGTTGCTTTATTGATTAATTTTTTTTAAAAAAAAGAACGAAAAAAATAAACCAACAAAAAAGAGACATGGATAGGTATTGAATTGGTTCTTTGTTGTATAAAGATTTTTAAATAGTGGGCCACATCTTTCCTACCTAAGCCGTTTGTGCGTTGATGTGCGTTCTCTCCTTTAATGTGCTATTTCCAAAAGCTAATCTAACCAGATTTTTTGACGTGTATGGGTCACCCAAATTTGGACTTTTGTCATCTTACTCCATCCATGACTCATCTGTCATCTTCCATCTCAGTTTTCACTAACCCAATGGATCTGATGATTTGGGCAATTTTCCATGCATAGCTAGCCAATAGCCATTCCATCCATGACGCATCTGTCATCTTCCAATCACAGTTTTCACTACCCAATAGGTTCGATAATTCGGGCAATTTCCGTGCGTAGCTAGCCAATTGCAATTAATATAGATAATAAGACTACAGAGAATGTCAAAATAGATTTAAATAACAACAAAATAAAATTAATTATAAACTGTAAAATGTAAATGAGTATTATTTTATATTCTTTAAAACAACATAAAAAATATTTTTTTATTCTTTCATATGTTATCATTAATTATTATACGAACCGATTTAGAACCAAAACCGATTTAGAATTGGAATTAGAACCGACCCTTTAAGGTAGGATAGGATAAGGTATAGTATGGTAGGATATAGTTGGAACTAACCCTGTAAGTGAGTAAAGTTAGGGTATGCATTTTGAAAATAGTATACAAATAAGATAGACTACTACCTGAACCAAATCAACCCGAATTCAACCCGAATTGCACCCTTAAGTGACCTTAGCTAGGCTTTCTTTGATTCATGTTAAGCTTAGTTTATATTGATGGCCTATAAATAGTTAAATTTTAGTATTCATTTTCATTTTCATTAAAAAAGAAAAGAAAGAGAAAGAGGTAACTCCAGAAATAATGTTTAGAAAAGTTATCCATATATCAGAAAACGTGGACGCGGTGGCTACATCGTGCACATAAATACGAACAAGGAGAGTGATGCATGCGTCAGAACCTTCTAATTATTAATCAGGAGTACTCAAGTTGGGACATACGCCGATTTTCATGTGAAAGACAAAAAACAGAGTATCAGTATACATGCGAAACAGATATACATTTTGACACGTAGATAGTTGCAATTTTATTGACTATTAAATTCGTGAAAACACTCTATTTATAAACTTTATTTGCAAAAACTCTTATGTCATATGAAAATTTGGCTGAATTTTGTAAAGCCAATGCTTTAGCATCCTGATATCATGCCGAACCCAATCTTTTTGGCCATCGGATCAGATTCTTATCAATAAAATCTTGACTTCTATATAAAGAAAAAAACTAATTAACAAACTGGCCCCTTGTAATGGTTATCGTGTTTTTTGCCAACAAAATTCAAAAGTAGGGGCGTTTTTGCAAAATTCAAAAACATAAAAATTAGTGAGGGAATGTAAGTAGCTCTTAAACTGATTAATTAAAGGCTTGCAAGAAAACGTCACCATTTCAGTTGGGCAGTCGATTCACACCACTTCCCATTAACGATTAAAAGAAATATTTGCACTGGAATATTCCATCAAAAATGCACCCCCATAGCCGTCCGAAAGCCAATACAATAAATGGTGGCGGGGAAGGGAAATTAAACAAAGATGGTTTCTTTTATACATGGATGGTGCTCATTGTACAGTAGTCAGTTACCACGCAAATGAGTGCTGGACGGTGAGTCACTGGCCTACCACTTCTAATCAATCTGTTTAAGAATTCCTCAACCCCACCATGTTATTGTTTGAAAATTTCAAGTAGCTAGTCTTCTAATGACTGACGGACTGGTAGGTGTGGGGGCAGCGGATTTTTTTTGTTGGGGGTGGAAATGGAACGGCGGAGGATGCATGGCTTGGCATACATAGCTAGACAAGTGGTTGGATGGTAAGAGGGGGAAATGCATGCATGCTTACCGCTTGTCGGAAGCCGCTGAGGTAGATAGCCAGCGAGCATTCGTCTCTGCCGGGGCAAAGGGCGGCCATCGTCACATCGGTTATGGCCGGCATCACGATGCACATGCCGTAATAGTAGAGGAAGATGGTTACAAACAAGTGCCCCAGCCCCGAGAATCGCTCCATCTTTCTCTCTCTCTCTCTCTCTCTCTCTCTCTCCCCCTCTCTCTCCCCTTATTACCTACAACAGCTGTGGAGAGAGAGAAAAGCAAAAGGCATGCAAGAGGCAAAGGAAGATATTCCTGTACCCCTCCATTGCTTTACCAAAAGCCTTTGAAGCAAAAATTAGGAATTCCCAAGTCTTCAATTTACAAGAGAAACTAGAGCAGAGCAGAGCAGAGCAGGGCACGAGACAACAAGTAGGAATTCAAGGCTTCCATTTATAAGAGAAAGTAGTAGAGAGGACTGTAATGTTTTAGTATGAGGGAGAGATTTGCTTCTTTTTCTATTTTATTTTTGTTTTTTAGGACAAGCTGCTATTCAGGACAGAGACAGGAAGGAAAGAATGAGGGGAAAGTATGAGTGGCTTCTAAGTTAATTGATAAGAAAAATTGACTTATCAAACACCCTTCCATCTTCATTTAAATTACCATTCACCACTGCTACTTTTTAGCCGCTGTAGACAGCAAGAGGAGGTTGGATATAAATATTAAGCATATTGGTAATTGGAAAATATCCCCCTCCGGAGATTACGAACCCTCTGGTTTTCTTTTCTTTTCTTTTCTTTTTTATAGGTACAATTTTTTAATATTGTAATTCAAATTTGTAAGTTCAAAATTCGTGTCTTAAAACCATTATTTCGCATTTAAAGCTTTTATTTTAAAGCTTTTATTAACTTAAGTTTTCTTTAGGCTCCCAATCATTGTAACCGAATTATAATAAAAGTGATTTTGTGTAATTCTTTGTATTTTTAAGATGTTGATAATTGAAATAAAATCCAATCCATAAATTATATTTAAAATAATTTGTTTAGCTAAAAGACTAAGTTCTATGTAAATTAAATATGTTCATGGGTTATATTTGTTCAAAATAGATATATTTATAAATTAAAGAAAATGCTTAGATACATTTACATATATATTAGAATATAATAAAATTTTATAGAATCATTTATCCATGTAATAATAATATTTTAAATGGTTTAAATGTTAAAAATACTACTTAAAATTTATTATTATTATTTTATTACATTGATTTAGACATTTATAAAGGGGCCTATATATCGTGATTTTAAATAAATAAGTGGTTTTTATGATAATATAAATAATGTTAAATATAATAAATAGAATGAATTTTCATCAACTATCGAGATATTAAAAATAAAGAGAATTACATAAACAAGGAGTTTCATACAAGTGTAGTTTATTTTCTTTTTCCACAAAATTAAGCATACTTGAATTTCAAATTTATTGGGCTTAGATTGTGATATAAAAAAGATAATTACACGATTTTTATGAAAATTAGAGACAAAAATCAACAGAAGAAAATCTATCTAGTGCTTTACGCTGACCCACGTTAACATATATAGAAAGACGATTGGATTTAATTATAAAGTATATTTGGGAAGTGATAAAATGTTTGAATAAATAAATTTTTAGTGTAAAATTTTTAAAAATGGAAAAAAATATGATAGGATAACAGTAATAATGATGAGTAAATAGAATAAAATTTAAAATAGGTATGTTTGTTGTATGGGTAGTTATGTTAAAATGATTAAAAAGTAGAGCGGTTGTATAGGAAGATATAAAGAATAATTTAAAAATAAATAGGTGTGGAGAGTAAAAATTTTTAAATTGAAAAGTTTTGATTTAAAAAATTTTATATGTGACCAAACATATCATAATATAAAAAAGAATTACACTAATTTCCAACGTATCGAATTTGGAAGGCCTAATTTACAAAATCCCCTAGAGATCCTTGTTCGTATACTTCGTCATGAAATAGAGAAAGATCTGATTGAATGAAATATTGCATGCGTACTCGCAAATTGCAATAAAAATAAGGGCCAACACAAAATCTGATAGATTAAGGGGTATGGGCATCTGCCTTCCATCTTTTTTTTTCTAAATCAAAGACTATGAATTTCATAATAGGACTCTTAGTTACGAATTTTATTTATAAAAATATTTTATTGTAAACTTTAATTAGGCTCATTTATATATAATCAGGGAGGTATAATGATATCATTGGATTATGTACAGCTTGAGCTTGGTGGCTTTTAATTAGAGCAAAGTCTGGTAAATCAAACTGAATTTGACCCCCGTCGAAAAATTAAAGTAGCAAAGTCTGTATGGGGGTGCTTTTGCAAAATGAATAGGCATGGGAAAAATTTATAAAATAAGAAAAGGCTTAGGAGGCAACCGCAAATAACTCCTTCATTGAAATTAAAGGCAAATTGGCAATGTGGGGCATTGAAAATGAAAATGTAGAGACAGGTACTCCTTGCAAATAATCCAAAAATGCAAGTGAGGGTAGACGGTGGGGTGGGTGGTTGCAGAGCATGGCATGTCAGCCACGTTGCCGTGTTTGCGGCTTCTTTTTCTCAACGGCGATTGTGTTTATTCAAACGGCCACAACTTTTTATTAGACTCTGGATAATTACTAATCCAAATCTATTCGGATTTCACGCCCACGAGATCGCCGTGAATACGGATGGCTACACGTACATGTAATCCCGTCATTGATTTTAAATGGGATGACAAGTGGTTAGACTTGAGGGAGTGAAGAATACATAGGATGAGAAGATGTCAGTCCCTCGTTATTCTTCTCTTGAAGTTGCACTCCATTATTTGCCTTTTGTTTAGAGTGGATAACATGATTCAAAAATTAAAACTTATGTTATGTAAAAGTATAACTTTAAATTGCTAAACACAATCTATTTTGTACCGTATAATAATTATAAATGTACCTTATTGAATAAAATGGCGACAACTGGATATCTCCAAAACTATTGTGAACCAAAATATTTATAAGATATTTTATGTATGCAAATAAGTCATAAGACAATTTTTTATATAATTTCAAATTTTCGAAGTAAAATATTTGAAATGCTTAAATCGGTATTAGATTTTCTGATTTAATTATTTCAAAATTATATAATTTTGATTATAAATAGAGACAAGGTGTACGAGATAATTTTTTGGATATCGAAAATGTGGATATTCTAATTTTTCTCTGGACTTTTAAAGTAAATAAAACATATATATGTTTGGGAATGGGATAAGATGTAATATTAGATCCGGCTACCTAATTTTCATTTTTCAACTGTTACTCTAATTCAATTTTCCGTTATTGCTTTATTTCTATTTTCTCTATGCCGAAAACGCTCTTTTATCTTTCTTTGTGATATTATAATTTGTCAGAGTTTAAGCCTTTAAATCGTTTGTTATACAACCCGTTATTCCAAAAATATACCTACTATGTTTTTAAAATCCCAAATATACCTACTACGTTTCCATTTAATCCCAAAAATATTCATTTCGTCAAAAACCGTTAGTTAAAATTTTTTAAATACCCAAAATACCCCTATTGCAAAATAATAAATGATGAGATGAATAAAAAGAAAATGAAATTAAGGCACTTTTAATTTAGAATTCATGTGCAATTGAGGCAATAGCTAATTATAACATTCAATTTTCCAATTGTGTTATAAATTTGAGGGGCATATTAGTAATTTCATATATTCTCTAATGGCGTTAACTCACGGAATGAGTATTTTTGGGATTAAATACAAATGTAGTTGGTATATTTGAGATTTTGAAAATATAGTAGGTATATTTGGAATTAAGGTCAAATATAGTAGACATATTTAGGAATAACCCCTATTTAGGAATAATCTCGTTAACAACCTATCAACCCATTGAATGAGTTTTAAATGAGTTAGAGTTGAGAATTTTTAAATGGATTAATAAATAGATTAAGATTGAGATATTTTAAATGAGTTAGAATTAGGATTAGGCTCCATTCCGTTCCGTTAACACCGCTAGTTGCTACCTTTTTAAGATCGAACAGTTTTTAAAATATCATAATCACATCTAAGCCGCGTGATTTCAGTACATAGACACTTTTGCTCCACCAACATCAAACTCCTCTAATTTGAGGAGACCTATATCAAACTCCCACTACTTGGGGAATTAACATCAAACTCCTATAATTTGAGGAGACTTATATCAAAATCTCACTGGAGAGAATAAAACTTGTACGCTGATGCCAAGACTTAGCATCCAACCTACCCCAAAATGAGGCTTGAGTGTTTACCACAAGAGTGAAACTCTCGTGGCAATATGTGAATTTTAAATATGAGGAATAATTTAGATTTTGTCAATCATATGATAAGTTTTAAAAATAAGAGGGCATAACTTAATATTAATGCTGGCGGTAACAGTGTATCATTATTACCCAAACATGAGGAATTTAGCCTTTAAATTAAGGTCCATTACTCCATTATTGCTGAAATTAACAAGAATGATATCAAACCAAATAAACGTCCATATATTTTTCCTTTTTATCGAGAGGTGAAATTTATCACTTATATATATCTTCCTCCTTAAATTGACAAGTGAATCTTCCTGACCCATATATTGAATGGTTGCCCTAGTACGTACTTCAGTCTTCAGACCTGATGATAATGTGATATATAATATAGTAATTAGTCGAAGCAAGAACATTCATGTGAAATGACTAGGATTTCGGGTATCATAACCACGTGCATCTCGCCCTTTTAATCATCTTACATCACCCACCGCTCTTTCCATTCAAAAAAATAAATAAATAAAAATCTATTTTTGGTAACTTTCATTAAGCAATCAAAAAATAATTATTAGTGAATAAAATGTATATGCAAGGAAATTTTTTTAGGTAAGAAATGTTTTTCTTACTTATGATAATATTTTGACAATCAAATTAAAATTTAATCACTTAAATATAAAATTATAAGGTATTAATAACTAAATTTTTTCTTAATGATTGTCATAGAACACATGTCACAAGTAACGTAGATTTGCACAGTCCGCGCCCCTTTTTTGATTGGAGGATATTTTACATCATATCTCAATTCATATTATATTCAAACCTGAGACAATTCTAACAAGCTTACAATAGAAGACGACAATAAACTTCCACATATCAAGTGGGAAGACCACTAGCTCCCATCTAAGTATAAAGAGGGACCACATGCCCCCATCCCAACTCCGGAATTCGAACCACATACCGGTTGGGAACGGAAATCCCGTTCCGCAGCCGGTGACCAGACGAGCGGTGACCAGACGAGCGGTGCCCGTTTGGCGTCCACGCCCCTTTTATCTGCCACGTATCTGTGCAGCCTCCCCTCCGCTTGATAGTAACGCCACCTCCCCTCCATCTCATTGCTGTGCGCGCACCGTCGTAATTGGTTTTCTGTCACCAAACTATTGAAAATTAATTCTTTTAGTAATAAAATTTTAAACTTTTGCAAGAAAATTTTTCTGCGAAATCCACTCATATATTAATCGGCTTGACTATCTGATTAAGAACTTTTTTTAAAATGCCGATGTTACAAAAAAGATGGATTTTGAAAAATTAAGAAAAATAAATAACTTTTATGAAAAATTAATTGTAATGATTGACAAATTAAATAAGATAATTGTGATGAATAGTATGCATATAATAGCATATCTATGCAGTTGTCCGCATGGTATCAGCCCTCTTCAAAAGAAACAATTGGATGTATTTTTCCTTTACAGCATTTTTTTTGTTTTGAATTCTTTGGGTGTGGCTTACGGACGTGACAATGTTTTCACTGATTATGACCAATACGGTCGGCTGGTTGGGGAGGAAAGACCTGCTGAGCAAGCTCGTATTTACCGCATCACGGGCTCATACCACTCCTTTTGACTTGGAGTTGTGATACGGTGCACCTGAGTGTACTGAACTTTGGTGCACTCAGGTACAAAAATTAGTTTTTATATTTTTTTAAAAATTCTTTTATACAACTATTAATCTATGTGTATTTAACATGTGTATCAATTTTTATCATTTTTAGAGACTTTTATATTTATATTTTTTATTTTTAAAATCGGTGGCATTTTCGTAATTAATGAATGACAAAAATGTCACTGATTTTAAAAATAAAAAATAAATATCTAAAAGCCTCCAAAAATAGTAAAAATTGATATACATGTTAAATACACCTAGATTAATAGTTGTATAAAAGAATTTTTTAAAAAATATAAAAATAGATAAAATGCACTCATGTGCACCGAGACTGAATGCGCTCGGTGCATCTAGTCACATCCATTTGACTTGAATATGAATATTTCAGTCTCGTCTATAATACTCGTTTAATTTAGATATAAAAATTATTTACATGTACAATTTAATAAATATATGAATATTAAAGTTTTCATTATATATATGGAAATGTTCTTATTCAGTCGTACTGTGCTATAATTAAGATATAAGAACGTTTAATAATTTAAAAATTCCAAAATACCCCAGATTGATCTAGCATCTTCTCTTTCAAGTTTGATGAGTTTTCATCGTGTCGTGCAACTTCCGTTGTAGCTGCATGGGTATTATTATTAAATAATAATGGCCATTTTGGACATTTCTTATAATGAATAATAGTGATTTTAATTGTGTCCGGCGAAATGTATATCGATGAAATTTTACTTATACTCAGTGGGTATATATGAAAGTTTTCAAATTTAGTAGGTATATTTGTAATTAAGGGCAAAGGTAATGGGTATATTTGAGATTAATCCTAAAATATAGTATGTCGCAAATGTGGCTCAATTAACCATGAATTTAAAATCTAACCCAACAAATATATTTATAATTATTTATTTCAATAACGTGTCAATTTTCATCTGAATTAAATATGTATATGGACTACATCTAAAAATGATATAAAACTATGTAATAAAGTACCTTAATTTAAATATCAATTTTAAAATGAGAAATGATCTTGTTAGCCTGTGCTAAGTAAATATCTCACTTAACTCACCTCAAAAAACTCATTTACAAATTTTTTTTACTTTTTTTCTTCATACACTTGTTTATCTAAATATATTTAACATATAAATCAAAATTTACCATTTCTGTATATGTTTATATATTCTTTTGAGATTTTTAAACATACCAGTATTTTAAATACATATATACACAAAGATGTTTAAAATTCTCAAAAAATATATATATACATATCCAAAAAGGTAAAACTTAATTTATATATTAATACACTTAGATAAACAAATGTATGAAAAAAGCAAAAAAATGTTATAAATAAGTTTTTTGAAGTGAGTTAAACAAGACGTTTGCTTAGCACAGGCTAACAAAATCATTCCTTTTTAAAAATTGTATTTTCAATATTTAAACCATCTAAAATATAAAAAGAATAAAAAACATAATAGATGAATACGATTTTTTTAATTATATACTATCGTAGGCAGAGAATAAGTAATCATATTTCATAATGTATTATCGAACATTAAATTAAGCATTTTCTATACGTTTCTGACAATTAATTAAAAATACTTTTATGCGGCACAAAATAATCCAAATAAGATAACTGGATAACTTATAAGTTAATTGTTTAATTGTTTAATCTTTGACTATCTCAATGAACTATATACATGGTGTTTTTTTCATAATGTATAATTATCCTTTACAATTGTCAGTCACCCTTCCTTGTTATCGATCATATTATTCAAAACTCAGCATGAAATGTGGCTCATGTGGTGATCAGTTAGCTTAAAGCAAAAGCTCCCCAAATACACCCCCTTCGCACACAACCATACCATTAGTGTATGATTATCCTTTACAATTGTCTGTCACCCTTCCTTGCTATCGATCATATTATTCAAAACTCAGCATGAAATGTGGCTCATGTGGTGATCCGTTAGCGTAAAGCAAAAGCTCCCGAAATACCTACACCCTCAGCCCAGCCTTGAAGGCTTGAACATTATGAATGGCATACACCCTATCATGAAAGTAAGCGATGACTTTAATTTGATGAGCTTGAGTTGTTGAAGGCAGTTGCTAAACCCAATCAACTCAAGATGGAGAGAAACACTGGAGCTGTTTGGTAAGATGTAGATGGGAAATGTAATAGAATAGAATGTATATGATACAAAGTGAGAATAAATAGATAGAATAGTTGTATAAAAATGTTCTGAGAAAATAATGAAATATAAGGGTAAAAATCAAAAATCAAAAAAATAAAGATACCATTCTCAATATTGGGCCATATACTTGCTCAATGACAGCCGATTGGGTAAGGTGTCTATTAGCGTGGTCAAACTGGCTCTAATTTGGGAGGGCCAAATAGAAAAAAGTACTCATGGATTAGGGTATGTTAAAAAAAAGTCCTTTTCAAATGGTGTAGCTTAGGTTCACTACACAGGATACTAGTAACCACCCCAACGGTTATCGAAGTGAATGCAGAACCAACTGCCCTAGACTTGGTCACACATTCCCACTTTCTTGCTTACTATGTTCTATGCGAATATGATGGTTAACAGCTTAAAATTTATTTCTATGTTTAACTTCTCATCCCACTGTTTTAATTCTTCTGATCGTTGAATACTTGAAATTCATTTATTCTTTTTGTCACTGTCATGCGTACAACATTTTATGTGAATATAACGTGCGGCTGAGTGATTGAAATTCATTTCTAATTTTTCCTTTTCATGGTACTGCTTTAATTCTTCTAATGGTTAACTACTTGAAATTCATTTATATTCATTTGCCATTGTCGTATTTACAGTGCTCTATATAAATATTTGAAATTTTTTTAATTAATAGAAATTAGAATGTTGTTGTTGGTTAATTGAGGAATCAATTTGGAATCAGAAGCGACCTCACATAAGTTGGATATAATGCACTATCTAAACTAACTTATTCTATTACAAATCGAACCAAATTCACCCAACTTCACCCCTAGTCATAAAGCTTGACATATCTAACAAATTAAATAGAGTAGGTTACCTGTAACTTAGATTATAATTTAAAATATTAATCTCGATTCTAGAAACCCCATGATATTTATGGCACCTAATTTTCATAATTAGAACTCTAATAATACAGTAACAAGACTGAAGCACATAAATTAGGGGTTTGTTTCAATACATATATTTTTTTAATTTTTGAAAATAAGGATAGTTAGTCATTTAAAAAGTACCAAAATCTTTCTATTTTTAAAAGTAAAATGCATATATATACATTTTTAAAAATGGTAAAATTTGGATTATAGATTAAATATACCTAGATTAAGAGTTTTATAAAAGAAAATTTTAAAAATAATAATAAATAGAATTTTCAGCCGAATGCGTTAAAATTTCAATGCCTCCGTTTGCACCGAAACATTTTCCCATAAACTGTTGTATCGTTCCAATAGTAGAAGTGATTGATTTGCGCTTGAAGTCTCAATTTCAAATTTCAACTGCCGTGCAAGGTATAGCCAACCGCTGTAGTGATTGATCTTGTAAAATGACTTGATTAGAGCTTAACTAGTAAATGGTTGTCTGCAACTTGTGAGGAGTGGCCAGATCCGTCCAAAATTAATAGACTGTTACCATTATATGGCGTGGGGAAAACTAGCTAGAAGAAGAGTGCAAGAACCATGTCGTGTTTCAGAAGAAATGGACTGATTAGGTGTTCCTTGCAAGCATTTCCTATAATTAATTAGGCCTGGACCCACTGATCTTAATTAATTATGTGTTGATTTCCGGTTTCATCCATGCACTGCCTGCCACGTGAAGAACCCACATAATTAATCAAGTTTACATATTTCATAATATTTAAATAAAAATTATTTAATAACTAATTATTTTAATCCACGGTTTTCGGAAGCCCCTAGTCCTTAAAGCTCACCAGCTCACTCAAAATATATAATGTTTTGTGAGGCGTGTCCTAAGAGCTATATATAACGGTTCAAATATTTTTCTTATCTGCTAAAACTATACAGAAAAAAGATAAATAATAAGTTGTTTGGGTGATGATTCCATGTAACTTGTTGCATTGAATGTTGATTTTTTATTTTAAAATTTCATTAAATGCAAACCTTTTGTTAATATTGAATTTAAACAATAATGATATTTATCAATCTGTATTATTTATGATGTCAAAATATTTTTCTTGAAATACATGCGTTCTAAAAATTCAAATTCATTCGAGAGTAAATATGGTCCTACACTTCTACTACACTTGGAAAATCAATATGTAATTTATACTAGTTTTTAGTAATATAATTCTGGAATCATGGACAATAATATTTATCAATTTGTGTTTATTTATGATCTCAAAGTCTGTTTTGAATAAAATTTCTGCAGTGTTAAATTTTAAGAGAAAGTACGTATATGATCATGTCGTGATAGGTGATTGATTAAACTCCAATCCGATTACATTCAAGATAATGGGAAGGTCCTTGTAATTAAGTCTTGAAATCATAGCCGCGGAAGAGTGGCCATTGCCCTTCTGGGCCTCCTCCATTGAGTCGCTCTTTGGTGCAAGAGGTAACAATCCTGATTTTCATATTTTATGGGTTCATTCATCTTCATAAGCAAATGTTAAATCAATTTATTATTTATATTTCTCTACGACTGCAGCATAAATGAAAATGTTAAAATGGATCATTGTAAATAATAATAATAATAATAATATTATTATTATTATTATTAAAATTAGAAAGGAAATAGCTAAAGATGAAGCTAATAGAGGACAAAATGAGAAAAAAACAGATCAAAGGCCTTAAATAACACCAGCTAGAAGAACTAGTTAAATAAAAGCTAGTAAAAAAATAATAAAAGAAAGACCCAAAAAATGAATAGAAGTGATTAAATGAGATACAAAAATATTAAAGGCCATTGAAAACTTAGTTTTGATCATAAGATCATGCATCAATATTCATACAACTGACCCTACTTAGGTAGAAAATGACATTGTAACTATGATTTTTATTATATTTACTTACCCATTTCTATTTATTCGAACACGACCTATGATACAATAGCCCAATTGGTTGGCTACCAAGAAGGAGAAAAAGGAATAAATATAAAAAAAAAAATACAAAAGGGGATAAAAGAAAAGAACAAGAAAGGAAATGAAAAGGACTTAACATCCCTAATTTACGTGTAATGATGTCAATTAATGGAGATAAGGACAAAATAAATTAGTATTCCGGTGAGAAAAAATAGATAAATATAAAAAATTATAATGTTAACTGTTTTTTAAGTTAGTTTCAGTCCTCACTAGAGATGCGAAACACTCTTTTTTTTATTGTATTGTTATAGAATTTGTCAATGCAAATTATTTTATTATTATACTCATGTTTCTTATAATCACTGGGAATTTTTATAGCTGACTTTACGAAGCTGATGTAGTCAATACCTGCTAGCAGCATTTATAGTCTCTTTTACATTCAGATGGACATCTACCACCCACTAGACGTAAGAACTGAAATGCATTCAGCATTATTTGCAGCTCAGATGTCTGACTCTACGCATTCCTTTGGGAAACTCTTTTTACCTCCTTTTTTTCAAAGGAATGTGGGCTTGCTTTAGTTGCCTACGGTCGATGATGGTATGAGGCTGCTTTCGATGCCGATGAGTTGCTGAGGTAAGATCAGCTGCTTATCATGACTCGTGAACGTTGCTAGCCACGTGAGGTTTGGTGGCATTTGCTACTACAAGTCTACAACTACTGCTGCTGTTACTACTATATTTTCAACCATGGTACCAAATGCTTATCCTCATGTCTTATCTCGTCTACTCCATGATTTTATCTTCCAATTTTACTATTTTTTTTAAGGATGACTTTCGGAATGGGAGTGGGAAGTAGGAATTGTATCAGTGATGTGATATCCTATAAGTAAAGTATAAATAAATATAGTAATTGTATAAAAAAATTATCAAAATGTAAAAGTATAAATGAAAAAAATAAGGTAATTAAGATAAAACGATTGAAATGCATTGAAAATTGGATTTCCCCTTCTCCCCTCTCCTTCCTTACCTTCCCAAACATTCCCTAACTTTTTTCCCGATCACCAATAATCCTTAGTTTTCCATTAGATGGCTAAATTGTAAGCTCTTGCTAATAATCTACATTAGTAACAATGCAACTTCTACATTAATCCAAACCTCAATATAAGCCCACAATCATCATCATCATCGAAAACTATTTTTAACTTAAGTGGGGACAATTAAAAACTAAGTTTTAAACAATCCTTAATTTTTTAATAATTGTTTAATTATTCTCATTCGTATTTTTTTTGAGATCTTCCTCTCTTGTAATAAGTGTTATTTCAAGACTTTATTTAACATGTCCAAATCACTTTATACTATTTTCTCTTATTTTATCATCTATTGCATCCACCTTTAGATTATCTAAAATTATTTCATTTTTAATTTTATCTTTTCTTGTTTTACATTCACCTTAACATTTTTTTCTACTACACTAATTTTATTTATATATATATAGTTCTTTAACTATCGAACACCCTACATCATAAAGTATAGCTAGTCTAATCCTGATCTTATAAAACTTTCATCTTAATTTAATTCAAACTTAACAATTATATATTATTGAAGCATTTTGTCATTTGTTCCATTCTACTTGGATTCTATTTACAATATCTTTCTTGATTTCTCATTCTTTTAAATTATTGATCCTAAATACCGAATGTAATCATTCTTAGTACCACTTTATCTAAAAATTTTATTGATCCCTCATCTAGGTGTTCGTTGTTATTAAAATTGCATTTCATTATAAGCTTTTAATATCATTATAAATATATATTAGAAAATTCATAATTTAGTTCATATTTTAAAGTAAATAATAACTACTTTCAAACGAATTTCATTTAGAGTATGTTTGGTGAGTGAGAAAATTGCTAATGAAAATTTTTTGAAATGAGAGAATATAATATGATATAATAGGAGTAATGATGAGAAGTAAAAAAAATAAAGTTAAAATAGATAGGTTAGTTATATGGATAATTGTGTAAAAATAAAGAGTAGAATACTTATATAGGAAGAAGTGACGAAATAATTAAAAATTAAAGTAATTGTAGATAATTAAAAGTTTTAAATTAAAAGATTTTAGTGATAACAAACACCCCCTTGAAAAAAAATGTGTGAGAAAATTTTAAAAATACGTAAAATTAATGTGATGTAATAAGAATAGTAATTAAGAGCAATGAAAATAAAAATAAAATAAATAAGATAGTTGTAAGTAAGAAAAATGTGAAATTTTTGAGATTAATAATAATAATAATAATAATAATAATAATAATAGTAATAATAGTAATAATAATAGTAATAGTAATAGTAATAATAAAAATAGTAATAGTAATAGTAATAATAATAGTAATAGTAATAGTAATAGTAATAGTAATAATAGTAATAGTAGTAATAGTAGTAGTAATAGTAGTAGTAGTAGTAATGGTAGTGGTAGTGGTAGTGGTAGTGGTAGTGGTAGTCGTAGTAGTAGTAGTAGTAGTAGTGGTGGTCGTAGTAGTAGTGGTGGTGGTCGTAGTAGTAGTCGTAGTAGTCGTAGTCGTAGTAGTAGTCGTGGTAGTCGTAGTGGTGGTAGTGGTAGTGGTAGTAGTCGTAGTAGTCGTAGTGGTAGTAGTCGTAGTAGTAGTACTAGTAGTAGTAGTAGTAGTAGTCGTAGTAGTAGTAGTAGTAGTCGTAGTAGTAGTAGTAGTAGTCGTAATAGTAGTCGTAGTAGTCGTAGTAGTAGTCGTCGTAGTAGTAGTCGTCGTAGTAGTAGTCGTCGTAGTCGTCGTAGTCGTCGTCGTAGTCGTAGTAGTAGTCGTCGTAGTAGTAGTAGTAGTAGTCGTAGTCGTCGTAGTAGTAGTCGTCGTAGTGGTAGTCGTGGTCGTAGTCGTAGTGGTAGTCGTAGTCGTAGTAGTCGTAGTCGTAATAATAATAATAATAATAATAATAATAATAATACGTCGTAGTCGTAGTAGTAGTCGTAGTAGTAGTAGTAGTAGTCGTCGTAGTGGTAGTCGTAGTCGTAGTCATAGTCGTAATAATAATTGTAATAGTAATAGTAGTAATAGTAGTAATAGTAGTAATAGTAATAGTAGTAATAGTAATAATAATTGTAATAGTAATAGTAATAGTAGTAATAGTAGTAGTAGTAATAGTAATAATAATTGTAATAGTAATAGTAATAGTAGTAGGAGTAATAATAGTAGTAGTAGGAGTAGGAGTAGGAGTAGGAGGAGGAGGAGGAGGAGGAGTAGGAGGAATAGTAATAATAATAATAATAATAATAGTAATAGTAGTAGTAATAATAATAATAATAATAATAATAATAATAGTAATAGTAGTAGTAGTAGTAATAATAATAATAATAATAGTAATAGTAGTAGTAGTAGTAATAATAATAATAATAATAATAATAATAATAGTAGTAGTAATAATAGTAGTAGTAGTAGTAATAGTAGTAGTAATAGTAATAGTAATAATAATAGTAATAATAATAATAATAATAGTAATAATAATAATAATAATAATAATAATAATAATAATAATAATAATAATGTCACACCAAACTAACCTCTAAACAAATTCTTGTTTTCATAGTGGTAAGCCATTGCTTGTTTTAAGTTAGATTAACGAAAAACTAAGTAGCATTCATATTTTGAATTAATCATATCAGAGATTTAAATTGATTTTTTATTTGCATAATTCAACCCATGCAATAAAAACATGTAAAACATTACTATCTACTCAGCATCCTAGCAAGAGCGCAGTGACAACGAATAGAACGGGCTGTGTCACACCTTCTTAACTTTGAAGCCTTTTATTCAAAGAGCCGGATTATACACAACTAATTGTAATGCTTAAAATACATTATTTATTATTTTATTTTATCTTTATTTTTTATTTGTCCTCATAAACATGTTTTTGTAAAGATATTTAACTCATATACCATGTTTTTCCATTTCATAACACTTATATGTATTCTTTTTTTCAATTTAAAAAAAGCATTAATTTCAGGAGCATTTAAGTCGTTTTACACCCCTTAAAAACTTATTTTTTAAAAAAATCAAAAATATGTAAAAGTACTGTAAAATGGCAAAACTCAGTTTATGAATCAAATATACTTAAGAAAATATGTTTGTGAAGAAAAAATTTTAAAAATAAAAACAAAACACAAAATGAATAATGTATTTTAATTATATATACAACTAACTATATATAATCGAGCTCCTTTATTCCATTTAAACCTTATCTCCTTTGTCGTTGAAATAATAATAATAATAATAATCACACAAGGTGTTCAAACTTCAGTCTCCAAATTCATACAAACAACAAGAGTCAAACAATTCTTATTTTTTTCAAAAAAAAAAAAAAAAAAAAAATTTGTCACCATAATAAGAAAATTTGTTGAAAATTAACAATTTTTGGTCAAATCCCTCGCGTTAATCTCGTAATGTAATCATCATAGACTCATGAGGAAGAAACTAGTCAATAAGTTAGCATACGAGAACCACCAAGTACGCGCAATCGAGCCTTATAGTACGCATCGACTGCAATATTATCATGATGGATCCCCTTTTACATTCCCTATTTTAAAAAAGTGGGCTAATCAACAGCGGCAAGTTCTAGACTGTGTCCCACCATTTAACGGGTTTTTTTGCATTTCGATCCCTCTTTTTATGCATATTTACTTTCTAACCCACAAGTTTCACGTATTTGCTTTTTAAGCCCTGTAAGTTTGTCCTATTTACATTTTAATTTCTGTAATTACTGACATGCTAGTAACTGCACATATGAGTCTACTCATAAAAGCATAAGTCAACTCATATATGCAGTTAACAACATGGTTATGAGTCGATTCATGAGCATTAGTTAACACATATACAGTTAACAGCAGAGTTTCTAACGTGCATTAATGGCAAAGACTAAAATGCAAAGAGGACAAACTTACAAGGTCTAAAACGCAAATACGTAAAACTCGAGGGCCAACAAGAAAATATGCATAGTTAGAGAGACCAAAATGTAAAAGAATCCAAAAAATCATTTTTATTTTTTTTAATAAATATGTTAAGTTAGATATACTTAATTTCTAAACCAAATTTCACCAGATAGTTTATATTTTTTATTTTTCAAAACAAGGGACATTGTGGTAATTTTCTGCTCATAAATTACCACTTGTGTTTAAAAATAAAATATACGTAAATATATCAAAAAATGGTAAAACTTAATTTATAAATTAAATACACTTAACTTTATTTTGATAAGTTAACTTAATATGTTTATAAAAAAAACAAAAATAGATAAATAAATGAGTTTCGTGGCCTGCCTAAAAGGATCAACCCTTCTTTTTTAAAGAGGGGCTAGTTGTACAACTCGAAACATTCTCTAATAAACTTCAGTTTTTCAAATTTCTCAAAATCTTAAAATATTTAATTTTTTAAAAAAATATCATCTCTCTACTTCTAAGTTCTAAGAGTTTTTCCTGTAAACTGGATCCCAGAATCCACAACTGAATTTCTCTAGTGCATTAACTCAAAATACATCTTCTACCTCATGCTATCGAATATCAACTAGGATTTTCAGCTTTAGGGATGTTGAGCAAACCCAATGTAGTCTTCGCCGTCTAACTCTAAAAGGGCCTTTAATTTTGCATGAGAAAACATCCAACTCTTTAACAAATGGTATCGTTCATTCTCTCTGCTTTATACCCCATTATTGAGGTGTCTTAGGAACCACATTCTTAAACTTGACACTACATTCATTGTGGAACCTATAAAAAAGAACACTGTACTCACCCCTTGAAGTTCAAACCCTCCTAAGTTTACTAGCTCAGAAATTTCATCATAATCTCGTTATTTAATAGAAAATTTAACTAGGTTGAATCTTGTCTTTTTTTCATATCGAATGATTTCCCATGTATAAATTTTTATCATGTTCTGAGTTTGATGCTTTTAGTGGATTGCTTTTATTTATTGGAGTGACAATTGTCTGTCTGACCTACACAAAGAAAGGCAAATTCATCCCAACAATTTCCACTTAAGGAGTTTGATTTCCAACAAAAACGATATCATAAGTGGAAAATAATCCAAAGGAAAATTGAAGTACTTGACCAAGGCCATATATTCAAATTGCACAAAGGCCATCGGTAATGTCCTTCCTTCTTCACCTCTCGCAGGCATCACAAACCTGAGGCCGTCAACAAAGAATAACTCATCTACCGATGAGGACCTTGCAAGGATCATAGTCATCCTGCATTCTTGATGAGACCATGACCACAGACCACCCAACTACTAATTTGGCCCACATTTCATTCTCACCTTCACCTCAACTACTAACAGGCCAAATTTTAAAAGCCTCACACAGATTCCTTCAAAATATAATAACATGTAGCCTGCAAGGACATGTGGTGCAAGATCTAGAGCTAAGTGCTAACAGATATGCTGTACTTAATGAGGAATGATCCTGTTAGCCCGGGCTAAGTAAATGTTTCACTTAGCCTACCTCAAAAATCCTATTTAAAATAAATTTTTTTTTTTTTTTCTTCATACACTCGTTAATCTAAGTGTATTTAATATATAAATCAAGTTTTACCATTTTTGGATATGTGTATATATATATTTTTATTTTTAAAAATAAGAGTATTTTAAATATATATATATACACATAGATGTTTAAAAATCTCAAAAAAATAGATAAGCATATTCAAAAATAGTAAATTTTGGTCTATATGTTAAATATACTTAGATAAACAAGTGCACGAAGAAAAAAGTAAAAAAAAAAATTGTTGTAAATAAGTATTTTAAGGTGGGCTAAGTGGGACATTTACTTAGCCCGGGCTAACAGGATCACTCATCGTACTGAATATAGGAGTTGTTACTACCAATCATGCAACTATAGCATAGATTATAGCATGCTGCTGTTAAGTAAATCAATACAACAGATTTTAGATATGACTCAAACATGGTGATCCATATGGTGCCTAGTAAATCATTGCGAACAGTTTAGCAATAAAAAAAAATTATTTTTTATTTTTTATAGATGCGCCGATCCCACTTAGATATCGCTTCCTATGAAATTTAGCACTTTTTGAATACGTTAAATTTTTTTAATTTTTGAAAATCAATGAAGTAGTTCATTGATCTTCAAAAATTTAAAAATATATATGTCAAATAAATTCAAAAAATTGCAAAAGATTTCACAGAGAGCAAGATATAGGTGAGGTCTACACATCTACTAGAAAAACCCCCAGCTACCCATAAATTGCATGTAAAAAACAGGCGACCTTAGGAGAAACGGAATCATAACTTAAAAGATGCAACCAGTGAAGAACACAATTGGGAAACAAAAGAACAACAATGATTGTGAAGAGTCATTGTTCTCTGCAATCTGCAATTCTATATTAAATGAGCCCATGCCTCACAGCTAGCAATTCTAATCTCTTGGTAAGAAAATCACTGCCGCAGTTTTGGGGAAACAAAAAGAGACAATAGGAATATCAGAAATATGAGGAAACTTAGGTTTCAAAGAGTTTAAAATGCAACTTTCAGACCAGCTGCTTTTGGCAGAACCACAGAAGTAGTGCTCAACAACTTCGAGCAATTCAAATCATTCATCCAGTGCTTCATGGGACTACCATGAAAGGTAAATGATCCAATATAAAAAGAAAAGGAAAACATAATAAACAATGCTCCCACAAAACAAACCCCTTTGATGAGTTGGAATTCTTCCACTTCAATGCACCCAGTTAGAATCCAAAAATCAGATTCTAGGGATCGTCTACTACTGCCACCCGAATTGTATAAATGGTGTCATTCTCAATAACCTATCACTTCAAAAAGAGAACCACCTCGCAAAAAGGAAATTGTGGTAAATACAGTCACGTTTAACAAATTAATGTCCTCCAAGAATTTGACATCCTAGACTGGTTCCATCTGGGAGAATTCCAAATGTTCAAGCAGCAACATACGAACTTGCTACTAGCAAATGCTTGTAAGCTACATGTTGGAAAGAAGAAATCCTTAGGCCATTCCAGCAGACGAGATGCAGGAAACTTAGGGCCCTATATAAAATAACCAAGCTACAGAACAAGATAAGTGCATTCATGAGGTGCAATGCACAGGCAAGTTGAATGCAGTCCAAATGCAATTTTTTTCATCTTCTTTTCTGCTGATAAATCTAGAAGACGAATGCCCAAACGACACAAATGAAAGGCAGGTCGAGCTTCTAGTAATAATGAACGAACGGTGTGGAAATTGGAAAATTTATGGGCCAGGATTTGACACTTCAGACCAAGCATGAGTGCAGAGCAATAAACACAGCAACACTCGAAAGGAAAGTTCTCCAATTGAGAGCAAAATCAACTTAAGGTAACAGATTTTACATCAACATTACAGTATAGTCAAATGAAATGGAAAAACGAGCAGAAATTCGCTCACCCAATAAAGGAAAATTAAAATAATAATAAGAGAACCGAAAGAAAGCTTACACTGCTGAAACGGCTTTCAGCCATAGCCAGCATTACCACCATCATCTAGCCGCTTCCCTGCCCTTCCAACTTACTCACATACGCCTTGAGCACAAGAACCAAATCTCTGGCGGGAGCCTGCAGCGTCCCAACCAACGAAATAGCAGGTGTCTGTAGAGACCCGAGGATCTTGGCATAAATCTCCGCTCTTGTGGGCATTGTCTCAAGCGCATTGAAATCATTGGGCCCATAAAACTTTCCTTCGAAGACGGCCCCAACGAAGTCATTCTCCTCAAGGCGCTTCTCCTTCTGGAATTCTCGGTAGGGCTTGAGCGCGGTGGGGATCTCCTCGGTGTGGACGAAGAGCCAGGCGTTCATGCCGGCCATGCAGGGCTTGATGGCCTCCCAGGGGGTGCCTTGGACGGCCTTGCCGACGAGGGTGTTCTTGGCAACGATGAGCTTGACAGAGTCGGGGAGGGTGGTGCGGAGCTCCTGGAATTGCTTGACGGTGAAGCCTTTGTAGTTGATGGCGGCGATCAGGTGGCAGTTATCGAGCTGCGTCTTTACAGCCTCTACCGTTTCCTCCTTCTTGGTGCGGCTGATGGCTGCGCGGGGGAGCAATGCTGGTGTTCTTCTTCTGGTGGTGGGGGAGAGTCTGAGACGGGATGGGGAGTGGAGCTGTGACGGGAAGGGAAAGATTGGAGCTTTGGAAGAAGAGAGATGGAGGGGTTGGTTGGGAGAGTGGAGTGAGGAGAGAGAGATTTCCATGGCTTGGGATTCGATAGGTGGGGGAAGAGAACCGGCCGAAAGCTGCCTTATCTTGTTTAGAAGAGGGAAAGCAGAACTCGCTCATGCTTGCGGACTTGGGCGGCCGAACCGGTCAGCTTTTGGCGGGGCCGTGGGGCGGAATTGACTGGGTGAGGGCCGAGGGATTACTTCCAAAAAAATTTTGTTTATTTAAAATTTTCAATCTAAAATTTTTAACTTTCCAAAATTATTCTATTTTAAATTATTTATTCAATTATCCCACTTTTCAATCATTTCTACACAATTATCCACACATCTAACCTATTTATTTTAACTTTATTCTTTTTATTCTTAATAATTAACTCTATCATATCTATTTTTTTTTTCATATTTCAAAGAATTTTATATCAAAAATTTTTTAGTAAAAGTTTTATCAATTTCCAAACCTACCATTTATTTTTTATACTAATTTGAGATGAGATTGGTTTTAATTCTACTTTTTTTAGTAAGTCTCATGTCAAATTTAGAGTTAATATCGGGATAATGGGTTGGGTAAAAAATGGGAGCAAATAAGATGATTTTAAAATTTTACACACCTATTGAACATAAAAAAGAATTAATGTTAAATTTAAAATATTATATGCTTTAATATTTTTTACTAATTAATAAAAGTAAATATCATTATTAAAATAAACATCGTGTAAATTTATTAAAATAATTTAATGAAACATACCTCATTTATAATGAATTTTGAAAATTTTAAAATAATAGTATTTTCTGCTAGTGTTTCCAAAATACTAAAAAACCTACAATTATGTGTAAAAGTTACATGTGTATATGCAAATGTCTCTTTTTAATTCTTATATTGATGATATAATTAATTATAATAATGTGGTAATTTTGAAAAATGAGAATAAGGTGTAAAAATACTATTATAATTTTTAATAAATGAATATATATGGGGCTAATGAAAATTTTTCATGTCAGGACATGATTACTTGTTTTGTCCAGACTTACTTGTTTTAACTCTAATTTTGAATTCAAGATAAAAAAAATTTAACTCATCCCTATATGAGTCATAAAAATGTTAATATTACCTTAGTAAAAAATGGATTGGGTCAATAGCGGGACATGGATTGACCTACCCCATTTCCGCCGCCCTAATATAAACAATTTAAAACATCATTTTTACTTGGATAAACGATTATACAAGGGTTGCACTCTCTATGAAACTTTCTTCTATATAACTCTCTTCATTTTTAAAGTATGCTTGAAAAGTAATAAGACTTTTAAAAGAAAAGTTATTATGATATGTTTAGAAGTGATAAAACTCTCGTCTTTTGTATGAAAAGTTTTTTTATGTAAAAATTTTGAAATTAGTAGAAAATGATTTGATATAATATGAGTAATAATGATGAGCGAAAAAAATAAAGTTAAAATTCATAGGTTAGTTTTATAAGTTGTTACGTAAAAATGATTAAAAAACAAGATAGTTATATTGGAAGATTTTTAAAAAAAATTAAAAAATAAGGTAGTTGTGGAGATTGAAAAGTTTTGGTTAAAAAAATTTTGTATTTGTCAAACATGCTTTTAATGTAAAAGTTCTTAAAATATAAAAATGATATGATATGATAGGTGTAATGATGATAAGTAAAAATAATAAAATTAAAATAGACGGGTTAGTTATATGTGCAGTTATATAAATTAATTTTAAAAAGTAGGATATTTGTATAAGAAAATGTGAATAAATGATTAAAAAATATATTAGTTGTAGAGAGTGAAAAGTTTTATATTAAAAAGTTTTAAGTGTATTCAAACACGCCCTGATTAATGATTTTTTATTTATTTATTGTGTTTATCATCAGTTACATTAACACTGGATATGGTCTCATTTATAAATATGTGAAATCAACATAATAAAAATAATTTAATACTAAAAATTAATTTTAAGTAGTATTTTCGAAATCTAGACCTTTTGTAATGTCACTACTAAGTAAATAAATTGTTTTATAAAGTATTATTATATATTTAATATACATGTATATGTGAATGGATCCAAGCGTTTTCCTAATTTACATATGGATATATTTATTTTCGAACAAATATGACCCATACATATATTTGATTTGTATAAAACTTTATCTCTTAACTAAATAAATAATGTCAGATTAAATTTTACATCAATTATAAACATCTTAAAAATAAAAATGATTACATGAAATAACTTCTATATAACCTAATTATATATAATTAGAGTCCATTATATAAAAGTTGTTTGATCATTCTAGATCGTTCAAAAATATGTTAATCTAGTTATTTAAAATGACTTAAATACTTTTGCATTTAAAAGTCCAAATTAAATATATACATATCTAAAATTGGTAAAATTTGACTTATAGATTAAGTATTACTAAATTAACATGTTTATAAAAAAATTTCAAAAAAACAAAAAATACATTTTTAAACCAATCCAAAATCACCAAATTTTAGACCGGTCTAAGAAGATCACAACTCTATATCAAGTATTATAATATTATGATGCATCTACCAATGAATTTAAATATTTTTATAATTAGCAATCATTTTCTCATCTCATATAACTAATCTAAATCTCTCACTTTACCAATCATATTCTTCGATTCCCCATTTATATCTTATCAAACAATCCCTAACATAACATGGTGCATTAAGAACCATCCTGTTTGAAAATAAATAAATAAAAAAATTTAAAGTATGTTTTAAAAAGGGTAAAACTTTTAAATTAAAATATTTTAGTGTAAAAATTTTTAGATTAATGTAAAATAACATAACATGATAATAGTAATAACGAAACTAAAGAAAATAAATATATTAGTTGTAGAAAAAGTCGTGTACGCATAATTGAAAAGTAGAGTAGTTATATGGTAAAATATGAATAAATAATTAAAAATAAAGTACTTGTGGAAAGTAAAAAATTTTGGTTGGAATTTTTTTTTTAATCCAAACACACCCTTATTTATTTATTTATAAATATTATTAATAAAATAATTTCCGTTTTTATCCCTTCCCGAAGCTGAGTGGTGTAGAAGAGAGAACTCATGGCTTCCTCGATCCTTCCTCTCCATCAAGCTCCGCCAACCTCCTCTTCTCATGCCCATCCCCCATTCTTCTTCCGACTCACCACCTCACTCCAGTACTGCACTTGCATCGAACACGCCAAACAAATTCACGCCGCCATCCTCCGCCATGCCCACACGCTCCATGACCACCACCACCAGTACCTCTATGCAAAGCTCATCTCCGCGCTCTCTCCCACCCATTTATCCTACGTCACCCTCATCTTCGAGCATCTGCTTCTCGAAGCAACGCCCTCCATATTCATGTGGAACACACTCATCAGATCCCATGCGAGCACCGGCAGCAATCCCCCTATCGCTTTCCGCGTCTACAACCGCATGCGGGGACTTGGACTCCTGCCCAACAACTACACTTTCACATTCCTCGTCAAGGCCTCTGCCGCCATTCCCACCACGCTCCGCCTTGGCCCTGCAATCCACGCTCAGACTATCGTCTTTGGCATACCTGACTCCGACGTGCATATTTACACAGCGCTTTTGCACATGTATGCGGCCGGTGGGAATATACGGAATGCTCGGAGCTTGTTTGGTAGGATGCGGCGTCGAACTGCAGCTACGTGGAACGCCATGATTGCTGCTTACGCGAAGAGTGGTGACGTTGAGAGTGCTCGGGAGCTGTTTGATGATATGCCCGACAAGGATGAGCAGTCTTGGAATGTTATGGTTTGCGGGTATGCTAGAATCAGGGAATTTGACGCTGCGGAGGTGTTGTTCGAGGGGATGTCTGTAAAGACGCTGCCGACATGGAATGCCATGATCACTGGGTATACTCAGGCTTCAAGGCCTGTTAATGCTTTGGAGGTCTTCCAGCGAATGCAGCTGGCTGGGGTGAAGCCTGATAAGATCACTATAGTCACAGTACTTCCAGCCTGTGCTCAGCTGGGCGCTTTGGAGTTGGGAGAATGGGTGCATGTCTATGCGGACAAGAATGGCTTCGGTGGCAACATCGCTGTCTGCAATGCGCTGATGGACATGTATGCAAAGTGTGGCAGCATCGACAAGGCAATAGCTGTCTTCAAGGAGATGAAGGAGCGATGCCTGATATCATGGAACACTATGATTTCTGGACTGGCAATACATGGCCGAGCACGAGAAGCAATTGAGCTGTTCACAGACATGGAGAGCAGCAGGGTGGTGCCTGATGATATCACTTTCGTAGGCCTCTTGAGCGCCTGTGCCCATGCAGGATTAGTGGATTTGGCATGGTATTATTTTGGACGAATGCATGAGGTTTACCGCATAGAGCCTAAGATTGAGCATTATGGATGCATGGTGGATGTTTTAGGACGTGCTCGGCGCATCCATGAAGCTTTGGAGCTTATCGATCAGATGCCAATGGAACCCAATTCAGTGATCTTGGGGTCATTACTCAGCGCTTGCAGGAGTTGCAATAATTTTCAGCTAGGGGAAATGGTGCTAGAGAAGCTAGTGGATTTGGAGCCTCGGAATCCAGGCTACTATGTGCTGCTCTCCAACATGTATGCTCACTCAGGACGATGGAAGGAAGTGACTGAAGTCAGGAACCTGATGAAATCCAGAGGCATAGAGAAAAATCCAGGGTGTAGCTCGATTGAAGTGGATAATATGGTCCATGAATTTGTTGTGGGTGATAAGACCCACCCACAGACCAAAGAGATTTATGCAAAAATAAAGGAAATTTCAGAGAGACTGAAACTGGTGGGTTACGCACCTGACACATCCATCGTGTTGTTTGATTTGGATGAAGAGGAAAAAGCTCAGAGCCTTTTGTTTCATAGTGAAAAGTTGGCAGTTGCTTTTGGGCTTCTGAATATGAGCACACGTAAACCCATCCGCATTGTGAAGAATCTTCGCATCTGCAGTGATTGCCACTCTGCCTTAAAACTCATATCAGACATTTACGCCCGAGAAATCATTGTAAGAGATCGGAATCGCTTCCATCACTTCAAAGATGGAAGATGCTCCTGTAATGAGTACTGGTAAAGGCACTGAGGAGAAGTTGATTTACTCGACATCTCAGTTGAAAGGAAGGCTACAATATAGTTGCTTAGGAACATTGGTATCGCCTGCAACATATGGCAGGGCTGGCAGGATCTTAAGGGAAGTGTTGGAAAGTGAACCTTACCCAAAATGTTTTGAACTGAGGAAACGTCAATTCGATAGGCATTCTCAAATGCAAACTACCCAGACAGGTAGCAACATGGTGCAGAATATTGGACTATGAAGGAGGGCTTTCTGATCATCACCAGAAGCCCTGACATCGGAAATTGGCATGGCTTCTTTTGGCGAGAATGCTAACCAAAGAACACCCAAGTTTACCATAATAGAGCCCCAATAATCTAACACCAAAAGTTGTCATCACCTGAGCAACTGAAGGTGTACTCATAATCCAACACCTGAGTATGGATTCACTTAGAACTTGATGCCTGGATGTCACTGTTATGGATTCTAAAGAAATATATCCAACAACTGCACATATTCATGCTTATCAAGAAGTGCAATGCAACAAGAAGAGAAAAAATAGCAAGAAAAGTTAAACCTGGTTGATGTTGGTGTTCAAGCTATCAAACCCACAACAATAAAATCCCGATAAAAAAAATGCAAAACAAAATTTAAATTATCACTGAATAAAGTTACACAGAAGAAGTTCACAAAGGCCCCTAGTAAAAGTGAAAAACAGTAGCCTCCAACAAAATAAATGTGGAATGCAAAATTCCCTTGAAGCAGAACCCACAATGCCAGACTATTACAAGAGCTTGTGGATTTTCACAAACAATTGAAGCTGCTACGTGCCCATTAAGCAAGAGCCAATGCTGCCGACTGCATTATCCCCAACAATTCAACTAATCTTCTAACCTTCTCTTCTTTTTCTTCCTTGCAGAATCACTGCGATCAACAAAACCATTCTCAACCTCAGCTTTTACCCTCTTCTCATACTTTTCAGCATCGACAACAACAACGGTGTGGTCCTTTGCTTCTTTCCTATCCTTCTTTCCCTCATAAAAAGAATCATCAGCCGCACCACCTCTTCCAACGTCAAACACCTCATTCGCGGCCTGTTTCTTTCCAGCACCGCTCTTCTTTCTGCTCTTCGACGGTTCACTGACATTCCCCAAACCGTCTTCAACCACAACCATTTCCCTCGTCTTTTCATCCCTCCTCCCACGACCATCACCACGGGCAGCATCCATAACCCCTCCCACAGAAACCGTTGGACGAGACCCATCGTCGAACACCTCAGCTGCTTTCCGCTTCTTGGCACTGCCTTGCTTCTTCGAAGACTTCAAGTCCTTGTGGAATTGAAGGAGCTCATCGAAAGCGGCGGAAGCGCGCTTCAGGTAGGCAGAAACGGCCTGAGAAGACGATGCTGTTTGGGCGTCGGTGGCCACGAATCTGGCGAGAGCAACTGCAGCGCTCTTCAGAGATATTGGTTTCGATGAAGTGACTCGTCCTGTTACTGCCTTCATGCTATTCTATTTCTTCGCCGTGATCTTATTCTGAGCGCGAGAAGAAAAGGAGAGACGGATAGAAGAAGAAAAAATCGAACCTTCTCTAATCTGGAATAGGTGTAGAAACGTGTAAGAGGGGAGAGGTTGCAGACTCAATGCTGTTCTTGCACTCTTCTATTTTCAAGGTTAGTGGCTAGGGTTTTGCTGGTGGTCTTTTGTTGCGAGCCTCATTTACTGTTCGGCAGGTTTCTGCCGCTTCGCGGAATCGCTGGAAAGAAGCCATTTAATTGGAGTATTTGCACATGCATACCCTATGTTTTACAAAATTTTCAATTTTTAACCTATCCAATTTAAGGTGCGGCTGAAAATGTCACAAATGATATTTTATTTTTTATTTTTTGGGTGTGTTTGGGAAGTTATAAAACTTTTGATGAAAAGTTTTTTATGTAAAAGTTGTTAAATCGGTAGAAAATGATGTGATATTGTAGGGGTAATAATGAGGAGTAAAGAGAATAAATTTAAAATAAATAGGTTAGTTGTATTGGTAGTTGTGTAGAAATGATTGAAAAGTAGGATTGTTGTATAGAAAGATGTGTAAAAAAATAATTAAAAAAAGAAGTAGTTATGGAAAGTGAAAAGTTTTAGATTGAAAAGTTCTAACTTGACAAGTTTTGCAAATTGCCAAACACACCCTTTATATAAAACTATTAACTTGGGCCAATGGCAAGATTGGTAAACGGTGTCGTCTGCCAAGTGCCAACGCGCGGACACGAGGATTGAATCCCCGAGATGCCGTTTGACGGGAGCAGTTTGTCTCGGAACCCAATCTATTTCACCCGGTCCATTTCATCTATTTTTTTTATTTTTTTGAATTTTTTTTTATAAAATTGTTAATATAAGTGTATTTAACATATGTATTAAATTTTACCATTTTTGAAGATTTTAAAATTTTTTCTGATTTTTAAAAATCAGTGGCATTAAATTACTAAAATGTCACTATTTTTAAAAATCTGAAAAATAATATCTAAAAATTTTCAAAAATGTTAAAAGTTGATACCCATGTTAAATACACTTATATTAATAGTTATGTTAAAAAAATTTCGAAAAAAATAAAAGAAAGGCGTATGTGCATACACCTGCATCTCGTTTGTCTCTAAAAAAAAGAAAATTTCCTCTGAAATAATTGTAAATATTTTAGGACTTTAATGTAATAAAAGTTGAAAATTGTTGCAAATATATAGAAATAAAAAAGTGTTAATTTAAGTGTATTTAATCTATATGTCAAGTTTTATTATTTTTAAAATATATATTTTTAGAATTTTAAATACACTGAAATTTTAGTCATTTTTTTACTATTTTAAACATATATTTTTTAGAATTTTAAATATATTAATATATTTTTATGGAGGTATTATATGTTACATCTTAATACATCGTACAATCAAACCCTAAGACAATTCTTACAAAATTTAAACAGAAAGATTACAAGCTCTCAAACATCAGTGGTAGATAAAATAAGCTCCCAAGTATTAAATAAGATGCCACAAGCTACCAAACACTAAAGGAGAGACAAAACTCCCACGTAGGGTTTCGAGCCCGAATCAATTGCTTAAGAGGACATGTCATCTACCACCTATGTTAGTCACCGGTGGCAAATATATTAATATTTTAGTCATTTTTACTTCCCATAAAAGTCATGATGGTGTAGAATTAGTTGCAAGGGAGCAACAGTGCAATTGGCCAATTTACATTTTTTTCTTATTTTTTATAAAACAAATGTTTTACGTGTATTCGATCCATATAACAAATTCTATCGTTCTTTTTTTTTAAATTAAGTTTTATCATTCTTGAATATGTGTACATATACATTTTTAAAATTTCATAGGTAAGAAAAAAGGTGGATTATTAATTATTTTATGGAATTAAAGCCTTTTCAAAGATTCCTGCTGGTTTAGAGGATCTAATTGATGAAAAGATTTTTTTATTTTTTTGGTAGGAACTTATTCATAAAGTTATTAAAGAGAATATTCATAGTGAGACTGTGAGAGTGAGACTGATGGAGATACTAGAACCAACATTCATAACGACCTTTTATTGTTTGATCGAGTGAAAATGGATAAAGACGTATGAAATTGAAACTTTTGGGCTTGAGAATTCAAATGCAACAGAAAATGAAACTTATGAATTATATACACACACATAGATTTACAGAGTCCTTATTAGATATAACATATTGTATATATGCTTAAATTATAATAGTCATTTTTATTTTTAAATTTTTGTTGTAAACTTGTTTTCCTAAGTGTTTTAATTTATTTTTCAAATTTTATCATTTTACAACACTTTTACATATTTACTTTTTATTTTTAAAAAATCTATTTCAGGAGGTATATAAAGTCATTTTTCACCCTTTAAGAACTTGATTTTTAAAATAGAAAATAAATATATAAAAGTATTTTAAAATAGAAAAACATGGTATATGAATTAAAAATACTTAGGAAAACATGTTTACGAAAAAAATCAAAAAATTAAATATTGTAATTTAAGCATGTATATACTATAGTGTATATAATTGGGCCGCATATAACAGGTTTTTCGGCCCAATTCAATTCCTGAAAATATCAGCCCAATGATCCCCGACCCCATTGGTAACATGGGTCAGGTTCCGAGAACCCAGACCAGTGACTAACCCCGTCCAAATTGCTTTTATTATTATTTTTACGCCCGAGCACGAAATGAGAAACCTATCTAGCGGCCGAAATTAGAGGCACCAGCGAGACGTGAATCCAAGCCACGGTGCTCTCCCTAATGCTTCTGGAGTCCTTCAGCGACAATCCAAGTGGCCGCAAGTCCCAGTCAATACAGCCAATTTCTCAAGATGCTCGGTTGGTTCGGAAAGTAACGTTTTCAATTCCGAAAATGGAAAAGCACCTCTAGAATCTAGATAGTCCATCTCTTAATGATGAACGAATTTGATAGCTGTGGCACCCGCCGGGAGCGCTACGGTGGGCTCGGAATGGTTTCCCGGGCCTTGAAAATGTGGATCGTGTTGAAAAGCAACGTGGGCTTAGATTTCCTGCATTCACATGGGGTAAAACGCATTAGGCTTCACATCTTTCAGGAAAGTTAGCGTATGGGCGTTTTCTCGTGATTTCGGCAGCGTAACGGCTAAGACGGGGCTTTCCGTACACGGGTCAAGTCACAAATCCGGCAGCATAAGGGCAGCGTATTATGCTGGAATCCGTGGACCCACGTGCACCCACCTTGCCGGGACGTTAACTCAAACACGCACACACAAAATAAAGAAAAATTGAGTCGCCACTGATCTTTAAAGGGAGATCAGCCCCTATTTGATGAAATAAGGCACTAATAATACAGAGTCTGGGTTCCGGCCTTCGGGTTGAAGCAAATATGGAGAAATCTGCCAACCCGAGGCGGTTTACACGGCGTGAAATGGGGAAATAAAAAGATTTGAAAGAATGGGAGAGATGGAAAGGGGGCGTGGAAGAGAGAGCGCGGAGCTCGTAGAGCGGGAAAAACCGGGATGCCGGGGCGTTGCTGCAGACTCCCGTCCTCCCCCTTTGGGATGCCTTTCTTCAAATCTCTTGCATGAGAGGGGGGCTCCTCCTTTTATAGATGTAGGAGTGGGCTTTTGGGCCACTTGGGGTCATGGACTTGGTCCATGGGCTTGGACTTGAGTTGGGATCATGAGCCTTGGGCCTCTTGAGTAGTTGGACTAGAGCTTGGGTTGAGATTATGGGCTTTGAGCCTCTTGAGTGGTTGAACTTGAGCTTGAGTTGAGAGCATGGGCTTGAGCTTGAGTTGAGAGCATGGGCCTTGGGCCGCTTGAGGTGTTGGACTTGGTCCATGAGCTTGAGCTTGGCGGGCTCCTTTCATAGTGGGCAAGAACTTAGTGGGCTAGAGCTTGGCTAAGCCCGTTGTTTTGGGTGGTGGGCTGCTTTGTGGAGCCCGTTGAGGTGGCCTGTAGGAGCTTCGCTCTTTGTGGGCCGAATCTGGTTGTTGAAAAGCCTGCTTCGAGGCTTGGTGGAGCTTCGCTCCGTGGGCTGAGTTTGGAAGAGCCTGCTTAGCTTGCTTGAACCTCCTTTTGCCTTGAATTTGTTTGGGTTTGGGACTTTTTTTTTCCATTTTACCCATTTTTGGGCCCAAAGGTGGGGTGTCAACAATAGCCCATATAAGGATAAAATAAAATGATTTCCTTAAATTAAAAATTCTTCATGTGCCAACGGTAGACGGCTAATTAAAAGAAGAAAAGTATGCATGGTATGATGGTGTGTTGGCGTGCTTGATGAGGAGTGCAGTGGTGGATCATCTCCTGGTATAATTACGGCCATCTAGTTAAGCAGTCTTTCCTTCCAAGTATGGCTACTTGGCCATTGCCAGTGCTGGTGGGCCGCTGCATTTGTCATGATGATGAGCTCCCTTTTTCTGTTTTCTTTTCAGCTATCCCAGAAGTAGTTACAAACTTCTCCTCATTTCCGACTGAACTTTGGAAGGTAAAGTGAATCTCAACAGTCAATTCGGTCGAAATTTTTTACTCAAGTCAGCTCATCTTTTTCTCTTTTTTTTTTTGTTTTACTGGGGTATATATATATTTTTTTTACATCACATTTCAACTGATATTACAGTTAAAGTTTTGAAATAATTCTTACAAATTTCTACATAAAAACAATAAACTCTTCGATATCAATAGGAAGGATCGTAGACTCCAAGTATTAGTAGAAAGACAAAGCATTCAAATTTACAAAACGGAGATTTCAAAATCCGGACGTTGGCTAACAGCTACGTTGTCGTGCAAGTGGTCAAGTCAGCTAATCTTAAATGCTTTTTATCAATTCCCACGGTCGAATAAATATAAATAGCAAGTGGGGACTATCAACAGGTGAAATATTATCCTTTTCAGGCCAATGAATTTTATTTACCATGTGTTTCGGACTACATTCACTCAATTTGGCTCACCAGTTGTCATCCTGTGCGATCAGTTGCATGCATGAGATGATACCATCAATCGGTTGGTTTTATATTTAAATATATATTAACAACTATCCGATGGGTTTTTTTTTTTTTTTTTTTAAAAAAAAAATCTTCTGTTTATTCCTATTATATTACATCACTTCTTACTTTTTAAAAAAATTTCTTGCAAAAATTTTCCCAACTTTTTAAACCTCATACTACTAAACGAACCCCTAAAGTAAATAAACATAGATGAAGGTTCCATTTCAGAGGACCCGATTCTAACTGTGCAATCGATTTCGCCCTTCAGACCTTAATGAAAATGCTTAGTAAAACGTAAATAAGACCTACAAATCATCATTATCGACAATTTACTTGAGCATAAAAAAATTAGAGCAATTCCGTCGGTTTGTATTTACTAGATATGAAAATATATTTTTAATACATTTAGAGGGCCATGTTTAAGGTTGAATTGATTCAAGTGACTCTTTTTTTTTATGGTATATATTTATATACATATCAACAAATATTATACTGAAGATCTGAGACATTCTTGCAAATACGGAGATACACACAACTCCTTCAAAGAAATCTGGAGACACAGCTCCACCAAAGAATTAGGAAGACACAGCTTCCAACAACCAACCGGGAGACCACTGCTCCCGCTACCCATTTTTGGCTGAAATCCCGAAACAGGATTCGAACCTAGCACCAGCTCTTGCGAACGCTCCTGACAAGCAGCCGGTGTGCTCGGTTGGTGATTCAAGTGAGTCTTATTTTATAATATTCGAAAGAATTCTTTATATTCATTTTCTTTGCTATTATTTATTAAAATTTTCTTGGGCCACACGTGATATAAGGATTTTAATGGGTTTGTATTCATTCTAAATTTACACTTATTTGTTTGGATCTGGCTCATCCACATATAACTTTACATTAAATTAATATATTCCTAACTAAGTATAATATTAAAATACAATAGACCGAGTCGATCCCTTAAAATGGTGTAAATAATGTCCACTTGATCATATTTAACACACCCATTGTTTGTTTTATATATTACTTTGTGCATTTGATATTTGATAAAGAGTGTGTTTGGTTATGGGCAAAAATTGTCAAGTTAAAAGTTTTTAATCTAAAATTTTTCACTTTTTATAATTATCTTATTTTTTAATTATTTCTTCACTATGTCCTATACAACTATCATACTTTTGAATCATTTCTACACAAATATCCAGACAACTAATTTATCTATTTAAACTTTATCCTATTTACTCCTCATCATTATCCCTATCATATCATATCATTTCACAACTTCTACTATCTGCAACTTTTCATCAAAAAATTTATCTATTCCCAAACACACTCAAAATTTTTTAAAAAAAAATTTTGTGAATTTTTTTTTAAATTTTAAAAAATGACATGATATGACAGAATAATAATAATAAAAAGTAAAGAAAATAAATTTAAAATAAATATAATAGTCGTATAAAAAGTTGTGAAAAAGATTGAAAAGTAAAATAATCAATATAAAAAAATAATTGAAAAATAACATAATTGTAGAAAAAAATTTAAGATGAAAAAGACATTTTTTGCTATATACCAAAATAAAACATTTTTTTATTATATACCAAGCACATAATTTGCGCACTTTATTTTGAATTTCTAATGAAATAAAAGCAAACAAAAATGAAGCGGGATCTTATTAGCCTAGGCTAATAACTTATTTCTCGGCCCATTCTAAAAAATATATTTAAAATTTTCCCACAAACTTGTTCACTTATATATTTAATATAACGAGACACCCAAGCATCGTGGTAATGCATCAAGATATTATAGCAATGACGTGGTTTCGAACATCAGTGGTGGCATTTGTCTCCTCATTTTTTGGAAATATGTGTTAGGATATTGTCTTAATTTGTAAGAATATCTTAGAGCTTAATTATAATACCAGTTGAGATCATCAAAAAATGTATTTAATATACAAACTAAATTTTACCATTTTTAAAGACGTGTATATATTTTTCGATTTTTAAACACATAGTTATTTTAATAATGTTTAAACATTAAAATGGCTAAAGTACTCCTAAGTTCAAAAATCTAAAAAAAAAACTCTAAAAATGGTAATGCTTGATTTATATATTAAATAATCTAAATTAACAAGTTTACACTTTACAGAAAAAAAAAGAAAAAGAAATTAACAAATAAGTTTCTTAAAATAGGCTAAAGAAGCCATTTAGCTCGGGCTAATTGTATGATGCCTTAATAAAAACAAAAGAAAAGAAGAGTATTTTGGATCAGTTGGACAAAAACTGCGGTAATAATATTATAATAAATGGCTTCACGGCAAAGGAATCGACAGAGGCATGTATGCAACCGAGTCACGTGAATCTGAAAACCTTATGCAAACGGCGCTGGAGTTATTGAAATTCGAACTCTGGAAAGCCCGGCCTTTCGAATGATCGGTTCGGCTACACGCGGTTGTACGCGTATGTAAAAATATACGCAAGCTACTTCCACTATACGTTCCCGCGTATCCAAAATCTAAAACCGTGCAATTAACGTAAAAATCATGTTTTAAGGGGAGTCCCATATTTTTTTTTATCTATTTTATGACGGAGTTATCCATGTTGACGGTCCAATTAATTGGCTGGAGATGAGGTAAGAAAGTAGAAGAGTGGCGCGTATAATTTTGGGGCTGTGTACGGCTGGGCCAATAAATCGCCTTTAATTCTACATTTAACTGGGCACCGTTTTGGTGCTCGCTGTATCATTTAATGGGCATTAGAAGTTATAACCATGAGCAGGTTTCTTCCCATGATGATAATAATAATAATAATAATAAAAATAATAAATAATAGTAAATAAATAAATAAAATAAAATAAAAAAGAATAAGCCGCAAAAGAGAATCAAGATGACAATTAATATTATAATCAAATATATTTATAACTCTCAAAAAAATTAATAATAATTAGTAAAGTAAGCGAATTGTCTTTCTAGTTTCGGCGAGATAATATAAACATTTCCAAAATACAAAAATGATATTGACATGAAAGTAAATGAACACAAAAGGGAATTTTCGCATGCAATGACACCATATACTCAAAATTGCAAACGATTCATCAAAAAAAAAATTGCGAATGTCCTCAAAGCGAAGCGAAAAGAATCAAATATCAATATGACATTCCCTGCACTCGTTGCAAATAATTTCTGACAGACAATATGGTTCCATTGGTGTGCCAGTCTCACCACAGCGCTGGAACGCAAATCCCATATGTAAAAAGTAGAAGAAAATAATTTAGCTGTCCACCTAAATACAACAGGAAAATTGGAGGCCTCCAAAGTCCAAACGGAAAAGAGTAGGCACAATGCACTGGCTTGGCCCCACCTGAAGCAGCGATAAAAAGGAGACCAGAAAAGCAAGCAACTGCATCAAAGAACTCTCGAGGGTAGGAACGCAAGATATCACTGTCAATTTTGAAAAAATAAAAAATAAAAATAAAAATCAAAGAAGCACTCCTGCTCCTCTCCCCTCCAAATTTGAAACTCCACTTGAAGCGCTCAGTCTAAGAAGAGACAAATGTATGTACATTTTTCTATGACACACATGCTACACTTCTCAAGTTTCAAAGAACGATGCAGCTGTGTTGGCTGCTTGGCCTGTGAATGAGTTTTGGTTTTTTTCTTTTCGGGGTTGATGATTTTGATGAGAATCGTCTGTGTGGGCGTGATCGGGTTGTCGAGAAGTTCAGTATCCGTCTCGGGGAGCGACAGCTGCAGAGAAGAACACAGGTGCGGAATGCCAAGTGGGAGTGTGGGAGATTTGAAGCTCTGGAGGTGAGAAGTGGAATTGCTGCTAAGAAATCTTCCTTCCTTCCTTCCTTTGGTGGGTTTTTCTTATTGTTTTTTTTCTCTTCTCTCAGTGAGAAAATGGAGGGAGATGCAAGAACGATTGAACGTCTGAGAGGAAGGTTGCAGGCTGAGAGGTCGACTTCAAAGGCTGCAAGGGAAGAAGCAGATCTATTGGGGCAAAAGGTCTCTTTTTTCGTGCTTATTTAATCTATACAGCTAATTTCCTTTGCTTTCTCTCTTTTAGATCGAAATTTTAAAATGGGTAATTTGATTTGGATTCAGTTGTTGTATTTTTTAAAAATAAAAAAATTAAGATTTTTGATGCCCACCTTCATAGTTATTTACTTGCTGCTTTCTCCTTTTTTCAGCTGATAGAACTAGAAAAGCAGCTGAAGCTGGAGATGGAGTCATGGAACAGGGCAGAAAGGAAGCTGAAATACGCGACGACAAAGCTGGAATCCCTGAAACTTTCAGATATTCTCAAGCAATCGGGTCCGCCTGAGAGGATCCAAGGTTCCACCAGTTCACCTGCTGTATCGTCGGGCCTAGTTAAGCAAGAAGAAAAACAGACATCCACTTCTCCAAAACTCAATTCGTGGGGGTGCGACGCTGATCAGAAGACAATGCTAGCAGCTGATGCCGTCCTGGATGCAAAGGATTCCGAAGCCAACTGTAATTCAGCTACCAATTCCGTCAGTGATGAGTCCTTGAGAGCGTTTTTGCCGTAAATTGCTCATCTTTTCCCATGCTGGCATAAATGATGACTGTAGAAATCCTTCACAGGATCAATCAGGCGAGAGTAAAGAGAGTAGTAGGAAGGAAGAGGCTTGGACGATGACGGATGATCCGAGGTATGTCTTTCTACATTGGCATAATCTTAAAAAGCATTTCTTCTGCCTGTGCTGGGTGATGTGAACTTAGGGGGTGCAATTTTTGGTTGGATCAACCCAAGCCTAAGAAACTGGATCGGTTTGAGTTAAACTGACTAACCCAACTATATTCAACAATTTGAAAGAAAAGAGTTTGGTTTGATCCTTGACTAGTCCCTTGATTTAAAATTTGGGTGAAACTTCAAATTTTAATATAACTTCAGTCTCAGCTCCCCCTTCAATGTGTTGATCCTTACATATTTACTTTGTAATTAATATTTCAGAATTCTATCCTTTATAAATAGATTTGTTAAAATCGATTTTATAATAAATATGCTAGTGTTAAGTATGCCAAGTTGAATCAACTCACATTCAATCTGAAGTTTAAAACTTCAGGTCAACTTGGATATTATTCAACTGGGCCTAATGCAACAACAAAGTTGAGTTGGGAGTTCATTATCAAAAAAAAAAAAAAAGAAAAGAAAGAAAGTTGAGTTGAAAGTTTTACAGATGAGGTTTGGGTTAGATTAACTCGATGCAATTTTTAAGCCCGAGGCCTGTGGCGCAGTGGTGCTCACTGCTGGCAGTTGTCAAGCTAATCCTGGTTCGAACCAGGTGGGGAGCATTGTTTCCCTATTGGAGTGGTAGAGCTTGTGTCTCTAAAGTTTAGTTGGGAGTATGTTGTCTCCTTCAGGAAAAATTGTAAGAATGCCTTATGGATAATTGTAATACAAATTGAGATTGATGTAAATACGCATATCAATAATAATAATAATAATAATAATAATAATAATAATAAAACCTCGACGCAATTTTCAGTCACCGGCAATGGAAAAAGGAGATGGGTGAATTGTGTACTGATGGAGGTGCCATGTCCCTTCTGATTGATGGTTTGTTTGTAGAGAGAGAGAGAGTGATAGCCAACGACATATGCTGCAAGCAACTGGGTCTATATGAGTAGTCCTGCAGCAGATGAGATTTCTTTTCTCATTCTTGCCTTTGTGTACTACTAACTACAAGCTTATTATGGAGGTTGAATTGCAATAGTATCGTTGTCGGTGGATGGTAAAGATGGTTAGTAAATTCAATATGAACAACAAGGATAGAGATGACTAAAATAAAAATTTGCCGAAGAAGTTTGCTCCTTCTAGGCAACCATCCTCAGGCATGAATCGTGCAAATATGCACACAGCCAGATATTCCTCCACTGTGCTTCGCTCTGCACAGGAATATCATTTGTGGGCCAAATGATAATAATTTAAGCCAAGTAATAGAACTTATTCGATCGGACCACATATGCACATCCAAGGGACATCCAAAGAGACCAGACAACGCTGTACTTTCAACGGGCACGTGCTCACAAGATGAACCAAAAAAAATCTGAAATTTTAAACTGGAAAAGGAAAAATGAGGCTGGAATTTTCTTAAAAGTCTTTTCCCCATCCTTTGAATCGGAACTTTTGATTTTGTGTTCTAAATTGGTAACTCCACCCATTCACAGATGGCTTAGTTGCAACTTTCACGTTATTCTGTTATAAAATGCATCACCTATTCATTGAAATGTGTTCTTGTTGGTCCCACATTTTTTGTATTGGAAATTCAGAGTATCTACTGCCCTTTTCACAAGTTCTTGTTGGTTTGATTTGTTTCTCTTCTTCAAACAGACGGTCTTTCATGGGTAGAGATGAACCTGGGAAAGAACAAGATGGGAAATCAGACTCAGGGGATCTTTCTTTAGCAATAGTTCCAGCAAGCAATCGCTTGACCGGTGATCTTTCTTTAGGGTTAGTTTCAGCAAGTGATAGTTCAGAAAGCAGTCTTTCTTTAGCAATAGTTCCAGCAAACATGCATCAGGAATCGAAAGTTTGTAAACCCAATTTCAGCAATCAATGCCAGTTCAACAATGACATCCACCATGTTCTTGTCGCCCTGCAACACGCCAAGGAACAGCTACAAACTTCAATGGAGAGGATGGCTCCACAATCTCGCTCCTATGAACTGTGGGGTGTGTAGCAGAAGTCATGCTTATTAGGTGCTGGAAATAGATAATATGTTCATCTCACAAGCAATTTCCTTGCAGTAAAATTGCTGGAAAATTTTTTGCAATAACGAGAGCACCGCTATTTATTTATTTTGTTACAAATATATGGGTTTGCAAATTTTGTTTGATTCTATTGGCCTCAACTCTTGTTGCACCAAGATGCGGGACATGAACCACTTGTGACTAGTGCAGGTGGTAAAGAACATGTCCTCTTAAGCAAAAGACTCGGGTTTGAAACCTAGCGTGGGAGCTTTGTCTCCTTTGTAATATTTGGGTGTGTGTAGTCTTCCCTTTTAATATTTGGGAACTTGTAGTCTCCCTATTGACGCTTGTAAAAATTTCTTAGGGCTTAATTATAAGATGAATTAAGATGTAATATATAAATACCCAATATAAAAAAAAGATGTGGGACATGAAAAAGTCCTTTTAGTCGGAAGTCATATCAAAACACCCTCCTTCGTTGAAGTTCACAAAGAAAATTAAAATTATTTTATAATTTTAATTTAACCTCTAGGTTGGCTTCTCCACCTTGACGGGGTAGTTGCGCTCATCCACTAATAATTTCAATCCTACCTCTAAGCCTCCTCTAAGTAAGGGTGCAACTTAGTACAGGTTGGTCTAAATCCATTCGATTTGACCCAATTTCAAAACCAAATTTGGGTTTTTTGGACTGTTTTCAAGTTATGCTCGGTTTTAACCCAATTCAGGAGAATCCAAAACCAATATTGTGTCTACATCAACCTGGTACTAACACCTGACCCAGTCTGAACCCAGTATTTTTCCTAATTTATTAAAATGATTGTATTTGTTTATGCATTAAGCATTTTAATTATAATGTGATAAAAGTTCTTCCATTTAATTATAACCTAATTAAACCATGAAGTATTTATTCAAGAACCTAAATGTCATCTATAATCATCCAAATTTATTGTATTTACATTAACTTTATTTACAAATAATTATAAATATATTAACCCTTTAAAATTATTGCATACATACCAATTAACTATGAGATATATAAGTCTCATTTTTATTAAACTTTATATAATAATTTCATGTAATCTCATTTATTTTTCTTACTTCGATTGTTAATACATAAATTCATTAATTTATTGTACTTAAAATTATCTTTTAATTAGAAACCGACTTTCATCAAAACCGAAGATATCATAGGTCATGTAAATATATTTACGTATAAATTATTCACGTATGAATGCAATAATACTTAAAAAAATTGTTATCTCTACTGGTAATTTCAACTTCTATCAGTTTAAAAATAACCCAAATTTCAGCCTGAACATAACCTAAACTCGAATTCTGATATTAGAGTTGAAGTTTAAGTTCATTTAAACTTGATAAGCTTAGGGTTTAAATTCAACCAACCTCCATACAATCCGACCGAGTTACACCCTTACCTCTAAGCCCCCTTTTGGACTTCAAACCCCATGACTTCCAAGTACTGTCATACCTGAATATCATTTATACGAAAAGCTTGAGATCGTAGTGGGCGCTAAAAATCCTTTTAGTCAGTCATGAGATGTATCAATATTTTTGTCGATGTGAATTGCAATAATTCCAAGAAATCCTAACAATCTAAGATGGGGGAGTGGATTTTCCTTGAGCAGGAGGGTTAAAAGAATACGAAGGATTCTTATGGTAAATGCTTGTCACTGTCAGGAACAAAAACTTTCCTACATCTCCACAGGCCATAACAAGCGAATGCAGTGCCTTCGTAATATTCTTCGATGTAACTTGAAACACAAGTTTAACAAAACAAAATTTTCCATTAGAAGGGCGCAACGCTAGCTTCTGTAATGCTAGCTTCTACCACGAGTTCAGAAATTTGGGTAAACATGATCCTCAGTGATAAACTTTGATAGTGGTAAGGTGGCAATCCAAGGAAGTAGCAAGTTGGTGTCATCCTATGCAATTAGATTATCTCCGAACAGCGCTGTCTATAATTCATTAATTCTTCCGCTGTGTCCAGGCCTCTCTAGTAATAAGGAAAAAGTTCAAAAGGTTCTTTATCCTCCACTTTTTGAAATACCTTAATCTTTTTTTTTTTTTTTTTTTTGTTATCACATGTATTTTCCATAATAAAATTTATCTTTTCAGGAAAAAAGCTGTTGTGTATTTATTTATTTTATTTCACCAACCCATATTCTGTCACAAGAATTCCTTTTCTTCTTCTATAGTTCTTTTTACATTGTATTTAACTTGTTTAACTATTTGAGAACAAAGAAAAGAGGGGGAAAATAAAAATATTAAAAACACGAGCATCATGATGGACAACCAAGTCGACAGTATAACATGCAATAAAAAGATATGGAGTAAAAAAGGCAACAGGGGTAGATGGAAGTAAACAAATGTCACGTCAATGAAAAGCCAGTTATAAACAGGAGAGAAGGAGATTTCCACCCCTAATTAACAAACAGGCCTAGAAGAAATTGCAATCTAGGACCGCATCAAAATGAACATTGGAGATCCTTTTTGCCTAATTTTCCTTTTATTGCTTGGTCAATTGATCATGATTAAGCCAAATACTTGCATGTCAATTCTCTTGATGTCCCTTGCACTCCCACTCATGCAAAACATACACCAAGGAAAAATGAGATGGGTTTTACTCAATGCCTTCAGCTAACATGGTGCACTTCAGCAGATTTGTAGTAACTATGAGGTTTTCGATGCTGGAAGAAAGGAAAGCAAGACAAGAAAATTAGATCCAAGAATTCAAATGAGTCGAGCACAAAATCATTTAAACATTGAAGTATTTGGATTCAGTTTTTCACTGTCATACCTCTGCTATTGGCATCTTCATTCGAACTGAATTAATTAAGGACAAATCAATGTCAGCTATGACAATGCCTGTGGAAACCCGATCTGCAAATGCACAAAATGTCATCAGGGATAAATGAACCGTGCCCAAATGCACTCCATAGCAAATGAACCATGCTCAAATGCAAAATAAGGACGTGCATGCTTCAAGAAACATAAGCTCACCTGGGAGTCGAGATATGACAGTTCCCCAGGGGTCAATAATTAAAGAGTCACCGTAGCTTTCTCTTTTCTCATTATGCTTTCCAGCTTGCGCAGCAGCAATTACCTGAATAATAGGAAGCAGGTAATGGCACATTTACAATAATTTTTAGAATTTCAGATAAATGCGAGATGTTATTTGAATTCTTTACTTATAAGCTCCCGAAATCTTAACAAGGTCAGGATTCTGAGGTTTTATTCCACACGAAATAAGAAAAAAACACAATAACTCATATCTAAGAGAAGGGGAAAAAGTCCAGCTGTTTGGATGGCGTCTATTACATGACTCTCTTCCAACAAGAGCAAATCTTATTCACAGAGGAATCCAAGTCAACGCCGAATGCCCCTTCCGCAAACAAAATATGGAAGAAGTCCATATATTCTGGAATGCAGGTGCATTCGAGATATCTTTCATGTGCCACATTTCCACAAAATTTCTACACACCCGGTGCGCCATATGCAGGAACTGTTGTCTCGCCTCTCCTCTCAACTAGACACTTTCCCTCTTTCTTTTTTCATAACCATCTACTGGAAAATTTGGTATAGCAGGAACAAACTGGTAGCAAAGAGACTTCAACCTGCTCTAAAGGAAATCACTGCCCGGTCTCAAAACTTTCTCCACCAATTCCACTCGGCAAGTCTGATGAATGACGTTGCCTTAAACCTCAACAACAGCCTTCTAGGTGGACATGCCCGACAGAAGGAAGGGTCAAACTTAATGTTGACGCCACTTGCAATCCCAACCTCACAAAAATGGGCTTTGGTGGAGTCACTAGAGATACGAGTGGCACTTTCCTGGCAGCTAAATGTTGGATAATCCCAGGTAAGTATTCACCCCTGTGGATGAAAGCTTCTGCTCTTCTGCTATGACTAAAGTGGCTCATGGACATGGGGATACAAAAGGCTGAAGTTGAAAGTGACTCTGCGGTGCTCATCAGCCAGCTAATGGGAAGCAACATCGCTATCTCCAATATCCACTATTTGGTTATTCAGATCAACAATTGTAAGGGTTTTTTCAAGTGGCTATCTTTTTCCCAGATCTTCAGAACCATCGACCAAACGGCACACAATTTGGCAAAATATGCCCTATCCACCCAATTTGAGGGGCATTTTTAGGAAGAGGTTCCTCCATCTTGTATTATGGGTTCTCTTTTTATGGACTCTTCTTATTTAAATTGATTTCTCTTTTTCTTCAAAAAAAAAAAAAAAAAAAGAGAAGGGAAAAAACACTCAAGGCTTGATTTTGTAATTGACAAATAATGTAGTTATTTTAACTTCCAAGTAGGTTAAACTTGATGTAGTTAATAAGATGAAGTTTTTGGCATGCTAATGTAGAATATAACCCGCAAAATGGAAAGTTAATGAAACTACTCCGTGTTTTTTCTTTCATACCATTGACCAAGACAGATGAACAAAAACATGACAATTGAACTACTTGAGTCACACTCAATTGTATAGGAAGCAGGTAAGTAAGCAGGTAAGTAATTTAAGTCCTGACTGAGAAAGATTAGAGCAAGAAGATAGAGAAGACAGCAGTTCTACAGTAAAGAACATAATAATCATTAGCCAGAAATGATGATTAAATAAAGAAATGACCAGTGACAATACAAATCACAGGGCTCAAGTTTCCATACATAGCACTGATTCTCAATTGCACGAGCGCGGAGAAGAGTCTCCCAATGTGCCTCCCCAGTTACCCTAGTGAAAGCTGCAGGCACCAGAAAGATCTGCCCATGGATTTTATAGAAAATGAAGCAGTAACGATTCCAAAATAAAAGAACAAACAAAATAAATTATAATGACATGACCCATGTTGCTTATAAGCACACATACTTGAGCATTGTGCTCAAATCGCAGCTCCTGATAAAGCTCTGGAAATCGCAAATCGTAGCAAACTGTTACACCCAAACGTCCAAAAGGGCTATCCATCACAGTAAGCCTAGTCCCTGAAAATAAAAATAACAGACTTTCAATTTCAAATCAAAAGAAAAAGTTTTCTATATATAGAATAAAGAACAACTGAAATATGATAACTTATAAACTAAGGGTGTGTTTGGTATTTGATAAAACTTTTGAAAGAAAAGTTTTTGGGTAGAAAAGTTTTTGAAATGGGAGAAGTGAGGTGAAATGATAGAGTTAATGATGAGTAAAGAGAATAAAATTAAAATAGATAAGTTAGTTGTATAGATAGTTGTAGGGAAATAATTGCAAAGTAGGGTAAAATAGCTTAAAAAATGACTAAAATACTCCTAAATTCAAAAATATAGATACACATATCTCCAAAAATGTAAAACTTGGTAGATGGATTAAACACACCCAGAATAACGGTTTTATGAAAAAATAAAATAAAGGCTACATGGTTGCTCCCAGGCGGCTGACATTATAGAATCATGGCCAAATTAGAAATAATAAAGCATAAATGTATATATAGCTATTTCCAGTTTACTTATAGATATGGAGCTCACACTTCATTTTTACAGTCAATTAAGGAGGTAAGCCAGAGGGTAGATGGATTCTACTAAAGAGTCACTCTGATTGGAATGCAAAAGGCATTTGATGATTGACCATTTATGAGTCTGGTAGATAAATGTAGCCGGGTTGCAATAATTTCCATAAAAATATGAAGCATTGTTTGACTTGAAAAATGGATCACTTCGTGTGCTGGAAACCAAAATATGATAATATCAATGCTTTTTTGCATTGAATCAACTGTGAAATGGTAAGCTATAAAAGATTGCTAGAAACTGAATAAGAGCATTTGAGTTGCTGTAATTTTTAAAAAGTCGTTCAAGTTGGTACATAAGGGTTGCTGAAGTTATATAAAGGGGCCTACCAAACATGAAATGATGAAAATACTGAAATTCCATTTTGGTTTTATTCAAGAACTAATACCCTTTTTCAAAGGAATTTTCAACAAAATGTAATAGTAAAATACGTTGAACTAGATCCATTGTTATCTTTGTTTCTCACTTTTTAAGCACAAATTGTGGATATATTTTAACGGGTTGCATACCTGCTGTTGTAAAACTGCTTTCTTTGTATACCATGCCACCAGGAACATCCACATCAAACCTTCAAATGGTAGAAAAAAATTCTAGTTAGATTTTGGTATGCTTGAACTAAACATTTTAAAAAAATGACAGTCAAAGGCTACAAATTGACTACAGTACCACATCAACATAGAATCTCTTAGCATATTTTATTAAGATCAGAACAGACGACATGACATGTCTTGATTTTGGACGAACTGATGAACTCAGCCTTGAATTGAGCTGTAAAACACGTGCAATATTGAAAAATGAACAGGATGTAAAATCCATTTTTTGATATGAAGAATAAACAGATGAGGTTGAACTGAACTGCATTACATCCAAGATGTCATGTCCACATACAAACATCTTCACATGGAAAAGGAGAAAACTGCATAATGTAAACTGAAAGTTGCAGGAAATCAAATCAAGCACCAAGTTTTCACCTAAATTCATTATAGACTATCCAAATAAATTGTGCCCTATGATTTACTTCAATAAAAACAAGTTACTGATTTCTTACAAATGTATCTTGTGGTATGTGCTCCTAATCTTCCCCGAATCATCAACGATAACATGCGAATTATACAAGTGTCCATCATCTGGTCCTTTCTCTTGGAAGCCTCCAAGTGATAACCATATACTATGTTCCCTGTTATTAAAAGCCAATAAATAATCACAAAAAAGAAGAACAACAAGTATAAAAATAGAAAATGTATGACACATGCATGCGAGTTATATCTTTACTTTTTATTTCAGTTCAATCACAAATTACAAAACTACGGTAGTGTAATGGGGGAAAAAAAAGAATTCAAGCCTAAGTTTTTATTCTGATTATGCTAGGAATCATGCCTTTTAGAATTACATTACTTGAATTTGAGTAAATGGTGCCTTGTGACTGTAGTAAATATCCGGTTCCTTCCCACTGTATCAATCACTATGACAACAAGAAAGCTTATGTGTTTGGAAACAGGGAGATAATGGGAGAAAATTTTGGTGAAATTTTTTTTGAAATGGATAGGGTAATGATGTGATATGATAGAGGTGATGACTAGGAGTTTAGATAATAAGCTAAAATAAATATTGTAGTCGTATGGAAAAATATGAAGAAATGATTGTAAAGTAAGGTAGTTGTATTGGAAAGCATGTAGAAAAGTATGGAAAACTTTTAACACTTTTCTTTTACAGATTTTTTTTCCCACAATGAATTCTTGTACATTAATCAAATTTAAAACATTAGTGCAGAAATCCTGATTTGATAGCAATGGTAAATGCCTATTCATTGAAACAGAAAATTGAGAAAGTTCAAAAAATAGTGATACTGAGGTTACCTTGCAAGAGAACAATAACCTTGCATAATAGGTCCATCTAAAGGCTCTGCTATCTCAAGACTCTGCCCATCTCTAGCACCTACGAATGAGAAGTTCTCAGGAAAGCATAGCAATTTTGCTCCAGCATCAGCTGCCTCCTTCACAAATTCATTTATGATTGTCCAAGATAAGCAGAATTAATAAACACTAGTACAAACACCAAAATGCAGAACATGGACAATAAAAGGTGCAAAAATGCACCTTTCGAAGGAATATTGAATTAATTTGACATCCTCAAGAAGGGAAACCATCTAGTGGAAAGATTATAATTTAGCGGAAATACCCCATCTACCAAAACCTTGATCCATCCATATTTGTAGGATGTGATGGTTTGAGGTAAAACTTTTTGATGAAAAGTTTTTTGGGCAAAAGTTGTCAAATTGATAGAAATTGATGTTATACGATAGAGGTAATGATGAGGTATAAAAAGAATAAAGTTAATATAGATAGGTTAGTTATATAGGTAGTTGTGCGGAAATGATTGAGAAGTATGGTAGTTTGTATAGGAAAATGTGAAAAATAATTAAAAATATAGTAGTTATAGAGAGCGAAAATTTTTTGATTGAAAAATTTTGGTTCACATTTTTTTAGCCCAACCAAACACATGCGTAGAATATTCAAATCAACCATGATAGATTTGGACTAGGCTGGCTAGCAAATTAGGTATGTTCTTAAGAATAATCCTGGTAAAGCTCAAACATATTCCTAATAAATCTGGTTTGCAAAAATGCTAGCATTAGATCAAGTTTTTGAATACCGGTATTAAAGCATTCATTGAAGGAAAAAAAACACTTTTCTTTTCCTTCACCTCTTCATTTTTGTCCTGCTCAGGACCCTCGAAAGGGCTGTAGCATACAAATTTGAGACTCAAGCGCTAACATTTTTAAAATTAGAGCAATTTTGAAAAATAAAAAGTTACCTACAGCAATTTTAACTAACAGGTTTTAAATTTGAGCCAAGCTACCAAAAGCCTTAACCTAATTTTAAAATCTGGAACTCCTGACTTTCTCTATGTAAATATAGGAGATTCCAAAACTGATCCTTCCAAACACAGGTTGAGTTGGTCTTATTTAGATTAAAGTATTGAACCGAGCCACATTGCTTCCTGATTTTCCTGCTTTCCTTTCTTTTTATTAACATCGACCATCAAATGCTATGCAGCCGTATGGATGACTCAAATGGTCCAATTTTATGGCACAGTATAATTGGACACTCACAAGAATTTCTTGATGGGTAGATTGAATTGTGAGCCTTCATTAGAAATAGATATGACTAGTTTAGATGGCGCGTCAAAACGTAGTGGCTACCCAAGGACTTTAGTGTAGGCCATCAATCTCAACCACTTGTACAAGAGAGCCCGCCTAAAATCTGATTTGCGCCTGGAATGCAGTTCTAAGCAGAGGAGATGGTAAAAAACTAAAACTATACAAGCAATTTATTGACATGGAAACAAATGGATTTTGGCATTTTTAAAAATATTTTCCGGAAATAATACTATTTCTTGAAAGTATTTCCCAAGAGCTGGGAAGACTACAATACACATAAAGTCATGTGTATGATTGTGCACACAAAGCAAATGCCTCATAATAATTCTTATATTCCTGATCAGTATCTCATATGCTTATTAACACTTGTATATTTATAAATATTACAAAAACATTAGAAAAAGTGACAAGTGAAAACAACAGTTGAAAGGGTGTTGGTATATCTGCAACTGCCCCTAATAATTAATCTCCTCCTCATTTTATGTTGATTCAGTTTGCCTTGGCAAACATCCCTCACATCACTAGCATCATTTTACTACGTCCTGCCCAAGAATTTCCGCTGTGCAAAATTGCAACGAATCATCATTACTTATTGTGATGAATTTAAAAGAAGCTTAATTAGATGAGGAAGAAGAAGAAGCAGGGGCTTTGGTGGGCGGGGCTTGCCTTGACGAGACGAGAGCAGGTGTTGAAATTGGTGGAGAGATCGTTAACCGAAGTCATCTGGGCCGCGGCGATTCTGACGCTTGTCGTTTCCGCCATGGAACACTTGCAGCGGATGACGGCGGGAGGGAAGACGACGAAGACAGGGCGGCTGATGCTTTTGCGGAGAGCAGAAACGGTGGGTGTCAACTTGGGGAGCAGAGTAGCCAATGCCATCAGCAGGGCCTTCCATTCGTGGATTTATTATTTATATAAATATTCAAGAAGAATTTCGCTCGGTTAAGTTGTTGTATGGTCGTAGTCCATCTTAAAAAATTAATTTATAATATATTTTTTATTTTTTTCTTCGTACATTTGTTTATCTAAATATATTTAATATAATTAAATTTTAAATATTATAAATAAATATTTTAAGGTGAACCAAGGGTGTGTTTGACAATTTATAAAAGTTGTCAAGTTAAAACTTTTCAATCTAAAACTTTTCACTCTCCATAATTACTCTTTTTTTAATTATTTTTTACACATATTTTTATACAACAACTCTACTTTTCAATCATTTCTACACAACTACCAATACAACTAACCTATTTATTTTAAATTTATTCTCTTTACTCATCATCGTTACCCTTACAATATCACATCATTTTCTACTGATTTAACAACTTTTACATAAAGGGTATGTTTGGCAATGGTTAAAAAGTGTCAAGTTAAAACTTTTCAATCTAAAACTTTTCACTCTCCACAACTATCATATTTTTTAATTATTTTTTCACATTTTCCTATACAACTACCCTACTTTTCAATTATTTCTACACAATTAACCACACAATTAACCTATCTATTTTAACTTTATCCTCTTTACTACTCATCATTACCCATATCATATCACATCATTTGACAACTTTTACTCTTCAAAACTTTTCATCAAAAGTTTTACTCATTACCAAACACACCCAACAACTTTTCATCAAAGATTTACAACTTCCCAAACACACCCCAAGTGTTCATTACTCAATATCTAAACGATGAATAGATATGATGCTCCGGCGCATAGAGCTCCCTAATATGCGGCTGTATTTAATCATTGCGCAAGATTAACAGTTAGGTCACAGCAAATCACCGAAAAAAAAAATTAAGATCACAGTGATATCGTGATCAATCGAAAGGAAGAAAATATTGTGATTAAGATCACAGCGATATCGTGATCAATCTATGTTTTTTAAGATCCATGAATTGAATGACTACGAATAGTTGACACTCGATCAGCTAGCCCGCCTAGAATTATTGCAAATCAGTGCCCCTTTTTTTAATTAAAAGTCAGTGCCCATTTTGGCCTAACCAACGTTTTGGTTAGTTTGACTCAATTTATGATTTTATGGGCCCATTTTTTATTTTAAAATTTTAATTTTCAATCTAAAACTTTTTATATTCCACAACTATTTTATTTTTAATTATTTTTTCACGCTTCTATATAACTATCATACTTTTCAATTATTTTTACATAACTAATTTATCTATTTTAATTTTATTCTCTTTATTTCTTATCATTATCTTTATCATATTAGATTATTTTCTTCCTTTTTAAAAAATTTTATACCAAGAACTTTTCATTTAAAAAATTTTGAGGCATGATTTGTTGCACCTAGGTGCATTTAGGATCGATGCACTTAAGTGCATTTAACCCAATTTTTAATTTTTTAAAATTTTTTCATAAGTGTTAATTTAGGGCTCTGGTTCAATGCACTAGGGAGCATTGAGCCTCAATGCTCCCGAGCGCATATACCTATTTTTTAAAAAAAAAAAATTCATGAACTTGTTAATCTTGTTACTGATTTTTAAAAATTGGAAATAAATATCTAAAAATTTCCAAAAATGGTAAAACTTTATACACATATTAAATACACTTACATTAACGTTTCTGTAAAAAAAAATTTGAAAAAAATTAAAAAATAGGTGAAGTACACCCGGGAGCATTGAGCACCGGGTGCATTGAACCAGAACCCGTTAATTTAAGTTTTTTTAACATATGTATCAATTTTTATTATTTTTGGACATTTTTATATATTTCTTTTAGATTTTTAAAAAATAGTGGCATTTTAGTAATTTTAAATTACTAAAAAAGCCATTGATTTTTAAAAATAGAAAACTAAAAATCTCTTTATTAGATTAACAGTTGTCAAATATACTTAAATTAATAGTTGTGTAAAAAAAATTTCAAATTTTTTTTTAAAAATGAGTATTTGTACATGATTACACCGAAGCTAAGTGCACCATGGCGCGTACAAACACATCCTAACAATTTTTCGCTTGCTGAATGCACCATATATCTTATTTAATGAATCTAAACATTTATTATAAATTTTTTTTAATGTTCTCTGGACTCATAAGCCCCACTGACACATAAGCTTACTCTTTTTTTTATGGTACGGTTTTTAACTCCAGGCAATACAGGAAATGAAATGTCTTGCAATCCAACTTTTAGCAAAAGCTAATATATTAGCACACCATCTATATTTGGTGCACCCGCAGATTCATAACGAGCGTCTCACATGTAGCTCACGTTCATCCGTGAGATTCCATTTTTAAAAATATATGTATATAGGAGATCGTGCTGTGATAGCTAATACATTCCCCTCTACTGTTTGCCTTCGCTACTTTACATTTTTTATTTTCTAATGAAAAATGGGCTCCATTATCTTTTGCAGCAGGACGCATGTGGTGACCATGAGTCCGGCCCAAAAACATATATTTTTCTTTTTTTCTTTTTTTCATAGACAAGTAAATTTATGTGTATTAAATCTATAAACCAAATTTTATCATTTTTAAATTTTTTAAATATTTTTTTTATTTTTAAACAAAGTGGCATACAGAAATGCCACCGTGTTTAAAAATCCAAAGCAAATACTTAAAAGTATCTAAAAATGGTAAATTTTGATTTATAGATTTAATATACCTAGACTTACTTGTCTACAAAAAAAAAAAAAAATTAAAATATATGTTTTTGGGCCGGACACAAGCCATGCGTTCGGCCGCAAATGATTAGCCGGCTATATATATATATTTATTTATTTATGGGTATGGATATTAAAATCATCTCAATCTGTATTATGTTCAAGCCTCTAAAACATTCTTACAACTTTGTAATACAACATTCTAATAATCATCAAATAATATTCTTATTTTTGCTAACAATATTTTACTGATGTACACTCCCATGGAGCCCAGGGAAACTAAATGCCATCACGATCCAGTATATTTAATTTACATAACAAATTTTATAATTATGGATATATTCTTTTCCGAATTTCAAAAATTAATGGTCCAAAAATCGTAAAACCATCATCGACCTTCACCCAAGTACATGCTGGAACAGGCAACCGTAGTTCAAATGGTTACGGTTGCACTCGAAATCTGGAACAAAAATGATAAATAAAGGATTCTGACTCAAACCCTTCTGGTAAATCTGTCAATCAACTGTTTCGTCATGAGTAAAGGTTAGTCGTTAAACTAGTACGATATTGAAAGGACTCCATGTTGCAAATCCCATGTGAACCCACAATCTCTTCCGCATGACTGCATCTGAACACAGACGACCAAAAGCCTGTTATGTGGTTTTTGCATTTGAGTCCCTCTAAATATGAGTATTTTCTTTTTAACCTATGAGTTGTATATCTTTGTTTGTTAAACCTGTAAGTTTACTTTCTTTGCATTTTAAACACTATCATTAAAATACCAATTAACAGCTATTATGTGTAAATGAAAAATCTAAAATAGCCTCGTGGCTTAATTGAATCGATTCATGAACATAAGTGGATTCATATATGTAGACAGAACAATTTTATATGACCTAGTTGACGAGCAGACTCATTTTAAACTTTCGAACAGTGCAACGTTTGTTGTGGCTAAGTTGAATTGACCAATTTCATGAATCATCCTTTAAAGATGATATTATTAAAAAATTTGTACAGCAACTACCGACAAATTTTCAATTCGTTTGGTAGCGTACATTAACGGCATGGTTCAAAACGCAATAAGGCAAATTTATAGAGTTTAAAAAGCAAATACACGAAACCCATAAGTTAAAAAGCAAAAAGGCATAGTTAGAAAGACCAAAATGCAAATAACCACCTGTAAATTAGACAAAGTTGCTCCTCTAACCATATCTGTCTACACACTAAATTGGAAATAGTTGTCATAGCAAAAGAATAGAAAAACGATTGTGAAATTATTTTCACTAAACCTTAAGGCCTGTTTGATAATAGAGTAGAGACCGAAGTGAGTTAGAAATATTTTTGACAAGTGCAAAATTAATATAATATAATAAAAGGAAAAGGGTAAAATTTTAAATAGTCAAATAATTTTTGATTGGTACAATTACATATATCTCAACACATATTATACTAAAGATCTGAGATATTCATACACATATAAGGGACACATATTCCCAAAGAAGTCTGGAGACACCGCTCCACGAAAGAATAAGGAAGACACAGCTTCCCACAACCACCTGGGAGACCACTCGCTCCCACACACCATCCATCCGGGAGACCACTTGCTCCCACATATATTTTTTCCCGAAATCCGAACGCGATTCGAAACCTCCACCGACTGCCCGCACACTTTTTTGCGCCACTGTCAGCGACCAACCGAGCTAGCCTCGGTTGGTAATAGTCAAATAATTAAGATGTCAAACTAATTACACTAATTTTCAGAAAGTATGCGAGAGAAAGGTAGGGAAGTGGGTTCCACACCTCTTCCGTTTACCAGATAGAGCCTTAGTATTTTCACATATCACCATGTCGTAATTATATCCAAGTAAATCATTATATTTAGAACATTTACTTAATCAATACATCAAAAATTATCTTGATCAAGAACATTTATGAAGCCAAGTATGATAATTAGCTTGGATCTGGAATCAAAATATGCAGGTGAATAGTCAACTGGGTTGTACCCAATTGATGGTAGACTATGGCCAATAAGCCAGCCACCCGTGTTCAAATCCTATGTTGGGGAAAAATAATGGTGAAAACTTGGTCTTTGAGGTTAGATGGGAGCATATTGTCTCCCTTTAAGGATAGATAGGAGCCTTTAGTCTCTCTTTGAAAAATTGTAAGATTTATCTCAAAGCCTAATTGTAATATGAGTTGAGGTGTGATGTAAAATATACATGAATAAATATATATAGGGGTATATTCATGTACATTCGGTCTGCACCGAAATAAGCGTGCAGATGCCCAATCCAGCCGTTGCTAGAGGCAGGTGAAATCTTAGTCATGCGTTTATTTTGTGAGTGTAGGTAAGACGGTTTTGCGTGTATCTTGTTAGAAAGCACACTCATGCTACCAGCTGTAAAGATCGTCAGTCATACTAGCAGAAGTGAAGATGAGCAGCCGATTTGGGGAGGCAATTTCAAAACTTTCAGATAAAAATTTTGCGACGTGTTTGGTGGTGGTCGTTTGTTAGCAAGCAACAGCTTGAGAAGACAATATTCGTTTGAGGATTCCATAATCTGCATGCTAATTTTCAAGTTGGAGGTACGTTTGTCCCGTCTAAGTTATAATACGCACGTAGATTCCATAATCCACATATTAATTTTGCGAATTGAAGAGATTCCACGGGTACATTTGACCCGTGTAAGTTAGAAAATGCATGCGGATTTCCGGGACGGAGGAAGCGGAGGTACATTTAACCTGTGTAAGTTAGAATACGCATGCAGATTCCATAATCCTCATGCTGATTTTCGATTCAGAAGCAAGACGACTCTCTTCTTCGTAGGCGGCAATCTTCTTTGTCGCAAGCGGGGCCGCTCTTCTCTTCTTCTTTGTGCCAAATCGTGTTCCCTTCTTCTAGTGATTTTTAGAGCTGCTTGGACCGATTGAAATAAGTGAAGATCAAAGAGCGGTTTTCTTCAGTGCCGATGGAGTTTTTTAGGGTTGAGTTTTTTCTGCTTCAGTCAGGCAAGATGCCGAGGGGGGCAAGAATCCAAGGGGTTTGGAATTCGAGCAGGAGACGAAGAGTTGGGGCGTGCGTGTATCCGCGTGTATTTAGTCGTTGGTCGTATATTCTAGCCTCTATTTACACGCATCTCATAATCAACGATTGAGATTTCACCCGCCTCCAACAATGGCTGGATTGGGCGTCGACATGCTTACTTCGGTGCAAACCGAATGTACATGAATATATCCCATATATATGTGGGCAAATATCATAATATATATATGTAGGTGTGTGAAAAACACTGAGGTTACACTGAAATACTAGTTCCATTGGAAGTATTTCTCACCAAAGACTTCGTGAAATATATTCAAACACACGGAAGATAGAACAGTAACTTAAGATGATTGATTAGATGCTGCTCAGTGTGCTAAAAGATACAAGGATATCCCCTGGGTATGTCACTGTCCATGAAACAAACACCATAAAAAAGTGGCTTGGCTAACTTTCGTAAATTATATTCAATCATCTAAAGGTGCTTAGAAAGGATGGACTCCACAACACCTTGAGCAATGGGATGATAACAGTTCCGAGCCTCTGTGAAAATCCTTTTTGCCAATATCTTTGACTCTTCTTTGCCAGGACCTTGAACCAATGCTGTGTAGAGCGGCCGAAGATACTTCATCCTTCCAACCTCTTTCAAAGTTTTCTCCACCTCGCCATAGAAATCCCTGCATCCAGAAGATATAGCCAACTGAAGAAAAGCCACTTTCACTTCCCAGTCCTTGTTCTCTGATAGCCTGTAGCGTTCATTCAGAGCCACAATCTGCATCACCAATCAAGAGAAATTTACAGAATCTATCATTCCAAAATTTAAGGTAATCGACATGTCCAATCCAGAAGCCTTTGGACCCAAATCAAAGAAGGCTGAAAAATCTTTCAAGCCAAGCCTAGCCTAGCTAATTTGTCTTTCACTCTTTTGGAGAAACATGTGTTGTAATGAATAACATGTCAAAAGCTTATAGCTTTGGCAGATCCATACAATCACTCCTGCAGCCATTCATGGACATGGAAATACATTTTCAAGGATTAAAGCTCAGTGCTCTATCCCTTTTTATATTCTTTTGTTTATGTGTGTGTGTGTGGGTGTGCAGGCCTAAGCTTGTAGATTATAAATATATAATTTTTTATTTTTTTCAATTTCGTTAAATTTTTTATTTTTAAATAAAAATCTTTAAAAAAATACTTAAATAAATTGAAAAAGTAAAATATATATATTTATAATCTACAAGCTCAGGCCTGTATGTCTCCACAAAAGACCCGATGGACCGGGAGCATGGAGAGCTCCATCCTCTCAGAAGCATGCGATCGAGATGTGATTCATCATCTCTTTCATTCAGACAGATACAAAAATATGAAGTTATGAACAACCTAAAACAGGAGACAATTCCAGCAAGAAAGAGTTGGGGCAACAGACTGAATCCAGTTAATGGATTCCATAATCCCTATGGACAAATTCTCAAAAGACAAGAATCAGAGTGAAGGGAGTGTAACTTCAACAAATTTGCAACGTGTTAGGATGATGATTAATGGATTTGTAATATGAATCTTTTCAAGAAAATGGAACCTAACATACATGACAATGCATGAATAATCACGGGGATTGAAAAACGGTAAAGAGGAAACAAGCATATATGACAAATTGGCATTTGGCAACGTGTGAAAAATCACATGGATGTGATAAAAGATAGAACATATAATAACAGCAAGATAATATATATATATATATAAGAGTTGTTCCGGTGTAGTGACGCTGCACCGAAACAGCGGTAGTGGCCCCAAAATTGAGCCCACATGATCATGAAATCATGATCTACTCCACCCATTGTATTTAGAATAATGTATTCTACTACCATACCAATTTTCATCCCAATCAGATTGTATATGGGCCCCATCTGAAAATGGTACAAATCCAACGTAATAAAATAGTTTGATGTAAATAACAACTTTAAAGTATCTGATTGGGATGAAAATTGGTATGATAATAGAATACATTATTCTAAATACAATGGGTGGAGTAGATCATGATTTCATGATCATGTGGGCCCCATTTTGGGGCCACTGCACCGCTGTTCCGGTGCAGTGATGCTGCACCGGAACAGCATCCTATATATATATCACTGACACAGCCAGACTGAAATTAATCATTATTATTGCCTAATTTTATTGTTGAAATAAAAATAAAATAGCAAAAATTTAATGAAACTTTAGGATCAATTATATTTGTTATTCAAAAATATCAAATCAAAACTATTTTCTATAACAATAAAGACACACGTGAATAGAGTACAACAGTCCACCAGAATGTTCGAGACAAATAGTTTTCCTTTTTTACCAGTTTGTTCATGACTCATGATTGATAATTATCAGAAATATAACAAAAATATCAGCACATCCATCCATCAGAAACCAAAGCATCAATTCAAATAAAAAAGTAATGCGCCTATGCCAGAAAAGGAGGAAAGAACAAGGATGCAAATAGGAGGTACCTGTGATGCCTCCACAGTTTTAGGCAGATTTTCCAAGTAAAGCTCCCACTCCTGTCCCTGCCATTCTGCAACCTCATCCTCTCTCGGCATCCTCCCAAGTGAGAATTCCTTTGCTAGAGAGACAATCTTAATATAAATGGTAGAGATTGGTTCATAAGCATCTGGTGGAATTCCAGTGCCATGGACCCAAACATCCAGGTTAATGTCATTCTCAATTCCAGGGACATTTGTCTTCAGGAAACTAACAAAAGTTTCTGTATCAATTGATTGGAATTTGAACGCAGCAATATATTTCTTTAGGAATTCATCAAATGCAGGCCGGCCAATCTATGCAGGGAAATAAAGAAGCATTTATCAGAATTCTTATTTTCACCACTTTTTCATGGAAGCAGTCAAATTAGACAGATAAGTATTCTTAAGGAGAGTAGTAAATGATTTTGACCTGCCGTTCAATGCGCCATAAAAATTGAAATCCTTTCTCATATGGCACCTGAGAGTAGACATCATCAGGATCAACCCCTTCCTGCTTGGTCTTCAGCTTAGTAAACTCCAAGTTATCCTTGAATCTCTCCATCTCTTCATTCAAACCTCTCCAACCAATCCCAATATTCAGGGCTGCTCGCTCCTCTCCTTGCACTGCCTCAACAATTCTTCGTTCTGCATATGTTGTGAAGCCCTAGCACCGGTAAAATAAGATGGTAAGCTTCTAGGGATCGAGGGCACCTGCACACCTTCTAGAAAGGTGAGAAATGCTGATGAAGGCCTAGATGAAGCAGTCAATTATAGACGCACCAGATAGAAAGAAAAACCAAAGGTGCGGGAAGAACAAGGTTGCGTTGCTCAAGGAGGAGTAAATTTCATCACAATAGCTATGCATCCTAAAGCCCCAATCAAGTTGAGTAATTAAGAACATCAAATGCTCTAAGAAAACCAAATATCAGTACAATCCAACTAGCAAAGGGACCTGAAGGATGCCTGAAGCCGACTGTCTAAGGAAACCAAATACGATCACCCTAAGTAGCAAAGGAAGTTGAAGATGCCAAAAGTCCCCCAGTTAGTCCCGCCTCAACAACACTTTCACTTCAATGAAAACAGGATCATGTCGAATAATGATGATGACGACGGTAGTGGTGATTAATAATAACAATAATAATCTATTTTTGTAGGATCGAAGCAACCAGAAAAGCCCAATAACAGCAGAAACTGATACCTCATTGAGCCAGAAATCCTCGTTGGTCTTGTTGGTGATAAGATTCCCCGTCCAACTATGGGCAAGCTCGTGCGCCACCACCTGCGCCCCACTAGCATCCCCCTTTATCACCGTCGGCGTCAGGAACACCATCCTGGGATTCTCCATTCCCCCGTACGGAAAGCTCGGCGGCAGCACCAACAAATCAAATCGCCCCCACTCATATGGCCCGAACAGCCTCTCCCCTTGCTGAATCATCTCATCCGTCCCGGCAAACTCCCTCGCAGCAGCCTCCAGCACGGCCGGCGCCGACTCTGCGTACACCATCGTTCTGGGTCCCACCTCCCGCGCCGCAATCTCCCCGACGGCGAAAGCGAACAGGTAGGGCGGGATGGGCTGCTCCATCTGGAACTCCTCGATGGCGCGGTCGTCGGCGCACCAGAGCTCGTCTTCGCAGGCGCCGGCGGACTCGTTGGGGAGGGGCGGACGGCGGCTGAGATGGGCTGCGGACATGACGGCAGTGAGTTGGCGGGGCACATTGAGGCGGGCGGAGTAGCGGATGCGGGCGGCGGGGGTGTCTTGACAGGGGAAGACGGAACGGGCGTGGATGGATTGGCATTGAGTGTAGACGAAGGGGAGGAGTTTGTTGAAAGTCTGGGGAGGGGAAAGCCACTGGAGAGCGGAAGAAGAAGGAGAGGTAGAGTAGGAGATGAGAATGGAAGAGGAAAAGGAGGAGAGAGTGATGGAGAGCTTGCGGCCTTTAATGGGGTCTTCGGAGTCGTCGAGGGAGAAAGGGAGGGGGGAGAGGGTGGCAGCGTCGAGGACGGAGCGTACGACGATGGAGCGAGTGTCAAGGAAGAGGGTGGGCGAGGAGTAAGGGGGAGGAGGGAAGGAGAGTAGGGCGGAGGCGTGGATGGTGGAGGAGGAGAAATCGAGGTAGAAGGAGAAGGAGATGTGGGTGGCGAGAGGGTGGGCGGAATCGGTGTACGAATGGGGATCGATCGGAGCCATTGATGAAGAAGAAGACGGTGGGACGGTTTTTCGGATCTTTGGAGGTCCGAGGAGGCCCTTTTGTAGGTCCACCCGGTCTTTTTTTTTTTTTTATTTTAAAAAAAATTATATTGCATTTGCAAATGCATCTATAATTATAATTTACGTCAACACATGTTAATGTTTGCCTTTATTAACCATTCGGTGATTGAAAATGAAAATATTTCGGAAAAATTTAGTTCTTGTAGTAAGACAGTATTTCAACGGCTGATTTTCTTATATGATTTAAGCCACTTTTTAGTTTTTACATGTAAATGAACCATTTACACATTTTTGTATTTATTCACTTCATCAGATATCATCCCTTCTCCTGTTATTATTTTTCTTCTTTTTCTTTTTCTTCGGACCAAAGTATCTTCCATTCCATTTATAGACTAAATTGAGTAATTGGTTTCTTGGTGGACAGGCATTTAACTCTAGCTAATAAATTATCAGTATATAAATTCACCCACTTTAGCAAGCTAATTAGAACGGTTTTCTCGTATGGTGGTGTGACACTGAAAAGAGGTGAAATAGATGATTGAGTTAATAAATTTATAATTTAGGGGCATTAATTTGTGTGCCAATGAAAAATTAAATTAATTTCATCATGCCAATAATTTTAAAAATCTTTTATTTATACTAACCTTTTTAAAACTAATTCATTTCCAACAAATAGTTAAATTTTTAATTTAAATGTACAAAAATTCTCTAAAGAATAAATATAGTCATTTTTAGAAATTGTCCATTCACAGTCAAATTAACTTGAGACTTTTAAATTTTTGTCATGAAGAAAAATAATTTTACTTTTTTATTAGCAGGAATGTTTATGCAATTATGCCCCTCTAATTTACGAAAGCTCGAAGAACTAGAATAGCACTTACTTCGATAAGTGGGAACGAGTAAAAGTTTTGAAGAGTAAAAGTTGTCAAATAATGTGATATGATATGGTTAATAATAAGTATTAAAGATGATAAAGTTAAAATAGATAGGTTAGTTGTGTGAATTGTTGTGTAGAAATGATTGAAAAGTACGGTAGTTATATAGGAAAATGTGAAAAAATAATTAAAAAATATAATAGTTGTGGAGAGTGAAAAGTTTTAGATTGAAAAGTTTTAACTTGACATTTTTTAACCATTGTCAAACATACCCTTCATGTCATTGTCTTTATTGAAAACAAATAAGAAGAGCATCATCTACTAGAGTACTTTGGGAGCTATTAAGAGCAAGAATGGGATGAAAAGAAAATAGAATAAAATTTTATATTTCTCAAAAATACTTTTTCTATTCTAAAAACTAAATATGTACCCTTTACTTTTTAATATTATTTTTTTCAATCGCAATACACATTTTCTTGTTCTCAATATACTTTTATTCTAAATTATCATCACATCTTATCTCAGCTCTAAACAACCCTTTTCCAAATTCCTATCTAATATCTGTACAAAATTATGGTATTAGATGCTCTTGAGAGTGCGCATGATTTATGGCTTTGGCACCTCAAAAGCTCTTGTGCTATTGGTGGGCAACTCCACTTGAATTGTTTAACTTGCCTACCTTCAATGAACGCCAAGAGCATATATATAATGACCATTGGAGCTAAGGGAATCGAGAAAGCATGAACATGAATTCCTTAATTAAGCATAAAGAGAAGAGGCAACTTTATTCTCCTCTTATTCTTAAAGTTGCACTGCGTACCTTAAAGGTTGGTTTCCATAGGCAAGTTTAGTAAGACATGGGAATAAAATTTTTTAAAAAATAAAAGAATGATGTGATCCCATAAAAACAATAATTTGAGTAAAGAAAATAAAGTTAAATAAATAAGATAGTTATATGAAAAGATATAGAAAAATGATGGATAATTTGATAGTTAAAGTATTAAATTATATCACACTGTCCATAGGAAACACTAAACCTTTTCTTTACATGTTACCAAATGGAACTCAAATTATAACAACTCTGACACGTGACACTTCTCAATAATTTATATAGGGTAATGTTTTGTTTGACGTCCTTTCATAATAGTTGTATGTTTCATAATTATCTTTAGTTTTTTTTTCAAATATATCTACTATATTTAATCCTAATTTCGAATATATTCACTACTTTTCAAAATCCGAGATATATTCACTATGTTTACAGTTAATACAAAAAATGTTCATTTTGTTTAAAACCGTTAGTAAAATTTTTATAAATATCCAAAATAAATAACAAAAGAAGAAAGAAAATGAAATTAGAGCTCTCCAAATTTATATCTTGTGTACGATTAAGGTATTAGTGAGTTATGTCTTTCGTTTTTTCAATTATATTCACAATTTAATGGGCGTATTAGAAATTTTACATATTAACTAATTGTGTTAACTCATGAATTTAGCATTTTCGATATTAACTGCAAACAAGATGGGTATATCTGAGATTTTAAAAATGTAGTAGACATATTTGAGATTATAATTAGACATAGCAGGTATATTTAGAAAAGCCATTTTTTTCTATATTTAACTATCATCTAACGATTTGTTATAAGTTCATTGTTTTAAGACTATCATCATTTCTTATATTATTAGATCATTTTTCCTATTTTGTAGATGAAGACTATAATGTTTTAATTAAATGGTATATTTGAAAAGTGATAAAAAATTTGGATAAAAAAGTTTTGAAATAAAAATTTTTGAATTAGGAGAAAATGATATGAGATAATGATGATAAGTAAAAAGAATAAAATTAAACTAGATAGATTACTTGTATAGAAATGATTAAAAGATAAGGTAATTGCATAGTAAGATATAGAAAAATTGTGGATATTAAAAGGTTTTAGTTTGAAAAAAAAATTTAAGTTAAACAAACGTGCCCAAATAATATTAAAGTATAGCAAGATTCTCTCAACTCTCAAGTTAAATAGCATAAATTTATTTTTGAAGATAAAAATAACAATTTTCAACTTGAATTACGTACAGAGCTTGAGGCGGATTAACTTTAAGAAAACTCGCAATCTTTTTTTTTTTGGATGAAATCACATCGAAGTGCAACAAAGTAACTCTCTCAAGTTCAATGTCATAAATATATTTAAGAAGACAACAATACGAGTAACAATTTACAACTTGACTTACGGAACTTTTTTTTTTTTTTTTTGAAAAAATTGACTTATGGAACTTGAGGTGGATTAATTATAAGAAAATTTACTGCTAAATTACGTTTTAATTGATTAAGTAATATGGACCATGCCCTTAAAGGTAAAAAAACTCTTAAAACCCTAGTTTTGTGCCATCCATTCGCATGGACAATAAGCCTCTTAAAACCCCAGTTTTTGTGCCAATTGTGTACCAGTTGCATGTTTATGTTGCTGCTGAACAGTTCGACTGTACATATTCAGAGTCGAATGAATTGGCAGCTGATTTAAACTTGTAATTACCAAAAAATATTTATTCAGAAATTTGTGGTGTTACCGAAATTTCTAAATTTTTTTATGGAATTTTTTTTTATGGGAAAATTTTCTAAATTACTTAAAGATAGTTTTTTAGGATAATTCCTCTTATATTCATAATAATTGCACATAATTTTTAATATACCCACAACATTTCATAAATTTCTTTTATACCTATGATATTTCATCCTAAATTACTCCCGTTCCTACACCGTTAAAACCATTGTTATCTATCCCGTTAAAAGACGATTTCGTCATTTTAAATTTTTTTTAATTAAAATAAATCAATATTAATATGACTTTCACATTATTTAGTATATTATATTAATGATTTACTACCATCAATTGAGACACGTTAAGGGTAAATTATCTTAATTAAAAAAATTTAAATGGGCAAAATCATCTTTTCAATAGGGTAGATAACGATGGTTTTAACGGCGTGAGTATAAGAGAAATTTAGGATAAAATATTATAGGTATAAAAAAAATTATGAAATGTTATGAATATATTAAAAATTATATGCAACTGCTACGGGGTTCAAGAGGAATTATCCCTAATTTTTTTTTATATTTTCACATGAGATTTGAGGATGAACGTATGACGGCAACGCAGCCGCTGAAATTTCAAACGGCAGCTGGCAATCTCAGAGCAGCTGCCTCTACCCTCACCCATCCTACCTGTGGCCGCTCCTCCTTCGACTACAGCGCCTGCGGCCATCTCTTGCAGCACTGCGCCGACCACCGCCTCTTCTCCCACGGAAAGCAGATCCACGCCCGCATCGTCCTTCTCTCCGTTTCTCCCGACAATTTCCTTGCCTCCAAGCTTCTCACTCTATACTCGAGATGCGGCCACGTCTGGCATGCTCGGAAACTGTTCGACCAAATTCCTCATAAGAATGTCTTCTCTTTCAACGCCATGCTTTTTGCTTACTCCTCGCACGACGAACACGCCGAGGCAATTAGCTTCTTCTCGTCTTTGGGATCATTCAAACCCACGCTCAAGCCGGATGGGTACACATTCTCCTGTCTTTTGAAAATCTTATCGTCACCGTCGTTGACGCTTATGCATCCGATGTTGGGCAAGGAGGTCCACGCTTCTGTGTTTCGGAATGGCTGTCATGGGGATTTATTTGTCGCCAATGCATTGGTGACGTATTATGGGAGGGCTGGGGATTTGGGCTTGGCTAAGAAGGTGTTTGATAGGATATCTAATAAAGATATTGTGTCGTGGAATGCTATGATTTCTGGGTACTCCCAAAATGGGGCATCTGAATCATGCTTGAGCTTATACAGAGAAATGCAAGGTCTGAAGAGATTGCAGCCGAATGAGGTGACAGTGGTTTCTGTGTTGCATGCTTGCGCAGAGCGGAAGAATCTCTCTCTTGGGATGGAAGTCCATCGTTCAGTTATCGAGAGTGGAATTGAGGTGGATTCTTTACTCCACAATTCTCTCATTGCTTTCTATGCAAAATGTGGTAATCTGGACTACGCCCGCACGTTGTTTACTGACATGAAGGAAAGAGATGCAGTGAGTTATGGTGCTATAATTTCCGGGTACTTGTCATATGGTTTTGTCGATGAAGCCATAGAACTCTTTCAGCAAATGAAGAACCCTGCTTTAAGTACGTGGAATGCTATTATTTCGGGTCTGGCTCAGACCAATCACCACCACGATGTACTGGAAGTCTTCCAACGAATGCTGGCTGCTGGTTACAGACCAAATTCTGTTACTCTCGCAAGTGTTGTTCCCACCTTTACATTTTTCTCAAACCTTCCCAAGGGTAAGCAAATACACTGTTATGCTATGAGGAATAATTGTGACCGAAATGTGTATGTGGCGAGTGCAGTGATAACAATCTACGCAAAAGCTGGATTCCTTAATGGAGCTCTGTGGGTATCTGTGATGACCAGGGGTAAAAGCGTGATTATCTGGACTGCAGTTATCTCTGCATATGCAAACCATGGTGATGCCTCTACAGCACTCAATTTATTTGACGAGATGTGTGGTGAGGGAATAATGCCGGATCCTGTCACATTCACGGCAGTATTATCTGCTTGTGCTCATGCTGGACTTGTGGGGAAAGCCCAGGGAATCTTCAATTCTATGTCTATTGAGTATGGAATTGAACCAGGGCTTGAGCACTATGCCTGCATTACAAGTGTCTTTGCCCGTGGTGGAATGCTTAATGCAGCAGTCAATTTTGTATGTAAAATGCCACTCGAGCCAAATGCAAAGGTTTGGGGTGCTTTGCTCAATGGTGCATCAATTGCTCGCAATGTTGAGGTAGGAAGGTTTGTTTTTGATCAGCTGGTGGAAATTGAGCCTGACAGCACAGGGAATTACGTTATCATGGCTAACATGTATTCTCAAGCTGGAAACTGGGTAGAAGCTGAAAAGATCAGGGAGAAGATGAGCAGACTGGAACTGAAGAAGATTCCTGGGTGTAGCTGGATTGAGACAGGCAAAGGATACCAAAGCTTTATTGCTGGGGATATTTCAAGTCAACGTAGGGAAGAAATATATGGGTTGCTGGAGAACTTACTAGGGAAGATGATGGCAGAAGAGGGTTATGTTTATGTTCATGAGGCAAATGAGGAGTGTGGAGTCTGTTAAAATGGGAAGTTGGATAGATCGTACAGCATTCCTTCGCCTTAGAAGAAATTTCCTCTCTTTGCCTCCATTGTTTCTGACAATGTGCTATTATGGAAGAAGGCTTTGCTTATATTGCCCATGCAGCTCAGTTTGCCATATCAAAGCTTGGCGACTTTGTGTGAGAGGTAGTTTTGAGGTTCAACCGTTCAAGGTTGGAAAATTATCTCCTTGCATTTGTTGACATGGCCTGAGGCTGTGTAGCTGCCCGTTTATACTGTGGGAAGATTTTTTGCACTCACTGGCACTGCACCCCCATAAAGGATCTTTAAAACCTAACCACTGAAATCAAAAATTAAATTACAATAGTCTGTTTTGTCAGTGGCAGGTTTGTGTCTTGGACAAACAAAAAAAGTCGATTCAATAAAATAAGCACTGAAAAGAAATTTACATCGCATGGAAAGTAAAAAAGGTGCTTTAAGAGTACCTATTCATATGCTTTTGCAGTGGATCCCAAGGTCACTGCCATTTGAACCCTGGCCGTTTTGATTGTTGGAGCTCACGGGGCTGCTGCCTACGGTCTACCGCTGTGGACAGCATGGTATCTGCCGTTATAATTTTAAAAAAGGTAAAATTCCATGTGTACCTATGATCTTTTAGAAATTTCAAATATACTTAGGTATTTTATCTAAAATTTTCATATTTATGCTGTTAGAGATTCTTTAAAGGAGGTGTTAGCTCCATATTAAATATTAAATATACACATTCCTAATTATGATTTTATAGTTAAAAATTCATATTCAAACGAACTTTTAACACTTTTATAGTTTATGGAACATCTTTTCTATGTAACTCCTTTCATATTTAAAATCTTGATGGTTGATGAATGATCTACTCCATCCATTATATTTAACATCATTTATAATATTTTGAAAAAAAATTTATTTGTCTTATATCATTGTGCATATGCTCTATTGAAAATCAATGTAATAAGATTGTTTAAAACTAAATATCAATTTCAAAATTGTATTTTCAACATTTAAACTGTTTAAAATATCATTTCTACATAAATAAATGATTTTATAAAATATTATTATATTCTAATTATGTGTTAATGAATCTAAGGGTGTGTTTGGCAATTGATAGAAAATGTTAATTTAAAACTTTTCACTCTCCACAACTATCATATTTTTTAATCATTTTTTCACATTTTCCTAAACAACTACCCTATTTTTCAATCATTTATACACAACTATCCACACAACTAACCTATCTATTTTAACTTTATCGTCTTTACTACTCATTATTACCCCTATCATATCACATCATTTGACAACTTTTACTCTCAAAAATTTTTCATCAAAGGTTTTATTCATTACCAAACATACCCTAAGTATTTTTCATAATTTACACACGTATATATTTTTCAACAAATAAGGCCTATAAACGTACTCGATCAGGATGAAACTTGGTTTTTTAGATAAACAAATGATGTTAAATATAACGAATAAATTAAATTTTCTATCAATGATCAAAATTATAAAAATTAAGGGGTTACATAGGTTACCTAGAAGTGAGACCTTATTATTTAAGTATAAATTTTTAACTTTGAGTACATAAGCTCCAAAGTACATTAAAATTTAGGCATATTCATCATTTTACAGGAGAGTTATTAGCATCTTTAACAGATCACTAATTGCGAATGTCTAAGTAAAATTTTGAGCAAAATATATAGGCATAAAATTTTTAAAATTTATAAGTGGAATTAGGGATAAAATTCATAAGTATATATAGAATTTTCCCTTTGAAAATATATATGTCTGTATGTGCAGAGCTATACACGGTCCTAATTAAATTGAAATTAATTCAATATATTATATTTCACATTGATTTTTTTTTATAAAAGACATTGATTATTTAATGATAGCGTTAGCTTCCAAACGATAACGACGCATAAATAATTGATATTGAGATTCTTACTAAGAAAAATCATTATGTCTAAGGTGAGCCAAAGGGAAGGGGCTTCCACTGATATTTTCAATGGAACCGGTTTAACATGGAAAGGTTTTTTGGAAAATAATATACGGGGAATTCTTAGAAGGAGAGGATGGTTGCATAAAAAAATGTGTAGAAATAATTAAAACTAAAATAGTTGTAAAAAAAAAAGTATGAAAAATGATTAGTAAGTAAGGTAGTCGTATAAAAAAGTGCGTAAAAAAGTTGTGCGAATTTTTTTAAAAGTTTACCAAACACACCCTTCCGATGTATAAAACAATCTTTGGAAGGAAATTTCAAAACACAGCATAAGCTGTTTGAAAATTTTCGAAATTTGTTACAAAAGTTTGCTTACGCATTTCAGAATCAGCACAAGTGTTTCCTAGCCATTAAATTCAATGTCAAGAAGAAAAATATTACCCTTTTAGTATAATACAACTTTTGTCTTCTCTTTGTTTCGTTTAGGAATTTTTTTTAATGTTGGATTCAAATATTATGAGATGAGAAGGAGGTATTTTCTTTAATTTTGGGAATGTTTGTCTTTTCATCATTGAATTAAATAGATTGGCGATAAAGGCAAACCTTTGTGTCCATCTTAAAAAATTTTAAACAGCTTACCATTTATTACCACTTTTTAAAATTTCTGAGTTATATGACCACAACTTATATTTACAAATCTGATCATAGATTTATAAAAATGATATAGATGTCCATCTATTTTACCCCAATTTCAAATACAACAACATGGTTAATAGTTACTACTAATGTATATATAAATTTCTGTATAAGGATTTTGATGTGTCTAGATCCAGGTGAGTTGTCTTCTCCGCCTTACTCTTGGGTAGAGTGAGGCACATGGACAACTGGTGGACCTATCCTTAAAAAATTGATTTGAAGTTACGAAACTATCCTTGATAAAAATAAGATCAAGTTATTTTAATTAGATATTATTTAAAAATTCAATGAAATAATACAAAAACACAAAAAGCGGACTGAATCACTCCTGTGTGGACATATTGTCTCTTTTAAAAGAAATAATGAGGAAAATTTTATCATTTTTCTAAAAATGTTACCACGTTATCTAATAAAATCCACCAGTATTGATGTATTTGAAATTGAGGGTAAAATACGTAGTCTTTTATGACATTTTAATAAATATATAATCGCTTTTATTAATATAAGTTGTCGTCGTGTTTGAAATTATCCCATTATCCACGGCATCTCTGCAATTCCTTCTCTTGGTTCTGCTCATGCCTGTTTGCAGCTAAGCTAATTAGACACGAGGTCTCGTCATATACCTCTTCTTGCTTTTTAAGGAAAGGGGGAAATTGTTAACCCACAACCTGTCGCATGTCGAGTTCATTTATACCAGCTGCGATCAAAAGTTTTTTTTTTTTTTTTTTTTGATTGGTGTACTTTTATATCACATCTCTCAATTTATACTATAATTATGCTTTTTAAAAAAAAAAATTCAAGGAAAAGACCACACGCTCACAAATATTAAGAGGTTGATGAAATGCTCCTAAGGCGCCGGGATGAAATTCAAACTCACATCCTCACGGCGTCAACTGATGCAATTACCACTCGGGTAAACGCCCGAGCCGTCACCAATACTCAAAGCTAAAATCAACACTCGCGCACCTAAACTCCTAAAGTGGTAGAATATTCGTTTAATATAGTATTAGGAGTTATGATTATTAAAATTTTAAAATAATTAAATATCTATAATATCATAATTCTATAATGCTAACATCATCCGTTCAGGTTTAATTAAACGGCTAAACGGATTTGAACTAATTCAATCCCTTCATCAGTTTGATCACCAATCCAGCTTTAATAACATGGGCTTAGATGCATTTCTTTAGAGGGTATTTGGAAAATCAAAAAACTTTTTTAATTAAAACTTTTCAAACTAAAATTTTTTATTTTTATAATTATCTTATTTTTTAATTATTTTTTCACATTTTCCTATACAATTACCTTATTTTCAAGCATTTCGATACAACTAATTTATTTATTTTAACTTTATTTTTTTACTTATCATTGTTACCACTATCCTATCGTTTCATTTTTTATTAATTTAAAAACTTTTATATAAAAAAAATTTCATCAAAAGTTTTATCACTTTTCAGAAACACCCTTAGTTAGAGATCTTTTTAAGAAACAAATGGAGATAATTGAGAGAGTAGTTCTATTAATCATTACATGTAAAAAAAAAAAGAGTCTCTGAGGTTGGCCTATTGGAATGAACAATGCCAAACATTAGTGTGTATGTCTTAAATATGGGGTACACTTCGGTATACCCGGGTTATATGGAAATGATTTCATGTAACCCCCTCTATTTTTTAGACATTGATGATTAATGCAAAATTCAATTTATTCATTGTGATTAAATCATTCATGTAACTGAAGAACCAAGTTTCATCCAAGTCCAATCTATGCATAAGCCACATTTACTTAAAAATAAGTGTATTCTTGTGTAAATTAAGGAAATACTTAGATTCATTCTTATATATTATAATGTAATAATACTTTATATAATCATTTATCTACATAATAATGATATTTTAGATGTTTTAGACATTGAAAATACTACTTAAAAATTAATATTTAGTATTAAATTATTTTATTACGTTGATTTTACATGTTTATAGATGCGGCATATATACAGTGATATTAAACAAATAAAAGGTTTCTATGATAATATAAATGATGCTAATACAATAAAGTGGACTTTTAATCAATCATCTAGATCTTGAAAATGGCTGAAGTTACATAGAAAGGGGTTTCGCAGAAGTATCCCCGCCTAAATGTATACGTGCCTTCACATGTTGGGCTACTGATTTTCCCCAGCAGTTATGTACTTCAGTTATCGGTGATTGAAAAATGATTAGATTTTATGATTTCTCTGAATTTGTCTTAGTTCGATGCAGATGCATGCTTTGTAATTTGAGAAATTTCAGCTGCATATTGGTTTGGTCAAAACCTTTACGGATCTCTCTTTCCTGTTGGCCACTCTCTTCTTTCCTTTCCTGTAGGCATCCTAAAAAAAGAAAAAAAATATATTTTTTAAAAAAATCTATTAATAGAATCATGTTTGGTAGGTTGTGCATGCTGTAGACCACTGCAATCTAGGGGACAAAGGATTGTGGAATATATCATGATGTGAATTTATTGAAATGGACAGTTGTTGAAAGCTTTTGTTCAATAAAGTGTCTTGGTATGCAGCTCTTAGTGGTGAATTGTTGAAATGCTCGGATGGGAGGGATTTCTTTATCCAGCAATGTGGTTAAGTGGATTCCAACTAAGTGGCTTTTATCATATACTAAGAAAATTGATAATTATCTACTGAGATATGAGGTTTATGTCCCCGGCATCGAAGAGGACCTTGGGATGTTTTTCTTTGGAACGTTAATGTGTCCTTCTACAATCATTCAATCCATTTGCCAAAGAGATTTCAATCAACAGGCTTCTTGTCCAACCACATAGATACTTGTTAAACAAGGGAAAGCTATTTGGCCATCCAGTCAACAGGAGCACAAATGAGGAAATAGAGAATGAAGAAGAATTCCTGAACTTGTACGAGTGAATCTGACCTATTGGGGATGTATATCTATATCATTTGTATACATGAAGCTAATAGTTCAGTAATCTCACCCAATAATTTTTCTCTGTAGGCTGGTACTCCGGAAGAACGAAAGTTGCAGGCATCACCGAAGATAGCAGCCTCCAAATTCCACCCCACGCTAAGCATTTGCAAGAATTGTAATGGAAACATTAGGACAATTCCTGAGGAAAATTAGACGGATTGAAAGAAGAAATCTGCTCAACAAACCATGAATCAAACACCACTCTGCATTTGGTTGGCTCCAAGAGATCAAAATCACTGCATCTCTGATACCCGAATCCATGGACACAAGCAGCTCTGTTGCTGAACGTAAATGGCCTTAGTTTTATTTGGCTTGTTCCCAATCAATTAATGGGAAACAAACACCGCCCCACAAATGAACCAACAAACCATTCATCAACCCCAATATGCATTGCATTCATTCCTCTTGCTCCTGGCAATCACAAGCCTCCACAGGCTTTCTATCTCGCAGAAAACGCCGTTGCCAGTGGCAGATGTGGGTAGCTCAAACCTACAGGAAGGGCACGTGCTGGCCTTCCTAAGCCAGGGCAATACACAAGACCAATGGAAGACATGGCCGCATGGCAATTCACACCCATCCCACTTGCTTCTATCCATCAATTCCCAGCAAATCACACACTCTTTCCCAGTCCCATTCCCTTCGTATTCCTTCACCCAACTCATCCATCCACCCATCTCACTCGTTCCTGTAACAGCCTCAAGAAACCGCCTACAATTCACTGCAGTATCCACGGACGGAGCCAAGACAGCCCAACGCGAGACTCCCAACCCAGCCAAGCTCAGCGTCTTGTCCAGGAAACGGTTGGTGAGGCTGGCACGCCAGTCTACACAATCCAAGTCTGATGAATCACATAAAGCAAACAACAAGAGCCCCGCATCATGGTCGAGAGAATTTTCCATTGCCAGGTTCTTGGCGTCAGGGGAGGAGGATAGAGTTATGTGGCGCAGGGAACGCAGGAGCAAGCGCGCTAGGAGGAGTGCTTTGTGTTGGAAGGAGAGAGATTCGATGTAGTGGAGAGTGTGGGAGAAGTGGTGGGGGGAGGAGAGGAGGAAACAGAGCCGACGCTGGCTGCGTATGGAGTCTAACGCGATTGAGTGTGTGAGGTGGGAGAAGTGGGCAATGTCGAGGCTGATGAGCGCACCCATGATGGCTTCACCCCATTTCTCTTCTTCCATGATCATAACCAGACAACAACTGCAAGGAACTGCTGTGCTTGTGTCTGTCTGACAGAGTGAGGTGAATGAATGAATGAAGGCTAGCTAGAGCAGAGCGAATGAGAAGAATATCAGACTGTCAGACCATCGGTAAGTCCTCTTGGAACCAGCTACATTGAGATTGGGGAAGCCAGATTCATTTCATTGCTTGTCTTTTCATGGGACCCCCCAAGCTGTTCAGCTTTTCACTATACTAAGGAAAGGTACCAAAGTGTGGCCATCCATCTGATTTTTGGATAAGATTTTGGCATGGTTGTTTTAGAAAATAAATATATGTATACGAATAGGTAAGAAGGTGCTTTAGCGATGGAAAGTATAAATCTAAACATTGCAAATGAAGAGTAAGAAGGTAAATTGGAGGCAGATAAGAGGATCGAATAAAACAGTAACGTGATCTGCAGGTGGGTATGTAATCATCTCACATAGTTTGCATCCTGGAAAGATTGTTTATGTTTGGTGGTGATTTGCAGCCACAGAAAGCCATGATAGAGATATGAGTGATTGCATTTGCAACACATGTATGATACTGAAGTGCAGGAACATTAATTGTGGTCCAAATGCTTTATACGGTTTGTCCACCCCTCTTCTCTGCCACTCAATTCAATACAACCAGTTGGACCAAATTGGATTATTGTGATCGTTTGTTTAAAATCATACGAATCATATAATCTTTTCATGCACATAGTACCTTTTTTAAAAAAATCTACAAAATCGTGTGAAAGTCGCTTAGATCATGTCGACAATGCAAAGTTTTTACTTCGAATGGGAAACATTACAAGTGAAAATATAAGTCAAGAGGACAAATGCAAATAGCCCATAAAAATAAAAAATGCTTTTATCTTTTAATTTCTGAAGATTTAATGATTAATATCGAAGCAATTGACCAATATCTTAGACTATTTAAGACAGTACAAGTCATTTCAAAGGGCTACGTCGATCATCAGAGTAAAAGCTACAATGTGAAAGAATATATTTTTAAAAAAAATAGATGAATCTATGAATTCATGGATCCCTTTAATTAAGGGCAAGTTACTTTGCTCCCTCCGTTGGGAAATCACGTGCAGCTCTTCCTTTTCTCTTAGGATGCTAGATTTGGGTTTGTTCCTAAAGACGACAGGGCAGGCAAGAAACTAATTATACTTTGCAAAAAGTAAAACCATACCTAACGCAACTAAAAAGAAGTTGACATGACGTTGTTATGGATGAATAATTATGATCGCTTACTTAGGGGTGTAAATTAGGTTCACTTTTATTTTTTTATGGTGTAAAAGATAAAACATTTGTTTTAACGTTAGAACCTTACAACAATGTATATTAACACCCAATACAATAAAGTTAGCACTTTACAAGATCATTACGATTAATATTTTGATTGAAAAAAATACTAGAGAGCAACACTAATAATTATTGTTGTTGTTAACTAACATTATGATGTTACACCAAATGTTGATATAAATAGTTTTCAATTTAAAATTTTCACTCTCTACAACTATCCTATTTTTTATTATTTTTTCACTTCTTACTATACAAGTTATTCTACTTTTTAATCATTTCTACATAATTATCCATATAATTAATTTATCTATTTTAACTTTATTCTATTTACTCTCTAGCATTACTCATATCATATCATATCATGTTCTTTAATTTTAAAAAATTTTCATCCAAAAATTTTATTACTTTCCAAACATACTTAAATATTTTAATCCAATGTTGGCTTCATATAAATGGTACATGTGGCTATAACTACATGCATATTTTAGGGTAGTATCATTTGCACAAATGCAACCACTTTTTACATTTCATGCAATGAAAAATAACACTTAATGTAGCAATTTATTTTTGACTGCAAAGAACAATATAAGTTTCATCTACAACAAACAGATAAGCACCTGCATTTGATACTAGATGCAGTGGTGATTGCATTTTTAAACTTCCGTTGTATTTTGATTGTTGAGAAAAAGTAAAATTTTAGGGGTTTATTTTTGAAAATTGTTACTATTGATTTATTGCGACGTCACAACGACATGGTGGCAATATTTAGCATATTTAATTGCCCATTTTCTTGCGGAGACCTTAGAAAATAGATAGTTTTTTTTTTTTTTGGGGGGAGGGGGAACAAATTGGAAATGGAGCTTTCCTGAAAATATCAAAACAACAGTTGCTGAATTGGTTAATCAGTGAGAATGAAGGAATGCGGGATGGCTGGCTTATGTCAATTATTAGCTAGCCTGGTAGAGAAGAAGAAAAGTGAATAGAAAAGCATGCATGCATGCATGGGATAGAAATGGCCTGGTCTGCTTTTGTCGAGTTGCATCCGTCGCAGGCTACGTTGGTCATATATTCTATTCTATTCTAGTCTTATCTTTCTTTGATTGCATGCATCCTGAGAAAAGAACGGTGTGTGACTCTTATGGATTTTTCTTCTTAGCCACATGCACGGAAACAATAATTCTCGCTCGATCGTTTCCCACTATCTATTTTATTCTGCTGTAATTGGTATGTTTGTTTAGTAGCTGGAAAATGTTGTTGTGTTGGATCCAAGATTTTGGACGACTCGATAGCTTTCTAATTTTATTAGCATGGTTGGCACAGAAATTGAAGATGGCTCTCGATTGATCGGTCATCATTCATCTGACATACATGCATGTCTCTCGATTCTAGCTACCGATCTCTCTTGAAATGTGTGCAATATTGACTGTCACCGTATCTCTATGTATCAGAAAGAAATTCGCTCATCTCGAAAGAAAGAAATTGTGATTGAAAAGGAGATGAGGAAATTAACAAACATGCTGTTGAGAGAGAGAGGAAAATGTTTCAATTGCAATACTCATTTTTTAAAATTTTTTTACAAAACTGTTGATCTATGTATATTAATATATAAACTAAGTCTTAATATTTTCGAAAATATATTTATATTTTAAAAATTTTAAAAATAGGGAGGTTTCAGTCATTTTTAAGTGACTAAAATACCTATCTTTTTAAAAAATTAAAAAGATATATATATATATATATGTTTCGAAAAATGACAGAACTAAATATATAAGCTACATACATCAAGATTAACAGTTTTATTAAAAAAAATTTAAAATAAATTTTACACTTTTATGCATTGAAACATTACTCACTAAGATAAGGACTAACTAATTTGTTTGGAACCACCAAGTAGTAAGATTCATTAAGGCAATTCAAACTGTTTTTCTAAACAATCTAAACAAAAAAAAAAAAGTATGCCGAGGGCTATTAATTTGGTCGCGTGTTCCAATATTTCTAAGATTTTAGGAGTGTTTAATCAGAGCACCAAAGTGCGGCATCTCTCGTAGAATAAGCAAATATTATAGAAATTTCCACATTTGTGGAAAATTCTTCGTTTATGCTTCCTGCAAATATATATTCAGGGAGATTTTGTTTTTTTCGTTTTTTTTTTTTTTTTTTTTTTTTTGATGAAGGGAGATTTTGTTGTTGGTTACAAGCATTAGGACAAATGGGCCCTAAGCGAGAGGGGCCCATGGGTTCGTTTATGTTGCGTCTGATTGTCTTCCAGAGGCCCATTTAATTTTCACACTTGCCTGGGCCCTCCAACTAAGCTGAGCCGAAGTTTTAACCACACAACCCAACCCCCACCCCACCACACCCGAGTAGCTAGGGTAAACACCAGACTCAAAACTTATTCGCATTTTTGGATATGTGTTTTTTTTTTTTTTTTTGTATTTTTAAACATGAAGACTTTTCAAACCATTTCGATAAAGTTTTATAGGCGTTTGGAAAATCTTAAAACTTTTTAATCTAAATTTTTTCACTTTCCCTAGTTACTATATTTTTTAATAATTTTTTTATATTTTTTTATACAACTATTTTACTTTTTATCATTTTTACACAACTCATCTATTTTAACTTTATTTTTTTACTCATCATCGTTATTTCTATCATATCATTTTTTATCTATTAAAAAACTTTTACACTAAAAAATTTTCATCAAAAGTTTTATCACTTACCAAACACAAAATTTAAAAAAAAAAATAAAATTAATTTGAGTTTTTAACCCAGGCTAACAATTGCATTTGTTAGTAGGCTAGCAAGAGTATAGCTCTTTAAACTAATCGTTTTAGATGGATACGTACTAAGGCTTTAATATTTCTAAGATCTTTATTTCTGTTTTTTTAAAAATATTTGATGTTGAAGTAGGCTACCTGGGTGGCAGTAGCAGTATGGGAGGGGGAAAAAGAGGAAGGAAAGAGAGAGAGAGGCGGAAGAGCAAGTAAGGAAATTGGGTCCATTGGCACTCAATAGGGATTCAGAACATGTGGGACATATGACAGGCTGGAGAAGCAGAGCCATCCATCCAGCATTAGCCAATTAGGAAAAAGGAGAAGATCAATCAGAAGAATAACAAAGAACCTAAAATCTTTTCTTTTATTTTACCTTTTTTTTTTTTTTTTTTTTTTTTAAGGAACAAAAAACAAACAGGAAACGACACTGGCATTGCCCACTGCTTGCTCTGGCTAGAAAACAAAAAATTGAGAAGCCGCAAATATGCATATGGGATATCTGGAATGGTAAGCAACCAAATTCCTTTCACAACAAAACAATGAGATCTACGCATGCAATCTCGTCTGGTCATTCCTGACTTTTGCGCAGCATATTTATAAACATATGCACATCCATAGGACTAACGCCAGCTAGCTACCAGTTAGTGCCAAGGCCAAAAAATCAGAGAAGCACAAGTCAAGATATCCACGCAACTTGAAGCCTAGAAACAAAGATGGTATGGCTCGAGTTGAAGATGATTAGGAATGAACCAATATTTACATGAGAATTTTAATTTTTAAAAATTAAACCATTTATCATGTCTAATACATCTTACATTTTTTCATTGAAATTTTATAATTTGTAAAAAATAGTATATTTTGAGTATGAACGTGTAACCATGCGATACATGTAGTTTTGAGAATATAAATAAATACATATGGATAAATAAAATAAATAATTTAGATTTTCTTAAATTTATTTTGAAAGCCAAAAACAAGGGGTACGCAAGGAAGTTTTCGTGATTGCGTAAATATTGAATGATTCTCCGAAAATAATAATGTTCCTCACCTCAAATTAATCAAATTCATTTCAGTCGTGCGATTATTCGCTTCAAAAAATATTTTTTGATGGGAAAAAATATTTTTTATTTAGTGGGTGTGTTGGGGAAGTGATAATTAAACTATTAGATGAAAATTTTTAGAATAAAAATTTTTAAATTGAAGAAAATTATATAATATGATGCGAGTGATGATGAATAGTAAATATAATAAAGTTAAAATAAATAAGTTAGTCATAAAGAAATGATTGAAAAGTATAGTATTTATATAGAAAATGCGAAAAAATTATTAAAAATAGGATAATTATATATTGAAAATTTGTTAGCATAGCCAGATGTGTTATATATTTTTGGGTTAGATCAGGCATTGTTTAGTCTCAGAAATTGTACTTTACTATTAATAATTTCTATGGGTATGTTTACGTCTTTACGATCACATGAATATTTACCAAATCCGTCGGACAACAGAGAATCAATTTGTAATTAGCGCAGCCTTTGCCAATCACTTTCCTTAATATAAGACATGTTTCTGGCCAATTAGTGAGCCCTTTTTGGCAAAATGAATGTTTTTTTTTTTTTATTGGTATATAATTACATGTATCTCAACACATATTATACTTGAAGATCTGAAATATTCTTACAAATCTGGGGACACATAACGTCCCAAAGAAATCTGGAAGACACAGCTTCCAACAGCCACCTGGGAGACCACCTGCTCCCACACTTTTTCCACCCGGGAGACCACCTGCTCCCACTTTTTTCCACCCGGGAGACCACCATGCTCCCACGCCCATCAATTTGGGACCGAAATCCCGTATGGGATTCGATCCCCCGCCAGCCGCAGAAGCCTGTGCTGCGCCGCTGCTGACGACCAACCGAGCCAGCCTCGGTTGGTGCAAAATGAATGTTATTATACCAAAATGCTGATTAAGTTGGTACCTATTGGTGCCAGTATGACTGTGTGAGCTAGCTAGTTAGCTAGTTGAATTGAATGGAAAAAAAAATAAGGCTTATAATATAATGATACCATTAGTATCCAAAACATAGTGATCATTGAAAAAATAAATATCGATATTAAGATTGTTATGAGCAAGGAATACAAAATGAACTTTAATTTTACATCGTAGCAAACTAAAGGCCGCACGTAAGTATGCAATTGGTCTCAAAAATACAAAATATTTGTAAATATCTTGAAATTATTAAGGTGCTTTTGTTTCATGAAACTGTGGTGTAAGTTGTAGATAACCAAATGAAGACCAAATTACTGTCTCCAATTCCCTCACGGGGGAGGGAGACACAAATTTGGTTTCCATATATACATAATACTTATACCAATGAAAAACTATACTGCTTTTAATACACATGAGTCACCCCCACCAATTTACACTATCCAAGCGCCTTGGCCCAAACAAACACAAATTCTGAAATTAACCCCGAGTTTTTCTCTATGCTGGATATTGAATGCAAAAGGTGATGGATAGTGTATTTTTTTATTATTAAAATTGTACACCCGACATCTAATATTACATATCAAACTCATTCATCTAAGAGACAAGTTCCCAACAATGTAAAGTAAAACAACTAGTTTCATTTGTTTATTAAGGAAGACCAATTGCTTACATATATTTTCAATGGAGACCAAAGGCTTTAAATTAAAATTCTAGTTGACGTTGCTATCAAGGATATGTTGGCCCATTGTTTGGTTGAAGTTGCCATCAAAGATATGTGGGCCCATTGTTTGGTTGAAGTTGCCATCAAGGATATGCTAGCCTATTATTGTTTGATCATAAGTTCAACTCTTCTCTCTCCCATTTAGGTGACATAGGAGCTTTTCTGTTTCCTTCATTTTGTAAAGGTATTCGTAATTTTCTCTTATGTGTCAAGTGCTATTGAAAATGTTTCTCCTGTAAGGATTATGGATGTGCTTGAATATAATATAAGTTGTCATGATGTATATAAATACCCGGCAAAAAAATTTCAATCAAAATCTTGTTTTTGGGACTCGAATCACACACAATGCCCGACCATGTCCCTATAACTAGCTAACTAACGCTATGAATGCTCAATTGGTATGAATGGTATATTTTATTTATGAGTATTTTTATATATTACATTATCCCACTTGTATTACATTCAGGTCCTTAGCCAATCTTACACTTTCTTTACCAATTTTTACAAATATCTTATCAATATTTCTAATTTTATTCTAATAATATTTCCTACCTATCAAAACCTATCAAACGGTGGACGCTCCCAAAGAAATTAGGGAGATAACACAGCTACCACAAATTAATGTCATGGAGTTTTGAATGCGCGTCGCCTAGGCAGAGGAGTAGACTGCCAGAATTTTCATTTTTAATTTTTTGTAAATTTTTTATAAAACTTTTGATTTAGGTATAAACTAATTTTTTACTATTTTTAAAAATGTATATATATATATATATATTTAAAGGTAAGGGGGTTTTAGTACTTTTCAAATGATTAAAATACTCCTATTTTCAAAAATAAAAAATATATATTTTTAAAAATGATAAAACTTGATATATAAGTTAAATACACCTATATAAAGAGTTTTGTAAAAAAAAAATTCAAAAAAATTAAAAAATAGAATTTTTAACCGAATACATTAAAACAAAACCCCATGCATACACTGAGGCAAAGCGTCTGCGGCATGGATACTGTATTTAGTTGCAATTATATACGAGAGAACATAACATATTGGCTTCTATCACGGGCGAAAAGTTGGTCGCATGGCCTGCCACTAATAATACAATGTGGACCAAGTTACCAGATATATATTGACCTTTGCTTGCAGCATCTGCCGCTCGGTGCCCATCACATCATCCAAGACTGTAAATTTGGTCGGGTGGACCTGTCACCGCCCAGCCACTTTTCTTCCTTTTTTTTTTTATTAGGATCAGTAATAAAAGCTTTAAGTGATTTTTTTGAAATTGTAATAGATAACGTGATATAATAGGAATAATGATGAGAATTAAAAAAATTAAAAATAAATTAGTAAATTATGCAAGTAGTTAGGTATAAATTATTTAAAAGTAATGTAGTTATATAAAAGATGTTGGTTAATACTAAAACTTTTTAACTTTTTTATAATTATTTTATTTTTTAATTATTTCTTTACTTCTTCTTATATAACTACCTTACTTTTCAATCATTTTTACATAATTATTCATACATGTGACATATCTATTTTAATTTTATTTTTCTAACTCCTCATCATTACCTTTATTATCTCATATAATTTTTTCATATTTCAAAAAACTTACCCCCAAACTTTTCACTAAAAATTTTATCACTTTCCAAACACTCGTGGCTAAATAAATAATCAAAAATAAAATAATTATAAAAAAAAGTTAAAAATTGTGTAACAAAACATGACATAAAACCATTATTTTCATGAGCCTAGAGCGATAGTGCCACTAGTGCTCACTACAGGCAATTGACTCGTCTGTCCTCGTATCGAATCCGAAAGGAAAGCTTATATGATTGAGTTGTAAATATATAGTTTTCAAGTAAACTTCTTTTTAAAAAATATAAGAAGGATTAAAGAAATCATATTACAAATTTATAAATTAGCGTTGAGTATTGAAAATATGAAAGGTAAAGTTGGAATAAATTGAATAATTAGGTAAGAAAATTATTGGAATTCCGGAGGAAAACGTACGTATAAAGCAATGTTGTCAGAACCGAACCGGTGATTGAACCGGTAAAGGAACTGGTCTGGTTCGAACCGGTTCAACCGGTTAATCAAACCGGTTCGAACCGATGACGTCAGCATGACATATTTATGACATCATAAATATTAAAATTTTTAAAATTTTAAATAAATATATTGATAAACTTATATTTTTATAAATCCTAAATATATATGTTGGATTTTAAAGACCACAATACAAGAACAAAACATGCAGGAAAAAAATTAATAGAGAGTTTTAAATAATTAACTACATTAACTGACCTGAAAGACTTAAACTTATAATAAGCTATGATCGTTGTTGCTTGGTTGTTGTTACTTGAATTCTTCCTCTTTATCTCGGTACCTTGATGAATTGCTATAAACATAACTGAAAAAATAAGAAATAAAACAAATCAGTAAGTGTTGAAAATTTAATATATTTATATATCGTTCATTTTTTTTAAATATATTAATTTATTATTAGTTTATTATCCAACCGGTCTAACCCGGTTGAACCGGTCTAACCCGGTTGAACCGGTTCGACCGGTTTTTTGCTATTGAACCGAACCGTAGTGAATCGAACCGGACACGGGACCGGTTCCCGGTCGAACCGGTCCGACCGACCGGTCCGGTCCGGTTTTAATAACATTGGTATAAAGTAGAATGCATGGATAGTTGAAATATTATATTATTTTAAAAAATTATATGGATAACAAGACAGGGAGTAGGTCTTCTTCGGGTACGTTGCGTACCATTCCTCCTTGTTTTCCATAGTCCCACACACACTCTCCCATAAATGATCCGGTTACTCGGCAACTCTATTTTTTTTCAAATTTATCCATATTATTCAGTCATCTTTCTTACAATTGTATTAATTATTTCAATTTTACTTCTATACTTTTATATCATTTATAGAATTTTTAAAATATTTACTTTTTAACCTCTTAAGCCATCTCAGCATCCCAAAAATTAGTTTTTTTTTCTAAATATACCTATTGTGTTCGACCTTAATTAGAAATATACCCACAACATTTCTAAAATCTCAAATATACCCGCTATGTTTATATGTAATTCCAAAAATACACATTTCCATGAGTTAACCCTATTAAAGAATATGTGAAATTATTAATATGCTCCTCAAATTTATGGCACAATTGGAAAAAATGAACATTATGGGTGTGTTTGAAAATAGATAAAATTTTTGATGAAATGTTTTAAAAAGTAGAAGTTGTCAAATGATGTAATATAATAGAGGTAATGATGAGAAGTAAAGAGGATAAAGTTAAAATAGATAGGTTAGTTGTATGTATAGTTGTGTAGAAAATGATTGAAAAGTACAGTAGTTCTATAGGAAAGTGTAAAAAAAATGATTAAAAAATATAATAATTGTAGAGAGTGAAAAGTTTTAGATTGAAAAGTTTTAACTTGACATTTTCTATCAATTGCCAAACACACCCTATAACTCACTACTGCCCTAATTGTACATACAAGTCTAAATTTAAAGAACCTTAATTTTATTTTATTTTCATTTTTTTTATCATTTATTATTTTACAATTGGATATTTTGCGTATTTAAAAACATTTAGCGGACCGTTTTGGATAAAATGGGTATTTTTGGGATTAAACGCAATCTCAGTGGGTATATTTGAGATTTTAAAAATGTAATAAATATATTTGAAATTAAGGTTAAACGTAAAGAGTATATTTAAAAATAACTAAAAACACTAACATTATCGAACGGCACCGTGTAAAATGCATGCGATGTATGGATGCGATCATACACCGTTCAGATCACGAGTACGGTGACGAACTCATCTGGCAATAGAATCTGGGAAATCTAAGCATCAGATGTGATCAGAAGGGCGTAGGCAGACACCTATCCTGTTCGGAGACAACAGCTATATCTGGCATCAGTTCAATAGGATTTCCATACCAACGATGTGTGTTTTTGGCTTTAATGCTGGCAGTCTGATTCCTGCCTGTGACCAACAACTTCTGTTATTTTCCAGACCGCCCTTTTTTTTTCTCTGCTGTCATGGATTTGTAATAATTCAACACGTTTATGAGTCTTTTGTTTTCAGAATGTGAAACGTGACAAACGAAATATACTTGGGGCTTGTTCTAAACCAGATTCTTGGACTCTGTATACGGGGAAAAAAAATGTAATAATGTTTATTGAAAATGAATTAAATTATATTGGAAATAGATAAAGCTGTATTAAAAATTGAAAATTTTGTCTTGAAAACTGAAAAGTTATCTTGAGAATGGTAATACAGATTTAATCAAGAATCTTACGTGAGCCCTTAACCGTTGTCCTCCCTTCATAGACAAGTCATCTTAATTTAGTTCAGACCAAGCAATTTAGGGTGGTTTTCATAAATAAAATTTTTGAATGGAAAGTTTTTGAAATAGTATAAAATAATATGATGTGATATGAATATTGTTGATAAGTAAAAAGAATAAAATTAAAATAGATAGATTACTTGTATGGATAATTGTTAAAAAATAATTGAGAAATATGATAGTTATTTAGGAAGATGTAAAAAAATAATTAAAAAATAAAATAAATACGGAGAATGAAATATTTTAAATTGAAAAATTTTAATTTGAGAAGTTTTATGTCACCCAAACGCGCCCTTAATATATTTAACTGTTTTCCTTCTCCGCTGTATGGATCTGTAATAGATGATAGTCATTCATGCAACGCGATTCTGTAATTCAGCACGTTTTTTACTCTTGTTTTCAGATGGGAGACGTGACGCAGGAAATATATTTAATTGTTTCTTCTGTTATAAGGTAGACCGCTTAAAGTTTAATAAGGCGCATGTTTTAGCATTTACCGTACAACGTTGGGAGTCATAATAGCGTTTTGATTAAATAGGCTTTATTCATTTGCAGATGCATTAGAATATAAAAATTCTTTTAGAGAAGCATTCATCCGATTAGTAAGGGTAAGTTACAAATATAGTCATGTAGTTAGATCATGATTATAAATATACTAATATAGTTTTAAAATTTGTAAATAATCCATACATAATTTGACCATAATTGCGAATATACTCATGTCATTATAATGTTATTACTGAACTATCACGGTGTGGGTACATTTGTAAATATACTCATTTAATTTTTAAAATTACAAATATACTCATGTATTTGCATATCTTTGAAAATATACCATTGTTGTGAAGTACAGTAACAACGTCATAAGAATGTTGATATATTTATAATTACGATTAAACTATGTAGGAATTATTTATAATTTCTGAAACTATATTAGTATATTTGCAATTGTATTCAAACGAAATGGTATATTTACGAATCACCTCTTTAATGATATTTTAAGCAATTTACATATTAAAAATGTAATTTTAAAATTGATATTCATTATATTTATTTTACACACTTGTAGATGAGCCATAGTGATATTAAACAAATAACGCAATTGCTATGGTGCCTGTGACGTCTGTGGTATAGTGTCTGGCGTTCATTGGGTAGATGTAGGATCACGTAATGGTGGCAATAATCTCCTTGATTTTCATGGGAGTATCCATCAAATAAGGAATATAAGAATCTTTTTAGATATTTGTTTGAATGTTATATGAAAATTGTTAGAACATCTCATGACCTAATTGTAATATCAGTTGAGATTATTATAAAAAATACTCAAAAAATAATATAATGAACAAAGTTAGAAAATTTGATAAAATTATATAGGAGTAGGGTTTCAAAGAAGTTGAACTCACCGAGTTAGATGGTTAACTTAGTAAAAATAAAAAATCTTTGATTGTGAATGGAATTTAGAATCTAAACGTATGGGAATTTTAAGATAAAGATTATTGTGATAGATATATGTGATATATTGAAAGATGAAATTATAATAAATAATGAGGAAAATATAATTGTGTATTGCAAAATAGGAGTTTGTACAGGGGGGATGAAGAAATTTTAAAAAAATTTCATCTATTCTGAAGAATTTTTCATTTAAATTCTTTACGTTTGTATTTCTATATATGATTTTTTATCCTGTAAATTCTTCGACCATAGATATTGGTCTCACCCACTGTATTCCATTGATTTATTCTGAGGGAAATAGTTCAGCTGTGTCACGGCTGTATATACACTTTAGATGTGTAATGGATTGGCATGCGCACTCATTCAAGTAAAGGAGGGAATATTCATCATCCCAAACAAAACTGAGATTGCAGTCAGTCTGAAAATCAAAAGCCTTTTGTATTTGTGTGTGTGTGTGTTTTTTTTTTTTTTTGATAGTATCAAGATCAAAGTATCAAACGCTTTAGATTATCTTTTTCTTTTCTGCCTATGTCAGTATTATTAGGCCTCCTCTCGCAGCACCCTACTTGATAGATGACTCAAGCATGCGTGTAATCTACTCATAAAGCGACCCAAAAGGTGGGATCCACTTCTGATAATTACAGCCTCAAGAATAGGATCATTCACCAACCTCCACTTCTGCCCTCGCTTGCATGCATTGCATGTTCTGCTGCGAATTTTCCATTTTCTTGCTCATCTTCTCTGCTGCATTGTCCTGTTTTCCTCGAAAAGAGAATGCATGCAGATGCAGTACTATACGGTTGCAGTGAAAGCAAACAAAAACAAAACCCCAGAAATAAATTTTTTTAAAAAAATGATAATGATAAATCTGTTTTTTTTTCCCCTTTTCTAGTTGGATGACAGGTAGGAAATGATCAGAGGATCACATGGTCTGGCTGTAAGATGGGCCCCCACCATTTCCTGCTTTCTCTATCAGCAGATTCTCCAATTTTCTATTGCAGCTCGCTTCCTATTATCCATCATAAATTCTCTTCTCCTCTCTCTCTCTCTCTCTCTACAGCATTCAAGCCCAGCAGCAAAACTCAGAGATTGTGAAAGATGACGAAAGAAGTGCTTGCAGATGCAGAGCAGCCGCATGGCAAGGACTACAGCGACCCGCCTCCGGCCCCGCTCTTCGACCTCACCGAGCTCAAGCTCTGGTCCTTCCACCGGGCCCTGATTGCCGAATTCATCGCCACCCTCCTCTTCCTTTACGTTACCGTCGCCACCGTTATCGGCCACAAGAAGCAAAACGGCGCCTGCGAGGGCGTCGGCCTCCTCGGTATCGCGTGGGCATTTGGGGGCATGATTTTCATCCTCGTCTACTGCACTGCCGGCATTTCCGGTATCTCTCTCTCCCGCCCATCTTGTCTTTGTATCAATTTCTCCAAGATTCTGACTGGTTTTTCATGGATTCTCTCAGGTGGGCATATCAACCCAGCTGTAACGTTCGGCCTCTTCCTGGCGAGGAAGGTGTCGCTGCTTCGAGCTTCGTTCTATATGGTGGCGCAGTGCTTGGGTGCGATTTGCGGTGTTGGGCTGGTGAAGGCTTTCATGAAGAATCCCTACAACGCTCAGGGTGGCGGGGCCAACGAGGTTGCACACGGCTACTCCAAAGGCACGGCACTGGGCGCCGAAATCATCGGGACTTTCGTGCTCGTCTACACCGTCTTCTCCGCCACCGATCCCAAAAGGAATGCCCGAGATTCCCATGTCCCGGTTAGCCATTCTCCACCAACTTTCAGCTCTCCCCTTCCTTCGTGGGTTTCGCTTGTTTGAGTCTCTGAGAGAGACTACATTGTGATATGTGGTTGTAGGTTCTGGCTCCGTTGCCAATCGGGTTTGCGGTTTTCATGGTGCACTTGGCGACGATTCCCATTACTGGGACGGGCATCAACCCAGCCAGGAGTTTTGGGGCTGCTGTCATCTACAATAGTGACAAGGCCTGGGATGACCACGTAAGAAGAAGCGCGTTTTTTTTGTTGGTTTCTATACGTGTTTTTCAACCACGAAAATGATTAATTTCTGTATGTTTGTTTGCATGGTTTTGCAGTGGATATTCTGGGTTGGTCCGTTTGTTGGGGCTTTGGCAGCCGCCGCCTACCACCAATACATTCTCAGGGCTGCCGCCATCAAAGCTCTGGGATCCTTCCGCAGCAATCCACAGAATTAGAGCTGCCTGCGCCAGCATATTTCAGCTCATCTTCCATGGCCTCGTCTTATAATTCATTTGATTGCGATGTACTGAGACGTGCAGGGCAGCAGAAGAGTCGTTTTCCATGCTTGGGTCATTGTATTATTGTTTGGATGGCGGGGTTTTATGGGGTGTATGTGTATCGTTTGGAAGTGAAATGACTGCTTTCTTTTCGGAAATTCTTCTTTATCTTTTGTGTTTTTCCCATTCTTAAACCACCACCAACTCTGCACAAACATCTGTGTGGAATTGCGTATCTTCGTAGAGATGCATTATCCAAGCTTTCGATGTGAGTCCTAGCTCCTAGCCTCTTAGAGCTTGGGACTTGATCCAAATGCTCCGCGATCTAGGGCATGTTAACGTGCGTGGGAACGTAAGATAAATGGAAAACCATGATGTGGTAGCAAGGTTTTCGGACTTCCATCGTCCATTTCACTTTTATTTTTATATTTCAATCATTTTTTTCTATCAACTACCTTCCAATAAATTTATTTATTCCAACCTTACACTATCATTTCATATTAATCCCTCAATTTTCAAAATATTCCATTTTCTATTTCCACCACATCCCACATTTCCCGTGACTTTCCCAAACGTCCCCCAAGCCTCCACCAAAAGCGAAAGGAAAAGAAACGTTTTACCAGTACATGATCCACTAATATTGCAACTATGATCATAAGTTCATAAAATTGTAAACATGCTCACATAATAAGTGAGACATAAAGCAAAGCCCATGATTTAAAAATTTTCAAATCTCACTTCCCATGGTTGCTGACTCGATTCATGGTTAATTTGTAATCATGACTGATTTATAGCAAATCTTAATCATAATGTGCGTGTGATCAACGTAAGTATTTCTGTGATTTTGGAACTCGAACACACTGAGCATATTCACAAAATGGGACACGCTTACCTCGCATTTGTAGTTTGTATCAAAATTGCCTCTATATTCGCAATTTTTACGTACTAATGGAAATATTTATTTCAGAAAAAAATTAAAGCTCCTTTTGAGCATCAAAAGAAAAGCTAGACACTAGGAATTTGCGCTATAAACCACTAATTTTACTTATTAGCATTTTGAACTTAGCTTGCATATTAGTATATTAGACTTTGCGAAGTTTCAAATATTGCATTTTAAACCCTCAACCCTAATGACGTAAAAAAATACTATTAAACTCATATACAATGTCAAAAATACCCTTACATTCATACGAAAGCAAGACAATCATGGCCAAAAATCAACATTATCTTCTCGAACATCATCACCTTCTCAGACTCTTATGGCTCTATTGCACAGATGATGTTATTTTTTTTATTATGATTGCCTTGTTTTTCGTACAGAGTGAAGGATATCTTTGATATTACATATTGGTTTAATAGTATTTTTTAACGTCATTATAGGTGAGGATTTAAAATACAAAGACCAAACTTTTATAGGATCTAATATACTAGTACGTAAACTTTAGAGTTCGAAATACTAATACACAAAGTTAGAAAATTTATGACTCAAATTTCCGAAAAATTGGTTAAAATTTCTCAAGGTATCCGTGATCACCTTGCCTTTCCTTACGGGGCAAGTCACAGCTCTACTGACTACTGATAACTGATTGCAACCTAATCGGCAAGACTCTTGATACATAACAAGGGTGGGGGGCCCTTGGAATATTGTTGAAAATCATGAGGCTTTGTGGACAGGGATGCATGGGTCCAATGCCAGGCCACGGTGGCTTGATAGCAGCCTGGAATCCTCATCATTAGGTGGGCAGCATGTGCGTCCAGAGGAGCTACTGTTCACGGTTTGGATGGGTGGATTAATGGATGTGCCATGTGCTAGCGACTTGCGCTTGGCATTGTTTATTGTTCTTTGTCATGGAGCCAAACTGTTTGATACTCCGACAGATAATGTGCCTGTGCACTAGGCAAACATGCAACCACCTGCCTTCGGCGGCAGTTGTCTGATTTGGGTGGAATTATTTTAAATGTATTTGGTAGTCGTTAGGGAATGATGTGTTTGTTAGAATTGATAATGATTTGCTGAGATTAATGACAGTACTATCAATCATCGTTTCGAGGAGCATTTGCAAAAGAGATCCTGCAACCTTGCATGCTTGCAAATCAGCATGTGTGTTTTGGGTGTTTACAGATTAGGCCCCCTTTTAAGTTTTAAAATATGGAGCATAGTCAAGAGTGATGATTAGGGTTTCAAATGCAAAAATAAAGATCCAATTTGGTGGGAAAAAATTGCAATTCGAACATGAATTTTTATATTTTTCCATTTGAAACCTAAAATTTTATGTCGTAATGGGAAAAAAATGGTTATAAGCAATCGAGAAAAGAATAATATGATTTAAAAAAGAATTGCAAACACGGGATAAATTTGATAGCAAAGAGACTAGATTAGGGTGGGATATTCAAAGGAAGAATGAATATGATGGGAAAGAAAATTAGACGTGAATATATTTTTAGTTTGTTTTAAATGAGCTCATCGAATTATCAGCAATTTACTATGTTTACTATTAAAAAATGCAAAAAACTCCCTCAACAACAAAATTGAGAGAAAGAGAGATTCGTTGCAAAACTAGATCTATTTTGCAGAATTTCGAAACCTAGAGGGTCTATTCTGTAAATATCCAAAACATATATGTTCATTCTTAATTATACAAAGCGACAAGGTCTATTTTGGAAATATCTAAAATATCCTTACATGTCATGTGGGAATGAGGGAATCAGGATTTCAGCCTCAAGGAAGAAGTTTGAGGAGCCATAGCCCCAATGTCCTACTACCAAATCAGGAACAGTAGGAAGATTTTTTTTTTTTTTTTTTTATGGATCTGGCTTAAAAGAATTTTGAAAGTCGCGAGGCTAACTTTTTTTTTTTATCACGTTTTATAAAACCAGATTGTATGGACTCGTGAGAAAGAAAAGGTTTCTTAATTAATTGAGCTTGATTTTGCTTCAACGGACACTGATTCAGGCCAGATTATAGGCTGCCCCACTATTTCATTTTTTGGGGGCTACTTGCATTTAACCCTCCTTTTGTTATTTTGCAATTGTTACCCAGGACTGTTGATTTTGCAATTCGACCGTGCTATCAGTTTAGCCGGATTTTGTGACTAGCAAGCATGACCGCGGCTATTTTAGTGTCCTTCGACCGTGCCGCACCTACTTCCAGTGACCCTTGTATTAGACTGGTTTTTCAGACAAAATTCGTAAGCGAGGGTGTTTCTGTAAAAGAAACAGTAATGCACAAAAATGGTAAATCGCAAAAAAAAAAAAAAAAAAATTGGATGGCAAATGCAAATAACCCATTTTACATTTTTCTTATCATTATAAGTATTTCCGATTAGCGCATGGGTTGACAATTAAGTTGGGTCGTTAGGCTATTTGGCTATGGCAGGTAAGATTCCAAGGGTCACTTAAGTTGGGTCGTTAGGCTATTTGGCTATGGCAGGTAAGATTCCAAGGGTCACTTAAGTTGGGTCGTTAGGCTATTTGGCTATGGCAGGTAAGATTCCAAGGGTCACTGAGCTCTAAGCGGCTGAACAGAGAGATTAGTTATTGGGTGTTTTTGGTTGGAGATAAAACTTGTAATGAAAAGTTTTTGGAGTAGAAGTTGTCAAATCAATAAAAAGTGATGTGATATAATATAAGTAATGATGAGGAGTAAAGAGAATCAAGTTAAAATAGATAGGTTAGTTGTATGGGTAGTTGTGTAGAAATGATTGAAAAGTAGGGTATTTTGTATAGAAAAATGTGAAAAAATAATTAAAAAATAAAATAATTACGGATAGTGAAAAGTTTTAGATTGAAAAGTTTTAGTTGACGCTTTTTTACCCTAAACAAACACACCCATTGTGTTCTTCTTTGTTTCACATGCACTCCGATGAGATTTAAATAAGGCGCCTAGATATTCTGTTTTAGATTATACGTAGTAAGGATTGTAATGGTCTCTATCCATTTTAAAATGATGGATTATTGTCATTTTACGTGGAGAGAGACCAAGGGTGGGCATTTGAAAAACACGCTACTTTTATAACCAGTTGACAGAATGCTGCATAATCTTAAAGGGTTCATCTCTACTCCATGACTTACGAGAGCCAACGCTTCAATCTGAAAACAAACGTACAAGAGAATACTTCTATGGCACCGAACTCCATTTCAGTTACTTTAAAGATAAAATCAAAATTCAATTCGCCCATAATATAAAAAAGAATTCAATTTGCCCATTGTATTTAAAATTATTTATTTGACTAATAAATTAAGTTTTATTAAAATGATATTTGTGTGAGCCCTATTTGATCAAAGTAAAAAAATATAAAATCAACCCAGTAAAATTGTTCAATTTATGTATCTGTTTTAAAGTATTAAATATCAATCGAATATCTATATCATTTGAAATACTTCCTATTTAAATGATTCTATAAAATATTATAACATTCCATTAAATCTGTAAATGAATCTAAGTGATTTTCATATTTTTTTTCATAATTATAAATATTTTAAAAAGCGGTTTGTGGTCAATTTAAAATTTTGATCAAAATGAATTTTGCTTCCATGATAAAATAAATAAACAAAAAACATATTGGATTTAATCATCAAAGCGGCTAAAATGTGACAGCAACACCAAAAATTTATGTGATATCGGTACCACAAAAGTACTTCACTTTACCAAAAAGACACATCAATGGTGCATCGAGCAGACAATGGGAACCCGACAAACAGAATAAAATCTTTCATTGCACGACACATACCAAAATCAATGATACCAACCAATTTACCAAGTTATACACAAAAGAGGCAACCTGCTGCTTTGAAAATGTTCACATAGCAAACAATTACCATAGAGAAGCGAACTCGATTGGTGGCATCTACATCTAAAGAAGGTTCATGAATTTGCAGCTGATTCTGCTCCAGCAATTGTTTGAACCAGCAAAATCAGCATTGGATATCTCGGGCTGTGTTTAAGGTGAATAGATGATGAAGCTAGAGTGGCTGGAGCAAGACAGGACATGGGACAAACTCTGCCAGTAGGTTGGCATCCACATGCTTTGAGTGGATTGCTTCCATGCTTAATACAACCAAATCCATACTCATCTCATCTGCAACCTCACCAATGATTGCTGTTGGTTTCTTGCCTCCCCCAAGGCGTTCCATCAGCCCAAATTCCTGAAACCCCCCTGGTCAAGAAAGAAGTTGGTTCCTTACCCCCAAACAAACAAACAACAACAACAACAAAAAGAAGAAGAAGAAGAAGGTTTGGTTTAAAGAAAATTTGAAGTCGAATACACGGAAGTTGGTTGCTACCAGCGCCAAAGCTAAATTCAGAATTTAAACTAACCTATGTTTCCATTGGAAACATTTGAAGATGGCTCCAGAAACACAGCTGTATTTAGATAACAAAGAAACCAAACTCTGGATGAAACCCAGATATTATTGTTTCTCAAATCGTCCAAACCAAAAGATCCATTCAGACTGAAGAGTGTCCTTCCACAACTGAATCCCTCCCACTCTCAAGTGGCATTTTGGAACAACCAACTCTATTAATTTATCTCTTGCTGATTTAATTTGTAGCCCACCAAAATTTTTATCAAGGTAGTAAACACAGACTCAGCTAAATATTATCTTTAAGCACAATGAACAGATTGGGTTTCATAATGAATCCATTAAGACATTAAAGGAAGGAATTCATTTAAAATTCCCAAGGAACCCATTCCTTGCAATCAATCACCATTTACTGTTTTAAGAAAAATAATTCGTACAAACCTTCAGAAAGGTGCCATCGAATGCTCGAAAGTTGAGTATCGTGCTCTGTTCTTGAATCTCTTGGTTTTTCATCAATTACTGCAAGAAACACTAAATCCTTAGAATCATGCATCCTGAGATCTTTACTTATGCAAAAAGTTACTTTCAACAAGAAATGCTTCTAAGAACAAGAAAAGTGTCAGCCATAAGAGATAATAAAGCATTACCTACTACTGTTATGTCAGATCCATATTTCTTTGCCATAGCAGTGGCTGTTGCCGCAGCCTGCCGATGATAGAAAGTTATAGAACATATTCTAAGGCTGGAAACTGAGAAATGTTATATCATTCGCCAGAACACTGATTCTAATAGAACTGCTAAAGAAATAAAAACACAAAAATGAATGATAAATGGTGCATCAACAGATCAAGGAAATGATAAGTGCAATACAAATCACTGTATCAATAGAAGGAGAAGGACGTTGCACTTCTGATAATTGGCAAAGATCACAACTTAATGGATTCTATAGTTAGTTCAACACTGAAATAAAAATCTGGCAGCACACTGTTTAAAAGAAAAATCACCTTCCAGAAGAAAAGGACCTTGGGGATCATCAAAGACAAGCTTCTGATATCTGGTCCTATGAAATGGAATTGAAAGATATAGAAGCTTTTAACAGTAGCTGTAAATAAGGAGTAGTTACATAGTAAAGAAAAAAGTGTTTTTTGTTTCCAACGAATGCTTGTCGTCCAGACCAAGAAATTGTACCATTCAGAAGTAGGATTGTAGGAACAAATTCCTTGCAGTTCTTTATTTTATAAAGGGGTTGCAGTTTTGTTGAATAAAAACAATTGACTGATTAATAAATATCATTCCAGACAAAAGCAATCTATCAATCTAGTTTCAATGTTCAAACACATAGTAGGACGGAAGTATATTTAAGAATCAATTCCCCAATGAATCAATACAAAGTAAAATTAAAGCTGGATTTGGCTGCAACTAGTACAATGAATATCGTCTTATTTTTTATCATAATATCATCTTATTTGAATGTTTCGCAATTAATTTTTCCTAGTAATCTCCCCCTCTTGCATGAGAGTGGGAGAACAACAACTAAACATAAGTAAAATTACAACTCACAATATTAACTATGAGACGCCATTCAGATGAAAGACGAACCTGTCTTGTTCCTTCAGAAAGATATGGATTAGGGTCAAGGATTGGAAGAAGCAAGTGTTTAAATTCTTTAAATGCTTCTGCTGCCAAGTCACCAGCAGACTCCTGAACCTCTGCTCTTACTAAACCACCAACAAAAAATAGGTTCAGATGCCCACAAAATGCAAAAATCAAAATTAAAGATAAGCTATTTAAATTACGAAAATAAAATAACTATCATTTAAGATGATTGATTCCAAAACCAAACCAATGCCATTGTCTGAGCCCTGACTGAGACACATACAACGTAGTGACATAGTCATAGGTAAGGCAATGAAACAAAACTAATGACAGTGAAGCAACAGATAATAAAATGAAAACATGGAAGAGCCAGCACATGGAGCAATTCATGAAGCTTACATGGGGCAATCACAAATTCACAGGTAGAACAAGTGAAGTAACTACATCCCGAAGCAAAGGGTTTCTCATCTCATCATTACAGGATGACTTGGCAGGCACTCTTTCACCAAATGTCCAATCTAAGTCCCTCAGCTTGGAAAATGAACAGGCCTGTGTTTTTTCAAATCTCAAATGCATGCCATTTTCCCTTTGTCCTATAACACCTTTCATTCATCATTGAACTCCACCTTTCCACTGGAGACATTTTATTTCACATCCTGAAATTGTTTATGCCTGCAGCACTAGTGTTCATGAGTTTGAACTAGAAATCCTTGGAAAAGTCATGCAATTCCAAATCTTGATGTGAGAACTGTGTAAGCTCTACTTCCCAGTTCTGCACATAAAATTCCAACTCCAAACATAAGTTTCAATGCTGGCAACAAGAAATCCGTTGGAGGGCTCGCACAAGCTGAAAACAGATGCAAGACTAGAACTCAGAGTTCAAATCTTACCGTCCATGCTACATGAAGATGATTTCAAACAGATTTGAAATGACACTTCTCATTGAGAAAAATGATTCTTAAATAAAGAAGATCATGAAATAGTCCTTGCAAATCCATGGTACAATACAAAATGAATAGAAAAGGCTACTAAACAAATTTCATCTTATGATAATACTTTAAATGTCTTCCCACACACCCACAAAAAGTAATCGAATGCAACTATGAGAAATTTCTAAAAGGATCTCATGATCTAAAACTTCCAACACTGAGAAGAATGTAAACAACATGAACTAAAACCTTCTCCATAAAGTCTTCATATCCTCAATAATACATGTTGCCAAATAAGAACCAGCGTATAATTATTACACATTGACTTAACTTTGAATTTATCAAGCAATGCCAACATAAACCAAGCAAATGCTCTGAAATTCCCGATGCAAACTGAAAGTCATTCAACAGGATGTGCAGACTCGTGCTCCTACAGAGCAATTTAGAAACTACCAATATTAAGGAATACAGCACCTAGGAATCGCTTAATATTCATAGTACAGCACAATTTGCATATACTAACAGCGACACCTGCAAACTGATGAAAATGAGACAAGTCCTAGCTGAAAAGGACCTTCCGTGAGAATGTTAGTACAAAATGACAGCACTAGGGAAATCAATCGATTTCAAATGGGCATATACAATCCTAATATTTCACGCGTTTCTGCAGCAGTTGAGGAGGGTTTTGCATCAACCTTCGTCCCCGGATCCACAAGCTTCAAATCAGCAAGCACGGGATACCATCGCCTTCCGGCGTCCAGGGCCTGTCTGGAGGTTTAGAAATGAATGTGCACAAAGCAGCATTTGGATGAGAGCACATCCAAAGAGAATGTTTCCACCAGAAACTGAAATTTCGGTTGGGGGAATGTTCACCCAAACATGCCCAAAAGCTAAGTTCCGATCCATCTTTCAGATAACATATCTACGTGGTACGGAGCCATCTATTCTTCAGAAAGACAGTCTAACAAACATACAGCAGACAAGCAGGCCACAGTGGAGAAACATAAAGGGACGAAGAAAATCAACCCCTACTAAAACGATTAGCATATCCTACGGGAAAACTGGGTCAGAGAAACGGAAAAGACCTCTGCATCCACTTCTTGGGAATGCTGAGAAGATCGAAGGACTGAGCCCTTTGGCCGTTGCAAGAATGACAGAAGGAGAGGAGAAAGTTGCAGGATATGGGACAGCAGGAGCAGCTCGGAGCATCGGCGTTTCCGTACGGTTGGAAGAGGCCAGGGCCGTGGGATGTAGATACTGTAGAAGTGCCATGAGAAAATGCAAAACTAGTAGCCTCGAGTAGAGAGAGAGCTCTGTAATCCTCTAGGCAAGAGGAGATTCCAGAAGCTCTGGTAGGTGCCGGCGCGGTACATGTGACAGGTCTGGACTCTGGACTGTTGCGAATGGGCCTCAACTATCTGAACAAGTCCAAGTCGAGTTTGCATAAATGGATGGCTGAAATATTTGCAAAATAACCCTCCGAGTTTTTATAATTATGAAGTGGGATATGATACCATTCAATCGATTTTATTTTATTTAAAACTTATTTTTTATCAGGTTAAAACCTAGTCTGGATTATCCATTTGAATGGAATGAAAAGAAAAAAGGATAATAAAATTTTTGACGATAAAAGATTGTTATGATTTAAGAAATAAAAAAGTATACTATAAATGAGAAAAGCATGATTGTTTATTCGAAGGTGAACATTTTAACCTATTGAATCACGGTCAGCCCTAACGAAATTATTTAACCTTTCAAACTAACGAAAAATACAGCCGTGAGGACGAAATAAGAGATTTACGAGGTCGTTTTTTTTTTTTTTTTTGAGAAGTGAGAGTTATGTGGCTTGTGCATGCCTAGAAGGTTCTAAATTGGAATTTAGGTGGGAAATTAACCTTCATAAAGGGGAAAAAAAATGAGTTCTACTTCTGTGTAATCAAGTTATATAGAAACGGAAGTATGTAACCCTTCAAAATTTTAAATTTTTATCGTTGATCCATTCGTTGTATTTAACATCATTTGTTTATTTAGTATAGTAAGTTTCATTCTCATCAAGTATGTTTATGGGTCATATTTGTCGAAAAATATATATTTATGTGTAAATTACGAAAAACGCTTATATCCATTTACACGTATATTAGAATGTAATAATATTTTATAAAATTATTTATCTATATAAAATGATATTTTAGACAATTTAGATTCTTAAAATATTACTTTAAATAAAATATTTTAACACTAAACTATTTTATTATGTTGATTTTACATACTTATAGATGAGATCCATATACAATGATAGTAAATAAATGAAAAAAATTTCATGATAATATAAATGATGTTAAATACAATAAATATAATAGTTTTTCCTTAAATTATCAAGATTTTAAATATAAAAATATTATATAGAAAAAATGCTCCATAAAAGCGGACCGAAAAAGAGTTCCTTAAAATGACGAGATATTATATGGAAATAGATAAAATAAGAACCGACTAGTCCTGCTGGACAGTTGCATGAAAATGATGGTAATAGGATAAAAAGAAAGATAATAATTTGGTAGCTACGATTTAAGTTACTAGCTAATTAGGGTGAGAAATTTTTTGTTTTGCCAAATATGCTCTTGATGTAAAACTTTCTACTTGTCAGAACTATCTTATTTTTAATTATTTATTAATATCTTCATACAATTATATACTTTTAATTATTTCTACACAATTATTCGTATAGTTTATCTATACATTTTAACTTTATTTTTTTATTTTTTATTGTTATCCTTATTATAACACACTATTTTCTTATATTTTAAAAACTTTTACACCAAAAATTTCTCCTTCATACATACGGAAGTTTTGTTATCTCTCATGCACCTACTTTCATTTTAGCTCATGGTAAATTTTATAATTTTCGAAAATAAAAAAATAGGTATGTATATATATATATATATATTTGGATATATTTACGCGTTTTAATTTTGAAAACAATTTGCAAATATATATAAAAAAAATATATAGAACTTAGCCTGCTAACCGTGACTCATTTAGGTTTGCAACTCTCGAACCCGAGTTGGAGCAGCGCTCAAACCGTACATATTTCGACCAAGCTCGATTTTCTTAGCCCGAACCCGGACCAAAGTCAAAGAGGTTCGATCTCAGGTTCAGGTAAACCCAAGCGTTGTGAACTCGAACCTGATTTGAATATATTATCACATATCATATTCTGTGCATTTTTAAGCCCCCAAACTCTATCTCCCTCTCCGTCTAGACTGTCTCTGCCTTCCCCTTCTCGTTGTCGCCAGCGAACCAACCAGCCAGCTACTGGCCCATCGCATACACATTGTCGCAACTGCGACGACATGTATTCTATTCTCGCCAACCACCTCATACTCCATTGCTTCCTCTTCTTGCTAGCCGGCCAGCCAGCCAGCGACGGCTACTCAATTACGTTGGCGTTGTCCCGCATGACTTTGGATCCATCATTTTATCTTTCAGCAAATCCTCTCCATCATCGTATTCTCTTTCGGCAACAATTTCCCCTTTTGCTGTTTTCTCTTCCGGCATAAAACTATTGATGTTGGTGCTACCATCCATTACCTACTAGAATCAGCAACGCTCTTCGAATTCGGCAAGGTAACCATCAGCAGTCAGCCCATGTGGCCACGCCCATCTTCCTCCGCCTGATCCGGCATCGACAATCTCAAACTCTCATCCGCCACCATTAACAAGCACGAATCACAGAGATTAGACACGCAGCCTCTCGATCCGCACCGGCAGGCAAGCAGCCACTTGATCCAACACCAACAGGCAAGCAACAACTCACACAGAAATTTCTACGCTACTGATTGAGAATATAATAGCATCAGCCATTATTGATCCTCATTTTCATCGAGGTAATTATCTAATTTATTTGACAGTGTATTTATATTGTGTTGTGTTGGTTAATATTTTGATTTGCACATGTATTATATATTATGAAAATGATATTTTGGTGGTTAATTAAATATGTAAAGTTCAAGCAATAGGTAAGAAAAAACTAGCGAGGAAGAGATCAACTCGAAACTCAACTCAGACTCCGAATTTCAAAAATAAAGTTAGAGTTTATATTTATAAATAAGATGAGGTTTTAAAAATAGCGTTAAGGTTAAAGTCAACAGCGTGAGTTGCACCACTAGACTCATTCATTTATAAAAATAAATAAATAATAAATGAAATTAGTTTTCTCGGCCAACTAATTTGCGACCACAGTGTAAGATCCGTACCCATGCTTGAAACAGGCCAAGTTTTGCACCGACAATCTATGAAATTTACCCAAAGACATGTTAGTATTTAATTTATTATGATTTGCGAAGCTGTCAGCCCACTGAACTTACTTTTTTTTTAATGATAATTTGCAAACGTGTCATAATAATGATAATTTGCAAACGCGTCATAATACGCACATAATTTAACCATATTACACTCGAATCTACATCATTTTACAGGTTGCAAATAACCTCTACACAATTTGCATATGTTTACAGATATGGTCTTGGCATCACAACTACATCACGATGTGGGTATAGTTACAAATGTACACAAATGATAAGAAGCAATATACGATTTAAGAAACTAAGTAGGTATATTGTAACATGATCAAAATATGAGAATATATTTACGTTTTTATAATTTTTTGATATATATGTATATTTTTTGAATTTTAAGATTAATTATTTCAATGTTATTTAAGTAATTTTTATTTGTGTAAGTTGGGCAGTATACCTATTGAAATGATTCTAATCTGGGTAGAGTAAGGTAAAAAATTTACCCTTCCTTTGTTTGCATATCACTATATTTTTTTTATCAAAACAATGGTAACAACAAAATTAAATTATTAGAATAAACATTTAAATATTTAAAATTACTAGATGCGATCTTAAATAGCCACATGGATACCACTTTTCGGTTAACCTGAGTAGTCGCCATATAAAATTATTTTACCCAAATTAAGGTCAAGTCACTGGGTATTTGTGGATACCTATTTAAGTTACACCCATGATATTTATTTAAATAAGTTTAAATTTTATTTATTTAAAAATTCAAAAAATATATACTATATCCAAAATTTATGAATTTGCAAGCATGCAAGCATATCCCATTGTTTGATCATACTGCAAATATACCCACTCATTTCTAAAATTGCATAATAGTCCATAGTTTGTGAATATTTGCAAATATACTTATATCATAATGTGTTGTGATAGCATTGATATATTTACAAATATATGCAAATTATATAGTGTTTAAAATTTATGGTTATTGTCACATTTCTATAGGCTAATAGAAATGGAGGATATTTGTTTGCTCAATCCTTGAATTTTACCTGTATTTAATACTTGAAATTTTTGTAAATATGTCTACAAAGTTTGACCAATATTTCATTTGTGACTTTAAGTTTGCCAAAAATGCAAATATGCCCACAAAGTTTGCGTATATTTGCAAGTGTGTCCCTTCCATTATAACATTGTTAAATTTTTTTGTAAAATGACAATAATGCTTTTAAGCTAATCATTACACTTACATTTTTTGCAAATATTGTAAGCATATTTGTAAAATAATCTAAAATAATAATATAGGTAAAAATATATAAAATACGAAATAACAAATATATCTACAATAGTTGAAAACATTGCAAGTGTATTATTTGGTTTAAATGACATTTTCGTTGTTCTATAACAAATTTAATAGCATCTCAACAAAAGGAACACGCTTGCAAATTTATGCCAATTTTATAAATATATTTGCAATTTCAGTAAACTTACAAACACTGGTGTAATATTGGTTAAGCTTATAAGAATATTTACAAAAATCTTTTAATACCTTTTTAAAAAAAGAGGATTGTATTCAATAGTTTCTTTAAAAGATGGTTGAACCTTCTTTCATTGAGGTTTGTTATATTTTAGAATGTGTTTGTTTAGAACAAATGGAAAATGTAAGATAGGAATATAATGATTATGAAAAGTAAAAAAAATAGATAAGACAACATAGTTGCATTAAAAAATATTTAAAAAATCATTGAAAAGATATGAATAATGATTGGAATATATATGTAAAAGTAGAAATAAATAGAATAGTTGAGTATTATTTTTGCATTCCCATTATTCATTTTTCACTCTCTTTAAAACAACACATCCTTGGTAAAAGTAGAGAGTAGGGAGGTCATGAGTTGCACAATTTGAAAATTTTCTTTACGTAGTAGGTTTTAAGGGCATGATAATGATTTTATCTATAGATGATCTTTTTTTTCACAGTGCATATTTTCTTGTACCAACTCGCTTTTATGAAACCTGTTTTTTATGTAATCCCATCAATTTTTAAATTTTTTATAATTGATAAAAAAAAATTCACTTTAGTCATTGTATTTAGCCTCATTTATATTATTATGAAAACTTTCTCATTTGTTTAGTATCAATATATACGATCCAATATATAAATGTACAAAATCAACATAATAAAATAATTAATTACGAAATATCAATTTTAAAATAGTATTTTCAACATCTAAACTGTTTAAAATATTATTTTTATATAAATAAATGATTCTATGAAATTATTATGTTCTAATACATTTTTCATAATTTACACATAAATATACATTTTGTGGAGCAAATGTAGCCTATGCGCATGCTTTATTTGAATAAAATTTGATCTATTAACTAAACAAATGATATTGAATACAACGCATGAATTAGATTTTCCATTGATAATTAGAATCTAAAATTTGGGGAGGTTACATAGAAGCGAAACTCTTTCTTGCATTTTAGAAACATTTTTAGGCTTTATCCCATATAATCTACTTAATTTTTAAGATAATCGATTTAGTTTATTTAACATTATTTGTTTATTTAAGAAATCAAGACTCATCCCAATTAAGTATGTTTATGGGTCACATTTGTTGAAAAATATATATTCATGCGTAAATTATGAAAAATGCATGAATCCAGTTATACATGTATTAAAATATAATAATACTTTATAGAATTACTTATCCACGTAGAAATGATATTTCAAATGGTTTAGATATTAAAAATATAATTTTAAAATTAAAATTTAGTATTGAACTATTTTATTATGTTGATTTGATTTCTAAATACTATAAATGATGCTAAATACAATACATGAAGTGAATTTTTCATAAACTATCATGATGCATAAAATAAAACAAAGTTATATAAAAATAAATTTCATACAAGCGATTTCGCCGCAGTTTAGATAGCACTGCTATATATGTCAACAAATTTTGTTAAAAGTTGTTGGGTTGTTTATTTTGACAAGATATGCCAAAAGTCCGATCAAACAATTCATTTACCATTACTTTCAAAATAAGCCTTAACTCCCAAACAACTTTGTCTAATTGCTTTTATAAAAAAAACAACTTTATCTAATTACAAACTAGGCTAACAGTTTAAGAATTTAAAAAAAAAATCTCTTCAAGTTAAAATTTTACAAAAAAAAGAAACCTGATATTGATATACATGAGATTATTTTAAATTGAAATGAGCTTGAATATATTCAAAGTGTAAAATTGCTTCATTTTTTAATCTAAAGTTGACCCGGAAACATTGACATCGGTTTTTTTTTTTTTTTTTAACATTTTGAAATTTAAAGGAATTAATTTAAATACCCAAATAATGTGGTTTATTAGCAATAAAATACAGCTCCAGAGCCAGTTTTGCAAAAGCCCTTTATCACGTGGTCCATGGTTTCGCCTGTCCAGCAGGCCGGTATACCGTACACCGACCTAGCAATCGGGGGTGCGGGTTACAGCAGTCCAATGACTGCCCGCTCACGACAGTTCTCGGATCCGATAGCTCCACGTCACCTAATGACATCAGCAGAAGGTGTACGGCGTTCCTTTACAAGAAATGTACTAATCCATATCAGCAATCGCCTTCTGAAAATTCTCGACGCCAAAACCCTAACAAATCCAGCTTATTTGTTTCTCTCTCTCTGCGGCCTGCCTCTCTCTCTCTCTGCGGCCTGCCCCTCTCTCTCATGGCTACCCGCTTCAAGGAGCTCCTGAAGAAGTACGGAAAGGTGGCGGTCGGCGTTCACTTTTCCGTATCCGCAGCCTCCATCACCGGCCTCTATATCGCCATCAATAACAACGTCGACGTCGAGCACTACCTCCAAAAGCTCGGCGTCTCCAGCGCGCCCAATGCTGACCCGCCGGCCCGCTCCTCCGACGACCTCATCCTCGAGGACAGGCCGCCAGGCCCGGCCGCCTCCACAGAGCAGAAGAAGAATCCTGCCTCGGCAACGGCGTGGGGAGCACTTGGGCTTGCCTTAGTGTGCAATAAGGCTCTGTTTCCAATTCGAGTACCGATCACTGTGGCTCTCACCCCTGCTGTCGCTAGATTCTTGGCTCGGCGGAGGCTTATCAAGACCGGTGTATGATTGATCTCTCTCCCTCACTGTAGTGAATTAGCTTGGCGGACGATTATAGAAATGGAAAAGAGGTGTAATGAAAATTTGAATTCCATTTGTTTTTTTTATTCCGCATGGTCTTTGAATTAAGTTGGAAATGGGAAATTAGAAACGCATTTTTTTTTCTTTTTAAAATTTTATGCGTTCGGTACGACGGTACCTAGGAATTTAAGAAAAAATAAGAAAAAAATTGATCAAGTTCCTGGAATTATATTCTCCTGATTTCTCTTCCCCAGGAAATTGCTTCCTGCATGTTGGGATTGGGGGTAGATAGGCCCAATGCATTAAACTCACTCGTCTCAGGAGTGACATCCTGAAGGCGAGAAGGGGCCAAAATGCACTTGGGAAGTGACTTCTAGGAAATAAACTCCTGACTAGTAAACAAATATAAGGGCAAATGCAGAGTGGCTCCTTTTTATTTTTCAAATACCTTCTTGATTTGGAATCTGATTTCATTTTTTATTCCGAGGGCATGTTCATAGCCTTGGAAATTACTGTCATTTTGTTGCGTTCAAATAAATTCATGCATCAACATAAAGAAGAATTTTTGCAATCATCGGTCATAGGATATCTCTTCAGGATGCGTGTTTCTTATTCCATTTTGACATTGTAATGCCCCAAGTAGTTGCTACCAAAGTGGCTGATTTCGTTGGAAGCGTTTTTCTAAAAATTAGCAACAAAAACACTAATTCATTGAATGTCAAGTCCTTCCAACAACTTTTTGCATTCCTTTGTAGGCTGGCCAGCCAGGCCAGTCAAGTTCTGGACCGCAGACCAACAAAGGACCATGCAACTTTTGCTTGCTAGAGTACTTCCCATGAGATGATAAATGCAACACTTACCAAGATTATCATGATGCAAACTTGTAAGCAGTCAAGACATCTAAAAGTGACTATAACAGTATTTGATATGCGGCCCTTCAGCAGTTTCAATTGAACCGTTTGTGCCAGTTGATTTACAAGGATGGCTGACTTTGTACAAATCGGTATCCATGATGTTGGTGGAGTTCAACATAGACCTGTTGCTGTCAACTATCAGCATAACATAGACTTCCCTCAATGGAATCTACAAAATGCTTTCCCTGAGAAACAACATATTTTTCTCTCTAGGATCCCAATCCTCTGCTTAACTACTCATTCTAACTGTAAGTTCCTTTGCAATCCCATTCAAATAGACAGGAGCCAAGAGGTAATTTTTCTTTTAAATTATAAAAACCCAAAATAGTCCTCAGTCTTCTTTCCTCTCTTGACAACAACTCTCTTTTCTGTGCCAACTAGCCTCTGTGTGTGTGTGTGTGTGTGTGTGTGAGAGAGAGAGAGAGAGAGAGAGAGAGAGAGTTTTAGTTCAATTGGGAGATTCTGGTGTGGTGGCTGTCCTTTGGTTAGAATCCAATTTGGGATACTCTGAGAAGACCTATTGGGTAGTGATAAGGAAGTCTTAAAAAGCGATTTGAAGCTTTGGCTGATTCGGAAGTTTGCCTTATCACCAGGACAATGGTGGTGTTGGGGTCCTTGATGATAAATGGAAGTCTGAGTCAGTTGGGCTAGATCCAACTTCTTTTAGATGAGTGACATTTAAAATCCTTATTTACTGTCCTTTCTTATTGATTTTCTTTTTCTTTGTCTTAATATTCGACTTTAGCGGGGCAGGAGGCATAACAAATGGAATGTTCAGTGGTTGGGGAGTTGATGGTGAGTTGAGCAGGCATGTTCTTAGAATATGATGATATTGGATGTTTTTGAAGAAGCTTACTCTTCATATCCAGTTAGTGCCCAAAGGGTTGATACTAGCGTATAGTATGATGGGCGCGCAGGCAGCGGATGTATTCCTCGTTCAAGAGAAAATTTCCTTGAGGTATGGCAGACGTCAGGGTTGTCTTTACCATCCCATTCAATGACTACAGGTTTTAAGGACTCTTTGCGGCCATCCATGGGGGCATTACTGTAGCTAATTTTAAAAATATGTCGAAGTGACGTTTCAAACAAAAAAAATTTGAAGTTTATTATTTTGGGAAGTAGCAAAGGTCGCAGTTGGAAGTTCTCCATCTCACTGGATATGCAAGATGCTGACAGTTTTCAGTATGCTTATTAATGCAAAGGAATTCTTCATTGAGTCTTTTGAATAGTGAGATCTTTGGTGTTTATGCACAGATATGTCAATTTCTAAGGTGTTAACAGATCGAGTTGAATGGATTAGAGTCTAATCCTAATCCTAGGGTACGTTTGCTAACATATGAGTATGGGAACCATGGTTTTCCCATGGTATTTGGTTTCCCAAAACTAATCATTACTCCATCAATCACACTATTTTTTTTTTATTTTTACCCCTATTTTCCCATCATTTTCCCTACCAACTACATACAACAAATTTATTTATTCCAACTATACATCTATCATTTCCTATCAATCACACATTTATCAAAATATTCTTTTTTTCATTTTTCACAATTTTACACATTACCAAACGTCCACCTAACCCATTTAAAAAATCTCTTTTTAAAAAAAATCTTAATCCTAATTCGTTTATAACTCGTTTAATAAACAGGTTGCTGGGTTGTTTACAGGTTTATATATATATATATTGCAAACAAGTTAAAATCAAGCTAATTTAACAGGTTGACCATGATGATTAACATCTCTACTAGTTTTCAACTCGGGAGTTTTCATGTCTAACCTATTTGTAAATGGGTTTGGGTTGAAATTTTTGAGTAAATTCGTAAAGTCATTCAACTTTTGAAATAAATAAATGGATTAATGTTGGATGTTTATAACATATCAGTCCGTTTAGTAACTTGTTAAACCTATCAAACTTGTTAACCCGTTGACAACCCATTAAATGTGGTATATAAGAGATATTCTAAACCTTAATATGCAGTAGTTGAAATGTGATTGTTTGAGTTTATTTAAATAAAATGTGTTTCTTAGGACATCATTATATTAAATGCATATTTTCGAGTTTTGCAAATGTATATTTATATTGGTTGAGTTGTTAGGTGAAAATAAAATATTATTTGTATCTTAGAACATAAAAAATAGACATTATACTAGATCAATCAGAATTTAAAGAGATTCATATTGGGGCATTTGTTTCCAAGTTAATCAAGTATGTTTTTAAGTTGTTAATATATTTTTTTGGTTATTAAAACATTAAATTAGATTAGTTTTGACCTGTTTGTAATTCATATAAACAATCCAACATGGATTAGGGTTGACATTTTAATGGATTAAGATTAAAATCAATTTTTAGCTTATGTAACCCCACCTATTAACAACCCTTATATCATATTAGTGTGTTATGTCATACCAATGTGCTATGCCCTGGTGGATGTTAACATGGATGTTGGATTAGGCAATCATGTTGCCATGATGGTTTAGTTTATGGTTGGTTATCTTTGAGCTTTCAAAGGTTGCGGAGTTTCCTCTGTTAGAGTAATTTTTTGAAATTAGTATAACATATGTTGGTAAAAATTTTCAGTGCAGTGGCAGATTCCACTATAAGAGAAAAAAAATTCAAAAAAATATCCATTTTTATAATTTTAAAATTTCAACCATGATCACTATTAAGTTATTTATTTTTTATGATGACATGTTGGATTTAAGGATTTAAGAAGTTTGATGAAATATCACCTACAACTAGCGCAGGTGGCTAGGGACAACATCCCTCAGCTGAGATTCCAATTTCGAAACAGAGTAAGAGGTAGTGTCTCCTTCATATTTTGGGAAGCATCTAGTCTTTCCGATTGATATTTGGGAGCTTGTTGTCTCCCTATTAATATTTGAGGGTTTGTTGTCTCGCTTTTAAACATTATAAGAATTGTCTTAGAGTTTTATTGTAATATAAATCAATATATGATATAAGGTATACCAATTTAAAAAAAAAGAATGAAAAGATTGTATTATAAGGGGGTGTTTGGTAACTCCAAAAACATATCAAATTAAAAAAATTTACTCTTTATAACTATTGTATTTTTTAAAATTATTTGTTCATTTTTCATATATAACTATTATATTTTTTAATCACTTTACACGAATATTCATATATCTAACCTTTCTATTTTAATTGTATTCTCTTTATTCATCATCAGTATCGCTATCGTATTATAATATTTTCTTTTTATTTCAAAATCTTTTATATCAAAAGTTTTATCATTTTTCAAATATGCCTTAAATGTTACAAATTGTATTGAAAAGAAAAAAGCTATTTTGAGAATCGAAAAAAAAAAGTTTTAGGAATGAAAAATATGCATTTTATTCAACTATTTTGAATCTTTTAGAATACTCCTAAGATCAAATAACCAAAATGATGCTTAAATATTAATTTTTTATGGGTGTGTTTGATAATTTGGTTGGGCATAAAACTTTTCCACTAAAACTTTTCAATAAATTTTTTTTCAATCTCTATAATTACTATATTTTTTAATTATTTATTCACATTTTTCTATATAAGTTACCATACTTTTTAATTATTTCCACACAACTATCCATACAATTAATTATCTATTTTAATTTTATTTTCTTTACACATCATTATTACCTATATTGTAGTCATCATTTTCTATCAATTTAACAATTTTTACTCAAAAAACTTCTAATAAAAAAGTTTCATGACTTCCCAAACACACCATATATATAAAATGACTCCTTTCAAGCTCCAACATGTCTTACTTAGGGGTGTTAATGGTCATTGTCAACCCGTCAACCCGCTCGTCTAACCCATTTATAAATGAGTTTGGGTTAGAATTTTTGAATAAATGGGTTATGATCCGCTAACCCGTTTAACCATTTAATTAAATAAATGGATTAGGGTTGAGATTTTATAACTCGTCAACCCGTTTAGTAATCAATTTAACCCATATACCCTGTTCAACCCATTTAATTCGTTTAACCGATTTAACTCACTTAACTGATTAAAGTTTTATATATATACATGTAAACTCTTTGGTTATTTTCTCTATCGAAATCTTCCTCCAGTCACCTAATTTTCATTTTTCCACTGTTGCCCTAATTCCATTTTTCCGTTATTGCCCTATTTTCATTTCCCCTACGCCGAAAATACCCCATCGTCTCTTCCTGCGAAATCATTATCTATTAGAGTTTAGACTTTTAAGTTTTTGCTATACGACTCATGAACAATACACCAACCTGTTTATTAAATGGATTGTAAATGGGTTATGGTAGAGGTTTTTCAAATGGGTTAATAAACGGATTAGGGTTGAGATATTTTAAATAAGTTAGTATTAGGATTAAACTCCAACCCGTCCAACCCGATCCGTTAACACCCCTAGTCTTACTTCACTCTTATGTGTTTCTTAGCATGGCAAAATAATGATATAATCAATGACCCTATTAGTTATAATTTATGGTGAATTCTTTATATACTCGCAAAATTTTATCCATAATTCTATTTACACTCATGAACTTTTAAAAATTCCTATCATGCCTATGAATTTTAATCGTAATTCCACTCATACTCACGTTGTTAGGGATTCATTAAAGAAGTCGTTAACTCTTTGAAAAATAATGAATATGTCTATCACCAATTATGATTTTATAACTAAAAATTCATATTATAATGAATTTTTTGTAATTATACAACTATAAAATCATATATTATTTGAAAATAAATTTTAATTTTAAACAAAACAATCTTACATACTATAAGAGCTTGAGCATATTCGTTATTTTACAAGGAAGCTAATAATCCATTTAACATATCCTTAACGGCGTGGGTATAAGGGAAATTATGATAAAGGATCATGAATATAAGAAGAATTTTTAATAATTAATGAGTATAAATGAAATTAGAGATAAAATTCATAGGTATATATGGAATTTATCCCGTAGATTATCTTTAAAAGTAAAAACACTGAAGGGAAGGTCGACATAGCTGATCTGTCACCCTTGCTATTATGACTTATCGGTAGATTTACCATAATCTAAGGACATCCTAATCATGTTTAAACATGTTATGAAATGTAATTAAAGTTTGACTATTTCAGGAGTATTTCTATATGGGTCCTATTATTTTTAAATATGTTATAAAATCTAATCAAAGTTGAACTGTTCAAGGGGGATTTCTATAGGATTCCTATCCAACGGAATCAGTACCACTTGATTGAATTCGTGGTTGATTCAGGTTCACCTGATGATTAAGTTAAAATCTGAATGCTCTATTTTGTTAGTGACCAAGGTCGTCTCAAATCAAAACGCGAAACGAATTCAATTTGTTGGAACCGGTTCCACTGGATTGGGATCCAATTTTGTTTTTTTTTTTAAAAATAAACCGCTCCATTTTTAATTTTACAAACTATTTCAGTAGAAATTTCCAAGCTACCGTCATTAAATAGCAATTGATTGATCACTAGGCTTTATCGATCAAGAGTGCGTTCGACATTGGAAAAAATTTTAAAATAAATTTTTTCGATCCGGAAGAAGTAATAGGAGTAATGACATTAAAATAGATAAGATAATTATATAGATAATTTTGGAAAAATAATTAAAAAATAAGATAAGTAAATGAGAAATTGTGAAAAAATAAATAAAACGAGTGAAAGATTTTAGATTCGAAAGTTTGACATCAGTAGTGCATTTGTTTATTTTTTGATTTAGAACTCTTCATCTTCACGACTATTTTATTTTTTATATTTTATTATATGATTACATTATTTGTCAATTATTTTTATACAATCACTCATATAACTAAATTATATATTTTAATTTTATTTTTTTAACTTATCATCGTTACTCATATCATATCGTATTATTTTTCTATTTAAAAATTTTTCATTCGATAATTTTACTGTGTCACAAACACGAGGCTCAATCTTATGCTCTTGGACTCTCGAGCGCATATATCCTTTTTTATTTTTTTGAAAATTTTTTATGAAATTGTTAATCTATGTGTATTCAACATGTATAATAATTTTTATCAATTTTAGAGATTTTTAGATATTTGTTTAGATTTTTAAAAATCAGTAGTATTTTATAAAAATATTTAAAAATAATAAAAATTAATATACATATTAAATATACTTAGATTAATATTTGTATAAAAAATTTAAAAAATATATATTAAAAAAAAAGGTGTATGCACCGGTAGCAACGAGAGTCAACGCGCCCGAAGCATACGACCGTGCCTACTGCCTCCGCAAACACACCTTGAAACGCAACCGAAATCCATATCATATCTATTTTTACAAGGAACGAACGGCTGTGAAGGGCCGAAAGCGGGAATACACGCCCACGACGTGCGCGTGAACGGGGCAAAAACGCGTGCCGCTGCCGCAGCGCAACAGTACATCAGGGGCACCGCGTTCTGGCCGCGGAAACCCGCTTTTTCTTTCCGTACGCTGTCCTGAAAGGGCATTTTCGTAGTTTCAGATGAGAGGAAGGGCTTTGACATACAAAGTGGACAGAAACACCGAAAGAGGGAGTTATTGTTAGGATTGTAAATCGGGTCGGGTTGACTCGGGTTGGGACAAATATAACCCTAACTCATCTCGTAAAATTCCAATCCAATCCTACTTTTCACACATTAACCCAACCCTATTTCAACCCACCTCAAATTAGTTCGGTTCGGGTTAGAAACCGGGCTAATAAATTACACATATTATCAATGCTAGTTAAGCTTTTGTTCGCACAAATTTCTAAACTAACAAAAGTAATGATAATTATAAAAATAATAAGGGGCTCGAATGGAAAGTAAATAAAATGAAATCTTTCGTTCCTAAAAACTTATTTCTGATTTTTAACACATAATTATCATACATTTTTCCCTTGCTTAATGGAATATAATTTGCAAAAATGAGAATATAGGATACAAGGTAGGAATTAAAAAAAACAAGTCAATATTAGCAAGCAAACACTACAAGAGGATATATTTTTTTAGTAACTTTTATTAGCATTCAAAAAAATTTTATTAACAAGAAAAATGCATATGCAAAAATCGGGTCGGGTTGACCGACCTCTCAAACCGTTTTTTAAAATCGGGTCGGATTTAACCTGTTTTTTCAAAACATCAACCCAACCATGATATAAATCGGTTCGGGTTGATGCGGGCTCGGGTTGAACCCTGAACTTATTTACACCCCTAGTTATTATTGCTGCTAGCGTGAAAGACCGGAGATACCGATGCTCACGCGTGGGACCCACGTCAAGGGGATGTTCAGTAAATAAATTTTGTAAAGATTGAGGACGAGGCGACGAGTCGGAACTCGGAAATGAACACGAATTGATAAAATGATGTGTAAAGTTGAAATAATTAAGTTTGATGAAAATGATAAAAATAAATAAAATATGAAAATAAAAGTATAAAATATAATTATTAATTGAGAAAATTATTGAAATGAAAAACTGTGCCTCCATTGGTTTCTCGTCCTGTGCCATACCAAACATGGCCCTAATCCGTTGAGAAATTTTTTTTCTTCATCAGGCTGACAAATTTTAAACAATAATAATTAATATGGTCCCAATGGCTGAGACAAATTTATTATGGAACCCAATTATTTTGCCTCTTCATGCATCCCTTCGATCATTTACTAATTACTTTTTTTATTTAAATTTCTTAGATCCTAATTTCTCTTTACACCGGGGGTGCCAAGCAAAAGAAAAATCTTTTCAAATTAAAACTTTTCCCTGTTCTTCTATTATATTTTTAATTATTTCTTTATATCTTTCAATGTGATTATCATACTTTTCAATAATTTATACACAACTACTTATACAACAAACTTATCTATTTTAACTTTATTTTATTTATTCATCATCATTATCCATATTATGGATGTGTTTGTCAATGGATAGAAAATGTCAACTTAAAACTTTTCAATCTAAAAATTTTTACTCTCCACAACTACCATTTTTTCAATCATTTTTTCACATTTTCCTATACAACTACCCTACTTTTCAATCATTTTTACACAACTATCCACACAACTAACATATCTATTTTAACTTTATCTTCTTTACTACTCATCATTACCCCTATCATATCACATAATTTGATAACTTTTACTTTTCAAAACTTTTCATCAAAGGTGTGTTTGGTTAGGGGTAAAACTTTTGATGAAAAGTTTTTAAAGAAGAAGTTGTCAAATTGATAGAAAATGATGTGATATAATAGGAGTAATGATAAGGAGTAAAGAGAATAAAGTTAAACTAGATAGGTTAGTTGTATGGGTAGTTGTGTAGAAATGATTGAAAAGTAGGGTAGTTTGTATAGGAAAATGTAAATAAATAATTAAAAAATAGAGTAGTTATGGAGAGTGAAAAGTTTTGGATTGAAAAGTTTTGGTTGACATTTTTTTGCCCCAAACAAACGCACCCCAAAAGTTTTATTCATTACCAAACACACCCTATATCATATCATTTTCTTTTATTTCAAAATTTTTTTACTCGTCCTTGCGTTTGCTAAAAGATAAAACTTTTCATCTAAAACTCTTTAATTTAAAACTTTTTACTTTCTACACCCACCTTATTTTTAATTATTTTTTCACGTCTTCCTATACAAACTAATATATTTTTTAATTATTTCTATACGACTACCGATATAATTAACTTTTCTATTTTAATTTTATTCTCTTTATTTCTCATCATTACCTATATTATATCATATCATTTTCTCTCATTTCAAAAATTTTTACATAAAAAAATTTTCAACAAAACTTTTATTACATTTTAAACACATTTTAAAAGTTTTATCATTTCCTGAACACTCTCAATTTCATAAGTATACTAAAGTCTACTTATGAAATTATTATTTTTTACGTTATTTTGAAACCATTTTTTGCCCAAAGGATGTGTTGATTGTATTGAAAATGGAGTAGTAAGTTTGTTGTTATATATTGAAAAATAAAAATTAATAACAAGAATGAGAACAAAAAAATTTGTCGACGTGCATTAAAAAATGAAAAATTATATAAAAATGAGGAAAATGATACTAAAAATAAAAAAAATTTACAATAGAAATTCCGAAAGCATTCCATACCTTGAACATGATTCATTCACTTCAAGAAAATCGAATTAGTCGGGGGACAATTACTGCACCAAATTTAGGGTCATATTGATATTTTTAGTAGATTTATCTAGATTACGATCGAGTACACTGACCAAACCCCGATCGGTGGCAATACCACAACGTGTTGCGGAGGGATACTGGTTACCCGAGCGTATTTCACCTATTTTTTTATTTTTTTTTTTGAATTTTTTTTACACAACTGTTAATTTAAATGTATTTTACATGTGTATATATTTTTATCATTTTTGGAGATTTTTAGATTTTTTTGAATTTTTTAAAAACAGTGGTTAAAATTACTAAAAATGCCACTGATTTTAAAAAATCTGAAAAAAAATATATAAAATTTTCAAAAATAGTAAAAAATTATACACATATTAAATACACTTACAGTAATATTTTCATAAAAAGTTTCAAAAAAATTTAAAAAAGGTGAGGTACACCCGGGTGCAATGCATCGCGAAGGGATGCTGGTTCAATGCACTCGGGTGCACCCGGGCGTATTTCACCCATTTGTTAAATTTTTTTGAAAATTTTTTACAAAATTGTTAATCTAAGTGTATTTAAAATGTGCATATATTTTTATCATTTTGGAGTTTTTAGATTTTTTTTGAATTTTTTAAAATTAATGGATGCTACTGATTTTAAAAAATCAGAAAAAAATCTAAAAATCTTCAAAAATGGTAAAAAAATTATAATAATATTAAATACACTTACATTAACATTTTCATGAAAAAAGTTTCAAATTTTTTTTTAAAAAAGGTGAAGTACACCCGGGTGCATTGAACGAGCATCCATTGCAAAGGGATGCTGGTTCAATGCACCCGAGTGCCCCCGAGTGTATTGCACCCTTTTTTTATTTTTTCTAAATTTTTTTACACAATTATTAATATAAGTGTATTTAACATGTGTATATATTTTTATCATTTTTGGAGGCGCTGATTTTAAAAAATCCGAAAAAATATCTAAAAATCTTCAAAAATAGTAAAAATTTATACATATATTAAATACACTTATATTAACATTTTTGTAAAACAAGTTTCAAAAAAAATTAAAAAATGGGTAAAGTACACCTGAGTGCATTGAGGCTCAATGCACCCGGGTGTATTTCACTTATTTTTTTAAATTTTTTTAAAAATTTTTTTACACAACTTTTAATCTAAGTGTATTTAAGATGTGTATATATTTTTATCATTTTTGGATATTTTTAGATTTCTTTAAAATTTTTAAAATCAGTGGCATTTTTAATGATTTTAAATTACTAAATTACTAAAAATACCACTTATTTTAAAAAATCTTCAAAAATCTAAAAATCTTCAAAAATGGTAAAAATTTATACACATGTTAAATACACTTACATTAATATTTTTGCGAAACAAGTTTCAAAAAAATTAAAATAAATGGGTAAAGTACACCCGGGTGTATTGAGGCTCAATGTACCCGGGTGTATTTCACCCTTTCTTTAATTTTTTTAAAAATACTTTACACAACTATTAATCTAAGTGTACTTAACATGTATATATATTTTTATTATTTTTTGGAGATTTTTAGATATTTTTTTGAATTTTTTAAAATCGGTTACTAAAAATGCCACTGATTTTTAAAAATTCGAAAAAATATCTAAAAATCTTCAAAAATGGAAAAAAACACATATTAAATACACTTATATTAACATTTTTGTGAAAAATTTTTCAAAAAAATTAAAATAAATGAGTAAAGTATACCTGGGTGTATTTAGGTTCAATGCACCGGGAAAGGATGCTGATTCAATGCACCTGGATGTATTTCACCCATTTTTTTAATGTTTTGAAAATTTTTACATAACTGTTAAACTAAGTGTATTTAACATGTTTATATATTTTTATCATTTTTATCATTTTTAGATTTTTTCGAATTTTTAAAAATAAGTGTCATTGATTTTAAAAATCCAAAAAAAATATATAAAAATCTTCAAAAATAGTAAAAGCTTACACACATATTAATACACCTACATTAACATTTTCATGAAAAAAGTTTTTTTAAAAAATAGAAAATCTTTAAAAATGGTAAAAATTTATACACATTAAATATACTTACATTAACATTTTTATGAAAAAAAGTTTTTTTTAAAAAAATGGGTGAAGTACACCCGGTTGCATTGAACCGCTTGAATTTGCATAGAATCGCGTACTCCCGCGGTGCAGTTACATCGACGCCCAACCCATAGGAAGCGCTTCCTTCAATTCTCTCGTGGGAAACCGCATCTCTGCCATTGAATTAAGGTGGATGGCTAGGATTCTTCTGGGCAATTTCAGAAGTTCAAAAAATTGGAAGAGGGGTGTCGATTCTTGCCCCTTGCATCGACCTTTCGTCTTTCTTCCTCTGTTCTCTTCTTCCTTCGTTGCCTGCATCACCGACGTACGGAAATTGACAAAATAGGAGAGATGATGGGTTCATCGTTCATGGATATAAATCTGAAAAAGGAACTGCAGAAAGATTTGGGAAAACTTTTCTCTGTGTTTGATACTTGTATGATGAAATCGCATGGTGATGATTGAGGATTTGTGGGTGTTACCGTTGCCAAGAATTGCTGCTAATTTTAGGGGCAATTTTGGTGGGTGTTGAAATAAATTTGGCATAAATGCTGTAATTGATGATGGCATATAAAGAACGGTTGCTCGATTTGGGGAAATCAACCCCTACTAGTACTAATGCTCCAATCTAATCGTGCTGTTGGGATTGGAGATGCTGATTTTTAGCCATTCCACGAACTCTATGCTGCCGGTAATGTAGATGTTGATCAGCACTGGATAGGGTAACGAAGTTGCTAATGGACTTCAGGGGTTTTTGCTAACTTTCAACCTGACGACTCTGATCATTCGATTAAAGCTTACCGACACTGGATCTGGAGGAGATAATTTTTTTTGTGGAAGGGTCATGGCTGCCTTTCGTCCCTGGTTGACGATGGAGCACCAAGTGAGGTTTTCTTCTCTCCGAAAATAGAAGAAGCAGGCGTCTGGTAAAGAGAGACCGGCTGAAATAAAGTCGGTGGGTTTGAGAGGCGACCGACAATGAAGTAGAACACCTGCAACATCATTTTTTTTATTTCAGATTCATGTGATTGGAGAATAGATCTGGTCCGGCAAGTTGGGAATTGAAGTTAGGATGTCGGCGCCGAGTCATCGGCCGGTTCTGATCGAAGATCCAACGGTCAGTGGCAAGTGGGTAGGAGCAGCTGTGGCGGCTGCTGCGGCTAGGTTCGTTTGCTTTGGAGGGTGACGCACCGTGAATATCTATCGCGACGGACAAAAATTTGAATTAAATTTCAGCAGATTTTGTTTAGTTTAGATCTTATACTCTCGGTGTCCGGTTTGGGTGATTCAAGAGTCATTTTCTATCTTTTGAGATGCTCTGGATCATATAGACGGTTTAGATTGAAAAAATTTAGCTAATTAAATTATAAATACGAATAATTATGTGGATGGTAAAAATAGTGCAGTTATTTTTATTTAAATGTGAATAAAAATAATATAATAATAATTATTATTTATTAAATCTATCCCAAAAGGCACATATATTTATTTAGATTATTTAAATATAAATTATAATTTCAGGACATATAATTAAACCTTTATTATACTTAATTATTGAATTTAGGACATATAATTAAATAATCATTTAAATTAAGTATTTTCTACCAATCTAAGTTCCAGGACAGTTTAAATTATAATTTGGGACATATAATTGAACCATTCCTAAAAGGTCATATATATTTATTTTGTCTAAACCATTGTTTTGTTAATTAAACATTTAAAAATACTTAATTATTAAACCAGTACCAAAAAGTCATATATATTTATATTATTAAATGTTAATTATAGTTATATATAATTTAAATAAATATAATTTATACAATTTTATTTTTAAAAATCAATATAATAATTATAGTTTTATATATTTAGTTAAATTTTATTTTATTCAATTTAAATTAATTACGCATTTAATTGAAATAATAATTTATTATTAATTTGTAAAATAAAATTCAATGGTTGATATGTTTTAAATCAACATAATAAATTTATTACATATATAATTAATTTCTTTAATTTTTATTTTAATTCTAAATAATATTTATTTTTATTATTATACTTAATTATTAATTTTGGCACATATAAGTAAATAATCAATTAAATTAGATATTTTGTACCAATCCAAGTTTTGGGATAGTTTAAATTATGATTTTGGGACATATAATTAATAAACATAAAAAAATACTTAATGATTAAATTAGCCTAAAAAAGTCATGTATTCATTTAGTTTATTTAAATCTAAACTATAGTTTAAATCTCTTGGACTGTCAGAATTATAGATAAAAAATTTTAGGCATTATTGTAGAGGGCATCAAAAATTATTTCTTTTCAAATTAAAAGATACAAAATACATAAGTTTAAATCAATCCCAAAAATCATATATATTTAGTTTATTTAAATCTAAATTATAGTTTTATATCAAAAATTTTCATTGGACTTTAAATTTGATAAGACTTTATTTAAAGGTGTTCTATAACGTGGAGATTTTCTATAAATTTTTAATTCAATGTAAATATTTATTAAACTGATAATTTTACATTGATTTCACTTGAAGTAAATAAATTTTTATTTTAAATTTATTAGTTCTAGTAACAATAAATCACAATTAGTATATTAATATGTTAAATTTGTAATATAAACTGTAATAATATTATTATATAATTTTAATAAATTTTATTATAAAATTTCTATTAAATGTAGTTATTTACTAAATTGATTATTTAACCAATCCCAAAAAGTAACATATATTTATATATTAAATATAAATTACAGTTATATATAATTTTAGTTTTCAGCGACATATATATAATAATTTTTACAGTTTTGTATATTTACGTAAATTTTGATTTCATTTAATTTAAATTAGTTAATATTTTTAATTATAAATTTATATATTTATTTAGTTTTAAAATTATTTAAAGGTTTGCGTAGTTCTGAAATGAATTATTAATTATATATCTTTTGCAAAATGCACAAATTAGGTAAAATATTTATAAAATATCAAAAATTAGATGCGGTTAGATGCAGTTAGATGCGGTTAGATGCTGTTAGATGTGGTTAGACGCTGTTAGATTAAGGTAGATTTTATTAAATCATATTATCTGGGTTTCAAACTCCGTAATTAAGGTATACATGACCTTATAAATGGTCTTGGATCATATTACAGGTGTTAAATTATGATTAACTTATTAATTTCAAAAATTAGATGCTGTTAGATGATGTTAGATGCAGTTACATGCAGTTAGACGCTATTAGATTAAGGTGAATTTCATTAAATCGTATTATCTGGGTTTCGAATTCCGTAATTAAGGTGTAAATGACCTTATAAGGGGCCTAGGATCATATTACAGGTGTTAAATTAGGATTAACTTATTAATTTCAAAAATTAGATGCGATTAGATGCGATTAGATGCTGTTAGATCCGGTTAGATGCCGTTAGATGCAGTTAGATGCGGTTAGGTGCGGTTAGACGCTGTTAGATTAAGGTGGATTTCATTAAATCGTATTATCTGGATTTCGAATTCCGTAATTAAGGTGTAAATGACCCTATAAGGGACCTATGATCATATTACAGGTGTTAAATTAGGATTAACTTATTAATTTCAAAAATTAGATGCGATTAAATGCGGTTAGATGCGGTTAGATGCAGTTAGATGCGGTTAGACGCTGTTAGATTAAGGTGGATTTCATTAAATCGTATTATCTGGGTTTCAAATTTAGTAATTAAGGTGTAAATAACCTTATAAGGGGCCTAGGATTATATTATAGGTGTTAAATTAGGATTAACTTATTAATTTCAAAAATTAGATGCGATTAGATGCGGTTAGATGCTGTTAGATCCGGTTAGATGCGATTAGACGCTGTTAGATTATGGTGATTTTAGTAAATCATATTATCTTGGTTTCAAATTCCGTAATTAAGACCTAAATGACGTTATAAGGGGCTTAGGATCATATTACAGGTGTTAAATTAGGATTAACTTATTAATTTCAAAAATTAGTACGATTAGATGCGGTTAGATGCGGTTAGATCCGGTCAGATGCGGTTATATTCAGAAAATAAAAAAATATTAATAAATTTTCAAAAATTCAAGAAAAATAAAAGAAGTTGTTATTTTTGAGAGTACCTTAATTACATTAACTTTAAATAATATAAAATAACTCTTAATAAAAATTATATTTTCCAACTTTACCAATTATAATGAAATCTTATTAAAAAATAATTTTTTGTACACAAATATTTTTAGAAATTGTCAAATAATGAAAAATTATGTCTGCATACATTTTAATACTTGATCTAGCAAATGAATGGAATAGATTGAGATTTTGTATATATATAATACAAATTTTATTAAAAAACCAAACATATTCACGTTTTTAAACAAATATACTTAATTGTAAAATTACCACAATGCCGTGCTTTCTTTTTTTTCCTCACGGGAAGTGCTTCCCTTGGCCTCCAGTTACATCTTCTCCGGCTCCCTCTTCAGCAAAACTATCAAAGGGCAGGGTCGTCTTTTCGAGTACCCGCCGTTTTCGGTTCTCCGGCTCTACGGCTCTACCCTCCGTCGCGTTCGGCTTTCTTCTCCCTGTTCCGGAGCGAGCTTCATAGCGTTTTCTTCCTTCCAATGTGAGTATTCAACTCCTAATTGCTTCTTTCCATCATTTTCTTCTCTAAAATTCATGGACTCTTCTTTCTTGATTCTGCCTTTGCGTGATTCTCTCCCCACGTTTATTGGTTGCATGGATTGAGATTCTCCGACCACCCTCCGCCTGCATAAGTTCTTCTGGATCACGGTTTCACAATGCAGTTGCTGTGTCGGGGCCAGTCTCGAGTTTGAGCGATTTCTCTTTCTTATTCTCCTTTCTTGATTGTAATCTTCATCTTAAATTCTTTGTGTGGCATATTTCCTTCGGTGTGGATGAAATGGGAAACTCTGGGTATTTATTTATTTTTTTGGGGTTCGGAGAATTGGGCTGGGTTAGAGGAAATGTTCACTGATCTTATTTTTGCTAACTTCTAGATTCTTGAGTGGTTTGATTTTACTTTTGGGTGACAGAGAAATTTTAGTAGATTTCTCTAGATGTGTATTGGGATTTGATGGCTTGTTTGTTGTTGCCTTTGTTACTAGGGCGATGGGTGACGAAGGAGAGAAAACTTGCCCTCTCTGCACTGAAGAAATGGATTTGACTGACCAGCAATTGAGGCCTTGCAAATGTGGATATGAGGTTTGTAGAAACCTAATTGAATTTTTTAATGTTTCTAGTCAGTTTTTTCGTTAAATTATGTCTTCCATGTTTGTTTCAGCTTACAGTTTTTGAAACTGTTAACGAAACTAATTAATTTATCTACAAATGTTGCTTAATGTTGTTGGTGCATGTTGGTTTTGTAATGCCATTCTATCTATAAGCTTATTTTGACTATGATAGCAACTGGCCCATCTTAGATCTTGCTAGTTGTTGAACTCTTGATACAAACGTGGAAATTGGGTTGAGCACTCAGGATCAGCACATTTCTCATTCTGACCCTTCCATGTTCAATACCAGCATTTGCGGCGGTATTGAATTCCAACGAAGTAGATTTCAACCTTTTTTGTGGGTCTGTTAGATTGTAGATTAAACTGTAACTATGCCCTCATATATTGCTGAAGCAGAAGTATATTAGATTGTTAAGGTCTGTTACCTGTTTTGAAGATCTTGACCATTTCTGTCTCGAAACAGATATGTGTCTGGTGCTGGCACCAAATAATGGACATGGCTGAGAAGGATGACACTGAAGGCCGGTGTCCCGCATGCCGTACACCTTATGACAAGGAAAAAATTGTAGGAATGGCAGTTAACCGTGAAAGGCTGGCTTCATATATCCTGTTATCTGCATTTTTATGCTAATTTCTGTCAGATAGGATCCTTTTTTCACATGATTACTTCTCCTCGGTGCAGATTAGTGGCTGGAATCGACTCTGAGAGAAGGCAGAAATCACAGAGGGCAAAATCAAAAACCCCAGAAGGAAGAAAGCATCTTAGCGATGTTCGTGTGATACAAAGGAACCTGGTCTACACAATTGGGATACCTGTTACTTTGGCTGATGAAAATGTGGGTACCTGTTCATGATTGATCTCGTGTTGGCCTGGCCATTATTCCAACTTTCATTGAGTTTCTTCTTCTTCTTCTTATAATTTGGCTGTCTGTATGGGCTTAAGCAGACTCTTGAGAGGAAGGAATTTTTTGGCCAGTACGGGAAAGTTCTGAAGGTGTCAGTTTCTCGGCCAGCCAGTGGTGATCAGCAATCAACTAAAAACAGTACTTGCAATGTGTAAGATAATCACTTCTGACTCATAATCTGCTTTTTGTTTCAACAATGGTTGAAGTATCTAGCATCTTTGCTTACATAGAGATTGAAACTTTTAGTTCTTGATTGTTTTGTCTTCCAGGAACTTCTGTGATCATTATTGTTGTTTAGATGAACCCTTGTCTTCTATTGAAGATGCTTGATAAATGGAAAGATGCTTTAGATTATGGGTTTTAGAATTTTTTTAACTAAAATTGGAGATATGAAATGCAATTTAACACACGTAGGACTAAATGAGGATCTAGTTAAGAACATAGTTCAAGGACCACAACATGACCAATTATGGTTTATAGGATTAATCATTAAAGAAAGCAGAGCTGCAGAGAAGCTTAAATGACTAACAATGCTTCATGTAAAATTCAAGGTGGATGGAAGAGATGGTGCGATGCTTGATAAATTTTGGGTGAACAGTAGGTGCCTATTAAATGAAAAACAAAATTTAGCAGGATAACTATAAAACAAACTATGATTTATCAGGTTGAATGAGCTGTTAAAATCATTTTATCCATAAGATGAGTGTAATTAAAATGAGGATCTTTAAAAACTATAAAGGATAGAATGAGAAATGATATGAAATTGCTTAAATTCTGAGATCATCTAAATATATATCAAGAGATCGTAAAATGAGGGGGAAAAGGACTTGGGTGGTTTTATCACATGCAATTGTGATAGAGAATTATATCAATTAAGAAGAGAAAGTATATCAAACTATAAAGCCATGAGAGAGTGTCAGTATGGTGGAAAAGTACACGATAGAGTTCATTAGGAAAGATGCAAAAGTTCTTAGGAGATCAATAAGAATGGTGCAACAGGATTTATGTAAATGACCCTATTTGGGGAGAATCAGGAACCAGCTTTGGATATCAACCTTGATGGTCCTTTTGAACCCAACTTGAATTAGTGAGGTATGGTGGGTTTTACATAGGGCTGTTGTCTGGTCGTGATTTTACAATTAAGGCTAGGATTGGAATTTTCTCAAACAGGGAGGTGTCAATTGTCCCAACTAATTTGTTGAGATGCTTCAATTTTTTGTTAATTAGATTTTTATATGCTTGCTTCTGGCTTATTGCTGTGCATGTATGTATGGTTTTGCTTCTACTTGATATTGCATGTTCTTATTGTCTCAGATATATTACCTACTCAAAGGAAGAGGAGGCAGTACGATGCATTCAGTCAGTTCATGGTTTCAGTTTGGAGGGTAGTTCTTTGAGGTGGGTAGGCTTCGGGGCACTTCTTATTTATTTATCTTTTGTTTCACGCTAAGCATATCGTTCTGTTGTTCAATGCTGTACTTTTCCTTTCTTGCTTTGCAGAGCATGCTATGGTACGACAAAGTATTGCCACACATGGCTGAGAAATATGGTGTGAATGATATGTTTGAATTTAAAATTTATTCTTTTGTCGGTAACTGTTTTGTAGTTAGGTCCTATCTTCAAGTAAGCTATGTTGACTGTTTGAAATTTTGCTGATGGAATGTTCATTTGGTCCAGCCTTGCAATAATCCAGATTGTTTATATTTGCATGAAATTGGCACGCAAGAAGACAGTTTCACTAAAGATGAGATTGTTTCTGCTTATACAAGGTATATTTGTTGATATGAAGAATGGAATTCTGCTTCCAGTGTTTTGTACGGTTTTGCTGGTTATTTTTTCTCTCAATTTCTTTCATAGTTGAACCAAATGCAGGAAGTCCAGGTTTCTGCAGTGATATGGTGCAATTTGGTGTTTTTGTGCATGCTTATGTGTCCACAAGCTCAGTTACTTTAAATCTGCCAAATGGTCTCAAACTAGCGTGAAAATTTCCAGTATTAAACTTAGATTTTGACATGATTTGTTGTTTTAGTCGTATTTGATGTTGTAATTCTTGCATATTACTTTTTTAAGGGTGGCTGTTGCAATATTGAAATTGAAATGAAATTTTTGAGGTTTTTCCAATTTTCCTGTAAGTTCTCATGAGAGTATTGATAAAATCTCAATTTAGCAGTAAGATCATTGAAGGTACTGATGATGTTGTTGTTGGTCTTATGCATGTTAAATGAGCTTTTTGTTCCTTTCTCGATGTTTTCCATCTTGCCAAAGTTTGAAATTGAGACTGGAGCCTTCACAGCTCCTTTTCAACAACCAAAGTCAACATTAAACATGATGAAAATAGTCTTTTTTAAAAATCAAATCCTAGATTGAAGATTTGTATATCTTGTTCCAATCAAGTTATAAATAAACTTCATACACCCATGTTTTAATAGTTCTGTTCTGGTTGCCCTTTCAATACTGTGGGACATAAGTTAGCTCTGGTGCAATATTTTTGTGGATTTGAGGGTCTAGTTGTCATTTTTTTCGAAAAAAAATGCAAAAGAAAGCATGATGTGTGAAAAGTCTTGCAATCATATAAGCCTGATGTGTGGGAGACTTGCTGATAATAACCCTTTAGAATAATAGGCCTGCTTGAAAGACAGATTCGCACAGTTAATTTGTTATCAATTAGGATTTTGAAAATTTTAGGTGCGGTTTAATGAACTAAAAAATGATGAAGTGAAAAACTCACTGTAAATTAATGATAATTGGTGAATGGAATACATATAATAGATATATTTGAGTAGAGATCTACCTCTAAACAACTAGTGGAGTTACAGTCTTTTTTAATAGAGATTAATGACTGAGCTAATATAATCTGATTTGATCAATACCTTGGTACAATAGGTGCTTGTTAACTTTTATTCGACAGTAATAGGGAATTGATTGCTTTTTAGGATATTAGCTTTAAATAATAATATTAACTATAGAAATATTGTATCCTTTTAGTTTGTGTTGTTTAGGTGTTTTTGCTGTACATGTTCTTGAGTTTATACATGCAAAGCTTTTCATTGTAAATTTGGCATGAAAAAACGATAAATTGGATTTGGACCAAGTACAAGATTTGGTTTAATTATTGTCTATATTTTCAATCATTATTTTCATTTTTTATGTAACAAAGTCTACCTATTGTATCTCTATTCATTTTACTTCTAGTCAGTACCTCTATCACATTATATCGCTCTCTTTTCCCTCATTTTCCCATATTCGTTTTTCCCACTGCTTTTTGTCATTCCCAAATAGAGCTGAAGTGTTGATAGTAGTTATCAAATTTCATGCGTACTCTGTTGATGCTGTTTATGGGTGTTTTTTATGCAATTTCTCGTATTTTATGTATTCAATTGTTGTTAATTCTCAATATAATTTCATTTCTTCATTCATATTTGCACATCTGCAATTTATCCCTGTATGCATTTCATTTATATTTCCATTGCTTATTGGGTGCTAGTAGCCTGGCACTTAATATTGCAATTTTTTGTTCTAATTTTATTATATATTTATCTTGATTTGTGATAAAGTTCTTGAGAAATTCGTGCTCTTCTTTTTCCTTTTCCCCCTTCTTTAACGATGAAGAAGTTCCTGATTAAAAGATGTTAAAATGATGTTATCTCCGAGAAATTGATAATATCTTTTTCCAGGCCACTGTATATCTGTATTTATTGACATTTAACATTGCAAATGATGGTTATATTTTTTGTTTCCGTTGTGTAGTGTTATTGTATTTCCATTAGTGTGTAGGATTTCTGACGTGCACCACTCTAATTTCCTATTCTCTTTTATTTTATGCATATTTATTCCCTTTTTCTTTTTACCAGCTTCATTTATATTCACTTATGAACATGGTGCTTCTGTAGAAGTAGAGTACTTCAAATTGTTGGTGCATCAAATAATGCGCAGAGGCGTTCAGGGAATATCCTGCCTCCTCCCGTGGATGATTATTGTATTAATGCAGCCTCTGCAGACTATATGGTCAACTATTTGCCAAATGTAAGAAAGCATTCTTAATTTTCATTTTCAGCCATGTTTATTTATCTCGCCTTTGTGATCACTATCTAATACTGCACTTGCTTTGGTGATAGTTGCCTTTTAGATGAAAGGAATTTATTGTCTTTCCTGCCCTCCCTCTTGCTTCATTTCCTCTTACTTATCTGTTTTTTTCTGCCATCAGAATCCTACACATCAGTCCAAAGGATCCCCCCCGAATGATTGCTCTGGAAAATCTTGTGTCCTACCAGCAACAGCAGCATGGTGTGCTTCTTATTGTTCTCTCTTCTTCTTTTTTGGATTATGTTTAGTGACAGTTTCTTATTACTGATTTTCATTCCCAGGGGATCGTGTGTTTCAAGTTGCTGGAAACCATCATCAAGTATTGTAAATTGTCAAGAACATGATTTGCTAAAAGATGATGCTTTTTCCAACCCATTGGCCTCCACTGTGGCTGGGAACTTTCCACAGGCATCTGCTGCCTTGCACACTGCTGGGGAGACTTCGTCATTAACTGAAGAAAATCATAACTTGAGCAGTATATCTAGGCCATGGACATATTCAACACAATGCATTGACAACAAGAACAAAAAACCTGTGGAGAAACCTTCTGAGCTTGTACAAGTAACCAACCCTGCTGTAAATTCCGAAGATCTCATAACAGAGCCATCTGTTGAATCTGGTCTTTATGGAGCCCGGCGTAACTCGCATTCAATTCTGTTTACAGAAAACACTGATGATGTTATTCAGGTTGAGAACTGTGATTATGGACAGCAGAAAAATTCAGTTTCTGGCCATCTCTTTTCTACGTCTCCTGGAAAGGCAGATGAAAGGTCTTGCCAGTATTCTGCTAATGACTCTGTGGGAATATACGCTTCAAAGGTGCCATTTAACTGGAGGACAGAATTTCAGAAACATGCATCACCTTCTGAGGATAGTGGAAATGTTGAGGTCTTACCTGTTAACGACATTCTTAAGCTTACAGAGCCTTTAACTCCTACATTTTTGCTCAGCTCATGCAGTCCATCTGAAAACTCAAACCATTCTTCGCATCATGATGTGCCTGCCTTTAGAAATGGTCTTTCTGGTCCTAGATCTGAATATGCAAAAGAAGATGACCTGTTTCTTCGATTAACCAATGGTCGTACAACATTCTCCATTGGATCCAGTGAGAATGACTTTAACATAACCACTACTGAATCTGATAAATTTGGTGAGAGTAATGTAGAAAAGCTTAGATATTTAGGGAAGTCAGATGGGTATGCTATGATAGATGACAAAATTGCTAGTCTTAATCTGGGGGAGAGCACCATTATATCAAATATTTTTTCCATGGACTTTGATCCTTGGGATGGCTCATCAACTCACAGCTTCACTGAGCTGCTAAAGGGAACTGATTTGCAGAATGGATATTGTAGATTATCCAATCTGCATAAACCACAAGACAGCAGTCAGTCCAGATTCTCATTTGCAAGACAGGATGAATTTATGGATCGAGCTACCTGTCCAGAGCCTTCTTCTGATGAGATGAAGCATCTGCAGAAAAGTTCTGCTGTGCTGGACGTTTTGCAGAACAGGGAATCTTTTGTGGACAGGCGTCTCAATGGTTCTATTGAATTTAACTTGGAGGACTTCCAGAATCCTTTTAGTAGCCATTCAAGTCTTGTGTCTAATAAGGCTTCTGGTGAGTTTCAAGTAAAGGGCGTTCCATGTGACATCTTTTAACTCTCCACAACCGCTACATTTTTTTTATTTATTTCTTTACATCTTCCTATACAACTACTCTATTTTTCGATTATTTTTATACAACTATCCATACCACTAATCTATTTATTTTAACTCTATTTTCTTTACTTCTCATTATTACCCTTATAATATCACATCATTTTCTCTCATTTCAAAAACTTTTACACCCAAACCTTTTCATCCGAAAGTTTTATCATTTACCAAACACACTCTTATATGAAAATGCCTCTATATATTTTTATTTTCCTTTGGATGTTGGCATTTTATCATTTTTCACCACTTAATGCACCCAAAAATGATCCCCAACATTGAGCCTTGAAGTAATATACAAAGTGATGCTTCGTTTAATTTGATTCTGATGTCCAATTATAGCTTTAACAACTGTTCATCCATTTGGTATCAGGGGAAAGGCAAAAATCAAGAAGGGCAATAATGAAATCTAGATTTCTTAAGGATAATGTGGGCCTTGCAAGCTATATTTCTTAATACAGACAGAGTAGAATGGATCCTCTAAAGTACAAATGATAATGACTTTGCTGCATTTAGAGATCGGTTGGCCTTACAAGCTCATCATCATCATCATCATCATCATCATCATAAGCCATTTCCGACCTAAGCGGGGTCAGGATTCTGTTGCGCCATTCTTGGCGATTTAAGACTAAATTTTCAGTAATTTGTAATATTTTTAAATCTTGTTTAATTACTTCCATTGATTCTTTTTGGGTCTTCCTTTTATTTTCCTACCACCTTCTACTTGGATAGACTTTTTTCTCTTAACCGGTGCCATTTCAGGCCTCTTTTTAACATGACCCAACCATCTTAATCTATTTTCTCTCATTTTATCACAAATTAGTCTCACTTTTAGATTTTCTTGAATTATTTCATTCCTAATTTTATCTTTTCTTGTTTTACCACTCATCCATCTTAACATTCTCATTTCCGCTACATTCATTTTTCACATATGTTGTTCTTTAACTGCCCAACATTCTGCCCGATAAAGCATAACAGGTCTAATCACAGTCTTGTAAAATTTTTCTTTTAATTTGATTGGAACTTGACAGTTACATAAAATTCCTGACGCACTTCACCATTTTTTCCATTCTACTTGAATTTTATGTATTATATCTTTCTCAATTTTTCCATTTTCTTGAACTATTGATCCTAGGTACCAGAAGTGATTAGTTCTTGTTAGTACTTGATTTAAAATCTTAATTGGTTCCTCATTGGGGTTCTCACTATTATTAAAATTGCATTTCATATATCTAGTTTTGTGCAACTAATTCTAAAACAATTAGATTCTAAAGCATCTGCCCACTTATTCAATTTTAAATTTAGTCATTCTCTAGTTTCATCTATTAGAACAATATCATCTGCAAATAACATACGCCAAGATACTTCTTCTTAGAGATGTCTAGTAATTTTATCTATTACTAAGGTAAAAAGGTAAGGATTCAAGGCTGAGCCTTGATGTAAACCTATTTTAACTGGAAAAATATTAATATCTCCACTTATGGTCCTCACTTTCATAGTAGCCCCCTCGTACGTATTTTTAATAGTATCAATCTATCTGTTATTAATTCCTTTCTTTTTTATCCCTTGCCATATTAACTTTCTTGGTACTCGAACATATGTTTTTTCTAAATTAATAAAAATCATGTATAAGTTCTTTTTCTTCTTCCTATATTTCTTAATACAAACAGAGTATAGTGGGTCCTCTGAAGTACAAAGGGGAAAAAGTCAGTAACTTGATTAGCAGCCGTTAGTTGCGATGTCATATTGAAAGACAAATGCGACAATTTGTACTTAGATTTCATATGATTTACTTATTTATCGTCTGTTTGTCAACAGTAGCATATCTTTGGTTCTGTGTTCCCCAATTTTATGCTTGCCATGTATTCTTTCAATACCTTAGTCATACAATTGGGGCAGGAATCTAAATTTTTGATGCCTTATTCTAGGAAGGGCCTAGGTTCAGGTGCTCACTTGGTGGGATTCCCTCTATTTACAGCTCATAATTTCTAGCATCAAGGTGTGGCCAGACCTGCTTTGATGCAAATGCTGTCTAAGCAGCAACAGTACCAGGAAGTTGATCATCGTAGTCAAAATCAAATGAACCATGGCTAATTCTGCTCATCTGAAAGATGGAAAGTAGTTGCCAAGCCACAAGTCGAGATGAGTGGCTGAAGCAAAAGTAATATGAACTTTGAACTACTCAAAGCTTTCATTAGAAGATTGAGCAAGTGAAGATTATTCGTCATTCTTGAATAGGCTTGAGTTAAACATGTAATGGAATGGCATGCTAAATTTTGATGAGTGCTTCGTGGCAATATTACAAAGGAGACCTTTAGTGTGCGACCTTGAATGCTTTAATTTTTTCAAGGCAAAGTTGTTGCAGTAGAATTTCAATCCCTCAGCCTGTCACGCACTGACCTTACTGTTTTTGTCAAATTACAAATAGTGAGAAATTCTCTGTGATTCATTTATTTTTGCTGTCTTGCTTAGATTTTGTCTGCATTTATGCTTCTTTCCTCCTTTGGTACATATTTGTTGGATGGTCTTGTTTGGAAATTTTCTTCATTGGTTCTTTTTTCTTTTGTGGTTTCCATGTGGCATCAATTTAAGATATGCTCAACTAAATGTCCTTTCCTTTTTCTTTCTGTTGCCTTTGCAAACAGTTTCGAGGTCACAAAATTCAGTACCTCCTGGATTTGCAGTTCCAAACAGAGCATTTCCTCCTGGATTTTCTTCTCAACAGAGGATGGATCATGGTTTGACTCCACTGCATCATTTTATGTCAGACATTGTGTTTTTATTTGACAGTTTTGTTCCTCCTTAACTTGAATAACTGTAATGGTTTGGCAGGGAATCAACTTTCTGCTAGTGCTTCCATGCCTACTAATCAACATCAGTTACCAACACTGGCTGGTGATATTGGTGATGCTGGAGATATAGAATTTATTGATCCTGCTATTTTGGCAGTCAGTAAGGAGAGATTTCCACTTGGTGGAATTAGTAACTCCAGCTGGAATTCAGCATCTTTCTTTCAAGCGCAGCAACTTATGCCGAAAAATGATGCTAGAATTCAGCTATTGGTGCAACCACCCAAATCGTTTACTCAAAACTTAGTTTATTCTGATTGTGCAGCAGACATGTTTGCACGTCTGAATGATGCTCATATCCAGACTCAGCTTGCAGGACATCTTCGTTTCGAGGGAAATGGGATAGAACACTTGTCATCCTTCCAGCAATCAAGAAACCTTGGCATGCCCAACAACCCGTGGGGCAGTTTTAATGCCATTCAAAGTGGTGCAAATCTTGCCATGGCAGGGATTCTCAGAAATGATATTCCTAACTTGGACAAGTGTAATTCTGATTATGATGAACTCGGGTTTCAAAGATACACCCCACTGGGTGATCTATACAGTAGAGCATTTGGGATGTAATTGGCATGGGAGGTGAGTGGTTCACCTGTGGCCATGCATAAGAGTCTTGGAGGATAACCATGCTAGCTTCGGATAATTTTCAGTTACCATTTATCATGAGAAAGCTTGCGGGATTGAGCTCTCGTGGGGGATTGAATGGTCAATTGGTGGAGCCTCTAAGGTGACTATCAGCAGGTATATATTGCATCCTTCATTTATTCAACATAAACATAATCCCTACTAATTTATGGACTGTGATAATCTACTAAAACTGACACTACTGAATTTTCTGTTCATAATGTGCACAGAATCAATGACTTAACACGAACCTTGTTTTGGAAGAGCTTTTCCAGACTTCATGACACGCTACTGATTTGTTCTCAACTCTTCTGTATATTTGTGGATTTTTGTTCAATATTTATAGGTATCAGGTTTACTGCAGTATGGAGACAATCAGGCTAATCAAACTTTGATATATATTAGGTGTCAGGGTCTAGAGCAGTACATTGGTTCATCTGATTGGTTTCCTGGTGCTTTTGGCAAGATCATTGACACCTATTCCTGCTGTATGGCTCTGGTTCTGGATTGTCCAGCTGTCTATGAAAATTCATTTCTGTAAATTGGTTAAGTAGCTGCAGGGGATAAGACCTTAACATTAGTTTCTATGATCATTTCTCTACTTGTGCCTCTAGGATTAAACAGCAGCAACTGATGTGATCTGCATTTGGCACTGGTTCAATGTGGCATGCTACAATGGAACAGGTTTCGTAGCCTTTTTGCATTCTCAAGGATCAAGTCGTTTGGAGGCACAACTTGCAGATTTTGGATGTGTGGACACATTTTGTGTATTGGTGGATGTAATACTGCATGCCATGCCTGCCCTTTGGTGTTGGGGCATATGGTGGGCATTTCTTGAGGGGGAAAGGGAACCTGGCAAGTGGCAATGTTCTGCTGATTGTTCATAGGGATCAACATGTGCTACAGTCTTCTGAAAATTCTTGTGCGTTGCTAGAACTTGTCTTGTAATATAATTCTATTCTGATTTATGAGCTGCTGTTTTATTTCTTTCTTGCTCCCTGTGGTTTTGTTAGATGGATGGAATCATGCTCTATGGATGATGGACCGTTACATCATTGTTTGGGTTGTGACTGGGTGTCTTTTAGGGCATGTTTGGTAAACGAGGGAAGTGGGGTGGGGTGGGAAAGTCCCATCATCCTAATTTCTCCACCAATCATTTATTCATTTAATATCTCTATTTTTTTTCCATTTTTCCCTTACTACTATCCTCTAGCAACCTTTTTTATTCCAATTTTGCTCATATAATTTCATATCAATCACACAAATTTCAAAATATTCCATTCTCTACCCTACTTACAATCCCAAACGTCCCTTACACAATGATGGGATGGATCATTGGGACCGGCTTGGAAACATCTTTCATCCTACATTTTGTCACAATTTGGTTTTATACGAAGGGGGTGTTTATTAAAACTAAAAATTTTCAAACTAAAACTTATCATTTTCTATAACTATTCTATTTTTTAATTATTTTTTTCACTTCTTCCCATATAACTATTATATTTTTTAATTATTTTTATACAATTATCTATATTCCTACCCTATTTATTTTAACTTTATTTTCTTTACTCATTATTACATCGATTACATCATATTATCTTTTTCCATTTTAAAATTTTTTACATAACTTTTCATTAGAAGTTTTATTGCTTTCCAAACACCCTCAAATTAATCATCTTGATGCAGGATTAAAACAGACATGCTTGGCAATGACGGCCGATTTATGTCCATACTTTGGCCTTGCTAGATTCTTTGTTCTGTGTGCTTATGCCTTATTTTGAGATTTCCAAAATGAATTCAAGAGGACGGACTTTTAACTATTTTAATTGGTAAACTGTGAGCTGTTCTCAAGCCCCTCGAGGATGCCCTCTTCATATAGAGGTCTGCTTTTAAGAAACCCTTTTAGCTCACTTCATCTTCAATATCTTTATGATTAATGTAAAAATTTACTCTATCTATTATATTTCGCATCATTTATATTATCATAAAATTTTTTTATTTGTCTAGTATTAGTTTGCATAAGTTTTATCTACAAACGTGTAAAAAAAATTTAAATAATTAAAAATAATAAAAAATATAAAACACCATTATATATGAGAACTTGAGTTAGGGTAAATACAATCTTAACATACCATATAAAATTTAAATTTAACTTTACTTTCTACTTTATTTTGCATATCTTAACCCAATTGTATTTTAATTATATAGAATTTGGTTTAGTTTGGGTTGGAAATTAGGTTAATAAATATAATATTTAAAACTAATTTGCTTAATTAACTTATTTTAAAATATAAAATTATAAGAAAAATAAAAATTAATTCTTTCTATAGGAATATTTTTCAATTTATGACTTATACAATAATATAATTGTTAAATGATTTTATTTCAAAATAATAATGTCTAGTTAATATCTATACATTACGTGTTAACGTATGACATTTTTAATAATTTATTATATTTTACACTAATATATGAAATCGGATCAAGTCAAGTTGATAATCATCTAGCCTAAACTAACTTACTCTTGAAATTGAGTCAGTTCAAGTCGGATTATATATATATTTTTCAAAATGCTTAACCAAGTCCTATTATAAATTGGATTGAGTTAGTTGTTCCATCCTATATGGGAAATTCATGTTTGAGCTCATATATGAATTTCAAAAAAACTTAAAAATTTTAAAAAAGATTTTGCACCCAGGTGCACTAGATTGAGACTCTTTGGAAATTGTACATATATTTTTTTGAATTTTTAAACATGGGAATTTTAATCATTTTAACACTTTGGATATTGTATATGTTTTTTCAAATTTTTAAATATGAGAATTTTAGTCATTTTAACTCTTTGAATATTGTATGTATACTTTTTCGAATTCTTAAACATAAGAATTTTAATCATTTAACTATAGAAATGATAAAAATATGTGTTAACAATTTTAAAAACATATGCTCATCTCCAAAAATGGAAAATTTTAGTTAATGTATTAAATACATTTTTTTATGTGTATCATACATTGTGACATCCACTATTACATAGTAAGCTCATTCACCTTGGAGACTACAAGCTTCACCTTGTCTAGAGGGAGACAACAAGTTCTCATTTATATGTTAAAAGAGACTATATGCTCACACATAAAATTTAGTTGAAATCTCACTAGGTGAGATTCGAACGGTGCACACAGCCAATGAACACCCTTACCGTCGCTTGCTAGATTAAATGCATTTAGATTAATAAGTTTATAAAAAAACTAAAACAAATAAAAACAAATAGGGGTTTTAGGTAGGACGAACAAATCAATTTGTTAGCTAGGGCAATCAAGATATAACTCCAAATGTTTTAGTTATTAAAATCTATCCATTGTAGTTTAATATATTTTGGTATTTATTTATTAAATTAAAATTAAATAGTTTAGTTAAAGATCCTGCATTTATGTAACCAAGTTATATAAAAGCAATCTTATATAATCTTATTTATTTTTATCGGTGATTGACAGGAAATTTAATACATCCAATATATTTAACATTTTATTTTTCTTTAAAATATATATTTATATGCACATTATGAAAAATGCAGATCTATTTGCATCTATATTTAAATATAACAATACTCTATCAAATCATTTATCTAAGTAGTAATAATATTTTAGATCATTTAAATGTTGAAAATAAAATTTTAAGAATAATATCTAGCAGTAAATCATTTTATTACGTTAATTTTACATATTTTTGGATGAGACTCGTATATAATGGGACTATACAAATGGTAGGTATTGGATGATAATATGAATGATATATGGATAGAGTGAATTTCCTATTAATAATTAAGGTGAGAAAAGTGGATAGGGAACGGAACTTTTTATATATCTTAACAAATAATTAATTCAGCTGCTTTATCAGCCTATAAACTTATCGGCTGTTAGCCAGGATAAAAAAGGCCTGTGTATACCAAGCAATTGCTTCTTAGTTTAAAACGTGTTTGGCTGCTTTCCGATAAGCTTAGTGACGCAATAAAATAGACATTTTCTCCATTTAGGGTGTGTTTGGGAATGGATAAAACTTTTGATAAAAAGTTTTAGAGAGTAAAAGTTGTCAAATGATGTGATATGATAGGAGCAATGATGAAGAGTAAAGAGGATAAAATTAAAATAGATAAGTTAGCTGTACGAGTAGTTGTTTAGAAATGATTGAAAAGTATGATAAACGTATAAGAAAATGTAAAAAATAGTTTAAAAAATAATAGTTATGGAGAGTGAAAAGTTTTAGATTGAAAAGTTTTAGCTTGACATTTTATACCCATTGCCAAACACACGCTTATTTAGTTAGCGTGTAAGATAAGAAATCAGAAGTAGAACCCCTTTAATTATCTGTTTCTACGTCGGAATTCGGAACCAGTTGGGATTGGCTTGTATTAAAAGCATGGACGAAGGCTGTTTTGCTCAATTTGTCGGCACATTTGAGTTGCTGTAACTGCTTTTCAAACGTAGCAAGCGTTGGTTCCAACCAAATGCCATTAGTATATATAGTAATAGTATAATCATTGTAACATTGAAGAAGAGAGGTTTCCCTCCAGATCAGCCCAGTCGAAGAAAGGCGTATTTCAACTTGTTCCTTATCCTATTAATACACCCTTAAATACAATACTTTGGAAGATGAAATGTTGTTGATTGAATTGTAGTGAGAAGTACCCATAGAACATGGATTTAAACCTAATGTTTTCACATTCGGTTCAATCATAGATGGGTTTTGCCAACCAACCAGATGCATGGTGCTTTCAATTGTTTTAATGAGATGATTAAATGGGGTATTCCACCAAATGCTGTGACATGCAGGATAATGATGAGATCTCTTTGTGCCGTGGGGGAAATTGGTGAGTCGATGAGGCTTTTTAAGAAGACGAAAGCTGAGGGTATCAGCCCAGATGTGTTTTCATTTGATGCTCTCATTTCAAGCCTCTGCAGAAAGGAAAGGATTGAGAGTGCGACGGCGAGGAACGTCTTCAATTCCATGTTGAAAGCTGGTGTAAGTCCAGACACTTGTACTTACAATTTCATGGAAGCGATGATAAGGCCAAAGAAACTCTGCTCGTGATGCAAGCCAATGGTTGTATCTCAAACTCTTATAGCTTTGAAGAGGCCCAAAAACTAATCAGTCTTTTGTGGAAAGCCAAGAATTCATTTGGACCTTCTAATTTGAAGACTGCGTCTATGGTAATGGATGAAGTTGTTATCATCTGAATAAGGACTCTCTCAGGTTTTTCATCTATGTCGAAGGATGAAAAAGGCCATGTAAAGCTGGATAAAGGAAATGCTGGTACGCAACCAAATGGGAGGCTTGTTGCATGAAGATCTTTTTCCTTGTTTAGTGCAATAAGCAGAGTTATAACATGCTGCACCCTTGGCTGAAGTGGAATTAATGTTTCCCAGACTGGAGTAGGGCTTCTATCTATCACAGTATCCTTCATATAGTTTCCTGTTGCCCTTGGGACAGAGAGGAAGCACCAAACACCATAGTGCTGCTGCTCCATCCATACTGTCTTTCAAAGCTGATGAAGTGAAAGTATTTATCAGTAACAGCTTTAAGATTTTTAGTTGCGAATTGTTCCAAAGAATGACTTCCACGTCTGTTTACATTAGTTGTGGAATGACCTGGGTTAAGGCATGTCGAGATCCATGATGAGCTATCTTGTTTAATTCGGCATTGTCTTGCAGTGAGGCTGTTGAAGGTCTTCGTTTGAGATGCTTACTCCTCAGTGCAGCCAAGTTCTTATGTATAACTGTGAAGTCAAGCTTAGGCGAGTTTGATGCATTATTTGGTTACAAGTTTAAAAATAAAAAAGCTCTCCTTTCTCTTAATCAAGGCACAAGGCAGAAATGCAAGCAGTACTTTCCTCAGCCCATTTATTTTGGCGCAAATTTTTGCAGTTTGCTCTGGCTGTTCTCAAGACAATAGCCAATACTTTTGGGTTCATAACCGAATTGAATTGCAATTCTGATTTGTAAGGTCTGAATAACCACATTTCAGATGCTCTCCTCAGCCCTTCTGTGAAGAGTTAAAGGCTTAAAGCTTGAAATGGCGTTCAAAACCATGCAAATGGAATAATCAAGATGTCTTTAGATGTTGAAATGATATTTTAAATGATTTAGATGTTGAAAATGCTACTTTAAAATTAATATTTAGCATTCGTTATAAAAAAGAATATTTAATATTAAATTATTTTATTATGCCAATTTATAAATTTGTAAATGAAGCTCGTACACGGTGATAGTAAACAAAAGAAAGAGCTTTTATGATAATATAAATGATTCTAGATACAATAGATGAAGCAGAATTTTCATCATTCTTCAAGATATTAAAAATAAATGAGATTAAATAGAAGAAGGGTTATATTACTAAGATATTAAAAATAAAGAAGATTAGGCAGAAGGAGTACCATACATGTAAAGCCCTTTAGGAAAAAAAACTAAACCGTTTATCATGTAAAATGATTTTAATGGAATCCTCCATTGTGCCTTTGCGGATGACGGCTGCCCAAATTCATCCACGTGTTTATTGGATCAATGCTTGCTAAATCCACGTTTGGTTGGTAGTTGCTGTAATTCAGTGTGCGAATTTTCTGATGGGTGAGATCCTATTTGGTAGATATCATTTCTTCTTGTTTCAAAAGGGACTTGTGAATATTTTATTTTGCAGGAACATTTTTAAAAAATCATATTTTCCATGCAAGGGGAGTGTGAGATGGATGTTTTTTTAAAAAAATTTATAAAAAAATATATACGAAAATCTAAAAATGATAAATTTTATTATATAAACTAAATACACTTAAGCCACATAAAAGTGAAAATACTTAAGTAATAACCCATCGTCTAGAATCATAATCAAATTCACACTTCAACAAAGATATATTTTTTTGGGCTTTGCTTCTGCACAACTCCCTCAAATTAATTTTGACATTTGTATGTTTAATGGAAAATCTATTCATTCATTGTATTTAGTATTAACTGTTTAACTAAGAAACTAAATTTTCATCCAACTCAAGTATGTGTATGGGCCACACTTATTGAAATATATATTTTTTAACATGCATATTTGTTATTTCCTAAAGAGTTAATGGCCTCTTTAACTGATCTTTAACGACATAAGTATAAGCAGAATTATGATGAAAATTTATAAATATGAGAGAGATTTATCAAAATTCATGAGTATAAATGAAATTATGGGGTAAAATTCGTGGATGTATAAGGAATTTACCCTTAAAATTAATATTTAGTATTAAACTATATTACTATGTTAATTTTACACATTTGTAAATAGAACCCATGTACAATGATACAAGATAAATAAAAGAGTTTTTATGATAATATAAATAATACTAAAGACAATAGATGTAGTGAATTTTTCATCAATCATCAAAATATTAAAAATGGATGAGATTAAGTAGAAAAAAGTTTTATACAAGCACAACCCCTTTTTTTTGTGGTAGTATCACTTGTTTCTTTGCTGTTGTGTAAGCAGAACCTAATGCAGAAATTCCAGACTTGTTGACATGTGGGTTGGTACGATTCAGAATTAATTGCTTGCGCCAGTTTTTAGGTTGGATCTTTTTCAATTTCATATCACGCATAGCTCTGAGTAATGATAGGACATTAAGCAGCATGGAGTTGCCGAATTGCTGAATAAAGGGGATACCCCAAAAAAAAAAAAAAAATCCATTCGTTTTCGGCAAGCAGAACAAAGATGCGAATAGACAGACAGCACGCACTCGAAGTTCTTTAATGCCCAAAGTGCATACCATGCTGTGCACGTAGTTTTGGTGATTCTGGCATGGAGAAAGGCCATCCTACAAATTTAGGGTCTATGCATTCCTAATGGAAGTTCATGTACTGTACTGTGAACACCTTGGCTGGGGTCACAGCAGAAACAGGGAGAAGGAGACAAGAAAAATGGATGTAACAAACTAGTTTTGAATGTGGTATAAATTAATCATGGCAACAGACTCAGAAAAATATGATACATTGGAGTGTAACCCATATCAAATTTTGTGTGGTTTGTATAGCATGAATCTATGAAATAAATTAGAAAAGAATGATGGCAAAGAAAAATAGAGAGGGGATCAAGAAAGTCTGCCTGAAGCATGAACTCAGGCCAGGCGATTTGTTGATCAATGGAGGGATTGGTAGATTCTGATGATGCTTCCCTGTTTGTGTGGTTTCTGGACTGTAGCTATTTGGCCCAACAGCTATAGGAGGTGCAGCAGGATGACCTGTTGAATTTCGTTGTTGTCCAGAACTGGTTTTGGAACCCCCGGAGTCATAGCCTGGGAGAAAAGAATAACATTTTATGATCACTTGATAAGGCAGCTTTGTTGCATGCTCAAATTGGATATTCAAAATCAAAAACTATAAACGAATGGAACTTCAATACAGTTTAATTTTCCTTGTGCAAAACATTTGCACTAAGATCCATGGACCAACTTCTTTCATGTTACTGGCTGCGAATTGACCTGTTGCAATGCAACTCAAAGAAGCAAAAATATTCCCTGAAAAAATAGTAACTATGCCTGCATGGTAAAACTATACTTACAGTTAAACTGCTTCCAACCTAATATGGACTTCTCACGATCAAAGACGATACGATTGCCAGTCATGAAGTTCTCTACATAGACATTTATAACATATAACACATCAATTAGCAAGGTATGTTTTCAGGAATTTCTGGGATACATCATACATCTTAGGAAAAACTGTGAGCAAAACAGAGGACATCAAACAATTCCGATCTTAAGCATTTTGGGCTTTATTCGAAAGATACATAAGAGGCAAGAAGCTACTGCAATATCAAATTTACGAAGCAAAGTAGCACTGCGACTAAAAATCAGAGAACATGAAAAGCAATCCAAAACTTTGATGAAAAGGATATTCTGAAGAAATATTTTGTAAGGTAGATACGTAGATTAAAAGTTCTATAATACTGGCTTGAAACCAAGAGGTCAAATGACACTTTCCAGGTTAGATGTCAATAATCGAGCTGCCAACTAACAGTGTCCCACTGGCTGACAGTGGAAAAAATCCAGAGAAATGCCAGATAAAGTGAACAAATATTGATTAGTATTTCTTCACAAAAAGGGGAAAATATTTTGAAAGGCATTTTGATTATTATAAAATCGTTTTTGAATGTAGAAGTTAGATGAGTACAAAAAAATTAAAAAGGAAATGAAGAATATTTATGTTTCTTTGTTGAGGTATGATACTGCATTCAAATCAATTTGGCTGGGTCAGTGTTGAGGTATAGTGCTGCATTCAAAGTAAGTCAGGAACTTGAAAGTAATAACAAAGACAGTAAAGAGGATTGCCGATCAGGTACACTTGCATGTAACTTCTGAATGGCATATCATTTGTTAAAAGTATAACTCTATCTGTAGTTATCGTAGGACCACAAAAAGTATATGCTAGGATGTGACCTGTGTCTTGCGCACAATATGCCATGTTTATCAAAATTTTCTCAAATGACAAATCACAACCTAGAAAAAATTGTTGACAGAGAATAATTGCAGATATGATTTTTGTAAGTTGCAAGCTGTGTATTCAGAAAACAAAACGCAGCAGCAGCACAGATCAGATGGTTTATGTTATATGCAAATGCCACTCAGATTTAAGATGGAAGCACTTACGGCCAATGATATTCAATCTATCACTCTTGATAACAGCCAGGCAATATATTTTTGTGTTCTGCAGATCACAACTGATAAGAAAATGATCATACACAACAGGGAAATAAAAAACTAATCTCTAATTATCCAGTTATCTTACCTCAACAGAGATGAGAACTATTGGATCAAAAACAGAAAACTGGCCTCCACCTTTCATTGTTAGAATGACATTAGGGATTTGACTATCATTCTGATCAGAACTGCAGATTTCAACAAAGAAAGGTATTAATGTTTCACAACTCAAGACTCAAAAGAACCATCAAAATGAGATCATGACTTGGGATTTCATAACCTTATATAGTAGCAATATTCAAAAGGTATCCCAGAGTTGGAAGATAGCTGTTTATCCTGTGATTGAGAGTTGAACTACAAAAAGCCAGGACAAAGAAACCAGATTAAATTAAAATTAGCATCCACAGCTTATTCAGAGAAAGAAAAAATAAAATATCCAAGGATAGAGTTAAATTGTGGCTGGTGCTTACACTTTTGGAAAGACTTGTGTAAGTTGGATCAGCCAAAAACGTGAAAGAGGTACCGGAGTCAACAATCGTACTGAAATTTGCATCGAGAAGATCTTTGCCCACACGTAGTCCAGTTACACTGACATTGTATGTTGGGCTGGCAACCATTTTCCAACAGAGAAAACAGAATGATGCTTCCACAGCCAATAAGGTAAATGGCATTTTTAAAAAATTATGAATGATCACTCACTGTGATGGGCTATGATTGAAAGGGGTTTTATATTGGTCTGCACTGCCCTCATCGCCAAAAATTATTCTTCCAATGCCGTCTACGCCAAAGCACATGGAAAATGAATCTGCTATGAGGCCTCTACTTGCCAGAATGCTTGGAATGGACGTCTTCTCCATGCCAAGCCCAAATAAACCATTGGGGGCAGCAGCTTCCAGAAAAGAACCAGTTTGAACCTGGCCACAACTGCATAAGCCCAAGAAACAAAGTGACAAGGATTCAATGAAGAATACAGCACAGAAACGTGTATCTCAGGGTGCACCTGCATGTACAGATTCAAATATTGGCACAGTATGTGGCTGTGAGCCTGTGACAAAACCTGTTCTCAATACCATGTAAACAATGCCACAAGGTGGAAGAAGATGATGGCCTAGATAATTTGGGTTTTGAGGCCACTCCGATACCGCTCACTTTGATTTGGCAAGGAAAAAACTAAAAGACCAAAATTTAGAATTTAGAGTCCAATGCCAAGTAATTCAGTCAGAATTAAAATGGTTCAAGTATGGATGAGCAGTATTGAAAATTTCAGAATTAAAGATACACAAATTACTATAACAACAAGGACACGTTTGAGCAAACAATAAAGCAATTACCTGCTGATCCTATGCTAATGTGAAAGTTTAAACAAATAAGAAGAAAAGAGAAAGGAAGGAAGGGAAGAAGACAAGATATTTTATAATGAATTAAAACCTACCCAAAAATAATTCTTGCATCAACTACTTGATCATCATCATCTTCTGCTGTCAGGTAAATCAAATCCTCTACTAAAACCCCTGTGGAAGAGGTGTTGGAAGACACATAAGCAACCTTGTAAGGGCAAATGCTTCCTGTTCCAGGGCACTCTTGGGCTTCACACAGGCTGTTGCTGCAGGGAACATATTTGCTTGTTGATGATCTATTAGGGCTGTAGACATTGAGCTCAAAATCCTGATCCATCATGAAACACGCTCCATGAGATGCGAAGCAACACTGATAGTGCAATGCTTGTCACCTAACTACAAGATGAGGCGGTACAAATATCCTAAAAGTCTCTACACGGACTCCAGAAAAATTAGTTTTGAAGGTAAATTTCAAACACTCCACAATCTTTTATCTCAATTTTCAAAAAATGCAACAGCCTTTCACTAAGTTTTGCAAAGATGCTAGCGAACAGCATGGTTTGCATTGATTTAAAAATGATTTAAGTCAGAGACCTTAAAGCAAAATGATCATTTCAGAATGGTCCAAAAACATTTTTTTTTTTTGTTTTTAATTTTTCAAAATTTTTTTTTTGCCAAAATGATCAGGCCTCTACCGTAAAAATGCATTTTCCCAATAGCTTATCATTAGTATAAGCCAGCTAGGGCCGCCTGAAAATGTGAGGTCGTCCCGTTCCTTTCTGGCTCCCACTCCCAAGATTATCTCGCAGTTCGATTCCGATTACACGCAACTTCCTCTGAAATTGAGGAATGGGGAGAACTATAAATCTAAAGCGACAAAAGCGTCAGTATCGCAAATTTAGATGGCTTTCAAGATGTCGTCCCCGAAGAACGGTTTGTTATCGATCCAGGCATAAGCCAAACTAGAATTCTACGTCGGCAATAGCCTCTATGTCTACTTCTCAAGCCAACTCGAAGATGTAATTGAAGCAATCTAGAAGCTTCTCGGGATCTTGTACTGTTGCACATACCATACCTTTAGAAAAAACTGTCACAGAACTTTGAGCTGATTTTAGCATTTTAAATAGAAATTCTTTACATGGAAAGCTTGGTTCGTTCTTCTTTTGGTGAACTGGTAAGAGGAATCACTCTGGCTGGGGGTAGAGAAGCTTACAAATCCATAAGAGGCAGAAGCCAAGGGCGCGCACTGCTTGCAATCGCAGGGCACCCAGAAGAGATCGCTGCCAGTGTCCAGCGCCACCAGAAACGTCACATTCGGCGTGCCCAGAGAAACCGCCGCATAATGCAAACTGAATTTGAAAAGAATTACACACCACCAAAGCCCTAAGCCCTGCAACGCAAATCCGAAAAACCGAAGAAAACATTAATAAAAAAAAAATCACGTACAATCCTAGTGAGCTGATCTGGACGGTGGCGTTGCCGCCGTAGAAGATGAAGCTGTCGTTGCCGCCGGTCGACGAGAGGCGGCGGCCGTGGATGGCGCGGTCGTGGTCGGCAAGCGCGGCGTAGTAGTCGACGGAGCCAGGGCGAGGCCAGTGGGCGTCGCGGAAGGCGGGCAATCGGCGGACGGAATCAGAGAAGCGGTGGTGGACGTCGAAGCCGAAGGTGGAGAGGGCGGAGGAGTGGGGGAGAAGGAAGAGGAAGAGAAAAAAGGGTAGGAGAAGAGAAGCCATGGGCATGGGTGGGTATCGAGGAGCAGAGATTTGAAGGAGAGCGAGGAAAGGAATGATTTTGAATAGTCAAAGAGAGAAGGGAAGAGAGAGAAAAAGGAAGAAAGAACAGAGAGCGGCGTCGGCAGCGAAGAAACGAAGGACGACGACGACGACGTCGACTTTTGCTGTATATGTCTGTAGCTTTCTTGCCGTTGTTACTGGTACTGGCAAAGGGAGAAGGGAAACCCGTCAGGGCACGTGCAGCTAGGCAACCCGCACGTGCACCCATCCGCCCTGATTTTTTAAAATTATTTATTTTCGGTGAAAGGCGAACGTTGTAATTTCGAAAACGGTTGGTAACTACCGTTTTCGGTTGGAATTGATTGTCTTTCTTGTATATGAGCTCGAATCGAACTTGAGTAGGTTGTACAAAATAAGATGTAGATGTTTAAGCATGAGATTAATGAGAGCTAAAAGGGTTGGGTAAATTGTATCAAAATTCTGTAAATAATAATAAATTATTTATTTTTATATTAACTAGTGTTGTCGTGTTTTATGATTTGTTTTTGGATGACTTTCTAAGTCAAACGTTTTCAAAACCAACAACAAAAGCATGTTTGGATCCTTGTATTTGGATCCTCGTATAGGCTTATTGACACTTTTTTTTTTGCATCTTTTATATATATATATATATATATATATATATATATAAGAGCTGTTCCGGTGCAGCGTCACTGCACCAGAATAGCGGTATAGTGGCTCAAAAATAGACCTCACATGATCATGAAATCATGATCTACTCTACCTATTGTATTTAGAATAATGTATTCTAGTATCATACCAATTTTCATCCCAATCAGATACTTTAAAGTTGTTATTTACATCAAACTATTTTATTACGTTGGATTTGTACCATTTTCAGATGGAGCCCACATACATATCTGATTGGGATGAAAATTGGTACGATAATAGAATATATTATTCTAAATACAATGGGTGGAGTAGATCATGATTTCATGATCATGTGGGGCCTATTTCAGCGATGCTGCACCTAAAATTCTGGTGCAACATGCTGCACAGGAATATTTTCTTATATATATACATGTGTGTGTTTCACTTCATGGCTTACCAATTTTCAAACCGAATAAGATAAATATCATACTAAATGGATATTGTAGCCTATCTGCTATCCATTTTTTCATATTTTCATCCACGTATGAAGTTTACTAATTACTACATACTTCCAGTGTCAACCAAGTTAGCTGGACGTGCGGCTTGCCCACTGGATGAGAATAAATGAGGATGCGAGATAGGGGGAATAGAAACAGTTGCATAGAAAGTGAGAATTATTGCATGAAAACTTGGAAAAAATAAATTATTATTTTTTGAAATAATAAAAGTATTATTGAGAAATAAGAGATTCTATTAACTTTCGAAAATAAGAAAAGTATTATTAAGAAATAAAAGATTCTTTTCCATTTTCATCCCGTCTCCATCTTATCCAAGTTGATAACAGATAATTATTGACAGTTGCAGCTATATAAACCGTCTAACTATTCGTTTCGTCTTTTGGCCAATAACAACAGGAGGAGCATAATACTATTGATACTCATGAAAACGCTGAAATAACGCTGTAAAAGTTTGAAAGAGGAAGAAATTACAAATACGCATGCCTTTATAACAAATTACGATTAAGAATATATATCATCCCTGAGTCCTGATGATTGAATCGATTTAGGTAACCAGGATTAATATTTTATCTGGTTATACTCTAGAGGAAGCTGATAATCCATACGCTTATGATATCCTTACATTTAAATCATTTCTACTTTTAATAAATATTTGGAACTTTTTATGATATGTTGGCACCAACTTTTATGAGGTCAGCAGTCAGCACTAGCTAGGACGATTAGCTACTTTTAATTTCGCTTTTCACAGGCTATTCGGCTTTGCCAATTGAGCCCTTTAGTTAATATAAGACCTTGCTGAAATCAGCAATGAGTACAATCTTATTTTGGACTTCCCACTCACGTTAATTAGAGCATATTTTGCTAATCAAAGAGGTGAAAACTCTTTAATACGATGGAATTGTAGTTCAATGGTAAGACCATTTATGCGACATCTTATTTTGGGTCCTATAATTGCTGGATGAAAGCAAAATCCAATTCCACCATTTCATTCAGATATCAAGTTTGTTTGACAACGCATGCAAATGCTGTCCTCTGCTGATCAGAATAACACAACATACACCTGCAGCTGACTGTGCAACTCGTATAAAATAACTGTAGATGTAGACTTGTAGAATTAGGTGATCTGAAAAAAGCGGACACTTAAAACGTACGCCTGATGACAATAAACTAAATTATATATATCCAACGTTGTAGATTGAAATTTTCGGTTCTCAGATGGTAGGTAGACCTTCTCCAACAGACTGTCTAGGAAGCAGCATGCAGCAGAGCACAAAATACGTTATTCCCATCCAAGATTTTCTACCGCCCAAGCTTTTAAAATGGGTTAATTTTAAATTTACACAGAATATTTGTCCTTAATTACAATTATACTCATTAAGTTCAAAATCTATGGAAACCCACTAAATATACCATTAATTTCAAATACACTGAAAAACAGATGATGCTATGGCTGTTGATATTAATTCAAAACAACCAAAGTAACCTTGTGAAAATCAAATCCATAAACAAAATCTCTTCACACATCCCCGAGCAAAATTCCTTGTGAAGAAATCTTTACAATTTTCACTTGCATTGGGTGGCAATAAAATCCGCAAATTGAAATGAATGAAATATATTAATTTTCATTTAGGGGCAACATGGTCCTTTACAAATGCAAAACCAGCCAAAAGTTGCTACATAACTTAGGTAATGTTTGATTTTGAATATATTTGAAATTAATAATATACTTAGTAGTTATATATTAAATATTTCAAGATTAATAAGTATATTTATAATTAAAAGCAAAAGCTATAGCCTTCAAAAGAAAGTGAATGTTATAAGTGTATATTACATATAAATGGATGACCTCTTATGGCCTGCTGTGGTTGGGCCTACATTGCATTTGGTAATTTAACATATGTTTTCAATTTTTTAAACTTTTTATAAATATATTAATTCTGATGTATTTAATTTGTAATTTAAGTTTTACCATTTTTATTTTTAATCACAACAGTATTGTGGTGATTTTGACCTTTGAAAAATTATCGTAATATCTCTATGTTTAAAAATAAAAATATAAACATATTAAAAAATGATGAGACTTAAATTATAAATTAAACATACACAAATGAATAATTTATAAAAAATTTAAAAATAAAAAAAAGTGTAATTCGTAGCCGGCCTAAGTACCACATAGGGTCGGCCCACTATTTAGAATCAGGTCAAGGTTGAACTGCGTCGGCTGAAAAGAAAGACGGATGTCGCGTGCGTCACGACTCACCCGTCACAAGAGTCAAGCTTCCTCCACCCACCGGCCCTTTCTCGCCCATTCACACGCCTCACAAAGCAGCGAGCCGGTGAAAGTGGGTCCCTCGGTACATTCTCTTTCATACCGTATATTTTGGAACCTGCCCTTTCCTATCGCCACGTGCTGCACATCTGCAATATTCTTCTTCGCGAGAAAGTTGAAATAAACTAGATGGCACTATGGCAGTACACTTTCAATCATTCGGTATTAGACCATTTCCGAAAGCTTGACGATAAGCTTCAAACTTGGTATTAAAATATTTAATTTGTAACATTTAAAAAAGAAAAGAAAAACTATTCTATTTGGAAAATGCTTCGGTTGGCCACTTCGAAGACCTTTGTTTTCGCACATCATAATATTTTAATTAAATGCAAGCCGAACATCGACAACATAATTAAAAATTAAATCCATTTGCACGTCTCCCCGTCTTTTCACAATTTTCTAATTTCTGCTATATTCCGCAACACTACCGTTGTTTTCGAACTTCCTAGCAAAGGCACTTCTGCCGTAAACTTTGACCAAAGGCCTACTGTACCCGACGTCTGGGATGCGAGAAGTGCTTCCCGTGCTGTTTAATAAAGCTGTGTAATAAGTGCTGTTGCCGGAAGCTCAAGCTTCCCATCAAGCCGACCACGGGCTGCCAACCTACGTCTCACAGTCGCAAAGGGGCAAAAAATATTTTTTATTTATTTTATAATACTGTTAATCCGGTGCATATAATCTATAAATAAAGTTTTATCGTTTTTAACATATGTATTTTTTGAACTTTTTAAATACAACAGTATTTTAGACATTTCTAACAATTTAAATTGATTAAATGTTTTTTATTTTAAAATCTAAAAAAGATATATGTCTGAAATAAAATAGTAAAATTAGATTTATATATTGCTGTTTTGTTTGTCTCCACTGTGAAACTTTAGCATTTTATTATAATATTGAACTTTAGACCATTAGGCTTTATTTGGCTCCAATGTCAAGCTTTAGCACTTTTTAAAAACAGAAATGATTTCGTTAGTTATTTAGCTCACACCAATAAACTTTTTTCGATATATGTATATATTTTTTCAAGATTTTTAAACATATAGTTATTTTACCCATTTTAAATAGTTAAAAATTAGTAAAATAATCCTATATTTAAAAATTAAAAAACATCTACATATCTTAAAAAATGATAAAACTTAATTTATATATTAAATACATATAAATTAACAATTTTTAAAAAAGCAAAAAAGCCTTTAAATATATTTATTGTGCATGGGCTAACTAAACAAATACTTGGCCTCAGCTAACATCATCATACTTCTTTTAAAAAGTTTTACTACTATAAAATTTTAATAAAAGTAATTAAATAAAATATTATAAAATGTTTGGCTACATTATTGTAAAACACTTTCACTGTTGTATATATGTTTGACTATAATATACCGAAAGTATACTTTTATTACGTAAATTACCAAAAAGGGACAAAATTAGCCTGTTAAATCCACCAATTATCTTTCAAATCATATTTTAAATATAAAGGTCATTTTAAAGTACTTAGACATAAGCCTTAAAACCATTTTTATAAATTTTGGATTTTAATAAAAATACCTTACAATTAAAAAGCCAACACGTGGTCAGGTGTGTTGGTGAGCATGGTGGCATAATTTCCAGTGCCAAGCCTGATCATGGTATTGAATAGCACTAAATGCTAGTTTTTGACTTTTGTGTCCCTACTATCCCTATTTATAGGAGTTACAGTCTCCTTTACATTTAAGTGAAAATTTTGTTATCTTTAAATATACAAAATAGATTACTTTGTATAAATGTGAAAAAAAAAAAAAAATTTACCAAAAGTAAAAAAATTTAAATTAGAAAGTTCCAAACAAACACAACCATGATATATACCGAGCCTCAGATTCAACTATATGTATTTTAAATTTAGTCGTTTAAAAAAATTCTTTAAAATATTTTTCAATCCCTTTCGACGTCGCCGATCAGCCTGCCCCAAGTCACTTTCACGGCATTTATAATTTTGTAGACGTGGCTTTTTAATAAACGCACACGGCCGGGGGATGAGTTGCTCGTCCAAATTATTGAAAGGCAAAATGATCTTTTCAAATACGGCGATTTCCAACCGTTCTAAACATTTTTTTTTTTTAACAAATTTTTTTTATAAACGTGTTAATCTAATTATGTTTAATCTATAAATTAAAATTTACCACTTTTAGATATATGTATATATTTATTTTTTATTTTTAAATACAAGAGTATCTAAGTCATTTAAAATTAACACATGTTTATAAAAACAAATTTAAAAAAAAAAAAAAAAAAGTGTTTGGACTTTGGACCGGTTGGAAATTGCCGAATTTTCAACTGTCCCGAGAATATCATAACTCGACGTAAGGCGCCTTGCATGTGGGATCTTGCATTCACATCTAAGCTCCTTTTTCACTCGATTGAATGTGGGATCTTGCATTCATTTCTTTCAACTCCAACGGCACCATTTTGTTCCTCAGGGCATATGCAATACCCAACAGGCACATCAATAGTTCAACCATTAACCTTCGTTTATAGCCCAGATTTCCTTCTTCATTTTATTTAACGTGGGATCTTACTATTGCAACATAAGTACAACGTTCAAAGATTTCCATGTTCCAAATAGGGCTTTAGTCCGTGGAAAGTCTCATATGATCATCTTTATTTTTGATATTTTGATAATAGATAGAATAGTCACTTTATCTACTATATTTATAATTATTTATATTATTACATCAACAAAATCAATACAATAAATAATTTAATGTTAAATATCAATTTTAAAATAATATTTTTCAATATCTAAACTATCTAAATATTATTATTTTGTCCATAAATAATTTTATAAAATATTACTACATTCTAATATATGAGAATCAATCTGAGCATTTTTCTAATTCATACATGAATGTGTTTATTTTTAAGCAAATATAACATGTGCACATATTTGATCAAATGGAATTAAATATAAAAATAAATTAAATTTTATATCAATCTTCAATGTAATAAAAATAGAACCCCTCAAAGTAAGCGTTGCTAACAGCGAAAACAGTGTATCTCTCCTTCAAAATTCATCGGTGCTGATAAATACATACTATTGAGAGTAGAATGGCTAAAGACATTTACGAAATCATGTTAATAGTCCTTAAGACTACAGTAATACTTCCAAGTAATCACACATCGTGACACGTAACAGCGGCGGAGATGCGCCATTGACAAATGCTCTTGAAGCTTCTAATCGGCGATGTGCGGCCACAAAAAGCTGACCATGCACGCGCTAGTCCTTCTGCCGGTTTGAAGAGAAGGCCAGGCTAGCTCAGCCGACGACAAATCCCATCATGTATTAACTGCGTAATTGCCATTTCATCAACGCTGCCGATTTTTCTCTCATTTCACGATCCTTCTTTTCATACCCAGTTGGCAGTTGGGGAGGATTCAACGGGTTTGAACGGGGAGGCGAAATTAGACAAAGGGTGCGGTTTGGTTTTAAATAAAAGCAGCTGCTTATGAGAACGGATAAAATTATTGATGAAAAGTCGCGAGAGTTAAAGTCATAAAATTATGTGATATGATAGGGGATAATAATGAGAAGTAAAGAGTATAAAATTAAAATAGATGAATTAGTTATAGGATATTTGTGTAGAAATAATTTAAAAGTAAAATAGTTACATAAAAAATATGAAGAAATGATTAAAAAATAGGATAGTTATGAAGAGTGAAAAATTTTAACTTGACATTTTTTAAACATTGCAAAATACACCCAAAATATAAAACTTTTCAACTTCATTCTCCACAATACTCGATTTTTCAATTATTTTTTCACATATTTTTATACAAACTATCATACTTTTCAATCATTTTTACACAGCTATCTATACAACTAACATATCTATTTTAATTTTATTTTATTTACTCATCATCATTACTCATATCGTATTATGTCATTTTCTTTCATTTTAACAATTTTTACACAAAAAAAAAAATCATTTAAAAGTTTTTTCGTTTTCCAAATACACTTAAAATAGAATAATATGTATTGAAATGAAAAAAAATTATATGAGAAATGTTAAAAAATTTATTGAAAACAACGAAAAAATTGTTTGAAAATGGAAAATCTTATTTCATTCATATCTCATTCAAGCTCTTGATATCTTTCTCTTCCGTATTTTTGTTATATAATAGATTGACTTTACCTTCACCCCTTTTTCTTTTGTATCAATTGTCATTTTTTACTTTTCATAACTATTTTATTTTTAATTATTTTTTAACATTTTTCTATGTAACTACCATAACTTTTAGTCATTTTACTGAACTACCAATATAATTAATTTATCTATTTTAACTTTATTCTCTTTACTTCTCATTATTATCACTACCATATTACCTCATTTTCTTCTATTTTAGAAACTTTTATATAGAAAGTTTTATCACTTTCCAAAAAAAACCATAAAATCTATCCTACATTCCCCTCAAATTGAATTCTGGAAGGGCTTGGTTTGTGGGATTTTGACAATCAAATAAAATCCGGTCCGCTTCCTGTATTAATGTCATTTTTATTTGGTAAAAACATAAATTTCATCTGAATCAAATATTAGCATGGTTTTCATCAAAAAAAAATTAGCATGGTTCATTACTAGGTAATAGCTAATGTTGACGGATTAAAGTCGTTTCATTGTTATATTACTTTTAACGCTTCTAATTAAACATCTGTATACAGATGAATTATTCAATAAATAATCATGATGTTCTAATAGTTTCCGTTTAACACCTAGTAACTTTTGTATGGACTTTCTTCACTTGGAACGGCTTTGGCCCCTGCACTATTTTTTTTCCAAAAAAATCTTACCCACCCGTTATGTTTATTAATTATTTTGCAGTTAGACTATGGAAAATCATTATAATTGGATACAAGAGTAGATTCAAAATATGATGTAGCCCACCCACGTATGCAGTCTTCCCAACTAAAAACAGGGTTCGTTAGGGAAGTGGAGAAAATTTCTGTGAAAGAATTTTTGAATTTAATAAGTTGTAATGTGATATAACAAGGGTAATGATCATGAGTAAAAGTAATAAAATTAAAATAAATACAATAATTATGAAGAAAGATGCAAAGAAATAAATAATTGAAAAATAAAGTAATTGTACAAAAAGATGTATTATGAAAAACAGAAAAAGTAGTGAAAAAAATTCGTGCCAAAAATTTTCCTTGCCAAGCACTGCCTGTCAATAAATATATAATAAATGGGTACAATTTTTTAAAAAATTAATGCATGGGTTGAAAATGAACCGGTATCAACCATTTTTATTTTGTGTATGGGAATTGATGAAAAGTTTTTGGAGATAAATTTTTTAATCGAGAGAAAATGATGTTATACGATATAAAGATAATAATGAAAAATAAAGAAAATAAATTTAAAATAGATAAATTATATGCATAAGTAGTTGCGTATAAGAGAATTAACGATATACGAATTGGGTGAACTGGTTAGGACCTAATCCTAACTCATTTAAAATATCAAAATTTTAATCCGTTTATTAATACATTTAAAAATTTTCAATCCAAACTCATTTAACTCGTTCAATAAACGGATTGATGAATTATTAACAGATTATATAACAGACAACTTAAAGGATTAAATTAAATTCCAACCGACATAATTTCATAGAAAGAGTCTTGATAGAAGGAAAAACGAAAATAAAGTAACAATGAAAAAATAGAATTAGAGCAATAGCAATAAAATGAAAATTAGGCAATGAAAGAAAGACTTAGTTGAGGAAAATGACCAAAAGATTTGCATTTATACTTATATACATACATTAGACTTTAATAAGTTAAATGGATTGAACAAATTAAATAGGTATATACATATATTAGACTTTAATAAGTTAAATGAGTCGAACAGATTAAATAGGTTAAATAAGTTTTTAAACAGGTTGACGGATTATAAAATCTTAACCCTAACCTCTTTAATTAATTAAATTGTTGAACGGGTTTGACAAATCATAAACTATTTATTCAAAAATTTAACCTAAACTTATTAACAAACGGGTTGAACAAGCGAGTTGACAAATTAATTATTAACATTACCACCCCTAGTTATCTAAAAATGATTGAAAAGCAAAATAGTTGTCCAAGAAGAAGTAAAGAAATAATTTAAAAATGTATAGCAATTGTGAAAAGTAAAAAGTTTTAAAAATAAACAAACACCCCTTATATCTTTTAAAAGAATAAAACCAACACAAAACTTCAATTAACATGTATCTGGCATCAAAACTAACGATGAAATGAAAATACAATGACCGTATTGTCTTTAATCCAGAAAATGGCTCAAACCAAGTCGTTCCCCAAATTCGAGAATGGTTCTATTATTATAATCTAAAGTGTCCTCTGAAAAGATAGAATGTAGTGGGGTGCCCCACCGATTTCATTGCGGATATTCTGTGTAAAGATTTTTCTGCTTCTTGATGAAAGGTATAATTCACATAAAAAAAAGTGAGATGTTTGGATGGTGCATACAGCACTCGAATGAAATGGAAAAGAGTATGAAAATTCATTAATCACTATTTGCAGCCATTTCCTTCCTTTTATTTCAACATCAACATTTCATTCACCATTCACCAATACGCTAGAATGGAAGGACCTATTCACAGAAAGAAATGCAGGGTTTCTACCCTCCTTTTTTTCTGTTCCCCCACCAGCGGATCAATGATGCTCAACCATTTGCTGTAGTTAACGGCTGAACCATAATCAGGCAATGGAAATCCATTGAGAAAGAAATAGGGTGTCCCACTCACGCCTCTTGAGCATCCATACTGCAGATGAAAGCCATAGCCATGCATGAGGAAATAAAGCAGAATTGAATCGGACCGACAGTGCTAAAGCCAAAGATGGTTTTAAGTTACCTTGAATGAAACCCGGGTTGCCAAATCCGTTTCTCTATCTTCAAAGCCTGCTTTGAATTGAGCGAGAGAGGAGCTCCCAACCACCTTGACCATTAACTTTAATATGCTATCAACTATAGAAGCTCTAGAGTTGAATTGCGTTGCTTTATTGTAGTATTTCTCCTGATTACATAAATCCCTAATGAGCTCAGGAAATATCAAAGAATGATATCAAGAAACAACAGTTTCGAGAAGATAGAGAACAGAATTTGCCTCAATTGGTGAAAATGTGTAAAAATAAGTTCCATTTGTGACAGAGATTTTTTGCAGCATCTATCAAGCGCAAGAAATCAATAAGGAACCATCTCCGTGTTTGTCTTGTTAGCATACATGGTACAATGCGGGAGATGCATGAACCATAAGGCCTGCCCATCCATCACAGAAGGCATGATCATATGCAGCACGTGCAAAAAAAATGAACTCTTCCCAGGCTCATCTGGGCATGGACTTTTAACTCGTAGTGATAACCTTCTGGAATCTGTCATCTAATTGTCTACCAGAGGTGATGAAAGATCAGATTCTGTGGCGCCCACAAGATGGAAGGCCTCTACAATTTCAGATATAGATCAAGATGAACGTGGAAAAGTAAATGAGCAGTTCCCATCATCATCCAGCCAAAATTCATGACATTTTCAAATATATCTTTGCTCAACATTTATGTGCATAACCTACAAGAAGGGGAAAAGATGAGAAGGGTCCGCTGCATAAAGTTCAAGCTGAATGGAAAAAGTGGAAAAAAAGACTGGAGTCATGAGGAGCATCATTTTGCTAACTTCCTCTTGTATACGTGAAATTGAATCTCTTCCACTTAGCTTTTTCATGATATTCTATCAGGAAAGGGTGATCGAATATCACTCTCTTTTCGACTGTTTCCTTTTTCTTCTATCTCTATTATGATTGTTGAGTAACAACCAAGCTGTCAAGGAAAAACATCTAGGTTTATGTTATTTTTCTACAAAAGGAATCAACACCTATTCCATTTAATTGTCTATCAGGCTGGTCCTCTAGGCTGCTATGCTGCACATCTGTCATCATATACTGTATGAGCCCTAACATGTCATTCTTGTTTTTTCCTGTCATTCAGAACATAGGAAGTTAGCACATGCAGCAATTCTAAAGTTGGAAAATCCGGCACCCAATAAATCAGACCAATGCACAAATCTAGAAAGCAAGATGCCTTCAAAATCAGACCTGACAATCAGACGTAGGCATGTGGCACAAGTTTAGCTGTGTGTCTAACCTGAGAACAAACTAAGAGATACTTGTCCAAGAGAACTTTGACAGAAATTTCAAACATAGACCATTGATGAAGAGGGAAAAGTGTCAAACAATAGACAATCACAAACCTCAATGCATCCATAGATTCAACAGTTAATGTTGCGAATGGGTGGTATCGAGGCACTAATTTTAGGTGCAGAGCAGTCATCGGAGTTAGTTTATTTTATGTGTATTCAGAACGTCAAATATGTAATTATTTATTGGGTTCCCTCACAGGTTATATCTCATCAGGCTGATAATTCAGTTTGGTTATTTACAGATACAGAAGTACCCTTTTTTAGCTCTGTAATATTTTTTCCCTCTCCTTCGACCCAAATTCTCCTGTATTCTCTTTTAGTACTTCTAAATTTCTTCCCTAATCTCCTTCTGCTCCTCCCCCTCTTTCTTATTACTTTCATTCTCTATTGGGAGATTCTACATCTTTCTAAAAAAAGTCTCGCTTTTCCCATTCTACATTACTAGAAGTGGATGAACGTCTCATCTCTAATTTTATAGGGCAGGGTCTAAGATTTTTACTTTTATTGGGTGTGTTTAGGAATGGATAAAACTTTTGATGAAAAGTTGTAGAGATAAAAAATTGTCAAATGATGTGATATGATAGGGGTGATGATGAAGAATAAATAGGATAAAATTGAAATAGATAGGTTTGTTATGTTGGTAGTTGTGTAGAAATGATTGAAAAGTAGGGTAGTTGTATAGAAAAATGTGAAGAAATGATTAAAAAAATAGGGTAGTTGTGGAGAGTGAAAAGTTTTAGATTGAAAAGTTTTAACTTGACAACTTTTTATTGTTAACAAACACACCCATTATTTCTTGTCGTACAATGGATGATGCACTAACATTTATTTCAAGTTATACATGTAACAAAGAACTGCGTGGACAGATGGAGACAGACTGAGGCAAATAACAAGAAGGAATAATAACTTTGAGGAAAAAGCAAGAGCACAAGAACATGGCAAAATTCCAAGCAGCACTAGCAGCATGGAGTTAGAATATTCTCAAACAGAAAATACAAATTAGATGGTTAATCACAGAAATTAGCCAAATGTTCAGATGGAAATTTAATTAAACAAGGATATCGAAATGCTTGTAATTGAACTGTCCAATGCAAAAATTAGCAATGAACTATTTCTTCTAATGCAAATATAAAGGAATGCAATCTTGTTCGAAGCAGATAACCTAGAGAAAAAAATTCAAGGACAAAAACTCCATACCTGCTGTTTGAAGAACTCCTCCAATAAACGATATGTTGTAGATGAGTTCAGCCTGTTTGCAATATGCAATGCGCGAGAAGTAACAAATGCATTGTCATGGTAACTGCATACATTAATAAAGATAAGAATCGGTAACAGCAAAATAGAATATAAGCATTATCGATCATGAGTAGTCATCCTAGAAATAGAACTGAACCATGATTCAGAAGAAAATAAGAAGGAACTAAACGCTAGAAATCATAAGCTTTTTCACCATGTTCAGAAAGAATCAACTGCAATGTTCAAGCTGTCAACATCTCTAATATACTCATAACAGAATCTTGCACATCTACAAGTGCCCTACCATTTCAACTTATTTGGGTTCTCATCTCATCCAGCAAAAGGTGCTTAAATGTTCCAAAGATGGTTCAATGGTAGGCAACAACAAAGAACAGCCAAATATAAAATTCTAGTATAGTAACATGCGAAAGCATCACTAAAATATTCTGATGCTCCATTCAACTAGAAACAAGATGAAGCTATGCACCTCATCAGTGTCTGCAGCATTTAAATATAAAAGAAAGTTCAATCGTAGGTAAGAACAAAGAACAGTCAAATAAATAATGCCAAAGACACAACATGACAACCATTGAAAAAATACACGAAAGATCTACAAACAAGGACATGCCTAGTGGCCAGTGTGTGAGACTCACCGATGAGGCAATGACCAATACAAGTCTGAGCAAGCAGAGATTTTCAGGAAAAATGTTTCCTTCTACTTGTACAACCACCAAAGGCATGATAAAGAGTCTCGTCGTCGCATAAAGTCATGCCTTTAAGCACAGGTGGATCTACGTACAAATCAGTGGGGCAATTGCCCCCAGAAATTTTAAAAAATTAGATAATTCTCTATGGTAATTTGAAAAAATATTTCAAAATTTTATTCATTTTAGTGTAACTGCCCCACTAAAATAATAATGTAATTTTTTTATGTTAAATTGCCCCCACTGGCTGAAGGTCCTGCATCCACCACTGCCTTTAAGCCATGATAAATCATTTACCATTTCCCAAATCTATAGTTAGTCCAAAGCAAATAAATTTTCAACCCACTGTACTCGAAAAGCGATAGCTTGACTTCCTTCATTAATTAATATCCCAAGTCTCATAAATTAAGCAAGCGATCCTCCAATAAACCCCAGTAGTTATAGAAATTATCTTTGTAACCTGTCCTCAGAAATTTCGCCAACCTTTGGTCAATAGTTATTGGGTATTGAACATTGTTACAGAAGAAACTATGAAGGACTAGGGAAAAAGAGCAGAAACTATGGAGGATTAGGGAAAAAGAGCAAGTCTTAATGGGGAGGGGAACACACACAGAGAGAGACTCGGCTGGGAGCTAGTGCGTCAAAACTGAAAAGGACATCCCAACAGCACAAACATGTAGTCAATAACTGAAAATCACTTGTGGGTTTACAGGGGTTATGGATTGGGAGGGAATCTCTATTTTGCAAGAAGATAAATGCCGTCTTGCCCTGCTGATTGAAATCATTAACGAGCAACTCGCCACCCAAAATTTCCAAGTTTACATAATCAATATGAGCGTTCTTTATATGCCAATTTCATTAAACCCATCAAAACAAAGCAGCAAGATACAAGAGAATTTTTTTAAAAAAATCCATATAGCAGACTTATCATGATGACAAGCTGCACCTAAAGTTCATTGCTTTATAACATCTTGGATGAAAAAGAAAAAAACAGCTTTCTAACTGAACTTCCATTTTCAACAATCAGCACACACGAACCAACAACCAGCGAGATGAAAAACAACGTAAACGCAGTTGCAGGGGGAGAAACTGGTGCGCGAACACTTACGGCAGTGCAAAGGGATGCACGAGGAGCGCGACGCGGCCGGAGTAGTGGCTGAGGGCCTTCTTCAGAGGAGGCCAGGAATCTCTGCTGTCGGGGCAGACGGGATCGAGGAAGGCATCGATGATGATGGAGTCTGGCTGAGGATATCGCCCTTCGTACACGAAGCCATCGGTCTTGCGTGGAATCGGGTACTGAGCATCGACCGTCCACAGCAGAGACGGGCCGCAGCAGCAACCTAAGAAGAAGAAGAAGAAGAGCATGGAGGATTTTCCGATTTTCTTCCGATTCAGCAGCATCGTCTCCGTTCCTTCGGGTTTTGCTTCGCCAGAAAAGCGGCTGCGACGGTGGCAACTACTGTCACTCCACCGGCAATTCCCTAGTCAAGCCATCAGAGATGCGAGACCGCAGACGGGCACGTGGTCTGTTGACCCGCTCCCAACGCAGTAAACGCTTCCACCTGATTCCAGCCACGTCTATTTCATGCACCAGAGAGAACTTTCGGATAATGAATGAAAGGATAGAATCTCAGCAAGCTTACTGTGCCCGGTAGCACCCGCGAGAATATAAAAAGTTGGTGGCACCCACACTGCCCGCCCTACCGAGTGTCGAAGATGATGGGTGTGTTTTGGTGAGGGTAAAATTTGTGATGAAAATTTTTTGAAGTAGAAATTATCAAATTGATAGAAAATGATGTGATATGATAGAAGTAATGATGAGGAGTAAAGAGAATAAAATTAAAATAGATAGGTTAGTTGTATGGGTAGTTGTGTAGAAATGATTGAAAAGTATGATAGTTTGTATAGGAAAATGTGAAAAAATAATTAAAAAATAGAGTAGTTATGGAAAGTGAAAAGTTTTGGTTGACATTTTTTTACCCCAAACAAACGCACCCGATATATCACTAAAGTTGGCAGCCGAAAACAAATAAATAAAACAAAAAGGGCCTGATTTCGTGCAATTAACATGGAGCAATCATGCAATCACTGCTAGGATCCATCCTCAGATATCTATTTGAATTTTTTTCATATTTTTGGGTTTCATTTAGATTAATTTAATAAATTTTTTGAAAAGTTTTAGATAAGTAGAGATTAGAGTTTTTTTATTTCTTAAAAATTACGTCTTATGGGTTAGGTTAGACTTTCCCAGCTAGAATGGGATTGACTGAGATGTTCCTGAAATGGAATCTTCCATTTCCTAATACAATTTTATCTAATTCCGATATAGCTTTAATCAATCTCAATATATCTTTATTCGTTCTCATTATACATACATCCCAAATTCTCATCGTAACCAAATTATCAATAGTACTAGAGGTATTTGGTAAGCTTTATTTTTATAGAATTGTGGGATGAGAGTGGAGAGTATGAAATAAAATATTTTGCAAATTATGCCATTGATATAAAATTATACAAGTAAAGTTGTAACAAATAGGATAGTTTGAAAAAAATAATTAAAATATGAAAATGAAATTGAAAAAATAAGATTGTTAGAATAATAGATGATGCATTGGGGAAAAGAATGACCCGTAATTCTCTACATTTTGCATTTTCGTCGATTAGCAAATGTCACTGTAATTTATTTTCTACAGGTTGAATGGATCCCTTGGGTTTTTAATCGGTTATTTAATACAGTATCTATATTATATTTGAGAATTATAATTGAAATTTTTTATTTCTTATAAATCTTTTTTAAAAACCTATAATTAATATAATAATATAATATTAAAATATGTTTGTTAAATATACTAAACAATATATAAATTAAACAAGTTTTTATATGTCTTTAATAAAGTATATTTTGTAAAAGAAATGTTGAATGTATACTGGTGATTTAAGTCGATTTTGAATTCGTAAACTTTTTCTCCTTAGAATTTACGCTACATTTGGATAACAAGATAAAAATGCACCTTCCTCATTTTATAATTCTTAATATGTTGACTCACGAGTACTGTACTTAAATTACACTTTGCAATTAAAAAGTGAACTAACTTGGGTGTGCATGGCATTGAATAAAAATATTGTAGGATTTTTTTGATTGGTGTTGTCTACATTTTTCACATCTAAAGATTATAAATAAGGGACTTTCACAATTCTTACCTTGGAGGGTATCTTGCAAATATCCCCACACTCAAAGGAGACGATTGTAAATACCCCATAGTGGAGACAAATGTTTTTAGTCATATCAATGGGAGATAGATTACAACCCCTTGAATAAAATGGGTTGTTGGAGTTACCATCAATCCACATGAATTTTAAATTTAACATACTTTGAAAGCTTATACTAATTATAAAATTATTTTCAAATTTTTAAGTGCTTTACATTTGCTCCCTAATGATATTAAATATGTATACATATCCATTTGCAATCACCATGGTTTTTAGCACAGAAGATATTTTTATTCATATAATAAATTATCTAGAGTAAACTATAAACATTTAAAATAAAATATACGTATCTTAAAAACTTTTACTCATTCCTATTTTAGGTTGGATTAATTTTAGTATTAGTTCCAAATCAATTGTTTAAAAGAGTTTTATATTATGGGTGTATTTGATAAATAATAAAAAATGTCAAGCTAAAAGTTTTCGATATCCATAATTACCTTATTTTTTAATTATTTCTTAACTATTTTCTATACAACTATTATATTTTTCAATCATTTTTATACAATTACACCACAATTAACTTATCTATTTTAATATTATTCTCTTTACTTATCGTCAATATTGATAATTCTCAGAATTCCAGTATAATTTTATAATAAATTCACACTTTTTATTATAAAAATTGCTAATGAAATATAGATTGTATATGAAATTTCGTAAAATTGATATTTTCATAAAATCTTTAATTTTGCTATAAAATGGGTCGTTTTGCAATATTTCGAAAATATAAAATTATGAAAATAAATTACACGTGCTAAAAGAGATTAAACAGGGTAAAAAATATCTTAGACTATGAGTAATATTAATTAAATAATTCAGGGCTAAGATTATAGACATTTTTAATTAAATTGGGTTGCATGGATTTAACTTTCAAAGCATTTTACAGTGTGATTTCAAAATATGGGTAGATAAAAATGAATATATATTATTATTACTATTTCATGATGGAATTAAATGATTGATGTCCATTCCTCATGACAGATGGTTAGGATTGCCCGATCACGCACTGTAAGAGCATGGACTGCTTTTCACTGCCAGAGCACTGAGTTACAGTGCTCCATCTTTTTTCCCAAATTCACCACCGCCAATGGCTGCCTTCTCTAAAGCAAGCAATTTTCAGCAACTTAAAATTGAAATGGCAGCAAGGCACCAAACTTCCAGCCTTTCTCTCATCTCACCGGCAATCAAAATGACCGACGACCGCCCCCTATTTCAAATCCTCTGTATTCAGCCATTGTAATCGAACAACCAGTCCACCATGCCTAAACCGGTAGCCATTAAACAGAAACAGCTCCATTCCTGCGGCTTTCTTCCATCCAACAGCAGCGCCCTTCCCAACTGCTGCTTCCAAGAATCTCCAACTGGCAACTCCAAATGCCAAGCCAGACAGTTACCGAATCAAGCACCCTTCCACCATCACCGATCTGCTTAGCGATGTCGGTCAAAGCTCCAATCGCAGTTTCCCTATTTCCTGCATCGAAACCAGCTGTCGCTCCACCATTTCAGCACCCACCGTCCTTTCTCACCCATTTTCTTTTCAACAGAACCGACCAGCCCTTTTGCAGAATTCACCTCTCCACAGAAATCCCAAGTTCCCAACAGACAACCAGAAAAAACCACACCAAAAACGACCAGAGGCAGCACCGAAATCAGCACCCATTTTTCTTTCCTATTCTAAATCCGAAAACCTGCAACAACCCACCACGAGCAGAATCCACCCAAACCCAAAGCTTCCCAAAATCACCGATCGAACAGGGCAGCGGCAAACTTCCCAAGAGCCGACAACTTCAGCAGTCTCCCCGTCGATTTCGGCAGAACGTCACCATCGATTCCAGCCGCAAATCGTCCAAGCAGCAAACAACCGAAGGCAAATGGCAAGGGAGCAAGCAGAAACGGTGCAAAGTAAAGGACCAGAGAAGGAAGCTGCAGTGGGGCATAAGATGTGAATCCTACGTCGAATTCAGAGGTGGGAGTCGGACAAGGTCGGTTTTACTCTTATTATTTTTACTCTCGGGACAAAATTCGGAACAGTATCCGGACGACGAATTGAGTGAAATCTACAGGTAAGTAAGAAGAAATTTTTAAAAATTTATGAACCTACAGGTATAAAGATAAATTTATATTAAATTTAATTATTATATGTTTTAATTTTTTTCTAATCAGTCAAAGTAAACTATAAATATTTAAATAAAATATGAATATTTAGGGTGTGTTTGGGAATAGATAAAACTTTTGATGAAAAGTTGTAGAGATGAGAAGTTGTCAAAGATGTGATATGATAGAGGTAATGATGAGGAATAAATAGGATAAAGTTGAAATAGATAAGTTTGTTGTGTTGATAGTTGTGTATAAATGATTAAAAAGTAGGGTAGTTGTATAAAAAAATGTGAAGAAATAATTAAAAAATAGGATAGTTGTGGAGAGTGAAAAGTTTTAGATTGAAATGTTTTAACTTGACAACTTTTTGTTGTTACCAAACACACCCTTATTCACACATATAAAAACAAGTTAATGAAACATACTTCGTTCAAAATTCTATACTTGGCGAACGATACGACGAACGGGCATGAGGACGAGAGCTGTGAAGGATCACCGAAAAATGGGGTGTGGGTGTAGAATGAGGGTGGGCGGCGAAGGAATCTGTGCCTCTGCGGGCGTGGCCGGCGAAGGGCGATCTGAGCCTCTAACAAGCGCTGGCAGCGAACAGGCATGAGTCTGATATGCGCCTCTACGGGAACCGGGGTAGGTCGTCTCTCCTCTCTCTCTGTCGCTGTGCTCGAAAATCAACAGCTAAAAATGAGAATGAATGAGGCAACGAGCCCTAAACGGCTAAAGGTCCCTGTGGAGCGGGCCCCACACGGGAAGCCGGACGTTGATTGCTGACATCTGGGCAGACTGGCAGAGTCGAGTACTCGAGTCCTCTCGTACCACACGCCACTTTCCCGCCCACCCCCTCCCCCTCGTGCGCTTTATTTCCGTTGCTCTCTTCTCAGGGTGTGTTTGGCAATTTGCAAAACTTGTCAAGTTAAAACTTTTCAATCTAAAACTTTTCACTCTCATAACTACTCTTTTTTTAAATTATTTTTTACACATCTTTCTATATAACAACCCTACTTTTTAATCATTTCTACACAACTACCAATACAACTAACTTATTTATTTTAAATTTATTCTCTTTACTCATCATTATTACCCCTACAATATCATATCATTTTCTACTGATTTAACAACTTTTACATAAAAAATTTTTCATCAAAAGTTTTACAACTTCCCAAACACACCCTCAGCCAGCGCTCAACAATCGTGGCTGTCGTAAGCCAGGTTCACAAGCGATTAAAAAATTACTTGGGTTTACATAAAAAAAAAAAAAAGAAAATTACTTGGGTGACATGAAACAATACAGTTCCACAAGTATTGATTGCATTTTCATAGGCTCAGAGCGTTTAATGCCTCCCAAGCATTCATCTTTTAAGTTTTGGGAGGAGAGAAGCTCGACGTGATGCATCGCATCATCATTGTTAACTTTTTCTTCTCTTGCACACATGCAGCGATGAGAGTGCGGGTCAGTGGACCGGGATCCGGTAGGTCCGCCCCGCCCCACCTCGCCGGTTCGATAATCCCGACCCACCCCAGTATAAAATAGAGTTGGGGCAGGTCACAGGTCGACTCGCCCCAATTTTCACCCATAATTCCAAGTCTTCCTAGGTGCTCCACGAGCATAAAAGCATAGCCCTCCTAACGTAACAATTTATTTTCTTAGATGGGGTCCATTCCTTGTGGGACTCTTTATGAAGTGAGTAGAGCCAAATAATAAAATTCTCCTGAAGTGGAGATTTGTCTTTATATTTGAGTGATGTAATTTTATTTTTTTGCTTTGAAAATTTATTTTCAATGTCTTGTAGTTGTTAATTTTACAGTTTTAATTTTAGATTAAATTTACTAATTTATTTCCTACTTTTTAATTTTTAGATTAAATGCATTTTTCTTTCCTGCTTTTATAGTTTAAGTTTTCTAATTTTTAATTATTTCTTAACATAAATTTAATTTGGTCGTTGTTAATTAATTACAATTCTTTCTCTCCTTTCTTTTTTTATCTCTTTCTCTCTCCTTCTAATTTCTCTCCCTTCTCTCTCTAATTTCTTCTTCTTTCTTTCTTTTTTTCTTTCTTTATCTTTTTACTCTCTTCATCTCTTCTTTTCTCTTCTCTCTCCCTTCTCTCTTCCTCTAATTTTTTCTCTTCTCTCTCCGTCCTCTCTTTTCTTTCTCTCTCTACATTCTCTCCCTTTTCCCTTCTCTCTCCTTTCTTCTCCTCTCTCTAAATCTTCTATGCTCTCTTCTCTCTTCCTTCTCTCTTATTCCAATGTTTCTCCGTTCTCTACTTCTCTATTTTTTTTCCTCTCTAACTTCTCCCTCATCTGTCTCTCTCTCTCCTCCATATTAATCACAAATAATTCTAAAACCTTATCATTTCTTTATGAATTCGACTCGATTCACCATTATTCTACAATATCTTTCACGTAGTGAAAGCTTTAATGTATTTAGATTAATTTTAATTAAATAGGTGATCATAATACTCTTAATGATAAACACATAGTTCACATCAAGTACCCTTATCATGTCGCATATTTTCTTTCAATTTAACAAATTTTATATAGAAAATTTTCATCTAAAAATTTTATGATTTCCCGAACACACCCAATATTTGAAGACTACAAGTTGAGTTATGATTTTGTTACGCTACTTAAGTAAAGTCTTACTTAGGCTGGCCTAAAAACATGTTTTGAGGCATTTTTTATTTTTTTCCTTAAATATGTTGAACTAGGTGTATTAAATGTATAAACTAAAATTTACTATTTTTGAATATTTTAAATATTTATTTTTTACTTTTAAAGACATTTTCATAATTTTTTGGCCTCTAAAAGTTACAAGAATGTCACTATCTTTAAAAATAAAAAATAAATACTTAGAAATATCCAAAAAGGTAAAACTTAATATATAAACTCAATACATTTGGCCTAAGTAAGTAAAACCTTAAGCCAGCCTAATAGGATGATGTCTTCTACATGTTTATTATAAATCTTAATTAATTTGTAAAAACCTCTGCTACGAGATGATACCATATAATTTTTGAAATGCATTTTCTAAATCTACGAAATAATAGATAAATTAAATAGGTTTCCGTATACTTAAAAATATATTTATATCTTTTAATATAAATAATATTTATAAAATATATATTGAAGATATATTAGTAATTTAGGTTGGTTCTAAATAGGTTCTTACTATAATTAAACCGAATTTTTTCAATATAAATAATACTTTTTAAAATATATATTGAACATATGTTAGTAATTTAGGTTAGTTCTAAATAGTTAACATGAGAACCTACCTTGCTATAATTAAACCAAATATTTTTTTTATTTAGAACTTACATTATCATATGAGTATACAAATAAAAACTTACTCTATTTGTTTTAGGGTATCTATTGGCTTGACCTATAGTACCCTACCCAACTTGCACTTCTAGTCAAACATGTTATTTTTAATTGAAATGATTTTTAGTAAACAAAGACAATTATAGAGTTGGAAAATCAAATTAAATTTCAATTTTATTGTCATCGTGAATTTGATTTCACCATGAATCCTTTTGTGACTGGTAAATATTTTAGTTTTTTCAAATATATTCACAAATTTTATTATTATTTTCATACAACCACATATTTACCAAAGAAGGTAAATATGATCTTAATTTTTTTACCATATTTTTTAATAAGATAACATGGTAATTTTTGCATGTGTATTTTTACAAAAATACACTTAGCTAAAACATATGCTTGGACATAAAAGTAAGCATTTCATGTATATGATTATCAAAAATACAAAGTTATAGAAACCTATAGCAAAAATCATTCGTTATATGGGAAAGGGGGAGACGAATTTAAATTTTAGTTAGCGATGTTTTGGAAAAACACACGCAAAATTAGGGGTATTTTAAAAATATAGTGAAGATATGTGGGCATATTTATCCTTTTTACAAATATGATCATATCTGAAAATAATATGTATAGAATTTGTGGTCAGAATTAACTCTATTTTTAACATCTTAAAATATTTGCTATATAGTAAATAATTCTATAAATTATTATAATATTGGAATGTTTACACGCTTCTAGGAAGGAATCCAACTCACTTTCCCATTTTACACATTATTTTATACATTTTTTAAAGGCATAAATTGTATAATTTTTTGCTTGTCATAATTAAGAAAGCGACCTGCTTTTTGTACACCTAAATTTGTTGCTAAAAATTTACCCATCTTAGGTCTCTTGGATGGTCAGGAGAAATTCATCCCATTTAGGTATTCAGTGTCATTTTGTTTAGTTATGAGATTAAGTTTCATCCAAATAAAAAATATATGTGTTTGCTAAAAAATATGCATGTTTATATGTAAATTATAAAAAAATTATTTAGATCCATTTGCATATGCCTTAAAATGCATAAATATTTATAAAATTATATATTTATATAAGAATGGTATTTTTGAAAGTTTGGAACTTTGGATGCTGAAAATAAAATTTTAAAATATGACATTTTAAATATCTAAAAACTATAAAATTTTAAAATATGACATTTAAATCCAACTATCCTATGACATTTACTTTATACTCTTTGTAAATATGGTCGTTTACAATTATGCTAGACAAATGATGAGAATTTTTTTCTAACCAATAAATTATATTAAATATAGTAAGTAGAGTGAATTTTTCATGGATCATTAATGTAGACAAAAATTGATAAAATAAAAATATAGGAGGGAGTGTATTTCCTCTCAATCATCTAGGTGCCTTAAAATGTATAAGGTTCCTTTAAAATGGGATTTGTAGAAGGGAACTCATTAGAAAACGCCAAATCCAATAATTAGAATAAATTTTAGCCAATCATCACGGTTGTCTCAACCTAAACTGGTTTCATGGATCAAATTCCTCATATCTGTTATTTAGAGTGTGGTTGATAATGAATAAATAGTTTGATGAAAAGTTTTGGAGAATAAGAGTTGTATAATGATGTGATATAATATGAGTAATGATGAGTAATAAAGAGGATAAAGTTAAAATAGATAGGTTAGTTGTGTAGATAGTTGTGTAGAAATGATTGAAAAATAGGGTAGTTATATAGGAAAATGTGAAAAAAATGATTGAAAAATATAATAATTACGAAGAGTGAAAAGTTTTAACTTAATATTTTTTTATCAATTGCCAACTACACTTTTAATTTCTGATTTTTTCTGCTGAAGAATAAAAAGCAAACATTAATTTTACATTCAAGCCATCCACATTTTCTCTAAAAGCGACTCAACCCAACCACAGAAGACTTTCACAAGGAACAATCAACCCAACCACGGAAGACTTTCACAAGGAACAAACAAACAGGCCTAAAAAAAAATAAGACGACCAGAAGACGACAGGCCAAATCGACGACATGTAGCTGCTGTCCTCATTTTCTCTTCAAACCAGCCACGTGCCTGGAACAACGGGCCTCTATTTCAATTAATCTTAATGGGGCGGGATGAGTACCAACATCTGTATTTTTTTTTGTCGAAATTTGCAGGTATTTCCAAAATTAGAGACGAAATTCTTACTTGTGTAAAAAAATATATTTGCTAAAAAAAACCTTTTAATTTAAATTTAATCCAAACGCAACATGTATTTAGAAATTTACTTCACGTGACCTACTGCCAGACCTATCTAAGGGTCTGTTTGGCTCCGCCTGTCACTAGAGTTGGCCCTCATACTCACTGTCTTGTTAGTTTGAGTTAAGTAAACTACTTATTTAATTCATCTTAAAAAAATTATTTAGAATATTTTTTTATTTTTTCTTCGTACACTTATTTATTTAAGTGTATTTAACAAATAAATTAAATTTTACTATTTTTAAATATATATTTTTAGATTTTTAAACATGAAATTTATTCAAGTACATTGAGATTACACCATAATTATGATGCAGTCTATGCACTGTGGGACTAACTTTATTATAAATAAGAAATCTACTTTACCCATTGTATTTATAATTATTCACTTTATTAGCATACTAATTTTCATTCAAATCTAATGTGTCTATGTGCCTATCTTAAAATAGTACAAAATTAACATAATAAAATAATTTAATATAATTATCAAGTTTAAAGTGATATTTTTAATGTATAAACCATCAAAAGTGTGATTTTTATATAGTTAAATAATTATATTAAATATTATTACATTTTAATATATGTAGGGTCCATTTTACAGTAGATTGTATTGTAAATATGATATAGTCCGTCTGCACATGACGAGTTATATTTAAATGCAAGGTTATTTTAGTCATTTAAAAATACCACTATGTTTAAAAATATCAAAAAATATATGCATACATAAAAAATAGTAAAACTTAATTTATATGTTAAATACATTTATAATAACAAGTCTTTTGTGGAAAAATAAAAAATATTATAAATGAGTTTTCGAAGTGAACGGTGACTTGCTTAGTGCGAGCTAATAGAATCATTTAAAAACTATTTTGACGAGCAATATATATAAACGAAAGCATAAAACATAAGCATCAAAATATCACTTCGACGAAATTTCTTCCACAAAAATTGCTCTCTGCATGCTCAAAATAAAGTTGAGACCTTTCAAACTTTAACTAACCCCAAATTAAGGTCTCGTTGTGACTTGAATGAGATAAAGACAGAAGATAGAAAAAGTGTTGCTATATTTTAGAAATAAGAAAAATTGTTTGAAAATTAGAATATATTATATGAAAAATAAGAAAATAAGTTATTATTTTAAAGGAGAAAATTACTTTCGAAAAATGAAAAAAGGATTGTGATCCTATGCACCTGGGTGCAAATATCTATTTTTTAAATTTTTTTTGAAATTTTTTTACACAACTATTAATTTAAGTATATTTAACATGTGTATCAATTTTTATCATTTTTGGAGATTTATAGATAATTTTTTGGGTTTTTTAAAACCAGTGATATTTTAGTAATTTTAAATTACTAAAAAAGCCACTAATTTTAAAAAATCTAACAAAATATAAAAAATCTTCAAAAATGATAAAAATTGATACATATGTTAAATATATTCAGATTAGCAATTATATAAAAAAATCCATAAAAAATTAATAAATAAGTTAAATATACTTAAGTGCGCCGAGCCTAAGTGTGAACCCGAGTGCATTCTGGCAAAACCCATGAAAGATTACATCATCGCATGCTCATTACCTCCTAGTTATCAACAGGCCCGCTGTCCGAACCCATAATTTCTTGAAATACTGGACGTTTGAAGGCTATACAGCCCAGGCCCGTTGTCCCGCCTGCGCTCACAATTCTCAAAACCCTTCCTCCTCCGATCGAGCTTAGAAGTAGAACCTTCGCAGCTTGCTAAAGCCTAGACTCTTCTCTCGCTCCTCTTTTTAAATCGCCAAAGCCTCGCTCAACCCTCTCATTTCCGCAGCTGAAATTTTTGCTCAGCCACCTCTGCCAATGGCGACGATGCTGGTAACATCTGTCTCTTCATTCTACTCTCTCGTTATTGCATCGATTTTTCTTCGTTTTCCTGCAAGGGGTGAGACGTTTTCTCTGTGCTCGTTTGTGGGAGCAGCAACCTCAGATCATCTTGCTCAAGGAAGGGACGGACACATCCCAAGGTAAGCCTCAGCTGGTGAGCAACATCAATGCCTGCATGGCGGTCGCTGATGTCGTCCGCACGACGCTGGGCCCGCGCGGGATGGACAAGCTAATCCACGACGACAAGGGCAATACGACCATCTCCAACGATGGAGCCACCATCATGAAGTTGCTTGACATTGTTCATCCTGCCGCCAAGATTCTCGTCGATATTGCTAAGTCCCAGGACTCTGAGGTATGCACTTATTGCTGCCATTGTAGCTTACCGTCAGGTTCATATGTGTTTGTGGACTTTTATGCGTCGCTTGTTGATTTGGACGTAGTGAAATAGGCGTTCTACTGGACGAATTCAAAGAACCATGCTAACTTCGATTCTAACTGTTTTTATTTGAGGATTGATATTTGGGAAATAAGTGCATGAAATGATAATCCAAGTGTTTGGATAGTGGATGTGCATTTTGGAACCACGAAGGCTACAGTTAACAATCGCTCGAAGGTTGCTTCTGAGTCGGGGATTTATTCTGCGAGTTACGAAAGCCATATTTGCTGATAGAAAGCAAGAGAGTTAATCTCTTTTAGCTCCTACATTTTTCAAAAAACCCACTTGGTACTAAAATACTGCGCAGTATGGGAAGCTTATGGATGTCTACGTAATTGACTTTACTTGGCACTTGCTGGATCCGCTGTTATTCTCATTGGCAGTTCTAAACTGTAAAAAAAGGACGAGCATCCAGTGTTGCAATTTGCGAGAATCATCTATGCGGAATGTATCTATTCTGAATATATACTTTAGTGATATAAAAAGCATAGATTTTTTACTGAAAATGGATTCATAATCTATTGTGTTATCTGGCATGCAATGTAGTTGGAAATATTTTTCTTTCTTGGTGGCAGTGTGGTACAAGTCTTATTCTTTCTTTTTATTTTTATTGGAGGGGTCTTCTAAAGAGTGAGACGGTTCAGACACCATTGAAATGGAAAGGCTGACATAGATGTTAAGAACTAATTAATTAATTTATTTTTGAATTTAAAATGGCATGATTCCATTTTTCATATAGCATTTTTTATCCTTTACGTTTTGGTTTTATTTCATTTACAGATTAGATATGGGGAACCTGAGTTGCATTCTTCATTCCTTGTTTTTTAGGTTGGCGATGGAACTACAACTGTTGTTCTACTTGCTGGAGAGTTTATGAAGGAAGCAAAACCCTTCATCGAGGATGGTGTCCATCCTCAAAACCTTATTCGCAGCTACCGAACTGCTTGCAATTTGGTGCATACCTCTTTTTCAACCTGACATTTTTTTTAATCACTGGTGGCTGAGTGATTGTTCTCAAATTTAGGATCTTTGTAAATACTTTGCAGGCAATTAACAAAATCAAACAGCTTGCTGTCAGCATAGAGGGAAAAAGTCTTGAGGAAAAGAAAAGTCTGCTGGCTAAATGTGCTGCAACAACACTTTCATCAAAGCTTATTGGTGGTGAAAAGGAGTTTTTTGCATCTATGGTAGTGGATGCTGTGATGGCCATTGGAAATGATGATAGACTAAATCTTATAGGCATAAAAAAGGTAGCCTTCTATTGATTGATCGATTTATTTATATTATACCTATCTTTGATGATTGTTTTGGTGTTTCCATGCATTATAAATCATCTGCTGAAAAGACTCCATTAGGATATGGAAGTCCTTTTTAGGGAAGACTATTTTAGAAACTTTATTGTGAACGTCGTTTAAAATTCTTGTATAGATGGATACATCAGGCCTGGATGATAGATTTTTCATGAGTGGTTAGAATATGAACTGGCTGAACATTGCTACCGGTGTTTATGGCACATTTGCTTAGTTGAAGAAAGCAATTTAATGTTGTGTGCAGATGAAGTCCAACATATCATACGATATAACCTCCGATGCAGGGTGGCAGACATTTATAAGTCTGCTATTGCCTTAATCTTTCTTATTCCTTTATCTGACTGTTAGATCACTGTCGGGGCATTTTAATGGTTTTAGAATCAGTCAAATTAAAATGTAGTAGATGAATTATGTTGTGCAATTGCTTTGGATTTTACTAGTTTTACTACCTTTGGCAAGGAAAGCATGCTGGTAACTTTCTTAGGTACATGCCAGGGTTGAGTGGAAATCCATATTTCTTGTTTGATTTTGTAAATGTTGGTTTCCTTGATCAGAGTGTTCTAGTTCATAACTCATGTGCCTGGCCCCATAAAAGCCTCTAAAGTGACATTGTGTAACTCAGAAGGTTTGAAATATTTTCAGAGTTCTCATCATGCTGCAAAACGTTGTGTATGAGTTAATGTCATATAAGGCCAACTTGGGCCCTACATGGAACTACCGTCAAGCAAGTCAATTTAACTGTTTCTTGTTGTATAGTCTACCAAGTCAATTTAACTGTTTCTTGTTGTATAGTCTACCGAGCAATAAACAGTATCATAATTATTAAAGTTTGGCTTTTGTGGTTAGCATGAATGTAGCATAATGATGGGAGAGGATCTTGTGAATATTGCTGTCACATTTTTTTTTCTTCAGATTTTTGAATTTAATGTCTGAAGACTGTACTTTGTGTACATGGCCTTAGCACATATCCATTGGCATTTGCTAAGATGCTATGAGCAGATGTGATTTTCTTTGAATTAATTAAGTGGGAAATGCTTTTTCATAACAGAGTATTGGTGACTTTATGCAGGTTCCAGGGGGTAACATGCGGGATTCCTTTTTGGTAAACGGTGTTGCTTTTAAGAAGACATTCTCATATGCTGGTTTTGAGCAGCAACCAAAGAAGTTTGTGAACCCCAAAATTCTTCTATTGAATATTGAACTAGAGCTGAAATCAGAAAAAGAGAATGCAGAAATCAGGTGCAGCTTCATTTTATTAGATTGTCTTATACCTCTCAATCTTTGGGAAGTTCTTATGCCTAACTTTGCTGCGTGGCTTGATTTGTAGACTTTCAGATCCATTGCAGTATCAATCAATTGTTGATGCCGAGTGGAATATCATATATGATAAGTTGGATAAATGTGTGCAAAGTGGAGCCAAAATAGTTCTTTCACGGCTTGCAATTGGTGATTTAGCTACACAGGTAACTTTCATCAAGTCTGGGTGCTTCTGTTTTATGTATGATAAGATGGTTAATGTTCTTTTCATTTGGTTTACAGTACTTTGCAGATAGGGACATTTTTTGTGCTGGCCGTGTCACAGAAGAAGATCTGCAACGTGTTGCTGCAGCAACTGGTGGTACTGTGCAGACATCCGTGAACAACGTTGTTGATGAGGTGTTTTTTTTTTTTTTTTTCGAGTTTTACATTTTAATGGGAAAACTGTATTATTTTGGCCGCGATTTAAGCTGCTGGTAATTGTGTTTGTCCACTTGAATTTGATATGCTTTATGGTTGTTTTTTCTTCTTTCTTTTGTTTTCTTTTATTCCACATGTTTTTTATGTTTAACATCGCACGATTTTTTTAATGGAGAAGGTACTTGGATCTTGTGCGCTTTTTGAGGAAAGACAAGTAGGAAGTGAACGTTTTAATATATTCAGTGGGTGTCCTTCTGGGCAAACAGCAACAATTGTTCTTCGTGGTGGAGCTGATCAGGCATGGACTATCATTTTAATTGCAGAGAACAATTGACGAAGTTGATCTCTTCGGGACCATGGACTCATGTTTTTCTTTGTTTAATTTCTTTTTCTTTTTTTCTGTTTCAATCAGTTTATTGAAGAAGCAGAACGAAGTTTGCATGATGCCATAATGATAGTCAGGAGAGCTTTGAAGAACTCGACTGTGGTTGCTGGTGGTGGTGCTATTGATGTATGCATCTTATGGATGCTTGTTTTGGAGACATTTTATGGTGTATCTTGTTTTGCCCTTCTAAATTTGCTGTTCTTGTGGCAGATGGAGATCAGCCGATACTTGAGACAACATGCCCGCACTATTGCTGGGAAATCTCAGTTGTTCATAAATTCATATGCCAAAGCTCTCGAGGTAGGTAGTTCGGACATAGCTTGTTTGATTTACTGCATTATGATATTCATCATTTATGCCTCACATCTGCTGGAATTTGGTCTATTGGTGTTCTGCATGAAGGCGATAGATGCAGAACTCTCCATCATCATGAGACTTGATAAAGCTCTTCGTTCTATAAACTGTGTTAATTTGCTAGCTAATTTGTATTGGTTGTTGTACTTAAAAATGATTTTAGATGGCCCAATAGTGATGCTTTTATTTAGATTATTATTGTCTTAATGTGATATCTATTACCATACTCTTGCAGGTCATTCCACGCCAATTATGTGACAATGCTGGATTTGATGCGACTGATGTGCTGAATAAACTCAGACAGAAACATGCTCTTCCATCAGGTTTTTATTTTATTTTATTTAAATACCTTCCATGTGCCTCATTTAATTGTTTCATATGTTATATACATGGATGTGATCTGAAGATTCGTTCAAGGTCCAACAGTTTTTGGCCCAAAAATCAGAAATCAAAGGATCTTGGATGATTCTAGCTTTAGTAATTTTAAATTACCTAAAATGCCACCAATTTTCAAAAAAAAATAAAAATATATATAATACTTTAAAAATGGTAAAAATTGATACATATGTTAAATACACTTAGATTAACACTTGTATAAATTTTTTTTTTTATTTAAAAAAAAGAGTTAATGCACCCGGGTGCACTGAAGCTAAGTGCACAGGATCGCGATCCCATATGGACCAAGCAGTCGAGAATCCTGTGGTTGGTCTTTTCTTTATAATGTAATTTTGTCCTCCCCTGAAATTTGCACTGTCTACCTAAACGCAGGTGAAGGTGCTCCTTATGGGGTGGATATAAATACTGGTGGAATCGCAGATTCCTTTTCCAACTTTGTGTGGGAACCCGCAGTTGTAAAGGTATTGTTGCTTACAGGTTATTGGTTTATCTGTGATGTCTACTTACTGCTAACTAGTATCAATCTAAATTATCTGTGTAGATCAATGCTATAAATGCTGCAACTGAAGCATGTTGTCTTGTTCTAAGTGTGGATGAGACAGTGAAGAACCCAAAGGTAAACCGATATTTTGGATGGTAAATTTCCTTTTTTTTTTAAAAAAAAATTATTTATTTATTTTACTACTTGTCATGTAGATCTACCGCCTGTTGTTATCATTCCAGGATTTTACTCTCCTACTTTTAGGTGTGCTTGGGAAACTGCATTTTTTTCATGAATCTGCTGAAACATCTTTTCCCTAATCAGCATGTTGTGTTTGAACTCTTTTTTTTTTTTTTTTGCCCCCTGAGATCCTGGAGCTGGTGTTACAGTACTGTTACCTATTCACCGTTAAAAACAGAAAAAGAAAAATATCCGAGGGATTGTAGAAGCATCAAAATTGTTACTCGGTTAAATCTCACATTGTTTTTTTTTATTTTTTTATTTTTAATTTTTGTTTAAAGTTCTCAGAAAGCAGTAAATTTTTTATAATTATCGAAAATTTGACCCAATCATGTTGAAGTCAGCTGTGCAATATTTGATCAGGCCTTTCGTATAAGTTGGTTCAAATAAGCTCTTTTTAGTTCTTCCTTTGTTAGTGGCACATTTTTGAAAGTGCAAACTGGTCAAATGTCTTGTTGGCTACTTGAATAAGTCCTCATTTCTCTTGACACCTCTGATGTCTCTCTGAGGTTTCAAACATTTTTTGTGGCCTCAACTTTGTACAACCTAACATCGGTGCCTGTTTCTAAATTCTTTGTCATTGTAAGAGATTCTTGTTGATGGTCCGGGTACTGCAAGGCTGCAATATCCAAATAAGCAATGCTAAATTACAGCTTATCTCATAAAAAAACTGAAATTCTCTGTTGAAACATTTGCAGTCAGAGACCGCCCAAGGCGATGCTGCAGCAAGTGCAATGGGTCGAGGCCGTGGTGGTGGCGCCGCATTTCGTGGTCGTGGACGGGGCATGAGAAGGCGATAAACTCTCTCGTGGATGCATATGGCCACATTCAAAAACTTGTGGCCCGGATGTGAAATATGCCACTGGTTTGACCTGCTGGCATTTCATGTTTTGTTTGAGCTCGGTACTTGCTGAGGTTGCTTGTGGATTGAAGCTGGATTTCTGATTTACTTTGCTTGTGCGCAACTTGTGTTGTATGGTCAGACAGTAGTGGTTGGAAGCTTAAAAATTACAATTACATCACATTATGTTTGGAAGATTTCAGGAGTTCTGTTTAATAGTTTGGGGATTATGATCCCCTGGGCCCAGAAGTGGCAAAGCATTTTTCCCTTGTGCAGTAGCTAATGTCGACAGATACAAGAAACCTAGCATCAGTTGGTTTTTGTGCATGAATGAACTACAATTTTCATCGACAGATTCTAATTACTGGCTTTCCAGGGAATCGGGTATGGGGATCAAGCTAAATTTGTAGACTCCTGTACCCGGTCTTTATTTTATTCCCTCTATTTTGTCTAGACAATAATCACCATTCTGTGAGATGAATTGGATCAACAGAATTTAGCGCTTATCGTGAATTTCATATGATTCTATTATCAGCCCTCTTCGTCCTCTTCCCGACTCATCAAAATGGAAGAGTTAAACAGCAAATATTCATCAGTGATCTTTATACCCTCCGTTATTAATTCCATGACTGCCCCAATTTGCTTGCTCCCTTTGCCTCAATACCTAATTTTTATGGTGCTTAATTTCTGGATGGTTGCGTTAGCCAATAAAAATATTCGTCAAAATGGAACAGCCGTTACGCATGTGGTTTGTATCTAGATAATTCTAGACTCTAACAGAGCCTTATTCTAACGCTGAAATGCTTTTTATTTTATGTATTTAATTAAAATGTGAACAAAACCACCTTGACTATGCTGATAATGTGGAAATGTTATTTACACGAGCTGGGGTAGGGTGTAATGGGCCTAACATCAGGAACACAACAGGGTGGATTTCACGTTGCCAACATGGTGGGGTCCAAATCGCTTTTGGGTCTTCGCCTTCCCTGTCCCTCCTTCGGATCGCCACTCAAATCGCGGTCCATTCAAATCAAAAGCCTGGAGAAAAATTCTGTATATTTCCACTTATCCTTTTTCCTCCAACCTTGCCACTTTTGTTGAATCCTCACCTTCCATCCGTTTTTGTGCCTCATTTCGGATTATGGGGATTTAAAAAAATTGAATCACGCATTCTCTCATTTGGATTTGCGGTTTATTTGACATTTCTTTTCTGATCAACGGACTGGATTGACAGAAAACAAGCATGGAATGGTACATTTCATGATGCTGGACCGTAACTGGTGTTTCTCCGACAACCCCACGTCCCACACGTAATCCCTCTTCCCAGCAAAAGGAGGCTGCAACGCGACGAACCTCGTTGGGAGTTTGGACAGTCTGTATAGTCAGGATTCGTAATTCCTCTTCCATGAGGAAATTGTACCTGAAAATTACGCAAAAACCCTCTTCCCTTTCTTCTACCCCGCTGCTTGTAGAAATTCGAAGAAAACCCTAAAGAAAATGATACCAAGGTCTTCCTTTTCTCCTCCTCCTACTCCAATGTCTTCCCCTTCCTCTTCCCTTCCGTTTGTCGAGTTCTCGTCCGACTCCCCTCTGTCCTCTCCGGAGCCGCCTCCCATCGACGCCGTCTGGTATGGAAATATCGAATACCTCCTCAACATCTCCGCCGTTGGCGCCACGGTATGCGTCCTCATCTTCCTCTTCGGCAAGCTCCGCAGCGACCACCGCCGGATTCCCGGCCCCTCCGCCCTTCTTTCAAAGCTCCTCGCCGTCTGGCACGCCACTGTCCCCCAGATCGCCGCGCACTGCGGCGCCGATGCTGCCCAGTTCGTCCTCCTTGAGGGCGGCAGTTCCTCCGTCCTCCTCGCCCTCTCCGTTCTCGCCCTTGCGGTCATCCTCCCCGTCAATCTCTATGCTGGCTCCGCCCCCATCGATGACCAGTTCTCCAAGACGACCGTCATCCACATCCCCAAGTCGTCCTTGCTCCTCTGGGTCCACTTCCTCTTCACGGCCCTGGCCGTCGGCATCTTCCACTTCGGCATTTCATCGATCGAGGAGCGTATGAAGGTCACCAGGTTCCGGGATGCTAACGGGAATCCCAGCGACACCAGTTCCAATTCGGTTGCTATTTTCACTGTCATGGTGCAGGGAATCCCCAAATCGCTGGCAGCTGACAAGGCGCCGCTTGAGGAGTACTTCCAGCATCGGTATCCTGGTAAGGTGTACCGTGTCGTCGTGCCATTCGATTTGTGTGCGCTGGATAATTTGGTAGCTGAATTGATTAAAGTCAGAAATGATATTTCTTGGTTGGAAGCCCGCATTGATTCTAGGATTCTGTCTGATATAAGTGAAAATGAAGAAGATGGTTATATTCCTCCTCCTCCTACTTCTTTCTGGGAAGGGTTTCGTGGTCGAATTGTTGGTTTTTGGCAGAGATTGAAAGAATTATGGACGAACCATGTAGCTGTTCATCTGGGTTTAACTGATGAGGATCGTTTACGGAGATTGCAGGAGGCAGAGATGCGGCTGGAGAGTGAATTGCGCCTTTATAAAGAGGGTGTAGGACCAGGTGCCGGAACTGCATTTGTGATATTCAAGGATGTTTACACAACTAACAAGGTTGTGCAGGATCTACGCACTGAGAAGAAGCGGCCTATTGGGAGGTTCTTCTCTGTAGTGGAGTTGAAGCTTGAGCGGAATCGGTGGAAAGTTGAGCGTGCCCCTCCAGCGTCAGATATTTATTGGAACCATCTGGGCTCCAGTAAGCTTTCACTAAGACTGCGCCGTGTTGCTGTGAACACATGCCTTTTGTTGATGCTACTGTTCTGGAGCTCTCCCCTTGCTGTGATCACTGCCTTGAAGAGTGCTGCTCGGATCATCAATGCGGAAGCAGTTGACAATGCACAATTATGGTTAACGTGGTGGGAGAGTTCAAGCTGGGCTGCAACAGTGATTCTTCAATTTCTGCCAAACGTCCTTATATTCGTAAGCATGTATATAGTCATTCCATCACTGCTGTCATACCTTTCGAAATTTGAGCGGCATCTCACTGTCTCTGGGGAGCAGCGGGCAGCACTATTGAAGATGGTCTGCTTCTTCCTGGTGAATCTCATTCTGTTGCGTGCTCTTGTTGAATCATCCTTGGAGAAGGCTATACTGAGCATGGGAAGATGCTACCTTGATGGAGAAGATTGCAAGCGGATTGAGCAGTACATGAGCGGTTCATTCTTGTCTAGGTCATGCCTTTCTTCCCTTGCATTCCTGATCACAAGCACATTCCTGGGGATATCTTATGATTTGCTGGCTCCAATCCCTTGGATAAAAGAGAAGTTGCGGAAGTTCCGGAAGAATGACATGCTGCTATTAGTCCCAGAACAGAGTGAAGAGTATCCATTAGAAAACCAGGAGGTCGATGGGCTTCGAAGGCCTCTCATGACTGAAAGGGAAGTGGGAATTGGCAATGATGGCTTACCCCAGACAACTGGCTTGAATGGCATTGAATATCAGGGACAAGATCTTTCAGTCTACCCAATCAGCAGGAGTTTCCATATGCCTAAACAGACATTTGATTTTGCTCAGTACTATGCTTTTAACCTGACAATATTTGCACTGACCATGATCTACTCTGCCTTTGCTCCTCTTGTGGTTCCTGTAGGTGCATTTTACTTCGGGTATAGGTACGTGGTTGACAAATATAACTTTCTCTTTGTGTATAGAGTCCGCGGATTCCCTTCAAACAATGATGGGAAGCTGATGGACAGTGTCCTGTGCATCATGCGCTTTTGCGTGGTCCTTTTTCTTCTGTCAATGCTCCTCTTTTTCTCAGTCCAAGGGGACTCTACGAAGTTGCAGGCCATATTTACACTTGGGTTGCTACTGTTGTATAAACTGCTGCCATCAAAGAATGATGGGCTTCAACCATCACTCTTGGAAAGCATGCAGACTGTGGATAGTGTTGTCGATGGGCGAACTGATTATGAGATTTTATCAGAACCCCAATTTGATTGGGACACATATAATCTGTGACAGAAAAATTGCAAACTGGACTTCGCTATTTTCTTACTTGCCACTGATGTGTAAAATTCCCCCTTATTCTTTTTCTACTTGCCCTTTGTATAATTATTTATTGTATTTATGATGTTTCTTCTTTTTGACCAATGCTTCTTAAACTGGTCTCATGCCTATACCTAAATCCCCCCACAGCGTTTTTGGTATCATGTTTGTACACACAGAACCATGGCCAGATGATGTGCGGAAGGGCATTTTAATTGTATCATAATCTCCTTTTTGCTTCTAATGCCTAGTCAACCCTGCCCATAAGATTAGGATGCTATGTATTTCTCTCTTGAGTGAGGATACAGTTATCCGTTTCAGTGGATTGACAACTTGGGTTGTGGCCCTGCTGGGAATGCATTATCTGGAGAAGTTGATATAGTCTCTTCAAGGAAGAAATTGGTGCCTGCTTGTTTTCATTGAAATCAAAGAAGAAATTGGTTTTCCTCTGAAATGGAATTTTCTTGATTTTCTATTTTCTTATACTGTATAAAAATTAATGGTAACTTCTTTTTATAAATTTTTTTTTTTTTAAAATGCCAGACTGCCGGAGAGGATTTTAGACTGGTTGATTTTCCTCCTTAGGATATAAGAAATATGAATTCCTCATTTGAAATGAAATTCATTGACCCTATTATTCCTCCAGTTTTCTCCATATTCCACCATGGCCAGATAATGTGTAGAACGGCATTTTAATTGTCTCATTATCTCCTTGTTGGTTCTAATTACATATTCAACCATCTATGCTGTGGGCCTAACATCAGTGGAGGAAAATCGGATGCACATAAGATTAGGATGCTCTGTATTCCTCTTTTCTGAGTGAGGATACAGTTATCTGTTTTAGTGTATTGATGATGGGTTGTGGCCCTGCTAGGAATGCATTATCTGGAGAAGTAGATATAATCTCTTCAACGGAGAAATTGGTTCCAATCTCCGTAGCCTGCTTGTATTCATTGAAATTGAATCATCTTGATTTTTTATTTTTCTTATATTGTATGGTGATTTTTTATTTTAAAAAAGTCAGACTAGTGTGTCAGATGGAACTTTAGACCGGTCCAATTTCCTCCTTACACAGCATAAGAAATATGACTTCCATATTTGAAATGAAATTCGTTGTTGGTATTATTCCTCTAGTTTTCTCCTTAAACTTTGGACCATGTGGTGCCCGTCTCTTGTCCTCCAACTATTTTGTGCTTTTGAATGGATCTCTCCAGATCGAAGTTGCCAAAGCTATGGTTAATGAATTCTAGATGCTTGTTTCTCCACATGAAGATTTTAATGACGTCTGCTTAAGTGCCTATAGACCGTGGTTGTTTATAGCATATATACTTTGCGATTCACTGTACTATTTGACTATCTCAGCTGTTAACGCTGCATTCCTAGAATCATTTTTACATCTGGTGTGATTGTCTCAGATGATCCAGATCTTCATGTCAGTTTGGCTTGTATCTTTCAATTTGGGTTCTCATCTGTACTTCTTTGATATGTGTGATAGTCAATATTAACTATTGAATTTATTTATTTTTTATTTGGTCCATGGCTAAAGGTCTTGTAATTTGTAAATGGTCAATGCCAAGCAATGATTCCCCCCCCCCCTCGTAGTCCATGTATAGATCTCTGGTCTAAAATTCTGTGAGAGGTAAGAATTCACCATCTTGTCAATACGTAACTGCAGACGAGATGGCGGTTAGATGATCATAGTCAGGCATTCAGATCATCATCTCTCTTTCATGAGCCATGTTCTTGTTAGCTGGAGGCTAACAGATTCATTCATTAGCCTGGGCGATTTACTTTATTTTAAATTTTTTTTTATAGAACTGTTATTGTAAGTGGGAGCATGATTATGTACCCCATGATGTATGTTAGGTTAAAACACAACATTTACAACATTCATTTATTTTATTTTATTTTATTTTTTATTTGATTTTTCTTCATAAATGTGTTTCTAAGTGTATTTAATCTATATACAAAGTTTTGCAATTTTAGAATACTTTTACATATTTAATGTTTATTTTAAAAAAATATCAATTTGGGGAGCATTTAAGTCATTTTCCATCCCTTAAAAACTTGATTTTTAAAAATAAAAAATAAATATGTAAAAATATTGTAAAGTGACAAAACTTGGTATATAGATTGAATATACGAAGGAAATCATGTTTATGAAGAAAAAATAATTAATTGTAAAAATAATTGAATGTTGTATTTTAGTTTAAAATACATCATGATGTATATAATTATGCTCATTGTAAGTGTATTTAACTTCTATACTAAGGGTGTGTTTGAGAAGTGATAAAATTTTTGATGAAAATTTTTTAAAATAGGAGAAAATGAAGTGATATGGTAGGGGTAACGATGAAGATTAAAAAAAATAAAGTTAAGATGGATAAGTTAGATGTACAAATAGTTGTATAGAAATGATTGAAAAATTGGGTAGTTGTATAAGAAGAAGGGAAGAAATAATTAAAAAATAAGATATTCGTGAAGAATGAAAAATTTTAGATTGAAAAGTTTTAATTTAAAAAGTTTTTTGGGTGAATAAACATGCTAAGTTTTATCATTTTTTAAAGATGCGTATATATTTTTTTAGAATTGCAACCATAGGTGTTTTAGTTATCTTTAACGGTTAAAAATAACTAAGATATCTCTATATTTGAAATTCAAAAAAATATATATACACATTTGTAAAAAAATTTAGAGCTTGACATATGAGTAATTACATTCAGGATAATAGTTTTATTTAAAAAGGGGTTAATGGCCCGGGCGAATGCCATCTCTTTCATATCCCTAGAAAGTATACCCATGTTGGTCAGCACCATTTTCCTGGGACGCGGGCGTAATTAGTTGATCTAAATCGTGTTGTTTAATCCTCCAAAAAAAATAATGTTGTTTTCCATGGGACGGTTCTTAATCAAGGTGGTTAACTGCCTAATCAATACAATTGGTATTGAATGTGGCAACTAGTTTGGTCACGTTGAGATGGATTGTTGACCAACAAAATTGGCAAATTAGACAATATTTCAAGAGGTCTCTTTGTTCAATCGATTTTCCTTTTCCTTTCCAGTAGTGTGCATTCAGCCTCAGTGCACCGGGTGCACTGCACTTATTTATTTTTATTTTTTTTTTTAAATTTTTTCATGAAGATGTTAATATAAGTTTATTTAACATATGTATCAATTTTTACTATTTTTGGAGATTTTTAGATATTTTTTTAGATTTTTAAAAATTAGTGGCATTTTCCGTAATTTAAAATTACCGAAAATGCCACTGATTTTTAAAAATCTAAAAAAAATATCTAAAAGTCTCCAAAAATAGTAAAAATTGATACATATGTTAAATAAACCTAGATTAACCATTGTATGAAAAAATTTTCAAAAAAAAATAAAAAAAAATAGGTGCAGTGCACCCGGGTGCACTGAGGCTGAATGCACCCGGGTGCATACGATTGGGTTCCGTGCATCACCATACTCCAAATGGGTTAGTTTCTGAAACTTGATATAGCTCCACGGAACATCTCTTCACGAGAAGAAGTGCAAGCGGCAAGATTGGCTTGTTGTATTGAAAGGTTTGAAGCCAGAGAGAAAAAGCGTTTGAGAACCCTCAGTTGCCTTTCCTTCGATGAATGCTTAGATGGGGCACAAAACTCTACCACTGATTTATTGAAGGTCTGGCAGAATGTGAGTTTGAGAAATGTTTCAGTCATGTAGTATATAGAGACATTTACACCTGCAGAATTCAGAAGCTCGGAACATATATCCTTGAGTTTATGCAGCTTCATGCAGTATAGTATATATTAGCTGCTTTCGGGAAATTTTCATGTATGCCCTCGAGTTTTTAGCTTAAATTAGACTCGTTACTGCTTAACTTTGCCTAATTATAAATTTTGAAGTTTTCCTCCCATCTCCACAAATGCCTTGATGTATTACGTCAATTAAAAATAACTGTCGACGGAATTAATAGCGCTCAACTGACCCATTCACTAGTCACTATTCTTTTTCATCAAATGCATACAATTTATTGGAGGAAGTTAAAGTAGAGATCATGCATTCATGTTGACATTGATCAGTATATTTCGAATGATGGGCTGGCTAAGAATGTTTGTTGCAAATACCCACCCTAATATAGTCTTAAGAATCGGCCCGGCCATAAGTCTATATGTGATTAAAAAATTCCTGCATTTTGAATATTAGATGTGGTTAACCATATTACTGCACCTTAGATATGTTTGAAGTAATCGTGGTGGCCAAGCTACATCTCCTCTGCTCTGTTTTTCTTTTACTTCAAGTTAAATGTAATTATTTATAATCTAATTGCCAAACTCAATCTAATAATCTATTCATATATATATATATATTAATGAATAATTAAACCATTCGACATATAATATTTTCTTATTGAGTAGAATCAACGCCAGTTCCGGATTTTTGGACTGATATAAATATACGATTCCCCACTTTTTCCGGTTGATTGTAACAGAAGTAAAAATGGTTATTGGTACCACTGCTTCATTTCATGAAGCCAGAATAAGGAATGGCGTATACGGCGGGCAAACCGGCCCGCTTGCTTCTCGATTGTTTTTGACCAAGCACCTGGTCTCGTTTTGCCAATGCATTGAAAAATCCACTTTAACTATCTGGGGAAGACCATGTTCAAAATTTTATATCTATTCCAACATGTTTCTTGGAGATGTTGATGTAATCCTCATCTAATTTATTGCACCTTTCATGTCGTTCGGTCATGGGTCTCCAAGTTGAATTAGTTTTCAATATTTCACTTTTTTCGGAAGGAGGTCGAATCGCAGAAATTAAAGAAGATTATGAGAAATCGTCATGTTAGAAACATATATATTATTCATGATGATTCATGAACTTAAGACCTCCAATTTTTTTTTTTTTTTGTTACACTTTGTAATGCCCGGTTCTGCACCTACTAATTGACAGTTATTCCTAAGATGGATTTATGGTTTAATACGACGGATAAATCTAAAAAGAATTTTATTTTTATGGATTGATATCATATATATTGTAACATCTAATATTACAAATTAGACACATTCATAACCATCACTAAAGAAGCATATGCACAATTCTCGCCAAGAGTGGGGGACGTTTTTGTAAATACCCTAAATTGGAGGACCAATATTTTTTACTCATACCCTAGGGGCCAACGCTGTTGATGCTACCAACCGATCCGTGCTCGGTTGGTCAGCGCTGCCGCCGCAGCATTCGGGACGCGCTGTGGTCGTGGGATCAATTCCCCGACACGACGAAAAAAGTGATTTAGTAGGAGCAGTGGTCTCCTGTTGGTTGGGTGTGGGAGCAGTGGTCTCCCGTTTAGTGGTTGGAAGCCGTGTCTTCCGAATTATTTGGTGGAGCTAGTGTCTCCAGATTTGTAAGAATGTCTCAAGCCTTCAATGTAATATGTATTGAGATGTGTATAAATATATTCAAATAAAAAAAAATGCTGTTGATGCTGTTACCACGAACCCACACGGTAACTAAGGTAGATCCAAAATCCAATAAACTAAAATTTCAAGATCGCGAATATCACTGGCATGTTCACAGCTAGTTTCATCCTAGGATGGGATGGTATTGAAATGAAATTTTATATTTCCCATACTCTTTTATCCAATTTCAACACAAATTTTTCCATTTTCAATATACCCACATCCCAAATTCTCATCCTATAAGGGAAAGGTGGAGTGGGGGAAAAGAAGCCTTGGTCCGGTCGGATTTGATCAGGAGACCAGGTTCGTTGAGGACCTCATGAGGTTTAGACCTCGGGGTGGCATATAAAAATTGCGAGGGCCAGGCGAAGAGCATGCATTGCATTTTTCCAAAAATGTTGACAGTGTCATTTATGAACTGGGTAGATGGATCAGAGGTTTGGAAGCACACTTCCCTATGAATCATTGCATAATCGAAATGGAAGGAATTCCAAGTTCGTAGCTCACGTCCCAATGGGAAGCCGATTATAATTATTGATTTGTAATGGTTTGTAAATTAAATTTATCAGTAACTAAGCAAAAAGGACAAAATAGTGGAGGGCATGTAAAAGCCTAACCTGAATATCTTGTTAGATAGTATTTAATTAAATTGCTAACTAAATACGATATGACGCTCTCTAGTTAGCCGCTTGATCTTTTCACCGACCCAAAAACTTATTTTTTTAATTTTTTTCATGGGTAAGTAAATCTAGATGTATTAAATTTATAAACAAAGTTTTACTATTTTCGGATGTTTGTAAGTATTTTTTTTTAGATTTTTAAACACAGTGACATTTCCGTAATTTTGGCAGTAATTTTCTGAGATCCAAAAATTACAGAAATGCCATTATGTTTAAAAATAAAAAAATACTTAAAAACAGCCAAAAATAGTAAAAATTGATTTATAGATTTAATACACATAAATTTACTTACTCATAAAAAAAATAAAAAAATAAAAAAAATACATTTTTAGGCCGGACGCACAGAGCAGGCTGTGCATATGGCTTGAAAAGATCAGGCCTCCTCTAGTTAGGGGCCAAATTAAATGGACCAACCCCAGGGAGTGGACCACTTACACTTTATATATACGCCGCGGTTGTATATTCGCTTAAAACGCATAAGACATCTTCACACAAAAGTCAAAAAATTAAAATAATAAAACAAATCAAAAGTCACGTTTGTTTGGTGAAGTAAATTTTTTAAATTGCAGTTTCCGACACAAGCAAAGCAACGACCTTCTAATTGGTTTTATGGGCGACTAATCGATGCACTAACTCCTATAAATACCAATACGAATTAATTATTTGATTAATTATAAGACCATGTAATGGACTGGGCAGTGGGATCCTGCTGTTGTAATTTTTTTTTTTTTCTTTTTGATGCGACTCCAGTTTTTATTTGATGCGACTTGTTATATAACTGGATGATTGTTAATAATAAATGATAATAGTAACATTTAGATTATTATTTTTTAGGTGAGAAACTAATGGTGGGACCGGTGATGAGGTATCTAGTTACGAGTAACCAATAATCATGGGACACAGCCTTAAAAAGAAAAAGCCCCCAAAAAAAAAAAAATCATAGGACAGGGCATATATACGTGACAACTTTAGATTTAAGGCCATCAGACTGATTGTGGCCAAACTTCAGGTTCTCCACTTGTAGTAATTTTGCCGTCACTGTAGCAAAGGTTTATACTGGTGGCTAATTTTTTGTGGCAAAATTTGAATTTTGCCAGATCTAAGATCTCTTTGTTTAGAGGAGAATTAGAATGGGAATGAAGAATGCCAAAAAGTTAATGTAGTTTTTTTTTGCGACCTTATGATGGTGCGTTGGAGGTGTTATCAAAGTGACACAACCGTTGTGACATGTTAAACACGTTTAGATTAACAGTGTTATGAAAAAATTTTAAAAATAAAAGGTTAAATATACCCGAGTGCACTGAAACTAAGTGCACCTGGGTACATTTAATAATATTCCATAGAAGTATTCCCCAATGTTGTATTTTATGCATATGAAACTAACTAATTAATATATACATAGTCTAATAAATATTTTACATATAGTTAAAAGACTAGCTATTTTTGGTGAATTATGTTGTAGCGTGGCTATAAATTGCCCAAGGACATGATCAAGTAGGTATATAAATATATGACAAATCAGGGAATGAATAATAAATAACGCGGAAAACTTTGCAAATAATGTTTTTGACGTGAGTACTAGCTCACACCTGATCATCAATGCCTGAATATTTGAGTGAATTGCATCAGTAATAAATAACACAGGTCACGCCTGTTTGAGGTTTTAAAATATTTTATTCTAGTTGGATTGTTATAGAAAAAAAAAAAGAGCAAAGTTGATCGATCCGCCATTTTAGCGCATGAATTCTCGCATTTGAATATGAATAAAGAATGCAGAGTTGTAGCCTTGCAGGCAGCTAAGAATTAATTAAGACAAGCTAGCTAGCTCGCGATAGGAAACCTGCAGGCGAAAAGAATCTGCAGGACTAGAAATATGTAGCTAACAATGCATGCATAGTATAAGCTGTTCTTAAATTCATGATCGAGTTGAGGTGGTAGGAAGCTAACTGAAGAAAACAAAAGATGGGGAGAAGAGATGAAGAGGAGAGAGATGCAGATGAGCCTCTTCTTCGTAATGTGTCAGCAGCAGCAGCAGCAGCTGAAGATGATGATATAGAAGAAATAGGAAGCTGCAGGCAGCTGATGAGATATGCGATTGATGAGAACAAGAAGCTATGGTATCTCGCGGGCCCTGCCATCTTCACGTCCGTGGCGCAGTACTCGCTCGGGGCCATCACCCAAGTCTTCGCTGGCCACCTCACCACGCTCCAGCTCGATGCTGTTTCCACCGAGAACATGGTCATCGCCGGTCTTGCTTATGGCATCATGGTACATTATCCCACTTTCTAATTGCTAGACTGACTCCCCAATTTTTGTTTTTTTGTTTTTTTCTCTTTATTATTGTTGGATGGATCTAATTGGGTGCTTCTTTCTCTTTCTTTCCGCCACTTTTAAGATGGATGAATTTTCACTAAGAATGATGTGAATATAAGGATCCTTGCTCCCGAACTGTCATATTAAAATTTAAAAGTGGAACACAGCTTGATAATATGTGATGAGGAGAGATTGAATGGATCTTGAGCGCATGGGGCTCGCGAAAAATCTTAGTTGTTCTAATTTCATCTCTCTACACAATCAGGGACGTTTGTTTGGTATGAAATAAAAAAAAATTTCACTCCTTGCACTAACTTATTTTTTTGATCTTTGTTTTCTTTACTTTAAATTTTTACTCTAAGCGCATCACGTCATTATATCATTTTTTCTAAATTTTTACCACATATGCACTCAATTAGAATACATTCAAAGATGAAGGGTATTTTTGTTTTCAAATAAAAGTTTTTAACAAAAACTTTTTAATATAAAATTTTTCATTCTCTATAACTATTATTATTTTTATTATTTTTTATATTTACTTGTACAAACTATCCTACTTCTTAATTATTTCTATGCAAGTACTCATAACTAACTTATTTATTTTAACTTTATTCTCTTTACATCTATTATTGTAAATATTATTAATATTTTAAATCTAAAATACATTCCGTAATAATCCTAAATTTCTAGAAATGTTACCCATCACTGATTAGCCTGATTTAATCTTATTGTTAGCGTTAAGCCACGACGAGATGATGTGGTGCTGAAAGGAGATCTAGAAAGGAGTAAAGTTTGCATGTTAATTAGCCTCGAATATTTTGTGGAGTAAGATGTAATAATAATAGTTCCGGTCAAAACCTTTTTACTTTTAAATAATTCTTTTTTCGTTCCCTGATGAATTGAAGAGGGTGGAGGTGGATTCCAATGATGCCCATGAAGAGGGTAAGGTCTCATAAATATTTATGCCTTTTTTATATTCTCTCGGTCAAAGGAAGCGTATTCGCCTACTAATATTATATTACTCGGTCCCATGTGCCGTCCAACGTATTCAATCATGATATCCATAGTTACTATTAAAAAATCTATTTATTTATAACTATATCACTTTCTCTATGGTCATCCATGAGCTACTATGCTTGGAGATGAGGGGGAAATAGAAAGTTGGATCTATATTTCAGTTTCTTCCCTGAAAAAAAAATGAAAAAAATTTGCTAAAATTTATCTAATATAAGATTTTTTTTTAAAAAATCACAATAAGGTTACATTAGGGAAGTGCTATGGTGCACTATGTTGCAACCTAATTTGATGAGAGTCACTCACATTAATAATGAAATTAAAATCTAACTAGTAAAACGATTTAACATCATTTATTTTATGGTGAAACAAAAATCAGCTCAATCGCAATCCTGGGTGGGCCATATTTTCATAATAATACATATAATCATATATAAATTATAAAAAATACTTAAATATATTTATCAATGCATCAAAACATTATGATACTTTATACAATTATTTACATATCAATATGAATGGTTTTTAGATGTTTAGATGTTGTATTAATAATTTTAAAATTGTACAAATTTCAAACCGTTATGTTAAGATGATTTTATACTATTTAGATAAAGTTATTAGATTTTATTCTAATTCTATAAGTGATACTAAATGCGACGGATGAAGTAAATGTAATCTCATCATCGAAATAGAGCCCATTTAACCATAGTTCACCTTAACTAGGGCGCAACTCTTGTACCCCTAGTATATGCGTTCCAAACATAAATCCAAAGGCTATCTCAAAAAAAAAAAAAAAAAAATACATATTGATGCAAGTGAATGCAAAATGAAAGGGCCAAGAGTTTGCTGAAGTCCCTAGTTTCTGTCGTTGTATCTGAGTTCCCAACATGTCAACAGGACCCCATATCTAGTCCCAAGGCTGTCTATGCATGCAGTTGGAATGCCCAAATGCTGCACTATGCAATCATAGCTTTTTCCATTCGCTTTGAATTTCATTGAAAGTAATTATAATGCAGTCAATGTTTAGTTGGAAGCACCAACTTAAATGGGCTAATGTTGTTTCAAAATGAGCAGCCAATTCAAGAAGTCTTTTCCCGAATAAATATCCGGGACCCGATTATGATATCATATTGAATTAATCAATTTAACATCCAAAATAGTTAGAAAAGAAAGAAATTTAATTAAGAAATCCTTTTTTTCCCAAACAGAAACACTCCAATTAAAGTCTCACTAACAAGTTGAAAGCTGAATTGCAGTTAGGCATGGGAAGCGCACTGGAGACGCTTTGTGGGCAAGCGTTTGGAGCTAAGCAGCTACACATGCTGGGAGTGTATATGCAACGTTCATGGGTGATCTTGAGCATAACCTGCCTTTGCACGTTGCCCATCTATCTCTTTGCAACGCCAATCCTGCGGTTCTTTGGGCAGGACGAGGAGATAGCCAAGTTGGCTGGCAAGTTCTCCCTTTACATGATCCCTCAGCTCTTTGCTTACGGCTTCAACTTCCCACTTCAGAAGTTCCTGCAGGCACAAAGCAAGGTGTTGGCAATGGCTTGGGTCTCTGCCCTTGCACTGATCCTCCATGTCTTCCTCAGCTGGCTTCTTATAGTGCAGCTGAAGCTGGGATTAGTGGGTGCAGCTGCCTCCCTCAACATCTCTTGGTGGGTTGTGGTGTTGGGACAGTTCACATACGTCCTGCTGGGCTACTGCCCTGGTGCATGGAATGGCTTTAGCTGGGGTGCATTTCGCGACTTGGGTGCTTTTGCTCGACTCTCGATTGCTTCTGCCATCATGTTGTGGTAATTAATCATTCTGAAGTTTTTCTCTCCTTCATATGTTTGATCTGGTCTAAGTAGATAGTCTTGTCTCTCGGCAGCCTTGAATTTTGGTATTACATGCTCCTTTTGGTGTTAGCTGGTCGTTTGAGGAATGCTGAGGTGGCAGTAGCTGCCGTTTCTATTTGGTGAGTTTCCAATTCAGATTGAGCTGGTCTTTAATTTCTTTGTAAATTCATGCTTGCAACTTCATCTTGGGGTTTCTTCACTGTTGGGCAGCACAAATTTAAGCGGATGGGAGTTCATGATTTTCATAGGATTCAACGCGGCAATCAGGTAATCAAACTGATCATCGATATTGATTATATATGACGATATATATGCCATAATCTTAATGATATATAGTACGTACTCTTCTTTTGTTTCTGCTATAGTGTGAGGATTTCAAATGAGCTTGGGGCAGGGAGGCCAAGAGCTGCAAAGTTCTCCGTACTAGTAGTGGTGGCATCTTCAGCACTGCTTGGCTTGGTCTGTTTCGGGCTTGTCTTAGCTCTCAGAGATGTGTATGCAACACCCTTCACCAACAGCCCCGAGGTGACTCGTGTTGTCTCGGACCTTGCTGTCATTTTCGCCTTCACGCTCCTCCTGAACAGCATTCAGCCTGTTCTAACAGGTCATAAAACATGCCTGCCGATGTTTTTCCCTTCATTTTCAGCTGATTGATCAGCTAAAATTAATACAGAAGAAGATCATTTTCATTAATTTTTACTTACAAATGCAAACTAGCTAGCTAGCGTTCCGTAATCGCTGGTAGATTTGAATGATAATTGATCCAGCTGCTGGCAATTTTGGAGGTTGCAGGTGTGGCTGTGGGAGCAGGGTGGCAGTGGTTGGTGGCCTATGTGAACATTGGATGTTACTACATTGTGGGACTTCCACTGGGGTTCCTTCTGGGCTCTAAGTTGGACATGGGTGTAATGGTAAGTTACCATAACTAACTAATTAAAACACTGGATTTCTTCTACTTCCCATAATCTTCTGCCAAATAATTCAGTCATAAACTAAGTAAAATTTAAATAGATAGAAGGTAATGATTAGGAATATAGATAAAAATGAAAAGAAAGGGCCCTGCATGAAAAAAATTGTATGAAGTTTCCACAACAAAAAAAATTTTCATTTCTCAAATAAGAATAGTAAAGGTTTTGCTTTACTAATCTGGTCTGGAATTCCTTATTCACTGTCCCGGAAATATGTGGGTGCAGGGAGTATGGAGTGGGATGGTGGCTGGAGTTGGAATGCAGACCCTTATACTCACAGGCATCACTCTGGGTACAAATTGGAAGAAAGAGGTCTCTCTCTCTCTCTCTCTCTCTCTCTCTCTCTCTCTCTCTCTCTCTCTCTCCCTCCCTCTCTCTCTCTCTCTCTCATTCATTTATCATTTATCGTTTCAGGCTATGGAAGCAGAATCAAGAATTAAGAAATGGGGTGGATCAGTGGAGCCAGTGCACATATAGCAGCAAGGTTGTATCCCACTGCACATCTTAGCCTTTCAAGAACAGAATTGCAAACTTAATCTCTCCAAAGAGTTGTTAAAATTTCCAATTACAATAAGATTATTTTTCGTTTCAGGTTGGCAAGTTTTTGGAGTGAACGAAAGAGCCTTACTATTTCAGTGCAGTGGTTGCTACTTTCTGCTCTGATGCATCTGAAGCTGCTTCATCTTGCTAACATCTACCGCAGAAATTAACTTAGTTGATCTTCTTGGTTTCTCTCGCTCACAAATTATGCTTCATCTATGTTATGTTAGAGACGATATTCTTCAATAAAGCCAATCATTTAGCAGAGAATATTTCATTTCTTTTCGTTCTCCAAATAGAAAATAGGAATTGAATAGAAGAAAGCATCAACTTTAAACCTATAATGATAAATCTGTCTGCCGACAACAGCCCCAAATCGATTCCAAGAGAAGAATTCCAATAATCTAGGGACGATTAATCCACACCGATCACAACTGTCCCATCTCTATTTAGATTCAATTGAAACTAAATACTACGCTGGCCAAACGAGTGGGGGACCCATATCCTCAATTCCTAACGGCAGCTCCCTAATTCCCAACTGTTCGATAACAGACCTCAATGATACCAGCTTGCCTCGCTTCCTTCTGAGCTCCACTTCTGCCTGGACCTGAGTGAGCTGAGCCATCGGATCATACTGCTTCGGCCCCACCCTAATTATATAATCATTTAATCAAAGGGAATATCAATGAAGCAAATTTAGTTTTCCCAATGAACTGACTTGCAAAATCGTTTCTAATATTCCACTGCTAATATTCATCAATAAACGAAATTCTCATGGATTTTTTATTGATGGATTCCTAGTTGCCGACCTTTTCCCTTTATCTAGGTAAAAGATCAATTTTAATACTTCCGATATTACAATTAATAAAACTAATTTTAAATTACAATTGATGATAATTAGAATTATTGAAATGATCCCTTTGCTTCATTAATCATCAAGGTGGCTTCAATCTAAATCCAACCTATTTTTTCACGAGGGCAACTTGGAGTTGCAGCGGAGAGTAGATCTTTGCAAACGGAGGTTTAATGATCTAATGCAAACCGGTTGTAATATTTAAAAATGATTTTAAAAATCTTCGTTTGTTGTGAATCATATAAAGGATCACACTTCAAAGGTAGGTGGGGCCCACTTTGACGTGAAATCGAAATTCAACGGATGATATTATTTAACATCGTTTGTTCTTTCACATGATCAAAAATCATTTCGATCGAAGTATGAGTGGGCCGTGCTTGCTTTAAAATATGTTTATTTATGCGTAATTGATGAAAAGTACTCACATCCATCCACAGATGCATTGAAATATTATAAAAATTAATTTGTAGAATAATTCAGCCATAAAATAAAATATTTTTAGAAATTTAGATGTTGAATTGACAACTCTTTAATAGTTCAGTTGATATCTAAATTAAATTATTTTATTCTTTTAATTTTACACATTTATCAAATGAAATTCATGCACATTTTCAACCTAGTTGACTGGCTAAATAAATGATTCTAAATCAAATGAAATGAGCAAACTAGATCTCACATCACATCATTGTCAAAGTGAGTAATGTTTTAATGAGTTCGGCCACAGTGAAACGCATATAAATGAGAGCCGATCTTCTCAAACCTGTTTGAAATCTGGTCCGAATATATATATATATATATATATATATATATATATTTGTTTTTCTGAATTTGTTTATAAATACATTAATTTAGTTAAAACTTAGTTTATAGATTAAATATAATTAGATTAACATATTTATAAAAAAAATTTCAAAAAGAATAAAAAATATATATTTAGACCGGTCTGAAATGATCATCGGGAATGTCGAAATAAAATGATTTTGGGTATCATGAAAATATACATCGAGAAGAAATACGGTTTGCATTTGAAAATATAGAAGCAGCAAGGAGTTTTAGTTCCATTGAAGAATGGTGCAACCGGTTTCACCGAAGAATTTTTAATTTCTAATAATATTATAAATTTGTGGCGACATTAGTTGAATAAATGGATCGACGGGACCTCCCGGGATAGAAAAGATAAGATAAACGAACATCCGTATGCAGTCAACGGTCTTATTCACCTGTTTATCTTGTGCTATATATATATATATATTGATGGTTATCTTGTGCTATATTACTTCTTAATAAATCAATATATAAAGGAGTTTTATGCTCCAGCAGCCTAAATTAATTATTGGGAGGGACTCTTGCAAAATACACCCGGCAAGCATGTAGAATTGCATTTTTAGCGTATGCTTTACGGTGTTGGGTTCGGTTGACCCTAGTCTAATTTGTACTAAGGTTGGACAGCTACTTAGTGAACTTAAGATCTGGATGTATCTACATTTTTGACTCAATTGAAATCATTTATGTGATTTTAATTTGGTATATACATATTATAAAATTTAAACTTAGTCCTCATTTTCAACTTGCATTATAAAATTAAATTCGGCTCTGACAACTTGAATTTCACCCATTTTTTCAAAATTTAGGGACTCGATCTTAACCCAATATAATAGATAAGATTGATCAAGAGATTTTTCAATTAGGGATGAGGTGAGGTTTGGTTTGCCTTGACTTGTTTGCACCTCTAATGTATTTTGATGTTTTTCCCAAAATTAACTTCTTAAATTTAAATTCTTTACAAAAAAAATCTTTATGATAGATGGAATAAGTGATCAAACATGTTCCTTTTCTCTTGTCAGTTTAGTGAAAAATCATGAGCTCATAAAGTTAAAATACTTAAAATTATGGATTTTTGCGTTAGTTCCTACAAGGTTTAGGTGGAATTGCAAGTTTATTATGATGTTTGTAAAGTTTTCATTCATACTTACACGGTTTGCTTAAAATAGACTCTAAACTCTCTTTAGAAAAAACAAAAATACACCTATAAACCATAAAATGAGAAATACAAGAAAATTCCATTGGAATGCCAAAAATTTTCATTTTTCTAAAAATATTACTTACGTTAAATAAATCTATTTAATAAAAAATATTTATAGAAATATTTTTTGTATTTTAAAGGCATTTTCTTGTATTTTCATTTTTTGTTTACAATGGTACTTTTTGTTATTTTAAAAGAAGTTTAAGGTTTATAAATACTTCTGCAATTTAGGCAAACTTTGTAAGTATAAATATAAAATTTATAGAAGTCATTATATATTTGCAATTTCACCCAAAACTTACAGGTATGGATGTAAAAACCAAAAATAAAATTTGGTTTTACAAAAATTTAAAACTTATAAGCTGGTTTTTTTCACAAAATGACAAAGTAAAAATGCAAAAACTCTCCTTCGAAAAAATGCAAAAACTCAATTATACATTTATACATACTTATAGTGTGTATTTTGCAAAAAAATCCTTAAATAAGGTGATTTAATCTTCAACTCTAAGGGTGCTACTTAGGTAGAATACCTATCAATTAACTTGTTTTCTACATAAAATGGGTAAAATAGGCTACTATTTTTATATCTATATGATAGGATAGGTTCTAAATAAAAAAAAAATACCCGGTTCATTTAGAATATGGTAGCTAGGTACCTAGTGTTGGTCCCGAGTTGATGGCTAAACCCAAGAGGGGAGGGGTGAATTGGGTTCTTTAAAAAATTCTTTAGTAAATTAAAATCCTAACCCCTTGAAAGATTAATCCCCTTTTTGAAAGCAAATAGAGAGTAATAAGATAAAACAGTAAAAGAAAGCAACAGACAAGATTTATAGTGGTTCGGGCAATCCTTCCCTACTCCACTCTTCCAAGCTTACACTCCGTTGTGACTTGGGTTCCACTATGTATTCCTCGAATACACTTAGAGTCTCCGCTCTCTTCTAGATTCAAGCTCTAGGGGGCATATACAACTCAGAGCCTATGCTCTTTTCTAGATTCAAGCTCTAGGGGGCATAAACAACACACTGCACAAGTAGGTGATGAGTCACACTCCAATCACACTACTTTGCATACACTTGATCTTAACTACCTAAGCTAAATCAAGGTTAATACAACAAGACTTTGAAATAAGAAAAACTACACTTTATAGAGATGTGTAGGCAGGTTGAGCTCGAGGAAGAAATTAGAAGCAGCTTGGATAAGTATCGATGAAGCAGCTTGCAACTTGAAGCTCTTTCTTCCTTTGAATGTATATGGACCACTCAAAAATGGAGAAAAGGAAATGGAAACACTTTCTTGCACTTCTTTTCTCTCTTCGGACTTTGTGATGTGTATATGAGTGTCTTGTGTCTTCTTTCACGTTCATTTGAGTGTCCTTTTATAGAGTGAGGAAGATTTGAACGTTGTAGAGGTGGTTGACGCGCAATAAATGATCTCCAATGTTCAAAAATTCGAACGTTATTTTCCAACTCGAAGATGGAGTCGACTTGGCCTGCGACTTGGCTTCCAAGTCGCACCTGGAGTCGACCTTGTGTGCGACTCCAGTTCTTCAGATTCCCAAGTCTGAGTCTTGGGTCGACTTGGCCTCAGACTTCAACTCAAGTCGATCCTGGAGTCGACTTGGGTTGCGACTTGGCTCGGCCTTTGCTAAAAATGCTTTGATCTTCATTTGATCTGCTTCTATCATGCTTGGCTTTCTTCCTTTGAATCATTTTCATTCTGGATGATTCCTCATACTTGTAGATCTTGTTAATCTTGAAATCCTTGTTTTTGGTTTATCTTGGATAGGCTTAAACCTCATGAATCTTTGGAGAGTTTGATTCTTGTAGGACAGATTCATGTACCTTGCTTTGCTTTGGAGTCATTTGATCTTTAGGACTTGATAGACTTGATTTGATCTTGAACATGTATTCTTACTTTGAACTTAAGTGAAACTCAAGTTATCTTTGAGAATAGTCTTTGCTCTTTGATTTGGATCTTGATAAAGTTCAAGTAGGTTCTTGAAATGGGCTTGGAACTGCATTTTGAAGTCTGAACTTCTCAAGATGGAGTCGACCTTGTCTGCGACTTCACCCAAGTCGCACGTGGAGTCGACTTGGCCTGCGACTTGGGCAGCTTTGTGCCCCAAAATCAGGTCTGGACAGTTTTTCTCGACTGAAGTCGATAGTGAGGTCGACTTCGTGTGCGACTTGGCTTCCCAAGTCGCAAGTGGAGTCGACTTAGCCTGCGACTTCACCTGCTACTCTTTCATTTCTGATTTTGCCTTTGAGGTTCAAAGTCAAGTCGATAGTGGAGTCGACTTTGGGATCGACTTCACCCTAAGTCGAAGTCCAAGTCGACTTGGGGATCGACTTGGCTATTTCAGTTCCTTAAATCATTGAGCAAACTCATTAGTACTCTTTAATATACTCAAATTAGCCTTTGTTAATCATCAAAACTTAAGCTTTGGTCAATTTTGTTTTGTTTTAAACATTGTTTCTAACACCTAGAACCAATCCGAATTATTAAATATCTTTAATATACATTTCATAAGATATCTTTTACATTAAAATATATAAATATGTATTTAAAATATTTAGAAAATCGTTTAATTTATCTATTATTTAATAGATTCAATAAATAGATTTTAAAAATTATATTATTATAATTTTGATTAAAAGTTTTTAGGTAAAACTATTTTAAAAAATTGATTTGAAAACAAAATCAAAATAAATTTGACCTTAAAAAAAGGCTATGATAGACATAGAACCAACTCGACTTGACCTAAAATAGGATAGTGTGAGAATTTTTAAAAAATAAGATAAAAGTAGAGTCAACCTCAAGTCGAACCTATTCGACCCAAACCGCATCCTATATTCAACTCATTACCGCTAAAAGAAATAGGAGTGAATCATGCCACTCTCATCATGGTTGAATATTCAACCATAATACCTGTATCAGTCAAATTTTCTGTATGTGTAAATTGTATCAAAATCCTTTTTAAATTTATGTATACTTGCCATTGGAACAGTGGTAACACCATTGCCACTAAATGGATTGGCTGGTGTTTTACTCTCCTTATCTTGGTGGGAAGGAGTTTTTACAAATTAGTACCCTTGAAGGGGTGATTTTACAATTTTCCCCTGATGTGGGGTTTTTACAATTTCCTCATAAGTGAGGGTTTAAAGGAAAAAATTTTCTTCCTAGTTTGAGAGTGTGAACGTGCTCCATTATAATATTAGGATGTCATGATGTATAAATATCAAAAAAATTGTGTATACTTGTGTTAAAATTTTTTTGATTGGATATTTATGTTGGCCATAATAATCATAATTTTTTAGAGCATCTTCGAAACCACGTGATTTGATGTTATTTAGTATGAACCATGTGAATATCCAAGATGATTTTCACACGCATATTCAATCGTATAAAAAAAAAAAATATAGGTGAAATCGTTACACAAAAATTTTCGGCGGGACTTGACTAGAATATTTGCTTTTTCTAAATTCCACCATTCCTACTTGTGGGATTTTTTTTTCTTTTTAAAGAAAGGATGGAAGAATTGAATAATGATTGAAAGTATATAACCCTTTTTAAATTCCATCGTTCCAAATTTCCACATATGGTTTAGTAATTCTTTGACCAAGTAATGAACGGCAGGATTTGGTCCACATAGCGTCACGAGGCCAACAGTTGTTCGAGACTAGTGATATAAAGCGACAGAAAGCTTTGAGCGATAAAGGGTACCAGTAAAGTATATTGCATCATATTATATTGCAACGAAGATGATTTAAAATCGCGGCTCTATAGCGCGCGCTTACTGATTCGACCACCCAAAGTTTTGGTAAATCGGTTTGACATTTGTGCACCATTAGGGGAAATACGTTTTAAATTCTCTGCTTATTTAAATTTTAAACTTTAAAGTTTGGCTATTAGCATTTTAAATTAGATGAAGTTTTTTTTTTTTTTAAAAAATAAGTAAATCATATGATGTTTAGTGTTCTACATTTTAGACTCTTGATTCTCATGGTGTTAAAAAGTATTTTAAACTAGAGAATGATATTGTTAGCCTGTGCTAAACAAATGTCCCGTTTAGTCCACATCAAAAAACTCATTTATAATAATTTTTTTTATTTTTTGCTTCGTACACTTGTTTATCTAAGTGTATTTAATATATAAACTAATTTTTTTTACCATTTTTGGATATATATATATATTTGATATTTTTAAATATCTATGTGTATATACGTATCTAAAATACCTTTATCTTTAAAATTTTAAAAAATATATACATATATTTAAAAATAGTAAAAATTGATTTATATGTTAAATACACTTAGATAAATAAGCATATGTAGAAAAAAACAAAAAAAATATTGTAAATGAATTTTTTGAAGTGGGCTAAGAGAGCCCCGGCTAAGAAGATCCTTTCTCTTTAAACTTTCCGACTTTATGGATTTGCATTTTAAACTCTAAAATTTGTCATTGCATGTGTATCTCCTATGTATACTGCTAGACCTCCCGGTTAAATATTTTATTACAAATAATTTATATATTTTTTGCATTTACTCATATAACATTATTAGACTTAAATATTTTTAAATAAAATTTTTATTTAAAATTTTAAAATTTTTTTCCTTAATACTAAATGGGCACTTAGGAATTGTTCATAGCTAGGATTGGATGATATTGAAATAGAATTTTTTATTTTTCAAAAATACGTTTTTATTCCCAAAAAAAATAGCCTACTTTTTTTTTTTTTATTTCCGACATAATTTTTTGCAATCTAAATACTCCTTTTTCATTACTAATATGCTTTCACCTTCTTACCACATTCTCATCCCATCTAAACTCTAAACAGCTCCATTAGTTCATAAAGCATGCAAATGGATGAACCAAAATTACGCAAAAAGATGAACTATTTTATTGTGTGAAAGAAAGTAGTAAAAGAAAAGAAAAGAATTAGAAAAATGCCGAAATGCGTATTGATTATCTTATAAAGTTATACATGGGTCAAAAATCAAAAGAAATATATTTTGATTTTTTGTCTAGACTCTTCTCAGATTGTTAAATAGCTTGCAACTTTATTCTTATTCTTTAACAATGATATTCTTTAAGCATTAATATTTCTATTATGTATGATTTGATTTAGATTTTGTTAACTTTTTTGGTTACAAATTTAGTAAAATCTTTATTTTTAATTTTTGATTACAAGATTCATACTAGCTGCTTTTTTTGCTTAATATAGCCAAATCAATTGAATAAAATTTTTGAGATTGATATTATTTTTGCACGAATTTCAAGAAAATATTTTTAAAAATAATTTCAAATAAAAATATTAGTTAAAAATATTTAAGTGCAAGAATACTATATGCATAAATACAAAAATATGTGAATTATTAGTGACGAAGTAAATAATTGGTGCTCCAATGGTGTACATAATATGATGCACATATAATGATAAACTTTGGAGTTTAAAATGTGATTACATAAAGATAGAGGATGTAAAATGCAAAGGATATTTTAGACATTATATATATATATATTGATGGTGTTTTTTTTGGGAATATGATCCTATGCTTCCAAGAGCATTGAGCATTGAGCCTCAATGCTCTTGGGTGCATATACCTATTTATTTTTATTTTTTGAAATTTTTTTACAAAAATATTAATTTAAGTGCATTGAATATATGTATCGATTTTTACCATTTTCGGAGATTTTTAAATTTTTTTCGAATTTTTAAAAATCAGTGACATTTTAGAAATTACTAAAATGCTACTAATTTTTAAAAAATACTAAAAAATATTTAAAAATCTCTAAGAATAATAAAAATTGATATACATGTTCAATACACTTAGATTAACAATTTCATAAAAAAATTTCAAAAAAACAAAAATAAATGGGTATATGCACCCGGGAGCATAGGATCATATTCCGTTTTTCTTTCAATTGAATATTCAATTAAGAGTTCAAGATTATGTCAACCAAGTGCAACTTGATTGATCGTGACTACCATCAAGTGAGTTATGGTTGTGGGTTTGATTGAATTTTATCCTCCACGTGGAGGGTGCTTAGTCTCCTATAGTAGGAATCGTAGTTTGCTGTTAGTCACATCCTTTGTAATGTAATAAAATTGGTAAGGATTCATATGCTTAATTTCTGAAAATTAGATAAAAAATGAGTTATTGTAAATTAAGATTCCAAATGAGACAATAAAAAAGAATTTAAGATTATATTTACATACAATAATAAAAAGAATTCAAGATTATATTTACATGTAAAGTATAAGCATATTAAAATGAACAATAGGATACCACAAAAATTCTAAATTTTGGCAGCAAATTTTTTTTGTAAAAAATTAAAATTTGGTTGTTAAAAAATTTAGCTGCAAAATAATTGGTAGCATAAATAGCGATTATTAAGAAGAAACTTCGTGTCAATATTTCATAGTTTTATACTAAAAGCATTATTTTGAGTAAGGATAATTTTTCTTGCCTCTCAGAGCATATTACAAAAGGAATTTTTCTTGCTATAAAAATATCATTATAAATAAGAGAGTTTTTTCTTATACATACATACATACATATATATATATATATATATATATAGATGCTGTTCCGGTGCAGTGACGCCGGAACAGCGGTGCAGTGGGCCCTACATGATCATGAAATCATGATCTACTCCACCAATTGTATTTAGAATAATGTATTTTATTACCACACTAATTTTCATCCCAATCAGATATGTATATGGGCCCCATCTGAAAATGGTACAAATCCAACGTAATAAAATAGTTTGATGTAAATAACAACTTGAAAGTATCTGATTGAGATGAAAATTGGTATGATAATAGAATACATTATTCTAAATACAATGGGTGGAGTAGATCATGATTTCATGATCATGTGGGGCCCATTTTGGGCCCACTATACTGCTGTTTCGGTGCAGTGATGCTGCACCGGAACATCCCTCTATATATATACATACATACATATATATATATATGAGACCTGTTCCGATGCAGTGCAACTACACCGGAATAGTGGTATAGTTGCCTAAAAATCGGCTCCACATATATTAGAATGCAATAAAATTTTATATAATTATTTTTTCATATATAAATTTTATAGAAATGGTTTACATGTTGAAAAAATCACTTTAAAGTTGTTATTTATGTCAAGCTATTTTATTACGTTGAATTTGTACCATTTTCAAATGGGGTTCATAACATATTTGATTGAGACGAAAATTGGTATGGTAATAGAATGAGTGGAGCAGATTATATTTATGATCATGTGGGGCCCATTTTGGTGCAACTGTATCGTAATATTCCTCTCTCTCTCTCTATATATATATGAGTTATATTTAACTGAAGCACAACTGTACCGTAATTGCAGTTGTGTCAAAAAGGGCCCCATATGATTATAAAATTAAAAATCTACTTTACCCATTATATTTAGAATGATATATTCTATTACCATGCCAATTTTCTATTGGTCCCGAGTTTATGATAAAAATCAAAGATAAGAGGGGTGAATTAGGTTCTTGAAAAATTCTTTGGCAAATTAAAACTTAACTTCTTATAAGTTTAATCACCTTGATGAAACATGCTATGAGATAGAATGAGAGAGTGCAAATAGAATATAAAATGCAAGCAATCAAACCACATAAGAGACAACAATATATAGTGGTTCAGACAATCTTCCTTACTCCACTCTTCCAAGCACACACCACTTATGTCTCGGGTTCCATTATTGTATATTTAATACAATCTATACCACCCGCTCTCTTTTAGATTCTAGCTCTAGGGGGCATATACAATAGTCAATTGTTGGTGAGATCAACTCCAACCAACCAAGTCTAATCTGTTGGTGAGACAAACTTAAACCAATCAAGCAAAACATGTTAGTAAGACAAACTCAAACCAACCCCCTGTTTTGCTTCTTCTTGAATTTGGTCTCCAACACCGATCCAAGGTAACAACACAAAACGAAATAGATAAAAGAGAATTTACACTTTACAACATATAATCATTCAGCTTTGGAAGCTCTTTGTTATGTGAAGAAGATGATCTTGTAAGCTCACTTGAAGTAGTAGCACTTGAAACTTCAATAGTTATTCAAATGACCTCAATACTTTAGAATAATGAAAGGTGTAAAGTCATCTTGTGTTTCTTTCTTTCTTTCCCTCTTCTCCATTGTTCACGTTCATACTTCAATGATATTTATAGAGGAAAAAAGAACTAGTCGTTGGAGCGGAAGTTAACGTTCGTTTAATGCTCCAACGTTCGAATTTTCAACCGTCATAGGTTAAAGTGGCAAGTGGAGTCGACTTGGGATGAGTGAAGTCAACTTGGGATGGGTGAAGTCGACTTGGGTTGTGACTTCGCTGTGGTAAAACTTGTTGTCCACTTGCTGTCCAAAGTTTTGACTTCGAAGTCGCAGGCGAAGTCGACTTGGGTTGAAACTTCACCCAAGTTGCAAGTGAAGTCGACTTGGGCTGAGACTTCACTTTGCTGAACTTGCTATTCATGAACTTAAGCCCTTGAAACTTAAATAATTTCATATTTTTATTTTTATACACATAATTAGAGACAAAATATATGAGCACACTTACACAAATTCATTAAAATCTTTTTAATGATATTTCAATTATTTGTTAATCATCAAAATCAAATTAATCTTTCATAAAACAAGCATATGATCAACGTTTTCATCTCAATTGGATATGTATATGAACTTTATCTGAAAATGGTACAAATTCAATGCAATAAAATAGTTTGATGTAAATAACAACTTTAAAATAATTTTTTCAACATGTAAACCATTTGCTATAAAATTTATATACGGATAAATGATTGTATAAAGTTTCATTGCATTTTAATATGTGTGGGGTTCGTTTTTAGACAAATGTACCAATGTTCCGGTGCAGTTGTGCTGCATTGGAATAGGGGTGTGTGTGTCTATATATATCGGTCTTGCTTCTATGCAACTGGGTTACATAGAAGTGGACCAATATAACTTCTTTAAAATCTAAGATTTTGTTCATTAATGAAAAATTCAATCCATTCATTGTATTTAACATCATTTATTTATCTAAAAGACTAAGTTTCGTCACAATCAAGTATGTTTATGAGCTACATTTGTTCAAAAATATTTATATTCATATGTAAATTATGAAAAATGCTTAAATCTATTTACACATATATTAGAATGTAATAATACTTTTTAGAATTATTTATTCACATAGAAATGATATTTTGGACCGTTTAGATATCAAAAATACTACTTAAAAATTGATATTTTAATATTTTTATAATTTACACATAAATATATACATTTTCTAACAAATGTGGCCCATAAACATAATTGATTAGGATGAAACTTGATCTCCTAGATAAACAAATGATGTTAAATACGATGAATGAATTTGATTTTTCAACCAAGATTAAAATCTTAGATTTTAAAGGGATTACATGAGTCCACTTCTATATAACCCGGTTACATAGAAGCGAAGCCTTATATATATAGGAAAATAATTAAGTGCATTCGGACTGCATCGTAATTCATACACTGTGGGGCCCATTTGATCATGAACGAGGAACATACTCCACCCGTTATATTTAGAATTATTCACTTTATTAGCATACCAATTTTTTCCCAAATCCAACATGTGTATATGTCCCATCTTAAAATGGTACAAAATCAATATAATAAAATGGTTTAACATAAATATCAAGTTTAAAATGGTATTTTCAACATCTAAACCGTCTAAAGTATTATTTCTATATGGATAACTGACTATATAAAGTTTCATTATATTTTAATGTGTGGGGTCCATTTTACGGTGTGGTCCTTTTGCACGTGAATGGTTCTCATGCACATATATATATGTATATATATGAGAAATATTTAGGTGCAGCGCCGCTGAAATGAGCCCTATATGATGACTAAATTATAATCTACTTCACCCATTGTATTCAGAATTATGTATTCTGTTATCATACTAATTTTCATCCCAATCAAATATGTGTATAAATCTCATTTGAGAATAGTACAAATTCAACGTAATAAAATAGTTTGATGTAAATAACAACTTTAAATTGATTTTTTCAACACGTAAACCATTTGCTATAAAATTTATATATAAATAAATGATTGTATAAAGTTTCAATTATATTTTAATATATGTGAGACCCATTTTTGGACAAATATACTGTTGTTCCAGTTGTACCGGAACAACCGTCTATATATATATATATGCCTAATAAAGACTTTTTGATGCCTAATAAGGACTTTTTGGTTCCCGTAAAGATTGCCAAAAAGAGACCTGATCCTACGGCCAGCCGCAGTTAGACTTCAACTATATCCACCGCTTAGCATATATATTTTTTATTTTTAATAAACCTATTAATCTAGGTATATTTAATTTATAAATTAATTTTTACCATTTTAAAAATAATATATATTTTTCAGATTTTTAAAACAACTTTATCTATAGATTAATATGTTACAATAAATAAATAAAAATATATGATTTAATCAGTGGTCTGCCAAAAATAACTTTCTTGTAGTTAGATTAATCTTGATTTATAAAAACAACACGATGGGCTGAAACTGAGTCGGTCCCACCGAAATTTTGGGTGAGACCGGTGTCATTGAAATAGTTGCCTTTATTTATTTCATCAGATGCACATATTTAAACTTTTCGTGAACCGAGGAGGAAATTTGGTCAGATGTAGCCCACCAACCCCTTCCTATGACCATTTATTAGAGGTTCTTTCATTAAGAAAGATAATATTATTTATTTATGAAGGGCTATTTGCATTAACGTCTTTGTTAAGATCAGTGATTTTGCAAATTTATCCTTATTTATTGGTTTTGCAAATTTTGATGCAGAAAAACACTTAATTACTTGTTATGAAGGTCGCGAAACAATTTAACAATAGTCTTATAATATGACAAGTCTTATTTATTTAAGTAGGATATAAAAGCTATTCTAAGTTGATGACACATGCTAGCAAATGAATGCTTGAAATGTAAAAGCGGAAGTTTGCAAAAGCCTGTACAGGAAACAAATGCAAATGACACTTTTATCAATAATATGAGATATATTCATGTTTCAATAAAAATAGAACATATACAAACCTAAGTACTTGAACTTAGATGCCATTGCATTTCAAACGTCCTAATATTTTTAGCATGTCTGTTGAAAAAAAATATATTGAAGAGCAATTTGGGGTAGGATTATATTGAAGAGAAATTTAGAATAAGCTGCCACCATATTTTGGCATATTTGTTATTTTAACGAGACAGATTATAGTATGTACGATATTATTGCTCGAACACAGGGAAAAATATTGTTATACTTGGGAAAAAAATTCTCATGAACTCAAGATGCTGAATATTATTGGAAGAAGAAAATTACTTTGAAAAAGTATTTTAGATAATTTTTTTATGGGTATATTTACATACATCTCAACACATATTATACTGAAGCTCTGAGACATTCGTACAAATTGAAAGACACATAGCTCTCCAGGAAATCTGGAAACACAACTCCACCAAAGAATGAGGAAGACACAGCTTCCACCAACCGAACGAGAGACTAACTGCTCCCATAATAATTTTTCCTCGAAATCTAAAGTGGGATTAGAACTTTAACCCTCTGCTTCGTACGCTCCACCAACAGCAAGGGTACCTCGGTTGGTTTTCAGATAATTTATTGAGTTAGGATCTATTACAAATATATAATTATCGGAGTCACGAAAGAAATGCATGGATCAGATGCAGATCCTGCCGTTTGAAAAAGGGGGTGTTTGTCCATGGCACGGTTCCGGGTGATCTCCCCGATCTGTTGCTAAAGTTCTAGAAGTGCTGACCAAAGCAAAGAAACGGCTTTCTTTTCCAAGCCGGCTTTCACCTGGAAACTCCGCTTTAATAAAGTGGCCGCCTGCCCTTTGCGTGCAGACCCGGGGCTGGACCCGCGGGGGCGGCGTTTTGGGAGTTTCAGTGGATATGGTTTTTTTGGCAGCAGGGGTATTTACAAATTATTTTTTCTCAATGTGAGGATATTTTATAGGGCGTCCTTTCAGAGTGGGAGAATTGTAAATGGAATTGTCCTTAATAACAGATGTTATAGTATCTACGGACGTTTCTTTGAAACCTTCTTGTATGAAATCTTTTTTATTTTTAAGATCTTTATGGTTGGTAGAAAAGCTACTTCATCAACTGTATTTAACATAATTTATAGTATCCTGAAAATAATTTTATTTTTTTAATTTTACTGTATATAGGTCTCATCTACAAATGTGTAAAATCAACGTAATAAAATAGTTTAATATTAAAATATCAACTTTAAAATAATTTTTTCAACATCTAAACCATCCAAAATATCAACAATATGTAGATAAATGATCGTATAAAATATTATTACATTCTAATACATGCGTAAATGAATCTACGTGTTTTTCATAATTTACACTTGCACACACCTATTTAGCATTTTAGATGTATTTAGCATTATTTATAGTATTCTGGAAATCTTTTATTTTTTCATTTTTCTGTATATAGATCTCATCTATAAATGTGTAAAATCAACGTAATAAAATGATTCAATATTAAAATATCAACTTTAAAATAGTTTTTTCAACATCTAAATCATCTAAAATATCAATAATATGTAGATAAATGATCATATAAAGTATTGTTACATTCTAATACATGTGTGAATGGATCTAAACGTTTTTCATAATTTACACATGAATGCACCTATTTTTGAGCAAATGTGGCATATCCATCGGTCTTCTAACTAAACAAATTGTATTAAATACAATGAATGGATTGAATTTTTCATCAAAGATTAAAATATCAAAAATAAAAAAAGTTTCACCAAAATTACTTCTATGAAACCTGGTTTCATAAAAGTATTACCGTAGTATATATAGAGTGTGTTTGGTGATGAATAAAACTTTGGTGAAAAGTTTTGGAGAATAAAAGTTGTCAGATGATGTGATATGATAGAGGTAATGATGAGTAGTAAAGAGGATAAAGTTAAAATAGATAGGTTAGTTGTGTGGATAGTTGTGTAGAAATGATTGAAAAGTAGGGTAGTTGTATAGGAAAATGTGAAAAAAATGATTAAAAATATGATAGTTATGGAGAATGAAAAGTTTTAAATTGAAAAGTTTTAACTTGACATGTTTTATTAATTGCCAAATACACCCATAATATCAATAAAAAAGACACCTTCCGAGAAAGACTAAAATACTTGCATCTTAGTTTGCGCCTCTTGCTCAAATTTTGAACATTTTTCTCACATATTTGGCCATCGGTTAATTGCTTCGATTTGAGAGGCGCTTAAAATTATGGTGGCATGCTATTCAATACATAAAGGGCATTTTGTTTAATACAAATTTTCTAAACTAAATTTTTTTACTTTATATAACTATTCTATTTTAATTATTTTTTACATCTTACTATATGATAACCTTGCTTTCAATTATTTTTACGCAATTACTCATATAACTTATTTATGTTAACTTTATTCTCTTTATGTTTTATTGTTACCCTTTGTCATATGATATTATTTTTTCAAATCTAAAACTTTTACACTAAAATCCTTTTTCTGAAAACTTTATCACTTTTTAAACACACAAAGTTGAAAAATGGCTATTAAGAATGTATGATAATGAAAATGTGAATATTATATAGTTCCTCATACTCACAATATTTGACCATTATTTCTTTTATACCTATAGTATTCTAGAAATTTCTCTGATACCTATAATATTTCATTCCTAATTCTCCAAATGCCCATGAAGTTAATTATCCAAAATCGACATTAAGTATATGCAGAAATGTCGATTTTAACCCCACATCTTTTGTAAACAAATATTCCAAACGGAATCCTTATCATATTTTTTATAAAACGGATCATATTTTTTGTAAAACAGATCTGATTTATTTTTTGTTCAAATTATAATGAAAATAAAGTAGTAATTTATTTCATCTCTGTTTACATGATAGTGTGAGTGCAAAATCGGTATTTTTGCATGCACTTGATGTTTGTTTGGTTAAGATTGATGAAATGGGCATTTGGGGAATTAATGATGAAATATTTCGTGTCTGGAAAATTTTTAAAATGTTGCGTATATGAAAGGAATAATGACTAAATATTGTAGTTATGTGGAGAATTTTATCAAATAAAATTAAATTTTTTTTTTTTTGAGTAGGGCGGCTTAGATATTTTTTGTAAAAGCATATTTTAAATATATCTTGATCTCAAGAAAATATAAAATTGAATAAAATAAGAAAGATAGACTTCTTAAGGAAAAAGAAAAAAGTTGAAATATGCAGTACTGAAAAATATGCAAAACAGGGCTTGGGGCAGCTCGCAGGTTCCAATTGCTGCTTTTGTAGTAGGTGTCGGATTCCAACCCTATAGAGAGCCTTATCTTCAGCTAAATATAATAAAAGAAATTATTAAAACAATTAGAATGAAATAACAATATAAAATAAAGTACAAGAGAAGCTTATTTAAGATGCACCCATTTTAAGAAGGAATGTTTCAATATACTAGGATGCAAACTGCATTTGTTAATATGTTTTTTAAAAAAAATTTATAAGATTTTTAATCAGTTGTATTTAATCTATAAACCATATTTTACTACTTTTGAATATGTGTATATATTTTTTGATTTTTTTAAAATGAAAGTACTTTAGCCATTTTTAAGTGACTGAAATATTTCTATTTTTAAACAAATCAAAAAATATATTTATATATCTTCAAAAATGGTAAAACTTAATACATAAATTAAATATACCCTTTTATCAAAAAAATTACCCAAGTTAACAATTTAATAAAAAAATTTCAAAACAATATATTGAAAAAATAGAGTTTTGCACCCGGTACACTGAAACATTCCTCCATTTTGAGATGCTGAAACATTCGTCCATTTTGAGATACTGGGAAACAAATACCGCTTGAAATTGAAGGAAAGAAGGAGGAAAAAAATTCATTTTCTTCTTCTTTTTTGAACTATCATTTAATTATTTGATGCGTAATGAATTCATTTTGCTGTGTTCGAAAAAAAATCTTCAATTGCAAATCCGCCGTAGACGAGACACCATTAGCTTTTTCACCTTTTGGACTTCTAATTTTTCTTCCCATCTGTTACCGCTTTCTCATTTTTAAATGTATCCGTACAATGTTGATAGGGTGTTCTTCAAAATGAATAAAATTTTTGATGAAAACTTTTAAAGAGTAAAAGTTGTCAAATGATATAATATGTTAGGATAACGATGAATAGTAAGATGATAAAGTTAAAAGAGATATATTAGTTATGAGGATAGTTGTGTAGAAATGATTGAAAAATAGGGAAGCTGTATAGGAAAATGTGAAAAAATGATTAAAAATATGATAGTTGTGGAGAGTAAAAAGTTTTAAATTGAAAAGTTTTAACTTGACATTTTCTATCAATTGCAAAACATACCCTCTGTTAAAAATGCACATTCAATTTGTAGACGAAAATTCTTCTGGGATAATTTTTAACAAGTTGTGGTCCACTTAAACACAATCACAGCTGCAATTTGAAAAGTGAGCCAAACAATGAATATGAACTTGAAAAATCGAAAGTTTAACAGAATACATATTTTCTAATCAATTTAAGAGATGTTATGTTTCTAAATTTATAACCACACGCAATGGCCATAAGATCATATTGAGCATGATCTAATTTTGATATTATTACTTAAATAGCTCACCTCATATTCTCCAAGCGAGCCATAAAAATTTGCTTAAAGTTAGCTGTCGACGTCCATAAAGGAAATTTACTAGCCCGTAAATGTAAGGAAAGTCAAAGGTCATTTTGCAAAATTAACGATTACGATCGTAAATTTTGTCAAACCGACTACGGAGCAGAGCAAGGTGTTTGCTTGGTCTAATAATCGCTGATGTGGGTAGCCGTGGAGTCTTCGCTTTCTTGTCTGTCTTCCCATCGGAGTGGGAAGGGAGGCGAGAGAGGAGAGGTAAAAAGACATGGGAGGAGATGATCATGCGCAGGTGGATGAGGCGCTTCTGCGTGTGCGTGAGGAGGTTGAGGAAGAGGAGGACATAGAAGAGATAGGAAACTGCCGCCAGTTGGTGAGGCTTACGGTTGATGAGAGCAAGAAGCTGTGGTATCTCGCCGGCCCTGCCATCTTCACCTCCGTCGCTCAGTACGCCATTGGCGCCATCACCCTCGTCTTCGCCGGCCACCTCACCACGCTTGAGCTCGATGCAGTCTCCACCGAGAACATGGTCACCGCCGGCCTTGCCTTCGGCATTATGGTATGATCAATAGTCATCAACATTCACTCCGACTACATAATAAAGCCTCCAAAATCATGTTTGTAGTATATATAGTCTTTCATGTCCATTTTTGCTTGATTGAAGTTCAATCAAACAACACAGCGATGGAACCATTTAACAATGGAAATTTAACCCTTCGGGTGTGAAGCCAGGTGAAATCTGGCTGCCTCGATCCAAATTTCAAAGTTTTAGAAATGATCCGTCCATGTTGGTCACGCTGTCCTTCCTTGGACGTGGCGTCTGACATAATTTATTGTTAGGTAGTTGAAAATTGCAGAGCTTTATGTCTGCACAGATCTGGAACCGAACCATGCTCTGTTTTAATCATTTCTCGTGAATATTTATATCGACTCCCTTCACGAGGTGATTATAGAAATGATTTGGACCTTCCAAGAACTGTCGTGCATGGAGCATGCCTTTTTAATTTGAAGAGATAAAAGCTTTTAAGCATGCAGGAGGGCCAATCAGATGTGGCTGTCAATATAAGTAGTTTTGATTTGGCACCCAAGTTTGAATGGATTGTTGACAGCATCTCCTTTTTACTATTTTAAAATTGAGATTTAACATTACTAAAATGATTTAGATTTCCTGGAAAGAACTAGATGAATAAGTGATAACTAAATGAATAAACAAAGAGTAAAGCAGCCCCGGACTGAATAGCAATCTTCCATTTCCAATAAAGGAAATTCTTTAGCTATTGATACTTATCTAGTGTTAGGTTATCCTACATCAATTGTGAAAGGGTCTGAGTGTGGTGTTTCGAGTGTGAAATTTAAACCTCACATCTTAGGCTAGTTTTTTGAGCCAAGAAGCTACAATAGCACCCAAGATTAGTATCAAAGCTCAGGATTCCGGACTTCTCTCCCTCGTATGTGAAAAAATTAAGTTAGTTAATTCATATACAATGCTTGAAAAGTTTAACTGGGAACTGAATTTTCAATATGCAGTTGGGTATGGGAAGTGCGCTGGAGACGCTTTGTGGGCAAGCATTTGGAGCTAAGAAGTTATACATGCTAGGAGTATACATGCAACGTTCATGGGTTATTTTGACTGTAACGTGCATATGCTTGTTGCCCCTCTACCTCTTTGCAACACCAATACTGCTACTATTTGGGCAGGATGAGAAAATCGCCAAGATGTCTGGGAAGTTCTCCAGGTACATGATCCCTCAGTTGTTTGCCTTCGGGTTCAACTTCCCACTGCAGAAATTCCTTCAGGCACAGAGCAAGGTGATGGCCATGGCATGGATGTCTGGCCTTGCATTGCTTCTCCATGTATTCCTCAGCTGGCTTCTCATGGTGCAGTTGAAGCTAGGATTGATTGGTGCAGCTGTCTCTCTTAATATTTCATGGTGGACAATAGTGTTGGGACAGTTCATATACATTCTGCTGGGTTACTGCCCTGGTGCATGGAATGGTTTTAGCTGGGGTGCATTTCGCGACCTGGGAGCTTTTGTTCGACTCTCCATTGCTTCTGCCGTAATGTTGTGGTACTAATTTTAGGCTTTGTTCTTTCGTAGATGTCTCTTCCTCCATTGCATAATCTAGCAGTAAATATGTAATGTTAACTATGCAGCCTTGAAATGTGGTATTATACCCTTCTTGTTGTGTTGGCTGGTAGCCTAAAGAATGCCGAGATAGCTGTAGCTGCCATCTCTATTTGGTGAGATTTTCTTTGATTGTGCTTGTATCTTCTTGCTTACTTGCTCTGTAGCCCCTTTGCTGACATAACATTTTGGTGCTCTTCCATGGTTGGCAGCAATAATATTAGTGGTGTGGAGGTCATGATCTTTTTTGGATTCAATGCAGCAATCAGGTGATACACGTGTAATTTATCAAAATTCAGCGAAAGATATTTTTCAGTTTGGGAGCATTTGCTCTGAAGGTTGTGATTGTGGCTAGTGTATATGATCACCACTTTTGTGTTGTCCCACATCAATTGTGGAAGAAGTTGGATGTTAGTTGTAAGTATAAAGAAAAAGTAACATCTTTTGAACATACTCAGTATTGGTATTAGAACCCAAGATGAGACAACTCCATCTAAGAGCAAAGGTCCCCATGTTAAATGAGTCCAACTTCGATGAAACTCTTCTATGTAATCTCACATGTTTTTCTTACTTTGATGATTTATGGAAAAGCTACTTTGTGCATTGTGTTTAATATCATTTATATTATCATAGAAACCCATCATTTGTCTATTATTATTATGTCTGATCCTCATCTACCAATGTATGAAATTAACATAATTTAAAGTTGTATTTTCAACATCTATTCTAGAATATCATTACTAATCGGATAAATTATTTTTAAAGTTTCTTTGCATTCTAATATATCTTTAAATGAATCTAAACACTTTTTATAATTTATACACGAATATATATATATATATATATATATATATATATATATATATATATATATATATATTCTTAGGCAAATGTAGGCCACACGCATATTTGATTTGGATAAAAATTGGTCTCCTAATTAAATAAATCATGCCAAATGCAATGGATAAAGTATATTTTTTTTATCAATTGTCAAGAAGCGAAAATCAGAAAAATGAATAAGATTTTCCATCAATTATCAAGAAGGGAAAAATGAACAATGTTACATGCGGGACCCAACTTGCTTTATTCAAAGCTGAGTTGGGGTTCTTCTTCCAATCGACCCAGTGGAGAGTTGCAGAGTAAAGTTGCTAATACTTTAAGTGCGGTGTATTAACAGTCGCATTGCGTTTCCTTGTCTTCTGCAGTGTGAGGATCTCAAATGAACTCGGGGCAGGGAGGCCAAGGGCTGCTAAATTCTCGATACTGGTAGTGGTGGCAACATCAGCACTGATTGGCCTAGTCTGCTTTATCCTTGTCTTGGCTCTGAGGAATGTGTATGCAATCCCCTTCACCAACAGCTCAGTGGTGGTTGATGTCGTCTCCAACCTTGCTGTCTTCTTGGCAGTCACTCTCTTCCTCAATAGTGTCCAACCTGTTCTAACAGGTCATAAGATGCTGATGCCGAATTTGCATTTTTTTGCTGTATTGAAATGGCGGTTGCCTTCTCTCAATGGCTGATCATTTTGGTGATTGCAGGTGTAGCTGTAGGAGCCGGCTGGCAGGGGTTGGTGGCCTATGTGAACATCGGATGTTACTACATTGTTGGTGTTCCACTGGGGTTTCTTTTGGGTTCTAAATTGGACCTAGGTGTGAAGGTAAGCTAACTTAACTGATTAAATAGAAGACAGAATTTTTTCCCTCCCTATACGAACAATTTTGGAGGAGAATATCGTCGTCCAGTTTAGGTGTGAAGGTACATGTACAAGGCATGTAAAATCCACCTGTAGAACTACGTCTTCCTATGTTTACTCTTGCCAAAGACCATTTTAAATTGCCTTTCCAATTTGGCCGTCAGATTTACTCAAGGCGGGACTCATGAGCAAGGGTGCAACTTAAATAGGGGTGTCCACGGGTCAACCCGTTGAGTATGCTAAAATAGGTAGGATAGGTTTTTATTTTTATATCATGGGGTAGAGTAGGTTCCGAGGAAAAAATACCCGGTTCAATTAAGACAGGGTAGGTTCCAAGGTTTGAGTATTCGAAACCAACTTGAATTATTAATAATGTTTAATATAAATTCTCAAAATATCTTTTATAGTAAGAGGTATAAATATATTTTTTAAATATATATAGAAATTTGTTTAATTTATCAATTATTTAGTAAATTTGAGGAATGTATTTCAAAAATTGTATTAGGATTATCTTTATTTTAAGTTTTTAAGGCTTTAATAAAGTTATAGTTTTCGAATATAATATAAAGACTATCTTAAAAAATCAATTTGGAATCGAAATTGGAACCGGCCCAACTTTAAAAAATAGGATAAGGTAGAAATTTTCGAGCTCAAGTTGCATCCCTGCTCAAGAGTTGATAGATTCTTTCTGCAAGTTAACTCACCGTATTTAACAAGGCAGCCAGCACCCGCTATGCGCAGTTCCAGGGGAGGATAGGACTGCTTTGGGTCTATAATAAGCAGCCGTATCCGGCAAAGCAAAATGTTGTTTCTACGACTCAAGCTCATGCTCTCCAGGTTATACGGAGACAACTTCTACAGCTGCACCAAGACTCCTTTTCTAATTCACTGTATTTGGTCATAATAATAGAACTTTTATTGTTTACTTTAAAAAAAAAAAAGAACTTTTATTGCAAGCGAGTAATAGAACTTTTATTGTAAGTATGAGCGATTTGTCCGTTGGTGTGGATTCCATTCATCCCCGTACTTTTTTTTTCGCTAACTTGGGCAAATGAGTAATGATGCAGGGAATTTTACGAACCAAGTTAAACTGATTGATAATAGATTCCATGATAGTGAAATCAACCTCACAGTTATATGCGTGAGAAGGTATAGATGATGATTGACGGAGTTGCATGCAGGGTATATGGAGTGGGATGATAGCTGGAGTCGCGTTGCAGACCCTCATACTGGCAGGCATCACCTTTGGTACAGACTGGAATAAAGAGGTCTCTCTCTCTAGCCCCACCCACTTCCCCAGTCATCGTCATTATCATCATTATCCACTCATACTTTTTTGATCGCAGGCTACAGCAGCAGAATCTAGAATAAGAAAATGGGGTGGATCTGTGGAGCCAGTAGATAGCAGCAAGGAAGTTAGTGGGTAGCAGCAAGGATGTTCTTCCCACCGGGGAGTGGGGGAGCTCCTCTCGCCAAACTCTACGTCAATTTCCAATCACGTTGAGATGAATACATTGACTACCGGCTGCCAGTTGGCAAGTCCTCCAACCAACAGAATCAATCGCATATTTTTGGCAGAGTTCACATTGCAAACTATGCAAACTTACCGTGTTTGCTTTGAAAATATTCAGACCACTCGCAAAAAACCCCCGAAATGTATTTTGGATGTATGCTTGCAAGATATTCCTGATATTTAGAGATCTTTCATTTCAAATGAATCGATCTGGAGTTGATTTTTTTCTTTTGCCCCTTTGGTTCTCTGTTTTTTTGGATTTATTTTGCTAAGGCAGAAATCCTATTCAAATGAATAATCGACACAGCCTAAAAATAAAGATACAACTTCAGAATGGTAAACATAGTGAGGACTAACACATAAGAGGGAGAGAGAGAGAGAGAGAGAGAGAGAGAGAGCAGAAACATCATCATGATGAAGGGCTTTGATTGTCTGTAATAGATTTCAGCTGATGCAAGTAACATTGGATTGGAGAATCTAAACGGTCTTCAAGGAGCTCTGATTTATACCTGCGCTAGGGAGGCATCATCAAAAGTTGCTGTTGGCTGAATAATCCTATGAGTGGTCCTGATTTATTCAACCAGTTCCAATATTAGCGCCGTATCAAGACATTCAATCATTTACAAAAATAAATAAAATGAAAGATGATAGGAAGAAAAAGAAAAAAACTTGGAAATGAAATACTAACTAGTATGAAATCCACTGCAACTAGGATCAGTTAAAGTGAAAAATAACACTAGAGGGGATTATATTGTTTTCAAATCAGACCTTCTCAAGCTCCCGTTGGCTGAATGAAGCTTCACTCCCATTAGGCTGGTGATAACTGCCCACATCTGAAACAGCTGCGGTTCCATTTTTACCCTTATAAAACCAAGCAATTGGCAAGTATATTAAGAAGTTAACAGTGCTGATTGCTGTCAAGATCCAATAGAAATAGTCGAGGCGACTTTCATTTAGGTTGTTTCGTAGCCAACCCTTCTCTTCCCCACCCGTACCAGTCCCAATAGACTTCACAAGTACAGAGCTCAACCAACTCCCAATCCCAATCTCACTCAAGAAAACTGCACTGCTAAGGCTCTTTGTTGCTTCTGTTGCCTCATCATAGAAGAACTCAAGCTGGCCTACGTAAGTGAACACTTCAGAACTGCCCACCAGGAAGACCTGAGGAATCAACCAGAAGACTGACATGCTTTGTGGGTCACTAGAGTCTCGGCGCTTCTTCTCAACTATGGCAGCAAAAAATGTGGCAAAGATGGAGGTGAAGAGCCCAACACCCATGCGTTGTAGGGATGTAATTCCCCGGGGGTGGCCGGCGTATGGTCGTAGCATAGGTACAATAAGTCCTTCATAGATGGGAACTAGAATGAGGCCATTGACGGAACTAAATATGGGGATGGAACCAGGTGGAATTGTGAAGTTGGTGTTTGGGAGCTTTCGGTCCATAATCCTGGCCTGGCTGACAAAGAAGGTGGAGAGCTGAGCAAAGGGGATTGCGAGTGCAATGGTAGAGGCCCATACAGGCAGAATCCTCACAAAGCACTTGAGTTCTTCCACTTGGGTGACTGTGCATAGCCTCCATCTACTTGTAGTGTTGTTGCTTGAATTGGTTGCTACTGCTGCTTTGTCCAAGAACCTGAAATTTCATGCTTGTCAATGTCCCTGAAAGTTGGAAAATTTTATACTTTCTAGAAGCATCTGAGTTTTGTTTTTTTTAATTTTTAATTTTAAATTATTCTGCAAAATAAGAAAGGTTGCAAAGTGGTTTGAATAACAAAGGCGCCACCTTCGATATGGTTTGAATAACGTAGGCTTCTAAAATCAGTTGAAATAAGTGGAAATTTTGCATTACGTCATTTTTGGTGGTTTTAGGGTAATCGTAATTTATAACAAAGGGAAAAAAAAAAGAGAAAATTTTACCATTTTCCACCACAATTTTTCGCGTCTTTAATGTGATCGGATATATTTACTATCTTAAATTTTCCCTATTTTGTCTTTTTGAAGTTTTCAACTTTTCATACAAAAAAACTACTTGCTTTTTTAATTGATTTATTTTATTCATTACCTCTTCATCACATCCATTTTATCTTCTTCTTCTTTTTTCACTTTTGCATATTCCTTTTGTCCCACTTTCACTTTCCTTATTTCCCAAAAAAATAAAAAAATAAAAAAATCTGGAAATCAGAGAAGGAAACATATTCAATTTACCTGTATTGCCGTGTGTGGGCCAACTTTCGAGAACCAGCAATAGCAGATTCTGTTCTCCACTTCATAGAGTTGTGTTCTATCCCCAATCTTGACACCGTTCAGGTGGTTCCTCACTGCAGCAACCATAACCTGAAAAAACCTGGTGAAGGCACTGCCCATGGGGTTCTGATACCTGTAAAGGCGAACCCCAGCAACTAGGATCAAAACAGAGAGGAACATGACTCCGGCCGGCACACCAAAGCCCCAGCCCCAACCATAGGCACCTTGTACATACGAGAGGAATGTTATCCCAATCAGTCCTCCCATGTTGATGGCGAAGAAGAACCAGTTGAAGAATGCATACTTTTGACTTGCCTCCTCCTTGTCTGCTTCATCAAACTGGTCTGCACCAAATGATGACACACATGGCTTGATCCCACCTGTTCCTAGTGCAATGTGTCCGAGTGCAATGTATAACACACCCATTTGGCCGGTGGTCGCAAGCGGGCTTGTTGTCAAGTCAGCTGGGTTTAGGCATGGAGGTGGGCGAAGGCTGTCTAGAGAGCCAGAGAGTGTCAAAAAGGATCATTCCCTGCAAATGTTAGACTAGAGTAAGACTGGAGAGAGAACCAATTGTTGGAAATCATGTGATGCAGAAGCGTACCTGAATCCATGTGTGTGTATATTCCACCTGTAGACCGAGTAGAGTACGAGGTCTTCTCCCTCAACACTTCTCCCTATGATACTAGTGGTAGATGAGAACCACTTGTAATGTACCCGTGTAAGAGAGGGACTCAGACTCCTCTATATATGGAGCCCTTCCCATCGTGGCTCTTAGTAGAAGTACAGTTCCACCTGGACTCGGGTTGCATACGTATCTCAGATACGTTAGGCTATCTTTAAATCCAAAGACTTCTTATTTAATTAGGACACCTTTATAGGAGTTAATTCTAACATTCTCCCACTTGGCCTAATTAAAATAAAATTAAGAAAGAAAAAAAATTATACTTAAAATACAATCCTTGGATTTAATATTTAAAAAAATTACCGGACGAGTACACTCATTTGAAAAAAATATGCCCAGTCATTACATACGCAATCCAACTTTAATACTTAGGTTAAGCGAAATTTGTCAATATGGATCATGGCGGTTATATGCAATATGTAACATACTTCCTTCCATGCACTATGATATTAATAAACTTCCTTAACTAAGTTCTTAATGGTAGATCTACAATTATGTGATTTTAATGTCCCACATTAATATCAAATAGATAAAAAATTTTGTTTCCAAATCACATATAATTATCAACAAAATACCATAATGAAACAAAAGAGAAATGATCATCCAACATGAGATCTCGAAATGTATCTATTACATCAATAATTGTCCCACATAATAAGACCCATATTTCTTATATGTCCAGAGAAAACTTTAGGCGCTAGAGCCTTAGTCATGGGATCAGCAATCATGTCAGCAGTACCAACAAAATTAATCGATATCAGATGATCATTAATCATTTCTTGTACTGACATAAACTTAGCATCAATATGCTTGTTAACGCCAGTAATTCTTCTATAATTGGAGAAGCTAACCGCTGATGAATTGTCACAACTGATTCTCAGAGGCCTAGAGATAGAATCTATAATTTTAAGCTCTGAGATAAATTTCCTCAACCAAAGCACAAATGAGGATGCTTCACGACAGCCGACAAATTCAGCTTCCATGGTAGAGTCAACTACACGATTTTGTCTCCCATTCTTCCATGAAACTGCTCTACTGGCTAATAAAAAAACATAGCCTGATGTAGATCTTCTGCTGTCTGTACAATCAGCATAATCTGAATCTGTGTAACCGTTCACTTCTAATTGATCAGTTTTTGCATACATGAGCTCATAATCTTTAGTTCCTTAGATATATCTCATTACTTTCTTTACTGCTTTCCAATGTTTCATTCCTGGATTGCTTTGATATCTTCCAAGTAATCTTATTGCATAACTGATGTCAGGACGTGTGCAAACTTGCGCATACGTCATGCTCCCAAGAGCAGAAGAATATGGGATGGACCTCATTTCCTGTTTCTCAATCTCATTCTGTGGACACTGATGCAGACCATATTTTTGACCCTTAAAGCTTGACACTTCACATTATGAGCAGTTTGACATTTGGAATTTTTCTAAAATTTTATTGATATACACCCTCTGTGATAACCCTAAAAGTCTTTTAGGTCTATTTCGATGGACCTCAATTCCTATGACACATGATGCCTCACTCATATCTTTAATATCAAAATGTTCAGAAATGAAACTTTTAGTGTTATGTAAAAGACCTAAATCATTAGTAGCAAACAAAATATCATTTACATATAAAATCAAAAATATAAACTTGCTCCCACTCAACTTCAGATCCAAAGGAATTGATAACTTTGTTGAACTTTAAATACCACTGTTGGGAAGCTTGTTTAAGTCCATATATAGATTTCTTTAATTTGCATACTAATGCGTCCATTCATTCCATTTCAAATCCTTCAGGTTGCATCATGTATACCTCCTCTTCTAAATTTCCATTCAGGAATGCCGTTTTTACATCCATTTGATGTAACTCTAAGTCAAAGTAAGCCACTAATACCATAATAATTCTGAATGAATCTTTTCTGGAGACTGGTGAAAATGTCTCCTTATAATCAATGTCTTCTATTTGAGTGAATCCTTTGGCAACGAGTCTGGCTTTATACCTTCTACATTACCCTTAGGGTCCCGTTTGGTTTTGAATATCCATTTACAACCAATAAGTTTGCTCCCTTTAGGCAACGTAACAAGATCCCAAACTTTGTTTTGAAACATGAATTCTAATTCATCTTTCATAGCATTGATCCATAATTCAGACTTTTCACTATTAATAGCTTATTTGAATGTCAATGGATCATTTTCAATATAAGGATCGTCAATACATTCTTCCAAATATGTAATGTAGTCATACGAAATAACAGGTCTCTTTATTCTATTAGACCTTCTTGACTCATTAATGTGTTCTATATTATCATATAGATTAATGTCATTTGGAATTGAGATCGATTCATTATTAGTCTCTTCCGTAGGTTGCATAACAATTTCTGGTTGTTGATCTGTCATGTTATGATCAACAATCTCAGTTCTTGCATCTATTAGTGATGAACCAAAGGAAGGATATCTGATCTCCTCAAATTTCACATTTCGTTCCGTGGGTTGCACAACAACTTCTGGTTGTTAATCTGTCATGTTATGATCAACAATCTAAGTTCTTACATCTATTAGTGATGAACCAGAGGAAGGATCTCTGATCTCCTCAAATTCTATATTTCGTGGAGTTGTGCTCCCACTATTTTCGCCATTCTCAATGAACCGAGCTGTTCCGGTCTCAATGATCCTAGTATTATGAGACGGACTATAAAATCTATACCCTTTAGACCATTCTGGATACCCAATAAAGAAACAACTAATAGTCCTTGGGTCCAATTTCTTTTCTTGTGGGTCGAGTATCATTGCTTCTGCTTGACAACCCTAAATATGCATATGCCTCAAACTGGATTTCCTGCCTGACCATAACTCAAATGGAGTTTTAAGAACAGCTTTACTGAAAACTCTATTGAGGATATACATAGCAGTTTTTAAGGCTTCACTTCACAAGAATAAGGGTAAGGATGAGTTGCTAATCATACTTCTTACCATATCTATGAGAGTACGATTTCTCCTTTCAGCAACACCATTTTGTTGAGGAGTTCTAGGCATCGTATATTGAGGTTCAATACCATTTTCTTCTAAAAATTTAGCAAATGGACTAGGGATTCGACCTAATTGACCGTGTTTACCATAATATTCACCGCCCCTATCAAATCTCACAACTTTAATTTTCCTATTCAATTTCTTTTCTACTAACTCTTTGAATATTTTAAAAACGTTCAAAGAATCAGGCTTTTCATTTAATAGGAAAATATAACCATAACGTGAGAAATCATCAATAAACGTGATAAAGTATTTTTCACCTCCAATACATTATGAGAATGAACCATAAATATCGGTGTGGATCAATTCTAAAAGTCCATTGCTTCTTGTGGCACTCTTTTTCTGAGTTTTGGTTTGTTTTCCTTTAATACAATCAATATATATGCTAAAATTGGTAAAATCTAGAGTAGGTAATACCCTATCTTTTACTAATCTTAGCATCATTTCTTTCGATATGTGACCCAATCTTTTAATGCCACAACATGGAGGAATTTTCATCAATCATACCACGTTTAGTACCAGCACATATATTTAAGGTAGATGAATAATTAATAAATGAGCAATCTGTACTTATTTGATATAAACCATTAAACAATGTTTCAGTTCCAACTAAAATAGAATCTTTAAATAAAGAAAACTTTGAGTTTGTAAAACTAAAAGAATAACCCATTACATCAAGTTTTAGCAAAGAAATTAGATTTCTAGAAATGGACGGAACATAGAAAACATTATGCAGTTCTAAAAAATGTCTTATGTCAAGGCAAAGCCTGCAATTTTCTACTGCTTTGCGTTTGGACTTGGTCGGATTGCCTATTAAGATTGATGACTCATGCGGTTTTGGGTTGCGGGTTGAATGGAATGCCTGCAAAGAGTTTGAAACATAGATAGCAGCATTAGAGTCAATACACCATAAATTAGAGGATACATTTATGAAATTGGTTTCAAGGCAAACATGTACGTAATTTTTACCTTTTTTTCGAACCAACTCTTCCGCTTGAGACAATCTTTCTTAAAATGTCATTTCTTTTTACAGAAATGACACTTCTCAGCGGACTTTTTTAATCCATCCTCTAAGCCTTTCTTTAATGAAAATTTATTCTTCCCTTTTCCTTTCTTTGACTTGTACTGCTTAGAAGTCGATGTGAAATAGATAGTCATTAATCAATCCTGCTTTAATCTCTCTTCCTCTTGTACACACATGAATATTAATTCATTTAAAGTCTATTTCTCCTTTTGTGTGTTATAGGAGATTTTGAATTGTGAAAACTGAGATGGAAGAGAGTTTAAGACAAATATGACTAGGAAAGAGTAAGAGATTTTCATCCCTAGTTCATTAAGTTTCCTAGCTATATTTGACATTTTCATTATGTGCTTTCTCACTCCACAAATGCCATCATATTTCATTGAGGTCAATTTGTTAGTGAGCATTCCAGCCAATGCTTTATCTGACCCACTAAATTTTTTCTTAATTGAGTCAAGATAAGTTTTGACACTTTCATCTTCAGGGTCAGAAATAGAGCCTCTGATATTCCTTTCAATTGTACTCTTTATAATCATAAGAGACAACCTGTTGGAACGCTTCCATTTATCAAATTGAAACTTCTGACTATCAGTACTTTCAGGCGTTAAGTCACTAGATTTTACAACACGAAGGGCTAAATCTAGGTCCAAACATCCTAAAGTAATAAGTAATTGCTCATGCCAATCAGAATAATTTGATCTATTCAGTGTTGGGATATTAAACAAATGACATTGAGGAACAGGAGTCATAGCTGTAACAAAAAATGATTAAGCTCACGTCACCATTATGATTCAGATAAATTATTATATAACAATTCCATTAACAATAATTAATCATAGCTAAAAAATTTTAAAAATAATCACACAAGCAATAATGCATGATTATATTCAATAATGCTATGATAAACAATAATATTCAATAATTAATTATGAATACACAAAGTCAAGAAATCTCCACCTTCGGGTAGAAAATTTCTCGCGTTTATGCAGTTCTAGTTAATTATTGATAAAATATTGAATTATAGCTACCTTCGGGTAGAACTATAATATAATATTCTTTAATAATGCAATTTCTATGATGAGAGGAAAAATCATGTTATTCTCTCTTTGTTTAATAAATTTGATTAACTAAACATCTTAAACCTTTCAGGGCAACAAAAGACATAAAGATAAACAATATTTATTAAACATAAATTGCATAATGATAATTAATTATAATTTTTTTATTATGAGAAAATTAAACAATAATATTCTCTCCATTATTTAATAATTTTGAAAATGTATTTTAGACCCTTTGGGGCAACTAGAAATACACAATCAAAATTATTAATATAAATTATAGAGTATAATATATATATGAATAATTCAATAATAATGATTATTAAATTCATTATGTGCGATTAAATTTCATATTATTTCTTTTGGTCAGTTAGGTAAGTGAGGTGGGGTGTGGGAGGCTCCTCCTGCATGGCAGAGACCTAATTAAATAACCACGTGATCTTCTTCAATATCTCTTGCCTAGTCACCAACCTCCAGTCATACCATAGAATATAATCTCACTATAAAATTTAATAATCATAACTTATATAATTATTCATATATATATTGCATGCTTAAAATTAAATAGAAAGCAATAAATTATCAATAAATTGCTAATAAGACATTTATAAACTAATCACATGAATTAATTGCACATATAATTCAAAATTTGCATGTATTTGCCTAAATATCCAAAAAATTAGATTTATTGACCTATTTAGCTTAATCAAACCCTTCCATTAGATCCAGAATATCCAAAAACATAAAAAATCACTATTAGATCGTTCAATTTGGATAATAGGATTAAAAAATTATGTTAATTTATAATTGGACGGTTCATAATGAGCCACGTGTCCTTTATTGGGTTGTTGGGTTTTGGGCCTGGCTAGTTATGAGCTAAAACGGGCTGCCCGCATGGGCCTGTGAAGCTGGGCTTGAGAAGTTGGCCCGCCGAGATGTAAAAGCTTACTGGATCTGGGCTTCTCATATATGGGCCAACCGTATGGCCCAGCGGGCCCGACTTGAAAATACCCAAGCCCATGAGCAGAGGAAAGAACCAGTTTTGTAAAAAAGTAATAGCCAGAGGGGTTTTTTGTAATTTTATAGTGGGGGGTGTTCCCGTAAATTTTATCATCTTCTCCCAAAACCGAATGGGAGAAAACCCTGACACCCATCCCTTCCCAGATTTGCCGCCACCAGCCAACCTGCCGCCGTCAGCCTCCCGCCAGCCCACTGCCGCCGCCCGATTGCCACACCGCTGAGCTGCCACCGTACGGCCGCCCGTGATGCCGCCAGCTGCCGTCCGCTGCTCGCTGCTGTCTCTGCACGTCCGGCATCGCAGTCCCAACGCCGTGCCGTCTTCTCCGGCTTCGGCATCGCCCAGCAGCAGCAGCTTCCGGCCACGACAGCAGCGTCTTCCGACTTCTCCGGCTCCGGCCTGTCGTCGCCGCCGCACGGGTGCTGCCAGACGCCCGCTGTCGCCCAGTGTCTCCTCCGGCTCCAGATCTATCTCTGGATCCCGGCGTCGCTCGCTGTTTCCTTTTCCGGCAGCACGCCTTGGTTTCTGTCGGTGTTTCTTCCATGATTTGAGGCTCCCACGGCTGAAGGCATCGGGCATGGCAGCGGGAGGCATAATTATTTATTTATTTATTTATGAAAAAACGGAAATCCATAGGTTCCTGTAAAAGGCTTCAACCCATATGCACTGAATCCAAAATCGCGACAGCAAGGTATGTTTCCGTCCCTTTATTTATTTATTTATTTAATAGATTAATGGGTCCGACGAACCATAAAATTATTTTCTGGTTTACAAAACCCATCCGAAATCCCTTTCACAATAAAGGGTCTAAATCCATATATTATTATTATTATTATATTAATACAACAAAAAATCAATAATGAATATTCTAATACAATAATGAATATTTTAAGAATTCTTAAATAATCATGGGTGGAATCTATTATACCCAAAATCGAAACGTGTGCTCTGATATCATATGTTGGAAATCATGTGATGCAGAAGCGTACCTGAATCCATGTGTGTGTAGATTCTATCTGTAGACCGAGTAGAGTACGAGATCTTCTCCTTCAACACTTCTCCCTATGATATTAGTGGTAGATGAGAACTACTTGTGATGTGACCGTGTGAGAGAGGGACCCAGACTCCTCTATATATATAAAGTCTTTCCCATCATGACTCTTAGTAAAAGTACAGTTCCACCTGGACTCGGATTGCATACGTACCTCAGATACGCTGAGCTATCTTTAAATCCAAAGACTTCTTATTTAATTAGGACATCTTTATAGGAGTTAATTCTAACACCAATTTCCTATGACAAGATGATCAAATGTTAGCGTAGTTATAAGCTCCACATCTTTTGGAGGCATGAAGTGTGACTGGATTACATGTCGGAAAAAAGCACGCTTAATTTGCTGGCCATTTTCATGTCTTAAGATATATTATGTCTTCCCATTTCTGTGATATCCACATCTTAAGCTAGCTGCAGAAATAGTAAATTTGGGCATAACGAGCCCTTTCAACATCACTTAAAGGCTTGTAAGTTAGTAGTGATACATGCATGGAGAAAGGTCTTATAAATTGCCTTAGAGCTGCTGTCTGTGTGCTAATCCAACTCCAGTCTATAACACTGGTTCAGCTTTGCTAGCCATATCAATTCCAGGAGTTCTGAACCCATTTTCTAAGATCCAGAATGACTGTCGATGCCATTGTGAAGAAGAAAGAAGATCCCAAGGTTGCGACAGCACTGATATACCTCACTTCTATTCACCTCTCTGTTATTCATCATCAACTTCAAATCTGGGTGATCTAGAAATTAGAAAATTCCGGTCTCAAGCATGTTGAAGACTCACCAGATCTAGGCGGAGTTTTTTTTTTTTTTTTAACAACAATTGGTGTTCTTTACATTTCATGAGATAAAACATTAGATAAAATAGATTGAAATGATACCACACAACGTATATGCAGGAGAAGAACATGTTGGTTTTGAATCTGCCCAGGTCAGCATCAGCTACAAACGCTCCCAAAAGTGTAAGAATGTACGCTGCTCCCATCCAATTTGTCACATGTGTGGCTGCTGCTGGCAATGATTCATGCATCTCCAGCACCAAGTATGAAACCAAGCTTACTGCAATCGCATAGAATGCCAATCTTTCCGCAACCTCGTTCGCTGATATAAAACGTGGTTATTAGAATTTTTTTTCACATATTTGGCCATTGGTTAATTGCTTCGATTTGAGAGGCGCTTAAAATTATGGTGGCATGCTATTCAATACATAAAGGGCATTTTGTTTAATACAAATTTTCTAAACTAAATTTTTTTACTTTATATAACTATTCTATTTTAATTAGTTTTTACATCTTACTATATGATAACCTTGCTTTCAGTTATTTTTACGCAATTACTCATATAGTTTATTTATGTTAACTTTATTCTCTTTACGTTTTATTGTTACCCCCCTATCATATCATATTATTTTTTCAAATTTAAAACTTTTACATTAAAATCCTTTTTTCGAAAACTTTATCACTTCTTAAACACACGTAAAGTTGAAAAATGGCTATTAAGAATGTACGATAATGAAAATGTGAATATTATATAGTTCCTCGTACTCACAATATTTAACCATTATTTCTTTCATACTTATAGTATTCTAGAAATTTCTCAGATATCTATAATATTTCATTCCTAGTTCTCCAAATGCCTATGAAGTCCGTTATCCAAAATCGACATTAAGTATATGCAGAAATGTCGATTTTAACCCACATCTTTTGTAAACAAATATTCCAAACGGAATCCTTATCATATTTTTTTGTAAAACGGATCATATTTTTTGTAAAACAGTTCTGATGTATTTTTTGTTCAAATTATAATGAAAATAAAGTAGTAATTTATTTCATCTCTGTTTACCTGATAGTGTGAGTGCAAAATCGGCATTTTTGCATGCAATTGATGTTTGTTTGGTTAAGATTGATGACATGGGCATTTGGGGAATTAATGGTGAAATATTTCGTGTCTAGAAAATTTTTAAAATACTGTGATATGAAAGGAATAATGACTAAATGTTGTAGTTATGTAGAGAATTTTATCAAATAAAATTTTTTAAAAAATTATTTGAGTAGGGCGGCTTAGATATTTTTTGTAAAAGCATATTTTAAATATATCTTGATCTCAATAAAATATAAAATTGAATAATATAAGAAAGATAAGACTTCTTAAGGAAAAAGAAAAAAAGTTGAAATATGTAGTACTAAAAAATATTCAAAACATGGCTTGGGGCAGCCCGCAGGTTCCAATCACTGCTTGTGTAGTAGGTGCCGGATTCCATCCCTATAGAGAGCCTTGTCTTCATCCAAATATAATAAAAGAAATTATTAAAAAAATTAGAATGAAATAACAATATAAAATAGAGTACAAGAGAAGCTTATTTAAGATACACCCATTTCCAGAAGGAATGTTTCAATGCACTAGTATGCAAACTCCATTTTTAATATGTTTTTTTAAATTTTTTATAAGATTGTTAATCAATTGTATTTAATTTATAAACCAGATTTTACTATTTTTGGATATGTGTATATATTTTTTTGATTTTTTAAAAATAAAAGTACTTTAGCCATTTTTAAGTGACTGAAATATTTCTATTTCTAAACAAATCAAAAAATATATTTATATATATTCAAAAATAGTAAAACTTAATACATAAATTAAATATACCCTCTTCTCAAAAAAAATATACCCAGGTTAACAATTTAATAAAAAAATTTCAAAACAATATATTAAAAAAATAGAGTTTTGCACCTGGTACACTGAAATATTCCTCCACTTTGAGATACTGAAACATTCGTCCATTTTGAGATACTGGAAAACAAATACCGCTTGAAATTGAAGGAAAGAAAGAGGAAAAAAATTCATTTTCTTCTTCTTTTTTTTGAACTATCATTTAATTATTTGATGCGTAATGAGTCCAGATTTCTAGTGTTATCCCGGTATCTTCATTTGCTGTGCTCGAAAAAGAAAATCTTCAAGTGCAAATCCTCCGTAGACTCCTCCGTAGACAGGACACCTTTCGCTTTTTCACTTTTTTGACTTCTAATTTTTTCTTCCCTTCTTTTTCCGTTACCGAAATCCTCGATAGACGAGAGTCACGAGACACCGCGTTCTCATTTTTCAATGTATCCGTACAATTATTATTTGGGTGTCATTGACCGTGAATAAAACTTCCTACTAAACTTTAGGAGAATAAAAGTGGTTAAATACGTAATATGTAGGGGTAATGATGAATAGTAAAGATGATAAAATTAAAATAAATAGGTTAGTTGTGTAGAAATGATTGAAAAGTAGAGAAGTTGTAACCGAAAATGTAAAAAAATAATTAAAAAATATGATAATTATGGAGAGTGAAAAGTTTTAGGTTGAAAAGTTTTAACTTAACATTTTCTATCAATTGCAAAACACACCTTTATTGTTTGGTTAATGAGCTTGACACTCAAAAGTTTATTTACTAAAATACCTCTATTAAAAATGGACATTCAATTTGTAGACGAAAGTTTTACTGGGATAATTTTTAACAAGTCGTGGTCCACTTAAACACAATCACAGCTGCAATTTGAAAAGTGAGCCAAACAACGAATATGAACTTGAAAAATTGAAGATTTAACAGAATACATATTTTCTAATCAATTTAAGAGATGTTATGTTTCTAAATTTATAACCACACGCAATGGCCATAAGATCATATTGAGCATGATCTAATTTTGATATTATTACTTAAATAGCTCACCTCATATTCTCCAAGCGAGCCATAAAAATTTGATTAAAGTTAGCTGTCGACGTCCATAAAGGAAATTTACTAGCCCGTAAATGTAAGGAAAGTCAAAGGTCATTTTGCAAAATTAACGATTACGATCATAAATTTTGTCAAACGGACTACTGAGCAGAGCAAGGTGCTTGCTTGGTCTATTTATCGTTGATGTGGGTAGCCGTGGAGTCTTCGCTATCTTATCTGTCTTCCCATCGGAGTGGGAAGGGAGGCGAGAGAGGAGAGGAAAAAAGACATGGGAGGAGATGATCATGCGCAGGTGGATGAGGCGCTGCTGCGTGTGCGTGAGGAGGTTGAGGAAGAGGAGGACATAGAAGAGATAGGAAACTGCCGCCAGTTGGTGAGGCTTACGGTTGATGAGAGCAAGAAGCTGTGGTATCTCGCCGGCCCTGCCATCTTCACCTCCGTCGCTCAGTACGCCATTGGCGCCATCACCCTCGTCTTCGCCGGCCACCTCACCACGCTTGAGCTCGATGCAGTCTCCACCGAGAACATGGTCACCGCCGGCCTTGCCTTCGGCATTATGGTATGATCAATAGTCATCGACATTCACTCCGACTACATAATAAAGCCTCCAAAATCATGTTTGTAGTATATATAGTCTTTCATGTCCATTTTTGCTTGATTGAAGTTCAATCAAACAACACAGCGATGGAACCATTTAACAATGGAAATTTAACTCTTCGGGTGTGAAGCCAGGTGAAATCTGGCTGCCTCGATCCAAATTTCAAAGTTTTAGAAATGATCCGTCCATGTTGGTCACGCTGTCCTTCCTTGGACGTGGCGTCTGACATAATTTATTGTTAGGTAGTTGAAAATTGCAGAGCTTTATGTCTGCACAGATCTGGAACCGAACCATGCTCTGTTTTAATCATTTCTCGTGAATATTTATATCGACTCCCTTCACGAGGTGATTATAGAAATGATTTGGACCTTCCAAGAACTGTCGTGCATGGAGCATGCCTTTTTAATTTGAAGAGATAAAAGCTTTTAAGCATGCAGGAGGGCCAATCAGATGTGGCTGTCAATATAAGTAGTTTTGATTTGGCACCCACGTTTGAATGGATTGTTGACAGCATCTCCTTTTTACTATTTTAAAATTGAGATTTAACATTACTAAAATGATTTAGAATTCCTGGAAAGAACTAGATAAATGAGTGATAACTAAATGAATAAACAAAGAGTAAAGCAGCCCCGGACTGAATAGCAATCTTCCATTTCCAATAAAGGAAATTCTTTAGCTATTGATACTTATCTAGTGTTAGGTTATCCTACATCAATTGTGAAAGGGTCTGAGTGTGGTGTTGCGAGTGTGAAATTTAAACCTCACATCTTAGGCTAGTTTTTTGAGCCAAGAAGCTACAATAGCACCCAAGATTAGTATCAAAGCTCAGGATTCCGGACTTCTCTCCCCCGTATGTGAAAAAATTAAGTTAGTTAATTCATATACAATGCTTGAAAAGTTTAACTGGGAACTGAATTTTCAATATGCAGTTGGGTATGGGAAGTGCGCTGGAGACGCTTTGTGGGCAAGCATTTGGAGCTAAGAAGTTATACATGCTAGGAGTATACATGCAACGTTCATGGGTTATTTTGACTGTAACGTGCATATGCTTGTTGCCCCTCTACCTCTTTGCAACACCAATACTGCTACTATTTGGGCAGGATGAGAAAATCGCCAAGATGTCTGGGAAGTTCTCCAGGTACATGATCCCTCAGTTGTTTGCCTTCGGGTTCAACTTCCCACTGCAGAAATTCCTTCAGGCACAGAGCAAGGTGATGGCCATGGCATGGATGTCTGGCCTTGCATTGCTTCTCCATGTATTCCTCAGCTGGCTTCTCATGGTGCAGTTGAAGCTAGGATTGATTGGTGCAGCTGTCTCTCTTAATATTTCATGGTGGACAATAGTGTTGGGACAGTTCATATACGTTCTGCTGGGTTACTGCCCTGGTGCATGGAATGGTTTTAGCTGGGGTGCATTTCGCGACCTGGGTGCTTTTGTTCGACTCTCCATTGCTTCTGCCGTAATGTTGTGGTACTAATTTTAGGCTTTGTTCTTTCGTAGATGTCTCTTCCTCGATTGCATAATGTAGCTCTAAATATGTAATGTTAACTATGCAGCCTTGAAATATGGTATTATACCCTTCTTGTTGTGTTGGCTGGTAGCCTAAAGAATGCCGAGATAGCTGTTGCTGCCATCTCTATTTGGTGAGATTTTCTTGGATTGTGCTTGTATCTTCTTGCTTACTTGCTCTGTAGCCCCTTTGCTGACATAACATTTTGGTGCTCTTCCATGGTTGGCAGCAATAATATTAGTGGTGTGGAGGTCATGATCTTTGTTGGATTCAATGCAGCAATCAGGTGATACACGTGTAATTTATCAAAATTCAGCAAAAGATATTTTTCAGTTTGGGAGCATTTGCTCTGAAGGATGTGATTATGGCTAGTGTATATGATCACCACTTTTGGGTTGTCCCACGTCAATTGTGGAAGAAGTTGGATGTTAGTTGTAAGTATAAAGAAAAAGTAACATCTTTTGAACATACTCAGTATTGGTATTAGAACCCAAGATGAGACAACTCCATCTAAGAGCAAAGGTCCCCATGTTAAATGAGTCCAACTTCTATGAAACTCTTCTATGTAATCTCATACGTTTTTCTTACTTTGATGATTTATGGAAAAGCTACTCTGTGCATTGTGTTTAATATCATTTATATTATCATAGAAACCCATCATTTGTCTATTATTATTATGTATGATCCTCATCTACCAATGTATAAAATTAACATAATTTAAAGTTGTATTTTCAACATCTATTCTAGAATATCATTACTAATCGGATAAATTATTTTTAAAGTTTCTTTGCATTCTAATATATCTTTAAATGAATCTAAACACTTTTTATAATTTATACACGAATATATATATATATATATTCTTAGGCAAATGTAGGCCACACGCATATTTGATTTGGATAAAAATTGGTCTCCTAATTAAATAAATCATGCCAAATGCAATGGATAAAGTATATTTTCTATCAATTGTCAAGAAGCGAAAATCAGAAAAATGAATAAGATTTTCCATCAAATATCAAGAAGGGAAAAATGAACAATGTTACATGCGGGACCCAACTTGCTTTATTCAAAGCTGAGTTGGGGTTCTTCTTCCAATCGACCCAGTGGAGAGTTGCAGAGTCAAGTTGCTTATACTTTAAGTGCGGTGTATTAACAGTCGCATGGCGTTTCCTTGTCTTCTGCAGTGTGAGGATCTCAAATGAACTCGGGGCAGGGAGGCCAAGGGCTGCTAAATTCTCAATACTGGTAGTGGTGGCAACATCAGCACTGATTGGCCTGGTCTGCTTTATCCTTGTCTTGGCTCTGAGGAATGTGTATGCAATCCCCTTCACCAACAGCTCAGTGGTGGTTGATGTCGTCTCCAACCTTGCTGTCTTCTTGGCAGTCACTCTCTTCCTCAATAGTGTCCAACCTGTTCTAACAGGTCATAAGATGCTAATGCCGAATTTGCATTTTTTTGCTGTATTGAAATGGGGGTTGCCTTCTCTCAATGGCTGGTCATTTTGGTGATTGCAGGTGTAGCTGTAGGAGCCGGCTGGCAGGGGTTGGTGGCCTATGTGAACATCGGATGTTACTACATTGTTGGTGTTCCACTGGGGTTTCTTTTGGGTTCTAAATTGGACCTAGGTGTGAAGGTAAGCTAACTTAACTGATTAAATAGAAGACAGAATTTTTTCCCTCCCTATACGAACAATTTTGGAGGAGAATATCGTCGTCCAGTTTTAGGTGTGCAGGTACATGTACAAGGCATGTAAAATCCACCTGTAGAACTACGTCTTCCTATGTTTACTCTTGCCAAAGACCATTTTAAATTGCCTTTCCAATTTGGCCGTCAGATTTACTCAAGGCGGGACTCATGAGCAAGGGTGCAACTTAGATAGGGGTGTCCACGGGTCAACCCGTTGAGTATGCTAAAATAGGTAGGATAGGTTTTTATTTTTATATCATGGGGTAGAGTAGGTTCCGAGGAAAAAATACCCGGTTCAATTAAGACAGGGTAGGTTCCAAGGTTTGAGTATTCGAAACCAACTTGAATTATTAATAATGTTTAATATAAATTCTCAAAATATCTTTTATAGTAAGAGGTATAAATATATTTTTTAAATATATATAGAAATTTGTTTAATTTATCAATTATTTAGTAAATTTGAGGAATGTATTTCAAAAATTGTATTAGGATTATCTTTATTTTAAGTTTTTAAGGCTTTAATAAAGTTATAGTTTTCGAATATAATATAAAGACTATCTTAAAAAATCAATTTGGAATCGAAATTGGAACCGGCCCAACTTTAAAAAATAGGATAAGGTAGAAATTTTCGAGCTCAAGTTGCATCCCTGCTCAAGAGTTGATAGATTCTTTCTGCAAGTTAACTCACCGTATTTAACAAGGCAGCCAGCACCCGCTATGCGCAGTTCCAGGGGAGGATAGGACTGCTTTGGGTCTATAATAAGCAGCCGTATCCGGCAAAGCAAAATGTTGTTTCTACGACTCAAGCTCATGCTCTCCAGGTTATACGGAGACAACTTCTACAGCTGCACCAAGACTCCTTTTCTAATTCACTGTATTTGGTCATAATAATAGAACTTTTATTGTTTACTTTAAAAAAAAAAAAGAACTTTTATTGCAAGCGAGTAATAGAACTTTTATTGTAAGTATGAGCGATTTGTCCGTTGGTGTGGATTCCATTCATCCCCGTACTTTTTTTTTCGCTAACTTGGGCAAATGAGTAATGATGCAGGGAATTTTACGAACCAAGTTAAACTGATTGATAATAGATTCCATGATAGTGAAATCAACCTCACAGTTATATGCGTGAGAAGGTATAGATGATGATTGACGGAGTTGCATGCAGGGTATATGGAGTGGGATGATAGCTGGAGTCGCGTTGCAGACCCTCATACTGGCAGGCATCACCTTTGGTACAGACTGGAATAAAGAGGTCTCTCTCTCTAGCCCCACCCACTTCCCCAGTCATCGTCATTATCATCATTATCCACTCATACTTTTTTGATCGCAGGCTACAGCAGCAGAATCTAGAATAAGAAAATGGGGTGGATCTGTGGAGCCAGTAGATAGCAGCAAGGAAGTTAGTGGGTAGCAGCAAGGATGTTCTTCCCACCGGGGAGTGGGGGAGCTCCTCTCGCCAAACTCTACGTCAATTTCCAATCACGTTGAGATGAATACATTGACTACCGGCTGCCAGTTGGCAAGTCCTCCAACCAACAGAATCAATCGCATATTTTTGGCAGAGTTCACATTGCAAACTATGCAAACTTACCGTGTTTGCTTTGAAAATATTCAGACCACTCGCAAAAAACCCCCGAAATGTATTTTGGATGTATGCTTGCAAGATATTCCTGATATTTAGAGATCTTTCATTTCAAATGAATCGATCTGGAGTTGATTTTTTTCTTTTGCCCCTTTGGTTCTCTGTTTTTTTGGATTTATTTTGCTAAGGCAGAAATCCTATTCAAATGAATAATCGACACAGCCTAAAAATAAAGATACAACTTCAGAATGGTAAACATAGTGAGGACTAACACATAAGAGGGAGAGAGAGAGAGAGAGAGAGAGAGAGAGAGCAGAAACATCATCATGATGAAGGGCTTTGATTGTCTGTAATAGATTTCAGCTGATGCAAGTAACATTGGATTGGAGAATCTAAACGGTCTTCAAGGAGCTCTGATTTATACCTGCGCTAGGGAGGCATCATCAAAAGTTGCTGTTGGCTGAATAATCCTATGAGTGGTCCTGATTTATTCAACCAGTTCCAATATTAGCGCCGTATCAAGACATTCAATCATTTACAAAAATAAATAAAATGAAAGATGATAGGAAGAAAAAGAAAAAAACTTGGAAATGAAATACTAACTAGTATGAAATCCACTGCAACTAGGATCAGTTAAAGTGAAAAATAACACTAGAGGGGATTATATTGTTTTCAAATCAGACCTTCTCAAGCTCCCGTTGGCTGAATGAAGCTTCACTCCCATTAGGCTGGTGATAACTGCCCACATCTGAAACAGCTGCGGTTCCATTTTTACCCTTATAAAACCAAGCAATTGGCAAGTATATTAAGAAGTTAACAGTGCTGATTGCTGTCAAGATCCAATAGAAATAGTCGAGGCGACTTTCATTTAGGTTGTTTCGTAGCCAACCCTTCTCTTCCCCACCCGTACCAGTCCCAATAGACTTCACAAGTACAGAGCTCAACCAACTCCCAATCCCAATCTCACTCAAGAAAACTGCACTGCTAAGGCTCTTTGTTGCTTCTGTTGCCTCATCATAGAAGAACTCAAGCTGGCCTACGTAAGTGAACACTTCAGAACTGCCCACCAGGAAGACCTGAGGAATCAACCAGAAGACTGACATGCTTTGTGGGTCACTAGAGTCTCGGCGCTTCTTCTCAACTATGGCAGCAAAAAATGTGGCAAAGATGGAGGTGAAGAGCCCAACACCCATGCGTTGTAGGGATGTAATTCCCCGGGGGTGGCCGGTGTATGGTCGTAGCATAGGTACAATAAGTCCTTCATAGATGGGAACTAGAATGAGGCCATTGACGGAACTAAATATGGGGATGGAACCAGGTGGAATTGTGAAGTTGGTGTTTGGGAGCTTTCGGTCCATAATCCTGGCCTGGCTGACAAAGAAGGTGGAGAGCTGAGCAAAGGGGATTGCGAGTGCAATGGTAGAGGCCCATACAGGCAGAATCCTCACAAAGCACTTGAGTTCTTCCACTTGGGTGACTGTGCATAGCCTCCATCTACTTGTAGTGTTGTTGCTTGAATTGGTTGCTACTGCTGCTTTGTCCAAGAACCTGAAATTTCATGCTTGTCAATGTCCCTGAAAGTTGGAAAATTTTATATTTTCTAGAAGCATCTGAGTTTTGTTTTTTTAATTTTTTTAATTTTAAATTATACTGCAAAATAAGAAAGGTTGCAAAGTGGTTTGAATAACAAAGGCGCCGCCTTCTATATGGTTTGAATAACGTAGGCTTCTAAAATCAGTTAAAATAAGTGGAAAATTTTGCATTACGTCATTTTTGGTGGTTTTAGGGTAATCATAATTCATAACAAAGGGAAAAAAAAAGAAAGAATTTTTTTTACCATTTTCCACCACAATTTGATTGGATATATTTACTATCTTAATTTTTCCCTATTTTGTCTTTTTGAAGTTTTCAACTTTTCATACAAAAAAACTACCTGCTTTTTTAATTGATTTATGTTATTCATTACCTCTTCATCACATCCATTTTATCTTCTTCTTCTTTTTTTCACTTTTGCATATTCCTTTTGTCCCACTTTCGCTTTCCTTATTTCCCAAAAAAATAAAAAAATAAAAAAATCTGGAAATCAGAGAAGGAAACATATTCAATTTACCTGTATTGCCGTGTGTGGGCCAACTTTCGAGTACCAGCAATAGCAGATTCTGTTGTCTCCACTTCATAGAGTTGTGTTCTATCCCCAATCTTGACACCGTTCAGGTGGTTCCTCACTGCAGCAACCATAACCTGAAAAAACCTGGTGAAGGCACTGCCCATGGGGTTCTGATACCTGTAAAGGCGAACCCCAGCAACTAGGATCAAAACGGAGAGGAACATGACTCCGGCCGGCACACCAAAGCCCCAGCCCCAACCATAGGCACCTTGTACATACGAGAGGAATGTTATCCCAATCAGTCCTCCCATGTTGATGGCGAAGAAGAACCAGTTGAAGAATGCATACTTCTGACTTGCCTCCTCCTTGTCTGCTTCATCAAACTGGTCTGCACCAAATGATGACACACATGGCTTGATCCCACCTGTTCCTAGTGCAATGAGTCCGAGTGCAATGTATAACACACCCATCTGGCCAGTGGTCGCAGGCGAGCATGTTGTCAAGTCAGCTGGGTTTAGGCATGGAGGTGGGCGAAGGCTGTCTAGAGAGCCAGAGAGTGTCAAAAGGATCATTCCCTGCAAATATTAGACTAGAGTAAGACTGGAGAGAGAACCAATTTCCTATGACAAGATGATCAAATGTTAGCGTTGTTATAAGCTCCACATCTTTTGGAGGCATGAAGTGTGACTGGATTACATGTCGGAAAAAAGCACGCTTAATTTGTTGGCCATTTTCAGGTCTTAAGTTATATTATGTCTTCCCATTTATGTGATATCCACATCTTAAGCTAGCTGCAGAAATAGTAAATTTGGGCAGAACCAGCCCTTTCAACATCACTTAAAGGCCTATAAGTTAGTAGTGATACATGCATGGAGAAAGGCCTTATAAATTGCCTTAGAGCTGCTGTCTGTGAGCTAATCCAACTCTAGTCTATAACACTGGTTCAGCTTTGCTAGCCATATCAATTCCAGGAGTTCTGAACCCAGTTTCTAAGATCCAGAATGACTGTCAATGCCATTGTGAAGAAGAAAGAAGATCCGAAGGTTGCGACAACACTGATATACCTCACTTCTATTCACCTCTCTGTTATTCATCATCAACTTCAAATCTGGGTGATCTAGAAATTTGAAAATTCCGGTCTCAAGCATGTTGAAGACTCACTAGATCTAGGTGGAGTTTATATATATATATATATATAGAGAGAGAGAGAGCTGTTCCGGTGCAGCGTCACCGCACCGAATAGCCGTGCAGTGGCCCCAAAATGGGGCCCACATGATCATGAAATCATGATCTACTCCACCCATTGTATTTAGAATAATGTATTTTATTACCATACTAATTTTCATCCCAATCAGATATGTATATGGGCCCCATCTGAAAATGGTACAAATCCAACGTAATAAAATAGTTTAATGTAAATAACAACTTTAAAGTATCTGATTGGGATGAAAATTGGTATGGTAATAGAATACATTGTTCTAAATACAATTGGTGGAGTAGATCATGATTTCATGATCATGTGGGGCCCATTTCAGCGACGCTGGGAAATGATCCAGTGCATGCGACTGCACCGTGCAGTCCATGCACTGTGGGTCCCACCTGATCATTTCCCATAAATCCACCCCACCCATTATATTTAGAATTGTTCACTTTATTACCATACCAATTTTCATCCAAATCCAACATGTGTGTAGTCTCCGTCTTAAAATGGTGCAAAATCAACGTAATAAAATAGTTTAACGTAAATATCAAGTTTAAAGTGGTTTTTTCAACATCTAAACCGTCTAAAGTATGATTTATATATGGATAAATGAGTGTATAAAGTTTCATTACAATCTAATATGTGTGGGATCTATTTTACAGCGGACTGCATAGGATCGGTTCCCATATATATATATATATATTTTAACAACAATTGGTGTTCTTTACATTTGATGAAACGAAACATTAGATAAAATAGATTGAAATGATACCACAACGTATATGCAGGAGAAGAACATGTTGGTTTTGAATCTGCCCAGGTAAGCATCAGCTACAAACGCTCCCAAAAGTGTAAGAATGTACGCTGCTCCCATCCAATTTGTCACATGTGTGGCTGCTGCTGGCAATGATTCATGCATCTCCAGCACCAAGTATGAAACCAAGCTTACTGCAATCGCATAGAATGCCAATCTTTCCGCAACCTCGTTCGCTGATATAAAACGTGGTTATTAGAAATTTGATGCCAGAGTTTCAAAACCAACATCCAGTTCGTAAAATGGAAATCAGACAGATTGTCTAAGCAATGCAATTGCCATATCATTGGATTGATTGTCCATTGCCTATCTGAAGCTGTTAGAGTAACGTAGTTGATTACAAAAGTACTACCAAATTAAGAAACATCTTCCGCTGGGAGCCTACTAGATCCCACCGGCATGTAGAGGCCACACAGCTTTGTGCCTTTGTCTCTTTCAGCTCAGAAGATGCCTCATATTACTCTGTTAAGATACTAAAACGCTCAACCTTATAGTAAATCGATTGTCAAAATAATCCTCACACATACTAATTGAGAGTTTTCCAAAAGAATTAATCAGCCTGCGTTCATGGAGATAAGATAAGAAGAAGAAACAGCAAGAGACTCAAACACATACCAATAATGAAAGGCGCTGCAAGCCATCGGCCTGTTGTCTTTTTATTAGCTATCTTTCCATAGTAATCGAAGGAACCATTGCTTACCAAAGCATCCTCCTCGCCCGAGTTCTACAGGAAGGACAAAACCGATTAGGAAAACTAGCTGTGGTGGCTCATGCATGCCATGCAAGTGCAAAAGAAACAATGTCCTTGACTGGAATTTCCGTAGTACCTGTGAAACGTTCTTCTCTTCTCCCATACCGCCACCGTGAGATGTGGTAGAAGAATCTGTTGCCTCTTAGAATTCTTTTACCAGGCGTAACGCAGTCGGCTTCAGCCTCTGAAAGCAAACCATTATTCTATTTGCTTGTCATTTTCCACGGCTTGAGAGTTGAGATGCCCGGAAGGAAACAAAACAACAACAGCAACAACAACAACCATTTTCAAGCATGGGTGTTTCAGGCCCAGGTGTTTGAAGTGGTTATGTGTTGGGAATTTTCAAAATAAAGACATACAAAAGTGTATTTGGGTTCGGTTTTTGGCATATGGAAAAGATATTTCTTACCTCGGTTGTTGCTTCTCTTTCTTACACTGCTGCAATGAAACAACTTCACTTTTTTTTTTTTTTTTGTGGAAAATAACAACTTTACTTAATACCCAGTGACGTTGGATTCTTCCATGGATATCGCTCAGATGATGGTATGCAGTGGCGTTGCAACGTGGGATCCGGTAGACCTTGCATGTCTTGTGGTTGCCGCGAATTCCAACATGTTAGCGTACGAACTGGTTGTCCGTATGAATCGCCCACGTACTCGCCCCAACACACGGCTGGATTCCCGGAGTAGCCAAGCTTCCCAGTAGACGAACATGGAAGATTGGGCGTTTCCTAACTTCTAAGCGCAAAACGGTTGAGGTGTACGCCACCCCAAAATTCACAACCTGTGGAAAGTTCTAAATTGATTAACAATTTCAGGAAAATAATCCATTGGCATGTAGCGCTTGATATTATGATTTTGGACACATCCCATAGTCCAAAATACAATTTTAAAATTGATGTTTACCATTAAACTCTTCTACTACCTTAAATGTTACACGTTTATAGATGACTCCCATATGCATTGATTTTAGACAAATGATGGAATTTACCTAGCTAGATAAATAATAAATAATATTAAATACAATAAACAGAGAACATTGACCATCTATTATCAGATAGGTAAAATGGATAACGTTTCACTGAAGTGGTTCTATAAAAGCCGAACCCATATATATGAATAATGATATTGCACACCCAATTGTTACGTAGCACTCTCTTGTGTTTTATATTCTTTATTTTATTCTCATTTTTATATACGTGGTCCCAAGTATGTAGTTCACATGCCAAATTTTGACATTTTTGGATTCTTAAATATATTTTATACAAATTTTTGAAAATATTAAAATAATATATGAGCTAATATTCTTTGACTCACATAAAAATGAAAAGAAAATGAAAAAAATATATGTTATATATATCGAAATATAAAATAACGAGAAGTGAAGAATAGGTGTATAAGGTAATTATCCTATATATTTATGTGTAAATTATGAGAAATACTTAGAATTATTTACAAATGCATTACAATATATCAATTTTTATTAAATCATTTATTCATATAATAATAGTGTTTTAGATGGTTTAGATATTGAAAATATATCTTTAAGCTTACTATTTAGTATTAATCATTTTATTATACTGATTTTACATATTTTTGAATGAAGGTCATGTACAATAACATTAGATAAAGGGACCCGCTTCTATGTGATCGGGTTATATAGAAATAATTTTATACAACTCTCTCAAATTTTAAAATTTTGATACTTGATGGAAAATCTAATCAATTCATTTTATTTAACATCATTTATTTAGTTATGAGACCAAGTATGACCCAAATCTAATATGTGTGTAGGTCGCATTTGCTGAAAAATAGGTACATTCGTGTGTAAATTAGGAAAAATGCTTAGATTTATTTACATGCATATTGAAATGTGGTAATACTTTATAGAATCATTTGAATAATATTTTAGATGGTTTAGATGTTGAAAATACTACTTAAAATTTCATATTTTGCATTAAATTATTTTATTACATTTATTTTGCATGTTTATAGATGTGGGCCATATAAATTGATGTTAGACACATGAAAGAGTTTTTATAATAATATAAGTTATGCTAAACACAATAAATAAAGTAAATTTTTCATCAATCATCTAGATGTTAAAAATGGAATGAGTTATTTAAAAAGTAGATTTTATAGAAGCATTCTGATAGATAAATGATAAAGTTTAGGTTTTTACGATAATATAAATAATGATAATAGAATAAATAAAGTGTATTTCTCTGTATTTTTATCAATTATCAAACTAACAAAATATATAGCGTTACACAGAGGTAGAGTTTCATTAAATTGAAACTTTATATACGATACATATAGGGAAATAATCTAAAAAGGTCAACCTTAATATAAGTTTAAATAATATTGAAATGTCTCATCTTTGATAGGTAAATTGTAAAGCTATGTGTCTTGATAAATAGCTTATTTAAAATAGAAATATATAGATATGCATGATAGTAATATTCTTATTCTTAATAAGTTTGGCAATAATTTTTTATGTAGATAAATTTAAATAAGTAAATAAACTTGAAAATAAAATATTGAAAATAAAAAATTAAATAAATAAATCAATCAATTTAAATGAATATAGAAGTAAATAATTAAATAAACTAAAAAATAAATAATTAAGTGAATTTAAAAGTAGATGACTGAAAATAAATAAATTATTTATAATAAATCATTGAACTACATAAATATGTATTAATAAATTTATAACTAGGCGATTGAAAATAAATAAATAAATTTAAGAAAGTTTAAATATATCTACATATGGAACTCACAAAAATAATTACGTATTTCTATAATGCGCTCAAAAAGAATTTGATGTAGTGCACCTCGGGGCATTTAACTTTTGTACACTCGGTGTGATATATGATTTGTTTTTATTTTTAAAAATTTTATATATTTATCTGAGCCAAGCATGAATGTCATATATATAGTTTTTTACATCTTTTTATTTTTAATTTAAAAAGTCATTTTTCATGCCAGCACATGAAAATGCCTTATTTTTATTTTTAAAATACATAATAAACATTACAAATATGAAAATATAAAAGTTATATATATATATATAAGACATTCATACTTAAGTTCACATGTGAAATTTAAAAAAACAAAAAAATTATACACGAAGTGAAGTGCACTAGAGATAAATGCATGTGTGCCAAATCGGGGTTGGGATTGGTAAGGGGGATAGTAGGCCCCCCCGCGTTCACCACATCCCCTCAATAATTCTTAATGCTTATGTGGCCTCTCCTTTCTGTGCTTGGGATAGTGTGCAGACTGTCCGAATTCCTGTCCATATATTTATATTTCCTCATTTAAACAAGGATACTTATCTAGCTACATAATTTTACAATTCACTTACTTAAAATCAACACATAAATTTTATTTAAAAGGGAGAATGTTTCATATATATATTTTTAAATTTTTTTATAAGCTTGTTAATCTAGGTGTACTTATCTATAAACAAAAATTTACAATTTTTGAATATGTTTATATATATATATTTGATTTTTAAAAAACAAGGACACTTTAGCCATTTTTAAGTGACTAAAATACCTCTATTTTTGAAAAATCAAAAGTATATATTTATATATCTCTAAAAATGGTAATACTTAATACATAAATTAAATACACTTAGATTAACAATTTTAAAAAAAAATTCAAAAAATATATAACAAAATGGGATTTTGCACCAGTATTGAAACATATCCCATTTAAATTGACTATAAGGTTGGACTTTTTTTTATTACTTTTCATATCTTCAGCACTCCATACTTTAACACATTGCTTCCGCAAGCCATGGCGTAACACGCGTGTCGGCCCACGCATCGTGTTTTAAAGATGATAAAAATTTTGGTGTAAATATTTTTGAAATAAGAGAAATGATCTTATATAATAGAGGTAATAATGAGAAGTAAAAGAATAAGTTAAAAAATAGATATATTAGATCCATGATTATTTGTGTAAAAATAATTAAAAAGTAAAATAATTATATAGAAAGAAGTGAAAAAATAATTGAAAAATAAGATAATTATATATAGTAAAAAGTTGTAGATTAAATTTTTTTTTCAAGCTAACAAACACTCATAGTATGCAAGTGGTTGAGATTTCGGTTTCTACTAAAATTATTATATTTTCTGTTGGAAGAATGTTAGTCTTATTTTATGTTAATATATATTGTTAATAGTTATTCATAGAGAAAATATATAGGATGAAAATGATAAGATGAATTAAGTAAATTGAGTTTGAATTGTAACAAAAATATTAGTGATACTATAAAAAATCATAAAAAAGGTCAACTGTGCTATTTAAATATGAATTTTAGCGGCCTAATAAACCGATTTGAACTTTTATAATATAGGTTGAAAATTTTTGATAATCTAATTAATCGCATTCTTGTCATTTAATAATTGTAGTTTATAAATTTGTACATTATATTATTATCAAAGATGTTAATTTCTTTCGATTTAATCTATACATTTGTGCTTAGTAAATGAACCTTTAAAAGATTTTATTGGCTTTTTCTACATATTTTAGTAATTAAAATGATGGCTTTTAAGTTCTTAATATATTAATTAATTGAAAATAATTAATTATTTTATAATATTATACAATATATAAATATATAATGTTGACGTCGGTTTACTAAACAGGTTCAAACTGCACCAATCATTTGATTTTGATCGATTTGATTATGGGTTCTGTTTGGACAACATTACACAGTAGTTGAAAAATGAGGAGGCTCGGCAATACTGCCAGACAATCTGTCGGAAAGAAAGAATGTTAGGAACAAGTCAATTGCTGTCCGAATGGCTAGACCATTCTCTGTCGTGTTCGGATAGTCTCATACTATCGAATTTTAAATCCGGAAGCTCGGTGAAACTTTAAAGTATAAGTCCTAAATAAGATTAAATATATATATATATATATTGATTTTTGAAACATTATGCCTCAACCTAAAAAATTAATATCATCATTAATCACGAGGATTGAAGTAAAAAATTACGCATGCTGTTGATTGAATGGGCCCAATTGTACCTACTATATCTGTCTAACGTGGTAGGTTGGATATTTTCAAAAATAATTTACAATGTTTTATACAAAATTTTCTTGCAGTTACACTAAAATATGAAATATTACTTTTGTAAAAATATCTATGGGCTAACGAGTTCCGATTCGTTGCGGTTAACCGTGGAAGAGCATCGCGTACGATCACGATCACGTGACCGTTCGATTGTGCGGGAGAACTGGGCGCCGTTTGATTGGACGGGGCATTTAGAAGAAGAACCAAGCACTTCGGGTTTAAAAAAAAAAAAAATAGTGTTATTTTCAAATAAAGCTATTATGTTTAACTTTAATTTTAAATATGCCCACTATGTTTCCAAATTCCCAAATATATCTACCATGTTTACATTTAATCTCAAAAATATACATTTCGTGAGCTAAAGTCGTTAGAGAATATATAAAATTACTAATATGCCTCTCAAATTTAAGACATGTTGAAAAAATTGAATATTATAACTCGCTACACATGAATTTTAAATTTAAAGCATCTTAATTTCATTTTCTTTTTATTTATTTCATTATTTATTATTTTACAATAGGGGTATTTTATATATTTAAGAAAATTTGACGGATAGTTTTTGACAAAACAAATATTTTTGAAATTAAATGCAAACGTAGTATATATATTTAGAATTTTGAACACGTAGCGGGTATATTCGGCATTAAGGTTAAACATAACGAATATATTTGAAAATAATCCAAAATTTTAAAACTAACCCGTGGAGTATACCATCCGTCCTCGAGGACCTCTGCAGCTCTCCCTCCGACCCTCCCCGCTCTCCAAAATTCCGAAACCCTGATAGCGCTCCCTCTCAATCTTCTCGACGCCACGAGCAACTCTAGTCACCAATGGGTCAAGTCCATGCCCGATCTCATTAGTTCATCCTGGCAGTCTACTAAATGCACATCCTACTGAGATGTACAGCATCATCGTCATTTGCCATTGGCTTCACTTGCCAATTGGACGTGCGAATTGTTCAGCTCCTTTTCAACGGTCTCTCCTCCCGTTATGATCATACAATCTGCTTGTGAAGGCGCGTTTGATTGGTGGTGGGGTTCGCTTAAACAGTCGGCTTGATTCTCTTGTTTGCCCATTTGAAGCTGTTGAGAGAGTAGGATTCAAAGGTCGTCCTTACTCTTACCTGTTAGGCTTTGCAGTTCACTTGTGTTGCCACAGTTGTAGTATGAGAGGGAGACAGAGTTGGGAATGCTGCTCGTGGCGTCGAGAAGATGGAGAGGGAGGTGGGGAGTGGAAGTGGAATCTAGGGAAGGCGAAAGAGGGCTGTTGGGTTTCGAAATTTGGGATAGAGGTTGGCAAGAGGGCAGTGGGGGTTGGATTGCAAACTTCTGGAGTTTATTTCAATTTTTTTCTGTGAGAATTCCTATATATATCCATAAAATTTCACCTAAATTTCTTGTATACCTGTAGATTATGAAAAATTCATAATGTACCCACCAGTTTTCTCCCAAATTCCTTTCGTACTAGTAAATGGACAGAAGTCACTAACATCTATCAGCCACCGATTGAAATGCCAGTTGTACTCTTCATCCTTGCTATCGGATGACGTCAGTTGCTGATTGTAGATGGAAGTCGTCGGATCTAAGGGTCTATTTTTGAGAAGGACAGCACTTCAAGGGAATGGTAGGTGGCTAGATTATGGAGGAAATAGAGGATGGCGCCAAGGGTAAATTAAATGGGTTGATGGCTGGCATGGTTGAAGCTCGAAAGTAGAGACGATGCGACCGCCGTGGTAGCTGGCCTGGATGAACCATGGGAGATAACGATAGCTGCCCTGCTTGGTGAATGGTTGAGATCTATGCAGCTTCAACAAAGATGCTACTGCTGCTCATTCAACAAGGGAAAATTGTATGCGGATAAGAAGACATAGTGCCCAGTGTCTCTGAATCACACAAGAAAAAAAACCAAGAGGATTTTTTATGACTAATGGCAATCTACTGTAGGAAAGTGGAATTGATGAAACTGGGGATAGGAGAAGAAGAATTGATCTACTTCACAAGAGTTGCGACATTTTGAGATTTTGATCTCCTCTGGGTTAGGCAGGCCTCATTAACTGCATCAGATTTTGCAGAGGCGTCCCTACTATGTCCTTCCAAGCTAGTTATCTCGATAATATAATAACTCTCCATCACATGGTGACCACACTCCAATCAGTTCATTATACTTGATGTTTTAGTGGCATGGTTTGGAGATGATTTTTTAGGTAAGGTGGTGCGGTCCAATGAATTGATCTATATAGGCCCAATTTGGCAAATTTGTTGTAATTCAAGTTTTTAAAAGCCAAGTGAAAATTCCATGCTTGTCTTCTCCCATGATGAAATTTCGGTTTGCGCACTTTCGTTTTAATTCAAGTTGTTATGCCGAGTAAAAATTTTATGTAATCAAAGCATGATTGTATTCTTCGCGATTTGTTCAACCAGTTCCAATATTTTCATCGTCTCAAGACATTGAATCATTTTTTCATAAAAAAAAAAGACATTGAATCATTTACACAAACAAATAAATTGAAAGATGATAGGAACAAAAAACACTTGGAAAGGAATTACTAACTGATATGAAATCCACAGCAACTAAGATCAGTTAAAGTGAAAAATAGCACCAAAGCAGAGGAGTATACTTCATTATGATTATTTATATCATTTTCAAATCAAACCTTCCCAAGCTCCAGTTGGCTGAATGAAGCTTCATTCCCATTATTAGGCTGGTGATAACTGCCCACATCTGAAACAGCTGTGGTTCCATTTTTACCCTTATAAAACCAAGCAATTGGCAAGTATATTAAGAAGTTAACAGTGCTGATTGCTGTCAAGATCCAATAGAAATAGTCGAGGCGACTTTCATTTAGGTTGTTTCGCAGCCAACCCTTCTCTTGCCCACCTGTAGCGGCCTCAATAATCTTGACAAGTGCAGTGCTCAGCCAACTCCCAAGCCCAATCTCACTCAAGAAAATTGCACTGCTAAGGCTCTTTGTTCCTTCTGTTGCCTCATCATAGAAGAACTCAAGTTGGCCTACGTAAGTGAACACTTCAGCACTGCCCACTAGGAAGAACTGAGGAATCAACCAGAAGACCGACATGCTTTGTGAGTCACTAGAGTCTCGGCGCTTCTTCTCAACTACAGCAGCAGAAATTGTGGCAAATATGGAGATGAAGAGCCCAACACCCATGCGTTGCAGGGATGTAATTCCCCGTTGGTGGCCGGTGTGTCGTTGTAGTATGGGCACAATAAGTCCTTCATAGATGGGAACCAGAATGAGGCCATTGATGGCAGCAAATATGGGGATGGAACCAGGTGGAATTATGAAGTCGGTGTTTGGGAGCTTTCGGTCCATAATCCTGGCCTGGCTCACAAAGAAGGTGGAGAGCTGAGCAAAAGGGATTGCAAGTGCAATGGTAGAGGCCCATATAGGCAGAACCCTTACAAAGCACTTGAATTCTTCCACTTGGGTGACTGTGCATAGTCTCCATCTGCTTGCAGTATTGTTGCTTGGATTGGTTGCTAATGCTGCTTTGTCCAAGAACCTGAAATTTCACGCTTGTCAGTGTCCCTGAAAGCTGGAAAATTCTCTATTTTCTAGAAGTATCAGATTTTTTAGTATGAGTAGTGTTTCATGCATTCGCGTGCATGCAAAACTCATTTAAAAATTTTCCATAAAGCTATAAATCTAAGTGTATTTAACTTACACATTAAGTTTTAACATTTTTGAAGATGTGTATCTTTTTTAATTTTTAAAAATATATGTATTTTAGTCATTTAAAAATGATTAAAACCTCCCTATTTTTTAAAAAATGAAATATATGTACGTGTCTCTAAAAATGGTAAAACTTGATTTATATATTAAATATACTTGAATTAATAGTTTTATAAAAAATTAAAAAAATTAATTTTGCTCCCAAATGTATTGAAATTTCAGTACATCTAAATGCATGAAGCATTACTAGCCTGATAATAACGAAACTGTGATTAGTCAAACCAAAATAAACAAGGTAGAGAAAACCTCCCCTGTTGGGTTTGCATAGTTTGTTATGCAACTAAATGAAATGTACCATTCACATCTATTATCTAATGATGATTGTCATTATAATGTCGAGAAAATGTAAATCCATCAGCAAATCAAGACCACCAATCACGAAGGTTGCAAATCTTACATAGCACAAAAGCCCACCTTCTATATGGTTTTGCTAGCATAGGCTTCTAAAATCAGTTGAAATAAATGGAATTTTTCATCAGGTCATTTTTAGGTGGTTTAAAGGTAATCTTAATGAGGAAAAAAATTCCATCAGTTCCACCACATATTTGCACATCTTTTTAATTTACGTATATTTTTAATATTTTATGATCTTTTCATACAAAAAACCTACCTGTTTTGTTTTACTTTATCATTTTTTTCACTTTTATAAATTCCTTTCTCACTTTTATTTTTCTTATTTCCCAATAAACCTGGGAAGCAGAGAAGGAAGCATATTCAATTCACCTGTATTGCCTTGTGTGTGGCAACTTTCGAGCACCAACAATATCAGATTCTGTTGTCTCCACTTCATAGAGTTCTGTTCCATCCTCAACCTCAACACCATTCAGGTGGTTCCTCACTGCAGCAACCATCACCTGAGCAAACCTGGTGAAGGCACTGCCCATGGGCTTCTGATACCTATAACGGCGCAACCCAGCAACCAGGATCAAAACGGAGAGGAACATGACACCCGCAGGAGCACCAAAGCCCCAGCCCCAACCGTGGGTGACTTGCACATACACCAAGAATGTTATCCCAATCAGTACTCCCATGTTGATGGCGAAGAAGAACCAGTTGAAGAATGCATACTTCTGACTTGCCTCCTCCTTGTCTGCTTCGTCAAACTGGTCTGCACCAAATGATGACACACATGGCTTGATCCCACCTGTTCCTAGTGCGATGAGTCCAAGCGCAATGTATAACAGAGCTGACTGGCTAGTGGTTGCAGGTGGGCATGTTCTTAAGTCAAGTGGGTTCAAGCATAGGGGTGGGCGAAGGCTGTCTAGAGAGCCAGAGAGTGTCAAAAGGATCATTCCCTGCAAGCATTAAACTAGAGTAAGATTGCAAAGATGAGCAACTCCTATGATAAGGTGATCAAATGTTAGTGTAAGTATAAGTTCCACATCTTTTAGAGGCATGAAGTCTAACTGGGTTACATGCGGGAAAAGTCTGCTAAATTGGCTGGCCTATTTTAATATATGTCATGTCTCTTGTAGTTCTGTTATATCTATGTCTTAAGCCACCTGTAGTGTTAGTGATTCCGGGCAGAACCAGCCCACTTAACATCACTTAAAAGGCTTGTAAGTGTTTATGTATGTGGAGAAAGGCCTTGTAAGCTGCCTAGTCATTTTTAGTGGAACAATTCATTTAACATCAAACGAGGGTGAAATCTTAAAATAGAAGAGAAGTACATAGTGAGGCATTGGAGCTGCCGTCTTTAAGTTAATTCAGATCTAGTTTAGTGCAGTCAAATTGAGTGAGTTTCACACTGGTTCAGCTTGCTAATTTGCTATACATATCCAGGAGTTTTGAACCAAGTTTTAAGATCCAGATTGACTGTCCATGCCATTGTGAAGAAAGAAGATCGTAAGACCGCGACAGCACTGATAAACCTAACTTCTATTCACTTGTGTGCTATTCATCATTATTGCAACTTCAAATCTGGGTAATCTAGAAATTAGAAAATTTTGGTCTTAAGCAAGTTGCAGGCTCACCAGATACCAGCTGGAGTTTTTATTTAATGACAGTTAGCGTGCTTTACATTTGATGAAATGAAATAATTGGATAAAATAGATCGCAATGATACCACGACATATATGCAGGAGAAGATCAAGATGGTTCTGAATCGGCCCAGGTAAGCATCAGCTAGAAAGGCTCCAAGAAGGGTAAGCATGAATGCTGCTCCGATCCAATCTGTCACATGTGTGGCAGCTGTGGGCAATGCTTCATGCATCTCCAGCACCAAGTATGAAACCATGTTTACTGCAATTGCATAGAACGCCAATCTTTCCGCAACCTCGTTCGCTGACATGATAAATTGTAGTTAATAGAAATTCAATACCCATTTCTACCAGTTTATAACAAAGAAATCAGACAGATTGTCTAAGCAATCCAATTACCGTATCTTTGGCTTGATTGTTCATTACCCATTAGAAGCTGTTAGAGAGAACATTGTTTGATTACAAAATTACTGACAAATTAAGAAACATCTTCCGCTTTGAGCCTACTAGATCCCACTGGCATGTAGTATCCACACAGCTTTGTCCCTTTCAGCTCAAAAGATGCCTCACGTTACTCTGTTAAGATACTCAAACGCTCAACCTCGTCCTAAATCGGTTGTCAAAGCAACCCTCACACCTACTAATTGGAGAGTTTGCCAAAGCAATTAATCAACCTGACTTCATGGAGATCAGACAAAAAGAAGAAACGGCGAGGGAATCAAACACGTACCAACAATGAAAGGCGCTGCAAGCCATCGGCCTGTTGTCTTTTTATCAGCTATCTTTCCATGGTAATCAACGGAACCATTGCTCACCAAAGCTGCCTCCTCGCCCAAATTCTATAGCAAGTACAAAACCCGGGAGTTAAATGAGCTCTGCTAGTTTGAAATGCAACTTAACTCACAAATGTCTTAATTCCAAGTAGAAAAGAAGCCATGCATGCCATGCAAGCGCATAAGAAACAGTGTCCCTGGACTGGAATTTCCACAGTACCTGTGAAATCTCCTCCTCTTCTCCCTCCATTCTGACACAGAGAAATCTGGTAGAAGAATCTGTTGCCCCTTGGTATCCTTTTATCAGGCACAACGCAGTTGGCGCCAGCCTCTGAAAGCAACCGTTAATCTATTTGTTTGTCATTGTCCCAGACCAGCTTTTTGAAGTGTTTCTGCTGGAGTTGCGAAGCTTCCCAGTGTACTAACTTGGGGAATTAGGCGTTTTCTATTAGAATTCACGCGACGTGAAAGCGTACTTTAATATGTTGTTATAAACTTCATATGACGACTGAGTTTGATGCTATTTAGTGCAAGACCTTCTTCCGGTTATACTTGTGATAGGTATAATTATGTGAGAAAAGGATTCAGACTCCTCTCTTCTTAAATAAAATCTTTCCTTTTATAACTCAAATATTAAGAGAATCAATTACTTAATAAGAACTACTATATTTCCCACTTTTAGGTTGAATCGAAAGGCTATTATATTAGGCTACTTTACAAAATTTAACATTTTCTAGGTGCAAACACATGGGCCACCCCCAAATTCACAATCCATTAAAAGCTCTAAATTGATTAACATTTTCGGAAAAATTATCCAGTGGCACCAAGCGCTTGATATTATGATTGCGTCGACGCATTCAAATATCTTGTTGGACGCCGGCCTTTTTATTATTTATTTATTTATTTTACCTGTTTTGGAGTTGAAAAATGAGGGTGGCGGTAGTGTTGCCAGAGGATGTGTGTCTGGAAGGAAGAATGCAAGGAACAAGTCAATTGCCGTCCCAGCGGTTAGAGCATTCTCTGTTGGTTGGGTGTCTCAAAATTTAAATTCGGAAGCCTGGTTAAGCTTCAAAATACAGATGCATAAATAGGATTAATTTCAAATATACTCACTACATTTGTCCTTAATTACAAATTTACTTACTAAATTTGAAAACTTTCATATATACCCACTAAGTTTTTTTTTTTTTTTTTTAATTTCAAATATACCTAGTATAATAGTTAGTAACGTTTAATAATTTTAAAATCTCAAGATACTCATGATTAATTTAGCATCCATTGTGATCGGTGTCATATTCGGACCGTCAAGACTCAATCTGCCTAGCTTCTCTCTCAAGTTGGATGGATTTCTATTACATCATTCAACTTTTGTAATAGATAAATTACTATAATTAATAAATAATAAGAGATATTTTTGACATTTGTTACGATGAATAACAATAATTTTTAATTGTGCTTGACGGAATAGGTACTAATGAAATTTTACCTATACTTAATGGCTATATGTGAAAGTTTTCAAACATAGTAAGTATGTTTGTAATTAAGAGCATATGCATATGTAGTGGGTATATTTGAAATTAACCCTCATAAATAAGACAAAATAATGCATTGATATTAAAAATTTTATGCCTTGTCAACCTTAAAAATTAATATCATCACTAATCCCACGGATCGAAGTGAAAAACTATGCTTGCTTTTGATTAAAGTGACCCAATTGTACCTATTATATCTAATGTGATAGGTTAGATATTTTCAATAATAATGTATAATATTTCCTCTTTAGGACTTGATACTTTGCGGACAGGGGCCTATTGTGCCTACAATGCATCTGACTGAAAATATATGTTTCTTGTTTTCTAAATTTCTTTTTATATATGTGCGGGCTCACTTATCTTTCTTCGTATGAACTTTGTCAATTTTGAAAATTATTTTATTTTGATTTTTAAAAATCTTTTATTCTATAAAATAAAATATCAAATACCATCAAATTTCATATGAAGAACTGTATGCATAAAACAAGGAAAAAATAAAGGGTAAATTCCACGGATGCCCATGAATTTTATTCATAATTCTACTTGTATTCATAAATTTTTAAAATTTCCACATATACTCGCGTATTTTATCTAAAATTTCACTCATACTCATACCATTAAAAATTCTTTGAAGGGACCGAAAATAACAACTATGCTCAAACTCTAATATAATTTGAAATTCGTTTACTTAAAATAAAATTTTAAATTCAAATAATATGTAATTTTATAGCTATAAAAAGTATCGAAATTTATTTGAATATAAATTTTGAGCAATAAAATTAGGATTTTTAATTAAAATTCATTTGAATATAAATTTTTAGCAATAAAATTAGGCTTTTTATTATTTTATGGAGGTACTAATGACCTTTTTTATGGATCCTTTAAAGGCGCATGTCTAAGTGGAAATAAGGATAAATTTCACAGGCATACATCAGATTTGCGCAAAAATAAATAAATAACTTTGGGCCTAGGAGTGCCAAAACCATTTCTAGGACAATGCGCCAACGCGCACAGGAATAAGGAGCTTTTGTATGCAAAATTTTCTTGCCATACTCGCCTTAAAATATATTATTTAATTATAAAGTATAACTTTTATAAAAATATATTAATTTATAAAATCCGCTCTAGTTCAAACCTGTCCCATATTGGTCCTGTAACTAAAAAAATAGAATAACGATTTTATATTTCGTAATATAACTATTAAATGATAATTATTTTATCATGCACAAATCCGTTATGCTAAATGATTAAGCCTTAAGCCGCATTTGGTGGGATTTCAACAACAGGTGACATATGTCCACATTTTAGGACTAGTACAAGAGGATACAAGTGGACATAATGGAATATAAATGGGATGATATTTCACATTTCTAGAATTTTTTCAATATAAATTTTCATTTTCTGTAAATAACATCTTACTTTTCCGAATTTTAATACTATTTTTTTATTTTATCTTAATTTTAGACAACATTTAATCATATTTTTTGAAATTATAATGAGTCATTATCTAATCCATCAAAATGAAAACATTCCTCTACTACTTATTTTATCGGGATAAAGTATATTTTTCTATAATTTGATTAAATTAGGATATATTTGGAAAGTGAAAAAAATTTTGAAGAAAAATTTTTGCATGGAGAAAAATAATATAATATGATAAGGATAACGACACTAAGTAAAGAGAATAAAATTAAAGTAGATAGATTAGATATATATATATATATGTAGTTATGTAAAAATGATTGAAAAATGGAATAGTTATATAACAAAAAATAAAGAATAATTTAAAAATATAATAATTAGAAATGATAACAAATTTTAAATTAAAAAATTACAGATTGAAAAGTTTACTGTGAAATACAAACACCCCTCCGACGGCAAGAAATCGCGTATGAAAAGGGTACCAGTGGCGCCGCCTCACGAATCCGCGTTCGCGCGTATAAATAAGGACTCGATTGGATTTAAAAACTCCGCGTGCTCGTCCCTCTCCCGCGCTTCCCTGTCCCGCCCAAAGCCCATCAGGTGATCGCCGCCTCCTACGAGCCTTGGATCAGCAACTTCCTTCCTTCCGGCGAGGGAACAACGACCGCCGCGGGAAAGCTTACTCCCTGCCGAAAACCCTCGCCCGCCTCGCTTCTTCCATCTGCCACACCAGCGACCATGAACGTAGACAAGCAGAACATGCCGTTGAGGTTAGTTTTTCCGGTTACAAAGGAAGAGGAAATGCCCGAAAATCTCATCTTTTTCTATTCTTCTTCATCCCCAATAGTAATTCCGGCAGTACCCATGTATGTGTTTCTTACGACGTGTGCTATGTTCCAAGTTTCTTTACCTTTTCCAAGCGATACAAGATCTTCTGGACAGTAGGATATGGTAGTTTGATAGAAAAAGACGGGGGAAGCATACGAGGCCCTTTTCTTTGAGTGCTTGAATTCTGAATGTTGTAAGGTTCTGGCAAGTTGACTTCAAGTGCTATTGGTGTGCAGATGGATAATTGAATTTTAGTTTTTGATTTGAATGTGGGACTCAAATTTTCGGTCTAACGGAACTTTTTCAATCTGTCTACAACTTGCTAGCCTTCAAAAAAATTCATCTCATAGGCCTGGAGATTGTTGGGGCAAAATATAAAAACAGAAAATTAAGAAAAGTAAAAAAGTGAAAATAGAACCAAGTTTGGATACAAAAAGTAAAACCTAACACATCCCAAGAATCTGCGGAAAGACTTGATCCCATAACCTGTTAAACAACGCCTAAGATACTACCATCTCAGCTATATTTGTTTTGTTATTTATCTTTGATATTATACTATACTTATTATTTTTCTTGAAAATCCCAACAGGGATCCTGCTTCTGATGGGGGACATGGTATGGACGAATGTCTAAAGTTTGTATTCCTGGTGAGGGAAATGCTTCTGCCTGAAAGATATGCTCTGTTTCTTAAAGCTATCAAGTCCTTCAAGGAAGCAAGGTTGGAAAGTAGATTCATTCCTCATCGTTTCGGCATTTTTTTTTTTTAATTATTATTCTTTGTTAGCCTCAGTTCAGCTGATTTTTAAAAATTTTACTTGATATAATATTTCAGGATGAATTTCTCTACTCTGCAAAGTCAACTAGTGGAAGATTTATTTAAAGGACACCCAGAACTCATACTGGGTATCACTGAACTTTTTGGTAAAAGAAGCACCTTCTCCACTACTGCGAGAGAAGGAGCCATCCACGCATTCCTCGATAAATTAAAAGTATGAATTTCTTCATTCTTTTGCATGCTGAATTTGAACCAATATCAGTAGAAATAATAGACAATTCTTGAGGAAATTCCCAAAGAACAATAATTTAGCTGTAAATCCAGGTTGCACTTTAGTTTATAAGAGCCCTTAATTTTAATAACAACTACTTTTTCTAGGCATCCACCCAGTAATTTGATCCGTGCCATTTATATGTTTCATTTTCACAGGATCGGGACAAGGTGCTTTATGCACTGTTCTTAACTATGCAAGATGACTACCTAAATGGCACGAAGACAGCGTCCATCAGTGAGTTCTGCCAGAAGGTAGTAGGTGCAAACAAAATTATTTTGTTCTATTCTTTCAGGTCAAATGTATGTCTTTTAAGACTTATTCTCTTAAATGATTTGTTCAAAGGTGGCGAAACTTTTTCAAGGACATGATGACTTGTTGAAGGAATATGAAAATTTTCTATGCGATGAGTCTAAGATGGATCCATCTCAGCATGCTTCCTTTGCCACACGAGCTTATGGAGGAAAGGTATTGGTGAAATTTGACCACATGCAGAGAAAACAGAAGAGGGCAGACAAGGAGATGGATTGTCACAGTAATATGGAGAAGCAGAAAAAACGGATCAGGGCTGACCACAATGCTAAGTGTAGCAAAAATTCAACCAAAGGTACGGCAGAGTCAGGTACTTGGGATTCATAGGATTTCATTTTTCTTCTGTGAGTGATTAAGACGTCTTTAATAATTTCTCAAATCAATTGTGTTAGTGCTTGACGGTCTATACTATGTTGCAATTGATTTATCCATCAAAATCTGTCACGCAGATCCTCCTTGTATGAGTTTGATACTTGTCATTGAGGAATGGGTCTCGGTCTTGGTTACTAAGGATAACTACTCATCACCACTGTTGTTATAATCTAGGACAATACCAATACCAAATAATGAATCATGTTTTTCCGTAAGAGCTAAACCAAAACCCAAGTTCTGAAATACTGTATTCTGTTCTTTTTTCTTTCATCTGCAAATTTCCAGGGCCCCGACCTCTGAAGTCTATTGCAAAATGGGATCATCTGCTTCCTCTAAGAATGATAATCTCATCATTTAGTATCTCCTAATCTGAAACCTGAGTGCTGAAATTCTATTACAATTATATAGATTGGATCAGTCATGGATAATCTAAAAATAATAATCATTGAAATTGCTTCTTCCAACTGTATCTATGTGAACTGTGATGTGCTCTTCACAATCCTAATCTAGCTGTTATGTTATGAAGCTTCTCTGCCTTCAGGTTTTTTTATTTAGGGTGTGTTTGGGAATGAATAAAACTTTTGGTGAAAAGTTTTGAAGAGTAAAAGTTGTCAAATGATGTGATATGATAGGGGTAATAATGAGGAGTAAAGAGGATAAAGTTAAAATAGATAGGTTAGTTGTATAGGTAATTGTGTAGAAATGATTGAAAAGTAGGGTAGTTTGTGTTGGAAGATGTAAAAAAATAATTAAAAAATAGAAAAGTTGTAGAGAATGAAAAGTTTTAGATTGAAAAGTTTTAGGTGAAAACTTTTTGTCATTGCCAAACACCCCCTTAATAGCGAAGCAGACCTATCAGAAAGTAGAATTGATTAGATCAAACAAGTAGACTCAACAATTTAGATGTGACTGCCTGCTCATTTAGTCAATGTTCTAAATCAGTGCACTGCATGATATTGAAAGCATCGAAAGCATTCTTGTTTTCTCTGATTTCTAAGCAAGCACCAGTTATTGACTGGAGAATATTTTATCCCTTTGGCCTTGTACAGGATCTTCTTTTCAAGGACGCCTAATGAGAGGTGTGATGGTAGAGGATACAGATGACAAAAGGAGATCTAAAAGGCTCAATACAGGCTCAGAGAGAGAGAGAAGTAGTGTGCCAGAGCAGTTAGACAATATCGCTGCAAAGGAATCTAGTCATTCAGAGGATTCTGTTCTCTCACGGGGACAAGATCAAACAAGCGCAAGAATCTCAGAAAATGATCCCTCAAACACTGGCGGTTGCACCCCGAGTTATTGTCTGCTAGAGAATGTAACTTCATTCAGCTGACCTTTCATATTTGTCTAGAAATCTTTTAATCATTTCGATTCATGCTTTGTTTCCCTAACCCGGCTTTAACATCTGATATTTGTTGCAGTATCCAACGCCTCGAGCAAGCAGAATGACAGATTGTGATGCATCTGTCTTAAATCGTGTTGCCAAGATAGTGCCACCCTCAGGTGATGGTGCTGGCGGCCCTTGCCCAAAGGAATCTGCTGAAGACCACCATGATGATGCTAGGTTAGAAACTTTTACACTTGGTTGATTCCTTATTTAGCAACTACTTTGATTAGCTGCTTCTCTAGTGACCCATTTCTGTGTCATGTCGCATGCTTAGGAAATAAGAATGACCAAAATTGGAAGTCAAATCCCTATGCTTGCCTACTCCTCTCTCTTCAAGTACAGAGAGTTTCTATGCCCCACTGATTCTAAAAGGCGATTTACAAGTCACCTTTTTCATTAGCAATTTAGGATTATTAACTTTGCCTTGTTTTGAACACGACTGCAGGTTTGAGCTAGATGTTCTCATAGGCTCAATTGAAGTTGCTATCAAGAATGGAAAAGAATTGCTGGAAAAGATAGCGTCCAACCAAGAAATCAAGCTGGAGGACTATTTGAGTGGTATGTGTGTGTAAAATGGAGGAATTCTTCTAAGATTGTTTTGCAGATCCCCTTAATCGCTTAATTTGTTGTTTATTTCTTGCAGTTCAAAACTTGCGGTGCATCGAACAATTATATGGAGACCACTGCTGGGAGATTTTGGATTTGATAAGAAAAGATCCTACTAGGGCATTGCCCAATATACTAATCCGCTTGGATCAGAAAATGGTGGTAGCCAAGAAATACAGGTCGGAATTGAAGTCACATACAAAGAATTAAATCAAAGTTGCCGTATGAGACCTAGATAAATTGGTTGTTAATCTATTGAAATGTTGTTAAGCAAACCTCAATTAAACTATGAATAAATTCTTTTTTCCTCTTTCGTTTGTCAGTGGGTCATTGATATATCATTATATTGGACTTGATAAAGATACCAAGCATTATAAGCAAGGTAGGCCGTATCATATTTTGTGAAAATTTATGAAATAAGTAATATTATTATCTTTTACCTAATTATCAATGGTTAAAACGCCTAATGGCTCAAACAGAAAACTCCTCTAAATATTTTCGAAAAATTAAATTGCAATTCATATATGAATCATGATATTGTTAGCCCAAGCCAAAAATTTTACTTATTTTTCTTTTTAAATAAATTTATTAATCTAGGTGAATTTAATCTATAAATTAAGTTTTACTATTTTTAGAGATATATTTATGTTTTTCGATTTTTAACAAAAGAGTATTTTTGTCCTTTTAATAGTTAAAATAACTAAAAATACCCTTATATTTAAAAATTTAAAAAATATATAAATATTCAAAAAGGTAAAAGTTTTAAATTTATACATTAAAATTACAATATACATGGATTAACAGTTTTATAAAAAAACAAAAATTGAAATTTTCTTGGCTAATATTTTGGTAACCTTAGCTAATAATATCATACCTTTTCATATAACTGTGAAAAGAAGAGAATTAAATTATATGTGGCATGATTTTAAGTTCTTTGAGATCCCAAAAACAATTTCATCACTGTGGGGTATCTACTTGCTAATTGGAGATGTTAAGTAATTGAATGACGTGGATTTTATTTTCGAGACCTGGCTTTTTGAAGCCAAACTCTTTGATAAACCGCATAGGACAATGTACCATACTTCGCCAGTAAAGAATGACCAATGAATTTTTTTTTTACACGTATGCTACCATAAATATCAAATGAATATCCTTCTTCCAATTTAATTTCAATATTTACTATGAATTCAGTTTCGAGCATTTAGTTATGAAAGATTGCAATTGTTTGACATCCACGGATGAATGGGGTTTGATCGTCTAAGATTAGTCTCAAATTAAACTAGATATATATAATTTATAAATTAAAATTTATCATTTTCATAGATATGCGATTTTAATTTTCAACATAGGAGCCTTACTGTCATTTTCAACATAGGAAAATGATTGCTATAATCTTGTGTTTAAAATACTAAAAATATATATACACATTTCAAAAAATGATAAAACTTAATTTATAGATTATATATTTCTAGCTTACCAATTTCATTAAAAAGAATTTAAAAATGTTTGAAGTGAGGGTTTTATGACAATAGCTACCACTCGTAGGAAGATAAAACTTAATTTATAAATTATATATTTCTAGCTTAATAATTTCATTAAAAAATTTTAGAAATGTTTGAAAAAACGGTTACACGACAACAGCTACCTCTCACAAGAGAAAAATGCTCCACGGGAGGACCTGATCTCATGACCAACAGCATACATGCCAAGTACCAGCAGGATGCGCTCAGTTAGCCGTACGGGCTTATCTTGAATTATTATTATTTTTTATTGCCTTAAATCTTTAAAAGCTGCTAATAAGTAAATTCCCAATCGTTTTATGGTGGGATAATTTTCATAGGTGTCCTCCAGTTTGATTCGAGTTGGCCCTCCAACCTCCAATCAAGTAATTTGACGTAACTACCCAACCTCAATGGCAATTAATCAATTTCTGTTAACGGCATTAAAATCCGTTACACTTAATAAAAAACAATGCCACCTAGGCTACAATAGATAATTTTGAAGAAAATTTAAACAAACAGTTAAAGATAAAGTATTTAAGTAATCGACATGTGTAAGTTAGAGTGTGTATGTTGAAAGGTCCAGATTGGAAATTGAATAAAGGTAGTTGGCTCATCCAATGTTAGTGACATGCTAAACAAACAAATAAAAGATAAAAGATAAGTTATTTGTCATCAATTTACAACGTTGTTTTACCATTTACCAAGTTAATAGTCATTCAGCAATAGATTTTGACCGAAATACAACCATTAAAGATGAACCGATGAAGGGCGTTTTTCCCATTATATTAATGTACACCGATACACGTTTGCGAAGAGTTGGCCTAGCACTAGCCACTAGCAACCATGGAAAGTACCAGTTTACGATGCGGAATAATCAATCCTGCCTGCGCATGTAGCTGCATATAATCCCGTGTCTGCTGGAAACACGTACTAGAAACATGTGCGGGTGAAATATCTCTTCCATTCATATCGACGTTAGGGATGATGAGTAATTAGTCTACGGACCAGATTTTTAAGACAAGCTCTGGATTATTTGCCATACTAGGCGTCTGCTTCGATCGTGTAAAGCGCGCAGGGGGAAGGGTGTGTGTCTGACGGCGAATCTCCAAACGCTGAAAAATAAAATAGCCGTTGCGCAGCGTTGCTACTTTCCTCGTGGAAATGACCGTTGGAGCCAAAGATACATTACTCGGTCACTGTGGTGGAGCCTGAAACCCGTTTGACTTATTCTCCCACCCTCACCTCAGATTACTTCCTCTCTTCGGTACATAGAGAGAGAGAGAGAGAGAGAGAGAGAGAGAGAGAGAGAGAGAGAGATGGTTGCGAAAACCCCAACAAAGGAGAGGAAAATGGCAGCAGCTTTCAACCCCAATCTCATCAATGAAACTGTAATGAAGGTAACAGAAATTCCAATTCAATTGCTTACCATAATCTTGGTTTTGGGCGTGTCTTAAAAATCTCTTTCCCTGCATTTTGCGTCCTTTATGCTTCAGATGGATCGCTGCATGGCTCGGCTGCAAGAACTCCAGTACACGGTCACAGGTGGAAACAAAGTCATTTCAGGAGTCAGCTTAAGCCCTCGAAGCACAAGGGGTTATTTAAGAACTAGCCTTAGATGCAAGCAGGAGTCTCTAAGGTAGCCCCAATACCCAAATTCGCCAATTGGGTTTCTTCTTACCTGGAAAAGATCAGAACATCACTATTTGTAATTCGATAATTGTTTTCTGGTTTATTGGATTGCAAAATTTGCATTTGGGCCTGCTTCATCTGACCAAATGAAACCTTCCCTTTGTGAAGGTTGAAAAACGCAGCAGCTCGAGTATCTCCTGGCAAGTTTCAAGACAACGCAGGTTCGCATTCATATGAAATGTCTGTTGGAGTTGGCCCCTTTTTTTTTCATCAAACCATTGGCATCCTATGGTTTTAGGCTTATATTGGATGATATTCCAACAGGGGAATGGCGTCGAATGTCATTGCCAGCAATGCTTGTAAGAGAAACAGTTGCTGAGATCCTTCAAGCCAGCAGATTCACCAAAGAAGTAGCCAATGCTGTCGCCAAAGCCAACCAAATCGCCTGCAACTATCTGAAGACTCCAGAGACTGGTCAGAAGAAAAGCAAGCCTCTGTTGGAAAGCACCCAACTGCTGGCCAGAAGGAAGAAGGAAAAGCAAGGTGATATGCAGTCTGTCCGATCTGAATCCAAATCCCCCTTACGTTCTCGGGTCCGTTCGCGTATCCAATTCAAGGTCTCTCCCCCAAGGAAACCAGATCTTCCAAAAGAAATAAGACATCTGGCGAATCGAGTATCGCCGAAGAACAAACCCTGGGCTAAAAAGACAGTCCTCTTCCCCAATCCCGTGTTCCTCTCCTCGCCTTCCAAGCAACAGCACAAGTTCTGCAAGACAAGATCCCCTGTAATTACAAAAACCAGGCAGACGCCACACAAGTTTCTCATCAAATCACCACCCACATTGTCAAAATTTCCAGCCAAGAACAAGAATCCAACAGTTTCGCTGTCACCAACAAGGCTACAAGCCGTTTCCAATTTGGCTATGGTTAAAGCCAATACTACAACAACAACGACAACATCAATGGCATCTAAGCTGCGGCAATCCTTCTCGCCGGCAAAGCTAAGACGGTCTTTCTCACCATCGAAGTTTGCTAACAGATTGGTATCGCCATTGAAGAGCAGAAATTCTGTTCATAAGACTGGCGGGTGGATCAGTGGAGTAAAACAGATGCCAGCTTCAACTCCCATCAAAATTTCAAGCCGGGGAATTTGATGGGTGCCTCCTCCCTTCAGTTCTCCATGTTTGTCGGTTTTCGGGATATGTTCACAAGATATTGTCTTGATATCGGTCTCTGACCTCTTACTTATGTTTGAAACATTATTTGGTTTTAATAAGTCTTGTAAGTTGTGATAATTTGTAAATTTAATTTCTGAACAATCTATTATAGTGTACAACACAACCATATCAAAAGCAAAACTTTCTGATTTTTCCGTAGTTTATGCAAATTCAAGACTCACAAATGCACATTTCCTAGCTACAAGCAGTTGTGTGACAGGAAATTCCAGAGAGAAGTGGCAATGTATGGACAAAAAGCAAGGGCCCATGTTTCAGCTTGTAAGGATAAAAATGATTAATCTGTTGTTTAATAGCTTGAATGATCGATGATAATCTGCACCCATGGGAATCGTCTGGTGAAGGAGACTTGGTGTGTGGCTTTATCAGTAGAAAGATCCTGCTATAGTGCCATGGCATAGATGATGAATGAAGAATTGATATTGCTATGGAATAGATGATTAATGAAGAATCGATCTTGCTGCAGTAGTTGGCTATCATCATCTCTTGAATCAAAACAAAGGGGTGAGCATGGAGCCTCCATTCTTATGATTATATATACCCTTTATTTTTGGATTTTGATCCCATGCATCCGAGTGCACCAAGCAACTTTTTTTTCAAAAATCTTCTTTACTGCCAGAAAAAAGCGAGAGTTGGCATGTCAAGCTGGCAACTAGTGCTATTAAAAATCTCCACCGCATCTCTTATGGATTCTGAAAATATAATAAAAATTGTTAATGCTAGGGCGTCGTCCCCTGTAAGCGACACGCTACAGCAGAGCCCGGCTGTAGTGAGAAATGAGCAAGGGTTGCTAAGGCGTTTTCTCATAAAAGACGCACTACATCGAAGCCCGGATGTAATGAGAAATGGACAAAGGTTGCTAGGGCATCTCCTCGAAAGTGACACGCCACAACAACATCCGGTTGTGACAAAAAGTCGGCAAAGGTTCTCATGCCTTTATGGACATCGTTTAGAGAAAAAGGTGGTACAAAAATACAATGTCCGTTTTGCCTCATGAAATGTTGGGATTCTTTCAGGAAAAAATATAGAAGTAGTAGATATTATGAGAAGGAGAAGAATTAATATAACATGCTTTCAAGAGACTAGGTGAAAATGAGATAAGACTAAAAAGATTAATGGATTCAAATTATGGTATATAGAAAAGGATGGTATTAGAAATAGTGTAGGGATAATAGTAGATAATAAATTAATAAATAAAGTTGTAGCTGTCAATAAAGTAAATGATAGAATTATTCAAATAAAACTTGTTTTAGGTGTAGAAGTCATAAATGTGATTAGTGCTTATGCACCACAAGTAGGGTTTGATGATAGAATCAAGAAACAATTTTGGGATGACTTAGATAGTGTTATGCAAAGAATACCTAACTAGGAAAAGGTTGTGATAGGTGGAGATTTAAATGGACATGTAGGAAAGGAGAATGTAGGATATGAGAGAAGTCATGGAGGTTTCAACTTTAGAATAAGGAATGAAATGAATAATGTCATTTTGGACTATAGCATATGATTTGATTATAGCAAATACCTTATTTTAAAAACGAGATGGACACTTGATAACTTTTAAGAATGAGACTAATTCTAGCCAAATAGATTTCTTCCTTATAAGAAAATTGAATAGATCCCTTTGTATTAATTGTAAGGTTATCCCATGTGAGAGCTTAGCTATGCAGCATAGATTATTAGTGATGAATATATATATAACAAAAAAGAGTCAATAAAAATTAAAGGCAATATAATTCCAAAAATTAAATGGTTGAATTTAAAGGGAACCAACATAGAACTTTTTAGTAAAAGAATGATAGAATAAGGAAAATGGGACACGTAAGAGGATGAAGTAGATCAATGTGGGATAAAATGACAATTAACATAAAAAAGTAGGACAAAGTATTATAGGTATATATAAAAATCATATATCTTCACACAGGGAAACTTGGTGGTGGAATGAGGATGTTCAAAAAACTATAAATGCAAAACAAGAAAAGTTCAAAACATGGCAGAGAAATAAAAATGATGCAAACTTACAACAATACAAACTATCAAAAAAAGCTACTAAAAAGATTATTAGCGATGTTGAACACAAAGCTTATAACAACTTATATGACATATTAGGAACTAGACAAGGTAAAAAAGATATTTTTAAGTTAGCTAAATTAAGAGAAAATAAAGGCAAAGATTTAACACGGGTTAGATGCATTAAAAGTGAGGACCAAAGAATTTTAGTAAAGATGATGATATTAAAAAAAGATGAAAAACTTATTTTTATAGTTTACTAAATTATAACCCACATGAACATTTAACATTTGATGTTAGTTTAAATAGAAAAGAAAATAAGAATATCAGTTATTTTATAAAAATTTCAATATCTGAAGTAAAGGAAGCTCTAAGTAAAATAAACACAGAAAAAGCCTTAGGCTCAAATAATATACTAATTGAGGCATGGAGAGATTAGGTGCAACATGGTTAACAATTTTTTTAATAAGATTATAAAAACAAAGTTAATGCCAAGTGAATGGAGAAAAAACATTATAGTTCCAATCTATAAAAATAAGGGAGATATTCAAATTTGTGCAGATTATTGTGGAATAAAATTAACGAGTCATCATATGAAATTATGAAAAAGAGTAATTGAACATAGACTAAAACGGGACACTAATGTATCTGAAAAGTATAGGGAGACGAAAAAGAACTTATACATAATTTTATTGATTTAGAAAAAGCAAACAAGAAAGTTAATATGGCAAATGACGAAAAAAAAAATTAATAACAGATATATTGATATTATTAAATATATGTACGAGGGGGCTGTTACGAATATAAGGATCATTAGTGGAGATACTAATATCTTCCCAGTTAAAATAGGTTTACATCAAGGTTCAGCCTTAAGTCCTTACCTTTTTACCTTAGTAGTAAATGAAATTACTAAACATCTTCAAGAAAAAGTACCTTAGTGTATGTTAGTTGCAGATGACATTGTTCTAATATATGAAACTAAAAAATGACTAATTTAAAATTGAATATGTGGGTAGACACTTTAGAATATAATCATTTTAGAATTAGTCGTACAAAAACTGAATATACGAAATGCAATTTTAATAATAGTGAGAACCCAGATGATGAACCAATTAAGATTTTAGATCAAGTAGTAACAAGAACTAATCACTTCCAATACCTAAAATCAATAGTTCAAGAGAAAGGAAAAATTGAGAAGAATATAATACATAAAATTCAAGCAAGATGGAAGAAATGGAGAAGTGCATCAGAAATTTTATATGACTATCGAGTTCCAATCAAACTAAAAGGAAAATTTTATAAGACCACTTAGACCTGTTATGCTTTATGAGGCAGAATATTGGGCAGTTAAAGAACAACATATACAAAAATGAGAGTAACGGAAATGAGAATGTTAAAGTAGATGAGTGGTAAAACAAAAAAAGATAAAATTAAGAATGTTATTCGAGAAAATCTAAAAGTGAGACCAATTTATGATAAAATAAGAGAAAATAGATTAAGATGATTTGGTCATGTTAAAAGGAGGCCTGAAGTAGCACTGGTTAGGATAACAAAGTCTATCCAAGTAGAAGGTTGTAGGAAAATAAGAGAAATACCAAAAAAACATGGATAGAAGTAATTAAACAAAATTTAAAAATATTACAAATTATATAAAATTTAGTCTTAAATAGCAAAGAATGGCGCAACAAAATCCATGCAGCCAATCCCACCTAGGTGAGAAATGGCTTATGACAATGGTGATGATAATGATATTTAACATGTGTATCAACTTTTACCATTTTATGGAGATTTTTAAATTTTTTGGATTTTTGAAAATCAGTGGCGTTTTAATTTAAATTTATTGACATGCCACTGATTTTCAAAAATAAAAAATTTTAAAATTTTCAAAAATGGTAAAACTTAATATATATATATATATATATATATATATATATATGTTAAACACACTTAGATTAACAGTTGTTTAAAAAATTTTCAAAAAAATAAAAAAATAGGTTAAAACATTCAAGTGCACCAAAGCTAAGTGCACTCAAGTGTACTATGTCGGAGCCTTTTCTAAGAAAGAAATGTAAATATCATTTCAAAGTGAACTTGTTTAAGTGTGCCTCATTTGCACCATTTTGTGACTCCATCAATTTTAAATAGGTATAGATAGGCCACAAAATAAGTTTTGGTTTCGAGTGAATAGAAACCCATTAAAATCCCTACGTCTAATTAGTACAACCTTCTTATTGAAATGATTTTAAGTAGTACTATCAAATAAATAACACAGAAAATAAATAGAATGAATTCTTTAAAATAATGCAAATGGGGCCCACTTGAGCCAGTTAAATATTTGCTTAAAAATTGAATAGTTCTAAGTGAACGCTGATCATAAAATAAATGATTAACTACTTATGTCCTTGCGCTTTTATTAGTTTGTAAACAATTAATGGAGATTTTACAAATCACCCCAATTTTAACTAAAAATTCAATCAAATTTCAACCTAAACCCGACCAATAATGTTAGGGTTAGACTTAAGGTCAAGGTTTTAGATATAAGATTAGATCAAGTTTTTTATAAAAAAAATAATAATAATAGAGTTATGGTTCAATTGATTTCACCGAACCTATAACTTCTGTAAACGTATTTTTAAAATTTTTGGCTGCATTTCTTTTTCGTTCCATCCTAGCCTCCAAAATAAGGTCGCAGCAAATTTGGAATTGTAGTGTAGTTAAGTTGGTCACCTCAAGACGGGTGATTAAAATGAAAAACTATGTTGATAGGTCATAAATATCTTGCTTGCTAAAGACGTTACGGCATAAGAGCAAGCGGGTGAGTTAATATAATCCGGGTTTGTTGAATTCGCTTATTAACGGCTTAAGGTTGAGTATTTATATTAAACAGGTTTCAACCCCTCACTTGGTAACTAACCCGTTTAATCAATCCAACTCATTTGTGTAAATGTAATAATTTCTGCAGGTATATTATTATTTATTGTTATATTAGTACCAGTATTTTCATATTATTTAGAAGCTTATCTTTTGCATATGTAGATCATATTTAACATGTAGAAAGGAAAATGAAAATAACCCATTGCACAACACTTGGAAAAGTAAAAGAACCAAAATACTCAAATAATCAGGGTGTAAGTTTCATAAAAAAAAAACAGGGTGTAAATGACAGCTGTGAGAAGAGATGTAGACCAAAAATATCTCATATATTATTTTTTGTGTTTTCACAATAAAATCTATAATCGGCTGAGAGGTAGATAGTTTATAGTAATTAAATTAGCTTACTTTCAACCTGATTATAACTCACATGGAAAACCTATTAACAACTCATAATCTAATAGCATAAATGAGTTATAAATGGATTCCTTTGGAACGTTTCGTAAACAAATTAAGGTTAAAGATGTTATTATGAAACTTCTTTTCCACTTAATTTTTTTATGTTAATATTTTGATAATTGATGGAAAATACATTTTATATTATAGTAAATATGATTTATATTACCTTATAAATTCTTTCATTTATCTAATATCAATATGATGACTTTATGTATCAAGGGATATTATCCTGTGCACCTGGAAGTATTGAGGCTCAATCATTCGGCTGCATTTCACCCATTTTTTTTATTTTTTGGAAAGCTTTTTATGAAACTATTAATATAAGTATATTTAACATACATATCAATTTTTACCATTTTTGAAGACTTTTAGATAATTTTTTGAATTTTTAAAAATCAGTGGTATTTTTTAGTAATTTTAAATTATTAAAAATGCCACTGATTTTTAAAAATCCAAAACAATATTAAATTTTTTAAAAAATAGTAAAATTGATACATATATTAAATACACATACATTAATCTTTGTGTAAATAAAACTTGCAAAAAAAAAGTAAAGAAAAAAAACGGTGAAATGCACCTAGGAGCATTGAGCCTCGATGCTCCCAGGCGCATAGGATAACGTCCCATGTATAAATGTATAAAATCAACATGATAAAATAATTTAATATTAAATATCAAATTTAAAGTAATATTTTTAATATCTAAAATACATTATTATGTAGATAAATAGTTCTATAAAATATTATTGTATTGTATTACAAATATGAATGGATCTAAGCATTTTTGTTAAATCACACATAAATATATTTATCCAATACACATATTTAATTTAGACAAAACTGGTCTTCTAGTAAAAACAAATTATGTTAAATATAATGAATAAATTGCATTTTTATGAATAATTAATGTATTAAAAATGGACAAAGTTATGTGAAACCACTTCTAAGCAGAGCCCTTTAATAAGATATATTAACTATGAGGTTTATCATTTCAGACCAGTTCAAAGAACACATTTTTTATTTTTAAATTTTTTTATAAAATTATTAATCTAATATTTAATTTGTAAATTAAGTTCTATTATTTTTTGAGACGTGCATATATTTATTTTAAAATTTTAAGTACACGGAGTATTTTAGCTCTTTTAAACTATTAAAACATAATTAAAATAGCCCGACACTTAAAAATCTAAAATAAATGTATATCGTCGAAAATGTTAAATTTTAAGGGTGTGTTTGTTAATAAGTAAAAGTTGTCAAGTTAAAACTTTTCAATCTAAAACTTTTCATTCTCTACAACTACCCTTTTAATCATTTCTTCACATTTTTTATACAACTACCCTACTTTTCAATCATTTCTATACAACTAACCTATTTATTTCAATTTTATCCTATTTATCCCTCATCGTTACCCCCATCATATCACATTATTTGACAATTTCTACTCTCTACAACTTTTCATCAAAAGTTTTACCTATTCCCAAACGCACCCTAATTTTTAGATTAAATATATTAAATTAACAATTTTATAAAAAAATTTGAAAATAGATTTTGGAAAATATGCTTTTTGGACATTTTCTGAAATGTTCATCCGTCATTAACTATTAAGGGTGTGTTTGGCAATTGATAAAAAATGTCAAGTTAAAATTTTTCAATCTAAAACTTTTCGCTCTTCATAACTATCATATTTTTTAATCATTTTTCACATTTTTCTATACAACTACCATACTTTTCAATCATTTCTACACAACTATCCACACAACTAACCTATCTATTTTAACTTTATCTTCCTTACTACTCATCATTACTCCTATCATATCACATCATTTGACAACTTTTACTCTCCAAAACTTTTCATCAAAAGTTTTATTCATTACCAAACACACCCTAAGATTAGTCAGGCTACAACCCGCCTGCCCGTATTCGTTGACAAGTTCCTACCACAGCAACGGCCAACAATACAAGTAAAAAGAAATCCTTGGGAACGTTTGGGAATTGGTCGTGTAACGGATTTCGAGATCCATCATTTCACAACTAATCATTATATTTTTCCACTTGTATCTCTATATTCTAATCATTTTCCCTATCAACTACCTTCTAATAAACTTATTTATTTCAATTTTACCCCTATTATTTCATATCAATCACATAATTTTTAAAATATTTTATTTTCTATTCCCACGCAATAGCACATCTCCGGCCACTTTCGTATTCCCAAACATCCCCCTTTCTGCCAGGTCGCACTATTTCCGTACTCCCACGTACAAGCTCTCTAATTTTCCTGGAAAAAGGCGCGTTCCATCTCGACCGTTGCAGTCCTCTCCTCACTCCTCCGCAGCCGCCTTTTATTACTCTCTCTCTCTGTCTCTCTCAGACTCCTGCGGTCCTTCCCCATCACAACTGAGAGGAAGCAGATAGATAAGGCTCGCTCGCTTGCTCGCTCCATGGTCTCTGTTTTCTGCAATTCAGCGGCATTCTTCTGCCTCAGAGAGCCTCCTCTTTTATGCATTCGCCACAATGCCCCGCCATCCACCGCAAAATTCTTCAAATCCCGGCGATTCCATGCACCCTCCGTTGCTGCTTCTTCCATGGATTTCTACGCCAATTCCCAACCCCTACAGCAGCAGCAGCAGCAGCAGCAGCTCAGGACCCTATTTCCCGGCGGATTTAAGCGGCCTGAAATTAAGATGCCGACGCTGGTGCTTCTGCTGGACTGCGACGAGGTCCTGGAAAGGGACGACGTGCTAGAAATTGTCGATACTGCTATCCCCAAAAGGGCCGGAATCGTCGTGCTCGGCTGCAGGGAGGGAAGTGGGGGCGGGCGGTTGTATGAGGCTGCTTGTGTGCTCAAGTCTGTGATTAGAGACCGGGCATATCTTCTGATTGCCGAGCGTGTTGATATTGCTGCTTCCGTTGGTGCCAGTGGCGTTGTTCTTTCTGATAAAGGTTAGATTTTTTGTCACTAGAGTTGCCATTTGATCACATCGTTTTCCTCTTGTCTGATACTGTTTTTGGGCATGCATGTACGAGTGCTTAATCCTCATGGACGAAGGATCTGCATCGAAGCATACAAGTTAGAATGAATTTTCATGGGGAATCAGTCTCTTTTCGTTGCTTAATTGACAGCGTCTGTGGTCAGTAAGAAGTTAGTTATATAGAGAAGAAGCTCAAAAAACTCTAGCATTATTGTTTTTTTTAATTCTTAAACCAAGGCCTAATTGTTACCCCACGGAGCAAAATAATATTTCAGTAGGAGAGCAATGCATTCATGTAATGATTTGTATGTGCGTTTCTCCATTTTGTTGTAATCCATACGTTTCTCAGTTAGACACACTCTAGTAATCTAATTTGTTGTTTACATCTCTTAAGACTTGCTCACTTGCTCTCTGAATGTCCATACAACTAAAGACAAAAATGAAATTGGTCAAAATCTATTTCCGCTCATTCACTGCTTACCCATAATAAGGCTGGGGAAGCAAACTTTTTCCAACTCTCCGCAGTGCAAGGTTCCTCATGAGGCCAATTCCTGTATTCAATTGACTCAGGTCATGTATGAGAAGTGAGAAATCTGATCTCATAGGTGCTAGTAGCTGCACTATATTGTACAAGGGTTAGCTGCAATTCGTTTTGCTAAATACCACTAGTCTTCCCTAGCGAGTTGCTATTCTATCTGAGGTCTGACAAGCTTTGCATTTTGGGAGGCCTATTTTGACCTTTAATGTTGGGATGCCTGGCAGTGTTTATCTCTAATGTATAAATTATGTCTTTCTAAAGAAAGCAATTCTTGCCAGAAGCTCCTACAAGTAGAAGGCCACAACCACAATCGGCGGTTTGAGATTCATGATGATTACCACTGAAAACCATGGACACGACTTTCCCCATTTTTTTCCCTTGAGATGGTATCTAGTCTTTGGCAATCCTTCTCCATCCATAACTCAAATTCCTTTAGGAATCCGATATTGTTTCCAGTACTTGGTCAATACAATTGGTATGATGCCACTGATGCTTCCTATAGGCAAATTGTCCCCTTCTTGAAGTGCTTATGCTAAACAACTCTCCTTTCTTGTGACATTCGTGCTCTGGTTTTGTGTCACTAGAACATTGATGAGGGTTACCCCATAAAATCTGTTCTTAAATGCAGGTCTTCCTGCCATTGTTGCAAGGAACATGATGATGGAGTCCAAATCTGATTCTATTATCCTCCCTTTAGTAGGAAGGATTGTGGAAACTACAAACTCTGCTCTTGATGCATCTAGTTCTGAAGGTGCTGATTTTCTAATATTGAAAGTTGATGTAGAAAAGCATGCTGAAGCATTGGTTAAATCAGTGTGTGAGCATGTAAACGTACCTGTTGTTTCCATGATCGCAATGCTGGAAGAGGGTACATCGTCTATTCCAGCTGTGCAGTTGGTCCAATCAGGTGCAAGTGGAATAGTAGTATACTTGAAGGACATAAACCTACTGACTGATGACATTTTAAGGAAGATGTCTTCTTCGGTATATGAGATGAATGCGAGGGAGCAAGACCAGTTCCAAGCATTGAAAAAGAGTGATGTTATGCATATGGAAAGAGACTTCAATGGAAAGAACATGACGGCTGGATTTATTAAAATTGAAGATAGAGAAAAACAACTTGTAGAGGCTGAAAGGCTGGTTTTACTTGAAGTAATTGATCTCATCCGCAAAGCTGCACCTCACGTGGGTATTTTCTGATATCTTATATTTGGGAATGGAAGACTTGTCAACAGTCTTTATTATATTTGCAAGCCACTGAATATGCAAATATGTTTGTATTGACTTCCAGATGGAGGAGCTATCACTTATTGTGGATGCAGTTTCTCGACTTGATGACCCTTTTCTGCTGGTTATAGTGGTAATTGAGTGTTGAACTTCAGACAACTCTGGTTACGGGGTTATACATTGGTATTAGCTCTAAATTTCAAACTTGTTCAGCTGCTAAAAGTATTGTAAATGTTGGCTCCTCATGCTACGTTCCATTTTCATGTGTTGAGTTTTTTCACTTCCAATTTCTCCCACTGTTTTATTCAGTCCAAAATTTGACTCATGATGACAGAATTGCGATTTTTGCAGTCAGTTGTATCTTATCAGCCATTGTATTTGAGATTCTAAAATTTAATCTATTGGACTTTTTTTTTTGTCTTCCTGATTTTTCTTTTTGATATCTCTAGGGTGAATTTAACTCAGGTAAATCAACTGTCATCAATGCCCTCTTTGGAAAAAGGTATCTGAAGGAAGGAGTGATTCCAACAACCAATGAGATTACTTTGTTTTGCTATTCTAATGTGGATTCTGGCGAGCAACAGCGCTGTGAAAGACATCCAGATGGTCAATTGATATGCTACCTGCCTGCACCCATTCTGAAAGAAGTTAGTTCATCCGCACTTGTTGCTAAGTGTATGTTTAAGTTTATTACTCTTGAAATATTGATTTTTTGTTTATTTTGTTGATTAATCAAGAGTTCTAACTCTGTACCAACTCTTATATTTAGTTTAGAATGCACTATCAAACAATCTTCAGATAAGTACTTTAGTCTGCGCCCCTCTCTTAATATGGCTTTTCTTGTGTATTACACTGACATCAGAGGAGCAGAGTAGCTGGTATTTCATACATGCTTAACTAAAGGGGATGATAAGACTTAGTGGAACGCAATACATAAAATGTTTGCATTGAGCCCTTCTGGCACTTTCTAGCATTCAAGTCAAGTTCTCCTGGTTTATGTTTTTGAAGATAGAATGCAATAGTGGTTTGTTCCACCGCCTCCTTTGAGGCAATTTAATTTGAGAAAATAGACAGCAACTATTAATTTTTTGGGGACAAAATTCCCCTTTGTTTGTGTTGATTTTGAACATTTCTATTTGTGGCAATTCATTAGTCAGATTGATAAATTTACTACACTACTTTGGTTGATTTATTTTAAGCTAGTTCTAAATTTTGTTGTGTTCATTTGGTTCCTTCTTTTTATGATTTTTGTTCCTGTTCACATGGCAAAGCAGCTGAATATTGTTGATACACCTGGAACGAATGTTATTCTTCAAAGGCAGCAGCGCCTCACTGAGGAGTTTGTGCCTCGAGCAGATCTTCTTCTGTTCGTCATTTCAGCAGACCGACCATTAACTGAAAGTGAGGTATAATAAATGGCTCTTCGTCACTATTGACTGTGTCCATGCACATTAGAGACAAATGATGCCAATATGTTCAAAATTAGTTCAGAATTCTAATGACACTCTCTTCAAAATGATTTCCTAACGCAATCTATTCATAGTAATGCTGCTGATCACCGTGATAGTTGCTAATGAAGAGTTTCATCTTGTTCACAAGCAGGAAGATGCGGTGCTTTCTTTTTACTATTAAAATGTTAACATCAGTCTATATTTTGAACTTCTGTAATGCCATTGAATTTTCTTTGCCTGTTTGAAAACTAGCAATCCAATTTGTCTGTGTTGCAAAAGCCATCGTAGTATTAAATGAGAAATTGAGATCCTCACTTTTTTCGAAAATATGATTATGTTTCCCTGATTTTTTTTTAAAGTAAAAGTTCAAATTTAGGTATAGTAATTTATGATGATACAAGTTTATAGTCTAGCCCTTTCTATATAGTTAATCTTATGCTGAAGTTAATTCTTGTGTTTCTGTGCTGGATTTAGGTTGCTTTTCTTCGGTATGTTCAGCAGTGGAAGAAGAAAGTTGTGTTTGTTCTAAATAAATGCGATCTCTATCAGAACTCCAGTGAGGTTCAATTTCATAATTTTCGCCTTTGTAATTTTTTATTTTTTATTTTTCTTTCATGTACTCACATTTTCAACTGTCAGTCACGAGCATATGTTCACAAAGAATTTCTTCCATGTTTTTTTCTAGAAAATTGTCAGTAATCCTTCTGTCTTCTTGGTTTTTGGATGAAGCTTGAGGAAGCCACTGCATTTGTCAAAGAGAATGCACAAAAATTGCTGAATATGGAACAGGTGATGCTGTACCCTGTGTCTGCACGATCTGCACTTGAAGCTAAAATTTCAGCTTCATCAGATGTTGGAAAAAGGTCTAGAGAAGTTCTAATGAACAATCCTTACTGGCAGAGCAGCAACTTTGATGACCTTGAAGATTTTTTATTCAGCTTTTTAGATGGATCCACAGATAGAGGAATTGAACGAATGAAGCTTAAGCTTGAGACACCAATTGTTATTGCAGACAGACTAATCAATGCTTGTGATTCATTTGTAAGACAAGAGTGTGAATTTGCAAATCAGGATTTGACATCAATTAGGGAAATAGCTGGCAGCGTGAAAGATTGTGCTCTCAAGCTGGAGAATGAAAGCCTTTCTTGGAGGAAATCAATCTTGTCACTGGTATCTTTTTCTTGAGCCCACATTTCACATTATGAAAAGTTCAGCTTCATGAATAAGAGAGAATTTTTTTATTCCATAATTCTCTGGAATCATAGTAACCATTAAGACCATACTTTCCAATAATTTGAAGAGAGATTTCGTGGTTACTTGGCCATACAGTTTTGCAGTTTGCTGCCTATTTGGCTAGAATTTTCCATGATCTAAGACCTGAGCTCATGACTGGCTGGTATTCTGTAACCGAGATAAGAATTTCTACATGTGTGGATTATATGGTCTTATCAGAAAGTGATCTAATTTTTTGAGCACAGATCCTAGCTTAATTATTTTATGAAGTTATATAAACTAACTAGCTGAGCGCAATAATTGTTTTATTGTAGCGAAGCACATCAACCTGTGATTTTGGACACCACAATAGCATCTTATTATCTGTGGCTACTGCTCCTGTAACAAACCTGAATGTTGTACAAATCATTTTTATATTATTTATTTTATTGCAGATTGAAACAGCAAAAGCACGTGCTGTGAAGCTTACAGAATCTACTCTTCAGTTATCAAATCTTGATCTGGTTGCTTCATGCTTGATCAAAGGGGGTGAAACCAGTTCAACACCTGCTACCTCAAGTGTTCAAAACGGAATTATAGGTCCTGCACTCTTGGATGTTCAAGTAATTATTTTCCCTAAGCTTGTCAAAACCTGATTAAATACAGAATAATCTCCATAAGTTTTTTTCGTCTCTCCTCTTATGTGGGGGCTTTCAACCAATTGAAATGCTGGCGTAGGTACAAATAAAGAACATATCATTTAGGACTGGTTTTTCACAAGTTGGCAAAGCTTTTTTGATGTTTTGACCGAAAGTTGGGTTATGCACCAGCTTAGGTTGGCAACAGCATGAGTGAAAATGGATTCAGAAGATTGAAATCCAGTTTGTTCAGAGTCTCCATTTAGGGATAAATTGCCTCATGATCTAATGGGAAGAATTAGGCATTGTTTTCAACAACATGCAAAGCTCAGATCCCAGGCACATTTTCAAGATTGACTTGTCTGTTGATGCTTCGTAGGGTTCCACGTGAATGCATAGGCTGCTGCTTATATTTTCTAGGCTTGCTATGGCTGAAAGCATTTTTATATGTTCAGCACAAAATGCATTGCAACCTATCCTCCGAGGGGGAAAAAAGCACATTGCAGCTTGCGGCACTTAATGTTGTCTTGGGCCAGAGACAAAGTTCATACATGTTCAGATGCAATTAGCATTCCATGAAGCCTGTTGTCTACTTTAGAAATCCTTGGAATGCTGTCTGAACTTGAAGATTGCCTGTGGATTTGGAACCTTATCTGTCTTGATTTTTGCCTCAGTGTGCTCTCAGAAACATTAATTACACTATTAGCTTTATACCTTATTTTGTTTCTTGCACTAATATTCAAGTTTGAGGAATTGTCATAATTTATGCATTAAGTATTGTATTGTTTTAAGCATCTATAGAAGTTTAATCCTTGGTTTACATTAAGCAGTTAAAAGATTTAGTCTTTAGGTCCTCATGCAGTCAGAAGTTTCAAGTTTCAACTGGCAATGTTTTCAATATTCAGTTTTCATTTGCTCAAAATATTTTTTTTATGAAATTTCATCTTTCTATTTTCATATATTTGGAATTTCAGAGACAACTTGGGGAATATTCAATATGGTTACAATCCAGTAATTTACGTGAAAAAATGCATTACAAGGAATCTTTTGAAAGACAATGGCCTGCACTAAACATGCTACAAGAGCCAATTCCATCAGAAACTAGTGAATTGATGAGAAGGGCAGAAGATAATAGCTTGCAAGTAATAGCAGATTTCAGTCCTAGTGCTGCTGCAAAACTTTTGGATCAAGAAATCCGGGAAATGGTGAGTTTAATATCAATTGTGAGGTTGCTTTTACAACTATTTAACAGCCAAAATCATGACCCATTGATATCTCTAATTGATGAGTTTTTGCTCCTCTTGGTTTGCTGTTGATTATGATTAAGATAACCAGACCAAGGTCACTTCGTGCTGGAAATCTTTAATATCTCCATGCTATTTTCCTGTTCTCCAACTTCTCATTTGCTTTAAAATGCAAGATTTTTTTTTTTTCCTTTCTCTTGAACCTTGGTCATTGGCAATAGCACCTTCTATTTCAGTGAAGTTATGATCTGTGGTAATGCAGTTGGATCCTCTGTTCTCTTTATGTTCATGGTGTTGTTATTTATTAAAGAGGTCTACATCTCTTTGGCATGTGGCACATAGTGGCATATTTTCTAGTACTCAAGCAAATTTTGGCATGCATGACACATGTCAGCATGCCTTCGTAATGGACTCATGGACTCATTTATGAGATTCAAGATCAGTTATCGAGTGCAGAACTAGATCCATCATATCCTAACTATAAAAATGTGCAACGAGGCGTTTATAGTGATGGGAATGTTGATGACTACTTTTCTTTAGATGCCTGTTGATTAAAGGGGTGAATGGTATGTATTGAGAGTATTCTCATGAGAGTTTTTAGTCGCATATCAGAGCAAAAGCAGGTTAATCATTAGGTTCTGTTGGTAACGTATAAGCTATGCAGCGCCTTGTGCATTTCAGATATTTGATTCAGCAGATCCAGTACATGCAGTCTTCTGCGTGATTTTTCTGACATGAGATCAGAGAGGTTAAGAATTAATGTAGGTTGAAGCCTTTCTAATATCCATCAACATAATGACATGGAGATACAATTTTTCATCAACAACCATTTTACACCATGCAAAACTCTGCACCTTCCTTCTAGTTGCCATAACTGCACGACATATGGGTTGAATCCTTGCCTTCACTGTTTCCAGCAAAGTTGTGAACTTCATTAAGCCCTGGCTATTGGACATTTCAAATAGAGAATTATTAGTATTACTATAGAGAAAAGAGCATGGCTGATGTGTTATATATGTTTATGAAATGAATGTTGATATGATCGTGCATCAAAATATCATGCTATTGCACATAATAATATGCAAAACCAAAATGTGAGTGATACTAACAATTTCAGTAATGTTACTACGAATACCAATGAAAGACAACAATGGTAGCATCAATGATACAAAGAATGTTAACAATATGAGTTTGTGACTGTGTTGCTTTACATCATATTTTATTGTAGGTAAAAAAATGTAAAACAAAATGGTGAATAATCCAAAGATATCTGCGATGCTAAAATCAATAAGGAATATTTAAAAGGTAGGTAGTGGTTTTATTGGGTGTATAGTTATATCATGCAATTCAGAGACACAAAATTTTACCCTTTTTTTGGATAGCTTGGAATGTCTATGAAATTCACCTCACACTTGATGTTCATATTGATCAATTGAAATGGAAGTAGTTGGCTTTCATACTTTATTTGAAAAACTAGTTGGGCCTTCTAGCATGCAGCAGGACATAACATATGCTGGCAGACAACATTACCTGGCATCAGAAATCTATCATTTTAATTTTGTCCATTTTTTTTAATTTTTGGTACTCTTGTCATAGGTTTTTGGAGCTTTTGGAGGATTAGGAGCAGCAGGTTTGTCTGCCTCACTATTGACTTCTGTATTACCCACCACATTGGAAGATCTTCTAGCTTTAGGCTTTTGTTCTGCTGGCGGGTAAGGACTGACCTATCCAGGTTTGCATTGTCATAATAATTTCATTTTTATTTTCTCCACACTGACTGATGTTTAAAATCAAGATAAATGAGTGAAATAAGTATGTATGGATCATAGCTCTATGCCAAGTTTGAGGCAAATACAAATATGGAAAAATTCATGGTTGTTTTCTAGGTTCTAAGTATCTTACCCAATACAAAGTGTATCCTTAAATGCAATCTCAGGTTTCTCCACAAGCCTCTGGTGATTTTCTGCTTAAAAACATCAAGCTATACAAAATGTGTCACCCAATGCATTAAAAAGCCTTTTCCTGTAGGAGTTCTTTTGCTTCTATTGTTGATCTTAGGCTTGGATAAAAGAGGATGAGCTGGCTGTCAGATTGACAGCTAACATAAATGTTTTTGTATGCATAGAGTCTGAAGTGACATTCTGAGTTTCTACTGCCAGGATATTCCTTGTAAATGGGGCATGTCATTGGAATGAAGATGCAGCAAGAAATGTCATTACCAGTGGCACAGCCTGAAAATAAACTACATTTTTAAAAATTTTAAAGGAGATTTTTTACTTTTAAAAATCAGTGAGAGCAATTTCCTTCCCTCAGCTGTACATGGCTTCACCACTGGTTGCTTTGGCACGTTTCCAGAAGCAACATTGCACAAGTGCTTGGTTGTGGTGAAAACTGAAAAATAGGCAGAGGACTTCCTCTTTTGTCTCGTGGATTGGATAAAAGAGGATGAGCTGGCTATCAAATTGACAGCAAGCATTAATATTTTTGGATACTATTGATTCTAGAGTGACAGTCCAAGCTTTTAATGCCAGGTTATTCATTATAAACAGGCAATGTCACTGGAAGGAAGTTGCAGTAAGAAATGTTGTTGAGACATGTTTCCAGAAGCAGCATTCCACAAGTGCTTGGTTGTGGTGAAAAGTAGGCAAAGGATTTCCTGGTGTCATGCTAATCGATGACTTGTTTTTCTGTTCAATCCTGTCCTCACTTTTTTTCTCACGTTTTTTCTGAGGGCTCTCTCTGTCAGTTATGAACTCTGATAATGAAAGAATCAGTTTCTAACTGGCTTCAATCAGCACCAAGTAACCATCGGTAACCATCCCTTGATTGCTGTTTGAACCCCACGGGAAAACTAACAAAAACTAAAAAAATATATTATTAATTAACTGAAAATCAATTACCGAAAGTGAAAATAGACTTGTTGACATATTCTACTGAATTTGTGCTTTATGTTGTTTTTGTTTTGGTATCTGATGATGTGGGATTGTTGATTTATTATTATTATTATTATTATTATTATTTCATTTGCTTTGTTGCATCTCCATCTATTGATTACTTTTGATACCCTGGAACAGTTTCCTGGCAATTTCAAGTTTCCCAAGTCGGAGAAACGAGGTGATGGATAAGGTGAAAAGAGCAGCTGATGCATTTTCGCGTAAGTTGGAGAAAGCGATGCTTAATGATCTTTCAGAGAGTGTAGAAGATTTAGAACGATGGGTTGAGACCCTTGGTAAGCCCCATGAAGATGCTGCTAAACATCGACTTGAAAGAATGCTAGGAATTCAAGAAGAGTTATCTACCATACGAAAGAAACTGCAAATAATAAAGCTTGAAATTCAAAACCTTCATATTCCCTGATACTGTTCTGCTCAACTTACATCAGTGAGGAAATCCTCGTCATCTCCCTACCTTTTTTGCATTTGTCTGTATCATGTATCATTTGATTCCCTTGGGGGCGTCACACTCATTTATGTAGTTTGTAGGTATATGTATAAAAGCGGAGGATGCTGTCACAGCATTTTTTTTTTAAGTATAAAATGGGAATGTGATGTTCGATCATTCCTCTTTTTGGTGGTGACGGTGGAACTCATGGAATTTAATAGTCCCTGTTCACTTTAAGTTGCTGGTGTATGTTAAATGGAAGCACTTGGTTTTGTCAGAATGCTATCACTTTCTTGATCCAATATCGAACTGACATAATCATGTTAAATGTCAAGTTTGGGGCCCTTGGTGTCGTTCTGTCAGGTTTGTTTTTAAGTGTAATTTGGATTTGACATACAGTCACTGTGCTGTAAGCAAAAATGATAAGAAATTAATATTGAGTAGGTGATTTCCTCTACTTTCAGTTGCATGTAGTGCTGTAATTCCTTTATTGGACTCCGATGAGTAAAGCTTGACATTTTGTAATGTATACCTTTGTATCCCAACATATTTAATTTTCAGAAGGTTCAAATTGACGGATCTTAAGCACTTAAAAATTGCCAGTTGATAGACTGTGCAGCTGTCCTTGATGCATGCATTTGTGGGAGATGTCGGTAGCTTTGGAATCCCAGATATGACTTGAGAGTTTAAACCCGTGGATCCATGTGCTGGGAAATGCTAGTTAGGTACAAACTCGAAGCTGGCTGCAATGACTAGGCCACATGGAAGTATAATGAGCAAGCAGTGGCTTAAATATTTCTCTTATGCTAAACGACATCATGATTGTGGACGGAAACAGTGGCTGGGGATCGACATCTTTGCATGGTTTACGTTGAAAGGTCTCTTTATCTTTTAACTAAACAAAAGAAGAAAAGGTAACCGCAACATGTCCAAAGAAAAGTAGAAAACAGTGCACTCATTTACATGCTTGTGTAAGCCACGAAGCGGATTCCCCACCTTTCTCAACAAGAGCAGGATAAAGAATGCCAAGCTCAAAAGGAGGCAGTAGCCTTCAGAGAGAGAGAGAGAGAGAGAGATGAGGAAGGAAATATCTCCCTTTTCTCAATTAAGAAACTCTGTAGCTTTCTGCTTTGCCAGACAAAAGATTGAAACGGATTGCAAGCTTGGCTAGGGAGTCTCAAGGGCACTTATTCTGACCACCCTACCATAAGGAATTTCCCTTCTTTTCCTGCATTAACCTCCTCCCACTTGCAACCACTGCAGTCCAAAAAAAAAAGAGCCCAATCGCTTACACGATAAATGTGCCTTTTTGGACCTCTCGTATCTTTTCCTACATACCATCTTTGGTGTCTCTAATTCAGCCCTGTGATTGAAATTGTCGAATAGTCTTCCTTTGACCATATTCAAAGTGGGGATCACGTTGATTGCAAATTCTAATTTAGGGAGGATGGTGGACCAAACGGTTAGGAATTCGGCATGGTCAGAACTTCATTATGCTAATTTCAGCCATTGTAGCTATAGAGAGATGATTCTGTATATTTAAATGTACATATTTGACTTAAAATGAGTCCTATATTTACTTAAATGTACTAATACTTTACACAAATATTTATCCATATATAAATTATGTCTTAGATAGTTTACATATTGAAAAAATAATTTTAAAAATTGTTATTTATATCAAACTATTTTAGATGGAGCCCGCACACATATCTAATTTGGATGAAAATTTGTATGCTAATAAAATAAATAATTCTAAATATAATAGACGGATTAGATTATAATTTTATGATCACAACAGGCCATTTTTAGTCAAATATATCACAACTTAGTACATGTAAATGTACGTGATTAAAACTCATATATATATATATATGGAAAATATTCAAGTGCAGTTAAGTATACAGTAAGTTACGATATAGTTAGCTCAAAATGAGCATCAGATGATTATAAAATGATAATCTACTCCACCAATTGTATTTAGAATTGTTTATTTTATTAGCATATCAGTTTTCATCTAAATTGGATTAGTGTATAGCCCTCATCTAAAAATAGCACAAATTCAACGTAATAAAATAGTTTGATGTGAATAAAAATTTTAAATTTATTTTTTCAACAAGTAAACTATTTAAGATATAATTTATACATAGATAAATGATCGTATAAAGTATTAATATATTTAAATGCATGTAAAGCACCTTTTAAGCCAACTATATCATAAGTTATTGAAAAGTTAACTACACATGTGCATTCAAGTGCAGGGGTGTGATGTTTGCAGGGAGGAGGGAGATGTGGGTTTTGCCTATCAAGTACTAGGGAGCTGTATACCGTATGGAAATTGGAATAAATCCAAAGCAGTTGCTCTGTTTTTTGTTTTGTTTTTTTTTTTTTTTTTTTTCCTTTTGGAATGATGTGTGCCAAAAGAGAGCATGTGGTCCTACTCAAAAACACTATTTTAGCGGTTCTCACGCGTATTAGCTGCCCACTCAACATGCAATCCACATTTAGTCTTGGTGCATGCTAATGGGTAGTAGTACTGACTCCCATTTCCAAGCACGTGATCTGGCTTTACCACAGTGAGAAAGCTAAGTCAGTAGCCAGCCCCAAAACAGAACAGTTGAATAGATGGTTGTCAACTTTTTATTCGGATTAAGACCGTGGTTTAAATTTTTTAAAATTTGTATAATAATGGTTTAAAATTTATTTTTAAAAACACATCAGTTTCATTGAACCAGAGTACAGTTGATCAGTTTAATAGCTTTTATTTAGATTAAGAAAATCCTCTACTGAACGAGGCAAAGTGCATTTGAGTGCCGTAGATAGAACCATGCATTGCACGTTGCAATATTCTCGCACTGTAATTAGTGTCTTTTTTTTATCAAAGTAATTAGTGTCGTTGGTTTGATATGAAAAGGGATAAAGTAACATAAGGGGAAAAAAAATGTAATAATATCGTCAACATGGGGATAATATCAATCACAAAATTAACAAAGACAAATTACGTAGACAAGTAACATTGAAATTTTTAAATATAGAGAGAAAAATACACGTCGATATCAACAAAATTGAAGACGAAACATAATATATATTGGCAAATTTATATGCTATATATTCATTTACAAAGTTTAATAGTTACATGTTTGCAATCAAGTGATTTCGAATCTTGTAAAAATATAATTTTTCCAATCAAAATCATTTGAAACCACATAGAAGCATAATGGGAAACCGATTTTTATCAAAAAATTTAAAATAAACGAATATTCAACGGGCTGGTTGGACGCATAGGAAGAAGATAGTGGCCGATACGTTGATGCACCCTTTTCAAGCGCAACCGTCGTCCGAGCACACGGGCTTGACTACACCATATGCATACAAATTACGTTGTACGGACTCCCCATGTTCCAAAGCCGCCAATTCAAAGACAAACGTTTGACAATTTGGAAATGAATTAGGGTACGTATCCATGTGCAGGGAGATGAAGGGCTTGTTTGATAAAGGTGGTGCTTATTGATTGGTAATCGAAAAACATTTAAATCAAATGAATAAAGAGGGTTTGATAACCTAACAATTCATCTATGTTGCATTTATGTATGTGAGTCACTTAGTTAGGGGTCCTAAACAGCAATTTAGATTATTGATTTGTTTACTCTCTTTTTTTTTATGAAATTGTGTACTCTTGATTAAAAGGAATTAATCATCATCATCAAAAACTATTCCCACCGACATATATCCAATTTTTGAAATTGTAGTAGTTAGCTGCAGGCATGCAATGTATTTTCCCAGTTGGTTTACTTTTGGCCTTTGGACATTGTGATCTGTTGAATGATTATTGTTATGGTCTGCTGATCCACTTAATGCACTCTCAAATGTGCAGCAGCGCATGCAAGTATTCTGTTATAGTTGTGGATAAAACATGGTAGAAGGATTTCACTTTTCATGCTTCTGATTAGCAACAAAGGACTCAATTCTCACCATTGCACTAAGATAAAAAGATTATGGGACAATGGTCTTAGCAAATTCTTCCTCTCGATGTTTGAGCTACTCAAAAATCGTTTGTAACAGTACATGCACTGTTACAAGAAAAAAATTAAATAAATAAATAAGAAGTGCTATCCATGTCATTCTTCATTGAGCTACTGTATCTTACTTATAACTTTCAGACTTCGTGTTTACACAGGGAAGAAATGTCAGAAGCCAGAGTGTTGGTTGACATGCACCCACCCAAAACCTGTGCACGTCCATTTTCTGGGCATAAATGATACAAGGACTCTTACGTATCATTATTATATCAGTAACCCATAATCAAACAGAAGCAATAATCTTAAAAACATGTCTTCTTTTAGCCCTTGGAAACACCTACTATTTGGTTTTACTTGCAGAAATGCATCTGCTATTTTTATGTCTCTCACTCGCAATCAATCATCCGAGGAATAGCAATTCATGGTCTATGCTATTTTTATTAATGTGAGGATAAATGCTGGACAATCAGCCGGTTTGGAGATCTAAACAATTCAAAACTCTTCTTAGAAAGAAATCAAGCACATGCTTTGTTTATATCCGAGATGCAGAATATACGTTCATTGAAGTTCAAACTTATCAACAAGCAAATAGATCATGATAGGTTAGTCCCGAAAATGGATAAAAAAAATAAAAAAGGATCCATATCCATTTTCAGATCAAACGAAGGCTGTATAATCTTTATGGTTGGATCTTTCAAAGGCAAAGTTTTGGACATGCATCATGCTCCGTGCTTTCACTGGACGGTTGCTAGCTGCACAAGTCCTTAAAGGCAATAGAAAACAGAGGTTGAAAAATGAGAAGCTCGAGCAATCGCTTTCAGGAAATATTTGACAGAATCCTTGGTTTCTCTTGGGTTTGTTGGTTTTCTTTTGGAGGGGAAGGAACGAAGAATAGGAAACTCTACTCTCCATTTTTTTAGTTTTCTTGGGCATGACAATCACGCTATTTCGCTTGAGACATTGCTGGATCAGTCTCCACGAGAAATTCTAGACGATATCTCCAGGCCTGGCCTAGGGTTTTCGCCGGGAAAACTCCATGAAGGGTGTGTTTGTTTAGGGTAAAAAAGTGTCAACTACAACTTTTCAATCTAAAACTTTTCATTCTCCATAATTACTCTATTTTTTAATTATTTTTTCACATTTTTCTATACAAACTACCTTACTTTTCAATCATTTCTACACAACTACCCATACAACTAACCTATCTATTTTAACTTTATTCTCTTTACTCCTCATCATTACTCTCATTATATCACATAACTTTCTATTGATTTGACAACTTCTACTCCAAAAACTTTTCATCAAAAGTTTTACCTCCAACCAAACATACCCGAAGAGTCAAACATTGAGTTTGTATATTTCCAAGGGTGTTCGGAGAGACGTCACTAATTTCCAAACAAGTGCCAAAAGTAAAAAAACCTTCCCTTTTCCCCACTTTGGCAGGACATTTTTCTTCTTAAAATCTTAATTTGCTGATTTTATCTATATTTTAATCATTGAAGTCATCTATTTTGTCTTCCATCAAAAAAGAAAAAAAAGAAAAAAGAAAAAGTCATCTATTTTGTCTGTATTAATCTGATAATAGTGATGCTCCATCTATTACCACCGTCCAAGGAAATGCTCCTCAAAATACCATCCAACTAAAGAAAAGAAAATCTACTTCTCCTCCTCCTGTCCTCCATCTATTACCACTGTCCAAAGTTCCAAACAAATGCTCATCAAAATACCACCACTGTCCAAAGTCCAAACAAGTGCTCATCAAAATATAGAAATTTTAATTCGAATCCCACCGAATTTGTCTGTATTTCTGTCCGATTCATGTGGGGCCCACTAAAGAAAAGCTGACCCACCCCTACCTCGATCCTAAGAAGCTAAATTAGGCCTAAAACGAAAGGCGATTTCACTCGCCTGTATTTCGATTTTCTGTGCCCTACCTTGTTTCTTTCTCTGGCTTGTTCAAACGTGTGGCCGAACAAAAAGAGTCTATCATTCAAGTGGTGCAAAATGGGCCCCACAAACTCCTTTGCCCCTCTATATATTCACCCCCCCACAACCTCCCCACCCTCTCATGCTCACTCTTCTTCCCTCCTTCTCTTCCTTCGCTTCATGCATTCTACTCTTTGCATCCTTCTCCTCCCGTCTCCTCCCCCACCCTCATTTCTTGCATTCTCCACCCATTAATCAAAACCCAAATCCACTCTCCTTCTCCCTCCCAACATGTCTTCCACTGTGTGCCAAGGGCTTCAGACCTGTCTAGAGCCGGGGTTGGTGGAAAACCAAACCATGGCTCTGCGTCTGGTCTCACCCAAGCCCCGTCTCTTCCCCAGAACAGAGACTCCGCTTGCAGCACCTGACGCCTCCATTGCACTCTCTGCTCCAAACACAGCAGAGCAGCAATGCCGCCACAACAACGCCACTGACAACAGAGATTTAGATGCCTTTGCTTCCATTTTCTCTCTCATTCAAACCTCTAAACAGACCCACGCCATTCAACCATTGCGGACCACCTCCTCCTTACCCACCAGACTAAACAAGATGAGCTTGGAACTCTGCACTGAGAATTTGGGGTGCGAGACGGGTTGCGACCTCACAAACACTGATTTTGCTTCCTATTCTTCATGCTCGTCCAACCCCAGCAGCCCCAAGCCCCTAGCAGGAGTGAAATTACGTCGAAGCCTGACGAACGGAAAGGAGAATCCGGGGGCGTTCCCGCCTCCTTTGACGTCCATCTCCGGCCAGTCTTCCATCCAAATGAGACCCCGCCGAGAAGGTGGGAGATTGATCGTGAAGGCAGTCACAGCGACTTCCACGCACGCTTGCCTCCAGGCCGAGAGGAGAGACGGCCGCCTCCGCCTCCGGCTTGTCAGCAGAAATCCGCCAGTGGATGGCGACGACAAAGTGGGAGAAGAGGATAAAGGCAAGATGAGTGATGATGAATGCACACCAGCAGAAGCTGAAACAAAAGGAGCAGAGCAAGGCGGCAGCAGCAGAGCGGTTTACTCGGGGGAGAGGAGGAGGAATATGGCGAATGAAAATGATGAGAGGGGTGAAATTGGAATTGGGAAGTATCAGAGGCCTGGAAGGTGCAAGGAAGGTGGGCATAGGAATAAGGGACTGTTGAGTTGGGAGCCTTTTTGGGTGGCTAGTTCTTAAAGCTTTCTTTTGGAATTCAATCCTACCCTGCGTCTCCCTCCCTCCATACAAATTTACCATCCTCAGTTAAACTTTCTCTCTCTCTCTCTCTCCATCGTCCTTTTATTGTCTGTCTGTGTGTGCTTTGTTGGGGACCATTCATCTCTCACGTCTTGGAACTAGGCCCTCTTCTTCAAGCTGCTAATGTTAGTTATTATCGTTGTTCTGTTATCCCTTTTCTCTCTCATGTGGTGTGTGTTCTGTTTTGCACGTTTTACCTTTGTAATTTTACTCATATACCCCTGACAGTTTGCAGGTGGAATCATACCAAGGTTCCCACTAACATGACATCAGCCTATTTCATTGGTTTAAATTCTTTAATATGATATGAGAGCTTAATACCATTTTTGAATTAATAAGAAGAAGATGCCGAAAATGGTCAATTAAAATAAAATAAAGTAAACTAAATCGTTAAAAAATAACTATAAATATGATATTTACACATAAAATAAAAAACGAAAAGAAATACATTTATTTCATTGGTTTAAATTCTTTAATATGATATGAGAGCATAATACCATTTTTGAATTAATAAGAAGAAGATGCCAAAATGGTCAATTAAAATAAAATAAAGTAAACTAAATCGTTAAAAAAATACTGTAAATATGATATTTACACATAAAATAAAAAATGAAAAGAAATACAATTACCATTAAAGCAGGATGGCATGTCTGTGAAAAAGAGGGGGAAGAGATGATTTAATCACGTGCTTCTTTCTCCTGTGCGAGAAAAATCGTGCCGAAAATGAGAAATTTAAAATAAAAATAAAAATAAAATGTATATGCTGAGAGCCTGAGACAGCCGACAGTGTGGCTGCTTCCGCTCTTCCTGTCTTCCACCATTTTTCGATACTCGCATGCGTGCTGCCATCGGATCCACACACTTGTTTTTGGAATTACGCGTATCTTTTTTTTGTTTTGTTTTTTGGACCGTCCGTCAGGTTCAGATAATTTTCTTATTTTAAATTAGAGAACTAAGGATTTATTCATCTCCACTGGCTATGAACGAAATCAACCTCCACTTTCCAATGGTAATTATTCAGAAATTGATCATTCAATAAAATATAATCCCAATTAGAAAAGGGAAATCGTTGCAACTAGCGGTTCGGATTGGCTTGATGGACTGTAAAAATTTTCATACGTCACTGGATTGTATGGTGAAGTTAACATGCAGTTGCGACCAATCGGCTCGGTTTTTGTCCCACCGTTGATATTTTGGTGCATTTGCGAGAGTCAGCTGGACGCGTTTACAAGTCATCTGTACGGTCCAAATTACGAGCCATACAACTCGTGGATGTAAGAAACCAGCCATGTGAACAAAATACCATGAATATTCATAAAAATGTTTCGAAGACACGCTTGGTCTGTGAACAGAAAGATTATTTTGTGAAATTTAAAAATACCTAAAGTATTTACTGTATCATATTTAATTAGAAAATTTCACTACAAAATCATTATAGTATACCATATAATTAAAATCAGTTGTGCCCTAGGACTTGCCCGCTAGTAGCAAGTGGTGGGTTAAATTCCCTCCCTTCTTTAATTAAAAAAAATCAGTTCACAAAATATATAAACTCATCAAAACCTGTCAAATTATTTTTACTTGCAATGTATAAAATATTATTAAAATATTATTTTAAACCAGATTGAATAGTTTAAATTTCACAAAATCACATCGATGGCCCCCAAATTTTGGCTAACTTTTTTGTTTTTATAAATATGTGAGCTTTACTTAAATCTTTTTTTGTGAAATTTGATAACTTTTTGAATCAATTTAGTATTTTAGCGCACATGTACTTGTCTATTTTATTATTTTCAAATTTTAAAATTAAATTAAATTACAAAATTGATTATAAAATTACTAGATTTAACGGCAAAAGGATTTAGTGGGGGGACATACGTTTATAAAGAAAAAAAAAATTGGCCAACCACCCGTTTAGTGTTGGTGATTGGAATGGCCCCAGAAAAATAAAAGATAATAATGGACATATTCGATGGGTACAGCTACATATATTGACCGTGAAAGTAGATATGGTCACCAAAAAAAGGAGGAGTTGGAGAAATTATGGGACCCAACACATGTGCTGCAAAGTGGCACACGTGACATGTCGAGACCTGTGGAGTTTACCACCGTCCCCTAAATGTTCTTCCCCATCAATTTTGAGTCTTTTGACCAGTGTTCAACATTTAGAAATCCAAACCGTTGATCTGATGGCCTCAACAATGGATGGCTGACATGCAAGAATGAGCTTTCAGGGTTATCCTCCCATATAAACGTGGCATTTTGTACACCACCTAAAAGCTATCCAAATCAATTGGCCATATTGGTAGTGTTTTTTTTTTTTCTTTAGGTGGTGGGGGGTGGCGCGGCAGGGCGAGGCGGGGCGGGGGTGGTGCGCCGGTACAGTAGATAAACCTAGACAGTGATTGCGGATGAAAGTATCTCAAATGCAATAATAATTTTTTTAAAACAAATTCGCGAACCATATGGTCAATCTAGCAGCATTAATTTAAAAACATCCCTTGCATCTATAGAACGGGAATGGTATAGAAGTCATTTCGTGGAATCTTTTTATTTTTGAAAGGTTGATGATTATGCAAAATGCAATTTGTTTATTGCATTTTATATCATCTGTTTAATTATGATTTCAATTTTTATCCAAATTCAACATGTGCATAAACTACATTTGTTTAAAAATAAGCACAATCATGTGTAAATTAAAAAAATACTTAATCTATTCACTCATATATTAGAATATATTAATACTTTATAAAATCACCTATCACATAGTAGGATATTTTAGATAGTTTAAATGTTAAAAATATTACTCAGAAATTGGTATGTAATAATACATTATATTATTACATTAATTTGACACGTTTGTAGATGACACTCATATACAGTCATACTAGATAAATGAAAGAATTTCTCTAATAATATAAATGATGCTAAATATAATAGATAAAGTGAATTTTTCATTAATCATGGAGATGTTAAAAAGGAAGATGACTCTATAAAAGAGTGGTTTTATATAAACATCCTCGCCAACGAGAATACATGCATCCAAGGTTACAAGTATAAAAGGCTACAATATTTACAACTGGTATTAAAATGAAACATATATATTTCGTGGATTATATATAATTAACTAATTAATTAAGCTACGTTTGGCTAGACAAAAAATTTTAAACTAAAACTTTTTAAGGGCCGTTTAGTAACCACTAACATTCTTTAAACTAAAATTTTTCAATATAAATTTTTCACTATTAACAATTATCCTATTTTTAAACTATTTCTTCAATTCTTCCTATGCAACTATCTACTTTTTCACGATTTCTACACTACTACTCATGCATCTAATATATCTATTTTAACTTTATTTTCTTTACTCATCATTATTATCTCTATCATATCACATCATTTTTTCACATAATAAAAATTTTTACATCAAAAATTTTTTACTAAAATTTTTTAATTTTCTACAATTAACTTATTTTTAATTATTTTTTATATCTTTCTACATAATTATCTTATTTTTTAATCATTTCTACATAACTATTCATATAACTAATTTATCTATTTTAATTTTATTATTTTTCCTTCTTATTATTACCTATATCATTACCTACGGTATTATTTTCTCTCACTTGAAACACTTTTACGCCAAACATTTATCACCCGCAACACTTAATTGAAGAGAGCAGTTGTTATGGACGTACTAGTAAGGGTGCAACTTGGGTCGGATAGGTCCGGGTATGGGTGGAACCTACCCTTACCCATTTTTCAAAAATCTCTACTCTACCCTATTTTAGACCGGGTCGATCCGGAGCCTACCCTATTCAATTTTCTCAAGAGTGGGTCGGTTCCGGTTCAACTCCAAATCGGTTCCTAAAGAAGTAATGCATTCAAAACTGTCCACACATGTCATTCAAAACTGTCCCAAATTATTCTCAGCTAAGGCAGTTATAAGGATCCTATTCGACACAGCCAACCCATCCAAGCCAACTTTCCATCATTCCAAAAACTATTAGTGATACTTCCAAATTCATCTACTACAATATTAGTGAGTAATTTCATAAGTGGGAGCAAACCATGTTGGGTGACAAATACAAGTTTCTGCTCTGGGTGTTCCTGGAAGAAAGCATTGAGCTTCTGACAAGATGAAACAATCACCTCTTCTGATTCTTCTGGCTTCAAACATCCAACCAATTTACTGAACTCAACAGCCTAGACAGCACAACAACAGAACAAGATCATATGGTTAGTTGGGGAAAAAAAACACTAGACATTAGAATAAAGAACGGAACAAAGTAGTTATACTATGCATTGAGACAGTCCTAATGGCATCCATATCCACATTACAATTTGTCCTCGATCATTCAAGCCTTGGTTTATTTCGACAGGCCCCACTTCATTTTGCTCTACTCTTTTTTTAAACAAAGAGAATAATAAATACATAAATTCAAGACAACAAGAGAATTTTATGACTCTTTAAGGAGTTTTCTGGCACAATCACATGCAAACCCAATCCAGTTCCATTTTCCAAAATAAAGATTCAAGACCTTGGAAAATCATACCTCTTCTTTTTTCTATTACTGGTTCACAGTCTCTTCAATATCAAATGCTCATTCTCAGACACCATCAAGATGTACTCATCATTTTCTTATAAACAACAACAGAAAAAAACAGAAAAGAAAAGAAACCAATTTTTACCAATTATTGTCTTCATCTTATCCCTTTTACAGATTTCCCGATTCACGTCATAGGAAGTGCTCATCAAGGCTTGCTCTAGCACATGAATTAGCATCTAAGTTGTACCGAATTTTCATGGCAACTGGACATGTGACAACTTATAATTGATTACATTATTCATTCTTCCAACACAAGCAGATGATAGTCAGTACCAAATTCCTCTTTTTAATTCCCTTCAATTGATTAATATATTCGGTCTTACAACACATTAAACAGATGATGGTCACTACCAAATTCCTCTTTCTGATCATTTGTATTTCTCCTTCATGTCTGTAATGATCCAAAAAGGGGAGGAAATTGCTTATCAACAGATAAATTTGCTAAACAAACACTTCACAACAATCCTGTAATACGGAAAATCCAAACTGCTTGGTGATAAAAGGACAGCCAGAAGTGAAGAAAAATAGTACCATCCATCTTTTTCTTTTTACTCGTCAGCACTGAACTTTGGTGTCTTTTCACAAATAACATGAAAAAATATAAATGAGTTACCCACTCATTAATCACAGCCTTCATTTCATTAGAAATTTGTAGCCAATATTATCAAACTGAATCAATTGTCAACTCTGTTGTCGGACACATCCCACAGCCGAGAGTGGGGAGGGCGAAGATGGGAATCTGCTCTTGGCTGGAGAGATCGAGAGAATGGAGGCAGAGGTTGGAGGCAGCGAGGGAGCGGACGAGGGCATTGAAGGGGAGGGATTCGGTGGTCTTGACGGTGATGTGGCGGAGGTTGGGGAATCGGAGGAGGAGGCAAGAGAGGATGTTGACCGTCAAATAGTCGATCGTGAGCAATGAGCAGATGGAGTTGGTGGCGAAGAGAAGGGATTTGGAGACGAGGAGAGGGGTTGGAGGTGGCTAGTAGGGCTGCCGAATAATGCCGATATTATATTATATATATATAATATGAAATCCGGGTCGGTTCCGGGTACCTAGCACTGGAACCGACCATAACCCGAATTTGAACGGATATTTAATACCCAAAACCGAACCGACCCTATTTCGGGTACCTAGCGGGTCGACCCGCATTAACCGGGACCAAGTTGCACCCCTACTTACTTGTGTACTAGGGAAATGGGTAGCCAACCAGCCATCAATTGATGGGGCCCACACATGGGCTTGGCTCTCCCCGCGCCAACCATACTTAACTCCTGCTGCACAGGCGCGCATGTTACTCTGGCCGACGGGAAATGATGTTCGACCTGCATGCCCTGCAATTAGATGTCTTGCACGTAGATTGATCACCTGGCGCAATTACCAGACTAGCTTTACCGTACTTGTGTTGAAGTTTTTTTGGCAGCTTCTCTTTATTGGTATTCATGCAAAGTGACAATCAGCATTATAATGAGGTACATTCACAACATTCTAAAGAAAATTTTTTCTATAAACACTTTCATACACGATGAAAATCTCTGGAAAGAAATTATAAGACCGTCATATCAAAAAAATTGTATTGTAAAAATTCCTATCTAAAGGGGAAGAGAGGAGGGGAAAACTTGAAACACCCACCTGAGCTAAGGAGCACATTGCCGAGGAGGTTTTTTTCGGCAGCTTTTCCACTAGGAATCTAGGCCTTAAAAGATTATATGAATTTGTTTTATATAACATTCATACTTTTTATGCTAATGATTTACATTTTATTTTATCCGTCAGTATTCCTTATCTTCTTGACATATCGATCAGTATCATTTTTTAGCTTGATATTTTCAACTATTTAATATACCCTCAAATTCAAGATATTATTCTATTTATTATAGAAGTATTCGCTTCATGGCATATTATTCCTAAATCATTTTTCAGTGATTTCCACTACAAGGAAACTCAATTTTAGCCACCAATTATTCTTAACTAATCATCATTATTAGCAAAAAAAAGTACTTTTATCATATGCAATCAGCAAACTTCATTATTTACATCAAAGGAGCGTGATTATATATATCATTATGTATTTTAGGCTAAAATATAATATTTATTTATTTTTATAATTAAATATACTTTTAAATTTTTTCTTCATAAACATATTTCTCTTAATGTATTCAATCTATATACCAAGTTTTGTAATTTTACATATTTATTTTCTATTTTTAAAAATTAAGTTTTTTAAGGGGTGAAAATGACTTAAATGCCCTTGAAAATGATGACTTTTTAAAAATAAAAAATAAATATGTAAAAGTATTTTAAAATGACAAAACTTGGTATAAAGATTGAATATGCTTAGAAAAATATGTTTATGAAAAAATTAAATTAAAATAGATTAAAATAAATGAATATTACGTTTTAGCTAAAAATAAATCATGGTGTATATAACCATGCTCTTACATAAAGCAGTCATTTGCAAGAAAAATTTTGTTACTAAAGTACAAAATATACACAACAAACAATTTGCAACCAAACAAAGAATTTCCTTTCGAGCATACATCACAGAGTATTCGCAAAAGACGACATTTGTAGTAATAAATTTTAATTTTATCATAAAAATAGTTCAAAAATTAAACTTCTTATCATAGATTTTTTTTTATTTTCCATCATTTCCTTCCAACCGAAAGTTAGGGTTTAAAATTTTCTTTTAAATTCCATTCAATTTCTTTGGGTTCAGTATGTCAATCAAGTTTTTTTTATGGGTATTTATATTACAATTATTTCGAATATTGTCTTACAATCAAGCCCTTGAAATATTCTAATAGTTTTTTCTCATACAATTTTACATTCGTCTAACAATTTTTCCTATTTTTATATCAGAAATAATACACATGTTACCTTTCCGTGCACACTCCCACGCGCGTGGGGAAGACAGACGCCACGGTTGCTGTAAAATTCACACTGCCACAAATGCCGTCATGCAATTTCGAACTCACGACAGCGCCCCGGTTGAAACGGCGGGGTGCCCTCAGTTGTATGTCAATCAAGTTTTAGATTCATATCTATTGCCGAATTTCCGATTTGATTTAAGTATAAAATTAAATCCGATAAAATTTTCTTAGGAATTAAGACTCGAAGCCCTTAATCTATCCGGCATCACATACTATATATACGTCTCCTATATATTTGGACGGATTTTCGTATTAATTGACACGCATGACTGTGGCACCATCACAGAATGTGCCGCAAATGGGTGACAGATTCCGGAATTGCTGGTAGCAATTGAGGCCGAGGAATCGAAGAGCATGATTTGGAAAACGATAGATTCCTAAGTTTGGTTGACCTTGGAAGGGATTTGTTCCCTGTCCAAATGTTCGAACACATCGAAATATATATATATATATATATACACACACTTATATATTCTTTAACCTAAGTAAATATCCCACTTAGTCCACCTCAAAATGCCTATTTAAAAATATTTTTATTTGGTTTTTTTCTTCGCACACTTGTTTATGTAAGTGTATTTAACATATAAACTAAATTTTACCATTTTTTATATGTGTATATATTTTTTGAGATTTTTAAATATTTATGTGCATATATGTGTTTAAAATACTCTTATGTTTAAAAATCTTTAAAAAATATATATATATACATATTCAAAAATGATAAAACTTGATTTATATTTTAAACATACTTAAATAAACAAGTGTGTAGAGAAAAAACTAAAAAATATGTTTTTAAATAAGTTTTTTAAAGTGCGCTAAGCAAAACATTACTTAGCATGAGCAACCGCACAGGAACAGCAATACATTTGCCTAAAAATGGGCTCCACACATATTAGAATGCAATGAAACTTTATACAGTTATTTATCCATATATAAATTTTATATCAAATAGTTTACATGTTGAAAAAATCACTTTAAAGTTGTTATTTACATCAAACTATTTTATTACGTTGAATTTGTACCATTTTCAGATGGGGTCCATACACATATCCGATTGGGATGAAAATTGGCATAGTAATAAAATACATAATTCTAAATACAATGAGCAGAGTAGATTATAATTTTATAATCATGCGGACCCATTTTGAGGCAACTATACCGCTGCTATGGTGCAGTTGCTCTACACCTGAATATTTCTCATATATATCACATCGATCCTATATATTGTTTGGCTTCATTAGTTCTTCAAGCCAATATCCTGGATATATAAGGTGGGCTTTTTTGCATATAAATTGGACATGCATTTAATTAACGTTATTATGCTGTGATGCTAGCTGAATTCCTCGATTGTTTTGTACACTCAATTTCAGGCTATTCAAACAATGTCGAACGATGATTTATTGGTCAAGACTTCTGTTACATGTATATTTCACCATATATGCTTCTCAACCGATCTACAAACATGTTTAACCATATGTCACCCTCGATGGGTGGTCATATACACATGAGGAAATTTTGCAAAAATATTCGGACGTAAGGGGACTTGTATAAAATTGATAACTATAATGTATAATTTTTTGATAGAAATTAGTGTATAATTAACTTGGAGTCATGCGCAAAAATCCCTTTTATTTTTGTTCATTATGTAACTGCAAGAAAATGAACTTTTAGCAGGTTGAAATTTTATTGTTATTTATCTTTTTAATTAAAAAGTTATTTTTTGAAACGTTTAATTTGTCGTATTATTATCACATTGTTTATATATCACTAATTACTATCTTTATAATAAAAAGTGCTATAGTCGCTAAATATATATTGCGAAATATTGATTGTTTGTCATGGTGTTTCTATTTTCTTTACTTTTTCAGATTTGATTTTCCTAATTTTTAAAAAAAATCTAATTTCAATAATTTATGTGGACATAGTTCATTCTAGCTTGCTGAGAAGAGGCTCACAAAATTGGAGAGAGCAAATCGAACGAGCTGTATAGCTGGCCAATCTTTTTTCTTGTTGAAAATTAATTAAACTTATCGTATTTTTATGGTTGTCATTGTATCCTCCGTAGTAACTTAGTGTGAATTTTCAAGTTCTGCTTGATTTATTCATGTGTTAGTGTCCAATTGTCGCAGACATGTTGGACTAATGGAGCTGGAGAATGATCATGGCTCATGAGTTGATTGAATCATGTTACCCATTGACTATACTCACGTTTCTGAAATATTACATGCCAATTTGATCATTTAACGTAACACAACTCTTGGAACAAGAAAGAAAATATATTATTAAAAAATATTAGTTATATGATAACGAAATTGATTATATTAATTTTTAATTTATTACACCACTAAATTCATTCTAACTGAAAATACCCTATCAATTATCAGACTGTCCCTTTGAAAGCCTATGCAAATGTCTAATTGAAAATAATATCATCAAAACAAATTTTTTATGAAATCAAAACAATTTCTTAACTAAAATAATCAAGTAATTGACAATCTAAACAATGATAAAATAGGATTTTTAATGAATCAATCACAAACAAGATTTTATTGAAGGATAGCTTAACTAGCTTAAGGCCTAAAATCTTCTTTAATTGACCTAGAGCTACTTAATTATAAACGAGTTTTCCATAAGAAAAATATTATAAACGGGTTGTATTAGAGTGTAAGACTCCAGATATTTTGATCCTTGCTGGATATGCGTACATAATTTCTCACAATGAATTAAGCATTCCTAATTGGCTTTCATTTATCTTTCTGAGTTTATTTATGTAAGTACATGTAGTACCATTTTTGGCATAATTAACGTGGCGTATTCCTCCAAAAGTGCTTATCAGGTAAGCATGTCCATGTTATAAGTACTGGAATAGAATTTCTTTTTTTCTTGTTTTTTTTATGTAAGGGATTCATTCCTATCCCGACTCCCTATCAGTTAGATAGGAAGAAAGGAAAGGAGGGCCCGAATAATGCATTGGTTGGTAGTTATTAAAACAAGCAAGACAAGCTAGCATTCATGCGAAGAAGGGAAAAGAATGTCCTTGTGGGGCCTGCCTACACATTTTTTTACGTCGACATTATACAATTCTCTCATCCATTGAGAACCTATCATTCTTCCTTGATTCTAACACAATGTCTACACAATGTAAGACACTAACGAAAGCCAAAAAGAATAAGAAAACAGACCCTGTTCCTTTTCTCTGTGTGGATAACACGTACCTGGTTGCATGGCCCCTACCACCCCTCCATTTATCAGAACCAGCCAGCCTTGCATGGTATGTTTTGAGAAATAATTCCATTGTTTCAAAACCTTTGAAGATTCCCTTGTCCTAGGCTCACTCAGATTATTAAAATCAAAATCCAACTGGCTTAGTTTGCGTAGCATTACTTATTTTACAAGTTACTTCAATTAAATTCTTAGGTGGGCGATGACAAGTTAAAAATAATTATGGTCATAGATAAAATAGGAAAATCATCTAAATCCGCTAACATATTCATTAAAATGTTTTGATTATTTTTCTATATTAAAAGAATATTTTAAACAGCATAGACGTTGAATTAACGACTTTAGAATACATATGTAAATTAAATAATTTTATTACATCAAATTAAATGATGCAAATAGTTGACCTTTAGATAAATTAATATTTTTTAATTACGTAAATAATTTTAAACATGATGATCAGTCGAGTGGATTTTATATCAGCATCAAAATAGGCTCAAAATCATGAGGTGGCACTGTTGATCTTCAGTGGTCCTATACCATAGGAGAAATAGTGACAACTAATTAATTCTTGTGGAGGCCACACGCCCACCATATACATGTGTGTAATCAAAGAGCACCATGAAAATATATATTCAAGCAGGAGCTAGTCGATAGATATATGCATGCTGAGGGCTGCAAGCTTATCTGACCACACCAAGTAGACATGGCAACCACATCCTACAACCACTTTAGGCAAACGCAACCTTTGTCCTGTGATCATAAGTACCTGTCCCTATTTTCTTGCTAGCTCATTTTGGGTCGCATGAATGGGAAGCCACATGTTTTTTGACCTATTCAACCTTTCCGTTCATTCAATACATACATATATATACGAGACCCATTCACATGCAGATTGTAGTCCACTATAAAATGAGTCCTACACATATTAGACTTTATTGAAACTTTATACAATCATTTATCCATATAAAAATCATACTTTAGACAATTTAGATTTGAAAATGCCACTTTAAACTTGATATTTATATTAAACTATTTTATTACGTTACTTTTGCATCATTTTAAGATAGGAATCACACACATGTTGGATTTAGACGAAAATTGATATGCTAATAAAGTAAACAACTATAAATGTAATGGGCGGGATGGATTTTCCATTCATGATCATATGAGACCCATAGTGCATGAACTGCACAGTACAGTCACATGCACTAAAATATTTTCATATATATATATATATGGAGTTGTTCCGCTGCAGCACAACTGCACCGGAACAGCAGTACATTTGATCAAAAGTGAGCCTCATACATATTAGAATGCAATGAAACTTTATACAATCATTTATCCATATATAAATTTTATAGTAAATGGTTTACATGTTGAAAAAAACCACTTTAAAGTTGTTATTTATATATATATCAGAAATATTCGGGTGCGACATCGCTGAAATGGGCCCCACATAATCATCAAATCATAATCTATTCCACCAATCGTATTTAGAATAATGTATTTTATTACCATACCGGTTTTCATCTCAATCAGATATGTATATGGGCCCCATCTGAAAATGGTACAAATTCAACGTAATAAAATAGTTTGATGTAAATAACAACTTTAAAGTTGTTTTTTCAACATCTAAACCATCTAAGGTATGATTTATATATGGATAAATAATTATACAAAGTTTCACTGCATTTTAATATGTATGGGGCCCATTTTTTGGGCAACTGCACTGCTGTTCCGATACAGTGACGCTGCACCGGAACAACTCTTATATATATACATACCATTCTCCCGAAGATGAATCTCGTCCACCCTTGCCTTGTTTGCCATCTTAACCACCCTTGCCACTAGGTGCTTTGCTGCACCCTTCCTTGTGGGGCCTTTCTCCCGTTCTCCCCCTACCCTTTATATATATATATATGGGAAATAATTCAGTGCATGCGACTGCACCGTGCAGTCCATGCACTGTGGGTCCCATTTGATCATAAATAGAAAATCCACTCCACCCATTGTATTTAGAATTGTTCACTTTATTAGCATACCAATTTTCATCTAAATCCAACATGTATATAGTCCCCATCTTAAAATGGTGCAAAATCAACGTAATAAAATAGTTTAATGTAAATATCAAGTTTAAAGTGGTTTTTTCAACATCTAAACCGTCTAAAGTATGATTTATATATGGATAAATGAGTGTATAAAGTTTCATTACAATCTAACATGTGTGGGGTCCATTTTACAGCGGACTGCACCGTAATTATGGTGCAGTCCGACTGCACATGATCGGATCTATATATATATTCTCTTTTTCCCCCTCGTGTTGCCTTTCAGTGTCAAAGCACCTAATTCCCCGTCATTTTCCATTCCCCACCTTACTGTTGACTCTCCTCGTCGATGCCTATCCCTAGCATGCCCCCTAAGCAATGGTTATCTGTTTCGCTTCAAACTCTCTTCACATCGCGTTCACCACGGCCTATGGCTTTGTCTACTCTCTTCAGTGTTACTGGCCAGCAGTCTGTACATCTTCGAGATCGACCGATCCTTGAACATCTAACCAGTTCATCTAGCATAATTTTTTATTAAAAAATGTGAAAATTACTTACATGCATCCGTGTAAACGTTAAAACATTTGTAATGATCTAGCTACAGAGTTATTAGGAAGAATATTTTAGAAGGTATTATAAAACGAAGAAAATTAAATAAGTATTAGCCCTTAAAAGACAATAACCAACCTCAATCTTTGATTTATCAAAATTTGTATTAGTTCTTAGATAAATAAATAATTCTAAATGGAATATTTAGCTTGGATTTTGATTTAATCATTATATATTTGGGCGATCTAATAGCGGTTGAATTAAAATTAATACATATTTGGATATTTGTGTGTACCTTAACTATACTTTTATCATGCCTTTAAAATATTTATAAAATAAATTTTTTATCAATTTCTAATATAGTCACATTTTATGGGTATTTTCATAGGATAGATCTTTCAATACAGGGAACTTACACTACAAAAATTTTTCATTTTTGGCAAGCCAAATTTCCTTGCGAAAAGTTAAGAGTTTGATTGTTCAATAAAATTGTAGTTGTCAATGGTTAGTGGTATATATTATAATATATGCAAGTAACTATTGTAACCACTACTGTTAAAAAAAGAAGAAATATAGTTGCCAATAATTTATAATTTTTGTACTTAAGCAACTAAATTTCAATTTAATTGTCAAAATATTATCATTTTGATTTAATTGTGAAAATATTATCATAAGTATGAAAAATTTTCACTGCCTATAATTAAAAAATCACGGTATTTAAGAAAATTCTCCTTACCATGGACGCATCATCATACATGTGATTAATTACTAGTTAGATATAATTTTCCATTTGTGCCCACCTTCGCTCGCGGTCAGAGAAAATGCCTTCGGGATATCCTCAACTAAAAACATTTCCAATCTCTTGGTTTTCCAGACCCACTAAAGGTAGTTCTAATAAACTCAATGTTTGGAAATTATCAGAGGCCGCTATTGAAGGTGCGAGAAGTTTAAGGATCATTTTTAAAAAAAACTGTTGCTAAATTTTTTTTCAAGGAACTTAATAATTATTGCAACATCATAATGAGAAATTGTATATACAGCAAAAAAAAAATTATTGGTTATTGCAACATCGCAATGACAAATTGTGTACAATCATGTATTTCCTTCTACTGTTTTGATATGGAATATTGGACTTAAAAAAGAAGAAACACTACAAGAAAGTTTTTGCAACCCTTAATAGCAACAAAAAAAAACCTTATTAGCATGAAAATGTATATGAAAATTTTTTCTTACTTATAATAATATTTTTATAAGTAAGAATTTTTTTTTTACTTTTAGTGATGCATTCATAGGCAAAGAAAATTTTCTTTGCTTATGATAACGCTTTTAAAATAAAAATAATTTTTTTATAAAAAAGGGAGGAAAGTTGGTTGCTTAAGTTTAAAAATTATGAACTATTAATCAAAATTTTTCTTAGTCATTGCCATATAATATATATTGTCAATTATTGACGATCAATTTTTTTGACAATCAAATTTTAATTTAGGGTGAGAAAATTTTGGTAACCGAAAACTAAAAATTATATATTGGAAATTGGTAGGGTAACATGGTGATAAAAATTATAAAGTGAAAAACAAATAATAAATAAGAGAAGAAGATTAAAAATGCAGATGATAAAAAAAATTATAGTATATGACTTATGATATATATATATATACACACACACCGATTCTTTTATGCTTTGGTCCAAAGTCGAAAAAAGAAATACAATAATTATGAGGTCAGCTCTACATTCTAGTTCTCTAATCAAAGCTTTGAAGCTATTTACCAAAATAAGCATATCAGAGATGAAAGTAAACTGTCCAAAAATAGAAAATGTGGTCTTTGTATACAAAGACTAGCAAAGATATACGGATCTCATCAGAAAAAAGTGAAAAAAAAAAAAAGATTAGCAAAGATGGAGAACTATGTATATTTGTAGTCACTGTACTGTTCCATCAGTTTATTGTTGCTTGTGATGTCAAAAAATTAACGGTCCAAATTTAATTATATATTAATTGTAATATGCACAGGGGATTATTAAGGGAACAAGGGAAGGTGTGTAGATTGCCAAAGATCGGCTATACAGACGGATCGTTTAGTGGTGTGGCAGAGATTTTGAAGGGTAGCATATATCCCCAATGAAATAATTGGTGGCGAGAAGGAGAGGATCTGCGTGGGATATCGAGTGGGCCCCACATCCCTGCATCAACGCCGGCCGTGAGATACGATAGATCCGAGCATTGTAGGCGGGAGTATGACGAGCTTTCTGTTTCTGTCCTCTAGCAATTATGCCTCTTTCTCCATCTCTATTTTTCTACATGCATCATGCATGGGGTACCCCGTACCCGTAAAGATCCCGACCCCGACCTCGACCTCGACCTCGACCTCGACCCCGACCCCCAAGACACGGCTCATATACCAGAAATTCAGAATTTAATTATACGATAAGATATAGCAAAACCAGTCCGGAGAAAGGGCTAGCTGCTAGCTAGTTAGCAAAGATCCTCCTATCCACGTGATGCACGCACATTAGCTGACCTTCGAATCATGATTCATGATATATATATATATATATATATATATATATATATATATATATATATATATATATATATATATATATATATATATATATATATATATATATATATATATATATAAGGAGTGATTCTATTAGCCCGGGCTAAGTAAATGGCCCACTTAGTTCACCTCAAAAAACCTATTTAAAACAACTTTTTTTTTTGTTTTTTTCTTCATACACTTGTTTATCTAAGTGTATTTAACATATAGACCAAGTTTTACCATTTTTGGAAATGTGCATATATTTTTTTTAGATTTTTGAAAATAAGGATATTTTAAATGCATATATACACATAGATGTTTGAAAATCTCAAAAAAATAGATAAACATATTCAAAAATGGTAAAACTTGGTCTATATGTTAAATACACTTAGATAAACAAGTACATGAAAAAAAAAGTAAAAAAAAGTTATTTTAAATAGGTTTTTTGATATGGGCTAAGTGGGTCATTTACTTAGCCCGGGCTAATAGAATCACTCCTCTATATATATATAGATAAATCCAAGTGCTTCTTAATTTCTTCTTTATTTTTAATTAAATATCTTGATAAAGAAAATAAACATGGGAATCATTAGTTATTTTTATATATGAAATTCAATTATAATCATCATGTGACTAGAAACTGCTAGTCACCTTGGTCATGGTCATAATCCCTCCCCACAAGAAAATTGCTTCTTGTCAATCTTTATTGATCTCAACAATTATTTTTTAGTTGGGAAAATATACATGCCATGAAATTTTTTTCTTTAACTTATAATGATATTTTTATAAAAAAAAAAAAAAAAATTATACTTATGTTGATGCTCTCATAGGTAAGAAAAAATTTCTTTTCTTACTTATAAAATATTTTTTACAACTAAAACAAATTTTGGTTATTGAGTATAAAATCCAAGAATTATTGGCAACCGAAATGCTTCTCAATTGTTGCTACACAACATATATCAATGACTATTGGTAATGTTTTTTAAGGATTAAATCATAATTTTTTCACACAACCAACTAGACACAAGCTTGACTAATAACTGATAATGCCCTACGGAGGCAAGTCATGCTCTTGAGTCTCCCCAAATGGAGGGTTTTGGTTGTGGTAGGTTTATCTCTCGAAAATATAGGTAGGAATTTAGTCTTCTATGAGTTTAGGTGGGAGCCTAATATCTAAGGAGCTTGTTATCTCTTGGATAAATAGATTAGATTAAAATATCATATGCCATACTATATAATACTACTAAAAATCATAACTTTTTACAAGAGGCTAAAAATTAAAATTTTTTAATGCACCAAGAAGATTCATTACTTATACCTCCTCAAACTGTATAAAAGAGCTCGTCTAACCAACCCTAACCATATATACCATGCATATTATATTGTATTAAAATACTAAGCAATTAATACATTCAAATACTAATCTCATTGTTTATAATTTTTCTATTATTTAATGTATTTTCAATTATTAACCATATGTTAATGTCATTCCATGAATTTGTTATAATTATATTCAGCGGTTCTGTTTGCTTTCTTTTTTTAAATAACGTATTCACCAACCAATCAATTAAAAGATTAATTATAAGAACATTGCATAGTTCATGATTGTCCGATTTGGCAATCGTAGGTGTAAAACAACTCTTTTTCTCTATTTGTTCTTCTTCTTAATGACAAGGATGCTTTCCATGTACCCTACCAATCAAGATTCAAGAGAATACTCCACTATTTAAATAATCTAAGTAACTAATTTAAGTATATATATATATATATATATAGAAATTCGATCATGTGCAAACGAACCACATCGTAATTATGGTGCAGTCCACTATAAAATGAGCCCCACATATATTAGATTGTAATAAAATTTTATACAATCATTTATTTATATAAAAATCATATTTTAGACGGTTTAGATGTTGAAAATTACCACTTTAAACTTGATATTTACGTTAAACTATTTTAACACGTTGATTTTGCACAATTTTAATATGAAGAACATATTACGATAAATTATTTCATTACGTTGATTTTGCACCATTTTAAGATGGGGACCATACACATGTTGGATTTGAATGAAAATTGATATGTTAATAAAGTAAATAATTCTAAATACAATATATGGAGTAGATTTTCCATCCATGATTAAGTGGGGCCTACAGTACATGGACTGCACGGTGCAATCGCACGCACTGGAACATTTTCTCTCTATATATATTAAAGTAAGACCACCAGCGTCTTGCCCTGGTGGTAAGCAGCATTGACAATTTTGCCAAGGGAACTATTATGCAAGTCTCCTCCCAATTTGGGAATATTTACAAATTCTCCCTGTGTTGGGGCATTTATAGGTTCCCCTGGAGTAGAGTTATTTACTAATTTCCTTTATGGTATTAGAGCTGTGAATGTGTTTGTAATATCATTTATCATCATAATGTATAAATATCACTAAAAAAGTGTCAGAGTTAGAAAATTCAAATTTTAAAATTGGATAAATTCAAAACTTCATTATTACTATACTTTGGTCAGGTACCTAATCATGCCTGGTGAGTGAGCTGATAAAAAAAAAAGATTCAAGAGAATATTCACGTGCATGCATGTTGGTAAATTAATTAAAATGGTGTGATGGTAGCTAGCTAGGCCATGATACCTGCAGGGTTGGTTGGTGTCATGCTGACGTGGAGATTAGGAAGACAGCGAATCCATTTTTGATATTTGTTATGTGACATGTCCCTTGGATACCCAAACACATTGGTCTTCCGGTGATGAAGATGTTGTGAAGGTGGGTAAAATAAAGGTCAGCCCTTTTCGTCAGCCTTTTTCCCATTGGACCCTCACCCTTCCTCCCTCCCTCCCACCCCTCCCTTATCATGCTATTATTGCCGATTGTCGACTGCATGCATGCCACAATGCAAGGAGAGCCATCAGGAGTTCCGTTGCAAGCGGGCGAAAAATGTGGTGGCAATTGGATGGGTCACCTCGTACCAGCCTAGGGGTGCAACTTGGGTGGGTAGGGTACCCACGTACGGCTAGTGTCCATGCATTGAGCCGATCCGTTTTTCGATGTGATATCAAAAAATATGCTTATGTCTAAAAGGAATGCAGTATAGTTTTTTATTAACAAGTTCCTTAAATCAACACGTCCGTGTATTCTACGTCATGGGAGTATAAATTTACATATTTACCACACGTCTACATATATGGCTCAAGTAAATTTCTATATATATATTTTTTCAAATTTACTCCCTCCTAATTATTTTGTATCGGAAGAACTCAGCTTGAAATAAAAAACCAAATTGATCCGCCCTTCATATAGGTATGTTACGGTTGATTTAGAACCTATTCGAGCTATGAGTATGACATGAGTAAACTAATAACAAACCGCACCCACCCAATTAGTTACACCCCATGACAAACCTTGTTGTGGATTCAAGTGCCTATTTCATTATAAAGAGAATTAGTATTCAGAGACCATTTATGATTATTTGCATAAATACTAGCATATTTTCATCCCTTAACATATTAAAAGTGTGCTGGGGAAATAATAAATTTTTTGTACCAAAAGTTTTTATTGTAGGCATTTTTTAATTGGAAAAAAATTATGTAATATAATAAGGATAATAACAATGAGTAAAAAAATATAAATTTAAAATAGATAAATTAGTTGTATAAGTAATTATGTAAAAATGAAGATAAATTAGTTGTACAAATAATTATCTAAAAATGATTTAAAAGTAGAAAAATTGTATAGAAATATGAAAAAATGATTAAAAAATAGAATGAACATAAGGAAAAAGAAGCTTTGGATAAAAAAAAATTTGTTTGAAAATTTTTTATAATATCCAAACATGTGCCAAATTTTTTGGAGTCCATCAATTCTCAAGCTTTCGTACATGGCATACCTTATCCAACTAAGCTCTTTTTCTCAGCATGTACGCCACATGCATCCGTCCAAGCCATTTTTTAACGACAAGTATGCTAAGGACAGTGGCAACAAATATGACACTTTCTTTTGTTTCGAGGTGGGGGGTTTGGGAGATGTGATTTTAAAGATCAATAAAACTTTTAGTCATGAATTCAAGTGGAAGTTGACTATAAATATATTAACACTAAGCCACTGGGATAATAAACAATACCTAAGTCATGAATCAGCATCAGTAGTGAAGCCGAAAATTAGTTTAGGGAGCCCCAACCTAAAATTGAAGTTCACGGAAATTGAGTACTGAAATTTAGTTGCGAATGATACCATCACTTGTTCCAAATAAAAAAAGTTTTCATATTTACGTAGTATGACATGAGAGCTTAATTAGTCGGAGAAAAAATCATTAGTCTTCTGTTTAAGTGTTGGTGGTCACCACTTCATTGTAATGAGTACAGGGAGGTTGGGAGATCCGGTTTTAAAAATCAATCAAGTTTTCTTCTCCTAGATTTAAGTAGCGATAACTATAAATGCATCAACATCGGATCTTTGGAACAAAAAATACCAAACAATGAATCATCTTCAACTCCGAAGCCAACGAAGGATGAAGCCACGAAGCCCAATCCAATATTGAAGTTCTTGGAAACTTAAGGGTCAAAGTTCAGTTGTTAGTAATATCATGGTTCAACCAGAGTAAAGAAACTCTCATATACCTAGGAGTATAATATATGAGCTTAAGTAGTCATATTCTTATAAGGATAATACAAGAGCTTAATTATTGTGAATGTGACCTTAAAGCCAACAAATTCTTTGGCCTTATGTTTAAGTGGAGATAATCAGCACTTGAGTATTAATACGTATGCAATCACTTTCGCTTGAATTCAGGATTAAGAATATTTTTGGTTTGACAATACGTATTTGAGCGACTTTTACATTTCGTACATAATATTATATTTATTTAAAAGATAAACTTATGTGAGAACTATATGGTTTTCATTTCTTCCCGCATATTATGTAATACATAGTTTAACATTTTAACTAACTTACTTTTTTTTATTTTTACTCTTATATTTTAATCATTTTTATATAATTATCCTATTTATTTTCATTTTATCATTATTATATAATAACGCTTTCGCCCATTTTAAAAATTTTGCCTTTCGATCTCTCGATATACCCAGATTATCAGACGTATCTCAAGAATCATGTATATTAACTTGTAGGGCTACTGTCCTTGTGGCCAAGGGGTAATAGGAGAAGGGAGCTGGTGTAGATTTCATGCCGTGGAAATTGGCACCTTGGAAAAAATATAATTATTAATGAGGAAATTGGCACCTTGGAAAATATGCCCCCATTGTCATGCCGTGGAATCCAACGGCTGGCATTTACCAAACAAGCCCAAAATATTTTTTAAAAAAAAACATTTAAGAGACCTTTTTGAAATATATAAATATAAGTTAAATTTTTTTAAAAATTGTAATCATGCCAATTCTGCTGGTGAGTGGCATCATGATGATGGTCCAGGGCAGAAGGTATTTTTTCAACGATTAATTCGTACCTTAGTAATTATCACAATCACTGACAGCAGCCTTAGTTCATGCCGGGTGATATGGGGGATAAGCTGATCGGCGTCGGATTTCCAGGCGAAGGATCACCGTTGGGGACGCATGCAGGGTGCCGGGTGGCGCTAGAATGGATTTGCACGCAGGGCCAGGGCTTGGATTTTAAAAAATATGTGGCATTTTAGTAATTTTAAAAATACCACAGATTTTTAAAAATTCGAAATAAATATCTAAAAATAGTAAAAAATAGTAAAAATTGATATACATATTAAATACAATTAGATTAACATTCGTGTAAAAAAAGTTTGAAAAAAAAAAAAAATACGTGTATGCACCTAGGAGCATTGAGGCCCGAGTGCACCTGATCACCCTCCTTCTTCCTCACCTTGAAGACGAGCATTTTCGTAATGTTAATAGGTGCATAAAAAGCAGACAGCAATCGTATGCACTCGGGTGCATTGAGCCTCAATACACTCGGGTGCATTGAGCCTCAATACACTCGGGTGTACTATCCTATTTTTTAAAATTTTTTAAAAAAAAATTTCATGAAACTGTTAATCTAAGTGTATTTAACATATATATATATATACATTTTTACCAATTTTGGAGACTTTTAGATATTTTTTAGATATTTTTTTAGATTTTTAAAAATCAGTGGCATTTTTAGTAATTTTAAATTACTAAAAATGCCACTGATTTTTAAAAATCTAAAAAAAATATCTAAAAGTATCCAAAATTGATAAAAATTTATACATATATTAAATACACTTAGATTAACCATTGTGTAAAAAAAATTTCGAAAAAAAATTTAAAAAATGATTGTATGCACTCGGGTGCATTGAGGCTCAATGCACTTGGGTGCATACGATCGCTGTCCATAAAAAGCATCACATAAAGGATGAACTGCAGTGGAGGTCCACTTCGGTCCATCGTATCCTTATTTTATTCTAAAAAACTTCTATTTTATTTTAAGGTCAAAGTAGTTCTAATTTTAGTTTGAAATCGGTTCTCTAAAGCAGTCTTTATATTATTTGAAAACTGTAATTTATTACAATTATTACCTAAAAATCTATAATCAAGATAATAGGAATATAATTTTTAAAACACACTTATTAAATTTACTAAATAATAGATAAATTAAATAAGTTTCTATATGTTCAAAGAATATATTTATTCCATTCATTATAAAAAATATTTTATAAAATGTTTGTTAAACATATATTAATAATTTAGACTAGTTATGGCTACACGAATCTTAGAAAATATATTGCCCTAATTTAATTGATATTTTTTATTTGAAATCTATCCTACCCCATTGGTATAAAAATAGGATCACACCCGATCCATTTTAGAATACTTAACAGTTTCATATATAAGTACTTTCCCCAAGTTGTAACCCTAAATACACGGTATGTTTTCAATGTTATTTAAACTGCACAAAGAAATTTGTAGTTTCATTAAATTGAGGAATATGTTTGCAATATAAGTATAACTTTATAGGCATGTTTGCAAAAGGCTAGATTATATACTTACCTTCTATTGAGCTTGTAAAACAAAAAATCATTATGTACAATTACAACAATATTATTTTATAATTTATATTTATCTTTTTCTTAATTAATTATATTTTTAGAAATAAATTTTATTTATTTATTATTTTCTATTCGATTAATATTTTCAACGCCACCTATGATTAGCGCAGGTGGCGGAGGATATGTCCTCTTAGCAAGAGACTCAAGTTTGAAATTCGGCGTGGGTGCTTTGTTTCCCTTTAATATTTAGTAGCATGTTTCCTTTTTACTATTTGGTAGCATGTGGTCTCCCCTATTGATATTTGCGAGCTTGTGGTATACCTATTGAAATTTGAAAGAATTATCTTAGAAATTAATTATAAGATGAATTGAGATGTAATGTAAAAAATACCCTAATAAAAATATTAATATTTTCAACACATAAAAAAAGAATTTGATCATATACAAACGGACGTAGTTCCTAAAAAAATCACAACCAATTAATTTATATGTTATAAAATATTCTATTAAAATCTAAACTACTTAGAATATAAATTAGTCTATTTATATTTATGATGAAAAAATAAGTTTGATTGGAAACTTATATATTGTAGATATTTAGCACATTTGAGGGTATGGATATGTTAAAATTTTGAAAATCGCTAAATTACAACAAAAAAGTTTTCAGAATCTATAATTTTTCAAAATAATAACTAAATACATACTAGTTTATATCCTTCGTAGTTTAGATTTTTAAAAATATAAAAAGTAACCGAATACCATAGTTACAACTTAAAATCCCGGTTGGGCAAGGCATTGGCACATATTCCTGTCGTCCTGAGTTCAATACTGATCACTGGCAAGGGTAGAGCAATGTGTCTCAAAAAAAACAATGGCGGAACATTGGTCTCTAAAAAATACGGGAGCTTATGTCTCCCGTGAGCTGGAATGTAAAGAGGCAAAAATGTAATTTGTGTACTCAAAATAAAAAAAGAGCCGTTGCATAAAATCATAACCCCATAAAAAGATTTTAATTCGTTGTTGTCACCATCCTCTCCGCGTTCATGTATTGAATTATTGTGCTTGCTCCTTTTCCGCTGCAATAATCAATATCGTGATCTTATCAGGGCATATCCAAAAACGACGAGGCAACCCCGTGCAAGCTCGAGGATTGTCATAAATACAGAATCGGAGTGGCTGATTGACTTTAAAAAGCTGAGTAAAAAAAGCTACGCGACAGTATGAGAATCCCGCAGCATACTCGCAGTCTAGCAGGCAAATTTTTTTTTTTTTCCCCTTCATGGTGCAGGCAAATTTGAAATAAGAGGGAGATAATCAACTAGCTTAGCTCAGTTGGCCAGGAAGTGTGTCTCTTGTCCTCCCATTAAGGATCGAATTTCATTGATTGTGGTGACATTTAGGGTGTGTTTGGTTAGGGGTAAAACTTTTGATGAAAAGTTTTTGAAATAAAAGTTGTCAAATTGATAGAAAATGATGTGATATAATGGGAGTAATGATGAGGAGTAAAGAGAATAAAGTTAAAATAGATAGGTTAGTTGTATAGGTAGTTGTGTAGAAATGATTGAAAAGTAGGGTAGTTTGTATAGGAAAATGTGAAAAAATAATTAAAAAATAGAGTAGTTATGGAGAGTGAAAAGTTTTGGATTGAAAAGTTTTGCTTGACATTTTTTTGCCCCAAACAAACACACCCTTAGTCTCTTTGGGCTCTATGAGAGCGTCCACCGGTAAAATGTTATTAGCAAAAAATAAGAATATTATTAAATGATTATTAAAATATTGTATTACAAGTTGTAAGAAACTTGAATGTAACAAAGATTGAGATGATTGTAATATACACGCCCATACAAACAAAAACATAAAATAGAGGGAGATTGATACTCTGGCAGCGTGCGCAAATGATACTCTGCATGCAAGCGAGCATGCAGGTGCGGCTGGTGAGATGAGCCCGTGAAAAATGTCTGTAGCATTGAGCTGTCCAAATCATGCAGCTTCTGAAAAGCCCACCGCCCGTCAGAGCCACTTGGCTTGGTAATTAATGGAATATATGCATTTAACTGCCATCTTTTGTGGGCGCCTCCGTGCGACATCTTATACGTGGCATAAAATGAAATCCACGACTTAGGCCTTTTTTTTTTTTCTTTCTGAAACACGACTTTGGTTTGGACTTGGGAGACCGAAATTGAGACGAATAAGCGTGACGCATGCGTGCATGCGGATAAGGCTGTAGGCTGGCACGTAGGTTGACGAAAATGAATAACCGCAGTAGGCGACTGCAGTGTTCGGATTTTCTCTCCGCGCGCACCGATCACGGTCGATCTCCGCAATCCCGGCCTTTCACATCACAAATCCGCCCGCTCTGCCGATGCAGATTTGTTTTTCAGTGTCCGTGAGATCCTCCGAATAAATCACCCCGCTTAATGGGGAAGTGAAAATTCTCTTCCCCTCTCTTTTTCATTGCAACGCCGAGGAATTTTTTTAAATTAAAATTTTTTACTCTTTATAATATCTTATTTTTAAATTATTTTTCGTATTTTTCTATACAATTATCTAATTTTTAATCATTTCTACACAATCACTTGTTTATCAAAACTATTTATTTTAACTTTATTTTTTTACTCTTGGTTATTATAGTTTTATCACTTCCCAGCACACCATAATAAAATTTGCATAAATTTTCATATATAAATATATTTGCAAAAAAGATTAAAATAGTATATGTAAAAATATAAAATAATGAAATAGCAAATATTTCTACCGAAAGAAATTAAAGTAATAATATATGTAAAAATATATAAAATAATAAAATAACAAATATATCTACAATATTTGAAAATAGTGTTTGGCTAAAAGGGGATTTTCCATCATTCTATAGAAAATTTTACTGGTATCCTAATTGAGGAAATATTTCCGGAATCCTAAATGAGGAAATGCGTTTGCAATTTTATATAAACTATATAAGTATGTTTGTAATTTTATTAAACTCGTAGACATATATGAAATGTTGGTCAAACCTTGTAGATTTATTTACAAATATCACAAACAATAATTAGATGCACGTAAGAAATATGGATAATGATTTCATACTTTTTTATATAATAGTATGTTTGTTTAAATGGAAATAAAAAAGGAAGAACGAGAATGAAAAAGTTAACACTTAACTACCCTACTTTCTTTTATTTTTATTCTTATATTCTAATCATTTCTTATATATTTACAATCATTTTTATATATTTCCATACTATTACCCTGTCTTTTTTCTTTATTTTTATTTTATCTCTATTATATCTATTTTTATTTTCCTCTGAACAAGTACACCTTAAATGATTCAATACTTAAGTAAGTGGGAAATCTATTTTTAATTTAAATTTTTTTAAAATATTTATCACATTTATTGTATTTATTTATGAATCCAAAATATATTGCAACTTTTCCATACAGGGTATATTATATGTTTTTCAAAATTTTTAGTGGATATATACTTGCTCTCAAAATATCTTATTTTCATACGATAGTTTTCAATGAAATTTATTTTTGGTAAATGAAATTAGAAGATTAAAGAATTTTTTTGTTCAAATCTGCTTTCCACATGTCCTTGGATTGAGGAATCAATGTGCCCATAATTTAGTCACATAGGCTTTAATGTAGAAAGGCAATTTTTGTACATGGAGGAGTGACCTTCCTGACTGTGTAAGGGATGCAACTTGTAGTGAAGAACCTGTTGATTTTTTGTAAGGGTGGCTCCCCCATTCACAGGCCTCAAATGTGATTATGAGGTGTATTTGACTGGGAGACATTTCATCTTTTCTTCGGTGGATGTATATATTTCACCATTAAAAAAAAAAAAAAAAAGTCACCACGGGGCTATTGGCGTGGTAAGCAGGGGAGGCTGATTTTCAGCTGGTAGAGATTTTTGGTCAGGGTAATTTCTCTCGGAACTGGGAATTTTTATAAACTTTTCTTTAGCATGGAGTGTATTTAAGAAAATTTTCTCTAAGTGTGACTTGTGAGGGGTATGAATACGTTCCATTATAATATCAAGATGTCATAATGTATAAATATAAAAAAAAAGTCAAGGACAAACGTAAGAGCAGTATTGAATAATTGTCCTGCGAATATTACTGTCTCGTCTCAATAATAAAGTTAATATAGTTGATTTGCAATATAATTTTTAGAAATTATTTGTTTCTTTCAGTGTGCCTACACCGCTCACAGATTTTCTACAAAATGCGAAAAAGAAATATTTTAGTCAATTATAGATTTTATTTTTGCTGGGGTTTGAAATTTGCGGTAATTTTGCAAAATGATACAACTATAAGGCATATTTTATTGAGGGCGTGTTTGGTAAAATAAGTAAGAAGTGTGGGGGGGGGGAAAAGGTGGGAGCACTACTCCCATGGTTCATCATCAATCAACTAATAGTTATAATTTTTTACCATTATTTATGTATTCCAATCATTTTTCCCATAACTATCATCCAACAAATGTATTTTTTTTCAACTTTACTTTTATCATTTCATATCAATCACACAATACTATCTCATCCCACATTTCCCACAAATTTCAAATTATCAGACATCCCCTAAGACTCAACTTATACTATATTCTTACTCATGTCCTGCACACCATGTCAATATCTGTTTACATTCCACATGAAATTAAATTGTTTATAACCACTCGATATAACGATGTTTGCATTACCGTTTCCATTCCTAGTGTTATTTTTTATACTAGTTTTCTCATTTTAAATATATAATAATCTTACTTTTTCAATTTTTACTACTAATTTTTCATTTTTCACATAAAGTATGTTTGGAAAGTGATAAAAATTTTGGATGAAAAGTTTTTATGCAAAATTTTTAAAATGAAAAAAATGATAGGATGTGATATAATAAAGGTAATAACAAAGGATACAGAAAATAAAATTAAAATAAATATATTAATTATTTGAGTAGTTGTATAAAAAAATTGAAAAATGAGATAGTTGTATGAGAAAATATTAAGAAATAAGAGTTGTTATCTTGTGCACTCGGGCGCATATACCCATTTTTTATATTAAGAAATAAGAGTTGTTATCCTGTGCACTCAGGTGCATATATCCATTTTTTTTATTTTTCCGAAATTTTTTTACACAGTTGTTAATCTACAAAAAAATAAAAAGGATAAAAATTGATACACATACTAAATATATTTAGATTAACAGTTATGTAAAAAAAATTTCAAAGACATAAAAATGGGTTATATGCACCCGACTGCACCAAGTCTAAGTGCAAATGAGTGCATTTTGACATTCCCCAACAAATAATTACAAAAAGTAAAAAAAAAAAAATACATCACAAAGTTTTAATTTGAAAAGTTTATAGCGTAAATAAATGCACCCGTAGTTTCTCATTTCTAAACGTATAACTTCCTTTCCTCATCCAACCTTCTTATTCAAATCCGTTTCTATTTGATGCTTCCGAACGCACACACGAACGGTTCGGCTCAGCAAATGATCTGCTAGATGGAGCGCCCTTGTGCAGATGAGAATAGGGAAAGTGACATTCTCTCCCCTGTCATGCCATTTGTGAGCGATGGAAATGAGAGGAAAGCATGGAAAGAACACAGGGACCACGGTGGGCTTTGCAGGAATCTCTACCACGGTGGGCTTTGCAAGGTGCGTTTGGTTACACACAAAACATGTCAATAAAAACTTTTTAATTAAAAACTTTTCACTTCCCGTAACTACCTTATTTTTTAATTATTTTTTCACATTTTTCTATATAAACAATCCTACTTTTCAATCATTTCCACACAAATACGCATACAACTACCCTATCTATTTTAACTTTATTATCTTTACACCTCATTATTACCCCTATCATATCACATCATTTTCTATCAACTTGACAACTTCTACTCTGAAAAGTTTTCATCAAAAAGTTTTACCTCTAACCAAATGCACCAGTTATACATGGCGAAGAACTTTTTTTCGGCCAAAACAGATTTTATGTGGTTAAATCTTAAGTTATTTGCAGTAAAAAATTTTAGTACAACTTTTAGCTAAATATTAATAACTATTTTACATGTACTTATGGTTGCATTTGATTTAAAAAATAATTATATTTAACCAAATGCTATAATTGAAAACCAATCAGTTATTTATAGTTAGATAATTAATTATAATCAAAACATATTTAATGCAACTAAATATTTATTATATGTAGAAAAAAATTAGTTACATTAATGAAATTTGTTGAAGTCTATAATGCGCTTGCTCTGTGTACTGAGATCGCGACAATTCAGTTGGAAGACTGGCATAGATGGTCCACCGATTACACCGTCGAAATCGTCCAACAAGCATCACGGATTGCTTCGAAGGACGCACGGACACGGTACACGCATGTAAGTGTTTCAGCATAACCTGGGAAAATTCTAGGGGTGGGAATCGGGGGCGAGCCATACTGGGTCAAGGTTTGCCCACCCTGACCCAAAATTTTTTAAAAATTAAGTTTTACCATTCTTTTTATACCGGGTCGGAACAAAGTCGGTTTGACCCTCACTTTTTTTTAATAGGTTCTGGAACAAACTTCCGGTTGATATCGGACCGGTTTTGGGATAGCGGGTCGGTTAAAAAATACAGGTCAAATAAGATAATTTTAAGAATTTATATACCAATCAAACATAAGTATACATCTATACTAAATTTAAATATTATATGCTTCAATATTTCACTAATTATTAAAAAAAACACATAATTAAGAAAATAAAAAATTTGAAAATATAGTATAAGTTTATTAAAATAGGTTAATATACAATTACACATAAAGGTTATTTATGTACAAATTCTTTTTATTGATTTTTATATTGCTTTCTGAATAAATTAATTCTTCTATTGTTGATAAAGTTGAATATAAAAAAGTAAGAATTTTGAAATAAAATAATAATAATAATAATAATATTTAAACATAGGCTTATAATTTTTAATAAATTAATATATGCGGAGCGGATCGGACTCTTCGAGTCAGGACATGGTCGACCCACCCCGACCCTATTTTGAATTCGGGTCAAAATTTCTGACCTGTCCTATACCGGGTCAAAAATGTATTGGGTTTACCCGGCCAAAAACGGGTTGGATCAAAGTCAGGTTACGAGTCGACCCACCCCAATTCCCACCCTTGGAAAATTTCACTCAGTCAACGTACAAGCTCCAACAGATACACTACCTCTGGCAATAATTATACGGGCCAGCACTTAATTCAGGAGGGCAGTGCATTGGTGATTCAGATAACTTGAAATCACACCATAAAGGGCAACATAATAAAGTTTTCGTTTGCACCTGTGGTTGTTAAAATCTTATTTGTGGTGATTTGGAACTAAATTTTTAGTGGGAGCATTTAGTCCTACTTAAAAATATATTGAAAGCTTGTTGTCTCTTTTTTTTATATTTGGGAGCTTATGACCTTTTTTTGGAAAAAAATATAAGAATTTTCTGATAGCTTTGAATGTAATATGAGTTGAGATATGATGTAAATACATACCAATAAAAAAAATTAAAAATATTGCCCATAAATGTCGCACTTAATTCAAGAGGGCCATGTACTATCATTCACATAACTTGAAGTCATGTCGTAAAGGGCACCGTAATAAAGTTTTGGTTTGCGCCCATGGTTGTTCGAATCCCATTTGTGGAGATTTCGAGCTAAATTTTTAGTGGGAGCAGTTAGTCCCCCTTAAAAATATATTGGGATCTTGTTGTCTCCTCTCTTGACATTTGAGAACTAATGGTATTTTTTTAGAAAAAAATTGTAAGAATTGTTTCAAAATTTTAAATATAATATAAGTTGATATATAATGTAAATATATACCAATAAAAAAAACTTGAATTCATTGTCCCACAAATGTTGCACTTATTTCAGGAGGGCCATGTACTGTCATTCGAATAACTTGAAATCATTGTCCTACAAATGTTAAGCATATGCAAGCAGTGGTTACTGGTACAGTTTAGTGGTACCTAAATTTGACATCGATAGAAACCCAAATACATCTAGATTATAGGTTTGAGAACATGCCTTCTACATTAGTTAGTTTAGTTTTAATGAATTTGAATATTTGATCCATTAGTTAATAGTATCATCTCCAAATTATTTTCATATGAGTTCTCCACAACAAAATTTATTATGGGTATGTTTAGGAATAGATAAAACTTTTGATGAAAAGTTGTAAAGAGTAGAAGTTGTCAAATGATGTGATATAATAGGGGTAATGAGGAGAAGTAGAGAGGATAAAGTTAAAATAGATAGGTTAGTTGTATGGATAATTGTGTAGAAAATGATTGAAAAGTAGGGTAGTTATATAGGAAAGTGTGAAAAAATGATTAAAAAATATGATAGTTGTGAAGAATGAAAAGTTTTACATTGAAAAGTTTTAACTTAACATTTTCTATCAATTGCCAAACACACCCTATATATAGTCATCTTTGGTACCAAATGTACTTAAGTATTATATCAATCGTAGTAAAAATTTTATTAATATTTGCAGTTAAATATTAATAGTTGCATTAAATATTACTTATGAGTATGAAAATAGTCATATTTGATAAAATGCCAAAACTCAAAAGTAGTAAGTATTTGTAGTTATTTATAATCCATGATAGTTAAAAATAGATTCAATATAGTCAAATACATGTTATAAGTGATTAAAATTTAGCTATATATAAAATTTGTTGTGGTGGGTGGTAGTAATTAATTTCTTTATGTTGTTGTTTTTCATCTGTATTTTATAGTATCATGTTATTTAACTAGAGAATTTAATTGCGTAGCTAATTCATCAGGTCGTCTCACAAATTCTCAAAAATATTCTTATTTAGGAACCTTCTAAGTCACCAACATTGATCGAATTTCTTTTATCCAAAAAAAAAACCATTGATCGAATTTCATTGATCACTTGTATTAATGGCAATTAAGTGAATTCACCAGTCAATGTAACTTTTGTTCCCTGACATTAATTATTAATAAGAATGATTCTGCAAATAAAGATTATAAATGACGTGTTTTATAAAGTCAATATATAGAGACGGTTGACGTAATGTTGTCCACACCATTGAACTATTTTAGTAATGCCATCATGGCCCATTTGCTACTTAAATCAAAATCTACTAGATTCATTGTTTTTAGAATTATCTATTTTACTAAAAAATTAAATTTCATGCAAGTCAGAGACATAAATATTCCCCATTTAATAAGGTATCAAATTAAGTATATTTATTTTAAGAGAAGTAATCTTATTAGCCTAGGCTAAATAAATAAATCGCTTAGCACATCTTAAAAAATTCATTTAAAATACTTTTTTCTTCATACACTTGTTAATTTATCTAAATATATTTAACATATAAAACAACTTTTACCATTTTCAGATATATGTATATATTTTTTTGAAATTTTTAAATGTAGGGGTATTTTAAATACATATATACACAGATTTTTTAAAATCTCAAAAAAAATATAAATATTCAAAAAAGTAAAAATTAGGTTATATTACATACACTTAGATAAAGAGAAAAACAAAACAAATTTTTTAAAAGAGTTTTATGGTAGGCTAAGTGAGTCATTTACTTAGCCCGGACAAATAGGATTATATTTCATATTTTAAAGTCATTAATTCAATATTTAAACTATCTAAAATATTATTTTTATATGAATGATTCTGTAAGGTTTTATGAATTTTAATGTGTACTTGAGTTTATCTAATTAAGTGTTTTATAATTTGCATACATCATATATTTTTTAAGTGGATGTGGCTATCCTAAGCCTTGATTGAAATGATTTTTGGTAGTGCAAAATGAGGAATTATATTAAATAATATGAACAAATTGGATCTTGACTTAATCATCAAACAGGCTAGAATTAGGGTGATTTGATATCATTAAACCAATTATCATATATAATTACGTATACATATGAGTTCTTCTTCTATGTAATCAAGTTATATTAAAATTCTTCGTGTGATGTTGTCCATTTTGGCCTACTTGATGATGATATAAAATTTACTTCATTCATTGCATTTAGAATAATTCATCTAACTAAAAAATAAATTTTCATCCAAAATAAAGATGTATATAACTCTACCTTAAAAACGTATAAAATGAATACAATGAAATGTTTAATTTATGTATAAATTTTAAAAATATATTTTTAATATTTAAACTGCTTAAAATATCATTCTAGTTGGACAAATGACTCTATACATTCTAATGCATCTTGGAATAAATTTAAATATCTTTTATAATTTATACATGAATATATATTTTTAAATTGATGTAGCTCAGTCACATCTTTGACCAAGATGATTTCTCATCGTATGATAAAACTAATTATATTATATAATAGTTCATTTTGATTCCGTTGTCAAAATGGACCCATCTACCAAACATGCAAAAACCTTGAACAAAACTTAGGGACTCTCTTTCTCTCTATATATAACAAAAATTATGAAATTCTAGAAAAGATAGAATGATAAATTTAAAGTTGAGTTTCGATCTCATTGGCTTGAACTAAGAAAATTATTTCTTAGCCTGCCGAAAAACCTATTTTTCAAAATTTTTTATTAAAAATAAAAATTTAAAAATGATTTTTTTTAACAAGCTAATAAGTGATTTTCTTACTCAGCTTGTGTTTAAGTGGTGCTTATGGCTTATCCATTTTCAAAATGTGATAAATTGAATTTTTGTTTGGATAACGTTATAGTTTATGAATATACTTATTGTTTATTTTAAATAAAAAGACTGCTCAAAAGCGCTTAACACAGAAGCTTTAAAATATTACGGTCTATTAAAAATGCTCATCCTTTTTTCTCTTAAGTAAAAGTAAAACACCCGTTACAATGCCAAATAAAGCTTAAAAGAATCGCCACTCTTTAAAATTTTATTATCCAACTTCGGCCTACTAAAATACAGTTGCGTTGGGAACCAATTAAACCCAAAGTTGCAGTTGCTCGAGTAAAATCGCAGAGTATTTAATTTAATTTGGAGGCAGCTTGCAACAGTTGATCAATTTGCATGGCATGCTCGTGATCGACCGAGGCCGGTAAGCAGGCAGAAAGGATGGAGTCATGTTGGGAGTTTGCTGTATCTTCATGCAGACGTGTAAATGTAATTTGCTATATATGCCTGTTGTCTGGGAAGCATGTGGAGGGGCAGCCACTTGGTCCTTTGCTGTCCTCCACCTGCTGCATATATTCAATCCCACCTCAGTGCGCCACGACCCCATTGATGTTGATTGGATCTCTTTGCAAAACTACTACTCATTTTGTTGGACCGCTGCCCAGAATTTCAGCAAGGCAAAAGGAATTCCAGGTTGGTGTCGGTGGAATCATCATTTCCTTTAATTTGCGTGTGGCTAGAAATTAAGGTTTTCTTCAGCAGCTTTTTTTTTTTAAAAAAAAATTATGCCACCCACCTTGATGATTCTCCATCAGCTTTTTGGTTGCAATTCCACAATGCCTTCTATCCTACCTGTAGCACAGTACTATGTGCCATGGCTTTATTTGAATTGAAGGCTCCATATCGGTGGAAGCGCCTGATATATAGTTTCGATGAACTCAAGCCTTCAATTACTTTTGTTAATCATTTTGTCAAAATGTAAAAACTCACCCTCATTTCATACTTTTGTAGGCTGTAATTAGCAAATATAAGCTCATGATATTGTTTTAAAATTTTTTATGCATAAACTCTGTTTTAAATGTGGAAGAAAATTTATATTTTTGCAAATATGGTATATAATAAATATTTTTTTAAAATTTTTGTATGATAATACATTTTTTAAATATTTGAATTGTGCTCTTAATATGTATGATACATTCAAGTATGTCATTAGTATCAATTTGGGAAGGTTTTGAAACAAAATATAAGTATTTTGATATTTTACAATAAATTGGGTGTGAAATTGCAAATTCAGCAACTTGGGTGTGTAAAATAAATAACAAAAAAGGGGTGTAAACTGTAAATTAAAAAAATCCAGCAATGCAGGTAATTTGATTAGCATTGGCTAAAGTCAACATTCTCTCATCTAGAAGGGGCATATGGCTTATTAATAACCAATCTAATTAAATAATTAATTAAAAGAAAAGTTTAATATATTTGAGGTGGCTGGTTGAGGTGGCTAGCTGCTGAAATTTTATGTATCATATAAGTAAGGAGAGCTGGAACAAGAAGAATGTGAGAGAGAGAAAGAGAGAAGAGGAAATAGGGTCTTGATTAAGTGATCTCAGCCATCAATCTTCATCATCCATGTTAATTTTATATATTTTATATTTTACTTTCTAAATTAAACAAAGATCAAGGGTAGAGATCAATATAGAGCATTGGATTTGGGAGAAAAATTTCATATTCGAAGGAAGGAATTGATGTTCATAAAAACCAAATTTATTAAATTTGATGGAGGCATATTTGAATCTATGAATTAGGGGTTTATGATACTTGAATATGACCATGATTAAGGGGCTTTCATTTGAGGAAAATCCTACCCAAAATTGTGATCAAAGTGGGCTCAAACGGATTATATACCAATGGATAACATGGAAATGATCTCAACCATTCAACTCATGATTCCTTGTATAATCTGGATGATCCAAACCGTTAGATATGTGTAAAATTTAATTTTACAAAAAAATATAAAATTAGATTATGTGTGGATGCCTTGATGGATAATTGGATTTGAGCATTTACAAATCTATCTCAATAACCTTTGTATTAGTGAAAAGTGTAACCAGTTGATCTAAACCATTAAAAGTTTAATTAAAAATATAATCTCATGATCTAAATCATTGGATTAAAGCTAAATAAGTTATTTTCTATGATATATATGTTAATCTATGATTAGAACTATGACTAGTGGTTTGGATTAACAAATATAATTGTTTATAACTTAATTTACACCATCTATGTGGTAAATCTAGAATCGAAATGAAAAACATAAAAAAATAGTAAATGAATGATTTTTAGCATGAAAATTTGTGTGAAAACTAATAACATTGTTATTAAGGAACAACCAAAGTTTCATCTTAAAATGATTTTTAATTTTTAAATGTTGGAAGTTCAGCCTAAACGGGGTAGAACGGCTGTCAGGATCAACTATACTAATTAATTTTTAATAGTTTTACATAACGAATTTGAGGCTGAAAATTTTATATGATATATAATACATCCTGAATATCATTTGAAGAAAATAAAAATTAATTTTTGGATGATATAAATATATTTAATAATTAACGTGATTTGATCCATCCCTAAACTCATACCCCTGTCCAGCAGAATAAAATACATAAATAAATATAAATAATTAATATTTTGTGCTGAAAATATTTATTTGGTTAATTAATGTAGTTATTGATGTGTGATAGATATTTCAAACTTAAATACATTGATTTGATTATAAAGCAAAATTTAGAGAAATCAGTGAGTCTGATTTCAGCAAATATGGACAAATTGAAGAATAGTCAAAACAAAAATTGAAACTTAAATAATAATTATTCAAATTAATATGGTTAGTTAAAATAGATGATTATTGAGTTGATTCATGAGAAAAGTTTTCATAAAATCTTTGATAAATATTGGAAGCTAAATTGGATACAAATGGACTGCCGAAAGTTAATGTGACTAAGGGAGGGCCCGCCTGTGTTCATATTAGGTTTTGGAGCTCAGATGATTATTAGTTAGTAATTAATAATGTGAAAATAATATTTAGTAGTTAAAATTGAATATTTATAAGACAAGGTTGAATACAATGTAGAAAATATAGGGTGTGTTTGGGAATAGATAAAACTTTTGATGAGAAGTTTTAGAGAATAAAAATTGTCAAATGATGTGATATGATAGAGGTAATGTGAATAGTAAATAGGATAAAGTTAAAATATATAAGTTAGTTGTATGGATAGTTGTGTAGAAATAATTGAAAAGTAGGGTAGTTGTATAGGAAAATGTGAAGAAATGATTAAAAAATAAGGTAGTTATGGAGAGTGAAAAGTTTTAAATTGAAAAGTTTTAACTTGACATTTTTTTACTATTGCCAAACACACCCATAAATTAAAAGGTAGAAGAGTGATTTGGTAATTATGTGAAGTGAGCTTTGACTTAAATTGATTTTATCAATTTGAAGTGAGTAATGTTTTTGGATTAATGAAATATATTGTAAATGATAATTTTAGAATAATTTAGTTTATACAATGAACTACATTTTGACTAAAGTATAGAAGTTAAGATACATAGATATATCTATATATCTTAGGGTGAGATATTATGCTAGAAAATTATTAAAAAGTTAATTTAAGTTAAAATATTAATGAAAGAAAAATGCTATTTTTCGGTGAGATGATTTGAACGTTATAGTGAAATATGGTACAAAGATGGATCTGAGATCTACACAAGGTAAGTAGAGCTTTTTTTCGACTCTTTTGATTTTGTGTTGTATTGTATGGTTACGGGCATGAATGTTTTGGATGCTGTTGCTTTTTAATTTTTAAAAGAATAAATGTTATCGGATATGTTAATTTGTTATGATGTCGAGTTTAGCTCTTTATGGCATTGACATATGTTCCTTGGTATGTTGGCATATTTATGAGCCATGGATGTGGTCATGGATTTGTAAAGTGTTGTCGTTGGACCATCAGTGACGGCCGTTGGCACATCCTAACCAGGGATCGGGATATGATAGCTTGGGTGACATTAATTCAAACTTACCTCTTTGATTGGAGGGTGGCGGACCTGGTTTGTCTGACCCTCGTAATTTGGATAATATATATTGTAACCCGGTCCGTGGGACTGGTGGTCATCAATGTAATGGTTGAGGCCAAAGCCGCTCACATAATGTGGTGCGGCGTGGTTGCGGCTGTGTGGTAAGTACAGTAGGGTATTAGTTACACTTCCAGTTTGGATAAAGGTGTTTTTTGATCTATCTGTATTATGTAGGGTTGGCCACTCTTGTTGGGATGCAGTGACGACAACCTAAGGTTGTGCAGCAGGTTGGATTATGGGGCAAGATACCGAACCTCCCATTTGTATTTGAGACCTTGTTGGGTGGATTAGAGAAATAACATGTGTATGATGCATTGATGTATGCTTGGGCATTAACATATATTTCATATGGATTTAAACTAGATTTGGATCTATGATTTGATCTATGTTTTGTCAACATTTATGCATATTCCTTACTCAAGTTTTTCTAGTTTACGTTTAAATGCTCTACTTACTGAGTTTGCCTGGACTTATCGTATTTTGTTAATTTTTTTAAATAACAAATATGTGGATGGAGACCAACATGAGGTTGGTGTACTAGATGAGACTAGGACTTGATGAAACTAGATTTAGAATTATTTATTTATTTTTATTTTTAAGAGCAATGTAGTAAGGATATGGAGTATATATTCTATGAATTTAATTATTTGGATTTAGTTTAATTTGAAATTAGTGAAACTCCTAGTTATAATGCTCTAATGGATTCTATTATTGCATCTGTGTATGTTCTTCCATTATCATCGGTCTTGTACATTAGTAGTGACTGTTGACTTTGTCGGCTGGGCGTTATATCATGACCTACCTAAGTTTTCTAATCATGATGACATTGATATTTTCTAAGGGTTTGTTTGGTTTGAGGTAAAAATTTTATATGAAATTTTTTTTGAGTAAAAATGATCAAATTGATAAAAATAATGTGATATAATAAGGGTAATGATGGAGTATAAAGAGAATAAAGTTAAAATAGATAAGTTAATTGTATGAGTAGTTGTATACAAATGATTGAAAAGTAAAATAGTTTGTATAGGAAAATATGAAAAAATGATTTAAAAATATGGTGGTTATGAAGAGTGAAAAGTTTTTGATTAAAAAGTTTGGGTTGACTTTTTTTAGCCCAACTAAACACTCGTTAAATAAATATTAATAGACATTAACGAGCTTGGGTTATTTGAAATCCTTTTATTTGTAGATATATTATAATGCAATGGAAATTTAATTTTAAATTTATATGAATAGAAAAATTCAGTTTTAAATGACTTCTACGCTTCAAATCCATTCTTTGCTGAATGCTTATTAATTTTTAAACAAAATAAAAGGTTTGGATGAAAGAAAATTTCAAAATAATTGAAACCTTTTGGGTGATAATGATTTGAATGAGAAGTGTTTGTTGTGTATTGATAAATAAATAAATAAAGTAAGAGTATTATGTAATGAAAAATGAGATACTATTGTGAAAATAGAAAAAGATGTTTTGGAAATGAAAGTGTTCATTTCATTCTTGTTCTAGCTCCAAGATATGTATCCTACGCCATGAGTTGCGTGGGCTGATAGTAACTCCAATGACCTTTTCTATTGAGTCTGGGGATTGAAACTTTGTCTCCCATTTTGGGAATTAAATATTTGTCTCCTAGATTAGGGGTATTTACGATTTATCCCCCTGAATATGTAGGAGTATTTGTAGAATGTCCCTCCAAAGATGAGAGTTTTGAATGTGAATGTACTCGATTTGTAATACGAGATGTCATAATGTATATAACACCAATAAGAAAAAGATATATATCCTCCATTGAAAGAACACATTACGGTTCATTTCAATTATGTATCAAGTCACAAATTAAGTAAAACCTGGGCAGCCATTGTAAAGTAGTCATATTTTGGCAAATTTGTTTATAAACAACTATTTTAGATGCGCCTAATAAGGAAACAAAATACCCCAATTTTGCAAAAAGGCACCAATGATCAGTTTAATTATCCAAGTTTGGTCAGAATAAATTACCTCTTTATACGTTGGATGGGATAAGAATACATAGGATGGGATACAATGGAATCTCTTATTTCTCATTTTAAAAAATAATTATCTACTTTTTTCATTTTTCGTCCAATTTTATTCATTCATAACATACAATCATAATTTTTCCCATCTCACATCTTCATCCTATCAAACTTATATAATGATACCATCGATTAGTGGGCTTTAGGGCACTATATAATTGTTAGTAGTAAAAAGGAGGAAATTGAAAAGGGCAGTAAAACCCAATCTCCCCGTTACATTACTTTATCACATTTTGTAAAGCCTAGCCAATTTGTATATCCTGACTTGTTTGCATGATTGGCAAGAAAATAAAGTATCATCCTTACATTATACACTCGGTATTTTTTCTACTAACTTTTTGTTTGTTCATTTGGAAATTTTAAAAAGAGACGGAGAAAAGTACGAAACAATAAATAAATTATAAGTCGTGACAGAGTAATATAGATAATTAATTAGTTTATGGCCTAAAAAAATGTGAAACGGTGCTTTTAAGTATAAATAATAAAGCAATAAAATTGTTAGAAACTTAAATTGCAGACAAGGTTATGCCACCATTCATGGGCCCAACGATATTAACAGATTATAAATAGAAAGTGATATTAAAGGAAGTTATATCATCCCACTCTCTTAATTTTAGGGGTGCAACTTCGGTGGGGTACCCATGGATACCTACCGACCCAACCTAATTTGAGTAGAGTATGGTAGAAAATATTACCTATAAATATATTAATAGTTTTAATGATTGGGTTATGATGGTCTATACTTCATATTTTTATATAATAATATAAACAATAATATATGTACTTATGATTTTAAAACATAAATGAGTATTATTTTACATTATTTAAAATAACATAGAAATTTTTTAAGAGATATTGTATTTGAGTATTAAAGGAACCAAAATCGAAACTGACCCTATAGGTAATAGGTAGAGTAGGGTATAATAAGAACTGAACCGACAAATGTGTAGGGTAGGGTATGCTTTTTACAAATAGGGTAGGGGTAAGGTAGACCACTAACCGAACCGAACCGACACAAGTTACACCCCTACTTAATTTCAATATTTGGTGGCAATGATGATTGCAATAAATTGTTCGCTTAAAATCTACTTTATAAACATATATCTTACTGGGGAATTTTCCTAGCCAAGAAACTAGTAAATTCTGATAAATATAACATCCTAACTAAGGCCACTTTCAATTTTCTTGATTTAGGATTGTCGAAGTTTAGTTCCAACAAAAACAATCAAATCAAATTAAAATATAAAAAGAGTAAAGAATGCTATAATAATTTTTAAATCCTTTTATCTCATTCATAAAACTCTTAAAAATTATTTTCATTTTGTTTCTTGAAATCATTTAATTTTGGGGCATTAACACCCTTGCTAACAAAAAAATATAATTTATTCTCATTTTTGCCAAAAATTTTAAAAGTATTTTGTCTATACTTATACTTTTTCAAATCAATTTCATCAATACCAAGATCGATAATATTGTCGGAGTTATAAGTTAAATAAATTAAGAATGTACAAAAAATACTTTCAAATTGACAATCGGGTGTAGTTTGGTTGGTATTAGTTGTAGAAAAATTCTCTACTAGTTTGGGTTTAAAATCAAGTGAGAGTTGTGTCTTCTATTGATTTCCTTCTTAATAATGTAAGTTGATTATAAAAATTGATAAGGATTCCTACTTTTTATTTGTAATATGAAACGAGAAACATGTGACACTGTATATCCTTATTCTAGATATAACAACAATAAAGATATTTTCAAATTGTTAACAATGACCGTGCTTATGCCTTTGGGGATATTTTTGTCAATTCATAACTCATTTAACTTGAAAATCTAACACAAATTTCTATATTGACATGAATGAAATTAGTTTACAAAGTATTAAAATAGATGAAAAACTTTTAAAACTATTGATAATTTAGTTTTTCTTTTTATATGGATGTTAATGCCTTTTCCATTTTCATGAGTCCCCGGGCTATGAACTTGCCTTCCGCACTAGCATTTACAATATAGGCAGGCACGAGAACGACACATAGGCCCAAAAGCCCAATCTGCGTAAATGAGCCCAACACCTACTACCCATGAGATGCGGGCCCCAGCAATTAAACTTCCCCCACAGCACCGGAGAACGAATCTCCGAGAAGGATGCGGTTAGAAAGCGCCGTCAGCCAGAAATGGAATGCGTCTCCCTCCTGCCCGCCCTACAATCAGTCTCAAGACATTTTTGAAATGGAAATCCCTTCAATGCCCTAGCACGACATTTCCTAGTCCCTGATTATTCCTCCTTTTTCTTCTTTAATTTCTGCTTGCAGCTAAAAAACAGTTCATTTTCATTTTTTAAAGTTTTTTCCCTCTCCTTTTCAATCTAAGTTCCACTTCGCTCCAAATTCTGTGTCTTTGCCGGTTTCCATGGCGAACATCGTTGCCCCCAATGACTTCGGCGGCCGCACGAGCGTCCGTGTTGCCCTTGTCGGTGACCGCGGCACCGGGAAGTCGAGCCTCATTGTCACGATAGCTGCCGATTCTTTCCCGGAAGCTGTGCCCCACGTCCTGCCGCCGACGCGCCTGCCATCCGATTTCTACCCGGATCGCGTCCCGATCACCCTCATTGATACTTCATCCAGGTATGAGATTTATCTGATTATTTATCTGTCCTATGGTAATTTCCAACACCTGGTGTTGATTTCTCATCGTCGATAACAATTTTTCGTGGCGCGTTTTTTAGAATCACCTCGATGGAATCATGGAATGCTGTAGAATAATATAGATGGTAGTGTATATATAATTTTTTTCCATAAACCTGAGTGGTATTTGCCTATTTGGCAACTTGTTTGTGTTTTGCATGTGATATCTTTGTCAAGCAAGTTGATCATAGTCTTCCAAACTGACCGAGAATGTCGGAATGATTTGTTTGTTTTTGTGTTGTCTTTTTGGAGTATTGATGAATCTGAGTAGGTTGTCACCACCGTTCCACATGGAAAAGTAGAAATTATCGAAATTTACCTAGAATGAATGAACTAAGGTAGTGTCCCAATTTTTGAGGTGTATCGCTGTCATAGTCAAGAATGAGGTGAAAAACAACCTAGGCTCATGCCTAGAATTTCTAGGTACATTTATTTTGTCAATTTAGTATGGTAGCGATGTAATACAACCGGTTGTGGTGAAGTTTTGTTCCAACCTCTCCTCCTCTCTCTCTCTCTCATTTCTTTTGATCTTTTGTCCGCTTGCCTTTAGGGCCTGTTTGGCCTAGCATGCCTATATAGCAAAATGCAACTACCAACACGTTTACTGGAAGCATCAATGAGTAGCTTCCCGCAAATGTGGATAACTTTTACTAATAATAGTGATTTCTAGGAGATACCGTAATTTCGGATGTGGCGAAACACTTAAAATTTTTGAAAACATTGGTGGCCAGAGATAACAAATGGCCAAACATGCCCTTAATAGGATCCATCACCCTTTGAACAAATCTATGAGTTGTGAGATGTTTATAACTCATGCCCATTGATCAATATAATGCAACATGATTAATTGGTGTACCTAAAAGGTGGAACATCATTTCCTTCATTTTTTATTGCCAATAAGTTCCGATAATGTCATTTTTATGTTTTGGTTGTCATTTAATAGCCCAGAGCATAGAGGCAAGCTTACTGCAGAATGCAAGCTCGCAGACGTAGTTATATTGACTTATGCATGTGATCAGCCATCCACACTTGACAGACTGAGCACATTCTGGCTTCCCGAGCTTCGGCGGTTGGAGGTTATTTATTTGGCTTTTCACCTCTTATATTTCCTGTCAATTCATGCATTAGGGCTTTTACCTCTTCTCATTGGCCAATTGTCTGGCATGTTGTTCTATTTCTGGAAAAAATGTAGATATGTAGATCTTCAATGTTTTGATATTCTAGGCCATGCACCTGGGTGTCTGCATGCTGGACGGATTTCAGGACAAAATACCAGTTAATGGATTATTGTGTCTATCTATTCTATTGGGGATACTATCTTGTTATTGCAGTCACTTTCTAGCCTCTAGGTTTGGTTTTGGTCGGCCATCAGAATTTGGCAATTTCCTTACCATTGTAATTTGTCATTGTGTCACGCATCAGATGTGAAATCTGGATCACTGACTTGTTTTGCTGCTTCTCTATTTGTGAAAGAACCATTAGACTGGCACTATTTATATGTCCATTTGATGAGTAATTATGATGCTTATTTATGACCAAAACAGGTGAAGGTGCCAGTGATTGTTGTTGGTTGCAAGTTGGACTGGAGAGATGAGCAACAACAAGCAAGTTTGGAGTCAATAATGTCCCCAATAATGCAGCAATTTCGTGAGATTGAAACATGTATTGAATGCTCAGCACTGAAGCAAATTCAGGTCAAGTTTTGTATATCTCTTTTAAATAAATTTAACATGGATTTCGCTGGAAGTATTTTTTCCAAGAAAAGCAAGCAGAAGAACTAGCAAAACATGCCGAGCTGAATGGTCAATTAACATTAGTTAGTTTCTTCTGTATATTTATCAATTTGCAAACAGTACCAACATGAATATCATTTCTGTTGTGAGCAAGGTCATTGTCTACCATTTTGAATCCAAGGGTCCATTTGGGAAGATGTAAAAGTAAAGAGTAGGAAAATGGGATTAAGAGTAAAGGGAATAAAGTTAAATAGATAAGGTAGTAGTATGGAAAGATGTGAAAAAATGATTGGAACGCGGAGGTAATAATAGAAAAATAGGTAGGTAGTTAAGATGTCAAATTATATTAAAAGGTGTTTAGGAAGGAGTGGGAACGCTTCTTTTATTTTTTTTATGAAGGCTATTACATGTTATCAAATGGACCCCAAATGAGGCCAAGGATGTGTAGGACTGTTGTTACAGATTCTAATTGCATAAAGTTGTCTTCGGTATGTCATGTTACTGTTACAGCTCACTCTTGGTTTGTATATGACTATTTTGTTGTTTTCATGTATGCACTCTGTAGGGAAAGTTACTGCATCTTCCTAGTTATCACTGCGTTCCCTAACGTTGCTTCCTTTTCAGGTCCCTGAGGTTTTCTATTATGCCCAAAAGGCAGTGCTTCACCCAACTACACCCCTATTTGATCAAGAAATGCAAATCTTGAAGCCTCGATGTATGAGGGCTTTAAAACGCATATTCAGTCTCTGTGATAAAGACAGGGATGGTGCTCTGAATGATGCTGAGTTGAATGTTTTTCAGGTTTTTCTTTTCATCAGATTATTCAGTGCTTTATTATTCTTGTCTAAATTTTTACCTTCCTTGAGAACGCCTGTGTTTATTTATCTTTTTAGTGGGACATTGATGCATGTTAACTAACATTTTGTTATAAATATTTCTGCATGATGGCAGGTTAGATGTTTTAGTGCTCCATTGCAATCCTCTGAAATAGCAGGAGTTAAGAAAGTTGTACAAGATAAGCTGCCTGAGGGGGTTAACTGCAATGGTCTCACCTTGGCTGGATTTCTTTTCCTTCATGCTCTTTTTATTGAAAAAGGGCGTCTAGAAACAACATGGACTGTCCTCAGGAAATTTGGATATGACAATGACATGAAATTTCGTGAAGATCTTATTCCATTTTCATTCAAACGAGCCCCTGAACAGGTATGCCTCTAAAGAGGAGATAATTAACGGAAGATGCTGACATTGTCTGTACAAAAATGCGTGCTGAATTTTTATTTACAATAGTAAATTTTGTTCTAAAATGGGCTAACTAATCCTTTACCTGTTGTTAAAAACAAGTTTTCTAAAGTTTAACTTCAACAAATCCGTTATATTTTTGTCTAAACAAAAGGTCTTAGCAGGCTTATAAATTGGTAAATACTGGATATGCCATGTATTTTTGGCTGAATTTCTGTTTCTTCTTTAAGCTATACTATTTCCCAGAATCGATGCTACGATCATTGATATTGCATTGAATTTAAACATTTATAAATCATATTGTGAAAAATGGGACTTTCTCCTTGAGAGCATGAAAGCCATTAATTAACTGGAAGAAGTATTAAAAAAAAAAAGATATTAAGGGTCATTTCTCATTAATGTTCATCAGTAGAAGTAAGTTTCATAAGTTGATGTCCTGAACCTGCCGTTTTCATCTGAACATATTTATCCACAATATTTCTCTGAGAACTCTGATGGTTTCTAGCAACACAACCTAAAGAATAATCAATTGCACGGATTGAGTCATTTTTCTTTTATTATATATAAAATTAAATTACAATGGCAGGTTATGATCACCTAATTAAGTCCTTGCAAGCATAACTCTGTTCAATGTCAGGTTACAAGACAGGTAGTCTTTAAATTTACTTTGGCAATAACAATCTCAGATATAGTTCTACCAGTCAATGAAACTAAGCCATAGATAATGACTTGAAATCAAGAACTGAGTTATGATATGGTGCAACTGAAGACGATATCCGCAAAAAATTGAATAATCTTGTTTAAAACATTCTTCTAATTCACTGTTGAGCAAAACCAATAACACTTCCCAAGGAACCGTCAAGAATATTGGAATTGTAATTCAAGAGTCCATTAATTAGTAGTAGGATTCAAAACATCAAATTGGATCGTTAATCAAGGAGGAATTTCACATGATTTACCTAAAATTTGAATGTTGATGTAAATGGTAACATTTCGACAACCCCACTCAGCTTGTGTTTAATTATTTTCTTATTGTTCTATGGTCTTTGAACCGATCATTACTGTTTTCAAGGATGTGATATTTTATCATATCTGTGTAGTTTGTTGACTATTGCATTCATGTGAAGCTGGAGTTCTGTTTAAGTTTTGTTATATGGATAAATGTCAGCTGTGTTGCTTTTGAGCATGTATGAAGTTCCTTACAATTTCCTCAAAACACTACATTGTAGAGTGTGGAGTTGACAAATGATGCTGTGGAGTTCTTGAAAGGAATGTTCTTTGTTCTTGACACTGATCGTGTATGAGTTCACTTCTCCTTCTACTAGTGTAAATGCAAATGATCGCTTGTTATATTATTGCTTAGTATTTGCTATTTCATCTTGACATACATCTTATGTTAATTATTCTTCCTCTCTCAATAGAAATGGAAATTTTACCCAATGATATTACTTGACATTTTACAGAAATCACATGTTTCATTTCTTCCGGGCAAATCCATCTCTTTCTAAGCAATGCCCTTATCATTGATACAATAACTTTCTGTTTGATAGGAGCAGATTTGTTAAATACCTAAGGCTCAAAATAATTTCATCTTTGCATGCATCTGGTGCTTTACTAATAAAGTGTTTGAAAAATTACAATTTGTGCATCTTTATAATAATATTTTCTTTTCTGACGTGATCTTGGGGACAGAGAAATACATTAATATTCTACAGTAAGTTTCATAATATCTTCTTGGAAATATATCACCTGCGAACATGACACTGGGGAAATAATACTTACTAATGAACTCAAGGACATTTTAAGGTTGGGAACATAATTTTGGTTTGTCTGCAATACTACCACGAAAATGATCATTGGCAATAGCAAGAGTTATGACATGCAGTTTTTGGGATCTGCTGTGATAGTAGCTTATTACTTCTCTATAACTTCACCATGCATCCTCACTGCTCTCACCTTAAAACCCAATCCCATTCTGAATTAGAAAAATCTAGCGTGGTAAGAGCTCACTGATGATATTCTCCTCCATGCCACTGTTACCCCCCATCTTCCTCTTTCTTCTTTCTACTCTTTCGTAGACATCCTGGCGTTTGCTTAAAGATAATTTTCATCAAACTGCTTTTCCCAACCGATGTGGCAACTCACTTGGCCAATAGAGCCACCAGCAGAGATTTAGAGTCTTTGCCTCTTGAAACTGTGTTTCTTGTGTTGCTGAATGCTACTGAAGACGTAAAATTCTGTCGGATCCATTCTTCCTCTTCCTCTTTTGCTAAAAATGGAGTGCTAATGGATATTGTCGAGAGCATGTGGTCATGATAAACTGAATCATGAAGCTTAAGATGCGAAGCTGAAGCAGAAAGGATATGGGCATAAAAGAAAAGCAATGCATAATACTGGGCAGGAGTCATTCACTGCAATTCCTTGTTTCTGTCATTCTTAAACTAGTATGATAGTGTTGACATCATAAAAGCTATTGCTGAAGCTGTTTTATGTTTTTCTAATACTTGGTTTTAGCAATAATGGGAAATTTACTTGATGAGAAAGCAGTCCAGAGGGATTGCATGGGGGTAAGAACTATAAAAAAATAGATCACTTGCTTAGATGCTGTGCTAACTTATGTCTGTCGACATTTTTGTGAACAGGGCAATAATGTCTCATATTCCTTTTTCAGGGTCTTGGTTTCCTGTATTTATGGTTGTTAGATCCTGTTGTAGAGTAAGGCTTTGAATCTGAAGTAAGCTTGTAATAGGTATTCTAGCTGTTCTCAATTCTAACCTATGGATTTCATGGATGTTAGGATGGGATATTACAACCAGAAGAGGTTGATGATCTCTTTTCAACTGCACCAGAGAAGTGAGTTTTCAACTACTCTTTCATGTGCTGTTAACGACGTAATATTAGTTTAATTTTAGGGCAAATTCCATGTATACCCATGAATTTTACCACTAATTCCACTTATGCCTACGCTTTTTCAAAAATTCTTGATATACCCACGTATTTTACCTAGAATTCTAGTTATACTCATGCCATTAGGGATCCATTAAATGGGCCGTTATTACCCCTATAAAATGATGAAAATGCTCATCTATAATTATGATTTTTTAGCTAAAAACTCACATTTAAACAAATTTTTAGCACAACTATAAAATTATATTATTTAATGTAAATTTTTAGCTTTAAGCAAACTAATCTCAAATTATATTAGGGCTTGAGCATATTCATCACTTTACAAGGATGCTAACGACCTTTTAATGAATCTCTAATGACATGAATATAAATGTAATTCTACACAAATATATGGGTATGTTAGGAATTTTGGAAACTTTGTAAGTATAAGTGGAATTAGAGGTAAAATTCGTGGGTATCTGTGGCAATTGCCCTTAATTTTATAATGTGAGGAATTTCCTTCCTGTCTTTTTCTTTTCTTGTTTGTTTGTTATTTATGTTTGGTGAAGGATTATCATGAACATATTCAATGTGTTCAATTGGTGATACGATGGAAACATTACTTTTCCTGCATCTCTTTTATCAATGGAACTTTCTTATTAGATATTTCTTTTCTAATTCGTTATTGAACAATACGTGCAAATGATTTGTGCATTAGTCTCATCTGGATCTGTTGAGGGCAAATATATGATTTGGATATCAACACTACTGTGGGTTGAAAATGTGATTCTAACTTTGTGAGGGATGCCAATACTATTATAGGCTAAATTTGGGAATCTAGTCTTGTGAAGGGAATTGCTAGAATCGAAGTGCATCTTTGTATTAGAGAGTTTCCATGTGGCAAGATTGGAAAATTGAACTTTTATATAATCTTTCAAGTTACTGTTAAGAATAAGATTCCTAATTGGTGCAGGTCAAAAGTGCAATGAACCATAAAATAAAATCAAAAGAATATACCATCTTATATCTAAATATTATTTTATCCATTTGACATTGTAAAGAGGCAGAAAACAGTGGATGAAGTGAAGGAAAAGGGAAGATACGACACGATAGGATGATAGAGGCTAATAATTAAATACAAAGTAAATAAAGATAGAATAGATGGAAGTTTTTGGATGAAAAGAATAGTAGTAGTAATTGAAATTCTAGCTAATTATGTGGAAAATGCATGGTTCTTGAGAGAGTCATACTTCATGTTGATTAGAAAGGGATTAAAAAGGAGGAAAAAATATTTTCAAACTTTTCTACTCTCTTGTTACCAAACACTCCTAGAAGAATTAATTTGATTTGACTTAGTTTTGGGAAATAAAATTTGTGTCACAAAAATTACTAGATTTATGTCGTGAACATTGAGAAATATTAGGGATTCAAAGAGTACACATCAATAAAGCATATATCAGTTCCTGAATTATTAGTAGATTCAAGTTCTCAAGGAATATCTTTACGTAACAGAACTAGCAATTCTAAAAATTCACCTTCAGGAAAAGAAAGAAGACTCATGGAAAAATGAACCCTTTACTGAGATACTTTCACCTGTTTCCAGTTTCACAGACTAACTGTTGTGCACATTGTCAGATGATTTTGACTTGTTGATAGTTCCATTTCTATTCTAATATTTGGGTGTAAGTCCATGATTTCCCTTTGGGACTAAAGAGAAATCATGGAAAAATGATTTTTTTTTTTTTTACTCACAAGTTATGATTTATTTCTGGTTTTCAAGGCTTACTGTTTGTGCACATTGTCATGGGATTTTGGTAGTCCATAGTTCCATTCACTGATAATATCTTCTATTCTAATACTCTTGGGCTTCAGTCCATGGGCAGAAGGTGTTTATAAGGATGCTGCCCAAAGGAATCCTTTAGGCGGATTATCACTTGATGGATTTTTGTCATTGGTACGTATTACCTCATATATGTGTCTGTTTTTATATTTTCTTTTTTGGTATGAGAATTTTCAGTTATAGTCTACTAGTTGAACTCTATAATTGTGGATATGATTGGTGAGTAGAGTGGAATATATCCATATAAGATTTAAACTATAATGATAGTGATGTTGGCCACCCATTTACCAAAAATCTTTACTTATTTCCAATATGAATTCAAGATGCTTTTATAAATCCTATTCATGGGTAGATAAGATGAATCTGTGTAAGGTTTAACTGATAATTGTAGTAATGGGAAACATGCATTTCTTGGAAACATTTACTTATCAACATCCTTTGATAAGTCATGTTAAACAGGTAAATGACTATTCTTCTCTTATTTGAAAAGCAAGAACTCAAACAATGATCTCCAAAATCATCTCTTCCATTAGATTTCTATTGGCTAATATTTGTAATACTGGGAGAATCGTTTAGATGGGATGAAGATGATATGAGAATGTTGGATGAAAAAAAAAAAAAACGTTGTTGTGTATTAGGAATGAGAAAAGGTGTATTGATATTAAGAAAAGTTCTATTGGAAATGAAAAAAATATATTGTTATTTTTTGGGAATGGAATTTTTTTTTAAAGGAAATAGGAGATTCCATTCCATTCTAATCTGAGGGTCATCCCATCCTATATGTGAACGAACCGAAAGTTCAGACGTGATTGTTACACAAAGTATTATGGACAGTCCATCTTCATTGTCCCAGAAAGCTGTTATATGGAAAATTGAACGAGTCTACATACAAAATCTTTAGAACATATATTTCATTATTGATTAGAAATATCGCTTAACATGCAACCTGAGTGCATGAGGGCATCAATTTCCTAGTTTCCCTATCTCAACCAACTAGATCAAGATACAACTGCTATCAAGAGAAGGGGCGAAAACTGAAAGTGGTGCACTAATTCCAATCATCTTTTCGTCGAAGTTCCATTCACGAGCAATTCATTCAGGCTATCATTTCAATTCCACTCCGATCATCTGTAACGGGCACTCACCAAGCATATATTACTATGGACTTATATTTATTCTTTGATTAAAATTGTAGGATGTAGTTAGTTTTACTTCCCTTTACACACTTCTCAATAGTGTGATGTGCTCTCCTTTCAAAAAAATGTTATGTGCTCTAAACCTATTTAGTCTGGCAAGCAATCTATCTTGGTCTCTATTTTGTGTTTTTTCCTTCCATTTACATCCTAGAATGAATTTATGTGTCATTTGCCTAAACATGTAAATTCAGGTTTTGGTCTAGCACAGCATGTTGAGAAGAGCTTTTCGTGAAGGAATTTTGTAGGAACTAGGTTTTAACTAGTTTGGATAACTCTTAGTCAATGACAACAATGATAAATTATTTTGATTGGACTTAGCGAAATGGGATCAAATTTTCATGTGATTGAATTCCTACTAACTTCCATGCAAGATACTGCACTTCTAAGTTTCCTTTCATCTATTTATTTGAAAGTGTCGGACTTCTAAATTGATCTTGTTGGGATGGACTAGTGGATTTCCATTGTAAGTCCTTTCAAAATCTAAGGTTTTATTATTGATAACTTGATGTTTGTTTGATATAGTCAATAACTTCTTATATCATCATCATCATCATAAATTGTTTCCCACTATGTAAGACTAGCTGCACGGATCTTGCTGTACCGTTGTTTATGATCATGAGCTATGTTTTCAGTGATCTCCAATGTCTTCATATCTTGTTTAATTATATTTTTATCTACCTTTTGAGGTCTTCTTCTCGTTCTCTTATGGTCTTCTATTTGAATAAACTCTCCTAGTTGGCGTCATTTTAGACCTCCTGTTTAACATGTCAAACCACCTTAATCCGTTTTCCCTCATTTTTTTTACCTGTTGGCTTCACCTTCAGATTATATTGAATTACTTCATTTCTAGTTTTATTTTTTCTTATTTTATCACTCATCTAACTGAACATTCTCAATTCTACCATGCTCATTTTGCGTATATGTTGTTCCTTAACTGCCTAACATTCTGCTCATATAGCATAGCTATGTAATTGCTATCTTGTAAAATTTCCTTTTAATTTATTGGAACTCGATGGTCAATTAAAATTCCTAAAGCATTCAACTGTTTATTTCATATTGCTTGGATTCTATTATAATATCCTTTTGATTTTCTTGAATTATTGATTCTAAGTGCCAAAAGCAATCAGTTCTTGTACTACTTGGTATGAAATCTTAATTGGTTCTTCATCTGGGTGCTTCACTACTCGCTGATCTAGGTGGGAATCTATGCAGCTGACCCCACTTAGGTGGGAAATGGCTGATGGTGGTGTTAATGATGATGATGATGATTAGGGTGGTTGCTATTATTAAAGTTGTATTTCATATATTCAGTTTTTGTTCGAATAATTTTAAAACCATTAGATTCTAGAGAACCTTTCCACTTGTTTAATTTTTAAGTATACTCCTTTTGTTTTGTTTATTCAGACTATGATCTGCAACTAACATGCACCAGGTACTTCTTCATATAAATGTCTAGTAAGTTCATCCGTAACTAAAGCGAAAAGGTAAGACAATTATTTGAGGAGTAGACAGAAGAACAAGAACCTACACATGGTTTTTATTCATCTGTATATGCCTGAGAAAATGTCTGTGTTTGCAGTGGGCCCTTATGACAATACTTGAGCCAACTAGCAGTCTGGTTAATTTGATCTACATTGGATATCCTGATGATATAGCTTCAGCATTCCATATAACTAGACGGAGGAAGATAGACCGCAAGCGGCAACAGTCACAAAGAAATGTTTTCCAGTGTTATGTATTTGGGCCAAAAAATGCTGGAAAATCTGCCTTGTTGAATGCACTTGCTGGAAGGTATCATACCTTCATCAAAGTTCTCTTGATGATTTGAAAATTTTCTTTTTTTATTTTATTTTAGTATTGATTTACAGAGTCAATTTTTTAATGTCTTTAGTTGTAGCTTAAAGAAATTTATCAAAACAGAATGATATAAGAGGTTGTGGAAGGCCAAAAGAGGTCAGTAGGAAATCTAAGAAAATGCTTTGGCTTTCTAAGCACACAGCTCAAATTGATGGGGATTTTCCAATAGGATTCAGGTAGCTGAGCTTACTTGGGTGGAAAGTAGACTATGATGCTGATGTCATCTTTCAATTGGTCTTTGCTAATTTAGTCGCTGTTTCTTTCATGCAGGCCTTTCTCAGAGATATATACTGCAACCATGCCTGATCGTTTTGCTGTCAATGTTGTTGAGCTACCTGGGGTAGGTATCATGTTTAATAGCTGTATTGAACATTACATGGTAGAAATTCTCTCGCCCCCACAATGGTAGCTATGCTGATGAATTTCAATTCTGTCCTGATGGTTATTAAAATTGCTAGCCCTTTTTCCTATTTCTGTCAATAATACAAACTGGAGGTCCTTCATCCACTTCATATGTCGTGATGATATTTGCACCAAGTTATATGCATCCTGGTCTGACTTCATTTGGTCTTGTGTAGGAGCCTAATAAGTATAGAGTTTGTCTAGGTTTCATTTGAGAATAGTGAGCATTAACTGTGGCAATGGAACTTGGCTGGGCTGGCCAGGTTTATCACCGTTACAGACTCAACCAAGCGATGAAGTGTATGCCCAAGCTTGGTCTGAGTCCCTAGGAAAATCCTAATGTGGTTTGCCCGGGACCAGCTAAGACTCAAAGGGTGTGCTTGAAAAGTGATAAAATTTTTGAATGAAAAGTTGTGTGTGAAAGTTTTCGAAATAGGGGAAAATAATGTCATATGTAGGGGTAATGATAAGGAATAAAGAGAATAAAGTTAAATTAATTAGGTTAGTTGTATAGGTAATTGTGTAGAAATGATTGAAAAGTTGAGTAATATTATAGGAAGATGTGAAGAAATAATTAAAAAATAGGGTAGTTATGGAGAGTGGAAAGTTTTGGGTATATAAACAAACACACCCAAAATTTTGAAATTCTGGTCTAATCCTGTTTCCGAGAGAAGCATTACCTTCCATTATGGGAGAAGAAGCTCGGTGAGAGAAAATAGGGCTAAAGCATTTTTCATTTTCATTTGAGAGGGCAGAGTAAAAGGCCTTTTCCATGGATGGTGGATTTTCTCCTTCCCTTTTGTTTTCCTAGAGTAACAGTATATAAATAACAGAGAGGAATGCAATGGAGTGGATTGGGTCTGGGCTCACATGCATTTTTTAAACATGGGCTTTGTTCAGGAACCCCTGGTTGGTCCTGGTTTCCTTGCCCACCCCAAATTTGGTGCTTGGAAACACTACTGGGGCTTAAACAGCCTAAACCCTTCAAGTGATGACAATGTCCAGATGTGGTTGGGCCAGCCCACCCAGGTTCCATATCTAAAATTTGGTCTGTCTTATCTTGGCTTATTTGACATCTTTTCTCTTCTTCTCTTATGTTTCATCAGCAGCCTGATTTAGATCCCAGCCTCTTTGGCAAAGTTAACCTATAGTTTGTCCAAACCCAAATTGAAAGCATGGTGATCATAGTCAATGTACTTCAATATTGATAATCTTATCTGTTTTTTTTTTCGGGGGGGCGCGGTCATGATCTCTTGTGAGAAGAACTGTTACTGGCTGGAACTATTTTTTAATAGTCTGGAATGTGGAGGAAAAGGAAAATGGGCAATGTTGTGAGATGGGAAACTAAAACTTACGGATGGCAGGATTGTACTTCCTGTCTCTTTCAAGTGGGTCCATGGTATATAATATTTTTTTTCTTCAGTGACCTGGTTTGTGGACTATTTTCTGCCATGATCAGTGGAAGACAGAAAAATATGTTGCTAACCTTATATCCTACTCCTCTTATAACACTTCCATTTAAACATTTGCTTTGGTCCATGTCCTCTTTCTGCCATGACTAATGGATGTAAAAACGTGTTCCAATGTCCTCATATGTTATGTTAACTGACGGCTCCTCCATTTCAAGTCTCTCTCTCTCTACAATTTCTTTGTGGTAATACTATGAGATCCATTTCTTCATGGAATTTTTTTTTTGTTGTACTTCACTGGTGATGGATTTGATTCAAATGACCTTCTAGGGTTCCCATTCTTGAGTCTAGCTGGGATGAAATGTCCTGCTTCTCCTTTCTTGGTATCTTAGTAAAACACTGTTATTTATTCCAAAATGCGTTTTGATCAAGAAAATGTAGAGGTGCAACTCGGGTCGGGTTATACCGGGTTGGAGTGAACCCAAACCCTAAGCCAACCGGGTTGGAGTAAACCCAAACCCAAACCCTAAGAATTTAATCCGGGTTCGGACCAGGTTCACATTGGTTTTGGTTTGGTTTCGGGTTAGAATTCAGGTTACCAATAAACTGTTTTTTTTTCAAATTTAATTGTAATCTAAAAGAAAATTATTGGAATATACATACCTGTGTTTATGAAGTCAAGCCTCACGCTGAATTCTGCAACATCCTTTCAAAGAATTCTGCAATATTCTTTGAATGAACTCTGCAAGCAATTTTTCAGCACCCTATAGACACAAATAAATGAAAAATTAGTTAGTTTTATGACTAGTTGGTCATTTCTATTTAATAGCTAATGGAAATGACTCAAGTGTAGTAAATAGAAAATGAACATATCATACCAACTATTGTAGTTCAAAACTAAACATTATCATACCAATTGCTGAAATTGAATTCAAACTGAATATTTATCATACAAATTGCTAAAATAGAAATTGACCACTTGTCATACCAATAAACTTAAAATATAAATCAAATTTATACTACAATATGAAATTCAAACTAACAGATTTCTCATACTAATAGAAAGTATAATATGAAATAGATTTATCATGCCAACTCAAATTCAAACATAATCCACATAACAATTATTTAAAGCAACTAAATCTAAATACACTAAGCATAATGGTTCAACATTCCAATCTAATTTAAGTGCAATCCAAATTTAAAATGACAATATAAACAAATCTCAAGTTAAATTAGTTTACATCTACTTTTAATTCGTGCGGGCGGTCGTGCATGCTCGATTGCTCGTTATTCATTTTTTACTCGGTTACACTTACACGATCTACTGATACACTGGCCACCTATATATTAATATTACAAAAAAACATATATAATTTATGAAAAAATTATATAAATTACACCGGGTTCGGACCGGGTCGGGTTTTGGTACCGGGTTGGCGAGAACCCAGTTTTGGTTTCGGGTTTCTACCAGTGTTGTCAGAACCGAACCGGTGATTGAACCGGTAAAGGAACTGGTCTAGTTCGAACCGGTTTGACCGGTTAATCAAACCGGTTCGAACCGATGACGTCAGCATGACATATTTATGATGTCGTAAATATTAATTTTTTAAAATTTTAAATAAATATATTGGTAAAATTATATTTTTACAAATTCTAAATATATATGTTAGATTTTAAGAACCATAATATAAGTACAAAATATGCAGGAAAAAATTAATAGCAAGTTTTAAAAAATCTTTAAGCATAAATTTTAGAAAAATTAACTGCATTAACAACCAATATTTTCATGTGTCATAATATTTCCAGTGGATTGATTGAGGACTTGGTCATCTAAATCACTTCAGAATCCATGGTATGAGACACAGCAAAAGTAAACAGTCGTCTTGACATTCCATCCCTCATCTTTTATCCAGGCCTGGGAGTGGCAATAAGAGCAACGACTGCCATTAGCAGACTTGATTGAGGGCTAGGTATAACTCAGAAAAGCAGGAGACAGCAACCACAACAAAGAAAATGCAGCTTCAACAAAATAACCTTCCCTTGTTGGTAAAGAAACAGTTATTTGTAACTAAACGTTCAGCAAATGCAAAGGTGCCGGAAAGAACGCTTGCTGCCGCTGCTCCCATTCCAACCAGTGCTGGCCTTCTCCTAAAAGAAGCTTAACATACAAAGTGTTGTACGAAATAATTGTTAGGCTTGAAAAGGGAAGAAATCTACATATGGAATTTTTCAGAGCAGTTCCTATAGAAGAAGAGATCGGTGTGTAACCTTTTTCAGTTAAATGTGATTCTCCTGGACATGCCTTTACAGCTGATGCGGAAATTGCACAACACCGATTGATAAATGGAAATTCGGATAAATACAATTCGGAGCCTTGAGAGACCCACTTGATTCAGAATCGGGAGATGGTTGCCGACCAACAGGCCGGAGCTAGAGCAGGATCGAGAGCAGAGCAGCCTGTCGGCGTAGGGAGAGATAGAGAGGCTGGCGTCACGCGCGTCGAGGGCGGCGGCGACGAGCTCGTCGAGGGCGGCAGCGCCGGGAGAGACAGAGAGAGCGGACGGCGCGACGGGCGGCGGCACGCGCGGCTAGACGGCGAGCTGCGAGCTGCGAGATGGCGGAGAGAGGCGACCGGTGAGCTCATCGAGGCTGGCGGCAAACGCGGCGGGCGCTGCGGGCAGCGTCGAGGGCATCGGTGCCAGGAGAGACAGATGCTAAGGATGGCGCGCAGTGTGCGACAGCCGTGACACCCGCAGCGAGACGGCATAAAGAGGCGACCAGCGAGTGCGTCGAGGTGGCAGCAGGCGCTGCGTGCGTCAGTGTGAGGAGTAGGGTTCGTTCGCGTCGCGATTCGCGAAGGGGACGAGAGACAGAGAGATGGCGAGCGGGACCCCGGGATGTAAAGGTTTACTGGTTTAGCCGTTTAGACCGTCCAACCGGGCGAATCCGGTCGGACCGTAATTTCCGGTCCGACCGCCGGTTCGCCGGTTCGGACGGTTTATTGCTAATGAACCGAACCGTATACAAATGAACCGGAAACTTGACCGGTTCCCGGTCGGACCGGTCCGGTTTTGACAACATTGGTTTCTACGGGTCGGGTTGAAACAGGGTATATTTTGAAAAAATCTAAAAAATAAAACCCATTTTTTGTTTTGGTACTGGGTCGGGTTGGGCGGGTTCGGACCGACCCGGTACCAAGTTGCACCCCTAAGAAAATGTATCAGAGGAAGTCGAAGATATGACTATGCAAAATCATTCTGCTCAAGCTTTTGGATGGTCATTGTGGCAGTGTAATTTCAGATACAGTTGAGGAAATGCCATCAAACTTCTAATAAAAGTTTAGGGGTGCGTTTGGGAACAACAACAACAAAAAAGAAGTTTTCCACTTAAAAATTTTTCCCTTATTTTTCAATTATTTCTTTGCATCTTTCTATACAACTATCCTATTTTTCAACTATTTCTTCACATCTTTTTATACAACTATCCTATCTATTTTAACTTTATTTTTTTTACTCTTCATCATTACCCTTATTATATCACATCACTCTCTCCCACTATAAAATCTTTTCCACCATTTTTTTCTCACTTCCTAAATGCACCCTAGATGTTATCTCTGTCACCATGTCATTTGCATGGATAACTTAAAAGAAAACAATATTATAAAGTTATAATACAGACTAAAGTCCTATTAGAAAATACAGTGTATTTTACATTAGCATTTCTAGTCTCAAGTCTGTATAGCTTCCTGGCGAGACTTTTGGCCACCATTGTTGTCAAGAGTGGCATGCTGTTGCAAGGTTTATGTAGGTTATGAATGTGGTCATATTGTGGATGTTATATATGCCTGGCTCACAACCGAAAAAAAGTTTTCAATAAATTATGAGTTATGGACATTTCCTGATTGAACAAGTGGGCACCCAATTTGATTCCGCATATCAGTGGAATTATGGCAGTTGCAGGCCCATCACTTTGCTATCTCGTTTGACAGTGGGGTGTGGAAGGTCCAGTCATTGAACAGGTTGTAGTATTCAATACTAAGTCCTACCTAATGTCTCAAATAATCTTTCTTCATTTTGTATTTTCTTAATTTAACCATTTATCTTTTTCAATAGGCATGAAATTTTTTTCCCCTGTAGGTAACTAAGAAAAAGACCCTTGCTCTGCGTGAGATACCTGAAGGTGGAGTTAAAACCCTGCTAGCGAACAAAGAGTTCTTAGCCCCTTGTGACGTAGCAGTATTTGTCTATGACAGGTAGCTGACTAATAAACTCTCTATGGTTGGTTATCTGTTAGTTCCTGCATTCTAGTTATGGCCATGCTTTCTGTTTAAAAAAAAAAACAACAAAATTGAATAGCCTTCACTGTCACTGTTTCCTTCCATTTTTGCTTGGATCATTTTTACATCCTTATGCAACATGAGAGGGAAAGAGGTTACACATTTAAAAATGAAGAAGCCACTTTGTGGTGACTTTTAAATAGTTTTTTTTCTTTTTGATTTTGTGAAAAGAGGGAAATCTTCAATTTGAAATGGCAGGGTTAAATAGAAAACAAAGCATTTTTTTTTTTTTTTCAAAATTCAAATGCAGCAAAGGAAGGAGGAAAAAAAAGTGGATTGAGTTTCAATTTTGGAACCAAGGGAGCTTTTTTTTTTCTGCACAGTTAGAAGTGCACATTGTTTAGTTTAACCCAACTTTAGAGCATGTTCAAGATGAGTGGACAGGAAAGGGACGGGATGATATTTCTCTTTCCCAAAAAACTTTTTGCATTTCCGAAGAACTTTTCCTATTTCCAATACATAAGAACCGTACTTTTTCAATTTCCAATACTTTTTTCATTCCAAAAATAATTGCCACATCCCAATGCACAACAACAGTTTCATTCAATCTCTTCATCCAATTCCACTATACTGAACAACTCCTCATGAGACCTGAATTGTTTTGGGTTGGAATATTTGACCTGTATCCATAATTTGGGTCCAGGAGGGAGTGGGGCGCTGACGGGATAGAAGTCAACGATTAAACGTCAATTGAATAGAGATGAAATAGTTAATCATTTGGGATCATAAGGTTGCAGATAATGATGAGAAAAATGTATGCTGATGGGAAATGTGACTTCAATTAAAAGGAGATTACATCCCTTGTCACCGAATGGACCTTAAATTGTATCTTGTTTTCTTCTTCTTTCAACTTGTTTTCATTCTCGTAATGGATGATTACTAGTTCTGCTAGCATTTATTCTTTCATGCTCTTGGGTAGAAGAGGGAAAGGACACTGAAATTTAGAGGCCTACATAGACCAAAGATGTGGGTTAAGTCACCACACCTCGTTGCCTAATTCAACGGAGGACACCTCATGATAACCAGGATATGATCCTACAAAGGCAGGGAATCAAAGGAAAATATGCAATCACGTCATCACAGTATAATTAGACATTGCATGAAGGAAGAATTTTATAAAAAATTTGACAATCTTACCTATAATAACAGGGATCTGCACCTATGTACAACCATATCCATATTATAAGCGGAATAGAATGCCAACTGAGAGGAAATACATTCAACTATACAGCCACTTATAAGATGGGCAGCCTAAAATAAATCCCAACATATATCAATTCACACAATCATATACATCTCCACAAATCATCACCTGTAATAAATATACATGCTAGAATACTCTCTAAAACTATCAAACATGAATGTGAGAAAAATAAAATGTAGATCAACTCCTCACTATGTAATCTTTCACTCTCAAGTCCATACCTACCATAATGCCTCCCTGGGTCATTGACAACCTGCTCCTCTGCACTTGTCTAAACCAAAATTGGTAAAAAACACAATGAATTTGGGCAAGCTAGTGAGTAGCATAAAGCGATTAATTCATTTTTTAAACCAATTTGGTTGGAAAACAAATCCACAACACTAAACGTATGTCACATGAATCAGTCATGAATATATATTCATGCACCACATATGAGCACACAGCAACCCCCACTCCCATCATCATAATGTGAGTCACTCAGCTCACATTATAATTCCTAATACCATAAGTCATCACATTCTGCTATCAATTAAGATAGAAATACGCCTGAATAATATATAATTGTCTATATAGCTTGGGATGCCGCTCTCACATAGTCGCATTGATGCTAGACACCCCAAGTCTGTAAAGCCATTAGGTGACTGGTAACACCTCTCTCACATTAATACCAGGGCCAAGATCACATCAACCCTCTTACATCGATACTATGGTTGAGACCACACCACCAATACAATTTGGATGGCTTGGAAAGGCTTCCTTTCTCACATTGATACCGGGTCTAAGATCATATCAGCATTATGTGGCTTGGAAAGGTCTCTCTCTTACATTGATACTAGGGCTGAGAGCACACACCAATGAAACATCGAGTATTTGCGACTTGGGCTATTGCGCTGCTCACCCATGCACACCACCACCTCCATAAGAAAAATCGTCCTCCATATGAATGCGATAATATAAGTAACAACAGCAAATGTGTGTGGGTGAGCATATGACATGTAAATAAACAAGTACACATCAAAATTACACTCCAAACACCACAACAACGAAATGCCCAAATCATAGGACGCAGTTTAATATTAGGGTTATGCCCTAAACCACAATATGACCGTAACAATTTAATATTAGGGTTATGCCCTAAACCGCAATATGACCGTAACAATCAGCCACTACTCCAACATACAAAATTTTATCAAGTAACTAGCTAGATGCCACATGGAATTAATCAATTCCACCACCTTCCTTGCACTTCAAGGGTCATGTCCTACACCACCACACAAAAGGTCATGGGGATTTCACCCCAAACTCCAACACATACATTCTCTACCATGAGAATGTATCAATTTCCACCATTTCTACGAGCTCCTACTATGGGGGTTTCCAGACCATAACTCAAGAGTGCATTGCCAAACTCCCAACTTTACAATCTTGCTCCATTAACCGAATCCACTAATTTCTCCTTCACTTCCACACGTGCATTGTAGCTTGCCCCACATCAGTCCACCATTAAAACACTTCATCTTCCCACTCATTTTGAGGTTTTCAAACCTACTATCCAAATCAACACCAAATCACCAAAAAAAATGTATCCTCATCATCAAAGCATTAAGAGAATAATTTTAAAAAAATTTGAAAGAGAATGAAGAAAAGCCACTGACTTTACTTCTACACCAATTTCCCCCAAAATTTTCCTAAGCTCCCATGGTTGCACCCACAGGACTCCAAAATTTGATAACGAAAGCAAGCTGACATCTGGGTTTTGTTGCATTTTAGAAGTCCGAGGTTGATTATCTCAAGAGGGAAAGGACAGAGAAAGGCGGGACAAAAATGTAAGGGCCAAACCTTGAAAAGCCTGGATCTCACACCATGGACCTAGTTACTAGATGCATCCTTTGATCCGTTAAGGGTGTGATTAGTAATGTGGAGTGGATTGGAATGGAATGGAAAACAATGTGAAATATAGGAATAATGTCAGGCCTTAAATTCTACAAAAACAGGTGGGAATGATTGTTGAAAACATAGGCATGATGATTAAACAAATGTTGCTGTGGAAAGTACATGTCAAATGAAGCTTTGGAAAATATAATTTTCAAGCAAAAAAAGTTCACGTCAAATCAAGCTTTGGAAAATATAATTTCAAGCAAATCCATTCCAGTCCTTTCTATTCTGGTTTGCCAGTCAAGCCTTAAGGGAGACTTGTAATCAGTTTAATTTTTCACGATAGAAGTTATAAATATAATTAATCAAAGGAAGGCCAAATTTTGTATTCTGGTTTGCCAGTCATGGCTGTAGCCTGTGATATCTTCTTTACCAGTTTTACAGAGAAGGCCAAATTCTGTCATTTCACATCAAATAAGTTCTCTTCTTTGGCTTTTAGTTTTCAGTGCATTCTAATCAAAATATTGTTGTTTATTTCTCTTTCTGTCACTGATGTATGTTAATTCAATGTTTTTTTTTAATCCTCTTCTTTGGTTTTCAGATTTCAGTGAGTTCTAATCAAAATATTGTTGATTATTTCTCTTTCTGCCACTGATGTATCTTAATTCGATGTTTTTTTTATATGTCTGTTGAAAGCCTAATTATTCGATTTCAATTGTCACATAAAGCTACAGAGTCTTGGATTAAGTTTGGTTTCATGTACATTTTCTTATTACTATGATACTAGCACATCAAAGTTTGGATTGACTGGGTTCTTTCCATACTGCTAATTTCATTCATTTCCATGTTGCCTTTTCTGTAGTTTCATCTTGGCAGTGTCCATTTGCTTCTTTTAATTGACATAATTTGGATCACATGAACACAAAGCAACTTTTTTTTCCCTCGAAAAAAGACATGAAGAGCCCTGCGTTAGTTTGTTGAGTGATATACTATGACAGTTTCACAGCTTTTTTTATTTTATTTTATTTTTTTAAAAAAAAAAAACCTTGAAGAGCCCTGCATTAGTTTATTTGGGTGATATACTGTGACAATTTTGCAGCTCTAATGAAAATTCATGGCGAAAATCAATGGAGTTGCTTGTTGACATTGCTAGTCATGGAGAAGTTACTGGTTTTGAGGTGCCTTGCCTTATTGTTCCAACCAAGGATGATCTAGACCCATCTCCAATGGCGGTACAAGATTCGACACGGGTATGCAATTCATGATAGTGGCACTATTGTACCTTTGATATATTACTCTCTAGTAACAGGGATTTAAGGTAGTTATTCCCTAGGAATGATTTGCTTTAAATGTCAACAAGCATGTTGCTCTTCTTGACTTAAAGTGATACATAAACCTATGAAGAGGCTACCAACATATCCTATTTAATATTTGACATCTTTGTTTTGCCAGAAAAGAAATCCCCACGTCCTATTACAATTATATATAAAACAATTTGTTGTAACATTTATATACCATAATCATCATACTTTTTTTCCATCATTATTTATCTTTCCCATCAAAAACCCATTTATTTTTTCCTTTGTAAGCATAATTGTTGGCATTAGTCCCTATGTTGCAGACATCATTTGTTTTGCATTTCTATCCATCCAAACAGGTTAAACCACTTTATGGAAGAGATCCATACCATTAAACAAATTTATATAATCATGTATTGACATGGGAGAAAGATTTGTAAAGGTATGAATGTTTGACTGTGGACCGACACTGGTGGGTCTCAGAGGATTTAAATGCTATATATGCATACACTGAAATAACTCTAGTTTTATAGTTTGTATTAATCTTTTGTTGATATGATCTTTAGGATTTTAGGTTACAAGTGATGCTAAATATTTATAGTTGGATCTGATTTCATCCAAGAATCTATTGTAGGGAAACAGGTAGATTCACCAAGATTTTGGAAAAAAGGTTCTATTGAATCTTATCAAATATTTTGTGTGTGGATGTTTGGCATTTTAATTGGGTTCCTCTGGAAATGGGCACTACCTTTTAGCAGTGACTGGTAAAGGGATGCCAACTTTACATGAATTATAGAATGGACATCAAATGTAATGATATTTCATAATTGATACTATTACTTTTCACCATTAAAATCAAACCAGTGACAAAGTTTGTATGTGAGAAAAAATTTAAATCCGAAAACTCCCCTGTAATCTGCTTTTAGACCTCAATCAGGCAAGAGTAGAGAGTGCAAAGCGGACAATTGGGAGGTGAGTCAGTAAAAGGGTGTGAAGATTCATCATCATCATCATAAGCCATTTCCCACCTATGTGGGGTCGGCTGCATGGATTCTGTTACGCCATTCTTGGCGATTTAAAACTATAATGTGATCCCAATGGCTGTCTGATTAGGTCTCGCTGTTTTGAAACCAGCAACATGCAGGCATGGATGCGTCAATCATAATCCATTCCTCTCTCGTCTAGTATAGTCTGGGCATACCGTGCGATCTCCATTGCCAGCAAAAATGACAATCTGATCATTGCAATCTTATGCTGAGATGAATGACTATGCTTATGCGGTGTGGGATGGATCTTGTTCAAGGTTGTCTATCTTTATCCCTGAGTTGCCAATCTGATCTTTACAATTCATGTAATGGAATGATTGACTGTGTTTATGCAGTGTGGAGTTGATCATATTCAAGGATGTCTTTCTTTATCCTTAAGGTGGCCGTCAAACGTGAAATTAACTTTAATAAGTGGGATGAAAGTGGGCCACTCAAAGAAAAAAATCACTGGGAATGTGATATGTGGGCCATTTGAAAGAAAAAAAAAACAGTGTGAATGTGACCTGTGAAGTACCATATCCAGCATGTGTCATGTACCATGTGACCATGTGAACAACTCTTTGAAGATGAAAGTGGTGTGCATAATATATCTTTAATTAATTTAACCACGACCATGGTGGAAATGGGGTTTATTCCTCAATTTTTAGTATAACCATAACCAAGGTGAAAGGGGCATTTATTGCCAGCAATTTAATTGTGCTTAATGGCCCTAATCAACATTCAACTATCAGAGCTAATCAACTGCTCATGAAAATCTGGGTGAAGATGGAAGGGGCTTCCTCACAGCCCATGGAGTCTGTAATGGGCCCTACTATTGTATAGGGATGGAAACAAGATCTAGGTGAATGAAGTAGTCTGGTTTTAAAATGCATACTGCAATGAGAAACTTCATTAAGATGATGTTCATATTCCTTCTCTGTGAATCGATGATGTTTCATTCCTCAATCCTACATCTATGATATTTGAAATATTGCTCTACTACATCCATGTGACAATGTAAAACTACTAAACTGGGTCTGTTTTAAATAAGTCCTAAACTTTGATGCCCATTCTGCAGTAAGGGAAGAGTTGGTGTCCATTTTCAAATATCCTATGTTGATGAGGAAAGAGTTTTATATCATCTGCCATGAAGTCTATTTGGGTTTCTATTCTCATGTTTGGATATAAATTCAGTATAGTGCTTGTGGCGCCAGAGCATCATTAATGTAATTTGAAAGTTTGCAAGAACTCCTTAAGCATGTGCGAATTGGCAACGTGAACTTAAGAGGGTTCTAATCCAATGCACCTGGGTGTAGAACCCTTCTTCAATTTTTTTTTTTTAAATTTATTTATAAATTTGTTAATCTAGGTTATTTAATTCATATATAACAAGTTTTACTTTTTTGGAGATGCGTGTATATATATTGTAAGGCACAGACCCAAAAAAGTGACTATTGGACCTGATGCACACAATGCATAGACTCAGAAAAACAACCCTTGAGCCTCAGTGTAATATTGTCCTCTCTAACATTGCAGCTCAGCCTTACTATTTTAAAACGCGTCATACTATGTTTAACTTTGAGACTCACTTATATACTACCAGGAACTTTCTTCCTTTTCCGATGCGGGATTCGGTTCTGGGCTATTACATATATTTTGGATTTTTAAACACCTTTGTATTTTAGTCATTTTCAAAGAGTTGAAAATGACTAAAATTTGAAATTCTAAAAAAAATACAAGTCTCCAAAGTGGGTAGAACTTGGCATATGGATTTTGGTAAATGCACCATTTACAATTTTACAAAAAAAAAAATCAAAAAGATTAAAAATAGGTTTTACGCTTGGGTGTACTAGATCAAGTCCCAAACTTAAACTAGTTAGCATGTACAGTGCAATACATTGCACCATTTATTTCACCATGACTGGACCATAGTTCAAAACAGGATTTGAGTTGGATTGGGGCCATTGCACAACCTGAATTTCAACCCTATTTATGAAGCACTTGTAATAATATTATGTAAATAAATGCAAGTAAATATTATTTATATAAAATTTTAAGGTTTTTACTACTAAAATTCAAAATGACAGGCTAAATTTTTTTAAATCCATTAATCATTAATGAAAGAAGTAAAAAAGTAATTATTTAATTATTTTTATTTCAAATAAATTGATTCACATGCACACATGTTGATAAAATTATTTCAGATAATGAATTTGTTAGCTGGGGCTAATTAATGTTTTTTGCAAAAATTTCATGACAATGTTAGCTCAAGTGTATTTGATTGACACACCAACTTTTATAAATTTTGGACATGTATATATTTTTTCTGAATTTCATAAATCAATAGTTTCAGGAGTATTCTAGTCCTTTTAACCTCAAAACACAGTTGATTTTTGAAGTTCAGAAAATATATTTACACACATCCAAACATTGTAAAATTTGGTGTGTTAATTAAGTACACTTGAGCTAACATTATTAGGAAATTTTTTTGAAAAACACCTATGTGTCTGGGCTAACAAAATCAGAACCTTCAAAGTTAATCACATATAAATCTGATGAAGGTAGCCTAGAATTTATAAGAATGATTAATTAATAACAACTAGAATAGTTGCCCCAAGTTTGATCCTTTTTTAGGGGTTGCAGTAGACTATACCTGGGGTTTTAGGGATTCAAGAAACATGGTTATGGTTGGATGGACAATCAACCTGATGCAAGCCAACAGTTTGCATCCCTAATTCATTGCCATGTCAATGCACGCTTACATCTGTCATGTGATATTTACTAATCCACAATTTGTTTTTATGTTGCAATTATGCCTAGCAGGTCTGCCGGGTTATGGGAGTTGAAGCACCTATACCTGTTAGCATGAAGCTAGGAGATTCTAGTGATGTATTTGGCCGGATTGTTTCTGCTGCACAATGCCCTCATTGGAGTGTGCCTCAAACTGAAGCTGGAAAAACTCGCAAACAGTATTGGCAGTTTGTGAATCGCTCAATGATGCTTGTTTCAGGTTTGTTATTGATAGTCACTTTCATCATAAGTGCTTCCGTATTCACGAAATGAATTTTCAAGTGCTTGTCATATGTAACCGAGGACTTTTTGACGCTTTGTTTTGAAAAACATGATGTCAAGCTTCTCAGGTTTAATGGATCTGTTATTGCACTTTTTGACTGTGATGTGAACTGATCAGTAGCAATATTAACATCTGGCTCTTTCTCTTGGTTCTTGTTCTTCTCAAAAATGAACAATGCGCTTTTACAAATTTGCATGTTCACCGCACATTCTTCTTCCCGTATTATGTTTCCTCTTAGGCAATTTTTATCTCTTGCAAATTTTCTCTCCCCTTCTAGTTTATTAAGTTAGTACAAACTGATTGTGATTCCGTGTTGCAGTTGGGGCTGCAGTTGCAATTGCTGGAATGGCTGCTTACAGGATGTATGCTGCAAGAAAAAATGTATCAGGTTAACATCTGCTCTGCCACAGAATGTGATAAGAATGGCACGTTCACAAAATTTTGGACGACAGATCATCTGTTATGGGCTCTACAGTAAGCATGTACAGGACAGCTGTGATTTGCTATACCTGAACTCTTTTCAGCGTATTCTATTCCATTGGCAGTCACTGCCGTGCCCACGCACAAGTGGAGCAGAGAACAGTTTTTGACTTGTGTGGTGATTGGTGTTGATCACTACATGTCCCAACTATGTAGAAGGGAAGGAAATTCATCAGTGCTTGTCTATAGGTTCTCTCTCATTTGAAAGGCTTCTATACGTCAATTTCTAGTGAACCTTAATGAATTTTTGACTCGAGATGATAAAAAGAACAAATTTAATTCGTCTTCCAGTTTCGCTGTGTGCTTTGTTATTTCAATTTGTTGATGCAAGTTGGAGGTCATCTGGAAAGATACAGTCATGCTTGAGCTTACTGATGACATGGTTGATGACATGTTCCAAGAAAATAACCGGAACTAATTCAATGCACCCCAAAACTTATTTTTTAAAATTTTTTCATACAAATGTTAATCTAAGTGTATTTAACATGTGTATTAATTTTTACTTTTTTTAGATATTTTTTTTGGAATTTTAAAAACCAGTGATATTTTAGTAATCTTAAATTCTCTGCGATAGAGAGGATGATGTTAATATTTTTTCTTCGTATCAGGTTAAAATATATGGAGCAATAATTAGAAATATCCGGGAGGGACGTCTAATTAAACCGGTCATGAAATAAATGCAGTAATATTTTCCTAATTATTGTACGGGCCATTTGCATTTGGGAGCTCTAATAGCGTTCTTGCACTTTTTCTACTGATTTTACATAGATATCTCGTTGGTTACTCTCATCTTCATGCACAAAAATTTCATGAAACCCTGAAAGCCATGAAGTGCTTGCCCATTGGTTTTGGTGAACACAATTGGATTGATGTTTAAGTAGACAGCTAGATCAACTTCTTCATCATCATAGTTGTTTTCCACTGATCCCCCATGGCATCATTTCTTTACATCATTTCTTTAGCTCCAGGCTAAAAGTGTTAATGGTCGCAGTCAACTTGCTTAACCCATTTATAAATACGTTCAGGTTTGGATTTTTGAAGAAATGGTTTGTGACCCGTCAATCCGTTTAATCATTTAAATAAATAAACGGGTTAGGGTTGAGATTTTATAACTCATTAATCCATTTAGTAACTTGTTTAGCTCATTTAATATCTTTAACTTATCAACTCGTTTACAACCCATTAAGAAGAAGTATTATATATTCATAAATTCTTAATTTATTTTTCTCCATTTTGATATTCTATTTTCCTTCGTTTATTTATGACTCTACAGTGTTTCCCTAGTTACTGTGTCAGAGTGTTGTCATCGCTATCTTTGTTGCCACCGGTAATATTTTTCTTCTCTTTTTGTCTCTCCTCCCTCAATCCTCCGTCATTCCCCTCTTATTTTAGTATTGATGTTTTTTAAATGGATTTATAAATAGATTAGGGTTGATGTTTTTTAAATAAGTTAAGATTATGATCAAGTTCTTAACTTATTATAACTTGTACAACTCAATCGGTTAACGTCCGTACTCTAGGTTTATGTCATTGCCAAGCAATAAAGGGCTAGCTAGGTAACTCATAAAACCGAGTCTTTTACCTTTAGCAGGTAGACTACGGCTTTGTTTAGCCAAGCGGTAGCAGCAGAGATGCTTATGATCTTGTGCGGGACGTCATTTTTGATGGAAAATTGTGGAATTAACCGGAAATTTAGGGTTTTAAGGCACAGGAACCGAAGCTTTTAGATAACGTCCAAAATCAAAATTCATGTTTGTATAGATGCTTAGCAAAATCGCTGTTGCAAATATAAGGCCAAACAGAGGCTATAGTCTAGTAGGCGCATATAAAGCATTTTCTTAGTCATTTCTTTTCAACATGCAGCTATGGTCCGTTAAACGAACATATATAGCTATGTCAGTCCAATCTCATGCATTCATGGCGCTCAATCTCGGTACTCTGAAATTCAGGTGCTTTCAAACTTTCCTTCCGTCTTGCTTTCTTTTCTTTTCTTTCTTTTTTGACTTGGATGTGATTGCATGTAAGAGATTCCACGGACATACATCTATGACCCTAGTCGTTACCTCAACATCAGGAAAACCACAAGGTATTGGAACCTTTGGCAAATGGCAACACCACCCCCAGGTCCCATCCATCCATTAATGTCAACGAATTAGTGGTTGTCCAACTGAAATTGAGATGCTGTGAAGCCCTCTCTCTCTGTGTTTTCTTCCCCCCATCCAAGTCATTGCATGCAAGTTGTCCATCTTTCTGCTTATGGCCGTTTAATTTACAGACATATAGCCTTACTTTGTACATCTTTCTTTGTCCAAAAAAAGGTGCATAAAGAATTCCCGAACCCCAACCTGCTGGGAAACGAATTGTGGGGGTGGCTAAAAAGCAAAACTCTGACCAGTACCGGATGATGAGATCTATGGATGATCCTAGCCGTCAATACCGGAACATCACTGCTAGCTTTTTATGTAAACAAGGAAAGAGAAACCCGCAAAATAGCTATACATGTCTAAAAAGGGCTAGTTGGTCTGAATGTTAGGTTTTGGTCCTTGCAACAGTTGTTGAATGTTAGCTACGTACTTTTTAAGTCAATGCATCCTTTCACAGATTGTCTCAATTTGGTACGCTCTCCAATCTCTATTTGGCTTAAGTTCATGAGATCCAATGCAATAATCATACGTCTTTATAATTTCTTATTTTGCACAAGCACTCTGATCTCCTGAACAAATTCAAGTATTTCCGGTGTACTTATGATGGATGGATAGAAAAACGATTGCATTTCTTCGATTACCAAGATGAATGGATCCAAACAGCAAAGTTATAAATTTGAGTCAATAAAATTCTCAAATGTTTGTTGGTATCACTCTTTTTTTCCTTTTTTAAAAAGTACTGCTACGTTTCTGTCATTGTCATCACTGGCTATCATCAATGCAGCAGATATTGGTGCTAGAACTGGAGGGCCAACGCATGCAATGTCTACACCGTTTTGTAGCTCAAAAGTGGCACAGCTGGTAAAATGTAGCTTTTTGGGTGTATTAGACAATAAGTAAAAAAATGGGAAGGCATGCACGTATATACTTTTTAAAGGAGCTGGAATCATATCATTTGAGGCTTGGACTTTCACAGGATAGACGTTTCGCATGAGAAGAAGCATCCATCATGTTGCCCTTTTGCTTATTTGTTATTCCCACTTCACCACATCGTTTGGCAAACTATCTTTTCATCTCAAGAAAGCCTCGATTTTCCCAGTCTGAAGCAATTATGTAATTTTATTAGTCATGCTCATTACATGTGCAACATATTTTGGTTGAATAAAATGCCCACATATTGTATTAAATTAATTAGAGAATTTCAAGACGTGAAACAAGGATCTCATTGTGGCTGCTGTGGGTGATATTGGCTGGCAAGCAATCAACCTTATTCCTCTTCCACAAACAGCTGAGGAGGATAGCATGTTTTGGCAACATGAACCCAATGGAGTTTGCACTGTAAAATCTGCATACAGGATCCTGAGTGACATATCTAATCATTCCTCTAACTCTTATATTTTCAGGGCTATTTGGAGGACCAAGCTACCAAGCAAAGTCCTCATTTTTTGGTGGAGGCTGTTCAAGGACGTCCTGCCAACAAAACAGAATCTGATTAAAAGGGGTATTGTGGTGGATCCACTATGTCTTTTTCGCAGGAATGACATCGAGGATTCAAACCATATTTTCACGGAGTGCGCATTTACCAGGGCAATTTGTCAAAGTGCTGCAAGACTATCCACATTATGGATCACAGTACAAGATATTTTGAGAACTCTTGCCCAGAAGGGCAGAAATGATGATCTTGGCCTATTCATTCTTTGTTGTTGGAGGTTGTGTTTCCTACGAAATATGCTTAGAGTGGAGGGAGCTCAACCGGCGTTTACTCATATTCTTGATTGGTTTGTGGATTTTTTGGATTAGTACAAGAGGGCCAAATTTATTATTCATTCTAGCATTGTTGACAGGCAACTTGTGTCTAGATGGACTAAATAGCCGAACGGTGCTTTCAAGATGAATGTGGATGCCCGAAACCAGGGGGATAAACAGTGTTTGGGGTTTGCAGCTGTCATTCGTGACTCGAGGGGTTTTTTCATCGTTGCAAAGGGGTGAAGACGAAGAGGCACTATGGAACCTTTACTTATGGAGGCTACCGCTTTTCTCTTGGGAGTTAAATGGGCACCCCACCTAAAATTGAGTCATATGCAACTGGAGTCTGATTCACTTTGCCTCTTCAACTTTCTGTTGAATGATTGTCCAATCCTTTCCCTGGTTGGAAACGTGATCGGTGAGATCAAATCGATTCTCTCTTCCTCTAGCAATATCTCTGTTCACCATGTGTTAAGGCAAGAAAATACGGTTGCTCATTCCTTAGCCCATTTTGTCTCTCTTTCTTTTTTAGATAGTTATGTCTAGTGGGGTAATCCACCTCTTGTTATAGTGAAAAAAATTTGTACAGACAATTTTTTGGCAATGAAATTATCTGATAACTCCATCCCTCCCCCTTACATATTCTAAAGGGAATTGGGATAGAGTCTTTCCTTTTCATCAAAAAAAAAAAAAAAATTCTTCCATGAGAGAGTAGCCTTAAGTGGAAGAAGGATTTATTCTACTTGACATTACAAAAGATTATGTCGGAAACGAGGGTGCTAATATACAAAAACATGGCCAAAGAATGCCCGCCCAGATCGCATGTGAGGAAGTAGGCCTTTACACTGTCACAGCGCAAACCTCGGCTTCTCGATGGACCCCATGCACAAATAAAAGAATCAGCAACCATCTATGTCTATCTGTTTAGTGCTTTGAAACTCAATTACCCACTTCTATTTATTAGCATTTCCATCCGCATATGCGGAAAAAGCTTCACCTAGTAGAGAGAGAGAGAGGCCATGTCAATTCCCAAGTGGCAAGTTGGCCTGCTCTTATTAGTGATTGGTTTGAGTGCTTGTTCAAGCACAGAGGCAAGAGCCTTATCAGGAGTTGGGCATCATCTACAAGCAGAAGAGAAGGTGGGCAATGCAGCTGGCCCCGACCTCCATTTCCAAGTTTCTGCTGTTGATCAAGGCAGAGACGACATTTTCGAGGCCAGCGAGAGAAAAGTACCTTCGTGCCCTGACCCAATTCATAATAGGTAATTTACAGGGCACCAAATCCATCCTGCAATCAATCATGGACGATGGATCATGATAACGTTGGATTGTTAGCTAGCTACATATATATATGATTCAAATGCATGCAGCTTCAATCCTGTATATCGATGACTTGGGTCGATCGGAGAGCTGTGCATGTATGTATGTGTTCTATCTGGATCCTCATGCAATTGCAAAGCATTTCCATATGACGTTGATGGCGATGAATTTATTATAATCCTCCCAGAAGCTTCAATTGAAGCTTCAGCCTTCGATTGATCATTAAGATGTGTTAATGTATTCTTTTGGAAAAAAAAAAAAAAAAAAAATTAGTGAGAGTTATAGCTTGAAAATGGCTGTCGATTAATTTGCTTTAATGCGTATTTGTAATATTGTTTTTGTTTGCATGATACATGAATTTTATTTGAAATACATACTTATACCCAGTAAAGTAAAGAAAGAGATGGTGACGTCTTATAAGTAAGAGTTGTTACTTGTGCAAGCAGAAGAATAAGAGGTTGTTCGTAGAATTAATGTGGCATATATGGTAGTTACGGGTGCTTGATCAAAATCATCACATGCATGGTTCATGGGTCTTGTTTTCCAAGTTTCAAAATGTCTATATGATTTATATATCATCTATTCAGCAAGCATATCATATTGAGTACATTCAAACAGCACACTTAACTTTGAAACATATAGATATCCTTCAGTGAACCCACTTGGATGTTGATCATCGGCTCCCACTAAATGCCCTATTGCATTTAGAATTATTTGTTTAGTTACAAGACATCATTAGATTAAAATCAAATATGCACATCGGGCTCAACCGAAAAAAGTGTGTGAAGTGAGTATAATAAAATTGTTTGGTTTATATATCAATTTTAAGTTATATTTTTTAATATCTGAAATGTCATTCATATATACATAAATGATTCTGTAAAGTATTACTATATTTATAAATGTATTGAAGCAGTCTTCATAATTATATCTATGAATTTATTTTTAAAGCAAATGTGACCCACTCATACCCGTAACTAAGATACTTTCTAGTTCCATGATAAAACTAATGACATTAAACAACGTGAACAGTTTGTTTTCAAGTCCATCACCAAAATGAGCCCCACCTACAAGATTAGCAGGGACACTATATATGAGATATAAAGAAGAAAACAATAAGTAAGCAACAAATTTGTTTGTTGAATGAAATCAAACTATACATGCAAAGCGTTGATCTAATGCACCCCAGTGCAAAAATTCATTTTTTAAATTTTTTAAATTTTTTAAAAAAAATCCAAAAAATGGAAAAACTTTATACATGTTTTAAATACCTCAGACTAACAATTGTATAAAAATTTTCAAAAAAATTTAAAAAATGAGTTAAATACACCCAAGTGCATTTAAATTTTAAAAACGTTCCATACATGCCCAAATGGCACTTGACATTTAAAAAATAAATAATAAACAAATAAATAAAAACTAAGTAGTGTTTATATATGTAAAATTAAACTATATATGATTTGGTGCAGAAAGATTGCACTATAATTATGGTCCACTACAATGAGCTTTACATATATTAAAATGTAATAATACATTATTCAATTATTTATTCATATAAAAAAATTACTCTAAATGGTTAAGATGTTGAAAATACCATTTTAAACTTGATATTTACATTAAATTTTTTTTATTATGTTGAGCATCATTTTAAGGTGGGACTCATACACATGTTTGATTTAGATGAAAATTAGTATATGAATAAAGTGAATAATTTTAAATATAATAGGTGGGATAAATTTTTTATTCATGATTAAGTGGAGCCCGGAATGCACATATATCAGTTTCGATCATGTACATTTACATGTAACGCAACTTACAATGCATTTGGCTTAAAATTGGTCACATATGATCAAAAAATTATAATACACTCTACTCATTGTGTTTAGAATTTTTATTTTATCAGCATATCGATTTTTATCCAAATTGGATATATATATATATAGGCCACATTTGAAAATGTAAAAATCATTGTAATAACTTAGTTTAATATAAATAATAATTTTAAAGTTGTTTTTTTACATGTAAATTATCTAAGATATAATTTATACATTGGTAAATAATTATATAAAGTATGAATACATTTAAGCATATGTGGGACCCATTTTGAGCCTAATGTACTTTAAGTTACGATACATGTAAATTTTCAGGATAAGGTGTGTATATATATAGATCTAGTACAAACTACTGTGCCATGTAATCCATGCACCGTGAAGCCTACTTTATCATAAATAGGAAAACTACCACAACTATTGTATTTAGAATTACTCACTTTATTAACATACTAATTTTTATTCAATTCAAATGTAATAAAATAAATATAATACAATAATTTAACATAAGTATCAACTTTAAAACAGTATTTTCAACATTTAAACCATATAAAGTATATTTTTGTATGAATAAATGATTGTATAATGTATTCTTATATTTTAACACGCGTGAGCCCCATTTTACAATGGACTGTTTGCACTAAATCATATATATCAGGTTCGCTTCTATGTATTTAACATTATTTGTTTAGCTAAGAGATGAAGTTTAATCCAAATCAAATACGTGCATGGTTCACATTTGCTCAAAATAGGTATTTTCATGCGTAAATTATGAAAAATGCTTATACTCATTTACATATATATTAGAATGTAATGATACTTTATAAAATCATCTATCTATATAATACTAATATTTTAGATTTTCATAATAATATAAATGATGCTAAATACAATAGATTAAGCGAATTTTCATCAATCATCAAAATATTAAAAATATAAGGGATTGCACAGAAGAACTCTCATATATTGTATAATATAGGATGCACCACATAGTGCCTTTGTTATAGGTTGTGAAATGGATGTTGTTTTAATAAAAAATAATAATCAAATGCATAGAGTACCATGACATTCTAATTAATTTATGAATGGGTACAAATAGTTTTCATAGTTAAGACATAATTATATCTTTTAAGTAAATATGACCCACCCAAGACGCTAAATAAGGAGTTGTTTGGTAATTGATTTTCTTGTGGCATTATGGGATGAGGTGAGGAGTGAGAAATAGAATATTTTGAAATTTGTATAATTAATAGGAGATAGTAGGGATTAACTTGAAATAAATAGGTTTAATCGAGGCAGTTGGTAGGAAAAATGATTGAAATACAAGGGTAAAAATAAAAAATTATTATTATTGATTGAGTGAATGACTGCCTTGTGAAACATGCTCCACCCCATGCCATAGTTTTGACACTTGCATGAAAACAAATGTCCCTTAAGATTACTTTTGGTATCATGATAAAACAAATGATGTTAAGTTATATATAATGATATTAAGTAATATAATTAATTAGATTTTGAATTCATTGTTAAAGAGAACCCCATTAATTCATGTGAGCTTAATATTGTTTTAAAATATAGGAAAAAATGTAATAATAAATAAATATTTAAGTTAAATGGTCAAAGTCCACATAGGATATCCTACATGACGAGAGTTGACCCTTTGACCAATTGAGTCAAGTAATTAATCATGACCTTTGCCCAATTATTATTTTTATATGCTACTGGTTGTATTTTTATTTTTATGTTATTTTAGTAACTTGTGTAGCTCGGTTGACATATAGGTGGTCCAAAAGTCTTAGAGGTCTAGGGTTCGAGTGGGGAGAAATAAATAATTTTTGCACTTTTGCCTCCCTAGACATATAAGCCCCACAGGATAAGGCAGGATAAGATAAGATAGAATGAGATAAGAACTCTCCTAGAAAAGAGTGGTTAAAATCGAGTTTAAATTTAAATGAATTTCATCTTATTCCCTATCTCTTAGAAGCTAGGGGAGCTTTTATAAATTGGATTAGGGAGTTTTTAATTTAGGAAAACTTGAGAGAGAGAGAGAGAGAGAGAGAGCACTCTAGAAGCTGCAAGAGGAATTTTTGAGGCAAGTGAGATCTTATTTGAGAGTTGATTTTATTTCAATAAATGTGCATTTATGTCGTCCTAATTAATTTCATAAATTGTGTATCTTGTATGTTATGATTTTTAGGCAACAGATATAATATATTTTATGATTTATTTTAGGATGAAAAATTTTGCCTAAAATTTGTATATTGAGATTGTTATACTTTATTATGCATTTTATTTTAGAAATGAATTGATGTGAATCTATATGAGATAATATGTGTATATTAAAATTATTATATAAGTATGCTCAGTAATGATTTCAGCATATATATAACAGAATCTACGTATAGCACACAAGTCACGCAATTTTAATATATGTGAAATACCAAGTTAAGTCGCAAATTCCACTTTCGTTTTATCCAAGCATAAATTTTTGTCAGATCTGGAAGGAAATTCCGTGAGATGCTTGGAGGTTGTGTTATTGCAACCAATCTGTTTTCGTTGCTTTTACCTTTTGAAGGATGGCTTTGACAGATGTCGTGCAGCCCATTACAGCAAAAGAAACGATGACGTGGCTTAATGTGTATTGTTTGGCTATAACTTGTTCATTTTAGCTCCGATTTGAATAATTAAATAGTTCATTTTTATATTTTTGGTATTTTTGGACTCAATGAAAAGGTTTGATTTTGCATTTGAAGCCTAATTTTTGATATATTAAATTAAATAATTATTTTTATTATTTAATTAAATTTTAATTGGATCATTATCTATTTTCAAATAATTTTGTACTTCCCAATCATATTGAGACTAACCCATTATTTTTATAAGTGTATCAAATCAAGGGTGATACTAAAAATTAGCTTGCTTGAAAATCATAAAATTCAAAAAATGTTAAAATCATCAAACAAAAAAATAAGTACATCAAAGGAAAGGATTAAAATGTAAAATGGTTGGAAATTTCAAAATCATAAATTTTGAGAAATATTAAATTCTTCAAACAGAAAAATAAGTACATCGAAGAAAATAGTGAAATTGGAAAAAGTCGAAAATTAAAATTTTAAAAAGATGAAAACTAGAAAATCATAAAATTAAAAAAAAAAAAGTTAAAATCAACAAACAAAAAAATAAGTAAATTCAAATGCAATTGGGGAAAATGTAAAATAGTTGAAAACTTAAAATTCGAAAAATGTTAAAATCATCATACACAAAAATAAGTAAATCAAAGGAAATGATGAAAAATGTAAAACGGTTGAAAATTTCAAAATCTTAAATTTCGATAAATATTAAAATCTTCAAACAAAAAGATAAGTAAATCGAAGAAAAGAGTGAAATTGCAAAATCCCAAAAATTAAAATTTAAAAAGAAATGAAAACACTTGAAAATCATAAAATTCTAAAAAGGTTAAAATCATCAAACAAAAATAAGCAAATCAAAGGAAATGGTAAAAAATGTAAAACAATTGAAAATTTGAAAACCGTGAAATTTGAGAAATATTAAAATATTGAAATAGAAAAATAAGTAAATCAAAGCAAACTGTCAAATCGAAAAATTCTAAAAAGTAAAATTTAAAAAAACAGAAGAAAACTTAAAAATCATAAAATTTGAAAAAAGTTGAAATCACCGGACACAAAAAAAAGTAAATTGAAAGGAAATTGCGGAAAATGTAAAATGGTTGAAAACTCATAAAATTCGAAAAATGTTAAAATCACGAAACAAATAATTTAGTAAATAAAAGGAAATGGAGAAAAATGTAAAATTGTTGAAATATTTAAATATTCAAACAAAAAGATAAGTAAATCAAAGGAAATAGAAAAATTGTAAAATTCCAAAAAGTAAAATTTAAAAAAAGAAAACATGAAAATCATAAATTTGAAAAATGTTAAAATCTTCAAATGCAAAAATAAGTAAATTCAAATTAAATTGCAGAAATGTAAAATGGTTGAATACTTGAAAATCATAAAATTCAAAAAAAGTTAAAATCATCAAACAAAAAATATTAGTAAATCAAAGGAAATGGTGAAAAATGTAAAATTCTTGAAATTTTTAAAATCATAAAATTCGAGAAATAATAAAATCTTCAATCAAAAAAATAAGTAAATCAAAGGAAATGGAGAAAAATGTAAAACAGGTAAAAATCATGAAATTCTAAAAATGTTAAAATCATCAGACACAAAAATAAGTAAATCAAAAGAAATGGTGAAATTGAAAGACAAGTAAATCAAAGGAAATAGCAAAATTGAAAATTTTCGAAAAGTAAAATTTAAAAAAAGAGAGCTTGAAAATCATAAAATTTGGAAAAAATTACAATCACCAAGCGCAAAAATAAGTAAATTCAAATTAAATTGGGGAAATGTAAAATGGACGAAAACTTGAAAATCATAAAATTATGAAACAAAAAATTAGTAAATCAAAGGTAATAGTGAAAAATGCAAAATGGTTGAAATTTTCAAAATCACAAAATTCAAGTTATATTAAAATCTTCAAATAGAAAAATAAGTAAAGCAAAGGAAATGCAGAAAAATCAAAAATGTATAATTCCAAAAATTAAAATTTCAAAAATGTTAAAACCATCAAACACGAAAATAAGTAAATTCAAATTAAATTGGAAAATGTCAAATGGTTAAAAACTTGAAAATCATAAAATTCGAAAAATGTTAAAATCATCAAATAAAAAATATTAGGAAATCAAAGGAAATAATGAAAAATGTAAAATTATTGAAAATCATAAAATTCAAAAAATGTTAAAATTATCAAACGCAAAAATAATTAAATTCAAATTAAATTGGGAAAATGTAAAACAGTTGAAAACATGAAAATCATAAAATTCGAAAAATATTAAAAACATCAAACAAAAAAGAAAAGTAAATCAAAGGAAATAATGAAAATTTTAAAATTGTTGAAAATTTCAACATCATAAAATTTGAAACAGAGAAGAAAATTAAAATTTTAAAAAAAGAAGAAAACTTGAAAATCATAAATTCGTAAAAAGTTAAAATAATCAAACGTAAAAATATTTAAATTCAAATTAAATTGGGGAAATGTAAAATGGTTGGAAACTTCAAAATTAAATAATTTGAAAAATGTTACAATCTGCAAACAAAAAATATTAGTAAATCAAAGGAAACGACAAAAAATGTAAATTTGTTAAAAATTTAAAAATCGTAAAATTGAAGAAATATTTAAATCGTCAAACAGAAAGATAAGTAAATCAAAGGAAATGGAGAAAAATGTATAATTCCAAAAATTAAAATATCGAAAAAGGAAGACAACTTGAAAATAATAAAATTTGAAAAATGTTAAAATCGTCAAACACGAAAATAAATAAATCAAAAGAAATGATAGAAAACTTCAAAATTGCAAAATTCGAGAAATATTAAAATCTTCGAACAGAAAGATAAGTAAATTAAAGACAACAGTGAAATTGCAAAATGCAAAAAAATAAAATTTAAAAAGAAGAAAACTTGAAAATCATAAAATTCGAAAAATGTTCAAATCATCAAACACAAAAATAAGTAAATTCAAAGGAAATTGGGGAAGATGTAAAATGGTTGAAATCTTGAAAATCATAAAATTCGAAAAATGTTAAAATCAACTAACAAAAAAAATAAGTATATACCAACCGAGGCTAGCTCGGTTGGTCGCCAGCTGCGGCGCAGACAGCCGTAGCTGCGGCTGGCGGGGGATCGAATCCCCGTATAGGCGTGGGAGCGTGGTCTCCCGGGTGGAGAGTGTGGGAGCAGGTGGTCTCCCAGGTGGCTGTTGGAAGCTGTGTCTTCCAGATTTCTTTGGGACGTTATGTGTTCCCAGATTTGTAAGAATGTCTCAGATCTTCAAGTATAATATGTGTTGAGATACATGTAATTATATACCCATCAAAAAAAAATAAAATAAATAAGTATATCAAAGGAAATTGGGGAAGATGTAAAATGGTTGAAAACTTGAAAATAATAAAATTCAAAAAAATTAAAATCAGCAAACGCAAAAAAAAAAGTAAATTCAAATTAAATTGGGGAAATGTAAAATGGTCGAAAACATGAAAATAATAAAATTCGAAAAATGTTAAAATCATCAAAAAAAAATATTAAGAATTCAAAGGAAATGATCAAAAATGCAAAATTGTTGAAAATGTCAAAATCATAAAATTTGAGAAATATTAAAATCTTCAAACAGAAAGTTAAGTAAATCAAAGAAAATAAAGAAATTGTAAAAATCCGAAAAGTAAAATTTTAAAAAAGGTAGACAACTTGAAAATAATAAAATTGGAAAAACGTTAAAATCGTCAAACACGAAAATAAGTAAATAAAAAGAAATTGTTGAAAATTTCAAAATCGTAAAATTCTAGAAATATTAAAATCCTCAAATAGAAAGATAAGTAAATAAAAGACAACAGTGAAATTGCAAAATGCAAAAAATTAAAATTTCAAAAAGAAGAAAACTTGAAAATAATAAATTCAAAAAATGTTAAAATCATCAAACGCAAAAATGAGTAAATTCAAAGGAAATTGGGGAAAATGTAAAATGGTTGAAATCTTGAAAATCATAAAATTCGAAAAATGTTAAAATCATGAAAAAAATTAGAAAGTCAGAGGAAATGGTGAAAAAATGTAAAGTTATTGAAAATTCGAGAAATATTAAAATCTTGAAACAGAAAGAAAACAAAATCAAAAGAAATAGTGAAAATGAAACATTCTCAAAAGTAAAATTTAAAAAAGAAGAATACTTGAAAAACATAAAAGTCGAAAAAAGTTAAAATCACCAAAAACAAAAATGAGTAACTCAAAGGAAATTGAGGAAAACGAAAAATGTTGAAAACTTGAAAATTATAAAATGTCCAAAGAAATTGTGAAGAAATTGTGAAATTGCAAAATGGTCAAACGAAAACATAAGTATATCAAAGGAAATTGAAGAAAATGGTTGAAATCATGAAAAAAATTAGTAAGTCAAGAGGAAATGCTGAAAAATATAAAATTGCTGAAAATTTGAAAGTCATAAAATTCGAGAAATATTAAATCTTGAAACAGAAAGATAAGTAAATCAAAAAAAATAGTGAAATTGTAAAATTCTCAAAAGTAAAATTTAAAAACAAGAAAACATGAAAATGATCAAATTCGAAAAAAGTGAAAAACGCCAAACAAAAAAATAAGTCAAAGGAAAGAAGGGGAAAAGTAAAATCGTTCAAAACTTGAAAATCATAAAATTCGATAAATATTAAAATCTTGAAACAGAAAGATAAGTTAATCAAAGGAAATTGTGAAATTTTAAAATTCTGAAAAGTAAAATCTAAAAAAGAAGAAAACTTGAAAATCAAAAAATTAGAAAAATATTAAAATCATCAAATAAAAAAATAAGGGAAAATATAAAATGGATAAAAACTTGAAACTCATAAAATTCAAAAAATGTTAAATCAAGAAATAAAAAATAGTAAGTCAAAGGAAATGGTGAAAAATGTAAAATTGTTGAGAATTTGAAAATCATGAAACAGAAGGATAAGTAAATCGAAAGAAATACTGAAAGTTGCAAAATGCCAAAAAAAAAATTCAAAAAAAGTTAAAATCACCAAACACAAAAATAAGTAAATTAAAGGAAATCGGGAAAAATGTAAAAGGGCTGAAAACTTGAAAATCATTAAATTCGAGAAATATTAAAATCATGAAACATAAAGATAAGTTAATCAAAGGAAATAGTGAAATTGTAAAATTCCGAAAAGTAAAATTTTAAAAAAAAAGAAAACTTGAAAATGACAAAATTCGAAAAAAGTTAAAATTAACGAACACAAAAATAAGTAAATCAAAGGAAATTGCGGAAAATGTAAAATGGTTGAGAACATGAAAATCATAAAATTCGAGAAATACTAAAATCTTGAAACAGAAAGATAAGTTAATCAAAGGAAATAGCGAAATTGTAAAATTTCGAAAATTAAAATTTAAAAAATAACAGAACTTGAAAATCATAAAATTCAAAAAATATTAAAATCAACAAACACAAAAATAAGTAAATGCAAGGAAATTGGGGAAATCTAAAATGGTTGAAAACTTGAAAATCATAAAATTTGAAAAATGATAAAATCATGAAACAAAAATTAGTAAATCAAAGGAAATAGTGAAAATTTTAAAATCATAAAATTCGAGAAATATTAAAACCTTCAAATACAAAGATAAGTAAATCAAAGAAAACTGTGACATTGCAAAATTAAAAAATAAAAATTTTCAGAAGATGTAAAATAAGTGTATAAAAGGAAATTGGGGAAAATGTAAAATCGTTGAAAACTTCAAAATTATAAAATTCAAAAAATGGAAAAATCATCAAACAACAAAATTTGTAAATCAAAGGAAATTTGGGAGAACGTAAAATGCTTCAAAACATGAAATTCGAAAAATTCGAAAAATGTTATAATGGTGAAACAAAAATAATTAAGTGAAAGGAAATGGTGAAAAACATAAAATTGTTGAAAAATTAAAAATCATAAAATTTGAGAAATATTAAAATTTTGAAGCAGAAAGATAAGTAAATCAAAGGAAATTGTAAAATTGTGAAATTCCGAAAAGTAAAATTTAAAAAAGAAAAAAAGTTGAAAATCATAAAATTCGAAAAATGTTAAAATCATCAAAAAGAAATTAAGTAAATCGGAGGAAATTAGGGAAAATATAAAATGGTTGAAAACTTGAAAATTATAAAATTCAAAAAAAGTTAAAAACATGAAATAAAAAAATTAGTAAGTCAAAGGAAATGGTAAAAAATGTAAAACTAGAAAGTCAAAGGAAATGCCAAAAATTTAAATTTTTAAAAATGAAAACTTGAAAATCATAAATTTCAAAAAATGTTAAAATCAGCAAGGACAAAAATAAGTATATCAAAGGAAATTGTGAAAAATGTAATACGGTTCAAAATTTCAAAATCATAAAATTCGAGAAATATTGAAACCTTCATACAGAAAGATAAGTAAATCAAATGAAATAGAAAAATTGTAAAATGCCAAAAAGTAAAATTTAAAAAAAAAAACAAAACTTGAAAATCATGAAATTCGAAAAAAGTTAAAATCATCAAACAAAAATAAGTAAATTGAAAGGAAATTGAAAAAAATGTAAAATGGTTGAAAACTTGAAAATCATAAAATTCAAAAAATGTTAAAATCATCAAACACAAAAATAAGCAAATCAAATGAAATGAGGAAAAATGTTCGAAACTTAAAACATAAAAAACAACAAAGGGAGTGTTTGGATACACCAAAACCTACTAAAACCTACTACCATTTACTCTCCGCAACTGCCCTAATTATAACCATTTCCTACATTTTCCTATACAACTATTCAACTTCGCAAACAATTCTACACACTTACACATATAACTAACCTATCTATCTTAACATTAACCGCTTTATTCGTCACCATGATGGCCCACAATATCACATTGTTTTCTCATACTTCAATTATCTAAAAAATTTCTCACTTCTAAAACACACCCAAATTGAAAGAAAATGACAAAACACATAACAAAATCCTCAAAAAATCATAAAATTCGACGAATATTAAAACCTTCAAAAGGAAAGATAAGTAAATCAAAGAAAATTGTGAAATTACAAAATGCAAAAATTAAAATTTTTAAAAATGAAATCTTGAAAATCATAAAATTCGAAAAATGTTAAAATCATCAAACACAAAAATATGCAAATCAAAGGAAATTGGCGGAAACGTAAAATGGTTGAAAACTTGAAATTTCGAAAAATGATAAAATCATGAAACAAAAATTAGTAAGTGAAAGGAAATGGTGAAAAATGTAAAAACATGAAAACTTGAAAATGATAAAATCACCCAACACAAATAAGTATATCAAAGGAAATTGGGCAACATGTAAAATTGTTGAAAACCTGAAAATCATAAAATTCAAAAAATGTTCAAATCACCCAACACAAATAAGTATATCAAACGAAATTGTGTAAGATGTAGAATAATCGAAAATTGTTAAAAATATTAAACAAAAAAATAAGTAAATTGGGCAAAATGTAAAATAGTTGAAAATTTCAAAATCATAAAATTTGAGAAATGATAAAATCATTAAACAATAAAATAAGTAAATCAAAGGAAATTGGGGAAAATGTAAAATTGTTGAAAATTCGAAAAATATTAAAATCATGAAACGAAAATTAGTAAGTCAAAGGAAATGGTAAAAAATGTAAAATTGTTGAAAATTTTAAAAACATAAAATTCGAGAAATATTAAAACCTTCAAACAGAAAGATAACAAATTCAAAGAAAACTATGACATTGCAAAATGCGAAAAATTAAAATTATGAGAAGATGAAAACCTGAAAATTTTAAAATTCAAAAAATGTTACAATTATCAAACACAAAAATAAGTATAACACAGGAAATTGGAGAAAATGTAAAATCGTTGAAAACTTGAAATTCATAAAAATAAAAAATATTAAAATTATAAAACACAAAAACAAGTAAATCAAAGGAAATTGGGAAAAATGTAAAATGGTTGAAAATTTGAAACTCATAAAATTCAAAAAATATTAAAATCATGTAAAAAAAATTAGTAAGTCTAAGGAAATGGTGAAAAATGTAAAATTGGTGAAAATTTCAAATATATAAAATTCGAGAAATATCAAAAAACATCAAATAGAAACATAAGTAAATCAAGGAAAATAGTGAAATTGCAAAATGCCAAAAATTAAAATTTTTAAAAGATGAAAACATGAAAATCATAAAATTCGATAAATGATAAAATCACCGAACACAAAAATAAATAAATCAAAGGAAATTGGGAAAAATGTAAAAATATTGAAAACTTGAAAATCATAAAATTCGAAAAAATATTAAAACCTCCAAACAGAAAGAATCGTAAATCAAAGAAAATAGTGAAATTGCAAAAAAAATTAAAATTTTTAAAAGATGGTTGGAAACTTGACAATCGTAAAATTCGAAAAATGTTAAAATTATCAAACACGAAAATAAATAAATCAAAGGAAATTAGGGAAAATGTAAAATGGTTGAAAAATTGAAAATTATAAAATTCGAAAATTGTTAAAATCATGAAACAAAATTTCGTAATTCAAAAGAAATGGCGAAAAAGGTAAAATTGTTAAAAATCATAAAACTCTAGAAATATTAAAACCTTTAGAAAGAAAGATAAGTAAATCAAGGAAAATTGTGAAAATTGTAAAAAGCCAAACATTAAAATTTTTAAAAGATCAAAACTTGAAAGTCATAATATTCGAAAAATGTTAAAACCATCAAACATAAAAATAAGTAAATCAAAGGAAATTGGGGAAAATGTAAAATGGTTGAAAACTTGAAAATTATAAAATTCCAAAAATGTTAAAATCATGAAACAAAAAAATTAGTAAGTCAAAGGAAATGGTGAAAAAGTAAAATAATTGAAAATTTAAAAATCATAAAATTTGAGAAATATTAAAACCTTCAAAAAAAAAAAAGATAAGTAAATCAAGGAAAATAGTGAAATTGCAAAAAGCTAAAAATTAGAATTTTTAAAAGATGAAAACTTGAAAATAATAAAATATGATAAATGTTAAAATCACCGTACACACAAATAAGTAAATCAAAGGAAATTCGGAAACATGTAAACTTGTTGAAAACTTGAAAATCATAAAATTCGAAAAATGTTAAAATCATCAAACATAAAAATAAGTAAATTCAAAGGAAATTGGAGAAAATGTAAAAAAGTTGAAAACTTGAAAATTATAAATTCGAAAAATGTTAAAATCAAGGAACAAAAATTTCTAAGTCAAAGGAAATGGTGAAAAAAGTAAAATTGTTGTAAATAAGAAAAAAATAAAATTCGAGAAATATTAAAACCTTCAAAAAGAAAGATAAGGAAAACAAAGAAAATAGTCAAACTGCAAAATACAAAAATTAAAATTTTTGAAAGATGAAAACTTGAAAATCATAGAATTCAAAAAATGTTAAAATCATCGGACACAAAAATATATAAATCAAAGGAAATTGAAGAAAAAGTAAAATTGCTGAAAACTTGAAAAATTTTAAAACCATGCCACAAAAAAATTAGTAAGTCAAAGGAAATGGCGAAAAAATTTCTAAATCATAAAATTCGAAGGAAATTGGGAAATGCCTGAAATCTGGAAAATCGTAAACTTCGAAAAACGTTAGAACCATCGAATACAAAAATAAGTAAATCAAAGGAAATTGGGAAAATGTAAAATGGATGAAAACTCAAAAATTATAAACTACGAAAAATGTTAAATCAGGAAACAAAAAAATTAGTAAGTCATAGGAAATGGTAAAAAAATGTAAAATTGTTGAAAATTTCAAAATCATAAAATTTGAGAAATGTTAAAACCTTCAAACAGAAAGATAAGTAAATCAAGGAAACTGGTGAATTTGCACAAAGCCAAAAAGTAGAATTTTTAAAAGATGAAAACTTGAAAATCATCAAACACAAAAATAAGTAAATTCAAAGGAAATAGGGGAAAATGTAAAATGGTTGAAAACAAGAAAATCGTAAAATTCGAAAAATGTTAAAACCTTCAAACACTAAAATAAGTAAATCAAAAGAAATTGGGGAAGCTGTAAAATAGTTGAAAACTTGAAAATTATAAAATTCGAAAAAATATTAAAATCACAAAACTAAAAAATTTGTAAGTCAAAGGAAATGGTGAAAAAAGTAAAATTGCTGAAAATTTCAAAATCATAAAATTTGAGAAATATTAAAACCTTCAAACAGAAAGATAACTAAATCAAGGAAAAAAGTGAAATTGCAAAAACTAAAAATTAGAATTTTTAAAAGATGAAAACTTGAAAATAATAAAATTCGATAAATGTTAAAATCGTCAAACACAAAAATAAGTAAATTCAAAGGAAATTGGGAAAAATGTAAAATGGTTGAAAACTTGAAAATCGTAACATTTGAAAAATGTTAAAACCATCAAACAAAAAAAATAAGTAAATCAATGGAAATTGAGGAAAATATAAAACGGTTGAAAACTTGAAACTCATAAATATCAAAAAAAGTTAAAATCATCAAACACAAAAATAAGCAGGAAAAATGTTAAAATTTAAAACATGAAGAACAAGAAACGGTGTGTTTGGAGACACCTAAAAAATTTAAAATTTTGAGAAGAATAAAACTTGAAATTTTTAAAATTCGAAAAATGTTACAACCATCAAACACAAAGATAAGTGTAACAAAGGAAATTGAGGAAAAAGTAAAATCGTTGAAAACTTGACAATCATAAAAATTGAAAAATATTAAAATCATCAAACGCAAAAACAAGTAAATCAAAGGAAATTGGGGAAAATGAAAAATGGTTGAAAATTTGAAACTCATAAAATTCAAAAAATATTAAAATCATGTAACGAAAATTAGGTAAGTCAAAGAAAATGGTGAAAATGCAAAATGCCAAAAATTAAAATTTTCAAAAGATGAAAACTTGAAAATCATAAAATTCGATAAATGATAAAATCACCGAACACAAAAATAAGTAAATCAAAGAAAATTTCAAAAAATGAAAAATTGTTGAAAACTTGAAAATCATAAAATTCGAAAAATATTAAAACCTTCAAACAGAAAGAATCGTAAATCAAAGAAAATAGTGAAATTGCAAAATACAAAAATTAAAATTTTTAAAAGATGGTTGGAAACTTGACAATCGAAAAATTCGAAAAATCTTAAAATCGTCAGACAAAACAATAAATAAATCAAAAGAAATTAGGGAAAATGAAAAATGGTTGAAAAATTGAAAATTATAAAATTCGAAAAAGGTTAAAATCATGAAGCAAAAATTTGTAATTCAAAAGAAATGGTGAAAAGGGTAAAATTGTTAAAAATTTGCAAATCATAAAACTCTAGAAATATTAAAACCTTTAGAAAGAAAGATAAGTAAATGAAGGAAAATAGTGAAATTGTAAAATGCCAAAAATTAAAATTTGAAAATCATAAAGTTCGAAAAATATTAAAACAATCAAACACAAAAATAAGTAAATCAAAGGAAATCGAGGAAAATGTAAAATGGTTGAAAACTTGAAAATTATAAAATTCGAAAAATGTTAAAATCAAGAAACAAAAAAATTAGTAAGTCAAAAGAAATGGTGAAAAAAGTAAAATTATTGAAAATTTCAAAATCGTAAAATTTGAGGAATATTAGAACCTTTAAACAGAAAGATAAGTAAATCAAGGAAAATAGTGAAATTGCAAAAAGCTAAAAACTTGAAAATAATAAAATTCGATAAATGTTAAAATCACCGAACACACAAATAAGTAAATCAAAGGAAATTATTGAAAATTTCAAAATCATAAAATTTGAGAAATAATAAAACCTTCAAACAGAAAGATAAGTAAATCAAGGAAAATAGTGAAATTGCAAAAAGCAAAAAATTAGAATTTTTAAAAGATGAAAACATTAAAATAACAAAATTCAAAAAATGTTAAAATCATCAAACACAAAAATAAGTAAATTCAAAGGAAATTGGGGAAGATGTAAAATTGTTGAAAACTTTAAATATCTTAAAATTCAAAAAAATCTAAAATCATCAAACACAAAAATATGAAACTCAGACCAAATTGAAGAAAATATAAAATTGCAGAAAACTTGAAAATCAAAAAAATCGAAATACGTTAAAATCACCAAACAAAAAATTTCAAACGAAATGGTGAAAAATGTAAAATTGTTGAAATTTTCAAAATCATAAAATTTTAGAAATATTAAAACCTTCAAACAGAAAGATAAGTAAACCAAGGAAAATGGTGAAATTGCAAAAAGCTAAAAAGGAAATTGGGGAAAACGTAAAATGGTTGAAAACAAGAAAATCAAAAAATTCGAAAATTGTTAAAACCTTCAAACACAAAAATAAGTAAATCAAAGGAAATTGGGAAAACAGTAAAATAGTAGAAAACTTGAAAATTATAAAATTCGAAAAAATGTTAAAATCACGAAACGAAAAAATTTGTAAGTCAAAGGAAATGGTGAAAAATGTAAAATTGCTGAAAATTTAAAAATCATAAAATTCGAGAAATATTAAAACCTTCAAATGAAAAGATAACTAAATCAAGGAAAAAATGAAATTGCAAAAAGCTAAAAAGTAGAATTTTTAGAAGATGAAAACTTGAAAATAAAAAAATTCGATCAGTGTTAAAATCATCGAACAGAAAAATAAGTAATTCAAAGGAAATTTTGAAAGATGAAAACTTGTTGAAAACTTGAAAATCATTAAATTTGAAAAATGTTAAAATCATCAAACACAAAAATAAGTATATTCAAAGGAAATTGGGGAAAATGTAAAACGGTTGAAAACTTGAAAATCGTAAAATTTGAAAAATGTTAAAATCATCAAACACAAAAATAAGTATATTCAAAGGAAATTGGGGAAAATGTAAAACGGTTGAAAACTTGAAAATTATAAAATTTGAAAATTGTTAAAATCATGAAAAAAAATTATTAAGTTAAAGGAAATGGTGAAAAATGTAAAATTGTTGAAAATTTCAAAATATAAAATTGGAGTTATTGCAAAACGCTAAAAATTAGAATTTTTAAAAGATGAAAACTTGAAAATCATAAAAGTCCAAAAATGTTAAATTCATCAAGCACAAAAATAAATAAATTTCAAAATATAAAATTGGAGTTATTGCAAAACGCTAAAAATTAGAATTTTTAAAAGATGAAAACTTGAAAATAATAAAACTCCAAAAATGTTAAATTCATCAAGCACAAAAATAAATAAATTCAAAAGAAATTGGGGAAAATGTAAAATGGTTGAAAACTAGAAAATCTTAAAATTCGAAAAATGTTAAAACCATCAAACACAAAAATAACTAAATGAAAGGTAATTGACGAAAATGTAAAATGGTTGAAAACTTGAAAATCATAAAATTCAAAAAACATTAAAATCATCAAACACAAAAATAAGCAAATCAGATGAAAGGAGGAAAAATGTTCAAACTTAAAACATGAAGAACAACAAAGGGTGTGTTTGGAGACACCTAAAACCACTAAAACCTAGGACCATTTACTATCCACAAATGCTCTAATTATAACCATTTCCTACATTTTCCTATACCACTATTCTACTTCACAAACAATTCTACACACTTACACATACGACTAACCATTCTATCTTAACACTATCCGCTTCATTCGTCATCATTATCTCCCACCATATCATATTGTTTTCTCATATTTCATTCATCCAAAAAACTTATCACTTCCCAAACACACCCAAAATGAAAGAAAATAACAAAACACATAACAAAATCCTCAGAAAATCATAAAATTTAAAAACTATTAAAACATTCAAACGGAAAGAAAAGTAAATCAAAGAAAATTGTGAAATTGAAAATTGCAAAAATTAAAATTTTTAAAAATGAAATCTTGAAAATCATAAAAATATGTAAATCAAAGGAAATTGGGGGAAATGTAAAATGGAAGAAAACATGAAATTTGGAAAAATTATAAAGTCAGGAAAAAAAATAGGAAGTGAAAAGAAATCGGGAAAAACGTAAAATGGTTAAAAACTAGAAAATCATAAAATTGGAAAAATGTTAAAATCACCGAACAAAAAAATATGTATGTCAAAGGAAATTGGGGAAGATGTAAGATTGTTGAAAACTTGAAAATCATAAAATTTGAAAAATATTAAAACCGTCAAAAAGAAAGATACGTAAATCAAATAAAATAGTGAAATTGCAAAATACAAAAAATCAAAATTTTAAAAAATGGTTGAAATTTTGACAATAGTAAAATTCGAAAAATGTTAAAATCATAAATCAAAAAAATAAATAAATCAAAGGAAATTAGGGAAAATGTAAAATGGTTGAAAATTAAAAATTTTGAAAAATGTTAAAATCATGAAACAAAAATTAGTAATTCAAACGAAATGCAGTGTTATAAGAACCGAACCGCACCTGCTGGTTGGACCCATCCGACCGTGAACCGGTCCAGTCCCCGGTTCGGTCTATATACATAAAACCGACCAAACCGGAGAACCGGCGGTCGAACCGTAACATACGATCGAACCGTAAAAGATGAAAACTTGAAAATGATAAAATTCGATAAATGTTAAAATCAGCAATCACAAAAATAAGTAAATTCAAACGAAATTGGGGAAAATGAAAAATGGATGAAAACTTGAAAATAATAAAATTCCAAAAATATTAAAATCATGGAACAAAAATTTGTAAGTCAAAGGAAATGGTGAAAAATGTAAAATTATTAAAAATAAGACAAAATAAATTTCGAGAAATACTAAAATCTTCAAACAGAACGATAAGGAAATCAAAGAAAATAGTCAAATTGCAAAATAAAAAAATTAAAATTCTTAAAAGTTGAAAACATGAAAAATCATAAGATTCGACAAATGTTAAAATCGTCAAAACATAATAATAAGTAAATCAAATGAAATTGAAGAAAATGCAAAATTGCTGAAAACTTGAAAATCAAAAAATTCAAAAAATGTTAAAATCATGAAACAAAAAAATTAGTAAGTCAAAGTAAAAGGTGAAAAATGTAAAATTATTGAAAATTTCTAAATCGTAAAATTTGAGAAATATTAAAATCTTCATACAGAAAGATAAGTAAATCAAGGAAAATAGTGAAATTGCAAAATGCCAAAGAATAAAACTTTTAAAAGATGAAAACTTGAAAACAATAAAATTCGATAAATGCTAAAATCATAAAATTCGAAAAATGTTAAAACCATCAAACTCAAAAATAAGAAAATCAAAGGAAATTGAGGAAAAAGTAAAACGGTTGAAAACTTGAAAATTATAAAATTCAAAAAATGCAAAAAATTTGAAACAAAAAAATCAGTAAGTCAAAGAAAATTGGGGAAAATGTCAAATGGTGAAAAACTTGAAAATTATAAAATGCGAAAAATATTAAAACCTTCAAACAAAAAGACAAGTAAATCAAAGAAAACAGTGAAATCGAAAAATGCCAAAAATTAAACTATTTAAAATATGAAAACTTGAAAATCATAAAATTCGAAAAATGTTTAAATCATCAAATAAAAAATATTTAGAAATCAAAGAAAATAATAAAAATTGTCAAAATCATAAAATTCGAGAAATATTAAAATCTTCAAACAAAAAGAAAAGTAAATAAAAGGAAATAGATAAATTGTAAAACTTTGAAAAGTAAAATTTTGAAAAAGAAGATAACTTGAAAATCATAAAATTTGAAAACTGATAAAATCATGAAACAAAAAATTAGTAAATCAAAGTAAATGGAGAAAAATGTATAATTCCAAAATTAAAATTTCAAAAAAGGTAGACAACTTCAATAAAATAAAATTTGAAAAATGTTAAAATCGTCAAACATGAAAAATAAGTAAAGTCAAATTAAATTGGGAAATGTTGAAGGGATGAAAACTTGAAAAACATAAAATTTGAAAAATGTTAAAATTATGAAAATTTTAAAAATATAAAATTAAAGGAATATTAAAATCTTCAGAAAGAAAGATAAGTAAATAGAAGAAAATAGTGAAATTGGAAAAAGCCAAAAACTAAAATTTTAAAAAGACGAAAACTTGAAAAATCAAAAAATTCGAAAAATGTTAAAATCAACAAACACAAAAATAAGTAAATCAAAGAAAATGCTAAAATCATCAAACACAAAAAAGAAGTAAATTCGAAGGAAATTGGGGGAAATGTAAAATGGTTGAAAACATGAAAATCTTAAAACCATTAAACAAAAAATTAGTAAATCAAAGAAAAGGGCGAAAAAATGAAAAATTGTTGAAATTTTCAAAATCATAAAATTACAGAAATAATAAAATCTTCGAACGGAAAAACAAATAATGCAAACGAAATTAAGAAAAATGTATAATTCCAAAAATTAAAATTTTAAAAAAGAAAGACAACTTGGAAACAAAAAAATTCGAAAAATGTTAAAATCGTTAAACACAAAAATAAGTACATCGAAAAAAATAGTGAAATTGGAAAATGCCAAAAAAGGAAATTTTAAAAAGATGAAAACAAGAGAATCATAAAATTCGAAAAAAGTTAAAATCAGCAAACACAAAAATAAATAAAATCAAATGAAATTGGGGAAAATGTAAAATGGTTGAAAACTTGAAAATCATAAAATTCGAAAAAAGTTAAAATCATGAAACAAAAAAATAAGACAATGGAAAAGGTGAAAAATGTAAAATTCTTGAAAATATCAAAATCACAATATTTGCAAAATACAAATATCATCAAACACAAAAATAAGTAAATCAAAGGAAATTGTGAAAAATGTGAAAAAGTTGAAACTTTCATAATCATAAAATTCGAGAAATACTAAAATCTTCAAACAGAAAAATAAGTAAATCAAAGGAGAGTGAAATTGTAAAATTTTGAAAATCTTAAAATTCGAAAAAAGTTATACACATGATTTTAAAATTATGAAACTCCATAAATATTAAAACCTTCAAAGACAAAGATAAGCAAATCCAAAGAAACTGTTAAATTGCAAAATGACAAAATATTAAAATTTTTAAAAGATGAAATCTTGAAAATCATAAAATTCAAAAAATGTTAAAATCGTCAAACACAAAAACAAGTATATCAAAAGAAATTAAAGAAAATGGTTGAAATCTTGGAAATCATAAGATTCAAAAAATGTTAAAATCATGAAAAGAATTAGTAAGACGGAGGAAATTGTGAAAAATGTAAAATTATTGAAAATTTGAAAGTCATAAAATTCGAGAAATATTAAAACCTTGAAACAGAAAGATAAGTAAATCAAAACAAATAGTGAAATTGTATCATTTTCAAGAGTAAAATTTAAAAAAGAAGAAAACTTGAAAATCATAAAATTCGAAAAAAGTTAAAATCACAAAAACAAAAATGAGTAAATCAAAGATAATTGAGGAAACTGTAAAATGGTTGAAAACTTGAAAATCACAAAATTCGAAGAATACTAAAATTTTGAAACAGAAAGATAAGTTAACCAAAGGAAAAAGTGAAATTCATAAAATATTAAAATATTAAAATCATCAAACACACAAACAAGTAAATCAAAGAAATTGGTGAAAATGTAAAATGGCCGAAAACGTGAAAATTATAAAAGCCCAAAAATCTTAAAATAATGAAATAAAAAAATTAGTAAGTCAAAAGAAATAGTGAAAAATGTAAAATTGTTAAAAATTATAAAATCATAAAATTCGAGAAATATTAAAACCTTCAAGCACAAAGATAAGGAAATACAAAGAAGTTGTAAAATTACAAAATGCCAAAAACCAAAATTTTTTAAAGATGAAAACTTGAAAAACATAAAATTCAAAAAATTTTAAAATCATAAAACACAAAAATAAGTAAATCAAAAGAAATTGGGGAAAATGTAAAATGGTTGAAAACTTGACAATAATGAAACTCGAGAAATATTAAAACCATCAAACTCAGATAAGCAAATCCAAAGAAATTGGGAAATTGAAAAATGCAAAAAAGTCAAAATTTTTAAAAGATGAAATCTTGAAAATCATAAAATTCGAAAAACAAAAAAATCGTCAAACACAAAAATAAGTATATCAAAGGAAATTGAAGAAAATTGTTGAAATATTGGAAATCAAAAAATTCAAAAATTGTTAAAATCGTCAAACACAAAAATAAGTACATCAAACGAAATTGAAGAAAATGGTTGAAATCTTGGAAATCATAAGATTCGAAAATTGTTAAAATCATGAAAAAAATTAGTAACTAAGAGGAAATGGTGAAAAAATGCAAAATTACTGAAAATTCGAGAAAATAATAAAATCTTGAAACAGAAAGAAAAGTAAATCAAAAGAAATAGTGAAATTGTAACATTCCCAAAAGTAAAATTTAAAAAATAAGAAAACTTGAAAAACATAAAATTCGAAAAAAGTTAAAATCACCAAAAATATGAGTAAATCAAAGGAAATTGACGAATACGTAAATTGGTTGAAAACTTGAAAATTATAAAAATCGCAAAATGTTAAAATCATGAAACCCGAGAAATAATAAAACCTTCAAACACAAAGATCGGCAAATCCAAAGAAATTGTGAAATTGCAAAATGCAAAATGCAAAAAAGTTAAAATTTTTAAAAGATGAAATCATCAAAAACATAAAATTCGAAAAATGTTAAAATCGTTAAACACAAAAATAACTTTATCAAAGCAAATTGAAGAAAATGGTTGAAATCCTAGAAATCATAAAATTTGAAAACTGTTAAAATCGTCAAACACAAAAATAAGTATATCAAAGGAAATTGAAGAAAATGGTTGAATCTTGGAAATCATAAAATTCGAAAAATGTTAAAATCATGAAAAAAATTAGTAAGCGAAGAGGAAATGGTGAAAAATGAAAAATTGTTGAAAATTTGAAAGTCGTAAAATTCGAAAAATATTAAAAATTTGAAACAGAAAGACAAGTAAATCAAAAGAAATAGTGAAACTGCAAAATGCCAAAAATTAAACTTTTTAAAAGATGAAAACTTCAAAATCATAAAATTCGAAAAATGCAAAAATCACCGAACACAAAACTAAGTAAATCAAAGGAAATTGGGGAAGAAGTAATATTGATAAAAACTTCAAAAAATGTTTAAATCATCCAACAAAAAAATAAGTAAATCAAAGGAAATTGGGAAAAATGTAAAATTGTTAAACTTAAAAATCATAAAATTCGAGAAATATTAAAATCTTGAAACATAAAGATAAGTTAATCAAAGGAAGTAGTGAAATTGTAAAATTCCGAAAAGTGAAATTTAAAAAAGAATAAAACTTGAAAATAATAAAATTCGAACAAAATTAAAATCATCAAACACAATAATAAGTAAATCAAAGGAAATTGAGAAAAATGTAAAATGATTGAAAACCTTAAAAAACATAAAATTCAAAAAATAATAAAAACGTGAAACAAAAATAATAATAAGTCAAAGGAAATGGTGAAAATATAAAATTGTTGAAAATTACAAAATCATAAAATTCGAGAAATATAAAAACTATCAAACAGAAATATAAGTAAATCAAGAAAAATAGTGAAATTTAAAAAAGCCTAAAATTAGAATTTTTAAAAGATGAAAACTTGAAAATCATAAAATTCGAAAAATATTAAAATCATTAAACACAAAAATAAGTCAATCAAAGGAAATTGGGGAAAATGTAAAATCCTTGAAAAATAGAAAAATTATGAAATTTGAAAAATGTACAAATCATCAAACACAAAAATAAGTAAATCAAAGGAAATTTGGGAAAAAGTAAAATGCTTGAAAACTAAAAAATCGTAAAATTTGAAAAACGTTAAAATCATGAAACAAATATTAGTAAGTTAAAGGAAATGTTTAAAAACATAAAGTTGTTGAAATTTGGAAAATCATAAAATTCGAGAAATATTAAAATCTTGAAACAGAAAGATAAGTAAATCAAAACAAATAGTGAAATTGAAAAATTCTGAAAAATAAATTTAAAAAACAAGAAAACTTGAAAATGATAAAATTCGAAAAAATTAAAACTACCAAACACAAAAATAAGTAAATCAAAGGAAATTGGAGAAAATGAAAAATGATTGAAAACTTGAATATCATAAAATTCGAAAAATACTAAAATCTTGAAACAAAAAGTTAAGTTAATCAAAGGAAATAGTGAAATTGTAAAATTCCTAAAAGTAAAATATAAAAAAGAAGCAAAACATGAAAATCATAAAATTCGAAAAATATTAAAATCATCAAACACAAAAATAAATAAAAGGAAATTGATGAAAATGTAAAATGGCTAAAAACTTTAAAACCATAAAATTCGAAAAATCTTAAAATCATGAAACAAAAATTAGTAAGTCAAGAAATGGTGAAAAATACAAAATTGTTGAAAATTTTAAAACATAAAATTCGAGAAATATCAAAACCTTCAAACAGAAAGATAAGTAAATCAATAAAAATTATAAATTTCCAAAATGCCAAAAATTAAAATTTTTAGTAGATGAAAACTTGAAAATCAAAAATTTCCAAAAATATTAAAATAATCAAACACAAAAATAAGTATATCAAAGGAAATTGGGGAAAATGCAAAATCGTTGAAAACTTCAAAATTATAAAATTCGAAAAATGTAAAAACATCAAACACAAAAACAAGTAAATCAAAGGAAATTTAAGAAAATGTAAGATGCTTGAAATTTTGAAAATCACAAAATTCGATAAATGTTAAAAACAAGAAACAAAAATTAGTACGTCAAAGGAAATGGTGACAAACGGAAAATTGTTGAAAATTTGAAAATCATAAAATTCAAGAAATATTAAAATCTTGAAACATATATATAAGTAAATCAAAAGAAATAATGAAACCGTAAAAATCCGAAAAGTAAAATATAAAAAGAAGAAAACTTGAAAATGATAAAATTCTAAAAAAGTTAAAATCACCAAACACAAAAATTAGTAAGTCAAAGGAAACTGAGGAAAATGTAAAATGGTTGAAAACTTAAAAATTATAAAATTCGAGAAATATTAAAATCTTGAAACAGAAAGATAAGTTAATCAAAAGAAATAGTGAAATTGTAAAATCCTAAAAACTAAAATTTAAAAAAGAACAAAACTTGAAAACCATAAAATTCGAAAAATATTAAAATCATCAAACACAAAAATGAGTAAATCAAAGGAAACTAGGGAAAATTTAAAATCGATTAAAACTTGAAAATCATAAAATTTGAAAAATATAAAAATTATGAAACAAAAATTAGTAAGTCAAAGGAAATGGTGAAATGTGTAAAATTTTTGAAAATTATAAAATCAAAACATTCGAGAAATATCAAAACCTTCAAACACAAAGATAAGTAAATCAAAGAAAATTGTGAAATTGCAAAATGCCAAAAATTAAAATTTTTAGAGGATGAAAACTTGAAAATCATAATATTCGAAAAATGTTAAAATCATCAAATACAAAAATAAGTATATCAAAGGAAAATGGGGAAAATGTAAAATCGTTGAAAAATTGAAAATTATGAAATTCAAAAAATGAAAAAATCATCAAACACAAAAATAAGTAAATCAAAGGAAATTTGGGAAAATGTAAAATGCTTGAAAACTTGAAAATCATAAAGTTCGAAAAATGTTAAAATCATGAAACTAAAATTAGTAAGTCAAAGGAAATGGAGAAAAACGTAGAATTGTTGAAAATTTGAAAATCATAAAATTAGAGAAATATTAAAAACTTAAAACAGAAAGATAAGTAAATCAAAGAAAATAGTCAAATTGTAAAAATTCCGAAATGTAAAATTCAAAAAAGAAGAAAACTTGAAAATCCTAAAATTCGAAAAAAGTTAAAATCATCAAAAACAAAAATAAGTAAATCAAAGGAAATTGGGGAAAATGTAAAATGGCTGAAAACTTGAAAATCATAAAATTCAAAAAAATACCAAAATCTTGAAATGGAAGATAAGTTAAACAAAGGAAATAGTGAAATTGTAAAATTCCGAAAAGTAAAATTTAAATAGGAAGCAAAACTTGAAAAAATAAAACTCAAAAAATATTAAAATCATCAAACACAAAAATAAGTAAACCAAAGGAAATTGGTGAAAATCTAAAATGGTTGAAAACATGAAAATAATAAAATTCGAAAAACGATAAAATCATCAAACACAAAAATAAGCACATCAAAAGAAATTGGGGAAAATGTAAAATCGTTAAAATATAAGAAATTATAAAATTTGAAAAATGTAAAAAATCATTAAACACGAAAATAAGTAAATCAAAGGAAATTTGGGAAAATGTAAGATGCTTCAAAACTTGAAAATCATAAAATTCGATAAATGTTAAAATCATGAAACAAAAATTAGTAAGTCAGAGGAAATGGTGAAAAACGTAAAATTGAAACTTGAAAATCATAAAATTCGATAAATGTTAAAATCATGAAACAAAAGTTAGTAAGTCAAAGGAAATGGTGAAAAACGTAAAATTGTTAAAATTTTGAAAATCGTAAAATTCGAGAAATATTAAAATCTTGAAACAGCAATATAAGTAAATCAAAAGAAATAGTGAAATTGTAAAATTTTGAAAAGTCAAATTTAAAAAAGAAGAAAACTTGAAAATCGTAAAATTCGAAAAAAGTTTAAATCACCAAACACAAAAATTAATAAGTCAAAGGAAATTGGGGAAAATGTAAAACAATTGAAAACTTGAAAATCATAAAATTCGATAAATATTAAAATCATCAAACACAAAAATAAGTAAATTGAAAGAAAATTGAAGAAAATATAAAATGATTGAAAACTTAAAAATCATAAAATTCAAAAAATGTTAAAATCATCAAACACAAAAATAAGTAAATCAAATGAAATGAGGAAAAATGTTCAAAACTTAAAACATAAAAAAAAAAACAAAAGGTGTGTTTGGATACACCTAAAACTACTAAAACCTAGGACCATTTACTCTCCACAACTGCCCTAATTATAATTATTTCCTACATTTTTCTATTCAACTATTCTACTTCTCAAACAATTCTACACACTTACGCATACGACTAACCTATCTATCTAAACATTATCTGGTTTATTCGTCGTCATTATCTCCCACCATATCACATTGCTTTCTCATACTTCCGTCATCCAAAAAATTTATCACTTCCCAAACACACCCAAAATGAAAGAAAATGACAAAACACATAACAAAATCCTCACAAAAAGTAAAATTTCAAAAATTTCAAAAACGAAAAATCATAAAATTCAAGAAATATTAAACTTTCAAACAGAAAGATAAGTAAATCAAAGAAAATTATGAAATTGCAAAATGAAAAAAATTAAAAATTTTAAAAGACGAAATCTTGAAAATCGTAAAATTCAAAAAATGTTAAATTCATCAAAAACAAAAATATGTAAATCAAGGGAAATTGGGGGAAATGTAAAATGGTTGAAAACTTGAAATTTCGAAAAAAGATAAAATCATGAAACAAAAATTAGTAAGCTAAAGGAAATGGTGAAAAATATAAAAAGATAAAAACTTGAAAATCATAAAATTTGGAAAAAGTTAAAATCACCGAACACAAAAATAAGTATATCAAAGGAAATTTGGGGAAAATGTAAAATGGTTGAAAACTTAAAAATAATAAAATTCAAAAAATGTTAAAATTATGAAACAAAAAAATATTAAGTTAAAGAAAAAGGCGGAAAATGTAAAATTCGTTAAACTTTAAAAATCATAAAATTCGAGAAATATTAAAACCTTCAAACAGAAATATAAGTAAATCAAGGAAAATAGTGAAATTGCAAAATACCAAAAATTAAATTTTTAAAAGATGAGAATTTGAAAATCATAAAATTTGATAAATGTTAAAATCACAAAACACGAAAATAAGTAAATAAAGGGAAATTGGATAAGATGTAAAATTGTTGAAAACTTAAAAATCATAAAATTCGAAAAATATTAAAATAATCAAACACAAAAATAAGTAAATTCAAAAGAAATTGGGGAAAATGTAAAATTGTTGCAAACTTGATAATTATAAAATTCAAAAAATGTTAAAATCACCAAACACAAAAATAAGTAAATCAAAGGAAATTGGGAAAAATGTAAAATGGTTGAGAACGTGAAAATTATAAAATTCGAAAAATGTTAAAATCATGAAACAAAAAAACTAGTAAGTCAAGGGAAATGGTGAAAAATGTAAAATTGTTGACAATTTTAATATCATAAAATTGGAGAAATATGAAAACCTTCGGACAAAAAGATAAGTAAATCAAGGAAAATAGTTAAATTGCAAAATGCCAAAAATTAAAATTTTTAAAAGATGAAAACTTGAAAATCATAAAATTTTAAAAATGCTAAAATCATCCAACACAAAAATAAGTAAAGCAAAGGAAATTGGAGAAAATGTAAAATGGTTGAAAACTTGAAAATCATAAAATTCGAAAAATGTTAAAATCATCAAACACAAAAATAAGTAAATCAAAGAAAATTGGGGAAAATATAACATGGTTGAAAGCTTGAAAGTTATAAAATTCAAAAAATGTTAAAATCATGAAACAAAAATTTCTAAGTAAAGGAAATGGTGAAAAATGTAAAATTGTTGAAACTTTGAAAATCATAAAATTAGAGAAATAATAAAACCTTCAAACAGAAAAATAAGTAAATCAAAAAAAATGGACAAATTGCAAAATACCAAAAATTAAAATTTTTAAAAGAAGAAAACATGAAAAATCATAAAATTCGAAAAATGTTAAAATCAACAAACACAAAAACAAGTAAATCAAAGAAAATTAAAGAAAATGAAAAATTGTTGATAACTTGAAAATCATAAAATTCAAAAAATGTTGAAATCATTAAACAAAAAAATTAGTAAGTCAAAGGAAATGGTGAAAAATGAAAAATTGTTGAAAATTTCAAAATCATAAAATTTGAGAAATATGAAAACCTTCAGCCAAAAAGATAAGTAGATCAAGGAAAATAGTGAAATTGCAAAATGCCAAAAATTTCAATTTTTAAAAGATGAAAACTTTGAAAATCCTAAACTTCGAAAAATGTTAAAATCACCGAACACAAAAATAAGTAAATCAAAGGAAATTGAGGAAGATGTAAAACTATTGAAAACTTTAAAATCATAAAAATCGAAAAATATTAAAATCATCAAACACAAAAGTAAATTCAAATGAAATTGGGGAAAATGTAAAATGGTTGAAAACTTCAAACTTATAAATTTCGAAAAATGTTAAAATCATCAAACACAAGAATAAGCAAATCAAAGGAAATTGGGGAAAATGTAAAATAGTTGAAAACTGAAAATTATAAAATTCGAAAAATATTAAAATCATGAAACAAAAAATTAGTAAGTCAAAGTCAAAGGTGGAAAACGTAAAATTGGACAAATATGAAAACCTTCATACTGAGAGATAAGTAAATCAAGGAAAATAGTGAAATTGCAAAATGTCAAAAACTAAAATTTTTAAAAGATGAAAACTTGAAAATCGTAAAATTCAAAAAAATTTAAAATCACAAACACAAGAAATTCGGGAAGATGTAAAATTGTTGAAAACTTCAAAATCATAAAATTCGAAAAATGTTTCGAAAAATGTTAAAATCACCGAAAACAAAAATAAGTAAATTAAAGGAACTTGGGGAAAATGTAAAATGGTTGAAAACTTGAAAATCATAAAATTCGAAAAATGTTAAAATCATCATACACAAAAATAAGTAAATCAAAGGAAATTGAAGAAAATGGAAAATTGTTGAAAATTTGAAAATCATAAAATTCGAAAAATGTTGAAATCATGAAACAAAAAAATTATTAAGTCAAAGGAAATGGTGAAAAATGTAAAACTGTTGAAAATTTCAAAATGATAAAATTCAAGAAATATGAAAACCTTGAGACAGAAAGATAAGTAAATCAAGGAAAATAGTGAAATTGCAAAATGCCAAAAATTAAAATTTTTAAAAGATGAAAACATGAAAATCATAAAATTCGAGAAATGTTCAAATATTCAAAATAAATAAATAAATCAAAAAAAGTGAAAGTTATAAAATGCCAAAACTCAAAATTTCAAAAAAGAATATAACTAGAAAAAAATAAACTTCAAAAAAGTTCACATCTAAAAACAGAAAAATAGCCAAATCAAAGAAAATAGTGAAAAATGTAAAATGCCAAAACTTAAAATTTCAAAAAAGAAAAAATTACAGAAATAGTAAGATTCGAAAAATATTCAAATCTTAAAACAGAAAGATAAATAAATCAAAAAAAGTAAAAAATGTAAAATGCCAAAAATTAAAATTTCAAAAGAGAAAGAAAACTAGAAAAATAATAAAATTAGAGAAATGTTCAAATCTTAAAACAAAAAAAAATAAATCAAAGGAAATAGTGAAAAACGTAAAATGCCAAAATTAAAATTTCCAAAGAGGAAGAAGACTTGAAAGTAATAAATTCGAGAAAAGATCAAATATTCCAAAAAAAATCTGTAAATCTAAAATCCAAAAAATGAACGAAAGGCAAGATGATGAACTTTATAAAAAAAAATGGGGAGGAAAATCTTAAAAAAAGTTCTAAAAGCTTTACCAAATTTGCCAAAAAAAAAAATGGACAAAACGCATAAACGAAATCATGAAAAAGATAAAACTTCAAATTTTTCAAAAATGGAAAAAGTGCCAAGGGAAAAAGCTTAAATACCAAAAAATTCAAATGTTGTAAATGAAAAGAGGGAAATTCAGAAACATCAGAAATCTTGAAAATATAAAATTCAAGAAAAATTCAAATGTTTTAAAAGAAAAATCTGTAAAATCTAAAATGCCATAAATGAAAATGTGAAAAGATGGACAAAGGCTACGAAACGGGTAGAGAATAAAAGAATCATGTAAATGGAAGAAATCTTGAAAAACATAAAATTCAAGAAAAATTCAAATGTTTTGAAAGTAAAATCTGTAAAATCTAAAATGCAAAACGTGAAAAGATGGACAAAAGCTACGAAATGTGTAGAGAACAAAAAAATCATGTAATATGCAGTGACAGGCAAAGCGAAAATAAGCAAATGATCTTTACAGAGACAGATACGGGCGTAATAATGAGAGCAATGTTATAGGAACCAAAAGAATCATGTAAAATACAACTAAAGCAAATGACAGGCAAAATAAGCAAACAAACAGATCTTTACAGCTAATAATGAGAGCAATGTTATAAGAACCAGAAGAACAAAGCACATAACAGGCAAAATAAGCAAACAAATAGATCTTTACAGAAACCGATACGGGCGTAATAAAGAGAGCAATGTTGCAGAAACCCCTTAAAGCAAGAGAAAAAAAAAAGAAAAAAAGAAGAAAGGCTTATCCATTTTCTGCCTGGCCAAGAATGCAACTGCTCAACTCCTAATGAAAAATGCCTCAAGTCCTAAAACAAGCTGGGTAATAGCCTACAAGATGCTCTTTCGCACTAAGCTCTACACAGCAAGTTGCAGCTCTGTGATTCAATCTGAATGTAAAAGCAAAATAACGAAACGTTTGGTGTTCATTGTAATTAAAATATAGATTATTGTATCTTTGTAGGAAAAAGAAAATAACATATAGCTTTCGTTGTATTATTAAACAAAGGGCAATTGAAAACTTACGGGAGCAGAATATTAAGTGTCAGCGAAACCTCTTAACTTGTTCAATGCATTCTACAGTATCTTGTGAGCCTTGAGATACAAATCTGACAATTTGAGAAGAATCCAAAATGTATTCAGAGTTGAATTAGACGAAGCACAATTAAACACTTGCAAACAAGGGCACGCTAAAAATTTATAGAAAAAATATATCAATAGATTAATGTCAGTGAAACCTCTTTGACTGAGAAATACAATCCAGCATCCAACTCTAAAGCCATACATGCGCAATAAGCAGAGTGATTTAAAAAAAAAAAAAACAAATTCCCACGAGCTAAAACATGAGTTGATTTTGCTAACATCCAAATCAATCTCCACACATAACATTGATGTTATAATTACTTTTTGCAGTTTTTTCCACAAGAACTAGAACACCTGCTAATTTACTCCTATCAAGCAATGTTGACGCCATCTCCAATCTCCTAATACATTTAGCAACAAGATCACAGCCAATGGAGGAAATCACAACAGCACCAACAACAAGCCCAGCTTGTTGGCATAAATATGAATCAACAACCCCAGATTACTTATAGCAAAACCAACTTCCACCTTAGTTTCGAACAAGGACAGCCCTTGCAGATTAATACAGAAAATATAAGATAAATCTGATCGAAACCTCAAGCACATAAGCCCTAAGATTCAAACCAAATCAACTGAGAACTACTATGGGTTGCAATCTAAAAGTTGCGGGTACTACAAGAAATAAACACAAGTTACCCGTCAACCTTTCGCTGTTGCTGCTATGCATGTTGGCCTGAGATTCAAAGCAGAATCCTTCGTGAAAATCTGCATAGTCTAATTAGTCAGACAAACTAATGTTCAAGGATAACGCCATTTCCACTGCACAGAATGATTCAAATTCACGAAACCTCGTCCAACGCCATCCCCCCCCCCCCCCCCATATCTTGCAACACAATAACCAACTACTAGAATCAATCAAAAACCAGAGAGTAATATGACAGCCATCTGCAAAGATCAAGCAACCAACATGGCCAAAAAAAAAAAAAAAAAGCAGAAAACCAACAACGTTCATCCATGGCCTGATCCTCCACTTCCCTCGCTCAACAATCCAATACTTCTCTCGATTTATAACAAACTTGAACCCACCGCCCGAAGATCCATATATGCACATACAGTGGCACCAGGAGAGAAATCCAATCAATCGTTATAACACCACTGATAGCCTGACGTGTTATGGCGGTCACAAATTATGAAAGAATGCTTTAAAAAAATGTGTGCGTTTCACATTTTCAGGGATGGGAAAATCCATGCTTGGGAGGCAGAGTAAAAACCAGGATTCGATCATTCAAAAAGGATATGGATCAGTTTAACAGCTATAGCGAGAATAGAAAACGCGAGGGAGAGAGAAAGTGAGAGCACCTGGAATATGAGGGGCTTGTTTGGAGCCTCTGGACTTGCACGGACGACGCTTCTTCGTCTTCTCCTTGTTTTCTTCTTCCACCACAGCCTTAGACTGTGGCTATCCCCTTCATATCTCTACCGCTTCAAGGTCCAAACGGAAAAAACGAAAAGAACAATATTAAAAAAAAAAAAAAACAGCGAAAGAGAATTTCACAAAGGAGAAAAACCCTAGATTTCGATATTGGGTATCTGATCTCCTTTGAGTCTCTCTTCCGTTAAAAAAGACACACAGAAGAGAGAGATAAAAAGAGGAGACAAAAAACAGTAAAGAAAATCAAATCGAAACGAAGAGAAGGGCGACGAAAAAGGCGAGGACAACCACGTTGGGCGAAGAAACAAGAAGAAGAAGGGGAGGAGGGGGACGATGCCGCGATGAGTTTTGGTCAGAGCGCCGACCCTCAGTCTCTGATCTTTTTTCCCGCCTTATTGTTTCTCTCTCCTGTTCAAGAAAGCTTCTCGCCCACCTTTCTTTTTATTTACACTGCAGTACAATGCAGCTCGGTGCCGTTAGACCCTGCGCGTTGGCTACTTGGCAGCTGTCGCTGCTGTGCTGCCTCACAACTGTGCTGCTCCCTTCTATCCAATCCGATCTCTCCTTGCACGCCACGCCACGCCACGCCGGTCACAAATCTAGTTCGTTTACGAGGGAGCCCAATCCTATGCACCGGGTGTACTACACCTATTTTTTTATTTTTTTTTGAAAATTTTTTCATAAAGTTGTTAATATAGGTTTATTTAACATATGTATTAATTTTTACTGTTTTTGGAGATTTTTAGATATTTTTTTTAAATTTTTAATAATCAGTGGCATTTTCAGTAATTTAAAATTACCGAAAATGCCACTGATTTTTTAAAATCTAAAAAAAATATCTAAAAGTCTCCAAAAATAGTAAAAATTGATACATATGTTAAATAAACCTAGATTAACCATTGTGTAAAAAAAAATTCAAACAAAAATAAAAAAAAATAGGTGTAGTACACCCGGTGCATTGAGGCTGAATGCACCCGGGTGCATAGGATTGCGTTCCATTTATCAGGGGCTGTACTCATATGCACCCGGGTACATTGATGTGTGTTACACCTATTTTTAAAAAAAGAATCATAAAGCTGTTAATCTATGTATATTTAACATGTATATCAATTTTTACCAATTTTGGAGACTTTTAGATTTTTTTTATACTTTTAAAAATCAGTGAAATGACTAAAAATGCCACTGATTTTTAAAAATCTAAAAAAATATCTAAAAATATTCAAAATTAGTAAAAATTGATACATATGTTAAATACACTTATATTAACCATTGTATAAAAAAATTCAAAAAAAAATTAAAAAATGGTTGTATGCACCTCAATGCACCTGGGTGCTTACAACTGTAACCCATAAGGCTTGGGGCTGTAATCGTATGCACCCGAGTGTACTACACCTATTTTTTTTATTTTATTTTGAAAAAAATTTCATAAAGCTGTTAATCTCGGTATATTTAACATATGTATCAATTTTTATCAATTTTGTAAACTTTTAGATATTTTTTGTATATTTTTAAAAATCAGTGTCATTTTGCTCAGAGTTCGGAAAGTATAACTCCGCAAGCTAAAATCCATGCGTCCAAGAGTACACGGGTGGGAATTAGGGTTCAACACACCGACAAAAATAATATTCGTACGACTTGGGGTATAAATAAGTAAGAAATTTTAACTTAAAGTTAGAAATAGGGTTAAAATAGGTCAACTACATCCAAACCTAAAGAATCCTAATTTATTCAACATATATTTATTTATTAAAAATTACATAAATACTTTCAATCTTACTCTCATTTTTTAAATTCTTAAATTATTTATGATTAACTATACTCTAAATTAATTTTTAAAACTACGTCTTGTAATAATTAACATGTAAATTTATTATAAATGAGTCTTTAGATTGAATAAATATTAGAAAATTTAAAAAATTTTAAAGTTGACTTGAATCAGCAACCCTGTATAATAATTTTAAGTCATAAAAAGTTTCCCGAGGTATGTCTTATTAATTAGTTTCAATAAATATATTATATTATCTATGTTTAATCATATTTTACTCTAGCTATAACTGTTTTACTCTCGTTTAATAAAATATCGAAGCACTTAGCCTTTAAAATTTAATATAAATATGACTTTATATTCGACAAATATACAAATATGACTTTATATTGGACAAATATACAAATATGACTTTATATTGGACAAATATACAAATTCTTAAAATAATTACTTGATCGGTATTTTCTGTCCAACTGACTACTTTAATGCCAACATGAAGTTTGTTCTGAAATATATATTGTAGAAAAGTGCGAATCAAGTCAACCTTATTTAGATTGATATTAAAAATAACATTGACCCATTGTAATCTACTCTAATTCTCGCCCCTAGTTACGATTGTTGATATTCTAATTTGTCTTACAAAAAGAAAATCAAAATATAGCCCATGGCTCTCACGCATCCATGTATGATTTAGTTGGGATCAATTTGATCCAAAATCTAATAAAAAAAAGACAAAGGTCTGAGTAGTTATTATCTTCGCTTAGTATTAAAAATAAGATCATATAAGATTTTTAAAGCAATAAGATCATATGCGGTTTTTTAAATTAAAAATAAGATCATATAAGATTTTTAAAATAATAAGATCATATAAGGTTTTTAAAATTTAGAGTTATAGAGGGACAAATTCTAACTTGATATAGTACACCCAATTTCCGCTCCTGTCTTACGCGCCATCCATCCAAGTTTCATCCAAGAAAATGTGATTCACTTCAGTTGAAAATTAATTGGAACCAATGCAATAAAATTATTTAGTTCATGCATTACTTTCAAATTTATAATTGTCCGTCGTTAATTTATATATCAATTTTAAATTTAGATACTGCCATCGAAATGCCCTGAAATGTTGGCAGAACAAATTTTCGTGGCCAGCATCGTGGAATTATTTCCCGTCTTATTTTTCAAAGCATGCTATTACACGAGCGAATATTAATTGCAAAATCAACAATAGAAATTATTTGCAAAATGAAAAGCTATGGAGCGTAATTTATAAAATCGCAAAATCGAAAGTAAGTTAAACACGAATTGAATAAAAATAAAGTTAAAATAAATAGCATGATTATATATAAATACGTAAAAGCAATCGAAATAAAAAATAAACAATAGAAAAATAAGGAATTAAATAATTAAAATGTCTAATTATTTCAATAAATATGCAGGAATATGTGGCGCCCTGACCTACAACATTTCCATTCGATGGAAATCATCGTGAACGTGACTTTAGAATATTTTCTAAAATGTGAAGTTAGCGTCTTAAGAGATGGATTATGGATGCGGTTACGTATGACGTGCTCTCAAACTTTAGAGGACAGAAATAGCCTAAATTTGTTATATTTTAGCTAAATTTTGACATCATATTATTTATACATTGGAGGGTTTAGGAGTATAGGTGGGCTATTAACAAGAAGTAACTCTATTTAGGGACTTGATAAACACAGTTTAGCACAACAAATATATATAAAAATTCATCATGCATCATGGGTTCAATTTGCATCTGTATATGTTCATCATAATATTTCCAAGTTATCTAATCATTTGCAACATTCAATCCTCAAACCATTACATAATGCTCTCTTATGAGACATTTGATAAAATTCATATACGGAAAATTCAATCAAGTATACAAATCAAATCAAAAGTCAAATAAAGACTTTAATTGTGAAAGCAGTGAAGATTCTCAATTCAAGTCCGCATCATCTATAGTCACTAAGATTTAAATATAAATAATATGTATTTAAATATAAATATAAATAATAAAAAATATAAAGAAATATTGTTTTGATATTATACATACAATATATTTTATAATAAATATAAAATGAGAAATGAGACTCGGCTTACAAAAAAGTAAATTTTAACACTGTCATAATTCGTGGTTGGTTGGACGAGTTCAAACTTTACTCAACCCAAGTCGCACCCTTAATGTTAAGCCATATATAATAATTTGAAGTTATATAATTGGTTGGATTTTGATCTCATCAATAAAGGAAACCCACTCATGTGCATGCGGCATGGTGCACCCTTGCATATTCCAAATAAAAAGTTATATATTTTGGAAATGAATTAGTATGTAAAATTCATCATTTAAGAATTTCATATCCATGCCTTAATTTTAAAATCATCTTAATTTCTACCAAAGTGAATGAATGTTTTATAAATTTTTTCTATATATTACTTCTCCTTAATATACTTGAATATATATATATATATATATGTCTATATGCGGGCCAATCCAATGCTTATTTAAGCATTGTCTTTTTAAATTTTTACATGTGTGTGTGAACACAAGTAAGGTATTTTTTGCCATTAGGGTTGTACTCTAGTGGTAACTCATATTGGCCCATCGCTGCTAGTCATGAGTTCAACTTTAGGCTTTTGCATTTAGGTGACATGGGAGGTTTTTTTTTTTTTTTTTTTTTTCCTTCATTTGATGGATACATTTGCAGTTTTTCCTCATGTGTGGAGTGTTTTTGAAAATTTTCCTCCGGAGTTATAAATATGCTTGAATATAATATGAGTTGTCATGATGTATATAAATATCATAAAAAATAAAGTATTTTTTAAATAAGGCATTTTTGAATTTCAAATTTGTGCCTGTTTTCAACTATCATTGATCAACCATCAATCAAAATGATGATTTTAATAACTTCATTATTATCCTATTAGCTAACTAGGAGAATGGTAAAAATATAATGACTGAATTATATTAATTTTAGCCATTGCTTAAAGATTGACCTTTCTATTATGCGATCGGCACTAGGCAAACTCCATTACTTCTACATAGATGGGCTGACAACATGCCATCCATGTCACTAGGCTAGGCCCAGTTAATTAGCCCGACCGTGAGCCGGTGGCATCAAATTGGAAGCAGGCTTGCCAGGGCAGCCCTGTAGCGTCCACGTCAGTGGAAGCGCCTCTCCCTCCCTGCCCTTCAAATTCGTGCCAGTTGCTGCCATGGAAGCAGCACGCCCGTGAACACGTTCGTAGACTCTAGTCTGCTTCACCGAATCACTTCCTTGTCACCATTTTTGCATAAAATCATCTTATAGTAATAACGATTTTTTTATTTTTTTGCTCTGGTCTTGAAAATTGTAGAGGGTAGAGCAGAGACCTCGGCGTAGTAAATAATCGAATCCTACGTCAAAAACGGAAGAGAGTTAGTTACTAGCAGTTTGAAATTAAGTCTCAAGTTAAACACCATAAAATTTGTTTTAAAAACCTGTATGACTAAGTTACTGGGCTAAGGTAATATTACACTATAGGACTCATAGAGCCATTTTACTTTCATTTTTTACAACGTCGGCGCTACATTTATTTAAAATTTTTAATTTACATATAGCAAGTGCCTGCTATATTATAATTAAAGATAAATATGATCAGTACTGCAGATTTTTTTTTGTCTAACGAATGAGTTGTTAGTTTTGTGCAAAGGCAACATAAGTAAATTTTATAAATACATTAATTGAGCACACAAGAGGATCCCAAATATAAGGATTATTAGAGGCATTGACCACAATTTTTTTTTTTTTTTTCAAGTAGTTGGATTAGTTGGGCAAGTCCGGAAAATGGTTCGAATAGAAGAAGGGTTGAGCCATTACTAATCCAAAGGGCACGCAACATTGCATCTTCATTTTTACAGTTGCATATAGGGGTGTTAATGGTCATGGTCAACCCGTTAACCCGCTCGTTCAACCCGTTAATAAATGGGTTTGGGTTGGGATTTTTGAATAAATGAGTTATGATCCGCCAACCCGTTCAACCATTTAATTAAATAAACGGATTAGGGTTGAGGCTTCGCAACCCGTCAACCCGTCCAACCCGTTTATTTAACTCGTCCAGCCCGTTCAACCCGTATAACTCATTTAATATAATATATTATAATATATATATATAATATTTATAACAGGAATTGACATTAAAGAGATGACTTGAGATTGATGCTGATGTTTTCAAGATAAAATAAATTAAATTCAGGTACGTTAGCTTCGAATTATTTAATTTATTTAAATTTACAAATTCTATTGAAGATTTTTAGCATGAAAATTAGTAACAAACACAACCCGTTAACAACCCATTAACCCATTTATTAAATGGGTTGTAAATGGGTTAGGGTTGAAGTTTTTTAAATGGGTTAATAAACGGATTAGGGTTGAGATATATTAAATGGGTTAGGATTAGAATTAGGCTCCAACCCGTTCAACCCGATCCGTTAACACCCCTAGTTGCATATATCAAATACATGCATGGACATTAAATCCAAGAGAATTCAAATCAATCAACCGGTCTATCATTAATAAATGGATTGTGTATAAGCCAAAAATGCACCTGACCATCAGCTGATTAAGCCCTAGCATTAGAATGATGCAGTTACAAATTATAAAGAGAGGTAGCTACGTTACTTATTGCTTATTGAAGTTTTAGTTAATGTATACAATCGATTGAATCAACTATTACCATAATCAGCAGTAAATTTAATTAGTAGTAACAAAATTGTCTTGATTTATGTAACTATAGCTTTCTAAAATTAGGATTACTTCATTGGATTGCAGTTAGTAACATATCATGAGCAACAGTTTGTACTTAAAGTGCACCATTGATGAAACGAGATTTAGATTGATAATGAAATGAAAATTTAACTCGTTACATAATTTAACATCATTTATCTTATCATGATACCACAAATTAGCTCAATTGGAATATTAGGTGGCTGCATTTTCTTTAAAATGCATATAAATAATGGGTAATTTATAAAAAAAAATACTTAAATTCATTCATAAATATATTAGAATGTTATAATTATACTTTATAGAATCATTTATCCAAAATAGAAGCGATCATTTAGACAGTTTAGTTGTTGTTAATGTCACTTTAAAAGTAATTATAAACCAAAAAATTATATTACATTGATTTTACACCTTTTCATATGTGGGTCATGCGCATGTTTGATGCTAATTAAATTTGATATCATAGTTAAGTGAATGAGATGGGCAGAGTAAATTTTAATTCATCATCAGAATGAAAATCCTCTATTCACATTGCGCTTTAACTAAGGTGCATTGTGGCGCGCCCTATTATATTCCCACACATGTATACGGGTATGTATTTATTTATAGATATGGCACAAAACACCATTAGTCAAAAATGTCATTTAATTTAGCTGGGCCACAGAGTCAAAATAGGTAGTATAATCCACCAGTTCATTTCCAACGCGATGTGATTGGTGGTGCAGCCAGGTAGCGGCAGAGAAGTGATATATGTGATCGAGTGAGAGAGAAGAAACCAAAGAGAGAGAGAGGTAGAAAGTAGAGAAGAGGAGCTAGCATTGACAAACGATGGGTAGGCAGGTGTGGTAGTTAGAGATTGGATAAGGAGCTCTACAGCTCTAGACCAAGTGCTACAGGTGGACGTAGATTGGAAATTTGGATCAACATCTTCCATATCGACAAATGCTCTTTTATATATGTCAATAAACAAAGGGTTGGAGTGTGTGCGTGTAAGGTGTGGGGGGTGCGTTGCATGGAGTAGGAGGGAAAGAGGGAGGTGGGAGAATATTAATAAGCCAGGAAGCGTTACTTACGTAGGGAGGAAGAATCAGAACTGGAAAGACCGAAACGGAGAGAAAGATAGAGGGAGAGGTTCACCGAACCCAACCCAACAAACTTCTCCCATTTCTCACGTACTTCTCCCGCTTCATGGATTAGGATGAGCTTACTAAAATGCCCTTGAGGAAACTACTTTTTTCTCATTGCCCTCGTGTTTGATTTGATTATTAATTCCATGGGGCCAGCTACTTGATTAGTTTGACGACAGAATTGGGCATAAAAAGATATTGAGGCTAAGGGGTGGAATGCAATATTGGAATCGAATGATAAAAAGAAATTGTATTTTAGTATTTCGGGGATAATGATATAAAAACAAGTAATTAAAAGGATTTTTTCCATAATGCCAAAATTCATGGGTTGCTAGTGCGGACTACAATAAATGTCATTAAAAGTAGCTAATTTTACCTTAAAATACATAACTTCAGTATGTGTAAATTAATGGATTTAGCTGCATATATTTATTTGGTAGCAAATACTTTAGCTGTTTGAGGAAGGGTGGTGATATTAATCTTATACATAGAAAAAAAATTTAATGCAGCCATTTAATTTTGTTGCTAATAACAATAATTTTGACTGAAAATAGTAACTTTGTTTGGTTGCAATTGACATAAGACATAGGCAAATCGAAATTTAACGGGTCAAATCCGTATATATGAACTTTTTTTTGCAAATGCTGGGACCCATCGTATGTTGGTGGAATTTTTTCGCTCACTAAAATAAAGACGGTGAATTAATTAATTAGATTATCTTCAATTATATAATTAGCGGGTCACGTCTGCTTGCCTAAAATAATTAGAGGAGTGATTCTGTTAGTCCGGACTAAGTAAATGTCTCACTTAGCCCGCCTTAAAAAATCTATTTACAATAACTTTTTTCCTTTTTTCTTCGTGCACTTGTTTATCTAAGTATATTTAATATATAGATCAAGTTTTACCATTTTTGAATATGTTTATCTTTTTTTTGATATTTTTAAACATCTATGTGTGTATATATATTTAAAATACCTTTATTTTTAAAAATCGAAAAAAATATATACACATGTCCAAAAATGGTAAAACTCGATTTATATATTAAATACACTTAGATAAACAAGTGTATTAAAAAAAATAAAAAAATTGTTTTAAATAGAATTTTTAAGGCGGGCTAAGTGAGACATTTACTTAGCCCGAGCTAACAAAATCATTCTCCGAACAATTAATAGTTTTTGGAAACTAAAATCGTAAACCGTTGTTGAAGATGGTGACTATACATATGTGACGAATTCAAGGGAGCTGCTTAATTATTTGGCTGTGTATTTGTGGAAGAGTAGAGAGTGGGTCCCAAAGTCCGTAACTGAGGAAATTTTTTAAAAAAAAAGGTTAATTAATTAGTTGGGAAATGTTCAAGTGGCATTTTAATTAAAAATTATTGGTTAGGGTTATCCGTAATAACGAGTAAGTGAAGGGTCGTTTGCGAAGAGGCGAGCAATTAAAATAAGTAATCTTCGGCTTTCTCCACGTTCATATATTTGGTTACGTTGCAGGTCCAAAGTTGGAACAACTCTCTCTCTCATGGCGGAAGATATCAGGGAAGGAACCGTCGTCGGCCTTGAGGAGGGAAAGCTGTGGCTTCCTTCCACTGTGGTAGGCGATACATCCGATTCCAAGGTTTAATTCCCACTTCTCTCTCTCTCTCAGTACATGTTTGGGTTAATTTCTAATTAGTTTCTGTTTTGCATTATTATTCAGGAATGCATTCGTTATCAGGAATATGTTGGATTGCCAAGTTCTTCCCCAGAAATAGTCAGTTCCTTCCAGTATGCTTTTAACTTCTTGGGAACATAGCAGATTCAAATAGACGCGTATGGCGCATGCTTTTCACTGTGATATATGCATTCATGTCTGTTGCACCTGGTAGTGAAGACGTACGTTTCTATATAGAAGTCTCAGCTCAGTAGGATTCTCAAGAGGCTTTTTTTTTTTTTTTTTTGCTTTTGTTATTGTCGCCACCCATTTTAGATATTTTATCTTCTAATCAGTCCAATTAGATAGGCAATTTGTGACCGATTTTATTGGATGACTAGTTTCCGAATATAATTCCATCAACGCCGCTTACTTATATTTGCTCGGATTGTATCTCAACCATTCTAATATATATGCCCATTAATACATTGATTTAGAGTTCTCTTCTATTGCTCATTAGCTGACTAGTTAAATATGAGGAATAACTATATTAATTCGGGCTAAGCAAATTTCTCACTTAGCCTACCCAAAAAATTAATTTAAAATATTTTTTTTATTTTTCTTTATGAACTTATTTATCTAAATGTATTTAATATATAAACTAAATTTTACTATTTTTGGATATGTGTATATATTTTTTCTGAAATTTTTAAAGATAAAAGTATATTAAATACATATATACATATAGATGCTTAAAAATCTCAAAAAAATATTTACAAGTAATGTAAAAAAATGATAAATTTTGATTTATATGTTTAATACACTCAGACAAACAAGTGTATAAAGAAAAAAAATGTTATAAATGAGCTTTTTAAGATGCGCCGAGCAAGACATTTGCTTAGACTAGACTAACATGATTACTTCTCCTTAAATATTAGAGTGACTTGCATCTAGACCTATGATTTTTCACATGAATTTCACTTAAGCCCGTGATAAGTATGACTCCTTGGTTTTTAAAAAATAGGTTATCTTTTATAAATCCAAACCACCTGTTATGTTTAATTTGAATTTAATTGATATGCTGAAAGTCACTTCGATTTAATACATTGGTGAGTCCTAATAAATATAAAATTATTTTAAAATTGATTATGGTTCGTCAAGGTATTCAATCAATGCTAATTTTTGATTTATTAACTAATTTCACATGAATAATCATAACGAATTGTTTAGATTTATCAAAAAGTAACCATTTTTGAAAAGAAAAAAAAGATTAAAACTTATCGCTGGCATAACCATAAATGCTTTTAAAATTCACAAGTGTACGTGTAACAAGTTTTAAATCATTAACATAAGCACGATTTATGTGAAATATCATAAGTAAGAAAGTAAATCTATATAAATATTAAATTAAATTAAGGATTTGTTTGAGAAGTAATAGAACTTTTGATGAAAAGTTTTTAGTATAGAAGTTTTTGAAATATAAGAAAATAATGTAATGTGATATATGTAATAATGAGGAATAAAAAGAATAAAGTTAAAATAGATAGGTTAAATGTATGGCTAGTTGTAAATAAATAATTCAAAAGTAGGGTAGTTGCAAAAGAAAAAGTAAATAAATAATTAAAAAATTGTATAATTGTGAAAAATGAAAAATTTTAATTTGAAAATTTTTGTATTTTAACAAATACCTCCTAACTTTTAATGAAGCAGGATGCAAAAAATATTGTAATATTATGGTAAATGATCAATAATGATTGAGAAATATATATATTAGAAATTTCATTTCTTCATTTCTATACCCAAATAAAAAGGAATTGGAAAAAGATACTTTTTATCCCTTCTCCGTGAGCCCCTTACAGTTTACTTTCTTAGGTTAACTTGTCAGATTACCAACGTATTATATATGTTGTAGTTTGTGAAAGCGGTTGGTTTAATGTAGGGGTGGGAATTGGGGCGGGTCGACCCATGACCCGGTATTGACCTGACCCGTTTTTGGCCGGGTAAAACCAATACATTTTTTACCCGGTATAGGGATGAGTCAGAAAATTTTGACCCGAATTCAAAAAATAGGGTTGGGGTGGGTCGACCATGTCCTGACCCGAAGAGTCCGCCCCGCCCCGCATATATAAATTTATTAAAAATTATAAGACTATATTGAAATGTTATTATTATTTTCTTTCAAATTTTTCACTTTTTTATAATTAACTCTATCAACAATAGAATAATCAATTTATTCAAAAAGCAATATAAGAATCAATAAATTTTTTTTACGTATATAACCCTTATGTGTAATTGTATATTAACTATTTTAATAAATGTATACTATATTTTCAAATGTTTTATTTTCTTAATTATGTGTTTTTTAATAATTAATGAAATATTGAAACATATAATATTTAAATTTAGTATAGATGTATACTTATGTTTGATAGATATATAAAATTTGAAAATTATCTTATTTGACTCGTATTTTTGACCCGACCCGCTATCCCAAATCGATCCGATACCGACCCGAATTTTGTTCCTAGACCTGGTAAAAAAAAATAAGGGTCAAACCAACCTTATCCCGACCCGGTATAAAATAAGGGTCAAACAAAATTTTTGAAAAGTATGTCAGGGTTGGGCAAACCCTGACCCGTCCCGACCCGCCCCGATTCCCACCCCTAGTTTAATGATGAAACCAAGGCATGCAACCAACTCTGATAGAACAGCCCGTGTTAATAAACAGTCCAAAAATCCAATGGTCTGTTCTAGCATTTAATTTATAGGCAACAGTCTCATTTGGGGAAAGTCTAATTTGGGACTATTGAATTTCTATTGAAATTTCGATGCATATGTTGGACCAGTGCTGTTTTTTTTTTTTTTTCCTACTTCTGGGGTAGAATGATGTCCCTATTTGTTTATTACAATTAATTAATTATTGATTTGTTCGTCTTCCTTTTGTATTTGCTGCTCTAGCATCACAGGTCATCATCTCCTAAACCGGATCAAGACCCCGCCACAAGTCGAGATTTCCTATGAACCGTGCATCTGGTGGGCCAGGGATGCAAGCCATATTTTTGGGTTCCAATCAGAAATCGTGTGGTACTGGTTTTTTCCTTCCAAGGCTGCCTGGTGATGACTGCCTCCAACCAAACAAGAAGCCTGGTGTGTATTATGTTCCATTGCATACCCCGGCCTTCGTTTATTTTTCTACTCCTTGTTGGCAACATAGATTGAAAAGGAATTTTTAACAAGTAAATTTCTGCGCTTTTCTATACGTTTTAAAATTTTAATTTTTTTAATCATAATTACTTATAATAAAGGTCTGCTTACTTTTGCCCCTTATTTATTTGATTTTTAATCGAACCTCTTTCCCTTTCTTATCTTATCCTCACCTATGTTATATTATATAGTGCAATAGGCCTGCACCGTAATTAGGGTGTAAACCACTGTAAAGGAGCTCGCTTGGTTATAAAATTAACATATACCCCATTTAATTTTATTTAGAATTATTTAATTTAATAGTATACTAATTTTCATCCAAATCATACATGTATATAAGTCTGATCTTAAGATACACAAAAAATAAACATAATAAAATAATTTAGTATAAATATCAATTTTAAAGTTATATTTTCAACATCTAAAACATAATTTTTACGAAAATAAATGATTGTATAAAAAAATTACATTCTAATATGTGTGAGACTCAATTTTACAGTAAATTGCATCCTAATTATGATGGAGTTAGCCTACATATGAAAAATTATATATACAAAAAAAGAGAGAGAGCTTATCTGGAATTAACATTTTATACAATTATTTATCTATATAAACTATGTTTTAAATAGTTTACATGCTGAAAAACAACTTTAAATTTATTATTTATATCAAATTATTTTATTACATTGAATTTATATTATTTTCAAATAGAGCCCATACACATATCTAATTGAATGAAATTGATATGCTAATAAAGTAAAAATTTCTAAATATAAGAGTAGAGTAGATTATCATTTTATGATTATACGTGGGACTCATTTTGAGCTAACTATATTGTAACTTATGGTATAGTTAACTGCACTTAAATATTTTCCACATATATAGTGGGCTCATCAACTACAGCCTGCCATGATTGGGCCCCAATTGCGTTTGACCATTTAACACGATTTTTAATTTTAATTTTATTATTTTTATCAAATATATTTTTTATAAATGTATATTTAATTTATAAACTAAAACTTACCATTTTTAAATATGTTTATATATTTTTTTAAATACAAGGCATTATAATTTTCTGCTTATGAAAATTATCACAATGCCCCCTATGTTTAAAAATAAAAAATACATAAACATATCAAAAAATGGTAAAACTTATTGTATAAATTAAATACATCTAACTTGACATGTTTATTAAAAAAACAAAAAAATAAAAAAAGGTTTTTGTGGCCAGCCGAAGTGGCTATATATATAATTCAAGAGAACCATATTTCTGATGAGAAAAACAATCTAGTCCTGTCATTTTTGCATGGGCAGTCCATGAATTTTGGTGAGACCTAATCATTAAAGACTCAAATCTATTGAATTAGCTGTCCAAATGAGAATCTCATGAAAACATGTTCCTGAATTGTATCGTTTGAACTGAAGAATGCGTGGCTTGGGTTTGGCGGTGGTGCAGGTTGCTCGCCGGTGCTGGTTCCATCTCGCGTTGTGAGGGCTCTCAACCTCAATGTACATGACTTGGCCTCCCCACTTGCCCATCAAAGAGGTTAGATATCGTTACTCAAAAAATAAATAAATAATAAAAAAAGAGGTTAAATATTGAGCTCATAAGAAAATTGTTTCTGCAACTCGAGCCAGAAAGAGTTTAACTTGTCACGCCAGACAATTTTCTCTGCTCTATCATAGACCAGTGATACTAACATCCGTTGCATGTTCCCATTTTAAGCAATGGAACAGCTTACAGAGAGCTTGTTTTCAAGTGTATGAATATTTAGATGGACCCCGTGCAGCCGTGCTATATAGCAACGAAGATCTCTTGAAACGGGAAGTTGGATCGGCCAATATCACCTGGTCTCTACATCCATATTTTAGAGAGCTTGCAGTGCTGAATTGAGGTTGCAGCCAGCAGCCCAAGTTGGCTAGGTTGGTTTGACTAGGATTGTGTTAAACAACAGAACCAGGCATTTGTCCTATCAAATCAAGACCAACCCAAGTAGTTTTTGTTTTCTAGTTTAAATACAAACCAGTAAATGAATCACTCAGCTTCAGGTTGCAGCTCAAGAAGACTTTCAGTTCACTTGACAAGCAATCTTCACTAAAAAACAACCATTTCTTTTCAGATTGACATCAGCTACTTTTGCTTGCAGGAACAGCAAATAATATGAAGAGTACAACCCACAATTTGGCCACAAATAGAAATGGCAATGAAGTAACAGAGGCAGGATCACTACCCCAATGTACAGTATTCTCAAAGCAAAGGAACTCTTCACCTGAAATATTTCTTCCAAAGGAATGGACTTACTAGCAAACATGTTACCAGGCTCAAGAACAAGCATACAACTGGTGATGAGATATGTTTATCATGTAATATATTCAATAAGGGAAGTAATAAGAGGATTCCCTCAAGATCATGCCATCATACACACGGCAAATGTAGATGTATTGATATTGAAAGACGTTTGTGTTTCAGTGATCAAATTCATACATAATTATTCTCACAATGAGATGTGTCAAAATGTGAAAGGAAATTGTTAATAGTGGATTTCAACCCTTAAAATTATCAGTTATTTTTTTAGTTTTATGTTGTCCCTTTGCATAGTTATAGACTTAGTGCCCTTTGCATCAAAACATTGGATGAGTGGTGGCATTATGAGAAGCCTTCTTGACAAGTTTTTGATCTTATGATATGCTACATTAGCGCTGTAGGACATTATTTTACTCCATAGCCAAGAGGAGGTGAAAAAAAAAAAGCCAAAGTGTAAGCTTGATTGCCACAAGGTGCATATAGTTGCGTGGGTGAAAACCAGAAAGAAAATTTTACATTATAGTGCAATCAATTTGTTCAGTTGCCTGCCTACTTCCTCAGACAATGTTTTTGAGTTTGATTCCCAAATTGGTCGATCTAGTTGGCCACATTTGGCCATCCCTTTTCGGCCTGCAACTTAACAAATGAAGCCAGTAGCTTGATTTCTTCATCCTGCAGTCGAGGCCCGAACGTACATTGACCCCTTGGCATGCACTTCTCACCAAAACCCTGTGTCAAAGCCAGACTATAGACTAAATATGGCATGCAACCAATCAGTGCTCAGATAAAGATAGTCATAAGAAATGAGAAGACTTGCCGGCATTCTTCCCTTGCCATAGTAAGTTATTCCATAAAGGCCTTCTTCTGTATCAACACCATTCCTGCACGAAGTGAAGTCAATGTATGCAGTTTGGCCGATATATGTGTGGGCACTGGGATGATGGTTTGGTGGGCTACATTACAGTGAAAGATATCAAAAGATTGAGTGACAGTTTCTCCTGCTGGATATAGAGAATTGGCTTTATGGCTGCCATTGTTAAAATTAAACCAGCAGCAGCTGGCGTTGGTATCATGGGATTCAGAGTGGAATCAGTTACCTTTGTAGATCTTCCATAAAAAGTGTTGCACCCTGAAAAGAAGGCATAGATTGAAAATTAGAGGTAGAAATTCATGCCCAAAAACTAAAAAAGCATTGTAGTGTGGTTGAAAGCTGAAACAACAGAGACCACGCACAGGCTGCAAAATGTTTCCGCCTCCATCATGGCAACCAATGCAACCTTTGTTAAAAAGTGCAGCTCCTCTTTGAGTATCTACTAGCTCTGCATATGACACTGTACCAATATAAAAGGAGAACAGGTAGGCAGGTATCAGTGCATAAGCTTATCTGCTTGATGAAGCAAGACTCAAGGATGGCACTTTCAGGGCCCAGGCATGTTTCCAGTCTCCAGATTGCATCCTGGAATCCCCAGATACAAGGAAACAGCAGCTTAATCATGCTTTTTGTTTTGTTTTGTTTTGTTTTGTTTTTCTTTTAAATGCTCCTCTCTCATGCACAACTGATTTTGGATACGAGCACATGCCATCCAAACTTCCCCACCTGATCACTCCATATCCTCAGAACCAGGCTAATCCAATCATCAGATGGGTAACCATGAGAACTCAGAAGGGTTTTGATGGTTAGACTGGCCCCATCTTCAAAGCATCCAACCATCGCAAATTGACATTTAAAAATGCGTACAAATGCAAAACCAAATCATTCTTTCATGAACCAAACAAAACATGAAGTCCCGAAATTTTGTTATTAAAAACGGCACATAAGAACGAATACTAAGAGGGCATATAATTAGTAATTTCCTTCAAATGTCGCTTGGAATTTACAAAATAATGGATGCCTAATGCAAAATACAGTATCCAAATGTCAGCTTTCAACGGACATCAAATCAACGGCCAGATCAACAAATACAATGTAATTTTCTCGCAATCAATGGCAACTAGGCGGTGATTTCTAGAAAGGATGTGGTTCCTTTATAAAAACAAAAGGGGCAATTTTGTAATTAAATAAAAGAAAGAGAGGATAAGAAGTGTGGGATACCTGGCGTGGAGTAGAAAAGCGGGGATACGGTGAGGACAGCAGCCACGAGAGGAGTCGTCACGTACTTCAGCAGCCCGGTTCTGCTGCTCAGCTTAGGATTTGGCTTCTCTATCTTCAAGGATGGATTTTCAACATGGAAGAAAAGGGTCAAAAACGAAAATCTCCGCACATTTTTTTGTGAGTAACAGCTATAAAATGTCGTCTTCCAACCATTCCAATCGGCCTGTCCTCAACCACGGTCGTTGCACCGATCAAGAACGAGCTCACAGATGGACTGTGGGGTCATAGGCGCTTGAATTTGGAGGTTTTTAAGGCCATGTTGCGTTGTTTTCTCGGATGGTTCCTCCTGATTGTCGGATGACCAGGAGCAGATTCATAAATGATGAGACTCGCTATTGGAGGGTTGGATGAAACTTGCACAGATACAGGGGAAGCAGTTCCTAAGCCATAAGAAAGGAACAGGGAACTGCCAAAAACTACCTTGGTTGGGCACGCATGAGGATTGCTGGGAACACAAATGCAACATAGAGACTGCATTTCCTTTTTTCTCTTCACCTTGTTGACCAAGCGCCAATTAGGTAATATCGAAACGGAAATGAGAAGGGAATTAAGAACCACCTGGGGAGTGGGGTGTAGCCAGTAGGGTGTAAATCGGGTCGGGTTGACTCGGGTTGGGACAAATACAATCCTAACCCACCTTGTAAAATTTCAACCCAACCCTACTTTCAACCCTACTTTTCACACCTTAACCCAACCCTATTTCAACCCACCTCAAATCGGTTCGGTTCGGGTTAGAAATCGGGCTAATAGATTACACATATTATCAATGTTAGTTAAGCTTTTGTTCACCAAAATTTCTAAAATAACAAAAAAGCAATGATAATTATAAAAACAATAAGTACTAAAAAGTTCTACGTAACTCAAAAGTGGAGGATAAGTTTTGTAATTGATTTATTTTTTTGCTTTTGTATTCTTTGAGCAATTAATCTCTCCTGCAAGTCAAAAAGTGAAAGCCAAGTAAAAGTATTGCAGTAAATTATGCAAAATGAAAAAACGAATATTATAGTCTTACTTACATTCTTAGTTGGCTTCCAATCAAAGCTACAAACATCTCAAAATTTCAATTGACCTGTTCGTTATTTCAAATCACCAATGCAAGCGAACATCTAAACAAACTATTTACAATGCAATATAGGGTATGTTTGGCAATTGAAAGAGAAAGTCAATTAAAACTTTTCAATCTAAAACTTTTCACTCTCTACAATTATCATATTTTTAACTATCATATTTTTTAATTATTTTTTCACATTTTCCTATATAACTACCCTACTTTTCAATCATTTATATACAACTATCCACACAACTAACCTATCTATTTTAACTTTATTCTCTTTATTACTCATTGTTACCCTTATCATATCACATCAGTTGATAACTTTTACTCTTCAAAACTTTTATTCATTACCAAACATACTCATAACCAAATAATCCAAACATAATTTCACAACTAATTAACCAAATATATTTCTAAACTAAATAAATTCAAACATCATTTCATAACCAAATTGTTAAACATATTTCCAAACTCCACACAATTTTATTTAAATATCCAAACAACATGAATGAAATACACTCTCATAAACATATTCAAATACATATCTTATGAAATCGGGTCGGTTCGGGTTGACCGACCCCCTAACCCGAGTCAACCCGATTTTGAAAATCGGGTCGGGTTGAACCCGATTTTCAAAAACCGAATTTCTAAAATATTAACCCAACCATGATATAAATCGGTTCGGGTTGATGCGGGCTCGGGTTGAACCCGACCCTATTTACACCCCTAGTAGCCAGGTCGGGTCAGAGGCGAACCCTAATCTTAACCCGCTGCAAAAATCTCAATCCTAGATCTTAATTTATTTGTAACTCATTCATAATATTCTCAATTCTCAACTCTAATCCTAGTACATTAAACATAAACAGATCACGTCATGAATTGATAGAACGGGTTATTGATGAGTTGAATCATAAAAAAATAAAAGTAATAAACTATTTAAAATTTAATCCTGTATAATCAATAAAGGCTTTCAATACTAATCATCTAATCGAATTTAAAACAAATGGGATTCGCGATCGAAAAAGGGGGAATTTAACAATGAGTTAATTCTCTTGAAGATTCTGTCTATGCCACCATCAACCAGTTCAAATTTAAATGATCAACAAGTTTGATGTAGAAAGCCTGATAGACAAAGGCTTCCGTCCAAAATTAACTTAGGAATAACCTTATCTCTAATTCCTGTGTCTGAACTCTGATCGTATCGTGGTTTTTGCCTCTTCCAGCAGCCGAATTGGTAAACAGGCTGGGCCTCATACACTAGATAAGAGATGCTGCCGCATCCAATGGAAGAGCCCAAGCACCCTGGAAGCTAGCATTACGTGTCTATACATAGGCTGCCAATCGATGCAAGGCTTTTGGATGAAGAAACTGCGAATACAGCACCAGTAACGGAGCTCTAGCCTCTAAGCACTACAACCCATTTCACAAATTTTTGCCAGTGGGCAACTTCTGTTTTTATAGAATACAAGAACATCATCTCTCGAGCATTGACTGCCCTACCTTCTAATGTTTTGTTTATGCACTACACCCTGAGAATAAATACAACTCACTTTTACAAATGAATATTTTATGCTACACATTTTCAAGAAAGAATGCAAAATGAATTGTTTATCTTCGACCAGCAGGACCTTTCTCTCAGTCCCTGCCAAACTTCGGCTTTCACTAATGGAACCCCCAGCACGCATCACAAGATTCACAACTTAAGGAGGCAAAGACTCTCGAACAGTAACAGTCTGCTTCTGTGGTTGTCCATGTCCGTTATATTGCTCTCTTGGGGATCCTCTTGGAGAGAGATCTCGATCATAACTGGGAGATTCCCTTCCAAGTCTTGCAGAAATGAACAACGCTCCTCACAATGCAATGAACTGGGCGCATGCGGCCCTGGAAGCATACAGATGCCGACTTCAACCATCTTATCCATGTTTCATTCACACAATTGTATAGATGGCAACTGTGGAGGATCACATGATATCCGATTGGCCCACAAGTTAGCAAGCTTTAGGAAGTAATGCTGCCCATCCCAACACACCAGCTTCATGTCTGTTTGAACAAATAAGCATAAGAAATGACAACACCAGCAATGGAAGATGCAAGGACAATGCATCGCCAGAACACATTCCAACATACCTTGTATTAGACTTGAGGGTAATAATGACAACCTGCAAAATTGTTTGTCCTGACCAGAATAGTTGGAAAGAAGAGAGAGTTTTTCTATATCGTGAATAGATTTTATGGACTCATATAAAGCTCCAACTGTGCGCCTGCACTCATGATCTGCAGAATCTGGTAGTCTCTCTAGTGATTCTTCCCATCCAGAACCAGCCCATGAAGCAGCGCAATCTTCCAAGAGTTGAGAAATTTTTGTAGAGTCCATAGACTTCAGCAGTATCCAAGGCTTGTAAAATGACACCGAAACTCTTAAAATTTGTGCCACTCTATAGATTTCTCCAAATGCAAGAAAATACTGCAGACCTGCTTTGCATGAAAACTGCTGTAAAAACATATCAAGTAGAACTAGAGCATCATCCAGAACAATTTATGGATAAACAAGTCAACCAACACATGGAGACTAGTAGGGACCACAGGTCCACAACCAAGTACACTTTATCCACCTCCAACTCAAAACAGCATCCAAATCATCCAACTTTTGAGCCCTTGCACCAAACATAATGTTCATCGGATGCTTGCTGAACTTTAAATAATACACGTTAGTTTGATGTGGACCAGTGGCCGCAAAATGTTTGTGGAGCCCATATGATTATCAGCTTTTAAATAGACACAAGCAAGTCTTCAGCATCATATTTTGGCACTGGTTCTGAAGGGCAAGGCTATTTCTTCAACATATACACTGGGTTTCCTGTATGTTGGCAGTGCATCCACCGTATCATAATTACTTCCAGTGTGTAAGACAGCATACCTTGTGGTTCTGATAAGACTTCAACAAGAATGTTCTTCTTGACCAAGTGCTTCCAGATCATGGCACCATGTTTCAGCTCCTTTGCGCAGGCTAAAACCATTTTTGACCATGAGCTTACGTAGATAGATTGTTCTTCCTCAGATGCCAAAGTCACAACTAGTAGCATTGCAGTAGCATGTTCGAGAAGCCAAACAGCCAAACTCAAGTCCTTTTCAGCCTGTTCAATGTATTGAACAAGCAATTAGGACCCAGGCTTGAAACAGATGATAAGCTAAGCAAAACCCTTGAGAACCTCACCAAACGAATCCATCATAATCAAATAGTGTGATAATAAAAAATTAGTAAATTTGGAGAAAGAAAACGCCACTTAAAATAGGTTGACTGGATCAGAGGCTGCTCTATCACTGGGCCTGCCAGTTGGGAACTCGATCCAGTTTCCAAATACTTCTGTAAACTGGCCCTATTTCTAGGCTTCTAGCACAACAAGGTGTGAATAATTGGCTCCATTTTTATACACTGCACCATTTGTCATCAACACTACTGCAATGCATGGACAGCTCAATCTGGACTAAAGAATCTTATTCCTGCACAAGTATGAGCCATTGAAGCAATGTTTCCCATGTTAATTTTAGATGATGTCATATCTCCTCCCGTACAAAATGATGGGTCCCTTCATGAAGAAAAGCAATGAATAGCATAAAAGAATACAGATCATCCATAGCCCTACAATTTCAGGCATCTGAACAATCATTTATATCCTTAAAATAACAGAATCCTAAATAAAATAAACTTTGAACCAACAAACCCTAATTTTGAGACAACCTAATAAATAGTAATAAAATTCTCCATCACAACTAATCAGATAACATAACATAAATCATTTCACATTAATTAATTGTATAAAAGAAATATCTTTCAAGGAAACAACACAAATGGAAGAAATGGAGACACACCAATGAAATTTTGTCCGATAGTTGATATTCTATCTCCAGCATCTGCAGACTTGGGTCCTGGACAGCTCTGAGCAAGTCTTGGACACGAGTATTTATTGGTAGATGCTCCTCTGGGTGAACTTTTCCATTAAGAGATTTCTCAACCATCACTTTCTTATAAGCCACCTACCAATGTAGGGAAGGATGGAAATGGTATAAGTCAATTCAACATAAATTGTCAAAGAATAGAAGGGTTGTTGATATAAAATTTGATTTGCCTGGGACCTGCATGCCTATAGTTTCCAAAATAATTTACTGATCTCAACAAATTCAAAACTTCCGTTACTTTAAAGGTGTGTCTGGGTAAAGAAGAAAAAGACAGGAAAAACTGGGAAGGGGAATTTGGGGGCAAAAGTAAGAGAGTAATATAATATGATAGGGGTAATCATTAAGAGTGAAGGGAATAAAGTTAGAATAGCTACGACGGTTGTATGAAAAATGTGAAAAATGATTGGCAAATAGAGTAGTTAGGTAATTAAGATATCACATCATTTAGAAAAGGGTGAGGAAAGTAGGAAAAAAGTTGTGGGAACTTTTTCATTTTTTCTCTCATCTTCCCAAACATACCCTAAGAATCAAACAAGAAAAATCTTCTTTGAATTGTCATTTTCATGGAGGGGTTTTCTCAACAATGTGCTTGGAAAACCAATGACCAAAAAGAGAAAATGCAATCTAATCTGCAGGAATACAAAACAAGAGAAACTATTCCAGAAAGCACTTTTTTCAATTTCAGGCTATGCTGGCTTCTTTTCCTTGTTATGAACTTTGACAAAGAAAATTTACAGCCTATAAGTCGTTTCTTTTTCATTTTCAAAAGCGCGTTCAATCAATCTAGAGTCTAGACTCTAAATTGTCCAAGCAACAGAGCCTCCTTGAGGACAACTCTTCCAGTAATTCTTCATCTTTTGAGCTCATGGTTAAGTTCGACTGGTTTAATCTCTCATTCGCAAATCTTTCTGTTTGCACCATCAATACAATAAGGATGAACTTCAGACAAAATTGAAGGCTAACAATCATGAATTGTGCATTTAAACTAAAATTTTTTCCTTTGCTTAATTGAATCTCTTTTTTTTTTTTTTTTTGAAATCAATGGACACCTAAACTACGTCATACCTTGACTTTTCTAAATTATAAAAATGAGGCGGAAAAACTTATAGAAAGAAATAAAGAAAGATGTTTCCAAAGACAAGCACTTGCACAGTTTATGGAACTACAAACCTGAATTTCCTTATCAAGGGCCTTAACTTTTGATTCTTCACCAGACAGGGCAGCAATCTCCATGGCATTCTAACACCAACAATCATTCACAAACTTCAGCACAATGAAAAGAAAAACAAAGAGCTTAATAGTGACTTTTGCATGCACCTTCAAATCATCAAGATGGTGAAGTACAAGGAACCGTGCTTCATCTTTCAACTTGCAGTAGAATCCTATGAAATCCTTCAGCGTTGTCTCTGCAAAGAATTTTTTATGTGAACTGGAAGCTTCATATCCACTATTCCGACTTTCGTCTTTGCCTTTAGACAATGCCTCCTTGAATTCCCAGCCACCTTCACCTGTACCATCATTACCACCTACTAAACTCAAATTCGGCACTAACTGGGGTAAAGTAAATCCATTTGCTGGATACCCAGCAGAGAAGTTTCTCTGTCCAGCTGAAGTCTTTGATTCAGGATTTCCATTTTCAACTATGCCTCTTGAGAAGGCATCTCTAAATTCCAAGCCATTTTCATTGAAATCATCATTACCATTCTGAACAATTTGTGGAGAGCTCAATTCATTTTCAGTGAGTTGTCGCTTGGTAGAATTCACAGTTGATGTCTGCTCAGCTTGACTGTGGATATTTGAAATAGCAGAGCAGCTTCTATATGCATCCAAAGTCTTTGATTTAGGATTCCCATTTTCAACTTTACCTTCTGAGAAGGCATCTTTGAAATCCCAGCCATCTAAATCCAGAGAACCATTGTCATTACCATTTGGAACAAGTCCTAGAGAGCTCAATTCATTTTCATTGATTTGTTGCTTGGTAGAATTCACAGTTGATGTCTGCTCAGCTTGACTGTAGAGATTTGAAATAGCAGAGAAGCTTCTATGTGCATCCAAAGTCTTGGATTCAGGATTCCCATTTTCAGCTTTACCTTCTGAGATAGCATCTTTGAAATCCCAGCCATCTACATCCAAACCACCACTGCCGTTACCATTTGGAACAATTACTAGAGAGATCAATTCATTTTCAGCAGTTTTTTGCTTGGTAGAATTCACAGTCAACGTCTGCTCAGCTTGACTGTAGAGATTTGAGATACCAGAGAAGCTTCTATGTGCATCCAAAGTCTTGGATTCAGGATTCCCATTTTCAACTTTACCTTCTGAGAAGGCATCTTTGAAATCCCAGCCATCTAAGTCCAGAGTACCATTGTCATTACCATTTGGAACAATTCCTAGAGAGCTCAATTCATTTTCATTGATTTGTTGCTTGGTAGAATTCCCAGTTGATGTCTGCTCAGCTTGACTGTAGAGATTTGAAATGGCAGAGAAGCTTCTATGTGCATCCAAACTCTTGGATTCAGGATTCCCATTTTCAACTTTATCTTCTGAGAAGGCATCTTTGAATTCCCAGCCATCTTCATCCAAACCAACATCGCCATTCTGACCAATTTGTGGGGAGTGCAATTTATTTTCAGTGGGTTGTTTCTGGGTAGAACTCACAGCTGCTATCCGCTCAGATTGACTGTAGAGATTTGAAATAGCAGAGAAGCTTCTATGTGCATCCAAAGTCTTGGATTCAGGATTCCCATTTTCAACTTTACCTTCTGAGAAGGCATCTTTGAATTCCCAGCCATCTTCATTCAAACCACCATTGCCATTCTGACCAATTTGTGGGGCGTTCAATTTATTTTCAGGGGCTTGTTGCTGGGTAGAACTCATAGTTGCTGTCTGCTCAGCTTGACTGTAGAGATTTGAAATAGTAGATAAGCTTCCACATGCATCTAAATTCTTGGATTCAGGATTCCCAGTTTCAACTTTATCTTCTGAGAAGGCATCCTTGAATTCCCAGCCATCTTCATCCAAACCACCAATCCCATTCTGACCAATTTGAGGGGAGTTCAATTTATTTTCAGTGGGTTTTTGCTGGGTAGAACTCATAGTTGATGTCTGCTCAGCTTGACTGTATATATTTGAAGTAAGATCACAAAAAGCATAGCCCGAAGTAGAATTTAGGACACTGACGTCATTGCAAACAGAGATATGCCTTTGAAACAACCCATCTTGATTATCAAACTTCTCGCCATAATCCAAATTGCAATCAACAAAAGCATTTGGGGTGCCAAGCTCCACTACCCCAATGCCCTGAAAACAAGACAATATAATTATTATATATAGTAATAAATACAAAAAAACATGTGCCAAGAGGATGAGAACTTGGTAGTAGTAAAATGCCCTGCATGCACCACACACAAATACATATGGGTAACAAACTGACAATCATATGTGAATGTGACCGATTGTATGTAATTGTTTTTTTTATTTTACTTGATATTTTTATTAAATCCAAACTAATCAAAACATTTACAAATATGAATTTACTACTACTACTCCTCATCTATTTCCCACCTATATGGGTCAACTACATGGATCTTGTTGCATCATTTTTTTGCACACTTGAACTATATTTTCAATGATCTTTAACATCTTCATATCCAATTTCATTTTTCTCATTCTCTTCATCTTCTGTTTGAATAAACTCAACTTTCTTTACCACTATTATTTCAAACCTCCGTCTAGCATATGCCCAAACCACCTAAGTCCATTTTCCCTCATTTACTTAGGGGACGTTTGGTAAACGCCGAGTATGGGAAACAGGGGAAATTCATAGGAAGGCGGCTGCGTGCGTACGGCTTCCCAATTCCCAATATTTTATTTTTCCATTTTTACCTCTACACTCTAATCATTTTTCCTACCATGTCCAACAAATCTATTTATTCCAACTATACCTCTATTATTTTCAATCAATCACACACTTTTCAAAATATTCTCTTTTCCATTTCCCACAATCCCTTAATTGTTCACCTTGCCAAATGCCCCCTTATTCACAAATGGGATGAGATGAAGATGGAATGGAATTTTCCATCCCAAAAAAATACTTTTTCATTCCCAAAAAATAACAAATACTTTTCCTATTTCCCATATGATTTTTCCCAACTCTCATACAACATTTCTAATTCTCGACATATATCAATATTTTTTCATCTAATCACAAATTTCATTCCACATCCCATCACATTCTTGAATAGACCCTTAGATTACCTTAAAAGGAGCCCAATTATATACACCGTGATGTATTTTAGACTAAAATACATCATTCATTTATTTTTACAATTAGTTTTTATTTTTATTTTTTCTTCATAAACATGTCTCACTAAGTGTATTTAATTCATATACCAAGTTTTGCCATTTTACAATACTTTTACATTTTTATATTTTATTTTTTAAAAATCATCAATTTCAAGGGACATTTAAGTCATTTTCCATCCCTTAAAAACTTAATTTTTAAACAAATGTTAAAAAAATGTAACAATACTGTAAAATTACAAAAATTGGTATATGAATTAAATACACTTAGGAAAACGTGTTTATAAAGAAAGAATAAAAAAATATATAATTAATTATAAAAACAAATGAGTGATGTATTTTAGCTTAAAACACATTATGATGCACATATCAGGCTTCATCTTAAAATACTTCATTTTTAATTTTATCTTTTCTTATTTTAACACTCGTCCACTTAACATCCCCATTTATACTACACCCATTCTATGTATACGTAGTTCTTTAACCACCCAATATTGTGCCACATATAGAATAGTTAGTTTAATTATATTGTCTTGTAAAATTTTCCTTTTAGCGTGATTGAAACTCGATAGTCACATAAAAATATAAAATTCCTAAGCACACTGTCATTTTCCATCCTACCTAGATTTTATTTACAATTCTTTCTCAATTTCTCTATTTTCTTGAACTGATGATCCTAAATACTAAAAGTACCAATTACTTTGAAATCTTAATTGGTTCCACATCTAAGTACTTGTTGTTACTAAAATTGCATTTTATATATTCAATTTTTCTTTGACTGATTCTAAAATCATTAATTTCTGAAGTATCTTTCCACTTATTTAACGTCAAGTTTATTCCTTTCTTGTTTCATCTATTAAGATTATATTATTTACAAATAACATGCATCAAAGAACTTTTCTTTGAAAATATCTAGTAAATTTATCTATAACTAACTTGGAAAGTTAAGTTAAGGTATGATTTAGGTCTGTTGCAATAGGAAAATCACACGTAACTCCACTCATGGTCCTCAAATTGGTTACAACCTCCCTTATACATCTCTAACAACATCAATACATGTATCGGTAATTCTTTTCTTTTCTAGGACCTTCCTTATTAATTTTCGTAGAACCTTATCATATATGTTTTCTAAATCAATAAAAATTATGTGAAAGTTCTTTTTCTTCTCTATTCACTTCTCAAATAACTGACTAAGTAATAAGATGTCTTTGATGGTTGATCTTCCTAACAAAAAAACAAATTATTTTTCAAAGACATTTGCTTCTCGTCTTATTTTTTCAACCACTCTTTCTCATAGCTTCATTATATGACTCATTAATCTATTTCACAATAATTTGCACACTTTTAAATATCTCCTATATTTTTTATAGATTCGTATTTCAGTACTTTTTCTCCATTCATTTGACTTAACTTTGTTCCTATAGTCTCATTAAAGAAGTTTGTTGACCAATTTATATATATCTTTCACGCACTTCCACGCGTCAATTAGTGTATTATCTAGACCCAATGTTTTTCCTGTTCTCATTTTTTAAGGCTTATTACTTAGTAGACTTGAATTTTGAAAAATAGATTGTATTTCTATTTTCCTTTGAAACCACTAGAATCTTAGATATATTTTCGGCTAGAGAACTTGCCTCAAAAAATAATATTATGCGGACTATCCAATCTAGCAGAATATGATAGCCTGATGTAGGAATTACTACACATTAGGGCAAGGTTGGATCATTATGCTGCTATTTCCTAGAATCCAACACGAACCACCTACAATAGCTACACCCACTTTCAATGCTTTTATGAAATAAACCCTATACAACCTAAGGTGGAAAATAGCAATACCACTAGAAGCTAGTATTAGAAAAATCTAATTAGCCGATGAATTTAAACCTTACCAAAATCGTCATCATCATAAGTCATTTCCCACCTAAGTAGGGTCAACTGCATGATTCTACTACATCATTTTTTTACTATCAGTAATTAAATTTTTAGTAATCTTTAAGTTTTCATGTCTTATTTAATTACTTTCATGCATGTTTTTTTGGGTCTTCCTCTCATTCTCCTATTACTTTCTATTTTAATAAACTCAACTCTTCTAACTTGTGCACTGTCAAGCCTACGTTTAAAATGACTGAACCACCTTAGTTTGTTTTTCCTCATTTTATCAACTATTAGCTTTACTTTTAGATTATCTTGAGTTACTTCATTTTTATTTTTTTTCTTGTTTTACCACACATCCACTTTAACTTTCTCAATTCTACTAAACTCATTTGATGCGTATGTCGTTTTTTAACTGTCCAACATTCTGCCTAATAAAGTATAGTTGGTCTAATCGCAGCCTTATAAAATTTTTCTTTTAATTTAATTAGAACTTGATAGTGACATAAAATTTCAGAAGCACTTTCAAGCCTATGTTTAAATGACTAAACCACCTTAGTTTGTTTTCCTCATTTTATCAACTATTAGCTTTACTTTTAGATTATCTTGAGTCACTTCATTTTTAATTTTTTTCTTGTTTCACCACCCATCTATTTTAACATTCTCATTTCTACTAAACTTATTTTATGTGTATATCATTCTTTAACTATCTAACATTCTGCCTAATAAAGCATAGTTGGTCTAATCGCAGTCTTACAAAAATTTTCTTTTAATGTAATTAAAACTTGATAGTGGCATAAAATTTCAGAAGCACTTCGCCATTTCTTTCATCCTGCCTCAATTCTATTTATGACATCTTTCTCAATTTCCCCATTCTCTTGAACTGTTCAATATAAATAAATACCAAAAGAAATCTATTCTTGATACTACTTGATCTGAAATCTCAATTGCTTCCTCATCTAAGTGCTCACTATTATTAAAATTGCATTTCATATCTTCAATTTTTGTACAACTAATTCTAAAACTATTAAATTCTAAAGCATCTTTCCACTTATTATAAACTTCATCCAAATGCATGACAAAAAGGCCTGTAAGAAATCGGGTAATGATGAGGTAGACAGCAACCCCATGAAACCCAATTTGGTATGCAGATGTAACTATTGTATAGGGGCGTTCAACCATGGAGAGGTTCATTTAAGTCAGACAAGATCAATGAACCTGGAATAAACCATGCATACTCGAGCTCCTAGGATCCATGTTTACCCACCAGTTGAATTTCATCAAATGCTACAAAACAAACATCTAAAATTATTTTTAAAAAAAAATTAAGATTGAACACAGACGTGCTCCAGTAGCACTTGCTTGAGCCCAGAAGAAGTCAGAATACTTCTGCTTGTTCTAGCAACCCAGGAAATGAAAACAATGTTCCACAAACAAGAAATTTTTGCAATGGTCAGAAACATAGATCCATGAATTAAAATGATTATCCACCTTTTCTCCTGAGAAAAAATCTGCAGTAACCACCTTTTCTTCTGAAAAGAAATCTACAGCACCAGCTCCTGAGAGGGCATCCTTGAATTCCCAGAAATTCTCAACAGAACTGATACTTTGATCCAAACCATTCTCAATCCTCGAACCATTTTGAGCAATCTTGAAATGACAGGTCAACAAATCATATGCAAACAAAATCCAACAAAAGCATATTGGCACCCAGAAGTATTGAATAAATAAGAGATTAAAGATATCATTACAGAAAAATTTCAAATGCAAGAGCCAAGGTGTATAATGCGAACTCACACAGAGAACAATATTTCATCATTAAAAGTTATTGATCTGTTATGGACAGGTACAATGATTATTGACTGTTCCCACGGATTTTGCTTAGGGTAGACATTTGTCTCGTAAAAGAATGGCATGGATATCCATGCCTCTCATAATGCTTCAAGTTGCTTCTTACATTTCTCAAAGTCAGTAAATGATGCAGCAAGATTGAGTACACAAACTGACAAACAGCATATATCAGAGCTTCCTATAATACTGCAATGAACCCAAAACTGCCTTCCAGTCTTGATAACATGCACATATACATGAAATGAACTGGTCCCATCAAATCCTGTTAGGACTCCGAAGTCCGAACTAAAGAAACATTTCTATAATTCCAATCCTCAAACGTGAAAGGATGTGAGCAACATAAACAGGGCGGCACAAATGAAATCTCTAGCGTTTTTGAAGTGACATTCCCGTGTAAATCCTCTAACAGAGAAATGCATGAAAGTAAAATCAAAAGGTGAGAAGTAAAAAAGCAAAGAACATAATCCAAATCTAAAAATAAAATTCAAAATTATTCATAAAGTATTCAAGAAAATACAGACCTCGGTTGCTTGACTAGCAGCTGGCGTTGTTGGTGTTGTTGCCTCTGCCTTGGTCGCTGTTTTTGCTTGAACATCCCAACTCTTAGAAACATTCTGATTATTCTAATAGAAAAAATAAAAGAACATATCTATAATAAATATAAAAGCCAAAAACATACATTTTTACCAATGCATAATGCCTAAAGGGAAGCCTCATAGAAATGTGAATTCCGAGAAACCAATCAAAACTTACATTGGAACCGCCACTATCTTGTCTAGATTCTGAAGAGGCGTTCTTGAATTCCCAATCACTATCGTCAAAATCATCGGTTCCATCCACCAGAACGGAATTGTCCACTGCCCCATTTTCCGTCTTGATCTCCTCATCTCGCCCATACAAATTCATTATGAAATCATTCAAACCAGCGCCTATGCTCGGGGCCGGAACCGCTCCATTTTTCGGGCTGCTAACGGGCTTTGCCGAAAATCCATTTGGCGAGAAATGGGCACCCACGGACGGATCGACTTTATCACTCTCCTCCTCCGCCTCTTCTTCGCCAAAAATCGAGAGTGGGATGGCTCCTTGCGGCTTCTCCCACCGCTTCTCGGCGGCCGATTCCGACTTCATATCACGACCAAACGGCTGCAGTGGAGAGGCCGACATCGGCTGCGGATCAGCCGCATGAGCCACCTGGACGCCGGCAAAGAGATCCAGCGACGAAGATTTAAGTGGGTTTTCCACGAAATCGCCCCATTCGTCGTCCTCAGCTGCGATTGTATTCGATCGAGAAGGAACGGGAGAGAAAGAGGCGAATTCGAAGTCTCCGAAAGCGTCGTCCTCCGCGTTCGCTTGGATTTCCAGCATTCCTTCGCTCCCACTGCTCCAGCTGCTTCTGATGCTGATGCGGTTGGCGGTGCTGGGACAGCCGATCGCAATCTAGAAGGACGCTGATTTCTTTCTTCTGATGCGTGGTGGAGCGCGAGTGCGCACGCCCTGGTGTGTACCTCCCCCAGCTCACATCAGATGTTAGAAAGCGGAGGGAGGACGATGGCATGGGAAAGCCGACGTCGTGAGATGGTGGTGGAATAGAGAATAGTTTGGTCCTCGGCCCAAGGACTGCAACAGATCCCTCGCATGGCCCTGCTCTTAGGCGGGAGGGGTCCTCACCGTTGTTTTACCCGTGTTTGCACAATAGGCCTTTCAGCTTGCCTAATTACGAATTAAGCACTTATTATATATTAATATTTTTAAAAATAATCTTCATTTGTCAATATCATAAATAAAACTTATTAAGAAAGCCACAGAAAATGAATGATAATTTCCATCGTTCGAAATTTTTTTAAGGGTTAATTTTATGACGCTCATGGAATTTTATGGATCTAATGATAACACTTTTAACTAGAAATGTTCTTAAAAACAATGAACAAATCAAATTTTTCATGCAATCAGCACGTTGACCTAAAAAGCCTAATTAAAATCATTTTAATTATTTTTTATCATGCCACCTCCTTGATGATTAGGCAACTGTTGAAAGACAAATGTAGAGAAGGGTAAACTGCTTCAGTAATACAGTTGATAAAGTTTTATAAGAAGGGCTTTTTTTCGAGCTTTTTTCAATCATGGAACAATAAAATTAATCAACTTAAAATGGACAAATAGTATTTAAATATGCATAATGATAAAAATTAAACTGACGCAAAAAAAACAACACAATAAAATTTTAGAAATGGATTTATCCAAGCGAACAGGCGTATGCGCGGCCAGGCCCGGTCCCCATGAAACAATCCAATCATTGCCGGAGCCGGCGATCCGGAAATCTATATGCGCAGCCACATTATGGCAAGAATATACGTCTGCTTTTCCATCCCGACACGAGTCGGAAAATCAGATTGTGAGAAGAGCATCTCCAATGGGCAATGGCAATGGTTTGGCCTGCATTCATGATTGATCAGGGCATTTTTGTTCGTTAGAGTAATTATATTAGCTAGAAATTAAATATATAAAAATACATGGCCAAAAAAAATCTGTTCCATCTAAAATTTTTCATATTACCTCATTTTTCAATTACTTATTTACATTTTCTTTATAATTATAATAAATTTCAATTATTTATTCACAATTTTCGTAAAATCACATTATTTACCTTAACTTTACAAGATAATTGATTTTGTACTCATAACTTCTATCTTTAATTTTTCTTGTATTTATAATGTTTTACAAATTTCTCCCATACTTATAATATTTTACTGTGCATTTCTTTTATAGTCGTGCACTTATATCTGTCAGTTAATGTCCAATAATTTGCTTTTAAGTGGTAATCTCTTTGTATTACTAAATTGTCCATAGAAGCTGCATGTGCATTATCTTCAATCTACCTCCAAAGCACCATTTTTGGTGCTCCACCTTCTCCCAGCAAATGAAAGCCATAGCTGTCGTCCATCGTTGCTTCACATCCAGCGACGATATATCAAAATCCCAACCACAATCGCAACTCTTCCTCTAAGCACCAACGACTGACAAAAGCCATGGATTCCTTCTTCAAATCCTGGCGATGATCAAAGGTCGCCAACGTCCCCTAGATTCTAACTACATCTCCTAAGCCCAATAGATAGACATGAAAATCCACTGACGGCATCCCTCCAGCAGATTAGGGTAGTCGGTCATCATACTTGCAATCATCAACAGCACATCGCAGTCAGACATCAGCACTACTTTGCCGAGAACCGCGCCAATTTACTATCATCCCCTTTTCGAATCCGGCGAAGTACAACAGCAAACCTACAATCCAGCTGCTTTCCTTCACACGCAAGAAGAAATCTCAAAATTCCAGCCGCATCCACCATAGCAACCATGAAATCAAGATCCACTGGGAAAAAAAAAGTCCACCAACAGCTATTCCAAGCTAATCTTAATTCCTAATTAACGACTCAGTGTCACTCAAGATGGACTTTACATCCCAGCCGGCAGGAATAAATTTGCGTCATAAGCTCCATAACTTTACATATCAGCACTTTAGACTTCAAAATTTGCATAAACATTTTCCCCTTGTGGCGTTAGGAAACCACCCTTGGCTTATGTGTATTGTCAAAATTACCCTTATATTTTATGCACCCACCAGATGACTTCACTACGACGCCGCATGGATCTTCGTCTCTTGCTCCGGCAGGCCAAACCACAAAACACATCTACCTTGATTGCATCTTTTAATTTCTCCTCCTCTTCGGCGAGGACCACCGAATTGGGTCCCCAGGTCATGCCATTCACCAATCAAATAGATGCAACGAGAATCCATCACGAAAAATCCATCCACAGCATTGCTGCCATCTTTCTCACCGTCAACATCGCCTACCTCATATCCGCCTTGTCCACCACTAATGCTGCAAAATCAAGCCATTACAATAGCTATGCTACTCAAAAACCTTTCGCCCTTGCTGGTCATGCCTCTAAGCTTGAAGACAACGACACCTCGCCGCTGCCTTCTTTTTAGCCAACAGAATCCATTAGACGTTGCTGAACTTGACAGTCGCAGCCACCATGACTGGTGGTGAAAACCCACCATAAAACTGACTAAACTCCAACGACGACTAGATCCAAAAGGGTTGCCGTGACCTCCACCAAGCATGCCAGATCTGCGGTTGGCGAGGTAGGGGAGATTGGTTCTTCCTATGACTATCGCAATTTTGATGGAAAATGGGGACTTTTCGTTCCATCGATTATGCAGGAGTTAAGTCCATTCATTTTCAGTATGCATTGATTAGCTGCTAAATCTGTCAAAATTGTAGAGATGGGTTGGTGCTCGGCAAATGGGTGCATTTAAAGCAGCGATCTAGAGATATAGAAGATGCGCGAATAGGAGCATCCATGGCCAAAGAGGCACAACTTGAAGGAGTTGTTTGTTGGAGATGGTGGGTGCTCCCACCGGATTTGAGGAGGTTTCTCCCACTAGATGGCACCTATGGCTGCCCTTGTTGATGAAGACGGTGGAGCACTATATTTCGTGCTCCGGCGGTGCTTCTAAGAATCGTGCAATGCAATAGTATTTATGCGTTTAAATTATTAATGAAATACGTAATTTTACCCAAATTATTGTATTGAACAAATAAAAATATTTCAAAGTTATTTGAGTTTGCTACCATAAAATTAGTTATTTACTTTTAAGTAGAAAAATATGAAATTATTTCAAGCATTTAAATTAAATAATTATCAATAATTACCATGATGTTTAGGTCTTCATAAATAAAATTTTTATGAGAATATATTATAAAATGAATTTCACGAAATATTCAAGCAACCATCGAAATTTGAATTGATTTTTAAATTTCATATATATGCAATGGTATTTATTTTTAATTTTCATATATATGTGTGTGTGTGTGCAAGGGTATTTCTTTTTAAATTTTATATGTATGCAATGGTATTTTTGACAATACACATAGGCTAATGGTGTTTTTCTAACGTTGTGAGGGGCAGGGGTTTAAAATGTAAAGTTCGAAACTTCACAGGATACTAGTACACAAACTTCGGAGTCTAAAATACTAATACGCAAAGTTACAAGATTTATTACGTAAATTTCTTACCAGTAGGTGCATTTGCAAGACACCTCGTGTTGTGGTAGTACAAGATTCAAGGATCGTCTTCATAAGACTGTCATGAAACTATTATAATTCACTTTGGCAATAGCAAGTAAGGCAAGCAAGCAGTGCTCTGTAGTAACACATGTTGGGAATTTGCATTTTAAATCATTTAATTTTTCATATTTACATTTCAAACTCTAAAGTTTACTTATTAGCATTTAAAAATTTATGAAATTTGGTTCTTTGCGTTTTAACCCTCGACTCTAACAATGTTAAAAATCATCACTGAAATTTTGTAAAATATCTAAAATGTCATTTCCATTTTAAACCAAACTTCACATGATTTAAAATGTTAATACGCAAATCAAGATTTCAATAATATGATTTAAAATGCAAACTTCATATGATTTAAAATGCAAAGAGTATTTAAGACATCTTATAAGATTTTAATGGTGATTTTTAACGTAGTTAGACGATCAATTTAAAAGGCAAAGAATCAAACTTAAGAAGTTTTAAAATACTAATATACAAACTTTATAGTTTAAAATGTAAAAAGACAAAGTTCGAGAGTTTAAAACACAAATTGCCTATAGAAGAAATATGCATCTCATTCTCATCAGTAACATGCACCAGAAGAGTGAGAAGAGTTTGAAATTAAGAATTGGCTAATTACATCAATTAAGGTTACATATATGGCAAAATAGTCACTTTATTAGGTAGATAACGACCGTTTGTGGTTGTGTTTACATTGTCAAAAAATGTTAAGTATACAAAAATTTTAAAATAAAAAATATAGGAGTAAAAGTTACAAATATATGGTGTGTTTGGTTGGAGGTAAAACTTTTTGATGAAAAATTTTCAGAGTAGAAGTTGTCAAGTTGATAGAAAATGATGTGATATGAATGAGGTAATAATGAGGTGTAAAGAGAATAAAGTTAAAATAGATAGGGTAGTTGTATGGGTATTTGTGTGGAAATGATGGAAAAGTAGAGTTATTTATATAGAAAAATGTGAAAAAATAATTAAAAAATAAGGTAATTATGGAGAGTGAAAAGTTTTTGATTGAAAAGTTTTCATTGACATATCTTGTATGTAACCAAACACACCCATAAAAGAAAAACTTTCAAACTTTATTTTTTTATTTTTCATTGTTAAAAATATCATATTATTATCTTTTGTTTTAAAAGCTTTTTCACTAATATTTTTTTTCTAAAACTTTTTTCAAATACCAAACCCACATTTTACATATCCGAAGCTTATATCATTCGACAAACCCTCATTCCTAGTACGAGGACGGGCTGTCAACGTAGTCGTGGATGATAAGTAGCAAGGAAGTCAGCTCCACGGGCAATGACATGAAAGGTGGGCCAAGGGTTGTCGAGGTAAGCACCATGTTGGCCGACATTAGTGGGTTTCTCACATGACCAAATTAAAACTTCATAAGCGAGCGATCAATAGGTTCGTTTGCTATGTGAAACAAATACGTAATAATGTCTCTTGCAAACAAAGTTTTAAAATAAGGGTTTTTATGAGAATCATGTTGCTTCTAACTACTATACCTTTTTATTTCATGGACTGTTTGCATGAATTTTTTGCATTTTAAACATTTTAACTTTGCCTATTTACTTTTTTAACTATGAATTTTGGCCATTTGCATTTTAAATTTTAAAAATTTTAATTTTTTACATTTTAAACTCTGGTTTATAATGGTGTTTAAAACTACCGTTAACCTACGTGAAATGTCATAAATACTCGTATATGTAAAAAAAAAGCATAAATGCTCTCTCGAACCCCAAAGCAATAGCAATAAGGACCCGGTAAAAAATTACAAAAAGGCAAATAAACAAAGATTTTGGGAATTAGTCTTTACCTAGTCAATGGATTTTATCCAGATTGAAAGATTTTTTTTTAAACTTAGTGAATTGAGGATAGTGGACCTCAACAAAGCCCTTGTCGTTACCAACATCAAGAATCTCATGGCTATGATTTACTTCTTCAAGTCCATCGTCTTATAGTAATGGGACTAGCAGAGAAAAATAGTGACATGATCGTGGAAAATCAAATAATAACTGATGGCAATCATCATCGGCAGTTGTTGTCATCTTATCACTTGGCTCTCATCAGCATTCTTGGCAAGTTCAGATGTTCCATTTCTCTAGAGTTGATAAGAGACTTAATAATTGTTTAGTTCGGCCACACTTAGAGCTGTATAGCTCATTGACTTAACTCCATCCACAGGACATGCCCTGAGAGCAGGATGAAATTGCCTCGTTCAGCTCTTATACCCAACCATGCCCTCAAAAGTTTGATCCATCGATGGTGCCATTATAATCGTGTGTCGTCCAAGTTGTGGCTCATCGCCAAGTCTGGCATGGGCAATTACCGAATGGTTGTTGAGTTTGGACGATCCTGTTCTTGGTGAGGCTACTCAAACCCCATGATAATAGGACGTAGGAGAATGTCGTCATAGCACCGCTCAACTTCTCTGTCTAGAACAATAGCAAGCTGCACATCATGGAGACTGTTAGGGCAGTAGATGACATCATGGATGCTTTGCCGATGGGAAGGAGCATGGAGGTTAGGGGAATGCTTCTGCAACAATTTTTAGCGTGCTGATCATTAACGAGTGCAAGGTGATGATTGGTGGCCACCTAAGGGTGATTATGGCATTTGTGACGATAGGGGACGACGATAAAGATGAAAGATGCGATGGCAATAAAGCAAGCACCGTGGATGCCTGAACGTTGCTCCATTGCTTAAGTTGTTTTAATCTAAAACTTTTCAAATCATGTTATTGCATTCCAAAAGCATTTACTTCAAAAACTTCTAGAACATGTTTGTCAAACATAATCACTTTTCAAACAAAAAGGTTTTAATATAAAATTGTTCATATTATCTTCTCACATTTCAAAAGTTTTGAGTTCAAAAACTTTTCAAACATGCTTGGCAAAACTCAAAAAGTATTCAAACAAAAAAGTTTCAATCTAAAACTTTTTAATTTCTACAATTATCTTATTTCTAAAATAAATTTTCATATTTTTGTATACAACAATCCTATGTTTTAATCATTATACATAACTATGTATGTAAATAATCTATCAATTTTAACTCTATTTTTCTGTATTCCTCATCACTGCCCATATTATATCACGTTAATTTCTATCAATTTACAAACTTTTACACTAAATTTTTTTTATACAAAAGTTTTATCACTTTCGCCATTGAGGCATTGTCTCAGTCGTACGAAACATGCCCCTTAAGCTGGGTGTCTTCAATTCGAATAGTAATGACAACACTTTCACATAGGCAGCAATAGCTTTGTACGATGGAGGTTGTTCTTCCCTACTATAAGGGAGCATTCATCGGTATGTAAAAATTAGATTTAATTGTTAGAGAATGGATTATTGGTAAATGTTAAATTGATATTAGACAATCGTGGGAATGTTTTAGAACTTGACTGTAATACAAGTCGAGATAATTATAATTATGAATGCTAATAAATTTTTTTATCATTTCTCAAATACACTATTTATCAAAAATTTTATTATTTTTTCAAACGCACAAAAAATAAAAAAGAACATGGGTAATAAGTTAAAAATTTTGGAGTTTTCCTAAATATTCCTGCTGCGTTTGACCCTAATCCCATATATACCCACTATGTTTGCATTTATTATAAAAAATGCCCATTTCGTTAAAGACCGTTAAGTAAGTTAATGGTTATCCGTTTGAATGTTTGTTATAATTTCCCAAATACCAAAAATACCCCCATATAAAATAATAAAATATGAAATAAAATGAAACAAGAATAAAATTAGAACTATCTACATTCAAAACTCTTGTGCAATTCGAGTAGCTATTACTTATGATATTTAAAATTTTGAACCTAACTTTAATTTTGATGGACATATTGTCAATTTCACAAATAGACTAACTGTGTTTATTAACGTTTGTAGCAGAGTAGACATTTTTGAGATTACATGCAAACATAATGGATATATTTGAAAATTTTGAAATATAATAAATATATTTAGAATTAAGATGGAATGTAGGGAGTATATTTGAAAAAAGTCCTCAAATTATTTTGTACACTGCGGCCCCAATGGCTCATTCGCAAATATTCCTTTATTTTTATTCGTCAGCCGGGATTTCTGCGCTGCTCTCCCGTCAGTCGTCACATCCTTTTCCGTGGGCAGCAGTCGGTAGTGGCAGCCGGCAGGGTTCCCGCCAAGAGACGTTTCATGTTACCATTTAAAAACCGCCGGATTCCGCGTTATCTTTCCGCCGCCAATCCCATCCCATTCCATCAGAGAGGCTTTCGAAGATGGAGTCCAGCGGCAGCGGCGAAGGAGAGCCAGGGATGGAGCTCACCGTCATCGAAACGGCCACTGATGTGCTACAGAAATCCGCCGTCTTCCATCTCATCAAGGAAATCCTCGGCTTCATCCTCTACATGCACCATCAGATCCCTGCGTACTCCCTCTCTCCCCAAATTCTCATTTATTTTTATAGCGATGTGAGTGTGAGCTGCTCCGCATTAGTCATTTCCTTCGAGATCATTTTGGGAAAACGTAGATATGGTGTTTGTGATTCGGTTTTAATAGAGACTGCGTTCGATGTTTGGAATGCGGTATGTGAGCTAAACCAACCAGGATGTGGCACATCGTTGTCTTGTTTCGGACCTTGCTTTCTTTGATGAGCCCCTGGCATCCGAAAAATTTCGATCTTTGAGCGAAGGGAGCTAGGGCTTAACAAATAGGAAGTCGAATATTGGGATCTGTTGTGGTAGCTTAAGCCTGAATATTTGGGGCTTATGCAGTGCAGGAATTTACTGGTTGCCACGTCAGGATCCAGGAAGTGCTTATTGGGTTTGCTTTCAATTGGAGCTGATCATAGGATGAGATTACTCAGGGGATTGTTTTGTTTCACACAACTGATAGTCCTATTTCCTGGTTGGTTTTAAAAATTGGAGTGCAATAAAAAGAAGAGAACACGAATGATTCTCAAGAGAAATTGCTCTGGTCATTTCTTAGCTTTCTGAGTCATGGTTGTAGGGGGAGCAACCTTGACTTTCTCAGAGTTCCATCCCGGTCTGCTGTATGACCGTGCCTCCTGCTGCTTTGCAGTAGATTTGGGGGAGCATTCAAAAGAACTGAAAAAAGGGAAAAAAAAAATGTAACTGCAGTTTTCTTCTTCTCTTTATCGTTTGATCCTTGCTAAGGTAATGGTACATTGTTAAAAATCGACCATTTTGAATCCCATTCATTCAGATTATTGCTGTTAGGAAATTTATTCTTCCAATGCAAGCAAAATAGAAGTGTCATATTGTCCTGTAAAGCACAAATATGTACCTACTGCTAGATTTTTTTCATGTGTCCTCATGGTACTCTTCTGTCATTATGTTCTTCAGTTTAACTTCTTTGTTTCCTAGGTTTTATCTACTCATTTTTGTTCTTCTGTTGACTTGCAGCATTTTGCAGCAACTTGAGGATGAATTTGACACGCTACAAAACGAGAGGAAAGATCTGGTATGTTTGCTGAGAAATATTTTGTTATTGTGTGCAACCATATGTGTACATTTCTTGCGTTATGAAAACTGTTTTCTCTAGGAATCCATCTTAATAAATTCAGAACTGGATGCAACTTCTCGAAGAAAGCATAATGCAAGAAAAAGAGAAGTAAAACAAGGAATCAGAAGGATGGAGAAGCTGATAAATTCCATTTCTACTCTGGTCTCTGCTCTTCAATTGGCACTCAATGAAGTCCCTGGTATTGAGAGTGTGACTTTAGCTCTTGGAGGAAGTCTCTTTCGGCCTCAGTATGCCTATGAGTTGTTGTTTTCAAATATAAAAGTTGCCTCTGAAAATGAAAGCGACTGGACTAAAAGTAGAGCTGCAGACGCTCTTTCAAGGAAGGTTCTGCTCTTTGCTGCAGTAAGTTGCAGATGACTCTAAAATTTTATATTCCTGCAATTGAAGTGCGATATTTTTATCTCCAGGCTATTCGAGCACTAGTATCAAATGGTGCAGGTGCTGGTTCTTATGCAGGTTATTCTCTATGCTTGTTTTGTCATTGAAATTATTTGGCTGAACTCATTCCACCTCAAAAGCATTTTCTCTTTTGCTTCAGGCCCTGCGAAGCTGTTTTTTCTGGTTAAAGCTCCTGCTACTTTCAATTTGCCACAGCATTTTCTTCCCAGGCGTGACTTCAGATACAGCAAGAAAGTATGGAATTGCCTGGCTTGAGTGATTGTTTTTCTTATTATCCCAAATTTGGGTCCATTGTAGCAATCATAGGGAATTATCAAAGTCTGCGATTTGCACGCAAATGTATTCTTCATGGGTTCCTCCATGTGAGGAAGCAGTGCAGGCTTCAGGTGTCCACTCATCAGGCTAACATGGATGCTTGTAGGCAATAGTTGTTTGAATTTGTTTCCTTTCAACTTGTCCACTTCCACAAGGCCTTGGGCATCTATTTATTTGGTCCTGCCTACCAAATGTGTGATTTCACAAGGAAGCACGATTTCATCTCTCAAAACTCAGGAAGCACTTGATGAAGTTGCCTTCAGTTTCACATCATTTCAACATGCTTCTATATGCAGCATTCAGAAAGCATGCATCTAATAAACATGATTGTGCAGAATTTCATGTCAGTTGGCCATTTAACAATCTTTTTCCGACGGTTTTACAGACAAAACCTTTTAGATTACTCATGAGATGCAGAAGGCAAAATGGTTGCATGGATGACTCCACCAAGTCTAATACTGCTTCAGATGAGATGATCTGGTATGTAAGGCAAATATAAATATCTTTTGTTTAATAAAGAGTGTGTTTATGAAGTGATGAAACTTTTGGATGAAAAGTTTTTTATGTAAAAATTTGTGAAATAGAAAAAATGATGTGATATAACAGGGGTAATGATGAGAAGTAATGAAAATAAGATTAAAACAGATAAGTCGACTGTATAGGTGTATGTGTAAAAATGATTGAAAAGTAGGGTAGTTGTATATGAACATGTGAAAAATAATTAAAAGATAAGATAATTATGAGGAGTGGAAAGTTTTATTATTTGACAAACTTGCCCAAAGTTTATTTAAATTTTTTTTTCCCATTTATTCAATGTTGGCATAAATCCTGCGGTTTCTTTGACCTTCAGATACTCTTTCTTCAGCGTCCAAAAAATGCACTAAGAGTTAGGAGCTGAAAATTGTGTTGCCTCTGTCTAGAAAATAAATATTTAAAAAACCCAATGCCGTGCTTTTTGCTGCAGGTTTCAATGTCGGCACGTAGTCAAGGGATTGGCTTCAAAATTCCCAGCGGCAGAAGAGTGAAAGTTCTTGCTCTTATCTTCAACTCTGGTTCATACACGTCCATGCTCTCTTGGCAATATTCTCGTTGCGGCAATGACTGGCAAACTATGTCAGAATTCTTAGACGTGATGCATGCTCAGTGAATCTCCATGCATTCCAGAAACTAAAAACTAACCACAGCATCAATGCACGAATCTGTAGTTCTGTACGGAGGTGGCTTTTCACATTAACGTGGTGTTTTTTTCATTCGTTTTTCTGTCAAGATGAGTCTCCGTACAATTATACTTTTCCCATCACAGACAAAATAAGGTGGCCTGATCTGAAGAAATGTTGCTGATCATTGACTCATTCAGGTGTTTATGAATGGGAATGGCCACGATGACTCCGGGAAAGAGCCCATCCACCCAACCACCCTTCGGAATTTTCACTTTGAAGCATGCTACTTATAGACCTTGTCACGGAGAGAATTAGAGAATTAGAGAAATGGAACAGTTCTACAATCTACATTTGTAAGGCTAAGGCAGGAGCCCTCGATGTGTTTGTGGCCTGTGTGACATACTGTCTTTTGGGTATTTCTATATAGGCAAACTAAAAATTTGAGATGTTACTGGAAATATAGGCAGCAGTGGTAGGATTGTTGGTAGGTACATGTGAATCAACGCCTTAAAACCGGAGTAGATTTTATCCCTGATGGCCTCTTTTCATATTCAATTTTGCCAAATTTTGCGATCCAATCATTTGAAAATTCTAACGGGTTGCTTTACTAGTTATTTTTTATGCTTTACAGATCGGTTTGGTATGAGGTAAAAAAAAAAAATTGTGTAAACTTATTAAAAATTAAAAGAGTAATATGATATGATAGGATGATAAGACTATTGATTAAGAGTAAAGAGAATGAAGATAAAATAAATATACTAAATGTATAAATAAAAATAATTCCAGTATAGAAGTAATAATTGAAAATTTATGATAGTTAAATTAGTTAAAATATTAAATCATGTCAAAAGGTGTGTAGAAGGAAACGTTTAAGTTTTGAAAAACAACTTAACAAAAAGGATGAAACGTTTGTGTTAAAATTTGGGCGTGTTCCGCCGAATGGAATGGAATTTCCACTGATTTGATAGCTGGCATGTACCCTTTATAATCTTTTTTTTAATGTTTATATTTTCAATATTGTATTTTTTTTATTTTCATCGACTTTTAACTGAAAATATTCTATTTTGCGAACATCAAATTTACTTGGATTCAGTCCCACCAACACATTGATTTCTATCTATGATAAATAGATGCTAGGAAAAGAAAAAAATTAAAAAAAAAAAACTAGGTTGTTTACAAGACTATATTTGAAAGAAACGGAGTTGGTCAAATAATTAACATGTTAAATTTATATTAAAAGATAATAAAAAGGTATAAGTAAATTCTTTTATTTCCCCTCATTTTCAAATAGAACCTTATTAATTTTCATCATGTTACATTACTTCTTTCTTTTCCTTTCTTTCTTTTTATTGAGAAGAGGGAAAAGTGTGAGAAATTTTGGTGGAAAAATTTTCAACATAAATAAGATAATAATATAAGACAGAGGTAAATGATAAGGAATAGAAGAATAAAGTAAAAATAAATACAATGGTTATATGAAAAGATGTGAAATAATAAATATAATGTACAATGCTTGTGCGGAAGAGTGTTTAGAAAGTTGCACATTAGTAACTAGAAAAAGAGGAAAATTATTGGTGTCAACTTTTTATAAAAAAGATAGTGTAATATAATAGATATAATTATTAAAATAAAGATAATAAAATTAAAATGAATATGATAGTCGTTCAGAGAGAGTGTTTAGAAAGCAAAACACGGCTACTAAAAAAAGTGTCTAAAAGCAGCGGAGATTTGCGTTGTTTCCAAGCACTATTCTTTTTCAAAAAAAACATTTTTTATAGCAGCAACATTTACCTCAATGATTTTAATAGTGTAGGTTTTCCTTAAAAGTTGTCAAGTTAAAACTTTTCAATCTAAAACTTTTCACTCTCCACAACTACCCTATTTTTTAATTATTTCTTCACATTTTTCCATACGACTATCCTACTTTTCAATCATTTCTACACAACTAACAACACAACTAATCTATCTATTTCAACTTTATCTTATTTATTCATCATCATTACTCCTATTATATCATATCATTTGATAACTTCTATTCTCTACAACTTTTCATCAAAAGTTTTACTCATTCCCAGATACACTCCTGACATCTAAGTTAATTGTCAGTGTGTCATATAAGTGGTTTATTGTTAAACCCTACGCACTCTCTGGTCTCTTCCACGGTGGAATATGATGGAGAATCGTTAGCCCTGCGCACTCTCTTCCACTGTAGAATATAAGGCAGAAAAAGCAGTTCAATTCGAGTCGGAGGACGAGATTGTGAAGAACGAGACAAGGGTGGAAGAAGAGATCGAAGTGACTGATTGCAGAAGATCGAAAACACGCACGCAAGGAAAGCGATAGACATGAAGTTCCAGATCGAGGACGTGACGGTCTACTTCCCCTACGATCACATCTACCCTGAGCAATACGCCTACATGCTCGACCTCAAGCGTGCCTTGGATGCCAAAGGCCATTGCCTGCTGGAAATGCCCACCGGCACGGGCAAGACCATCGCCCTCCTCTCTCTCATCACTAGCTACGCCCTTGCCAAGCCTTCCAACCCCCCAAAGCTCCTCTATTGCACCCGAACTGTTCACGAAATGGAGAAAACCCTCGCCGAGCTTCGGCTCCTCTACGACTACCAGCTGCGCCACCTCGGCTCCGCTGCTCAGATCCTCGCCCTCGGCCTCAGCTCGCGCAAGAACCTCTGCATCAATCCAGCTGTCGTCTCCTCTGCCACCCGCGACTCTGTCGATGCCGGCTGCCGCAAGCTCACTGCGAGCTGGGTCCGTGCCCTTGCTGTTGAGAACCCTCACATACCCACATGCCAGTTCTTTGAGAATCACGAGAGGGTCAGCTCCGACGCCATCCTCCCGCCCGGCGTGTATACCTTGCAGGATCTAAGGAACTTCGGGCGGGAGAAAGGATGGTGTCCTTATTTCTTGGCCCGCCGCATGATTCAATTTGCCAATGTGGTTGTCTACAGTTATCAGTATCTGCTTGATCCCAAGGTTGCAGGTGTGATATCGAAGGAGATGCAGAAGGAATGTGTAGTGGTGTTTGATGAGGCCCATAATATCGACAACGTATGCATTGAGGCTCTTAGTGTTAGCATTCGGCAGCAGACACTTGATGGGGCCCTGAGGAATCTAAATAAGATGGGCCAGGAGATAGATAGGTGATCCCTTTCTGCCATCTTATTCTGCCAGACAGACCTCTTACAATCTGAGATGTCTTTTTTTTTTTTTTGGGTTTTTAAATTTGATTATTATGCTCAAACTGCGAGTGCCATGAGAATGCTGGCTCAATGATTTGCTTACACAAATGAGTCCTAAAGTCCTCTATCCTTGGAGATGCATCAGCAAGACAGAATTTAAACTGTAAAGAATAATGCCTTTTAGTGCCTCTGCTGTGTCCTGCTCAATGGTTTGCAGATACCATATGGGTTGTCAGTAGCATTCCAAAATACAAACATGGAAGGCCTAGGATGCACCATACTTGTTTCTTTACTTGTTTCTGAGGATGATGTTCAAACATGTCATAATCAGATTGGTCTTCATCCTCCTGCGAATTTACGCTCACTTTCACTCGAATCCATGTTATTGGAAGGCACTAATGCATTTCCTTTTCAATATATTTATCATTTTATCTTTCTTCCTGAACCAAAATAAGAGGAATTAGATTCTTGTAATACAAGAATTATTGTACTGCGGTTGGAAATTTTTTAAAGAAATTCTAAAAAGAATGTTTAGTGATTTCATTACGAGAAGGGTAATTGAGCAAAGATGTAGGCATGAAACTTGGTTTTATTTTAGGAAGATTAATTACTGAAGATATTTTCAAGCTAGACCAGATAACAGAGGAATATAGAATGAACAAATCCACACGGTTCTATTGACTTAGAAAAAGCAAGTAAGATGGAACTGATAATGATGATGAAAAATGATGGTGGTCAATTACTTATGAGATTAATGGTTAGAGCATTCCCAACTTGGATTTTAAGTGACTTTTTGGGTATGCTTGCTACTTAGTAATGGATTATTTCTTTCATTTCTCAGTGTTGAAGTCCTCATGATTGATTGTTCTTTAATGATATCATCTGGTAGGAAGGTTTAAAGCCACAGATGCAGGCAGGCTGCGTGCCGAATTTAATCGGCTTGTCGATGGCCTAGCACAAAGAGGAAACTTACCTTGTATGTATTGCACACTATTTTAGGTTTTCAGCCCTCCAAAGTTCTAAACCTACGATATGTGGGACATCTGGAACTCATCAAGTGTTTGCAGTGGGTGGATGATCCGATCTGTAATCAGACCAGTCAGCCATTCTTTTGGCCATATGTATGTTAATGGCAATTCCTTTGTACCATAATTTGTCTATGTATATATTTGGACTGCCTGACATGTTAACTGCTCTACCTATGGTGCACCAATCATGGAAATGGGTGATGACAGATGTTCCCTAACAGTGTTAATTTCCATTTGTTGCCTTGCAAAATTAAAGCTATCATTGTTGAAGTTTGTGCTTTGGTAGGGTTTGGGTTTGATTAACCTTCCTGGTATGTGGTTGCAGCGACGGATGCTTGGCTTGCCAATCCTGCATTACCAGATGATATCTTGAAGGAAGCTGTGCCTGGAAATATTCGGCGTGCAGAACATTTTATATCTGTTTTACGGAGATTAGTGCAATATCTGAGAGGTCGCTTGCAAACAGAAAATGTGGAGACTGAAGGGCCAGTTGCATTTGTTGCTTCACTTAATTCTCAGTCTGGAATCGATCAGAAAATGCTGAAGTTCTGCTATGATCGCCTGCATTCCTTGATGCTGACACTAGAAATAACCGACACAGATGAATTTTTGCACATCCAGACTGTCTGTGACTTTGCCACATTAGTTGGCACGTACACGCTCGGATTTTCAATTATTATTGAACCTTTTGATGAAAGAATGCCCCATATACCAGATCCTGTCCTACAAGTAATATATTATCTTCTATCTTCAGGCGAATTAGTATTTAATAGGTTATGTGCCCCAAAAAGCATTTAAATATTGGCCCCACATGCAAACTCTGCACCAGGCATATTATCTTGTATCATGGTGGCTAACTGTCACCCATCTGTCTTATAATTTTGATGAGCATGAACCGCCTGATGGAATCGTCTTTGCTGCTTTCAGTTAGACATAGACAGTACTAGGAACAAGCCAAGTCTTGTTTGATAAACAATCTGAACATTAGCTTGGAGATGTTAATGTGCCTTTCATTTTCATAGTGTTGCTACAGATTTATTTTGCTCGTCATCTATGCTTTTCTTCTAATTTTTTTTTTGTTTTTTGGTTGTTTTGGGGTCTTTGTTATCCAAATTCAGCTTAGCTGCCATGATGCCTCTCTTGCTATAAAGCCAGTATTCCAACGGTTCCAATCAGTTATAATAACATCTGGGACTTTGAGCCCTATTGATCTGTACCCTCGCCTTCTTAACTTCAATCCTGTTATTAGTCGGAGTTTTACCATGTCTCTGACAAGAGACTGCATATGTCCAATGGTTCTTACCCGTGGCAGGTATGATCGATCACTGATCTTGAGATTTCTCATGCATAAAATTTCCATCTTTGTGGTTTTCTTTTTTAATCTTCGTTCTACTTTTAAAAAATTACCCGAATATATGCTTGACTGCAAGAAGACTGGATAACTTTTTCACTGTAATTGATGAGTTATTCCTGTTTGTCTTGTGATCCTCCTAGAGAGGCTATTCTCTTTCAGGATTGGGAAATTTTCACAAGCATAAAATTTGAGGAGTTTCACTACTTAGTGTTCAATATCTTTCAATTATCATTTTGTTAACACATTTTGCATTGATTATCTTTTTCAGTGATCAACTTCCAGTGAGCACCAAATTTGATATGCGTAGTGACCCAGGCGTAGTGAGGAATTACGGACGGCTCTTGCTGGAGATGGTGGCTACTGTTCCTGACGGCATTGTCTGTTTCTTTGTCAGTTATTCATATATGGATGGAATTGTCAACAGTTGGAATGAAATGGGTATTTTGCAGGTCCGTGTTCTACATTTTAAGCATTTTTATTTATAGATCTAAATCCAGCTAAAATTTTTTACGTATATTAAACTGCAACATGTTTGGTAGGTCAAATACCCTAGTATGCTATCCAACAAAGATGAAATTGCTAAAATAATAATAAACACATTTTATTATGGGAAAATATATAGAATAAGAAGTTTTCTTGTCCTAAAAGAGCCCAACTTTCAAATGTGTCTTTAAAGAAGTGCAGGGAGTGAATGAAAACAAGCGAAAGTAGTTATCATGCTTCTTGATAATTCTTCATCTTCTATTCCTTTCTTCATGCTTTCCACCTCCTTCTCCAATAGTAAAAATTATTTCGATTGTTCTATATTTGAATTTGTGGTTGCATTTGTTAATAGATCATGAGGTTTTGCTTATATCCTTCTCTCTTGAAAGCATTTTCCTTGAGCAAACCGTCTGTGCAGTTTACTAGTGCTATGTTGATAACACAATTCGATAAATATCTCTGAACTGATATTCCAATTAATTGAATGCTCATTACTTTTGCATTTTTTTTTTAAAAATCCAGATTCACATTTTCTAAATTTCTAGTTGATTGGAAACTGGGAATTTGTGCTCTCTTCATTGCAGGACGTAATGCAACACAAGTTAGTGTTCATTGAAACTCAGGATGTTGTAGAAACTACTTTGGCTCTGGACAACTATCGCAGGGCTTGCGATTGTGGGCGAGGGGCTGTGTTTTTCTCTGTTGCGAGGTACATTTTTAATTTTTTTTTTATATAAAAGATCTTATGCATGTACATGGTTATCATATTCCCCCAACTAGCCTTAGCCTTTAATTAAAAAGCAAGTGCGATGAAACCCCTATATTGAAACTCCGCCAAAATGTTGGTTTCTTCTTTCTCGTGTGAGATGTTGCTTTTGTACCATATTTCCTTTTCTGTAAAGAGGATGAGGAGCATGGACAAGACATGCATTAGCTTCCTAGTTGATTTGGCCAAGAATAAAAGAGGTACAAGTCAGGCACTTCTATTGTTGACTACCTTTCTTTCATAAATACATCATGATATTTTATTATTATTATTATTTTAAAGAACATTCCGAGTAGAAGTTTATGTCATCCATCTCAATGGATATTGCCAGAATCCATAGATATTGCCTTTCAAAAGTTATAAAATTTTGCCTCTGTTATTAGCACATGTTGGGGGTTGCAGTTGATAAATGTCCTTGCCTTTGAATGCCAGCTCATAGCTGGGAAGTGCTTGCTCATAACTGTCTGCACTCCTTGGTGCGATGAAACTCGTTTAGAGGATCAGTTATTTTGACAACTAAGAAAACCTGATTGGGAACTCAAGACTGTATGTCTTATCTCAGGGGAAAAGTAGCAGAAGGTATTGATTTTGACCGACATTATGGAAGGCTGGTGATCATGTTTGGTGTTCCATTCCAATATACACTGAGCAGGTACACTATGCATTCATCTATTCATGCATATTATTTTCCACTTGCATTATGCTTTACTGCTGTTCCAAATATAGTAGGTATCTGCACGCACCCTACGTCCACGTTTGCAGTTGGAATTGAGTGGTGAACATCAGTTTCATTAAAAATATGTCCAACTTGCCCTCATTCTGCTATCATCCTTTAAGGTAGAATTGTCTTCTTGCACACTTGCAATCTTTTTTCACATGCTAAGAGTTGTTTCAAGTGCAGTGTTCAGTTTGAAAGCTAATAAAAGAAATTTGTGGTTTGGTCATTCAGCACCATTGGGGTTATTATAGTGTTTCAATTATAGTCCTGAATTTGCCAGTGGATTCTTCCAAACACAACTTTTCAAGTGATTTCAGATACAAAGAATTTTCTACTTCCAATCCATTGATATTGACTGCATGAAGTTTCACAATCCTTTGATGTTGTTATTGTTGTGAGAAATAATCCAGGGATGCCATACCATTCCATTCCAATTTCCATGGAACATTTCTATATTGAGGCCACAAGAATGAATTAATGAAATCCAATCTGATCATCATACTTAACACTGCTTGTTCAGCTGAGAATCTAAAATTGATCCCTGTAGAAAAACTTGGGCATAAGTTGGAACCATTTGAGAATGAGCATGTACCAATCAAAATTCTCTCCCTACTTATGGGACTCACAGGTGTATGATCAGACATACCTTTGAAAGTCTTCCTTTTGTATGAATGTCTTGCACAAAATTTTGTGACATTCCAATGCTAAGATTGATTTATCTAAATAAATTTATATTTACTTGAAGCTTCATACATTTTCAAAGGTATTGTCTACATAGGTTGCTGATTTAAATGATTTCATGTATTTATCAGATGGTGTTTGTTATGATGGTTGGATTAGTCCTTGGTGGGCTCAATATAGGGGAGTTTCCATATGAAATTTCTATGGAATGGTTCCATTAGATTCTCTCTTTTTGAAAAATAATTTTGTTATTGCTTAATTAATTATTGATTATGCTTTTTCATCCTGCAGAATATTGCTTGCAAGGTTAGAGTATCTGCGTGATACATTCCAAATAAAGGAAGGAGATTTTTTAACTTTTGATGCATTGGTATTATTTCCTGCCACTGTTTTGATAAACTTTGATATTTGTAGTCTTATGCACATAAAGTGAAATCATTAGCATCACTGATAATGCAAAACTCTGTGCAGAGGCAGGCGGCACAGTGTGTGGGACGGGTTATTCGCTCTAAGGCTGACTATGGGATGATGATTTTTGCTGACAAGAGGTCTGATTCCCCTTAGTTCATTATTACTGTATATTTAGACATGACACTTTCAGCATCATCTTAGCCATCTGCACCCCAACTATGCCTTCGCCAATGATGGGTTTGTTGAAATTCAAAAGCTGGTTAGTTCCAGACTTTAGCTGCTTGTACATGGCTTGGGGTTAGACTATTGCAACTTCACCGTGACTGTTTCTTGCAAAATTAGAATTAATGACTCTACTAAATATGGTTTTTCGAATATGCAAACCGGCCCTTTCAATGGAACCGGAAACTGTGTTTGCGATTAGAAAGAAAGTTACATTCCAATAGAGTCATTTTTGCCAAGTCATTCTTCAATACTTATAGGCTAGTAGCCACCCTTTCCAATTACAATCCCCTTGTGAATCTAGTATTTTGAAGGTAAAATAAGAGCATACAAATGTGATGTGCAGCATGCTTTGACCACTTACTAGGAAAGTCTTTCTTAATTTATTGATAGGAAAAAGAATCTTTTCCTTATGTTTGTTCCAAATTGTTATTCTACTCTATTTTTATAGAGTTTCCTTCTTAAAATTGCTCTCTGATGTGGAAATTGGAATTCCCAATGAGGAACTGCTTGCCTCTCCAAAGTATCTCTTTAAAGTCTTGGTATGAGAGGCGTGTAATGACAGGTGGTGAATGTAATTCCTATTTTGGTTTAACAACTCTAAAAAGTAGGCTTTACGCTCAGACATCTGGGCATGAGCAGTCAGCTGTGCTTCCAAACATATCGTATCTGGATGAATGATATAAACCAGGAACAACACATAGCAGGAGAATGTAACCATAAAATGTCCATTCCCCCTGATGTAGCTTTATCTGTTTTTGCTATCATTAGACTTGATACCTAACAAATTAATGTGAAACAGAAACATTTTTATGCTCATTGATATGAAATTCTAATGTTGTCTCTAGCTAATCTCATTGGATATGTTGTGCCTAATACAATGCATTTCTGCTTGCAGGTATAGTCGTCATGACAAACGTTCTAAATTGCCTGGGTGGATTTTATCACATCTGCGTGATGCACATCTTAACCTGAGCACAGATATGGCTTTACACATAGCTCGTGAGGTATGGTTTCCCTCATTGCCCCATCCATTTGTGTATCTCAAAAAATGCTACAGTTCAGACGTTGCATAGCTGGAAACATTCGCTGATTAGAAAAAGTCTGAACTATCTGAATTTACCTCTCCTCCTAAATGAAAGCACTTGGTGGCACATTTAGGACACACATCAGTATGCTCTTCTGAGTTTGCTCCTACCATCTTGTCATCTACCCTATAAATCGAACAATCTCAATGGACAGTCATGTCACGAGTGTTCAGATTGTTCCAAACTCGCGGTAAATGTATGATGCGTAGTGCTGAACTATCACACATTTGAATTGCATCGTCACCCTGTTTGCTTTGTTATCATTTTCCAGTCATGTTTATCCCTGGTTTCGTATGGGTGTAGTTCCTCCGGAAGATGGCCCAACCATACGACAAGGCTGGAGCAAATGGTAAGAGGACCCTTCTTTCACAAGAGGACTTGGAGAAGATGGCTGGTAGCATACCTGACATGTTTTAAGCAACGAGAGTTTCTCAAGGAAGGATTTTTTTTTTTCCCTACAATTTTGCAGGAAGAACTTGCACATTTTGCTCCCTAAAAAAAATGCACATCGTCTTTATGATGTGTGATGTAAATTATTCCCATTTTGGTAAATATCGTGTTTTTTGGGGGGGTATCAGAAGCAAGCGAGTAATGCTAGTGATTTGTTGTCTTTGAAATTCCTATTCCCTAGGGATTTTCCTAGTTTCAAGGTTCAGAATGACGTTTCAATTATTGCTTGAAGGGCTCTAGGGGCTCTTGCAACTGGCCGCATCAAAAGGGAACTGATTGAATATTGGTGATTTTTAGCATATGCAGTTGAAAATTTTTTTCATTGCCCCTATTCGGAAGTTTGCATGCTGCTTTCAGGTTAATTTCTCCTCTGGAACATACATTGGAACGTTATTGATGTGGATTTCTCGGTTATGTACTTATGTCTTGTGCAACTTCGTAATTCAACCGAGAGAGAGAGAGAGCATCTACCACTTTGAGACCGATCATGAATTATGTATATAACATTAGCAACTGAATTCCTCGGCAGGGCATTGCACATTTATCAATTCAACAATTAGAAAATTGACAAGGAAGTTCCTGCGTCAGTCCCATGCAAACGGGCCATAAAAGCTGAAAACAATCGCTATATTCTCAAGAAATGTGTGTTAGGGGGGCAAAAAATGCTTTCTTCGATTTGCATGACTAACAGCAGAACCTTATCCAAAAGCCAGCACCAACCTCTCGTAAGCTTCAATTGGAGGCCTAGAAACTACAGACCTGTCTGCTTTAAGCCAACAACATGAGGGCCACAACTGTCAAGTCATCCAATGTGGCGAAGCAGTTGTGACTAGCTCTTGAACCTAATGCTTCGACTGATGCCAGTGTTGATTCCAGTTGCTTCCCCACCATACGGACCACTTGGCTTCCTGATGTCACGTACTTGTCCTTTGCGACGTACCACTGCCTTTTGATGCTTCACCTGCATTAATTAATAATAAGAAAGTGTTAAATATGAGTAGACAGCAGCTCTCAGCATCGTTTACTGTACTTTGAGAAAGCCAGCACAAGGAGGGAAAGCCGCCTCCTAAGTCCTAAACCATGGTCAATAAAAAGATCCTAGCAATCCAGAGGAAGGTTTCAAGACTCTTCGCCCAAGCATCTGCTTGCGTAAAGAGCCAACACATGCAACCAGAGGTTAAAAATAAAAGAAACAAAAGAAAAGGTATATCAGATCTCTTGATGATGCAACCCAGTCTCACAACCTGTAAGATTGCTGCCAGCACAACAGTGCCGTGAAAATTCTCAGAGAATTCCATGTACGACTCACCTTGTATTTCTTCCTTGGAATCTTGGTCAGTTTCTTCCGATGGCGGGTTAATCCTCTGTTCTTCTCCATCTGAGTACACCACAGAAGAAACATTCAGAGCATAAAAAATGTGTGTGGAAAATGGAATATCAAAGACAGCATGCGGATAATGAACTTGCCTGATAAGTAATCTGCCGTTTACCATCGACTACTGTTTCGGGCAACGAGGGGACTACTGGAGTTCTGCACTTGGACAGATATCAAAAACAATTATCATAACGCACATCATGCTAGCCAATAAATAACCGAAAAATTAAACTGCGCAAGTGGAAAACAACATTTTAAAAGAGAAAACAGGAAACAAACCTGGAATAAAGCTCTGCTTTTGCAGCAAGTTTTGCAGCTCTCTGCCGCTTTGCTTCTTTATAGAAATCATCCTCCGATTCAACTTTGTCATCTACATCCATGCCTGCATTCGCTTCAATATTCTTAATATCTGTATCTTCATCTTCAATGCCATCCATGGCTGCAGCTCCAGCTGTGGCCAAAACTTTAAGCTCATATTTTCTTCGCCTTTCTCCAATATCATCCCTTCCAGGCAAGTCATCGTCGCCAGAAACAATCTTGAACATACACGAATCCAGGTTACTAATTGCAGTGGCATAATACTCGGGCAAAGAGCAGCACAGTTGCCTAACCAAAAATATATGTTGTGATAACATGATCACTGTCCTATCTCCACATGTTCGACACTGTTGCCCACTAATGCATCCATTTTTTTGATAATCTATGGTTCCTAGAAAAATAATCTGCTCCATCTTTAGATGGTCAAGAGGCTCAGAGCACCTTTCACGCACTGATCGCAGTGAACCCAAAAGCCCAAAGGAGGAATACTCTTTTCTAAATTTTAAGTTGTGAGTACTTAGTGTCAATAAAATTACTAGACCAAAGTGCATCATCACACCACATTTCCCAGCAAGCATCAGTTACTTCCGAATTACTGAAAGGTGAGACTAATCAGAATTAATGACCATTTGGGACTACGAAAACTCATGAAAGACCCTACATAAAAGAGCAAAGATGAAAACTTAAAATTTTCCAGCAAATTTAAGTTCCATACCTTCTGTTTCTTTGATTTATGTGAAGCAAGTTGAGTTATTTTATACAAAGGCAATGAATTTGTATCACGATTACTTGAGCCATGATGTGATGCCAGCTTCTCTGGAGCCTCGTCATCAAAATCATCCAGTGTTTCAAGTGGTCTGTCCAATTCACAATAATTTTTTTTTTTTTAAAAAAAAAGGAATTTGAAAATTGCACTGAAAGAAAGAACCACATTCATTTAGCTAACAAGCATAGGTGCCCTCCAAAGAATCTAAAACAACAACCCAAAAAATAAATTCATACCGACTTGCCAGTTGCTGAGAATGTGCCTCAATCCTACCAGATTTTTGACCCACGGTACCATATATTCCCTTCCTCAGTTTTTCTTCAAGATTGGCTCTTATTTTCAGCATTTCCATGCTCTGTGATCCGACTTGGACATTCTGTCACATTTACAGAATCCATATCAGGAGATCCATTTATTGCTGAACTTTTTCACTTCAATAAGAGATCATTTAGGCATTAATGTCTCACCTGACATTTACTTTTTGCATCTTTGTCTTCATAATCCTTTGGTGGATTAACCTTTACCAATTTAGCTATTTCACTAGCCTGCATTGTGATTGCACGTATTTGAGAATCTCTAATAACAGACCTACTGAAAGTGTCATTTTATTTCAAAGATATACACACCACCGGCCTTCTGTGTTTCTCATTTGAGTCAAGAGCAAGAATCTGATCATCTGCACATGGTTCAGATTCCATTGCAGCCCTTTCTTTATCTTCAAATTTAATTCTTCTGTCATCGTTTAAAATTTCCCCCATCTGGGAAGGAAGGGTTCCTTCAACTTGCTTCAGCTGCCATTAGAAATAATTCAGTAGAAGGTCACACTCTACTACCTTCAGCACTTTCTTATACCAAAATAACAAAAAAGAAAAAATTGGCTAATAAATAACCAATTGAAAAGGAAGCAAATACATCAAGAATAGAGAACCTTGTCCAGCATGCCCTTGATCTCTACGAGGCGAGCTATAACAGGATGATCTCGTACTGGATGTCCCTCTGCCTTCAGAAGAAGATAAAAGCTAATAGCTTGGCAATAAACCAGTAAGAGAAGCCGTTTCACCTCAACGTAGCGCGGAACACACTTTGGTGCATTTTCAGGTTCATCGACCTACAGAAACCATGGATTATGTCCAGGCAAAAGATCAAGAATGTACACAGATCCTTGCTGGATACACATAATCAGAAACAAAGGACAAACAGACATGTACTAGATATGCATTGGCTGGATGTACATTGGTAAATGACAAGGGGGAAAAAACCAACTGCCTGATATGGGTTTACCAAAAAACCCTCCCCAGAACATTAGATGTGTAGACCTATCCCTCCAGGCAGGAGCCTCATGCACTGGGTGCATCTTTTAATCTCCCAAATAATGCAACAAATATAACAGGAACAAAGGAAGGGGAAGCTGGAAAGGGCTACAAAAAACACAAAGGTTGAAATCTCATCCATCTTCACCTGAACCTACACCTCCATGGTATTAGCGTGATTATGCTGTTCTGAATTCCATATTTTTGTGTTTTTCCTTTTTTACTTGTATTCAACATTTTGCGTACTAGGGTTAGTAATGATTTTCCCATACAAAAACTAACACTAGACACAGCAATAAAACACGCTCCATGCACCTAGTGCATCTAGTGGAAGCCTGATGCAATTCTTACGGTGGCAATTCCACTATAAATTCCTTCATGAGCTAGCAAAATAACCTTAGATTCCCATTACCTCTACCAAATATGGAATACCAGATGGGTCATATTACTGTTTTATCAAAAATTTTCCATCTGAATTACATGATATTTTATGTAGAAAAATTAAAGTATATTTCTGAAAAAATCCATACAGTTGGATCAAGCCGTTATAACCCAAAGCTGTTATTTGAATTTGGATCAGCACTAGTATGCTCATATCAGAAGAAATGTACAACGCATAGATGATTGCTAGAAAAGTAAATGGTCAATTAGATCTAACCCAAATCCAACCTGAGTTCAAATTCTTGTTGAATCCAACCCGTTTTCCGACCCCAAAACAACCCTAACCTGGTTTAAATGGGTTGGGCACAATCCACTCCATCTCACTAGAGAACAAAACTGGCTAAAGTGATACACGCCTTAAAAGTTGAAAACAAACAAATAATTCGAAATCTAGGAACTTTTAATGAAATTTCAGTAATGGCAAAGAATTACGCCAGCATGAAAACAAATTTAAAAAATCAAAAATTTCAAAATTCTAAAAGAACAAAATAAATTTGTGCCACTGTGCTAACTGAAAACAAGAAAGAATTACCTTGGTTGCAATTGGATTAACTCTGTGTTCTAGTTCATTTAGCACATCATTCAACTCTGAAAGCAAACCGACAAGCTCGGGAGCAGAACTGTAAAATGGCATTTACATAGAAGAAAGTATATCATCTCCGGAATAGATCACTTTTTTTTTTTTTTTGAAGCACATGATACATGTAGATATACACGCGCACACATATCAAGAATTTCAGATTCCAAAAAAAGGATGAAAACAATTAAGGCTCTAGCTGCAGTGTACATTCATGAAATTATACGGATAGACAACAAGCTTTCCTACAATTGTTTAATTATTAAAGACCATGTATATTGCAAAAGTTTAGACATGCATAATGGTTATGATATCATAAATAGTCCCAAACGTAAACAAGGACATTGTACGCTTACCTAACTATCCTACTTTTTTTTATTATGACATCTACATTTCAATCATTTTTTACATGTTTCCATGCAACTACCCTATCTATCTATTTTAACTTTTTCATTTACTTCTAATCATTATCCCTATTGTATCACATCAATCACTTTGTCGCAAAGGAGAATATGGGACATAATGAAATGAAAAATGATGTGTATCCAATCTCACATGGATTGCTTTCAAAATAATAGCAAAATACAGTTGATAAACTTGCCTATAGACAACATCCATTTGCTCCTCTTTTGATAAGGCGTTAATGTCTTTCTTTATCTCCTCATAATTGGTGCCAATACCATCTTCAATTACCTCATCTGCTAGTGATTTTCCATCAGTTCTCTTCTCAACAAAAACATCCTGCAAGCCCAAGACAAGTTCATGGGGTAAACACTGACAAAAATTATTAAAACAAACGGTTGAATGGTCATTGAGAAAATGCTAACCTGCAGAGTTTTGACCTCCCCTTCTGATGAATCACTCTCACCTTCATCAGTGTCCTCTAAGCCAAAATCTTCCAGACGAAGAGATTTTGACCTCTCTTTTTGCAATCTTAGCACCTCTGTCTCCTCTTCGGCAGGGAGATCTTCATCGCTTGATTGCAGCTATTATTGCCAACAAATTAATCAATGAAATAGTAAATCAAGATAAAGCCACTATAGAGAAAAGCATGGAATTCTAAAATGAGGCCAATGCAAGAATGTGCTCCTCTCTAAAAAGTAAAAACAGGGAACTATGAATGAGACTTCTAAGTCTGAAATAGACCAATCGAATATAAAATAGGTTGATGCTGAAGGGAATATCTAAACAAAAACGGACAGCCACATTTTCACAGATTTGGCAGCTCCCTTTTTATAAACTGCTTCTAAGGGATTGCAAGCATCACTGCAAAAGTTCTTGTAGTAAACATGCAAGATTACATTGTATCATCATATACGTATCCAACTTCAGGAACAAGCTTGTTCCACCAGAATCAATTTTGTATGGAAGCATAGATGGCTAGAAAGGCGATGTACATACACATTCAATGACATAATAATGGAATCAAAATGAGATGGAAAGCCTCACCTCATAGTCAACGTTATCTGCACTATAATACAGGCTTTTCGCTCTACCCCAGACTGCTCTTTTTTCTTCTTCTTCCTCAACATCATCATGCATTTCATCCTCGACACCACCAAACTTTCGCCTTAAGAATTTCTGTTGCTGTGCAACTGATTGCGTGTACAATAAAACCAATGCAGGTAGAAACAATGTCCCCATTAAACTCACCAGAGCACAGCACAGCCAAAAAACAAAAAACAAAAACAAACATTTGAAATAGGCAAATGTCAAAGAGCACATAAAAGAAAAGACAGCTCAATCATATGTTGCAAAGCAGATGACATCATGACATGTACAAGATTGGTAAAAAAAACATATTCCTAGCTAATGACATGATATGAGACTGAAACCATTGAAAATCTGGTAAAAAATCAATATCTTAACAGATACAGAGAGCCCCTACGCCCTTTCCAAAAGTGAAATGAAATATTCATAAGCACCATTAATTTCAACTCATCTTTATTTAAGAGATACTAGAATTTTTTGATTATATCATTATTTTGTAAATACAAAAAAAAAAATGAAAGCATATTCAAGCAGGACAAGGAATGCATTCATTAATTGGCTCAGCTGGAAGGACCGAATTTGAATGCATATGTCATTCAAGGTTTGAAAATGAATGCTGCCAACCTTACAAAACTACATAATCCAATGCTTCATTTTTAAGCATTAAAAACAATGTCGTCATACAGATGCCAAGCCTCAGCATTGACCATTTCTAACCTTCATGTAAAATATGAAGTGGCTGCATGCTGTCCCACCTCTTAACTCATCAAAAGCCAATTGCAATGCACATTGAGAAATTGGAGTCTTCATGATTTTTTAATTTCTATTAACCATCATGTTGATCACTTATTTAATGGTATGGCCCAAAATATGTTAACATTAGATTCAACTGAACCAAAAACTAGCGTTCGGTCATCCAGGGAGGGAGTCTAAAATTCTCTTGAGGTCAATGGATGAATAAATTATTAAGATTTGGGAAATAGAACCAACCAGTTTCCATATGTCTCCAATAATTGACAATAAGAAGTGGGCAACCAGTTTACATATTTTTCCAACAATAGACGACAAGTGGTGGACATAGCATTCAGACTATCATAGTACAATTTAATGAAGATTCACATCTAGATCAGACTATGCAACTGATTGTCTCTGAAAAAAATCATGTAATAATATTGTTACTCCTTAGAATTTCTTCTTGTCTTGCAGGGAATAAATGAATGTATTGGTGCGCAGAATGAGTTAGTGTCAGCATATTTGATACACTTTTAGGAAATGTAAGAATGCACTAGCGTGAAGAGAATTCAATTCCTGCAACTTGCTTTCATGATTAGATATTTTTGTACCAAAATGATGATAAATAGAAATTTTAAGAGAAAAGCAACGATAGAATTTTGTAAGACATTGTACCCACTTTTTGCTGCAAGCCCCCTAAGCTGTGTCTCATCCACATCATCTTCGTCATCGCTACCACTATCATCATCATTATCCTGAACACAACATTAACAAAATCAAATTATATAGTGTTACAAATTAATATCAGAAAGTTCACAGCAGTTATAAATTAAACCAACTGTGACTTGGACATTAACATCATTAGGTGAGGAATAGCATTTCCAAATCCATGACCATGGGTCATGGTATTTCCAAATCTCTAATTTGAGAACTATATGAAACCAATTTTTTATTTGCTTAACAACAACTAAACTCAATAGGGAGAGGCATAGTGCATTCTGAAATATATCAGCATAAAAGAATTAATGTAGCTAGACTCAATTTTTTCGTCTTTTTTCTCTCTTGAAGCAAGACAAGCCCAGTCTGATGTACAGCTGACACAACAAGTACACTAATGTATTCTACTAGCTGAATTAACTAAAGATGCACCAGCCAAATCAAGTCAGCAAATTTCATCACGACGATCATGACCTACGCTTTCACTAATAATACCTGTCTTTGTGAATTATTCCCCATGTACGACCTACACGTTCCTTTAAAGACTTGCAGAGAGATTTCAGGAGCTATCAGTGTTCACATGACAAAGGCTCAATTGGCCATATAAAGTTATGAACATCATATGGCACACACGGTATATGTTATCACAAGCAAATCATGCCATGTTTCATGCAATTGACGATTAAGCAAGCAATATTTCCTTGCCATCCTGCCAAAGGGTCTGCCGATATGAAGTGCGACACAAACTGGTAACACATTTGCAGGAAAAAAAAAAAATAGAAGGAAAGATGTAAATAAGTGTCTTTCGGATTCATCCAAAGGTGCTTGTGGGGGTGTGCTGCAGGCGTTGTGCATGTGCAAGAGTTAAAACTTCAAGATGATCACAGCATACGTGTAAGAAACACGGATGGAGGAAAACAGCGAAGAAAGGAGGAAGGAAGGCTGAACAGGAAAAATCGAGAAACGCATGATATTATCACCACTTTCGAGTCTCTATTAATCCTCCCAAAATAGAGATCTCACGGCTGCTAAACCAGCAAAACATTGATGGGCTCGAAAGTTTCTGCAAACCTGGTTTAAAATCTAACGTAACAATTTAAATCTGCATAAGTAAATTTCTTCTTAATTGGATGCAATGAAGATCCCAAGTACTCAACAGGATGTTCCGAAGACATCACAAGCAGACTTGCAAAAAGAACATGCAATGCACTTCCATAGGCAGGCCCAGCCACATCTAAAAGGGGACAACAACAAAAGAAAACAACAACCTCGAAGTCGAAAACAGGCTGCTCCATATCTTCATCCGACGCACCACCTAGCAATAAGACCAATGTATAGTCAAGCAAATGTAAATAAATAATCCAACCGGAATTTTATGCATTCCATTCCACCGACGTCAGGCGGAAATCCTTGACACTTAATTCAGCTGAAAATAACTTACCAACGTCTTCGTCGACATCGAGTGGAACAACATCTCTCTGTTTGTGAACTGCAGAACAGTAAAGAACAAGCAATTCAGATCATCAGCTTGTTTCAACGCATCGTAAAAAGCTTTGGACTTTGAACAATGAATCAAAGAACTCGTGCGAGAAAGCAGTTTTTTTTAAAAAAAAAAAAAAAAAAAAAATCTAAGTGCTGAGAGAGGGAATTACAGGCGTCGATTTCGTCGTCCATGTCTTTGTCTACGGAGAATGATTCAACTCTCTCGGCACTGCCCTTCTTAGGAATTCTGGATCCCTTCTTTTTGGGCATTCTTCCTCCTTTTCCCATCCCCGCCTCTCTCTTTCGTTCTTCGTGTAGTTTTTCTGCCCCCTTCGCCTGTGTAGCTCTCTCCGTGGGGTCTGGTTTCTCCTATTTTCTTTTCCCTCGCAAAACCCTAGAGCCGCGCCAAAGATAAAGCCAGTCGCGCGACTGGAAAAACTCGTATCATCGCCTTTTTCGCAACTGCATTTTCGATGCACGTTTTTGTCAGGTTTACCAACCCTTCGAAAACACACCTTTATTAAAGGATTTCTTATGTTAGCTTTTTTTTTAAAAAAAAAAAAAAAACGAAAGTCTTTTTGGTCTCTCTTTGATGAGTAGTGACTGGTATATAGATAATTCTATAGATAGATACAACCTTTATTTTGTTATCAAAGGTGATGATTTAACACGTCCTTATTTTTTATATATAAATCTTATTATTATTTAATATGTTATTAATGATGTTGAGAACTTGAGATTACTTTAATTTGAATTTATATTCTCCGAAAATCACAACCGCTAAGGAGGTGAGAGTGAAAATGTATCTAATAGAACATGTGAGCGTATGACCTCCGTAATATGTAGTGCAAATATCACCTGAGATTTAAGCATGTCGCAGCAACATCAACTCGGTGATGAATCAAATTCCAATCCACCAAGTGCCTTTTCTTAAGCATGCAAGATTATTGAATTGAATGCTGACTATCTTTTTGACCGGTCCGAATCACGTACAAAAAAATATTTTTTGTTTATTTTGAAATTTTTTTATAAACATATTCATTTAGTTATACTTAATTTATAAATTAAGTTTTGTCATGCTTAATTTATAAATCAATTTTTGACATTTTCGAACACATGTGCACATTATATTTAAAATAAATATACACACATGTCGAAAAAATTATAAAACTTGATTTATAAATTAAACATATAAATTAACATATTTGTAAAAAAAGTTCAAACGAAATAAAAAAACAAAAATGTTTTTGATCAATATGAAATTGTCAAATTTCATACCGGTATGAAAAGATTGGTATTGTAATTGAATTCATATCTTCAACCCTAAGATACTTTTTCAATTCCCAATATATTAATATTCAGCACAATTTTTTATATTTTTATATTACTTTTTATTTATGATACAAATTATTACATTATCATCTTATATACGACTTTTATTTATGAATTTTGTATGATTTAAAACAGGTCCTCCATTTATTTGTAATCAGCATTGAGAAAACAATTTCCGTCTAAATCAACCACGTGCATTGCCCATTCAAAATATAGTAAAATCAACATAATAAAAAATAGTTTGATTTATATGCCAATTCGAATATGTATCTTCAATATCTTAGTATTTCAAAACACAATTTTTGAGTGGATAAATATTTTATAAACTATGCATTTTTCATAATTTATATACGATTAAACATAATTTTAATGTGTACAGCCATCCTAGAATTTTAAGTGACTAATTTATAGTAAAATGTTAAAAAAAATAAACTAATAAGATTTAATCTTAAAAGTGGTAAAACCTTTGGATGGAAAATTTTAATGTAGAAGTTTTTTTATTATGGAAAAATGATACGATATGATATAAGTAATAATGAGGAGTAAATATAATAAAGTTAAAATATACATGTTGAGTAACAATGATGAACAAATATAATAAAACTAAAATATATAAGTAAGTTGTACGAGTGTTTGTATATAAATTGTCGAAATGTATGGTAGTTATATACGATGATATAAATAAATAATTAAAAAATATAGTAACTTTAGATAATAAAAAGTTGTTGATTAAAATATTTCTGTTTAAAAAGTTTCAATGTCAAGCAACACATGTCCTTAAAGTTTACCTTTAAAGACTAAACTATTTATCGTGTTTATCTACACTTATTTATTCATGATTTTTTTAAAAAAAAATTATAACGCACGGAGACAACGCTCCCTCCAGATTCTAGTCCGGACCGTCCGGTCGTCACTCACACAATGGCGTGAATCAATGGGGCAATGCCCTGGTTCACTATTTATTCATGATTTTAAAAACTACATGAATTACAAACTTTTATACCATGCATTTTTTCAAAATGTTCCGTTGTTAACTTGTTATATATTTTCTTTTAAATTTTTTTTTTTTTTTACGAGACGTAAGTTTGCCGGTAAATTCATTTTTTCGTAGCATAGTAAAATAAAATGTTCTAAGGACGATAAACAATTTTAGATTAAAAATATATTTAAAAATTAAAACCGTGTAGACAGGGAGGATTATCAACAACTTAGATTAGATGAAGATGAGTTTAAATCTCTCACACTCACATGTATATGTTGCATCCACGAAAATTAAAAACCTACCCTTCATTACATTCAATTAACAAACATAACCACACCGTTTTTTTTTTTTCCCCAATCATATGTCCTCATCCGATCTTATCAAATCATTATCCAATAAGGTTGGTTTAAAATGAGTTAACCGGAAAGGTAGGTGGTATCTCGCTCCCAAAAAACTGTTCATATTTCAATCTATTTTGTTATCAATTATAGTACACAGTAATCTTGCCTTTTTAAACTGATAATATTTCTTTTCTTATTCATAATATAAAATTTCACATCCCAGTACACACTAGCATTTTTTGTACTTCTTTTTCGCATACTGTTGCATCCAACCGTCTCAACTTGTCATATCAATTTAAATCCAAAAGATATGGCCCTTGCTAAAGGCTACAAGGTGTCATTAACTAAGAGGAATGGCAATATATGCGGAAATCAAAACGTGGAAAGAGATTAGGGCCTACTCGGGTAATAATAAAAGATTCGATTAAAAGTTTTTTATGTAAACGTGTGTTTACAAAATAATAAAATTTGTGATGAAAAAATTGTAATGTAAAAGTTTTTGAAATATCAGAAAATGATATGATATGATATAAATAATGAAGAAAAATAAAGAGAATAAAATTAAAATAGTTAAATTAGATGAATGAGTAATTTTGTATAAATAATTAAAAAATATAATAATTGCATAAGAAAAAGTAAATAAATAATTTAAAAACACGATAATTAGGAAAAATCAAGAGTTTTGGATAGTAACAAGTACTCTATAACAGTTTTTAAAATATGAAAAATGATATAATATGATATGACAAAGATAATAATGAAGATGAAAGAAAATTTAAATATTAGGTTAAATTCATGAGTAGTTACGTATAAATAATTGAAAAATATAATAATTATATAAAAAATGAAGAAATAAGTTATAAAGAGTAAAAAGTTTGTTTTAAAACCGTTACACTTCCAAAGATGGCCAATAGACGCATAACGAGCATTGTAAAGGTTTGGAACATATTACACAAAGACCGCGACTTTGCAGTCACTTGCCCACTTGCATAGCATTTGCCGACGGCCACCGAATTCTCAGAAGAATCCAAAAGCACAAACGCCGTGAGTAGAGGGCAAGACTTCTGCGTCCGCGTGGCCAGGCTGCAGCTTCAATGCCTCAGCCTCATCAGCAGCCGCCCCGTAAATCAGAGCCGATCGGCATGTGACTGATGGCATTCAAGGTCTAGGAATTTTGCCATTCCAACGCACTTGTGCTGTTGTGCATGCGAGTGGGGAAAAACAGGGGCCGCGGTGGGCAGTCCGACAAGGCCAAAAGGACGACATTCGCCGATCGGATAATCCGAACCGTTGAACTTGGTACAGGGAACATGGACGGTTGCGATAGCTGTTCCGAGTTCCGACAGGCGCAGGGCGCTAAGTCGTAGTCGTCTCGACGCCGACACTCCTGCTCTCTGTCTCTTGCTCGGTCTGTAGCAGCGGCTGACGATAGCGATTTAGTCGCGTCCAACCAACCGCCAAGATCGGATTTCCCGCTATACATCTTCCAAGTTCCATCCTCGTCCCTGCACTCGTCCTTTTTCCCATTTTCTAGAAATTAAATACTACTACTGCTTTTGTCGTTGTTCTGCTTTTTTCTAAATACCCGGAGAAGTAATATAAACCCATATCCTTTTCTTTGACTCTCCTCCACCTCCATTCCTCGCTTCCCTCTTTTTCCACTTTTGTTTTCTTTGATCTTTCACTCCTTTGGATTCGTATATTTCTAGGGTTTCTCTCCCGCTGTTTTTGTCTCTCTGCTTCGGTAGTTCCGATTTTTCTTACATATCGGATATGGATGGTTTCGATTCTGCCGGGACTCCGACGTCTTCTGCTTCGCCATCGCCAGCGCTGATGGCGGATGCCCAGGACTCCGACGATGCTTGCAGCATCTGCCTCGAACCGTTCACTGCAGACGATCCGGCGACGGTATGATCACCCGATTCTCTCACTCGACAGGGCAGAAAAAGGCTGCATTTTTCTTCCCTTCGTGTGTTGTTTTGGCAGGCGTGTCGTTGTTGTGTTGTTTGGTTGGCGGAGAAGAGTGGAATTCCATGATGGTTGAGAAGAATGGTTCTGTGTCGGAACTGCTGCTATTTCTATTTTTACCATTTGACAGCAAAAAAAAAGCCAATTTAGCATATTCAGATGTTCATAATCTGCTCCCCGCAAATTCAATTAAAACAAGAAATGTCTGTTGACCGGTGATGTTCTGAGTAATGCTTAGCGCACGCAATTGTGAGCGAGAAATTACAATATAAAGTTTATCGTTTATTTATATTTGAATCTGTTTGGCTTTTTCACTTCCCAGTTCCGCAGGTTTTCACCTCTAATTGATGATGAATGTACCTAATGATCTTGCAAATGAGTTGATCCCAATCAATTTTGTTCAGCTTTGGCTTTGGCTGTCAAACTTGAGTTCAAGTGTAGAACTTAAATGCTCACCTTAATTTGAGATCCGGCTCAAGCAGACACAAGCTGAATTGATTATCTAATTTATTGTATAGTCTTATGTATTATTTGTTTATAGGTGCAAGCTGAGGACCTGAGGCACATGCAATCAAAAGCTTGAATTTACTACACAGTAGTTACTTAGTTTGTGAGAACACTCCTCGTATGTCTTAGACCATCCATTTTGAATGGGGGGAAGACATGATTAAATTTGCTTGTGTGTGTTGGATTTTGAGTGATTTCATTGATAGACCATCCATTGTGAATGAGGGAAATATGATTAAATTTTCTTGTGCGTATCAGATTTTGAGCGCTTTCATTGAAGTTCAATGAAATCTCAGTATCCCCATTCCCCAGACGTTGCATGAGTGTCATTGTTTATTGACATTAGCTTGCTAAATTTTTACTCCCGTTCTGGCACACTGATGCCATATAGATGGTTGAAGGTAAAACAAAAGGTTCCTGGTGATGCATTTATGAGATCAGCTTGGTCTGGCAGGGAAGTGTTTCTTTATGAATTTCTTCTGGTTTTCAAGATGCTGGTCATGACTCCAATTTGACGCCTTTTATAATGATTGGTTTGTCAGATCACAACTTGCAAACATGAGTACCATCTTCAGTGCATTCTTGACTGGTGGGCCATCTATCACCATAGAATAAACATGCTATTCACTTGTGTTTACCATAAACCGAGAACCTGAATGGAATATTTATTGTTGTCCCAGGTCACAAAGAAGCAAAGAGTGCCCAATATGTTGGCAGTTGCTTGCCTTGAAGGATCCTGTTAGGTAGATGATTTCTCCTTTCAAAGGCAATTACTTTCATAAAAACTGTAATGGCTTGAGCAAAGTGCAACCTTTCGCAGTTCCATAATGTTGAGATAGCTTTTTTCCCCATATAGGGGTGCACTTGGATACACTTAAAACTTTTCAATTCAAAACTTTTCACTCTCCATAATTATCCTATTTTTTAATCATTTTTTCGCATCTTCCGATACAACTATCTTACTTTTTAATTATTTCTTCACAAATACTCTTGCAACTAACCTATCTGTTTTAACTTTATTCTCTTTACTTTTCATCATTACCTCTATCATATCCCATTATTTTCTCTCATTTAAAAAACTTTTACACCCAAAGCTTTTCTTCCAAAACTTGTATCACTTCCTAAACACACCATAATTTTCTTATTTCTTTCTTTTGTCCTGGTGTGTGGTGTAGAATTCCATGATTTGATGGTTTCAGACAAATTGCATTTTAACTTTAATTTACCATCATTTTTGCGTAGTCTGATCTAAAATTGAATTGCTTTATTGTATGCATAGCCAAGAGCTTCTTGCTGCGGTGGGGATTGAAAGAAGTTCAAGATCAAGGCGTCGTCCTTCAGACTCATCATCATTTCCTCGCATCCCTCTTGAAGACTTTGAATTCCATGACGTTGGTTACTGGTTTGCCTATTTGTTAATCCCTTCTGGATTCTGTATTTGTGTTGTATTCTGACATGTGGCATTTTCAGGTTCCATCCTATGCTGATGACTCAGATTTTGATGAGCGCATCATGCAACATCTTACAGCTGCTGCCATGGGCAGGGCACATCATTTTAGCAGGAGGGAATGGCGCAGATCTTCTGGGATGAGTCATTCTGAAATCCTTGTTTTTCCTACCCCTTCAAATGAATCTGATGTACCACAACCACGGGCAGCCAATCTGATTGGAAATCAAGGTACACATTGTTTTGTCTCAGCTGAGAATGGGTCTCCAGCAATTCTATTGTCACCCACAACAGATGGACAGCCTACGTCTATGCCTTCATCGCATGCAAGCATGGATTCTGACATTGGAGATAACAGTCAAACTGCCACTCCCAGGTAGCATGTTATGACATTCATACTTCAAAAGATGGTAAATGACATAATTTCTGCAATTTCATTTACAATTTGGCATAAACCATGCCTCAATGTTTTTGGTCTCCAAATAAAAAGGATCCAAGATCATATGCATTTACATCGAATTTTTATAGATCTCTCTATTGCAATACAATCTTTTAGGCAGTAGTCTGAGGATCCTTGGTTCCTATAGAATCGTTACTTGGTTTCTTCACAAGAAAATGGTAGCCTCTCTCTATATTATAATAATTGAGAATAAAATCTGTATTGGCTGATCAATAGATAATGTGTCCATTAATGTGACTCATTGATTGTTGACCTTATGATTGAGCGAGTTGTGGGACAGGAAAAATGTGGAAGTTTATGACTTGTTGGGTTAGACCATGTAAACGCACTTGGGCCGAATAAATTGAGTTAAATAATTTAATTATAAGATTTAACTAACCATGATGCTCAAATGGTTAAGATTATAGCTTATTGAGTAGACATCTTTGAGTTCAAGTTGGAGATAAGGCTAATGAGAGTAAATATAATTTTGCTTTTTGGGCATGGTGAATCCCACAAATCTGGATAAACCTTATTGCAGTTTTTTGAAGGAGTCATGAAGCTCCTATAAACATTGCTGATGTGGCAGGTGAAAGAGTATTTAAGCTGTTTGAATTTTTCTAATTTGTCATTCTTGTCACTGAGGTAAGTGGGATTTGTCATTTTAATTTTTTCCTGCATGATTATGCGAGTCCAATGCTAAGCCCAGTGAGTGGGCGATGGTGTTGATGGCCAGAGAGCAGCCGATGAAATGCCTAGAGAATGGGCAAAACTCAAGTTTGTAGAACTTGAGTGGGATACCCAGCTGGGAGGCTTGGGTGGGGCCCAAGCGGCAGCCTTGGTGACTGGATGCTAGCGGCAGCGCCAATTGTTAGCGACAACTGCAGGGTCCGGTGGACGTGGTGGTGATCCAAGAGCGAATCCCATACATTTTGATATTCTGAGTTTGTTAGAGGACTTGGATTGACCTAAAGAGGTAAGAAATCTTTTGGAGACTCAGGTGTATCTTTAGGGATTTAGGGTGCTAAATCCATAGGGCAATCCCTATACTCAAGAAGTGATGTTTTTAGGTGGAGGATATGTAGGAATTGAGCCATGAGCTGCATAAGATGCTGAATGGATGAATGCAATTAAGAGGAGTTTACAAATTATTTCATATCTTAATTGCATTGTATGTCTTGTTTACTAAGTTCTTTTAAGCTTACCCTTCTTCTAATTTACAACATATCCAATGTAGATGGCTCATGATGAGCATGGTAACATGATGACTTGGAATTGGCTTTATTTCTTTTATTTGAAATATTTTGGATTGTATTTATCTACATACAAAGATTGCTGTAATAAGTTTAAAATTTGGGCTTTTGTGTATACAACGGTAGTGCAAGTTTATTCTGTGAATGTTATGTTTAACAGCGAATGTTATGGTTTTTACTCACAGTATAAAATGATTATTGGGAGGTAAATGCTTAAGCTTAAAATTAGGGCATAAGTTTCGATTTTGAGTCTGGCTTTTTCATGTATATTAGCCCATTTCCATTCTCAAGAATAGAAATGTAGTGAGTGTATGCAGCTTATTGCAAACATGAGATGCATATGTTTATTAACATTTCTTGTAAACAATAGTGCATGCACAGGTTGGTTAATGCAATATAGGGCGATCAAGTTATAGTAATTATTATTATTATTATCATTTTTTTAAAAAAAAATTTGTGATTGCTTCTTTCAATGAATCATCTGCCATTTTTTTTTTTTTGGTAAATTAAACATTATCATTTTTCATTGTCATGAAGCATACATGCACTCGGTGAAATTCCATTATTTGCTTTTGTATGTCAGCAGGAGCATGTCGTATTTAAATTCCGTTTATTTTTATTTTGCATATTGTTAGTAATCAGTAATATATGGGTTATTGTTCAGAACCGTTGCCAGCCAAACTTCTCCTGGTAGCCCTAGACGATCACGGTCATCAGAGTTATTCTCGTTTTCTGATTCTCTGAAGGCTAAAGTATCTGCTGCCTCATCTAGGTAATGAACATCCAATATCTGCTCCTTTTGGACCTCCAGTATCTCATAATTCTCATACATGACATGGGAACAGATATAAGGAATCAATCTCAAAAAGTGCACGAGGCTTAAAGGAGAAGCTCCTGTCACGCAATGGCTCAGTTAAGGAACTCAGCAAAGAGGTCCAGCGTGAGGTGACTGCAGGTGTTGCTCGAATGATGGAGCGCTTAGATCCATCCTCAAAGAGGCCTGGAGGATATAGTTCTATTTCAGGTGGTAATGAGGGGACCTCAGAATCTTCACCTGGTACTCCAGGAAATCACCTTACTGATTCTCCTAATGGAAGTGGTGAGAGAACTACATTGGTTTCAAGTTCAAATGCAACTTATCATACTTCTGAGGCTCTCTCTTCTGGCTCAGAACTTAATTTTGGGCTCACTCATGTACAGGTCATTAATTCTCATTTTAAATTCTTCAATTTAGTGTTCTGTCTGTCTATTGCTTGCTTATCAGATTTTCATTTACCAAAGGGTAGGTAGGTCTAAGATCTGTTTGGTCAAAAAAGCATGCCGCAGCCTGGATGAACATATATCTGAGGCTAAGGACTTGTCATGATGTTGTTTTCATCTGTTTTTGATGAGGCTAAAATGATGGAATAATAAATAAAGGATTGAATTGGTCTCAGAAATCCTAATCTAAATGTATAAAGTGTTGTTTAAAATAATCAAATCGAAATATTTAGGTGAATTAGATTAAATTATTTTACTAGATATTTATTTTTCATGAAAAAGCTAATATAGTTAAAATTTGAACTTGGAAAGTATTTTGCAGGACGTGATATTTTGGGAATTTCCAACGAATTCTTAACAAGCAAAAACCCAAACCGAAAGGCTCGTGTATGGCTTGCCAGTGAAAATGGGCTTATAGGCACTTTTTATAACCTCCATCAAAGATGGTTATCATTTGGAGCAGCTTATTTTGAGTAAGCTAAACAAGCCGAGAAATAAGTTGAATCAACACTAGCCCTTATTGGAATATTTAACTGTTCTAATTGAATAAATTTGTTGAGGATGAAGATGTACTATCTATGGATCTTAAATGATGAGACTGAACCTCGCCAAGGATGAGAGGAGAACAAGACCAAACATGCTCACGCGCACACACGACTGAATCTTGTCGAGGATGAGGGGATGCACGCACACACACATACAAGAAAAAAAGAAGCTCATTTTTGGGATCCATCGTCTGTGATTCGTAAGCAGCCTGAATGGTCACCAATGGTGGATTACATGGATGAGAATAATTAGCTTCTATATGGGTATCATATGGTGGAGACTGCTATGAAATGGACTATTAACTGCAGTCCATGCATATTTGTGGTATGAAATGTGTGTTAGACCAATAAATGCCTTAAAGGTATGAATTGATCAATTATGATCTGCTTGGTGGAATATATGATAAGCTAAAATCTCACAGGAAGATACGTTAGGACGACTAAGTAGGCAATCAATATTCCATATAGTAAAGCATAAGTTGAAAGGATTGATAGAGATGGATAGAGGACCTTGGTCATGAATTTGTGGACTGGTGAGGAATATAAGGATGGATGAAGAGAAAGGACCTGACACACACTTTTGAATCTTAAGCATGTTCTTGTGTGGTACATCACTTTTGGTATGATATTTAGGGCTACAATGGAAAAACATTCTGATGATAGATTTCAAATTTGCGATCTTTTGGAGTGCTTATGATCTACAGGAATAGTATGTTTGTTCTCTGTTTTTGTCACCACAGTTGTGGTGGTGGTAAAATTTTCCAAATGAGTGAGTTTACTATGTTTTGTTCTAATATATATATTTTCAAATTTGCATTTGACAGGGAGCTCTTTGATGCTCTATCCAAACAATGGAATTGACTCATTCAGAGTGGAAGCTGGGTCACCCGCCGAAGACAAATTTAAACACATAAATATAGGTTTTCATTTACTGCTTTGCTGATCTTGTTACTGGTTAGATTCTTCTTCAATAACAAGTTTCAGGAAGATATGGTAAGAAAATTACATTAACGGGGCAATGATTTCCTTTTCTTTCCTTTTCTGCTGTGAGTTCTACACAAATGCTGCAATGTCTGCATTTGTTTTAGTCATACTGCTGATCTTGCTATACGCTTTTCTGTTTTTGCAATATCCATTTAAGAGCTTCATTTGAGAGGATAGCAGATGGGTGTTGGGCATGGTTCATTCGGAAATTGTAGTATTTCATAGCTTTGCTCTATGAAGATAGAGATGGGATTGACCCATCTTCCATACCCATATGACGAAAATAGACATAGTTCATGGAAGAGATGAATGCCGTGGATGCGTTTTCACGACAAAAATTCTTAGTCAACTAAAATTCTCTAGGAAAGGAATGTCTTCCCACGTCCAGCTCATAGACGTGGATTCCTTGAAGTTGAGTTGATCTGATAAAAACTACTTTAAATATGCTAACATTAGTAATTAATTGAGATTATTGACTCATATGTAGGTTGGGCATATTGAAGAAAATTACTGGAACTGATGTTTTTACTGCTGAAATCATTTTCAAACTGTTGTCATTATTTTTAGACGATAAGTTACCTGTATCATGTTCTGTATGCAATTTAAGGAAAACATTTCAACGAGACTGGTATTATACTGTTAAGTTTGTAACCGAAATTTATGTTGTAACTGGTCACTGGTTTTTTCTTTTTATTGAATCAATACCAATCATATACTCATATTATTTACTTCTACGGCTAAGCGCGGGCAAACTTTTTTAATTGGATGTTTCAGTGGTCATAGCATTTATACCTACGGGTGCAACTAAAGTAGCCGGCTTAGATATTGTTTATGGATTTTGATTCTATCACGTGGGTGCACTTAGCTTCGGTGCACCTGGGTACAAATACCCATTTTTTAATATTATTTTTTGAAGGTTTTTTTTTTACACAATTGTTAATCTAAATGTATTTAACATGTGTATCAATTTTTTTTATTTTTAGAGATTTTTGGATATTTATTTTGAATTTTAAAAAATCAGTGACATTTTAGTAAATTTAAATTACTAAAAATGCCACTGATTTTTAAAAATTCAAAATAAATATCTAAAGATCTCCAAAAATGGTAAAAATTGATATACAGGTTAAATACACCTAGATTAATAATTTTGTAAAAAAATTTCCAAAAAATTATAAAAAATGGGTATTTGCACCCAAGTGCACTGAAGTTAAGTGCGCTCGGGTGCACAGGATCAGTTTCCATTGTTTATCCTATTTATATTAGTATTGTTTGGTATGCCTCGGTGTACTTAGCTTTATCTTATTTAGTGCATAACTTTTTAAATTTTTTTTGTTTTATTGAAATTTATATGTGAGCAAGCATGAACGTTTCATGCATATGGTTTTTATATTTTTTTGATTAGTTTTAATATTTTGTTTTGAATTTTAAAAATAAAAATAAGTCATTTCATATGTGGACCGCGTAAGAAATGACTTATTTTTTATTTTAAAATTCGAAATAAAATATTTATAAGTATTTAAAAATATAAAACTATATATTGTACATCATGCTTGGGCCCTCATAACTATATAAAAAATTTTAAAAATAAAAATAATTGCGTAGAACACAGGATGCACTAAAGTTAGGTGCGTTGGATCTCAATTCATTTATATTCTATTTGTAAAAAATTTCCATTTTAATGCATTTTAAATTTATTTTTTAATTTTTTGAATTTTTTTTTATGGAATTCTTGATTTAGGTGCATTTAACTTATGTATTAAATTTTATATTTTTGGAGACGTATGTATATATATTTTTGATTTTTAAAAATAGGAGTATTATAGTTATTTAAAATGGCTAAAACTTTCTTATTTTTAATAAATAAAAAATATATAGATTAAATATATCTAGATTAATAGTTCTATGAAAAAAGATTTAAATTTTTTTTAAAAAAAAGCTTTGTAAAAGGTCTACTATTCCTTATCCATATAGTTGTTTGGTTTACTAGTCATGTTCACTGTGCAACTCGGGCCTATCCTATACGTACTTTATTTGTAAAAAAATTATCTTATCTTATTCATTTTGGTCGGTTTGGTTTCTAGTGTACTCTACCATATCTATTACCTATAGAGTAGGTTTCGGTTGCGGTTTTTTTAATACTCAAATACAATATTTCTTAAAAAATATATGTATGTTACTTTAAATAATACAAAATAATACTCATTTATATTTTAAAATCACAAGTAATAAATTATTATTTACATTATTGTATAAAAAATATGAAGTGTAGACTTTCACTATCTAATATAAAAATTATTATTATATTATAATTATAATTCACAAACTTATTTATAAAGACTGTCAAATGTCGACGACATAAAAAATGTAATTAGTTTTTTACTTCACAATCCATAACTTTACATAACACAAGCTTGATTTGAATTTGCATGTACTAAAATGGGTGCGCATACAAAATGTCACAGACAAAATATGACATATGCTATATAATATATATCACATATATAATTATATTTATGCGGGTTGGTTTCGGGTATTCAACGTATCTACCTTATCCATACCCTATTTGAGATGACAGTTAATAATTTGTACCTTATTCTATTAATATTTATAGGTAATATTTTGTATTCTCTTCTATCCAAATTAAGGTCGGGTTAATAGGTATCCATGTGTAGTCTACCCAAGTTGCACTCCTACTTGAAAGTCGGGTCAGTTTCGATTCCAAATAACTTAAGATGCTACGTAATGCAAGAAAAGTGTGTTGAATGGCATAAACGTCAAAATCGTTCACCACAGTGCCAGTATCACACGCACATACACAGACACACGTATATAAAACTAGGCAATGGTGAATTAAGTCAATCTAACTCAACTAGGTGAAGAACATTTGAAAGGTTTTTGTATGCGTCCAAACAATAGAATTAGTGATAGAGGACGGGAACAGGAGGAAGTAAGCAGGAGCAGCAGGCATCAATAAATAATGGATTATCCAATTTGATTGAAGGACTGATGTCTCGGAATAATCGAGCCGTGAATTTCTTGATGCTTAAATAGGTTATGGGTGTGTTTGGATAAGTATAAAACTTCTTAATCTAAAATTTTTTATACTCCACATTTATCAGATTTTTTTTTAATAATCTTTTCAAATATTCCTATATTACTATCTTAGTTTTTAATTGTTTCTACACAATTACTCATACAAATAAATTATCTATTTTAATTTTATTCTCTTTACTCTCCCCATCATTATGCCTATTATGTTACACGATTTTCTACTAATTCAAAAACTTTTGGGTGATTTACAAATATACCTATTTAGTTTGACTATAATGGCAAATATAACTACATAATTTTAAACATTGCGGATATACTTCCTTAATTTGACTATAATTGCAAATATACTCATGTTATATGGTGCATTTACTGCACTGTCACAACATAAGTATATTCGTGAAAATATGTAAACTACATGGTATATTTACAATTTCAAAAATTATGCATATTTTTGCAAATATATTTAAGTAGTTTGCATATTTTTGCAAATATACTTATGTCATGATGATGCAGCAATGGCGTTATAATGCCGTGAGTATATTTGCAATTATGGTCAAATTATGTAGAAGATATTTGTGATTTCTGAAACTATGTGAGTATATTTACAGTTATAGTCAACCAAAGTAAGTATATTTGCAAATTATTCAAAATTTTTACTCTAAAAATTTTTTATTAAAAAATTTATCACTTTTGAAACACACTTGTATAATAATAGATAGTCCAAAGCAGATGTATTTGCCATATTAAAATTAAAATAACATACATATACAAGTGGACAACATATGTATGTGCCGAACCTATCCACCAGGTGGGTCGGTTTGAGGTTAGTTAGGATACCTACGCTATATACCCTACTCTACTCAATAAAGGGTGGATACTGAATATAAATCTAACAATGCATCTACCAGAGATATTGCTCTTAAAATGGAAGATAAAGATGGAAGATAAAGCTATGACAGGTGGACCAAACATGAACACTCAACACAATTGGCCATTTTAGAGCCAGACACGATTCTATGTCCACATGAATGTTTAAAATGTGATCTTAAAATGGAAGATAAAGATGGAAGCTAAAGCTATGACAGGTGGGCCAAACATGGACACTTAACACAATTGGCCATTTTAGAGCCAGACACGATTCTATGTCCACATGAATGTTTAAAATGTGCTCTTAAAATGGAAGATAAAGATGGAAGCTAAAGCTATGACAGGTGGACCGGACATGGACACTCAATACAATTGGCTATTTTAGAGCCAGGCATGATTTTATGTCCACATGAATGTTTACAATGTGCTCTTAAAATGGAAGATAAAGATGGAAGCTAAAGCTATGATAGGTGGACCGGACATGGACACTCAACACAATTGGCCATTTTAGAGCTAGACACGATTCTATGTCCACATGAATGTTTACGATGTGCTCTTAAAATGGAAGATAAAGATGGAAGTTAAAGCTATGACAGGTGGACCGGACATGGACACTCAACACGATTGACCATTTTAGAGCCAGACACGATTCTATGTCCACATGAATGTTTAAAATGTGCTCTTAAAATAGAAGATAAAGATAGAAGATAAAGCTATGACAGGTGGACCAGACATGGACACTCAACACAATTGGCAATTTTAGAGCCGGACACGATTCTATGTCCACATGAATGTTTAAAATGTGCTCTTAAAATGGAAGATACAGATGGAAGCTAAAGCTATGACAGGTGGACCGAACATGGACACTCAACACAATTGGCCATTTTAGACACGATTCTATGTCCACATGAATGTTTAAAATGTGTTCTTAAAATGGAAGATAAAGATGGAAGATAAAGCTATGACAGGTGGACCCGACATGGACACTCAACACAATTGGCCATTTTAGAGCCAGACACGATTCTATGTCCACATGAATGTTTAAAACGATTGTAACATATGGTTAAGCGTATGAAAGTGAATGATACAACCAGTTACAGTCACGTTTAAAAAATTCCCATGATCTAAATAGTTAAACATATAAGATAAAAAGGTTTAAATTTTGCTTTTTTTTTTTCGGTCTGATAAATTTTAAATCAGATAAATAAACTGATGCAAACGTAACTGCTAAAAGGGTTACATTATGCTGTTGATAACAAACATCTAAAACTTCAGTTCTTTATGTTTCATGATTTCAATGGTGTTTAAAAGTAAATAAATTATGATGTAAGAGCATAGATTCGGAAGTTACGTCTAGGAGGCTGAAAAAAGACAGTTAAATGGTATATTAATATTTTAGGCAGAGTTATATACATAGGATCTTTAATCACAGATTCGGAAGGTACCATCAAAAGAAAAAAAAAAAAAAAAATCACAGATTCGGAAGTTATGGCTAGAGCGTAGATTTTAGACGGCCATGAATTGTTTGTTTTAGTGATTAATCACGGATTCGGAAGCGTTTTTCCTCTCTTTCTCTCTCCTTCTACCAGACTAAAATTTCCATGTATGCGTGGCCCTCTACTTCTTATTTTTGCTGGTTTTTTTAGGTAATGTTGAAATTCCAAGAACAACCCAACTTGGGTTGCTCTGGAAATTTGGGTTCTATATTGTCAAAATTTCTTTCGAATGCTCAACCAGACCAGTTGAAGTTGCTTAAATCGCAGCCTAGCACCGTGAGGAAATGATAATGACTGCTTGAAGAGAAAATGTATGCATAAATTAATCACTGACAAAAGATACACCATTTACGATTAATGATTTGAGTAATAATCCACGAAAGCTATGGAAGCAAAATGATCTCGAAACTAAGTTTGAATTAAGATATCCAGACACTATCATGAGTAAAGGATTCCTTCCACTGTTACACATGGTGGAGTAATTTGAAAAACAAATTCCAAGGCTCTTGTAGCTTCGTTTTTTCTTCTTTCAAAGATCCTGTTTGGCGTTTGGGTCTTGTTTTTTTTTTTTTTTAAATTTTTTTTTATCGTGTCACCTCCTTAGATGCGCACACAACTGACAAGGAAAGGATAATGATGGAGTAATTTGAAAAACAAATTCCCAGGCTCTTCTAGCTTTGTTTTATTTATTTTTTGCTTTTTCTTCTTTCAAAGATCCTGTTTGGCATTTGGGTCTTGTTTTTAAATCTCTTTTTCTTTTTTTTAGTTTACCATGTCACCTCGTTAGATGACCACACAACTGACAAGGGAAGGGTAATGAGTAAAGTGCCTTTGATCCAACTTTCAACTTTAGATCTATCATCTTAACACTGTTATACACGCTCACGTTAATGACTTGGTCATTCAAGATGGCATGTGGTCCTGGTTTTCTGGTTTTACAATTACGCTGCCAGCGTGGTTCTAGGGGCCAGGGATGCATATTGCTAATGAAGGGGCGGTTGCTGGGTAGCTTTTGTCATTTACGCACGCAAGTGTATTGGCATCAAATGATTTGCGTGGAGATGTTTCTCAAAAGTGAGACGTGACGTGCCAGCTTTGTGCTTCTCCCTTGTTACCCATTCATTCCTAGCCATCCAATAACCTGCCATATCAATGCCACGACCTGCATTTGAGAATCCGCAGTGTCTCTATCCTAATTGGCTCTTCTCAGTTCTTCCACCCAGCCAGACGACGCAAGCCAACGATACCTCTCCATGGGATCAGTATCACTAACCCATCTGGCCCATATCCGCGAAATCGACTATCCGCGAAACCTACTTAGACCTAGTTCTAAATGCCCAGAGGCCGAGCCCAATCACATCCTACCCAAATCCTAACCAGTGCTGACTCCTCGCATCGTGACCATCCATTCAGCAATCTGCTCCGGCCAATCTACGTATGTTTATAGTTTTCACATGCTTTGGACACAGATGCAATAGTGGTCGTATTTAATTTGTGTCTAATCTATAAATCACACTTGGAAAAAAGTTTATAAATTTATCATAAACTTTAAGTGGATTTTGTGGCCAACCCAATTAAGCATGAAGAAAGTTATCGAATGATATGCTTAGATCATGACCTACCTGATATTTCTTAATAGCCGGTTGTACTTGTAAGGGAAAATTTGCAATATAGAACTAAATTGAGAAACAAAATGAAAATGGCCTTAAATTTAATTTAGAACGTAACTTAAACTATACGCACTAGCTAATCTACAAACCCATGCGGCTGGCGCAAGTACCATGGCATATCTAGCAGCAAGGAAGCAATATATATTTTTTAATTGGATTGTCGAATATGGCTTTTGATATTACAAATTAAGCTTATTTATACTGGAAACCTTGGCAGGAGACTTGACTGCTCTCACAAATACACAGGACAAAAACCCACTTCATGGAATTTGAACCCGACCCCCAATGTCTCATGGGGCAGTGCCGTGACCAAATGAGACCGTGTTTTGTTGCAGCAATAAGGAAGAGATAGTTTAGTAAGGTTTGCTGAGATTAATTGTTAGAGTACTACCACTACTTCGGTTAATATGAATAAATTAATGATTGAACTAGCTATCCGTTGGGAGAACAGATGGATGTACTAGTTCATGGCACTTTGTGCAATTGGTAGGGGTTGTCCGTTGAGCTCACGCCAAACAACATGTGTTCCAAATTCAGTTAAAGAGGTGACAAGTCCGGCACACCCTACAAAGTTGGGCAACCAAATTCTGTGTTGAAATGGTGTGTGTTGGGGAGCTTTTTCCATCTAAGCAAGCAAAGTTGTACATGGATACATATCCATGGAACGTGATCATATATGTGTGTCTATATATATATATATATCACACACACATATATGAAAATCTTTTCTATACAGTGAAGTTGTACCATAATTAACGGTGCATTTGATCCAAAATGAGCCATACATATACTTAAATGTAAAGATACTTTTGTACAACAATTTATTCATATATAAATTTTATAGTAAATGATTTATATGTTGAAAAAAACAACTTTAAAGTTGTTATTTACATCAAACTATTTTATTGCGTTAAATTTGTACTATTTTCAGATGGGATCCATACACATATCTAATTGAGATGAAAAATTGGTATGATAATAGAATACATAATTCTAAATACAATGAGTGGAGTAGATTATAATTTTATGATCATGTGGAGTTCATTTTAAGATAACTATACTATAATTGTGGTGCGGTAAAATTACACCCGAATATTTCTCATATATATATTTGCGTAGGAAAGCTAATTTTTCTTTTTTATTTTTTTCCACTTCAAAACGAGACGTGCGGTTTTTGAATTCTTCATCAAGAGAGCAGTTTGATTTCTAGCCAGCCATCAATGCAACTTTCCTTACTAGCCATATAAGGCTTATGTGGATATGCCATTGCCGCGTGCATTTACAACTTGCAACTGTTTTCCAAGAAGACGTACAATTCCTTCTTTTTTTTAAGCTTGAGGCAGCCAGCATAGGGTTAAATGTATGAAAAAGACTTTTGATACTTGATTGATTAGTGCAAGTTATTGAACATGATAAATGAATTAAATTTTTATTAGTATGCTGATTTACTATGGTACATGGTGCACTATTCAAGTATTTATACATATAATACTTCATGTTGACGATACTATTGAAGATTTTGGTTCCCATTATCCTAATTTGCGTTTATATTGCCGATTAAATAAAAAACAATACTTTCAATTGCGTTTAAGATTTTTTATTTAACAAGGGATGTAAATTTTATCCAATTCAAATTTTGCATGCGCCTTAATTGATAAAAGTGAAAAATGTAAAATCAATATAATAAAATTATTTAAATTATGTATCCGTTTCAGAGCTATTAATCCAATATTTATACGATTTAAAATATTATTTATCTATACGGGTTATCTTATAAATCATTATAACATTTTAATGTATAAGGGAATAGATATAAATAATTTTTCCCTTTTATATATGATCACAAAAGTAGTCTACTCCAGACCTATTATTTGAACTGATTTTTTGGTAACAAAGGATGTCAAACAAATTAAATAAATTGGATTTTAATTTAGTCATTAATATCGCGGACGACAACATTTAAAATCTTCCTTGGTGACTTGGTGTTGTGTTCCCATGTATTTTTTATGTGTTGTTTCCGTATATTTATATCCGTTCCTTTATCATGTTATTATATCTAATACCATGAATTAAACGAAAACATCAAACGTTCGTTATCTTCCACGTATCACACAATAGTTAATAGGTCCTATACATATATAAATTTGACTTTATTGCTAACTTTTCTTCCCGAAGTTAAAGTGGGTATAAGAGAAATATATTATTTGAGAATAAAACGGTTAGAAATGACTGCCGTAATTAGGTGGAAATTTGGCCCCCGCTATTTATGATTGTCGGTTGGTAGGTTAACCTAAACTGAAGTCTTGGATATATGGATGCGTAAACTCGCACAACTGGTATTAATTTGGGAAGCTGTTGCTGCCCCTTATAAATGGGTCACCCCTGCTACGGTTCTCTCCCTCACTTGTTCAACATCGATACATATCACTTGAATTCATATCCAGGCAAGTTCGATCTGGCCATCAGTTACTTCTTTGATCAGTTGAGTGATCTCCTAATTCAATTGATTAAGCTGCTGGCGAAGATATCATCTTGGTACTCAACGGAATTATCAAATGGCGTCGTCGTCGTCCTCGGATTGCCCTCCTACAGCATTTCCACCCCAGCATCAAGATACACAGCCAGGCAAGGAGTATCTCATGGTTCCCCTTCCACAGGCCATTAGCAAAGATTATAAACCATCTAATAGACTTCAGGTAATTGCCTTCATGAGCTACTATACAACCCCTCAAACAATTAATTAATTTCATCTTCATTCTGTCACGTTTTCAGCTGGAATTCTATCATGCCGACCGGTGCCTGGTTTTTCTAGTGGCTGCGCTCATAGTTAGTCTGATTTCGTTTTTGTGACATTGGATATGATATAACTATGCTACAGGAAGAGCCAATTTTAGCAGCTTAATTAGTTGCTTAAAATAAACACAATACTATAATTTGATAATTATCAGTATGTGGTTGAACAGAGTTAAGCTTAATTTGCCAACAAGAAATTTATTCGATTTCCCAATTAAGCACGTTATCATAAACCGTTTGATTTGTTTGCTTTATCTTATAACACGCAAGAAGAAAAGGCTTTTCGCAACAAAGATTAAATATGGTTGCCAAAAGTAAAATAAAATGCAATTTTTCCATACAACTTAGTGAAAGGTAAAGGTGTGCTGTGATGTAAACTAATTAATCTTATAGAGAGAGATACTGTACTACAACTGTAGGGGAAGGTGGCGGTGGTGACGGGCGGCGACTCCGGCATAGGTCGAGCAGTGTGCTACTGCTTTGCCATGGAGGGTGCGACAGTAGCCTTTACGTATGTGAAAGTGCAAGAAGACATAGATGCAATGGAGACAATTAACACACTGAAGAAGCTGAAGACAGTGGATGCGAAAGAGCCCCTGGCTATTCCCACGGATGTTAGGTTCGATGAGAATTGCAAGAGGGTGGTGGACGAGGTGGTGGAGGCATTCGGCTGCATAGATATCCTTGTCAATAATGCAGGCGTGCAGTTCCAACAGCAATCATTGGAGGACATCTCCCCGTCTCAATTCGAGATGACTTTTAGGACTAACATCTTCGCTTACTTCTTCATGGCTCGGTAAGTATACATATACGGGCCATGATCATTTTTGCCCCCTCTTGCAAATACCCGGCTCAAAACATATATATATATATATTTATAAAACTGTTAATTTAAGTATATTTAATCTAATAATTTAAATTTTATTATTTTTTAAAGGTATATCATCATCATCATAAGTCATTTTTCACCTAGGTGGGTCGACTTTTTTGAAGATATATATATGCTAAAATACTTCTTGCGCTTAAAATTTCAAAAAAAGTGTATATATGTTCAAAAATGATAAAACTTTCATAAATTAAATATATCAAGATTCACAGTTTTTTTGACAAAAATAAAAAATATGTGTTGAGCTTGGGCCTGACCGACGGGTGCGGAAATGATCATGCTTCTTCATATACACACTGATCCACACTCCCATCATTGATAGATATAGTTTCATTGTTAAATTAATTAACTAGAAACGTTTAATTATTATTATTTTTTTGATAAGCGAAACGTTTAATTATTATTTACTTTACTTTAGATCAATTAAGTTACTGACGATCAATATTTCTACTGTTTTTGGGATGCATGAATTTGAAAAATTAAAAAGGCATGCCCTGAAACACATGAGGGAAGGAAGCAGCATCATCAACACTTCATCAGTGCTTGCTTACATAGGCTTTTCCACTCTGATCGACTATTCGGCCACCAAGGGCGCCATCGTCAGCTTCACCAGGAGCCTGGCTCTCAACCTCGCTAAAAAGGGCATACGCGTCAACGGCGTGGCACCCGGCCCCATTTGGACGCCTCTCCAAGTCGCGTCCTTGACTCCCGAGCAGGTGGCCGTCTTCGGCACCGATGTCACGGCCATCGGTAGGGCTGGCCAGCCATACGAGGTTGCGCCCGCCTACGTTTTCCTTGCCTCCAACGATGCTTCTTATATCACTGGCCAGTTTATTCATCCCAATGGTACGTACTCCAAGTACGCAGATATTTATATTTTCTACGTTCCATGTCTCATGTTGGCTTGGTTTGGATTGGTTGGCAGGTGGGGAAATAGTCAATGGTTGATGCAGGGTGATTAATGCAGCACAAACTTACTTCCATGGATGCGTACGTATAAGAGCTATAGCTAGATTGGCTGCAATATATATAATTAATTATATATACATATCTCCTTGTCTTGGGAATCCAGTGGAGTGAAAGGATATATATGAAAAGGCTCTTCTATAACTGCATGATTTGGTGTGGATACGTGCTCGATGATATCAAGAAGAAGATGTGTTTATTCAAGGAGATTTTCCTTGATTTCTATTTATCTAGTTATTTTTCTACTGTATTCTACTGTAACTGTTCCAGTCGTCTTGAATAATTAAGAAATAAAAGTCCTGTTTGATTGGTGGATCAGATGTTTGTGGTTTTTGGGATTTCGAGCAGCTTTATTAAGAAAGAGCAATTGGCACTACAACAAATGTTAATAAATGAAACCATGGCTGCAAATAAATTAAAATGGGTTACATGTACATTTATGTTTGGTAATGGACCAAACATGTTAAGTTAAAACTTTTCAATCTAAGACTTTTAATTTTTCACAACTACATTATTTTTTAATTATTTCTTCACGTCTTCTTATACAACTACCTTACTTTTCAATTATTTCTACACAACTACCTATACAACGAATCTATCTATTTTAACTTTATTCTTTTTATTCCTCATCATTACCACTATCATATATCCTTTTCTTTATTTTGACAACTTTTGCATAAAAAACTTTCCATAAATTTTTTTTATCACTTTCCAAACGAATCCCTAATTCAGTTGCAAATACTTTGCTAACTAGATGTCCTCACATGAAATTAAATGCAGCTAAATTTTATATTACTTGCAACTAAGTATCACATTCCTTGTAACTATTTATATTTAGTTGTAAATAATAATATTTATTTAATTAAAATATCAAAATTTCACTACTTATATCCAAATGTAAGAAATATTCAAATTTAATTGCTGAAAGGTCACTTGTAATAACTTTTTACAATGCACCCTGATAAATTTCATTTTGTGGAGCTAAATTTTAGTTATATAATATATATCTGGCTGCCTTAGGTGTATTTTAGCTTCAATTGATTCTTTAGCTATAAATACTTAGTTGCTTTTGAATTATGATATTTAGGGTGTGTTTGGGAAGTAATAAAATGTTAATGAAAATTTTTTTGTGTAAAAATTATTAAAATAGGAAAAATGATATGATATGATAGTGATAATGACAGAGAGTAAATGGAATAAAGTTAAAATGATAGATTAAATGTATGAGTAGTTGTGTAGAGATGATTGAAAAATAGAGTAATCGTGTAAGAAGAAGTAAATAAATAATTAAAAAATAGAGTAGTTTGAGAGAGTGAAAAGTTTTAAATTGAAAAATTTTAAGTTGAAAATTTTTTAAGGTAAACAAATATCCCTTTAGTTAAATGTAGCAATTTTTTACATTAAATATAGCCAAAAGTAATTAATGTTTAGTACAACTATTAAAATTTGTCTATAAATAAAAATAAAATTTTTGGCCACAATGAATAATTTAGTTGTATTTGGTATCGTATGTAATACATTTCTTTCTAGTGTAGTGGAACTGTATTTTGAAGAGCGCAAATTCTTTAGTTCCCATAGATAATGCACTTTAGAAATTGAATTTTGGTGAGATGCAATAAAACATCCAAATCTGCTATTGATTATGTTTATAATATTAAAATCACTACATGAAGAATGAAATCCGTTGAATATATCTATAATCAGCTATAATTACCATCTGAAAATAAGATTTACGCCGTGTTAAATGCATATGCACTGCTTTTTGTAATATTAACTATTTATTTTTCAAATCAAATTCATATATTATATATATTTAATACAATAGATATACTTATAGAAGGGGTACGGAACCTTCTCTTTTTTGATGACATGGTACGGAACCTTCTCTGGTTGCGAGACCTTTTATGTTTTACCCCCGAAAGGGGTCAATGATAGCGCCGTAAAGGATCTGAGAACATTTTCAAAGCAGGGATTTGAGTGAAGGTATATGAAGCCGTCGGCATGCTGGGGCTGCGGAAGATGTGGGGCTAGCCACCAACAGAAATTCGTTTGCTTCTGTCCCTCCAGCGTCCACAATGCCAACTGCTTAGATGGTAATTGCGGCACTCATGTTACGCGAATTTACTCGTCCACAGTGATTAATTTTGTTGGGATTTTTGAGATCCATAAAAAAAGAAATAATTGCCAAAAGGTTTTTCTTAGGATCTTAAATTTAAAAATATTAAGGAGTTCGATCTGAATGCAAAGGGATTGAAAAATGTAGTATGCTATTCAAAGCTTGAGTCTTTTAGAATATTTGTTAGGAAGATCTTTCCTAATTCAGATGTTTGGAGAATCTAAAGCTGGTTCCTCTGGTGCATCATGGGCCGGTTCATAGCATGCGGAGATCTGCGGTTAATTAATGGACTTCACTACCTTGGTCAGACCTTCCGCATTGTTTTTTGATATTTTTTAGGGTTGAGAGCTTCATACACCCGGGTGCATTTAACTCAATTTTTATTTTTTTAAAATTTTTTTTTATACAATTATTAATCTAAGTGTTTTTAACATGTGTATCAATTTTTATTATTTTTGAAGTATTTTAAATATTTATTTTTAACTTTTAGAAATCAGTGACATTTTAGGTAATTTAAAATTACCAAAATGCTACTGATTTTCAAAAATAAAATATAAATATCTAAAATACTCCGTAAATATTAATACATATGTTAAGTACAATTAGATTAACAATTGTATAAATTTTTTTTAAAAAAAATTAAAAAATGAGTTAAAGCACTCGGATGCATTGAAGCTAAGTGCACCCCAATGCATTGTATCAGCATTTATTTTTGTATATACATTGTGACATTCTCATGTCATAATAAAATTATAAAACTCATTCACACCCTCACACAATGGAGGGAAATTTTTTCCTAAACCCCTATTATAGAAGGGAAATTATAAACCTCTACAAACACGAGGAAATTGTAAAAACCTTATCACAAAGAGACTAACATGTAAAACTTCTATTTATTATAGCTGCGTTCAGCAGCATTTGAACAACCAACCACCTACCACCTGCACGCAGGCGGCAGTTGTTACCAGGACGCCAGCAGACCTTCCACATTTAGTAGTAGATCTCTTGGTACTAAGAGCAAAGGAATCTAATTTGGTCTGCGCCCTGTGGCAATCCATCTGTTTGTTGTTGGTCTTCCGATTGACCAGCACAAAACAGCAAGCACGTCACAATGGTGGTTGGATCGTTTGGTATTCAAGTGGAATCATAGAATGAAGGTTATTTATATTGAAACTAGTCTGGGTTTGCTTCTCCTCATGCTCTCGAACAGCTTCATCTTCTGTGATATATGTAGGTTCAGCAGTGGATTTGAGCACTTGGTTATCTGCAGGTGGATCGTCCGAGAAACTGATTGCTGGCAAGTTCACAAAATCCATCCCTTCTAAGAATTATTTATCTTTTACAGCTTCTTCTAATTGGTTCCACAACGGCTGTGGATTTAATCTGACATACGCTTGGTTTAACTATTCTAAATTGCAGCTCTTTCAGCCGCCGCAACAGCAGGGGTGCTAATCTCATTTGCAACGATAACAATCATTTTCATTTACTTCCGGAAAAAGTCGAAGCAGGAAGTCCATGAAAAAGACGATCCCGACGACAATGGAGAAAGGCAAACAGACCCGGGTGATTTGGTTACTAGCATGACCATTGCATTCTTATTCGCATATTACGAAGTTTACTTCCGACTTCTGAAATAAGCTGGGCCAAGGAAGATTTGGGAGTGTGTACGAAGGAGTCATTGAGCAGGGCAGGAGAAAGGACTCAAAGGAGCTACCTGTGGCGATTAAGGTGTTGAAGGATTCCAAACAAAGCGAGAAGCAGTTCCTCAATGAAGTGGTCACTGTGGGTCGGATACACCGTATCAATTTGGTGCGGATGTTGGGAAACAACGCCGAGGGGAAAACCAGAGCAATGGTTTATGAATTCGTGGAGAAGGGATCATTGGAAAGCGCGAATTAGATGAGGTAGATAGTGTTGAGCGGCTGAGTCGTCAGTAATAATACAAGATAGCCATCGAGACCGCTCGAGAGATACTTTATTTACACGAGGGCTACAGGAGTCGAATATTGCATTGTGAGCTGCTAAACTCGAATTACTTGGCGAAAGCGGCAAGTTTTGGGCTGGCCCGGATGATCGACAAAGACCTGAAATAGGTAGCCCACTGTGCAGAATTTAATAAATCAGTTTTTTTTTTTTTTTTTATATACACACAAGATTTAAACAAAGGAAAAACTTGTATATGTTCATAATAATTTAGCTGCTTGCGAATTTTGGAATCACGATGCTATAATGAGTTGCTATTATAATTGGGAGATCTAATCCATATTATTTGTTTCATAGAGTTGGTCATGCTAGAAGGAATAAAGTTAAGCACAACTGCATACATAGTATTTTTATTTGTCCGTTGCTTATTTTGATAACCAATGTGGACCTTATTTAAATTTTTTTTTGAGAAATTTGACAAAATTTAAATTTATTTGATATTTTATTTTAAACTTGAATTTAAATTTTACAAATTAATAAAATGAGCGTTAGTACATGTGTGCCAGGTAATGAAGCAAGCCAAGATGGAAGTGACATGAGATAGTGCTATTGTCTCAAGGCGACAATTGTGCTCTGGCATTGTCATGAAAAGGGCGCCTGTCAATACACAAGCGAGTAATGAAATGGGAGGAGAAGCAACGAAAAATGGTGGAGCAAGGGCAGCCACTATCATGCTTGTGACAGTGCTGCCACTATCCCTAGCCATTTTCAACTAAGACAACGGGACAACATTGGAATGCAAAGTGAGGGAGCAAATGCTAAATGTGGACATGCATCAGTACAAACACAACTCGATCAGAAAAAATATACTTTTTTTTATTTTTAATATAATTTTTTATTTTCTAATACACGACAATCTTTCATCTAAATCTCATCCGATTTCATGCTCCCTGACAGTCGGATTCAAAGTATACCAATGGATGTAATGAGATGTGATGAGATAAAATTTTTATTTTCAATTATTTTCTCATTTTTTTAATATATAAGAATCTTATATTTTCCATCTTCAATTTCATATTTCTAAAATAATTTCTTATTTTTAATAGATAATAATTCTTATTTGTTCCATTCAGTGGTACCATACACTTTTCTTCACATGCTCCCGAACACTCAAGAAGATTGAGGACCAACATCTTCTCACACTTCCTCATGGTCAAATATCATCATTCATTGCCACTGTACAGAACAACTAATTAATTAAGTAATACATATTGACAACTAAATTGCGTTGGGTTTGCGATATATCTACAATTTCGCATGTGCGAGGCACGCCATGAAGCACACAAGGGATGAGAGTAGCATCATCAACAAAGGCATCTGTGTCCTATGATTGCTTACATGGGCCAGCCAACATAGATAGACAATGCTTGATCAAAGGGGCCATTGTGGTCTTCACAAGGAGCTTGGCCTGGCGATTGGTGGTCGGTAAAGCTATACGCGATGTCAACGACATCACAACAGGGCTTGTATGGACTCTATACACTTTTGAGAGACATCTAGCTTGCGAACATCTTCTTGAAGTGGCTTTAGAAATGAAGACCTGTTGTTGAAATGGGATAGTTTTTTTCCCATTTATCTACAATTTCACATGTGCGAGGCATGCTGTGAAGCACATGAGGGAGGGGAGTAGCATCACCAACAAAGCATCTATGTCCTATGATTGCTTGCATGGTCTAGCTAACTATGCTTTGATCAAAAGGGGCCATTGTGGTCTCCACAAGGAGCTTGGCTTGGCGGTTGGTGGCCAATAAATCATACGCAATGTCAACGGCATCACAACGAGGCTGGTGTAAACTCTGTGCACTTCTAAGAGATGTCTAGTCTGTGGAGCTCTTTTTGAAGTAGCTTTAAAAATGAAGATCTGTTGTTGAAATAGAACAGTTCTTTCCTATTTAGAAGCTATTCACATCACAAATATTACCCAAATTAGTTGGCTAGTTCCAATTTCGAAGTTAGCCTTCTTAGGAAGCCTAGTTTTCGGCATATAATCCAAATACACTTCAATTGGAAGGCTTATTAAAATGCTTGAGTTCTATGCCAAAATGGTTATCTTAATTAGGAATCTATTCCCATTCATATTTCACAAAAGGTCTATGATTGGTTTGACTCACAAGTGGCTTCTCAAGAATTTTCATCAGGCTTGCAAAATGATAAATTCCCAATTTTCACAATTAGATTAACGATTGTATCACTTTTTGCTACTGTTTTGTCTGGCTTATTTACGAGTGCAGTTGTTGTCAATGGTTAATGGGTAATTGCGAAGGTCACATGTAGTGAATTTACCTATGAGATTTTTTTTTTTATCGTTAATAAAGTTTGCTAATGGGAGCCCCTCAATCCCACCTCTTATAATGATTTATGAGGGGAACGAGAAGAGGAAATGTCACCATTAAAATCGGAAGAGTCAAAATACAATGAGTTTGCTACACAGGATGGTGGGTTTTCTAACTAAACATTCTCGTGTGTATCCCCCACCATAGCTTGTTGCGCTAGTTTGCGGGCAGTAGTGATTCCTATACACATTAAATGACAAAAAGATACATTATGTACACCTTCAGCTAAACTCCTAATTCTTTAGAGCAGTGGCTAGAGGTAAGAGTGGATGGTTCTAGTATCATTCAGCAAAGAAAGTATAAGTAATGAGTAACTTTTCACATGGATGTTATGATAATGGAGATCTGATATCCATTCAATTGCTTTTAAAACTGCTTGTGCCTCCATCCAAATTGGATCAGTCAACCACCCATGCATTCTTCACGTCTTTGCCACAATAAACGTTCTATTGGAATCCCGGGGAATAATGCCAAGTCGGATTCGTCGACAATCCAAGTCAAAACCAGTATCAATGTACAGTTTCACAGTACCATGTTGTGGTTTCTGCCACCTAACGGTATTAGTTTGAATACTTTGATAGTGAGCTCTGAGAAGTCTAGCAAATTGTATCATTTACAAGTTTGTCGTTGTCCATCTTGGGACGACAAGGAGTTGACAAAGGAGTTCGATGTCTAGCGCCATCCAAAAATGATAGATTTGCTATGGGACTTTTTCTGCCTTCTCTTTGACTTTAATCCCATTGTCTGTATGTCTTCATTAAGTATCAATAAGCATCTTTAAATAACTAGTGAAGACGTTATTTAATAATTAACTTTTTTTGAAAGATAACATATTCGCCTGTGGCCGAACGCACTCAATCTAGTGTTATGAGATAATGCACGGAGAAACAGGCGTCCCATGCCAATTTTAGATATCATGCTATTGATGTAATTCGTCAGCTCCCCTTATGACAAATTTTACTTAATATAGTTGATTTTTGTGGCTATCTATAATATTTATCTGATTGTATTAGATATATTTTGGTTATAATTAATTAATTAGCGACAAATAATTAGTAACTTTTAAGTATTTTTAATTAATAAATAATTATTTCTCACATCAAATGTAACTATTTGATTAAGCAAAATTTTATTGCCATGATTTTGTCTGTTTCGTGTGAAGATTTTTCTACAAATGTCACTGCATTTCTAATCTCAATATACAGATTACGAGTTCTAATTTTTTCAATTTAAGGCTACAGCTTGTCCACGATATACCCAGCGCAAAGCACCGAAGATGGCACAAATACGTACGAAAACGAGTAATTAGAATGCTACGTGGGTGAGGGGAGAGACATGGATTGACACGTAGATGCATGCATGTGCCACATGCCACCTCTCCGTCTAGCGAAACATTGCCCGTCCTCATCACATCATAAAGCAAGCTATATATAAGCAAGCTAGCATTCTCAGATTTTCCCAGAAGCCAGCTGTTGATCGTTGCATTTCTTTGAAAGAATGGCGTCCGGAGGCCAAACCTTTGCACCCCAAAGCCAACCTACGCAGCCCGGAAAAGAGCATGTCATGCGTCCCACCCCACAAGCAACTAGCCCCGATTACAGGCCATCTAACAAGCTTCAGGTATATATCTACATGAATAACAGGCCATGAAACAGGCTTCATTTAAACCCATTTTCAAGAAATCAAGCCCAGAATGTCATACACGTCCCATAATTTCACGATAAATTAATTGCAATTGCAGGGGAAAGTGGCACTTGTGACAGGGGGCGATTCTGGGATTGGGCGAGCCGTGTGTTGCCACTTCGCTTTGGAAGGTGCGACGGTGGCCTTCACGTATGTGAAGAGTCAGGAAGACAAGGACGCTGCAGACACGCTGAGCATGCTGAAGAAATTCAAGACGCCGGACGCAAAGGATCCCATCTCCATACCCGCAGACGTGGGGTTTGATGAGAACTGCAGGAGGGTCGTGGATGAGGTGGCCAATGCCTTCGGCCGCATCGATGTCCTCGTCAACAACGCGGGCGAGCAGTACGAGCGCCGGTCCGTGGAAGACATCAGTGAGGAAGAGCTGGAAAGGGTGTTTAAGACTAACATTTATGCTTGCTTTTTCATGGTCAGGTAGTCATCGTACTTGTTTATGCCATAAAACAACCCCATATTAGATTTCGGATTTTTTATACATAATTTTTTCCCTAAAATTCTTTTGAACACTCCCAAGTCAAATTTGACCTATCGAAGAGTTTCGGCCAACTTGCTTTTACTGCCTAGTTAAACACGATCAAGCCATCAGTATATGTGGTAGATGTAAATTAGCAATTTAATATTTTTAAAATTAGTTGACAAACAATTTTATGAAACCTGCTAGCTTTACCCATTAGCTATGATCATGCTTGGGTGACTTTTGGAGTTCAAATCCATTATCAAACCTGCTAGCTTTACCCATTAGCTATGATCATGCTTGGGTGGGGCACCAATAACCCCTCAAAACGTTTACTCGATTGTGTTATCTTTGCAAAATAAAGATTTTTGGGAGGTCAGGTAAACGACCCCAGAAGTTATTTGTTGTTGTTGTACACATTGGTTGTCGATAATATATATAGCTAGATTGGTTGGTGAATATACATGGGTAGGCATGCTACGAAGCACATGGGGGAAGGAAGTAGCATCATCAACACAACATCGATCAACGCTTACAAAGGGCATCCGACGCTGGTTGACTACACGTCCACGAAAGGTGCGATCGTGGCCTTCACGCGAGCGCTGGCCTTGCAGCTGGTGAAGAAAGGGATCCGCGTGAACGGGGTTGCCCCTGGGCCGGTCTGGACCCCGCTCATACCAGCCTCATTCAGCGCGGAAGATGTGGCGAACTTTGGTAAAGAGGTTCCCATGGGCAGGGCCGCACAGCCCTTCGAGATCGCTCCTTCCTACGTCTTTCTCGCCTCCTACATTTCTTCATCCTACTTCACTGGCCAAGTCCTCCATCCTAACGGTGAGCAAGCTAACTAGTTGCATTTATCGGTTCTCGCAATTTATTATGCTAATAACCGTAGCAATTAGCAATTAAGTCGTCTGGCTTTTAATCATTTTGGTTGGTCAATTAATTGGTTTATGAGCTGACTAATTGTGGATGGCCGGTCATGCAGGTGGGGTGATCGTGAATGGTTGATGGATTGTTGGAAGGTGACGGTGGAGAGCTAGCTAGGTGGCTATGTAGATGGCTTTTTTTGTGGTTTGTCAATCAGCTAACTCTGGTTCGTCTGTTTAGCTCGCATGCGTGGGTCGCTTGTGTAAGGAGTGTATCCATGTATACATATGGAACTTCTCAGAACTTATTACATGACGAAATGGAAATAAATAAACGTGTTTCCTGCTCCTGCTTCTTCTACTTCGTGGCTCTTCATAAATGTCTTCAAGGCCCACCTCGCCTCCTGTAGAGCATCCGCAGGACGGATAATTCAGTAAATTGGAATAAATAATAATAATATAATAATCAATAAGCTTGCTAGTGTCAACGCGCATAAAGAGGGTAAATAATAATTAGTGTCAAATGCGTTTCACGCCTAGTAGATGCAGTTGACCTTGGGCACGCCTTTATTTGTTCCAGTTCTAAGTTTAGTCACAATGAATTACAAAACTTAGAGCGTCACAATCATCATTCGCATCTTAGCTGCCGCAATCTCATAATTGACCCTTTGAGACATGGGGAAATGGGCTTAAGGATTGTTGGGAAAGGTTTACCGGAAACGAAAGACGTGAATTGTTATTTTTTCGAGAAGCAAGTGTTTGGAAATGAAAAATTACGTTTCATCCCATCCGTAAATAAACCCTTTTTCAATTTAAAAACGTCTAAACCTGTCCGTGAATGGGCTTATTCACTAATCGGATGAAAACGGTGACTTTTAGGGTGTACTTGGAAAGCTACAAAATATAAAAAATTGTTGACGGAGAATTTTTTAATTAGTAGAAAATAATAAATTTTTCTTAACTGGGTGATTTTTAGGGTGTATTTGGAAAGTTAAAATTTTGATGTAAAAGTTTTTAAATTAGTAGAAAATAATACATTTTTGGGGTGTCTTTCGAAAGTTACAAAATTTTTATATAAAAATTTTTGATTTAAAAGTTTATTTAAAAGTTTTTAAGTTAGTAGAAAATATACTTTCGAAAATTTTTATATAAAATTTTTTGATTTAAAAGTTCATTTTAAAAGTTTTTAAGTTAGTAGAAAATAATAAATTTTTGATGTAACAGTTTTAAGTTAATAGAAAATAATATAATTTTAAAAGTTTTTAAATTAATAGAAGATAATAATTTTTTGATGTAACAGTATTAATAAATATAATATAACAGAGATAGCTTTTTAAGATAGGTGAGTTATACGGAAAACAACAAAAAGTAAAAAAAAAAAAACAATGAAAAGTAAAGAAAAAAGTCAAATAGAAAAGTTTTTAAATTAATAAATTAATAGAAGATAATAATTTTTTGATGTAACAGTATTAATAAATATAATATAACAGAGATAACTTTTTAAGATAGGTGAGTTATACGGAAAACAACAAAAAGTAAAAAAAAAAAAACAATGAAAAGTAAAGAAAAAAGTCAAATAGGTTAGTGAATTGAATGAGATAGTAAATAGGTTATTGAATGAGATAGTAAAAATAGGTTAGTGAATTGAATGAGATAGTAAATAGGTTATTGAATGAGATAGTAAATAGGTTATGTGAATTGTATGAGATAGTAAATAGGTTATGTGAATTATATGAGATAGTAAAGAAAAAAGTCAAATAAGTAAAAAAGTTAAATAGGATAGGTGAATTATATGGATAACAATGAAAAGTAAAAGTATAGAAAAAAGTCAAATAAGTTATGTGAATTGAATTGTATAAGATAGAGAAAAAAGTCAAATGAAAAGTAAAAGTAAAGAAAAAAGTCAAATAAGTTATGTGAATTGAATTGTATATGTAATAATTAGGAAAATTTTTATGAGTTGACTATTCAACTGATGATGTGTCCACTGACGTGGCATCCTGACCATTGACCATATGACCAAGCAATGAGCCAAGAATAAGTGGAAGGTTATTGGGCTAGACCCAAATAAGCCCACTTAGAATGATGGGTTGAGTTATATAAAATATTGCGAGTATTTAACTCAACGACCCAATGTGCTTAAGTGGTTAAGGTGTTGGTCTTTGGTAGAAGAGGTCTCGAGTTCGAATCCCATGAGTGTATAAATGATGTATTTTGCTTTTTTGGGCATTCAAATTTGAATTGAAATCGGATTTCAAGCGGAAAATCCTCCAGTGAATCCTCCGGTGAGCTATAAATAAACGACTTGGGTACTTAATAAAGGCATACCAGAGGAAAGAGGAGGAACGCTGCCGCAGGAAAAAGGAAAAGGCCGATCCAACCCGTTCAAGCAATCCATTTCATTTTCTTCTTTAAGGTAAGGGGAATTTTGTCTCTTTAGCCTTTAATTACGGCATGATTTAATGAGGATTTATCACATAATTATTTAGTGGTTTTACTAATATATGATTTTATGGCCATTAATCATGCTATGATGTTATGAGATATTATATGCTTAATTGCACATGGAATGGATGCCACATAATTATTTGAGAAATGTATTATTTACATTAAATTAATTATGTGAGGATTTATCAATAATTTTGAGGATGTATAACATAAAGGTAATTTTGGGCAAGATGGAAAGCATAATGGCATAATTATAATTTATTTTGAGTAAAATAAATTAATGAGTAAAATTATGTATGTTATATTATGCTTGGATGGCCTAAAATTAATTATGTTAGCCAAATTATTGATGAGATGAATTTTTAATGCATTTTAATGCATTTAAGACGTTTAAAGGAGATATATATACGAAAATAATATTAAAATATTATTATATATATCTTGTATAAATTGACGGATGGAAAAAAATGGATGTTACTGCCTATTTTTGAGTTTTTGGATATTTTACAATTCTGCCTAATGGTTTTTCTGAAAATCATAAGCTGTCAAGGAGTTTCTGTAAAATCAGAAGACAGCAGGGGAATCTGTAAATTTCCAGAAGATGGTACGGGCTTCAGGGAGTGGGCTGGATCCAGGCTGAGCCCAGCTGCAGACGAGCCCAACTGTTGTAATGGGCCTCAAAAGGAGGATCCAGTGAGCCAACCCATGACTCAGAGCCCAGGATGATACCCAGGCAGAAGCCCAGGCAGTAAAGCCCAGAGCTCGGCCCACCAGGAAGCCCAGTCGGGCAGAACCACCGGCGGCGAGAGACACGTGGCACCGTTTGGTGCGTCCATCTTCAAATTGATATAAATTGAGCTCTAGAGGTCCGATTTGAGTGATCCAGGGGTCATTTCCTATGGATTTGGACCTTCTGAGTTAAATGGAAGGGCTAGATTAGCCAAATGATGCCTAGAAGTTTGAGTTTTGGGGACAGAGGAGTATCTTAAAGGATTTAAGGTCTTAAATCCTTAGGGTAGTCCCCAAATTTTAAGTTGAGTACTTCTAGGAAGAGATGATGACATATAAGATGTTTTAAAGGCTATAAAAGTTAAGTAATTGAGTGAAGATGATGCGTTCTTATGATCTTAATTGCAGGGCATAATCCTACTTACTAAGTTCTTGTGAACTTACCCCTTTTTCCTTTGACTCTCAGATGATCCCGTGGATTGTGGCCAATGAGATGGTGGTGGCGTGCTAATGAATAAATTTTTTTATTTATTTCTTTCTATGTAATGAATGACTTGACTTGGATGTAAAGAATTTATTGAAGTGGGCAATGTTTGTAATAACTCTATGGACTTGGATGTAATAATGCAAGTTTATTTCTTACCTAAATGAGATGGTTTAATCGTCGCGTGGAAAGATCCTGGAGTTTTAAAAAGACTTGGACCGAAAATTTAGGCAAAAGCCTTGATTTTTAGTTCAGGCCGTTACAGTATAAGATAGAGAAAAAAGTCAAATGAAAAGTAAAAGTAAAGAAAAAAGTCAAATAAGTTATGTGAATTGAATTGTATAAGGTAGAGAAAAAAGTCAAATAAGTTATGTGAATTGAATTGTATAAGATAGTAAAGAAAAAAGTCAAATAGGTTATGTGAGTTGTATTATGTGAGTTGTATGAGAAAGTCAAATAAGTTATGTGAATTGAATTGTATAAGATAGTAAAGAAAAAAGTCAAATAGGTTATGTGAGTTGTATGAGATAGTGGTTTAGTAAATAATAAAGTTAAATAGATTATATGAGTTGTATAAGATAGTTGTGCATACATGAATGATTTAAAAGTAGGTTAGTTGTGTAAGAAGATATAAAAGAATAATGAACAAATAGATGAGTTAGCTAAATTGAAAAGTTTTAGCCAGAAAAGTTTTGGGTGTTGTTAAATATGCTCTTAATTTAAAAAATAACAACATATTTTTTATTTTTTATAATTTTTTTTTATCAATTTCAAAACATAACACTTCTGTTATTCCATCACACTTCGTGGAATAACACTTTGTGAGCAAAATATAGTAGCACTCTTTCCATCCCATCACATCCATCACACTTGCTGAGAAAAATATAGTGGCACTCTTTCCATCCCATCAAACAAAACAGGGAAGTTCAAAATTCCAAGTCAAGCATTTCTACTATTGACGTTGGGAAACATTTTCACCTGCTCATACCTATACGTACATTTTTTATGCCGGAGTGATGTTTTTAATTTGGGCGATGGACGGTATCGTTAGATCTTAAGGTGGCGCGTACGTCTTGTGAAAAGAATATGGTTTTTGTAACCGTTTGTATATAAACGTCGTAAGTCGTAGAACAGAAGACATCTAGAGATGGTTTATCAATACGAGTTCTTTACGAGAGAGATAACCGTATACTTTAGCTCATTAATTAACTAACTAGATTATGTGGGCGTGCATGCAAGGTGGGTTTTGAAAAAAAAAATTCCTGAAGTTAAATGTGGGGTTAACGTTTTTCCATTTCTTTCAAATTGAGCTCAATAATGGCCTTATAAGAATGTTTGAGAAATGGTATTTTCAAGGCACCGCATGCAAAAAAAGATGGAATTTTAGGGTGTATTTGATATTGGCTGAAAATTATTTTCTTTCATCTAAATTTTTTTCACTATAATTACTTTATTTTTCAATTATTTATTTATATTTTTCTATACAATTAATTCAATTATTAATCATTTTTATATAATTATCCTATATATATTAATTTTATTATGTTTAATCATTATTATCAGGACTTACCAACGTTTTTCCATTTCTTTCTGTAATAGCCCAAAACTGAATCTCACATCGAAAAGGGAAGAAAGTTCCTGGTAGTTTATAAGTTGGTCTCAAGTTCAATATGGTGTAACGCGTTTTAAAGTCGTACGGCTAAGCTTCCAGGCCAAAGCGGACAATATCACACTGTGAGGCCTATAGCCCACAGGCCCAATAGACATTTTCTGGGTCTGTGTGCTCTGTGCGTCAGGCCCAATAGTCGCTTTTCTAGGTCTGTGTGTGACAAGTGGTATCAGAGCGGCTCCCCCTCCAGTAGATATAGTTCGGAGAGTTTAACCAGTAAAAGTCAAGGCTGCAGGCAGAAGTCCAGAGTTGGGTTGTGGTTCGGGGACGAACCAAGCGGAAGCTGGTGGACTTGTAATAGCCCAGAACTGAATCCCACATTGAAAAGGGGAGAAAGTTCTTGGTAGTTTATAATTGGATCTCAAGTTCAATATGGTGTGACGCGTTTTAAATTCGTGCGGCTAAGCTACCAGGCCAGAGCGGACAATATCACACTGTGAGGCCCATAGCCTACAGGCCCAATGGACGTGTTCTGGGTCTGTGCGTGACAAATGGTATCAGAGCGGCTCCCCCTCCAGTAGATGTGGTTCGGATAGGGGTGGGAATCGGGGCGAGTCGACCTGTGACCCGCCCCGCCCCGACCCTGTTTTATACTGGGGCGGGGTGGGTCGTAGTTTTGAAATTTTTAAAAAAGGGCGGGTCGGGGCGGATCTAGCGGATCCCGACCTGCTTATACCGCTGACCCGTCCCGACCCGCTGACCCGTAGCCATGCTCGTCTCATATACCCATAACCCATTGCTCTGCTCGAGCACTCTCAAAACAAGCCCTAACCTTTCAATTGTTTCCGTCCCTGCTTCCCGCAATAGGCGTTGCCTTTCACGTCGCCGTCCCTCCTTCCGGCTCGAGCAGCAGCATCTTCCTGCTTGAGCAGCAGCGTCTTCCTGCGCGAGTAGCAGCATCTACCTTGCCTTGCCGTCACAGTCGCAGCCTACCATCGCCGTCGCGCCCTGCCGTCGCCATTGAAGCTTGCCCAAAGCCCTTGCCTGCTGTTGCGTGCGTTGGCGTGCAGGCCATCGAGCAGCAACGTCTTCCCGCGCGAGCAACAACATCTGCCTTGCCCTGCCGTCAACGTCGCAGCCTAACATCGCCGTCGCGGCTTGCCGTCGCCATTGAAGCCTGCCGAAAGCCCTTGCCTGCTGTTGCGTGCGTTGGCGTGCAGGCCATCGAGCAACAGGCCAGTAGCATCTTCCCGCTCGAGCAGCAGCGTCTTCCCGCGCGAGCAGCAGCATCTGCCTTGCCCTGCCGTCACCGTCGCAGCCTCCTATCGCCGTCGCGGCCTGCCGTCGCCATTGAAGCCTGCCGAAAGCCCTTGCCTGTTGTTGTGTGCATTGGCGTGCAATAGTTTATCAGCAGGCTCGCGCTTGCATCCGTTTTTCAGCTTGCTGGGCACAGGGACGCAAGAAGCCAAGAACCAATCCGAGTAATCATTCGCTTTTATCAAATCTGCCTGCAGCCACTTTTCAACTTCCTCTTTCACTTTCATTTGAAAATCCGGCTTGCTCCCGGCTACGTGTTCTTTTAACCCAATTGTTGCAGCATGATTAATTGGTTATTTCTGTTTGGCATTGATATTGCATTGTTTAACCCAATAGCTGCAACATGATTAATTGGTTATTTCTGTTTGGCATTGATATCATGCATTGTTTAACCCAATAATTGCAGCATGATTAATTGGAAATATTTTTTTGATTTTTTCCCAAAGTGCAAATGATATGATTTAATATTTACAAAATACTTCTGCTTCTACTTATTAATGTAGATTAGATTTCTACAAAACTCTCAAATACTTGCATTCAAATGTTTGATATCTAAATGGATTAAATTTTATCTAAATGTTTGATATGTTTATATGCATTATATTTGGTAATATGCTTGTATTATGTTTGGATTTTGATTTCTTTTATTTGTAATTATTTTTAGGCATTGCATTGGATATAACATAGCATAAGAATATGAGTTTGGATTTTGATGAGAATGTGGAGGAATATGTGGCGGAGAATGTAGAAGAGAAACAAGTTGTGGATGTAGATGTAGAAAGCGTTACACCAAATGCTAATGAAAAAACTGCGGAAGATAAAAATAATCCACCTACCAATTACAAGCTTACTTCTTCAGTTTGGAATCATTTTACTAAAAATGAAAAGAAACCTAGTAAAGAGCCAACTGCCTCATGCAATTATTGTAAACGGCCTTTTAAGTGTGCTAGTAAGTATGATACTAGTTCACTTTCAAGGCATATTCAAAGATGCAAAGATTTTCCAAAGTGGGGGCAAAATAAGAGGCAGAAGCTGTTGGCATTCTCTTCACCACAGTCCAATATTAATGGAAAACAGGTTCTCAGTGCATGGAAATTTGACCAAGATAAATGCAGAAAGGGACTTGCTGAAATGATTATCATAGATGAAAAACCATTTAAGATTGTCGAGCATGAGGGACTGAAGAGATGGATTAGCATGTTGTAGCCACAATTTAAATGGGTAGCTAGGAAAACTATTGCTAGTGATTGTCTTGCAATTTATGAAGCCGAGAAAAAGAAATTGAAGAAATTTTTTGAAGATAAAGTTCAAAGGGTGAGTTTGACCACAGATTTGTGGACTTCCATTTCGAATGATGGTTATATGTGTCTTACAACGCACTACATTGATGATGAATGGAAGTTACACAAGAAAATAATTAACTTTTTTATGCTCCCACCTCCACACACTGGCGATGCCATTGCTCAAGCAGTCGAGGATTGTTTGTTAGGTTGGGGGTTGAATAGAATCACCACTTTGACTGTAGATAATGCATCTGCAAATGATGTCGCCTTGAAAATTTTAAGGAGAATGTTAGTTAAAAGAGGGTTTCTAGCAGGCGATGGTGACCATTTTCATATACGTTGTGCTGCTCATATTGTTAACTTGATTGTGCGAGAAGGTTTGAATGACGTTAATGAATCAATTAACAGAATTCGAAGGTGTGTTAGATTTGTAAGAGGTTCTCCACAAAGAGAATATAGTTTTAAAGTATGCTGTGAAAAGGAAGACATTAGTTCTAAACTTGGACTGTGCATGGATGTTCCTACAAGGTGGAATTCTACTTATTTAATGTTGGAAAAAGCTTTGAAGTATCAAAAAGTTTTTGACCGGCTTGTCTTATACGATGCTGCATTTGCAAAGGAAGATACTCCTAATGATAATGATTGGAGAATTGGTAAAGCTATGTGTTCCTTTTTGGAACATTTTTATGAAGTTACAACCACATTATCTGGAACCTCATATGTTACTTCCTCTCTGTACTTGGATGAAGTCCATAAGATTGAAAGTCTGTTATTTGAATTTTCAACATCAGAAGATTTAGTCCTTAGAGACATTTCAAGGAATATGAAACAAAAATTTGATAAGTATTGGGGTACTTTTGATAAAATTAACATGTGGTTGTTGGTTGCAAATGTATTGGATCCAAGATGCAAGTTGAAGTTTCTGAAATTTTGTTATTCACAAATATATAATGTTGACAAGGTTAAGGAAATAATAAATACTGTGATGACCGAATTTGAAACCTTTTTCAAGGTCTATGAGGCACAATTTTCTGCTTCAACAAGATCAAAAATTGAAGCCCCCACACAAACAAAGAGAAAAGGACCATCAAGAGTAGCATATTTGAAGTTCTTAGCAGTTGATGAGACAGAAAATGAGAAAACAGAGATTCATCGATACTTAGAAGAGCATATTGTGGTAGAAGATGATAGTTTTGACATTTTAGCATGGTGGAAAGAAAATGCATATAAGTATAAAGTATTATCTCATATGGCACGTGATTTATTAGCCATTCATGTGTCCACTGTTGCCTCAGAGTCAGCTTTTAGCACGAGTGGACGTGTGCTTGATTCATATAGGAGTTCTTTATCTCCAAAACTCGTGGAATGTTTAATTTGTGCTCAAGATTGGATAAGGTCAAAGCCAAAAGTAGATGAATTTGAAGAAGATGCAGAGGAACTTACCACCAACATTACAGGTAACTTATATAGTTCAATATCTAACTCTCTTACTTGAACTTAGGACATACATTTTATTTCTTTATAAATAAAGTCATTAACTAATTGATTTTTGTATATGTTGCAGCTATTCAAGATGAAGTTGGAGAAGGTATCGGTATTCCTCCTCGTCCTCCTGCAAGTGCAAAGGTTTTAAGCATTAATCTTCTTTCATATTTTTTGTTCTTTTTTTCTCGTTCCCTTAGCTTGTGATGCTATTGTATTACTAATAAAATAATATTTTGAATTTTCAGGGAAAAGGCATTGTTATCGATGGATGAACTTAGAAAAAGATGACAATGAAGAACAATTTGCTTTATACTTTTATTATGAACATTGTATGATAAAAATATATGTTTAAGGTTAATTTGTTGAACAAAATATATGTATCTCCAGTATATTTGCTAAACTTAGAATTTTTCTTATTAAAGGATGAAGGATTTATGCTATTAATTTCTATTAGTTATACTTTTTAATTTTTATATGCGTGTACGTCGTTATTTAATTGTGGTCGAAAGTGTTATTGGTTGTGGTTTTGTTTTATTAATTGCATTGCACAGGTGTTATTCAGGTCATGCCTTCTAGAAGCTTTCATTACAACACAAAAGTATTATCAATATTTTTTATACTATTCAGGTAAAACTGCTCTCCTGCTATATACTTAAACAGTTATCATTTTAATTCTAATTGTGACATCATTATTATTTTCGTTGAAGGTAAACAACAAAAGACATGGAATGAGTTCAAACAATTAGTGGTTTAATATTCAAATTGTAAACAAAATTTTGAATGAGGTATGTTTCATTAACTTATTCTTATATAGGTGAATAAATACTCATATTTTATTTAAGTATTTATATTTTACTTTGACTAATTAGTAATAGATTGGAGCATATAGTAGTTAAATTTAATACATATTTGCCTTTATACTTGATAGGTTCATAAATTCGTAAAAATTTCTTACTTGACCCGTAGTTTTTACCCGACCCATCGTCCCGTTCCCGACCCGAATTTTGTCCCGACACCTAATGAAAAAAAGTAAGGGTCAAACAGACTTTGTCTCGACCCGGAAAAAAATAAAGGTCAAACCAGACTTTTGAAAGGTAGGGTCAGGGTTGGGCACACCCTGACCCGTCCCGACCCGCCCCGATTCCCACCCCTAGGTTCGGAGAGTTGAACCATTGAAAGTCAGGGCTGCAGGCAAAAGCCCAGAGTTGAGTTGTAGTTCGAGGACGAATTAGGCGGAAGCTGGTGGGCTTGTAATAACCCAAAACCGAATCTCACATCGAAAAGGGGAGAAAGTTCATAGTAATTTATAAGTAGGTTTCAAGTTCAATATGGTGTAACGCGTTTTAAAGCCGTGCGGCTAAGCTGCTAGACCAAAGCGGATAATATCACACTGTGAGGCCCATAGCCCACAGGCCTAATGGACGTTTTCTGGGTCTGTGTGCTCTGTGCGTTAGGCCTAATGGCCGCTTTTCTGGGTCTGTGCGTGACACTTTCAAATCGAGCTCAATAATCACCTTATAAGAATGTTTGAGAAATGGTAATTTGGAGGTGCACCGCGTGCAAAAAAAGATGGAATTATAGGGTGTATTTGATATTGGCTGAAAAATATTTTAGCTGAAAAATGTTTTCTTTCATCTAAAATAATTTTTATACTATAATTACTTTATTTTTTAATCATTTATTTACATTTTTCTATACAATTAATTTAATTATTAATCATTTTCATATAATTATCCTATATATTTTAATTTTATTATGTTTACTCATTATCATTTATTATATCACTTCATTTTTTCCATTAAAAAACTTTTTTTTATCAAATTTTAAAATTTTTTTTATCAAATACAACACTCATTCCTTACATATTTGCGTAAAATTTTTTAGAATAAGAGAAGTAATATAATATGATAGGAGTAATGACAATCATTAAATATAATAAATTTAAAATAAATAAAAAAGTTACGTAGTTGTAAAAGTGATATAATATAATATAATAGAAGTAATGATAACGAGTGGAGATAATAAAATTAAAATAAATAGAGCAGTTATATTCGTAGTTGTAGAAATTTTTTTAAAAAATAGTTATGTAGGAAGATAAGAAGAAATGATTAGAAAGTGAAAAATTTTAAGGCGAGAAGTTTAAAAGTAAAAAAAATAAAAAATAAAAAATAAATACACGGAGGTGGTGGGAGCGGGACCGAGCGACTGGAGACGAGACTGCCGTAAACCCGTAAAAGAGTGGCAAATAGGGGTGCAACTCGGGTCGGGTTATACCGGGTTGAAGTGAACCCAAATCCTAAGCCAACCGGGTTGGAGTAAACCCAAACCCAAACCCTAAGAATTTAATCCGAGTTCGGACCGGGTTCAAACCGGGTTCGCATTGGTTTTGGTTTGGTTTCGGGTTAGAATTCGGGTTACTAATAAACTGTTTTTTTTCTAATTTAATTGTAATCTAAAAGAAAATTATTGGAATATACATACCTGTGTTTATGAAGTCAAGTATAGCAAATAGCTAATGGAAATGACTCAAGTGTAGCAAATAAAAAATAAACATATCATATCAACTATTGTAGTTGAAACTAAACATTATCATACAAATTGTTGAAATTGAATTCAAACTGAATATTTATCATACAAATTGCTAAAATAGAAATTGACCACTTGTCATACCAATAAACTTAAAATATGAATCAAATTTATACTACAATATGAAATTCAAACTAATAGATTTCTCATACTAACAGAAAGTATAATATGAAATAGATTTATCAAGTCAACTCAAATTCAAACATAATCCACATAACAGTTATTCAAAGCAACTAAATCTAAATATACTAAGCATAATGGTTCAACATTCCAATCTAATTTAAGTGCAATCCAAATTTAAAATGACGAATAAACAAATCTCAAGTTTAAGTAAGTTTACATCCACTTTTAAATAAATTCAAAATTCAAATGAGTTTATGTCTCCAAAGTTTCCAAAAAAACTAAAAAACTATTCGAAGACTTCTAAGTAATTTCTCATTTAATTTCCATTTGTATTTCGAATGTCAAGTTCTTACACGTGCGGCTACCCCTCATATATATTTTTAATTTTTTTTTAAATATCCATATTAACTATATGTTATAAATCATAATTATTCATTAATTTAAACAATTTAAATCAATTAATCACTTAAATTAAACCATTTGACTGATATATATTAAATCAATTAACCACCTATATATTAATATTACAAAAAATGTATAATTTATAAAAAAAATTATATAAATTACACCGAGTTCGGATCGGGTCGGGTTTTGGTACCGGGTTGGTGCGAACCCGGTTTTGGTTTTGGATTTCTACAGGTCGGGTTGAAACCGGGTCTATTTTGGAAAAAATCGTAAAAATAAAACTCATTTTTTGGTTTTGGTACCGGGTCGGGTCGGGTCGGGCGGGTTCGGATCGAACCGGTACCAAGTTTCACCCCTAGTGGCAAATGACGTAGAAACGGGTATCAAATGAAAGTTTCCTTCATCATGTCAGCCCATTCAGCCCAATCAGAAGGTCCACAACATAGATCCTGCTCATTGTAAACGTGTCTGTGGTTGTCCTGGATAAGTGGATCCTTGTCAAGGGCTAATCCAAATGTCAAAAACTGAACACTTTTGGCCCACCCATTTTGGCTCTCTTCTTCTCCTCAGAAACAAATTATTATTATGGGAAGCGGTTCAATGCCCTTCGGGTTTCGTTTTCTTACTAGGTAAAACAAGAAAAAAATAAAAGCAATAATAATAATAATAATAATAATAATAATAATAAAAGGTTTATAATGTACTAAGAGATGAAATCTTGCATTAGGAGTGAAGACGACTTAAGATTTTCTAAACCCAAATCCGAACGTAACTTCGTCACGCCATATGTGCTTAGCTGTAGTCATATGAAAAATTGTTTTCGAAGCTTAACTATGGGATGCAAACCCGGATTGGTATATATCCAAAGTCCAAAATATTCTTTTATTTTCTTACAAGAAACCCAAGAAAAAAGCAACCAACAAAGAAACTCATCCAGATTTAGTCCCATCCATTTTTAGGGTTCTATACATTGAGTTCCAATTTAATGCGCTCTAGTGCACTTATCAAATGGGAGACATAATGCTCTAACTGGGGATTGAAACTCTAATCACTTAGATATAAGCCAAGACTTTTAGCAATTGAGTTACGCCTGTGTTGATGAGTTTTAGTCATTTTTAAATGACTAAAGTACATCTTTTTAAAAAAAATTAAATATATATATATATACATACCTACAATAGGGAAACTTGATTTACATGTTAAATGACTAAAGGACATCTTTTTTCCATTTCTTTCAAATCGAGCTCAATAATCACCTTATAAGAATGTTTGAGAAATGGTAATTTGCCGTCACCGTGTGCAAAAAAAGATGGAATTTTAGGGTGTATTTGATATTGGCTGAAAAATATTTTCTTTCATCTAAATTTTTTTCCCTATGTTTACTTTATTTTTAATCATTTATTTACATTTTTACAATTAATTCAATTATTAATCATTTTTATATAATTATCCTATATATATTAATTTTATTATGTTTACTCATTATCATTTATTATATTACATTATTTTTCCATTTAATTTTTTTTTATCAAATACAACACCCACCTCCAACGTTTTTCCATTTCTTTTAAATCGAGCTCAATAATCACCTTATAAGAATGTTCGAGAAATGGTAGTTTCGAGGCACCGCGTGCAAAAAAAGATGGAATTTTAGGGTGTATTTGATATTGGCTGAAAAATATTTTAGCTGAAAAATGTTTTCTTTCATCTAAAATATTTTTATTCTATAATTACTTTATTTTTCAATCATTTATTTACATTTTTCTATACAATTAATTTAATTATTAATCATTTTTCATATGATTATCTTATATGTTTTAATTTTATTATGTTTACTCCTTATCATTTATTATATCACTTCATTTTTTCCATTAAAATTTTTTTTTATCGAATTAAATTTTTTTTTTATCAAATACGACATTCATTCCTTACTTATTTGCGTAAAAAATTTTAAATTAAGAGAAGTAATATAATATGGTAGGAGTAATGACAATAAGTAAATATAATAAAGTTAAAATAAATAGAAGAATTACGTAGTTGTAAAAGTGATATAATATAATATGATAGAAGTAATGACAAGGAGTAGAGATAATTAAAATAATTATTTAGGAAGATATGAAGAAATGATAAGAAAGTGAAAAATTTTAAGGCGAGAAGTTTAGAAGTCAAAAAAAATAAAAAATAAAAAATAAATTCACGGAGGTGGTGGGAGCGGGACCGAGCGACTGGAGACGAGACTACCGTAAACCCGTAAAAGAGTGGCAAATGACGTAGAAACGGGTATCAAATGAAAGTTTCCTTCATCATGTCAACCCATTCAGCCCAATCAGAAGGTCCACAACATAGATCCTGCTCATTGTAAACGTGTCTGTGGTTGTCCTGGATAAGTGGATCCTTGTCAAGGGCTGATCCAAATGCCAAAAACTGACAACTTTTGGCCCACCCATTTTGGCTCTCTTCTTCTCCTCAGAAACAAATTATTATTATGGGAAGCGGTTCAATGCCCTTCGGGTTTCGTTTTCTTACTAGGTAAAACAAGAAAAAAATAAAAGCAATAATAATAATAATAATAATAATAATAATAATAAAAGGTTTATAATGTACTAAGAGATGAAATCTTGCATTAGGAGTGAAGACGACTTAAGATTTTCTAAACCCAAATAACCGAACATAACTTTGTCCCGCCATATGTGCTTAGCTGGTAGTCATATGAAAATTGTTTTCGAATTTTAACTATGGGATGCAAACCCGGATTGTCTGTCAACCATAATAATATGGATTGAAATGCTCAATTTTAGTTATATAACCAAAGCGATATTTGTTGGGGTTGTTCTTGCATATATGTACTTACAGTTGTGAAATTTGTATTTTCTAACCTTTAAGTTTAATATTTATACAGATGACTTCAAGTCTTAGAGATTTGCACTTAAGTGAAGCCTTATATAACTGTGTTAATTCATGGCATATTTAAATAATAAAAAATTCCCTTTTAATATCCTCGATAATAATACATACTTAAATTTTAGAAATTTGAACTTAAAAGAAGCCTTATATAACTGTGTAGTCTGTGTTAAAGCATGATATATTTAAATACTCAAAATCCCCTTTTAGGGTGCGTTTGTTTGAGGCAAAAAAATGTCAACAAAAACTTTTCCATTCAAAACTTTTCACTCCCCATAACTACTCTATTTTTTAATTATTTTTTCATATTTTTCTATACAAACTACCCTACTTTTCAATCATTTCTACACAACTACTCATACAACTAACCTATCTATTTTAACTTTATTCTCTTTACTCCTCATCATTACTCCTATTATATCACATTATTTTCTATAAATTTGACAACTTCTACTTCAAAAATTTTTCATCAAAAGTTTTACCCCTAACCAAACACACCCTTAATATCCTAAATATATAGAAATCATTTTTATATAAATAATATATGTAAAGTCCAAAATATTCTTTTATTTTCTTACAAGAAACCCAATAAAAAAGCAACCAACAAAGAAACTCATCCAGATTTAGTCTCATCCATTTTTAGGGTTCTATACATTGAGTTCCAATTTAATACACTCTAGTGCACTTATTAAATAGGAAATATAATGCTCTAACTGGGGATTGAAACCCTAATCACTTAGATATAAGCCAAGACTTTTAGCAATTGGGATATGCTTGTGTTGATGAGTTTTAGTCATTTTTAAATGACTAAAGTACATCTTTTTTTTTAATTTTTTTAAAATATATATATATATATACACACATAGCTAAAATGGGTAAATTTGATTTACTTGTTAAATATACTCAGATTAAAAGTTTTATAAAAAACTTTTAAAAAATAAAAATTAGATTTTGTGCATGGGTGCACCAAAGTTTGCCCAAGTGCATTGAATTGGAACTCTAATATATTTGGGCTTTTTCAAGATAAGTGGATAAGAAAGAGATTACAAGAGAAATGAAATTTTCCATTTCAAGAAACTTTTTTTGTTTCCAATTTTTCATTTTCAACACATAACAATTTTGTCATTTAAATTTTTTAATATTACTTTTTCATTTCTTTTTGTCTAATTTTCTTATCCTATTCTTGTCTCATTTTACCATTATGAAAATCTCCAAAGTGGATTAAATACTACGAGAATTGCCTAAATGTGAAATTTAAGAGTGGAAAAGCCACAAACACGTGATTAGCACAGCTAGCAAAGAGTCTTACATTTGTGCCGTAAGTCCAAGCCTTAAGTCTTGACAAGGAAAGTTTATCTTTCATTTTTGATGCAATGACTCTGTAGTCACCCTTTTTGCAACATTGCTAGATTTACCCTCTTGGAATTAAAAAGATTAGAAAAGATGTACTTTTTTTTATTGGAGTATATTTACAACATATCTCAATTCATATCATATTCAAAGCTCTGAGACAATTCTAACAATATTTTCAAAAGGAGGCAACAAGCTCTCAAATATCAACGGGGGAGACCACCAGCTCCTAACTAAATAAGGAGGACTACACATGCCCCCACAGAAATTTTTGGTTCGAAATCCCACATGGGATTCGAACACGCGCTGGTAAGAACGAAAGTTTCATTCCGCGCTCGGCGATGGTGAAAAGATGTACTTGGGTTGAAATACAAGAATAAAAAATAAAAAAAAGGAGATAGAAGAATTCAAAATTCTCTCGACGTACTATTACGCATAAAGCCCTAGGTTGATTGTGCATGCCAATTACTTTTTCTCACGTGTGTGATAGGTATGGCGGATATTATGTGCAGGTGTACGCGTTGTGTTGAAAGAGAAGTTTTATAAAGTTATAAAAGTTGGCAGCAGGTCAGAGGCAAGACTGACTGACTGGTAGTTAGTTCATGACTTGATGGTAGCAGTGGCGACAGTTTTTCGAAGAAGAGCAGGAGGTGAAAAGTGCAGCCGAGCAGCAGTCCTAGAATGGGATTGGACCACGCCATTTATTAATTTTTTTTTTCTAAGGGGTTCCCATTTTGTAAGGTAAGCTCATGTAACTCCGTTTGGTGATGACCAAAACCACACGGTTCGATTGTGGGCGGCACAGCCACTCCATCCACCCACCGCTTGGATGGAAAGAAATCCAAACACGTGGCCCGCTAAAAAAGCACACCACGTTTTCCATTGCCAGCCCAGCGACCCCGGCGGAAGCTAGCTAACCCAGCCACCACCGTCGCCCGGCGCCTAAGGACGAAAGGGGAAAATGACAATTCACCAGCCCTGCGGTGTAAATAACTTCGACCTATAATACGGTTGGGTTAGTATTTTTGAATAAAAGAAGTAGCAAACAATTTGAAAGCGATTTGGTGCAGTTAGGGGATTTCACAATCCAACCATTAATTAAATGTCATTCTTTTAAAATAATATTAAGCAGCAATTATATTGCCGTGTGACCCATGAAGTAGAAGAGATTCATAGTAAAAGGAAAAAAAGACTAATTTTGTTCTTTAATATAATATATATCTTAAATGAACAAATATAAACTATATGTTCATGCATGGGTTCCAAATTAAAATTTTCATTAAATACCAAACAAAAAATTGATAAAATTAAGTAAAATTTTTAATTATATATTTATTAGTATAAAATCATGCGTACTAAAACGAAGTCAAAGCATAGACAAAGATATTACGAACTAAATTTTCGTGCGTGGATATTATTTGTTATGAGTGATATTTGTTTTTCATGAAGTAATGAATGGTATTTGTTACTGTGACTTCCAAATTAAATTTTTTATTTAAATATTTTATGATCAAGCTTAATATGCAAAAAAAAGCTCTAAATAATTATGCCACTCGTACCGGTTTAAAGTAGTTTTTGTACGTAACATGTTTGAAAGAAATTCTGATGAGAATTTTATAATAAATATATAAGAAATCAAGCTCTATAAAATATCCTATGCTTTTAATACATGTTACAAAAATATTTTAAATCTATGTTTTGATACTAATATAAATAGAAGTTTCTAACCTTTTAGCGATGCTAATGAAATACTATAAATTTTGTGCGATAAATATAAAAATTGAAATTTATTATTTTTTAATCCCTTTTTATTCTTGTTTCTCATTTTCTCTTCTTTGAATTATTTATTCGACAAGTTTGTAACTAGAATCAAATTGATTTTTATAGGTGTAATTTTGGTTGGGGTCGGAGTTTTAAAATAGTATTTATTATAATAATAATAATAATAATATTGAATGTAGAATTTGGATAAAATTTTATAAATATAATTAGAATTGAGAAGAATATGATTAAATCTGACCCAATCTACACCCCTTCTCACATCGCTATAAATGCACTTTGATATGTCACTGAATCATAACATATTTTAAAGGTATTTTGCAACAATTTTTAATATTTTTTGTAAGATTACAAAATAAAGTGATATCAATGTTACATTTAAAAGTTGACTACTAAAATATTAATTAATACATTAAATTAAAGCATCACTAATATAAATGATCATTATTGAGATTGAAAATAAAGTCTTTTTTTATGAATGAAAATAAAGCCTTTAAATTTAAGATTTCTCTTAAATTTTAAAAATGCTCTATACATGGCTAGGACATGATTGACTCAATACTAAATTCCTTACATCACTTTTTGGACGAATTGCAAATACACCCACTTAATTTGACTATAATTGCAAATATATCGTAGAATTCTAGAAATTGTAAATAACCTCCATATTATTTGATTATAATTGCGAATATACTGATGTTATTATTGTGTGGTTACTATGCTTTACAGCATAAGTAATTAAGTATATTTGTAAAGATATGTAAATTATATAGGTTTCAAAAATTAGATCAGTATATTTAATTTTTACAAATATACTAACATAATTTTTGTACCTTTGCGAATATACCCCTGCTGTGATGATGTTGTAATGACGTTATAATGACATGAAGATATTTGTAATTATAGTCAAAACTATAAAGAAATTATTTATATTTTACGAAACTATATAAATATATTTAAACTATTACTATATGTTTGCAAATTACCTTTATTTTTAAAAAAATTCCGGTCATGGATATTACCCGACCCCTGTCTCGGGCAGATGCATACACTTCTTTTTGTCTGCAGCAACCGCTTTGGCTGCTTAGCTGGCGGAGACAATCAACCACCACTTTAAATGCACTTGCCTCGTAGCTCCGGTGCTTGTTTGTCACTTTGTTCCGTGAATTTTGGACTGTGAAAGCTCCAGGGAGAGAAGGATTGGCTCGACAGTCAAATTGGTGGCTATTGCAAATGCACCGTCGCATGGCAGCGTCGTTTCGGATCTCTGCTGACATCAACATTTTACAGCGGCAATTTTCACAGTGGTAATAATATACTTGACAGCAGCATTGCACAGAGCGCAAAAAGTGGTGGGTTATTTTCCTCTAGTTTTAGTGAGAACATCCATCAGTGCGAATGTTAGGAAATTTTGTTAGGAATATTGGTAAGATATTTATAAAATATTATTAGAAAATTGAAAAATATGTCTCAAATTGTAACACCAGATGAGACGATGTAATCATGAATACCCATATAAAAAAAAAAAGTGATCTCATTATTCCGCCCCTATAATACATCTTTGCCGGGTGACACAGTCACTTTCCTTAATTAAAAAAGTCAACACCATGAAGTCTAGAAAGTAAACCAAAAAAGGAAAGTGATTTTGATTTTTTCCTGCTGCTAATTGATTGGATCCTTGGATATATATCATTTGCGATAATCGACAAACTGTAGTCATCTTAATTCCAAAGCAAATGCACGATTCTAATCAAGTAGGTGTGTAATCAATTCAACTAGTTATTATGTCAAAATCGCAAGAATTTTCTCAAACAAAATGTAAGCTTCTGATTAAGTTGGCGACCAATTATTTCTAGCTTTAGGTCTAGAAATCATATGTCTGTAGAAGGTGGGCAATTCCAGTCTGAATTCTTATTTTTCTTTTTGGAAGAAATAATTGAATAACTTTTTCAGATGACTTCTCCAAAAAGAAATATGAAGGATTGAATACCCGAATGTCAAAGACTAATCAGTCCCTACGTAAGGATATGTGCGTTGGTCCGTTGTGCGTGTATATATATGGGGAGTGCCTAAATGCACCGAGGTGCATTAGGCATGGTGCACTTGGGTGCATTTAGCTTATTTTTTTAATTTTTTAAAAATATTTTTATATAACTATTAATCTAAGTGTGTTTAATATGTGTATTAATTTTTACAATTTTTGGAGATTTATAGATATTTTCGAGGATTTTTAAAATCAATGAAATTTTTAGTAATTTTAAAAAATCTAAAAAATCTTTAAATTTCCAAAAATAGTAAAAATTGATACACATGTTAAATACACTTAAATAACAATTATGTAAAAAAAATTTTAAAAAAATTAAAAAAAAGAATATTTGCACCTATGTGCACTGAACATCGAAGCTAAGTGTACTCGGGTGCACAGGACCATACTTATATATATAGCTTTGATCATGTTCATTTATATGTATCATAAATTACAATACATTTCTTTCAATATGAGCCCCATATGATCATAAATTATAATTTACTTCATCAATTATATTTAGAATTATTTATTTTTATTAATATTCCAAATTTCATCTAAATTGGATATATGTATGAGCCTCGTCTGAAAAGGTACAAAATCAATATAATAAAATAGTTTAACATAAATAATCATTTTATGATTGTTTATTCAACATATAAACTATCAAAAACATAACTTATATATAGATAAATAATTGTATAAAGTATTAATACACTTAAGTGAATGAACCAAATGTGCTGCAATTTATAATACATGTAAATGTATAGGATCATATCTCATATATATATATATATGCAATCAGTACGTATCATAATTATGGTGCATTCAATTACAAAATGAGCCCTACATACATTTGAATGTTATAGTGTTTTATACAATCATTTATCCATGCAAAATATACTTTTTATGGAAATATAAAAAATACTTCAGGTAGTTTAAATGTTGAAACTATAACTTTAAAGTTAATTTTATATTAAGCTATTTTATTACATTAACTTTATACCATTTTAAGATAGGGCTTATACGCATATTTGATTTGGATGAAAATTGATATGCTATTAAAATAAATAATTCTAAATACAGTGGATAAAGTAGATGTTAATTTCATGATCAAGTGAATCTCATTTTATAGCTTACTGCGCCATAATTACGGTGTAGTCCAAATGCACTTGATTATTTTCTTATACATATCAAGAAGTTATCTGGTGCAGATGGATAATATCATAATTAGGATGTAGTTTGCTATAAAATGAGTCTCCCACATTTTAGAATGCTATAATACTTTATACACTATGATACTTGATACAAACATTTATTCATATAAAAACATACTTTAGATGGTTTAGATATTGAAAATACCATTTTAGATTAATGTTTATGTTAAATTATTTTATTATATTGATTTTATACCATTTTAAAATGTGGCACATACATATGCTTGATTTGAATAAAATTGGTATGTTAATAACGTGAATAATTCTAAATATAATAGGTGAGGTAAATTTTTTATTCATGATCAATTAGGCCCCATAATCCATAACATGTGTGGGGTCTCATCTTAAAATGGTATAAAATTAATGTAATAAAATGTTTAACATAAATATAAAGTTTAAAATAGTATTTTGAGCATCTAAACTATCGAAAGTATATTTCTATATGAATAAATAATGATAGAATATATTATTATATTTTAATATACATGAGTTCTATTTTGTAGTGGACTGCACCGTAATTATAGTGCAGTTTGTCAGCACAAAATGATATATCATATATTTATATATCTTGTAAGCCTTGGAAGAGCTAGTACATCAAAAACACTTATATATATAAATGAATCCGTTAGTACGAGCTAAGTAAATGATTTACATAATCCATCTCAAAAAGTCTATCTAAAATACTTTTTTTGCTTTTTTCTTCATACATTTATTTATTTAAGTGTATTTTTTGAAATATTTATTTAAGTGTATTTAATATATAGACCAAAATTTATCATTTTTGCATGTGTATATATTTTTTTGAAAATTTTAAATATAAAGTTATTTTAACCATTTTAAAATGGGTTGTTATCTTGTATACTCAAGTGATAAGTGTGCCCAAGTGCAAATACTTTTTTTTTGAATTTTTTATATAACTGTTAATCTAAGTGTATTTAATATATATATTTGAAATTTTAGAGATTTGTAGATATTTTTAGATTCTTTAAATCAATCACATTTTAGTACTTTAAAATTACTAAAATACCACTGATTTTAAAAAAATTTAAAAATTTCAAAAATGATAAAAATTAATATACAAATTAAATATACTTAAACTAGTAGTTGACTAAATTTTTTTTTAAAAAAAATGGCTTAAATACACCCTGATGCATGTGCCTAAGTGCACCCAAGTGCATTTAAGCATACTCATTTTAAAATACCCATACATTTAAAAATCTTAAAAAAAATATAGACACACATTCAAAAAAGGTACAACTTGGTTTATATATTAAATACAACTATATTAACAAGTATACGGGGGGAAAAGCAAAAAAAAATTTAAATAAATTTTTTGAAGTGAACTAAGTAAGCTATTTACATTTATATATATGACATATCATCCTACACATTTATATGTATTATAAATTACAGTACATTTGACCCAAAATGAGATGTACATTCATTTAAATGTATTAATAATCTATACAATTATTTATCCATGTATAAATTATATTTTTTATAGTTTACATATTGAAAAAATAGCTTTAAAATTATTATTTACATTAAACTATTTTATTACATTGATTTTGTACCTTTTTAGATATGAGCCATAAAAAATCCAATTTGGAAAAAATTAATATGTTAATAAAATAAAAAATTCTAATATAATAGGTAGAGTATATTATAATTTTATAATTATGCGAGACCCATTTTGAGTCAAATATACCATAAGTTATGGTACAGGTAAATATACGATAAAAACTCTCTCTCTCTCTCTCTCTATATCTCTCTCGATATATATATGAAAAATGATCCAGTGCAAATGGTTACACTGTACAATCCATGTACCATAGGGTCTACTTGATTATGAATAGAAAATCTACCCCATCAATTGAATTATAATTATTCATTTTATTAGTACACTAATTTTCATCTAAATCAAATGCATGTATGGGCTCCATCTTAATGGTATAAAATCAAGTTCCATTTACAGTGGATTGTATCATAATTATGATACAATCCGTCTGCACAAGGTAATATATGAATGAGAAGTTATCCTGTGCATTTATGTGCATTGTAAGTTACTATATATTTGGCTCAACCCCATGTAATTATAAAATGTACATCCATCCCACCAATTGTGTTTAAAATTATTTCTTTTATTAACACACCAATTTTTATCCAAATTCGATGTGTATGGGTCATATATAAAAGTAGTACAAAATCAATGTAATAAAAATTTTTGATATAAATATTAATACATTTAATGTATATAAGCTTATTTTGAGCCAAATGCACAAGATTACTTCCTTTTGTGTGTGTGTATATATATATATACAACGCTCTGATTCTATATAATCAGATTATATTAAAGCGGAGCCATTAATTTTTAAGATTTTAATTGTTGACGAAAAATTTAACTTATTGATCATATTTAACATCATTTATTTATCTAAGAGACCAAGTTTCATCTTAATCAAAAATGTTTATAGGTCACATTTATTGAAAAATATATATTCATTTGTAAATTATGAAAAATGCTTAGATCCATTCACAAATGTATTAAAATATAATAATACTTTAAAAAATTATTTATCTACATCATAGTGATATTTTGGATGGTTTAGACGTTGAAAAAACAACTTTAAAATTAATATTTCAACATTAAACTATTTTATTATGTTGATTTTATACATTTATACGTGAGAACTATATACAACGAAATTAAACAAATAAAAGAGTTTTCAAGATACTATAAATGATGTTAAATATAATGGGTAAAGTGAATTTTTCATCAGTCATCAATATTTTAAATATGAAAGGGGTTACATAAAACTCATTTTTTTTTTCACTTCTTGTAATTTTTTTTTAAATACCTAATTCATTCATAACATTCATCCATGCATGTTTTGTTGAAAAAGTACTTGCTTCCCTCAGGTTCTGACTTCGTCCATGAGTCTTGATCTAATGCACTGGGTGCAAAAATTCATTTTTTTTATACAAGTGCTAAAAATTTTTATTCATTTTTTGAAGATTTTTAGATTTTTATTTTTATTTTTTTAAAATTAGTAGTATTTTTATAATTTAAAATTTAAAAAAATAGAAAAATAGGGGAAATGCACCCGCGGGCGTACATCGTATTAAGTTATGGCGACAAAAGTCACCGCCGCATATACACTGTGAAATGGTTGAATGCAGTGTATACGGATCGAGGGCTCTGCTCCCTTTTCATGAAATGCAAGGATAGAATTGGGACATTTTGGTGATAAAATAAAAACCATTATTAACATGGGTTGAACAGTATTCATTTAATATAATTCTTCTTTATTGGACTTCAAAATAGGAAAGTGCTATTATATTCGTATCTACAAGGTTTGGATGAAATTACAGAAGTGCTATTTTTTTGTAAAATTTGCATACATGCTTATAAAGTTTGTTAAAATTGTAGGCATATGCACAAATCCTAAATTTTTTTAAAATAATGAAAATACTCCATAAATAATCAAACAAAAAATATAGGAAATGACCTCTAAAATAATAATATTTTTATTTTTTACAAATATTCCTCACATTAATTGGATCCATTTATTGTGAGGAATATTTATAAATATAATTTTTATTTATTAAAAATACAAGAATGCTCTAAAAACTAAAAAAATACTTTTTTACAAGTATTTCTCACTTTCAATAGATCTATTTTATGTGAGAAATATTTTTAAAAATAATTTTTATTTTTTAAATGTTTATATATATATATTTTCAAAGTATTTCGTCATTTTCAAAATGGTTATATGTTTTAAGTATGTTTGGGAAATAATAAAACTTTTAGATGAAAAATTTTTTGGCGTAAAAGTTTTTAAAATAGAAAAATGATATGATATGATATGGATAATAATGAAGAGTAAAAAGTATAAAGTTAAAATAGATATGTTAATTGTATCGGTAGTTTGTATAAATGATTGAAAAATAAGAAAGTTGTATAGGAATATGTGAAGAAATAATTAAAAAATAGGATAGTTATGAAGAGTGAAAATTTTCAAATTGAAAAAATTTAATTTAAAAACTTTTAAATGTGAACAGATACACATTCAATCAAAAAAGTTATAGATATGCTTACAATTCTCCAAAACCTAATAAGTGTGAATACAAGTTTTATAACAGGGACGCTTTTATGAAACCCCTCTTCTACGAAGCCCCATTCATTTTAAAAATTTTGATGGTTGATAGAAAATTCACTTTATCTATTGTATTTAGTATCATTTATAGTATCCGGAAAACTTTTTTTTAAAAATTTCACTGTATATGGGTCCCATCTATAAATGTGTTAAAACAACGTAACAAAATGGTTCAATATTAAAATATCAACTTTAAAGTAAATTTTCAACATCTAAACCATCTAAAATATCAATAATATATAGATAAATGATTCTATAAAGTATTATTACATTCTAATACATGTGTGAATGAATCTAAATATTTTTCATAATTTACACATGAATGCACATATTTTTGAGCAAATGTAGCCAATCCACATATTGGATTGAGATAAAACTTGGTCTCCTAGCTAAACAAATGGTATTAAATACAATGAATGGATTGAATTTTCCATCAATGACCAACATTTCAAAAATAAAAAGAGTTTCACGAAATCACTTCTATGAAACTGGGTTCATAGAAGTATTCTTGATATATGTATACGGTTTCGCTACTATGTAATAGGGTTACATAGAAGCAGACCTGTATAAAACCCTTCAAAATTTAAGATTTTGATCATTAATGGAGAATTCAATCTATTCATTGTATTTAACATTATTTGTTTATCTAGGAGAAGTTTCATCCAATCATGTTTATGGGCCATGTTTGTTCAAAAAAATATATATGTGTAAATTTCGAACCCTATCTTTCCATGTAACCTCCTAATCCTTCCGAACCATCTGGCCGACCATAAGTTCTTGTCTGAGACTATGAAAAATGCTTAGATCTATTTACACATGTATTAGAATGTAATAATACTTTATAGAATCATTTATTTAAATAAAAATGATATTTTGGACAGTTTAGACATTGAAAATACTACTTTAAAATTGATATTTTAGCATTTTTCATAATTTACACATAAATATATACATTTTCTAACAAATGTGGCCCCATAAACATACTTGATTTGGATGAAACTTAATCCTCGAGATAAACAAATAATGTTAAATACAACGAATGGATTAAATTTTTCGTAAAAGATCAAAATCTTAGATGTTGAAGGGGTTACATGAGTCCACTTCTATGTAACCTGGTTACATAGAAGCGGAGTTGCCCAAAAAAGGGCCCACACATATTAAAATACAATGAAACTTTATACAATCATTTATCCATATATAAATTATACTTTAGATGGTTTAGATATTGAAAAAACTACTTTTAAAGTTGTTATTTACGTCAAAATATTTTATTATGATGAATTTATACTATTTTCAGATGGGGTCCATGCACATATTCGATTGAGATGAAAATTGATATAGTAATAGAATATATTATTCTAATTACAATAAGTAGAATAGATTATAATTTAATCATCATGTGAGGCCCATTTTAGTGCCCACTGCACCATAATTAGGGTGCAGTAACGCTGCACTTGAAAATCTCTCTCTCTATGTATATATATATCAGTCCTGCTTTTATATAACCTGATTACATAGAAACGAACCCATGAAACCTATTCAAAATCTAAGGTTTTAATCCTTAATGGAAAATTTAATTCATTTATTGTATTTAAAATCATATGTTTATCTAGGAGACCAAGTTTGATCTCAAACAAGTATGTTTATGGGCTACATTTATTCAAAAATATATATTCACGTGTAAATTATAAAAAATACTCAAATAAACATGTTATGTTTATGGGTCACATTTGTTAGAAAATGTATATGTTCATGTGTAAATTATAAAAATGCTAAATCAATTTTAAAGTAGTATTTTCGACATCTAAACTGTATAAAATATTATTTCTAAGTGAATGCATGATTCTCTAAAGTATTGTTATATTCTAATATATGTGTAAATAAATCTAAGCATTGTTCATAATTTACATATGAATATATATTTTTGAACAAACGTAGCCCATAGATATACTTGATTGGAATGAAACTTGGTCTTCTAGATAAATAAATGATGTTAAATATAATGAATTGATTAAATTTTTCATTAAGGATCAAAATTTAAATTTTGAAGAGGTTACATGGGTCCGCTTTTGTGACCAGGTTATATAGAAGCGGGATCACATATATATAGAGAGAGAGAGTGTGAGAGAGAGAGAGATATTCAGGTGCAACGCTACTACACCGTAATTAAGGTGCAGTGATGCTGAAATAGGCCCCACATGATGATAAAATCAAAATCTACTTCACCCATTGTATTTAAACTAATGTATTTTATTACCATATCAATTTTCATGACAATCAGATATGTGTATGGACCCCATTTGAAAATGGTACAAATTCAACGTAATAAAATAGTTTGATTTAAATAACAACATTAAAGTAGTTTTTTCAACATATAAACCATCTAAAGTATGATTTATACATGGATAAATAATTGTATAAAATTTCATTACATTTTAATATATGTGGGGCCTATTTTTTGGGCAACAACACCGTAATTACATTGTAGTCTACTGTAAAATGGGCCCCACATATATTAAAATGTAATGAAACTTTATATAATCATTTATCCATATAAAAATCATACTTTAGACGGCTTAGATGTTAAAAATATTACTTTAAACTTGATATTTATATTAAACTATTTTATTACATTCATTTTGTACCATTTTAAGACAGGACATACACACATGTTGGATTTGGGTGAAAATTGGTATGTTAATAAAGTGAATAATTCAAAATATAATAGGTGGAGTAGATTTCTCATTCGTGATCAAATAAGCCCCACAATGGATGGACCGAATGCACTCGATTTTTTTTAGAATTATTCACTTTATTAACATATCAATTTTCACCCAAATCTAACATTTGTATACCTCCCATCTTAAAATTGTACGAAATGAATGTAATAAAATAGTTTAATGTAAGTATCAAGTTTAAAGTGGTATTTACAACGTCTAAACTATCTAAAGTATCATTTTTATATAGATAAATGATTGTATAAAATTTTCTTACATTCTAATATGTGACCCATTTTACAATTATGGTGTAGTCCATCTACATATGATAGGTTCTCATATATATATATATATATGGATTATATTCCTGTGCAGCATCGTTGTAATGGGCCCCACATGATCATGAAATCATGATCTACTTCACCCATTGTATTTAGAATAATGTATTCTATTACCATACCAATTTTCATCCCAATCAGATACTTTAAAGTTGTTATTTTCATCAAACTATTTTATTACGTTGGATTTGTACCATTTTCAGATGGGGCCATATACATATCTGATTGGGATGAAAATTGGTATGGTAATAGAATATATTATTCTAAATACAATGGGTGGAGTAGATCATGATTTCATGATCATGTGGGGCCCATTTTTGGGCCACTGTACCGCTGCACCGGAACAACTCTCTCTCTCTCTCTATATATATATATAATCAAGTGCTGCGGTGCTGAAATGGGCTCCACATGATGATCAAATTATAATCTACTCCACCCATTGTATTTAGAATAATGTATTCTACCACCATATCAATTTTCATCCCAATCGGATGTGTGTATGGAACCTATTTGAAAATGGTACAAATTCAACGTAATAAAATAGTTTGATATAAACAACAACTTTAAAGTGGTTTTTTCAACATCTAAATCATCTAAAGTATGATTTATATATGAAAAAATGAGTGTACAAAGTTTCATTGCATTTTAATATGTGTTGGGGCCATTGTTTGGGCAACTGCACCGCTGTTCCGGTTCCGGTGCAGTGATGCTGGACCGGAACAACCGTTATATATATAGAGATATTTGGGTGTAGCTTCACTTCACCACAATTACAGTACAATTATCTCAAAACGGGCCTTACATTATCATAAAATTATAATCTACTCCACCCATTATATTTAGAATTATGTGTTTTATTAACATACCAATTTTTATCCCAATTGGATATGTGTATGACCCCATCTAAAAATGGTACAAATTTAACATAATAAAATAGTTTGATGTAAAGAACAACTTTAAAGTTGCTTTTTCAACATGTAAACTATTTGCTATAAAATTTATCTATAGATAAATGATTGTATAAAGTATCAATACATTTAAGTATATGTAGAGCCCATTTTGGACCAAATGTACCGTTAATTATGATGCAGCTTCACTATAAAGGAAAAATTTTCATGTATATATATAGGAAAATATTCAAGTGCAGCGTCACTGCACCGAAATTATAGTGCAGTGGCGCTGAAATGGGCCCCACATAATGATAAAATCATAATCTACACCACCCATTATATTTAGAATAATATATTCTATTACCATATCAATTTTTCATCCCAATCGGATATGTGTATGGACCCCATCTGAAAATAGTACAAATTCAACGTAATAAAATAGTTTGATGTAAATAACAACTTTAAAGTGATTTTTTCAACATGTAAACCATTTGTTATAAACTTTATATATGGATAAATGATTGTATAATGTTTCATTGCATTCGAACATATGTGGAGCCCTTTTGGGTAAATATACCGTTGTTCCGATGCAGTGACACTGTACTGGAACAACTCCCATATATATATAGAGATGCTCATTCATATGCAGTACAGTGCGGTTTGCTGTAAAATGGGTCCCACACATATTATATTGCAATGAAACTTTACACAATCATTTATTTATATAAAAATCATACTTTAGACGGTTTAGAAGTTGAAAATACCACTTTAAACTTGATATTTATATTAAACTATTTTATTACGTTGATTTTGCACCATTTTAAGATGGAGACCACACACATATTAGATTTAGATGAAAATTAGTATGCTAATAAAGTGAACAATTCTAAATACAATGGGTGAGGTGGATTTTCCATTCATGATCATGTAAAGCCCACAATGCATGAACTGCATGGTGCAATCGCATGCACTGTAACATTTTCCATATATATATAAAGGAATATTCAGGTGCAACTGCGTAACAACGGTGCAGTTGCGCTGAAATGAGCCCCACACGATCATAAAATTATAATCTACTCCACCCATTATATTTAAAATAATGTATTCTATTACCATACCAATTTTTATCTCAATCAGATATGTGTATGGACTTCATCTGAAAATGGTACAAAATAAACGTAATAAAATAATTTGATGTAAATAACAAGTTTAAAATAGTTTTTTCAAGATCTAAACCGTCAAAAGTATGTTATATGAATAAATGATTGTTTAAAGTTTCATTGCATTATAATATGTTTGGGGCCCTTTTTGGGGTAATTACACCATTGCAACTGCAATGGAACAGGTCTTACATATATAGAGAAATCACCCTGTGCAGCGCTACTACACCATAGTTACAATGCAGTGGCGCTGAAATGAGCCCCACATGATGATAAAATAAAAATCGAAATGAGCCCCACATGATGATAAAATAAAAATCTACTCTACCCATTATATTTAGAATAATGTATTCTATTACCATATCAATTTTCATCTCAATTGGATGTGTATGGACTCCATCTGAAAATGGTACGAATTCAACGTAATAAAATAATTTGATGTAAATAACAACTTTAAAGTGATTTTTTCAATATCTAAACTATCTAAAGTATGATTTATATATAGATAAATAATTGTATAAAGTTTCATTGCATTCTAATATGTCTGGGGCACATTTTTTGGACAATCACACAACTGCACCGGAACAGCCCTTATATATATAGTAAAGGTTTTCAGCATTTATGCCACCAAAGTTACACCAATATTATAAGCATGACAAAATTGCAAATATCCCTTCAAACTTTATATAAAATTAGAAGTACATCATTTGGGTTAAGCTTGCGTTCGTGGCTTCATGCACGTTAAAAAATTCTTGGAACCAACGAAAATGACCCATTGTTATTAAATGGCGAAATGCACTTGTTCGCACCCGCACATGGAACCTGACCGGAGGTTGGTGCGACTGGCAGTGGGGGCTGATGGAAGCTGCAGCTGGAAGATTTTCTATCGAGAAACAGAAAGGCGGCGCTGATGGGTTCGTCGGCGGCCGGGCAGAGACAACAACCAGACGCGAACAGAGGTGATGCACAGTGACGATTTTGCCCGATTAAAGAAGAAAAGTGGTTGTTTCTAACCAGGGGTGGCAATTTGGGCGGGTAAACTCTCGACTCCGCTTTGACCCAACCCGTTTATGGCCGGATAAAATCAATATATTTTTGGTAAAGTATAGGGACGAGTAAGAAATTTTGACCCGAATTTAAAAATAGAGTCGGGTTGGGTCCACCATGTATGGACAAGAAGAGTCAGACCCGTCCCGCATATATTAATTTTTTAAAAATTATAAGCTTATATTTAAATATTATTATTATTTTTCTTTGAAAATTTTCATTTTTTTATATGCAACTCTATCAACAATAGAATAATCAATTTATTTAGAAATCAATATAAGAATTAATAAAAAGAATTTGTACATATATAACTCTTATATGTAATTGTATATGAACTTATTTTAATGAATTTATATTATATTTTCAAATGTTTTGTTTCTTGATTGCGTATTTTTTAATAATTAGTGAAACATTGAAGCATATAATATTTAAATATAATATAGATATATTTATATTTGATAGGTATATATTTTTTAAAATATAAATTCTTAAAATTATCTTATTTAACTCGTATTTTCGACCCGACCCGTTATCCCGAAATCGGTCCAATACCAACCTGAAGTTTGTATAGGAACTTATTTAGAAAAATGAGGGTTAAACTGACTTTGTCCCGACCTGATATAAAAAGATGGTTAAACTCAATTTTTAAAAAGTAAGGTTAGAATTGGGCAAACCTTAACGTGGTATAGTCTGTCTCGATTCTCACTCTTAGTTTCTGGTGATAAACCGGTGCAAATTAAGCCAGCGGGATCGTTTTCGGAACCAGGAGCAGCTGCCGTTGGACGGTTCCGAACTTCAGATAGACTGGTGGACGGTTACAAGCAGCAGTCGTAGATCGATAGTGGCGGCTGCTGTGTGGCATGCGGCTTGGGTTTCTTCCGTACTAGGGAGAACATGCGATGAATATGGTTCGTTGGTGGAGTGAGAGTGCATTTGTGAAGTGAAACTCCTTTTCTACGTAATTCTTACGATGAAAAATTCACCAATCCATTCTATCAATAATATTTAGTATCATTTATAGTATCTTCAAAATCCTTTTAATTGTCTAAATTATTGTGCAAGGGCTCATTGAAAATCACTATACTAAAATAATTTAATACTAAATATCAATTTACAGTTGTATTTTTAATATTTAAACTATCTAAAATATTATTCTATGTGGATAAATGATTCTATAATGTATAATTACATTCTAATATATGTATAAATGGATCTAAGTATTTTTCATAATTTACATAGGAATATATTTTTTTTACAAATGTGGCCCATAAACATACGTAATCCAAATGAAACTTGGTCCCTTAGTTAAAAAATAATTTTAAATAGAATGAATGGATTAAAATCTTAAAAATTAAGGGGTTACATGACTCCGCTTTCCTTTTTAAAAATATTTTTAAAGCATTTTTTTATTTTTATCCTGGACTTTGCTTCTATGTAACCCTTCAATTTTAAGAGATTGATGATTAATATAAAATCTAATCTATTCATTATATTTAACATAACTTGTTTTGTGAAAAGATCAAGTTTCATCCAAATGAAGTATAAGTATAGGTCGCATTTGCTCAAAATATATATATTCATGTGTAAATTATGAAAAATACTTAGTTTCATTCACATATGTATTATAATGTAATAATAATTTATGTAATCATTTATCTACGTAATAGTGATATTTTAGTTGGTTTAGATGTTGAAAATACTATTTTTTGATGAAAGATGTTAAAAATACTACTTTAAAATTGATATTTTAGCATTAAACTACTTTATTATGTTAGTTATATATATTTATAGATGAAACCCATATACAACGATCTAGACAAATAAAACGATTTTTCTGATAATATAAATAATACTATATACAATAGATGGATTAAATTTTTTACCAACTATTTAGATGTTAAAAATAAAAAAATTATATGAAAAACGAGTCTCATAGAAAGAGCGTGATTTATCTTATATCCCAACAGACCCTATAAAGCATTATTGAGCTAAAAAAAAAATTGGATCACCATCATCTATGCAAAAGTAGTCAAAGCATATGGATAAAGGAGACTCTCTCTACCAGGCACCAACTAATAAGAGTAAATATGAAAATGTAATAGAGATGTAAATTAGGTCGAGTTGACTTGGGTTAGAGTAAATTCAATCATAACTCATGTTGTAAAATTTTAACCCAACTATATTTTAACCCTATTTTTCATACTTTAACCCAATTATATTTTAGCCTTATAAAAATCGACTTCGTTCAGGTTAGAATTGAGTTAGTAGTTTATACAAATTATAGATGACAATTAAGCTTTCGTAGATAGTTTTTTTTAATAACAAAAGCAATGATAAATCATAGAAAAATATGTAACAATAGAAGAACTCAAGAGTCAAGAATAAACTTAATAATCCGTTTATTCCACTGCTTTTCTCCTTTATGCAATTGAAATATAATCATTTTCAAGTTGAAATTTTTTAAAGTAGAATATGTAAAGATTGTTGTTTTAATCAAATAAAAATTTCCCATAGTAGAAATAGGGTTAGTGTTGGGCTAATAATTTGATGCATAGTATGTTGTAGCATTTTATTTGAAGAATGTAAATCATAACTTATTTAGGCATCTTCAAGTGCTCCTTTCATATAAATACAATTTCTCAAATTTAAAGAAATTTGACACTCCATTTAATAGAAATTTTTATTCTAAAAACTCAAGTACGAATATCAGGCCAATATTCATTTGATTCGTATATTCACAATTTGCTACCATTAAAATAATGTACTTACTTTTTTTGATAGGTATATTTACATACATCTCAACACATATTACACTAAAGCTTTGATACATTCATACAAATTGGGAGACACATAGTTCCTCCAAGAAATCTGGAGACACCACTCCACCAAAGAATTAGGAAGACACAGCTTCCACCAACCGAACGGGAGACCAACTGCTCCCACAACAAATTTTCTTCGAAATCCCTCTTACTTTGTTTAAGTTTCATATCGATGAATGATATATAATACATGCTAAAGTCAGCAACACACTAGATCACGTAAGCAAGATTTTGGTTCAAGTTAAATTTAAAATCTTAACATATCCATATTAATCTAAAGTTGATGCATGCTATAGGTATATAATACATGCTAAGGTCAACAACACACTAGATCACGTAAGCAAGATTTCCGTTCAACTTAAATTTAAAATCTTAACATATCCATATTAATCTAAAGTTGATGCATGTTATAGGTATATAATACATGCTAAGGTCAACAACACACTAGATCACGTAAGCAAGATTTCCGTTCAACTCAAATTTAAAATCTTAACATATCCATAAAATCTAAAGTTGATGCATGTTATAGGTATAAGTTGCAATGGGGTGCTGAGTGTGGCAAGTGCATTAAATTTCATGTGGTTGGCCTTCTATTTCAATCATAGGAGTTGTCATAAAAATATTTTAAAAACTGGATTAATATAAAGTCCGGTCAGGTTGAACGACCACATAACCTCTCCAACCGGTTTATGAAATTGGGTCGGGTTAACCCATTTTCTAAAATACCCAACCCAAACTATTAAGGAGAATTTTTCGAGGCACCCTGGTGCATTGAATTTTTTATATATTTTTAAAAATTTCTTTTATAAGATTGTTAATATAGTTATATTTAACTTATATATTAAGTTTTACAACTCTTGGAGATCTATAAATATATTTTTTAAATTTTTTAAAAAATAGAGGTATTTTAGTCACTTAAAAATGGCCAAGGTACCATTGTTTTTAAAAAATCAAAAAAATATATACACATATCTAGAAATGCTAAAATTTATCTTATAGATTAAATATAACTATATTAGCAATCTTATAAAAAAAATTTCAAAAAAAAAAAAAGAGGTTTTGCACCTTGGCGCATTGAAATTTCTACTCTTTATTTAGGCATGTTTTCTTGCATAAAACTTTTTAAAAGTGTGATTGGATACAATAAAAATTTTTGAATTAAAATTTTTTTCATTCTCCATGGTTGTTTTATTTTTAAATCCTTTTTTCAAGTTTTTATACAACTGCCACACTTTTAAATTATTTTTATACATACAATTAACATATCTATTTTAATTTTATTATCTTTACTCATAATTATTATACCTATCAGATTACATTATTTTCTACTATTTCAAAAAGTTTTCCATTAAATTTTTTTTCATTCAAAACTGTTATCACTTTCCAAATACATCTTAAGGTAAAAGGTTTTTATGCCCTACAAAAACTTTTCACACTTCATTGCTGCCTTATTTTTTTTATTATTTATTCACTTATATAGCTATCTTATTTTTTAATCATTTTTACGCAATTATCCATACAACTAACTTATTTATTTTAATATTATTTTTTTTACTCCTCATCATTATGACTATCACACCACATCCTTTTCTTTCATTTCAAAATATTTTCTATTAAAAAAATTTTATCAAAATTTTTTTCACTTCACTTCACAAACCCTTAATATAAGAAATATTTCCCAAAATGAATTTTTTATACTTTGAAAGTAATTTCTTATATTTTTATATATGTGAAATCGATTATTAATATTATTCTTCTTTTATCATTATCTCTATTTATATATGTTACTGTTCTATATTATATGCTACTTGCAACTTTTTATTACTACTGAAACCAAAATAGTCATTTCAAAATAATTTATTTTATTCTAGCTTTATGGAGGATGTGGATAAATGCCACGTTTGGCAATCAGTAGTGAGAAATTTGGGAGGGAAATGGTGGGAGCACGAATTTCAAGGTTTGTCATTAATTAACTAATCATCATATTTTTTCATTTTTATCTCTATATTTCAATTTTTTCCCTACCAATTACCTTCCAACAAACCTATTTATTCCAACTTTACCTATATCATTTTATATCAATCGTATAATTTTCAAAATATTCTATTTTCTGCTCTCACCCTATTCCACATTTCCTACAACTTTCACATCATCAAACAAAGCCAAACACAATTTTGTCATCTTAAGATGTTAAAGAGTTTTTTCATTACTAGCAAATTTTTAAAGTTCACTAATAAAACCCTAATAAAAGGTACATATATGCAATTTCATGTAAAATTCAAAGACATATTTATAATTTTTCCAAATTAAGGAACACACTTATCATATTGGTGTAATTTTTGGAGGTATATATTCATAAAGCCTATATATTTGTATACAAATGATGAAAAATAATTAATCATTTTCTTATGTATTAGAATATAATAATACTCTATACAATGATATATTTACATAAGAATAATCTTTTAGATGGTTTAAAATATTGAAAATATAGTTTCCTCATAGATCTATAAATCAAATAATTTTACTACATCCATTTTATATATTTTCAGATATGGCTCATACATATCTTTAATGAAGCATGATCTTTTTACTAAATTGAATTTAAATACATTGAATAGAGTGGAATCTTTATTTTTTTTTATGGATATGTGAGTGTTACCTAGATTAGTTAGTAGTCTTGGCAGTGCCCATATATTGATTAAAAATTTAAAAATTTGCCACCCACCTATGCCAACTAACTCACATGTCATGCCAATTAGTAACGTAAGTAGTGAGGAGATGGAGAGCTGGATTTTTAAACAATGTAAGGGTGATGTGATACCATAGGGTTAAAGTGGAAATAAATAGCCTAATTATATAATCAACTGATTTTTTTATGCGTGGAGACAACGCTTCATGGAGGACACTAGCGATCGAACCCGTCACGTGGGCAAGTATGCCCGTCTGTGAAACCAATTGGCCAAAGGCCTGGGTCACATGTAATAAAATGATTGCACTATAAGAATAAATGAAAAAAGTGAGTAGTTAGATAATTCAAATATCAAATTAATTTTTAAAAAATGTCCAAAGAAAATGTGAAATTTGCTTCCCTTCTCACTTACCAAACGATGTTATGGTGGAAAAGTGGTAAAATAGAAAAGAGAATATTTTAAAAATTATAAGAGTGACATGACATGATATGGTATGATACGGGTAAAGATATAATAAATAGAGCAGTTGTGTAAAAAATGATTAGAATCCATGAGTAAAATCGAAAAAATGGTTAGATAATTAAGATGGAGCACCGATCTTTTCAGACCGGTGATTTCCGACCGGTCAAAAAAATTATTTTTTTTATTTTTTTTTCGAAAATAATTTTATAAACTTGTTAATCTAGTTATATTTAATTTATAAACCAAGTTTTATCATTTTTAGATATGTCTATATATTTATTTTGGATTTTTAAATACAGGGGTATTTAAGTCATTTTAAATATTCTTAAAATGACTTAAATACCCCTGTATTTAAAAATCCAAAATAAATATATAGATATATCCAAAAATGATAAAACTTGGTTTATAAATTAAATATAACTAGATTAACAAGTTTATAAAATTATTTTTCAAAAAAAAAATAAAAAAAAAAATTTTCAGACCGGTCGGAAATCACCGGATTTACGACCGGTCTGAAAAGATCATTCGTCATTAAGATGCGGTGTCATTTGTAAGAGAATTCGCACGAAGAGAGAATTTCCACTCTCCCAGGACCCCACGAATACCAAAAGTCCACGGACATTCCCGTTTACGGCTCAATACGGCCCTCTGTTGACAAGAACACCCTCAATTTCATTATCAAAGGCATCGCACTTTCAGTAAAAGATTAACCCTACGGTTTCTACATGAACATGTTTCTTCCAGCTGGAATAACGCACAAGAAAACTCAGAAATTGCAAACAACATTTTCGTTGCAAATGGTAAAATATTGGTTGCAAAAAGTTAGTTTTCGTTGCATGCACGTTCCAACATGGCCATTACTGTTGATATTTAGGAACGAAAACGAGTTTCGTTGCAGTTGATTCTATTTTAGCAACGAAAAATTACGCTCTAATAAGGTTGAAATTTCAACGATATTTCCATCCCATTAACAGCGACATATTTGGTTCCATTAAGCTTCAAGGCGCAACGACTTTTCGTTGCAAACCACTATAGCAAAATTGGCAACGACTTTTCATTGCAATTAGCTAAATTAGCAACGAAACATTTCCAATTCCAACAGAACTAAACCGATTTGCAGCAAAATTTGGTCGTTGCAAATACCTCATTTACAAATGAATGAATTTGTTGCAATTGCTTCTCTAATTCATGGAGATATAAGAACCATATACTATTTTTATGTCTACAATAATGTGCACTTAGATGGCAAAGAACCTGTTAATGAAAATAAACTAAGTACATTTATATACTGATGGACGCACATGTGGAGGATATTGAATTCATCAAAATTTGGAGATAAAAATTAATATTATTGATCGATGGCAAAAATTACAAAATACAAGAATATTCTATAGAAAAATTTCTGATGGCCGAGATTACAACAACAAAAAATTACAAATGGTTGAGATTACAACAAAAGAAAAATTACAGATCGCGAAAAAAAGATGTCCAATGTAAGTAGAGACAGATCCTACTGTCTCACAACAGCTAGCCTCCTGAACAGTCACCACATGAGACTGAAGAAAATATGAATTCCTCGCCTTAGATTAACCGTGTGGCCGAAAGGAGACCATCGACTACCTGTAATAAGAAGCTTTGAAAAAAAATGAACATCAGAAATTAGAGAGGGACGGCAATCCCTTAAGCACCATGCAAAAGGGTATAAGAGAAGACATGTTTGAATGATGACAACTCACAAGCATGAACTATTGATGTGACGATACATTCATGAAGTCAAAAGCAAATGTGAAAGCTGTCAGGCATGCATGTATGGACCAAACGGGTAGGTAAAGAAGGGCAAGTATGAACGTGGCTGGAAATTGTTGCTAAGAAGGCACCAGCGTCAAATTTTAGCCTTGAATTTTGGGAAAAGAGCAGCAAAACCAGATTGCTAAGGGGAAAAAAAGATGAATGAAGCATGGCTGCGTAGTTGGTGCCGGAGGCTGTTATGTTGGTGGACCAGACGGTGATTCGGTTGCCATTTGCTATCTGGAGGTCGCCATCTGCGGTGACGGAGAGCTTTCCGGCGGAATCGGGACGTGGGGTTTCTCTGTTGTTGGCTATCCATGCGATCGTCTGGACGGGAAGGAGGAAAAGGAAGGGGAAGATAGGCGGTAGAGAGCGAGCGCGGGAGAGATGAAGCGGGAGATAGGGCTGAGCGGGCGATTAAATGAGATGGGGCTGGGCGGGCGATTTAAATTTTCAATATCAATTTTCGATTTGGATTTGGGTGGGGTGAGAGATGAGGCGGGAAATAATTTCAACTTAACAAATGCTAACATGTGCGTTTGATGAAATTAAGGGTGCGTTTGTTTGGGGCAAAAAAATGTCAACCAAAACTTTTCAATCCAAAACTTTTCACTCTTCATAACTATTCTATTTTTTAATTATTTTTTCACATTTTCCTATACAAACTACCCTACTTTTCAATCATTTCTACACAACTACCAATACAACTAACCTATCTATTTTAACTTTATTCTCTTTACTCCTCATCATTCCTCCTATTATATCACATCATTTTCTATCAATTTGACAACTTCTACTTCAAAGACTTTTCATCAAAAGTTTTACCCCTAACCAAACACACCCTAAATATATAATTTAAGGGTGTGTTTGGGAAGTTGTAAAACTTTTGATAAAAAGTTTTTTATGTAAAAGTTGTTACATTAGTAGGAAATGATGTGATATTATAGGGGTAATGATGAGAAGTAAAGAGAATAAATTTAAAATAAATAAGTTAGTTGCATTGGTAGTTGTGTAGAAATAATTGAAAAGTAGGGTTGTTGAAATATGTGTAAAAATAATAATTAAAAAATGAGTAGTTATGGAGAGTAAAAAGTTTTAGATTGAAAAGTTTTAACTTGACAACTTTTGCAAATTGTCAAACACACCCTAAATATTATGTATGATATTATTAGATAAAATAAGTAATTAATGGTGAGTATCACTTATGTAGATAAATGAAATGCAATCAATATACAATAACAAAATTAATGGTGAGTATCACTTATGTAGATAAATGAAATGCAATCAATATACAATAACAATGGGTTTATTATTTATGTAGTTTCATCGTAAGTTTTGAAGTCTATTAAATTACGAGGATGCTTCTATGAAACCTTTTTTTATATAATTTTTTCAATTTTCAACATCTAAATAGTTGATGAAAAATTCTTTCCATCCGTTGTGTTTAACATCACTTATATTATGATGGAAACTCTTTTGTTTATTTAACATTACTGTATACATGCTCCATCTACAAACATGTAAAATCAACGTAATATAATAATTTAATACTAAATATCAATTTTAAATAGTTTTTTCAACATCTAAACAATCTAAAATATCATTACTATATGAATAAATGACTCTATAAAGTATTACTATATACTAATATATATGTGAATATATCTAAGCTTTTTTCCTAATTTACAATAAATGTATCTATTTTTGAGCAAATGTGAGCTATGCGCATATTGGATTTGGATGAAACATGGTCTTACAACTAAACGAATGATATTAAATATAATGAATAGATTAGATTTTCCATCAAACATCAAAATCTTAACATGTGAGGGAATACATGGAATTACTTTTATATAACCTGGTTACATAAAAATGAGCCTCATTAAATCATGACCATTTATTAATTTAAATTATTTAAATATAATTAATTAATTTGAACCCTATTAAATACTTTTCCATTGATTCGGTAATTATTAACATTTTAATTAATCTCTACTTATTTATTAGTAACTTTTTTATTCCTCTTTTTAATTTTACATGATCAACAAATTTCTATTTTGTTATTATTTTATAAGTCTCTACATGGGAGTCATTGGCGCATAATCTCTCCATTTTATGCATTTTATTTTTGCATTCAATTTTTATTAATAATTGATATGTATAGAATGATCTTTAGGTATTGAAGTTTTATTATGTACAATTTTTTATTATTACTTTTACATTTTTATTGTTTTATATTACAACTCAAGCTAATCAAATTACATATTTCATCATTTCTTCCTGAAGGGTAAATTCAACTATATAACCAACAAATATATTTATAAAAATATAAGGCAAATTCTCCACAATCGGGATTTAGGTGTTATACCCAAAAGTCTCTAAATAGAGGTAAGAAAATTGCTAACTACGCAAACCACATATCAGCATTACCTTTAGTTTACCTGTTATATTCTTATGTTTATAATATTTTGAAAGTATTTTTTGTAGTAACGCAAAAAATAAAAACTCAAATATTACTCTTGTCTATAAAGACAGTTAAAATAAAATTTTTAAAAAATTAGAAATTATTTAATTGTTGATGAACTCAAAACCATTTTATGTATTATAATTTCTATTGTAGCAATAGGAACGAACATAATCCTAATTGCAACGAGACAAATTTCGTTGGTAATAGCTCTATTAATAGCAACGAACTCTCTTCTCGTTGCAAATTTTCATTTGTTATGTCTCCATTTTTGCAACGAGATTAGTTTCGTTGCAATTGGTTAGCATATTAGGAACTATTATCTTGGTGCAATTGTCCACACCAATTGCAACGAAAAATCGTTTTATTTGTGGTAATATTTTCTCTATTTTGCAACAAGAGTAATTTCATTGCAATTGTTGGCATCAATTTCAACGAAAATATTTTCGTTGTAAATTTTTATTGCAGAACCAGTTGTTGCAACGAAATATATTTCGTTGCAATTTATAGAAATGTCCAACCAATAGGAACGAATCTTTAGTTGATTGCAATTGTGCACCCCAGTTACAACGAAAGAATCGTTGGTTGCAATTACCCCGTTTTGTTGTACTGACGCAACGTGCATACTATTGCTTTGAAAATTAAACTTCATGTTACCGCTGTCGTTTGGTTGATGGCCAGCTGCCTTTTTTTCAAGCACATATGCTATGTGAAAAATAAGCTTAGGTTGTGTTAGGAAAGAAATAAAATTTTTGATGAAAAATTTTTAGTGTAAAAATTTTTGAAATATTAAAAAATGACGTTACAAGATATGAGTAATAATGAGAAGTAAAAATAATAAAGTTAGATATTTATACGTAGTTGAATAGAAATAATTGAAAAATAAAGTAATTGTGTATGAAGAAGTGAAGAAATAATAAAAAAAATATAGTGCTTGAGGAGAGTGAAAATGTTTTATTTTGAAAAATGTTATGTTTTAACAGGCATCTCCTTAATAACATATATTAAGAGCATATTGGGAATCATTTTTGTGAAATGAGATTTGAACAACGGGACTAAATGAGAAGAGGCATGCACATTACTACCTTAGGTTTCCGAGATGGGCATTTTTACTTGGAGAATGTTTCAATGCAACCAGATGTATTGAAATTCAATGCAATTGGCCAGAATTTTTATTTTTTAATATTCTTTGAGATTTTTTTTATAAAACTCTTAATTTAAGTATATTTAGTCTATAAACTAAATTTTACCATTTTTGAAAATATATATTTTTTATTTTTAAATACAAGGGGTTTTAGTACATTTAAAAGACTAAAATACTCCTATTTTCAAAATAAAAAATATAGATAAATTTTCAAAAATGATAAAACTTAATATATAAGTTAAATACACCTAGATTAATAGTTTTATAAAAAAAATTTAAAAAAATTTAAAAATAGAATTTCTAGCAGGCATCCGGTTGCATTAAAATGAATCCATTTTTATCCAAAGCATGCTTAGATGCATCTGGGTATACTAAAGTTAAGTATATCCAAGAGGATACAATTGGGATCCCCTTTTACGCGTAACTTTGCAATTGGCAGCAGACGGCCGCAGGTTTAACTAATGTCAACGTATTGGGACCTCTCGAACGGATGCCTGACCTCACCTTTCATGATGCATTTTAAAAGACGAATTTAAGTTTTTAACCTCATGGAACGAATGGCGGAATGAAACAAATAAGGATGAACGCACATTAGCTTTGGTACGCCAAAGTGCACCAATTTGAGTACTCCATCTTCCCAACCGAACAGGCTTCCCGTCGCTGCCATGATTGGAATCTCTCTCTACTTCAACGTCGACCGTAGGCAGCGGCGAGCACCAACTTCGGCAGCCTTCTTCTTCAAATCTGACGCTGATCCCGCCGCAGCGTCCCCTGTTAATCCGGGCAGCAATCTTAACATCGCTAGAAAACCCAGCATCGGATGACAGGAAAAAGAAGAGGGCTGCAAGCATCTTTGCTCATCCAAGCCCAGGGAAACTTCCCTGGATTCCTGTCCTGCTTGTAAGTCTATAAAGAAGGCAAGCATTGGAGTTTACATGCTCTAAAGCGAGATGGGTCCCCCAGCGGATCCAAATTAAGAAGACGATGGCTTCCGATAGGCTATTGTAAAGAGATTGCGGTGGCAAAACTGTCTTCTCAATATGGTTGCCGGCACATTACTCAGACCGTCAGTGGGGAGGACCAAAACTCCACGGTTCTCAAACTTGCAGCCATGTGCTGCCAATTTTCGAAGGTATGGCAAAAAGTGCACATTTCAGACATTCGAGGTAATAATATGCAAACCGCCTTAATAGAAATCCACTTAAATCATTTAATGTCACCTAACAATTTAGGATATAAGGAAATATTAATTAGTGCTAAATTGCTTCTATTAGGAAATTTTGGCTGAGTACTATATTCTTTTCAACAGGTATATAACAACTTGTTTGTGGTATTATTGATGAAAAAGTTCAGACTACAACGTTAAGAGGGGATGGGATGGAATGTCACGTTTCCCATTTCAACTTCATATTTCCAATACACATTTTCTTAATGTCAATATAACTTTACTCATTTTATTTACAACTTTATCTATTCCTAGTACATTTCTATCTCAAATTTTCACCACATACTCATCTCATCTCATATCTGAACTACCCAAGGGACAAGAGTAATTTGTGAACCATTATGCGTATATTAATAATTAAGGGAAAATATTATAAGTGTAAAAGATAAAGCAATTGCATGAAAAATATAGAAAATCATTACAAATATAAATAACGATGAGATGAATACATTAATTAAGTAATTAAATGTTAAATCACATAAAAGTAGTAAAAATAAGTTTTAAAAAAATTTCGTTTACCTCGTGTCATTGCCAGAACACTATCTGTTACTATTTTTTTTTTTTTTTTTGAAAAAAGTGATTTATTTTGTCTAATTTTCATCACAATTTTCTTCGATTTCTTCTATTTAAGTATTTAAATACCTATTAACAAATATGAATAACATTTAGTTAAATTTATGATAAGTATAGTTAAGCCCCCACCTATATGGGGATCCCGTTTTAAAGAATTTAGTTTAATTTCGCGAAAAGAAACGCCGGTGGAAGAAAGTTAAGTGCTAACGTGACAAAATTAATACCATTAGTTAGTTAGAGACCATGATAAAGAAGCAAAGCACAAAGTCATTGATCCCCATTAATACTCACGCTTGATCAACCATGGATAATAGCTTATATCATACAAAAGATCTATAATTTATGGATATGCAATTATGCATGCAATTCATTTGGACGGAAAGAAAAGAAATGCAAGTAACAATTACTTTCTATTCTTTTAGTCTAGTTTGAAATATTGCTAAGCAGTTTAATACTAATTAAGAAGCCTGATGCACGGAACCAATCCTTGAAATTTTGAGAAGAATAAATAATCAACAGGTTGAAACTATTTCATAAAAAAATAGGTTGAAACTAATGTGTACATTGTTTTTTGAGATCCATGTTGGATTTTGTACGTATGTGTATATATATATATATAAATAATTATATTATACTTTACTATAAATTTGGCCTAATTAAAAATAATTTTTTAAGTACTAAAATTAAAATAGGCCTAAGTCATTTAACAAATATTTTATATGTAAAAATCATAATACCTAATTTTTTCGATGAAATAGTACCTAATTTTTATTTTTAATTTTATATGTAGAAATTTTAATGACTAATGCCTAATTTTCTTATTTTCAATCAAGAGTTTTTTTCACATTTCATCATTAGAAAAAAAAAGCCACATTCTGTAGAAAATGCCAGAGCTTTAATTTAGAAGATCAAAAACTAAATCTTTTGCATCTATTTTAATTTTTCTACCTGAAAGATTTTGGCGTGATTAAGATTTTATCAATAATTTTTTTTAACAATCTAAAAATCTTATCATAGGTTTAAAAACGGATTTTTGACTAAGAACAATGTTAGTATACCGAGCATTAGAAATTAAATATTGAAAAAGTTAATTTGAAAATAAAAATTTTCTTATGCACATCAATATCCTTCTAAGCACCCATATTTATGATATAAAAGACATTTGTTAAAGTAGTTTTGGGATAAGATAGCAAATGGAAAAAAGAATATTTTGAAAATTAGGTGATTAATATAAAGTTGAGTCCCATGTAACCTCTTTAATTTTTAAGATATTGATAATTGATTTCAAATCTAATCTATTCATTGTATTTAAAATCACTTATTTATTTAGAATATTAAATTTCATTCAAATCAAGTATGTTCATAAGCCACATTTGCTCAAATATATGTATATATATATATATATTTATGTGTAATTATAAAAAAATACTTAAATCCATTTACACATGCATTAGAATATAATAATACTTTATAGAATCATTTAAATCTAATTATTTATTGTATTTAAAATCACTTGTTTATTTAGAAGATCAAATTTCATTCAAATCAAGTATGTTTATAGGCCACATTTGCTCAAATATATATATATATATATATTTATGTGTAATTATAAAAAAATACTTAAATCCATTTACACATGTATTAGAATATAATATTGTTTTATAGAATCATTTATTTACATAGCAGTGATATTTTAGATGGTTTAGGTGTTAAAACTACTTAAAATTTATATTTTAGTATTGAGTTATTTATTATGTTGATTTTACACATTTACAGATAGGACTCATATACAAGGAAATTTAATAAATAAAAAGATTTTTAAGATACTAGAAGTGATGATAAATACAATGAATAGAGTGGGTTTTTCAGCAACTATCAAGATTTTAAAAAGGGATAATTCCTCTTATACCCATAATAATTGCACATAATTCATAATATACCCACAATATTTCATAAATTCCTTTTATACTAATAACATTTCACCCTAAATTTCTCCCATACTCACGCCGTTAAAACCACCGTTATCTATCTCATTGAAAAGACAATTTTGTCATTTTAAATTTTTTTCTAATTAAAATAAATCAATGTTAATATGACTTTCAAGTTACTTAATATTTTGTATTAATGATTTGTTACCATCAATTAAGTCATGTAAAAGTTAAATTATCTCAATTAAAAAATTTTAAATGGGCAAAATCATCTTTTTAATGGGGTAGATAACGATGGTTTTAACAGCGTGGGTATGAGAGGAATTTAGGGTAAAATGTTATGAGTATAAAAGAAATTTATAAAATATTGTGGGTATTTTAGGAATTACGTGTAATTGTTATGGGTACAAGAAGAATTATTCTTTTTAAAAATGGTGAAAGTTACCTAGAAAAGAAATTTCATAGAAGCAGGGTTGTATAATGTTATAGGGATAATGCTGGAATAAATAAGGTAATTAAAAGAAAAAATGATTAAAATATAAAAGTAAAATTAAAAAAGTGAGTTGCTGAGTTATTAAATTATTTATGAAAAATTGTATAAAAAGATTTTTTTTCCCTATTTACCATCACATACCACATGTGCCACCCATCTTCGACACCAAACGAGCCTATAGACTGGATGGAATGAGTACGTGGGATGCAAGTGTACGTGGAAGTTGGAACGAGAAAAATTGTACTTCGAGTGGGAAAGTTTTACGGAGATTATGACAATTAACGAAACGCAGCTGTGATTTTTTTGATTGAAAGCAGTTGCGACTTATTTGAGAACGAAAAACAAAAAAAAAAAGTGCTGGCGACGACGGAGGAGATTCCCTCCCATCGTGGTACCATGATACCATCCGCATCCCATGCCGAGCAGGACGCGATGAACACCGTGCCCACCGCCGGATGTGGACGATCAAGGCGAAGGAAAAAAAACAAAATACCCCTCCACAATCAACATTCGACAGCCGTAGAAAAAAAATAAATAAATAAAAACACCTCCCAAGCCCCAACAGTTGACAATCGTCTTTCCGAATTCCGACCCTTTTTTTATTTTAAAATTTCTAACTTTACCTATTTACAATTTACGAAGTTTGGTAGTTTACATTTTAAATTTTAAAAACTTTAGTTTTTTTGTATTTTAAACTTTAACCACTCCAGTAGTTTTTTTAAAAAACTCGAATTTATATTAAAGATGAAAATATTATTGGAGCCTCTAAAAACAAAATAAAGAGAGCCTAATAATTGAGTTTAAAATGTAAATTTTTTAAAAAATAGTAGAGGGTATTTGCATTATTTTATATAGAATAATGTTAGTTTTTAACACCATTATGAGTTAAGTTTTAAATGCAAAGAACCTAAAATTTTCAAGGTTTAAAATACAGACAGCTAAATTTCAGAATTTAAAATATAAATAGTCAAATTTAGAGGGCTTAACAGACAAAAAAACCCAATTCCGACCATGTACCCACTCTGGTACATCGCTGTGCACCATGGCAAATATATCATCTTCCTCAGCCGTGCGCCCTTCTTCGTAGTAACCGCTGCCCCTTTACCGCCATCCGTCGGCGATCGTACGTCGGAAGATTTGTTCTAACCACCTAAACGACAATGCTGTCCTGACCATAATTCTACCGGCGTCGCTATGGATTTGAAAGTCCGGCCACTAAATCGCAGAACAATAGTCACTGTTATTGTTCTTCCCCATCTTCCATCTGGCGAAAGACCCATCGCCGTTCGATTAATTTTTCGGCACAGAAATTCATCTTCTCTGTGCGCCAACCCATCTTCGCAGGTAGCCAAACATCAACGCAATCCGATTTCTGCTTCTTGCTCCGATCCAATTCCAGCTTGGGTGGCAAACCCAAATTGTTCCTTATATGGATGTCTCGACACCTATGATTGAAAGAGCTAGAGATGACTAGGCTTTACCCCTCTCCTGCCATTTTTTTAAACAGTTGCCCTCATACATTATGGCCAAGAGACCTAGAACCAGACTAAGAGCTGCGATAATTATCAGCCGCACAGAATCCTCCAGACATTTCAAAGTTGCTATGAGAAATGCAAAATTGTAAAAAAAAAAAATAAAAAAAAAAGCGCAAAATCGTAAATAGAGCTATGGTGTTTGTACGAAAATGCAAATATTGGAATTTTGTGTTGGAGGTAGGGGTGTTAACGGATTAGGTTGGACAGATTAGAGTCTAATCTTAATCTTATTTCATTTAAAATATCTCAATTCTAATATGTTTATTAATCTATTTAAAAATTTTAATCTTAACCCATTTAATAAACGAATTGGTGGATTATTAATGAGTAATATAGTAGATGACATGAGGTCTAAATTCTAATAAATGATAGTTTCACAGGGAGAGGTGGGGGAATGTTTTCGGCCCAGGGAGAAATGAAAAGGGCAATAATAGAATAATGAAATTATGACCGTAGTGAAAAATAAAAATTAAGTGACGAAAGAAAAACTTAATGAGAAAAAATAACCAAAGGGATTTACATTGATGTATATGACTTTAATAAGTTAAACAGGTTAAATGGGTTAAATGGGTCAAACGGATTATATGAGTTAAATGAATTACTAAATGGATGACAGATTATAAAATCTCAACCCTAATCCGTTTATTTAATTAAATGATGAAACAGGTTATTGGATCACAACCTATTTATTTAAAAATTTTAACATAAATATATTTATAAATAGATTAGACGAATGGGTTAGCGGCTTATCATGACCATTAACACCTCTAGTTGGACACAGCCATGTTCAAGAAACTTCCAGCACCGTCCATCCATCCCCACCATTTCCATCTCATCCGTAGTTCTGCACTGCACGTGAAGGTCTAGTAACCATCTCTGTCAGTCAGCCGTCGTCGTCGCAGCCAACGTGCATGGCATGGAACAGAAGATTTTCTGATTTGGATGCTTTTCATCGTCGACGGTTGCTAGGATCGTGTGCTGCTGTCTCCTTTGTTGATGTAAAAAGTTGATAGCATAAAAAATTACAACGATATTTGGATTAGCAATAGCTGAAAGTTATTATAAAAATATTTGGGCTTAACTTGCAATATGAGATCATATAAGATATAATATTTGTAAGAATGATAAAAAAAGATATATATGTCCATGTTCAAAAATATATATTTATATAGAAATTATAAAAATATTTAAGTTCATTTATATATGCATTAGAATATGATAATATTATATAAAATTATCTATCTATCTAAGAATTATGTTTTAAATGGTTCAAATTTTAAAAAATAATTTTAAAATTAATATTTAACATTAAATTATTTTATTATATTGAATTTATACATTCATAGATGAAGTTTATGCATAGTGATACTAAAAATAAGAAAAAATCTGAATAATAAAATAAATTATATTCAAGAGAATGGGATTATATAGAAGCATAACTAAACATAATTAACACATGATCCATTATTTTAGTTAATAAACTCGCCTGTTTTAAAAATAAAATGACAAAAAACTATAATACTAATATAGTTAAAGAGTCTAAGCTAAATCCCAATATAGGAAAGAAAAAGTATATATATTAGAAGAGATCGGAGGCTATTATCCCCTCCAATCAACTGAGATCCTGCTTTTCCGGCTTTCCTTTTTTTAATGGTATCTTTGGGGTTCTAGAGTTCCCGTCGCAGATGTATGTCCGTACTACTTATACACGATTACGTATCCCTTTGACCTTTTGATGCCGAACGGGCGCAGAATTTCACCAAGGTAGTGGGGGGGCCCGCCCCCTCCTTGAACGTTGGAGTACGTAAGGCCTGTTTTGAGTTGGGGCCCCATCCGAAAATCGATGCTTTGCGTGGGAAGGACTTCATCTGCTTAATAAAAACAAATTTTATTAGTCATTTCGGTAGTAATTAGTCGGCTAAAATTAAAGGAATATTCTTCTTCTTCTTCTTCTTCTTCTTCAAATAGTGAAAGGATGGGAAGACTTCCCTTGAACGTCAGAGAACCTGGTGCTACCAACCAACTGTAAGGTACGAAGTATAAATGGTAGCTGAGCAATTAGGCCGGAGAATTTAAAATTTTGATAAAAAGTTAAATACCATTATGAGTAGAAAGAGACACTTTTGTCTTTAATAGTTTATTCTCTTCGAATACAACTCATTCGTAAGATCTGTAAGGTTATATATGGAATATAAAAAAAGGATTATGGAATGTAAAAAAAGGATTTGCATTTTTAAAGCTAATTATATCCGATCAAATTATATCGATCGAAGCAAATGTTGAACTGGTTAAAGGGGTCTCAATTTTATAAAATCCATTTTATCAGTTCGATTTAATTAATAATATAATAACTTTGATTTTAACGTAGATATAGATTTTCATAAAAAAAATAGATATAGAGGGGCTGCAAAATAAGTAAATTTTAAAGTAAATATTAATGTGTCGAAATCCTTCTCTTATGTGCGTCACACTTAAATTTTTATAAAATTAATCTTAATTTATATTATTAAATAAATAATAATAAAGACAATTGATAGAATAGATCCCATAAATGGTGCAAATAGGGCCTAGTTAAAATGATTGAATATTTTCTTAAATGGAAACCCATTACAAGTGAACACTGTCCTGATTTATTTCCTAAAAAATAGCTATATAGATGTTTGAAGTAAAATAATGATTTTTTTTGAGCAAATAGTGATCTTTAAATAAACCATTCATTGTGATTGTTTTAATATTTGTGTGCATACTTGTACATATTTTATAACTAAGGATATTAATATAATCAAGAGAAAAATCATGTTAAGATTTTTTTTATATTAGATCAAATAAATTCGTAAACAACAAGGCGACGTTTAGCTAGCTGGAATTATAAATTTATGATCTAATCTCGCTTTCATTCTAGCTTGTGCAAGAGGGTTACACTGATGGCACTAGTAGAATTGAAAATGACGCTTATCTAGGTGTCTGCACCATATCATAATGTCATATATTTGTTATTCTAATATAGAGTATAAAATTCAGTTATCCAGTTACCTAAAATTCTTCATGTAACAACTTTAACAGTACTCACTTGTATTATAAGAAAATTTTCTTTTTAGCGACTAAATTAAGTAATACTTTTAGCAATAATTCTCAAGTTCTTCGTGAAATTAAGTTTTGATTACTTCGCCAGGCATATCTGCTTAGGCAAGTGACTCGGATTTAAAACCCAACGTTGGAGCTTTACTCACTTTTAATATTTAGGAGTATGTGGTTTTTCCTATTTGAGATGTAATGGAAAATATCCCAATCAAAAAGTTGTGATCACTTCAATAAAAGCTCTCAGTACATGTGACTTTAAAATCATAAATAAAGACATATAGATAAACATAAAAATAATTTATATTTAAATAATTAAGGGATTGCATGGGCACTCCATGCAGCAGCTGTGTTGAATCACTACCCTATTTTTCATGGAATTTCTACTATTATTATTATGGATTATCAAAATATTTTATATTGGTAATTTTTAGCTCCATAAAATGGGAAAAACATTTATTGGGATATCTTAAATGAATTATATTAGTTTAATTTCATTATATATGTAAGTAGCCGAGTGATCCTTTGCAGCCAATCCCTAATGTATTTTTATTTTTAAATTTTTTATAAAACATTAATCTATGTATATTTAATCTATAAATTAATTTTCACCTTTTTAGGATACCCGGATAACTTTTGAATTTTAAATACATAAAAAATTTAGTTATTTTTTAACCCTTAAAATGATGATCATTATCCACGCAAGTAACCTCAGCTTATGATTCAACAAGGACGGAGAAGAACAATAAAAGACAATATGTAATTAAATCAAATGGAAAATTTCAATATGTATTTATTTTTATTTTGTTAAACATATTTTCCGTACTCTTTCATCTACCATGTTCTAAAAATCAGACCTTATTATCCACACCTAACGCAGAAGTTCATCCCTGTTCGCAACCAACGAACCAACCCCACGTGAGAAGAGACCGAGCAGGTTTGAACCGTCCGGTAGACCGACCAGTCAAAACCCCACCCAACTCCCAAAACCCTCCCTCGCCTCTTCTCTCTCTTGCCTGCCTTTCTTTCTATTTCTCTTTTTCCCCTCCGTTTCCAATCCAATAAAGTTAATAGACTTCAGCCAATCATCCATTTCGGCTCTTTTGACCAGATACTCGTAGCTAGCCAGCAAGGAGAAGCACAAAGAATATATCTCTACAAAAGGGCTCTCTGGGGTTCTTGAATTTTGGTCTACAGAGAGAGAGAGCTAGAGTGGAGTATATATGCATGCTTTACAAGGTGGGTTCTCTTTTGAATTGGATTTGAAGGAATCCATGAAGAGTTAGAACAGATTGAAGAGATCGACGAGGAGAAGGACAAAAGAGGAAGGAGATGGCCTGCCCACCCAGCACTCGCCTGCAACAGATGCTGCAAGCTGCCGTGCAGGGTGTTCAATGGACTTATAGCCTCTTCTGGCAGTTCTGCCCACAGCAAGGGTAACTCAACCAAAGTCCAACTTTTTTTTTTTCAAATTAATTTTCGAATGTGATGTCAAAATTTATTTTTTGTCAATAATCACAAGTGAAATATTTTAAATTCCATCATCACAAAGGCAATATTTATTTTTCTTCTTCTTGCTATTGGTTCAGACAACCAATCAATCTCTCCTTAACATTGCAGCTAATTAACACATTATCACGAATTCAGTAGATTTCTTCTCATAGGAAAATGTCTACATCCACACAAAGCAAAATTGCACTTAGTACCAGCGGATAATAGACCATTCGAACAATTATCCCAACCTTTATTTGTTTATTTATTGAAATTTAGATATTAGGTGTTCCTCATCTTAGTTGGATCAGATGAGAGGGAGCTGTTTCTTGCTACAATGCACCACATTTCCATCAATCCTCTCAGTACGTGTCCAGCTTTTTAACCAAAACAGCTAGCACAACAACCTATTCCTTTCCTTCTCAATTTTGGGGGTTAATTAATTCGACTATCATGTTACGAATTATTAATTCAACAATCATTATTTCCATATTGCCCCAATTTAACTTACTAATGTTCTTTCATACATTGAGAGAAAAAAAAAACTCCATTAGACGACATTTTTATCAAAGCACACAATAGAGATAGAAGCACCAACAGGCGAAAATGATGTTAAAATTTACGAAGGAAACTACTAGCTAGTTTGATCATTCACCTTAATTTCCACAAAACTAGTGTCATGATCATCATGATTCATGAGCAAGGATTGCAATATTAAGTCATAATCTGATTTCCGTCTTATTCGAACTAACAGTGGGGAATTCTGTTGCAGTGTTCTAGTGTGGGGAGATGGGTACTACAATGGTGCTATTAAGACAAGGAAGACGGTGCAACCGATGGAGGTGAGCGCAGAGGAAGCGTCACTGCAAAGGAGCCAGCAGCTGAGAGAGCTGTATGATTCACTCTCAGCCGGAGGGACCAACCAACCCGCCCGCCGCCCGTGTGCTGCTCTCTCTCCTGAGGATCTTACTGAGTCTGAGTGGTTCTACCTCATGTGTGTCTCCTTCTCTTTCCCCACTGGTGTTGGGTATGTCTCTATCCCACCTTCTCCCCAGCTTCAGCATTTCTTTATCTTCCATCTTAGCTGGTCGCACATGCTACAATGATATTCATGGTACTTCTTGTGGGCAATTTTGTTCTTGCTCTTTCCGTACAAGCACACGCAGAAACCATCAACCCACTTTGATTTTCTTGGGCCCTCTTGCAACATCTAAGACGGTAAAATCTACAAAAGGAAAGATGGTAAAACCTATCAACTCCATGTAGTAGACATACCAACATTTTTTGCTGAAACATTAACGGGTTGTCTTCATCTTCGCCACGCTGCATGCTTGCACGGAATTAATTACTTTACTCCAGAACGTCTTTCATTAATATCCAATCCACATGCATGGCATTCATTCCTTGGAATCTGCCTGATATTTGCTCCCCGACTATTTAAAGTGGGCCCCAAAATATTTTTCTAATTTTGATAGCATCGCTAGCTAGCTACACGTCACGTACATTTAGGCCAGGAGAACAATACCCATTTGCATATATGTGTACAGCTACCGAATGCTGGTGCCAGTTTGTGCATGCTTCGGGAGTGATAGTCTGTGGGGACTTTTGTGAGTGGGCCATGCACTTCCACATCCGTCTGCAGTCTTTCAATCGACGGTCTTAAAGATGTAGCTATTCTTGCACGTCTTATTGTGGAAAAAAAACTCACCTACTCTGCAGTGCTTAATTTCCATGTAAAAATGTCATCCCGGGAATGGAAGTTGTATTTAGTGGTTGAGGGGTTGTTTTCTTTCTCCTTTTTGATCTCATCATCTGGATTTTGAGGGAATAGATTCTTGAAATCCTGTTAAGGAAAGGTTTGCAAGTGCAACTGAAGATATTCACCTTTGTGAGATTTGAAAATGGGGTGTGGTTGACATTGATCAAATGCTAGCCTTCAGCAGCCCCAATTTTTGACATGATTATATATGTTATTCACTTTCTAGCATTAGATTTTTCATTGTTGAGTTGTTGCAGGGAACTTATAATTTTTAGAGTAAGAGGTATGGATTGCACTAGGAGTGGCCGCCTTTTTTTTTTTTTAATGGATAGGAGTATCTGTCTTGGTGACGATTGTATATGGCAAACTCTGCCTCTTTTTCTTCTTTTTTTCTTTTAAAAAAAGTATTAGTAAGCTTTGAATGTTAATGAGAGAAATATGGATCATTTCTAGGTAGTTGCAAGTCGGATTAAGGGAAATAAAGCTATAAAATGGAAGGAGGGTAAGAATTATCAATTATCAATGTTATCAATTTAGTTTTTTCATTAAGCATTTATTTCAAGATATATAACAATAAAAAATCAAAAAAGTTATATATGAAATAAGATATTTATGTTTATATCAAATGATTCATCTTAATTTATTGCATGCTAATCATTTGTACTGTCATTTGAATATATATATAGCAAAGATTAGCATGTCATTAAGTTCAACCCATATCATCGTCGGGAAATAGTCATGAACATTATAAATTTCACTTCTGGTATTGTAATAAGTTAGAGAGTACGTAGAATACTACCATGGTACATACAGTAATTAGCATTAAAACGGTAATAGTCAGTGAGTAGCAAAGGATAATCAGGTGAAAAAATTCTTGCATTTCAAGAAAGTCAGGTATTGGCCTTTATGCTGCCTCTATTTTGGTGAGAATACGTACCTTAATCAGGCATGTGACATTTGTCTGTTCATGTCAGTCCCTACCGTTCCTAATGTCTTCGTACCTTTAGAGAAAATGGAGAAAATAATGCCCAAGGTAAGAAATTTTTGGCAACAAGACAAAAGTAATGAAAATGTTTATTAATTATATTGAATCGAATTAGATACTAATCATGTGCCTTTTGAAATGTGTCCAAATGTTGCTGAATTCGAGAAAGTGAAAACAGCTAGCCTAATCAATAAAAGTTTGAAGCCTCCATCAAAAGAATGATTCAAGATGTCTTCTTTAGGACCTCACAGGATGCGTATAGTAATTGTAGGATAGTTATAACATGATGTAATGGTCGAGTGTGATAGTGGTTATGCCAATAAATAGATTTTCTCAGTCGAAGTAAAGAAAAAGCAATTGAAAATATAGTTAACAAAAGTAGAGCCGCTAATGTACTTAAGGTGTCTTATTTGCCTAACAAGATTCTGTTGCACTCAAATGGAACTTAATATCAACTTATCGCTATAAGATACAAAATTTTGTCGATTATATCATTGAAGAACTGCTTCTTTCAGTGTTTGGATCAAATTTCTATAAGATACTAATCTAAGTCTTAATGATGAAGTATAAATTAAATAACACAGCTTTGTAGACCAATTAAGCTTTATCATCTATTTACATGGAAGTTTTGATTTTATGTGGTACATAATTCTTTGAGATGATGTTTTCACCGATGATAATATAACATCTAAACTAAATACATGAAAGTTAATAAATTTGAGTACAGAGAAAACAATAAAATGGAAAATGGATTTTTTGTTGACAACAAATAAAATTTCTTATGAAAAATAAGTTGAGAAGATTAATTTATTACAAATAAATTTAATAGTGAAAATATACACATTTGAATAAAGAGGCATGGTAATGCATATTATCAAATAAAGTGTTAAAAAAATGCCCTTGTATGCTTCGATTCCTCTTCTTCCTTTATTCCTTTTTTTTTTTTTTTTTTTTTTCTGCCCATTAGAATCTGGTTATCATCACTTCCATGCGGCAGGCAGTTAATCAACTCAATAGACGATCCATCCATCCATCTAATCACACCAACTGGGGGTTTGGACGAAAGCTAGCCCAAGGGATTTGAAATGAATGGCTTCGATGGGCGTCAATATCTCTGAGCCATTAATTGGATGGTTGGAAGTTCTTTCTACATCCATTGATTGGATGCTTACGATTTAAAATCATCCGGAGATGGGTCGCAGGTAGTCCTTCATCAATTCGCGTCTTGTTGTCCACACGCCACACCCACCGACTCGGCACCCAATTGTCTAGCATTTCTCCTTCAGGGATACCCCGCACATCCATTTACTTTGGGAGCATCTTGGTATCTATATTTCTACTTCTCTTTTACACATATTCAAACGTAAATTTATTTCTTTAAAGGAAAATGCTAGATTTATGCATGCACCTTAAATATTGCTGGCAAATGTTAAAATCATTCCACAGATATTGTTTAAAAATGTACATATTATATGTAAATTATAAAAAAATACTTAAACCCATTCATGGGTACATTAAAATATAATCTTATTTAGCATGATCATTGACATATATAAGAATGATATTTTAAATGGTTTAAATATTGAAAAAAGAATTTTAAAATTAATATTTAAATTGTATTTTATTAAGTTGATTTTTGACGATTTTCGGAGAGAGCTCCTACACATATTTGTTTTAAGTTGATTTTGTATAATTATTAAATTAAGCTTTTACATATATTTGTTTTAGATGAAACTTGGTAGGATATTAAAATAAATAACTTTAAATATAATGGATGATTTAATTTTTTATTTTATCAATAATGTGAGACTCATTTATTGCCTGATGCAACAGCCTAAGTAGGTGGTGCAATGAGCATTTCCCTTCTTTATGTATTGGTAAATATAATTATAAATTTTACAAAATCTTGGAAGTTTATCAATCCATTAGCATATATGGTCGCCGAAGAATTGAAATAATTTCAAGGATTTTGCAAATTTTAAGTTTTTAAATTTCTTAACACAACATGCGTTGCTTGCAATTCCAAAATAATTTCAATAATACAATAATTTTCCACATCTTTTCTGCCAACCCATGTTATTTTAATTATGATTTTTTATTTTAAAAACTATAGGAATATTCGTTTATACAGGTACTTTTATCTATAATTTTACTTTTACTAACACCTGTCAAATATTGATAAGAATATTAATTTTTATCAACCTATTTAAATACCAAAATTAAATTCGCCGGAAGGTTTTTTATGCAATTACATTTGTCTGTTTTAGAAAATAAAAAATCTTCTCTAACATTTCATGCCATGTATGAACTTGGACACTAAGAATTTCTAGCTAAAAATATTTATGACTATAAGTATTTCTAAAAGAATTGATAATAGTGTATTTTAAATAAGAACGTAGGCACGTGAACGAAGGCTAGTCTTCCGTACAGCCTATTCTATCAAAGTGAATGGTTGAATGTGTTGCATATCTGACGAATTGAATGAGCAGAATTCCGTAGAGCCTATCTTATCAAAGTGAATAGAAAGAACGTGTTGCATGTAGTACACATCTTGCGAAGATGTAAAAATTTAGAAAGTTATTTGAATTGATGATTAAAATTTTAAAATATTATAAAATTAAATAGAATAATGATTTTATATAAAACGAATATTTCAAATGGTGTCCTCATAATAAATAAATAATTTGTAACAGTTTTAAAATTATTCTTAATTAATTCTTAATTTTAGAAATAATACAAGTATAATATTAAACTTATTAAATAAATTAACTTAAGAAAATCATCCCGAAAGGGCCTAACCCAGCAACCGGACTCAATCCCAGAGCTGCAGCTTTCAACTAACGGTCAGACTACGCCTTCCTTGGTCAGAAGTCAGAAAAATAAAAATAAAAAAAAGGTCCCCACGTGCGCATGATAAATAAACATGGCTCTCTTTTGTGGAAATCTAGAAGAGAAAAAAGATCAAATCCGTCGATAAGGTTCTTTTACGAACCCCTTCTAGTATCTTAAAATTTTCAGATGGCCTCTATATAATTTTTATTTAAAAGTATTCTATGAAGGTATCTCCCCCCGTTCATTTATTTCAGAAAGGTGGGATTAAATAGACAGGCTACCAGCAAATATAGTTGCAAATCAACCATGTCCCATATTAGAAGCTTTAATTTCTTCAATTAATTGGGTAAGTAGATTTGTAAAGATTTATGAGGTTATGAAGTTTTTTTTTTTTTTTTTTTTTTTTGATAGAAGGATACGCTCTACCCCTGACCCCATTCGATATGAAAGGGGTTAGGGGTAGAGTAATCCAAACAATTCATTGCATAAAAATTGTCAGTACAAAGTTATGAAGTTGATTTGTAAGAAAAAGTTACAAAGATTTATGAGCTTTATTATGGAAAAATGAAATGTTGGGAAGTATGATTCCAAAGTGGAACAATAAGAAAAAAAAATTCTAGCATTATCGTCGCTTTATCTAAAATATTTTTAATACTTTCCAATAATTGAAGGGTTGACAGCATGAATGCATAGCATTAATATAACTGCACCCGGAAATGGACAGATAGTGGATTTGATCAAGGATCAGAACGAACACCTTTTTTCTAATCAAAATTTGGATATATTTGCAGGTTACCAGGAAAAGCATATGCGAGGCGCGCCCATGTGTGGCTCACTGGTGCAAACGAAGCTGATAGCAAGGTCTTCTCTAGGGCAATTCTGGCTAAGGTAATGTGATAATAATTGTATATTTTTAGGCAAATACCGACACTCTTATATAAAATGACAAGCATGCCCAAGTTCTAATTATGATTTCACAGCTAAAAATTTACATTTAAATCATATATGATTTAATAGATGTGAAAATATAATCTTATAGCCATAAAGATACTAAAAATTCATTTGAATGTGATTTTTTGGTTATAATTATACTTAGAGCTTGAACATTTCTGCCATTACACAAATGAGTTTGATATAAATGTGATTTTGAGAAAATTACATGCCATATTTGGAAAAAACATTATAGGTATGTTTGGAATTAGAGGCAAAGTTTGTTGGTAGATTTGAAATTAGCTGTTTTTTGTTATAAAAAATCCAACCTTCATATAAATGAAGCAAAAACTGATTCCAGTTACATCCATGATACACCTATAATGAAGCTTTTCTTTTTTCTTTTTATTTTTATTCTTTATCAGACAAATTTGATTTCAGTTCCTAATTATTTCTTATTTTCCATGACCCAATAAATGCCACGGCAATGCAACAGAGCGCTCGCATCCAGGTTGGTCCTACATCCATAATTTCTGAGCACTTACTTGCAAGGCATCAATCTTTGCCAGATTATCACATGATCCTCCTTTTCTTTTCATCATTGCTTCTCCGGTTTGATACATAATTCTACCATTTATGCAGACTGTGTTGTGCATTCCTTTGATAGATGGAGTCCTCGAACTTGGTACGACAGAGAGGGTGAGTTGGTGTCTGAGTTTTTACTTTTTACCCATTTGAAAGATTCAACTAGCATATGGGCTATGGCATTCCAAAAAGGATGTTTTTGTTCTGGATTTGATCGACTTCGGTTTTCCAATTATTATGTTTCAATCTGTTTGATAATACAGAATAAGTACTTGGTCAAAGGTCGAGCGATCTGTTTTGTGGACATTAATGTAGGTACAAGAAGACTTGGGAGTGGTTCAACACGCCAAAAGCTTCTTCATGGACCACCAAAGCCAACAACAGCTCCCCAAGCCAGCACTCTCAGAGCACTCGACATCCAATCATGCCTCCTCAGATCGTCCAAGGTCCCACTCTATGTCCCTCCCGGCCCTCTTTTCAATAGCTGACCCACCAACAAAACAAGTAGAAGCCAACCAAGAAGAAGAAGATGACGATGACGACGAGGATGAGGTCGATTCTGACTCTGAAGGTGAAACCGGAAGAGAGAGCTTCATGAATACTGGGATGAATAACCTCCACCTTCATGGGCAGATTCCTCATATCTTGTCCGCAACACAGATAGCTGAGGAGCCAAGTGAACTGATGCAACTAGAGATGTCTGAGGACATCCAGATAGGCTCACCTGAAGACTGCTCTAACAATGTAGATTCCGAGCTGCATGTGCTTGATGCGAGCCATATATGCATTCGACCAGAGCAACCGCAACATACAGATTCCTACAGGGCCCAGTCAGCTCGAGCTTGGCCGCTTGTACAAGATGATTTTAACATCCTTCCAACTTCAGGTTAGAGTAAGAGTACAACCTACGTGAATTTTCTTATTGTTCAGGACTACTGAAAATTGTGTTTTGGTTATGCAACCATGGCAACTGGCTGTGAATCAAAGCTCCCAATGTTCTTGAAGTTGCCCATGAAAAGTTTGAAGTGGTTTCCACCACTAAGTTTGAAAAGGGCGGTGATAAGATTTGGAAAAATATATCAATCATCCAGATGGCTGCTTCTTGGATGAAAGATAATTGAAGTTCTGAACATAATATCAAGCATCTGTTTTCATGTTGAATTTAGGGAACTTGTTGATCATTATGCGCTTGACTGACAACTTGAATTATGATCTCGGTTACTATATGCTAGTGTTACATGCGTAGAAGGAAAAAATAACCACCACTCTTTGAGTAGTCATGCCTACCTGCAGAAAGTCTCTCATGATTTTGGAAGAAACTTTTCATAACTCATCATTCCCAGCTGGGAAGTGAATATGGTTGGAATCGATACGGTTTGCCTGTTTGAATGAGGCTAATAAATAAATTTCCTATTTGTCCTGCTTCTAGGATCTCCACAACTACAAGAATTGTCACAGGAAGATGTTCACTATTCTCAAACTGTTTCCACAATCCTTCAAATGAATGCCAATCGTTGGGCTGAGTCTTCTTGCAATAGATACTTTGGTGATTCATCAGAATCAGCATTCTCCGAATGGGACTGCAGAAGTGACCATCGGATACCCTTGGAAGGAACCTCTCAATGGCGTCTCAAATACGTTCTCTTCACAGTACCATTCCTCCACAGCAAGTACAGAGATGAGAATTCACCGAAATCTCGAGATGATGACATTGGAAGCAGATTGAGGAAGAGCACATCTCAAGATGAATTGAGCGCCAATCATGTGCTTGCCGAGAGAAGAAGGAGAGAAAAGCTAAATGAGCGGTTCATAATCCTCCGCTCTTTGGTCCCATTTGTCACCAAGGTATTGCCATTTTATATTGACACAACATGTTATAGCTTGGTAATGGAATGAGATATCATCCAGTGCATCATTCAATTGACTGGAATGCATCCCATCAAAGTACCAGAACGTCTCGACCGTGCAACATTGCATGTCTTTTCCATCCTATTGTAGTGCCTATTAATCACTTATAATCTGAAATGCTGTTGTTTTCAGATGGATAAAGCTTCAATATTAGGTGACACAATTGAGTATGTAAAGCAACTGCGCAAGAAAATACAAGATCTTGAATCACGGAATCAACAGACAGAAAGTGATCAGAGGTCAAGGGGGATGGAAAATCCCAACAATTTGAAAGAGCAAAGCATACCAAACAGTAGCAGCAGCTTAACTAAGGCCAATACATCTCAAAATTCAAGTGGAGACCGAAGCCGAATTCCAATGATGGAGAAGAGGAAGATGAGAATTGTGGAAGGAAATGGAAGTCCAAAGACCAAACGGATTGACGCAACATTCAGTAACTCTATTCAGGTTTCCATAATAGAAAGTGATGCTTTGCTGGAGTTGCAGTGTCCATATAGAGATGGACTATTACTTGACATCATGCAGATACTTTCAGGACTCAGACTAGAGGTTACTGCTGTCCAGTCCTCATCAACCAACGGCAATTTTGTCGCTGAAATACGAGCTCAGGTATACAGAGGTCCTAAAATATCTCCGTTATGTGAATCCTGTATTCCATATAACTACAGCCTATACATTGTTCTCATTTTCCAGTCGCAAAAATGGCAGTTTGTTGAGTCAGATGGCATGTGGAGAAAGCCCCAAAAGCACCCTAATGTGGAAGAAACGGATATCCTTGATAGGGTTATTCTTAGCAAAATTTGACTATTGCTGGGCAGCCTGGGCTCAACTTCACTGTCATTTTTTATAGCCAACAACATAAGATTGACCATATGATGAGACTTACGATGCATAGAAGAGCGGACACAACAGACCACAATTGATTATAGAACGACGGTCGCTAAATTGAGAAGATACGTAACAGATGCCAGTTTAATTCTTCCTCTGAGAATGATTTGATGGGATTATGGATTCTCTTCTTTCAGGTGAAGGACAGAATTAATGGGAAGAAAGCTAGCATTGTGGAAGTAAAGAGAGCAATTCATAAAATCATACCGGAGTACTAAAGTAGCCTGATCTTCTCGGCAGATTAGTGGATTCTTCTCCAAATGAGTAATCTATCAACCATATAGTCAGACTAATCCGCTCATACTTAACTGACCTCACGTACTGTAAATGATTCGCGTCGAAATAGTTGATTGGGCAATCAAGCGTTGTAAATTAGTAATATCTAAGGGAAGGTCTGGTTGCTTCCTAAAAAATCATTTCTTCTTGGTTACATGATCATATATCAGGGATTACATAATGTCGGTTATCAGGATTGTTATAATCCGTAACCAAAGAATGCATAGCTATTGTTAATTAGAATAAGCTTTCATCGTTTTAAAGTGGCATCCTGGAGGCTGTGACAAAGTGTAACATTCGCCATTATTTCTACCATCTACGTATAAAGAGCTGTGTGGGGCTTCCCATCATATTGTTGTTGGTCTTGTGGTATAGTTGAATGGATATACATATACATATGTATATGTACAGTATCCATTTGTGGGTGAATATCATACTCTTGAGACGGGGATCAAACATTAACGAAATTATGTTATCATCTTCCCACTCCACCTGAAATTGCATGCCCTTGGCACCAGGCCTTTGAGTTAACGTATGCACATTCTTTCGCAGAGTTTATCAGTTGTTCATAGAATCTCTGCAATACCAGGAGTTCCTAACAAATTTAATGATTTACGTTTTATGTCAAACTCCATAGTTTCTAGCTGACCATCTACGATAATATTTGGATGAGGATTTGCCGAGATCCCTTCAATTTGTAGATATTATTATTAAAAATTCTAACTCCCCAAAAGCCCAGATCCTGGCCTTGATTAACCTTATTCATTCAAGAAGTTCCCCATCCCTTCCAACTAGTCAACTCCTGGCATCTTCTAGACTTTTGAGTCGTATTACCTGTCAGCCTCAAAAGCAATTATTAATTTATTACGAGGTGTTTGACTAAGGCTCTGTTGGGCTGAGCAGCCCATTACAAAGCCTGAACTCTTCAAATCCGATTTTCTTATTTATATTTAATATAAAATATCCAGCAAATTTCATATAAACCTACAAATTTTAACTTTTGTTTGGTATTTATATATTATGACAACTGATAATACAATTAAGCACGTTCGCAACCCTTATACATGGAGAAAATTTTCTATAACACCCTCACACTAGTAGGAAAATTTGTAAATATCCCCACAATAAGAGGCATTGTAGGAGGAGGGAATCGAACACCTGACCAAGCATCCATGCCCTACAAGTGTTTCTACTAGGGCACCCTCCCAGTGGCAACGGATTTTAACTTTGATTCCATGAAATATTCCACTTTTCTGATTATTATCTTTCCATCAATTTTACATCTTTTTTATAACTATTTTATCTATTTTATTTTTATTTCTTTTATTATTGATTATTATATATATGTTATATCACGTGTTAGTATTGTGTTTGAGAGGATGGAAAAATGGGTAAAGAATTTGGTGAAATTTTTTTAAAAAATATATAAGACGATATAATATCACAGAGATAATAATTATTAGTAAAGAGAATGAGAAAGTATAACATTTCTTCCTAAGGAAGCTATTTTAATTTTAAATATAACTTTTTATATTTTCAACGTAAAATTTTCTATTATCAATGTACACATTGTGCATTCTCACCGATGTCCTCGCATTTCTCTGTGTCATTCAAGCCCCTAATCCCTCCGAACACGCTAAGTTGAAACACAGGGTAAGGGAAGAGGTGAAAAGCAGGCCCTAGCAAGCGGATCCGAACTCCGAAGGGTAAATGACAATCCTCGTACCTACAGAGATGTGGTCCGAGAGTTGACCGCTTGTACTTGAAAGGCTTGAGATCCGGCTGTGAAAAAATCGAACTGCTATTGCCATTTTTACTCTTGGGATTTTGGTTAAGCGGCCGCTCCTGGCATGGCTTCTCTGCTTTTCCTCGTTTTCCTCCTCCTCGTCATCTTCCCTGTCTCTCTCCTTCTCCTCCTCGCCTTCCTTGTCCGTCCCGGCCCCATCTCCATCCCCATCAAAGGCCGCCACGTCTTCATCTCCGGCGGCTCCAGTGGCATCGGCCTAGCTCTCGCCTGCCGCGCCGCCTCCGAGGGCGCCCGCGTCTCCATTCTCGCCCGTAGCCCGGAGAAGCTGGAGGAGGCTTGCGCCTCCATCCGCCTCGCCACCGGAGTCGACGTCTCCGTCTTCAGCGCCGACGTCAGGGACTTGGACGCCGTCCGGAACGCGCTCCGTGAGGCTGGCCCCGTCGACGTCCTTATCTGCAACCAGGGCGTATTCATACCGCAGGAATTGGAGAAGCAGGAGATGAGCGCCGTCAAGTTCATGATCGATGTGAATCTAATTGGCACCTTCCATCTCATCAAGGCGGCGTTGCCGGGAATGAAGGATCGGGCGGGGCGCGGCCCGGGCTCGATTGCCATCATGTCGTCGCAGGGTGGCCAGGTATTCACGAAGATCAGTCTATAGTGATTTTTAACTAGTCCCGCTTCTCGGCCCTATGCCGTTCCCGTCTCATATCAGTTGCCTCTCTGTGGTTAAACCACCAATTCCTTTACACGCAGTTCTGTTTAGCTTTTTCTCGATTGGTTTTTTAACTGTCTGTTCCTGGGTTTCATAAACTAGGACATACCAGGTCCTTGAGATCAAAATCCAAGGTAACTGAATCATATTTCTTTTTATCTATAGAAAATGATACCATGATAGGATACCTTGAGCAGGCATTTGCCTAAATAGCAGGGATATCCAAAGGTAGCTTCTTTGTAGGACAATGGGCGTTCTGTTAGGAATTGAGCAATTGGAATAGAAATTCAAAGGTAATTTTATTGAAACGAGTGAGCAATCTCTCACTGTTGTGTACAAGTGACTGAGAAAATTAGAAAAGAGAAACAGAGAATGAGACAGCAACGTGAAGTTTCTTCTTCTTCCAAATGAGCCGAAACCCTTATTTCTCACTTAGCTGCCAGCTGGAATAGCTCTCACGTGTTGCTGCTACCGACATAGTATGCTGCTGCCGACATGATTCCTAACATTACCCTCCTCTTCAGACACACCTTGCCCTCAAGGCGTGAAAAGTCTCCTTGTTGGCAATAATTGATTTATGTGATGGCGGCGAAAAGCCGGTGAAGTCTGGCCACTTCAGAGATTGGCAATCTGATAAGTACGAATGCTTTAGAATCCAAATAAAAGAAAATCTGCCTGGATCCCATATTAGTCAAATGTCATCGCCTAAGTTTAGGTTCACTAGAAATCCACCAGGATCCCAAACTTCGCAGAATAATTGTTCAACCATGCTGCAAGATAAAATAATGGCATCAAAGTGGAACCCGTCTGCTGCAAATTCATACACGCCCTGGCTACATGTCCTCTGATTTTGAATTCGTGGTCCATTCACCTTATGCAAAATCTGAAATGGTAGCCGAACCTCTCCCAAAACCACTCAACATTCCGTTCTGCATCCGAAGGGGGAATCGCAGCCCTCTGTTTTCTATTCTGCCAGATCAACCTTTCTGAAACATCAAACCACTTGAATTGTTCTTTCAAACTCCTCTCCTGCATGTCAAACTGCTGCATGGACTCCTTTGTAATCTTGTCCAGCGGTTTCAAGGTTTCTTTCATATGACAGTCAAAATTAGCTACCTTCGACTCCAACATAGATTTCTTTGTATTCAAGGAATCCACCTTCCCTTCCATTGAAATCCGTCTTTCCTCCATCTCAGCTGATTTTTCAGTCAACACGTCTCTCTGCTCCATCAGCATCATAGGTTCTGACGTTGTTCGGTTGGCACCATTACTGCTCACACAAAATTGGCAGCTCCTCTAGAAGCTCCTTCGTAGGAGCCAAAGGATTAAACAAAAACATTGCAGGAATTTCTGCAGTGAGACAAGATGATGCCGAATGTGGCTCCTTTCGTGATTCATTGAAAGTCATCTCCTCTAATAGTAACTTGATCAAGGCTGTCATAACACCACCAATCGACCCTCTCTGTACTAATGCATCTGGTGTTGCCCAGTCAATGCAGTCTCCAACATGAATGTTGATCTGTTCCCGCTTTTGTTCCTCATCCTCACCCATGGATTCTGTTTCGTCGTTACTACCTACCTTCTTTGCAACTGCCTTAGTAGAAAAGAGATTGCTGAGATCTGCAACCATCGAAGCTTCACCTCTATACGTTATCCGCATCTCTTCCCAGAAGTTTCACCATGATTGCTGCTCCTCGTCAAAGGATTGCCGCCAACTTTTCCCGACGTTCCTGCAAATTCTCCCACAATTCCCAATCGAAATTTGCCATGGCGTGAAAGTTACAGATGGATCGATCTTGCCCTAATACCTTTGTTAGGAATTGAGTAATTGGAATAGAAATTCAAAGGTAATTTTATTGAAATGAGTGAGCAATCTCTCACTATTGTGTACAAGTGACTGAGAAAATTAGAAAAGAGAAAAACAGAGAATGAGACAGCAACGTGGAGTTTCCTCTTCTTCCAAATGAGCCGAATTCTCTTATATATAAGCCAACTACCAACCCATCTTCTCACTTAGCTGTTGCTGCTGCTGACATGATTCCTAACACGTACATAAATTGTTCAGTGTTGTTTAAGAATGAAATTCTTTGCTAGTGGACTGTGACGATCTGTGCATCGTATTGCGAATTCAATTCACAGAGAGTTCTGTTTAACTCATCTTACTGGAAAATGATGAGCAGTCTTAACGTAATTATGATGATCAAAGTGAGATTCTAGGAGGCCATCATTTTGATTAGCAGCTTTTCTCTCAAGTTTGACCTCCTTAATTCCAGTCACACAGGATCAGTTGAGGCTGACTCTGTTGAGCGGTTTTCCATCATATCTTCCCAATTCCGTTGAAGGAATTTCCTGTCGCACAAGAGGAAGGGGAACTTCGAAACATTTATTTTGTCCTCACCCTTTTAGGAAGGAATCTTGAATTATGTCTAGGATGATCATGTCCATCTCCATCTCTCGAGAAACTCTAAAGCAGAAGTTATTCCTCATGCATTGGCAATTGCAACTCGGGTGTTGGAGTGTTTCTTAACCCCTTCTGTAAAAGACCGGGAGCTTCCTGGTGTGATTTGGGATATTTTATATAACAGATTGAGCATAAAATGATTCCCGGCATGTTTTGATGAGCTGGTCAATGAAGTGCTCTTATCATTTGGAGTTCTTATCTTCAATTTTGTTTCCTGTAAAGTATCCTGTATCCATGCTGTCAGCTGTTCCCTTTCTCCCTCAGTGTTTATGCTTATTCAAGTAATCAAATTGATACTCCTGTCAGAACTTAGAAGTATCAGCAGTTTATATATTTAATTTTGTGCAAATGGTAATGGACTTAATTATCTTGTCATTGAAAGGTATCATGTTTAATGCTGAATTCATTTTGATGAAGCATGTCGTTCCACTTCTTCCTGCTGATTGACTTTTCATGTCTTAATGTGCTCTGGCAGGTGGGAATATATGGTTACACAGCTTACTCAGCCAGTAAATTTGGCCTTCGAGGGTTAGCGGAAGCATTGCAGCAGGAAGTCGTTGCTGATAATATCCATGTGTCAGTTATTTTTCCGCCAGACACAGAGACACCGGGTTTTATAGAAGGTTCGAAATCACCATATTGAGCTTTGATTTAAATGTCCGATTATGTTTGTTTCTCGTACAATGAGGTTCATCACACGAACTGCCTTTCTGGCTTTCTTGCTGCAGAAAACAAGCTAAGGCCAGAACTGACAAGCGTTATAGCAGCCTCCTCTGGTGCCATGACAGCTGAGGCGGTGGCTGAAAAATCTCTAAAGGGCATTAAATCTGGAAGCTTTATTGTCTCATGCAACTTCGATGGTTTCATGTTATCTATGGCCACTGCTGGCTTGGCTCCGCAGAGATCATATCTGTTGGCATTTCTGGAGGTGGCCACTGCTGGTTTAATGCGCTTTGTGGGTCTATTTTTCCAGTGGAATTGGTACAGAAATATTGAACAGTGGCATGCAAAAAAGAACAGTAAGTCATATAGGAGACCAATATAACAGCATCTAACAAAAATTGTTTTTTCTTTTATATGAAGGGGCCCGATCCTTTGCAATGTGCCCAGCCCGAAAAAATACTTCTTTATATTTTTATATCTTTTTACACATGCAAGCCCTATTTATATCTTTCATTTTGTGAAATTGACAATTTTTTGAATTTGTTTGGTATTTTATTTTGATTTTTAAAAATAAAAAACATAAGCGCGTATTCATGTACAAAATAAAATATGAAACAAATTCAAAAAATTTCCTAATTTCACATGAAGGAAAGTATAGGTGGGGGGTCCTCATATTTATAAAAAGATATAAAAAAAATAAAAAATAATTTTGGGATGGACACATTAAATATAAGGGGTGTTTGTTTATCTCAAAAACTTTTCACTATTTACAACTACTTTATTTTTTAATTATTTTTTTCACTTTTTCATTTTTAACTACTCTATTTTTCAATCATTTCTACACAACTATCCATATATCTAATATATTTATTTTAACTTTATTTTCTTTACTCCTTATCATTATTCATATTATGGGTGTGTTTGGCAATTTACAAAAAATGTCAAGTTAAAACTTTTCAATTTAAAATTTTTCACTCTCTACAACTATCATATTTTTTAATCATTTTTTAACATTTTCCTATACAACTACCATACTTTTCAATCATTTTTATACAACTATCCACACAACTAACCTATCTATTTTAACTTTATCCTCTTTACTACTCATCATTACTCCTATCATATCACATCATTTGATAACTTTTACTCTCAAAAACTTTTTATCAAAAGTTTTATACATTACCAAACACACCTTATATTACATTATTTTCTCTCTTTAAAAAACTTTCACATAAAATTTTTTTTATCAAAAGTTTTATTACTTCCGAAACACACCCGTAGTCAAATCTCCATATAACAACAATTGGGATGTTCTTTTTTGACATAATATTCATGCCAACTCTTTTTTGTAATCGCACCTCTAATCCTAGGAGCTCCGGTTGAACTACCAAATTCTGATGCACGTGTGATATAGGTTTTAGGTGGTTTGTTGGTAGTGCAAATTATCTGGAAGTTCTCTTTTATCTATTAAGCCATTTAGCTAAGCGATGCATTCCACATGTGACACAAACACATCATTCCCATTTCGCACATTTGTTTCAAATTCTAATAACGTCTTTTTTTCTTTTTTCTTTTTTTAACTTTTTTCTCTGCTGTTGCTGTTTAGTTAAAGCTTTGTAATAGGAAAATTGGGATGCGGAAATGCCTTTGGACAGAGTCTTCTTTGAGACGGAAATGGATTTCTGTGGCACGATAATCTCACTGTTTTCAACAACTCGGGAAGAAAGAATTGCAAAACATTTCTGACAAAATTGTGTTCAAATCGAGGAAAGTGTGAATGCAGTAAGGAGCAGAGTAGCGTTGGAACTTGACTATTGCATGGGACACGTTGGAAGGTCATAAAAGAGGGTTGTATGGAGGGCCTTCCAGTGTCAGCAAACTGTTGATTGTTGATTCGACCTATGCCCTTTGTATTTTATCTAAGTTTTTCCGGCCTTCTGTTAGAACTGAGCAATCATCCAATGATTCTCTGTAGCGGCTATTGAAATTTTTTTCCCTTCAACGTTGTGAGACATCTGTTTTCCCAGATCGACTTTATGATATTAGATCCGTATGTATCATGATTCACGCAGGAAACCATCTCTGTGTTTTTGGATATTTATGCTTTTAATTCCATGTGGACAGTGATGACACCCAACTGAATCTGCATCTGATCCTCCTCATACATCCATTGACGCAAGATGCTAGACCGTGAGGCATGAACTCCATCCTTACCTGGTGATACTAAAATTCATGATCCGAGCTAACATTCTGTTGTTATCTTCTTGTTTTTTAAAAAAAAAAAAAAAAAAAAATTGGATTTTGGGTTTCGAAAGTATCGATCATTATGGGAGTCTCATGAGATGGTGAGATCCTGGCATTTGGCTAGTTCCTTCCCCAGGTTTTTTGAAACTGATATTTAACCAGTTCCTGCGCCCTTGGCGGATTATCAGTACGTTGACTAGTATCAGTCCATGTTAGGCGGATAAAACCAATGCTTGTCCTCTATGGTTGGTTGGTTTGTTTGTTTATTTGTTTTTGTTGGTGGCGGCTTTTGCTTGAGAGCCGGCACCATCCCTTCCATGCGCAGTTAGCCCACGGCAGCTATCCATTCGCTCCATCACATGGAATGTGGGCATTATCTTATGCATCTTGGAGCATTGAGCCTCAATGTTTCTGGTTGCATTTTACTGATTTTTAAATTTTTTAAAAGTTTTTTCTAATAAAACTGTTAATATAAGTGTATTTAACATGTATATTAATTTTTACTATTTTTGAGACTTTTTTATTTTTTTTGGATTTTTAAAAATCTAAAATTACTAAAAATGCCACTATTTTTAAAAATCAGAAAAAATATATAAAAATCTCCAAAAAGGGGTAAAAATTAATATACATGTTAAATATACTTAGATTAACCTTATGTAAATTTTTTTTAAAAAAAATATAAATATATGTAACCGGGGGCATTGAGCCTCAATGCTCCCGGGTGCATAGGACAATGCCCACTGATGGAAACCTCCTCTCTCTCGCCGACAAAGGACTAAACATGGATAGAAATCCTTCAATGCAATCCAATTAATCTCTCTCTCTCTCTTTCAGTCAAGTAGACAAAGTACTAGACATGAACGGAAATACTTCAATGCAATTCTCTCCCTCTCAATCAAGTAGACAAGGGACTAGACATGGACGGAAATCCTTCAATGCAATCAAATCAATCTCGCTCTCTCTCTCTCTCTCTCTCACAGTCAAGTAGACATTCATTTCGTCAACCTACAGGTGGAATCCGACTCTCTCACTCTTATTGATTTTTTGACAGGCGAGCACTCTATTAGGGCTCCGGTGGGTATCATCGTTTCACAAATTCGTCAAGTCGCCTTACTGGCCCATTCTTTGTCCTATGTCTTCTTGCTGATTTTGCTTCTTTTAATCTTTTGCCTGAACAAGAATGGTGGGACAATCCGCCTTTTTTTCTTCAGGAAAAACTCTGTACAGACAATTTTTTGGCATTGATATACGACGATAGTCCTGCCCCTTCCACCTCTGATCTTTCTCTCTCTCAGAGGTGGACGGGATAGGAGCTAATCTTTTAATCAAAAAAAAAAAAAAAAGTAAACAAAGGACTAGACTTGGACGGAAACCTTCCATTGCAATCAAATCCATTAATTTGTTAGTCAAGCAGACAAAGGCCTAGACATGGACGGAAACCCTTCAATACAATCAAATCCATCAGTTTGTTAGGGCTTGGCCATATTCTTGTTGTACACTACAGTACAGTGAGAAGTAGGACATTTTCAAAAAGTACTACAGATACCCATTTCTTGTGTTTAGCTCTATTATTTTAGAAGTACTTTCAATGCCAATCAGGTTTTTGGTCCAAACACTTTAAAAGAACTTTCAATAAGTAAAATTACAAGCTTCCAGCACTTTGACAGCACAGTAAAGCATGCAGGCGCAGGCGTCAAAGGTCAATGTTTCGACTCTCGTCCCCATTACGGGAGGTAAAAAATTTCCCTCCAATTCTGAGGGTATGAGTGTATATATACTGATGGATTAAAAACAAATAAGGACATATAGAAATATACCCTAGGTCTTAAACAAACTTATTTTGTAATATCAAATATATTTATTTAGTTACTTAAATATTGATATGTTTGGCGTTGATTAAAGAATTTTAAAAGGAAAAGTTACCGCTCTAAAAATTGACTGTTATTTCATGTTTAGGAGTCTGTCTGAATTTAAATGATTAAATAGAAGATATTTAAGAAACCTAGATAATTATGCAATACTGTTTAAAGTTATAAATTTTAAATGCCAAAATAGGCCTTCACTTTCATTTAAAATTTATCTCTTTTTTCCCATATTTGTTCCACACAACAGACTTCAAAAGTACACGAAAACGGTATCTACTGTTTTACTTTTGATTTTATTTTGTTAATTTATTTATTGTCAAAAATATGGTTCTATGTTTTACGTTTCTATAAAATCTTCTCAACATGTTACATGTTTATTTAGGATAAAGGTATCTTATACCGGATAAGATAAATGTTTGTTAAAAATATAAATGAATGTTATAAGCTCGGTGCACTAGGCGTATTTAACCTATTTTTTAATTTTTTTGAAATTTTTTCATAAAAGTGTTAATCTAAGTGTCTTTAACAGGTGTATCAATTTTTACTTTTTTTAGAGATTTTTAGATATATTTTTTGGATTTTTAAAAATCAGTGGCATTTTAATAATTTTAAATTACTAAAAATGCCACTAATGTTTAAAATTTTTAAAAATAGTAAAAATTGATACGCACGTTAAATACATTTAGACTAACAGTTTTGAAAAAAAAATTAAAAAATAGGTTTTTGTACCCGAATGCACTGAAACTGAGTGCACCAGGGTGCATATAATCAATTCCCATATTTTCGTGGATGCATATATCAACATATTTAGTCCGACTGTATGACAATAAAAACAAACGTGTAGGATATGTTTGGTTATAAAACTTTTAAAATAAAACTTTTCAATCTAAAATTTTTCGCCCTCAACTACTATTCTATTTTTTTAATTATTTATTCACTTTTTCATATATAACTACTCTACTTTTTAATCATTTTTATATAACTACACATGCAATTAATCTATCTATTTTAATTTTATTCTTTTTACTCCTAATCATTATTTACATTATATCTTATTATTTTTTTCAATTTAAAGACTTTTATACTAAAAAAATTTCATCCGAAAGTTTTATCACCTCCTAAACACATCATTAATGTGTTTGGGCAATGATAAAACTTTTGGGGTGTGTTTGGTTGGAGGTAAAACTTTTGATGAAAAGTTTTTGGGGTAGAAGTTGTCAAATTGATAGAAAATGATGTGATATAAATAGGGTAATGATAAGTAGTAAAGAGAATAAAGTTAAAATAGATAGGTTAGTTGTATGGTTAGTTGTGTAGAAATGATTGAAAAGTAGGGTAGTTTGTATAGAAAAATATGAAAAAATAATTAAAAAATAGAGTAGTTATGGAGAGTGAAAAGTTTTGGGTTGAAAAGTTTTAGTTAACATATTTTGGCCCCAAACAAACACACCCTTGGTGTAGAAATTTTTGAAGTGAGAGAAAATTATATGATATGATAGAAGTAATGATGAAGAGTAAAAAAAAATAAAGTTAAAATAGATAAATTACTTTTATGGGTAGTTGTGTAGAAATGATTAAAAAGTAGAATAGTTGTATAGAAAGATGTTAAAAATAATTATTTGACCATATTTGACCTAACTTAACCTGCATGTTACGTATTTACAATTTACGATTTTTTAAAAATAGGGTATAGCCTTATAATCTTTTTAAATTTTTAAATTTTGATTCTTGATAAAAATTCAATCTATTAAGTATATTTGACATTATTTATTTAGCTAAGAGATTAAATTTCATCCTAATCAAATATATGCATGAGTCATATTTGTCGAAAAATATACATAATCATGTGTAAATTATAAAAACTACTTAGATCCATTACACGTATTAAAATTTAATAATACTTTATAGAATCATTTATACACATAGAAATGATATTTTAGATAGTCTAGAAATTCAAAAAATATAATTTTAAAATTGATATTAATATTAAAAATTATTTTATTACATTGATTTTACACGTGTAGATGAAGCTCACGCATAATGATGTTAAATAAATGAAATAATTTTCAAGACACTATAAATAATTCTAAATATAATAAATAGAGTGGATTTTTCATCAACCATTAAGCTATTAAAAATGAAGAGAATTACATAGAAAAAAGTTTATTAGAAGCGAGCACATTTTAAAATTTTGATAACTTTCTCGTATATAAATATGTTATTATATGCCATTAGATAATTCGTTAGATTATGGGGCTGTTTGGATAACATTAAAACTTCTTGACATGTTTTTACGGTAAAATAGTTTGTGTATTAAATGAACTTTGGCCAAAACTAAACCCGTGGCATGTATGACATTGTACAGTTGTGGGCATATGCTTTAAATGCGTTTGCTTGGCATGCTTGGAATGTGTCCAAGGTCTAACAGTAACCCATCTAATAGTAAAGCTAATTGTGTTTTCTATTTTCCCCTTCCGGCGTCAGTTTCAATGTGCGTAGAAGCTGCAAGTATAGCTGCCAGATACCATACGGTGGAAATTAAATCTAACAAACCCATGAAATGACTAGTTTTCTCATATTACCCCTGCGATGAAAAGTTTTGCAAAATAACAAGAGTTTTAGCTATTGCCAAACAAACCCTATATATGATATTTAGAGACTTGTCAGCTAGTCCTACAAATGATTATGAACAAAACATGGCAGTGTGCATAAATGCAAGTAGAACTAGTTATAATACTTCACCATAGACTTGAAGACCATTAATCAGGCCACTGACGTGAACCACTAATTAATTGGGCAAGGACTATTACATATATCAGAAACTTTCCGATCATAAAACAGTTAGAAACTAAATAATATATTCACTACATCCAACTTGGGAAATTTTTTTAAATTATTGTTTTATCTTTACACTCTCTCTTGATCTTTTATCTCTCTTACAGTTTAATTCAACTGATTACAATTAACTCCATTAGTGGTAGATAAACGTTACCTAGAGCAAGGGATAAATGCACCCAAAAAGGATCTCTGACAGGCCGGCTAATAACATGAACCAACTGAGCTAATTAAGCAGCTAGTGGCCATCCAAATCTGGGAATTAAAAGTTAATGGCGTGTGATGAGTGATGACTCTACTCAAGTGGCAGCCTACACAATCCAAAAACTCTTCCACTTAAACAAATATACGCAATTTGGTAAATTTCAGCGACGCGTGCTTAGCCAAAATAACAATATTGCTCGATCGTGTCAGTTACGTTCTTAAGTGCGGCCACAATGAGAGATCGATGACTTCAATTAAGAAGCGTGAAGCATGCAAAGAAGAGATTTTTTTTTGGTGGGTGGGCGTGCGTGCGTGGATTGCAAGAAGAATGACTTATAAAATAGGAACATGCCTGAATCCGGAGTAAAAAGCACTTTACTATTTATATCATGGATATTTTACTGATTATCGGTTGGGTATGCAAAATGGCCCTTAAAGATAGCATCGCCCACCTTTTTTTTTTTTTTTTTTTACTAACACGTAAGTCGTATGCATCGGATTTTTCTTCATAGTATTTTGCCTTATATGAAAAAGCACTTTAATTAGAGTTGTATAATTTACATTAACCGCAAATATTGCATGAGCTTTTTCTAGAAATTGTTTGTTTTAATATTCGATTATAAAAGCTTTTAATCAAGTTATTTTTAATATTTAGGATATTCTAAGAAGTAATAAAACTTTTGAATGAAAAATTTTTCACGTGAAAAAAATATAATAAGTAATGATGGTGAGTAAAGTTTAAAGTTAAAATAGATAAGTTAATTATTGGATAAATGCATATAAATGATTTAAAAATAACATAGTTGTACCAGAAAATGTGAATAAAAATTATTAAAAAATAAGATAATCACAAAAAGTAAAAAATTTCGAATGTAAATAAACACATCATTACATTAGATAAATGCTTGGATTGAAAAAAAATGTAAAAATAGAAAATTGAGTACAAGTTGTACTTGGTATCATATGAAAAAAGCCCTCCTTCATATATTAACATTTGACAAGTTGATGCAGACTATTTGTAAAAGGCTAATTTTTGTCTATTGAACATTGTGCTAAAACAACCAAATTAAGTCAATCACTGTTAGCACGAGTGGCATGGGGCAGTGTCCCGTAAGGGGCAGTTTTAAGTTTATATTTCAGCTATCTGCGTGGGTGGAGTTGTGTCTCCATATTTGTGGCGGAGCTGTGCATCTTGAAATTCTTTGTACAAAAGTTACGTCTCTCCCAGCTATGGGCTCTAATATAAATTAGGTAATTTGTAAATATACTCACATAGTTTGACCATAATTGCAAATATATTTACATAGGTTCGAAAATTACAAAATTATCCCATATAGTTTAATCATAATTTCAAATATGCTCACTGATCTGTGATGACATTGTTACTATACTGTGACGGCATTGGTATATTTGCAAAAGGTTTACAAACTACATGCGTATATTTGCAAAAACTAAATATAACTATTTAATTTTTAAAATTACAAATATACCCACATAGTTTGTAATCCTTTGCAAATCTACTCAAGCCGTAACAATGCAGTAACGATTTCATAACAGCGTAGGTATATTTACAATGTTATAGTTAAATATGTAGGGTAATTTACAATTTCTAAAACTATTTGAGTATATCTGCAATTATGGTTAAACTAAGTGGGTGTATTTGCAAATTACCAGTATAAATTTAATATGTTGTATGGGTGCTCTGTATATGTGTAACTTGAATTAAAAAACAGCCAAATAAAATAAACTTGACACAAATACTCATAGCATGTATTTTCAACCGAAAATTTGGTTGAAAAAGCTGTCTTATGTGCATCTAAAATACTCTGGAAATAGTCATTAGAAGCAATAGGCAATAGCAAATTACTTCATGGTTGATCGCAATAGTTATTATTATAAGCAATCAAACAGTGGCGCCTAACTATGAATTTTACTGTGTGGCAACAATAAATAAAGCAGTTCCAATCCAAGAATAATAGACAGCGATGGTGTCTTTTCTTTTCCCAAAAGGAAATGTGAAGTTGTGAACTGCTGGTTATTTATGGCTTTGGTTGGGTGGAAAAATAGCACACATAGATAAGAAAGGATGGAATATTTGTAGTGGCTTTCATTCCAAGCCTTGCACCACACCAACTCATCTCCAATGCTCGTAGTGGCGTCCTTTCTCAGCACCGCATTGCTAGCTACTACTATTTCCATTATTCATTCCTATAAATGTTTTAGATATTATATTGGTAATTTTGGAATTAATTCATGAATTAAACAAATTTATTATAATAATCTTACACATTTATCATATAAGGATCATGTACATCTTTGATTTAAATACATTTAACAGCTGACGTCATGGTTAAACAAATAGTGATTACAAATATAATATACAGAGTAAATTTTATCATAGTTAAACAAATAATTACAAATAGAATGGATGGAATAAATTTTACCTCATTATCAAGGTGGTTAATTGGTGAATTTCGCATCATTATCAAAGTGGGCTAATTGATACCCACTAGATTCATTAATCAAAATTCCAGTAATATATGAGGAATGATCCTGTTAGCCTGGGCTAAGTAAATGGCTCACTTAGCCCATCTTAAAACAACTTTTTTTGTTTTTTTCTTTATACACTTGTTTATCTAAGTGTATTTAATATATAGATCAAGTTTTACCATTTTTGGATATGTGTATATTTTTTTTAGATTTTTAAAAATAAGGGTATTTTAAATACATATATACACATAGATGTTTAAAAATCTAAAAAAAAAATAGATAAACATATTCATGAAGAAAAAAAGTAAAAAAAAAAAAATTGTTGTAAATAGGTTTTTTAAGGTGGGCTAAGTGGGGCATTTACTTAGCTCGGGCTAACAAGATCACTCCTCAATACATTTGTTCTGCTCCTAGAAAATTGGCAACACTTACATACCCGTTGGTTTTGCATTAGCACATGTTTTCACTTTTGCGCCCATTAGTGCTTCTGCAAAAGTGTCATCTCTACATATCTACGCTAAGGCTAATCAGAGCTTGAGGTTATTTAAAATTATATTTTTAACATCATCGCTTGGATGACCAAATTTCCAACATAAGTGTATATAGTGTTAGGATAGAAAAGTTTAGGCTGTGAAGTTGGGTAGAGGTAATGACCTCGTTACCCTCCCTTGGAGTATACCTTTGTCAGACATTCTATGTAGTTTTTTTCATTAGTTGTATATAGTATTACATTTCATTTTTCATATTATAATCAAGTCCACAGGAGACAACTGGCTCCCAGCCATTTATCTAGGAGATAACAAACTTCTATTTAACCCGAGAGACAACAATGGTCCCATCTAAACATGAAGACAACAAGCTCCCTAATAATAATCGAAACACCCCATGTGGGGGTTCGAACACATGGACACACCCCAGAGGGACGTTGTCCATGAACACCCGGCTAAAAGCTGGTTGGCTACATTCCATGTAGTTTTGATCTAAATAAAAATGTGAAAAAAAAAATGTAAAACTCTTTACAAGTTGCGATCGGTTTCGAAGGAGCAAAACTCATAAATTAAGTAGTTTCTTTTCCAAGGATGGCTATTAATTTGTATGTGGGTGATATCATTGTCAAAAAAGGAAGGCCTGATACATACTGTTAATATTGTATATTTATAATTAATTAGCCTTCACTAACAAATTCTAACTACCAATAAATTAACAATCCATCGGTATTTGCAAGGCATGCATGCGCCATGCATTGGTGGATTTATAAGTCATGAATTCAACGATGCCAACATTGCAGTGCACCATTTTGTCAAACCCGGCAAATTGGATATTAGTGGGGTGCTTGTATATGTCTATGTACTTATATGCATGTATATAAAGGCTTGAACAATTGCTTCTTCCCACCAACCCCAAATTCTCGAAACCACGCAAACGATATATATGCAGCCCATTCAGATGAGTAATTTCCGTTCGATTGCAATGCCTATGAGAAATGAGGAAAGATCAGATGATGATGATAATCAGGCTTCATCTGATCATCTTGCCGAGAAACAACAATATTCATCTTTTTTCTCTTCAGTTTTGTTTTCCTTTACGTGTGTTAGTCGTAGATCAACTGGCATGGCAATTACTTCAAGAAAGCAGCTTATTCACAGCATTAAGGTGGGTGTTGCACTTGGGTTGGCCTCCCTCCTCTTTCTGCTGCAGCCTTTTTACCAGCAAGTTGGAAAAAATGCCATGTGGGCCATCATGACTGTTGCCGTTGTCTTTGAGTTCACTGCAGGTGAGAATCAAGTCATGATCGATCAGGACTAATTCATTTATAACAAATTAATATTTAATGATGCATCTCATCTATCAAAACTAATTACGTACTGTTGGCTTGATCAAATCATCTTATGCCTTCAATCAATTTGAGTGTTGGTTTCCCGTAAGCGAAAAAAAGTGAGTTGAGATTTACAAGAACCCATTTGAAGGAATGGATCACTCCGAAATTTTAAAAGATTTAAGTGGTCTAACAGCTCAATAGATTTTTTTTTATGATATCTAAATTGTTGATTATGTTTAAGAAGATTTGTGTATCTAAAAAATGTATATATGCATTTCCTAAACTAAGGAATCGATTATTTTGAATTCGGTAACCCTGAGTATAAAAGTTACCATTCCTTTCTATCTACCTTTTCATATGATTGACCCTGCGGCTACTTAATTATCATATTTCTCTATTATTTTCTCGACATTTTAATCATTTTCACTTCTTTTCGTACAACTATCTTACTATTTTATTTTTTATTTTCTTCACTTTAGTTATTTATCTTGCATATCATATTACTCTCTTACTTCAAAATTTTCACCATACATTTTTCTCTCATTAAATAAAATTCAAAATAAAATGTAAATAAACAAACAAAGACAGAAGAGATAAAGCTATTTGAAAGAAAGTATATATAGTTAATTATGTAGAACGTAATTTTCTATTTAATGAAAAAAAAAAAAAAAAATTTTATTGTGAATGGTTTTTTGAAGTAGGCTAAGTGAGACATTTGCTTAGCTTAGGCTAATAGTATCACTCATCATATATATATTCATTATACTCATGCAATTGTTATATCACTAAGTTCTCTCTTGGCCTTTTCATATTTTGTTTCCTAAACCAATTTTGTCTTATTAGTGTTGATTTTGATTTTGATGTTCTTTAGTTAATTAAGATGACTATTTTGATAATGATAAAAATAAATCTTTTTGATTAGGTGCAGTCCTCAGTAAGGGTATAAACCGTGCCATTGGCACTATCTTAGGTGGTGGATTAGGATGTTTAGCAGCATTTCTAGCCTTGTGGATTGGAGGGACAAGCAGTTTCATTATCATTGGTATATCAATTTTCATCTGCGGTAAGTATTATGATCAATCATCAGATCACTTCATTTGGATCTTCATTCTGAATGAATTCAAGGCTACCAATCTTAGCTCTTTTACTTTCCTGATCACTACAATCCAAACACATTTATGTCATGGCCTTCCTTTGTACGGTTTGAAAATAGAGAACTTTTAATATATTTATATATTCTCATAAGTTTTCGTTGTTATTACTTCTGATTCTCCCAATTTAAAATGAGTCATGATATAGTACACTTGGGTGCAGTTAGCTACGGTGCACATGAGTGCAAAAACTCATTTTTTTAAACTTTTTTTAAAAAATTTTCTATACAATTGTTAATTTAGGTGTATTTAATATGTGTATAAATTTTTTACCATTTTTTGAGACTTTAGATTTTTTTTTTTGATTTTTTAAAGTCCGTGGAATTTTCGTAATTTATGAATTACAAAAATGCTACTGATTTTAAAAAATCAAAAATAAATATCTAAAAGTCTCAAAAATAGTAAAATTATACACATGTTAAATGCACTTAGATTCACAATTATATAAAAAAAATTCAAAAAAGTATTAACAAATGGATGAAAGGCACCCAAGTGCATGCATCCAGCCCCAATGTAAATTTTTTCAAATTTTCTTCTCTCCGTTTCAATAAAAAATGTGATAGATGGCTTACATTTTATCATTATTTACTTTCCAATGATGCATCATTCCTAGATTTTGCCTTTTTTTGCACTCCACCATACAGATATATTGAAAATGAGGTGTTTAAATAGAGCAAACAAAAAATATTCTTTGAAAATACAAAGAGACGAGAAAAGGAACATGTTATATCTTTTTTTGTTGTTGTATTTTCCCATTAAGATTTTCTTTTCAAATTACACAAACAAACACGTCACTAGTGTTATTTTGGTACTACTCTTTCAGGTTCAGTAGCATCATATGTGAGGTTAATTCCCAACATAAAGAAGAGATTTGATTATGGAGTCATGGTCTTCATCCTCACATTCAATCTTGTTGCTGTTTCTTCTTCTCGTGGATTTGAAACAATTAAAATAGCAAGAGATCGTCTGTTCATGATTGGAATAGGCTTTGCAATTGCTGTGCTTACTAGCCTTTTCATCTTCCCAATATGGGCTAGCGACGAGCTTCATCACTCCCTTGTCTCCAAATTCGATATGCTTGCCCTCTCAATCCAAGGTGGGTCTTCTCGAATCATCACCCGAACCAAATATGAACGTCAAATCCATAAGACCCATTTGAAATTTTGAACTCATTCATCGTCTTTGAATCAGTTTGCTTAAAGGAATACTTCGAGCTGTTGGACACAAGCAGAGAACCTCATGCAGACTCCAATATCAGCAGTTCCAAATCAGTGCTGCACTCCAAAACAACAGATGAAATGATGGTGAGAGCTTTACTACTAACCCCATCTCTTTCCCTTCGTATGCATTTTCTCAGTGAGAGCGAGTGACATCTTCAATTACCTCATACAATTTTTTCCCCCCTTGAAAGGCAAGTATCACACGGGTCCAAGGCTCATTCGAACCTAGGACCACACTCATGCACGCTGTGGTGTCTGCTACCTAGGCATCCAGGCAGCGACACTTCACACAATTTTCGGTTAGGAAGGAAAGGGTATAGTGAAAAGGAGAGGAAATCAGTTAAAAGATGAAGGGAGGAACAAATGTAGTTCTTTTATTCCCTTTTTTGTTTTCAGGGAAAATAAGGCTATAAGAGAAATGACGTCAACCGTAAATTGAATGAAGTTAATGTAAGTATATGATAATGATCGAAACCGTACGAATGATGAGAATGAGTAAAATTGTTATGGTTAATAAATATCAAACAGGCCTTGAAAAATGACATTTTCCTTCAGGCTTCAATCCTTTAATCATCCAATGAGAAGCCTACTCTGTGGCTAGAAATTTTAGTTTTCATACTGTTACTTATATGTTGACTATCAATTACATCTTTTCTTAGATAAAAAAAAAAGCCTTACATGTTTAGTTTATATCGATATCAAAGTTTTTGCTCCGTGTCGCCCTATGAAACACTTCATTACCAGAAAAACCAGCTTTTTGCAAAAATAATCAAGCAGCAAGCGCATCAGATCACTTGTTTCTTGTGTTTCAGGCAAATTTTGCAAAATGGGAACGATGGCATGGGAAATTTGGCTTTTCCTACCCTTGGGGCAAGTACTCAAGTATTGGGGAGTTGCTCAGGGAGTTAGCTGCATGCATTCTTTCATTAGAAGAATGTGCGCAATCTCATTGCCAGGCATGGAATCTCTAACCCATGCATCTATCATGTCATCAAATACGCCCTGAATTCTATGAAATCCTTGAAATTCTCACTGTTCACCAAGGAGCAAGACTCAACGAATTTTCCTGCTGCTGCTTTCCTTGGTTTGCTCCTTTGCAGCACTAAACATGTTTCCCATCAGCGGATTGTGAATGCTTACTAGGAAAAAAAATCCGTGAATTTGGCGACTCCAGGAAACATGGATTTGCATTTCTTGGATTTGGCAAATCTTACAGGCTCAGTTTCAATAATCAAGCTACAATTTGATAAACTCAGTAATCATCTAATGCTTTTGAACAAAAGTGCAGAAGCATACTAAGAAATTTTGAAGATCTGATGAATGACAGATTTTGAAACAGGATTTTTCTGTGAAAGGGTGCTTGAAGGTGTGTTTACATTCAGCATTTCCACATACCCTATTGTCAATCAGTCTGTGTTTTAGCCATTGGAATTTTACTAATTTTAAGACAATCACATATCTTAAACCCAATAACAAATGGCCTGTTACATCTGGGTCTCATCCCTCTCTCTTGCACCTCTGCTACAGCCATGAAATGCTACACCAAGCTGAAAACATACACAGCCACAAATTGGCTGTGAAGACAATTTGGCGCATCTTGCATCACATAAAATTGGTTCTGTTTGATGACAACGATTTGAGAATAATTTCATGAGAGCATCATTGTAATCCTTCTTTGAATTGCTTGAAGCCATTTCCAACTGATACAGACCAATTTGTGGTCTCCTTTTGTCTTCCTTGTTCCTTTCCAGTGATCTCAGTAATTATAACTCACTCTCTCTCTCTCTCTCTCTCTCAAATTAAAACTTTATCTCCAACCTTTCTTATGTGGTTACAGCCTTCACCATTTCTGAAGTTGGCGGTCAAGGAACCTTGTGAGGCAGTGGGGACATTGCTAAGCTTCACTCTAAGAGAATTAGGTGATGGCATTTGTAATATGCGCCAATCTCGGCCTTGTGAGTTAATTATCGCAAAGTTACGACTAATGAGATTAGAGCTGAGCGCTGCAACTTTCGCCTTCCATTCAAGAGACCAAGAGATTGGAAATAACACCATTGGAGATAGACTTCCCATCGCAAGCTTTATGTTCATCTTAATGGACATGGTGGAAAAGGCAGAAGTGCTGGCCAAAGAGGTAGAAGAATTGGGAGATCTTGCTGGTTTTCTTCCCCAGTAATCAAAGGAATAGTAAGATTCATTATCTGGAATAATTCTAGAAGCAAGTTCACCATGTTGGAACGCATGAACTGTTAAGTGCTCACTAGACTATAAAATCAGGTATCTAAACATGTATCTGCAAGTATCTGTCCATTCTCCCAGACATTAATCAAGCTTCACAGACAAGGTATACGCATATGGTGGGACACATCACTGAATGGTTTGTATCTGGGACGGTTTTTTTTTATTTTTTTGCTGACATATGTTAGATAAACACTAGCTAGAAGTGGCAAAAAAGTGTAAAAATTCGAGGGTCCTTAGTGTTCTCTGTACTTTTGTGGTATGTTTAGCCAAAAATGGGACTTGGAAGTGTCATTAATAGTTTTGGAAGTTTTGAGCTATGATTGAAACTTTTGTGAGAAGGGATCCATGTACAACGAATAGAAGCTAATATAATCTCAACCTACTTCTATCGAGCTAGATTGTGCTACTTTTTTTTCATCCATTATGTATACTTCTCGACGCAACATGATCTTACAAGTTCATTTCCAATAATATTTTTTTTAGTATATATTGGACAATTATGGTAGGACTTTGGCTAAAGTAAGAAGAATCCAGTGCGGCTTCACTCTTTTTGTTCCTGAAGCACCTTTGCCTGCAGAATGGAATTTTCATTAAGATGCAGATTCATTTATTTATTTTAAATTGATGAAAGCAATCCTACTTTTCTGAGGTTACAGTAGCAAACAGTAAGCTCCACAGATGCTAGATTAAATTGCACTAGATGCCAGTAAATTTGGTTCGATATTTATAAATTCTATGGACCATATTTTCTAGCATACACTCAAGATTCAACTGTTCTCATACACATGTGCGCCTAGCAGAAGACAACTGGTTAGATGGAATGGAGCAAGCATTTCATATTCTAGATTTGCAGAAGGAAGCTGGACATATGAAGAAGTAAATGGACAGCCCTCCACAGACCCCCCAATGTGTGAAAGCTCTATGCGCCAGGTTGGCCCCTTATTTAGAGATACCAAAAGTGTAGATAGGCTCACAGAACAAACCTAGGAATTTTTAGTTTTACTTAACTGTTTCATTCAAATTCCATTACGCCTCTTTGCATATTCCAGATTCTTGGAAACACATATAATGAAAGCATTTGGGAGGGAGGATTTGTTCAACTTATAAAAGAGGAAAAACAAAGCAAGTTGCCCTGCTTTATTCTGCCTTGATGACTTGCATGCTTTCCACAGGTCATTTTACCAAATAGCTTCATGCTCTAGCCTCATTGCCAAAATTCATCATTCATGTAACTGAATTGCAGAAACATCATGTGCTAGAAGATCCAGCATAGACTCATGTTTCATTTCTCCATCCTCCATGCACCATCACCAGCACCGATGGTTTTATTTATTTTCAGGATGTTGCTCACAGCAAAGACGAGAAAAGATATCATGGGGAATAAAACAAGAGACCAGAAGCCACCTCCTGCGATTTAACTATAGTAACCTGCCGGGTTCACCTGCAGACTACAGCTGTTCAGCATGCTCAGCTTGTTGTTTAAGTGTGCTATAAAGGGTCTTCACAAGATTGAGTAGAAACCCATCTGAACCATGCCTAGCTATAAGGGAAACTGCCACAGGTAGGCCATTGTACATTCCTAATGGTATGGAGACCTGAAATTAATAAGCCACAAAAAGACAGTGCATAAAAAATTCTCATACTCCCTGCATGAAATGGGATCTTTCTGTCTTCAGCATGCTAGCCATAAGGGGTACCTGACAAAAACCTGACATTCCTGCAATAGCTAGCAAACTAAAAGATCTTGCACGGAAGCTTTCCAATGTGCTTGCCTCAGTACATAGTTTAGGTGGAGGCCCAGGAACTGTAGGGATTGCAAGGATTCTGTAGCCCTGTGGGAAATGTAGAAAACAATAATTATTTGGAAACTACATGTTGGCATAAATTAACTAGTCAACACAAAAATAATATCTGCTAACATGATTGCAGTTTTTTCTTTTCTTTACATCTCCTGACGCTTGAGTTATCAGATTATTCATCAAAATTCAAAAGCCATTTCCATCCCAAAGTAAATCTTCATAAAGAACTAAATACAATGAATTTGAGCTGATCATTCTTGGGACCTGACCCAGTGCACACTGTGAGCAACAGACGCATTTTTATTTATTTTTATTTTTTGACAAAAATATGCGGGCCTAAGCATGGGGATGTCATCAAGAAATTGTAAAATTACATATATAAGAAGTACACATTTGGGCCCGCATATTAGTGTCAAAACATCAAAAAAAAAATTTTAAAAAAAAAAGGGGGCCTGCTCATGGTGTGAGCTGATGTCTCAGTGCACATGGTGCATTTTGCACCGATAATTCTTTGTAACAAAATGTAAAAGCAGATTAATAGATGTAAAGGTCCCAAAATATCATGCTGAATGATTGTTCTTGGCATCTGGGTCTGGTTTTCATGCACCATGCGATTGATTGCAATACTAGCTTGATATCATGAAGCAATTTTTTCCTTACTGTTATTGTTCTGTCCAATCTCCAAGGTATGATTACTTCGATTCTGGTCAGACTGGAAAAAATATGATTAAAAAGAGGGGGCTACTTGTTCAATATGAAAGTGAGGAAACACTGCTAATTCATGCTGCTGCTTAATTATAAATGGTCTAAGAGCTCATGAACCAGTTTAATAAAATGGGACAAATGCATTTAGATCACAGAGAGATTTTACCACCTCAAGCAGAGAACCAAGTGAAGAACGAAGTTCAGCCATAGCTGCTTGACATGCTCCAACATTTTCGCCAGTTGTCCTAACAGCTTCCAAAACTCGCTCAGAGATTCCGGGACCTAAACTAGGCTTGACATTATGGACCCATTCTCCATGGTTACCATTGAACTCAAACCTGCATTTAAAGTTCATATGTTGTATAAAAGCGAAAGCAATAAATCACAATGCAGTGTAGATTGTGAGTGAGCCATGATAAAAGACCTACATGATAACAAAGGCACATAAATAAAAGTTTTCTTGTTACAATTTCTAATCAACCACCAAGAAAATTCAAGAGGTCACAAAAACAAAAGAAAAGCAAATCAAGCATGACAAAAACAATAGGACATCAATCACTTCAGTATTTACTATGACAAAGACACTTTTCTGAGTTTTTCTAAAGAAAAATCAGTGTAAAAAATCTTGCACAATCAATCCCAGACTGGAAGTTCTCTCTCCAACAGAAAGGATATCAATAGAGAGATAGACTAAAAAGTCTAAAACCATGCAGGAGGTAGTGGTTTCCACAAAAGGAAGCCTGCAGAAATCAGTACCTTCAAGTTTTGATGAAGTTATTTTTGTCGGAGGCATGTGATTGAATCACAACTACAATTGGAACTCTTGAGAAGCACTTTAACCTGATACGAATTTCCCAATAATGGAAATGGCATTATTGAGAAATAAATTATACATGATGCTTAAGCTACTCATCATTAGTAAACTCACTGAAGCTAGTACTTAAACATGGTACAAAATCCTTTCTGATGGTATTAAGTACAAGAATAACAGTTGCAGGTCCTCACCATCTACTATAAAAAATATTATAATGAGTCTCTTCTGCTTTCTACTTTCATAAGAGTGAACCCAGGACTCCATACAAACTAACTCAGTCACAATAAATTTAAAACTAATCACAGACAAAAACTACAGATTTTTGGAGGGACATTGCATTCTAATATTTTCTCAAGCTGAATTTAATATTTTCTAGCCTTGGACTTTAACCAAAAATATTCTTAGATCAATTGACAATATCCGATTAATTTAGGAACCATGAAGGCATGACAATCCAGACCTTTGTAGATATCGCAAGGCATTTGATAGTGCCATGAGAGATGGTATTGTGTATTCTTGATTTTTGCAGTAATTGTCCATGAAATGATTCAAACTTGGAACTTTATCCTTAATATACTCTCCAAGTTTTGTATGATGAATAACTTGATCTGAAATGGTTGTAAAAATACAAAACCCTATTAATTCAAAATAAAAAATCAGCAGAAAGAAAAGTTAAATATATTATATTATTAACAACGGTAATCAGCGATAAGAAGAAAAAGTTGATCATTTAAGATGATTTAAGAAACCAACAGAAATCGCTCAAACAATTTCTGCATAAATCACTTACGTCCAAACAGTTTGTTTACGGATTTAATGAGCACATCAGTAACTCGATCACTTGGAACGTTCAAAAGATGGAAACAATCATCGGCAACGATAACTTGGGAAGGTGGCACAGGATCAACATTTGGCAATTGCAGAAGCACATGGCCTACTTGACTAAGGATCTGAGGATCCCTAGAAAACCATCCTGTACAATAATTCAGTTAACAGTAACAGAGACAGATATTACATGATGGCAGTTACTCTCATACAAGCGTTACACACTAATCAAGAACCCACAAGACCAAGGATAAATGATTGTTCAACGTGTATTAGACATGTCATAGTAGAAGTCAACATCAACTGCAATATTCTAACCAGAGGGATGTCAGCACTTACTGGTTTCTCCCATCTAATGGCAAGTATAGAAAAGCAATAGCAACAGGCACATGAGCGCATGTACAATGATAATACAAATCACATCATGATATATGATATTAATGGAGCTAAAAAAGAAAAATACTTCCTTGATGAGAACCAATGCATGAAAATTTCGGTAATGGTGTGGTACTAAAACAGAAAAATACCATTCGAGACCTCAAGTCAGGATATGGGTGTCCCAAGCATCAAAGCTCCAACAATTCCTTACCAACAGTATCAAAGCTCTGTGCCATAGGAATAACGCCATCAGTGGTAACAACTCCATGTGAAGGACGGAAACCCAAAATACCACAAAAAGCTGCTGGAACTCTGACACTTCCTCCCGTATCAGTACCTACAAGATGATGTTGGCAGGTCAAAAGTAACTTTCTCAGTATCATAGTTATCTCATGTTTCCCCATTTAGTCACCAATCGAGCTGGAAACGTTGTCAGTTTTAGCTTGAAGCATGATTGGTACACATAGCATTAGCATTACAGGATTGCTATTCTCCCTGAAGTGATAAAAGAGTCAGTGTAATGCTTTTACATTCAGCTTATAATGCCAGTCTGAATTTAAAAGTATTCTGAAATGATGTGTGAAACTAACAAATAAAGCGTTCAGATACAATGTCACCTAAGGAGAAATCTACAAGCCCTGCAGCAACTGCAACAGAAGAACCACTGGAAGATCCTCCAGGTACCCGATCAGGAGCACTTGGATTAGTGGGGGTCCCATAATGTGCATTTTCTCCATTGATACTGCAGACAAAAAATTTAAAATTTCATAAAGGATATTGAATTAAGAAATAAACATCCAAATACACCTAAAGGTGAGACTTTGCTAAGCCCAATCCCGCATGGCACTACATTTTCCTGGAGATACAACCTGCCCAGCCATCACTATGATAATCGAAAGGGAAGTAGTGAGGGACTGAGAAATCTTAACCCAAGATACTATCCCCATGGCAGAAATACCTTGCAAAGATCATTCAATGTTGGAATTTCCTATAGACACATCAAATTGGTCATCTGTCTCTCCCTCATGTACATGGACTGGTATAATTAGCCAAACCACTATGTACGAGAAAATAAAATTGATAATCAGTTTCAATCATGAAAGTCAACGCAGATTTCAACTAAAAATGAATTAACGCAGTGTCCTAACAAATTATGGAGTACCATGTATGAGGCTTCAAGCATTATGAGCAAAGTGATGCTGCTCATCCAAGGACAAATCTAGATATCAAAATCAAGTTTCCAATCAAACCTGTATGCCATCTCATCCATGACAGTTTTACCAGAACACATGGCACCACCTCCTAAAACAGCCATGACAGAAGGGGCTGTTGAGATAGCAGCTGTGTGAGTCCTTGCCCAATCAGGATTCCCGAATCCAGTAACATATCCCTTGATGTCAAATCTGCCAAGCATCACATTCAGAATCAGAAAGCAAGAACAAAAATCAAACAAAATGAATACTCGCGTTTGTACTGCAAATGATGAGAGATAAGGCATATGTCATTTTGCTCACAAGTGGACAAGAGAGGACCATGAACATGAAAACATTGCCACAAACTTGAGTTTATTGCAGCCATCACATGGGCACATGCATCCCAAGGGGTGGAAGCGTTTGAAATCAAAGAAAAGAGCAAATAATCCGCATAGAACCAATTTTCTTGGAAGCAGAAAAAAATTTAAATTTTTATTTTGCTACTTTATCCGACAGTTTAAGCGTGTATGCAGTCTCTTGTAACCCACAAGTCAGACACTATATTGAATTCCTTCTTATATAATATTAGCAATTATTGACCTGCAAAATTTACAATCCTTTGGTCTATTTCCTGGCCCTCTCATTCTCTCTTACTGGCCTCATCTCCCTTTCTTACTTTTACTTTACTATTTGGCTCTTTGGCAGGAACAGCACTTCATCAAGTCAGGTGAATGGCTATGCTTTTCCGACCACGTTTGATGCACTTGTATACGTTGGATGCTGCCATTTCCTATTATATTTTGCAGTAAACATGCACCCTTCCCTCTAACATATGTTTTCCAATGATTTGGCTGTTCAGTTCAGCCCAAACAAATCATCAATATCTTGTAGTCTATGCCTATGATGGAAGTTGTTCTCTCTCATCAGCACAATCGAGTTTTGCATTTGCTGTCAACTTCAGTAGAACACCTCATTGAGAGGGATATACAGTGCAAACGCCGAGCCCCAGCTGAACAGATGATTCATTGGACAAAGCGATGGAACAGCAAGTTGTTCTTTCCCATCAAGGGAGGATTCAAATCGTTTGGTTTTGCTGGGAAACATATCTACTTCTTGACTGTGATGGATGAATCAAGCAAGAGACTTTTGCTGAACAGGAATGCATGGTTTTCTAGAGCGCAACTAAGAAGATGATGGAACTGACATGTCTTTGACTGCAAAGGTGAGGCCGTGTAATGGAAATCGGGGAGATTGGTCGGGAGGAAGCAGCTGGAATTTCTCCATGAACGCTCCATAATCATCTCTGCCCTCAGCTGCTCCTGCGGCCGCCATTTCTCCCGCCAATACCAGAGCCGTTACCGACCAAATCTCCATCCTAGGTGTATGGTCAACAGCCTTATCAATGGGTTTTTTTTTTTTTTTTTTTTGGGCCCTTTTCTTATTTCCCCATATTTTGCCTTAAGCTGGAGTCGCCGCTCGCTGCCCATGTAATCAAACGAATAAAAGGAAATAATAAATTTCAAAAAATTCTTTCCAAATATTGATTTACCCAACCCCCATATCACAGTTCCTTTTTCTTTGTCGTCTACTCCCATCTATTTTAATTTTCTTCATTTTATATGTATCATCGTTGCATTTTAATGGTGCTCGAAAATGAATCAAAGTTTTTAAAAAAACGACAACACATGGAGAGCCTTTCGATTTAAGGCACATTTGGTAATAATAATAGGTTGGAAACCTTTTCTGCGACTATATTACCTTACTTTCACTTTTCGAAAATATTTCTTTTTTTTACCTTTTTCACTTTCTTTCCACTATCACATTTATAGCCCTTTTTGGTGAGGTGGGGTATTCAACTTCGATTCCTAGTGTGCGCACCAGGTATTTATTTTTCTCTTATTTTGCGAAAGTTTACTTTTCTTTTTTTGTGGTAGTTTAATTAATGAAAGCTTAGTATCTTTCTTAGAAAATTATAAGAATGTCTTAGAGTTTAAACATAATATTAAAAAATGACTTATCATATTTTGAGTATTTGCCTTTGATTTTCATTCCTTAAATCTTTACTGACCATAATCTTAGGAAAGGGTGATACTTTATGGTCGGACATAGTTGGGGCCCTTTTTATTTTTCAATTTTTTGTAAGTATGTTAACTGTTGACAGCCCACCATTGGGCCTACAAAAATGGATAAAATGGACACGAAATTCAAGCCCAAGCAAATCCAAGACAAAAAGGAAGTTCAAACAAACTACGCAGGCCCTTCCGCACTCAGCCCACAGGAGCGAAGCTCCACCAAGTCTTGAAGCAGACTTTTCAACAAACCAGATCCGGCCCACAAAGAGCGAAGCTCCTACAGGCCACCTCAACGGGCTCCACAATGCAGCCTAGACTCAGCAAACGGGCTTATCCAAGCTCTAGCCCACCAGATCCAGCCTACCAAGCTTCAGAAGCAAGCTTCTCTATAACTTTGGGCCTCTACAACGGCCCACCCGAAACAACGGGTTTAGCCAAGCTCAAGCCCACCAAACCCAAGACCATGGACCAAGTCCAACACTTCAAGTGGGCTTAGCCAAGCTCAAGATCATGAACCAAGTCCAACACTTCAAGTGGGCTTAGCCAAGCTCTAGCCCACCAAGTCAAGCCTATAGACCAAGTCCAACTCTTCAAGTAGCCCAAGATCCATGATCCCATCTCTAGCCTAAGCCCATGGACCAAGTCCATGACCTCAAGAGAGCTCAAAGCCCACTCCAATATCTATAAAAGGAGGAGCACCCCTCTCATTTGAAACACACTTGGAGAGGCATCCCAAAGGGGAGGACGAGAGTCTGCAGCAAAATCCCGGCGTCCTGGTTTTTCCGCTCTACGAGCTACGAGCTTCTCTTCCACGTCCCCCTTTTCCATCTCTTACATTCTCTCAAGTCTTTTATTTTTTCCCTTTTACGCCGTGTAAACCGCCTCGGGTTGGCAGATTTAGCCATATTTGCTTCAATCCGAAGGCTGGAACCCAAACTCTGTACGACTAGTGCCTTATTTCATCAAATCGGGGCTGATCTCCCTTTAAAGATCAGTGGCGACTCCGTTTTTCTTTATTTTTGTGTGTGCGTATTTGAGTTAACGCCCCGGCAAAGCGGGTGCACATAGGTCCACAGATTCCAGCATAATACGTTGCCGTTATGCCGCCAGATTTGTGACTAGATCCGTGTACGGAAAGTCCCGTCTTAGCCGTTATTCTGCCGAACCTGCAAGAAAAGACCCATACGCCAACTTTTCTAAAAAATATGAAGCCTAATGCATTTTACCCCATGTGAATGCAGGAAATCTAAGCCCACGTTGCTGTCCAACACAATCCAGATTTTCAAGGCCCGGGAAACCATCTCGAGCCCATCGTAGCGCTCGCGGCGGGTGCTACATTAACATAAGTGTATTGAGGAGTGGTTTGGAGATTGCGTTTCCCCGGGATATATTTTGTTTCGAATTCAAACCGAGAGGACTAAATGGCCCACTTGAGGAGTTGAGCACGAGGCAACTGTTTTTGTTTAAATTCGAACAACCTTGTGAATAAGCTCATATCTGTTTAAATCAAAATTTTGAACAATCTAGGCTGGAAGATGACCACAACATCCTTGTGATTAAAAATAAAAAATATAAACATATTAAATGTTGGTAAAACTTGGATTATAGATTAATCACATCTAAATTAACACATTTATAATAAATTTAAAAAAATAAAGAGATTTTTGCAAATACGACTATATAATTTAACCAGTATTGTACTCGTGTTCCTAAGTTTGCTGAAATTACAAATATATTTACAATGTTTGCATAAAATTATAAGCATGTCCTTTTTACTAGGATGCCATGAATTTATGTAAAATGATATAATAACCTTCAAGTATAAAGATGTCCACAACATCCTTGTGATTAAAAATAAAAAATATAAACATATTAAATGTTGGTAAAACTTGGATTATAGATTAATCACATCCAAAATTAACACATTTATAATAAATTTATAAAAATAAAGAGAATTTTGCAAATACGTTTATATAATTTAACCAGTATTGTATTGTGTCTCTAAGTTTGCTGAAATTACAAATATGTTTACAATGTTTGTATAAAATTATAAGCATGTCCCTTTTACTTGGATATCATCAATTTTCTGTAAAATGACTATAATAACCTTCAAGTCAAATGATATAGTTGAATTTTTGTAAATATTTTAAGTATATTTGCAAAGAGGAGTGATCCTGTTAGCCCGGATCAAGTAAATGTCTCACTTAGCCTACTTTAAAAAACCTATTGACAAGAACTTTTTTTTACTGTTTTCCTCGTGCATTTGTCTATCTAAGTGTATTTAACATATATACCAAGTTTTACCATTTTTAAATATATTTTTCTATTTTTTTGAGATTTTTAAACATCTATGTGTATATATATTTAAAATACCCATATTTTTAAAAATTTTAAAAATATATATACACATATCAAAAAATGGTAAAACTTGATTTACATATTAAATACACTTAGATAAACAAATGTATGAAAAAAAGCAAAAAAAATTGTTTTAAATAGGATTTTGAGATGGGCTAAGTGAGCCAGTTACTTAGCTCAAGCTAACAGGATCATTCCTCATTTAGAAAAAAAAATAAAATAATAATATGTGTAAAAATATATAAAATAATGAAATGGCAAATATAACTATAATATTTAGAAAATTGCAAGTGTATCACTCCGCTTCAAGTGCATTATTGTCATTTTATAAAAATTCTAATGGTATTTTAATAAAAAGGATATGCTTGTAATTTTTGTAAATTCTATGAACATATTTGCAATTTAGGTAAACTTGGAGACACGGGCGTAATATTGTTCAAACCTTGCTGGCCTATTTTGTAAAATCTCGAAAATAAAAAAAAAAATCTGATTTGTAGCCGGCCTAAGTAGCTGTGATTGGCCCTCATTTTAGCATTACTATTTTTATCTAAAATTAAATATTAGCCGTAGAAAGCCCTATAAGGCATATAATTAGAATAATTTTTCGAGAATGAATATAAATCCATCTACTTTTAAATCATACGTAACTTGAATTATTTCTTTAGATAAATACTTGTATGGCCTACATTGCACCGCATCTCGCCTTTGGTTTTGCATTTTCCATGCAAAAATTGAAATTATTTTCTTCGTATGAATAATTGAATATTGAATTTTTTCGAGAATGAATATAAATCCATCTAATTGTAAATCAGACGTACCTTGAATTATTTCTTTTAGATAAATAGTTGTATGGCCTACATTGCACCGCATGTCGCCTTTGGTTTTGCATTTTCGATGTAAAAATTGAAATCATTTTCTTAGTCTGAATATAAAAAATCAGCTTGATTTTAAATTTTATAACCTGTAATGTTCGAAATATGATCTTAAGCAATCTCATGCATTTGTTATGCACTATATACAAATTCAATTTAAATGATTTTTCATATATTATGCATATTAAAGAAAAATCTCATGGATTTTTCATATTTTACGGAACATTGACAATGGGAGCTATTGCTATGTTGTTGGGGGGTGACATGGGTTTTAGAAATCCAACTTCACCAACTACCGATGGAATTCAATTCATTAACTTTTATCAATTTTTTAGTAAATGAACAGCCCATTACCGATGGAATCCAATTCATTAACTCTTATCAATCTTTTGGTAAATAAACAGCCCATTCGTGCTCCGGTGGGGACAATAATTTCACACGTGCGGTTATTTGCCTTACAAGCCCAGTCTATCTCGTTCTATCTCGTTACTGATTTTATTTCATATAATATTTTGTATGAACAAGTATAGTGGGTTAACTCATCGTACTTTTTTCAAGAAAAACTTTATATAGATAATTTTTTGACAATAATATATCGTGATTACTTCATCCCTTCTATCTCTGATACTTCTTAAATTCAAAAGTCGGAGGAATAGAAGTTGTCCTACTTTGGATAAAAAAAAAAGAAAAAGAAAGAAGGATATCATGCATGACTTATATTTAAATAAAAACATCTTTTATCCAAAAACATTAAAATAAAAACGTCAGGAAATGCCAAACCCAAAGGGATAATAGTGCAACCGGGACCATCATACGTGTACTTCGGTCATTCTTCCGTACTTATGACGTGTTTAGAAACTTAAAAAATTTTATCCTATTTTTTAATTATTTTTTTATTTATTTCTATACAATTATCTTACTTTTCAATTATTTTTACATAACTACTTATACATCTAACATATATATTTTAACTTTATTCTTTTTACTTCTCATCAATACATTTATCATATAACGTCATTTCTTCTGTTTTAAGAACTTATACACTAAAAATTTTTCATCAACAGTTTTATTACTTCCCAATCATTTAAGTGGAATTTATATATAGTAAGTGAGTATCGACCATGCTCACGCAAGCTTTTCTCTTTATTTCGGGTATGTTCGACAATGGTTAAAAAATTTCAAGTTAAAACTTTTCGATCTAAAACTTTTCACTCTCCACAACTATCATATTTTTTAATTATTTTTTCACATTTTCCTATACAACTACCCTACTTTTCAATTATTTCTACACAACTACTCAGACAACTAACCTATCTATTTTAACTTTATCATCTTTACTACTTATCATTACCTCTATCGTATCACATCATTTAATAACTTTTATTCTTCAAAATTTTTCACCAAAAGTTTTATCCATTCCCAAACACACCCTTCATTTTCTTATTTTTAAACATATTTATGACAAAATAAAATCTTGTTTTACTCATCAAAATTCATAATTTTATTTTATTTGATATTTTTAAATTTAAAAATGGAAAAAATTGCATTTTTTCATATGGCAGCACATGAAAAGTGCAAGATTTCTTCATTTTAGATTTTTCTATCTTGCTTAATAGATTTTTTAAGCCAAACAATAGGAAACCAAGTTCCTAATATAAATGAGAGACGTGAGCTCTTCCAAACAAATAGAACACAAACCCAGATCAAGTGGTACAAAAGCTAGGATGCCATATATCTATATAAAAAATTAATAAATAAATAAAATGTGAACAGCATGCGTGAGCACAAAGCTTCAACGCTCATGCATGTATTGAAGGATGATGAGTGATCCTGTTAGCCCGAGCTAAATAAATGCCCCACTTAGTCCACCTTAAAAAACCTATTTACAACAACTTTTTTTTTATTTTTTTCTTCATGAACTTATTTATCTAAATGTATTTAACTTATAGACTAAGTTTTACCATTTTTGAATATGTTTATATATTTTTTTGAGATTTTTAAACATCTATGTGTATATAAGTATTTAAAATACCCTTATTTTTAAAAATCTAAAAAATATATATATACATATCCAAAAATGGTAAAACTTGATTTATATATTAAATATACTTAGATAAACAAGTGTATCGAGAAAAAATTTAAAAAAAATTATTTTAAATAGGATTTTTGAGGTGGGCTAAGTGAGACATTTACTTAGTCTAGACTAACAGGATCATTTCTCTTGAAAGAACCACAAGTATTGTTATTATAAAATAAATTTTTTTTTGTGCTTGAGAAAAAAGTGCACTTCTTCATTATTCCAAACACCGGAACCTTCACGCCATTTATGTCAAAAAGGCCATCTAATCTCCTTATTTTTACCATAAAACTATTGCACGAATTTCAGTCAACTTTTGCCCAGTTGCCACCCAAAGGCCACAACAAGCTTTTCATGCAATCTCCGCTACCATTCGTGCACGGGATTGCTGGTGTTTAGATTGTGAATCTGGGCAGAAAGCACCTCATGTGACATGGGCGAAGATAAGCAGCAATCCAGTGACAAGACGATGCCACTTTTCCTAAACTGAAAAAGTCCAATCAACACGAAAAACTAAAACTGATAGGCCTTCAGGCTAAGAATGCTAAAATGTTGGAGAAAATTGAATCCTGTGTTCTGCTTTCAGAAAATCCAAAAACTCTTTTAAACCTGATTTCCTTTTATTAGATACAGCAGATGTCATCACATGGTCATTAAATCATCCATTCCTGAGGGGATTTAAGACATCCACATGTTTTCCACTCGTAAAAGTGGATCCGGAAGTAGCTGAAGAAGAAAATTGGGGAATGGTTCATATTCTGCTGAAATGAAAATAGAATAGAGAAGGCATTGGAATGATAGTTACAATCTCCAACTTTAAATGACTTTCAGGGCATCTCCATCCACTGATCCACTGACCCAACAGAAGGAACCGCAACATGAAGCCATGGTATCAACTAGCACGAACAAAGAACTTGATTGGACTATCTACATGAGAAGTTCAATGATCCCAACAACTTCATCCTGATCTCTCTTTCATCACAACACCTTCAAGAATTCCATCAGACCCGAAATTACCAGTGAATTCTTGAGGTTCTACAGGCCCAGGTAGCTGAAATGAAACTGAGAAGCGACCTGGCGGGCAATGATTCTGAGTTTGCATCTCAAAAACTTGAGAATGCCTGAAAATAAACTTCTCACCTGTTGTGGTGACTCCCCTTATTAAAACCCGCCCATCGCTCTCCACTTCACAACCGAAGTCCCCTGCAATCATAGGAAAGGAAGCTCAGAAAGAGAAGCAGTATAACAGTTCTGAGAAGATGAATGATGATTTAGAGAACATTCACCAACTCATGAAAGATAAGTCGGTATCATATTATTGAAGAAAGTACTATAACTATATAACTTGAAAGACTTCTGCTAGGAAAAGGGATTGAAACTTCAAAGGACTAGTTCGACATGCATAAGCTTGATCTAAATAAAACTAAATTACCCGTCAAATTTAAAAATGATAAGTGTACAACTTAATTTGCATGATTAGATCAATCTTTCTATTTTGAGCAGAATTGAATATGGTACATATAAATATGCAATTTTGATCTTCGGAAATGGGATAGCACTGGCACAGTTTTTATTTAGGGCAAATTCCAAATATTTCCACAAGTCTTGCCACTAATTCCAATCATGCCCATGATGTTTCGATAATTCCAAATATATCCACATATTTGCCTAAATTCCCACTCATACCCACGCCCCTCTATGAAATGGCAAATGTGCCCAAACTGATTCTATAGCTAATAAAATCAATTTAAAATCCTATATGATTCTATAGCTGTAACAGTATGTGTCTGTAATTGTAAACTAAAAAGTCATTTGAATGTGAATTTTCAGCTATAGAATCATAAATAAGGTTTGGGAATATTCCTTGTTTCATACAAGGGCGTGGACATAAATGAGATTTTGGGCAAACTACATGTATATATTTGAAATTATTGAAACATCACGGGTATATATGGAATTAAGGGCAAAACTTGTGAGTATATTTGGGATTTACCCTTTTATCTATGCTCAAATAGCATAAAGAATGAGGCTTCATTAGCCAGATGCATATGCATTTTCGAGTTTGGACATTGTTTGGATACCAGTTTAGTGAATTGCAATAATTCTAATTTGTCAAAATGGAAACAGAACCATATAGCTGAGTCCTATAGCTTTGTATCATTGTATGGGACAAGGCCTAAAATGGAATTCTGGCTATTTCAAGAATATTTTGGAATCCATGTAATCCGAAGGTCCAATTACTTGTGCCATTCCACTGTGCATTACCTTCTAGATTGAAGGAACTACTGCAGTTCACTTTTAACTGAAAATCCAAACCGATCTTCGAGGCACATTTACTGACTAAGAAAGCACCTATTACTCTCGAAAATCCATCAAGTTTATCCTTCCTACAATAAGCATGGAAACTTGGAAATCTATTATTCTATCATAGAACCCAACTCACTTTCATCCTTTCTCACACCAGGTAACGACATACGGAATAAATATGCATCCTCACATTCACCAATGTCGACCAATCCTACTGTTGGACCAGCCGGCTTATCTGCAATACTTCCTGTCAATGCGATACCAGCCTTTGAAGCCTTCACAATGTTATGCCACTCATCAGTGGTAGGACAGGAAGGAAAAAATAGCATTGCAGACCCAACTTTGTTTACGGATCCAACTCGCTTTTTAGAAGGCAAAGATGTTAAGCTGCGGCATGGTGCACTGCTTGGAGGAATGCTACGGTGTGGTCTGCTGCCGTGACGGAAATCAAAAAGGGCTGCTAGAGGCTGATCAGCATCTAGATCTAGATAATCACGTAGGCACCTTTTTTTACAGGGCTTTCGTGAAGATCTCCTCAAGGGCAGCTTCCCATTAGCTTCTTTCACTAGAGGATCATCCACATATTCAGCAGTACCAATGCCGTCATGTAACTTTACAGAATCTCTATCAAGAGATAAACTTCCAATTTTGGTTAGTCTCTTAAATCTCTCAACATTCTTTGGTTGTATGTAAGAAATTTCAGGATCATTGATAAAGACAATGTTTTCAATGATTTTGTTTTGATTGTTAATCCTTTTCTGCTGATGCAAATGAGGGGGAAAGAGATCAGGAAACTGATGATCCCCATCAGTCAAATCGCTTGTAGGAGGAAAGAGGCTCTCTTGTAGAAACTTGCGTAAAGTGGGTGGCTTTACAATGACAGATCGATCTGCTTCTCGAAGGATGTAATAATAGATTTGTTCTACTTCCTTTCTTTTCATATGAGAACCTGATAACTGATCAGAAGAGTATGGTGGGAGACCCTCAGCTATTCTCTGTAAAGCTGACTTCTTGGGATTCTCCTCTTCCAAGTCTGGACCAAAATATGTACCCATGATAAACATCAAGAGAAACCGTTGATCGTCTGTTGTTGCCATCGAGTTGGAGTATCTTGACTGTTCTGATGTTATGCGTGAGATAGACCCCTCTCTCTGAGGCAAACTCCCAAAATGCAGCAAAATTTCATAGATGAAACAAGGCCTCTTTCAGCATGCAAGGACTAGTCAACTATGCTTCTTTTGGTTTCATATAAACCGTGTAATTGAAATGGCATGCAAAGTCAGAGTATCATGAACAAGAGGTCCACCCTACAAAACAACATGGATTCTTAGCATGTTTCCTTTAGTTCAAAAGGAGAATCATATGAGTTTGTACGGGAAAATAGACAGTAAATGGAGCTAAGGTGAAAAAGGAATGCAATTACAAATAATAGTCTCAAGAGCACATGCAAAAATATAATAGTCCAAAAGATGTGCTGCTTTTTTTTCACCTAATACTTCATTACTACAAAACTACTAGGAATACTCAGCACGAAACCCTTCTGTGAAAATTCTAATAATGTGCATAGAATAATTCAAATTAAACATTCAAAAAATATCGCATTTTATAACTTTATAACCTTACTCAGCAAGGTGCAAACTCTTTCAATACGATCAGAATTCCAGGATATTCTGAGTTTTGCCTCTAACAATATTACAAACCTATACAATATTATAATATTTTCAGAACTTTTAGCTGTCCAAGAAACATTTCTAATTTCTTCTGATTTCTGACTACGCTTTTCCTTTGGCTGAAACGAATATCTTGTTAATAAGGAATGACAAACAGAAAATTATGATGATTTAGGCTCTGTTTAGCCCTGCTGTACAAACACCGCATCGGCATGCGTTTTTGCAAAGGCTACGGTTCTAAGCTTTTCATTATGGCGCTTTTTATGGCTTTTTGATGCTCCTATACAGGTAAAAAAAAAATTGGTTGGAATTCAAAAGCGGGGCCAAACACCTGCTGAAAGCGGATAGTCACCACGGCCAAACAGGCTCTTTCCTTAGACAATTTCACCAGATAAGCTTTTTTGGTGGCACAGGACAACCCAGATACTGTAAATAATTTTAGAAATATTGCCATTTATTTTTAAATGACTAGTAACGAAGCCGAACTCTGTCGTTTGTGCTGACAATAAAACGGCATAATTTGCACGAAATATTGCAACGCCATAGCATCATAAATAATCTCCATACATACATATGTCAAGATATTATAATCTTCCATTGAATGTTACTCAGGTGTTTAGTTGTATGAAAACATCAAGATAATGCTACATGCCACTTCGACTCGCTTTCATTCTAAAATCTTCAGCAACCACTTCTTAACTTCTCTTTCATAACTCTTAAATCTGTTATAAAAGATTGGATTATTATACAAAATTACCATCAAAATGACCAAACATTAAACAGCAATTTACAAACAGAAAAATGTCGCAAACCCTTTTCGTTGATGGAACAAACACACATCCAGAAAAGAAAGAAAAACCTGGCCATTCCAACTCCCCTCTATTGCACGTGTATGAAAATCGCGAGAGACTAACAATGCAACATCGGCCTGCAGTAGCCTCATGACACTATTTTTTTTTCATTTTCTGGTTTTCGTCCTTCTTCTCCAGATTTTTTTTTATCCTTTGTGTGAATTTTGGGAGTGGATTCCACACTTCCATCTCCGCTATTTGACTCTAAGCCTGTTGGGTGTTTGAGAGAACGACAACGCTCGTTGAAGGGACCGACCAAGAGAGAGAAGAGAAAGAAAGAAAACCAAAATTCTAATGCATGCTGGCCGCCATTGCGAAGGCAGTTGGAGATTGAGAGACTACGTACCGGGAATTGGAGAGACGTGACCGCTTGAGAGAGCCACCCAGCTTGCTTCTTATAAGTTATAAGTGGGTTATGAGCACAGGGAGCGCACAGCTGCCGTCCCCGACTCGAATCTGGAGTCTGGACGGATTCCCAGCGTAGGGTTGCGTGCGGCTATCTGCGACACGTGTGTACGGCATTTTCCGAGGTGGCAGGTCTAGACCATATCCCGATGTCAACGGCGTATCGAGATAAAAATGAGAAAATTTTGTAGAAAAAATTGAAAAAATAAAATTTGTTAAAAAAATTTGAAACGTAAGAATTATATCATGCAATAGAGGTAATGATTAAAAATTTAAAAATAAAGATAAAACAAATCAGTTAATTATCTAAAAAATGTAAAAAAAAATTATTAGAATGTAAATATAATAATATAAAATAAAATAATTAAGTATTAAGATTTTATTTATATTAAAATGGGTGCAGTAAATGAGAAATTATTATTTTTACTACTAAATAAACATATAAATAATTAAGGCGCTTTTTTATTGTAGATAACAAGGGAATGGGAAGGTGGAGAAAACAATATTTTGAAAAAATCGTGAGAATAATGTAATATGTCATGGGTAGAATGAGAAGAAATAAAATATTTTGGGAAAAAAGATTAGAATATGGAAATAAGCATGGAAAAGGCAAAGTAATTGAGTAGTTAAGATGCAAATTGTTTTTTTTAAAAAATATGAGTATGAAATAATTTGCCAAGTTTATAAAATTTGAACTTTTTAACTTTTGGATACTTTCGACTTTTAACCTTTGAGCATAGAGTGATGACTTCCGCCTAAGGGTGAAAATCAGAATGAAGCAAGGTGGGTTAGGGTATGTCCAATCCTAATTCTATATTTAAAAAATTATATTTGATTATACTTTTTATATAAGGTCGGGACAATATTGGCCTAACTTTCACTGTTCTTTAATAAGTCTTAGGACAAATTTCAAGTTGATTTCGAAGTATCTAGACAATGAGTCAGGTTGAAAATGTAGGTCAAACTTTAAGAAATTATGTATACATCAATGTAAACTTATATTTATAATAAATTCATATTTATGATAAATCTAAAGATTAAATGCTTCAATATTTTATTATTTAGCGAGTAAAACAAAATTTTCATAAGAAAGCATTAGTAAAAAATTTTAATTATTTCATTTACAACTTGAATATTGATAAATATGTGTATCAACCTTAAAAAATATTAATGTAAATTTTAAATTATAATTAAAACTGCTAATTGCAAATTAATAGTATTCATTCTTGTAAGATATAAACAACGTAGATGACATATTTTATTTCATTAATAAATCATATGAAGGACATAACTTGAACAACATATATACAATTAAGAAATAAAAATTTATCTATATAAATGAGTTATAAAGTTAAATGTATATCAACATAAATTATATTCATGTTAATAAGTTATATAGTTAAATATATTTATCCAACAAAATAGCATTCACATAAGTAAGTCATATGATTTATAAAAATAAGGGTAAATTTCATATATACCCACATAGTTTCATCGATATTGCAGATATACCCACGTAGTTTCACAAATTGCATATTACCCCCACATAGTTTCACCGAAATTGCATATTACCCCCACATAGTTTCACCGAAATTGCATATTACCCCCACGCCGTTAACTGCCGTTAATATCCGCCGTTATATTTTTGAAAAATGACGAAAATGCCCTAATTTATAGTTTCACAAAATTGCATATCACCCCATGAAGATGAGGGCATTTTTGTCATTTTTGAAAATATAACGGCAGATATTAACGGCGATTAACGGCGTGGGGGTAATACGCAATTTCGGTGAAACCATGTGGGGGTAGTATGCAATTTGTAAAACTACGCGAGTATATCTGCAATATTGATGAAACTATGTGGGTATATATGAAATTTACCCTAAAAATAATTGATACCTCGAGGGGCGGGTAGGAACATAGTCGAGTCACCCTGTTTCTAGAATTGAAATATGGATCTAACATCCTGATGCATCTATCCCACCATGTCAAAACTTCTGTCCTAACCAACTGTAAAATCAGGGTATGGTAGGATGGGTCATAGGTCAACCTAATCCTATTTTCACCCCTACTTACAACACCTATGCATGGGATGTGAAGATCGAAGGGAGCGTAGATGTGTATCACTATAATGGATGTGGAAACAGTTGATGCTTGTTTTAATTGAGATATGATCCGGTGCATTTACAAGCACCATAAGTTATAATATATTTAGTTCAAAATGAGCCCTACATGCATTTAAACATATTAATAATTTATATAATTATTTATCCACTTATAAATTATATCTTAGATAGTTTACATGTTAAAAAATAATTTTAAAATCGGCACTTATATAAAACTATTTTATTATATTAATTTTTGTACCATTTTCAAATGGATCTCATACACATATCTAATTTAGTATGTTAATAAAAAAATTCTAAATGCAATGAGAGAGTAGATGTACATTTTATGATTATGTAGTGCATATTTTGAGCCAAAAACACAATAACTTATAATTTATATAAACACACGAGATAACTTCTCATTTCAATTGAAGTAAATATACATAAGGCTCTGCTTCTATGAAGTAATGTAATCCTCTTAACTTTTAAGATTTTGATCTTTGATAGAAAATTTAATTTATTCATTATATTTAATATCATTTGTTTATCTAGGAGACCAAGTTTCATTTTCATCAAGAATGTTTATGAGTTACATTTGTTGAAATTTATATTTATGTGTAAATTATGAAAATGCTAATATTTATTTATACATGTATTAAAATATAATAATACTTTATAAAATCATTTATTCACATAAAAATGATATTTTAAACGGTTTAAATATTGAAAATACAACTTCAAAATTGATATTTAACATTAAATATTTTATTACATTAATTTAAATGGGGCCACGCACAATGATATTAGATAAATAAAAAAAATTTCAAGATACTATATATAATGTTGAATGCAATAAATGAAGTGAATGTTTCATTAATTATCAAAATATTAAAAATGAAGGATTTTACATAGAAAATGAGTTTTATAAAAGCTTAAAATGAAGGAGGTAGTATAGAAAATGAATATTAGAGAAGTGGGATCAATATACATGTACTTAGAAATTTGCCCCTAATTCACAATTAAAAAACTATTTTGCTTATTCAAAATTTTCTAATTAAAACAATTCAACCTAGTATATAAACTTACTTGATTAAATCATTTGATCTCATCATTTGACAATTTATTATCATCAAAAAATGTACATAAACATTACATTATTTCACTAAAGAAATTTAGAGGGAAATTTGTGCTATGAACCCCCTAACTTTACGTATTAGCATTTTAAACTATGAAGTTTACGTATTAACATTTTAAACCCTACTAAGTTTTAGTATTTGCATTTTAAACCCTCTACTCTAACGCTATCAAGAGAGCCCGATTTGGCCATATGCAATAACGAAAATGCCCATATATATCCAAACATTAAAAGTCCCAGACATAGTGGATGAAGAAGCTAGTGGGCCAATCAAAGGGCTTGCAAGATAGGATGACGACAAAGGAGAGCGCCATGTGGAGCAAGGTCATGAACAGGAAAGAAGCCTTGTCCTGGCTCGCCAACAAGTCCTTGAGGATCTCTTTAGAAGAAGATCATGGGCATGATCGGCGACTACTGAAAAGCGGCATGCGACGGCTATGGAGAGGAAACGAAGTCAACGTTCAATGGGGAGGACTGAGGAGGGGTAGGCGAGGGCCATTGCCGCCTTTTCCAAGCACGAAGGCAACCCTTAACCACAGCCAACCCTCTTCTTTAACAAACACCAGCGACACCATCTTCTTCAATAGCACGCCAATTAGTGATTTCTACCTAACCATTAAACTTACAAACCGTCGATTTTTAGAGCACCAATTTTCATCAAAACTATCTGCAATTTTCTCTTGATCGCCCCAAGTATCAAATAAGGTAGCCACAAAAATTGATTCTGGCAACGCTGAACCTGCAATCCATAAGATTTCTAGCAGCCACCCATTCATTTTTCAGATCGCCCCTTTTAAATCCATTTCATCGGCTAAGCAATAATCCAACTGTCAGCCATCACAGCAGCACCACTACCTCCAACCTAAGCAGCAGCCGATCTCACTTCCCATACCAATCACTAGCACTAGCCAAGCAGCACCGCTATTGACCTGTTTCAAAAAACACCAGTCACGCCCAAACCCAAGCTTCTTGTCTTCTCTCTGATAGTAGCTTTGAAATCGACAACAATTTTAGCAGCCATAAAATTTCAAAATAGCAGCTGTACTAAATCCCAATTCTCAGCAATTACCGGCAACCATCTTTAAATCCAGCATCAAAGCAGCACCGCCCCTGCATCTACCCATTTGATGACAACACCGATCGGCTGCTCAAACCCAAAATTACAGCCCCTCTTCCCAGATGGATGCAGCCATTAATGCATTAATTCAACTCTCCACCAAGAACCCATTCAACAACCATGACATCCACCTAATCGACTAGAAAATTAAAACCGGCGGCATCAATTTCAGGATTTGGTACCAGCTCTACCTCCAACATCTTCTATCAATGATGATGTTGATCGTTACAGTTCAAGCATCATGATGGATCCTCTTAAAAGTAAGCAGACAAGGTTAGTTTGGTCATTTACAAAACTCTATACATGCAACGAGATGAACAGACGAAGTCGACGAAGTTATGTGGACGGCGTTAATGAGGAGGGTTTAAAATACAAATATTAAAATAGCAGAATTTAAAATGCTAATATATAAACTTTAGGATTTAAAATGCTAATACGCAAAGTTAGAAGGTTTACAATGCAAATTCCCCAAATTTAGATGGATAAAACTATTTTTTCAATAGAGTAGCTAATAACTATTTATGACATTATTAATAATATGAGTATGATACAAATTTAAGACAACATGATGTGGGTATAAAAAATGTGTTGTGCTATTAGGGATTAAGTGCAAACATCATAGGTTTACAAAGTTTTTTTTATATGATTTAATATTTTAATTATTTGATCATCCTAATTATTTTTTCATGTAACTACTTCATCTAGTTTAGTTTTTTTTTCTTTTTGCTCCTACTTATTATTCCTATAGCACGGCACATTATCTCACTTTTTAAAAATTGATCTTAGTGCTACACAAACTGTATGGGAAGAGAGAATTTTTGACATAAATAGGATAACGATGTAATAAGATAAGAATAATAATTAGAAGTGAATGAAATAAAGTTGAAATGCATAAAGCATTCGTATCAAAATATGTGAAAAAATATTGTAAAATGAGTGTACAGAAAAGTATGTGTAAAAGTAAGAAAAGAAATTTTTTCTCATTTGCCAAATACACCATTTCACATTTTTCATTTGCCAAACACACCCTTTCATATTCATGGCAGATGACGTCAAATTTTAGAAGTTTACAATCGTGGTCTCTTTAGTGAAATGAAGTTAGCTAGTAATATAAAACGACCCAAATATCTTTTTAATCCCTCAACTCTAATAAAATGTTTTATGGATGGGATAATAATAAGATAAAAATTTTCATTTATAAAACAACTTTTCAATTTTGAATAAACTTCTTATATTTTTTATACCACTTTTTTATTAGTGTACATTTATATCCATCTTAATTTCTATTACACTAAAACTCTAAAATGTTCTTACAATCTGCAGGAGGAAAACTACATACTCTTAAATATCACTCTAGAAACAACAAGCTCTACTTATCAACTCCCGAGAACAAACTCTCATCTACTAAATAGAGAGACAAAAGCTCTCATTCAAACCTGCATTTGCTGTATAGCAACCCTAGGACGTGACCAACCCGATAAGTTTGGGTTGACTAATATCACTTTTTTTCAAGGCAGAGTTTACATAAATATTTCTTTATCTCATTTCTACTACATCTTAATCTTATCTTATTCTCACTCCTAATTATTTAAAGCTAGGATGGGATGAAGAAAGGACGACAATGTGGAAAGAAAAATGTAGTGTTATGTGTTGAGAATGAAAAAATGTGTATTGATATTGGAAAAAATTGTATTAGAAATGAAAAAAAGTAAGTTATTATGTTTTGAAAATACAAAAGCTTTTTTCAGAAAATGAGAAATTCAATACTACCTTTAGCAGTATCATTGTACTTTTTCTTATTTTCAATACACAACAATATTATTTTTATCTCACATTTTCATCCCATCTTAGCTTTGAACTAACTAAAGCTATCCATCGAAATTTGAAGTAGACTACATCTGTCAAAGAGTTTGATCGAGTTTGATCAATTGTTATCAAAAGATCATTTTAGGTAAATAAAATTAACAAAATTCTAAATCATGAAGTCATTGCAGCAAATATGAAATTTAAAATTGAAAAATAGGAAAAATTGGCAAACTTGATTGATCTGTATGCATAAACTCTTTTTTTTTTCTTTACCAGTTTAAAGTATACGTCAGGCGCATTATATTGAAATAATCCGATCCACAATAATTAACGTTGTTAATTGATCTCTTGTTTTCAAAATTAGTAAAAGTTGTTGCTACGATGTTTAATATTTCAATATTATCTCATTTTAACCAAATGGGGCTCATTTGATACAATTATAAATTACAGAACTCCAGTGAGAATATGGGTAATTGTTCAATATATTTATTTTTATATTAAACCTCAATACGTAGGGATGGCCTTTTTTTATTTTGTGCATTTTTTGTTTAAAAAGTATATATAAAATTATGAAAAACCGTAAAAAAAAACAAATTTTAGTATATATAAAGACGGGGCATGCTTTTATGTAATTGAATTAAATAGTAATGATTTCATATAACCTCTCCATTTTTCAAATGTTGATGAGTGATACAAAATACAATCGATTCATTATATTTAACATAATTCGTTTAGCTAAATACCAAGTTTCATCCAAATTCAATGTATATTGGTTACATTTGCTCAAAATAAGATACATTTGTGAATAAATTAAGGAAAATGCTTAAATCCATTCCCATGAGTATTAAAATATAATGATACTTTACAGAATCATTTATCCACTTAGTAACGATATTTTAGACCGTTTAAAGGTTGAAAATACTACTTACAAATTAATATTTAGTATTAAATCATTTTATTACATTGATTTTGCACATTATAGATGGGACTCATTTACTGTGATACTAAATAAATAAAAAAGTTTTTATGATAATAGAAATATACTAAATACAATAAATAAAGTATATTTTACATCAATTATAAAGAAAAAAAATAGAGGACGTTATATAGAAGTTGCCTCGTATAAAGATTACATCAAGCTCATATAAAATGAAAAGAAAAATAAAAGTAAGTGCTAAAATCAATGTAGTGAGGTTCAAGTGCTTTCGTGCATCCGAATACAAATGCCCATTTTTTTATTTTTTGACAATTTTTTATATAAGTATTAATCTAAGTATATTTAACATGTGTATTAATTTTTAACATTTTTAGATATTTTTTGAATTTTTAAAAAATCAGTGGCATTTTGGTAATTTTAAATTATTAAAAATGTCACCAAATTTAAAAAATCCAAAAAAATCTAAAAATCTCCAAAAATGTAGAAATTAATATACATGTTAAATACACTTATGATGTGTTTGGTTGATGGTAAAACTTTTGATAAAAAGTTTTTAGGTAGAAATTGTCAAATTGATAGAAAATAATGTGATATAATAGAGGTAATGATGAGGAGTAAAGAGAATAAAGTTAAAATAAATAAGTTAGTTGTATAGGTAGTTGTGTAGAAATAATTGAAAAGCATGATAGTTTGTATAGGCAAATGTGAAAAATAATTAAAAATAGAGTAGCTACGAAAAATGAAAAGTTTTGAATTAAAAAGTTTTTGTTGACATTTTTTTGCCCCAAACAAACACACTTTTAGATTAACAGTTATATAAAAAATTTAGAAAAAAATTAAAAAATGAGTTAAATACACCCGAATGCACCGAGCTTAAGTATATCCAGGTACATTTAGGGGTTACCTATAAAGAAATTATATTTTGGGTTAATCATCAAGTAGGCTCGTCATGGGTGATACCGCTGAAATCTCCAATTGCATGGGGTATCGCGGAAAGCTTGTTACAAGTAACAGGAGCTAAGGTTTTGGCAGCAGTGCTCTTAACCATAGATGCCCATACAATATTGTAGACACCCCACCCTTGGGCCCAAAGATGAATAAATGAGAATGAGATCCAAGCCCAACAGAGATAAACAACTCAAGAGCAATCACCAATGGGCTTAAAATCCATGGCCCACTCCAAAGCAAACCGAAGAGGATTCAAGCAAAAATCAGGCTAGACTCTAGCAAATGGGCCTATTCAACTTGGCCCACTGGAGCAAAGCTCCAACAAGTCACCAGAACGGGCCAATTCAGCTTCGGCCCACGGGAGTAAAGCTCCAACCAATCATCAACCGGGCTCCACAATGCAGCTCATCAGATCCGGCCCACAGGAGCAAAGCTCCAACAAACCAACTGGGCTCCACAATGCAGCCCACCAAATCCGGCCCACCAAGCCTAAAAAAGCAGGCTTCTCTACAATAACCCATCAGGCCTTCACAACGGCCCACCCAAAACAACGGGCTTAGCCAAGCTCTAGCCCACTAAGTTCCAACCCACTATGGAAGAAGTCCACCAAGCTCAAGCCCATGGACCAAGTCCAACATCTCAAGTGGCCCAAGGCCCATGCTCTCACCTATAAAAGGAGGTGCACCCCCCTCCTCAAAACACACTTGGAGAGACATCCCAGAGGGGAGGACGGGAGTCTGCAGCAAAATCCCGGCGTCCCGGTTTTCCCTCTCTACGAGCTCAAAGCTTCTCTTCCACGTTCCCCCTTTCCATCTCTCCCATTCTCTCAAATACTTTCATTTTTCCCCTTTCATGCCCGTGTAAACCGCCTTGGGTTGGCAGATTTTGCCATATTTGCTTCAATCCAAAGGCCGGAACCCGAACTTTGTACGATTAGTACCTTATTTCATTAAAAATAGGGACTGGTCTCCCTTCAAAGATCAGTGGCGACTTCATTTTTTTTATTTTTGCGCACGTGTTCGAGTTAATGCCCCGGCAAGGCAGGCACACGCGGGTCCACGGATTCCAGCATAATACGCTGCCGTTATGCTGCCGAATTTGTGACTTGATCCGTGTATGAAAAGTCCCGTCTTAGCCGTTATGCCGCCGAATCCACGAGAAAACGCCCATATACCAAACTATCTAAAGCCGTGAATCTTAACGTGTTTTACTCCACGTGAATGCAGGGAAACTGAGCCTGCGCTGCTGTCTCGGAGGCGTTAAAAGATTGGTTCAAACCCATCCGGCACGGCCCGGATTTCCAAGGCGAGGAAAAATCATTCCGAGCCCATCATAACGCTCGCGGCGGGTGCTACACATATTTGGCGCGTTATTGAATGCGATTGACAGCATGTACAACACCCAAATAATTATGCTCATCCATGGTCCCACCGGAATATATAATAAACACATGATGCAAATCCATCTCGCACATATTTTTCTTTTGTTCCCACGTCGGATGATACATGTATGGAATAAAGTTTACCGTTTCTCAAAAATATTTTTTACGTTCTTAAAAGATAGTAATTCATGTTTTTTAAATACACTTTTTTCTAATTTCCAATGCATAACAATACTCTTTACATCTACATCTTCATCCTATTTTCATAACCTATGGTGTTATTTGGTAATATACGGAGAAGTGCAGGAAGTAAGAAAGAGAAATATTTTAAAAATTATGTGAATAATATGATACGATACGAATAAAATTGAAATAAATATGGTAATTATGATAAATATAATTAGAATATAAAGATGAAGTTAAAAAGAGTAATGTTTCAATGCACCGGGGTAAATACGTATTTTTAAATTTTTATTGAATTTTTTATTAAACTATTAATCTAGTTGTGTTCAATCTATAAACGAGTTTTACCATTTTTAAAAAAGTATGTATTTTTTATTTTAAAAATATACGTGTTTTTAAATAACTAAAATATTTTTGTTTTTTAAAAATTAAAATATAAATAACAAAACTTAATATGCTAGCTAAATACTTCAATTAATAGTTTCATAAAAAATTTCAAAAAAAATTTAAAAATAAATTTTGCATCAAGTATATTAAAATTTCAATGCGTTCAAATGCATTTAAACATGACCCAGAAATAAAAAGTATAGCTAAAATTTGAAATCATTTATGAGAGAACATCTGAGAGTGAACAATACTACCGAACCCATGGGATTACTAACGTACACATAACAGAGCATTTCTTTCATTAAAAGCTGGGTCCCACTAAGATTACCGTCCGCTAAAAATATTTAAGAAAACGGGTCGTGGGACCAGTTCGCATGAAAAAGCTTCCAAACAAACCAACCAATAAATTCATTCCAATTTTCGCACTCACGTGCCGTGATCAGGAGACGGTGGGCTGAACCCCGACACTGCAGTTTCTACCCAGATGAGAAGAATTGCCAGGTCAGCATCTTTCTTCCTTGACATGTGCATGTGGCGTATGGAGGAGATGGGCCACCCTAAAATAAGCTTATTTTCTTCTAACTAATATATCCCATATTGGCCACTGAGGTCGTGCCTCAGTGGTGCAGGACATGGCCTCATAAGTAGGTGGTCCTGTGTTCAAATCTCACCAGAAGCATTTCTGAAGTGGTGTCGTTGCAAGTATCCTTAAGTTTGTGGGAGTCGTTCAACGGTGGGAAAGTTTAGAAGTAGTAGATAATTATTAGCAAATTGTAAGAATGTCTTAAAATTTAATTGTAATACCAGTTGAGATTGTAATGTATGAATACTCATCAAAAAAAATATATCCCATATTGTTTAATTTTTTGGTCTTGCTATGAAATTATTTTTTCAAAATTTAACTTTTTATATATTTTCTATTTTTCAAATCATCCTTAAAAAAAAAATAAAAAAAAATCTGGCGAGTGTTACCAGGCCCGTCGGCGGTGCATGCCCCAGGATAAGCGCTTTTCGCCATTTCGGGCTACGTGTTCCGATTTCCATTCCCCACGAGGCCACGACCCACGATCCCTCAAACTTCGGCGGTGAATAAGCCGCGTCCTTTTTCAAGCCATATTCCCCACATCATTATTAATTACTGTTTCAGCTGTCATCACGACACTTGCTTTTGGCTGGTGGTTGCATATTTATTATACGTGGAGGTGTATGTGTATATGTTATCCTATTCCCATTTGAATGTCCGATTCGAGGACATAGTGCCATTATAGCTTGTCGTAATTTTTTTTTTTTTTCTTTCCTTCCACGTTTGAGGAGGGCTAAAATTTATGAAACAAAAGTTTTTAATATAAAAATTTTTAAAAATAAAAGAAAATAATGTGATATAATTTAATGCTGAGAAAAAAATAAAGTTAAAATATGAATTGTATAGAAATAATTGATAAGTGAGATAATTGTATAGAAAAATTTAAAAAATAATTTAAAAATAAAATGGTTGAAAATTAAAAATTTTATAAAGAAACAAATAAATATACCCCTGATAAAAGCGTTAGACTGCTAGTTCTAGTATGGACCAACTGGTTATACGCTCATGGTATCCAATGTGTTTTAAAATTGTTCCCTCAAAAGTTACAGTGGCTGAAAATTTAAATTATCTACAAATATTTATTTTAAAATCCACCCAATGTTCATTCATAAATAGTTAAACTTTTTGACTTTTCAAAACTTTGTCAAGGCAAGATTATTTTCTTAGCCAAAATTTATTTTTAAAAATAGAACACATTTGGTTAAACATGAAAATATTACAAACTAAAACTTTTTAATTTTAAAATTTTTTATCTTTTACAACTGCTCTATTTTTTAATTAATTCTTTATATTTTTTTATATAACTAGCACACTTTATAATTATTTCTATATAGTTACGTGCACAATTAACATATTTATTTTAATTTTTTTTCTTTAACCCTCATTATTACTTATATTATATTACATTATTTTTTATTGCTTTTAAGAACTTTTACATAAAAATTTTATCACTTTCTAAAAACGCCTATAGCGAAGAATTAAATTTCTTAAATACATCAATAACCCGAAATAAAGTCCACATCTCCTGATTCCTTTCACTTTCGGATCAAAAATATTTAACGGGTCAGATTTGCTGGCAACGTGATAAGCCAAGCCTTTGCTTCTATCAATACGGTCAGCCGTCGATTACGTCGATATATTAAACTGCCACGGTGCCACCACGTTTCATTATAAAATAATAATAATAATAATAAATCGCCATCACGTGTATCAGTAATAACATTCATTTTTGGCTTTTTTTTTATCAGGGTTATTGGCATTTGCACTCCAACCTTCATCTGATTATGCAACGTCAGCCTAATTAGTGATTTTACAAATGTCCCCATTTCCAAACTTTATTCGAAAACAGCTCTATCATCCATTTTGAAGTAGACTTGGTGGCCCATCTATAATTGTATTTTCAGGTGTTATATATGTCATCGATTTTGGAATAATTTACAAATCTACTCACACAGTTTAACCATAATTTTAATTATAGTCGTATAATTTTGAAAATTATGAATTACCTCACATAGTTTAACTTAATTACAAATATACTCAAGTCATTATGGTGTCATTATTACACCATCACGACATAAATATATTTGCAAAGAAATGTAAACTGGGTGAATATATCTAAAGTTCTAGAAATTAAATTGGTACAAATATACCTGTATAATTTATATATTTTTATAAATATAATCATATTAACATAGTATAGTAATGACATCGTAATGGCATAGGTGTATCTGTGACTATAGTCAAATCATATGGAGGTTATACACGTAATTTCTGAAAAAATATAAGTACATTGATAATTATAATCAAATTATATGAATATATTTGTAAATTATCTTTGATTTTGATAAATCCTTAGGTAATGTGAATACCGAGAGAAACCCATCAAACTCATAAATATTAGTATTCTAAAATGAGGTGTTATAAATTCCAGGAGCTTGAATAGGATGAATATAAGATTAGATTTCCATTTTAAGATTGTTTTCGTAATTTCTAATTTAATTCTTTATATCTTTAATATAACATTTTGTAATTAACAAGGCTGATTATTACATTCTCATACTACTTATCCTTGTCATTTGAGCCCATTAATCTTTCCGAACAAACCCCTACATAATTACGAGACAAAATTTGCAAAAAAGAGGGGAGACAGCTCTATGCTTGTCTTGAAGAAGGCCAGGACCACCTCATCCTCCTCCGTTCGTCCAGAGCTTGTGAGGCGCAAATGGATGCGGGGCCCAGCATTTGGTGCTTCCAGCTGTGCTGGTTTCCCATCCATTCCGACGGTTCAGATTTCCTAAACTGGGAACTCTAACGGGGCCCACCCTCATCAATGCCGTCCAGCTCGTACTTGCGCGTTTGCCACCACCGATGGTGGGAGGTCGATTCAAACCAAACCAATCATCGCCGCCGTTGGACTTTCTCGCTTCCCCGCCGTGAATATGCACGTGGGGCGTGATCTGAGCCGCTGGTTTCTGGGATCGTCTTCAGACGCGCGTTTCCCGGCTACGTGCTGAGAGGCTGCGAGTCTCCCTTCCTTCCTGCCTTTCACTGCTGAGAGTCTTCATCTGCTTCTGCTCTGTTCTCTTTCTCAATAAACAAATGTTCATAACAGTAGAAGAAACTGCTTCCAGTCGTGGGAAACTCTCTTGCATTGGTTCTTTCAAAAGTAGCAGAATCAGCTTCCACTTGCCGAAATCTCTCCTCCCTTTAAATCTCTGAAAACAGGGATTCACTCCAAAATCCTCATCTCTTCTTCCCCATTCATCGAAAACTTGTATCTCAAGTGGGTTTTTCATCTCTTCTTCCCCATTCATCGAAAGCTTGTATCTCAAGTGGGTTTTCATCCCTTTGCCAAAAACCCATCTATCCTTCTCCAATTATTACGAATCCTTAGCCCAGTTCTCTGCCCAAAACCCATTTCTAACAACTCCCATGGAGCTTCTCAATAAGCTTAAGAGAGTGAAGCCCGTGGAGCTGCAATTGGGTGTTTTTGGAGTTTTCTGCTTGACTGTTTTGTTCTCCCTCTTCTACTTCTTTTACTTGGACGTGAGAGCGTTCGGTGGAGGATTCCGTCTGACTGCAAAGCCACTGCAGCGGCTGCACTTCGGGTTTGAAGGTTTCAGTACGAACCGGCGGCCGGAATTGCCGGATGGGTTGGTGGATGGATGCAATTTGTTCGAAGGGAAGTGGGTTTGGGATGAGAGATATCCTTTATATGAATCGAAGGATTGCAGATTCTTAGACGATGGATTCCGATGCTCGGAAAATGGCCGGCCTGATAAATTCTACACAAAATGGCGATGGCAGCCAGAGCGCTGCAATCTGCCCAGGTTGTTCTTTTCTTCCATCTTTTTATTTCGGCCTCTTTTCTGAATTGTTCGTGCACCTCTTTTCTGAATCGTTCGTGCAATCTTTTCTTTTGTCAACCTGCAGCATTTTCTTCAAATTGTCAGGGTAGTTTTTCTTCTTTTCCGTGCTCCTTTTTAAGCCTATCGATTAGATAGGATACTGGAACAGCGTATTTGATGTCCTGAGGTGTTTTTTAAAATTCGATTTACCTTATTTTCATGTTTTCCCCCCTCTTTAACCCATGTCTGATTCCAGACGTTTTCTATGAATTCTGTGATAATTTGTTTTGAGGCTGTTTTGTAATTTCTGATTTTTATTTATTTTTTACCGAATTCTTCTTTCCGTTTTGGTTATGACCGCATTCATTCATCGAAATTATATTTTTAGCTGCAAAGTAATTAGACTATCAATTTAATTTTGGACTAGAATTTTGGATTTTGGGAATGCAAACATATGCATGTTGCCCATATTATAAACATTTAAAATTTACATTCCAATTTCGGTGCAAATGGTTGACCCTATGATGTACAGGTTTAATTAAAAACACTAATTTAGCCGAGTACCATATGTTCTATTAAAATTTCCAAAATCATCCCACTTAGAGACGTAAATACAATTTTAAGAGTTTCCAAAATTGGATATACAGATTTTTCCTTTATAGCCACTAACACTTTCAGTCAAATCTATATTTGCCATCATGGAAGCGCTCCTCTAAATTTTTATAGTTTCAATGCATGTCTTGGAGATAACACTGACATTTGGTTTTCTTTTTTCCCATTTCCCCCCTTTTTACTGTCAATTCAAAAGAAATCATTGGTTTTTGCTTTTGCAATTTTTGAGGAGTAATTTAATTCCAAACTGTTTAAAGAAGAAGTGCAAAACTATTGCTTCTACCCGAAGGATGGAATTAACTTCTTGGAGGCAAAAGCCTTCCTCCCAAAATGTAGCCAAACAAAGGCTTATTCATATTGGATCTTTGTGTTACTTAGTGATTTGTCCTATGACCATCCCACCAATAAAGTCATATACGATAGGCAAATAAATTAATAATGGGATTTCTGTCTTTTTCATAGCTAGAGGACGCCATGAGCGTTTAGATGAGTGAAAAGGAATTGTTCATTTATTGTAGAGGGCTGGATGTGTTTAAGTTTCGGAGCTTCTATTTGAATTCTTTCATTATCTTTGCTGTGAGGATATGTTGATAATGCCTTAGATACCAATGATAGTAAAATGAGAATTCCCATTTATTAGAGCATTCCATTTCCCATGCAATTTCCAATTCTGATGAATGGTGAAATATTAATTGCAGCTGCCAAAGCTTGAATGTTTTCAAATGAAATCTCTTTGACATTTAGAACTTTTGGTTGTCTGAAAAGACTGATTCGTGTTTCACACTTTCCTTCTCTTTTATAGCTTTGATGCAGAAACAATGTTGGAGAAGCTGCGGAACCGACGAATGGTTTTTGTGGGGGATTCTATTGGAAGAAACCAATGGGAATCTCTTCTATGCATGCTTTCCTCAGCTGTTGTTAACAGGGATTCAATTTATGAAGTCAATGGCAGCCCGATTACCAAACACAATGGGTTCTTGATATTCAAATTCAGTGACTTCAACTGCACAGTGGAGTATTTCAGAGCCCCATTCCTGGTGCTGCAAAGCCGCCCCCCTGAGACAGCTCCAGCAGAGGTGAAGACCACATTAAAATTGGATATCATGGATTGGACCTCTGAGCAATGGAGGGATGCAGATGTGCTAGTTTTCAACACTGGGCATTGGTGGAATTATGAGAAGACCATAAGATCGTAAGTTACACCTCTATAGATTTAAATATTGGATATCTGTTTGAACCTGAACTGTTTTTTGCTTGGAAATGTTCAAAAGTAAGAACAAACTCTTATCTCAAACATGGGCGAATACAATCAGTTCTGAGAGATTAGTTGGACCTAATAACTGGCTTGTACTGTCTCCCTGTCCTTGGCATGTGGAGTTTTTACCATTTCATGCCATATTGCTTATATAGATTGTGTGCAAAGTACAGAGCAGTTTGAAGGCTCTGAAACTGCCTCTCTCGAAGGATATTTCAATTCATTATTTGATTCACTTAAAGTTCACTACGAAAAGAATTTGCTTTGCTTATTTATCCTTTTATATCTGCTTTTCCAAAAAGCTATAGCCTGGTCATGGTTCCAAGATTAGCAAGGTAATAGCTTGTCACCAGAAATTGCAGATTGGCACATAAAAATGAAAAGATGCTTGTCATGAATCTGTTCTACCCCCCGTGGTTCAGTCTAACTAGTTTTGACCCATTTATGTTTCAAAGTGAACTACTAGTTTTTCTATCAAGATCAATATCAACAGCTCAATGGGGCTTGAGCTGAACAAACTGAGGCATCAGATTTTTATTTTTGCCAAATATGCGGAAGTGTCTCTATTATAGATCGTTCTATCCAGTTGAGACCCATGCATATTTCTTGGAGAGTTAATAGTTTTTTTCTACATTAATATCAAGTCAACAGCTCAATTGACTTGTTCATCAAAAAGAAAAAAAGTTCATAAAAAAAAAAAAAACATCTCAATTGACTTTAAGCTGAATCAACTGAACTTGCAATACTGCAATATCTGGCATTTCTCCTGTAGACAGTAAATTCAAACGATGACAGTGCAAGTGGACTAGCTTAACAGTTTGCGCTTAGTGTAGCTAAGACTGCTCTACAGTGATGCAGACGTTGTTTTTTATCAGCTGGCTCTATTAGTTGGTGGGACTTGTTAGTTGGCCAGATGGCATAAGAATTAACTTCTTAGCTGCTGCACTTGAGGTTGGCAACAAAAGATGAACTATGCATGAACTGCTCATGCTTATGTTGATAATTCGGTTTTCCATGCCACTGCTAAAATTTGAATATGCATATTTCAGGGGTTGTTATTTCCAAATTGGCAAGGATGTGAAGATGAAGATGAGTGTGGAAAGTGCATATAAGAAATCAATTGAGACATTGGTTGGCTGGATCAGCAAAGAAGTGAACTTGAGTAAGACCCAGGTTATCTATCGGACGTATGCTCCAGTTCACTTTAGGTAAGTTTTGTATCTTCTGTTTACATCATCTCTAATGGTCTGCTTGAGATTCTGTATCTTTTAATTTCCTGGAGTTCATTTTATTGTCTAGTTCTGTGTTTGAAGCATTATACCTTGGTGCTTTCAGGGGTTTTATGCATAGCCATTCTCATGGTCATGGGTGCAATAAAAAATGGCTTTCTCGAATTTTTCCAGGTGTTTCTTTCTTGTTTTCTGCCAAAGCAAAGTTTTAAAAGAAGATAGGCTGAAGTGCTGTCAAATATCTAAATCAATGAGTAGTGCCTGATAGGCAAAATTGATGTACTTATTTTTTAACACTATACTTTCCTTCCACTGATTCTTCCTTCCAGTCTCCTGGACCTTCTACTGGACCTTCTGGTCTACAAACTATTGTAAGTTTGTAATGAAAATGGATTCTTACTCATCATCTTTCTTTTCGTCATTGTCCTTGCTATTTAAGTTGGAACCTAAACCTTCCTCCATCTCAACTTCCTCTATCCAAACTAAAATAAGCTTCTGTTGCCTGCATAAGTGACTTGGATGCCATTGGTTATGAAAGCTATAGCACAGTCAACAATGTCCACAGTCTTGCTTTTCATCTTTCAATAATTCATTAACTGCCACCTTATTGACCACAGCTAACTTGACAGTTCAAGTTCTGCTGCAGTCATTTTTGCTAGTTGGGCCTGCTTCCTTGGAACTCTTTGTAATTGTTTGCTTTATGCACCTCGTTACTTTTTTGCGGTTGATCATCCACCAGTCTAGCAAACCCCATGTCTGGAATCGACAATTATGCTGGGACATTCCTTTGAGTCCCTCAGAAAACATCCCAATAGGGTATATTCATACTCAGGCCAGACACATCCTGCTATAGCTCCTGTTTGTCTCAATCTAGAAAATGATTCATCTAAATTTTGAGAACTCATTGATAAGAGTTGTCTTCTTTGCGACTGGAGGTCATGGGTTCAAGACATGGGGAACGACCCTTCTGTTAATCAAGGGTGAGGCCGTTCATATGTATATGCCCCGCTTTGATCACCACAATTTGCAGAAGCTCTATGCATTGGATCCCTCTTTTTCTTATTGTTCTAAACCAAGCATGGAAGTTGACACAAACTCTCCATCCCAGGTTCTGATTCACTCTCTGAACCAAATGAAACCAGTACACGGCTTCCTTCCTGTTCAAGTAATAGACTCCAAGGTCCTATGGCAATGATATTGAAATTAGTTCATGGCATTGCAAATAAGGATCTTTTGTTTCTGTATGAGATGAGTCACTTGACCACCTCCATAAATTTAATTACTGTAACATAAAATATTCTGATTTCATATTACATGCATGCTTCCATGCTTGTAACTTTTCCTCTTCTGATAGCCTCTTTACTTCAGCTCTCGCTTGATTTTTTCCTGTAGTTATGATTGTTGATTGCCTCTGCATTTGCAATTATCTGAATGCTCTCAGTTACCCTTTGTTTTCTACCGAATAGTAAGCATATTCAATGATGCGCAAGTCTTATAACTAGGTTACCTAAATTTCTGATTATGTTATAGATATGTGAAAGGAATCTGTCAACCCTTTTCTACTCAAGGAAATCGTAACGCATATGAAACTTTGGCAACTTAACAGTCCAATTTTGGGAAAGCATTGTTCTGTGTTTCTTGTGCCATATAAAACCACTTTGAGTTTTCATCTGACATGTTAATGCACTCATTTTGAGATGCATCTTTTGTAATTACTAATTAGCATTTAATTTTCAGAAATGCCCTGGTCTGATACCTTGATAGAGCTGAATCTAACTTTTTATTCAATTCAATCAAGGAACTACTATATATGAGATTGGGACACCTATCTTGCAAGAATTGATGATATGCAAGAGGGTGCTCTCACTCTCTCTCGTACAACTAGGAAAATGAAAAACAAGAGAAATCATCTACACCTCTTTTCTCACAACTCTCCCTACTTATAATGAGGCTTGTAATGACCAGGCCCACAGACAAGGCCAGGCTGAGGTCCACCTACTTAGCCACAAATGAAAAGCACCCCGCACATACACCGACATCCTGGCCGTCCCTTATTAGACTATCATCATGGTGGGCCATGAGTGACTTGAACATGTTGGTTCTTTGCCTAACTGAGAAAAGGCAACTGCAGGAATATGAATCAACAATTCATGGGTTAGAATAATGGAACACTATTCTTGAATAAAACATCTGAAATATGTTCAGCATATTTTCAAATTCATCATTTTGAGTTCACAAAAGATTTAGCAGAATAAAGGAATTGAGTCGCTCAATGCAGGGGTGGTGATTGGAGGACTGGGGGGAGCTGTCACCTGGAGACAATGCCAGAGATCAGTTTATCCCAGACATCATCTCAATCGTGGTCCCAACTGTTTAGCCCAGTGATGGAAGTGTTGTCTACGAAGGCTCCAATGCTAGAATCAGACATGTTGAACGTCACTCAAATGACTGCATTAAGGAAAGATGGTCACTCATCCTTGTATTATCTCGGTCCCACTGCAGCACCAGTACCCTTACATAGGCAGGACTGTAGCCACTGGTGCCTTCCTGGGGTCCCTGATGCATGGAATGAACTCCTTTACACACTCTTCCTCAGGCGAGAGAAGTCTCGCCATCAGAATTCATCAGTCTTTTCTGCAGCATCAGGTTAACAAAAGCATATAATATGGAAAAGGCTAAGAATAGCCTCTTCATGGCAGCCGGTGGAAAAAATGACGTCTCTGCTAGAACTTCATCTGGCATTCAATTCTGTCAGACACAGGGCAGTCATTTAGAAAACAATATGGGAAAGAAATGAATTTTGGGAAAGCTCACATGTGATTATTTCTCACTCACAAGCTGTGAAGGGGTCCTATCGGCGTTTCAGATGGGTTCAATTTAGACTAGGCAGGGTAGTAACACTGCTGCGGGGAGATGGCTTTTGCTGCTGGAATCACCTTCATGTTGGCATTAGGTGACTTCATCCACTGTGAAGCGGATTAGAACAGGGTGTTCCCACCTCATGTGAGGACACACACCAGGTGAGGGGGCATGGGTATGTGTCATTATAACAGTTCATGCCCTGTTCCAATTTGCATTACATCCACTAAGGTCTGATGTTGTTTTGAGGATTCTTGGCACCTGCATGAATCATGATGATTTGGCGAGCTATTCGACTGTCCGTTAGCAATTGAAGAGTTCAATGAATTGGCAGCTGAGTGCAGCCTTCTAGCATCATGCCCCAGGGTAGGTGTATACAAAATGAAATAGGTATATTAGCGCCTGTTAGTCGGGCCAAACTGATAGACAGATAGCCTCGTTTCTTCTCCCCTAGTGCTGCTTGTCTTGTTCTCTTTTGTTTTAGAAAAAATATACATATTAGGAATACCATCATCAAAAGGATGTCAACTGGAAAGAAAATTTTACTCTTGTAAATTGTAATTGCCGCATGGCTCCGTAATTTTGGCTTCTTCAGTTCTACATCATTCTGGTTGTATTTGTTTCAAATAAATTGAGTAACATGCAATAAGTAATGGTGAATGTGCTCGGTGATTAGTGATAGACAAGTTCTCGAGTTCTGCAGAATTCGTACATTGTATGGATCTTGTTGAACAAGTTCTCTAAATTTACATATTATAGTTTTGGTTTAATTTGGGAATCCAAAATAGATGAAAAGGAGAAAGTAGTAGCCTATGCGTTATACATCCTTAAAAGAGAAAAACTATATTATGGGCATCGATAATTATTAGTGAAACGGAATATGATAGATGGAAATTTTTGAACAAAAATAGATTAATTTCAATAGCTATCACTTCAGTATTAAGTGTTTAAAATACGTGGATCTAATCATTTCAATCAGTATTAATTACAAATTAGAGAATTTCGATCATAAGAATTTTAAAATTATTAAAATTATATAATTCTCTAAACATTCGTAACTTTTTACGAAGGTATAACATCCCCGATCAAAATGGTACAAATAATGTAATTCATGTTGGAGTCCGATCTAGTGCTCCCCATGCTCCCGCTACCGGAGGGATTTTTTTTTGTTGTTTTTCGGTATATAGATTAAGCCATGCAGGCCAAGCTTGTAGGTTCCAAATATATAATCTTTATTTTTCGATTTATTTAAATATTTTAATTAATTTTTAAAATAAAAAATCCACACAATTCAAGGGCGCGAAAGTCTCGATGCTGCTTTATCTTATTTTATAGATTAAATAGAACTAGATTAATATGTTTATAAAAAAATTTTAAAAAAAACGAAAATATATATTTTTGGACCGGTCTGATAGGATCGGAACTTTGTTTGCAGATGCCACTGTAGGCTGAGATATTTTCTCCACTTAAAAAGATTTAAAAAATAATAAAATCTAAATGTGTGTAAAATGTAAATGTGGATGTTGTGATGCAAATAAAAAAAAAGAAAATTATATCATAAGCGCGTGCAAAACTTGTGCATAAATACATATGGTAATGCTAGAAAATAAAATAAAGAACTAAAAGAAAAAGAGGAGGAGCCACTAATCTTTTTGAAAAGATTAGAAAAGATTAGTTATTAATATTCGAAACGCACTAATATTATAGAGAACGAGTTCTGACTTGTGATCAAATAATGTAAATGCTTGTCATCTTTATTTCTTGATCACATATAGTGGAACCGTTACATTTCATAGACTATAAAAAATCATAATAATAATTATGGAGACTGGAACTGACTGACACAACTACCTATCTTGACTATGTAAATAATCCGGCCTAGCTGGTATTTAGGGAGAATATTTGGATTGGTATAGGAAGGATTTCCGAACTGGATCGGTTGACAGGATATTTTCGGACTGGTTCAGAACTAGTAGAGGAAGGAAAGCACGGCAATATCTGCAGAGCTTTTCTCCCCTCTGGTCGAAGGCTTTGCCTTAGGGGAATTGCTTCCTATCTCAGATGGTGAAGGGATGCCTCTGATCTATTTATAGATATTTTGTTGCTTGTGTAGTTGTCTACATTGTGCCGTTTGATTGGCTGTTGGTGTGAATTTTGTGGTACGCACTCGATATCCGGTTGTCTTTACCAGATTTGTTAATGATCCATAGGTCTAATGGAATTTAGCTTGGATAGACCATTGTCCCTGATTAATTGGTCTGTAGGCAAATTTTCTTGCTTGCCAAGCAAGTGCACTAGCTATGGATGGTTGTCATTTCCTTGCATACCATAGGAAAATAATCCTAGTTATAAAGGTCCTATGCTGTAGCATGATGATCCATACTCAAGCGGCTATGTGCAGATGATTTGGACATTGAACTTCATGTATTGTTGCTATAAATTTTATAATGAGCATAAATTGTGTAATCCAGGCCTAATTTTGTATTTTTATCCATGATCTATTCATCATACGTAGCAATCTAAAATTTTCACGAAAATGGAATATCTACACCATCATTACAATTTTAACCATATATCATATTTGCCACCATGCATTCAAATACGTTCCCTTGAATACGTTCCCCCAAGATTATCTTGATTAGCTAGATAGAAGGATAGGGGTGCAACTTGGGCCGGGTTCAGCCCGAACCCGGCCCGCCGAACCCGAAAAAATACAGTGTTGAAACTCTGAACTTTTCAGCCCGAACCCGATTTTTGAGCCCGAGCCCGAACCCGAATTCAAATAGGGCTCGGTTTCGGGTTCAGGCAAGCCCGAACCCGAATTTGCATTTATATAAAGGGTCTATTTGGCAATTTAGAAAAATTGTCAAGTTAAAACTTTTCAATCTAAAACTTGTCACTTTTCATAATTATTATTTTTTAAATTATTTTTTACACATTTTTCTATACAACGACCCTACTTTTCAATCATTTCTACACAACTACCAATACAACTAACCTATTTATTTTAAATTTATTCTCTTTACTCCTCATCATTACCCCTACAACATCACATCATTTTCTACTAATTTGACAAGTTTTAAAAAACTTTTCATCAAAAGTTTTACAACTTCCAAACACACCAAAAATATATAATTTATATAAAATATATAATTTATATTATAATGATAACATATTACTCATGGATGGATGATGGACAACAGGAGTACGACATGGCAGGCATGGACAGCTCATCGCCGAGACAATCTAACATCTTAAGTGATTTCAACAAAATACTTATTCCCAATTTACATTACGATACAGGTCCAACAGTTTTTTTAAAAAAAATTACTCTTCACGCCTTTTCTACTGAAGCCTTTTGACCAACGAAATCCTGTGATACTAAATATTAAATTTTTTTGAGATCTTTTTTTCCAACAGGAAAATTTATGAGAACTTTAAAATTATAGTTGTAAAATAAGCTTAAAACAATAGAGGAGTAAAAAAATACAATTAATGATTAATAATACAATTTTATTGACAACGTTTACACATAATCCATATTCTACTTGATACAAAGAGAATGCTCAAAACAAGTTTCTTTCTTTCTACTCTTAAGCGTTATTTGAATTTTTCTTAATTTCATACAATAAATTGTTTTTAAAACTTTTTTATATAATAGATTTGTGATAAAAAATTATATATAAGATGAGTAACAAAGACATATTAATAGAAGATGTCAACCCGAAACTCAACCCGAGCCCGAATTTCAAAAATAGGGTTAGGGTTGAGATTTACAAATAGGGTTAGGGTTAGGGTTAGGGTTGAAGTTTTACAAATAGGGTTAGGGTTAGGGTTAGGGTTGAAGTTTTACAAATAGGGTTAGGGTTAGGGTTGAGGTGAACCCGAGTTTCATGAGCCCGAGTTGCACCCCTATAGAAGGACCATTATAATTAAAATTCTTAAGATTATGACCCATAAGATAGTATTTCCTTCTTGGGCCCATGAGTTATAAGACTAATGGCATGTTTTTTAAACTCTAAATCTTTTTTAGGGAATAATTCAATACTTATGTAAGCATGGGAAGTCTTCATACTTAGTCTTAATTTTCAATGTATGTAGTTTTTGGAACTATAAGCAAATACTCACAAATAAACATGATAAAGGGTGTAAATATTTTAAAATAAAAAATAAAAGGAAGTATGGAGGCTTTCATTCTCATATAAATATTGAATCATTCCTAAATTTTTTCATTTAAAACTTTTCTCTTAACCCCTCTCTTCATCATGATTGTTATATTTTTTAATAATTTCTTTACAACTTCTCATGTAACTATCTTATTTTTCAATTATTTCTCTATAAATTTTCATAAAACTATCATATTTATTTAAATAGTATTTTCTTTACTCTTTATCATTGCACTAATCAGATAGCAACACTTCTCCATTTTAAAAGTTTTTTAGTTAAAAGTTGGATCTTTATTGATAGCAAAAGATGGATTAATTGAGCATTGAATAATATCTTCTTTTTTTTTTAAGAAATGCGCAAGCTTTGATCAGTCGTTGCAACCACATCAAGCCCACCAAATGTCTCAATCCTAATTCTGTGAATCAATTTGGAGTTTTCAACCCAGCCCAACTTGATCCAATATGCGAATCAGTTGGAATTTTCAGAAAATAAACACTAGCAGAAAATAACAACAACAACAATATAATGAGGGTAAATTCTATATATGCCTATGAATTTTATCTTTAATTTCACATGTATTCATGAAATTTTAAAATTTTCAACTATACTCATACGTTTTATCTAAAATTTCACTTATACATATGTCATCAAGGATCCTTTAAAGGAGTTGTTAGCCCTCTGTGAAATGAAGAATACTTTCATCCCTAATTATGATTCTATAGTTAAAAATTTATATTTTAATGAATTCTTAGTAATTTCACAACTATAAAATCATATATTATTTCAATATAATCTTAAATTTTAAATAGACCAACTTTGGTGATTTGCAAATATATTCACTTAGTTTTACCACGATTGCAAATATACCAATATACCAACATAGTTGTGGAAATTGCAAATAATCTCTGCATAGTTTAACCATGATTGCAAATATATTTATGAATATATTTATGTCTTTATGATTCTATTATTGCAATGTCACCAGGTAGATATATCGCAAAGATATGCAAATTATGCAGGTATATTTACAATTTTAAAAATTAAATGAGTATATTTAATTTCTGCAAATATACTGATATAGTTTGCACATCTTTGCAAATATATTTACGTCGTAATGGTGTAGTAATAACATCATAATAGTGTGAATATATTTGCAATTATTGTCAAACTAGTAAGGGTTATTTACCATTTTTGAAACCATATAGATATATTTGTAATTATGGTTACACTATAAGTCCCTTTGGCAATTAGTAAAAGTCGCATGCACCTAATAAAACTTTTCGACATGGGGAGATTTGTGAAAAATGTCACTTCAATCTGCCGAACTTTCACTTCACCGTTGATTGTTGCATTGCCGTACCTGTCTATGGCAGCCACTTGGAAAACCATGTCGTTGCTTGAAGTGCTCCAAAGAACGCATGGACGGCTCCAAGTCTGTTTTTTCTTCCACCCTCGCTAGTTGCTGAATTCAGCACAATTAATGCTCCTGGATAATTTAATGCAGATTCTTCATAGCATTATTAGGGGGTGCAGTCAGCCAGCTGACCTTTGAGACAATTCTTCATGGGAAAAAATGGTCACCGAGTCCGAAAATTTTTCAATTATACCCACATTGTTGGGAATTGGTTAAATGTCCATTAGTTCCCACGGGAAATGACGGATATGCCTAATTCTTAATATAACTTAAGATTGAGTAATTTGTAAATATACTCATATAATTTAACTATAATTAAATAAAATACGCGAGTACATTTAGAATTTTTAAAAATTTATAGACATAAATAAAATTTATCTAGTAATAATAATAAGTGCAAATGCAACTATACTTACGAATTTTAACTTTAATTCCTCTTACACCCATGCTGTTAAAAATTTATTAAAGGGATCGTTAGCACCCATGTAAAGTGATGAATATGCCCAAGTGTAAGAAATATTTAGGCGTAAATAACTACACCATAACTTTCGATGCAGTTGCTTCAAAATAGGCTTTATAAGATCATAAAATTATAATCTATTTTACCAATTATATTTAGAATTGTATATTCTATTACCATATCAATTTTCATTACAATTAGATATGTATATGGAGTCCATCTCAAAATAGTACAATTTAACATAATAAAATAGTTTGATATAAATAACAACTTTAAAATTATTTTTTCAACATGTAAACTATTTCTTATATAATTTCTATATTGATAAATTATCGTATAAAATATCAATACATTTAAGTACATGTGGAGCCCATTTTGAGCTAAATGGACTATAAATTACGGTGTAGGCAAATGCATAAGAATATTAATATATTTTGAGGTTAGTTTGCTCAAAATTAAAAAATTTCATTTAAATTATATATGATTTTATGATTTAAAAGTGTGAAAAATTCATTTGAATGTAAATTCTTAACTGTAAAATTATAATTAAGGATGGACATCTTCGTCATTTTATAGAGAAAATAGCGGCTCATTTGATGGATTACTTTTTTTTTTTTTTTTTTTTTTTTTTTTGATGGGTATATAATTACATGTATCTCAACACATATTATACTTGAAGATCTGAGACATTCTTACAAATCTGGGAACACATAACGTCCCAAAGAAATCTGGAAGACACAGCTTCCAACAGCCACCTGGGAGACCACCTGCTCCCACACTTTCCACCCGGGAGACCACCTTGCTCCCACACTCTCCACCCGGGAGACCACGCTCCCACGCCTATCCGGGGATTCGATCCCCCGCCAGCCGCAGCTACGGCTGTCTGCGCCGCAGCTGGCGACCAACCGAGCTAGCCTCGGTTGGTCTCATTTGATGGATTACTAATGACATGGTATAAGTAAATTTTAGTTAAAATAAGTTGATATATTTGGAATTTTTTGAAAATTCATGAGAATAAAAGAAATTAATATGTATACATGGAATTTGCGAATTTGCCATAATAATAATATGCTAAATTGTCTCAATTAAAATTTTAACAAATCCAAACAGCCTCAGAAATGATCAACAAATCAAAATAACATGAACAAGTCCAAGCGATCCTTGGAAACACAAAATCAACAATTTTTTTGAAAAAAAAAAATATTGCATTAAAATGCCCACAATCTTCGTCGACTTCTTCTTCCAAACCATTTGGGAATCATCCGAAGGCAAGTCCAGAGTGCTGGCAAACCCCTCTCCTTGCATTTGCATCGTTTTTTCCAGATTAAGAAAATCGCGGTGCCGAAAAGTAAGAGTAAACCGAGAAACTCTCCTAATTTCCACCTCCGGGGGCCTCCTCTCCCGCCGCCGTACCTCTTCTTCCAAAATCCCCATCCCCCGTTTCCGCCACCATCGGAGAGGAGGAGAAGGAGAAGCGAATCCAACGGTTCCGGCAAGAGACTTAGCTGCGAAGCCACAAACGATGCAATGCACTGCTCCAACAGTGCTTTTACAGCTCCGCTCCGCACCCATTTCCTTTGCCGCTTCCTCGGGATTCTTTTCCTCGATGATGCTGCTGCGGCGATGATCGAATTTGTTGCTGCAGGTTTAGGCGGTGTGTCGAGAATGGGATGATGGAGGATTTCTGAGAATCTCGTGGAGGATGACGGGCCGATCTTGCATTTCTTGAGGTGGAAATTTGCTAGGAGGGGAAGAAAATGACGATGGTGGTAACAGATCTGCCATTGCATCTCTCTTTCGTTTTGCTGCAAGAATAGCCGTTGGGGTTTTTCGGTGCAGCGAATGAGATCTGTGCTTTCCGTCTCGGGAGGTTTTAACTTTTGAAGTGGGGCGCGGAGCAGAAAATTTTGTGAATTTGCATCCTGTCCTTTTTCTTTTTTAGCAGTCATTTTAACCAAATAATATTCGATTTTGCTAAAAATCTTCCGTGCATATTCTTCACTTAGGGTGCAACCGGGGCTCATGAAACTTGGTTCACCTCAAACTTAATCCTAAATCTATTTTTAAAACCTCAAACCTAACCCTATTTTTGAAATTCGGGTTGAGTTTTGGGCTAGAATTCGGGTTGAAATTATTCTGTATATTTGTTATCTATCTTAAACTTATTCAACTTTAAGTCTATCATTAAAAAAATCAAAAATGATATTTTTCTATTTTCAAGCAAAAATTCAAGAGTGTTTAAGAATGTATAGAAGAAAAATCTCCTTTAAACATTCTCTTTATATTAAGTAGACTAATAGTCATTTCTCAAAAAAAAAGTAGACTAGTAACCTATTTTAGAAAATAAAAAGGTATATTATTTTCCTATTATGCTATTTAATATTAATATCATAACCATATACATAAATATTAATACCTAATTATAAAAAAAGCCTTATAATGTTAATCATAATAAAATATATTCAACAATAATAGTATTAAGTCAAATAAATTATAACAAATTTATTTCAAGTAGAATAAACATATAACTACTAATATCATATTGAAACGACCAAACAATAACATCCTACATAAGTAGTTAAGTTAAAACACTAAATAAAACATCTCAAGTTCTAAAAATAGTTTTCGTTTTTTTGTATTGAAACTACCACTAAACCAAACTCTTTTTTCCTAAAAAAATATAAAAATATTATATTATATAATTGAACTTAAGGAGGAATAATGTTTATATATAGTATAAAATAAATATAATATATATGAGGGGAATAAAACTAGATTTCTATGGAGTATAAAATAAATATAAAATATATGTGTTATATATAATTCGGGTTCGGGTTTAGCTCAACCGAGGTTCAAGTTCTTTTCAATTCTCGTTTAGGGTTGTACCCGGAAAATCGAGCTCGGGTTTTACAATGGGCAGTTTTAACACTTTTAATTTGGGTTCGGCGGGCCGGGTTCGGGTTGAGCCTGACCTAAATTGCGCCCCTAACTTCAGTACGGGTGAACTCGTGCTTGACTTCAACACTAATCCTAATCTATTTATAAAACAAAGAAATTTTTCTCACGTACTCACTCGGCTAATATTTCTCTTATACCTATATCATATCAAAAATTCTCCGCACACACACAATATTCACCCATAATTCATGGCATTCACACTGTCACACATGACCATCAAATAAAGAAAATTGATAATTTTATCCCTGGACCTTAATAAACAAATATGAAAAAATTCTCCGTATATCCACAACATTTGGCCATCAAATCGTGCGCTTACAGACTAGGTGAGGAAGGCAATAGAGCTGAAGTTGCAAGTGCAATATGAGAAGCAGATTAACTCCTTAGAGTATTTGGTGAAGTTAAAGAAGTTCAAGGCTAAATTTCTAAAGTTCACGGCCAGTAAGGCAAGAAGGTGAAGCTAAAAGGCTTCGAATGTTATCCTTACCAAGTAAAAAGAGGACCTGGGAGTAACATGAAGCTCCATATAAATGATATAGGGGCAAGAAACAACACTCATTTGAGAAGATAAAGTTTCGTGAGAGCTCTAAAGGGTTGTATTTGTAAAAGAACATGCAAGCACGGAGCCTAACATTGTGTGATTTTTCGACAGTCTTATGGCCTGATAGATTTGACACTCATATTTATTTTTCTCTCTGTGATTTTCAACGTTCAAGATGCTAGCCAACAAGTTGTCCAAGGGTGAAGGATAACAAGTTATTCCCGCATGTAAAGGATGTGTTTCAAAGACGGGGGGCGAGCATGAGCCTAGCTAAAATTGATGATATTTTGATGATGAATTAGAGCTCTTCGAACAACCATAACATCGTGCTTAGGGCCGACACTCTATTTGATGGAAAAAAGGATGTGCATATCAGCCCCGATGAATGCTCTATTTTGAGATGCATGGAATGGATAGATAGGAAATCTATGGCATAGGTGATATACTTGTTGTTCGAGATGCGAACCCATGTGTCGGAGGTATAGCTAGAAGTGATGACACTTGGGAAGAAGATGAGTATTTTCAAAATTCAGAAAATCAAGAAAAATGCAACTTGACGGACTATGATAGTGGTGGCATGAGATGAATTAGGGATGAAATGTTTTAGGTGTATGAGAAATGTTTTTAAATGTTATAAGTATAAGAGGAATAATGATCTAATGTCGTGGGTACACGGGAAATTTTTCATCCAAGGTTAAAATCGTCTTCCAACTGATGGTCATTTGTGACAGTGTGGGTATTGCTGGAATTATAAGTGAAAGGTTGTAGATATGCGAGAAATTTTTGATATGTTGTGGGTATAAGGTGAATATTAGCCCAAAGTAGTGAGTATGCAGGGAATTTTCCCTATAGAACTTAAATTTTAACTCTTATTCTATTTGTAAAATTTTAAATTTAAATCTATTTGCCAAAATTAAGTTTGGAATTTGGATTAATAAACTTTCATTTAATTTAAGAATGATGGATTTAAAATTTGATAAGAATATATAAAAATCCAACAGATCACATAAGAAAAATAATAATACATAATCAAACTATATTTTTTTGAAAAAATGTAATAATATTTATTATATTTCTAGAAGAAATTTTAACTTTTCAAAATAAGATAAAAAGATAGATATAAACAAAAATTAAATAGTTTATGTATAACATATTGCAACCATGACAAATATGTATTCAAATATAAGTATAAATAAAAATAATATAAAATATAAAAAGATGTAGAAATATGATTGAGGTACTATGCATATAATTTATTTTATATTAATGTATAGAAGCAAATCAAGCTTAGGTTTGCTTGACCTGTAATCCTATTCATAATTGAATTTCTTGGGTTTCCATTTTGAAAATCCTTAACCTTGAAAATTTTTCAATTCATTAGGTGAGATTTAGGCTCAACCATGCTTGAGTTTCACTTCTAACTTTAGAAGTTATATTATCCAATGACAAATATTTCAAATATATTCACTACATTTTCAAAATTTCTTAAAAATACACTCAATTTGTGACTAATTCCAACCTCATCCAAATTGTCACCTACTTTTTTTATTTTTAAGATAATTAGAGTGAATTTCACATATACTCACGAATTTTACTTATACCCAGAAACTTTTGAAAATTTCAAATATATCCATTTATTTTGACCAAATTCCATATATACGTGCACCCTTATAAGAAATGATGAATATGCTCAAAATCTAATTATGAATTTATAAATAAAAAATCACATTTAAATGTTGTATGATGTGGTGGTAAAAGTATGATTTTATAATTATAATTATGAAAGTACTAAAAATTCATTAAATGTAAATTCGTAGCTAAGAATTATATAATTAGGATTTAGGCACACTGGACATTTCACAAATGGTTGTAGGTACAAACAAAATTTTAGGTAAAATATACGGATATTTGGAATTTTTAAAAGTTTGTGCATATAAGTGAACTTAGGGATAAAATTTGTGAGTATACCTGAAATTAGCCCAATTATTTATTATGAAATGCTCAAAACGCCGACGAAGTAAAAGTTATGGCTTGAGGGAAGAAAAGCACCCAAAGCAGGGAAGTCATACCTTAGATGCTGATGTTTCCTTCAGCAGCGTTATCAACAAGAATGGAGTTGGAACCTCAAATTATATTTCCTTCGATGCTGTCATCAAGGTTAAAGCGGCTGCAAATTTCTACCATGTATGAGAAAGAAAATCGAGACACACCCACAATGCACAAAATTAAAATTTGAGTCTTGCAATGCTGCTTTTCTATGCATTTTTGCAGTTCGCACTAAAGTAACTGTCTCACTGTATGTAGCGAACGTTTTCGGAATTGCCTCTTTTGTTTGTAAGTGAATATCTACAATCCACCACCATCTGGTTTTGATAATGTTGTTGAAACTATGACTGCAGAAGGGGTATGTTGTATTAGGTCTACAGAGAGATAGATATTGCGCACAAGAAGGGAGAACGCGCAGACTTCTTTGACACCAGTGCTGCTACTTCCACAGCACATGATGAAGTGGTCACTTCTATGTCCTATACTTTCTCACCTCCTCCTGTTTTGCTCTATGCTCTTCTCTTCAATGGTTTAGATGAGACTAGAAGCTGTTTGATCTATTTCTATGCAGATACTCAACTTCATCTCAAGCATTGTAGCATTCATCTTCACAACAGCTTTCGCTGGTATAATCACATGGAGGTCCGTGTGAGAGGGTGACTTGTATTTCAAGATACCTATTTGCATTATAATTGCAGCCTCATTTTGTTTTCAGATAAGCAGCAGATCTGCATCCTACATGGATTTGGTATGTACTTCCTCATATGTTATATGGATCTCAATCAGGTGCAATTAGCTTTGGTATATCCGAGTGCAAATACTCATTTTTTAATTTTTTTTAATTTTTCACAAAAATGTATTTCAATTTTTACTAAATTTGAAAAATTTTAGATTTTTTTTAGATTTTTAAAATCAATAACACTTTTAGTAATTAGTGACCAAGACGAATTATTATGTATACCTACAGAATCACATCTTCGTATTTGAAATTATCTTTTTAGTATATTGGTGAAGTCTTTTTTAGTTATCATATTTAAGTATGATCAAAGCTTAATAAAGACTTTTGGTACGTTGGTTAAGTTTAAGTCTTGTTGGAGTTTACTTGACAGTTTTTATGTATTATTGAAATTTCTTTTAATTTCTAACTTTAGTTATTGTTGAAGTTTGGTTGAAACTTTTGGTATATTATTCAAATTATTCCTGGTTTTCAACTTTAGAGATCTAATTGACTTGATTGAAACTTTCGGATCTTGAACAAGAATTCATAGAGAATGTGAAAATTTTGTACCATTATGGTTCAAAATGTTACTAAATACTAGGGGTAAAACTTGGCACCGGGTCTGTCCGAACCCGCCTAACCCGACCCAGTACCCAAACCAAAAATGAATTTTATTTTTTAGATTTTTTCAAAATAGACCCGATTTCAACCCGACCTGTAGAAACCCGGTACGAACCCGGTGTAATTTATATAAATTTTTTTATAAATTATACATTTTTTGTAATATTAATATATAGGTGGTTAATTGATTTAATATATATCCGTCAAATGGTTTAATTTAAGTGATTAATTGATTTAAATTGTTTAAATTAATGAATGACTATGATTTAATGATTTATAATATATAGTTAATATGGATATTTAAAAAAAAGTTTAAAAAAATAGGAGGGGTAGCCACACGTGTAAAAACTTGACATTCGAAATGCAGATGGAAATCAAGGGAGAAATTACTTGGAAGTTTTCGAATAGTTTTTTAGTTTTTTTTTAAACTTTGGAGACATGAACTCATTTGAATTTTGAATTTATTTAAAAGTTGATGTAAACTTATTTAAACTTGAGATTTGTTTATTTGTCATTTTAAATTTGGATTGCACTTAAATTAGATCGGAATGTTGAACCATTATGCTTAGTGTATTTAGATTTAGTTGCTTTGAATAATTGTTATGTAGATTATGTTTGAATTTGAGTTGGCATGATAAATCTATTTCATATTATACTTTCTGTTAGTATGAGAAATCTGTTAGTTGAATTTCAGATTGTAGTATAGATTTGATTTATATTTTAAGTTTATTGGTATGACAAGTGGTCAATTTCTATTTTAGCAATTTGTATGATAAATATTCAGTTTAAATTCAATTTCAGCAATTTGTATGATAATGTTTAGTTTCAACTACAATAGTTGGTATGATATGTTCATTTTCTATTTGCTACACTTGAGTCATTTCCATTAGCTATTTGCTACACTTGACTTCATAAACACAGGTATGTATATTCCAATAATTTTCTTTTAGATTACAATTAAAGTAGGAAAAAAATAGTTTATTGATAACTCGAATTCTGACCTGAACCAAACCAAAACCAATGCAAACCCGGTCCGAACCCGGATTAAATTCTTAGGGTTTGAGTTTGGGTTTACTCCAACCCAGTTGGCTTAGGGTTTGAGTTCACTCCAACCCGGTATAACCCGACCCGAGTTGCACCCCTACTAAATACATGTTAAGATAAAGATTCATTAGACAGTGACTTATGTGTTTCACTTAGATTTCACTTGTATAAAATTAGATGTTCTCGTACAGTATAAATAGAGGATTTGCTCGAGGATTTGGTGAGATGTGTGATTTTTTAAGACTTTCTTGTATACTCTTTTATTAGGTTTGATCTTTTCTAAGAGCTTTTCATGGAATATATCAGATTTAATAGTTTTTCTTCTTGAAACTTTTTATTACAGCGGATTTTATCTTTTTCACCTGTGCTTTTTTCCTTCACGTCAAAGAGTTTTCAATGAAATTCTATTTTCTCTTTCTCTGTCTCTCATTTTTCCGCATTATTTAATTGTTTGCAAGATTATTTACAAACAGTTAGCATCCCCATATGCCTATGCTTTATTGACGCGACTATCGTCTCCTATGTCGGAGAGCGCCACATGATGGAGGGATTTAGCCATGCGCTTGAGCGTAACATGGAGAACGTGTACATTCATTGCTTAAATTGATGGATTTTTTTATATAGGGTGTTTTGATCTTCTCCGTTGCCGATGCGTGCTTATGCTCAGTAGGCATTTTAGGAGGTTCCTCTGTTGGCTGACAGGCTGTTGATGACGCGGTTTTGGTGGGATAAATTTCTTCACTCCTTCCTATACACATTATTTTAACCCGTCCTACTTTTTTTTTTATGATTATCTATATATTTTAATTGTTGTTCACACATTTCCTTACAACTTAGGTTTATCTTAATCCTTGTCCTTATTGTATTATCACCTTTTTACCTTTTTTAAAATTTTAATTTTTACCGCAATTTTTCTACTCTTTTTCTTTTTCTTTTTCTTTTTTTTTCCATCTTACCGGCAAGACCCTGAGATGCAATTACCATTCACATCCCATACTTTGGAATCCAGACATTCATTGCTTTAACAAAATGAGTAAACGGTTTCGATCTGAAATGCATGATGTTCAGTACAAATTGTGAAGCCAAATAACAGAGGCACGGTATCCGCAATTTAATTATAAATACGCAATTAGCCGGAATGTTTTGATGGACTACCTAAGAAAATCCAAACGAATGCGTCCATATTCTACTTATTTGGGTAAATTCCGTTTAACTGGATTTTTGAAAAAAATCATGAATATCGAAAGAGCTTTAAAGGGTTTGCTGTTTCAGATCTAAAACATTCAAAAATTCCAGGAAATATAACAGATCAGACCATTTTTACAAACCAGGCCAGCTTTTTTATTTTACTAACAAGAGGCGGAACTGGAGAGTGGGAATATCTGAGCACTTCTTCTGTTGAAGAAATTCTCATCCATAAAAAATTTACATGATCACCCTCCCAACGTCGTGTCCTCTGTCTACTTCGGGGCACTTCTTAAATATGCAGTTTCCCTGTACAACTATCTCAGACTTGATGGCTATGGAACAAAAACAACTCCTTGGTTACAAGAAGTCCATGTTATTGAATGGGAAAATGATGGTCCCATGGGACTTCCCAGCATCTTCTGTTGTCTATATATATAAAACCTTCTCACTGTTACTTCTAAGCTAATTTGATTGTTGTGGGCGATTCGCTTTTGAGATTGACAACATTCGAGTCGGCTGGAAATCAAAATCAAGAGACAAAAAAGTTAGAAAATCAAAATAGTAGTCGGTTAATCTCTAAACTCCAAAATTTTCCTTGCCAGCAGTGTCGGTGAGATTACTACTTACTTGGCAAAGAAGTTCTAAGAACGAAAAAGCATGTGCCGATGACGATGTAGGCAAGGAGGAGAACCAATCCCTTCAGATAGTGAGAAGTTCCATCCTGCAAGAACAAAGAAACATTCAGTCAAATTTCTCATTTTGGAATGGCATAAATCCTCTTTAGACTTTTCAGTCCAAATCCTTGCCTTATGCTTCAGCATTAATTTCTCTAATGTTGAAGGTGGATGATGTTGGTTAAATAGGCAATAGTTTTTTTTTTTTTTTTTTTTTTTTTTTTGATGAAATAGGCAATACTTTAAATGACCTGTTGGAGTTAAGATTCTAAATTCCACCTCGAAATTCACAGAATCATGGAAACTAGAGTGAAAAGACAGACCCCACCTTCTAGTTGCTAAATTAAACAAGGAATATTATTTCCATTGAATATGCCAGCTGCAACATTCATGGCATGAAATTTCATCGCTAGATAAGTTTTATTTACCCAATTGATAGAGTTGAACAAGCAGACCATAATAGAAATGATTTCTCAAGACGGCTCATAAATATTCATTTTATATAGTTAATTTTTCCACAACCAGAACTTGTACTAAAATCCCATAAATGAAAGAAAAAACCACTGTCGACATTGAAAAGAAATTTTCTAAAACAAATTATGAGATTCAACTCAAATAGTTTTATTTTGATGGTGTTGTGACTTGTAGTATAGACTCCCCACGAGAAATTCAGATGAAGTGTGACTGGACCGAAATAACCTCCAAAACAAATACATTTACATAACCGAACATAATTAAATTGAATTTCAACATATTTTGCTCTTATCACATAATAGAGGAATATTGTACTGCCATGGTCTCTAGGAACAAGGATAATTATGCTACCTGTAAAGTGAATGCAGTCAGGAGAATTGATATGAAAAGAGCTCCAATTTCCAAGAGGTTGAAGCCAAGATCCATGTTGATGCCCATAATCCATGCAACAATTATGCACAGAGGAACCTGACCAGTCCAATTAGACACCAATTACTAAGTCTCCAATAACTGAAAGCAACCATCTGAAAATCCTTGGGACTTGAGATTCTTACCACAAAGATGGAAATCTGAGTTGCTGATCCCAAAGCAACACCTAAAGAGATGTCCTAAAAGATGTGCCCAAATGAGGCTTAGATAAACTATAAAAATGTTAACTAATTTAATTAATCCCAAAGCAACATCTAAGGAGATACTGTGAATCCAAAGAACCATAGGAAAGAAAAGGAAGTTAATTAAAGGCCAACTTAATTTAGAATAACTTACCAACTTGTTCTTAAATCCGAAGATGACTGCACCAGCATGCTCTGCTGCATTTCCAACAATTGGCAGCAGAATGATGCTAATGAAGCTGACAGAAATTCCCCAGGATTCCGATGCAGCCTAATTAAGCAAACAGGTCTTCTCAGTAACAACAATCAAGTGACTCAACTACAGTGATGTTAATTGAGCCAGTAAAGAGACACGGCTATAAGACTGCTAATTTAGTGGGGTAAAGACAATAACTATACCTCAATAGTCTCCACAATGTACTCAGACAGAAAAGCTATGACAAAAGTCATTCCCACCAGCCAAACAAACGCACTGGGAAATCCAATCACAGGCCCTTCCTCGGACAAGACATCATCGTCAACATCTTCCTGATCAGCATTCTGTTAGCTTATTCTGGATTTCTATTCGTTCAAACATACATATGTACACATGCACACCAACAAACAAGGCTAAATTTGAAAAGGAGATAAAAAAGAAGTTACTCAGTGACTCGGTAGTCAGTGAGCAAGACCCGGAAGCTTCCTAATCACGTTCTATGCGCTAAAATGTGTATTGAGTGATGAATGTTTATTGCTGATTGCAAGGGCGATATTGGCCTCATATGCAAGCCTTTGAAGAAACATGATTATCAAAGATGGTAGCTAAATCAAATATATCATGTGGGGATCAATCTATCTATATGTTGAGGTCAGTGGTAGATCTGAGATGTCTGAAAAACCTCAATCCATTTTTTCCTTGGTCTCTGATTCTGTTTACTATTTTTTAAACTTTTGGACATGGCAACTGTCCACTGATTAACCTCAAAGAGAAAACGAGAGCAGAACTGCCATCTTTCTCGATAATCTTAGCCATCTGCTTTTGATATAGTTGAATATAGACCATCGCAAATGAAGTACTAGAGCGTGGACTCGTAATCAGTGCTGGCACCATGAAATCAACAAGAAGATCTCTTGTTTGTAAACAGGTATAGCATAAGCCACACCTGTAAATGAAGGCATCAACAGACCACAAACGAAACCAGGAACGTTTTGAAATAGTAATCTTGCCTTGGGAACATACAAAACAAACCTGAAATTTATTCTTTCGGGAGATGGCGAGACAATTGAGTTTTTAAAATAGCGTATAAGTCAATTTATCACAGATGAACAAAGGGACAGCTTCACTTCTTTATTCAATGGACAAATCTTGACTAAATTGGAAAAAAAAAAAAAAAAAGCCTGAATAAAGGAATTACAGTTTTCCAATTTCAGACATTGAATTTGGACTTCCATTAAGCTGATGAATACAATGGTATGTAATTATCAAATAACAGCCCATGCAAATGCGCCCAATCTTTGAACGTGAGATTACATGGAATCAGGGGAAAGCAACAGAGAGAAACATGAATCAAGTATTTCACCTCATTCAGTGGTTCGAAGAGCCATCGATGGGTCTTCAGCTGAAAAATGATGTAGGCAATGTACGCCACAAGCATCACAATGCTGCTTGCTCTAGAAAGATAAAGTGTAGGTTCAGCGAGCGCAATGCTCTCGCTTGTGGAGTACTTCAAGACCAATGGCAGTAGTTGGCAGAGCAAACCCAACAACAGGAGTGTGCAACTGACATCGGTTTGCTTCTGAAACAACAGGCATATCAAAGACGCATGAAAATGGGTCAGCTGACATCCGAATAACATCGTAAGGAAGAATTCCTAGAGTTTATGTATCTGTGGCACTTACCCTGTCGAACTTCTGTTCCTTTCCAAGGTTGGCAAGCCCTCCACAAAAGAGAGCACTGCCAAGAACAAGCAGCAGATTGGAGAGGACAGAACCCAGAAGAGAACATTTCAACACTTCTATCTTCCCTTTGTACAGTGCTAGTATAGCAATGATAAGTTCAGTTGCGTTCCCGCAAGTCGCATTCATGAGTCCCCCAACTATAAAAAAGTCAAGCTCAGGATGTGATCCATTCATGCAGTTTAGTGTTTTTTTTTTTTTTTTTTTTCAACATAACATCCAGCTGTGATGAAAAAAGGCGAAAAAAAAAGTCTACGTCCAGAAGACAAACAGGCTAGAAGGCTGAAATACCAGTTGGGCCAGTGTAAAATGCGATCTGTCTGTAGAAAATCGAGAGAACTGCGTTACAGACAGAAGAAAAAGTGGAGCGCAAAAATATATGGAAGGCTGGAAATGTACGAAGGAATAAATACAATATCATACTCACTCTGTTAGAAAGCTGACACGCTCAGCAAGAGGGGTAAGCCCCAGCAAGCTCAAAGCAAAGATCCATGGCTTCAAAAACCCAAAAACACAAACACCCAATTAGCGAAAAGAGCTAAAGAGTCGGGGGGTGCGCGGGGGGGAGGTGAAGTGAGAGTCTCACCCTCCCAAAATCATAGAAGTGGGCAGCAAAGGCCAGAGGAACGGCAGGGAAGAGAACTGCAAGCTTGGTCCCCAAGAGAACCTCCTGAAGATTAATCACCATCTGCCTGAGCAGACTCCACCTCAGTTTCGACACGATCACCAGCTCCGACTTCTTCCGGAGCGACGATGACGACATGTTGTGCGCCGTCCGGCCGTGCCGGATCTCCTTGCTAGACCCTTTCAGGTTTCCACCACCAGCCTCCAGCGCCACTGAGCTCTCCACATCATGCCTAGATTCCATCTCTCTCTCTCTCTCTCTCTCGTTAGTTATTCAATTACCAAACAATCTTCCTGCCTTTGACACAGACTAGTGAATGTTGGAAGAATTGCTAGACACACTCTTCCGTCTGTTCTCTCTACCAACCTTTCTCTCTTTCTTTTCGGGTTACAGCGGCAAACGTGATGGCGTTATATGGTGATCTTTTCAACGTACCTGAATGACAACAGTTTCTGAATTCTTTATCTGCGTGTATGAGCGAGCGAGAGAGCTCTTGCATCTTGGGCACGTGGACCTCACCACACGACCATATAATGGCTAAAATCCAAATCGTTCACTAAAGTCTTATTAGCAACAGCGTAACAATGACATCTTTATTAAAATTCTAATAAAATAAAATTAATCGTTGGCAGTTACAAATGTCGGGAGAGGAAATTTATGTTTAGCCATTGTTGCCATTTAATGTCCATCTGATTTGGCCATTTCAGTGCAGCATTATTTCACTCGGAATTAAGTGATTCCACGTCTTACCAGAGCAAGAGAGAGCGACCCATTTGGATTTCATCGTTTCTTTTAAGGGCTGCAGTTGCATTTGAGCATTAATGCGCCTGCAGTATACACTTATTTTTTTATTTTGAAATTTTTTTATATAACTGTTAATCTAAATATATTTAATATATATATATATATATCAATTTTTACCTCTTTTGAAGATTTTTAATTTTTTTTCTGAATTTTTAAAAAGCAATGGCATAAAAAATAGGTAAAATGCGCTTGGGTGCATTAAATTTTTCATTTTTGATAGTTACTTTATTTTTTAATTATTTTTTTATATTTTTCTATACTATTATTATACTTTTCAATCATTTCTTCGTAATTATCTACACAACTAATTTTATCTATTTTAATTTTATTCTCTTTACTCTTTATCATTATTCTTATTATATCACATTATTTTTTTATCATTTAAAAATTTTTATACCAAAGTCAACTTATCGTAAACACTAAAGCTCTCATCTATTTTTGAGAAAAGCTTCAATTTTACATGGGTTGGTTATTTTCGATGCACTTGTTGAATTTTCTCTCTTTTAACGGGACTGGGGTTGGACCTGAGAATGAAATTAAAAGCTAACGAAACACTGGGATTTTTTTATTTACGATTACTTCTGCCAGAATCCGCGTGGAGGTCCGGTAGAGCTTCACTCAATGTTCACCGGTCGATACGACGCGGCGGATGAAAATTGAATAATGCTCGCTCCTCAGCCCTCTCCTGGTTTCACCATCAATTCCTGCCACACCAATATACAACATTGAAATCATCTCACCACCTCTCATCAGAACCAACTAGTTACTCAGCAATAGTCGATGGTCAGCAGCTATTGCAATTGGCCAGGCAGGCGTCCATCTATCGCGTTAATTCCTCGTCCTCCGATCAACACAGTACGGTCCTCTCTCATATTTTTCAATTAGTGTGTCTGATAAAATGTAAAAAATGTCAATTTAAATTTTTTTCTTTTCATAATTATTTTATTTTTAATTATTTTTTCACGTCCATCTATATATTTATCTTAATTTTTCAATCGTTTCTGCACGACCACTTAACAATTAAGTTATTTATTTTAAATTTATTCTTTTTACTCCTTATCATTACCTTTATTATATTATATTATTTTTTTATTTTGACAACTTTTATATCAAAAATTTTTTATATAAAAATTTTATTATTTTTCAAACATACCTAAATAAAAAAAAGTTCTAACGATTAATAGGGGAAGTACGTGGAGATTGGAGGCCGGGGCTTGGGGTTTGGAAAGGAAACCGCTTCTCATTTAAACCGTCGCAAGCGTATCAGATTTAGACGCTGCCTGTTCCCATCGTATATAAGTTCAACAGGGGTTTAACTCTCACCCACTGGCACCTGCAATATACTCAATTTTTTCATGAAATGTACCATATCTTTCAAGATATAAAATATATCTTTTAAATTTTAGAAGTCTGTTTAATTCATCAGTTATTCAGGACATCTAATAAAGGCGTTCCAACACTATATATTATCATATTGATTAAGTTTTAAAGTCAAATTTATATCAAAATTATAATTTTTAAATATAATATGAAGATCTATTTAAAAAATTATTTTAGAACTGGAACCAACACAAACCTTAAGAGAGAAGGTACGGTGACTTAAAATTAAAATAAAGCAGTCGGAATTTTTAAAAATAAAATAAACCTCAAACTGGAACTACATCATAAGTTGCGCGCTTGTACATGATCCTCGCCATTTTTGTCCTGCTAATATTTTTATTTCATTCAATTTTAGGATTGATTGGACCCTTCAACTTCAGGATCTTCTGGTTACAAAAATAGAGTGCTCAGCCAGGAAAGAGAGAGAAAGATAAGTCTTACGACATACTTAGAATTTGTGAGGATTATTTTTTGAGCCATATATTAGATTCTGCATTTTGCATCAGGCACAGTTAGAATTTGTGAGGATTTTTTTTGAGCCATGTATTAGATTCTGCATTTTGGATCAGACCAATGGTCTGGATCTTAATTCTCTGATGTGGATCTTCGTCAGGATACGGACGCGACATAAGATTTTGTCTTCAGACGAGGCGTAGAACGAAGAAAGTCACATGACCTTTGAGGAGGATCCAGCGAGAGGAAAGTTCGAGGAAGCTTCCTCGCGGTGTTACCTTCGCCACGAACGACGCATGCAATTCGGCGCTTCCGCCCGCGCGCTCTGCGCAGGAATCCACGGCCGTTAGGTATACCGTGTAACTGTGGGCTTGCCACTCCACAGGGCGTGCGTGCACACCAACTGGCGGGTTTCTCCCCTCGATTCATCGTCACGTAATTTGCAAATGTATTCACTTGGTTTAAATATGATCACATAGATTCAGAAACGTAAATAATTCTCATATAATTTCATCATAATTATAAATATATCCATAACATTATGACCCAGTCACTAGATTATATTGGCATGGGCATATTTGTAAAAAAATGCAAACTACATTAGTATATTTGCAAAAATTAAATGTACTAAGTTAATTTTTAAAATTGCAAAATATACACATATAATTCACATATTTTTACAAATATATACACATCGTGATAGTGAAGTAACGACATTATAATGATATAAGTATATTTGTAATTATAAGCAAATTATGTAAAAGTTATTTCTAATTTTTTAAACTATGTAGGCATATTTTCAACGATGATCAAACTAAGTAAGTGTATTTACAAATCACCCTTAGTTATCAAGTATAATATAATAAGATTTTAATTTTTCCTTTTTATTAATGCTAATATTTTCTTCACTTTAGTTGGTAATGTGGCTTTGCATATTAATTAGCATATTCAAATTGTCAATTTTTAAAGATTTGGTTAGTCTCGAAATTAATATATGTGTATATAGATATATATAGGATGCAAAATTTTTGGCAGCCAATAGTGTCATTTGTAGGAACGTTTTAAAAAATTACCCCAACGTAGCCAAAATAAATATATATGCCCCACTTACATCTTATGCTATGTAAAATTTTTATCAATATTTTTAATTAGGTATTTCGTGTTCTTAAAAATTAATAAACTGGCCACGGATATGCCCATTTATCACGGATATTATTAGAGATTGATTTTAATATATTTTCTATTATCATTTTTATTAATTTTAAAATTAAAAAAGCAAATAAATTCGAGATATTGACAGTTTCTATATAGTTTAAGAACTATACAGAGATCGAACACTTATAAAAAAATTAGACTACCCATAAATTGCAAGATTTATGATCAGTTGTATCAAATCATTGCTCTTATTATTTTAAAGGAACGAGGCATTTATTTTCTTAATTCATCCCCATTTTTTAGCGAATAATGTGTTCATTTTTCTTACTTAACTCTCTGTTTTAATTTAAAATTATCGTTACATTAACACTAACTTTTCTTTTAAAAAGAGTTTAATTCACTATCGAGGGGGAAAGCCTAGATATATTGATTGTATTTTGATTCGGTTGTATTTTCAATATCACATTTAAGCAAAAGTTTAACAGGTCCAAATCGGCTGATTTGCGATATTTTATGGTTTCCCTTTGGTCGATTCTATTTAAAATATTATACTTGGGGTGAGTTTGGTCTCATGATCAAACTTAATTTTTAATCAAAAATTTTCAGCATAAAATCTTTTACACTTCACAACTATTCTATTTTTTAATTATGTTTTCACATCTTTCTAAACAAACTACCCTACTATTTAATCATTTCTATATAATTATTCGTACAATTAATCTATTTATTTTAACTTTATTCTCTTTATTTTTCAACGTTACTTTTATCATAACACGCCATTTTCTTCTATTTCAAAAATTTTTACACTTAAAATTTTTTTAAAAGTTTTATTATTTTCCAAAAACACCCTTAGTTAAAAACATACTACTTTAATTTAAAATAGACGTAAGTGGGTCCTAAAATAATTTTAATTAAGAGTAAATATAGAGCTATTAACGTCCTTGGTTGATGCATGACCAACATAAATTTCTAACTAAAAATGATCTTGAGTGGTATTACCAATATGGGTAATGATTTAATATAGCCGAGTTGCATGTAGACTTCGTGTGGACTTTTTTATTTTAGTTTTTTTTTTTTAGTTCCAAACCATTTAACATTCTCATCCATATACATTTATTTATCATGATTCCAAACTTTATATATTTAAAATTTTTACCTACCGTACTGTAATTTTGTAAAAATTAAAAGTTATACATGCACTCTCAAAGCAGCCCATTTGAAAAGGTATTTAAAGTAAAAACTATCCTCCTTGTGTATTTGTATTTGTATACAAGTTTATAAAATTCAGCTAGTGCTTAGTTAGCGTATTCTGACAATGACGTACGAATATAAAAGCTAGAAATGTTAACGTTAGCAGCGTGCACGTTGCTTTTGGCATCTAGCAAATGAATCTGAGTAGCGCATTTTTCCAGCTGTTTCTCGGTTTCTTTTTCCGTAGCAGGAGCCACAGCTTCTGCGACGGTCCTTGCAACGGGCACATGTATCGATCATGTTTGAATTCCTTGTTATGATCATCATCATCTGCGTAGCTACATGCACGAGTTTTCATATTACATTGATAAAATTCTGGTTGTTTGTTTTGGTTTAAGGTATTAAGCCAGATAAATTTATGGGGTGTTTGTTAATCCTTAAAATCCTTTCAAACAAAAAATTTCTTAATTTAAAATGTTTCATTCTCCGCAACTATTCTATTTTTTAATTATTTTTTCGTCTTTTCTTATATAACTTCTATATTTTTCAATCATTTCTACATAACTACTCATATATTTAACCATGTATTTTAACTTTGTTCTTTTTACTCTTCATCAGTTCCTTTTTTATATCATATCTTTCGAAAAATTTTACTTAACAAATTTTTCATCAAAAATTTTATAACACGGTAAAGTAAGTCTTTGAAATGATTACAACAATATCATAGCTCCATCTGATATGAATAATTTTACTCAAAAAAATTTTTATAAAATTTTTTATCATTTTCCAAACACACTGTTAATTTAGAGTAAGTCTTTAAAATGACTACAACAATACCATAGCTCCATCTGATATGAATAATTTTATTGCAACAACATAACTCCCATGGCCTTGCCCGAGTGGCTTGTCGTTGTGCCCGTCCTTAGATATTTACTGTCTGAGTGCACAAGGGATTACTTGGGGGCTCTTATTCATTGGTATTAATGAAGGTTAAGGTTAGAGTGTGCATGCCTTATTCATTGGTATTCGTTTCATGTAATAATATCTGGAAAGAAGTTGTCATGCCTAGATTAAAGTGATACGCAATTTCCGAGGGCTATACACCAAGGACTATTCATTTGGGATTTTAGGTGAGTTTTTTTTTTTTTTTTTATGAGTATTCATACATTACAATTTCAACCGGTATTACAATTAAATTCTGAGACATTCTTACAATTTGCTAACAATTATCTACTATTTTCTAAACTTCTCCACCGGTGGACGACTCCCACAAACTTGGGGAGACTTGCAACGCCACCACTTCAGAAATGCTGCTGGGGAGATTCGAACCCAGGACCACCCACTTGTGAGGTCATGTCCTGCACCACTGAGGCACCACCTCAGTGGCGGATTTTAGGTGAGTTAAGCAAGATAGATTAGAGAAATATATATAGTGTTTGACTGGGCTGTTTTGGCAGCTATGATTCACACGCGCACGTCTGTCCTCGGTGATAATTTTCTCGTATTGCTGATCAACAACCACAGCCGTAGAGGACTTAGATGATTCAATATAATAATATATATATATAATTATCCATTTACATATTTATTAGAAGTTAACAATATTTAATAGAATTATTTATTTACATAATAATAATATTTTTAAATGGTTTAAACGTTGAAAATATAATATTAAAAATTAATATTTAGCATTAGAATATTTTATCATGTTCTATGCACATCGATATCATAATATTTTTAAGATGATATAAATAATGCTAAATATAATAAATGAAGTAGAATTTTTATCAAGAATAACCTGTTGAAAACGGAAGGAGATCCATCACATGAAGCAAAGCCCAATTAAAAATACCCCACAAAAGTTGCATGCAACTTCCAAGAAAATGCTAGTGTTTATTTTATGTGGACGTGCGATAGACTTGGGTTCGTTTGATTACCAGATTCCTAGAATAACAATGCATTTTTTTTCCAGATCTGTTTTGGAAGTGTGTCCCTCGATGCCATATTGATATTTGATAGAGCTAGAGAGCTAGAAAGAAAAGAAAACGGAAGAACCTTTGCATCTGCCTGGCCCGGAACTACGGGATTCGGTTACTTCGGAAATTTACAATGCAATCCGGTTCAATGACTTCATGCATTAATTTATGCATCCAAATCATTAATAATGCTTTAACCGTATATTTAGCTGGGTAGACTACAGTTTTCTCATCAATAGAAGTTTTCGTGGACCAGGCTATAAATCACTACAATATAAATATTTTAATCAATGGAGAGCCAATCTCATTAACCTAAGCTAAGTAATGAGTAAATATAAACCAAGTTTTTTCATTTTCAGAAATGTATATATTTTTAAAAAGTTTTTAAACACAAGAGTATTTTAGTCATTTTCAACCATGAAATGACTAAAATATCTCTGCATTTAAAAATCTAAAAAACATATACATATCTTAAAATGGTGAAACTTAATTTATTTATTTAATATACTTTTTTGACAAAAATATATTTAATATACTTAAATTGAAAAATTTATAGAAAAAATAAAACTTAAAAATAGGTTTTTTTTCACTTGGGCTAAAAAATCATGGCCCGTTATAATGATGATAATCATTCTCTATATATCATGGTATGTTTGATAATCCAATTCTTTCGTTCTATTCTGTAATAGCCGTAAATATTTAATAATATAATTTAATTTAATTTATGAACATTAATGGTGAGCGTTGGCGGAAGAGTGTTGGCAAACGACAATGCGCTATTTTTAAAGAATGCGGGAGCAGAAAGAAGCGCTCTTTTTTAAAAAAAGCAGGAGCATAGAGAAGGCACAAAAGGCAAGAAACGCACGCTGTCGAGTTGATATTTGGAAGAAAACTTATGTGATTCTTAGATCTGTTCCAGTAAATCCCTCTGCGTGTACGCCAATTAGGTAAGTGAAAATTTTCATGCTTTATTGTTGAAGATTCAATAAGAATTTTAAGTTTTTATAATTCATACACTTTTTTCCAAACTTCATAGATTCACTAGATTTACGAAAATAAAAGTATTTGGCAAATTTATATTAAATAAGAAACCCAAATATGTGCCCAAAGGAAAATTCTGGTTTATTAGGCCTCAATTGCCGAATGTTGACAGAGAGAGGTAAAAACGAAGGAGAAAGAAGGAAAAAGAAGAACAGTAGCACTTTTGACTTTTGACGGAAATTTTACAGAAAACCCCTATGAATTTATGATTTTGTAAAAAGGTACTTATTTTGAAGAAATTATAGAAAAACTCAAATTTTGCTAGAAAATTTGTAGGAGATATTTTTAAAAAGATTATTACAAAATAACCTCTTGACTTGTGAAGGAATTTCCTAAGAAAAGGTTTAGAAAAAATTACGAAAAAGCCCCTTTTGAATGAAATAGTTTGCAAAAATGCCTTATATTAGCTAGGAATTCACAGAATAAATAGAAAAGTATAATTTTCACTAAATAAAATTTTGACATATCTTGGAGAGGTCATAAATGAGAATTTAAATAATACTTATAAAAAATATAAGGTGATATAATGAACATGTTGTGATGAAATTAGGAGGAGAGACTTGAGGCTACTTCAAGAGATTAAACAAAAAAGAAGTTTAAAGCCTTCTTAGAGGTAAGTAAATTTTTACCAAATCATGATTTAAAAAAAATATTGTGTTAAATATTATGATTTGCTATGAAATGTGATTATTCAGTAAGTTTGGAATTTTCTTTCAAGTTGGTTTATTTAAACATGAGCATGATTATTTTAAGTTTTCTTAATCATGTTAAGCAATGAAACTAAGTGGTGCATTGATCATAATGCGTATTTGGATATGCCTCCAAAGAGTAAAAGTAGTATGATAGTACCTGGGTAGCGACCTCAGGACTACCAAAGAAGATGAATTAGCTAGCACAACTGCACGCGAGCACAAATAGATGGCAATACCTACAGTGTGAATGCATTGTTTAAAATTTGACATATGTGTGCACATGTATCAAGATGTTTTAAATTTTTCATTAACTACAGTTTGTTGTGCATAAAAGATAATATAGATGTTGTCTTTGTTGTTGAAAAAAATCAAAATGATTGCAAAATGAATTTAGTAAAAATATTTTTTACTTACTAAGCTTTCAGCTCATATAGTTTTGTTTTCAGTTGAAACACATGGATACAACGCTAAACTAGAGTCTCTATCGACACAGGAAAAAGGCGAATCTGGCAGAGCAAAAGACAAAGAAATTTAGATTTTTATTAAAATTATCTTATAATGTTTACTTGTCTTGATAATAAATACTGAATATATATAATAACTCCATGATGAGCAAACTTGATATATAATAGTTAAAAAAAAATTTATGATTTTGCATCTTGGTATTTATTTCTATCTTGGGAGATTTTATTCATCACGATATTCTCAGCTTTGACACAACAGACCACGTCTTTAACACCCCGAGGGTGGGGTGTTACATATTCATTAACATTTATTTAGAATGTGAAAAAACACCATGCATCCATGGTTACCCATAACATTTTTTTGAGTAATCTCATCAGTTTATATCCACTGTGGCTTACCTACGAATTTGATCATGATAATTTTCAAAATATATGCTGTGTGAAAATTAAGACGAAGTAGATTTGGAATCGATTCTACGGTGGTGGAACCCTAAAATATTTACTTTTAAGTAATCTAATTTTATAACCACTAAAACTTTTATTAATATGAAAACTGCATTAATATCCAAACATACATTCTGAATATCTTTCACGGCTTGCAAATGATGGATGAATCCTAATATTATTTAGGATTGTTAGGGCAATTTAACCTCTTCATAAACAAATTTTAGGAATGCAAACCAATGCCTAACAGAAAGGATTAGTTACAGGATCTTTTATAATTTTGTCAAATTAAGGAATGCACTTACAATATGGCTAAAGTTATTCAGGTACAACCGTTCAAAAAAAGAAAGAAAGAAATAGTTATTCAGGTACATGTGCAAATGCACCTTTGCTATACTGTGAAATTGGGTTGAGCACAAAAACATAACTCGTTGGCATCTATTGTATTAAATATGAAATTCTTTGCATTTTTAAGCATTAAAGATATGGCTGCCGCATAATATAGCAGTGCCCTAGTGGTACATGCTGTAAATTTTCACAATATCAGCGTGTGTTTGAAATCTGCCTAATGCACGGTGTCGAATTTGCATTGTCCCCTTGATAAGTGGAGGTTTTACAGATATTCCCCTGATATTAGGGTATTTTAGAAAAAAAAATTTCCTCTCTAATGTGTGAGAGTTACGAACGAATCTAATTGTAATATTAGTTATCATAGTGCACAGATAATACAAATTAAAAAAAAAAAAAAAAAAAGATATGGCCGCCCCTTCCTTGGTCACTCAAAATTCTTCTACGGGGGCGTAAAGTTTGTTTCCTATGTATTGAGAGGAGCTTATGTCTCGTATTTGTATTAAGAGAGTAATCTTCTGTTTGAAATAGAAATCTATTGAGCAAATAAATAAATATATATATACACACACTTTACGTGTAATCAAACACGCACACAGCAAGTTATGACATCAACACGGAGTTGAAGAGTGACATATCATATAAATGCTAGCTGTATGAATCTATATTGGTTGGATTATACACAGCCATGTACGGGAAGTGATTTGTCATTCATGAGAGAAACTGGTGACGACGCTCTATTAATTAACGCTGGAAAAATAAATAAAGAAATAACAAAGAATTTGTATATAATAAGCAATAGACTATCCAAATTAGCTATTAACAAAGAAAACTACGAACACGAAATATATGTATACATATCTTCTAAAATTAGGCCGAAGAAATTGTATTAAGTTGGTATTATATTTTTTTGTAGAAAGTTGTCAATGATTTTACAGATATATTGAAACTAATTTTTATAAAAAAATTTAATGAAAAAATCTCTAAAAGATATTACAAATCTTCAATAATCATAACTTACAATTCAATCAATATAACAAACAGATGCAATCCCTTGCAGCCAGCCACATTTGGCCCCCAACTATGTCTGACGACTTAACAAATTTTATATTTTTCTATAAAACTTTTATTTTTGTTTTCTGTAAATCTGTTACTTTAGATGTGTATTTAATTTATAAACTAAATTTTACCATTTTTAAAATATATATTTTCTGGAATTTTAAATACGGATGTTTTAGCTTTTTTCATAGGTTGAAAATGGCTAAAATATCTATGTTTAAAAATCAAAAGATATATATACACATCTCTAGGAATGACAAAACTAAGTCTATAAATTAAATACACCTAGATTAATCAGTTTATAAAAAATTTAAAAATATGATTTGCTGCCAGCCATATGATCAAGTGTCTAACGAACAATATTGGAGTCGATATATTCAATAATCGTGATTCAGCAATTTGATATTTGATAATATTTTTCAATAATATATTACGGAACCTGTTGGTTTTTGGCCTACCTTGATGGTACTCAGATCCATTCCATCTGGCTGTATTGAATTGAATCACTATTTATTTAATTATAATAACAAGGAGATTCAAGAGGAGCAGCAGATGCTCGAGAGAGAGAGTACTCCCACCCTGTGACACACAAATGAGCTGCAATAAACCAACATCAAGAAATTCACACATAACTCTCCCCTGTTACGACTACATTGATATTATTTTTATGTTTTTCGTAAAGAACAAGAAACTGTCTTTTTGGTCAGAGAATAATTATCCACAAGAAATTGGCTTCTTCTCGCTGACAGTTTGACACAATACAAAGCAATAGTTAGAATCAAAAGTATCCGATTTTACGTCTCCTTTTCCCCACCAAAAACTACGGCTTGCTACAAAACATTGCTGTGACTATTAAAACCAATTCACAGTTCTACAGTTCTACTCCTCGGCTAGGTATGAGAGCATCCACCAGTTATTTAGCTTAAAAGGCAGCATGTAGGCACCAGAATAAATAAAATAAAAGCTAGCTGGAGTTCAATCCTCTAGTTCAACTTGTAAACACCACAGATCATGTTAAACTGTTTTCATATGACATCAGCTCATATTTTTACTTCTATAATGAATAATAGGAAGCAAATTACCTTTTGCTATCCACCAATAGGGCATCAGCAAGCAGCAGCAAAAGTGCACCTCCATTAGTCCCACTGGATATCTCTATGGAAAGTAAACTCAGAAATGTTGACAGTAGATTTTCCATCTATAGAAACAATATCATAGGGTGAATCCTCCCCGAATTCAGTTGGCATTGACTTCCAGTGCAAGGATGGTTCCCAGTCAGCCTTTTTTAGAACCTTCAGTATCTCTTCCACCACTATCTTGCTGGCCTCCGAGGACAAATGAATACCATCATCCCTGGAAAGGAATAATGTCAGCCACCACTCACAAAACACAATCAATTCATGTCATTGAATGATAAGAAACAAAGACAATTTCCAGGCACAGGGAGATAACAGAAGGAAAATAATAATCTAATAACCAATTTCAATCACAAGAAAAAGCAGTCACAGAAAAAAAAAAAAAAAAAAAGCAACCAAAAAGTTGTCCAATCCAGAATTCATCAATAAATGAGAAATCTATGTAGACTTTAGGAATAGAGTCATGCAGGGACTACAGGAGAATGTTTAAAACCAATTTTTATTAGAAGCAACATATTGTTCCAGACGCTCATAGGTACGGTTTTACGTTTTAACCATCCATAAAAATGGAAAGGAAGAATGAAGAAGAGAAGAAAGCAGGATCACTAGCATAAAGAATCTGCACCTGTGCATTACATTTTTCATCAATATTAACCATAGTTACATATGAGAAAAAGGGCTTTTGCAGAGGTACCTCAAGCATGGAAAATTCACACATTTTGACAATTAAGTTTTCATATTTGAATTTATCACTGAAGGTTAGGTAATTTGCATATGAGATACCATTCACAATAAACCATCACGAGTTGCCTTAACATTTGTTCATTAGCAATGTGAAAAGACACAAGTGCCCATGAGATAAGGCCATCTGAAGACTAAGAGCCCTAATTCCATTTCCGAACACCCTCTATTCCCAAGAAAGGTGATTTCTCCTCCAAATCTCTGTTAACATTTCATTGACCTTTCGCTGCTTAAAAACCTAACTGCATCCGAGTATTGGACATCGACTGATCTTGGATTTCAGGGCAACTGCATCAGTATTGTAGCTCAAGTTGCAAGCCCAGTCTCTGGGAGGCCTGCTTCCTAACATTTTAATTCTTAAAAGTTCTTACAAATTAGGGGCATCACACCTGGAATCTTTCCATTATCAGATACGTGGTTTGTTTATTCAGATTGTTGAACCAAACCATGTTCAATCAGAATCTCAAAAATAAGCATAAGAAGGCCCAATAGCGTGATATCAGAAAAGAGGGACTGCTTGCAAACATGGGTGAAGGCTAGCCCATGGTAGGACATTTTGGTCATAATAAAAATTCTTAATAATTATTTCAATGATTTTCAAATGGATTTTACCTCCATCTAATGTTGGGTTCTACAGTGCACACATAGGTCGTTAAAAGAGCTACTTTTCAATATACAAAGATCATTAGTCTAATTTATAATTTGCATGCTTAGAGTGTCTAATTTGCAAAAACCTTACATTATAGAAAATTAAAACATTACCCAGTATACAATAAAAATCTTAATGACTACTGAAGAAGGAAAACGCTAAATTGACAAGAGATGAACTTACAGAAAACAAGCTCTCCAATCATCCCTTTGCCGTATTGCAGTCCAAAGATCGATACATTCCAAGTCCATCTCGCTGCACGTCTCTATACAAGCTTCAGAATATCTTTTGCAGGCCTCATTTGTCCGTTTCAGGTCGCTGAATATAGTGCTAGTGTCGAAAAAACAGCAATAAAAAATTATACTCCAAACACAAAATAGATAGAGAGGAGTAAGACAAAAACAATATTAGAAAAAGCATTGTAGCACCTTTTACGAAGTTTTTCCTCATCAACAGGAGGACATGTGAGAAAAATTATGCGTATTTTTTTTGAAAGGCTCTGCACAAAATATTTGCCTATTAGAAAAATTATAAGGACAGCCATATACTGCGTAGCAGTATGATGTCCATGTTGAAAAAGATTACCTTGAGATGATTTGCTATTCTTCTCATGTTGTCAATATACTCTGGAAGTGGTACATGAGGACCTAGGTCGGATGAATGACTTCCCATTGAATCATTACCTCCAAAATAAACAATCACTAAAGAAGGTTGCACTGTGGCATCCTAAAACAAAAAGATAAGTATGACATGACTGCACAATTTTTCAAAATTCAAAACTGCATCTGAATCACATAAGGAAATTAAAAAAAGATTAAGTATGACATGACTGAACAGTTTTAAAAATTCAAGACTGCATCTGAATCACATGAGGAAATTACAACTTTCATTGTTTTTCCTGAAGAGACCTTCTCAAGCATCTTTCTTTATTTTTAAGTTTCTTAGTACACAAATATTCTGTGTCCCACTCTTTTAGATAGCTGAATTGTGTGCATGAAAGTTTGTATAGCCATTCCTGGGTTACCTATCTTCAAAAGTTCTTTTACAAATTATCTCAGACCAGTCTAATGCCAGACTCTAAAAGGTACCTTTGGAAAGACTTCATCAAGAACTTCAAGAGCTCGCCTTGAGTTCCATCCAGAATATCCTCTTAACAAAATGTCTGCCTGTGGAAAGATGAACCGAACATAAATAAATACAAGATACAGCAGAAGTAGCAACAGTAGCAATAGAGAAACTTAAACAGTGGAAGAAAAAAGTATGCAAGAATTCAAGGAGGCCAATATATGCAATGTTGAAAGGCGAAATGATCAATTAGAACCAAGATATTGGGTATTCAATATCACGGTTTAACTTTTATTAAGCCAAGGTTATGCAGTTTCTTAAAAAGAAATGACGTGAGAATGTCAGGTCTTCTTCCAGCCAAATGAGGGCTCGCAGAAGTCATGCGCTTTCATGAAATTTTAAGACTTCTTTTCAAGTATTTCTCTGATCAATGACTTGCCAACAGGAATATGTGAGTTTCTAATCAAGTGAACGCTGAAGCCATCTTCTGTTCCCAATTAACAATATGACATTTCCCTCTACCAAAGTGTCAGAAGTTCCATTTTAGATGTGTCCAAAACAAAATTTTGAGATCTGTTAGGGAAAAATCTGGCTTCCTATCAGCATACCTTGTTCTAAACTTCCAATGCAACCTTTGATTTCAAACTAAAGAAACATTAAAAAATGGTGGTAATATACAACAATGATGTTATGGTAGGGGCCACTCACATCATCATAATACGCATTAAGTAGGTTATGACAAACGAGCCCTAAAAATGAGAAGTGTAGAGAAGATTTCAAAACATAAAAGGAATGACACCAACCAGAAAGAACATAATTTACAAGATGGCTGGGAGTAGATTCTGTGATATCATGAACACATGCAGAAGACAAAAAAGAAATGGAATTTGTATGGTTGAGATTTTTTGCAACTGTTATTCACAATGATCTTGGTTAGAATATATGAAACGAAATTTATACAATTTATCTCTAAGGTATATAAATGAAATTTGGACAATTCAGTAGGAGAAATGAAATGAAATTTAGACAACCTAATCTCTATTTGGAAAATTCTGTTGGAGAAACCTTCAATGAAATAATGAGGGTTCTCTACCTCTATAATTCTACTAGAATTGCTGGTTTCAATTAGAATAATATTTATTCCATTCATTTTTTTTGGGTGTATTTGCTGAAATCTATCTATTCTTTATTTCTTCGTATTTCAGTTTGCATATTCATCAGAACCCTGGAGTTTGCAGATACTGAAGACAACAGAACATACTTTTTTAAGATTTAAACGTGGTGTGGGATCTGCTAGCTTCGGTCGTCAAAATTCCCAAAATTGAAGACGCCTACAGCTTTTAAATTTGGATTTTACTTTTTTTAAAAAAATTAATCAGATCAGAAAATTCGATTTCTTTAACAAAAATAAAATGTCCAAGAGAGCTTGTCTTCCTCTTTCACGTGTCTGTGTACCTTCAAGCCTGTGAATCGAAAGAAACCAGCATTCAATTTTATGCTCTTAAACAAGATTTCCTAGAATCTCCAATGACTCAATTGCCTGAGAGGAAACTTTCCTATGGCCTTCAAAATTTCAACATTTACACCTTCATGTTGAAAGATGGCTGCTTCAGCTGCTACTCATTAGCAACAGAAAGAAAATCCGTTTTGATAATATGTCCTCGATTCATAAAACCTTCCAGCTTCCTCAAACATCTTCACTTCCCTCAAAGCAAACCAACCAGAAAACAACAAGAATAAATGAAAGGGGTCAAAGAAAATCTCGATTAATGCCAATCATTTGTGATTGTGGACAGGAGGGGAAGTTACAAATCATTCAGCAGCCGTGAAAGCAACTGATGGCTGATCCGCCAAACGAACCAACACTAGAACTTCAATTGGATGATGCAGTAGAATGCAGAATCGAATTTCGATTGCCAATTGATCATAGCAAGAAGCAGAGTACAAAGAGAAAGTTACGGAAAGGAGGAGCGTAGAGAGAACGTAAGTCACCTTGCGGGCATAAACATCAGCGAGGATAGCTCCCCATCCGCCATTGCTGAAGCTGAACTGAACTATGGAAGAACCAAAGAGAACGAAGATGGGGCGAGCAGGACCCACCATTCTCGCTCGCTTGCCGTCCACCACAGCACTGCAAAGGAAGGAAGAAGGAAGAAAAAGAAATTTTAACCAGACTTTCGGCTCACATCTCTTGAATGCTTTCAGCTACTACAAAAATACAAATAACACACGGCGTTGGCGTTGGTGTTGGTTGCATCCGCCAAGCTGTGGCTTAGCGCTCTCATAAATGCTTTCAGACTTTAAAAAGTTTAATAATAATGAGGGTTAATTTCAAATATCCTTACTGTATTTACCTTTAATTACAAATATACATATTAAGTTTGAAAACTTTCATATATACTCACTAAATATGAGTAAAATAAATATACTCATTATAACAGTTATAAATATTTAATAATTTTAAAATCCTAGAATACCTCATATTAATCTAACATTTATTATGATTCGTACAATATCTAGATAATTAAAATACATACTAGCTAGCTTTTCTCTTATGTTAGATATTTTTCAATTATATTGTTCAACTTCTGTCATAGTTGAACGAATATTATTATTTAATAATAAGGGCATTTTGGACATTTTATATGATGGATAACGACGATTTTTAATTATACCTGACGGAATTGGTATATTTAAAATTTCACTCGCACTTAGTGGATATATGTGAAAATTTTCTAACTTATTGGGCATATTTGTAATTAAGGTCAAATGGAGTGGATATATTTGAAATTAACCGTAATAATAATTTAAGACCGATCTAAAAACTCGGTTTTTAAAACTTTTCGAAATAAGATAGTTAATATATAAATAGGGGTGATCAAGTGCAGTCGGCCATGGGGATCTCATGTGTTCGACTATGGGATTTACTTTTTTAAAAAAAAATTTATAAATATGTAAAGTTAAGTGTATTTTTTCAAAAAATTACAAAAATATCATTGTGTTTAAAAATAAGAAAAATACTTACAAGTATTCAAAAATGATAAAACTTGAATGTTAGATTAAATACACCTAACTTTGACATGTTTATAAAAAATAATTATAGAGGATCCCATGGCTAAACACATGGGGTTCCTATGCGGCTCGACACATAAGATCACACCTCATATATAAAATGACAAGATAGTTTAAAAATATAAAATAAATATATACGCATTTTCAAAATCAATAAAACTGGGTGTATAAATAATATACATCTAAATTAACCATCTTATTAAAAAAATTTAAAAAAATAAAAAAGGTGTTATGATAGGTCGTAAATATGCTACTATTTATGACCGATCATAGATGATCATCCGACATAATAATAGGCGTGCAATTCGGGTTGGGTAGTATTGAATTTAGGTTAATTCAAACCCCAATCCTAACCTAATATTAGAATCCAGATTCCTACTAAGTTGGCATTAGTGTCGGTGTTAATTTCAGGTTGAAATTCGGGTTAGTCTCAAACCAATAAAAGTTAAAATTACCTATAGAGATAATAAATTTTCTAAATATTATTGTATTAGTGTCAACTAAAAATATGTTTGGAAAGTAATAAAATTTTAGAAGAGAAGTTCTTGGTATAAAACTTTTGAAAATATGAGTAATGAAAAGTTCTTGATATTAAAGTTTTGAAAATAAGAGAAAATGATGTGATATAATAGGGGTATTGATGAGAAACAAAAAGAATAAAGTTAAAATAGATATTTTAGTTGTATGAATAATTACGTAAAAATAAATGAAAAATAAGATAATTGCATGAGAAGATGTAAAAAAATAAAAAATAGAATAATTATGGAGAATGAAAAACTTTAGATTGAAAAGTTGTTGGAGGTGTTTGTTAAAATACCAAATTTTTCAATCTAGAACTTTCATCCTTTGTAACTATTATATTTTTAAATTATTTCTACACTTTTTCCTATAAAAAAATATTATACTTTTCAATCATTTCTACGCAAGCTACTCATACATCTAACTTATCGATTTTAATTTTATTCTCTTCGCTCCTCATTATTACCTATATCATGTTACATCATTTTCCGACATTTCAAAAAAAATTTACATAAAAAATTTTGTTACTTTCCAAATACACCATTCATTTTAAAGTTTTATGGGTAAACAAACAGCCTCTAATTCTAAAATGAAGAATAATCTTGTTAGCTAGGGCTAAGCAAATGATTTGCTTAACTCACCTTAAAAATTCATTTAAAATATTTTTTTATTTTTTCTTCATACACTTATTTATCTAAGTATATTTAAAATATAAACCAAATTTTACCATTTTGGATGTGTGAATATATTTTTTGATATTTTTTAAAATATCGAAATTTATACACATATCCGAGAATTGTACATTTTGATTTATATTTTAAATACACTTAAATAAATGAATATATGAAGAAAAACTAAAAAAATATGTTGTAAATGAATTGTTTGAGGTAAGCTATGCGAGACATTTGCTTAGCTCGGGCTAACGTGATTACCTATCTTCTAAAATATACTTTTGATTATGATAATTTATTTATTTATAATTCACACATGAATATATTTATATGACTTATGATATCTTTTTTTATGTAAATGATTTACGATATCTTTAGTTTTGATGAAAGTTAATCTTTTAATTAAAAGATAATTATAAGTACAATGAATATAATGAATTTACTATTAATAATCAAAGTAAGAAAAAATAAATGGGATTATATGAAATCGCTATCTAAAATTTGGTAAAAATGAGACTTATCTACATTATAATCAGCCAGTTCGTATATATGTAATAATTTTTAAAAATTAGTACATTTATAATTATTTACAAATAAAGTTAACATAAAAGTGATAAATTCAACTTATATGGACAAATATAGATGACATTAAGGTTTTAGAATAAATATTGTATAGTATAATTAGCTAAAGATTATATTGAAAAACTTTTATTGCAATTATAGTTAAAATGCTTGATGTATAAAATAATATAATTATTTTAATAAATTAGAAGAATATCAAGTTTGGACTAGGTCAATGTAAATCCGATACTAGTTTCAGGTTCTCTTGAATTGGGTTGAAACCGAGTCTAATTTGAGAAAAAAATCTCAAACTTAGTTTTAAAATCAAATAGGATCGAATTAAAACGAAGTCTAATTTGAGAAAAAGTCCTAAACTAAATTTTAAAATCAAATAGGATTAGGGTGGTTTTGGACCGACCCGGTACCAAATTGCACTCCTAAATAATAACCTTTCCTACTCTTTTAGGGTTTTATTTTCTGTATATGCATTTGATGACATATTTCTAATATGGCTCTAGTGGGAAAGTGGTCAATAAGAATCAGAATATTTATTTTGAAAAGGGAGTGAATCACATGATATGAGAAGGGTAGAGTTGAAAAATAAAACATGATAGCTGTGAGATAAAATGATTAAAATATCGAAAAAAAGTTAAAAAAAGTAAAATTGTTATATAATTATAATCTCAAATTACTTATAAGAAAATGTGTGTGAGAGAAAGGAAAACGATGGGAACCGTTACCATTATATTATCAAATGTCGCCAAAATTATTTTTTACGTTTTTCTGACTATTCGGAAAATTTATTTTTATTGATCACCATTACTCTTATCACCGACTTATCCGAAATGCTTGTTACAATTTTTTTTACTTTCCGTCGACGAAATAATGTTGTAACTTTTTATTCGTTCGAAACAGTCCCTCTCTAAATATTAACAGTTTTTTTTTGTGCTATGAATCATATAAAGAATTCTAATTTTAATAAATAAGGGCTCTATTTCTGTGTAATGCCAATACATAAAAACGGTTCTATATAACTACTTTTTATTTTTTCGGAAGTGGTTCAATGTAACCCCCTTTATGTCTAGGATTTTGATGCTCGATGAAAATTCAATTCATTCATTATATTTAACATCATTTGTTTAGCTAAGAACCAAATTTTATCAAAATCTAATATGCACGAAGGTCACATTTGCTCAAAAATAAGTACGTTTATGTGTAAATTAGGAAAAATATTTAGGGTGTGTTTGGTTGAAGGTAAAACTTTTTGATGAAAACTTTTTAAAGTAGAAGTTGTCAAGTTGATAGAAAATAATATGATATAATAGAGGTAATAATGAGGTATAAAGATAATAAAGTTAAAATAGATAGAGTAGTTGTATGGGTATTTGTGTGGAAGTTATTGAAAAGTAAGATTATTTATATAGGAAAATGTGAAAAAATAATTAAAAAATAAGGTAGTTATGGAGAATGAAAAGTTTTTAATTAAAAAGTTTTCATTGACATATTTTGTGTGTAACCAAACACACCCTTAAATTCATTTACATATGTATTTAGAATATAGCAGTACTTTATCAAATCATTTATCCACATATTTATGATATTTTACATAGTTTGGATGTTGAAAATACTACTTAAAAATTAATATTTAACATTAAATTATTTTATTACATTGATTTTACATGTTTATAAATGAAGCTCATATGCAGTGATACTAGACAAAAGAAAGTATTTTTCATGATAATATAAATAATGCTAAATACAATAGATGAAATGAATTTTCCATAAACCGTCTAAATATTAAAAATGGAGGGGATTACATAGAAAAGTGGTTTCATAGAAGCTCTCTTATTATTTTATATATATGTGTGTGTACAACCATCTCAATATCTATTATAACTGTCTCTATTTTTTATATATTTACAACCGTCTCAATTTCTATTAGCAATATTTTAAATATTTTAAATGTTAAAAATATTACTTAAAAATTAATATTAATGTTACATTATTTTATTATATTAATTTTATACATTTATAGATGGGCCTGTAGATAGTGATATTAAACAAACAAAAAAGCTTTTAAGATAATATAAACGATGTTAAATACAATAGATAAAATGAATTTTTTATCAAACTTTTTATCAAACTCAATTTCTATGTAACTGGGTTACATAAAAGCGGATTCATGTAACTTTTTCAATATCTAAGATTTTAATCTTTGATGGAAAATCTAATCCATTTATTGTATTTAACATCATTTATTTATTTAAGGAATAAGTTTTATTCTAATCAAGTATGTTTATGGCCTACATTTGTTAGAAAATGTATATATTCATATGTAAATTAAGAAAAATGCTAAAATATTAATTTTAAAGTAGTATTTTTGACGGATAAATTGTTTAAAATATCATTTCTATGCGAATAAATGATTCTATAAAATATTATTACATTCTAATACACGTGTAAATAGATCTAAACGTTTTTCATAATTTATACATGAATATATATATTTTTGAACAAATGTGGCCCATAAACATATTTGATTGGAATGAAACTTGATTTTTAGATAAACAAATGATGTTAAATATAATGAATGGATTGAATTTTCCATTATAATTAAAATCTTAGATTTTAAATAGGTTATATAAGTCTACTTCTATGTAACCCAATTCTATAGAAGTGGGACATTTTTTTATCAATCATCAAAATATTAAAAAATGAAGTGTTACTTAGAAGAGCAGCTTTATAGAAGATTCCCCAATAAATAATATTTTATTATTTAATTTAAGATGAAAATTAGGAATAAAAAGTTAACGACTTAACTCTTATTGAAGTTTTTGTCTAGAATATTATCCAGCAACGTGATCATCTACAATAGGTCATAATACCTATTTTTTAACTTTTTTTATAAATTTATTAATTTAGGTGTATATTATTTATAATCCTTGTTTTACGAATTTTGAAGATGTGTATATATTTATTTGCAAACTGATAATCTTAAACAGGTTTGAAATCACAAACAGGTGAAAAAATATTTTTGTTTTTTTTGAAAATTTTTATAAGGATTTTAATCTAATTATATTTAATTTATAAATCAAGTTTTATCTTTTTTGGATGTGTATATATATATTTATTTTGAATTTTTAAATTCAGGAGTATCTAAGCAGCTTTAAATAAATTTTTTTATAAATATGTTAACTAGTTATATTTAATTTATAAACTAAGTTTTACCAATTTTGAATATGTGTGTATATTTATTTTAGATTATTAAATACAGAGGTATTTAAGTAAGTATTTAGTTAATGAATACGTGATTTTTTTTATTCCATTGTATTGCATTCCATTTATTTATTTTCACGCGCTTCTTTAATGTTTCCCTATAATTCAATATTTTTGTCATGTAGGTTATGTTGCCGGTAACACTGGCTAATAACCTAATATTTAAATCTAATCTTTGGACGTGCTTCTTGGTAAATTTATACTAGCTTGCCTTGTTTATCTTATTCTGAAATTGTCCTGCTTTGTTTTATTATTATTATTATTATTATTATTATTATTATTATTGATTTCTTACTTTGTCTGATTATTAAAGGAGGTGATTCTATGAAAAAAAAAAAATCTCATTCGTTTTTAAGCTTTACTAGTTTTTATACTAGTCTATACAAATGTTAAAATAGTATAGTTGTTAAGATTAGAAAGTTTATTGTTACCAACCGGGCGCCGTCCCGGTTGGGCCGGGCACTGGCATGGCATGCCGTCCCGGGTTTAATGCCGACCACTGGCAAGGGTGGAGCGTTGTGTCTCAAAAAAACAACCGTGCAGCATTGTTCTCTTAAAAAAAAAATACGGTGGGAGCTTATGTCTCCTGTGAACTGGAAATATGGAATGTAACATCAAGAGAGAAAAATGTAATTTGTGTACTCAATAAAAAAAAAAGTTTATTGTTTAAACACATTATTTCACATTTTCACCGTAGTGGATTCGGTAAGCGCCTTTTATTGGCATTCATTCTCACGGGACCGGAGGGCACGGATGAAGTAACTGCCAACGACTGTTACGGCTATTTATCACAAGTGTCGCTATTTCAGCAACAATGCAGCCGTGCAGGAATCAGTTCCCATGAATTTTGGATCGCGATTTAATGCATCCTGATACACTGAAGCGCATTAAACCTATTTTAACCCATTTTTATTTTTTTTGAATTTTTTTTTATACAAGTGTTAATCTAAGTATATTTAACATGTGTATCGATTTTTACCATTTTTGGAGTATTTTAGATATTTATTTATGATTTTTAAAAATCAATAAAATGTCACAAATTTTCAAAAATAAAAAATAAATATCTAAAATACTCCAAAAATAGTAAAAATTGATACACATGTTAAATATATTTAGATTAACACTTGTATAAAAAAAATTCAAAAAAATTTAAAAAATTGATTAATGCACCCGGGTGCACTGAGCATTAAATCGCGGGTCCATAAATTTTCAGGCAAATACTTTTGCTTATCCCTTAATTATTTAATTTATGAAGTCCAACGGCTAATTATATTTAACAATGGCATCGTTTGCTAACAAATGGTGGATGAAAAGCTATTTCTGCAACTCCCACCCCCCACTTTAAAAAATAATTTAATATTTTAACTATTTAATTATCTTATTTTTCTATTTATAATCATGCATTTCAATTATTTGCTTACGTAATTTTCTTATCTTTTCCACGTTATCACTTATCTATCAGGTTGCCACCTAATCCTGTACAATAACAAGTTGTGCCTAAGGTAAAAAAGTGTAGGATCGGGGAAATAGTGAGAAATGAAAAATAGAATATTTTAAAAATTGCGTGATTGATATAAAATAATATAGGTAAAATTGAAATAAATAAATTTGATGGAGGTAGTTTATAAGAAAATTAATTGAAATATAGTGATACAATTGAAAAAAATATGATATTAGGATGTAAACTCGCCCGTACATGCACGTCGCTATCCCGCAATTTCCCAAACTCGTTATTTACCAAGCGTCCCTTAAGAATATGATTATCTATATAAAACTTCTGATGAGTCGGAGAGCCAGATCATATGCTCATCGAAACTTTTTGTTGACGTGATAATTATATTCTCGATTAAAAAAATATTTAGCACAAACAGCTCAGATTTCATAAATTAAAATATCAAGACATTAAACCATGAAATTCCATTTCCCTTTGGATTGATTAATGTAAGATTGAGAAATTAGTTGGCATTATCTTCCGCACAGTAAATAATTCTACCCAATGTACATAAATAGTATTATTGCTAGACCCAGAGGTTAAGAAAATGTGGACAGTGGCCACTTCCTATCGTATTTGAATCTCTGATTATTCCATTAGTCAAATAGCTTACTATAGTTAATAAGATATTTTTTTGAATCAATGAAACACAGGAATTATTTTTTTAACATTGCCCGCCAATACCATATCCTCTCTAATATCTATGGGAGCTACCAATGTTGTCAGAACCGAACCGGTGATCGAACCGGTAAAGGAGCTGGTCTGGTTCGAACCGGTTCGACCGGTTAAGCAAACCGGTTTGAACCGACGACGTCAGCATGACATATTTATGATGTCATAAATATTAAATTATTTTTAAATTTTAAAAAAATATATTGATAAAATTATATTTTCATAAATCTTAAATAAATCCAAAGCCTACAAATATTGCCAATAATTAAGTTGAAAATGTTCAGATATTCTTTCGATCATCAGTGATCAATCTAGTGTGGGGCTAGTTTTTATACCAAGACTTCCGACTAATGCATCTTTGAGCACTCTTAAATATTCAACCTATAGCAGACTCATTTAATCTTTAAAACTCAACTTGCACTTTAAATTTTTTTTTATCTATCTATCACTCGACAACACACGGGATTTTACCAGCTGGTGAATCGAATCCGGGGCATTCATTTCAAGGCCACTGTTGAAAGAAAAAGCCAGCAGCTAACATAGACCTGTCTGTGTCGCCGGAAACAGGAAGGAGATCGCTACTCGTCGCCGAAAACAGAGAGTTTTACTTCTCTGCTGGCCGCCGAACGCTGATCGAACATCACTGCTTTGCTGGTTGTTGACTCGTCGGAAATGAAAAGGAGGCCGCTGCTCATCGCCGGAAATGGAGATATCGCTACTCTGTTGGTCGCCGGATGCCGATCGAACGCGGCTGCTCTGCTGGTCGCCGGAAATGGAGGCGTTGTTGCTCTGCTGCTTGCCGAACGCTGATCGGACGTCACTGCTCTGCTCGTTGTCGGAAATGGAAAGGAGCTCTGCTCATCGCCGAAAATGGAGATGTCGTTGCTCTGCTCGTTGCCAAATGCCGATCGGAAGTCTCTGATCTGCTCATCGCCGGAAAGGAAAGGAGCTCTGCTGGTCGTCGTCAATTTCGGGCAGTACCGTAGCAGAAGGGTCAACGATTTCGGGCAGCACCGCAGCAGAGGGCTCGTCAATTTTGGGCAGCACCGCAGCAAAGGGCTCGTCGATTTGGGGGCTCGATCTCGACCTCGACGGCTCGTGGTCGACGACAGGATGGGATGAACTGCGTCGTTGATTTGGGGGCTCGATCTCGACCTCGACGGTGTGGTCAACGACAGGACGGGACGAACGGGAACTGACACATCGCTGAACCACCGAACCGGTCTTATACGGTCCAACCGCAATGTCCGGTTTGACCGCTGGTTCTACGGTTCGCACGGTTTAGTTATATTAGACCGAACCGTATATAATCGAACCGGTCATTTGACCGGTTCCCGGTCGGACCAGCTATTCCGGTTCGGTTTTAACAACACTGGGAGCTACGACTATAAATTCCATTTTTATTTTTTATAAAATTATTAATCTAATTATATTTAACATATAAGTTAAAATTTACCATTTTAAGATGTGCATATATTTTTTGAATTTTAAAATACATAAGTATCTTAGTTATTTTTAATTATTAAAAATAACTAAAATATTGCCATGCTTAAAATTTTAAAAAAATATATTCACACCTTTAAAAATAGTTTATATGTTAAATACATTTAGATTAATAATCTTATAAGAAACTAAAAAATTAAAAAATTCATAGGATGAGCTTCTAATTAATTCGACTAGCCTAGGCTAAAAGGATCAATGTCCACAAGTCAAGCATTTTGCCATGCGGTTTTCACTAACTTTCTATATAAAATCTCAATATTCGATAGCACTTCGATTTAGCACGCTTTCTTTCTCTTAGATGGAGCACTTTTAGAACTGATTTTTTGTGATTTAAATCTTTTACTAATAATGATTTTTATATTAAAATCTACTAAAAATTAAATGTAAAAGATATGCATAAGATTAGTTATAACTAGTATTTAGGAATAAATTTAAATAGTTAAAATGCATATACATTCATTATTATTATATGCTACTTCCCACAAAGGCGGGTCAGCTACACTACTTTTTGTAATACTAATTGTTTATTGCAAATCAAACCCACGCATTAATAAAGCCAACCTTTATTGCTTAGGCTTTACCATGCCCGAATTAAACGTGGTCAGGGTGATGTTATCGCATCCTAATACTCAACCCGATCTAATCTTGATTATTAGTAGGTTAAGTAGCTGACATGAAGCCAAAATTAAGGATTCGATTTTTAATTAAATCCATACCCAAAATCTCCATAAACATCAACAGAGCAAAGTCTAAAATAATAACTCTGATCAAACTTAGGTGGGCGATAAGATCCAATTAAAGTCGAACGGTTAAACATTCATTTGGGTGTTATCAAAATGTTGGACAAAAGCGTATTTTGAAAATTACAAATTTTCTGAAAATATTACAACATTACCAAGAAGGGAGGCAAATGCAAAAAGCTCTCTATAACGTTGCGGAGACCTCGGCCCGGCAACAAATTGGTCGAGCGTGTCACACCAACCGAGCGGAACTCACACGTGCCTTAATCGATGGCCCACGACTTGCTCAAAATCATGAAAATATCATTCAAGATATTTTGCAGTCCACCGTTTTTCCAGCCCAGCGAGACCGAGAGCCGTCGAATCTTATGAAAAAACAAAAAATGCTCTTCTCGTCCGGTAAACGCGGCCCGGCTGTTTAGGAATCCCTGGGAATGCTGCTCGCGAAGTGCTCGAATGAATGACAACGATGGATTCGTCTTCCTCAGCCGCTGAATCCGGCCCCACCAGCATGGGGGATTCCTCCCAACCCTCCTCCCTCCCTCAGCAGCAGCACCAGCCGAAGAAGAAGAAGTGCAGGGAAGGAGACGTCGGCCTCCTCCTCAATGACGAAGAAGGCGGCGACGAGGAGGAGGCGGGGGGCGGAGGCGAAGGAAAAAACGAGTTGCGGCGCCAGGCGTGGCAGACTTTCAGGAGCAACTTCCGGCAAGTGCAGACGGTGTTGGATCAGAACCGGGTGCTAATCAATCAGGTGAATGAGAACCATCAGTCCAAGATCCCCGACAACCTCACCAAGAACGTCGCTCTCATCCGCGAGATCAATTCGAATGTTGCGAAGGTCGTCTCGCTCTACTCCGACCTGTCCTCCAATTTCGGCGACTTCTTCCACCGCTCGTCCTCTTCCGGCAGTGGTGACGGTTTCGATAGCGGCAACGCATCCTGATGCTCCTTCCTTGTGCGTTCCAAGCAGTAAATTTTTTACTTCTCTCTATTTTGCTCACAATTCCTCCTCCCCCTCCCCCTCCCCCTCCCCCAGTGATCGATCAAATACACAAACACGCGGGTGTATTACTGAATAAGAGCTTGCTTGCGATGATAAATGTCCGGGTCGTACGTCTGTGTTTCGGTAGTGTGTCTGTGCGTGATAGTTGTTGGTGTGATGATTGTGCTTTTTACGGCTTTTCTTAATGTTTTGTTTTGTAAGGACAAAGGTTGCAGTTTCCCCACGTCTGCCCACGAGGGGATTGGGGGGTTTGGAATATTGGTTTTTCTTTCAGTGGTAGTGAGGTGTGTATGACCCTTCTCTTCTTTTTATCTCCTTCGCTTGTCCTGCTTGTTGTTGAATATAAGTTTGGAACTCGAGCTGAGGGGCTCCGTGGGCTTCTTTCATTGGCTTATGTTGAATTATTTTTATGATCTTCATAATTGCAGATAAAATTCAAACGGATTTGACCTGAACAGACCAGCGTCACTAGTGGGCTCCTCCATCTTGGGTTAGCTTCTTTTCTTGTTTCTTTAGTTTCGACGTCTTGGATGGGTGTTGGAGCTCACCCATGCAGTGGGAGATTTATGTCCTTGCGATGTTTCAATGATGCAAACGAAAATACCCGACTTATGCTGCCATTGGAACTGAGAAGGATCATGGATATTTCGCTCCTTGGTGCCTCTCCACCTTGAGTTTTCAACTTTCTTTCTTTTTCCTGATGAAATTCAGTTTCACTGGAATTGGAAGTGGTGCAACCCGACAGCCAAACCATAGGCTTGAAAATTTTTAACAATCTGGGTGTTAAAACTTTTTCAGCTAATGATCCGGTACTAACTACAATTTAGACAGTTTCAAAAATTGTACTGGGGTTTGTACCTATTTTGAGTTTATCACCCATTTGATGTCTGACTGCCAGTTTTATTACATGAAGAGTGGGGTCACTAAGCATTTCTGATCTTTGTGAGGAAAATTCAAGATAGGTTTTTAGTGAATGTAAGCAATTGGCTGGTAGGTTAAATTCTTCGCACAATCAATCTGGTTTTCTAAGATTCTTCTCACGTTACATCTTTTCTTTCATTGTTCTAAGATTGCCCATTCTCAAGCTTGGTTGAGAACTTGAGAAGGCAAAGGGTTTTCATTGTTAGACTAGTTGTGGATGATGTAGAATTATAGAGCAATGAATTAATTTTGCTTACACTTGCAAATTTTTGCAATGTTGATCAATATAATTTTTTGCATTTTCTTGAGTAAATTCTTAAATCTTGCAATTGGATGTAATGTGGACCATCATAGTTTTGGTCGCCATCCGCTGGAGCTTTTGTCTCCAAGTCGTTTGCCATTAGATCTTCTACTTCAGTGCTTCCTCAACCTTAAGCGTTGGTGTAACGCCCCAACCTATGACATATTTAAAACTTCGAGGTTGTCATAGGATTTCATGCCAGGAATCTTTTGAAAAGTGGTGAAGTCCATAACCTAACTTACATTTATACACCAAATATAAATAAAAGTGGTCTAAATTTTTTTTTTTTTTTATATATATACATATCTATAAAAATTTCGGCAGCATCTCGTCTGTAACTAGGACGTTTTCTAAATACAAACATTCATCATACAATCCTTTACATAAAAAATAACCTGTATTACTTCATCATAACCGCAAACAACCCATTTTCTTCACATCATAACCACAAACACCTCATTTTCTTCACAATTTCATCAAAAACATACCATACATCCCATACTTCCATATTTTTCATCACGTACAATACAAATATTCATACAATTCACACAATATAAAAGGATTAATATTACAAGTATCTTTCACACCATACATGCAAAATATATACATATATATACAATACACATATTTCATAGACCTAAGGAAAATCTAGCACTTCTAAGGTTTATCATATTACAAAATGAGTCAAACATCCTCGAGAGTCTCACATGACTCTTCACTTCACTGCCCTTCTACCCAGTGAAGTCTCCATAGCTCTTGAAATCGGTACATTCTGCAACTGTTTAATAAAATCGGTGAGTTCAAAGAACCCAGTAAGCAAGCATTATTTAAAAGGAAAATGCGAACGTCTCCATAAAATATCATGTATGCATGAAGATGAAATGCAATCACAACATGCATCATTCAATGACATAGTTTTTTTCTTTTTGGTAGGTGACACTTATCAAGTGATCACTCACACTCATACGTCGGGCACACCGACTAGGCAACATCAAGGATGGACTACCTGTCCAATTACAACCTTGGCGAAACCTTACATTTATTCCCATGCATGAGTCGCATCCACACAAATGGTCAAGTGCATTTATGTCGTAAAAAAAAAAGTTTGCTCGGTTAATCATAAAAAGAAGGGTCGTTTCCAAAAATCAAATCTGAAACATGCCTTAATAACATAAATATATATATAAGGGAAAAATAGGGTAATGGCCATTCCCAAGGATTTGTTTAATGTTTATATAAAAATTTAATTAGAATACCTATGAAAATGACTTGATTTGCACATATTTCTAGGGAAATAAATAAAAACATAATATGAACATTTGTTGCAAATATCTTTTCCCAAAATAAATAACAAAATAGACATTTTTATCACAATAAATCATTGAATTTGAAAAGCTTGCTTACCTTACAGTCTCAGGTTGTATCTTGCACTTTCTCTTTTCCTTTTCCTATTAAAATTAGCAATTTTGGCTAAGCATTGACTTAAATCACTATGTATTGCATTCTAATTTTAATGGCTACGGATGCATTGATTTGAAAGCTAATAATTATTTTTTTAATTTTTTTTTATCCTTTAAGTGCCTACTTAAGATATATATGTTAGGCATTTTAAAATTTATTAATCATTCTTATGCTATGTGAATTTGTTTCCCACTAATTTCATATAAATTTCCGACACCCGTACCCTATCCACAACCTAGCATAACCTCTCCATAAATTTTTTTCTTTTATATTTTTGACACTCCAAATATCTTAAAATTTATCCATAAATAATGTTTAAATCAAATACTCCAAAAGCCCCATGTTTTACCCACGTTTTTGAGGCAGCCCAATTTCCACGGGTCATGAAAAATTCTAATTTTTCTCCTTTTTACCTAAAATTGGGCATATTAATTTATAACTAATACATCATAATAGCATTTGCAACTACTATATCATGATTTGGAACAAGAAAATTGGATACACCCCCTCTTGAATTTTTGATTTCACACTTGACTTGATTTTTAACCTTCCATTTTCATGATTTGGGTTCCAAATATCCTCCTATTCACGAGTTTATCAAAAGCCCCATGATTTTCCTGCTATTTTTTTGGAAATAAAATCAAAATCCTATCCATTTCAACTCTTGGATCCCTAAATACCCAAATCTACTACTCAAATCGGTGTAATTTACTTCCATACGTGTTTATCTAAGGTATTTTAGCAAAACCCCTATGTTTATTGCATGATTTGGGATAAAAATTGAAAAGACCCAACATAACCAATCATCTCTTCCTTACCTCTGGCGACCCGGCGGCGACCGTGGCGGTGACGGCGGCATGGACGGCGGTGTGGATGGCAGACTCCCTCTCCTTTCTTTTTCCTTCTTCTCTTTCTTCCTCTCCATTTTTTTTTCCTCTGTTTACTTCTGCTCCCGATCTCCCTCTTACACCCCTTTTATGTTTCGGTGCTCTGCATGTGCACTGAAAACGTGCACATGCAGCAACATATAATTTTTTTTTTTTTTTTTTTTTTGACCGGGCTCTACAGTTGGTCAGGCTTCAACCATCCCCATACTATTCGTATGACTTGTGAATGTCTATGTTTTTAGTAAATACTTACTCAGGCTTAGTGTTGAGGAATGACCTCTTCTTTTGAAGTTATGGGGCTATTTTTTTTGGCTTCCATTGAGAGAGTTGCTTCACGCCTTGAGGTATTTTCTGCCTAGCCACTAGTGTTGGTTTCAGGTACAATTGTCTTTTTTTTTTAATTGAAGTTTTCTTGAAACTTTCTTTGGGATATGGCACTGATTACTCTAGCACAATTGTGCTTGCACTTGGACCTTGGCTCAAGGCATTTCAACCAATGGCCATCTTTTAGGGAACTTGGCCTCCTCCATCCCTTGGGCCAACAAGGGTTTACACAGGATAATCCCTTGGGGCTAACAAGGGTTTGTACAGGATATTCACTTTTCTGTTGACTACGCTTTTTTATCTGATCTCAGGCCCTGGTTCACTCTTTGAAGACTAACCTTGTGGAGGAACCATTAGATATTCAGGGCATTGGACTCTCACTAATGTGTGTGTTACTCATATTGAAATTTTTTTGTTTTGGCTTTGTCTACACACACTTGTGTAGTACCTTACCTTCTCATCAAATGTAATGTCTCCATACAGATGGATTTTATGTCTTGCATCTTTACCAGATCACTTGGCCCATTTTGTGTTCAATTCATATTCATCTTGTTAGGTACTGTGATATTTTTCCTCCATGATCAAGAATTTTGTTCATGGTCATCCAATAAGAAGCCCTTCGTCAATAAAAAATGAAGACTTTGGAAGAAAGCTGGAAGATCCTCTTAATAGAAAAGAAGGGAATAAAGTAGAGAAACAAATGAGTTAGGAGTAGGAAACAAAAGTAGAGAGCATGGATAAAAAAAAAAAGGACTAGAGAGACACATTAAAAAATCTCAATTTATAAACTCGATCATCAATTCTTGTTTTATAATTGAACAAAGCAATCTATTTATAAGTAGCGTCCAAAACTCTGAACTGAAGCAACAGGCAACCTTTATGTAACAAATGTTACTTCAAAAAATGAGTCAAAAAAAATGTTACTTCAAAAAATGGGAGATCAAAAGGGTGATTATATGCACTTTCTACATTTTCTACCTTTCACTGTGCTTATACACAAAAGCAAACACAGAAGTTGTGTTGGCTGTGCAAGGATGAACCTATGTCTAATTTCTTCCATTTTGTTATGTTACTGGGTCAACTCTTCATTTGTGGTCTGTCTTATAATGCTCACCTGTGATTTGTCTATCTAGCATGTATCTGGACATAGTGGAATATTATGTCATTGAGAAACTGTAATTTTGTTAAAGTTCTATTTGAGGCATCATAATATAGTTAGTTGTAACCAAAATTAATTACTGTAGGTTATAAAGGAAGTTTATCGATTTGAGCTTTTCTGAATCAATGTTCTAAAAATTTCTAGTTTGTTGAAACTATGATGCATATATTTTTGTCAATTCCATTATGGTAAGAAGTGGTTTTTTATTTGGTAATTAGAGGAAGTGCTGGGGATATCCATGATTTTCTTGCATTTTTATTTTTTAGTGTGCTAGTTCTCTCATGAATCGTTATAGTCATATATTGTTTTCCCTTGTAAGTGTAGTGGGTAGATTGTCATGACACAAAGGATATATATACATTGTATATGGCATTATTTTACTTTATTGGCGAGAAGTCAGCAAAAGTTCCTATGCCTTTATGAACGTGATTTAGGGAGGAAGGTAGTACCAAAACACAAGGTCTGTTTCGCCTCATGGAATATTGAGACTTTTTCAAGGAAAAGTATGGAAGTAGTAGATGTTATGAGAATGAGAAGAATTAATGCAGTGTGTCTTTAAGAGACTAGGTGGAAAGGAGAGAAGGCTAAAGAGATTAATGAATTCAAATTATGGTATATAAGAAAGGATGATAATAGAAATGGTGTAGAGATAATAGTAGATGTCAATAGAGTAAATAATAAAATTATTCAAATAAAACTTGTATTAAGTGTAGAGGTCATAAATGTGATTAACGCTTATGCACCACAAGTAGGATTAGATGATAGAATCAAAAAACAATTTTATAATGACTTATATAGTATAATACAAAGGATACCTAACCAAGAAAAGGTTGTGATAAGTGGAGATTTAAATGAACATGTAGGAAAGGAGAATATAGGATATGAGAGAAGTCATGGAGGTTTCGGCTTTGGAATAAGGAATGAAATGAGGAATGTCATTTTGGATTTTGTTATAGCATATGATTTTGCTATAGCAAATATTTTATTTCAAAAACGAGATGAACACTTGATAACTTTCAAGAGTAGGATATAGGAAGAAGAAAAAGAACTTATACATTATTTTTATTTATTTAGAAAAAACATATGATCGAGTACCCAGAAAGTTAATATGGCAAGTGATGCAAAAGAAAGGAGTTAATAACAAATACATTGATGTTATTAAAGATATGTATGAGAGGGCTGTTACAAATGTGAGGACTATAAGTGGAGATACTAATATTTTCTCAATTAAAATAGATTTACATCAAGGTTCAGCCTTGTGTCCTTACCTTTTTACTTTAATAATAGATGAAATTACTAGACATCTAAGAGAAGTACCTTAGTGTATGTTATTTGCATATAACATTGTTCTAATAAATGAAACTAGAGAACGACTAAATTTGAAATTAAATAGGTGGGTGGATATTTTAGAATCTAATAGTTTTAGAATTAGTCGCGCAAAAATGGAATATATGAAATGCAATTTTAATAATAATGAGAATCTGGATGAGGAACCAATTAAGATTTTAGATCAAGTAGTAACAAGAACTAATCACTTCTGGTACCTAGGATCAATAGTTTAAGAAAACGGGGAAATTGAGAAAGATATAATATATAGAATTCAAGCAAGATGGAAGAAATGACGAAGTGCCTCAGGAATTTTATGTGACTGTTGAGTTTCAATTAAATTAAAAGGAAAATTTTATAAGACTGCGATTAGACCTGCTATGTTTTATGAGACAGAATGTTGGGCAGTTAAAGAACAATATACACATAAAATGAACGTGGCGGAAATGAGAATGTTAAGGTGGATGAGTGGTAAAACAAGAAAAGATAAAATTATGAATGAAATAATTCGAGAAAATCTAAAAGTGAGACCCATTGGTGATAAAATAAGAGAAAATAGATTAAGATGGTTTGGTCATGTTAAAAGGAGGCCTGAAATGACATCGGTTAGGAGGATAAAGTCTATCTAAGTAGAAGGTGGTCGTAGAATGAGAGGAAAATCCAAAAAAAACATGAATGAAAGTAATTAAATAAGATTTAAAAATATTACAAATTATTGAAAATTTAGTCTTAAATTGCCAAGAATGGCACAACAGAATCTATGCAGCCGACCCCACCTAGGTGGGAAATAACTTATGATGATGATGATGATGATTGTATGTAACATAATTTCAAAAATTAAATAGTGGAATTTGAATGATGTTGACATAGAACTTTTTAATATAAGAATGATAGAAGAAGAAAAATGGATGTAAAAGAAGTCGAAATAGAATCAAGGTTGAAAGGAATGACAGAATCATTAAAAGAGTTGGACAAAATGTTCTTGGAATACGTAAAAATGATAAATCCATACATAGAGAAACTTAGTAGTGGAACGAGAATATTGAAAAAACTATAAATGACAAATGAGAGAGGTTTAGAAAATGACAGATAGATAAAAACAAAATAAATCTATAATAATACAAACTATTTAGAAAGCCTACTAAAAAGATTATAAGTGAAGCTAAATACAAGGCTTATGGTAATTTATATGTTAGATGAGGGACTAGATAAGGAAAAAGGGTATAATTTAAGATAGAAATTATGAGAAAATAAATATAAAAACATAGCACATGTTAGATGCACTAAAAGTAAAGACCAAAGAGTTCTAGTAAAAAATGATAATGCAAAACATATTTTTATAGTTTATTAAATGGTGATCCATCAAAACATCTAAGATTAGACGATAATTCAAACGTTAAAAAAATAGAAATATCATCTATTTTCAAAAAATTCAGGTCTCCCAAGTAAAGGAAGCCCTAAGAAAAATAAGAACAGAAAAAATTAGATCCAAATAATACATTAATTGAGGCATGAATGTGCATGAGAGAGATAGATATAAATTGGGTGACAAACATCTTTAATAAGATTATAAGAGAAGGGGTGATGCTAAATAAATGGAGAAATAGTATTGTAGTATCAATATATAAAAATAAGGGAGATACTAAAAATTATACAAATTATGATGGACTAAAATGAATGAGTCGTACAATGAAATTATAAGAAAGAGTGCTTGAACAAATTCTAAATGAGAAGCAAATGTATCCGAAAATCAGTTTGATGTTATTCCTGGAAAATCTACCACTAAAGTGATTTTCTTAAGTAGACAATGATTTGAGATGTGTGGAGAAAAGAAAAGGAACCTACATATGGTTTTTATTAATTTAGAAAAAGCATATGATATAATTTTAAGAAAATTAATATGGAAGGTGCTAGAAAAGAAAAGAATTGTTGATATATATTGATGTTATTAGAAATATAATTGAGAGAGCTATAGCAAATGTGAAGACCATGATGAGAGACAGGTGATTTTCCAATTGCAATATGTGTGCATCAAGGCTTAGCTTTAAGTCTTTACCTTTTTCACTTTAGTTCTAAATGAACTTATTAGATATTTACAATAAGTATCTTGTACATGTTATTTGTGGGTGATATAATCCTAATAGATGAAACAAGAGGAGTATCCTTGAAATTAAAAAGTGGAAAGATGCTCTAGTATCTAATAATTTTAAAATTAGTTGAATTGAAACTGAATATACGAAATATGACTTCAATAATAGCAAGCACGTAGGTGAAGAACTAATTAAGATTTCATACCAAGTAATAGTAAGAATGGATCACTTTTAGTATTGAGGATAGTTTAAGAAATGGAGTGTTTTAGGAATTTATGTGACCATCAAGTTCTAATTAAATTAAAAGAAAAAGTTTACGAGACAACCATGAGACTACTATGTTATCGTTACATCATAAGTCATTTCTCACCTAAGTAGGAAGAGCAACTATGCTATATGGGAAAAAACATTGAGTAGTAAAAGAATAACATACACATGAGTGTAGCAAAAATGAAAATGTTAAAGTGAATGATTAGTAAAATTAGAAATGATAAAGTTGGATATGAAGTTATTTGAGATAATCTAAAGTTCAAGGCAACAGGTAATAAAGTAAAGAAAAGCAGATTAAGGTGGTTCGAACATGTTAAATAGAGGTTTGAAATGGAACTGATTAGGAGAGGAATTCATTCAAATAGAATGCAGTACTAGAATAAGAGAAAGACCAAGAAGGTTCTTAGAAGTAATTAAACAAGATATGATGTTAGGGATTACCGAAAACATAGTTTACGACCATAAAGAATGATGCAACAAGATTTATGCAGATGACCCCATAGGTGGGAAATATCTTGTGATGATGATGGTAGAGATTACTGAAAAATATAATTCATGATTGTAAAGAACAGTGCAACAGGATTATGCAGTTGGCCCAACATAGGTGGGAAATAACTTGTGAGGATGATGATAATGATGATGATCTTATGTCTTATTCTCCTTTTGAAAAATTAGGAGCGTTAAGTCATCAAATGATGTTAGGTTCCTAGAAGGTAAATAATGATCTTACGTCTTATTCTCCTTTAGAAAAAAAATACGGAATGTTAAGTCATCAAATGATGTTAGGTGGCCATAAAACGTATGGACCAAAGATAAAGATGTTGATGCGACTTGGAGAAGCTATTTTAAAAGCTTGATAATGTTGTATGATTCAAAGCGGAGGGATTGAAAAAATTTCGGGTGACAGTGGAATTAAAGGGATGCAAGAAACTTGCATGCTAAAAGTGTACTTTAAGAAAGTGATCGAAAGAAAGTTGTTGGGAAGTTAATTTGGATTTGAATTGAGAAAACTAATTAGTGAACTTGAGGCTGTTTCATGGATAGAAATTTGATGTAGAAATATATAGAGGGAAAGAAACTTTCATGTTTTTATTAACTTGTGTAAGTAAAAAAGCATCCTTCTTAGTTACCTATTTTTGTGGTGAAGGTGTAGTCATTTGAGAAGAAGTAACAAATGTGATCAATTCTTAAGAGCAGAGGAACGATCAACTTTCTGAGTCTGTAGACCTTTTAACTTAGAAAAGGAATGTTTTTAGAACCTTATTCTTTGGTGACAGTTTGGTTAGATTTGAATTTATGAGGTCCACTTTTAACGACATTAGGAGTAGAGATGATGCTTTAGCAGGATAGTTGATGAGTTATCCAAGAATGTATTAGCATCTTGGATTAATAACAATGGGTGCAGAGAAGATGTTGCCTGTAGAATCCAATCTAACTCAAAAAACTGGAGATGTGGCTCTAGATTCCCATTGGATTGACAGTTACCAATCAGAAGGAAGTCGGGGAATGTAGTTGTGTGTGTGTGTGTGTGTAAAAGGAGTTGTGTTGCTAGTGCAGTTGAAATAAGAAAATCGAGGTGGACGAGCAAGTGGAGGAGATAAAAACTGTTAACGAACCCAGGGAACTTCGTGCAAGAGGCAATGGTGGTGGTGATTTTGGAGAATAGGTTTGACATCCGTGGCTTAGTATCTTTTGCGATTACAGCTGGTTCGCCAATAAGAGCCTAAATGAGTAACATTCTAAGGGAACAGTGGGCACAGAGGGGAGGGACGTGAGTGGGAGATTCTGCCAATACACGGCAGGGTAGGTGTCGAGGGGGGGCAACGTGGCAACAGCAGTCAATTCTCGTTCATTATAAAAACCATGTTATGCAATCTTACGCATGGCCAAGAGCCATAGATGATTATTTTATTTATTTATTTATTTATTCGATGAAAGCCATAGATGATTATTTGATCATCTCCAATTTTCCCTTCTCAGTTGAATTGCTGCTCCAAGTGTAATATTCCACTGTTGCTGAGCGCATCTTGAACGTGGTATCAGATTGAGGTGGGCCACAGTTTGGTGGGAATAATCATGGTCCTGAGGCGCAGATATCCTGCTTTTCATTTCCATTATCACGATAACCATGTTATCCCGCTTTTTCAAATGGGTAGAAAGACGGTTGTAAGGGTGGAGAAGCTTTGAATTTTGATTCAGTGCAAGCTCCCTTTCAACTGGCGGGAGAGGTTCTGCGGCTGCTTTGGCCCACTCCCGGAATGCAATTAGTAAAGGTGTCGCTATCCCATGGCATGGCTTATACTAGTGGCTAAAAACTATTTATTTCTTTTTTATGTATGGGCTTCACTTGGACTGCGCCCTCTGTGAAATTTGAATTTTTTTTGATTTTTTTGATATTTTTATTTTCATAAATAAGATATCAAAAAATTTTAAAATGATCAAATTTCATAAGGGGATGCGATTTAGGTTGGAGCTCAAACTTCTATACAAAACCAAAAAATTTTAAAGAAAATTTTGGCTGCTGCTATGTAAATCTAATTTACAGGCGGTTGGATAGGATCGGGGAGCCAAGGGCTAGTTTGGCTAGTGATTTTATCAGTTTTGAAAATGTTCGGTCTCGTACAAAATAAAAAGTAGCGATTAATTTTAATAGAAGTTGGTACAATTGTGAAAAGGTAGTTGATGCGGTCCGGCAAAAGTGCTGAAGATGTAATTTTGTTACTAAGGGTAAGGGGCGCTTGCCAAACTGGTCCAGAGAAGGGGACAACAGAATATATTCCATCCCTTCGCTACAGTAGATGAAACCGATGCGTACTTTTTAAGCGCTTGTTCTTATTGGCTTCCAGTGAAAAGTATTCTTTTTTCCCCTCTTGTAGTTGTTTTTCAGTGGTCTTTTCAGGAAAAAAAGTTGCATTGCATGATCTGTTGCGTGATGTGGATCATGCGGTAATTGCGGTTGCTCAAAGACTTTTTAGATTTTGGCCATTTTCTTTTCTCACTTCAAAGTTCAGACCAAACAAACCCATATATCACGTTTCTTTCGGTGTCAATGACAGCATAAATTAGTGCAGGCAGCAATTTCCATCCCTACTTAGGAGGATGAGTGACAACTGGCAAGGTTTTCTGCTCCAGGAGTTAAAAGTGTAGAAATTTCTTATCAGATCTTTCACTTGCGCCGAACAGAGGTTTGTAACTTGTAAGAGTGGAAATTTTGTTGGCAACGGATGATCTAACAGATGTAAGTCAGAATACCTGGGCTTTGCTTTGTAACAAAAATATAATTAAATGAAAAAGGAAATTTGGACAAGGTAGGATTCATTAAGGTTGATTTATGCTTTCATAATAAAGGACGGGAGAATTTTTTTATTTTTTTTGTTCAATTTGTGATGGTAATACAAATAAACAAGCATACATACAGGCAACTTACAAAATTTTAGTAATTCGTGTTTTTCTGACTTCTGAAATTATTCTCCAGCATTGCGCGTGCTTATATTTTTCTGTTTCTTAATAACTAACAAACGGTAAATAATTGGGTTTTGGACGTTACGTCGGCGTTTAGCCCTTTCTAATGTTGTATAGACATGCATGGAAATCAAATGTCTTCATAGGTCGTTATTATTTTTATAAAATAATTAAAGCTCAATACAAGCTTGTTAAATTTGTTTGATTTCAAGGGGCACCCTGTAAAATGCTAAAAATACATTTTTAGACGTAACAATGGTCAGGATCTAATAAATTAATTTGTTAAACGTCCGAAGATTATATGTATATTTTTTTATAACTTCAGTACGTTGTTTTTTGTTTCCCAAATTTATTTTTTAATAAAGTATTTTTTTTGGCATCATCAATTATATACATATTAATTTATATTATAAATGTTTTAGATTTTAAAAAATTAAATATAAAAGCAACTGAATCACCGTAAAAAATAAAAAGGAAATTGATGTGAAAGGATAAAATTAGCGCCTCAAAATAAATAAAATAAAAATAATAGTTTTTTAACAGGAGTATCTGAGTAACAATTAAAAGATAGAAATTCGTTACTTTAAAAAAAAAAAAAATTGGATTTTTTTTTATCAGGCATTCACTTTGAATAACTAGATATTTTATGAAGGTGTAATTTAAAAAAAAATGTAAAGTGGTCATTACTTCTACATAGTTTAGAGTCCTAAATCTCTCCATCTTATGGTTCTGTACATACTTATGTTAGTCAACAAATTTGTAAGATTTATGGTGTATTTGGGAAGGTAGGAAATTTTTTGATGAAAATTTTTTGTGTAAAAGTTGTTAAATTAATAGAAAATTATGTAATATGACAAGAATAATGATGTGTATAAATGAAATAAAGTTAAAATAGATAAGTTAATTGTACAAGTAATTGTGTGAAAATAATTGAAATGTATGAAAATAATTGAAAAGTAGAATAGTAAAAAAATATGAAGAAATAATTAAAAATAGTAAAAAAAAATTTATTAAAATATTTTAATTGAAAAATTTTATGCGCAACCAAAAACACTTTTCAATTGGCTGACATGCTGTGGACCCTAGGTCAGAACGCGTGGAATAAGTGGCTGTCCGTCCGACATTGCCTTCCAGTTCAGAGCCCCAGTAAAAAAGATATGGACAGAACCATCCATCCCTGAACGCTCAGTCCAACATAAAAACGGCGCGGGTATTTTATTCAATCAAATCCCACGCCGTCTTTCCCTTGTTGCCGAAAGTCTGTAACGCACGACTGCACGAAAGCCCTGTTTCCGCCTCCGACGTTTAGAGAAAGAGCTCATGGCCCCGCCTCGATTGAAAAAAAAAAAAAAAAAAACAATTATTCACGTCACTTGCCGTCGGGTATTCACCTGTCTGGTAGGCAGCCCATCTGCATTCGTGTACTTTTTTTTTAACGGGAGTACTTTATAATTTCTTTTGGCACGAGAATTTTTAGCCATTTCCCTCACAGAGCTGAGGTATTTACAAAATTTTCATATGGTGTGAGAGTATTTTACAAAAAATTCTTTTTGGGTGTGTTTGGTTGGGGTTAAAACTTTTGATGAAAAGTTTTTGAGGTAGAAGTTGTCACATTGATATAAAATGACGTGATATAATAGGAGTAATGATGAGAAGTAAAGAGAATAAAGTTAAAATAGATAGGTTAGTTGTATGGATAGTTGTGTAAAAATGATTGAAAAGTAAGGTAGTTTGTATAGGAAAATGTAAAGAAATAATTAAAAAATAGAGTAGTTATGGAGAGTGAAAAGTTTTAGATTGAAAAGTTTTTGTTGACATGTTTATATCCCAAATAAACACATCCTTTATAGTATAAGAATTATAAATATACTTAATTGTAATATCAGCTGTATATTATATAAATATTAATTAAAAAATTATTCACATTAGTTAAAAAGTTTGTTTGAATTCAAGTACTGGGTGGCCCTCTTACTTTTTTTTTTTTTTTTTTTATTTGAGAGAAGGTGGCCCTCTTACTTAAAACATCTATAGTTATATATAAATTATAAAAAAAATATCTTTATTGGCTATAAAAGTATTTAAAATTATTATGTAAATTAAATAATTTTATTACGTTAATTTACATATTTATTAAATAGGTTCATTCATATCTCTACTTTATGAAAAATCCAAATTTTCAATTAAACATACGATTTTAAGAACCAAGGAGGGAGTAAATTTTTTATTATCATTAGGAATTTAGGATGGGCCATATCTCAACCGATTCATCTCAGCTGCTACGCTGAAGTGGCGTCGAAGAAACAAATAAATAATAGAGAAAAACAAAACTGTACGAGCCAAAGCTGGAACAAATGGACAGGAATGGAATGGCTGGTCCCGTCACTTCCACGGGCAGTGACACCTACAAATACCATCCTATTGGGATCTGGGACTAAGTACTATCTGAGCACGAGGACGCTGGAGGAGGGGCAGACAAGGGCGGAGAGATGGGCGTTTTGAGGAAGAAGATTGCACGCTCATTCCAACCCAAATCACAGTTCTCTTCCCTCCTGTTCCCTCTCCTTTTTGTCGTTCTTTTAGCTCTCTTCTCTTTCCTTGCATTCGTACTCGTTCGTACCAAGGTAAACATGCCCGTGCCCCGCCCTTTCTTTTCAGTTTTTCCATTTTTAACTTTCCAGTCTCTTTTCGAATGGTTATTTTCTTTTTCTAAACAAAAATATCGATTTCCACCTTATTTCTTCCATTTTTCGCTTTCTAATTCTCTTGTTAATCAATGGGTTTTTAAATTAAAAAAATTAAATTAATACCCATTCTTTTTTACATTTCTTCCTTTTCGGGTTTCAGCTCTCATTAGTTAAAAACTTTTTTCATGCCTACCCTTCATTTCATTTATTTCTTCCTTTTTGTGTTTTTTTGTTCCCTTATTAATTAACGGTATTTTTTATGCATGTCCACATTTTTGCCTTTAGTTTCTTCCGTTTTGGGTCCGTAGTTCTAGTATTCATGGATGGTTATTTATGCTGCTGGAATTCAAGGTGGATGGAATTATTGCTCACACGAAGACGGTTGCCGGCCACAACTTGGAGCCTACTCCTTGGCATATCTTCCACGCTGCACCTTTAGAGCATCTCATCGAAGAAGATGAAGACACTGGGCTCGATTCTTTCAGCCGCGTGTCCATTAGCAAGCGCTGGTGGAGGTGGTGGTGGAGTTGGTATCCCCGAGCTGCTACCTCGCGGATCCTTCATTGCTCCCATTTCCTCACCTGTCCTCTTCCTCCTCCTCCAAACTCTTCAATTGCCACCAACTCCAAATACCCAAATGAAAATTCTTGCCCTGCCTTCTTCCAATTGATCCACCAAGACTTATCTCCATGGGCCGCTTCCCGCATCAGCGCGGCCAAATTGATGGAAGCCCAGCAACACGCGGCCTTCCGCGTTGTCATTTCAGGTGGCCGCCTCTTCGTTGAATTCTACTATGCCTGTGTCCAGACTCGCTCCATGTTTACAATTTGGGGTCTCTTGCAGCTCCTGCGGAGATACCCGGGCCTGATTCCTGACGTCGACCTCATGTTTGATTGCATGGATAAGCCCTTGATCCGCAGGTCTGATTTCAAGCCTGATGGCAGGTGGCCGCCACCTCCCCTGTTCCGCTACTGCACCACCAAGGATCATTTCGACATCCCCTTCCCAGACTGGTCTTTCTGGGGTTGGTCTGTTTCAAACTTTGCTTTATGCCTCCCGCGCTTTCATGTGTCTTACTAACGAAAAGAGCAGGCACCAATTTCCCCTCGTGCATCAGAGACTTGTAGAATTTGAGATTTTGACTTACCTTCTTTCACCCATCATTGGTGTTTGATATTGTGACTCAGAACTTTTCATGTAGGCCTGAAGTAAATCTAGGACCCTGGGATGAGGAGTACAGAAGCATCAAAGTAGGTTCCCAAGAGTTGAATTGGGAAAAGAAGACAGCTACAGCGTATTGGAAAGGCAATCCTGACGTTGCTTCTCCTGTGCGCGTGGATCTACTGAAATGCAATGACACTAACGCTTGGGGGGCTCAAATCTTCCGGCAGGTAAGTCTTTTAGAAGATGGATAAGAAAGGTGAGTAATTGATATTATTTTTGTGAATGTTCATACAAACAATGCCAGAGTTGATTGAGACTGATTTCTACATTAGAATTGGGTGGAAGAGGAAAAAGGAGGTTATGAGCAGTCCAAACTGTCAAGCCAATGCAAGCACCGGTTAGTTTACCACTCTTAGCTCCTTTAATAATATACCATTCGGTTATAGTTAGCTAGAAATTATATGGAGAAATGCATAGTTTCGACAATTTAGCCTTTCCTCCTGACGCATCTGTTCACAACTTAGCAGGTATAAAATATATGCTGAAGGGTTTGCTTGGTCAGTTAGCTTGAAGTATATCGTTGCATGCGGTTCTGTTCCACTAATTATACATCCACAATATGAAGATTTCTTCAGTCGGGGTCTTATACCAAGGAAAAACTACTGGCCTGTTGATCGCAGGAACCTTTGTCCATCAATCAAGTTTGCTGTTGACTGGGGAAATGCACATTCACAAGAGGTAGCCGTTCTCTTCCTTTTCAACCTTCAACATGCACTTCTTTGTCTTTTCTAATCCTTAAGGATGATTGCTCACTAATGTGGAGGGCTTGATTACCTCCATCACTTGATCTCCCTTCACAGTTCACGCTCCCCTTGGGAATCAATTTTAGTGGAAATGGATGATAGCAAGTTTTCTAATCCATTTTGCCTTGATTTCCTATTATCTTTAATCAAGGTGTTTATCATTAGGCTTCTTTGTGATTTTCTGTCTCTTTGGGGTTCAGCATTGGAAATATACGAATATGTCAACGTCTCTGATGGCATCATCTTTGGTTGTCTTTCTTTCCAGTAGGGCAATTGCTTCTGATTGTCATTTTCCTTTCTTGTTATCATCATTGCTCAACATTTTTTACGTTTGAATTTGTTATGGATCATGATTCAGGCAGAGGCCATAGGGAAAGGAGCACAAGATTTCATGGAAACTCTGAATATGGACCAGGTTTATGATTATATGTACCAGCTTATTGTGGAGTACTCGAAACTGCTGGATTTTAAGCCCACTCCACCACCATCTGCTCAGGAAATCTGTGAAGATTACATTCTTTGTTTTGCAAATAGCAAACTAAGGCGGCTTCTTAAAAGGTCACTGGCATCTCCTTCATCCTTTGTCCCATGTACGCTTCCCAAACTAGATGACCATTTCACCAAAACATGGATGCAAGAGAAGCAGAAGATAACTGATGACATACAACGGTTGGCAACAACCTGGAAGAAAAATAAGACTGGCAAATCTTGAAATGAATATAGATGGTGTATTTACGGTTGGCGCAGTAGGTGAAACATATAATGCTTCTTCAGTTACTGTTCTATCAGTAGCTGTACAATGGTGCGACTGGAGTTGCATCTATAGGATTACTTGCAAGAAACCAGGTCGTTGCTCCGTTATTGATATGTGCTTGAGTTAGACCATCTTTCAGTCTTCGGCAATGGGTAGTTGGGTATGTTTTGTTGTTACTGAGAATAAAAACAGAGAAGCATGCTCTGCCAAGCGGTCCTTTGGCTTCCATTGGTACAAATTAGTGAATATTGTTTGAGACCAAGGATTATAAAACACAGATATACAAGTTTATAACAATATGAAATTTAAGATCGAAGTGTTCGCCTGCAGCATTTCTGACTACTTTTTTTTTTTTTTTTTTTGAATTTGCATTTCTGACTACTTGATTGCAAATACGATGGTGCATTCATGTCAACAAGAACTAAACCCAACTGCCTTGGCCCTCAATTGCCAGCTGCTACCACTTAGTGACGAACCACCGGTTCTCAAGAAGAAGATCCAGCGCAACAACTAACAGCAAAGGAGGGAAAACAAAAACAGAAAACAGAAAGGATATGACAAGAAACAGAAATTTCTCAGTTGTTACAAATCGAGTTTATATCAGACGCTTGTAGTTAAAACGATCTGTTTATCAATTTCTCTCAACTGATTATAACTCCCTCCCTCTTCTCTCTCACCTCTATCAACCGTACACTTTCCAAACCGTGGCATAGCCAGCTATAAAGCTTGCAGAAACGAATAGAATTTGGGTTGAACTTTAAAGGGCATTGATGGCGAAAATCTTGGCATGCTACTATGGGACCTGTGAAGATTGCACTGGACCCTCCCAAAGAAGAAGATTACAGGTGGCAATCAAGTTCATCTTTAATCAAACTGGTCTTGTGACTTCCATTTCAGAATCATTCGATGAACAGGCTTTAGAACACTCGAAATGCAATGGTGAAATAGATTTCATATCATCATCAAGATCGGCTAAATTCCCGCCAGTAATTCGGCGGAAGACAACGAGGAAATAATGCAGGTATATTTGCAAAAACCAACTCTAAATTTCATAATTTAAGGACAAACTGAAAATGCAAGTAAGCTTGAAGTCAGAAATTCAAAATAGGCCGAGCAAGTTGGGTGAGGAGGCCGTAGTCGAATCTCATGCTCTGGCGAGAAGTCGCAAAATCAGAGCATGAATGAACTATCTGGTCTTACTCAAAATTGAGTCAGCTGATTTTTAGGTTGGAACATTAGGAAGCGACTAAAGGTCGTTTGGCTTGCTATTTGAGAGTGCTTCTGCATTTTTAGAAAAACACTTCAGCTACTACGGCAATCAAACTGAAGTGCTACTGCTTTGGCTAATTTAACACATTTGAGTAAGCTGAAAGGCCGCTAGCGCCCACTTGGGTTTTTACCATAGCACAGTTTTTCCGGCTAAATTTAGGAGTAATGTTTCAAGGCGTAAAATTTTAATTTTTAAATTTTTTTTTATAAAACTATTAATCTAGATATATTTAATCTATAAACTAAAATTTATTATTATTGGAGATATGTACATATTTTTTATTTTTTAAAATATGGGAGGTTTTTGTCATTTTTAAATGAGTGAAATATTTCTGTTTTTAAAAAATCAAAAAAATTTATATTTTTTAAAAAATGGTAAATTTTAACATACAAGTTAAATATAACTAGATTAACAATTTTATAAAAAAAAGTTCAAAATTTTTTTTAAAAAATGAAATTTCGCACTCTGATATAGTTAAGGGTTTTTCCCAAATATACCCATTACGTTTAACCATATTTACAAATATGCCCACTACGTATCAGAAATCCCAAATATACCTACTATGTTTTGCCAAAATCCCAAATAAGCCCACGCCGTCAGTGACCGTTACGGAACTGTTACACAGTGGCTAATAATTTTTCAGAAATGCCCAGATTACCCCTGGCGTAAGATTTTCCCAAATATACCCATTACGTTTAACCATATTTACAAATATGCCCACTACGTATCAGAAATCCCAAATATACCTACTACGTTTTGCCAAAATCCCAAATAAGCCCACGCCGTCAGTGACCGTTACGGAACCGTTACACAGTGGCTAATAATTTTTCAGAAATGCCCAGATTACCCCTATGTTTTGCCAAAATCCCAAATAAACCCACGCCGTCAGTGACCGTTACGTTAAGTGACGGAACCGTTACACAGTGGCTAATAATTTTTCAGAAATGCCCAGATTACCCCTGGTGTCTGTGCTGTTGTATTTTTTATATTTTTTTCCGTTAATTTCAAAAATGATAATTTTTTCCTTCCGTCTATGCTATTGTATGTTTGGTATTTTTTTCCAGTTAATTTCAAAAATGATAATTGCAGAACGGATGCATTTCGTTCTTGTTATAACCCATATGCATTTTGTCCCCTTTCATCACCTATGTACGGACGAATGACAGGAGAATATATGGGTTATAATAAGAACGAAATGCATCCTTTCTGCAATTATCATTTTTGAAATTAACTGGAAAAAAATACCAAACATACAATAGCATAAACGGAAGGAAAAAATTATCATTTTTGAAACTAACGGAAAAAAATATAAAAAATACAACAACACAGACACCAGGGGTAATCTGGGCATTTCTGAAAAATTATTAGCCACTGTGTAACGGTTCCGTCACTTAACGTAACGGTCACTGACGGCGTGGGCTTATTTGGGATTTTGGCAAAACGTAGTAGGTATATTTGGGATTTCTGATACGTAGTGGGCATATTTGTAAATATGGTTAAACGTAATGGGTATATTTGGGAAAATCTTACGCCAAGGGTAATCTGAGCATTTCTGAAAAATTATTAGTCACTGTGTAACGGATCCGTCACGGTCACTGACGGCGTGGGCTTATTTGGGATTTTGGCAAAACGTAGTAGGTATATTTGGGATTTCTGATACGTAGTGGGCATATTTGTAAATATGGTTAAACGTAATGGGTATATTTGGGAAAATCTTACGCCAAGGTAATCTGAGCATTTCTGAAAAATTATTAGTCACTGTGTAACGGTTCCGTCACGGTCACTGACGGCGTGGGCTTATTTGGGATTTTGGCAAAACGTAGTAGGTATATTTGAGATTTCTGATACGTAGTGGGCATATTTGTAAATATGGTTAAACGTAATGGGTATATTTGGGAAAATCCCTATATTTAAACATTACTCTAAATTCAAGGACAGTGCTGAATGGGATAAGTACCAAAATATCATTTATTCAAAAAGTGCCATTCTCGGAAGCAAAAGCAATGCCAAACCAAGCCTCATGTGCACCCCCTACTCTTTCATGCCCCCTAAAATTCGAGAGAAGCAAAACTGGTTCCAGTTTGACAATTACATTCTCAGCCGTGCATATAGTTTTTTCAAACACATCCAATGATGATGTTAAAAAATTAATTCATTAAGTCATTAAACAAAGGGATTACGTTGTTATTTTAAAGGTACTTTTGCAAAATAAACGTGTGAGTTTGGGGAATGGTTAAAAACAAGTGGTTGGACTCGGTTGCTTTTTTATTTTTGAAAGTTTTTTATTTTGATATAAACCATATATAACATGAATAAATATGTACATATCTATATGCCAATAACCACTTTATTAACATCATTTGGGAGCAAATATGAAACAGTTAAATTTTGAAAATTTAGAATTAAATATATAGTATATAAAAGTTTTGAAAATTTGAAAATTTGCAAAACGAAATAGATATATGTATATTTTAAACTATATTTTAGATATTCAAAATAATAAAAATAAAATAACATGTTGACGACCCAGTCGGTTGTTTCTAATCATTTCTTAACATTAAAATTTATATGGGATTGCATATCACCGATATTGTTGCAAAATCTTCTAAAATGTTACGAGTGCTCTCAAAACAACTTACGAGGGTGCTTGTTATATGTTAACCCTCAATTTAGTTGAAAAATAGAAGCACATTCAGTGTTTATTTTGGGAAAGCTTGATTCCGCTTGAATTTAGATAGTCTATTTTTGCAAAATGCTGAAACATTTGTGCCTAAAAGTTTAAATGCCGCCAAAACGCAATTAACAAGTAATTGCGAGGTCTACTTTGCAAAACCCCCCATTTGTATAAAGAGCGCGGCAAGATAAGCAAGCAGAGGCAAGGCGGGTATAAATAAGCATGAAACGAAAGGCGCAAACGCAAGGAAAGGAAAAAAAAAAAAAACTGGAAGAAGATAGACGGGCTGTGCTGCAAATGCTTGCTTCTGCTTCTTCTTCTTCTTCTTCTCTGCATCTAAACCGCTCGATCTTCCGATGCATGAATGGCGGTGGGAGGGAAGGTCGAGCAGCAGCAGTTCACAGGCTTCCGAAAGAGCCGCAAGACTACAGGGTTTTGGTCTTGGGGGGAACGGGGAGGGTGGGCGGATCCACTGCCAGAGCGCTCTCCAAGTTATGCCCCGGTTTACAAATCCTCGTCGGCGGTAGAAACAGGTGTTTTCTCAACATCTCTTTGTCCGTATGCTTTTTGATTTGCTAAATGCGATCTACTATTTTGTGGATGCAAAATCAACGAATTATGTTTCATGCCAGGGAAAAGGGTGCTGCCCTAGTTTCAATGCTTGGTGAGGACTGCAAGTTTGTGGAAGTCAATATCGATGATGTGAACTCTTTGGAAGGAGCCTTAAATGGTGCACGAAGTTCTATAGTAATATTGATCTTTTTATAGTGTTCTATTTGATACTTCAAATATGAATAGTTGAGATTTTCAAAGCAGTTTCATGTTGTATTCTACTGGTATGTTGTTATTCTGAAGATTATGCAGTGGAAAACATGTATGCATACTGTTGTGGACCTTTCATTACACTACTCAAAATTTGAACCAGACGCGCTTCTATATTCCTGTTCCCTAGCTGTTGTTTTGTCAATTGTACATGCTCTCTTTCTCTCTCTGTATTGATGATGTTTCTTCTTTCGAATGTCGTGAATTCTATTCTTTTTAGATGCTTTTTTACAATCATCCACAGAGTATTTTAGAGAAAAAAAAAAGATTATAGGTAAGTACTTAGATGAGAGGTGACTGCAATTGAAGTCTGGATTAGTGGGTGAGCTATAATTGGAGTTCTTTTGGATTGATCGTTACATGTGATGAGTGGTGGAATCCAACTTCGTTATCTGTTATTTACTTTTTAAGGTGTATTTTTATAGAGTGGTACATTGTTTATTAAGTCTGTAGACAGATCAAGATATTAAACATACTGACTATAGTCAAGAGGACATGGAGAAGATGATTAATTTTGTGAGTGTGATTTAAATAGTAACTCCTAATGTCAGTGCATTCAAGATCGGTGAGAAAGAGCCATAAAAGAACCTACTATATTGGACGCATGTTGCTTTTTTGTTCTAATGTTGTTGGGTCAACATTTAACTTCATGGAAGGAGATTAGAGGTTCACATATTTGCAATCATAGGTGGGTACTTACCATGTTTCGTGAGACATCTAATTACAAGGGAGAAAGTGGCAAACAATATATTTTTAAGTAACAGGTGCCATCAATGCTTTATGTTGATGATATTTTGATATAGTCATTGCGTCACTGTGATTATCAAAGATGTATTATCATATTTTATCTATTTTTTAGGTTGAGTACATGAATCAGTCCATGTTGTTGCATTATGTGCTTGGTCTGTTCTGCTGGGTCACAAGTCCAAAGATGATCACACTATACATGAGGTCTCAGTGTGGGCCACTCTAAGCCCCAATTTTGAATAATGGCCAACTCTTTATTGGTAAATATGAGCTCCTATCATTGATTAAACTACATGGCAATCGGATAGGTATGACATCATTCTCATTATCGAAGTATGGATCCTATTCAACTAATTGGGCCAGGTGAATTGACCCTGCTACGCTTTTTTTTTTTTCACTGCAGACCATTCTGCGCTTAACTAGAATTTTATTCACCACTCTACTCATTTCCTTTTATGCTTTCTGATTCCTTCTTGTTGCTTTTGACTTGACTCTTTGCTTTTGGTTCTTTTCCACTGTACACGGCCAAACTGTTTAAATATTTTCATCACCAAATGGTATGAGGCAGATTTATTGAGTGTATTCTAATGTTCTCCTTTTTTCCCTCTCTTGTTTCCCTAATATAATTTTGGAGGAAGAGTAGAGCCAAAAGATATCATATAGGCCATTATTGTTTCTCAGGAGTCAGTTGTTTTGCATTTAAAGAGGGAGTCTCAATCTGAAGTAGATATGATGGTGAGTGACTAATGATATGTATGTGGAAGTGTTGGACAAGTTGGTCTTAGTGAAACAAAAGCTTGGCAGTGTTAACATGTGGACCAGCTTGGGTTCATCCTCAATTTGGTTTGCTCAACCTTATCTAAACCCTGAATTTGGTTTGTAAGAGCCAGAGTTGTGTTCAGGTTAGAAAATGCTACCCAGGTTTGCATTCAGTTTGTGTTCAACTCTGGGGCAATTTGACCCAAGCTAAACCAGACCATTATATCATATTAAAATGAATTGTGCCTCTATGGTTCAAGTAACAGGAAGGTCTTTCCATAATTTTCAACTAACAACAAAAGGACCATTTTTTCTTTTACTGGGCCATAAACTAGGGCTATAACAGTCCAATAGCCTTCTTTATAATTTGATGAATTTTTTCAGAATATTGTTGTTGTTATGTTCTGAGTATTGCTTTCCATATAAGATCTTTCCATGCTTTGCTCAAGCTTGAACTGTAAATTGCCTAGTATAAGGCAGATTTGACATATCGAAATTTGATGGCTTGATGTTGGTTGGTTCTATGAACAAAAATGTGCCATAATTTTTTCTTTGGATGTTGTCATCTATGGTGGCCATAGGCTTCTATCAGAATTGCAATTCCTGCTTATTGATGTGGTAATCCCTTGCGGTGAATTGGGTTGTGATCTTTACACATGTTAATTCAAGGTTGAAATGTTTGCTTGATGTATTGCTTAAAACTGTTATGGAAACTAGTAGTTGCTGTAAGCAATATATTTTGTACTGCAGATGTGGATTTGGTAGTTCATGCAGCAGGGCCTTTCCAGCAGACAGAGAAGTGCACTGTCCTTGAGGCTGCAATTTCTAGCAAGGCAAGGATCTGATTGACATTTCCCTTTCTTTCTTGCTAAGCCCATGCTGTTTTCTTAAATTTCATGGTTTGCTGTATAAACATTTTTTCCTTGTGTAGTATATCTGTGTGTAATATATACAAGTGAAAAAAAAAATTCATTTGAGTGTTCTCTGCAGACGGCCTATGTGGATGTCTGTGATGATACAGACTATGCAAGCCGTGCTAAATCTTTTCTTCAAAGGGCCGTAGCTGCTGATATCCCAGCCATAACAACTGGTGGAATTTATCCTGGAGTGAGCAATGGTTTGACTTCTACTCTTATATTTATCCTTTACTTCAGTGACTCTGATTTTGGGAAAGTAAATGATATCTCTATTTTTAGATTTGAATTATCATCTCATGTTAAATGTTCTGATGGATTGTCATTTGCTTGGATACTTTGGTGGACCCTAACATATTCAAACTCACAAGATCGCTCTAAATTTTGAAATGGCTCACCAAAATATCCAAATGATGTAACTTTTATATATCTTATATCTTAACTAAAGAAATACGATTAAACATAATTAGTACATTGGATTCATCAAAAGTGGTTGCGTTTGTGCATTTCACACTTGGAACTAGTCCCACTGAAGTGGAATCGTAGAATTAATTTTTCCATCTTTTCTTATTGGTATACTTTACATCACATCTCAACTTATCTTACAATCAAGCTCGCTCTGATACAATTCTTATAATTTTGAAAAAGGAGACCATGAGCTCCCAAATATCAATGGAAAGATCATAGGTTCCCAATATTAACGGGGAGACTAAGCTCTCATGCCGAGGTTCGAACCCAGGACGTCATGCCTAATAGGCCAATAGGCCATTGCTTCTACCACCTGCACCAATCACAAGTGGTTTTTTCCATCTTTTTTTTTTTTTTTAAATTTCATCATCTTTCACTATAACTACTTGGTTTAGTGAATATAACATGATCTAAGCCTTTACCTTTATTTTCTTTTAATTTAGTGAACTTTAATATATCCTTTTCTTCTTAGTTCCTAATCTATTATTCAGATTATTATAAACTTTGTGTTTAGCTTCGGTTCACTAAGCTTTGTAGATCTCTCCAATCTAAGAATTTTAACTTTACATTAAAAAAAAAAATTTTAACTTGAACTTTCTGAAGCTCAACAGTGGATATGATAATTCTATGCAATAGTTTCTTAGAGAATTTTAAGTCATCGCTTGTAACTGTTGATGACTTTTTCCATTTTGTGTTTATTATTAGTATTATTATTATTATTATTAGTTCATGCTGGTGACTGCAATAGTGTTGGTTGTTTCTTCTTTTTAATATATGCAAGACCAACACGTTCTCTATGATTAAATAGTAATGGCAGCAGAGTTGGTTCGCTATGCAGCAAATGAGAATACGGGTGAACCGGAAAAGTTAAGGTAGTTACAAAATTAAACTTTATTTCATCACAAAATAACTTTTCTCAAAAAGAATATCTCTTATGTTTTCAATTAGATGGGGTAGCCTCATGAAAAGGCTCTTTCCCATGTGCTTTATGGCTTTCATTGGATATCTGCATGTGTTGTAGCACTTTCTATGATGAAATATCCAACATCCTAACATAGTTTCTTCAGATTTCTTTATTATACAGCAGGATCTGGTGGTGCTGGTCCAACCATATTAGCAACTAGTTTTTTGCTGCTTGGAGAAGATGTCATCGCTTATAATAAAGGTTAGTTTTTTAACGTGGTATAAAGATTTCATTTCCGTGTTTCTAAATTACAAAATGTTAGATTGTATAAATTGTAGGTATTTTATCTAATCAGGAGAAAAAATAAAGCTCAAGCCTTACAGTGGAATGCTCAACATTGACTTTGGAAAAGGCATAGGAAAGAGGGATGTCTATTTGCTGTAAGTTCTCTTAGAAAAGACCCCAAAACGTTTCCTATCAGCTAGGCTTCTCCAAGTAAGCAAGCTGAGTTAAGCAAATTAGTGCCAAGTCAGACCCTATAAGTACCTCTTATTCTTCGTATTTTGTAAAGGGTTTGATAAATCATTCATGAAGTTATCAAGCTTGAATTTTTCTTTTACTTGATCATTTCAGACACCTGCCTGAAGTAAAAAGTGCCCATGAAGTCTTAGGTGTACCAACTGTCAGTGCTAGGTTTGGAACTTCACCCTTCTTTTGGAACTGGGGTATGGAAGCCATTGTGAAGCTTGTTCCTGTGGTATGTCTGCATTCCATTTATCTTAGATCAAAAGGACTATCAGATTGTTTGCTATGAAATTATTCTGACAGCTGGCATGTACTTATTGGACTGATTTATACCAGAGTTTCTACTATGAGATCCTTCGAACAAATCTGATTTAGTTAAAATATAAAGCAAAATTTTTTGTTGGCAAACTTTTCATCTCAAGCATGCGGTTTCAACCTGCTCAGTATCTAGCAACATTTCCACTGTAGGTAGCATTTCTAACGAAAATAATTTCCTTTAGAATGACTACTGATAAATATGAAAATTGCTTTAGAATGACTACTAATAAATATGAAAATTGCAGCAGGAGCGAAAAGTTTGATCTGAGTTTAAGAATAGCTACTTTGTACAGTAAAAGCAAAGAATAGGACTGTTTCCAACACCCGTTCTTCCTGCTGCAAAGCTGCCTTTGCTAGATGATAGTCCCTTTTTACTTGAGAACATGGACTAAGATGGTAGCATTAATTCTAAATTGATCACTATTTTACCTTCAAGCAACAGGCTTGTATGAAACGAGTCATCAAGTTCAACCTCAAGTATATCTCTCGGTTTGATCACCAACGGTTTATGAGGATACTCAATTCACATGATTGTGAGTTATGTTATTGTGATTTTGTTGAAGTAACAAAAAGAATCTTTGTCAAAAATACAAATTCTAAGGAAGAAAAGAATTTTGAGTGTGTAAGAAATTAAATTCTTAAAAAATCAATTTTGTTAAAAAATCAATTCAAGTATGGAAGATGGATGTTAAAAATCTAACATTGCCTTTCATGAGAGTTTTGTTGGGCAAGTACAGAAAAAAATTGTCAAAATCCTTCCTCTTAAAAATGTAAAAGAGTATCTATGATGTTGACATCACTATAACACATTCAGTTGATCCTTAGTTTATTTTCAGGCTCAACGTTATGCATTGCTAGACGTATGGAGTTTCTTTACCCTCATGAGAAATTTCTTTAGCAGGAATTTCTAAGAGAAAAGAGCAAAGTCAAGCAGTTGGTTCAAATCTTTGATCCTATTGTTCGAGCTTTCGATTGGATTGCAGGGGAGCGTGTCTCAATAAGGGTGAGTTACTTGAAATATATGTACACCAAAATGGAGATTAAGATGAAAACCCCAAAAAGAACTAACAACCAAAATCTCAAAATGGAGTTTTCCCTATTTTAATTATTTTGTTTTGGATAGGTTGATTTGGAGTTGTCAAATGGGCGGACTACTAGTAGTATATTCAGTCACCGGAGACTTTCTGTGTAAGTGTCATCCTTCTATGCAGTTTTGTGTTAAAATAGAATCATCATCTGCTAATGGGTGATCTCCACCTAGCCGTGTATCTCTTATCATGCATCCATATTCACAAAATAGAAGTATTTGCTATAATACCAATTAAAAAGTCCCATATATGGTAATTGGTACAAGCATGAGCTGAACTAATGTATGTTTTGGACTGCAGATAAGTTAATCAAAAGGATAAACCCCTAAATGTTTCATTGAATGAAGTTTCCAATTTCATTTACAAAGATTAAGTATTGGAATTATTTGATCGGATAATTTCTTCGTTAGTATTGGTTAATCAGAGGAAATATTGGATAAAGAGTGTAACTGGGTAGTGAAAGAGTGGAGAGTATAGTGGATTGCGATGGCGGAGCCATGTAGATCTTGGAGGTGGTAAAATTGAAAGATCCCACTTACAAATTTAAAAAATTTGAAATATATAGTTTATTTTTACATGGTTACATCAACTTTTTTTATCTTTTATTTTGATTCTACGTACATTGTATTTTCAGTGTTTGGATGACCTTCACCAATATAGCCCAACCCAATTTTTACCTCATTATCCTAGTTGGGAGAGACCTCAAAATGCTTCTTTTTTTTTTCCATTAACATTTTGGAAATTGCATTGTGACAACCTTTTCTTGGCTGTAGGAGCCACCCGTCCTGTTACATCATTAGTACACACTAAACATTAAAACATCCCCCACATATCATGTGCCTCAAATAACAGAATCTCAAATTGCAGATATACCTGTATCACAAGTGGACCATGAAACTCCTAATTCCAAATGTAAACTATACCTATATGCCACGTCAGATCACTGCCAAGCCATTTCTGTCAAAGGCCCATCTAAGTCATCATGACCTTGCATGGACCACAGTGACCAACCGACCACCAATTCACCAAAGCAAGCCAGCATCCTGATCACATGGTCAATGTCTATGATGAAACTATTCCAATGGTTTGTGTTCTCTGTAATGGGATTTAACTGTTCTATTAAGCTCATCACATGCATATGCCATAAGTTCTTAGTATCATTTCCATAGCTGACAAAAACTTGCATTTGCAATTATTTCAGATCGGTGGGATTTGCAACTGCTGCCTTTGCATTGGCAGTGCTTGAGGGAAGTACAAAACCTGGTGTTTGGTTCCCTGAAGAGGTAATATCATCTTTAAAATTGCTTCTAATACACAAGAATGGTATCTCACCAGCGTAATAGCCTCTAAGTAATTTTGCTGCAGCCAGAAGGAATTGAAATTGATGCAAGGGAGATACTTCTCCAACGTGCAGCAGAAGGAACAATCAATTTTGTTGTGAACAAGTAAAGTCTTCTCAACTATTTACAATTGTTCACTTTTTCTTTGAATTCTAATTCTTTCAATATTGTATTGGATACAGGCCTCCATGGATGGTGGAAACAGAACCAAAAGAGATTGGACTGGGAATATACATATAATGATAACTGCAACCATTGCACTCATATATGCGTTTAAGGTGCTGGGTTTTACATTTTGCTTATTCTTTCTCTGCAATAGATAGCTCGGTGATGATATTTTTGAAAGAAATGTCTAGCATCTGCCACATAAATAGATTGTAGCCCTGAGTTCTACAAGGGGTTTCCAATTTTCGATATGAATTCTTGGTGGATTATCTCTAAGATAAGTCTTCTAGATTGGAAAATTCCAGCCAATAGTTTTTTTAAAAGAAAAAAACCTTTTTGGATAATTGCTGCATTTATTTCTTGATATTCTTAGTGTGACTTTCTCATACTGTTTTAGAATTATCCTCAGCTCACTTTCCAAACTGTTAGGAGTATAGTACTGCAGAACTCCCTGTGGTAAACTTAGTATTATTTTGAACTCCTTTGAGATATTTTCATCATATTGGACATGCGATGACCTGTTTGTAGGATGCATGATCCAGCCATTCATAGGATTTAAGTTGATTAGAAATCCAACTTGGCCACTCGAATAGAATTTAAAAAACATTACGATGTGAACTGTGAAACCATCTTTCCAAGGTCTTTGACTAACGTGATATCTAATACTTCTTACTATTTTTGTTCAACTCAAACTTATATGTGGCTTGGATGGCATATAAAATTCTCTTCACTTGATCTAGGAGTTGCAGGTTTTATTTTGCTTGAAATTAAAAAAAAATAAGAAAAAAAACTTACGTAATATTAGATCTACTTATTGGTGATAATTTTAGAAAAAAAATCTGTTTAATTTTAGATCTACTTGGTGGTGATAATTTTATTCTTGACATGAATGTGTTATAGACATCAGAATCAGACTGAAACCCCATCTTCAAATGTTCATTTCTAGGATGAAGTAGCTGAAATTGCCCGTGAAGCATGGGACTAGTTCATCAGGACAACATTTCTAGTGGAATAGTAATGAGAGTTCAGCATTTTAGGTTTTCAATTAACATTCTGATTGTTTCCCATTTATTCTTTCTAAGTTTTGAAAATATTCTAGACCATACTGTCAAGTTGGCAAATGGCAATTGATGTTCATTGTAGAGAGCTTCATTGAGGATTTTTTTCCCTCAAAGTGCTTTACGTTGGTTGATGTTTGAACCAATATTTTCACCTGAATTGATTGCAAAAAAAATCCTTCTTGGATCTCCATTTTGGATTGGATCAAACAGCATGACAAAAAAATCCAACAAGCAATTCATTCATGGATTTTCATTAGGATCAAGAATTATTTAATACCAATACATTTCCTGTACCTTAGACCTAGTTTATTTTGTTATTTAAACCCATTTGGTCCATTTCGCAACATAAAGCTTTAGGATTGGCGTATTGGTTTCTTCCATTCTTGCCAGCCAGCGTAGCTTTCCTTGGAGAATGCGAGTGCTCTGTTCCAAAAGATCACCAGCTAATTTGTAATTAAGCAAAGGTACAAAGGAAATGTTTAGCAGCCACGAAAACTTGCCGAACTAAACTTTTCAATCGAAAAATTTTTACTATCCACAACTATTTTATTTTTTAATCATTTCTTTTTATCTTCTTATACGACTACTATATTTTTCTATCATTTCTCGATCACTACCTACACAACTATTCTATGTATTTTAATTTATTCTTTTTGTTACTCATTATTGCTCCTATCAAATCATATTATTTCTCTTATTTTAAAAAGTTCACATAAATTTTTTAGCAAATATCAAATATGGCCAAAATCTCTTTTTCAGAAACCCTCCTATAAAAACATGTTTGCACTAGGAAGCTCTTGATTCAGTTGTGAAGTGGTCACTTTGGCGCCATCTATATCAATGAAAAAGAGAATTCTTCACGTCTTGCTAAATGAGCTAATCATTTGTATTAATTGATATTTCCATTTCTTTAATTAAACATAGCCTTCGACAGTTGATTCTATTTTTTTCGTGAAAATGGCCAATGATCTCCTATGTAGAATAAAATCCCCTTGGTCTGTTTCGGTTTAAATTGCCCTTACATAGCGATTATATCAACTGTAGAGCAATGCAATGAAGACCAGACCGGTTTTCTAGCCGGTTGGCTATCCAGTTAAGATCTTATTCTGGTTTAACTGGTTGAATCATCCAATTAGACGAATAACTAGTCACCGGTTAAACTGGTCGATTCGATCCGGTTCTGTTAACACTGCTTTAGTGAAGTTCGCGAATTTAAAAATACTCACTTTTAATTTAATCATTAAGGTGTGTCTAAAATGGAAAGAGCTTGCTATCCAAAAAATAATAATAAAATGGAAAGAGCCACCATTATTGTTGATGGGTGTTGCTAATGCCGCCCCATTAGCAACGATTGCGACCACAGGTTGTTGATTGTTTCAGAAAGTAAAAATTTGTTGCAGTATTTTATATCATATTAAATTATATTGAGCTATCTGCTTCCCTCTAGATCCAGAGTCGGGACCAGTCATATGCACCTACAATGTAATACCATTGATTTACAAAAAATTATTGCAGTATTGATTAAAAACTTATATGTTTCAAATATTTGACAACATTTCGAGAGTGAAGTTCTTCAAAATATGTGATTAAATACATATTTAAGAATTTTTAGATTTTAGAACAGTAATTATTGATGCGGAATAACGGCATTTACCAAGGCCTAAATCTTAACCCCCGATGTTGTCGCCCTAGTTCGAGGCCTCAATTGACTTTCGTCTCAATATATGGATGAGGACTCGATGCCTAAGGTTACCGCCACGCCCGTTTATAGATGACATGTGTTTGATTTACGTAGACGCTCGGTCGATCAAGTCAACATTTGCTATTAATATGCTACAGGATGGATGACAATGGGGAGAACATAAATGTGCAATAACATAAAGCAGGATGTAATATTAAATATTTCAGAAATTCTTTAAACTAGATATCTCATCAAATCCAAACCGAGCTATTTTCAAATGCTCGAATCCATAAATTATATACATTGTCTTTCATACATAAAAAGTCAATATAAATAATTTTAAATTTGGATTCATTAGATACTAACCCGACCTAGTGTACCAATCCTATAATGGTCTCCTCCTACAACTTGTCATCTAAAATATGATAAATAAGGTGAGTCCGCACAAACTCTGTAGGAAGAACCAAGACATAAATCAGTGTTAAACAGTATTATATTTTTCAATAAATCATATTCAAATCAACATCATATGCATACTCATGATCAAGCATTCTAATAGTGTACCATATACATGATCTTCTCAACACATAGGTTAAATCCAATAAAGAGGTTCGATATCTTGTCCCGTCTTACATCGGTGCAAAGCAATAGACAATCAAATGCAGAAAACATCATACCAATCTAAATGACAAGGAAGTGTATTTGATATTCTGCCATAACTCCACACATTCATGGTCTCATCACAAACTTACGCTTATAGCTCAGCTCAAACACTCGTGTCTAAGCACTAGTCTCTACATACCTGTTTTACAATAAATACTAACAAATAGTCGGTCACATTCACAACTCCAAATATCACATTACAATAGCCGAACTCAGTTACGACTCCAATTATCACATTACAACAAATAACCCGATATATTCACGGCTCCAAATATCACATCACAACAGTCGGACACAACCACGACTCTCATTTATCACATCATAATAAATAATCATAAATAATCACGACTCCAAATATCACATCACAACCATGGCTTCGAATATCATATTACAACAGCCTGATACAAACACAGCTCTAATTATCACAACATAATAAATAGGCAGATACATTCACGGCTTCAAATATCACAGTAGTCGTACAGTCCTGATCAACAACTATCAACAGTTAAATCATACCCTGATCCCTAGTCACAGGTATATCATGATCATCACTGATGATTACAAACAATACTTCTTAATCAACATCTTTAGCCATGGCACATGGTAATACTAGCATCTAATGCACGCATGCATATGTCAAAATATAATGCTAGCATGCTCAATTGATAAATCAAATTCCAAATTTGGCATCTCAATAAATTATGTCTTCAATTAAATTTAACCATTTCAAAAAAAATAAAAATCATCAGCATCCAAAACATACGTGCTCAAAAAATGCATAAAGCAATTAAATTAGTTTAAAGTAAAGTCCTAATTACCTAGTACTTCATTCCAAGCCACTTAGATCCGATATATCTTTACTTTTAATCAGTCATTGAAATAATAATATTTTTTTAAAATTAATCATTTGTTCTAACATTTATATCCATCATTCAATATCAAGTTTCCCTAATAATAAATTCCACAAGTTCAATTATTTGGAATTTACAAAATTTGACAGCATTTCATTTTACTCAAAATTCAAAAAATAATCATGTAAATATATCAAGTGGCTTTGAACATGATATTCATGATCACAACTATCATCAACATTAACCATTTCAATCCAAATATTTATCCTTAAAAGATACCAATGATGTCAATTATACTTTCTTTCATTTCACCGTGCTTAGATTACTAACTAACAAAGGCAATCTTTTGAATTCATTAAAATTTCACTTATATCAACTTTGACAATTTATCCCAGTCATGTATTAAATGCTAAGCTTGATGGTTAGAAGTTTCTAATATCATCTTAATGGGTCATAATCAAGTTAAATCTCCACCATTAAAAATTTTTCCATCATTATCTTTTAATCACAACCTTTTATAGATACTCTAATCCATTCAATGCATTCAGAATATCCAAAAATGTAGAAATCAATAGTTGGATTATCAAATTCAGATATCGATATTAAAAGTAATGTCAAAAACATTTTCAACGGTTTACTAACCACCATGTGTTGCCTACCTGAGCTACCACCAACATTTTCCAACACTAGGACAATAATTTTTTACATAAAATATTTTTCACAAACTATTCTATGAATTTCTAGCCAATGTAAGACATTTTTGCAAAATATTTCACTCTTGAGGGGCTTTCTACAATTTCTTTGAAGCTTTTCTTATGAAATTCCTTCACAAATTTGGAGAAAATTTTATAATACTCTTTTTAGAAATATCTTCTACAAAATTTCCAGCAATATTTGGGTTTTTTATAATTTCTTCAAAATAAGTACTTTTTTGCAAAATATAAATTCAGGAGAGTTTTCTGTAAAATTTTCATCAAAAGTCAAAATCAAAATAGCAGTTATGGAAACTGCCCAAACGAGCTGAGATTTTTCTTTTGGGTATGTATCTGGGTTCTTTATTGAATATAGATTTATCAAATATTTTTCTTTTCGTTAATTTAGCTAAATCTACAAAGTTTTGGGGGAAAAATGGATGAATTACAAAAGCTTAAAATTCTCATTGAATTTTCAATAATAAAGCTTAAAAACTTCCACTTATCTAATTAGATTACCCACGAAGTAATTTACTGAATAAATCTAAGAATCTTGTAAATTTTCTTCTAAATCTTAACTCGATAGCCTTCATTTCTATCCGTCTCTGCGTTTTCTGTTGAAAGAGCGCATCGCTATTTGGCAACACCTCACTAACGCTCTCCATAAATGCTCATTAATTTTATTTTCTTTTAACAGTTATTATATTTTCCTCTATTCTATAATAGGTGAAATTTGCAAATTTATATTAGGAATTATAACTTACATAATTTAATCTTCAAATCAATATCACTTACACACTTAATATCTAAATATTTCCTCTCTTTCAATAATTACAAAAATATCCTTGCATTTAATATTTGCATCTTTTTCATACACTTTATGCATTTTATATAAATCTCTCTTTCCTATTAGGTTAAATTGCAAACTCATATAAAACTCAAATTTCTCATCATTTGAACCCCAAATTAACATCCTTTGCTCTAAATTAACTTTCATTTCTATCCTTTTTAATATTGCAAACTTGCCTCTTAGTTTCCACTCAAAATATGTAAATTCATTTCTTTTCAGAAATAAACTTTCATCAACAAAAATCCACCTCATTCTCTTCTTAATGCATTAATCAAATTTAAGATTTTCATTCATTGCAAATTCTTCCCATTTTTTTATCATCTTTAGATTTTTCATTTATCCCTCTCTAATATAAAGGGTAAAAATAATTATAAAACTTGAGATTCCATAATTTACCGCCTCATGCGTGGCTCCTGGAGAAATAGTGTGCAGATCAGCGCTTACCTTAACCCATGTGCTCTAGTTTTATGTACATGCGTTGTCCAAGCTTCTGACATCACCACCAATGGTGAATCTCTGTTGCAAAACCATTTTAGTGAATCTCTGAGTTTTTATCAAAGTCGTCTTCTTTGGTCGTTTCACTCAATCCTACAAGGATATCTCTCTTGCATACCACATCCACAAAAGCTGGCTCGACGTCGAAGCCTATGTAAAAAAGTGCTTACAAACAGAGAAGGGGTTCCACTCCCAAGCGTCGTCAAGTCCTATATCATATTCATTCCGTAATAGACCCCGCTTTTTTATTTATTTATTTATAAGACTACAATCATTCATCTCTCAAGTTCTAACTAAGGGCACGTATTCTTGAATTTCCATATAGTGAATTCTCTCCTATGATTTTTAAGGAAGGCCTTAGAGGTAAAACAGTCTTGTGTCCCCTGTTCTTTGCATGACTCTTGTTATAAATTAACACTTGACCTGCTTATGCTCTATCATCGACAACAAAAATAATAATAATGTAAAAAAAAACAATAATTTGCACCGTACAACCAGTTCCTTTTGATCACTTGCCGTGTGCAGACATATGGCAATATGACAGTATATATTTTTCCTGTTTAGGAGTAATGTTTCAAATGCATTAGGCACAAAACTCCATTTTTTAATATATTTTTCTGATTTTTTTTTTATAAAACTATTAATCTAGGTGTATTTAATCTATAACCAAAATTTATCACTTTTAGATATGTGTATAGATTTTTTTTTTTTTAAAAAGGACAAGTTTTAGTCATTTTTAAATAACTAAATACCCCTATTTTTAAAAATTTTAAAAATATATTTATGCATCTCTAAAAATAGTATATAAGTTAAATACACTTAGGTTAAAAATTTTATAAAGAAAAGTGATCTTATTAGCCCGGGCTAAGCAAATCTTTCACTTATCTTGCATCAAAAAACTCATTTACAATTTTTTTTTATTTTTCTTCGTACCCTTGTTTATCTAAGTTTATTTAATATACAAAATCAAATTTTACCATTTTTGGATATGCGTATATATTTTTTTGAGATTTTTATTAAAAATCTCAAAAAAATATAAAATTTGACTTTTATGTTAAATACACTTAGATAAACAAGTGTATTTCATTAAAAAAAAAAGATAAATAATTGTACAGAGAAAAAAGCAAAAAAAGTATTATAAACGAATTTTTTAAAATAGATTAAGCGAGGCATTCGTTTAGGCTAACAAAATTATTCTTCTTTTATAAATAAAAAAATTTAAAAGACATTTTAAAAAATGAAGTTTTGTACCTGAAACATTCCTTTTGTCAAAGACCGGACCGGGTTGTGAAAGAAACTGACCGGGCAAGATTGCATCGGGGACATGATCAGTCGGCTTTTAATAACATTGGTCGGCAACTCGGCAGGGCTTCGATCTGAGACGTCATTGACTAGGATATCATGACAGCTGACGACGGAGGTGGCGGTGAAAGCTCTAAGAATTCTTCAAAACCCTCGTGCTGGGGTGCGACGCGCTCTTCACTGTTTTTCGTAGCCGTAAGATGGCCGAAATAATCATCAGTGACCGACCGCCGACCGGACCAGACCAGATGGAAGGAAGGTCGAAAGAAGGGCGCAGATTCACGTCAGTAGACCCCACCGTGCTCGACCCCACCAGCAATGTTATTTGCCGTTTGCCGTTTGCCGTTTGCCAAGGATGAAGGAACGGAACTCAACATCGCATGCTCCTGCCCACCCAACCCTGCTCCACTCAGAAAGCCACAGCGTAACCTCCACCTCCCAATGCATCCCGTGTTATTTCCTTTCTCGTTTTTGTGCCTTTTTTTTTTTTTTTTTTGCACAACAGATCATGTAATTTTGCTTTAATTGCAAATTAAAACTTACTATTTGGCTATTTGAAAATTAGCACACTCTTATCTTAGTACGTTTGGTAACCAGAAAAAAAAAACAAAAAGGATTTTTTTCAAATATACCCACAATGTTTAACTTTAATTTCAAATATATCTACTACGTTTTCAAAATTCCAGATATACCTACTATGTTTCAAGTTAATCTAAAAAATATTCATTCCGTTAAAAACCGCTAGTTAAATCTTTATAAATGCAAATGTATTGAGTACATCTTGGATTTTAAAAACAGGTATATTTAAAATTAGTGTCAAACATAATTGATATATTTAGGAAAAACTCAACAAAAAAAAAAATTCAACGTTTTTTCGCCCCCCTCTTCAATTTGATATCTAACTCCTTAATGTATATCAAAAGAAAAAAATCCAACTCTTTAACGACTCTATTTTTACCAATTATTACCCGCATATCGTTATTCCTCTGTCCTCTTGTGCACTTTAAATTTGTTCTCTTTTTTTTCACCGCCAAACAGACGTGGAATTTAAAAATATTGCAAAAATAAATCCTAATAACAACATCTACGACACAAATTTTGAGCGGGTTAAATTTGTCTTTCATGATTTGAAAATTATCTAGTCTATGTTAAAGTTACATCTCGAGTTTCTTTTGCAATAATTTGAAACATAGAGGGTTAAATAATAACGATATTCATCAAGATGTATTTATGTTCCAGAAATTATTTTGACTGGTGATTTACATATTTTTAAAATTCAAAATTATTAAGGGTAAATATATAACTCCGAATCGTAAAAATGAATACCTAACCTAGAAAATTTCACTACGTGCAATTCCGTAATCTTGAACAATACGTATTGACAAATGTTGTTTTCGGTATTATTTAATAAAAAAATATTGATAAAATTTAACAAATTGCAAAGAATTATAACCCATTTTGGTCGAATACACCGTTTACCTAGCCTGTAATGAAACATGTTAAAAAATTAAAAATAAATAAGAAAAATTGCAATTAACCTCAAGGAATGAGAACCTTCATTGGCCTCTTCCCACCAGGGTCAATAACCAGGCAGCCGTGCTTGGACTCCTCCCTTATTTGACCAAAGCCGGCATTCTGTACTCCGGTCCTGTCTTTCTAGATCCCTTTTTCTGAGTACATTAAATTTACAGCTTGAGAAATATTTCATGGTGACGGTAGCACGGCAAAACGCTCTATTTGAGGAAGTTCCCTCTCAAGAGAGAACATCTTATGGGAATTGAAGGCCTTAAAACTTTTTTTTTTGCATGAGCTGTCTTTTGTGCTTATATTTATTTATATTATCAACTTCGTAACTTTATTTGGGTGTTTTTTCCATGTGCGTTTTATTTTTATTTTTATTTTTATTGTTGTCATAGGTCTGCAACCTTAGACATTCTGTCGTAGGGTTCGAACCAAGAACCTTGAGCGGCTATGCCCCACATGTGAACCAATCTGCGCATGCCAACTTTACATGTACCTTTTATAACTTTTTAGTTTAGGATATGTTTAGCAAAGTACAAAACTTTTGCCGTTAAGATTTTCAAATCTCAATAATTATTTTATTTTTAATTATTTTTTATATCTTTGTATATAATTATCATACTTTTTAATCATTTTTACACAATTAACTGTACAGTCTACCTATTTATTTTAACTCTATTTTCTTTAACCACATTTGGGAATGGGCATAATGGCATATGTGGGAAATGGATGTAAATGATGGAATTTCATTTCCCAAGGCTAATAATTGTTTCATTAATCACATTATTTTTTTTTTACTTTTACATCTACATTCCAACCATTTTTGTTACTAACTATATACAATAAACCTATTTATTCCAATTATACCCCTGTCATTTCCTATTAATCAAACATTTATTAAAATATTATCTTTTTAATTTTCCATTATTTCTTACAATTTTTTACCATACCAAATGTCTTTTTTATTTCTCATTGTTACTCTTATCATATTATATTATTTTTTCTAACTTAAAAACTTTTTCATCAAAATTTTTATCACTTTTTAAACACACCTTTAAACATTTTAATTTTGTAAATCATCCTTTGGTTTAGACTTTTTTTGTTGGCAAAGTACTCGCACAAATGACCTTTGGCTGATTTTTCAATCTGCATGACTCTCCTTTTGGAGTTACTCGTAAAATATGGCAGAAGTGTACAAAATGGAATGCGGAAAGCTACATTTTCATTTTAAGTATTTGCAAACATAGATTTAAAAATAATCGTTTTTGCTAAGTTTATTTCCCATGCTATTGGCAAATAACTAGAGAGACAAAAATATGACTTTTTATAAAATATTAATAAAAATGGAAATTTTATATTTGGTTGGAATGACTTTGCAAAAAAAAGGGCTGAGTGAATGGGGGCCATTTGCAGGAGTAAGATTTTGGGATCTAAAATTATAAATGACAAAACCAGCGGGATATAATGAAAAAGCCCTCTTAACTTTTATAGTTGTAAGTTTGTTCGATGCATATCCACCGTTTTTTTTTTTTTTCCTTCCATGTCAAAGTCTATAATAATAACAATAATAATCATAAGAATGATAATTGCTATTGTTATTTTCTTTCCTTAAAGTTGGTTCATCCAAAATTTTGACTTTACAATTTTCAATCTTTATAGGATTCTTATTATTTGCATATTTCTATATTTTTTATTTATTATTATTAGCCTAACGGTACATTGGGGTAACCGCATGTGTATATACCAATGTAGGAAATTATGCAGTGTTTTCTTTACTCTTGCCGTACCATAAAGTCGATCCTCCTGTCCTACATTCTAAGCAACAAACCAACATTGAACCATTATTTTTTTCAAATCATTACGTTTATTATTGAATTTCTATTCATTTTAATTATTTATATCTTATTTACTTGCTTTTTAATCATTCGAGCCTATTTTTAAATACTCACTCAACTTTCAACAATTTATTATGAATTTAGAATTTTTTTTCTCATTTGTACCTATACAATTTGAGTGAAATTGCAAGCAAACAACGCACAGTGCCGCAGTGTTGCAACCTTGCAGTCATATCATTTTTGTTAAAAAAATTTACAAATAACAAAAATGCCCCTCCAAATAATGTAGGATGCAAGAAATTATCTTCGAAACAAAAAACACTTGTATTTTAAATACATTATTCCCGTTAATTTAGATTCAATATTTCTTAGATAGATTCATTTAGCATAAGAAACTTTTGAAATAAAATTTGTGTATTTTAAAAAGCCGATTTTCACATTTTATAATTTTATAAGTTTGCAGGGAATATTTTTTAATTGAAATACTTCTATGAAACTCTTTTTTTTATATAAACCTCTTCATTTTTTAACTTGATGGTTGATAGAAAATCTACTCTATTTATTGTATTTAGTATTATTTATATATTATCATGAAAACACTTTTATTTGTCTAGTATTAATGTGTGGGGAACTCATTTACAAATGTGAAAAATTAAAATAATAAAACAATTTAATGCTAAATATTTGTTATAAAGTAGTATCCTTAATATCTAAATAATCCAAAATAATATTATTATGTGGATAAATGATTTTGTAAAATATTATTATATTAAGATACATATTTCAATGAATGTAAATATTTTTCTTAATTCACACATAAATATATTTATTACTAAGCAAAATGTCATTCCAATCGATCCTTCTGTCCTACATTCTAAGTAACAAACCAACATTGTACAATTATTTTTTTCAAATCATTGTGTTTATTATTAAATTTCTATTCATTTTAATTATTTCTTTCTTATTTACTTGTTTTTAATCATTTGAGCCTATTTTTAAATACTCACTCAACTTTCAACAATTTATTATGAATTTAGAATTTTTTCCCCATTCGTACCTATGTAATTTGAGTGAAATTGCAAGCAAACAATGTGCTGTGTCGCAGTATTGCAACCTTGCAATTATATCATTTTTTACAAATAACAAAAATGCCCCTCCAAATAATGTAGGATGCAAGAAATTATCTTCGAAATAAAAAAAATACTTGTATTTTATATATATTATTCCCATTGATTTAGATTCAATATTTCTTATATAGATTCATTTAACGTAAGAAAATTTTTAAATAAAATTCGTGTATTGTTAAAGGCCGATTTTCGCATTTTATAATTTTATAAGTTTGCAGGGAATATTTTTTAATTGAAATACTTCTATAAAACTCCTTTTTTATATAAACCTCTTCATTTTTTAACTCGACGGTTAATAGAAAATTTCCTCTATTTATTGTATTTAGTATTATTTATATATTATCATGAAAACACTTTTATTTGTTTAGCATTAATGTGTAGGAAACTCATTTACAAATGTGAAAAATTAACATAATAAAATGATTTAATGCTAAATATTTGTTATAAAGTAGTATTTTTAACATCTAAATAATCTAAAACATCATTATTATATGGATAAATGATTTTGTAAAATATTATTATATTAAGATACATATTTTAATGAATGTAAATTTTTTTCTTAATTTACACATAAATATATTTATTATTAAGCAAATGCAGCCCATGCATGTATTTTGAATAAAAAAAAAATTTATGACACAATTGTGGACATGGGTCCTCCTCCCGCCTATCGGCAAATCTGCTGAATTGGAGGAGATGGACCTCCACACTCATTCCATTCATTTCAAAAAATAGAAGAGCCTTTACTAGATTCAAAAAGAATATCAGGTGGAAACTCTCTCCACCAAATTTGCATACCTAAACCCTATTTCAGAGCTAGTTATACAATACAATGAGCAACGTCCAACAGCAATGTTCCAGCCTATAGAAGTTTCTGAATAAAGTTTGTTATCTTACCAAAATAAATGATGTTAAATATAATAAATATATTGTATTTTTGCATTAATAATTAATGTATAAAAAAATGAACGCTCGTTTAATTTCATTTTTTGTAACAAAAGTGACACGCCCGTAATTTCTAATAAACTGCAGGTATTGACTATTGATGTAATTTCTTTAAAACTTATCATGAGCTTTCACCTGAACTAAGAGATACGGCTTACCAAAATCACGCTACTCATTTCAGTACTACGCTTTTTCTGACATCACACGCATAAATGCTGCCGAACCGCCCTCTTTCTGGATGAGTTGTAAGTTGTAACTGCGTATTGTCATAGGATAGGAAAACACAAAGGTGCAAACGACCTAGGCAAATGGTTTTTTTTAAAAAAAAAAAAAAATTGAAAATACAAGTAACAGTTTACAAGGTTAAATTAAGAGTGTATTTGGGAAGTTATAAAAATTTTGAATAGGAAAAAAACAACATAATAAAACCGATGAATAAAAATAATAAAGTTAAAATATATAAATTAGTTGTTCTGGTAGTTATTAGAAGAAATAATTAAAAAATATAATTGTTATATAAAAATATGAAAAATAATTATAAATAATAAAAAATTTAACTTATTTTCTTGCTTATTATCAAACGCACTTTAATACTGTTGCATACACTACTAGTTTCATGCGAAAGGGGATCATTAAACGGAATTTGTATTGCGATTACTTAATGCATGTTTAAAACATAAAATTTATACCAGGAAGAGTAAAATATTACTAAACAGACTATCTTAATAATCTAGGTATCCAATTATTTACGATAATTACACTAATCTTATCTTGCATTATACTTAAAAAGTGTACTTTGAAGCCTGAATTGTACTCAGATCCACTCATTTCTCACCTTTTCAAGCGCATGCTTAATCAATCTAAGATGCAAAAGATCAAAGCTTTTAAATCAAACAGCGGCGGTAGAGCCCGGTCCGCAAAAGTTTGAAAACGCCGGGGTATTTGAAAAATCAGAAAAATGAGGTACCAGATTCAAGATTAAATAGAAAATAGGGGTTGATACCATTAAAATCCCATAAATTTAAAACCCCATAAACTTCGATTTATTTCACTGGAGCGTGAGAGACAGACTCCGTTCTTCGCAGTCTGCCTTTGATCCTTCTTTTTGGAGTCTTTACCCCTCGCGGACCTTAAATCCTTTCTTTTTCTTTCTCCATTTCAATCTCTCAATACCCAAATCCCCAGCAGAAATCCTCACCGCGATCCAATCTCTCCATTCTTCCGTAGATTCCCTCCGTTTCTCGCCCCTCCCTCTCGATCCAGATCTTGCCTGTAATTAGAGATCTCATCCTTGGGCGATTAGGTCTCGGATCGTTGAAATCTCGCCAAGCTTTTCACACCGCGCCGGAAGCCTTCTCCATCGCCTCTCGATCCGCTTGCTGTGACCACAGCTATGGAAGCCATGGAGGAACTGACGCAGCTTTCAGATTCGATGCTGCAGGCAGCCGCACTCCTTGCTGATGAAGACCCGGACGAGCCGTCGAAGAGAGTATCCACTTTCCTCAACGTTGTTGCTCTCGGCAATGTCGTAAGTCTTCTTTGCCCTAATTTGTCCCTTGATGTGTTTGTTTTTTTATCCATTCCGTATCCGGCGTGAATTCGTGATCTGGCTGTTGCTGTTTCCGATGGGTTGGAGATTGACGCTGCCTGATCTCATGCTTATTGTGGAAATTATGTCTTTATCTAGTCTTGTTTTGGCCAGATTTTTTTTTTGTGGTTTCAAAGAGAGCTTTTCGTTGAATTCTAGATCTATCGCTGGTTCCTTTTTTCCGTTACTGTATTTTGTAAATATGTACCGTCTGAGGGAGGGCTAAAAATCATGTGAGGTTTGCTCACCGATAACCTGCTTGCATTCATCCTGGATGCACTCATTTAATTTTTTAGATTGAACATCTGACCCATATAGGTGGTTGACTAACTCATGCAGATGTATTGGTACAGAGTCAGACTGTTTAGCTGTTTAGGTGGCCAGTTAGTTTCTGTACCTTGTGGGTCTTATAAAGTTGATTGGGCAGACAGGTCCAATTCCTTAAACCTCATCATTTCACCTTTACTCTTGGGCCACCTCATGCATTTCAAGGATCATGTAGGGTTTCTAAAGATGGGTACGGCATATCAGATTATATGTTTGTGATTTATTTTGTTGCCCTGTTTTCTACTTTGCTATTTTGCTTGTTTTGCAGGGTGCAGGAAAGTCAGCGGTGTTGAACAGTTTGATCGGACATCCTGTTCTTGTAATTCTTCTCAACCACATGCCACATTGATTTATTCATTTCTTATTTTTATGGAAAATTTTAAACTATTCCGTTCCACTGATTTTGCAATCTTTATCTCATTTTTGTTATTTTCAGCCAACTGGAGAAAATGGGGCTACACGAGCTCCAATTGGCATTGATTTACAAAGGGATACTTCATTAAGTAGTAGAAACATTGTCTTACAAATAGACAATAAATCTCAACAAGTTTCTGCAAGTGAGGCTTCCTAACTTTTTATCATTATTTAACTTTCATGGATTATTGAATGACTTCTCTTTGTCATATATTTTGCATAATTTCCATTTATAATTTCTCTTAGATAACTAACAGTTTAGTGTTTGTCCTACTGTCTGTAGTCAATCAACATAATCTATTGATTGGATCGCCCAAATAAAACAAAATTCTGAACAAGTGATAGACACTAGATAGAAAGAAAGAAATCTATCCAAATGAAGCTTTATGTGGATAGTTTAAAAACTTCTAAATTTGGAATAACTGAGTTTTCGGCATCCTCTTCTGCATTTTATGATCTCAAGAAAGTCTGTCCATTGCTAATGAAAAAATTCCCAGGTACTATATTGATTTAGAAATCAGTCTATATTCTCATTATTTAATAAGCTAAGTAGTAAATTGAATTTTAGGACATAATCTATCGATCTGTAATCCAACAACGTGTTGATTAAGAAATCAGTTTATATTCTCATCAACCAGGCATTTTGTTCCACAAGATTTTTTTAACTATTAGTCAAGAAGTTAAAATTTGACCTTTTTTTCCTTATTCTTTCATTATAGTTCACTGACTTCTCAAGTTCTGGAGATCCTTTGCAGGCGCTCTTCGGCATTCTCTCCAGGATAGGCTAAGCAAAGGAGCTGGTGTTCATAGCTCAGGAAAAAGCCGGGCTGATGAAATATATTTGAAGCTACGCACTAGTACAGGTTGGTCATAGTCTCACTGAATGTCTTCAATGTTACATTTTTATTGCAAAGTCTCCAGATCGTGTTTACTGTTTGCCGCTTGCATTAGAATCCATATAACCTTGCTGAATGTGCTTCTTATCTCATTTATATTTTCACATGATGAGATACTTCCTAGACAATGTGCATGAAGGAGAATGATCTATGCTGAAGCATCAGACTTGGTTGCTTAAAATTCTCTGTCATTCCATGGGATATACTTAGTGATTTCCTTTACACTCATAAATTCCTAGCTATAAGCAGTTTCTCTTATTGATTTTGTTGGTTATGTTATCATCAATAAAATTGTTTGGGGAGCAAAAAAAAAATTTATGCTGCTTCCTTGGTCAGCTTGATATGTGTCTGTGTCATGAAAATTACCTTATTTTTTGTGGTATATTTGTCTAAATATTTTGACAGCACCACCATTGAAGTTGATTGACTTACCTGGACTGGATCAAAGGGCTATGGATGAGTCAATGGTACGTGGCTTTACTCTCTCTTCATGCTCAAATCCTTTATGAACAAAGTCCATATATGTTGGCCTGTTCAAAAAATGATTTTTTTTTTTTACTAAAACCTGAAAAGTCGTCTATGAGATTTATATCGATATCTTGTTCAATGTTTTATGATCCAGATCAGCGACTATGTTGAGCACAATGATGCAATTTTGCTTGTGATAGTGCCTGCAGCTCATGCCCCTGACATTTCTTCGTCTCGAGCCCTTAGACTTGCAAAGGAGTATGATTCAGAAGGTGAGCTCTATTTGAACCAGTCAGGTGTAGCAAAATGCATGCTTTATAGGTTTCCATGGTGGGTCATTGATCTAGTGAAGTATCCTATAAAATTTACTTTGGTTCAGATGTTTCGTGCAGCTTAAAGTTGGGGCAGATTTGGGCGGAGTGGTTTTGTTTATCTAAACTGAATTTATTTTAAAATTCAAACTGCATATTCAACATGTTGTTTGATGCCCCAATCTATCTGGACTTTGGTTTTGGTAACTGATTACAGAAAATGTGTTCTTATTCCACATATTTTTGCTATTGATACTCCAGATGACTCTTGTAACTGGCCTTTTACATCTAGTTTTTCCTTTTTCTTCTCTTTTAATTGATGCCGTTCATTGTGTTTATTATGATCCATAGGTACCAGAACTATTGGCGTTATTAGTAAAATAGATCAAGCATCAACAGACCAGAAAACCCTTGCTGCTGTTCAGGCTCTTCTTTTGAATCAGGGACCTCGTAATACATCTGAAATTCCATGGGTTGCTTTAATTGGTCAATCTGTTTCGATTGCGTCAGCGCAATCTGGATCTGTTGGCTCTGAAAGTTCATTGGAAACTGCTTGGAGAGCTGAAAGTGAAAGCTTAAAATCTATACTGACTGGAGCCCCTCAAAACAAGCTTGGCAGATTAGCTTTGGTTGAAACTCTTGCGCGCCAGATTCGTAAGCGGATGAAAATCAGGCTTCCAAGCCTGCTGTCTGGGTAAAGTATTCTCTGTACTTTAAAGATACTGAGTTAAATGCCTTCCTTCAAATCCCTTTTTGCCAGAATCTCATCATTCAATGGTCATAGATTCTCTATCAATTCAAATTATTTTTGTTTCTCATTTAAATTTACATTGGTTGGATTTAACATGAGTGATATTATTCTTATATTCTTTGTACTACTTATGCTTTCATCAAATGTGTGGTCCTCTTCAATGCATTAGTGCTATTTTTGGCCCATTAATTTCTTTTGAGTGACTTCTGATTTTTTGTCATTTGCTGTTGGGCGATTGTTACATTTTAATAAATGCTTTTCTTTGCCACCCATTGTTCTCAGTGCTATTGTTCCAAACCTATCTAGTACTTTTTCTGCAGTCAGCTCATTAATAACATGCCTATGCATAAAGTTTGGCTTTTGAAAATAAGTTATCACTTTCACTCACTCATCATGGGGGTCCTCGAAGGACCATCGATCATGTCTCTTTGCTTTAGAATGAGTGATATTTTTCAATTAAACTCATGAAAACCATTCTGCTGTTAAAAGTTTTGATAGCACATATGGCACTTTATTGATTTGTGTGCTCTGTTAAATTTCTTATCACATAGTTCTTTACTCAAATTGCAGGCTTCAGGGTAAGTCCCAAGTAGTTGAGGATGAGTTAGTAAGGCTTGGTGAACAGATGGTTCATAGTGCTGAAGGAACCAGGGCCATTGCTTTGGAGCTCTGCCGAGAATTTGAGGATAAGTTTCTTCAGCATATTACTACTGGTGAAGTGAGTAATTGCTTCTGGTCATGCACCTTGTCCATGCACCAAATGCGAGCGTATTTTTCAGTTGTTTGATTCGAAGCCTATTATTGGCCAAAAATTGTTATTTTGAGGGCAATGAACAGATGCCTAATCTCTTGCAAAAATAATGTTGGATTCATGCTGCCATGCGCCAAACGCTAGTTTTGTAAGAAATATTGGCTTTAACCTAATACTAGGGGCTATCTTTTTTCAGGAGTGAAATTTTTTTTAGAAATGGAATTGAAATCATGCTAGTGTTGAAGGATGATGTTGGCCACAGATTTTGACATATCGATTTTTTTTTCCCTATAATATTGATGGTAAAATCGTTTTAGTGGCTGCCCAATTAAATATTGAAGGGAAAAAGAGATTTTCAGCTTTTCCATATTTAATCCTTTATGTATTGCTTTCAAATAACTAGTAACTTTTTCAAGGTTTTCTTGGTTTTTAATGAAATTTTCATTAAGCTATTGACAAATTCTTGGATTTCTTGATTACTTAAAATGGCGTTTTCATTTGGGCATGAAGAAGGGTTCAGGTGTGTAAGGGTCTTTCGAAAACTTGTTTTCTTGTTGAAGTAGGGAAGTTCAGTAGTTAAAATGTCAAACCATATCAAAAAGTGTAAGAAGAAATGGGAAGGTTTTTTTTTAACCAAATTCCAAAGGGACCCTTAGTCTTGTGACATGTTCTAGTCAAAATTTCAATTAATTTTGTGCGCATAGTTGTAACATGGAATATATCTGGCTGCTGCAAAAGAAAACCTTAAGAAAGAAATTATACAGCATAAAGCATAAAAGATATTATTTTTTGTATATTTTTTATCCAGAAAAGCTTTCCAAATTGCTGTATTTTGACATAAAATGTAAAATATGCAGCAAACGACATCTGGGTGAACAATCAATGAACAAGATACATAAACCTATTGCTGTACGTATGCTAGCATAAGCTATGACATCTGTCGCATGTGCCATCTGGTATGACAGAATATGATAGCAATTAGGTTTTTTCTCTCAAGCTTCTTGACTGCATGGAAGGTGTTCAGAGCAGTCCTTAGATTGTATTAAAACTGGCAAGAAAATTGTCTGATACTTTTAATTAGCATCATGCTTTAATACAAGCCGCCTTTCTATTTTATTTTATTTTTTCCTATATTGACTACTCTTAGATGCAGATTTGCATTTTGTGCTGCTTAGCAATAGACTTAATTGGTGTAAATTTTTTTTATTGACCTATGATGGAGACTTATAAAATTCTCATCTGGTGATTATAGGGCGGTGGTTGGAAAGTTGTTGCAAGTTTTGAAGGGAATTTTCCCAACAGAATCAAGCAGCTACCATTAGACAGACATTTTGATATCAACAATGTCAAAAGGGTATTTTTTTGATCTGTTAACCTGCTTTTTGAATTGCTGTCTTGCCAGCATTGAAGCCTTCCTTTTATTGTCTATGATTGTATATGACTGTAGATTGTGCTGGAGGCTGATGGTTATCAACCATATCTAATATCTCCTGAGAAAGGACTGAGGTCTCTAATAAAAGGGGTCCTGGAGCTCGCAAAAGAGCCATCTCGAATGTGTGTTGATGAGGTAGTCTCCATAAGAAACTCAGTGTGTTGTTCACTCAGTATTCCTTCGTATGAGCTTGCCTTGCATTATGTTTTCACTTGAAGTTCATTACCAAAAGAAACTCTTCTCCTTTAATGCAGTTTTGAACTTAAGAAATGCTTGCTTGCTTGTTTCACTAGGAATTAACCACTGCACTGAATCATTTATGTTATTTTTAGAATTATCTTCATTATAGCCAAGCCATTTTAGTTTGATAGACCCGTCTTGGTCATGGTCTCTTACAGATATTTATCATGTGAAAATATTTTTTTTCGGAGATGCTTCATCTTTTGGTTGTAACTACCATTCTACTGTTTAATGATGGCCTCTTGAGGTCTTTATTTGTTGATGAGAGCAAGCTGCTTCAGAGAATGGTGAAGATTCTGTTTCATGGAAAACATCCATTCATATGAATATTACATTTATTTATTTTGCAATAGGGTGAAAGAGATCTTTTGTTCGCAGCCACTCTTAAGGAGAGAATGTTTTGGTTCCATTTGATTGATTCTTGCCTCAGAAGGAGGGCGGACAAGTGTTTCTGCTTTTAAGAAAAAAACAAGGAAAGAAAGAATTTTAATGCAAATGCTTCTTCCATACAGGTCCACCGTGTCCTAATAGACATCGTCTCTGCATCTGCAAATGCTACACCAGGACTCGGAAGATATCCACCTTTTAAGAGAGAGGTAGTTATTGCCTGTGATTAGCTTTGCAACTGGTGATTCTTGTAGCTATTCTGCTAGGCTACTTTGGATATGTTAATCATTTATTTTTTGTCCATACTTTTTAGAGTGAGTATTGTTCTCTTTTGTGAAGGTTATTGCCATTGCATCTGCTGCTTTGGATGGCTTTAAAAGCGAGGCAAAGAAGATGGTTGTTGCACTAGTTGATATGGAACGTGCCTTTGTTCCTCCTCAGCATTTCATTCGTTTAGTTCAGAGAAGGTTTGCTTAAGCCTGATTCAATACTCGTTCTTTTTCCTTGGGCGGTGACTGAACAAATATACCTGTAATTTTTTAGTGAGAAAAGAGAAATTACAGTGTTACTCTGGTAAATTATTCAAGAAATCATCATTGTTTAAACCTTTATTTCAAACTTGTTTCTCACTTTTAATTGGCAAGCTCATGAAAGTTTTATCATTGTTATGAAAATAGGTTTAGTTGTGTGTTGACTACTCGGCTTCTTTTAGTCTGTTTATTTCTGTTTCTATTTAAGTCATTTTTATTTCTAGATATAAAGTCAGTATATAGACCTAGGTTGTAGAGTTCCTGTCATGTTTTATAATGGTCAGTTTTTTATGTGGGTTAGGAACATATTTAATCTGAGTTGTCATAATTTTTGTTATTTTACACATGCATTTATAGCTGACAGCAACCATTAATCATTAGATAGATCACGGAGGTCAACATGGTATAACATCAGAATGGCAAAACATGCACTAGGTTGTCTATCATATATTTGGACTCCAAATTCGTCTCTGATAATTAAATAATTGGGCCCGCTTCATAGAATTAAATAATCCCCTCAAATTTTAAGATTTCGATGCTTGATGGAAAATCCAATCCGTTCATTATATTTAACATCATCTGTTTAGTTAGACCAAGTTTCATTCAAATCCAATACCTCTTAGCTGTTGTCTTGTCTCATGAATATAAACAGTGATGTTATCTTAATTCTAGTAATTGATTTCACACACCACATAATGGATGAGGTTGGCATCAAGTCCCAGTCAAGAACCTCTCATGATTGATTGTGAATCTAGAAGGTAGCTTGGATGATGTGCTCAAACTAAAGGTATTCATTAAGTGATGGATGACCTAAAATGGCGATCTCGATCATAGGCATAAAAGAAAGACCCCACATGGTGCGTGGACCATGCTGATGGCGGCCCACATGGATATGTGATGGGGAATTTGAAAATTGGGATGAAACATGTTTCCCTGAATTTATTCAGACAGTAGCACTAATAATAATATCACTCTGACCCAAAATTTTGTTTATTGAACTCGAGAAGCTGACTTGATGGTTGACTAAAATTCTCCAAAGAAGCTTTCCAAAATAGCAACCAATTACTTTAGAAGATCTTAGCATTTGCTTATCATTGGACGCGTGCGCTAACAAATAGGGTTGGGTTTACTCCAATGTGAATTTTGCAAAAAATATGTGAATGTTCCAAGCAAGATTGGAATCTGTTGTCAATTTGTCATAGTTTAACTGCTCTCTCTCTCTCTCTCTGTTATTTATTTATTTATTATTGTGATTTAGACTTCTTCGAAATGTGATTTCATACTGATCATTTCCGTTGGTACGCCAGAATGGATAGGCAACGCCGTGAGGAGGAGCAGAAGAACCGATCCTCAAAGAAAGGACAGGAGGCAGAGCAGGCGATACTAAATAGAGTGAGCTTTCTCCCATTTTTAGCACTTGAAAAAATTAAAGAAAAGCTGTAACTTCCTGCTTCTCAGCAATTTCACAACCTTCTACGCAATGAGCTATCCTTTAGTGCCCGCAATTTTCTTCTAATGTAATCCATGCACTATTATATATTCTATGTGACTGTCTATGCACAGCTTAAATGTTCCTTTCTGGGCCAAAGTGATGTTTCCATTGAAGATAGTCTATGCACAAGTTAAATGTTCTGGGTTCACAGTTATGTTTCCATCGAAGATAATTATTATCTGTTTATCTTATTTAGCCCCTTGAATTTTTAGGCTACTAGCCCTCAGACAGGAGCCCAACAAAGTGGAGGAAGTTTGAAATCAATGAAAGACAAATCTAATCAACCAGAGAAAGATGCAAAAGAGGGATCGACTCTGCAGATTGCTGGGGATCTTGCTGCAGGTTCTTGTTACTGAGTTTCTGCAATGTTGTCTATTCATTTGGTTGGATTCAAGTTTGATGCACGTTATGTATTAGGATCGTTTCATAATTGAAATTATTCAGGGAGATTTGTTCAAATTTTGGAAGGGTTTCAGTGCATTTTAGTTACCTAAATCCTCTGTGAAATTTTGTTCATGATTTGGTTGGGCTCTGATTTCCAGGATACCTGCTGAAAAAAAGTGCAAAGAACAGTGGATGGGGTAGGCGGTGGTTTGTCCTCAATGAGAAAAATGGCAAGGTAAGCATTCATGAAGCATCCTACCTTCACACTTCAAAGTCATTCTCTATACTTAGCTGTCTTGTTAGTATTATAATTATTTTGAGATTGGTAGCATGTATCTAACTTTCACTCTGTTTCCACAGCTTGCATACACTAAAAAACAGGAAGAGAGACATTTTCGGGGTGTCATGATTTTGGAGGTCTGCTATAACTTTTTGAAATTGTCAAGTAATTCCTTCTTGCTGTGTTACAAAATAAGCCTGACATTATGCTGAGAGTTTGTGCAGCTGTTTTATATTTGATACTGGGGCATAATAAACACTTCCATTATCTGTTTTACTTCAAAGAAGAATTAACTCTAGATGGATAATTTGCTTGGAGGATTTTATACTGTACTTTTTGCAAAAACTTCTCCTATGAATCATTTTTTTTTTATTTTAAATTTTTTTTCTTATGTAGTAATGTGTATTATGAGTGCCTTTCTGGATATGTGAGGTCAGCTAATGATATGAACTACAATTAAGTGTATGGATCAGTAGCTCAGTTTGATTTATGGGAGATCCATAATATATTTAAAGTTTGCAAGCTCTCTTGTAGTTGCTTTGTTCTTTATTTAGCAACTACTTTTCCATTTCGTTTTTATTCAGAAATGAGTTTGTTAAGCTGACAGATGAAGAAATGCGCATGAAATGGCTATTTTTGATATCCTGAGGATGTTTTCAAGCTATCATTTACCTGATAGAATGTCAGGTTCACTGACATGTCTGTAAGATGAGTATAACCAGAATGAGGATATAATTTAGTGATAAGAGGATTTAGACATTGGATATGAATGCATTGGGTGGAATTTGGTTGAACTGTATGCATTGAGAGAGAGCAGAAGAAAGCTCTTGAAAGGGAAGGGGGACCTGAAGGATGTCAATAGTAGTAGCGACAAACATATGTTAGGCGGGAAACTGTTGAAAACTCTTGTTGCATCTTAATGTTATATGTGCTGACTTGACAACATTTCGACTAAAACTTTGGTGGAATAATAACTGTGAACGTATGGTACTTTTTAAGATCATAGTCCTTTTCAGAGAAATTCATTTTATGTCTGGATTTTGATTCACATTCTTTCACCTAATCTGACTTTATCCCCTCATATGATTAGTAGAAAACTGTAACAAAAAAGTAAACACTTTAATGTCACTGCAACTTTGCTCTCATTATGTGAAATTTGCAGGAATGTAACCTAGAAGAGGTAGAAGATGAAGAACCTCCGCCAAAAAGTTCCAAAGATAAAAAGGCAAATGGGCCAGATACAGGAAAAGGAAGTCTTGTATTTAAGATTACAAGCAAGGTTCCTTACAAAACTGTTTTGAAAGGTATTTCTCAGAAAAGTTCTCATTCCGTAGCCTTTATCATCATCATCATCATCATTATTATTATTATTATTATTATTATTATTTTCATAAAATCTTAATATTTTTATTGTGAGCCAATGCATGTGCTGAAGGGGGATGCTCAAATGTCTGTTGATCCTTGTAGCCCACAGCGCTGTTGTTTTGAAGGCTGAGAGTATGCAAGAGAAGGTTGAATGGATGAACAGGATAAGAAATCTTATGCAACCTTCAAAGGGAGCTCCTGGCAGGGGAACATCGCCTTCTGATTCTGGCCCAGCAATGAGGCAAAGTCTTTCTGATGGTTCCCTGGTATGTATATCCTTGTAACTGATGCATTTTCTAATTTAATATCTATGATTAAGGTCAAATATAATTCATTTGATTGAAAAATGGAACAGGCTGTATACAACAAATACACACGCCTGCAATGTGCCTACAGTAACATCCTACATTTTAGTAATCTTAGGGTATGTTTGGGAATGGATAAAACTTTTGGTGAAAAGTTTTTAAGAGTAAAAGTTATCAAATTATGTGATATGATAGGGGTAATGATGAAGAGTAAAGAGGATAAAATTAAAATAGATTAGTTATATAGGTAATTGTGTAGAAATGATTGAAAAGTAGAGTAGTTGTATAGGAAAATATGAAAAAATGATTAAAAAATATGGTAGTTGTGGAGAGAGAAGTTTTAGATTGAAAAGTTTTAACTTGACATTTTATACCCATTGCCAAACACACCCTTAGAAATGTTTTGTGAGTAATCTAATTAGTTATCGGCAAAATTATGTAAGTTGACATTATTGAATGGTATTCTGTGCTTTATGACTGATCTAGTTAGCTATAAGAAAAGTAAATTATGCAATGTGTAATCCATACAACGCTTGCAATGGAACCATGAACGTGAATGTTTCGTCTAACTTTGCATTTATGATTACATTTTCTGCCGGTATGCACTGAAAAGAAGTAGAGATCATTCTTTGTTGTTGTTTGGCATTTTTTTTTATAGCATTGCCTTAGGGGGGTGTTCAGAAGTGTATGAAGGGATAGAAGTAGACATGAATAAGATGAGATTGAATGAGCGGTTGTTACATATTAGAAAATGAAAAATTATATTGGGATTGAGAAAAGTTACGTTGGAAATGGTAAAGGTAAGATTATTATGTATTGGAAATGGGAAAAAAATCTGGAAATGGCAAATTCCATCTCATTCACAACCCACACAAGCCCTTTGTATACTGTTGAACAGGCATCTTTTATATGCCATAAACCACATTTAGTATTTAGATTATTGTTTTTCGTGGCATCGACATTCATGGCAATAAGTTTTGAGTTTTCCATCCATGTCAACACTTTTTCAAATCAATTTCATCCATGCCTAGACAATATTTTCCAAATCCATTTCATTCATATAAAGGCTTAACCGTTGTGGTTAGATTTCCAAATTAAATTTGTTATGAAGGGTATTTTTGTTCATTCACAGCCCGCTTCACTTGAAAATCTAACAGCAGCTGTCAGTCTTGGCATTAATGAAATTAATTTAGAAAAGTGTTGGCATAGATGAAAGACTTAAAATTGTTGATAAAAATGAAAATAATTTAATTTTTCGTTGGCATGGATGGTAATGCCCCCTTTTTAACCATATATATACAAGTAGAAAAATCCATTATTTTCAATGTGGTTTATTGGAAGTCTTGAACCACATTAAAGAGGATTACCCTATGAAATTAAATAATTTTATAATGACATTGTGGCTGGAATTATTCATTTGTTGTTGTAAGTTAATTACTACAAATTGCAGTGTCTTATTGAGTTCTTTGGAAGTAAAATTATTTTAATTGTTGTGTTCTTAATAGAAAAATATATTAAAGAAATCTTGAAGGTTAAATTATATAATGCAATACTTCACAAACAGAAGTGAAGAAAGAAAAGAAATCTTGAAGGTTAAATTATATAATGCAATACTTCACAAACAGAAGTGAAGAAAGAAGCTTTTGTATATTATATAGATTGTTGTACTCTTTTAGGATACAATGGCTAGAAGGCCTGCGGATCCAGAAGAGGAGCTCAGGTGGATGGCTCAAGAAGTCAGAGGTTATGTGGAGGCAGTTTTGAACAGCCTTGCTGCTAATGTTCCCAAAGTAAGATTTGCCTTTGATATTTCTTGTGGCCATTCCTTCTTGTTTCCTTTTCAAGTTCTCTAATCTTCTTAGAATCTGTGACTGAACAGGCTGTTGTTCTCTGCCAAGTGGAGAAGGCAAAGGAGGACATGCTTAATCAGCTATACAGCTCTGTTAGGTTAGTATACTAGCTGTCTGTAAATTTTTACCTGACATCTTTCCTGTGCTGATAAATATAAATGATTGAATGACAAGGATAAGAATTCCTGTTCTGTTGTTTGCCTGTGCTCAGTTCCCAAAGCAACGCAAAGATTGAAGAACTGCTTCAGGAAGACCACAATGTAAAGCGCAGGCGAGAGCGGTACCAGAAGCAATCATCTGTTTTGTCCAAACTCACACGACAACTCAGCATCCATGACAATCGAGCAGCTGCAGCAAGTTGGTCAAATGGCAGTGGTGCAGGTAATTTAGGGTGCGCTGGTAACATGTGTGGGTAAAGGGGAGGAATGTGAAAATTTTTGACAATTATGAGCATGATATGATATGATAGGGGTAAAGTGAGAATAGATATGGTAGTTGTGTGAGAAAATGAATGGAATATTGGTGTCAAGAAAGGGAAAAATTAGGTAGTTAAAAGGAGGGGAAGTGATTCGGATACATGGGAAAAACGAGTTTCCCTTTTCTCCTCTCCTTAAATGTGATACAAAAAGCACCCTTATGCTTTTGTAGTACTAATAACAACGGATTAATAAGGGATTAGATAGTTTCAATTTTTAAATGGTTCTGGTATACACCATGAATTTTTTTTGACTGATTATGACGTATAAGGTTAATACTGATTTGGGCACTAATCAGAAGCGGTGCTAAAAATTTTAGGAGCTGGATTTTTGGGGCTAAATAAAACAGTTACAATTTTGGGTTTGGTGTTTCCGCTTCAGGTCATTTTAAAGTTTTTTTTTTTTTTTTTGGGTTTTGCGCTGAGCCTTGCCAAGCATGTTACCTGCCTTGCATCATTGTTTGTCTTGTATAAACTCAAAACTGGAGTTAAGAGTTTAAAATCAGATCCATGCTACATCACTCAATTCAGTTCTTGGAAAGTAAGAAATTTTCTAATTGTAAGACACTATGGTTCATCAGTTCAGGAGATCACGAGTTTGTGCATCAGTAACACTGTCCCATGTTTTAAAAATGATTGAGAACAAGAAGAGGGAACGAAGTAAACAGAAGGGAAAACTTTTTATTTCAGCCAGCTTTTTATTAATACTCACCAGCAAGGAATACTTACTGATTTACTGAACAGACACATGAGGAAGCAAGGGAAGAAATATTCATGGAATTTAACTTCTGATTTACTGCACAGTCATATGAGGAAGAAAAAGGAATTCATGATTCACTACTAAGATAGGAATAGAATGCCAGTAGGTAGTGGCTTTATAAACACACCTGCATTTAAACGTTGTTTAAACTGATTTTATTGCTGTTGTGTGTGTAATTTCTGCAGAGAGTAGCCCAAAGACCAGTAATTCCTCTGGAGATGATTGGAAATCTGCATTCGACGCGGCTGCTAATGGACCTGTGGATCATTTTGGTGACTCGAGGTCAGGATCCAATGGTCATAACAGGCGTTACAGTGACCCAGCGCAAAATGGTGATGCGAATTCAGGTTCTAATTCGAGCAGTCGGCGAACCCCAAACCGGTTGCCACCGCCACCCCCAGGCTCTAGTTCATCCATGTATAAATACTAAGGCTACGTGTTTCTGATGGCCGTCATCATATTCCTATATTCTTCTTATTTGGGTGCTGCGCGCCTGTTTGTGCTTGAGCATGTAGGCCAGCAGATTCTGGTTGTGCTATGTGGCAGCGAGGAAAAAATGTTAGAATGTGTACCTAGGATTGCAGTTGCAGTCTATTTTTTCAAACCTGAGATTTCAAGGTTTGCTTGAAATCTTGATGCGGGCTCTCATGTTAAAGCTCTTTTTAATTATATTTTGATTCCTCCCGTGTTGTTTCCTAGTGCCTGTTTTCCCCATTTTTCTTTTTGAGGTGTCCCATATTTTAGTACGGAGTACCTTTTTTTTCTTTGGCTCCCAGACCAGATGAGAGTACACTTTTGACTGTTATTAATTTTTTTCTTCATTTTATTTCACGCATTTGCCTCTGTGATGTAATTACACAAAACCCAAAAGCGTTAACTATAAAGTTGCCCATTGTAACGTGGTTTGTGTACGCGTACTTGCCAATGCGAGATTCGTGATGAGACGTGCATGGATGGTGGGAATTTCATTTCTCAGACGATGACGCAGCAGTAAATTTCTCTAGTTTTGGAAGGGGGTAAAAAACTGTGGCAAACATCCCGAGATCCATGCTTTTGTTCGATAGATGGTTGCTATGTTCACAACTGCACTTGTTCAAAAATCCAGATTACTGCTTATGTTGTCAAGGTCTCCAGATACCTCGTATTTCGGATTTTGGACAGTATACAATTATACGAACTGGTTGGAAATGAGCGAAAATGACAATAAAAATTGGTCAATTTTATTCGTGTTATGTAAATTTGGTAGTATCGCTGCGTATGCTTGGGTGGTTGGGCTTATACTTTTTAGATCCCCTAATTAGTCTACTTCTCTTCCTCGTGTGCTTTGAGCCTAACGCCCCCAAGCCTGGCTTAGCACAAATATTTTCTAGCATTTCACTTGCCAGTCATGAATAGGGGTGTAACTCAGGCTCATGAAACTCGGGTTCACCTCGACCATAACCCTAACCCTATTTGTAAATCTTCAACCCTAACCCTAACCCTATTTTTGAAATTCGGGCTCGGGTTGAGTTTCGAGTTGACATATTACTATAAATATATATCCTACACTCATTTAATCACAAATCTATTGCTAAAAAATCTAAAATGACAATTTATTATAAGAAAGTAAGAAAATTTTAAATATCATTTAAGAGTATTAAGAAGAAAAACTTGTTTCGAGCATTCTTTTCGCATTAAGTTGAATAGCAACCATATTTTGATGAATGTAGAAGTACAACCTTTGTCCGTCCTGCAATTTAACATGAATATCACAATTATATATAGAAATATTAGCATCCAATATAAGACAAACTTCATAATATCAATCATAAGAAAAGAAAATAATCACAAAAAATGTTTACATGGGGGATTTTCGGCGCCTTACTCTGGAGCTAAGAAACCAATTGCAAGTTTCTGTAAAGGTATGCACTCTTTTGTATTTTCTGATATTTCAATTGAACCCATTACGGCTGTGGAATTAGGCATTTTCTTAGCAACAACTATTTTACTGTCATAGGATAGTTATAAGGTTGGTTATGCTGTAGGGTCAGAATGTTGTTAGTCAAACTACAATATATATGTAAGGTGAATGTAGTGGAAAAAGAGGATGTACTGTAATTCAAATATTCTAAAGTTAAAATTAGTGAAAAATAAAACAAGGGAAAGTAGACTTCGGTGATTTGTTCATGTGTGGTAAAAACTAAACACCGGAAACGTTAGCATTGATGAATCTATCCAAATAAAAGGCTGTAAAAGAGCAAGCAGCAGGCTAAAACAAATGCGGTTTAGTAAGAGTGATCAGAAAACAAGTGAAGAATAAAATAAGATGTGCAGAAGCAGGCAGGGACGAGAGCAGAGAGACTAGGAGAGGCAAGCAGGCAGTAAGACGTCGCACGTTCGTCTGTTGTCGGTCGCAGGGAGATTGGGAGGGGCTGGAGGCAGAGCCGCGGAGAGCTGGAGCAGCCGAGCAGGCTGCAGGAGGAATCGCCGAATCGGAAATCTGGGTTCTGGAATTTCAGATTTGGGGGACGAGGACGAGAGTCACAGGCAGGGACAAGGACAAGAGTCGACCGTCGAGCAGAGAGATGGGGAGAGGCAAGCAGGCTGCAGGCAGCAGACGTCACATGGTCGTCTGTCGTCAGTTGTTGCCTCGCAGGGACACTGTTGACTGTCGCAGGGAAGCTGGGAGAGGCTAGAGGCAGAGCCGCGTAGAGCTGGAGCAGCCGAGCGAGCAAGCTGTAGGGCAACAGGAGGAATCGACGATCGGGAATTTTGGGGGAAACAAGCTTTGGCCATCAAACGCGATGGGGGAGGGATTTCGAAATTAGGGCACCCTAATTGTAACTTGTAAGCAACATTATATATGTGGTACCGAATCGGGTTCGGGTCGAACCCGGCCCAAGTTGCACCCCTAGTCATGAAGTACCCCACGAGCATAGATGAGTTCACTCCAGAGTTTCAGTGCTTCGCAGTTCGCACATTTATAGACGCATAGAAATATGTGATGGTAGCAATGAAAACCAAGCACATTTATAGACGCATAGAAATATGTGATGGTAGCAATGAAAACCAAGCGCAGTTGTATACATACAAACTATAAATAAGAAAGCTTTTTCAAAGCAATACATTGTACAAGAACAACATCAAGCAACAAGGTCTGCATCTTGAGCTTCGTCATCCATGGATTTACTAGCACCGCCTACGCCAACCATTAGCAAACTGGATTGCGTGCAAATTCCACATCTTATAGGCTGCCCGATCAACTATACCATATGGGTCAGCAAACATTGACCTCAACCCATAAATCCAAAAGGAGAACCGAAAACAATATAAACATATTTCTACTGTGTTGAAGGTTACAAAAGGTGGAGAAATTCAGATCCCAATCATGTTTCTTTAAAGAGTCAAGTCACTAGAGGTGTATCCTAGGGGGCTGTATCTTGGTCATCCTATTCTCTCCGTAAGATTCGGCATTGTCCATCCTCTTGACATTTCGGAAGGCAGCACACCCGATCACGTAGACAATCACCAGAAGGATTAGGACGACAATATTCAGCACAGCCACCTTCCTCCAGCTCTTCTTTAGACTCGCCAGAACGCCGGCCTTACATGAGTCGCACTGATAGCACAATTGTTCCTGGTCATTGCTCCACTGGTTGCAATCAGGATCCCCAGCTGCTATCTGCCCGCCTGTTGGCGTCCACACAGTCTCATTCACATATGTATACCCACAGACTGTTGGTGGCTTGCAGCAACCAGACTGCAAACAGGACATGGACATCAGTCATTCGAAAGTTCAGTGCAAGGGATATGAGTAAAATATATATATTAACAATTGTAAAAGATTCTATGTAACGAAGTTGCATGCTGTTCCTTTGAACTTTAGAGTAAAAACGGCGGAAAAGATGGAAAATAAATGCCTCAGTGACTCAAGGTCCCTCGGGTTAGGTGTCTATCTAGATTGGCATAAACTCAAACAAGTAAGCCAACCTTTTGGAACACTCAACCAGTATTCCCTTCATGTTTTCTAAAGTTTCAGACGTATCGTTTTTCCTGTGTCTATTCCCTCTTTCAATTTAAGCTGGTTTATAAAACTCTAAAATGCAACTTAGGATTTTAATGAAGTTGTGAATCTAAATCAGAAATATAATGGGAAACAAACAGTTCCCTGGTCAAGGTATATTGCAGTTTTGGAGTAATTCACAAGTAATGGTTGGAAAGACATAGCAGTCTAATAACAATTTCATGTCAAAATTTCCATTTCATTACTTTCTCCTTTTGGTGTACAAGGATGCTAATCGTAATATCTTTATTTATTGATTAGTATTTTTTCAACAAAACACTGGGCGCTTTTTCTTGTAGACAGACCTCCAACAGACCTTATATATTAAAGTTTGGCTGATTGATCCCATGACTTAATTTCGGGCCATGTTGCCATCAACCTAAGTGCATCCGCAAATTCCATATTAATTTTCTATTTGGCCAGCTTGAAATTTCTAAAACTTGATTGGTGAGAAAGACTTTCTAATAAAATATACATCTAATATTTTGGATCTATCCATCACCTAGCTCACTACGGATCTCAATCATGAATCTTTCGGGACAGCTAAGTTAGAATATTGCCACGTCCACAACTGATTAGTTAGCTTAAAAGCAACAGCAGAAAGCAAGATACACAGCCATACACACACAGCCATACACGCATGATGAGCAAGCCTGACCGGTACTTGATGCGAGTGATATTGCATGAGGCACGACGCATGGAAAGGCACGGCAGATGATTATTGCATCAATCTGCTTTGGGTGGTCTGTTCAAATGTATCCGTTCGATCTTTATTAAAATATCATAATCGAAACCTTGGATATATGGAGACTTTAGGAACACGAATATGAAAATGCAGAGAATGACTTGGAAAATAAAAACAAAATAACAAAGCCTCATTCGACATCATGTGCATCACATAAAGGAAACAAAGGTGGTTTTGAAAAGCTAATGTTAATATGCATATTATTTCCATCTAGATCGAGCCTGCGAACCTGATGTTTAAGCTTGAAATCCAAGCTGATCCTATGAACAAGACACGTTCAAAGTTCAGAATCAAATAAGCCTCCCTCAGCACAATTCTACTTTCGACTAATATTTCGCTGCGTGGAGAATGGAGAATTCAAGTGCAGCCGCTCTCATATAAATATGAGCTATTAGTAAATGCCTCCTTATCTGTTGCGATTTTGCAAAATTTACTCTATAACTGTTTCTTATTCAAAAACACTCCCGCTTAAAAACTTTCTTGGAAAAACACCCCAACTATCAACTTTGAGCGCTGTTTTGGTCCCACTAAAACATGATCAGAGTCATGTACTGACATCATTAGATCAAACCTCAATTAGGCTACTAGGTTGGATTTATCTAGTTAATATTTGACTCATCAAAAACGCTAATTACGGTTGATGGTCAAGATATTTTTGCAAACAAAGCTCTTAATTGAAGGTATTTTTATTATGACAATGATGATGATGATGGAGTAAAATTTGTAAAATCTTTAAAAAAAAAAAAAAAAGCAATCACAAACAATAGCTCTATAAATATTTTCTGGTCGTCTTTTCTTTCAAAGAAAGTTAGCTGGAAATTTCATAAGCTTAACTTCCAAGCAAGCTAAATTTGTTGCTTTTGCGGTCGAGCAAGCTCGCACAAAAGACAAGGTAGGCTCTGCTGCGTGGTATTTGCAATCAGGAGTTATTGAGAAAATAAAGTAATTAAGCGGGACCTATTCCAGCTATATAAATTATTTGAAACATCATTTATTTTTATCTTGAAAATATCAACCAATTCGGTATCCTATTTTGGATTAATATATGAATGAATACATAACGCTCTAGTGACAAATTTTTTTAAGGTGCACCCAGCGTATTATGAACTATAAAGAAGTTGAAATCCAAAATATTATGAATTGAATAAGTCCAAAAGCATGTGAACGGTTACTTCAAAAGTGTTTGCAAACCAAAACGAGAGAGAGAGGGCACTCCAAAACCAGGGATAAGCATTGCAAAATCGTGACGGCTGGGCCCCACCTAACCGCAGCAATCTCGTCGTCTTATTTTGTTTCAGTCTCTCATGGTCTACTGCGGCACTTGCACCGACTCCAAAGTGACACTTGCAGCAAGCACATGTATTAATTTTGTTGAGAAACTAACCAATGCACTGTTCTATTTTTTACACCACTATCTGGGTCAAAGCATGAAGATCACATATATGTAATTTTACAGTTTGTTAATTTTATTTAATATTTTTAATAAAATTAATAAACTGGAAAATTATATATAAAAAGTACATGCCAAAGTCCACATAATGGTGAAGAAAATAATTTCTGAAAAATTAGAAAATAGAATAGTCCACAAGTGCACTGGATCGTTACCCAATTTTGATATAGATTCAATGCCCTCATCCATCCGTCGCTCATCTCTGCGTTCTTTCCATTAATTCGTGCCAACGACCATGTACAACATAATGGACGACGTCGGACACCAGTCAGAGCTAATTAATGAACGGTTTCCACAATTTTACATTCACCCACGTCTCTCTTTATATATGGTGTACACGGTCTCCAGACAAATTCAAAATCTCTCCTCCTACCTGCCTACACCCATTAGCATGTCATGATCGACAGACGACAGCACAATTACCCATCGAATTTTTTAATTTTTTTATTAAATAAATTAGTAATGTGGATATGATGACAATGCACGGGAAAAAGCCAAATATTTTCATATGAATATCTACAATTGGACCAAGATGGACAGCCATCTCAATTATGAGCATTTTGAGCAAAACGGTCTGTCATCTTCTGTAGGTCCCGCCCGCCCATAAGCACGATTTTAAACCTTTCAATCACATCTCAAACCAAACGGCACTAATGTTGTTTTCCCCACTACTTTCTGTCTTATGAGCGCCCCCACAATCGATGTGACCCCAAAAAATCTTCATGCTTATGATGGACGGTCTGCAGTGACATAAAATTTATGTAGTTGATCTTCGATATGCGTATGTCCACAGTAACATCACATGCTTGATAGAAAAAAAAAAAAAAATTTATAAATAAAAATTTTGTTTTTTAAATACGTCCGTTACGTCTATTCTATTTTCGTCTCTCTCTTCCCATTGTAGTCGATAAGGAGGGATTGATAATGATGAAGAAGAAAAAAACAAATTCTTGTGCTCCACATGTACCATACGGAGAGAGAGGGAGAGAACATCATCATTAAGAAAATGTGAAAAGTCCACAAACCAATTAGGGGCTGCCACACCTAATGATTTCTCCTTTTATCTATCTCATGTGATAGTTGGTGACATGATCCAAACCGTTCATCTGTTTACACGACCCAGTAAAAGGATTCTTAGAATATATGATGATGAAGTGTCGTGTGTACATGGGAATGGAATCATAAGCTTTTTCTATGGTCCTACTTCTATCCAGTTTGGCCGCCCATCCCGGATACCAAATTCCCCAGGTCTCGTGCATCTCCCTCTCCCACGTGGACCATCCAACACAATTTAATCCAATCTATAGTAGCAATGTTTTGAATAATTTCGATGTGAGGAGCACCCAAAGTGCCTCACCAGCATACGTCAATAAATAAACATATAATTAAAAGCATTTCAATGCAAAAAATGTGATATGCATGGGTTTTGCACCCTATTTAGGTTGCATCAATATTAATGAAATCAAAAATATATATATTGATGAAATGGGATCCATCCTAATGAACAAATACATTATTTATTTTATTACCGTATCAAAAATCAGCTCAATCATATCTTGGGTGCGTCGCATTTGCTTAGAAATATATATAATTATGTATAAATTATAAAAAGAGTATTTAGATCCAATTCGAGATTCACTTCGTACAATCGTTTATCAATATAAGAATGATGATGTTCGACGGTTTAGATATTGCATTAACAATTTTAATAGTAACTACCCATAAAAAACAATTTTAATAGTAACTTATAAGTTAAATTATTATATTAGGTTGATATTGTAATTTTTTTAGCTGAAGCTCGTGTAAACATTTAGTTTTGATGAGACCTGTTAGGCTAATTAAATAAATGATAATAAATATAATGAGTAGAGTTAATTTTGATTTGATCATCAAAATAGGCATTATTTATTCACGATGCACCTTAACCAAAATGCAAGAAACCTGTATATACATTCAAAAATAATTAAGGAATTAAAACGATAAAGACTCGAGAGAACTAACTCAGAGATGGGAATCATATGAGCATAACACCCTCCTATTCTTCACTTTTTCTGGATTTATTAAAAATATTTTTTTTCAAGAAAAAACCTGAGACAGGGCATTCCAGTCCGGGGTAAATTAAAAATGCTACTGATTTTTAAAAATTAAAAATAAATATCTAAAAATCCCCAAAAATGTTAAAAATTTATGTTAAATACACTTGCGCTAATAATTTTATGAAAAAATTTAAAAAAAATTGATGTATGAAAAAATTTAAAAAAAATTGATGTATGCGCCCGGGGAGGCACCGGGTGCAAGAGATCAGATCCCATGAATTAATGCACAAGCCCCCACACTACCAAAGATGTTATTTGTTCAATAAGTCACGCGCGGAGATGATACCAAGTCAAGCCAAGAAAGATTTTTTTTTTAAATAATAAATAAATTGCTGTCCAAACTCCAAAAAATAATAAATAAATAAATAAATAAAATATTTTCGCAGCAGATTCCCAATGGAACCGGATGGAACGTCGCGCCACATGCGTCCCACCATGAGCAAGCGCGTGGCACCCGAATTTTTCGGCATTTCTGGCTTTCGGGTTTCTACCGACCCGAATCCAACCCAGTTCTAATTCGAAATTTCGTATTTGAAATTTAAATTCTCTAAATTATGGAACCCAAACTTAAAAAACGTAAGGTTGGGTCGGGTGGGTTCGGGTCAACCCAAGCCGAACTCACTCCCAAAAATGGTATGCAACAATCGAGGCATGAACCAACCATGGGAAGAAAAGCCATAACAGAGACATATTTTAAAAAATAAATAGATAAATGAAGATAATTTAAGAAAAACAAAAAAAAATCTTAATAAATTCGAATAAAAGAAGAGAAAAAGAAAGATCGAAAACAGAGAGACAGAAACCTGGATTGGAGTGAGATGGCGAAAGTAGAACATATCGGCGGTCTCAGGAACACCTCCGACAGCAACTCTCATCCGACGGCAGACTTTTGCGTCCCTGATGCACGAACTGATCTTCAACCAATACTCGTCGTCGGTGACCCTGTCCTTGAGCCAGCCCGAGTAGTCGGCGAGGCTGTATTCAAGGTAGCCCCTGTTGGGAACGGGGCGACCAGAGCCCTTGGAGGTGACGGCATAGGAGAAGATGATGATGGCGAAGAGGGCGGCGATGATGAAGAACATGAGGAAGAGGTAGAGCCAGAGGAGCGAGGAGAAGCGGTAGCAGGAGCCGGCAAAGCCCAAGAAGGAGACGACCAAGATGGCGGCCCCGATGGCGATGAGAGGCCACTGCAGGAACCTCATGCAGTCCGTTTGGTTGGCTTTTGTGCTCAGCCATATCCCTCCCGCCAGTATTGCAATGGACAGCAGGAATGTGATGAAGTTTATGAAACCAAGGAGGTTATTACTACCTCTCATCTCGATCTCTTGCTGAGAGCTTTCTCTCTTGTGATCTGCTTTTTCTGTTCTCTTCTCTGCTCTGGTTGCTCTGTTCTTAGTTCTCACTCTCGTCTCTCTTGCTTTTGCTTATGGTGTGGGTCTGGAGCTCTGGTTAGCTAATTTCGTGGATCCGGGAGACGAATTTATTTATTCCTGCCCAATCGGTCGGTGGATCCTCTGCCGTCCACGTGGAATTTTGCCTGGGGATCTGTACTCTGGCGCAGAGTCTGAGACGATACGTGGCCGAAGGGTTCCTCTTGCTTTACTTGTTTTTTGAGAAAGCGGATTAGCTACTAGCTAGGAAAATGATGAACAGTTGTGTATCAACGGCGCAACCGACGACCGTGCAAACCTGTTTGGTTAATGGAATTTGAAATATCGAAGATAGTTTGGTATGTGTGTAATATCCAGAAGAAAATATTAGATAGCGAGCAAGGAAAACGATTTGTTATTGAGAGAGAGAGAACTTTGTTTCAGTACGGGGACAGGAGGTCGCCATTAAACTTGATATGTCCAAGGCATATGATCGGGTGGAATGGTCGTTCCTACGACGGATAATGGCGGCGATGAACTTTAGTCCCATTTGGATCAACTGGATCATGAGCTGTCTATCCACGGTTCAGTACAGAGTCAACATCAATGGTTTCAAATCCAGATTCTTCCTTCCGTCACGGGGACTTCGACAGGGGGATCTTCTCTCTCCTTATATCTTCCTTCTGCGTGCCGAAGGCCTATCTGCACTTATTTCGGAGGCCGTTAGTCTGGGAAGTATTCATGGCATTAGAATTAACCCGCGAGGTCCAACACTTTCTCACCTCCTATTCGCGGATGATGCCCTTATCTTTCTCCGGGCGACAAACCACGACATCAACAACTTCTTGACCATCATGAAACTCTATTCTGAATCTTCAGGACAGGCGGTCAATGTTGATAAAACTGCTGTGTTTTTCAGTTCCAACACAGATGAAGCCATAAGGCGTGAGCTAACCCACCTGATGGGCTCTCAGGGAAATCACATCCAGCACTACCTTGGACTTCCAGCATGGCTGGGGAGATCCAAAAAGGAGTTGTGCATGAAGCTAAAAGAACGCATTTGGCGAAAAGTGCAAGGGTGGAAGGAGAGGCTTCTCTCCTGGGGAGGAAAAGAGGTCCTAATCAAAGCGGTCGCCCAAGTCATTGCCTCCTACACGATGAGTATCTTTCTTCTGCCTAAGTCTTTTTGCAATGATCTTAATGCTATGTTGAGCAGGTTTTGGTGGGGCGAAAGGAATCACAAGCGCAAGATCGCATGGTCTGAGATGTGCAGGTCAAAGGTATCAGGCGGATTGGGATTTAGAGATTTTTGCTATTTCAACAAAGCGCTTATTGCCAAACAAGTCTGGAGACTATTGTCTAACCCCAGCTCCCTCTGTCACAAGATACTCAAAGCGCGTTACTTCCCAAATGTGGATATATGGCAATGCCAGGCTAAGGCGTCTGATTCCTTTACTTGGAGCAGTATTTTGAAAGCTAGAGATGCTATCCGGGTGGAGTGTAGGTGGCGCATTGGTAATGGTAGACGGGTCCGGTTCTTTAGGGATACATGGACTGATGAGCTGATGCCTATGGCGGGACCTCTCCCGGAAGCTATCAACGAGGATGTGAGGGTCAACCAGTTTATTCATGAGGACACATGCTTATGGAAGGAAGACCTTGTCAAGGCAGTTTCGGGCGAACTTGGCTGGCAGCTGGTAAGTCAAATCCCCTCCACAACCACGTGAGGAGGATACTCTATTCTGGAAACATGAACCAAATGGCATTTTCACGGTCAAATCGGCCTACAGATTCCTTAAGGCGGTGCCCGCCTCCTCTACCTATGCTGCTATCTATCGTGCTCTGTGGAGGACGAAGCTTCCCAGCAAGGTCATTTTTTTTTGGATGGAGACTGTTCAAAAATGCTCTCCCAACGATGTTGAACTTGCAGCGGAGGGGTATCGATGTCGATTCATTATGCTTGTTGTGTAGGTCCCATGTTGAGGATGCAAACCACCTGTTCTTACACTGTGCTCGCACGAGATGTGTATGGTTAGGGCATTCATGGAGAATCTCGATGCGGGAATCCATCCAGGAGGTTCTGCAATCCTTTACCCAAAGTTGTAGTCCCAAAGATATGGCGCTATTTTTCCTCTGTTGCTGGCGGATATGGTTCATGCGAAACAAGTTCAGAGTGGAGAGACATATTCCGGAGTTGGCAGGGATTTTTGATTGGTGCTTGGATTTTTTGGAGCAACACAAACGGGCTAAACCCCTTTTCCTTGTTGGGGCAAACGACCAACCTCTTGTGCCTCGGTGGACTTTGCCTCCGATGGATTCGGTCAAAATGAATGTGGATGCCAGGAAACACCGTGGGAGGAGCTTATGGGCTTCGCAGCGGTCATTAGGGACTCCTATGGCCACTTCGTAGCGGCGAAAGGTTGGAGGCGGAGAGGGGAGATGGAGCCGTTACTTATGGAGGCTACGACACTCCTTTGGGGTGTTAAATGGGCCCTCGAGAGTGGCGTGGGCCGGATGCAAATCGAAACGGACTCTCTCCTCCCCTTCAACTACCTCACTTCTGACTCCACCATTTTATCGCCAGTGGGATTTCCATTATTGGAAACCAAAGCTATATTGAATGCTTATCCCCATCTATCTGTGTGTCATGTCTTAAGGCAGGGAAATAGGGTAGCACATGCCCTAGCCGATTTTGTCTCAGCTAATTTTTTGGATTGTTATGATTGGGTGGGGACCCCACCTCGGGTCATTGTTGCTAACATCTGTACAGACATTTTTTTGGCAACGCAATTTGCGGACCCTCCTATCCCTCCCCCCTATCAATGCTGACAGGGCGGCGGGGGAGGAAGGTTTTCTTCATCAAAAAAAAAAAGTACTGGGACAGAAGTGAAGGAGTGAAGGAAAATCGAAAAGTAGACGGGAAAGTGAAAGTCAAGTGTACTATGAAGTAATAATTAGGATTTAGGAATGAAGTAATTAAGTGTATGTTTGGTAATGAATAAAATTTTTTATGAAAAGTTTTGGAGAGTAAAAGTTGTAAAATGATGTGATATGATAGAAATAATGATGAGTACTAAAGAAGATAGAGTTAAAATAAATAAGTTAGCTGTGTGGATAGTTGTGTAGAAATGATCGAAAAATAGGATTGCTGTATAGGAAAATGTGACAAAAAAATTAAAAAATATGATAGTTTTGTTAGTTGAGTGGATAGTTATGTAGAAATAATTGAAAAATAGGATAGTTGTATAGGAAAATATGAAAAAAGGATTAAAAAATATGATAGTTGTGAAGAGTGCAAAGTTTTAGATTGAAAAGTTTTAACTTGACATTTTTTATCAATGGTCAAACACACCCTAAATGTTAAAATAAACAGATTAGTATAAACATATTATAATATAAAGTGGTTAGATAATTAACATGTTACGTCGTATACACTTTTTCATTTATTATTATTATTTTTTTTTTTTTGCCCCCTTGTCTTCCAAAACACCCTTCGGAAGGGAGAATTCCAAATTTGCAGTGGTAGAAATGCGGTGGGTTCGAGAAAGGGCAGGCCGGGCACTTCGTGTTGGTGTTTGGTAGGATCAGCACGACGCTTTTTCCTTTGTCTAATTTTCATGGATTTGCAGTATGTCTCCCACGTTTTCTTGTTTAGTAACTTCACCTTGAATTCATGGATTTGTAGTATGTCTCCCACGTTTTCTCGTTTGGACGACTGATCATTTACGACCGGTCGGAAATCCGGTGATTTCCGACCGGTCAAAAAATATATATATATATTTTATTTTTTTTGAAAAATAATTTTATAAACATGTTAATCTAGTTATATTTAATCCATAAACCAAATTTTACCATTTTTGGATATGTATATATATTTATTTTGAATTTTTAAATACAGGGGTATTTAAGTCATTTTAAATATTCTTAAAATGACTTAAATACCCCTGTATTTAAAAATCCAAAATAAATATATAAACATATCCAAAAATGGTAAAATTTGGTTTATGGATTAAATATAACTAGATTAACATGTTTATAAAATTATTTTTCAAAAAAAATAAAAAAATATATATTTTTTGACCGGTCGGAAATCCGGTTCCGACCGGTCGTAGAAGATCAGGCCTCGTTTGTTTAGTAACTTTACCTTGAATTCAGGCGTAAGCTCTGATTTGGAGGGGAAATCGTACTTTTTTTTTTTATGGGGCTGTTCGGTAATGGGCAAAACTCGCATACGTTGACAAAACTTTTCAACTGAGGGGAGCGTTTGTAAAAAATGTCATTTTAAGCGGTCGAATCTTCATTTCGCACGGTCGTCTTCTGTTAGTCGTACCTGACAATGTCCCTGAACTAATAGCTATGCAAGTGTAACACACCTAAAAATAGTAGCCATTCTTGCAATTTTATTTCTTACTTTTACAAATATGTGCAGCGCAATTAATGAATCTGTAGCTATTTTTGTTTTTCTTTTTTATGAAAAAACGAACCTGTAGCTGTTGACCGAGAGTTTTCGCAGAGAGAAAAAACGTCACCCAGTTTTGCCGTTACCAAACAGCCCCTGCATATGAGGAAATCATTTTGGGTTATAAGTTTCCTGCAAATTTCCTCAATTCAACGAACGAATGTTGTTTGCATTTGTCCTAGAAATCTTCAGGCCGGACCAGCCCTCACAATTTACAACAGTGATGTTATGTGTAGAAATTTCCCTTTTCTTGCATCTAATTATTATTTTGAAATAAGAGAAGAGCTATTTGATTTGGTCATTGCGAAAAAAAACTGTATACTGCATGTAATTTTCTCTTTTTTTCTTTTCAGGTCCTTCTTAAGCATTTTTCATTATTATGTTAGATTACAACAAAAATTATAGGTGTGTTTGGAAAATGAAAAAAATGGTGAAAATTTTCTTTAAAATGGAAGAAAATGACATGATCTAATAGGAATAATGACGGGAAGTAAAAGATATAAAGTTAAAATAAATGAAATAGTTGTATGAAAAGATGCAAAGAAATAAATAAACAACAGGATAATTGTATGGAAAGATACAAAGAAATAAATCAAAATAGAATAATTTTAAACAAAGATGTGAAGAAATGTTTGAAAAATAAGGTAGAAGTGGAGAGAAAAAAAAATTTAGTGAAAATTTTTTATTTTTGTTGTTACCAAACACACCTTATGTTTTTGCTGGCATTTAAAGTCGAGATTAACAATCGTGAACCCATACATTATACTATTAATATATACTTTAGTTGACCTCATTTAGCATTTTAAGCTTTGAGATTATCTCCGAAAAATCGAAACTATAAAATTTGTGTTTTCCCACTCAAGTTGCCGATGTCTTGACAAGTAGGGATGTTAACGAATTAGGTTAGATGAATCAGAGTTATTTCTTAATCTTAATTCATTTAAAATATCTTAATTTTAATCCATTTATTAACCTATTTTAAAAAAATTTCAACTCTAACTCATTTAATAAACAAGCTAGTGAGGGTCGTATAGCAGATAGTTTGAAGGCCTAGACTTTGGTAGATAATGATCTTACGAAAAGAGTCAATAGGGTGTTTTCAACCCGGGAAAAATAAAAGTAAGGTAATAACAGGAAGATAAAATTGGAGTAGCAGTGAAAAAATAAAAATTAAGTAATGGGAGGAAGACTTAACGAGAAAAAATAAACAAGAGGTTTACATTTATATATATATATTTTTTAATGGGTCAAATGAGTTAAACAGGTTGAACGGGTTATATGGGTTAATGACTATAATCCGTTTATTTAATTACATAGTTAAACAAGTTTGCAGATCATAACTCATTTAGTTAAAAATTTCAACCTAAATCCATTTATAAACGAGTTGGACGAGTGGATTAACGACTTGACTTGACTATTAACACCCTTATTGAACAGAAAATATGTTGAAAAAATGACAAATTAATGCAATATAATAATATTAATTATTATGAGTGAAGAGAATAAAATTAAAATATACAGAATAAATATGTAGATAATTAAATTAAAATATACAAAATAATTATGTAGATAATTATAATAACCTATGTTGCTCTTATGATCCGTAGCTTGCGTGCAGCTGCTACGATCGGAATTTTTTTTTTTTTATTTGCATGTTGACTCCGTGAGTCTTTTCATAAATCGACTTCCACACGGAAAAAGATGGGCTGAACGGATTGTAGCCAATTCATAATCTTAATATGTTTAAAATATCTTAATTCTAATCTGTTTATTAATTTATTTAAAAAAAACTCAATTCTAACCCATTTAATAAATGGACTGGCAAATTGTATAGCAGATGATCTGAAGATCTAGACGCCCGTGAACGATGATTTGGTAGGGAAATGTGAGAGGGTGTTTCCGGCCTAGTAAAATTAGAAATAAGACAATAATAGAAAAATAAAATTGGAGCAGTACTAGTAAAATAAAAATTAGGTAATGTAAAGAAGACTTAACAAGTAAAAATAACCAAAAAGTTTATATTTATATATATGATTTTAATGGGTTAAACGATTTAAATGAGTTGAATGGTTTATATAGGTTAAATGGGTTAATAAGTTATAAATTTCAACCCTAATTCATTTATTTAATTAAATAGTTGAATGAGTTAGCGGATCATAACTCATTTATTTAAAAAATCTCAATCTAAATTCATTTATAAATAAGTTGGACGAACGGATTAACGATTTGACTATGACCATTAATACCCATACTGACGACCTCACTTGCACGTTGTTAACATCCAAAAAAAGTTAAAAATTGGAAAATCAGTTGAAAAAATGACAAATTAATTCAATATAATAAGATTGATGATTATGACCGGAGAGAATAAAATTAACATATACAAAATAATTATATGGATAAATGTAAAAAACGATTATAATATAAAAATAGAGGGGCTAATGAGTTGAGATATCAACTTAAAAGTAAAACGATTTTTTTTGCTTTTACTTTTTTGCTTTTACTTTACTAGTGAAAAAAACAAAAACAAAAAAAACTATATTGCTTCGATCGGAATTGTTTTTTTTTTTTTTTGTCGTATTTTCATGTTGACTCCACGAGTCTTTTCGTAAATCGACTTCCACATGGACAAAGACTAGTTGTTTCTTCATCTGCCCGTCAACCAGCTGCTAATTAAACTCGAGTAATGTTTAGGCATCCAATGCATCAGGGTGCAAACCCCCTTTTTAATATTTTTTTAAAAATATTTATATAAAACTGTTAACTTATATGTATTTAACTTATGCATCAAGTTTCACTATTTTTGGAGATGTATAAATATAAGTTTTTAATCTTTAAAACAAGAGTATTTTAGTAATTTAAAAATGACTAAAACCTCCCATATTTTCAAAAAATAAAAATATATATACATATCTTTAAAAATAGTAAAATTTAATTTATAAATTAAATATACCTAGATTAACATTTTTATAAAAAAATTATTTTTTAAATATATTAAAAAATAAGATTTTGCATCATAATGCATTGAAATTTCAACGCATCACGATGCATTGGAACATTGCTTGTTAAACTCAACTTTATTATTCAACGGGTGTTGGAAAATGAAACAAATTTAAATATGTTCTTTTGACTTGCAATAGCACACATGTACACACAACATTTTAAATTGGGATAATTCCTCTTATACTCATAATAAATGTACATAATTTCTAATATACCGATAACATTTCAAAATTTTATTTTATACCCATAACATTTCACCTTAAATTCTTTTCATACTCACGCTATTAAAACTATTGTTATCTATCTCATTAAAAAGACGATTTTGCCTTCTTAAATTTTTTTCTAATTAAAATAAATCAACTTTAATATAGCTTTCAAGTTATTTCATATCTTGTATTAATGATTTACTACCATCAATTGAATCATGTTAAGGTTAAATTATTTCAATTAAAAATTTTAAATGGACAAAATCGTCTTTTGAATGAAGTAGATGACGGTGGTTTCAACGGTGCAAGTATGAGAAGAATTCGGGGTAAAATGTTATGGATATAGAAGGAATTTACGAAATATCGTGGGTATATTATGAATCATGTGCATTTGTTATGGATATAAGAGGGATTATCTCTTTTCAATTTAATAAATGACTGCCTAAAAAATAATAAAAGAGTTCAATAGAATTTTAAAATGATTAATTTTAAATATTGTAAAATATCATTAAAGCTAACTAAGCTTTCGAAAGAGTTTATGGAAATTAGTGGGCTACAATACCCTTTTTATTAAACTATTTAATAATCCATTAAACCTTTTATAGTTTATTTCAACTTTAATTTCTTTAAAGCCCGGATGAAGTCTAACAAAATCTTTAATGTTATGTTAATTAGGCTTCTATTAATCTCTATGAAATATTATTAAAAACTATTAAATTTTTTCGTGAGCTTAAAGAGGCCCACGAATTCTATTAATCATCATGCAGCGCTATTAGGGTGTGGTTTCATATTTTATTCGAAAAAGTGCATTTTAGATACGTTTGAATCCCATATATAATTTAACCACGTATCTATCATATATAATATAATAAACTCCACGATAACATACCGAATGATTAAATACCCTTTGATTTTATGTTTCTCATGCTGCATTCTAATATAAACCATCTGTTAGGAAAGTATATAAGCATGCATTGATTGCTCAACTAATTAATGAATGAATAGGTGGAAAATTTTAAATATATATGTATATATTCCGTCATCCACTACTAAATTTAGATGAAAGATTCATACATGCAGGGGCATTTTTGAAATTACGGAAATTCATGAGATTTTCATACATAAGATTAAATTGTGTGATACATTCTAGCTAATTTACAAATATATCCAACTAGTTTGACCATAATTGCAAATATAACCACATAGTTTCTGAAATTGCATATAACTCCTACATAGTTTCTCCATAATTACAAATATATTCACATCGTTATAGCGTCGTTACTGTACTTTGCGGCATGGGCACTTTTGAAAATATATGAAAATTACGTAGGTATATTTGCAATTTCGAAAATTAAGTAGTTAAGTAGGTATTTTAGTTTGAGTATATTTGCAAATATACTCGCGTAGTTTGTATATATTTGCAAATATACTCATTCTGTAACGGTGCAATAACGACATTATAACGGCGTGAGTATATCTGCAATTATGGTCAAATTATGTGAGAATTATTTACGATTTCTAAAACTATATAAGCATATTTGTAATTACGGTCAAACTAAATGAGTATATCTGCAAATTACCTTACATTCATATTTATTGTCATTGTTAACTATTGTCGAACACTTAGAGACGCCCTTCAAGCGCTTGTAGGGGGCCTAGAAGTCACCAGTGCTGTTTAACCACCATGACTACTCGTAAGGCCTGTCAAACTTCTTAACTAGAAAGCCTCTGAAACCCATCCACCCTCGTTTGAGCTCATCAAACGCGGGCAAACACCCACCAAAGTCCATCAGACATTGTCTTACACAGGGTGTTGTAGAGGATTTAGGATCCTTAAATAAAATATGCTTTCTTATTCTTAATACAGTTTTTTAGTTCTTAAGGCACTTTTGTTTAATTTTCAACGTATCTTTAATACAATTTTTTGCATTATCATCTCATTTATATATTTCATTTAAGCTTCTTAAATCTTTCTGAACTGATTGTAAGTTATGTAAAGCTGAGTATGCAATATAAACAATTCAAATTTTAATATAAATTAAAATATCAAAAAAATATAAGTTGGTATATACTTTTTTTTGTTAATAAAATTAATAAAACACCTATGGGTTCTTATAAAATTAAAAATGAATGGTTTCTTTCTTTTTTCTTTTTTTTTAATTGGAAGGGTTTCTCTTTGTTTTCAATCCTTTCTTTATATAAAAAAGCACATGGGCTTCCATTCCATCCAAATCTGTACAGAAGGGCATGGCAACCCACAATTTCTCTCACATTTACGGTTGTCAGGCGTGTTGAGCGTTGTCAGTTCAATAAATGGCAACATATTATCGAGACTGGACTGATCGCATTTTATTTCAACAGGATGAAACGGCCTATGATCATGGTCGTGTACCGTGCATGCATTTCCTGTTTATTTATGTTTAGAGGCATTAAGCATTTGAAAATCCTCTTGAATTCATTCTCAGATTCACAGATAGTTGCAATAATATCGGTTAAACGACATGTGGGCATTTGAAAATCCTCTTGAAATTATTTTTCCATATATTCGATCGCTTAATTTTTACTCCATAAGATACAAGTAGTGGATGTTCTAGTCTAGGCAGCGTACGTACGCCTATAACAGCTGATCACCGTGTAGGCGAAGAAGACTGATTGTTTTATCCACCGAAATGACACACGCCGTGCTCTCGTGCCTTGGGCGGCGAGCCCTACAGGTTTGACTAGCCTGTTCCCATTGGGCGCCGCTCGTTGTCGGTCATCTAATTACCTGCTCCCATTGCTCTATTTTGGCGCCACCTTGTCTAATCACCTTGTAATAAAAAACGCAAATTGCTACTTTTGAGACTGGTGATGGAATTGGAAAGTGGGAACAAAAATTTAGCCATGGAATTTTTTCCATTATTCTCGACGTGTATTTGGTAATAAGAAAAAATGTCTGAGCTCAAACTTTTCATTCTTTATGGTTATCTTATTTTTTAATTATTTTTTCACATTTTATTTTTCTATATAACTATCTTACTTTCTAATCATTTCTACACAAATAATTTATTCATTTAATTTTATTTTCTTTATTTCTTATAATTACTCCTACTATATTATATTATTTTCTGCAAATTCAAAAACTTTTATATTAAAAACTTTTTATCTAAAAATTTTCTTATAATTACTCATACTATATTATATTATTTTCTTCAAATTCAAAAACTTTTATATTAAAAATTTTATCACTTCCCAAATATACCTTTAATGTGACATATTCATACTTTAATAGAAATATTTTTTTTACCTATCTTCAAAAATAAAAAACCGCCACCAGTGGTAACACTGTCAGTCCACTTAATGGACATTATGTGTTCAAAGTCTCCCATTGTTGGGAGTTGTAATGAATTTATCCTCAGATTTTTATATTTACACTTGTCCACTATTCACTAGATGTCCTTTTATGATGAGTTTTATGATGAGGGTTATGAACATGCCTGATTTGTAATATCAATATCACAATATGTATAACAATAAAAAGCCAATATACATTTATCCTCAAAAAAAAAAAAAGCCAATATGCATTACTTACTACAAGGACTACGCTCCAGGTATCGTGTCGCCCCCCAAATCAGATTACATCTGGTTGTGGACTTCTTGTGACTATTTGTTCTGCAGTTTTGATGATTATGCTTCGTTTCAAATTTAAATGATAAATTTATAACTTCTAATTCATTAAGTGTGATTGATATTATTCATTTAGCTAAGATTTAAACTTGCATGTGATTCTGAAGATTTGGGTGGACCACGAACAGTTGCATAATTTTATAACGGATGCGTACATTCATTCATGAGATAAACTTTGCTGTCTATGTAAGTTTCCAAATCAGAAAAATGAAATATTTTCAAAACAACTCTGGCGAAACGTTTCCTCATGAAACTCTTGCGTTATAATGACATAGTGTTTCTTTTCTTTTCTTTTTTTTTGCCCTGAAGTTCTTTCTCAGCCTGCCATGCGGCAATTAAGTTACTCTACCTATACCTACCAGAATCGCCAATAACGGTCGTTCCCAGGCATATCAGCGGATAACTACAAGTCTACAATCAAAGCAGTGTCAACTGTCAAGCATCCACATCAAGCCAATTCATAAGAGTTAGAATAAATTTATCATTAAATAATTCTAAGAATAGTTTATTTAGAATTTTGGAAATTCTGAAGTTACTTATCTTTTAAATCCCTATATTCTTTTAATGCTATCCCTTTTCTTTTATTCTTACATCCACTAGGAAACTCTCGTTCTTTCTAGTAAATTCACGAGCTTCTCACAATAACAAACTATGTTGATGGCCAGAGTTAAAATTGTAATAAGCAGTTGCTTTTATCAATCCAGCAAAACCCCAATATCTCATCACCCAACTACTGTTAAGAACCAATTCAAATTAAAACTTCAGAAACCAGCATATTCTGTCAGTAGCACAGACATCCTAAATAAATTCTGTGAAACCAATACTCACTTCACTGGGAGAATCAGTCCTATTTTTCTATCCTGCTTCATAGTTCAGATTACAAGTCACGCCCTTCCCCCACAAGAACATGAACTGCAGGTCTCTGTGGACTGCAAATTGTGGTCGACTCCAAGAAATGCTCTCTTTTTTTGTATCAACAATCTTCCAACGTGTCTTTCCTCTTGCAGTTATAGAAGACAAAACAAAGATTACAGAAGCAAATTGAAGCATGCATATTATAATGAGTCATCCCTTCCATTGGCTGCTGCCACTGCTTTCTCTGCTTCTTCCAAAACAAATGCTCTAAGTGATTCAACGTCCTTCTTTCCTGGTAATCAGGTCAAACAAGAAAAGAATTTGAGATGATAATAAAAGTGACCTTGGAACCACATGCTGTGTATTAGGAGTGTCTAATACAATCTCTATGATACTACGCTGCACTCCAACCAAACAAGGTATTACCGACTACAGCCTACAACTATTTTCTTTCAATTGCTATCCCTACTTTTCAATAATTATTAATGCCCTCTAAATCATTATTTCTACTTTTCCAATTATTACATATTCCATACTTAATTAACCAATCATCCATTTACCACTATAAATACACTCCCAACCATGCTTCAATCATCACAAATAATTTATTCACCACTTTAAGTACAGTCCCAACTATGCTTCAATCATCATGTTATTTTATGTTTTCCATACTACGCTCTACCCACAATTAACACACTGGCATTGAGAGAATCCAAACAAAAACTAACAGATTTGAGGTACGGAACAATTTATTAATGAGATGATATCAAGTTCTAGAAATTCCACATGATGAAGTCAGGGATTCTCAATACAGCATATTCTCTACACAAGGATACAAGTGGTAATTCCAAGAAAATGGAGCAACCTTCTCACATTTTTTATGATGGCAACAACAATAATAATTATGATCGAACCAGTGGGCAAAATTTTCCTCCGATATGCATAGCATGTCTAAAATTCACTTTTTCCTTTCAAGAATTTGTTTTAATATGGTAACAGTAGCCACGTTTGCAGCAAACTCAAGGTATGAAGAACCACAGTTGATAGTAGCCAAGTTTGAACAGTAGACAAGTTTACAGCAAACAGAATATACATTTCTATTTTCCTAGTTCAGGCATGTTGGAAGAAAAAGTATGAACTAGAGTTGATAGGAAGGGGGAAATGTTCCCCTTATTAAAATTTCATTTTGTTAAAACAAAAATAGAACTTGAAATTGAGGTGATTATATTCACCTTGCATGTAACAAACAACAGAGTGGTACCTTGATATTTTGCAAACTCTTCTCCATCATAGAAGACCTTAAACGTAGGATAAGAATGAATATCAACTTTGGTGCATATTGATTTGCTCGTACTGCAATCAACCTGCCCTATCTCAATCTCATCCTCCCCATCAACAGCCCTTGCTACGTCCTCCCACAAAGAGCCCAGGTTCTTACTGAAAAGTAAGGCGGATGTTAACAATCACAGAATAGTGAAAAAGGATGAGAAAAATGTCATGACAGAAATCTTTAGAAAAACAAAAACAGAAAGACCACACTTAGCCCATCTTTTCCACAGCCGATCTAAGAAAAGTCAAATTCATGGAACATACCAGTATTTACACCAAGGGACACAGAACTGAACAAACCAAACAGTGTCCTTCTCCTTCACCTAAATGCAACAGTAAAAAAATATAAAACATCAGAAAAAGTGCATTATTGATGCATCTTAACATATAAATGCCACAGAATGGAGAAAGAAAAACAGCCAAAACGTTCTACTAAGTTGTTCAAAATAATGTAGCCAGTTATGCTTTGCAAACTGCAAAGGAGGAATAATTAGCTATTACAAGTTGGCATCCACATTAAAACTTCAGGACAAGCTTTCTGATCAAGTTGAGGATTCTCTTTCTTCCCTTTTCATTATTATTGCACACAGAGGAATTAGATAAGTAATAAGATTTAATTAGCCAAGTTAAAAATTCTCATCTTCCCTCCCAAAAACTTGTGAACAATTCTTAGCCTTTACAGCATTCCCAAGCACGTTCTTCCCTAATATTTCTGCAAATATTTTAACCATTTTCTAATCTTTCAAGCATTAATTTGCCACTTCTCTAGCAATTCTGGGATTAAATTGATTGGAACTTGCAACCAGAACAAGGCAAAATGTTCAGTAACTCAAGTAAACATATCAGAAACGGGAACCAAATGGAAATCAGCAAATCAATCATTGGCAACAAAACCAAACAGTTTTTTCCATAGGGGAGGGGGAGGCAGAGAAATTAGAAAAATACCAAAATTAATTAGCCAAGTTAAAAATTCTCATCTTCCCACACAAAAGTCTGTGAAGAATTCTTAGCCTTTAAAGCGTTCCGAAGCATGTTCTTCCATAATATTTCTGCAACCATTTTCTAATAATTCAAGCATTAGTTTGTCATTTCTCTAACAATTCAGGGTTTAAATTAATTGGACCCTGCAATCAGATCAATGCGAGATGTTCAGCAATTCACGTAAACGTAAAAGAAAGGGGAACCAAACGGACATCAGCAAACCAATCATTGTCAACAAAACCAGCAGTTTTTCCATAGGAACTGTAAGCCGTGGATCCCTTATTACCCAGCTTTTCTCAGCTTCCACTTCTCGTCTCAAGTCCTCAACTATCACCAAATAAAAAAAATGCACAAAAAACCGATTATCACAATCCTCTGAACGAGTTTTTTGCCTGTGTATAATTTCGTGAGCTCCTCCCAAACACAAGGGCTCGAATATCCTCTTATTCCTTCCCATAGACTATTGAGCACGCAACATGTAAAATAAGTACATGAAGATCTTGTTCTCGAACGCATTGATTGAGATCGATTATCGAGAGTGAGTGACAAGTCAAAGCCAACATCACCGCCGGTAGCCGGCGAATCAAGCAAAAGAGGTCGCAGAACTAATTTCTGACCTGAGGGTTGGTGCATATTACCTTGTCTGTAAAGGTATCGGCCGTGAGATTTATAACCTCAGCCTTAGTACTGCGGACGATGGTGTACGATGCCAAAAACAGCAGTAGCAGCGCAAAGAAATGGCGACGTTGCGACATCTCACACAGAGAAGGATCGTCCGCGCGATCTGCTTTGCTCTCGACGCCTCGCGCCTATTCGGCTATTCCTCTCCCTTCCTGTCTTCTCTTGTTTCACACGCACAGCTCGTGCGCCCAATACATAGGCGTATTCGCATCGATATCCTAAGTTTTGATCAATTTTCAGAGAGACATTTAGAGTTTGTTTGGGAATGAAATAAAAAAAAAAAAAAAATTATCGTAAAAGTTTTTGAAAAAAATAAAATAATATGATGTGATAAAGATAATAGTGTTGACTAAAAAAAATAAAATTAAATAGATAGATTAATTATATGGGTAATTATGTATAAATGATTAAGAAATATGATAGTTACATAAGATGTGAAAAATAATTAAAAAATAAAATAATTATTAGAAAGTAAAATTTTGTATACAAAATTTTGAGCTAAAAAGTAGTTATAAAAAATGACAAATTTTAGATTGAAAAAATTTAACTTTGATACATTTTGTTTATCACCCAACGCACCCTTAGCATATAACAACTGATTTTCCTTAAAAAAAAAACTGATTTTCCAACGAAGTCGCTCTCACCGATACTCAGAGAGAGAGAGAAATTTCCCTCTGCACTTATGGAGATTGAACTCCTGCGAGAGATCAATCTTCCATAACCAGAACTCTCAGCACTCTTGGGGACTCAAATGCACCCCTATTAGTTAAGAGGCAGCGTATGTTACCAACCAGGTGTCAACTGAGTTGGCAGATAAAAAAATTTAATTCGCCTAAATAGAAAAATTGTGTCGTACTTGATCAGAATGGGTTATTTGTGGGGTCGGGGCGAATTATGGTATACTCAAACCTCACCCTACTTTTAAAAAATCATCTTGGTCGTATTTTTCATACTAAGTCAAGGTAGATTCAAATCTTACTTTTTTTAATGAGTCCGGTGTCAAATTTTAGATTGCTTTCGGATCAATACTAGGATAACAGGTCAATTGAAAAACAAGTTAAAGGTGTGATAATTTTAAAATTTTAAATAATATCAATATAAAGTGATATCTATGATAAATTTATAAGTTAAATGCTTCGATGATTTATTAGTTAATAGACTAAGACACGATTAACACAAGTACAACTTTTTAAATAATTTCATTTACAATTTGACCTTGATATATATATATATATATATCAACATTCCATAAAAATAACATAGTGTAAAATTTTGAATTGCAATTTGGAATGCTAAATCTGCAAAATAATAATATTTATTTTTTATAGGTGTAAACAGTATTCATAATTTTTTTATTCCATTGATAAATCATGTGGAATGCATAACTTGAACAATACGTATGCAATTAAAAAATTAAAAATTTATCTACATAAACAAGTTATAAAATTAAATGCATATTCACATAAACCATATTTACATTAAGAAGTCATAAAGTTAAATATATATTTATATACTCAACAAAATTGCATTCACATAAATAAATCATATAGTTTATAAAAATAATTCACACGTAACAGGGCAAGGCAAATAAACATAGGGTTAGAATATGAACGATCTGCTCTATCTCCAAAATTGAAGAAAGGGTCTCAAACCCTGCCGCACCCCACTCCGCAATATCAAAATCTTTGCCCCAACACTATACAAAGCAAAGCAAGTCATGGATTAACTTGATCATATTTTCACCCATTTTAGCATTAAACTATGTTGTTTGGATATTTTTATTTCATACTCAGTCTAGCAATTTGAAAAGAGTAAAAAAAAATCATTGACTTATACGCATATGGTGTGTTTAAGAAGTGATAAAGTTGTTGAAGAAAAGTTTTTTAATATAAAAATTTTTGAATTATAAGAAAATAATGTAATATAACGTGGGTAGTACTGATGAGTAAAAAATATAAAGTCGAAATGAATAGATTAGTTATATAGGTATTTTTGCATAAATAATTTACAAAGTAGGATAACTATATAGAAATATGCAAAAAAGAATTAAAAATAAGATAGCTATGGAAAATAAAAAGTTTTCCGGTGTGTTTGAAAAGAGATAAAAAAATTTATACAATTTTTTTTATGTACAAGTTTTGGAAATAGAATAAAATAATATGACAGATGTAATGATGAGAAATAAAAATAAGAAAGTTAAAATAAACATATTAGATATATGAGTTGTTGTATTGTAATGATTGAAAAATAGAGTAGTTATATAGTAAGAAGTAAAAAATAATTTAAAAATAAAATAATTATAAAAAGTGAAAAAATTTCAATTAAAAAGTTTTAAATTGAAAATTTTTATGAAAAAACAAACACCCCTAGTTTGAAAAGTCTTGTATCTTGCCACACATGCTCCTAGCTTATAGTATGTTGCAATCAACGGTCCTAATTTTTAAATCATTATCCTTGTATTTTAATTATTTTTTACATACTTTCATACAATCTTTCCATGTTTTCAATTTTATTTTCTCTACCTTTAATTATGAACTCTACTACATTGCATTATCTTCTCGTTTTTAAATAATTTTTCTCATATTTTTCTCAATATTGATTGAAACTTTAAATTTTCATATATCTATTCTAGACCTTATAACATTCTCATTGTTGCATTTTAGACTCCACATCAATATACCAACCAAGTCTATAACTCAATAAATAAAAACATTATAGGATCTAAAGTGTAAATATAGAAAATTTCAATTCTAATTTGCAATCGTTAATTTTTTGCCTAATTGCAATTATTAAAGTTATACGATCTAAAATCATATGTAATAAAAATAAAAATACCTTAAATTTAATATTTATAAACATCCATTATATTGAATAAATTAATTTGATGTCGTTTAAATTGACGTAAAACTCTTAATAGAGTATTGACGGAAGTCAAACTACACAGTAAAAGTAAATGAAAGATTGTTGGAAAAAAAGAGTTCAGTAGATTCAAGACATTCCTTAAAATAACGGGATAAAGGATTTCACTAATTCGAATAAATAAGGACATGAGCATCCTGAAATGATGCTTGAGGATGTGACTGAAACCTTGTGAATAAGAGAAAAATTATGGGGATAAATATTTAAATAAGGACAGAAAAAAATACGGGGAAAAGTATTTAAGTAAAATATTTGGGGATATGCAATGTCGAATGAAACTACACAATTCCACTGATTTGAACAAATCAAATGATGCTCGAGGATGTGATCGAAATCTTGCAAATAAGAGGAAAAATGGGGACAAGTATTTAAAAAAAATTAGAAAATATGCAAAGTCGAATGAAACTACTCAATGGTATGAAGGTTTTGTGCAATTTTTTTCTTTTTGATTGGAATATATTTACATACATCTTAACACATATTACACTAAAGGTCTGAGACATTCTTATAAATCTGGAGACACCGCTCCACCAAATAATCAGGAAGACACAGCTTCCAACAATCAAACGGGAGACCACTGCTCCCACAAACAACCGGACAGGAGACCACAGCTCCCACTAATAATTTTTCTTCATTTCTGGCCGAAATCCAAATGCTGGATTCGAACCCACAACTAGCTGCTCAGATTCTTATAATGCTGCTCAGATTCTTATAATGCCCGCGCTGCTGGGTTGGTGGTTTTGTGCAATTTTGATAGAAGAGGTCATTTGACTTGATAGAAAGCATCAAGAGACATTAAATACATGATAAGACCAGACATAAAGATCATCCATACAAAATGAAAAAAAAAATTCTATAACGCTGGAGACATTTCCGCATCCTTGTTCATGTCTTTGATGAGGATGAGAAATTGACAGTTAAGTTGGGAGGAACCAGCAGGGGGAGCAGGTGATTAATTTTCGAATGAGAACTGGTCAAGGGGTGAGTTTTATAAAGGGCTTGAGGCTTTTATGCTGCATATAGACATCGTGGTTTAACTTAGTTGAACTTGATCATGAGTTTTTTTTTTAATGTCAATAATTATGGAATGGGTCCAACTTCGACAATTTGGCAATTATGCTAAAGAGTGTAAGAGGAACGTCCACCTCAATTTAGGAAAAAAAAGGGATATTTGGTAATTGATTTTTTCGTGGAATTGTGGGATAGGATAAAGAGTATGAAATAAAATATTTTGAAAATTGTGTACTTGGTATGAAATGATAAAGGGTAAAGTTAGAACAATTAAAGTTATTGAAAGAAAAAATAATTAGAATGTAGAAATTAAAGTGAGAAAATATGATTATTGATGAAGTAATCATTGACTTTAAGAAACGTATCCCCACACCCTACCATGCCACGCCACGCATAAGGGTGCAACTCAGACTCATAAAACTCGAATTAACTTCAACCTTAACTCTATTTATAAAATATTAACCCTGATCCTAAACTTATTTATAAAACCTAAACTCTAATCCTATTTTTAAAAATCGGGTTCCGGATGAGTTTCGGGTTGAAATTTATATTGATGGATTTATGTTTTACTTGAGGGTAATAAGTTTAGAATTTCATATGAATATATAATAACAACAAATCATGAAAGTAAATATAATAATATATAATCAAATTTAAAATTTTTAAAAAATATAGCAATATGAAGAATATTTCTATAAAAAATTTAACATAAAAAACAATACAAAGGAAGAAAATTAATGGATGTAGAGATAAATTATGGAAATAAAATATAAATATAAATGAAAATAATATATTGTATTTATATTATATGCCAAACATGTATTCAAATATAAATGATATAAAATATAAAGAAATAGTATTTAAATATTATATATAAAATATATTTTATAATAAATGAGAAATTAGGCTCATATTTTTCAGGTATGGGTTTACTTGAACTTTAATTCTATTATATTTTCATATCGGGTTCGAATTCTTCAGACTCAATTTGTAAAAAAAAAGTTTTGACACTGTTAAAACTTACGTTCGGGCTCAGTCAAACCCAAGTTGCATCCCTACCCACACATGAAGGTTTCCGAACATCCTTGGAGTCTTTGCATGATTCAAAAAGAATACCATGGGAAAATGTTTCCCACGATGAATGTATTCCTACATCCAAAATAATTTAAATCCACCAACCACAAAAAAACCAAACAACATTGCATGCATTTCAAGCCATAGTGGATTTGCCTTGTCATCCCACACCCAATTTTTTACAATCAGCAGCTTACCATTTCATCCTTTAATCCCTATCCCTATCCAGAAGGATTCTCATCGTTATAAATATTGTATCAATATCCATTTTTATTTTATGTTGAGGGGGAGGTCTCCACATTGCTTCAGATATCTGCACACTTCATTTCTCAATATCAACCAACAAGCTGAATTGTATTGATGAATGAAAGCCCTGCACCAATTTATAATATCAGAAAATGAGAGAGGAGGATGCCCAAATCTGGCATCATTTCGACAGTGCAATAACCTCCAACAGGCAATAATAAACGAACCAAACATAAGTTTCAAGTCTGCTAGTGTGAAGCATGTAATAGATCAAGCAAATTTTTGAGAGATCTATAAGCAAGCAACCTTACCAGATGATGATCAAAGGCCTCCTCTGTACTTTGACACCTCCAAATTAAATGAAACCAATCTTCAGCTTCATGAAGGTAGAAAACACGATTAGTTGATTGTTGAACTCCTCTTCACATATTAAGTTTTTGTGAGCAAGGAGTCATTCATCAGTCTTTAGTCGAAAATTAAAACTTTTGAGGAAAGTTTAAGCTTCCACAACAACTCAGTGATGCTCAATTTCTTCTCTCTTATCCAAGATTCATATTCTTATATCCTTTCAAATCTCTTTGCTATAGATGATAAGCAGATTCCACTAAAAAGTCGTCATCCTTTTCACCACTCAAGAACACATTATCTCTTGCATTCTGAGATAGTAGGAGAATTCACTTTATTATGTCCCAACCACTTTCTCCAACAACCCTCTTAATTTTCTCCTCACTCCACCTCCAATCCTCCCAATCAATGAAAGCAACCACCATTATATCCCTAGTGATTTCTATTAGCAAAGGTCCAGCTTTTTGTAGCTCCCCATTCGTCCATTTATCTTTAAAAAAACCAACTTGACTTTCATTTCCAACATGCCATTTGCACTTCTTTTCAATAAATCCCTGGCTATCATGATACTTCTCGAAGTGTGGTATGAATGAGGTTGAAGTTTACAATCCCAAAACTCACAGTTTCTGAAATATCTGGCCTTGAGGACCTTAAAACTTAAAAAGCCCTACTGTGTGCTTGTTTTGCCAGAAGAGCAAGGTTGAAAGTCATGAACTCTTTAAATTCCAATCCTCTCGTCGCATTGGACTGATGTAGATTTGGTTAAGGAAACTCAGCTTGTCTTCTTCCTACCATCCTTAAAACCTCACTAAAATTTGCTTTTCATCATATTAAAGTCTACATATTACTTTTTAAGAAGAAGAAGAAACAGACTCACTACATTGCTAGAGATTGCTTGCGTCATTACTTTAACAAGGATTGCCTTTCCACCTAATGATAAAAGTTTGTGCCACCATCCTTAAAGCTTTTTCCAAAGCCTTTCATTAATACTCTAAAAAACTTGCAATTTTGTTCTTCCGAGCCACTCTGACAAGCCAAGATATATTTGTATCTTTCTACATTGTGCCCTAAACATCCTCTCAACCTTAGCTCTAGACATCTTTTGTGTGTTTTTACCATAGAATAAAGTTATTTTTATCCATGTTCGGTTTTTTGCTAATGTATTTCCTGTATGTTCTCAGGATGGTCTTCATCAACTCCAATTCATGTCTTGTTACTTTAATAAAGAAAAGTGTATTATTTGCAAAGAATAAGTGAGAAATATAAATCCCTGATTTACTAATCTTATGTCACTAATTAGCTTGTAGTCTTGAACTGCTCCCAACAAGGATGACAAATCCTCAATACACAAAAGAAAAAGGCGTGGAGACAATGAATTCCCTTGCCTAATGCCCCTGCTTGCGTTTTAAAACCATTTATCACAACACGAGAAGTTGATGTTGAGATACATTAAAATATTTAATCCATCCATATTTTGCTAAACCACCAGCATCTCATAGCTCGACGAAGGAATACCCTATTTCACTTTATCATAAGTTATATCCAGTTTGATAGACACTTCCTCTAACTCACCTCTTAATATTAGGCGTAATTTGTGAAGAACTTCATAAGCAATTAGCACATTGTCAGCTACAAGCTTACCAGAAACAAAAGGCACTTTTTTTTTATAAAAAACAAAACAAAAGGCACTTTGGTTTACTGAAATGAGTGTTCGGAAATGAGTATTCAATCTATTAGTTATGATTTTTACAAAGAGCTTCTACATAACATTACATAGGCTAATAAGTTGAAAGTCTCCCATTACTAGCACATGACTTCTTTAAGGCCAAAACAATCCCTTTTTGATTAATCCCCCTCATCCACTCCTGCCTTACATTGAAATTCATAATCTTCATAAAAATTCTCAACGGCCATATATACTTTCTCCCTCAATAATGACCAATATCATTAATAAAATCTTGTTGGCTAACCATCAAGTCTCGGTGCTTTCTAAGGGATCATTTCCTTTATTGCATTATGGACCTTCTCTCTTGGGAATGTAGTAGTTAAAGTTTTGTTGCCTTCTATTGTAATGATTACTAGAATGCGGATACGATCCTTTCTACATTTTACACCCCCTTAGACTTTAATGTAAACTCAAAGTATCTCATTGCAACTCTTTCTAGCTCTTTCTAATCATTGATCTAATTATCATTATCATCATTCAACTGCAAAATGGTATTTTTCCTATGAAATACATCGTATTTCTACCAATATGCTATAATCAATTAATCCTGGATCTTTGTTGCCAAAGAATTTCTTTATCTTTTAGGAGCCTATTAATGTGTTCTTCAATTGATTTGATTTCCACATCACAAGCTTCTGAAGGTGAAGAGGATATAGTAGTCATTTTTTCATGGATTCTACTCATTATGTTATCTCTGACTTTGTAATTCCGCTTCTGCATAGCTAAATCACACTGCACAAGCTCGCATTTTATATTCCCAAAAGAAGGATCATCAACTTCTTGATTGGCTTCCCCATACCTAGTGGATCATGTCATTTGCTTGTTTGTCTCTTAACCAAAATGCTTTATATTTGAACTTCTTTGATTGTTTTAATCCTTTGAGAGGACTATCCAAAGCTATATACAACAGGTTATGATTGGATGCAATAACTACAAAGTGGTAATTTTGTGCTAATGGAAAAGATCAAACTACTATGTTGTTGCTAAAGCTCTATCGAGATGAGCTTCCACTCTTTTAGCGCCTCTCCTATTACTCCTCCATGTAAAAGATGACCCCACATAACCCAAGTCATTCAATTCAAATCATCAATAACTTACCCAAAACAATTTCATTTGACTTTCTGCTCTATGATTATTATGGTACTCAGATACTCCCACTATTTCATTAAAATTTTTCATCACCAACCAATGATGATTGTTCTATCCTTTGATAATGTATAGTAAATTTTATGATTATATCCTTCTGCAAGCCTCTGGAAAGCTATAAAAGTAATGATATTTTAGATGATTTAGATGTTAGAAATATCACTTAAAATTAAGATCTAGCTTTAAATTATTTTATTATATTGATTTTACATGCTTGTATATCAGACCCATATAAAATGAAATCAGACAAATGAACAGATTTTCATGATAATATAAGTGATGCTAAACGTAAAGATTAAGTGAATTTTTCATCAACTATCCGGATATTGAAAATGAAGAGAGTTACATATAAATGGGTTTTTATAGAAGCATCGCCATTCTTAAAATATCCCTATATTCTTCTTCTCTTCCACCTGCATCTATGTTTATCTTCAACATTCCTTGCTTTGGACGCCTCCATACTATAAGGTTCTTATCTACATTTAAGTTATATTTCTTACTATCCAGTAGGATTGAGAGTAGTAGAGAAAAGATTTGCTCCAACTTGCTACCTCATCTGAATCTACTAGACAACCCTTTACCAACCTATATTTTTTGATAAACCAAATACACTAACACATAATCATATATAAGGTAAGCAAAGAGTTGTTCTTACCCATCAACAACTTGTATAAAGTCTTCTTTATGTCCTCTAATTGCATCATCCTAATTTCATCAAGGTTTGCTCCCCTGAATATATAGCTCTCCTTTATACACCTCTAAAATTAATGGATACTTGTCTCCTTCTCATTCGTGTTGTTAAGTAATGTGTAACTTTTGCTAATGTGAATATCCCTGCAACCCAGATTAACCTTGATAGGTAATGAGTTTGTAGCCAATCTCCATCCCAACACTTAAACTTTCTTTGAAGTTTTTACTTTTCAACTAGCCTTTAGGATAGTTTTCCACTCATTATTTGCTTTATCGCTCATTCCTTCTCCCTTTCACTTGTCATCGTTTCCTAGCAATCTTGTATGTTGATTTAATCGTGAACAAACTATTTGCTTCACTATCTTACAAGAGTCCATCAGCTTCCCTTAAACTTAATAGAGAAAGATCTTTTATCTACTGCCATGCTGCTTTCTTTACCTCCTATTTGATGTTGTTTTCCTTACATTGCCTTGATGCTTCATCTATAAAGATTTCCATCTCTATTTCCTTATTCACATCCTTAAATAGCTTTCCTACCTTCTAGTTTTTGTCGACTATCTATCTATCTTCAAAAATTCTGATCTCCTTGTCATTTCTAATTACTTAGTTACCTTCCTTCTCCAAAATAGCCCTTGTTTTCATCAGACAGTTCCATGTATATGAACAACCCCACCTCAAAGCCAAGATGAGTATGAAATGAGATAGAATCTCACATTTTTCAAAAATTTTTTTCTATTTCAAAAAATAACAATATATTTTTTAATTTTCAATATATCTCTATTCATTCCTAATATATTTTTATCTTATCTCAAGTCTTGAACAACCCAGAGTTCGCTAATGCCTACCATAAAAATGGGCGTGCTTGGTTGCATGTACCCATCCAATTGGGCCATTGTGCATGCAACAACATATAGTCCGTACCATATAGGGTATATAAAGATGGTCGAACTCGACCTAATCAACCCAACCCGATTTATCACAGGATTGAGTTAACATTTTGAAAAAAATTAAGTTACATAACCCGATTATGATTATCAATTTTACTTAACCCGACCCTATTTTATATATTAATATAGAATATGATTATATTATTAAAAATAGTCGTACATTAACATATAATATATAAAAATTAACTAAACATTATGACTTTAAAATAAGATTATTTAGCAATTATATTACTATATAAGTTATAAATTGGAAAGTATTCTTATAAAAATGATTAATTTTTATTATTTCATATAAATTTATATTTTAAAATAAATTTAATTACGCAAAATATTTGTAAATATTATATATTTACTAACTCAATATCTAATCCAAACTGAACCAATTTTTGATTAAAATAGGATTAGATTGAGGTGTGAAAAATGGGATTGAAAAGAAGATTAAGTTGAGATTTCTTAAGATGGGTCCGAGTTACGTTAATTCCATCCCGAGTCAACCAGACCCGTATTTTCACAACTGGACTACCATAGGAGCTAAGAGAGGTCAGAGCGAGCGCTGTGTGCTCGACGTACCGCGAGCGCATCTCGTCTCCTAGACGGCTAGACCCCTACTCTCCGCGGTAAGAAAAAGCAATGGCTGGTCGATTGCTTCTCAGTCGATTCTTCGCCTCATCTCGGACTTCGTCCTCCAAAATCAGTGGTTAGTATTTTCTGTTCATACCAGCCCTCCATGAATCCATTTCCTGCCTTTTCCGCGTTCACTCGCATATCCCGCTTTCAAAATACCCAATGCGCTTTCTTTTTAGGCTTCTACTTTTCTTTAGTTAATTCAAAGATTTATTCGGCAAAGGCAAGATATGAGGTGAGGTAGCTTCCAACGCGGATGCCAATGACTAGAATCGGCCCAGAGATTTCATTTGAAAAATTATTTGAACTTGGTTAATTGTGATTAGTGTGTTTGGATTTTATTCCCTTGGAATCTAAAGCATAGAGTTGAACTCTAAAAATCATGTCTTGTACATGCACAGGATAATAAATATAACGATGTACACCAGCTGGAATATTCTTGCGCGGTTATTGTTCTTCCTAGATATTCCATAGCTCCTTGAGAGGTTTAGTTACCAGTCTTATACCTTTTTAGTTTGGAAACAACCCTTGTTCTTTGACACAAGGATAGAAAAATAAGGTAACTCTATAATGGAGAGGGATTCGGGTTGAGGCAAAGTTGTCTTTTTCACTTTGCAAAACAACCCCCAAGCTTTTCAGAAGAGCTGCAACATGATATAGTTCATTTTCCCCAATTTTTCTTACAAATATTTGAACTCAATGTAGGCGTTTACTAACATTTAACTATAGAAGGATTGTTTGGAATTTCAAACACAAGCTCTTTTTGAAATTTAGTTTATTCATTTGGACATATGCTTTTTTCACAGAAATAATTAACAATTAAAAAAAATTAGATAGATAAATAGATATCCTAAAATTTTGGCCCACAGGGTGGCTGAAGCGTGTCCTAAAATAATACATAATTACACACACACACACACACACATCAAGCAGCACGCAAAAATGGTTACTCAAGTGTGGCCCATGGTGGATGATACCACAACTAATTAAATTCGTATGTTCCCCACCAACAAGTACGCTTAGCTAATAAGTGGCACCCTTGATGACAATAATTAAAATTATGCCTGGGTTGGAGACATAATAATTCAAGGGAATATTGGTCATAGAATTAAAGTGCATCCATAAGTGTGACCTTTGGGTGCATATTGGCTTGCCTTTTATGATGACTAAAAATAACTGTTGGCACCACTCCAAAAACCATAAATACCTCTCTGGAAGCATATTGGCTTACCTTGTATGATGACTAAAAATAGCTGTTGGTACCACTGCAAAAAACCATAAATACCTCTCTGGAGGGAGGGAGGAAGAGCGAGAGAGAGGTGCATATTGGCTTACCTTATATGATGACTAACCTTAAATAGCACTCAAGGGAAGGAAGGTGGAATGATAGGGAATGCTGACTACGCATGCTAAGTTCTTGGCGGCAGTACAATCTGTGCTGCATGAACTGAAGATCAAGGTTCTCATAAGAGATTGATTGAGTTACACCCATTACCCAATAAAAGCCTCCTACGAATCAAGAAAAAGGTTGTATTGAAGAAGATAGGAAACTCTCTGTGTGTCATTTTGGTGAATTCTGTTGAAGTTCTTTATTAAAAAATTTATAAAATTTAAGTTGGCCACATTTTCCTCGTTGGAACGAAGATCGTTATTGCATTTTTTATTGCTCTTGGTTTGATTCTCACGTTGGGCACAATCATGCAAGACAACCTGTCAATGAAATGTCTAAACCATGATCTTCCTCTGAAATGCAAGCATGTCAACCAGTTTTCATTATACACCTCTCTAGAGACCTGTTTCAGGGTGCAATGGAGTGATGGACCAATGGCGCCTAAACACTTACTGTTTCATAACTAAGCCAATGCCCAGCCTCTCGAAAAATGGACCAGTTTCTATTAAACATATCATCTTACTCCAGTATGCAGTCCGGGTACAGGGATATGGTATTAGGGTGCTGCACTTTGAAAATTGAAATGAAGTTTAAGATGCTGCTTACATGTACTGGGCAGCCTAACTTGTACAATAATTGAAGAACGTAAGGTGACAATGTAAAGAGAACTATCTTAGGATAGGTGGTTAAAATGTATCAGCTTAAGGTGCAGACCATGTGTATAGTAAGTGGCGCACCTACTGATGTACATCCTTGCTTATATTTAGAGTTAAGAACTCCACATCTTGAGGACAAATCAGTATTGCAGAATTCATGTAACTGAGGCTGAGGCTGAGGTCGCTTGATTGGAGTAAGGATTTCATGTGCAATTCATGTGTTGCATGTGCATGTGTTTCATTTGCTTATATATAAAGCTGAAAACAAATGCAATAATCCATGGGTGCAAATGTATAATCTAGCCAGTTGCTGGAAGCCTGCAACCAAATCTGCAATCAAATGCCTGCTTATCACCAACTTGGCCATTAACTGGATTGCCATGATTTTCTGTCTCAGTGCCATGCAATAGTTTCAGTTGCAGGGTGAAGATTAGGGAAAATGTAACACAATTCCTTGGGGTGCTGATTGAATTCTTTCTGCAGGCTTGATATCACTTTTGTCTCCTGCCTCTAGGGAAGATTGTTTGACATTAGACACACAGTCCAACATAAGCACGGCTAAAAGATGGATTCATGCAGAGACATGGCTGAGAACCAAAGCATATGAAGAGTATGACAGCCAAAAAACGGGCAGTAACAATCCAGAAGCAGTTTCTGATTCAGTTGAAGCAGTGGGATTGAATGATAAAGACGATACTGTGAAATATGCTGCTGTTTCCAACTTGAAAACATCAACAAGGCATGATCTAGCCATGATCTTTACTTGCAAGGTCTGTGAAACGAGGTCTGTGAAGACGGTCTGTCGCGAGTCATATGATAAGGGAGTAGTGGTGGTCAGATGTGGGGGTTGTAACAATCTCCACTTGATTGCTGATCACCTTGGTTGGTTTGGGGAACCAGGGAGTATCGAGGAGCTATTGGCATCCCGAGGGGAAGAGGTGAAGAAAGGATCTGTGGATTCTCTAAATCTTACTTTAGAAGATTTAGCTGGGACAAGATCTTAACCACGGAAAAAAGTATGCAAAATCTTGTGATTTTTGTTACTGGGCTTGGTGACGGGTTAAAATTTCGATGAGATGATCTCCCATCTGATTTATGGGGCTTGTCACATTTATGCATCTGGGATCGTCTTTATTAACTTTTAATTGTCTATTCTGTTGGTGGTTATGTGCAAATATGTCCGTGTATTTTATTAATTTCATATGTAATTTTAACTGTGTTCAACTTTTCTCCTTTTGTTTGACAAAATTTCAATTTTTAGATGCATGACCGGGGTTGAGCTTGCATCTCAACCGTTCTCAGGGACAAAATTGGATACCTCACTCCGTGCTAACAGCCGTCTCTGCATGATTTAGAACATGTTAGCAAAGAAATTGTGTAATAACGCGATTAGCGTAACTAGATTTGTAATGCACTTTGTGACTATGAATCCTTCCACAATTTCTTTATAACTCACTGTCGAGATTAACTTCCTGAAAGCTTAGAGTGCACGAACTTTGAAAATTCTTTTCATATCCATGACGTTTGCCGTAATTTCTTATATACCTATAATGTTTCAAAAATTTCTCGTACCCATAAATTTTCATCCTAAATGCCTTTCTTATGCTCGTGTGGTTAATTTGAAATTTTCTAATTGAGATAATTCAACTCTAACATGACTCAATTGATGATATGATATCATCAATATGTTGCATTAAATGATTTAGAGGCCATATCAAAGTTGAATAATTTTAATTAGGAACATTTTGGAAATGCAAAGTTGTTTTTTCAATTGGTAGGTAATTATTGTATTAACAGCCTGAATGTAATGGAAATTTACGGTCGCATGTTACGTGAACAAGACAAATTAATAAAACATTTTGTGTATATTATGAATTAGATGTAAATTTCGCAGGTATAAAGAGATTTTCCCCTCAAAGATTTTAAAAAGTAGTATTTTGTTTTCTTATAAAAATAAAATAAGATCTGTTTTATTACATTTTATACTTAGTTTTTACAGTTTACGAGGATGGCGGGGATCGTCTGCAGTAGCATATTTTGGGCAAAATCATGCATGTACCTACGCATTTTTTTTTCTTTTTTTGATAGCAATGTACCTAAACATTTTGAAACTTACAAATGTGCCCGTGCCTGCAGTTATTCCGGTATATCGCCTGCGTTGTCCTAATTTCTCTTTTTGGATAATTAATCTTAGCGCCGCGCCTCTTGAAAATATTACATTTATACCCACAGTATTTCAAAATTTTCAAAACTTAGTGGTCATTTGCAGAACTTCTTTTAACTTAATTGTTTTATAATTTTCCTATTCAAATTTGCAAAATTTGCTAAAATATATGTTTTTTTTGAAAGCTACAACTGTGATTTTTTTAAAAATGTTTAAAACACTTTTTTAGAGCAAATTTTAAAACACCCTCAAGTGGACGAATGACCTGCCAAGAGTTTGAATGCAAATTGTATAGCCCCGTTGACACGATCAATAACACACATCCGCATGCAGCATTCATATGAAGAAATCACAAGATCAGGTCTTGCTTGATTTTGGTGGCTAATAAGATTAGATAATATGGAGAAAAAAAAATATAAAATTTCAAATTAATTAAAAACGTTTATGTATCAAATAAGACACGACTTATATTTTACCATTTAAAATATTTTTGAGATTTATATTTGTTATTTAACTAAATGGTAATTAAAATCTAATACGACAAACTTAAAAAATGCTATTATATGTCCGGCAACAAAATATGATAGAAAATGATTATTGGTCAAATGTAGACAAGGTTTTTCTAAAATAATAAATTTGGAAGAATTATAATATAATAAATTTACATGAAGTTAAATGCAAAAATTACTAAATATTAAATAAATGTAAAAAATTTGTCCGCAAATGAACCTTTATTTTTTATATTTTTGCATGTTATAGGAATATATGTAATATTAAAAATTTTCAAATTAATTAAAAACGTTTATGTATCAAATAAGACACGACTTATATTTTATCATTTAAAATATTTTTGAGATTTATATTTGTTATTTAACTAAATGGTAATTAAAATCTAATACGACAAACTTAAAAAATGCTATTATATGTCCTGCAACAAAATATGGTAGAAAATGATTGTTGATCAAATGTAGACGAGGTTTTTCTAAAATAATAAATTTTGAAGAATTATAAAATAAAAAAATTACATGAAGTTAAATGCAAAAATTACTAAATAATAAATAAACGTAAAAATTTTGTCTGCAAATGAAACTTTATTTTTTATATTTTTGCATGTTATAGGAATATATGTAATATTATAGGCATGAATATATTTTTAAATGTTTTAAGCATAATTTTGTAGGAAAGGCTAACGTAACATGGCTAAATGACTATAAATACATGTAAAACTAATAAAAAAGTTACTTATAATTTTTGAGAATTATATGTGTGTTCGGCAATAAGTAAAAGTTATTAAGAGTGTGTTTGGTTGGGGGTAAAACTTTTGATGAAAAGTTTTTGAGGTATAAGTTGTCACATTGATAGAAAATGATGTGATATAATAAGAATAATGATGAGAAGTAAAGAGAATAAAGTTAAAATAGATAGATTCGTTGTATAGATAGTTGTGTATAAATGATTGAAAATTAGGGTAGTTTGTATAGAAAAATGTGAAAAAATAATTAAAAAATAGAGTAGTTATGGAGAGTGAAAAGTTTTAGATTGAAAAGTTTTGGTTGACATGTTTATATCCCAAACAAACATACCCTAAGTTAAAACTTTTCAATTTAAAACTTTTAACTCCCCACAACTGCTTTATTTTTAATCATTTTTTCATATTTTTCTATACAACAACCCTACTTTTCAATCATTTATACACAACTATCAACATAACTAACCTATCTATTTCAACTTTATTTTATTTATTCATTATCATTACTCCTATTATATCATATTATTTGACAACTTCTACTCTCTACAACTTTTTATCAAAAGTTTTATTCATTCCCAAACTGACCTTATGGGTGTGTTTGGTAATGAATAAAACTTTTGATGAAAACTTTTAAAGGGTGTGTTTGGCAACCAGGAAAAAATGTCAACCTAAAACTTTTTAATCTAAAACTTTTCACTCTCTATAATTATCATATTTTTTAATCATTTTTTCACATTTTCCCATACAATTACCCTACTTTTCAATCATTTCTACACAACTACCCATACAATTATCCTATCTATTTTAACTTTATCATCTTTACTCCTCATCATTATCCCTATCATATCACATCATTTGACAACTTTTTCTCTCCAAAACTTTTCATCAAAAGTTTTATCCATTCTCAAACACACCCAAAAAATAAAAGTTGTCAAATGATGTGATATTGTAGGGGTAATGATTATGAGTAAAGAGAATAAATTTAAAATAAATAGGTTAGTTGTATTTGTAGTTGTGTAGAAATGATTGAAAAGTAGGGTTGTTGTATATAAAGATGTGTAAAAAATAATTAAAAAAAGAGTAGTTATGGAGAGTAAAAAATTTTAAATTAAAAAATTTTAACTTGATAACTTTTGCAAATTGCCAAACACACCCTCCATGTGTTAATTTTCTTAGAATGAATTTTCAATCATGCTTGCTTCTTGTACGAAAAACGACATAAATTTTTTTTTCCATATCGATTTATGTGCAAGCGCAGCGCAAGCAGACTTCCTGCCACACGCGGTGCGAAAGGCTAATACGTGTGCCGGCAACCACATCTGATCTGGCAAGCTGCAATTCCCGTCCGCCGCACTCGCGCGAATAACCTAGTCCCCTCTTTTCGTCTCATGCCATCCCCCTTTCCCATAGCCAGCGAGACGGAAAACATACGCGAGCGAGGAAAGCCGTCACGGGGGACAGAATTCTTCTTCCGAAGTCTTCCGGCCCTTCGCTTCTTGCCGTAGCCCTAGACCTAGTTCAGTCGCGAATCGGTACTCCTCCTCGCCTTTTTCCTGGGTTCTTCCGTCGCCAAATCCCTTTCGATCTTCCACCGTCCGTGGTTTAATTTCGGTCCGGAAGTTGAATTCTCGGTCGATCGAATTAGGATCCGATGGAAAATTGATTTTCTGCTGTTCGGAGGCGGAAAAGGTCCCTTATATTGGATAGCTTGTCGTTTCGTCTGCGGCCATGGATTTGCTTACCAGTTCCAAGGTATCAGTTTCCGATTCCTCGCCAATTGCGTTTTCTCTTTGGGGTTTGGCTGTATATGTTTGAATTAGTTACTTTTAGCTGCTTTGAATGGGGTTGCTATTGCTATCGATATAATCGAGATGTGCAGATGATTTGTTGCGCGATCTGGTGCATGGTGCATGGTGCATGTAGCTTGCTTGCTAGCTAGCTAGCGTGTGGGCTTAGTTTTGTTTTGCTTTAGGCGGAAAGTCTTTGCCGTCGCACAGGTTGGTGCCGATGGAGGTGTATCAGTCTGTTTAGCTGCTGGTTGTTTATAAGCTTCAAAATTTCCCCGGCTCTCAGTTTTTTTTTTTTTTTAAATTCGATTTTGTTATTCTGAAAATCGCGAAATTCTTGAAGAAGGTTTGTCTGTGTTGAAGCCAGTATTTCCGGGTTGTTTTACTCATGTCAACTCGTGGTTTTGAAGAGCTATCGGAGGGTTCAAAAGAAATGGACCACAGCCGTATATTCTAGTTGCTCCGAGAAAAACATGCGCAAGGCAGTGGGTGAGAAATTGGGCGGACATTTCCAACAGTTTATTGCTACTTCAGAGAATTCCGTTGTTCCAACTTATCACGAGGAATAATATCTTTTTCATGCGCTCTGGTCTCTGCATCCGGGTTCTTCAGAGCATTGCATGGCAAAATGTTCTTCAGAGCATTGCATGGCAAAATGGGATGAGTATGTACTGCTTTGTGCAATTCATATTAAAGGACTTGAAGTGGTTGGCTGTCCTTTTCTTGAATGTACTGAGAGCAAAAGATTGAGAAGCTCAAAATGATATGTCCGGTTTTTGAGCTCGTTACCCACTGGAAGGGGCATTATAACGTATGTACATAAGATTAAATTTGACATGGAGTTCACTTTGGTTGCTGCACATCTATGCCTAGATGAAATAATATGTAGACTCTCTAACCTAGGCTCTCTAACCTTCTGATGAATAAGGTGATTATGATTGGGACCAAAGGAACAGAATAGCTTTGCACAAAGGGCTTGGATTCTTTTTGTTCAACTAATTCTGTTATTTTGAAGTGTATTGATGACATTTGGAGAAAATTGTTGTATTACTTATAGTATAATTAATGTGGTAATTAATAAATTGTAAGTGATTTCAGTTTCCGCCCTTTAATTTCCAGCTTCGAAGGATTTGGCAACGCGCTATGAGGGTGTTCTCCAGCCTTATATGATTACTGTTATCTGACATTTGTTTTAATCTCTAGAACACCTCTGCCTCGTTGTTAAATAAAATGATAAAGACAATTGATACTTCCTATTAAGACGTGGACATTCAATTTATGCTACATTCATCTGAGATTTCTTGAATCTGGTATAGTTTCTGCCTAAAGCTATTTTCTCTTTCTTGGTATCAAGCTGTTAATATTTTGCTAATTCATGGTGTGTTTGGGAAGTGATTAAACTTTTGAATGAAAAAATTTTCGTGTAAAAGTTGTTAAAGTGAGAGAAAAATGATGTGATACGAGAGGAGTAATGATGAGTAATAAAGAGAATAAAATTAAAATAGATAGATTAATTGTACGGGTAGTTGTCTGGCAATGATTGAAAAGGAGGTTAGTATGTATAAGAAGATATGAAGAAATAATTAAGAAAAAGGGTAGTTGTAGAGAGTGAAAAGTTTTAGATTGAAAAGTTTTATCGTCAAATAAACACACCCGCAATATCAATTCCTTTTTTTAGGCTCTTATATTCCATTTTTTGATGCATTTCTGTTTTCCTTTTAGTCCAGAAATCTAAGTCATTGGATCTCATTAGTTCATGATATTTAGAATAATAGTTTTAGCTTATATCTCCTTCTTATCAGATTTGGTACCATAATTCTCCTTGTGCTTCATCCTTTCCTTTTTTTTTTCTTTGCTTCCTGCCATCCACCTTCCTGCTTCCAATGGTGTTATGCATCAGCACGCACCTGGTTTTCTTGTGTTCAATGTAATTTTTTCATTGACTTTTTGGTTGGAAGATCCTATTTTCTTTCTGACTCCATGCAATTCATAATCAAATCACTTATCCTATTTTCTCTCTATCCACATGCCACCAATTATTCATATTCATGTTGCATAATATATTTTGTTCTTGTGGGACATTTTTACTCAGAATATTATATTTTTCCTTTAAATCTCTTTGAATCATCCTCAAATCATTTATCCTGTTTTCACTACATCCACAATCCGCATCCATTTTGATACTGCTTCAAACACTTAGTTCCTCAAATATTTAATTCTTAATTCAACTTTCATTTGCAAGCCACTTTGATGCCTTATAAATTTAAAAGCATTTATTGGCAAGCTATATCGTTGCCTCTTAAAATTTAAAGCTTTCGCTTTTCACCATGGAAATGATGTTCCTTCTTTTTGTCCGAAATCATAAGGAAGGGACTGTTGGCATTTGCTATATGGCTTATGCTGCTGCTGATGGTGTAGTTTGGCATTTTTTGCACATGCTGATGATGTTTTTTTTTTTAAGATCAAATTCAACTTAATCATCATATTTGTCTCTATACCTGAATTTACAATTTTGAAGGTTGTCTTGATCAAATGCATGTGTGAGCCATAATAAATGCATATTCTGAAGAACATTTTAAAAATTTTTGTTTTTGGATATTATGGTCCATGAATTTTTGATAATCTTTGATGTATCAATTAAATCTGATTAATAACAAAATATATAAAAATTGATCAGGTTCAATGATGAACGTAGTTTTATTTAAAACTTTATTATCTATTTGCATAAATGAGTGTAAATTTTTAATTATTCAAACTAGGACATATAAGCTTTGCCCCACTGCTCACTAAAGTTCCTGGCTCTGCAGATTGCTATATTTATAGGCATGTGGGGATTTATATTTGTATCTATGAATATGCATCAATGAAACACATTATACTGATTTTTTATATGAAGTCTCACCATTTGGATGCCATCATGATGTTTCGACAGGATCAATGCCAACAATTATACTTGTCTCCATGTACTTAGTTGTCATTCAAAAAGTCATTGTTGTTGGAATCTTAAATGATATATATAAAAAAGGTGCAAATTATGCCACTATTAGGAGCTTTCGTTGCTATAATTCACATAAGCTTTCAATCAAAATGCCTTTCAGGAGGCAAACATGATGATTGATTTTGATCCAATCAAAGCGTCATGGTGGGCCTAAATATTCCACACATAAATCAATACCTATAGACATAAGTACATGCATACATATTTGTATGCATATATATATATATATATGTATGTATGTATAAATATAATGCATGCCTATGTACATGCATATGCACAATGGTCATCATGAGCTCTTTTCGACCCTAGTGTAGTTGTTGGTGTCACTTCACATCTAGAAGGTGAATTTCAGCTGATACTATAAACATGGTTGGGTATGAACAAATCTCATACTCTAATATAAGTATCTCAGAAGTCAGAAGTCTTTTATGTTATTAAAAATCGTTTCATGATGGTTTGATATTGGCAATTGTTGTAATTGCTTTCTCTTTGATTATGGATGATGACCTTCTGTTCCTTGCAATATAAGTTTATATCAGATGCGAGTCTATGTTTATATCTGTTATGTCGATAACTATGTGTTTCATCCTGTCTCAGGATAAGTTGGCATACTTCCGCATAAAAGAACTTAAGGATGTCCTCACGCAACTTGGTCTGAATAAGCAAGGGAAAAAACAGGTTCATCATTAGGAACATATTTACTGACCTTAGTTCATTTTTTATTTACGCTTTGAAGTATATGTTTCAATATGTTGCCTCTGTGCATGCTGCAACTCTTCCAAAGCAATTAAAAACTCTATATGTCCTTATGGAAGATGGAATTCTACTGACAAATTCTGCCATACTGCCATTTCAATGTTGTTTTAAACGAGGCTGGCTAGATTGTTGCACATCTGTTCTGCCAGTGTTTTAAGTTATAGCTAGCCTCAAGCAACATAAAATCTGCCAATGTATTAGTTTTCCCATTCATTGGCTGTTGAAATTCTGGGTCTGCACAATAATTTGATTTGCCACTATGCCTTACTCCTACGATCTTTTCTCTCTTAGGAATGATTACCCAAGATTAGATATCTTTTGATTTATTACATAGTTTCTCCCTAAGCTTTGCCTCCTCTTTAATTCTATAGGTGGTTAATTTGTGTTTCTTACGTTTTTGTGCATTTTTGTTTGTTCCCTTGAGTCAACATGCATTTGGCCATAAATTAGAACTATTTTTGTGGCACAGTCATGAGCCTTGGCATATTGATGTTAGACAGGTTGTAGAAAGGATATTGGAATACTGCCTCCTTCATGGTATTATCCTTACTCTTTTTATGGTGTCACCAAAATTGAAAGAAATCTTCTTGAGCTCAATGGAAAACAATGACATAGCAATTGCAGTCCATATTCTTTGCAATTAACTCTAATGATTTAAAAAAGATGACTTAGCTGTCCAATTCATCATTTATCTTCTATTTAGGCGTATAGTATGACCAATGTTTTATTGGTGTTCTTGTTTGGTGGAATGGTTTATTGTTGTGTAACAAAAATAATTTTATGAATCCCAAGCTAAACCTAATGAATTGGTAGTTCATCCTGTTGACTAGATTAGAACTTTTTTGCATACTTGAAATGATATTTGCTCTAGCCATTTTTTATTTGTGGCTGTGCATATTTATCCGATTGTTTAGTTCCCAACATTGTTGGACAGAGTTCTTCTGACTTTAGTTGGTAGGGATGTTGCTTCATTTTCTTATGAATTAGTTTGATGTTATTCTTCTCAAGCTTTTGTTCTTTTCAAAAATTAATTATTTCTGTGTTGTGGGTTGTGGAATCATGCAATGCCTAAAGACAGGCGACTCAAGAATACCTTCTGGTTTTATTTAAGTTCGAAGAGACTTTGCTTCATTTGCTTCTTAATCAGCTTTTAGTAACTGTTTCACTTTTCCACCGAGTTCCTATTTGCCGTTATTTTCTGTGGGTATGTTTTGTTGTTGGTTGGTAATCTGTTGTTCTAATACCTGACATATGTGGGAGTCTCCTTTTTTTTGCTATGCATCATTCCACAACCTAATGTGTATGTTTGACTGTGACTCATTCGATGTTAATAATATTACGCAGGACCTTATCGACAGAATTTTGAGTTTATTTTCTGATGACGATGGTGAGTGCTTTAGCCCTTCACCCCAGCAGTTTGGATGTATCAGTGGTACCATTTATATTAGAATATACAATTGGGATTTTTATAACTTACTATAAATTCGTACATTATTTTCTGCGGACGATTTAATTTAAATTGGTCATTTAACATGAATTTAGGACAGAAGACATTCTATTAAATGACTTACTCCAATTCCCTTTGCGCCATGGTGTGTTTGATCAGCTGCCAAGCCACATGGTTGGAACAAGAGAGTCCCTGTAGGGAAGGATATAGTTGCCAAATTAATTGATGATATCCACAGGTAATTCTGAATTAATGTATTTATAGTACATAAAGTTCTTGCAAATGGGAAATCACCTGCATCTTTTTTCTTTTATTGTGATTGGCTTCAAATCCATCAATGGTATATTTTTTTTCATATTTATGCTTGGAGTACAGTAAGTTTTTTCAGTCATTGATGAATATGGCCATTTTTTGTTGTTGTTGAAATTATATTGCAAGATAATGAATGGAAGTGGTTTAGAACTTTCTTGTTCTTTTGTATGACCAAACTAAAATAGGACATCAAAAATATACCTGGCCACTACTGGCATAATAATTAATAAATCAATTAGGGAAAAAAGTTTTATTATGTTTTGATCTCTGAGGAGAAACTTCCTTTCTCCATCGTTTCTTCTAACTGATGAGATTATGCCCCACTCTGGTAAATAACAGTGCAAGGAGAAAATCACATGGATAGAATTACGAAGTGCAATGATGACTTTGTACGCCATGTTATCATAAGGGAAGTAAGTCATGGAAGATATTCATATGACTTGAATTATTTCTAGGATCACCATAGATAGAATGCATTGTGTTTTGCTCATATTCAAATCATTACTCTTGACTTGGATGAATTCTATCTTAAGGTCAGACTGGACATGAAGAGAGTTGACAATCCAATCCATCTCCTGTGCATTTAGTCCTTAGTGATTCAAAATCTAAAGTTGTGATTTTGACAATGTGATGCATCATGACCTGACCGTTTCAACTGAATCCATGTATTACTCTTGACCTGGACAAATTCTAGCTTAAGATCAGATGTGTCCATCAAGCGACTGTAATCTAGCTCCTGTACATTGTAGTCATTACTGATTTCAACATCTATGTTAAGGTTTTGATTTTGACGTGCCGTATGGCCCTTTCCAATACATTTGAGCTAGCACAGCTGAATCCTGGATGGGGTTGTTACCACCTTGAGTCACTTTGAGTTAAATTTACTCAGTGGATTGTCCTCTGGGAAGCCACTGACTTGAACAATCGGTTGGTTGCTTGAATGCATCTCTTTGACTTGAGAAGTCGACTGTCTGAGGGTTGAAAGCGTTAGATGCTTTCTTTAGTGGTGGATGATATGCACAAGTTCTCTTTGTTTGATTTAAGCCCATTGATGAATGCATAGTTATCAGAGGCACAAGGTGCACATTCAAGGCGCTGGCCTGACTGAAGCAAGACACACCTTATGTAAAATTCATTTAAAAAATACTAATGCCTAAGACTGGTGAGTAAGAAAATAATATTAACATTCTAAGAGTCAAACATATACATACCTACAATTATAAAGAACTAAAAAACAATTCAAACACTTTAATGAATTAACAAAGTTAAATTTTAAAACAACTAAATATAATTCCATTTCAACAGGCATATAGCAGCAGCGACAGCAGTTAATGAAGTTGAAAGCTGGAACAACAATTCCATTTCCGACAGGTACAATGGCACATAGCAACAGCAGCAGCAAATTATTAAATTAAATTAAACCAACATCATACATGCATAATGATATCAAATAAAAACAGCAGCATGCGGCAACAGTAGCAAGTTATTAAATTAAAAACAGCATCATAAATGCATAATAATGCACCAGCAGCAGCACAACCGGCAACATAACCATAAAAATTAAATTAAAAAAAGGGAAGAAGGACCATTGGACCCGTGGACCGGCACCATACAACAACATATAAAAATTAAAAACGGTGGTGCAGCAGCATATGGCAGCAGCAGCCGGCAGCAATAGTCGTCCGGACGGAGTCACGGACTGGAACCACACAGCTGATTGGAGAAGAAAAAAGGAAGGAAAAAGAAGCTGTCTGGTCGAGCAAGAAGGACTAGGAGGAGGAGAAGAAAAATACCGTGAGCAGCAGCAACAACTCTCCTCCAAGCCTGCCTTCTCTGACAACAAGCTCAAATCTCCGACGGTCTGACCGGCTTCTAATTTCGTTACCTTGCATAAACCACTTATAATTAGCTATTTTTTGATTATTATAACCCTATTTTTATATAATTTGTAATGATCTATTTTTTACTGTTATTATGTAACTACGTTTTTTTTTAATTTTAAAAATCACTGTTTTTTTAGTTAATATAGCATTAAAGTTTTCTATATACTTTATTTGTTCCTGTCGTTAAATGCAAAATTATTTGTACTTGTGTTTCTGCCTTTAAATATTGTTTATTAATATTATATTAACTTTGCGAGTAACATTTTCATTTTATTTTTATGAATATAAGGTATTTTTAAATTAAATTCTAAGTCAAATAGGAATATTTTTATGAATATGAAATATTGTTGAATTAATTTAAATCTAATAATGTTATTTACATTAATATAAGGAACTGTTAAGTTAATTTATAAATTTGATGTTGTATGCACCTTGCTTCACTTAGGTGCATGCTTTGCATACTTGTTTGGGCCATAACAGTGATTCAGGGGAAGTTTTAGTTAGTTTGGACTGGATAATAATAAAACATCTTTGATAACATTGATGAATATGTGGGTTGCGTAAAATTTCCCTTGCCCCAATCAGATTTTTGAATTTTGCATGCTAGAATGTTAATGGTTTTGAAATTTTTGGAAAAAGTGTTGAGTAAATGCATACCATATAAAGTAATGAAATGGATTTTGCATATTTGGAAATTTAACAAAATTCTTTAGATGTGTGAAAAAAATGGCAGTTCTGATTCTTTTGAGTGTCAATGGTGCTACCCACACTTGCAATTATGGTGGTCTCTGTCTGATGTTTTGCATTGGTTACTGTGACTTATACAACACAAATAGAAAACAAAGGACTAAGCTCCCAAAGGACATCAATTATAGCCAAACTGAAACAGAATAAGGCAGAATCGTATCACAGATTTGATGCTGCCTATCCACTTTTTACGTATGGCGCTGGTTATGAGGTTTATTATGATCTTGGGCAAAGAAGAGAACATGATAGTGTTTCTTCGATAATGATATTATCATTTCCTTCACTGAAGTTGTTGTTGCATTTAAGATTATATACATAAGTAAATGGCCTTATCCCTGAGAAATGTGACATAAAGGGCTAAATGTGTTCATTTCCATGCATAAGTCCTCTTCCCGCAATAGTAACTTCAGCTCTAATTTCGCTTTGGTTTTCTTTCTGGACCATGGGCTTTTCTGAAAAGCTGAATAGGTTATCAAATTGTAGGTCATACTTTCTGATTAGGTTACTTGCTGCTGATGGGCACTAGGAAGCAACTGTTTGCTAAATAATGTTTCTGTTCTTATGCACCTTAGATAAACTGAGCTTGATGATTGGTCTTAGTGCCTCAGTTACTAGAAAATTTCCAGATTGAATAGGGTGGTTTTCTTTTGTATATTTTGGTGCAATATTTTTCACTATTTTTCTTTCCTTTGAATAAATTGCAATGTCTTTATTGTTTATTACTATTCTTGTTCCTGTTATTATGTTTATTGCAGATTAAATCATTAAATGCACATTTAACATTTTCTTCTTTTCTCAATGCCCCTTTTAGAACTTTGCAAATCAATGGGGCAACAGATTTGGCATCGAAGGGTCAAAATGGCTCAGGTTTGAGTAGCGTGAAGCCAAAAGAAGAAGTTGATATGAAGATACGTTGCCCATGTGGAAGTCCATTAATGACTGACTCAATGATTCAGGTTTCTTTTGCAGCTTTTCTTCTGCATTTTCAACACTGTTTATGTTATTGTCTAGTTAATAATTCTATTATGTTATGGAGCACACTACTTTTGAATGCTATTTTACTATAGACCTAATCAGGGAAATGTATTTTCATTTATTACCAAAATTTCTTGTATTTCCAGAATTCAAGCTAGGAAGAATTCTTATTGCATTTCCAGAATTCAGGCTAGGAAATTGTTATTGTGTTTCCAGAATATCATGTGATGACAAAATGTCAATTGGATTATTCATTTGCAAATGTGAGAAATGTGTTTTGAAAAATGGAGCATAATCATTGGAAATATAAGTAATAATGGGAAAAAGTATGTTTTCTATGGAGTTAAGATGCCAGATCACATCAAAAGGCGTGGAAAGCTTTCCACCACTTTTCCTCATTTCTGAATGGAGACTAAGCAGAAATTTCTGTGAGACCTATAGGACCAACTATGGGATAGAAATAATAGAATGTTGACCATATATGGTGCTTCATATAGATAAACTAAATATAGCTGAAAGAATGATGTTGAGATGGATCGATGCCTAAGCAAGAAAAGACAAATAAAAAGAACGTAAAGCATACAGGGTTTTGGTTGTGTGAAAGGTACTGCATGAGTTAGGCGGATTGAATTTATTTAAACAGAAAGCACTAGGAGAACTATGGGAAGGCCAAAAGGACCAAAAGGATATGATGACAAGTAACTAGGAAAGATGTGAAATTGTTTAGACTTGTTGAATACAACCCAAGTTCAACAGCATATTGCATACAAGTTATTGGTTTTAGTGGATGGCGCTGGAAAAATTTCTGATACACATAAGATAGTGTCATTCTACAGTGTCATTCTACTGTGTCATTCTACTGTTTATACTGTCCAAGAGCACGGTCATAGTGGTATTTGAGGTTCAAGTGATATGCTGTAAAAGTAAACACTGTAGTTGTGATAGCCTCAACAACATCTCTAAATAAGATTAAACAACTTAGAGGAAAACTCATCTGTCACATGTCAGAGATGATGTAGAATGCCTCTTATAGATTATCAGTGATTTGAAGCAGCCATTACACATTATCTTCGATTGATTCATCTTGATGGACTACTTAAAAAATTGGACATTATGAAGACTACCTGCATCATAACTCACTTTCAACTATCCCTGGGATGCTATATACGAGTTTGACAATGCTCAAAATCTAATGGACCTTGTCCTAAGAGGGGGGGAATGGTATCACACATTTTATAGCTTTCAGAATGATGATGCTCACCATTAATATGCTAATTTGTTGAATGACATACATTTGGGGTGCATATTTGTCTATTTATCGCTAAAAGGTTTATCAGCTAATTTAATAATTTTCTATGGTTTCTAGGCTCTGTAACCTAGCTTATGCTATATCCTAGCAATATATTTATGCTATCACTATTCTAAGGCATCAAGGTACTCCTTGGTAAGTCATAGGTTGTGCAAATTATGTTTCTAAGTAAATGAAGCTTAGGATGAGTTTGCAACATAACATAATTATAAGCAATGGATGCCATCCTTTATTCTTTTCTGTTTGTTATTTTCCTTGTACTCTTTTTGTCTTCAAGAAGATTTTTAATGTTCAGATCACAATTGGTTTTTTTTTAATTAAAAAAAACTAATTGATGCTAGCTTCTCTTCCTAGTTTTGATTTTATTTATTTATTTTTGTTTTGTAGCACTGTCTCACATTTTGTTGTGTAAACTCTGTCATTTCTCTATCACAGTGCGATGAACCGCGGTGCAAGGTTTGGCAACATATTGGTTGCGTTATAATTCATGAGAAATCCATGGAAGGCATTCAGCCAGAAGTTCCAAAACACTTCTATTGCGAAATATGTCGAATTAACAGAGCTGATCCGTATGTTCTTTCCTTTCTTCATTAGTTTGGTTAAAAAAAAAACTTCATTTGATTGTATAAATATGTTAGAACCTTTCTTGTTGACTAAGCACGTCTAAAGGGAGAAAACACAATTATGGCTGTCAAAAATGGGTTTTGATTACGGGTTTTGATTGTCATACGGGTTTCATGCATGAAAATTGGCTTTCATGGGAAGAAAAGGTTGCCAAAACCATCATCTGTTTTGGATTTCTCAAAGAAATAATTGATGAGGAATTCTTATTTCTCAGGTATTTTTGTTGAGAAACGTCCTGTTGATTTTTCGTAAAATTTTTAACAATTTCTTCATGATTACTACAATGTCTCCTAATCGTTGACATTCTCTTTGCATGCAGAGAATGTTTGGATGGATGGGCAAAACAAAATTATCAGCAAAAATTGTAGATAATTTTTAAATGGCATCTTAACTAATTACCTATCGTTTTCTTTTATTACCTATTTTCTTAGTCATTGTTTCCCACCTTTTCATGCTTAAGAGCCTACCAATTTTTTTATTCACTTTATTTGTAATCATTATTCTATCACATTGCATCACTTCCCTTTTTTTTTTTTTTTTCTCCCCTCACGTCTGTATTCCCTTTTTCCCACATTTTTTTTTCTTATTTCCAATTGGCCAAGGTCCCCAAAAAGAAAAGAGGAAAAGGTTTATATTTGCTTCTTAATCATAGTAACCACTGTTTGTCCTTCTAATCCAGTCTCTGATATCTTTTTTGAAGGTTTGTAGTTAGCTTTAAATATTCTGTGGTTGGGTTATTAAGTTGTGCTGCTGTAAATCTCTTTACTTTTTACCTGTTACTTTGCATGGTTGATTTTGAGATCTACTGATTTGTGGATTTCTTTTCCTTCTTTTACTATTATTATTATGATTATTATTATTATTGTTATTATTATTATTATTATTTTTTTTCAGTTTTTGGGTACCAGTTGCACAACCATTAAACCCAGTGAAGCTGACTGCTTCAAATATGCCAGCGGATGGGTAAGCTGTATTTCCATTTTACCTGACTGATTTACTGACATATTTCTAATTTCATTTAGGTGTGTAGTGAATTTTATTGTCAATAATTGGAATAGTTGACTGTGCCGAGGTTGTCTTAATCATCTAGGGTGAGGAGAATTATGTATGTTTAGAAAGTGGAATGAATTGTGATCGGATCTTACATTTCAAGATACAGGTTGATAGTTGCTGTACACAACCTTTCATACAGCTGTCAATATCCCTGAATCTGATTTCTGCTGAAATATGGTCTTTATGCTGCTTCCAGTATAAGGCAAAATATTTTGACCAAAAGCAGTAATATTGCTGATAAGATCTAGATTGCCTTTGCGAGCTTCTCATTCAGTGCTTGGGAATAGCTCTGTAGTTTCCTTAATTGTTAATTTATGGCATTTCCCACCTGACTTTCTGTGAATCCATGCAGGAAGGAAGAATTGGCAAAAGTGCTTCCAGAATTCTATGTGATTGTCAAGTTTCAAAATTTAAAGGAAAAATTTATAAGGCAATGACTAGACTACTATGATATACGAATTTTATGTGACCATCTAGTTCCAATTAAATTCAAAGAAAAAATTTACAGGACAGCAATTAGACCAGCTTATGGTAGACAGGACAAAATGTTGGGTAGTTAAATAACATTATATACATAGGATGAGTGTAGCCGAAAGGAGAATTTTAAGGTGGATGAGTGATAAACAAGAAAAATATTAGAATTGAACTAATTGGAGATAATCTAAAGGTTAAGTTAATAGATAGTACAATGAGGAAAAGCAGACTAAGGTGGTTTGGACATGTTAAATGGAGGCATAAATGGCATTGATTAGGATACCTGAGTTCGTTCAAATAGAAGGTGGTAAGAGAATGAGAGAGAGACTCAGAAAAAAAATGGATGGAAGTAATTAAACAAGATGCAAAAACATTAAAGATTATTGAAAACTTAATTATGACTGTAAACAATGGCACAATAGAATCCATGTGGCGGACCCCATGGTGGGAAATGGCTTACGATGATGATGATGATTGTTGTTGTTGCAGTCTTTTTTCATAATAATTGCATGATTGCAGTGTGTAGGCAGAAATTGTAACCCGTTGTGATTGTTGATGCTGTAAATTAGATATGCACAAATCTCTTTACTTCTGTACGTTGTTCCTTTGTGATTAAATTTTATTTCGGTGGCTTCAGAACAAATCCTGTACAGAGCGTGGAGAAGACTTTTCAGTTGACGCGGGCAGATAGAGATCTGCTACAGAAAACAGAACATGATTTACAGGTTGATTTTCATCTGTATATTTTCATTGTTTTTTATGGTCAATCTGCTGTTTGCCCTGTTGACAGTGTTGTTGTTTTATGGGATCTTCTGTCTCATAAGAAAGTTTAGGTAAAGAAATGATCGAAAATAAATATAATTATGATCACATCTGCTAATTTACTTCTTTTTCCTTGTTCAAGATTTTACTGTCTTATGTATGTATTGTTTAATAATTTTTATGTTTGCTCCTTCGTCTCAACTCTGTGCAAACGTTACTGAAATTGTGGTTCTTGATTTGAGCCTAGGAAGCAAATTACATTGCGAATAATTGACCTTTTGGATGATAAATATTGAGTGGAAAATGAATGAAAATTTTGGAATACAATTGTCTCGTGTGTACTCTGATTCATGTGATCTTTAAATTTCATCCTGCAGGCTTGGTGCATTCTTCTTAACGATAAAGTTTCTTTTAGGATGCAGTGGCCACAGTATGCTGATCTACAGGTTAATGGTATGCGGATTCTCAAGCATAAATGCATTGTCTGAAAACGGCTTTGTATTTGGTTTCCAAATGCTTCAAGTGACAGTATCATTTTAAATTTTGATGGCATAGTATGTCAATATTGTGAACGTTCTGGATATGAAATTACCAAATGCTTGTATGACTGATTCATGTGGATGATGTTGAGCATCTCAAAATTCAGCATTAACCTTATGTGGATACACTTTCTATGAGGATATTATTCTTGCTTCTTCCTGGCGTTTATCTTTTTTTATTGATGCATACAGGGGATGCCATATACCTAAATTGTCAATAATTTTGCTAGTTTCTTCAGTCCAATGAAAAATGATTTTATCATCTTGAACTAAATGGACGCAGATATCTTCACCTAGTGCATCCCAATGCCCCTGGGTGTGTGCCTACTGCCCAGGTGAATTCCAGGTGCTCTCCAAGAGTATTTTTATTAATTTGTTGAATTTAGTTGTACTTAGTTTTACCGCAGCTGTAATAGGCTGAAGGAGCACTAAGGCGCAAGCGGGTCCTGGGGCCTAGGCCCAAGGCGCACTCTCAAGATGCAAGCCTGATTAAAGTAAGGCGCACCTTATTATTTAAAAAAGTAGTTATCTAAAACTAGCGAGTAAAACCAGGATTATCATTCAAAAGGCAAATGTATGCTACATTACAATGAGTAATGATTTGATACTTTTTGTAAGCATGGAGGCTCTGTGCCTAATGATTCAATACTTTTTGTAAGCATGGAGGCTCTATGCTTACCCTTAGTTTTTCTAATTTAAAAATATTTTTTAAAAAATCCAAACCATTTATAATATTTAACACATTATATTCTATCATGCTACCAAAAATAATTTTCATTGAAAGCTTGTATCTTGTAAAAAATGACATCTTTCGAGAGTGAATATATGGCTATTACAATTTTCAAAAAATTTATAGCATATATACGACATATAAAACTTTGCAATACATGTAAATTTTTTGGAACCTTAAATAAATATACATGGATAAACATGATAAATGGTTTAGATTTAAGAAATTAATTTAAAATTAAAAAAAACCAAGGGTAAGCATGGGGCATCCATGCTTGCCATATGTATTGTATCACTACTACATTACAATTATCAACAGTAAAAACACAATTCAAACCTACCATAAAACAATCATAAATTCTAATTCAACAAATTAATATGATTTAGAAGAATCATTAGGTTCATAATGCAAAGGAAATCCGATGTTCATCATTTAAAAAAAATATTTTAGGTTTTGGAAAATTTTTTTTTGGATAAAGCCCCCAACTGTGTGCGCCTTTGGCCTAGCCTGTAGGCCTTATCAAAGGGGTTCACTGTGCACCTTTTGTGCCTTCTAGGCACACGGGATGTGTTCGAGCGTGCCTTGTGCCCGGTCATGCCTTTGACAACCACGGTTTGTGTAAATATTTTTGTGTCCACAAACTATAAATTCATGATGGGTTATCCTGACAGAATAACCTTTTTTTTTTTTTTTTTTTTGAAAAATGCCAAATATACCGGTAAGGTTCAAAAATATTCTAAACACGCCCATTCTTTGAATCATCCGTTAAGCTGCTGTTAAGTTTTGAAAATTCAGACCAAGTAGGTTGCTTCGGCCTCAAGCAATGAAACCTGGAAAGTATTTAATCTTCCAAAAATTTGACTCAAACGATGAGTATTACTGGTATATAAATGAGCTCAAAGTTGAGACCGATCCAATGTAGCCTACTAGGTCATAATTTTGGACTTAACACCAGCTTGAAGTGAGGGCAAGTTCAACTTTGGACTTATTTTATTCCATGTCGTTTGGGCTTGAAGTGAGGTTGAGTTCTGCTTTCGGGGTTTTTCTTTCAGAAAACTCATCTGGTTGTTAAAAAGAATATTTTATTGCTTAATCTTTAATGCCAAAGCAGCCTAATTGGTCATAATTTTCGGCTTAACAGTAGCCTGAAGCGAAGCTGGGTTCAATTTTGGAGTCAGTTTTATACTATTTGTACTTGTCATTTGGGCTAGAATATTTGAAGATGACGCACTTTTGAGGTTTTTTTTTTTTTCAGAAAATTCATATGCTTGTTCCAAATATGTTGAAGTAGCCTACTTGGTCCTAATTTTCGACTCGATACTGACTTAAAGTGAGGTTGGGTTCAACCCTGGGATTATTTTTATACCATTTGTAGGTTGTTGTCTGGTAATATTTGAAGATTCAGCACTTTTGAGGTTTCTTTATGGAATACACTTATTAAGTTGTTTCAAGAAATAATAACATTTCTTAGGGCATGTTTGTTTCGTGCCAATACTTTTCAAATTAAAACTTTTTAATATAAAACTTTCCACTTTCGACAACTACCCTATTTTCTAATTATTTTTTTCACATCTTTCTATATTATTACCCTACCTTTAAATCATTTATATACAATTACCCATACAACTAACTTATCTATTTTAATTTTATTCTCTTTATTCGTCATTACTCCTATTATATCACATCATTTTTTCTCAATTGAAAAACTTTTACGCCAAAAAAAAAACTTCTATGCTAAAATTTTTCATTCATAAGTTTATCACTTCCTAAACACACCCTTAATATTTGAGGCGAAAATAGGTAACTCAGTCACAGTTTTCGACTTAACAGCCCGTCACATTCTGACTAATGGATGCTCAATTTAGCGACTATTGTGCTGTGGGAAAGAGGAGAATGCGACAGTGTGGGTACATCTGAAATATTTTTCAAATGCTGTGAATATATTTGGCATTTTTGAAGTTGGTGGGTATGTAGGGGATTTTGGGCAAATGTAGTGAGTACGTCTGTGATAAACTCAATCTTTTATAATCAATATGATTCTAATGATTTACACTGAGCTGAAATCTGCAAACTAGATAAGCTATAAGAGAGAATCCAGCTTCTTCCCTAATGCTCAACTTATGCCATTTTTGTTTTCAAATCCGATCATAGAATGATCAAGAGCAGTTTTGGCATGGCATTGAGATAATGAAACATGATATTTTGCTTTATTTGCTCCAATGAACACAAAGTTTCAATTGAAGTTTTATAAATCCAATCAACATATAAAATTTGCTTCTATTGGTTGAAAGAACTGAAAATTCAAGTAATGATTCTGGCATGGATCAATCTCTCCCTCCAAATCTCCTTTCAGACTTAATTCTTAGCCCATTGAACTTAGCCAGTTGTTCACTTGATGATTTCTCTAATGTGGACATGCATTTAAAAATTCTCTAAGCAAGACAGCAGGTGTTCTTACTGGACGTGTAAATGCATTAAAGAGTAAACTAGTCTTGAAGATTACTTTTAAGCATACATGATAAAGTTCTGTTTTCAATTGGATGCTGCTTAATTCTTTTCTTTTCTTTTCTGTTTTGTTTTTTTCCCTTTATCTTCTTTCACTGTGGTATCTGAAGGATCTTAGAAGGCTATCAGTGGATGATTATCTTTTGTGTCAGCACACATATTTTTTTTAAAAATCCTTCTATGTTTACAGGTGTACCTGTCCGTACAACGAATAGGCCAGGTTCTCAGTTACTAGGTATTAATAGCCGTGATGATGGTCCCCCTGTGAGTTGCCTTTTCTCTCATTCCTAAATCCAGCATTTGGTTTGTCACTCTCCATGGCCTTCACAGAGTTATTCATAATATCTTATGAATTATTAATGTTTATGAATATTTCTTTGTTTCATATGCAATCTGAATATCTTGTTTCAAATTTTCATTTATTTTGCTCAGATCACAACATTCTGTCGGGAGGGAATAAATAAAATCTCTTTGTCAGGATGTGATGCTCGTATTTTCTGCATCGGGGTCAGAATTGTTAAGCGGAGGACAGTACAGCAGGTAATTTCATATGCGGAATTAAGATGATACTTGTTAATTTATTGTGTTAATTGGAATAGGTGACTCATGAATTTTGAAACGCATATAATATTAATGGCATCCTTGTTATGATATTGTAAAGCTGTGTTTGTTAACGATTTAACACACACTGCATAAATTGTACTTGATTGGAGTTGGCGATTCCTTGGGATAACAAATGGCAACTCGTTTATGTCAATCTACTCCCATTTGTTGGCCAATTCATTAACTGTAATCAGTCGCTTAACTTTTTCCCCAGAAATGTGTATGTCTCTGTGTGGATTAAAGGAGCACAATCATTTCTGTTTCTAATTATCCTAGGTTTACTATTGGCTTGCTAACTGCTGTCTGCAGTGCTGTTATGTTGTTGTTGTTGTTGTTGTTGTTGTTGTTGTGAGTAATGCAATGCTAAGGGCTTTGAATTTAAGGATTCCACCAACCAATTTAGCTTTGTTATCCTGTAAATTCTATCGATTGCATTATGCGACTGTATACAGCGCATAACATTGGACCTTTGTTCTCTTGCTTGTGCGCATGCTGTCTCTCTCTCTCTCTCTCTCTCTCTCTCTCTCTCTCTCTCTCTCATTTTAAATTCCCAATGTCCGCTTATCTGAAACCATGATTAGAAGTTTTACATTCTAGTACATTTTACTGTCCTAGCAAGGTTTATTTTCGTGAATGCAAAATGTCTTGAAAGTCCTCAACATTTGCCCCATCGGTGTACCTTAAGTTCAGTGGTCATGGTATCTTGTCATGTCAACATATTATCGACTTTGAAGACTTCAATTCACTATTAGAATTCCTGAATTCTTGGTGCGTGATGGGCCAGGGCCACAGACAAAACAGCTGTCTGGTGGTTGATCTGCTTTCATGTGTATTGTTGATTACTCACAGATAAATTGGTTAATTAATGCATTGTGTTACGATGTTTTAGAGGTTCACCAAATCACTAATGATATTTTGAGCCATTTCGTGCAAGCTCTATATAACCAATTTCCCTAGTAGCCCTGTGCTGTCTTGCACCATTTGCAACTGGGTAAAAAAAATCTCTCTGTATCATATTTAGAACTCATCTATTATCCAGTAGCTTGAAGGTACCTGTGTCTAGCAATGTAGTTAACATCATGTTATTTCATTTACCGTCAGTTAACAGTTTGATGAATTCTGAAAATTCATTAACAAATGCTTATAGATGAAAGAAGAACACAGTGAATTCTGATTTATAAATGTAATAAAAAAAAAGAAATCATGAAAGTTGAGAGGATTTTGGTTAAATTCGTCTCATGCTGGTTGTGATGAGATGATTTATTAAAATTTTTTTTTTCTTTTGAAAAATCTGTCTGAATCACTTGGACAAATTATTATTATTATTTTTAAATTCTTCTGTAGTATTACATATTTGAGTGCTTTGATTCTTCCAGGTTCTTAACTTGATTCCAAAGGAGACGGATGGCGAGCTTTTTGAAGAAGCTGTTGCCCGTGTTTGTCGTTGCGTTGGTGGTGGTGGTGGTGGTGCTGCTGCTGAAAATGCTGACAGTGACAGTGATTTGGAAGTTGTGGCAGATTCAATCACTGTCAATCTCCGCTGTCCTGTAAGTGATGACTGGCTTCACACTATTGTTTCACCTTGTTGTGTACAGCCTGTTATATCATTAGATACGGGCTTCTCCTCCATTCTCTCTCTCTCTCTCTCTCTCATGAAATTACGCTCTTAGCTGACTGGTTCTAGGACTTCGTGACTAAGTTTAGAAATGCATAGATCCTGCCATCCCAATCCTATCGACTACTGATGCATTTCTGAAGATTCATCAGATCACTAGTTTCTTCATGGTTTGTCTCTACTAACTAAATAGGCCATTCCTTCCTTAGAACATACATTTAGTAATCAAACGCAGGACTTCTTATCTAATGTAGCATTTTGATTATTTTAGTTCTAGTGGCCCGACAAATTGCGTTTAACTGTTCGAGTATCCGGCTAGCTTCAGTGACCAGTTTTGCATGTTTCTGTGGCAGATGAGTGGTTCTAGGATGAAGATTGCTGGTAGATTCAAGCCTTGTGTTCACATGGGTTGTTTTGATCTTGAAACTTTCGTAGAACTTAATCAGCGATCAAGAAAAGTGAGTGCATCCTGTTCCTGACCACATCTACCTTCTATCTGGTATGTATTTTAGCCGAAGTTGTCATTGACATTGTCCATTTGGCTGCAGTGGCAATGCCCAATTTGTCTTAAGAATTATTCCTTGGAGAACATTATCATTGATCCATATTTCAACCGCATCACATCACTGGTACAATCTGTTTTAGACTTCTTTTGAGCTTTCTTTGATCTTTTAAAAATTTGTGTCATCTTTATCAATAATTATTCCTGGACAGATGTGGGATTGTGGGGAAGATGTAAATGAGATTGATGTGAAGCCTGATGGTTCTTGGCGTGTAAAAAATGAAAATGAAGTCAGCGATCTAGCAAGATGGCACAATCCAGATGGTTCTGTTTGTGTCACAGCTGCTGGAGGGGATGCACAACAGGAAATTTCCAAGCTACGAATTAAGGAGGAATTTCCTACTGATGAGCATACTTCTTTAAAGATCGGAATAAAAAGAAATCACAATGGAATCTGGGAAGTGAGTAAACCAGAAGATTTGCGGCCTAATTCATCAGGAAACAATCTAATGGAGAGATTTGATAATCCCTTCCCAAAAGTTATGAGCAGTGGTGCTACAGGAAGTTACAGAGATGATGAAGATGCAAGCGTTAATCAGGAAGGTGGTGGGCATTTTGAGTTCTCTACAAACAATGGCAATGAACATGAATCAGTAAACTTTTTGCCACCTTGCAGTGCTGCCAACAGAAATGCTGCTGCTGCAGTAACAGATGCAGATGTTATTGTTCTCAGTGATTCAGAAGAAGAAAATGTAACTTTTATCTCTCCAGAAGCTGTCTGTGGTGCTGACCCTACTGAGTTTGGTGTTTCTTTTCCTGTTCATGCTCCTGGTGTTTCAGAGTCCTATCCAGAGGATGATAATGCTTGCTTGGGTTTATTCAGCAATAATGCTGATGATTTTGGGATGCCTATGTGGTCATTGCCTGCTGCTCCTCAGGGATCTGGTTTCCAGCTGTTTGGTCCTCACACAGATGTTACGGATGCTCTAGTTGATGAGCCTGCAGCACAGTCAAATGGCTATGATTTAACCACCAACACAAATATGGGGACCCCAACCCATGTTCAGAACACTTTAGTTGGAAGGTCAACTGCTGAAACAGATGGTCTGGTTGACAATCCCTTGGCATTTGGTAATGATCCCTCTTTACAAATATTCCTTCCTGCTCGACCAGCTGGAGCTTCTGTACAAGATGAAGCAAGGGACCACACTGACATGTCCAATGGCATCCGGACAGAAGACTGGATTTCTCTTCGGCTTGGTGGTGGAACTAGTCACACTGAATCTGTAGATGGAAATGGTTTGAATTCAAGAAAGCATCATGCTTCAAAGGATGGAAGAATGGGTTCATCAGATACTGATAACAATGGCAATAATGCTGGTATATTTCCCAACTCCAATGCATGATAATTGTCATGACCATCATTGTCATTGTGGTTACAATGATCATCGTTATTATGCACTTTCCTGGTTGGTCTTATCCGGGGTTGCAAGAAGTCCACCCAGACTTGAGGCTAACCTAGAAAATTTGGTTTCAGATGTGTGATTCCGTTAACATTAAGTGGGTTGGGTTTGGGTTTAGAATCCTAGATATAACGATGTGTCTGGAGGGTCCTTTTCCTTACTGGACAGCTGCTTATATCGTCGGAACTATAACAACAGATAAGAATGTTTGTCTCGTGGTACAAAAGTTTTAATAATATAGGGAGTTTAATGTTGTTGATTACTTTTTGTTGGTATTATTATCTTTTTTTCCTTCTTCGATCTCTATATAATTAGGATCCTCTTTGTATTGGCCAATATATAGAAAGCTTTGATTTTGCTAAGATCTCAACATATTTGGTTTATATTGTGTCCAACTTGTCGTTGCTGACAACTAACTCAAACATTACATAAATATCTTCACCATAGTTTTTTAATATTGTGTCCGACTTTTCTTTGCTGACAACCAACCCAAATGCTATGTTAACCCAACTATTGAGAATTCCAACTTATGCCTGCTTTATTTGATTTTCCTTGTAGAAATTTCTATTCCATTCTTCAAATGTATCTAGATATTTGACTTATTTCATTCCCTTTTTTCCTGTCCTAATGAAGTTTTAGCCAAGTTGAACTTCTTCAATTTTGTAGTACACTGGAAAACTTCTGGAATTCCTTTCTTCTAGATTTACCTTTATAAAATATAAATGTTAGGGAAAATTCGACATATACCTGTGAATTTTACCCGGAATTCCGTTTATGCTCATCAACTTTCAAAAATTCCTAATATACCTACATATTTTGCCTAAAATTCCATTTACACCCACTTTGTTAGAGATCTATTAAAGGGCATGTCTGCCCCCTTGTGTAATGACGAATATGCGCAAGCCCTAATATAACTTAGTGTTGGTCTGCTTAAAGCTATAAAATCATAATTAAGGCTTGGGCATATTTATCGTTTAACTAAGAGTTAACAGATCCTTAATGGCATGAATATTAAACGACCTTTTAGGTAAAATACACGAGTATATTTGGAATTTTTGGAAGTTCGTTCGTATCAGCGGAATTATGGGTAAAATTCGCAGGTATATGTGGAATTCAGCCTAGCATTGTCCAACTTTTCTTGAGTCATGCCAAAGCTAAGTTCTGTTCTTGTGCATTTAAGTTGGTCATGTTAAGGACACATATTTACTTCAGAAGTTTTGTGCCTAATTATGGTCTTGTGCATCTGTTGTGTTCATTTAAGCACCAATTTTTCGAACTTGGTATAATAATATAATGGGCGTGATGATTGGTATGGATCCTACAATCAGATTCATAGCAAGAACTTTTTGATGGGTATTATTATTATTTTTTCTTCTGAAAATGTCACCATTATGATTATTATGTTTTCATCATTATCTTCATAAACTGTTTCATTGTAAGTGGTCAGCTAAAAAGTTCTGTTTCACCATTTTAGTTTATGTTTAGCCCCTCAGTAAGCATTAGCATTTTCATATTTTTCCTAATCAGTAGTAACCTCTAGCATTTTCAGTCACACTGACACTTGATGATCAGACTAGTTTAATTGGTGGTCAAATGATTTTTGAATTTTGAACAACATGATAAACAATTATCAAACTGAAATATTGACCCTGATTTGATGAGAAAGCTTCATTTGGCACATGTTAATTGTTGTCACTAGTGTCTTCACCGTTTTCAACACTGCTGTTTTTCAATGTCTGAATAATGTTTTATTTTATTTTATTTTTATTTTTGGGATCCATTTGATGCAGGTTCGTTGTTTCATAATATCAACAATGGTGATGATGGACGATCTGAAAAGGCTGGTTGGAGAAGGCCAAGGTCTGGTGATCCCTTCTCACATCCTCGTCAACCACGATCCGTACGGCCACGGCTGCCTCTTTCTATAGACATCGATTCTGAATAGGCAATGTTTTATTGCATCCTTTGGGTTGCAGTTGCTGTATTTATTCTTCAACAAAGATGAGGGGGCTGTACCACAACCAGTGCATGTCCAGCTCAGAATACTGTGGGATCTCCTGCTTCATCTCTTACATGAATCTTTACCATCACTTTTTGTATTTGGTTATGAATATCATTTTTTTCAATATTCTCCACCCTGGTGGCATGACAGTCCAAGCTCTATGCAAGGCGTGGCTGAGTAAACCTGGATCCACAGCATATAAGGGAATAGAGTGGAAAGGAAATGCAGTGCTTTATCGATGGTCAGCTTTGAGGCTTTTCTGCAGAAGCATCTTTTCATTTGTTTTTCTGTTTGATGGAACTGACCTTTTCTTCATTTCAGCAGGTGCCATTCACTTATTGGAGGTCTGTCTTGCCTGAAGCGAAGAGAAGTCGTGTACAATAGAGAGCCATAAAATGTAAAGGGCCATTCCAAGGTAGGTGTAAGCCTGTGGTTAGGTTGGGAGGCCTTCTGTATCATGTGTCGTATGTAAAAATGCGTTGTAATCTCTTGGTGCCAATTTGAGAAGTGGCAATCAGTTAGATGGAATCTCAATCTGCATCCCCATATTTTTGAAGCTAGTGAGAGCTGCAGTAATTAGATGGCATCTAGCATTCATCAGTCTGCACACACTGGTTGTTGCATTTTTTTTAATTTTAAAATTCACTTGTTCACAATTACCTGCCCATTCCGTGCTTCTTTTCTATCTACTCCCACCTGTTTTCTTTGTTTATCTCTGATGATTGCCTTGAGCCGATTAATTGCTAACAGATCCAATGCATGAGGGATGACTTAATAGCAAGAAGGGTCCGTTTGGGAAGAGGTTTTGAAAGTGGGAATGAGAAAATTTTTATAAGTGATGTGATATGATAAGAGCAGAAATCTATTTTTAAATATTTTTGGATAAAACTGTAAATCTAAATATATTTAGCATTTAACATATGTACTAAGTTTTACTAATTTTGGAGAACTGTAATTTTTTTTTTGATTTTTTAAAAACAAGGATATCTTAGTCATTTTCAAAATACTAAAACAGCCTTAGAAATGGTAAAAATTGGTTTATAGAATAAAGACGCTTAGATTAACAATTTTATAAAAAATTAGAAAACAGATTTTTTGCACGTGGGTGTATTTAGTCATGTACCCAGAATGCGGAGATAATAATAGAAATAAGTGGGGTTGTCAAGATGTGTACCTAGATAATAATAGAAAGAAGTGGGGTTGTCAAGATGTGTACCCAGAATGCGGAGGTAATAATAGAAATAAGTGGGGTAGTCAAGATGTCAATCTATGTTTGAAGTTTCAGGGGTGAGTCTCTCACTCTCTCTTTTTTTTTTTTTATTGTTTTTGTTTCTGTTACCAGCAGGTAGTTAATAGGATATGATAAAGTTGACACAGCTTTTCAGATGGTGTCCATGTTGAAATTCTGTGGTTTGGAAGCGGTTGTGCGTTTCCTGTCGGTAATTTGGAGTATAGCTGTGTTTATGCACTAGCTGGCATTGTCAGCCAAAGAGGCTTTTATTTGCTTTGTTGTGGAAGGATAACCCCTCTTCTTGCAAATGCAGTTTACGTAGATGTTCTTTGTTCTCCAAATTCATCAGTGCATGAATCAGATTATTTTTACCAACATTTTTTGTAAGGTTTTAAATGCTGAAGACCAAATAACAGGAAAATGTGCTCCTAGCCGTGCAGTAGAGCGGTAGACTTTTAACAGGCAATGTACAAATGGCAGGAAATTGCGCTCGTGTTATTCTAAAAGAACATGATTGTGAATAGAGTAACACAAGGACTCAGAATGCCATCCCGAATCTGGACGTTGCAGTCTGTGATTCTTTTTATTTTTATAGTTTTGGTAAAAAAAAAATAATAATAATAATTATGGATCTTGCAAGTTGATCAGGGTCGCTGAGGTGCCATTTTGGAAACAAAATTTTCAATTATTGTTATTATCTATTGCTAGTAATGCAATGAATATTAAACTATGTTTATAAAATTTATTATATTTAACTGTTTTTTGAAATTCGACTGGCTGAATACAATGAATGGATTGAATTTTTCATCAATGATTAAAATCTAAAAAATTAAGGGAGTTACATGGGTATGCTTTTGTGTAAGTTGGTTACGGTGCATGTAACAAGTGAATGTAAATGTACTATAATTTACAATGTATTTGGCTCGAAATAGGCCTCATATGATAATAAGATTTATATGTATTCCAACAATTGTATTTGGAATTATTTTTTTATTAGCATATCAATTTGCATTCTAATTGAACATGCATATGGGCTCTATCTGAAAATGGTACAAATGATAAGAGTAATTTGATATAAATATTAATTTTAAAGTTGTTTTTTCAACATGTAGATTATTAAAAATATAATTTAAACACGGATAAATGATTCTATAAAGTATTAATACATCTAAATGCATGTAGGGCTCATTTTGAGTCAAATGTATCGTAATTGCACTAGAACATCCGGATGTATTAATTCACTTCAGTACTCTTTATCTAGTTTAAGCTCTATTTTGTTGATTTTGTTTAATTAAATTCATTCATTTTATTTAAAACTATTTATTATATTTAACTACCAAAAATCTTATCAATTAGATGTATATGTATGCCACATAATTTAAAAATATATAAAATGCATGTAAATTTAGAAAATCACTTGAATTTATATATCAAAGTTTTAGAATCTTATATAATTATGTAGAATCATTAATCTAAGTCGGATGAACATTGTAAATGTTTTAGATATTAAATTGAGATATCATGGGTCCTTATAATAAATAAATCATTTTTAATGAATTTAAAGTCATTCTTAACTAATTGTTAATTTCTTGTTGGTCCCGAGTTAATGGCAAAACTCAAGAGGGGAGGGGTGAATTGGGTTCTTAAAAATTTTCTTTGGTACCTTAAAACTTAACCCCTTGAAAATTTAATCCCCTTGGTAGAAGAAATGAAGTTGAAAACAATTGTAATGTAGAGAGCAGAAATATAAATAAAACACACAAAATTTTTATAGTGGTTCGGGCAACCTTCCTACTCCACTCTTCCAAGCTCACACTCCTTGTGACTTGGGTTCCACTATTGTATTCTTCAAATACAATTAGAGCCACTGCTCTCTTCTAGATTCCAGCTCTAGGGGGCCTCAACAAATCTCAGCACAAGTAGGTGATGAGTTCCACTTCAATCACACACTACTTTGCTTTCACTTGATCTTAGTTCCTCAAACTAAATCAAGTTCAATACAAACAAAGAAATAATAAAAGAAGTCTACACTTTACAGATGTGTAAAAGCAATTTGGCACAGTGAAGAACTCGTAGTATTGGCTTTGAAGATTCAGAAGTTGGGCTCTTGCAGTTTGAAGCAAAGTTCTTCTTCTTTGAGTGGCTTGATCTCTTTAAAGCTCTTGTAGATGGGAGTTAAGCACACTTAATGATTCTCAGCTACTTCCCTCGTCCACAATGAATGCCTTTTATAATTTTGGAGGGAATCCGAACGTTTGAGGGTAGGTGGTGCGCATTAAATGCGCCAACGTTCGAATAAATTCCGACTGTTGCGACCCAAGTCGCAGGCGGAGTCGACTTCGGATGCGACTTCGCCCAAGTCGCAGATGGAGTCGACTTCGGGTGCGACTTCGCCTTTCCGTAGCGACTTCAAGTTTCAGGCTGGGTCGACTTGGGTATCGACTTGACCCAAGTCGCAGGTGGAGTCGACTTCGGGTGCGACTTCACCTCAGCAGCTTGCTCGAAATCTTCAGAGATTCTTTCCTTGCTTGAATTTCTTCATGTTGGTTGTCCTTCTTATATTTTTCATTATTTGATCTAGTAAAGTTATCCTTGCTTGAAGTCCTTCATCTTCATATCTTGAAATCTTAGATACTTGGATCTTAGGATGTCTATTGATTGTCAAGTACATGCTTGTGATGGATTTATGCAGCCCTTCTTTCCTTGACCTTCATTTGATCTTCACATGTCTCAAATTAAGCATCTGAGTTAACCTGTTCTTCATTTTCATACAAGTTTATCTTGAAAATTGATTAATCCAGCTTGTCTTCTGAAAAGTCCCCTCTGCCCGATCGAAGTCGATGTCGGAGTCGACTTCGTCTGCGACTTCACCTCAAGTTGCAAGTGGAGTCGACTTGGGGTGCGACTTCGGCACTTCGGGTTCTGAACTTCAACTCTGGAAGGTTTTGTCATGTTGAAGTCGATACTGGAGTCGACTTCGTTTGCGACTTGGCTTCCCAAGTCGCAAGTGGAGTCGACTTGACCTGCGACTTCACCTGCTCTTCTTCCATTTTCAATTCTGGACGGTTTTGGCTCTTTGAAGTCGATGTTGGGGTCGACTTGGGGAACGACTTGGCCTTTCATGTTCTATTTTCTTCAAACGTATATACCTTAAATATTTTCACAAACATGTTAGTAGTCAAGACTTACTCAAATTGATTTGTTAATCATCAAAACATAGATTTAGCTTGTTTTTCACATATTTCCAACAAATTTCGAGAATGATGCAAGCATAGATTGAGATAATTTTTGGTATCTTAATAAAATAAATAGTGGTAAATACAATTGATGAATTAGATTTAACAAAATCATCAAAATAAAACTTAAGCTAAGTGGAAGTATTGAAGTCAATTCGTATATCCAGATGTGTAGAAGTGAGACGCACACACACATAACACAGAGAGATATTTAGGTGCATCTTTACTGCACCAAAATTATGTTATAGTTATCTCAAAATGGGCTCTGCATGATCATAAAATTATGATCTACTCTACTCATTATATTTATAATTAGGTATTTTATTACTATACCAATTTTTCATTCCAATTGGATATGCATATGAGTCCTATCTGAAAATGATATAAATTAAATGTAATAAAATAATTTGATGTAAATAACAACTTTAAAGCTATTTTTCAACACGTAAACTATTGGCTATAAAATTTATATATTAATAAATGATTGCATAAAGTATCAATACATTTAAGTATATGTGAGGCTCATTTTAAGCCAAATGCAATTAATTACAGTGCAGACAAATGCACAAGAAATATTCTCACATATATGAGTAATATTTAGGTGCAACGCACCTATACTATAATTATGGCATAGTTGCCTTAAAATGGGTCTCACACGATCATAAAATTATAATCTACTTCACCCATTATATTTAGAATGATGTATTTTATTTCTATATCAATTTTCATCATAATTGGATATGTGTGGACCTCATATGAAAATCGTACAAATTCAACATAGTAAAATATTTTGATATAAATAATAATTTTAAAGTGATTTTTTCAACATATAAATCATTTGTTATAAAATTTATATATGAATAAATGATTGTATAAAATTTCATTATATTCTAATATGTTTGGGGCCAATTTTTGGCTAAATGACTGTTATTACGGTATAGGCGCGCTGCTCCAAAACAGGTCTCTCTCTCTCTCTATATATATATACATATATATCGGTCTCGCTTCTATTTAACTAGGTTAGACAGAATCGAACTCATGTAACCATTGTAAAATCTAAAATTTTAATTCTTAATAAAAAAATTAATCCATTCATTGTATTTAACATCATTTGTTTATCTAGGAGACCAATCTTCATCTCAATCAAGTATGTTTAAAGGCTACATTTGTTTAAAAAAATATATATTCATGTATAAATTATGAAAAATGTTTAGATCTATTTACACATATATTAGAATGTAATAATACTTTATAGAATTATTTATTCACATAAAAATGATATTTTGGATGGTTTAGATGTCGAAAATATTTCTTTAAAATTGATATTTTAGCATTTTTCATAATTTACACATGAATATCTACATTTTCTAACAAATGTGGTCTCATAAACATACTTGATTAGGATGAAACTTCATCCCTTAGATAAACAAATAATGTTAAATACAATGAACGTATTAAATTTTTCATGAAGGATGCAACGCGTAAAAATGAGCCTCGTATGATCATAAAATTATAATCTACTTTACCCATTGTATTTAAAATAATATATTTTATTAGCATTCCAATTTTCATCCCAAATGAATATATGTATGACCATATCTAAAAATAGTACAAATTCGACGTAATAAAATAATTTGATGTAAACAATAACTTTGTTGACTTATACTGTTTTGATGATAGACAAGTTAAGAATTTAATGCTAGAAAAGTGTTGCTTGTATTCGATTTGTGATGAATGGTTGTAATAAGTTGACATTGAATTGTGTTATAAATCTGTCGAGGTTTTGCTGTAAAACTTCAACAGTTTTGGTTTGCAACTTCAACTGATTTAGTTTCAACTTCAACTGTTTTGTATTGAAACTTCAACAGTTTTTAGGTTGAAACTTTAACAGTTTGTTTAGTAAGATCAATAGATGGGTGATTGGATGATGACGTGGCTAGTTTGAGGAGTTGTCCTGGGTTGTTACAGGTTGTTGAGAAAAATCAAATTGGTTGCGGATTTGGTGGAGAAAATCTCTCTTAGTGGTTTTAGTTTGTTGAGTTATTAAAGGTGGTTGAGAAAAATCCGATTAGTTGCGGATTTGGTGGAGATAATCTCTCTTGTTAGTTTCTGTTTGTTAAGTTGTTACAGGTTGTTGAGAAAAATCCGAATGGTTGCGATTTGGTGGAGAAAATCTCTCTTGGCAATTGGAAGTTAAAAGCTATAAATAGACAATGAATTTTAACTGAAAATTCAATTCAGAGAGAATATTTTCAAAAGTGCAGATCTTTATCAAGGAGTTCTTTGTGATCCTCTGTCCATCTGTCAGAAGCAACATATTGAAGATCGTCATGACTATCCTATTAAAAGTTTCGTCTCCGTGCTTTTGTGCTATTAAATTGGTTGTAAGCTTTATTTCATTTTTATTTATTTTATCTTGAATTAGAGGCTGTCTAATTCAAGAGGAAAGCTTTCATTGTGATTTGTGGAAAGTTTTGTGTGCCATCTGGAGCCGTTTGTGTAATCCAGAAGACGATTGAGATCATACCACTGTAACTTGAGTTCTAAGTTGACTAGTGGAAACCCGAGTCAAGGCGTTGACTTGGAGAGTGGAGTAGGTGTGTTAACCGAACCACTATAATTGTGGTGTCTTCTTTGGATTATTTTTGTGGTGTGTGAAATTTATCCTGTTCCTTCTTAGATCACTCTTTGTGCTATTATTCATTTCTTTTATCAGTTTCATACGGGCCTAACAAACTTTAATGCGATTATTTTAACATATAAACCATTTGCTATGAATTTATACATGGAAAAATAATTTTATAAAATTTCATCGCATTTTAATATGTGTGGGTCTATTTTTGGGCAAATGTATCATTTTTCTGGTGTAGTTGTGCGGCACCAGAATGACTATATATATATATAAGGAATATTCAAGTGCAGTGCAACTGCACCCAATTATGCTGCAGTTGTGCCAACATGAGCCTCACGTGATTATAAAATTATAATCTACTCCACCCATTGTATTTAGAATAATGTATTCTATTACCATACTAATTTTCATCATAATTGGATATGTGTATGGACCCCATCTTAAAATGGTACAAATTCAATGTAATAAAATATTTTGATATAAATAACAACGTTAAAGTTTTCAACATGTAAACCATTTACCATAAAATTCATATATAGATAAATAATTATATAAAGTTTCATTATATTCTAATACGTGTGAGACTCATTGCAACTACACCAGAACAAGTCTATCTCTCTCTCTCTCTCTCTATATATATATATATATACACACAAACACACATATGGCCTTACTTCTATGAAACCCCTTTTCTATGTAATCTCTTTCATTTTTAAAATTTTGATGGTCGATAGAAAATCCATTCCTTCCATTGTGTTTAACATCATTTTTAGTATCCTGGAAACCCTTTTATTTTTTAATTTCACTGTATAAGGGTCTCATTTATAAATGTAAAATCGATGTAATAAAATAGTTTAATATTAAAATATTAATTTTAAAGTAGTTTTTTCAATATCTAAACTATCTAAAATATCAATAATATGTGGATGAATAATCCTATAAAGTATTGTTACTTCTAATACATGTGTGAATGGATCTAAATATTTTTCATAATTTACACATGAATATACATATTTTTGAGCAAATGTGGCCCATGAACATACTTGATTTATATGAAACTTAGTCTCCTAACAAAACAAATGGTGTTGAATACAATGAATGGATTGAATTTTCCATCAATGATCAATATCTTAAAATTTGAGAGGGTTACATGGGACCGCTTCTATGTAATCTGGTTACATAGAAGCAGAGCCTATATATATATACATATATAACTATTTTGGTGCAGCGCTATTGCACAGGAACAACAATACATTTGCCCTTTTTGGGCCCCACACATATTAGAATACGATAAAACTTTATACAATTATTTATCTATCTATAAATTTTATACCAAATGGTTTATATGTTGAAAAAATCACTTTAAAGTTATTATTTACATCAAATTATTTTATTACGTTGAATTTTTTAGCGTTTTCAAATAGGGTCCATACATATCTGATTGGGATGAAAATTGATATGGTAATAGAATACACTATTCTAAATACAATAGGTGGAGTAGATTTTGAATTTATTATCATATGGGGCCCATTTCAGCGCCACTGTACCATAATTATACTTGAAAATTTCTCATATATATATGAGACTCGATCATGTGCAGACAGACTGTACTGTGTTATGGTGTAGTTTGTTGTAAAATGGGCCAGACACATATTAGATTGCAATGAAACTTTATATAATTTTATATCTATATAAAAATCATACTTTAGATGGTTTAGATGTTGAAAATACTACTTTAAATTTGATATTTACTTTAAACTTTTTTATTACGTTGATTTTGCACATTTTAAGATGAGGACTATACACATGTTGGATTTGAATGAAAATCAGTATGCTAAGAACATGAATAATTCTAAATACAATGGGTGGGGTGAATTTCTCATTCATGATCAAGTGGGACATTTTCCTATATATATATGAGACATATTCAAGTGCAGCGCTGACATTGGAATAGGCCCCACATGATGACGAAATTAAAATCTACTTCACCCATTATGTTTAGAATAATGTATTCTATTATCATATCAATTTTTATCCCGATCAGATATGTGTATGGTCCCCATTTGAAAATGACACAAATTCAACATAATAAAATAGTTTAAAGTAAATAATAACTTTAAAGTGGATCTTTTAACATTTAAACCATTTGCTATAAAATTTATAAATAAATAAATGATTGTATAAAATTTTATTGCATTTTAATATGTATGGGTCCCATTTTTGGGCAAATATACTGCTGTTCCGATGCAATTGCGCTGCACCGGAACAACTCTCTCTCTCTCTATATATATATATATATAGTCCCGTTTCTATGTAATCGAGTTATAAAGAAGTAGACCCATGTAACCCCTTCAAAATCTAATATTTTGATCCTTAATGGAAAATCCAATCAATTTATTCATTTAACATCATTTGTTTATCTAGGAGACCAAGTTTCATCTCAATCAAGTATTTTTATGGGTCACATTTGTTAAAATAAATATATATATTCATGTGTAAATTATAAAAACGCGAGATCGATATGTGTATATGTGCATATATAGATATCGATCTTGCTTCTATGTAACCGGATTAAATAGAAGCGGACCCATGTAACCCCTTTAAAATTTAAGATTTTAATCATTAATGAAAAATTTAATCTATTCATTGTATTTAACATTATTTATTTATATAGGAGACCAGATTTCATCTCAATCAAGTATGTTTAAAGGCCACATTCATTCAAAAATATAAATATTCATATGTAAATTATTAAAAACTATATATATAAGAATATTTCCTGTGCAGTAAAACTGCACCATAATTAATGGTGCATTTGACCCAAAATGCGTCCCTTATGTACTTAAATATATTGATATTTTATACAATTATTTATCCATATATAAATTTTATAGCAAATGATGTACATGTTGAAAAAAAAACTTTAAAGTTATTATTTACATCAAACTATGTTATTACGTTGAATTTATATCATTTTCAGATGAGGTCCATACCCATCCAATTAAGATGAAAATTGGTATGGTAATAGAATACATAATTCTAAATACAATAGGTAGAGAAAATTATAATTTTATAATCATGTGTGACTCATTTTAAAGTAACTGCATTATAATTGTAGGACAGTGAAGCGATACTTGAAAATTTATATATATATTGACAGCTAAAGTTTCTCATCGTTACGTTGCGGATGTAAAAAACTAAAAATTAGCCAAGGATTGGGTTGGACGCAACCGGAGTTAAACTCTTGGAGACTCAATCCATCCTAGCTCCGAGTCACATCGATTTTATATCAATTAATGATGGGGCGTGGTGGATCGACGAATAAAGTGGCCACTGGTGGGCGTTAGTAGATGATCAGTTAAGCTGACGTGGTCAATTGTCCAACTATAAAATCATTAGGGGGGCAGGTTCATGTAACTCGGTTACCTAACCACAGATTGTAAGAAGAAGAATGCTCTTTTTAAGCAATCTTTTAGTTATTTACTTCACTCACAATCAGATGATCAGAATTAACCACTAAAATTCCATAGCTTATGTGTGGACCACCATCAAATCTCACGAAGAATGTGAGCCTATTTCTATTCACTTGTAAACTTACGTACTTCTTTTATTACTCCACAACTAAAAAAGCAGTACCAAAGCGATAGTATAATTAGCCGCGTCTTTAATGAGACAATCAACAGCAAATTTCCACGTGAAATTCGATAATACTAAATCCACTAGATTTTGGAATCTTTTCTCTCTCTCTAGCCCTCGCTGGACTCATCACCTCGTATGTCTCCATGTCCACTATCTCACGCGCTTGTCGCATTTGGCTCACCTATCACAGCAATAAAACTCACCATGAATATGCAACTCAATAAAACAACCCTAAGTATAAACATTTGCATTCTATCCCAGAAAAAAAAGAAAGTACAAAGATTTGCAAATCATAAACTTCAACCTATCTAATAATATATAACATCTTCATTGCTCTAAAATACTATGTGCAACGTGAATGCACCGTTAGAGTAAAATTTATCAAATGATATGTAAGTTCTCCTTAAAATGAACATCTAATAATGCTCATGCCGTATCTCCTTGGAGTACTTAACTAGTGAAACCTTTAGTACCCTCTGGTAACATGTATTAAAAAAAAATAAAAAATTTAACTACTTCTTCCTATACACCTTTATGATATAATTTGATATTGACTAGCCTTTTTTTTTTTAAAAAAATTATTTTGTATTATCGTCTCATTTCGTACAATTGTCCTGTTTGTTTTATCTTTATTCTCTGTAGTTTTAATAATTACCCAGATCATATTTTTTTCAAAATTGTTCCCACATTTTTTTCACCTATTCCCAAACAGGAAATATAAATATTTACTTAAGGTATTCAACTTGTTAAACCGAAATATGAAATGTTTATTCAGCGCATACCAATAAACCGTCAAAACTGCAACAGAGTGACAACCCAGTGCTTACATCTCAAGAGTCCTACCAAACAACATGGTGTCTCCTTCTCCTAGATCCTACCAATCGATAGATATATGATAATAAATATACATATGCAATGTAATACTCCTTTTCCTCAGTTTTTCTATTAATGCATGCGAACTCTAATTCAACTACTCAGTGTGCACCTCAATATGTATGCAAGGCATGCATCTCTTGCAACTTGCTGGGAATGTCTCGCACCTTACTTTGAACACATGCTCTTCATAGTAATAGATGGACCTCAACAAGAAAACTAACATCTCTTTATCTATATAAACACCTCATAATACATAAAAATATGAAAATCTAATTAACTAATTTCTTCTCAAAGCCACATCATCATAACACAAACCTCCGCATACCTATTACTTTGATGTTATCGTTGGTAACAAAACTAACGACCCCCCAAAAGTTTTAGATATTATAGCTAGGCGCTAATTCCGGATAGGATTACTTGTTGCATGGTTAATCCCCATGTGCACCTATCACATATTCATGGATAGAACAACATTAACACCCTTGACATACTGCAACTTTACATTCTTAGGCATATAAATAGACAAAGGACCTCAATATCAGTCATTAATTTCTATGTCATTTAATTATTTCAATAATCATCTTGTGCACCTTTAAATCACATATATATATTTAATACTTAAGTACTTTATGATCACACTTTGAACTCAAGTTAATGGCTCCTCCACGGTATATATGAAGTGGAATGCATATATGAGAGCCGGAGATACATGCGTGTTATACTATACAAATCAAGAAAATTATTATACAACATCATTTACAGGAGATAAATCACCTCAATTCATGTATAATGACCAATAGAAAAGCTTTCATTACAAGCATAATGAGATTGTCACAACCATATTCGAAGTCATTCCTAGGTTGCAAATGTTTTAAGCACGCAAATTCCACGCTTTATTTCTTATTTCATAAATTATACATAGATTAGAAGGTCATAACAGCCATTTTTGCTTTCACATAGCTTTTAAGCATACATGGATTTCAAATGCACAAAAATGTGACTAATTTCCATTTCATACATAAAAAGAAGAACAGATTCTACGTACCTTTTTGTCTAAAGATTAACGATTGTATCCATCATCAGCTGTGTCTGCAATAAATCGAATTCTTAGAATTATATACTCGTTGCTGATGGAGTTAACAAAAATGAGCATTTTGCGAGAATCCATTTAATAGATATTCCAATATAGAAAATTTGCATAATCCTTCTTAGATTTTTTAGTAGTTTTTGTGATTCCTTCAAGAAATAGAATTTGTTCATTGGTCTTCTATCTTTGGATTATGACCCATTTCAAACTAGACCATTGGGGTTCCAAATTCCATGGAGGCGATTGAAGCCTCACTTTTCAATATGTCAGATTTATATCACTTGTGTTAAAACTTAAATCTAACAATGAGGGTCACCCAACACATATTTGCTCCTCAGAATCCCTTGTTCAAGGCCCCGGTCTTTCAAAGTTATACAACTGACCCATAGTTGTACAACTCATCAATAATAGTACTAACTCCATTGAATCATAGTCCAAGAGTTCACAGATAGGTGCACAAATCATCAACAATACTACTGACTCCACCGAATATTGGCACTCACACTGCTAAATAGCACACCCGTCTAAGCTAAGTCCATTCTCTTCGACCTTTAAACAACACTCCATCTTCTCCTTCGCATAGACATTGCCGATGGCACTATTTTTTGTTGTCTTACGCCAACAAACTTCTTTCCATCCTTGATTGAAAATCTAAAGAAAGTGTAGCTGGCTGGATATGTTTTCTAACGGATCCCATAAGAAGATTTAGAAGGAAAGCTGCTTTTGTCATTCATACTGAAGAGACGTAATACAGGTATATATGTTTAGTCAATGATTAGACAGGCAAGACTCAAACAGGCTAAACCATAGATTTAAAAATCAAGCACAACGAAATAATCACTCTCAAATCAGCATTTTTAATGTTTACCATATAAAAAATCGTGAAATTAGGGCGACTGTCATCATTTTATTGTATTTAAGTTTAATTTTGTGCTGAATTGTGTTTAATTAAGCTTTTGTTACCTTTAAAAGAAGTTTTCTGCCACTTCGATAGAGAAAGGCACTCACTCATTCCCTCATATGTGCATACTGGGTGATGCCGTGCTAGGGTGCTAGTGCATCAAAAACTTGGCAAAGAGACAAAGCTAGCAAACAATGGAAATTGCAAGAAAAACAGAGAGGTTAATTTTCTCTTTAGCCTTGAGGGCGACCACATTTCTGGACATGAAATCAAAATTATCTTAGTTTTACTATCATAAGTAAAATAATCATATTCTGCATTGGTTTCTTCAACTTTATTGACCGTCTTCTGAAATATATAAGGTTCAAAAACCATGATAACAGAATTCCTGCAATAACAACATAAATCAAAACCATGATAATGGCACTCCAGTTCAAAGAGAAAATTTTAAGATAGTTGGCTAGGAGGGAATTCTGTTGAAATTAAAAACAATCTACAACTGACTTTGCCTCTCTTGAGAATGGGTTAGAACCAGATCAACCTCCTAGCAAGCAAAGTATCTCAAAAGAGAAAAGAAGAATAACTGGGATAGAGATGAAAAAAAAGAATAGAAGGATGCTAACCATGCCTCTCAAGTACTTCCATATTCTGTTGGCAATGGAGATTTACTCATTGGCAATCTCAATGGCATTAGAGTTATAGAAGCCCCCACAACAGTTAACATTAACAACCCTACCCTTTATCTCTGAAGGACTGTTAACCTTGCTCCAGTGACTGCTTTTGCAAACCTAATTATCTTGGCCGATAATATACATAAAACACAATTTGTTGTGGTTCATTTAGCTGAACATCAGGAATTGTTCTTATTACGACTGCAAATTGCCATGACTATTTTTATTATCCTTTTCTTATAACTCCCAACGGACAACACAAAATTTGTTATGTGAAGTGTCAATGACATAAGTTAAATAACTTCCGAGGATGTATCTTATGTCATCTATATTAATTTTGGATGTTTAATTCTTTTTCTAAGTAATATAGAATGTTTTTGTAATGTACTTGAGATAAACTGTGCAAGCATTCAAATAATATCAATATTGACATCCTGCAAATACTACACAATATGCTGCAAAAATTCTAATAAATCTTGGATAAAGGTCATTTAAAGGCATAGAAACCAACGGTCATTTACCAAAATGTTGATTGATCATGAAACCATCTACTTAAAGAGATCTTTGTTGAACAGTTGACATTTTAGTTCCAACAATAAATATCTGTTAGCATGAAGATCAACAGGAAAGCAAAACAGATTCGTTTTCTGTTTTTTTGTTATTTTTTCAAGTTTTAACTGTCCACAAATTTGAGAATTCAAAGTAGGAGAAAGTTGTTATTTTTTTATGTATAAATAACTAGTGTTGAATAAAAGAAAGTAGATCATTTTTTCTAAACCTTTCAGTTTACACTTTCATTGCTTTCCTTGTTTTAATCCAACAAGTGGTATCAGAGCCACAGTTGGTCTTAGCGGATCTGTGAGAGAAAAAAAAACAGAGAGAAGTCTTATATTCTCAAATCCAATGTCAACCAATTATCACCTTTCCTTGTTAGCTCCACAAACCTTCACTGGTGAGAATTATCAAATCTGGTCAGTGAAGATGCAATCTTACTTGGAAGCCTTTGATCTTTGGAAGATTGTAGCTGAAGACAAACATGTACCTCCACTACCAAGAGATCCTACTTTGGCACAAATCAAAGCCAACTCTGAAGAAAATGCAAAAAGGGCTAGAGCCAAGACTGTTATCCAAAATTCTGTGGGAGATTCAATCTTCCCCAGGATTATGGCATGCAAGACTGCAAAAGAAGCTTAGGACAAACTGAAAATAGAGTATCAGGGAAGCAACAGAACCAAGCAAATGAAGATTTTTGGATTTTAAAAGAAATTTTGAAGCACTAAGCATGAAAGAGATGAGTCCATCAGCAAAAACTCCGACAGAATTTCTTTGATTGTCAACCAAATTCCGTTGCTTGGTGAGAATTTTTCTGACTCAAGGAATGTGGAAAAAATCTTAGTGACGCTTCTTGAGAGGTTTGAATCTAAAATTTCCTCCCTTGAAGAGTCCAATGATCTCACCAAAATTTCAATGGCCGAACTAATCAGTGCTCTTCAAGCACAGGAGCAAAGTAGGGCTTACTGAAGGAGCTTTTCATGTACAAAATCAGCAAGGAAACAAAGACAAGAAGCAACTTAACAAGAAGTTGAAAGACAAAGATGAAGGCTATAATGGTAAGAAAAAATTCTCACCTTGCAGGTATTGTAAAAAGACTACACACGTGGAGAAATACTGCTGGTGGAGGCCTGATGCAATATGTGGCAATTGCAAGCAACTTGGGCACGTCACCAAAGTATGCAAATATAAAAGCAAGGGTTCTCAAAGCAACCAACAAGCACAAGCAGCTGAGTCAGAAGCTCAGGAGGAACAACTATGTGTTTCCTCATGTTTTCACAGCATAGATACCGGCAACACTTGACTCATCGACAGTGGATGCACAAATCATATGACATTTAATGCAGCAATATTCAAAGATCTTGATGAAAGCTATAAAACTATAGTGAGAATTGGGAACGGAGACTTCTTTGATGTGAAAGGCAAAAGTATAACCAAAGTAAAAACTTCTACAGGTATCAAACTTATTACTGATGTGTTATTTGTGCCTGAACTTAGTCAAAATTTACTGAGTGTTGGGCAAATGTTGGAAAAGGGATATTCGCTTGAATTTAAAGACGATAACTGCACTATTTTTGATAATGATGGAAATGAACTATTTTGTGTGAAAAATGAAGAAGAAAAGTTTTGTTATTGAATGGAATGAGGATAAAGCTTATGCAGGTGCAAACTTAAGTGACTCAGATTTGTAGCATAAAAGATTTGGTCACTTTAACCACAGGAGTTTAATCAATCTCAAAAGGCAGAAACTTGTTAAAAACATGGCTGACATCACAAATGAACCTCATGATTGTGACGCTTGTCAGCAAGGAAAATAAGTAAAAGTTTCATTTCCAAAAGGCCAAACTTGGAGGGCCTCTCAAAAGCTGCAACTTATGCACACCGATGTGTGTGGACCCATGACAGTTACATCAATGAATGGTAATCGATACTTTCTTTTTTTTCATTGATGATTTTTCTAGAACGTGTTAGGTCTATTTTCTCAAAGCTAGAAGTGAAGTTTATGCTGTGTTTCAGAAATTCGAAAATTATATTGAAAACCAAAGCAATTTGAAGATTAAAATGTTGAGATCTGATAATGGCGGTGAGTACAGCTCTAGCAAATTTGATAAATTTTGTAGTGATGAAGGAATTAAACACCGGTTGACTGTCACTTACACACCTCAACAAAATGGTGTAAGTGAGAGATAAAATAGGACCGTGATGGAGATGGCTAGGTGCCTAATGTTTGAGAAAAATTTACCTCCAGTCAACACTTCAGTGTATTTATTAAACAGGCTACCTACTAAAGCTCTAAAAAATAAAATTCCATATGAGGCTTGGCATGGTGTGAAACCACCTGTACATCATCTCAAAGTATTTGGGTGTATTTGTTTTTATCAAATTCCTTATCAGAAAAGAGACAAGCTTGATAAAATAGCAGAAAAGGGAATTTTTGTTGGTTATAGTCTTGTCACAAAGGGATATAGAGTTTATTCCTTGAAAATTTATGAAATTTTGGTCTGCAAAGATATTAAATTTAATGAAATGGCAGCTTGGAATTGGGACAATCTTGAGGATGTGCAACCTGAAATTCTTAATGACAAGCTAAACCAGGCACATACTATAACATATGATGAAACTTTTGATGATGAACCTATCAGAGGTACAAGAACTTTGCAAGATATATATCAGGGGTGCAATCTTGTTATCTCAGAACCTAGCAACTTCCTTGAGACAAAAACTTCACTAGCTTGGAGAAAACAATGCAAGAAGAGATTGATATGATCAACAAAAATGAAACATGGCAATTAGTTGAAAGACCTGGAGTGCAGAAAGTGATTGGAGTCAAATGGGTATTCAAAACCAAACTCAATCCTAATGGCTCAATATGCAAATACAAGGCAAGGCTTGTGGTGAAGGGATATGCGCAACAGCAAGGAGTGGATTACCAAGAAACATTTGCACCAGTTACAAGGTATGATACTATCAGATTAATTATTGCCTTTGCTGCATTCAAAAAATGGCAAATTCATCAACTAGATGTTAAATCAGCATTTTTAAATGGCTTTCTTGATGAAAATATTTATGTTGAGCAGCCTGATGGTTTTGTAATTTTTGGAAAAGAGAATTATGTTTATTTGTTGAAGAAGGCTCTTTATGGCCTTAAACGAACTCCAAGAGCTTGGTACAGTAGAATTGATAGCCATTTATAGCAAATTGGTTTAAAAAAAAGTGATAATGAAGCAACCTTATACATCAAAGGAGAAGGGAGCAAAATTCTGGTGGTATATCTATATGTTGATGACATGTTAATAACAGGGAAGATTGCGGTCTTATTCAGTCTTTCAAAACAGAAATGAATCAAGTTTTTGAAATGACAGACCTAGGACTGATGCAGTATTTTCTGGGTATGGAAGTGAATCAATTCAGAAATGGTATTTTTATATGTCAGAAAAAATATGCAACAGATATCTTGAAGAAATTTTGCATGGAAGATTGCAAGCTTGTGTAACTCCAATGCCAATAAGTGAAAAACTGAGTAAAGATGATAATTCAAAGAAAGTTGATGAAGGTTTGTTCAAAAGTCTTATAGGGAGCCTATTATATCTTACAACAATAAGACCAGATATTATGTTTGCTGTGAGTATCTTATCCAGATATATGCATTCTCCATCTGAAAAACATTTTTTAGCAGCAAAAAGAATACTCAGGTACTTAAAAGGTACCATAAATCTTGGTGTTTTGTTTAAAAATGCAGGAAATGAAGATGTGAAGCTGTTGGGATACTCTGACAGTAATTGGGGAGGTTGTCTACATGATTGCAAAAGCACTTCTAGAAATCTCTTCTCTTTGGGTTTTGGTGTCTTCACATGGAGCTCAAAAAAGCAAGAAACAACAGCACAATCCACAACTGAAGCTGAATACATTGCTGCTGCTGCTGCTGTTGTGAATCAAGCTATTTGGTTAAGGAAGCTTCTAATGGATCTTGGTTGTCAACAAAAAGGTCCAACTGAAATCGGATGTGATAATCTTTCAACAATATCAATTTCAAAGAACCCAGTATTTCATGGTAGGACAAAACACATAAAAATAAAGTTTCATTTCATTCGAGAAGTTCAACAATCCAATGAAGTGAATCTGGTGCATTGTTCATCTGAAGATCAACTTGTTGATTTACTCACTAAGGCTCTGCCTAAGGAAAGGTTTGAAATTCTCAGGCAAAAGATTGGTGTTTGTCTCAAAAATGCCAAGGAGGAGTGTTGAACAGTTGACATTTTAGTTCCAACAATAAAAATCTGTTAGCATGAAGATCAGCAGGAAATCAAAACAGATTTGTTTTATGTTTTTTTGTTATTTTTTCAAGTTTTAACTGTCCACAAATTTGGGAATTCAAATTAGGAGAAGGTTATTATTTTTTTATGTATAAATAACTGGTTTTGAATGAAAGAAAGTAGATCATTTTTTCCAAACCTTTCAGTTTACACTTTCATTGCTTTCCTTGTTTTAATCCAACAATCTTCAGGATGGTGAAAAAACCTGCTACCTGTTTTGACCTGGTCTGTTTCAATGCAATTTCCAAATGCTGCTCCAGTCGATCAAGCTCATTCAGATCTATTTGTTCAGTATTTCGTTGATCAGAAACCCTATAAAAGAACAACAATATCATTTCTCAAGTAACTGAATTATGAAGCAATTCAAAATCTAGTTACCTTGTGATATATAGATCATATAGTTATTGAAGATTACCATGGACTTATTTCCAGCAGATTCTTGTTGGCACCATTACTCTCACATTCCTGTAAATTATATTGCTGAGGCATAAAAATAAATTTGCATCAGCTATTTTTTACATATAGACAATTTGCCCTGATGTATGAATTAACTTCTTTTGCTTCATTGTTCAGAGTAACTCAATAATCTTGCATGCTACACGTTTGAACTCCATTTGGATGTGACAACAAAATGTCAAACACTTTACACATTCGCATGTGAGTATAGTTTTCTATCATGAGAATATATCTAATAGTGGAGGACCAAAAAACTATATGTAGTGAAGTATACTGTAGTAAAAAACAAGATCGATTAATAAACTCATAGTTTTAGTGTCTCATAAGGTTTCATTCGGAAGAGAGGAGAAAAGAAAGCTTTTTCTTCCATTTTCACTCTTTTCAATACAATTTAATAGCTATAAGCTATCTTATTTCAATACAATTTTCACATTAGATTAGATGCTGCATAACATCTGTGACTTATAGGGTGATGGTTAATGGTTTTCCAACAGAAGAAATTCTACCGACAAGGGCCTCAGACAGGGTGATCCATGTCACCCTCTCTGTTCTTGATTTGTGAGGGGCTGTCCAATATGCTTAAAGGGGCATAGTGAGAGGAAGAATTGCAGGAATCAAGATTTGCAGACATGGTACTCCTCTCTCCCATTTATTTTTTGCAGGTGACATCCTCTTATTTCTGAAGGCGACAAGTGAACAGGTGGAGGTTCTAAAGGAGATATTGCGGTGGTATGAAAAAGCTTCCAGGCAGAAGGTGAACAAGGAAATGACAGCAATTTTTTGAGCCAAAATACACAAGGAGAAGTCAGAAATGCGCTGGTATCACAGCTGGGTCAGTGAGCAAAGATTTCTCTATCTACTTGGGATTACCGGTTTTAGGTGAGGAGGCAAAAAATAAATGCCTTCCATGGTCTAAAGGAAAGCGTATGGAAAAACTCCAGGGTGGAAGAACAAGTTCATACCATGTGCAGAAAAAGAGAGACTAATCAAGGCAGTAGTACAGGTAATACCGAGCTACACAATGAATCTATTCATCCTCCCCCAAAAAGTATGCAGCGAGATTTAACTCTTTGATCAGGCAATTTTGGTAGGTAGAGAATAAGGGTAAATTTAGGATCAACCGGGTAAAGTGGAGTAATCTATGCATGTCAAAAGCAACGGAGGTTTGGGCTTTTAGGAATTAACTGCCTTCAATATGTCAAAAACCTTCGAGATGCTACTGATCAAAGGATCTTTATTGTCTTTTTAAAAACTTCTACTTTAACTTATTTTAGGTCTATTCTAGACATACTCTACCGTATATTTTCAAGGTCAGGTTGGTTCCAATTCAAAATTGATTCTTTATATTAGTCTTCATATTATGTTTTAAAATTATAATTCTAATATAAATTATAATTAAAAATTTATAATCAATATAATAATAATAGGAGCATAATTATATAACTATGATGTTTTCAAGCTAAAATACAATAATCATTTATTTTACTTTATTTTTATTATTTTCATTGATAAATATGTTTTCCTAATTGTATTTAATCAATAATAATTTTTCATATTTATTTTTTATTTTTAACAAGGGGGCATTTAAGTAATTTTTACCCCTTAAAAATCTTATTTTTTTAAAAAATAAATACGTAAAAATATTTTAAAATGGTGAATTTTATATATAGATTGAACACACTTAGAAAAAAATGATTACAAAGAAAAAAATAAAAATAAAACTAATTATAAAAATAAATGAATATCGTATTTTAGGTTAAAATACATTGTAGTGTATATAATTAGGCCCCATTATAATATAGTTTTAAATACATTTATTAGATACACTAATAAATAAATTAAACGAGTTTCTATATTTTAAAAAATATATTTTATATCTTGAAAGATATAATATATTTCATAAAAGAGATATTAAATATATATATATATATATATTAGTAATTCGGATTAATTTTGGGTACATGAACCTTAGAACCTACCTAATCTTAGTTAGGTCGCGTATTTTTTATTTGAAATTTGTTCTACCTTATGGATAGGAACGGGCACCTTACCCAGTTGCATCCCTATCAAGAGATGCGTTCCTTTTAGATGGGCTTTAAGGGACCTGAATTTTCATGAACCCTTCTTGAGCGGGACAGTAGGGATGACAGTGTCAACAAATTTATTGAGGTGGAGACAAGAAGATGGAAAGAAAAAGAAATAAAGAAGCTGGTGAGGGAGGAATGGCGGCTATATATTCGAAATATTCCTCTGTCAAGGAGATGGAAGTAGATAGAGTGTTTTGGCACCTGGAATCCAGCGGACGATTTAGTGTGAAAACAGCTTATGGACTTGCTTTGGCTGAGTTCAAGCTCGACCAGTTCATGGGAGACAGGGCAGGAAATGAAGAGAAGAAAGGTGCTAAAGGTGATATGGAAGCTAAAGATCCCTACAAAATCCGAATCTTCGGATGGAGGATGGCAACCGACTCACCCCCAACTACATCAAATCTCATTCGAAGGGGTGTCCAGATCTATCCATGCTGCTTTCTGTGCAATCAAGTGGGAGTGAGTGAAGATAAAAAACATCTGTTTTGGAGATGTCTGAAAGTTAAAGGATCTGGTAACATGCAGAATTTTCGACAAATGGAGAAACCATGACTGTCAAGATTTTGGGGAGCTCCTTCATCAATTTGTAATAGGTATGGACCAAACCTCTTTTACTCTTTTTGTTGTAATCTGCCGTAGGGTTTTGGTTTATTAGAAACAAGAGAAGATCCCAAGGGGAAGAGATAAGTCTAGATGGACTGCTGAACTGGTGTGTGGATTTTATCTCTCTCTTCTCTTCCTCCCAGAAACTATTGCAGGTGAGTATGAATTTAGATGAAAGTCATGCACATTGGAGAAAGCTGATCACTCAAAATCAATGTAGATGCAGGCAGGAAGGAAGATGAGAGTGCAGTGGGGTATGGGTCAGTTATACGGGACTGAAATGGTCAATTTATAGTAGCAAGCTGCTCGTTTGAGCAAGGTTTCACGAAACCTCTGTGGATGAAAGCAAAACCTATTTTATTTGGTCTCAAGTAGGCAGAGCGATTGTGCCAAAAAAAAAAAAAAAAAGAAGAAGAAAGAAGAAAAAGTAGGCAAAGCAATTGGCATCAGCAGAATGGAATGTGAAAGCTACTCCTTAATCTCCTTATTCCTAGTAAGTTCTCTTTTGGGGCACACTGCCTTTCAATCAGGCGTGAAAAGCGTACCTGACAAAATCAAGGTTTTTTGCATTTGAGTCCCTCTAAATATGCGTATTGGCTTTTTGGCCCACAAGTTTCACATATTTGCTTTTTAATCTCTATAAGTTTGCCTCATTTGCATTTTAAACCTTACTGTTATGCACGTCAGTAATGAACGGAAAATTTGTCAGTGGTTAATGTACAAAATTTTTAATGACAATATTACCCTTAAAGAAGTCAATTCATGAAATGAGTTGACTCAACTTGCACAGCAAACATGGCACTGTCAACAAGTTTTAATTGATTTATTTTCATGAGTCGATTGAACTAAGCTATATAAAATTGTCTTGACTACATATATGAGTTGACTCAACTCAACTAAGTCATAAGAGCATTTTAGACTTTTTACTGACAAATAACAATAGTTAGCTAAGTGTTTTGGCTGCAGGGTTTAAAATACAAATATGGAAAAATTATAGGGTTTGAATAGCAAATATGCGAAACTCGTCGACTGGAAAGCAAATACGCATAATTAGTGAGAGTAAAATTCAAAAAATCTCACAAAATCCAGTCTTTTCATAGTTAGGAAAGGTAATTAGGTAGCCGATGAGAAATTTTTAGAAACATGAAAGTGTAGTATGGGATGGAAAATTGTGGGAAATAGGCAATGTACAATCTAGGCTACTTATAGGCATCTATGCAGCATTAGCTGTTTTTTCATAGTAGTGTTTTTGCTAGCCATACCATTTGTTAGGATTAGACGAGCGTGCATTGTTAGCCATGCGATTTGTTAGGATTCTTAACATTTCAACATTTAATGTGCTTGCATACAAGCATTAATCTGCAGCCTACTAAGGTTGAAGCTCATCCCTCCCTAAGATCCCATGATTTTTGACGTTGCCAAACACCACCTTAGTTAGGCAACTTCTTGTAAGAAGGATATTGTAATGTGGTAGGGATGCCCATCAAGTCATATTGTAAATTTGATGTACATTGACTTAGTTAATGTTGTGGACAACTAGGAGCTGGCAAGGGCCATCCTATGACCTGTATGGGGTGGCCAATCTTCCCAAAAAAAAAAAAAAGCTATCTTATTTTTCATTGTTACCTATATTTTCAATCACTTTTTACATGTTTTTTATGAAGAATTGCCTATTTCATCTTTATTCACCTTTTTCCTAATTATTATCTTATCACACCACTCTTTGCGGTTTTTTTTTAGCATTTTACTCTTTCTTACGCTACTTTTTCCCGATTGTCAAACTTTAAAGACCCCTCTTAGTGGTAGAGGTTTAATTCGGGTTAGTTTTGTTCAAGTAGTTTCTACCCTACCTGTACTATATTTGTGAAAGACATACCTTACCCTATTCATTTGTTGATACGGTTTCTAGTGTACTCTATCTTACCCATTATCCATAAGGCCAGTTTTAGTTTTGGTTTTAAATCGGTTCTTTTAATACTTAGATACAATATTTTAAAAAAATATTTATATTTTATTTTAAAAATAAAAATGCATACTCATTTACACTTAAAATCACAAGTGCATATGTTACTGTTTACATTATTATATAAAAATATAAAGTATAGATTATCACGACTTAGTCATTAAAACTACTAATATATTAATCACGATTTACAAACTTATTTATAAAAGATTTTCGTAAGTCAATGACATATATATAAAAAACCGAACTAGTTTTCTATTTTACAATCAACAACTCTGCAAGGTATACGATTCATTTGAATTCAATTTTGTTAAAATGAGTTTGCACACAATGTGTCGCAAACAAAACACAACATAGACTATATAATATATGTTGCGTACTTATATATAATTATATCTAGGTAAGTAGGTTCCGGATACCGAACATATATACCTTTCTCGTACCCTATTTGAGGAGGCAGATACTAATTTGTATCCTATACCCATACCCATAGGTAATATTTTATAACTTATCTTATTCAAATTAGGATCAAGTAGGTTGGTATATATAAATACCTTACCCAGGTTGCCCCAACTCAGCAGGCCTAGTCATGTGTACACCATTTCCTCTAAATTGACATACATGAAGACATGCTTGGAAAATATAAACAATCACATATTGCAAATTCAGTTTGCAATGATCAACAACATTGCCAAACAGTGGTGTAATGCAAGAAGATGAGGTGAATCTTGGAGACTCAATAAAAAAGCACAAAATTTATGAGGACGCAGGTCCACGGATTGTATCAGACAATGAGTACTTGCAACGACGTCGTCCAGAAAAATAGAAAGCAATGCGCGAGTAGTTGTGGAAGCTCAAGAAACACGGCTCACTTGAAAGCCCAAGAAATTCCTCTTCATTCTCCGTATGAGGAATAGCAGTTTACCAAAATTCATATCAATAACTGGCAGATTTTCAATAAAACCAGGAGAGTCATGCCAACAACCAATGCATGCCAATGGAAATTGCGCCATGGAAGCAGCCACGTCAGCCAGTGAATGTCTTTAAATAAAGGCTTCTACAACAGCTTTTGGCAGCGTAGAAAATGGAGAAAAGGTAGGGTCATAACTCATGAGAGGATTAACGACAGCTCTGCAGGAAGTAGAAATCCTGTTCTGCTCCGCCTCTTTTGCTCCAATTTCCAGTTATCTGTTTCTTTTTCTTTGTCATTTAAAAAAGGTAATAGTTGTGATCCAAGATTGGCTAATGGGAATGCTAAGCATCAACGTTTCCAATCTTAGACCCGAATGGAGACTCTTTGATGGTGTATATATATATATATATTTCTACACTATGACATCTGATATTACAATATGGTACATTCACTATCTTCACACTATGGAAAAAAATTTTTACTGCGCCCTTTCATTAGGGGAGATTATAAAAACCCCACTATGGGGGATTAAATTATGAAAACTCCCATATCGGGAACTAAATTAAAATCCCTCATGCAAGAGAGGGAGATTGAACCAAGGTAGGATGAATTACCAGGCAGCCACAAGGCTTGTGGCGATTGACACCCATTTTGATTTAATTGGGTTCCAATGTTTCCCAATCATCCTTATGTTAGGTTCGAAGAACAATTGTCCCTTCAAATCTGGTTAAGAGTTTTGATGAGCAATGTTGAAGGTATAACAACCTTGAGAGTCTCTCCTCTGTTGACGAGTTCGCTCGCATCCATGGGATACCTGGAGGCCAACTTCAGTATGCAAGTCGCACAAGGACTTGCCTTCCTACTCCCCTTTTTGTTTGGCCATAGGAACTGATGACTTCTTCTTCTCTATTTTTCAGACCCTTCTCTTTCTTAACATTTCAATGGATGGCCTAATGGGGGCTAGAAGTGCTCTTTTTTTTGCTAAACTGAGTTTTAGGATGTGTTTGGGAATGGATAAAAATTTTAATAAAAAGTTTTGAAGAGTAAAAGTTGTTAAATGAGGTGATGTGATAGAGGTAATGACGAGTAGTAAAGATAATAAAGTTAAAATAGATAGGTTAGTTGTGTTGATAGTTATGTAAAAATGATTGAAAAGTAGAGTAATTGTATGGGAAAATGTGAAAAAAATTAAAAAATATGATGGTTATAGATAGCGAAAAGTTTTAGATTGAAAAATTTTAAATTGATATTTTTTAACTATTGCCAAACATACCCTTAGACACTTCCCATTTACTCAAGCTATTGGTGTTTGTGGCTACTTCCTTCTTTTCTTTATTCATAGTAATGTCGGAAGTCTGACTTCTGGCTCCTTTATTTACATAGTTATATTTTTTGATAATGAATGAATAACAACTGCTTTTTTCACCTAACATATTTGTGCTTGACTTTTCTTTCGTTTGGCTTTGCTTTTTCTACACAATCAAGTTGCTTGGTTTCACCATTTATCCTGCAAAAAATTTGAGCACAATCATGTGCCAAAATTTATTTTGAACACAAGTGATTAGCATTTTCATGGGTGGTGTATGGTTGGCTAAGCATCACTTATCACCGTGGGACCTTGCCCACTAATGGCTTGTTTTTTTGCCAGTGTGGCGAACCTAGTTACAGTTAGCATTCAAAGAATTAACATCCTTCTTCATAGCATAACAGTTAATTTTTTAGGATGTCAACAAGTGTTCATGGCTCAGATAGATATCTGTCTCATAAGTTTGGCCTGAATGATTAAAGCATAGTCTATAGAATCGAAGATCATACTTTGATGGATCATTTAATTAGTTGGACATGATGCCTGGCGACTTTTCTAGTAACTTGGGGGTGCAATCATCTGATTCTTAGTCCAATGGGGTGACTGAGGAACCAATTATAGTCCTGTTATATAGCTTTTGGAGGCTTTCTATCGGGATTGACCCTTCCAAGGGTATATTAGCAAAATTTATTTAGCTCACTATGACTGTCCCTTTTATGTAGCCTTTAAATTGACTTAACCTAATAACCGAGAAAAGGGAAATAATTAATCTAGGAGGAAAAAAATGCCACCTACTTGTTAAGGCTATTAGAGTCGAAGGAGCTTAATCTTATGCTCGTGGGGCATCTTTTTATTAGATGTCCCCATTTTGGACCATCTGTGTCCTTTGTTGATGCTCGAACCTTTGCTAACGTGAGCTTTACTGGATCTAATCAACCGAAATCGAGCTATCGAAGATGCTTAATATGATGGAGGATTTATTAAGAAGTTCCCATAGATGGCGCGAAATAATAGATTTGAATTTGGTCAAGAATTAGTCCAAGCTAAACTAAGGTCTAAATCATATAGTAATGGAGATTGATTAGGTTTATAACATAGAATTTATGAGGAAAAGAGTCGATTTGATAATAGGATCGATCCAAAAACTAGCCAGCCCTCTTTTGGAGGGTCCGCACTTTGTAAAGAGAGCTACTCTGCTAGAGGGTTATACATTGAGGAATGAATAGAATTGAGAGAATATAATAGCATTCTGTCTCCTTCTCAGTAGGACCAAGCTCCCTTTGAATGAGATCCCCCTTGCTTTCTTCTTCAATAGTTCTTTAGTATTTATATGAGGTTTAACACTAATCTAGTTCTTTATGTCAGATGAAATATTCTGTGACTATTCATTGAAGATCTTTAATTGACATGTTTGCGTGTAGTCGTCCTGATTAGAAAATTGCCTCAATTCCCAATTGTCTTAGGATGGCCTAGCCACCCTTGATTCGTGAAGATGTGGCTTCTTCATTAATGTGAGTTAGTCTGCTTTGGCTTGAGAGCATATATTGGCTTAAGAAGTTCATAGTGGTGAGTTAGAATCCATACAAGGTAATCCACATAGCTTTTGTTATTAATTTTAAAACTAATTGTACAAGTAATATAAATTAGTGAATTGAGTACTGTTCACATGAGAACTTAAAAATCAAATAGCCATTATTTACCAAATTCACTTGTTAGATTTTTATTTAGATGGATTTTAATCACAGCTTTAAGCAATTTTGAATTGTTATAAAACGTAAATAAAAATAGAAAACTAATGATGACCTTAAAAGGTTGATTTTAATAAAGAAAATTTTCTTACCAATGGATATATCTAGGGTTATAACTTCCCTGCACTACACCATGATTTTGCTAAAAAATTTGATTTACTTTATTGACATGGATTATTAATTTATGATAAAATTATTTATTTTTTCTCAAGTGGTATATAAATCTAACTTATCATTTTAATTCAGTAAGAGTCCATGAGAATGAAACTAACAAGCGATATTAAAAATAAACCCTAATTATGATTGCAGAAGGCTAATAAGTATACTTTTGTCCATGCTAATGGATCTATAAATCCTAGTAGGAACTACCCGCATACAATTGATTCCTCAAGATTTTTCAAGATCTTATATTGCTTAACCTTAATACCAATCATATGTTATCTTTTTCAAATATCACAAAAAATCTTCATATTAATCTACAAGATGACCATTCTCATAGAAGCATAAAGTGGAAGTTAAGAAAATAACTAAAATTTAATAAAATAAAAACTGAATTATACATTCATTATGGTTACATAGCAAATTTCATTGTAATCCTAAACTGGCTGAGCATTTATTAAAGTCATATGTAAGGACCATGTTTGGATTCCACAAGTATTGGGAGACTTAGTCATACTTTTGTATATGGTTTGCGCATTCCATGAATATGGAGTGGAGTTTGTGAAACAAGTTCTACTGTAATGCAAGTATGATCCATATTCTGCAGGTCATCCTATATTTAGTTGAAGGCTTGCATATTGTGGTTTTCATCATCAGAAAATCAACCATCGAATAAGCTATTCAAAACTGCTTTGTGTGTGAGAGATTAGAGGCTGCTATGTAAGAAATTACTTGTGTTTAATCAAGGTCGTTTGTGTTTTAATCGAGATATATTTCAGTGTACACAAGCTTGTTACTTGTCATTTTTCTTGGCTAAGTAATGTCATAATGTCCACAATTAGTCATTATGGAACTTTTCGCTAGGTTAGAATTATGATCGTGTCATGATCTGGATAATGAGAAACTTATGCCAAATCAGGTTACTATTATAAGATTCCTCATCGTAAATTTTGGAAACTAGTTGTTAATCCCGGTTAAAATTAAAGTGTCAAACAACTATGCATACTTCTGACGTAAACATCGGATCTAATTAAACAATACAATCCTTTATTATTGTTCCATCCGGAATTCGTCTTACAATATCTCTTTTCATCTCGTTTTTATAAATTAAGCCAAAGTATCCTTACTATTCTCGACAACCAACTTACATAATTAAGAGAGAAGATCAAAGCTCTTACTATTTTCTACAACCAACTTACATAATTAAGAGAGAAGATCAAAGCTCTTCAAATGAGAGATAAAGCTCTCAACTCGAAGACAAAAGTTACCCAACAGGATTTGATTCCAGACCAACTAGCACTAAGGCCGTCACTGGTGCCAACCAGTCTACGCTTGTGTTGGCGAAATAATAAAATCTTTTGTCCAATCATTTATGTCGCAGGATTGATTAGATGTATTGCATATTGTTTCAAAATCCAAAAATAGATTGAACAGTAACCAAGCCCAAACAAAATGGTAAACTTGACTTAAAAGCTTTCTGCTTTTATCTCTAAGAGTTGAATACTTTTAATCCTTCCTTATATCATTACTAAGACTGTTTAGTTATTTTTTGCAGGATTTGTGATGATACTTATGTTTGCATTTGGCTTAGGCTTGATCAATCCATTACCCAAATATTTTTGAATATCAGGATTTTTCATGAGCTAGTACATGAAAAATGCCTAATTGTTTTCATTTCGAAATTTCAAAAAGCTAAAAAAGTAAAAATTAGAAGGTGAACTAATTTAGCCCACTGTAACAAAATTCTTGGTATTCTATATTTTAATAATTGCATTACATATTATACTTTATTCTATTGATTTTATAAATGACCACATCTAACTAAAAGTCACCACTCTAGAGTATAAAAAGAAAGTCGCTGCTCTAAAACGGTGTTTGCAACTAAATAATAATTATATTCAAAATATCTTTAATGCATATGTTATACATAGCAAAAAAATTAGCCACATTTGATGATATTTATTGTGGTAGTTCATGCCCATATATTCATGAAAAACATCACAAAAATTAAAAAATAAGTCTAACGCATGCAAGAATTGAGCACGAAATAGAGAGTCATCATAGAACATATTTACTAGTACACTAACAAACCATAAAGTATCGAAGGTTTGCTTGGTACCTGTTCTTCTTGAACATTGTTCATGATGCTTCTTTCTGCATTTGAGTGTCTCTTATAACGTTCAATGATTTCCTCTAAGCTGCAATAAAGAGAAAAATAAATTTTGTTCAAAACAATTTTAACTATAAATCATATTATTACTATAGATATCATACCTCTAGTTAAAGTACTTTACGTGTAAATATTGTGTATATAAGATACTAGATTAAAGATATATGTATCAAAATATACTCTAAAATTTGAGCTTTGAGAATAGTTAAAATGATATAGGGTTAATATTGTGAAAATGGGATTGGTTTGCAAATTAGAGGGGCCATTGGTTATTGTTTCTCCAATTAAATGGCAATTTGCTGATATACCCCTTGGTTTGACGCTAATTATTGATATACCCATATCGTTTCTCAAATTGTATATTACCCCACAAAAATTGCTTATGTACTTTGTTAATGACTGTAATTTAACAGCTGTTAAATAAAAAAATGTAATTTGCTGATATACCCTTTGAATTTGATGCTACTTATTGATATACTTACATTGTTTCACAAATTGCATATTACCCCTACAAGGTTTTACCAAAGTTACTAGCATACCTATAACAATTTTTTGTCCCAAATGCGCATTAAAATTTTGAATAGTGACAAAACTACTTTATTTAAAGCTATATTGGAATCTCATAATTTATAAAACACTCATTTGTGCAGGTGGAAAGGGTTAAAAAATACCCATATTAATTGTTGACATGTTATCTCCTTCTACCTGCACAACCGGGTCATCTTTGCCATTATCTAAAATTTTAATGTACGTTTGGCAACAAAAAAGTGTCATGGGTATGCAAGCAATTTTGGCGAAACTTTGTGGGGGTAATATGCAATTTGTAAAACAAGATGAGTATATCAGTAATTAGTGTCAAACTAAGGTAGTATATCAGCAAATTCCATTTTTTTTAATTTAGCAATTGTTAAGAGGGCATGCAAGCAATTCTTGTGAAACTTTGTTAGAATAATTACAATTCGTGAAACAATGTGTGCATATAAGATATTAGGGTCAAACTTAGGATGTATGTCAGCAAATTACCCCCAATTAAATCTCCCAACATTTCTAAATGATCTAGCTGGACCAACCAACCAATGGGGTTTCAACGTACGCTAGTTGGACCAGTTAAAACGACTTCACATTTTTGAAACGGGCTGGTTTTTAATATGGTCACATGCATTAAAAATTGAGATTTTTTAAAGCGTAGGCCCCCCCATCTATATCATTTAGCCCTGTCAAATTTAACATTTTAAAATTTATTTATTTCCAAGAACCCGTTTGCAAAGTCGCTTTATTTGTACCAGCAACACCACCATGCAATTGTTGCATGCATAGACTTGGGCTGGGGAAGTTGGGTCTGTTGTCAGGGGTGGCCTTGTTTCTTTTGAACAGTGGCATTGTCTAGCTTCTGGGTGAGATAAATATAATATAGATGCTTCAATTGACAAGGTAAATGGTATGAATGGTATACGTATGGTCTTAACAAATGATCACTGGCATTTACCTTTGTCATAAAAAAATTATTTTGTGATATAAATAATTATTGCCCCTAAAAATTAGCTTTTGGCAACAAAAATATAATGGATGTTATAAAATAATTTTTTAGTGATAAAAATTGTCATTGCGTGTATGTTAGGAAAGCTATAAGACTTAGATAAAAAAAACATATAGTATAAAAGTTTTAAAATTGAAGAAAATAATAGAATATAATATAATATAATAAATGTAATGATAAGGAGTAGAAAGAGTAAAGTTAAAATAGATAAGTTAATTATATAGGTAGTTACATACAAATGATTAAAAAGTAAGGTGATTGTATAAGAAAATGTGAAGAAATAATTGAAAATCAGAATAATCATAGAAAGCGAAAAGTTTTAGATGGAAAGATTTTTGTTCAAAAAAAATTTATGTGTAGCCAAGCATACCCTAAAAGTATGAATTATTGAAATTTAGTGATGAATTTAAAAAGTATCATGAAAGTTTTTTTGTGACAAACTTATAGTGACTTGGTTACAATAATGTTATAGTTTAACCTAATACACATAATAACAATTTTTCTTGTTACTAAAAATTTGTTTTCTTGTGGTGGCATTTGATCCCTTAATTATAGAAATATTATGCTTCTATAAGGCTTTTTCTTATTTGAAGAACAAGGATGTGGAGAATGTTGATGTTGAATCAGATTGCCTAGTGTTGATCCAAGCCATGAAAGGATTTGATCCTTCTTTTTTTTCATTTTGGCTTACTTATGATGGCTTGTAAAACCTTATTTCATGATATTTTTAAGCCTCCTTTAATGTTAATAGCATAATGAATGTGTGCTCGCGCTACACCTGGAGTAGCTCTTTCTTTTTTTTTTTTGAGCCTCTCAAATAGAGTAATTCTCCTCCTTGCAGATTGCTCTATGTACATTAAGAGAGGAGAAACCTTATGTAAGTTAAATAAATGTGACTTTTAGTTAAGTAACATGATATTTCTTGGTCAAGTGGTGTCAGGCAGTGACGTATTAGTGGACCTAACCAAGATAGTATTAGTTGTTGATTGATCTTGCCCCGTGAATGCCATTGGGATCGGGAGTTTTTTGGGACTGACAAGTTATTTCATGTGATTTGTTTTATTATCAATTATCATAGTTCATTTGACTCAACTGACACAGATGATAAAAGAGAGTTCAATATCTTCGAGATGATAAATGTCAGACAAACTTTCAAGCTCCGAAGAAGAAGTTGGTGGAAGCTCCAATTTTAGTGGTTCCTTCTAGTCAAGGGAGATTTGTTGTGTATAGTGATACTTCAAGGCATTGATTGAAGTGTGTCTTGATGCAACATGACAGAGTGATTGCATATGCATCTCAACAATTAAGGTTATATGAGAAGAATTAACCTACTGAAAACTTGGAGTTGAAGAACAACAATATTTACATTAAAGATATGGAGACACTACTTGTATTGAGAGAAGTATGATATCTATACTAATCATAAGAGCCTCAAGTATACTTTTACTTAGAAAAGTTAAACATGAGGCAAAGAAGGTAGATAAAGTTATTCAAGGATTGTGATTTAGAGATCAACTATCACCCTAATAAGGAAAATGTAGTAGCAAAAGCATTGAGCCAAAAAGCAACTAGTAGTATGACAACATTGATCACTGGCCAAGTGATCAATTTTGAGGTTACGAGGAGGATGGATCCCCATGTGTGCATACAAGGGGCGGTGGCTCAAATGAGTCAGTAGAGTTTGCAATTGACTTTGAATGAGCAAATTAGAGGGGCACAGAAGAGTGAGATTAGGTTCACGAAATTAATGGTGATCATATTAAAGAGCAAATTCCTAGATACCTCTAATGATAATGAAGTAGTGAGATTTAAGGTTCAGATGGTGATTCCTATGAATGATTTGAAGCAAATGATATCAAAGGAGACACATTATTCTCCCAACATAGTACATCTTAGAGGTACAAAGATGAATCGTGATTTGAAAAAAAAAACAATTTTAGTGGAAAGGCATGAAGAAGGATATTGGTGGGTTTATAGCCTGTTGTTTGACATGTCAACAAGTTAAGACAAAGCCCATCAAAGATCAGGAAGTCTATTGCAATAGATAAAGATCTTGGAATGAAAATGGGATGAGGTGACTATAGTTTTTATCAAGGGTTTACTTAAAATAGCAACAGGTTATGACTCCATGGATTGTAAGTTGGTTAACAAAAGCAGCTAACTTTCTACCGATTAAAGTCATATATGATATAAAAAGGTTGGCACAGTTGTATCATAAGATGTAGTCCAACTTCATGGAGTACCAAAGTCTATTATCTCAGATCGAGATGATATCTTTGTGTCCAAGTTTTAGAGAAGTTTGTGTAGAGAATTGAGAATCTAACTCAAATGCAGCATGATCTAACTCAAATGTAGCATGAAGTTTTTCCCACAGACAAATGGATGGATAAACAGGATCAATCAATAGTTAGAAGACATGCTATAGATGTGTGTGCTTGATTTTGGCAAATCTTGAAATCACCATTTATCATTAGTTGAGTTTGCCTATTACAATAACTTATTCTAGTATTCGAATGGGGTTGCAGTTGCATGCACTCGGGTGCATACGACTATTTTTTTTATTTTTTTCGAAAATTTTTTACACAACAATTAATCTAAGTGTATTTAACATATGTATCAATTTTTACCAATTTTGAAGATTTTTAGATTTTTAAAAATCTAACAAACATATCTAAAAGTCTCAAAAAATAGTAAAAATTGATATATGTGTTAAATACACCTAGATTAACAGCTTCATGAAAAAAATTTCAAAAAAAATTAAAAAAAATAGGTGTATTACACCTGGGTGCATTGGGGCTCAATGCACCCGGTGCATACGATTGAACCCCCATTCGAATGACCCTATGTGAAGCTTTGTACAAAAGGAGGTATAGATCCTCACTTGGTTAGGCTAAAGTGGGCGAATTTCAAGCTACTGGTCCCAAACTAGTGAAGGACGTAGTGATCTTGATTACTAAGATCTAAGAGCATATTAAGATGGCTCGATCAAGGCTAAAACTTATGCTAATACAAGGAGAGACCTAGAGTTCTAAGTGGGTGACATGATCTTTCTCAATCCCTCAAGGTATTACTAATGATAGAATATTAAGGTTTGACAGGAAGGGCAAGCTCAACCCTAGTTTTATTTGACTTTGTGAAATTTTGGAGTACATTGGTAGTATAATGTACGGTGGCCTTACCGCCTTTTTTAGTGTCAGTACACGATGCATTTCATGTGTCTAATATGAGAAATATGAGTAGGATCGATAACGTGTGCTATCAGTAAGAGTGAATACAGGTAGAGGTAAATCTTCAACATGAAGAAAGTCAAAAAAGTAGTTTAAGGACAAAAAGGTTCGACCAGTGTGAGTGTAGTGAAGTAATCACTCAAAGGGTGAGTCAACTTGGGAGATGGAGGACAAGATTAGATAGAAATATCTCTATTTACAAGTATAAAGTAAGTATCGAGGCCAAAACTCAATTATAGAGGGAAAATTATTAGACCCATATCTCAATTTTTGGAGTAAATTAAAGGTGAAGATCTTATTTGTGAAAAAAAAGGGTTGTTAAAATTGTCAAAGAATTGGCAAATTAAACCATTTTGGTAAATAATATTAATTGATTTAATTAAAGATAATTTAATATTAGAGAATGCTTAGGGTGCATAATAATTACTTATTAATTGATAAGTTGAATGGATTGAAATGAGATTATATGTACTAACATGTAATATATATAAATATTAGTATATTAATAAAAATAGAAAGTATGTGGGAGCTGCTGTTCCATTTGAATACTAGAGCCAAGCACTTTTGAAAAGGGCATTAGCCCATAAAACAAAAAAAGGGGGAAAAAAGAAGAAAGAGGAAAGAAAGAAAAAAAAGGAAAAGAAAAACTTAGAAGGCCCACTCCTCATCCTCCTTAATTTTTTCATTCCTCTTTCAAAACCTCTTGGGAGCTTCGTTCTACCACCTCATCATAGCTTGAAATGGATTGAAAGATTGAAGTTTGAAGAAAATTTGGGGGAAAATGTTGTAGAAATTAGATTTTTTTCATTTTTTTTTATAAATCTTTGTTCGAAATCCATTATGATTGTCTTGGACATGAGCTCATGAAAAATGGAGTTGTCAAGAGTATACATTGAAAATCATAACGTGAGGTTTGCTATTATATATATTTAGGAATGATTGGGTATGGAATGGTAGTTCTATTTGGAAGATGAATATAGGCATTAAAGTTGTGAATTGAGGTGAGATTTGAAAGCCCTGCATCTGAGAACTTGGCTAATTGATGATTTGGGAGAAGGATATGACTGAATATGTTTGAAATGAGATTAGAGTGAAGCCCTTTTTAATTGTGGTATATAGTTTGAAAAACATGGCCTCGAGAGCTATTATTTTGTTTTCCTTAATTTATGCAAGATTTTATTGCAAATTGATGTTAACATGGCCTCGAGAGCCATTTTATGCAAGATTTTATTGCAAATTGATGTTAACATGTTATTGATATGACTAATATCATGTATATCATTATTAAGATTTGCTTTGCATAAATGTATTGTTTGTTGTTTGAATGTATATGGTATGATGACATACATGAAAGTAAGATGCTATAATTCAATGGCTAATTTTAGAGCATACATCTATATGTGTATTGGTATTAAAAGGAAAGGTGTGATACTGAGTCCTTGATATAGATGAAAGAAGGATCCTCAAGTCATATGTTGGGCTTTACATGTTTGGAAGTTTTGGTATCTATCAGAAAGAGATGCTCCGAGTCGTATGGCCCATGTCATATTATTTGGAGTGGGCTCAACTTTTTATTATTTGGAACTATTGTCATGATATTATGATAATAGAATTGTGGAAGGTGTGATGTTGCTTGCACATGATGATAGATTCGTTGATTTATGAATTGATTTGCCATCCTAAATTACTTATAGAGCTTGCCAAAGCTCATTCCATTATTTTGCCAGTTTTAGTTTGTAGGCTTACAAGCACGAACGTGGAGTAGCATGATAACCTAGCAAGACAACATATAAAGCTAGAGTTTGAGTGAGAGAGATCATGTTGGTATATTTTGATAGATATATATATATATATATAACTTCACTTGTTGGTATATTTTGATAACTTCATTAGTGAAATCATTCTTTTTGGTTAAGGATCTTCAAGATTATACATTCAATTTGTGGACCAGATGTAATTAAGACTTCTCCTTGGTTGCCTACTACAATTGGTTAGGTGGCTGCATCTTCTTGTATATTATGGATATGAATTGCATAAGTAGAGACCTTAATGTTTTAGGAAAAACTTCACCAAAATTTTTGTATAAATTTTATAATGAATTAATTTATTTGATATCACGAGTCATTGTACGCTTATCCCACAGTCCAAGTTCCATAAGAATAGATTTTGGATTAACAAGTGGCATCTTCAATCGAATTGGATATTGGGGGTTACAATATATTTATAAAAAATTTAAAAGTAGTTCTTAGTAGGGGTGAAAATAGGGTCAGGTCGACCCGCGATCTGCTCCGGCTCCTCTCGATTTTATAGATGGTTGGGGCATATCAACCATATCTCGATTTGCCTTGACCCGTCCTATCTCGCAAGGCGTAAATTATTTTTATAAATCATATGATTTACTTATGTGAATGTTATTTTGTTGGATAAATATGTTTACTTTTATAACTTATTAATATGAATATGATTTATGTTAATATATATTTAACTTTATAATTTTTTTATATGGATAAATTTTTATTTTTTAACTGCATATATGTTGTTCAAATTATGTCCTTTACATGATTTATCGATGAAATAAAATATATTATCTATGTTGTTTATATTTTAGAAGAATGAATATTATTATTTTAAATTTAGTAGTTCTAATTATAATACAAAATTTACATTAATGTTTTGTTTGGAGGTTGATATACATATTTATAAAGGTTGAATTATACATGAAATTATTTTAAAATTTTTATTAATGCAATATTATGACAATTATGTTTTACTCATTAAATAGTATAATATTTAAATTTATAATTGATATGAATTTATATTGGTATTTATATAAATTTGTAAACTTTGATCGGCTTTTTTAACCCGACCGATTGCCTTGACACCAGCTCGAAACAAAGTTGAAGTTTATCGTAAGACCAATTAAAGAAATGTGAAGATTCGATTCACCATGTCCTAATTCAATATAAAAAGTAAAGTCAAACAAATTTTTTTAAAATGTATAAATAGGGTTGGGCACACTCTGACATGCCCCGACTCATCCAGATTTTCATCTCTAGTTCTTAAGTTGCCCATAAATTGCTCAATTTATGAGTGACCAAACTTTTTTCTTTTTCTTTTTTTTAAAAAAAAATTATAGGCCTTATCTAAAATTTCTTTACCTATTAAACTTGGCAATTTTGAAAATTTATTTAGGTTTTTTCACCACCACGCAGCCATATAAGATCACTACCGATGGTGTAAGACCGTGCTAGGACTTCTGCGACAAGGCATGAAGCCTAGTTGAAAACGAAAAACTCAGTTTTTGCTGAGAGATGCATCTAGAAAGATAGAAAATCATAACAACAAATTGGAGGGCATTAAACGAGAATTTTGAATTGTTGGATGATGATGAGTTTATGGAAAGCTTAGCTTAATTCCAAAGAGCTGTGGGATGATAAGCGCTGGAAAATTTCAAGATTGGATATATGGATGTCGTAATCTTCCGGCGCTCAAAAGATAATAACAACGAACAGTGCGAGCTGCATGGCTTAAGGAACCTTCGGAAATTGAGAATTTGGTGGAATTTCTAGATGGAATGAGAGTAGGAAAGGAAATATTTTGAGAATTATATCATTAACATGAAATTATAGGGGTAACGTTGAAATAAATAGGATAGTTGAAAGGAAAAATAATTGAAATATAGAGATGAAGTTGCAAAAATAGGATTGTTGACTTGTTAAATCATTTGCACGAGAACGTGTATACCGTGGTTTACCATCTCATCCTAAACTTCTCAATTCCTAAAACTCACTTAAAGCTTAGACCAAACTTCTAAAAGTAGAAGTGTTTGATATGAAGTATTGAACACATGGCAATGTAGAACTTGAGTTTATTAGATTTGGGTTTACTTCAACCATTTTGATAGTATTTATATAAGGATTGTTTGGCAATCTGTAAAACTCAATGATGTTCTTTCATCTATTAAAACACAAAGCATTAATTGCACTATAGGCCCACTGCAGCCCCGGGTAGGGGTGAAAATCGGGGCGAGTAAGGATGTGCCCAACCCTGACACTACATTTAAAAAATCCGGTTTGATCCTATGTTTTATACCGGGTAAGGACAAGGTCGGTCAAACCTCACATTTCTTTAAGAGGTTTTGGGATAAACTTCGGATTAGTTTCGGATCGGTATCGGGACAACGGGTCGGGTTAAAAAAGCGGGTCGAAGTTTAAAAATTTATATACATATCAATATAAACTCATATTTATGATAAATTTAAATGTTAAATTATTCAATATTTTACTATTTAATGAGTAAAACACAATTCTCATAATAAAACATTAGTAAAAAATTTTAAAATAATTTTGTTTACAACTTAATCTTGATAAATATGTGCATCGACCTTAAAAGTACATTGATGAAAATTTTGAATTACAATTAAAACTGTTATATTGCAAAATAATAATATTCATTCTCGTAAGATATAAACAACATCGATAATATATTTTATTTCATTGATAAATATGTGAACAAAATAACTTGAACCACATATATGCAATTAAAAATAAAAATTTATCGATATAAATAAGTTATAAAGTTAAACATACATCAACATAAATAATATTTACATTAGTAAGTCATAAAGTAAAATATATTTATCCAACAAAACAACATTCACATGTATAAGTTATATAATTTATACCTTGTAGGTTGGATAGGGGCAGGAGATGGTCGTGCCACCCCGCCCCTCGGAATTAAAATACGAGTCTAAAATCCTGACCCACCCAATATCCCACTAGTCATAACTTTATGTGTACAACTAAAATCCCAATCCATTTGATGTGAATTGAGTTTATATTGAATGTTAGATTGGAATTTAGATGGACAAATTTTCATTTAACATTTTGTTCTGAAAGATGTAACAATGAGAATATAAGATGAGATGAGAATGAGTAAGTAGAAAGAAATAGAATTTCTTTTGCTAGTGATAAGTTTAAATTTTCATATGAAAATAAATTAATAAGTCATATAAAAAATAATAATAATACATAAGTGAATAAATTTTTAAAAATAATGCAATAATATAATATATTTTCAAAAGAAAATTTATCTTTTCCAAAAAATAAATGAAGAAAACTCACAAATGTAAAAGTAAATAAGATAAATGTATGTGTAAATTTAAATGAAAATGTTATGATTTTTACCCGTACTATAATTTTAATATGAAATATTATTTAGATTTTATGTACATACTATATTTTTTACAAAATATAAATAGAGAAATCAAGTTAGGGTCCTTTGGGTTTAAGTCTGTTGGAACACTAACTCTAACTTTATTTACAAATTAACAAATTAGGTTCTTTAAATTTAGATTTGCTTGAATTCTAATCTTAATCCTTTTTAGAAATCAGATTTCTCGCTTTGCTCTCAAGTTACATGGCAGCGTGAGAGCTAAGTAAACAAGTCTTATAGGAAACACGAGGCTCGGTCCTATATCATCCCCCTTGAATCAATTACTACAATGGAAATCGTAAGGTCAGCAAAGTGTTAGTCTTAAGCTGAGAAAGTTTCCTGGGTTGGGGGTGAAAATTGGCCATCATACCCTGCTAACGTCGACGTAACCTTAATCCGGTTTTCATCCATCTCTCTGTCCTATACTAGCTCTAGACACTTTAATAGGTCTCAAGTCAAATGTCAAGTAGTATGTTTGAGTTGAAAATGTATGTCAAGTGCGATAATTTTCAAAATTTGTACATCTATTGAATATTAAGTTATTTTTATGTTAAATTTATTGATAGAATCTATAAATTTATAGATAGAATGTTTTATAGATTACTTATTAGTGAAATGAAATCTATCAACCATCCCAAAGTATTATCAAACATATATAATATAACAAATTTATTAAAGTAAATTTGCAAATTTATGCCTCATTAAAATTTCATTTGCAACTTCAATTAGCAATCTAAGTAAACATTTTGAGTTGATTTTGAAATTTTTGATATTTAAAATACTTATTTAGTATGAAATCTTATCTATATCAAACTTACATGTTAATTGTTAATTAATATAATATAATTTTAAAATTAAAATGGAGTAGGTTAGCCATAAACAATGTGAAAATTTTGAAAGAATGAGAATAAAAAATACATTTATAAGTTTAATAAATAAATATACGTAGCGAAGTCGAGACCTGATCAACCCTTTGAACCCTATTTTTGAATTCCAATGAAAAATTCTACCCACTCTCATCCAAAATTATGAAAATATTAATTTAATTTAATTAAAAATAAATGGAGTTAAGAGCGAATTATAAATCAATCCTACTCAATTTGCACCCCTACATCAAATACCAAAAAAAAAAAAAAAAAAAAACCATAGAAGAGACATGATCGAGTGAAAAGCACGCGAACCTAAAAGCCTAAGTGGAGATAGATTTGAAAGGTTACGTTAGCATCCCATAATTGGAGATATATAAAATTTAAAGAAGAAAAACAAAACTGTTATTAAGAGAAGTATTATTCCCTATGTGAAATATAAATTAAATGGACTCATATAAAAGGAAATGCCAACATAAAGAGCTTCGTTGTAATAGATATTTGAGATGTATATAAATTCACCAAAACAAAGAAGCACATAGGACGAATTAAAATAATGGATTCACGTCATCTGTCTGTGTGAGAAACGTCGAAGTACTCACGTTTTGTTGATAAATTAAAATATTGTTAATAGATGAAGGTACTGATGTTATATCTTTTGAGTAAATTTCAGATAGTTATCATTATTCGATCGACTGTGTTTTTTTTGTTTTTTTTTTTTTGATATACAATTGACTGTGTTATAGCTATGAATGTGAGAAAGATGTGATTGAACGCATGAAAATAGCAACCTTAATAAACTTTAAGGGTCATGCTATTAGTTTTTCATTAAAAAAAAGGATCACGCCATCAGTTTTCAAAGACACTAGAAGTATAGCAGAAATCCTACAAAAACAGTTCAGTTCGATTAACTGATGAGAGATTCAAAAGGAACATATTCAAGAGCATCTATTGATTGATGAAATGGAGGCATCAAAGGGAGACTGAAAAATATCGAAAAAAGGGCAAAAACGAGGTGGAATTTGCAAAAAGAATTTTAAGTGATTGCTTCTCTGAAAGATTAGCCTATATGAATGTAAATCTAAATTTTCTGGTTATCTAACAAACCCATCACTTTGTACAAAATTGTTACTACGATATTTTTAGTTTTCCGCCTAACCCAAAATATCTACTAATAAAATCATGACAATCGAAACAACTGTAAATTCGGAAATATTCCTGACGATTGCGACGGCTAACCTAATAAAAATAAAAATAATATAACATTTCGCACGTGCAAAGACAGTATAGATAATATAACAGGTATAGATAATATAACTGGTGTGTATGGGAAGTTGTAAAACTTTGAGTATGTTTAGTTGGAGGTAAAACTTTTGATGAATGGTGTGTTTGGGAATAGATAAAACTTTTGGTGAAAAGTTTTGGAGAGTAAAAATTGTCAAATGATGTGATATGATAGAGGTAATGATGAGAAGTAAAGAGAATAAAGTTAAAATAGATATGTTAGTTGTATAAGTAATTGTGTAGAAATGATTGAAAAGTAGGGTAGTTGTATAGGAAAATGTGAAAAAATAATTTAAAAATATAGTAGTTATGGAGAGTGAAAAGTTTTAAGATGACATTTTATACTCATTGCCAAACACACACGAAAAGTTTGTTAGGGTAAAAGTTGTCAAATTAATAAAAAATAATGTGATATAATAGGAGTAATGATGAAGAGTAAAAAAAATAAAATTAAAATAGATAGGTTAGTTGTATGGGTAATTGTGTAGAAATGATTGAAAAGTAGAGTAGTTTGTATATAAAAAATTTTAAAAAATAATTAAAAAATAAAATAGTTATAGAGAGTGAAAAATTTTGGATTGAAAAGTTTTAGTTGATATGTTTTGGCCCTAAATAAACACATCCTTTGATGAAAAGTTTTTTATGTAAAAATTATCAAATTAATAAAAAATGATGTGATATTGTAGGAGTAATAATAGAGAGTAAAGAGAATAAATTTAAAATAAATAAATTAGTTGTATTAGTAGTTGCGTATAAATGATTGAAAAGGAGGGTTGTTATATAAAATGATGTGTAAAAAATAATTTTAAAAAAAATATATTTATGGAGAGTAAAAAACTTTAGATTGAAAAATTTTATCCGGACAACTTTTGTAAATTTAAACACACCCAATATCTGCGTCAAATCTATCGAATGGAGGTGGCTGTGGGTTTCTCATAGTATTTTCTCTTCAACGCATTCTTCCCAGGGCGATTTAACTACCAACAGTTTTATTTTTTAAAAATTTTATTTCTATATTTTAATTTTTTTTCTTACAACTATCTTATTTATTTAAATTTTACTTCGATTATTTTATATTAATAATATAATTTTTTAAATATATATTTTTTAATTTTTCACGCCTTCCCAAAATCCTGCAAAAAATAAATGTAAATAGGCCATCACGCTTGTCAACCACGTGCCCTGCCTGATGGAGCCCTCCCCGCAGCATTGAAGAGCATTGTCAGATTCCTATTTTAAAATAATAATAGTACAAAAAATCAGCCTCTGGAAAGGGCTCCTCATGTCACGGACAGATTGGTTTCTGAACAAATATCGTTTTTAACTTTTTCTAAGAAAGTACAACGTTGCTTTGCGTGCGAAAATAATAATAATAAAAATAATAATAACGCTCTTTTTTTATTTCAATAATAACGTTTTTCGAAATAAATCCAGCCGCCGTCCTTGGCAGAGAGCATAGCACCTATGCACATGTGATGATGTCCTCGGTCGTACGTGCAATGCTCATAAATGCTACTTCTCCGGGCCCTCGATCATTATCTGCACGTTTACATGCCACAAGACGGAGCGGGGAGTATGGACATCTATACCGTGTCCATCGCGCACAACCCGCCAGTTACTGCAGAGCGAGTACGGAGAGAGTCTAGATAGTAGAGACGAAGCAGCTCGAGAAGCAGTTACATTTCCGCATTTCTGCAAGCTGGATCCGCACGGAGGAGAGAAAGCAAAAGGAATGATGATGAGAGGGAGGAGGAGGAGTACCTTGTTTCGTTTCTAGCGTAACTGGAGAGTTTTCCCGTGCTGGAGAATATGATGAGAGCGACTTCCACATCGCAGAGCACGGTGAGCTCCCGAGCTTTCTTCAGCAATCCGGCGCGTCGCTTGGAAAAGGTCACCTTCTGTCGCTTCTTGTCCTCGATGCGCTTCAGCTGCAGCGGGCCACGAGCCATGGCCAGAGAGAGGGAGGGATAGAAACCCTAGTCGTTGCGGGGTGAAGGGGAGGGTGAAGGGGATGCTGTCCCTGGATGGGATGGTAAGAGAGAGAAAATAAAGGTTCTGCCATCTTGCATCGGATATTTGGAAAGAAGGAAGAAGAAAAAGACGATTCGCCGGAGATTGGTCCGTTCTTACATGAAGCACATAAAAGGAGATACCCGTTTGTCTCGAGCATCTAGGCAGAATGAGGGTCCAACTTGGGTTCGTGGGACGGGAGCTCGTATCTCATCCAATGCTGTGTGAGGACCAGAACTGGTCTATGTCGAACCGATTTAACCGGTGACGTCGGCCAAACATATATATAATGTCATAAATATATAATTATTTTTAATTAATAATATATTAGTAAAATTATATTGATAAATCTTATTAGATTTCAAACATGACAACAAAATATGCAAAAAAAAAAGAAAATTGAAAATTTTCAAAAAATTTAAAGTACAAATATTAAAATTAACTATATTAACTAACCGAAATGTGTAATAAGTCTTAAATGCTGACGCCTAAAACTTGAATTCTCTGGGTGTGTTTAACAAATGATAAAAAATGTGAAGTTAAAATTTTTCAATCTAAAATTTTTCACTCTTTACCGTTATTATATGTTTTAATTATTTTTTTACATTTTTCTACACAATTATCCTATTTTTCAATCATTTCTACACAATTATCCTATTTTTCAATCATTTCTACACAACTATCCACACAATTAACCTATTTATTTTTAATTTTATTCTCTTTACTACTCATTATTACTTCTATCATATCACATCACTTGACAACTTTTACTCTCAAAATTTTTCATCAAAAGTTTTATTCATTACCAAACACACTCAGATGTATTTATTTTAGTGCTTTTATGAATTGTACTTATGTAAATACATTTAATATAATAAAAAATAAAATAAATTAGTAATTATTAAAAGATTTAACAATTGAATAATTCATAATAAAATAAGAATTAAAAGCAACTCATGTACTCAACAAAAATGAAAATTTAAAAGTTTATAAACATATCATTTTTATTAAAATATAAAATTTTAGAAGTCTACAAATATATCATTCTCATCAAATTAGTATAATGGATGATCAAATAACTACCTACAATAGTACAATGGAAAATTTATAGACTACAATTATAAATCATACAATTAATAATATTTTATCAAATAGACATTAAAAAATAGGCATTGCGATGAATAACTATCCACTAGTATAATAAAAAAAAACCACACGCAAGTTACGAACTTGCATAGAAAACTTTCACAAATATCATAGTTTTCTAAAGCTAGTGGTAATTTCAAAAAATTTACCATTGCAATAAGAATGTCACTGGATGAATTAGTGAGGACTAAAGAGAAGCTGCTGGATGAAGCACTAGACAAAGACAGCAGAGAGAAGGCTAATCACAGGCTCTTAATAAAACAACTGGAAAGAAGATACTAGGAAACGAGATCCACCATTTTGGCCTGCCTAACCCAAGCTTCCAACCCGAATTCGCGCCACAGACTTCTAGTCTAAAGCCATAGCAAATAGATAGATCAACACCTAACCGGACAGGCGAGACAACTTATGATGTGGGACTGTCGGATGGGAGAGGCAACAAGGAGCAGATAATGCCGATGAGTAATAGGGAGGCAGCCAGAGCAGATGTGGAAGAAAAGAAGGCAACAACTAGGGGTTGATGTCAGACTGTCGGAGCAAATGTTGCCGTTGATCTAATTCAAAGCCTTAAACTTGCTAAATATGAGGAAGAAATGGGGTAAGGGAGCTAGCTAAGGCTAGCGCAATTGGAACACGAACAATGGTGGTCAACATCAAACTGCTGAAGCAGATGTTGCCGTCAATCAATTTTAGAGCCTTAGACTTGCTAGGTATGGAGAAGAGATGGATAGTCGAAACTGATTAGGACAGGGTAGGCAGGATACGATTTGAGAGTAGGCAAAAGAGAATTGCACACTGGCTGCCGTTTTGGGTTTTTATTAGGACTTATATATGATGACAACTAAAATTACAATAAAATACATTCGCAGCTCGAGTTTTTTGCATTTTAAACTAATTTTTCAATTTGCATTTTAAACTCTGAACTTAGGTGGTTTGAATTCTAAACCTTAAAAATCTTTTTTTTTTTTTGCGTTTTAAATCTTGACCTATAATAGTGTTTAAAATTATCATTAAGCTATGTGAAATATCATAAATACCCTCGTATGTTAAGAGAAAATGGATGCGAAAGCAACAACAGTTGCTACCAATAGGACAACATTGTGGGGAAAAAGGCTTAAAAATAAAATAGGGGTGTGTTTGGTTGGATACAAAAAATATCCATAAAAATTTTTCAATCTAAAATTTTTTATTTCCATAACTATCATATTTTTTAATTATTTTTTCACATTTTACTATATAAATAACCTTACTTTCCAATCATTTCCATATAACTACCTATATAATTAACCTATTTATTTTAATTTTATTTTTTTTTATACTTTATCATTACTTTTATTATATCACATGGTTTTCTGTCAACTTACAACTTTTACCAGTAAACTTTTCATTAAAAAGTTTTATTTTCAACCAAATAGAAACTAAATTTTGCAAATAATGGCTAATGCTGAACAAAACTCACGCAAATGAAATGACATAAACCCACCTCCGCCGAACAGATGGATTCTATGAAAAATCAGAGTCGTCAATGACAAATGGTTGCCATTAATTAAAAAATAGCTGAGATGCTGTCAAAACCTGCTACCTCTTGGTTTATCTGGCAGTCCCATCCAGCAGAAATCTAAACCAGAGGCAATAATTGATTCCCGACAAATTCCAACGGCAGCAAACCCACTTCAGATCTCCTCTATTCCGCATCGGCTGCATGGAGCGATTCCAAGCAAAAATTTCGAAAGAAACAACTAATCAAAAAAGATGGAGCAAGGATATTAGTGTGCAATTGGCTTGGGCTCCATGGAAAATACTTTGTCATGGCCGATTGGATTTGCAGGGCTCGGTATCACTCATGGAGGCGATAAAGCCGGTTGCGGCTGAAATTGCAGAGGTGTTAGTCGGCTTCTCATGGCAACCATCCATCTTGAGTTTGGGGAGACCAGGAATCTACTCACGTTCATGAATGGCGGGTTTTTCTGAAGTTATAAAAAAATGGAGAAAGGTGCTAGAATTTGCAATGGATTTTGAGCTGACCACAAGAAGATGGTCGTGGAATCGGTGTTGCTTGATTGGGGAGCAACTGTGGTGGATTTCAATTTTTTTAGAGCTTTTGATTAGATCTATTCATACCACTGTTGCCAAATTGAATTTTTGGACAGTGGCGTGCTTGTTAGATTCAATGGCTGTTAAATTGAGCAAATGTTGCTGGTTTCAGACTGTTAATTAGACAGCAGAGATTGCTCTCATGCTTGGTCGGAGGTTGCCACGGATTGGAATTTGTAATGACTGAATTAGTTACTGCTTGGTTCTCCTCGGTGGGCAACTACTACTCAGTAGTTTTAATCTCTGTAAATGGAAGGATTGAGGAGGTGGCATGATAGCTAAATGCAGCTTTAAGATTAATGGAGGTGCTGTTAATGTTGGAAGATGGGTGCCGAGAAATGGGAGTTGCTGCTTGTGGTTGAAAGATTAAAGCTGTCGAAATTAAGAAGGAAAGAGGAGTGGTTGGAATTTATAATTTTATGGTTGCGCTTAATTTGCAGGGGATGTACTGCTAGAAAATTGGGGCTAGTTGGTGCATGCTAAAATTCAAGGGTCTGCATTTTTCTGAGTTTGAAAAGGTTGCCTGTGGATATGGCTTTTTAATGGTGGGTAGTCAGCTGCTCGACTGCCGAATTTAATGGAGCTTAGTCATTGGATTTCTACTCTGGCTGCCATGATGTGGAGGTTGCGGTAGTTGAAGTTGAACTCTAATTTTGTTGATGGTTGGGCAGTTGAACTAGCAGTCATGTCTTACCTTGGTATGAGCAAGGATCTTCTCCCATTGCCAGTTCTTCTTGCTGTCCCGGTCACTACATCATAAATCCAACGGTATCCATCATTCGGCTGGTGGAAGATTATTTGTTCATGTTAAAATTATCAACATGCAAATAGTCTTTGCTACACGTGTTGTAATGGCAATTTTAAACATTGTTACCAAACAGGGAAAGAAACAGTTTACAGGATTTAAAATGCCAAAGTTCAGGATTTGAAAAGCAAATAGGCAAAATTAGAAGGATTAAAATGCAAAAATTCTCACAGTTCTCACACCATAGAGGGAATTTTCTATAAATACTTCCATACCGTAGGGATTTGTAAATATTCTCACATCAAGAGGAAATTGTAAATTTTACCTACACAGCCAGTGGGACTGAACATTAGTGGGTGGAATAAAATCACTCAACTTTACCACCTAGGTTTACTCTTACATTTTAAAAAAATATTTTTTATCACTCTTCTTTCTACCTCCTATTGTAAAAAATATATATTAATCCTAACTCTATTTATAAAATAAAATGTACCTCTGATTCTATTTACGTAAGAGGGGTGATGATATGAGTTGATTTTTTTATAAATATATTAATTTAAGTATATTTAATTTATAATTTAAGTTTGACATATTTTTCTGGATAATGTGGGGAATTAAAAATGAAAATATATAACTAAATTAGCAAAGTTTAAATTATAGATGGAATACACCTAAATTAAATTGTTAATAAAAAAACTAAAAATATAAAGAATACAATTTGGAAGGAGAGTTCGGGATGATTTAGGTTAAATTTTAAGTTAACACATACGGGTGTGTTTGGGAAAATACGAAAGTAAAAATGGAAAGCGAGAATGAAAAAAAAAATTAAAGTGAGGTAATAATATAACATTATGATGATAATGTTAGAAGTAGATGAAAGAAGTATATACACCATCCATGCTCTTAAAATCACATTGGCCCACTGCAGCAATAATAAGGCGTTTGCGGTGCTGCGGTCGTGGGTTCGAATCCCACGTTGGGATTTTGGCTCGAAAAAATAGTGTGGGAGTTGTTGTCTCCCTTTGGCTTGGTGGAAACTGTGTCTTCTTAATTCTTTGGTGGAGTTATGTCTCCAGATTTCTTTGGAGGAGTTATGTATCTCCGTATTTGTAAGAATGTCTCAGAACTTCAATGTAATATGTGTTTAGATGTATGTAAATATAACCCTTAAAAAAATCACATTGGCCCTTGGCATAGAGGTCATGTACTATCTCTCATCAAGGAATGTATACACTATTCTAATTTATTTTTATTAATAATTAAGAGTAAATAAAATATTTTAAAATAGAGAGAATAATTGGATGGAAAATATAAAAATTAATAAAATACAAAGATAACAATAAAAAGCAATTTAGTAATTAATATGTCAAATCATATTAATAGTTGTGGGGTGAGATGGGGGTGAGAAGTGGTAGTTTTTTCTCTTTTATATGTTCCTAGACGAACCTAAATACACAGTAATAACAGGTCATGTAAGCAAAAATAATTATCCATATTTTGACTATTTTATAAAAATATAGAAATATATAATATATTTCTAAAAGAAATTCTAATTTTTTAAAATAAGATAAAAATAACAAACATAGATATAAATGAAAATAATATAATCCATCTATAATATTATTGTGACATAACAAATATGTATTCAAATATAAATACAAATATTGTAAATGCATAAACATGAAAATATTATTTAGATGAATTATATGCAAGGGTTACACTTTTATGAAATCCTTCTTCTATGTAATTCTCTTAATTTTTAATACCTTTATGGGTAATAAAAAATTTACTCAATAGATTATATTTAGTATTATTTATATTATTATAATTTTTTTTCATTTGTTTAACATTACTGTATATAGGTTCATCTATAAATATGTAAAATTAACATAATAAAATGATTTAATACTAAATATTAACTTGTAAGTGGTATTTTTAACATCGAAAACATCACTCCTATGTGGATAAATGATTTTACAAAATATTATTACATTCTAATATATATGTAAATAAATCTAAATATTTTTTAATTTACACATGAATATATTTATTTTTGAGCAAATGTAACCTATGCGCATATTTGATTTGGATGAAACTTAATCTTTTTTTCTTACGAAAAATGAAACTTAATATCTTAATTAAACAAATGATGTTAAATAAGATAAATAAATTAAATTTTGTATTAATCATTAACATCTTAAAAATAGATGAAATTATATAGGATCACAAGAAAGCAGAGCCTATATATAATATACTTTACTTTAAATAAAAATAAGAAATTAAGTTTGAGTTCTTTAAGTTCAAAGTTGCTTGAATCTTAATCCTAATATTGATAAACTTCATATTCAAGCTTTTAAAAAAAAAAGTCTTAGAACTATTTTTTATTCAATTTGGCGAGGTACATATATTTTAGTTCAGATAAAACGTAGTTTTATTGTCAAACGAATGATTCTAAGAATCCATTTGATGACATGTAAAAGTAAAAAAAAAAAAAAAAAACTTACTCCACTCCTTATATATACCTTTCCATATGAGTTGTTAACTTAACTATTTATCTATCTTCTTTGTAATATTACCTATATATTCTAATTTTTTTACATTTTTCATACAACTATTCTATTTTTATTTTATTTTACTTTTAATAATTACTTATATTATATATGTAAATAGATCTAAATATTTTCTAAATATTTTTCTAATTTACACATAAATATATTTATTTTTGAGCAAATATGACATATGCACATATTTGATTTAGATGAAACTTAATCTCTTTTTCTTACGAAAAATGAAACTTGATCTCTTAATTAAACAAATAATGTTAAATGCAATATATAGATTGAATTTTGCTTTAATTATCAATATCTTAAAAATGAACGAAATTATATAGAATCACTTCCAAGTGACTCAATTACAAGAAACCAGAGCCTATATATAATATACTTTATTTTAAATATAAATAAAAAAATAGGTTTGAGTTCTTTAGGTTCAAAGTTGCTTGAATCTTAATCCTAATCTTATTGATGAAATCATATTCAAGCTTTAAAAAAAAAAGTCTTCGAACTATTTTTTATTCAATCTGGCTAGGTACATATATTTCAGTTCAGATAGAACGTAGTTTTATTGTCAAATAAATGATTTTAAGAATCCATTTGATGACATATAAAATTAAAATTAAAAAAAACTTATCCCATTCCTTGTATATACCTTTCCATTTGAGTTGTTAACTTAACTATTTATCTATCTTCTTTCTAATATTACCTATATATTCTAATTTTTTTACATTTTTCATACAACTATTCTATTTTTATTTATTTTACTTTAATAATTACTTATATTATACCATATCATTCTCTGATTGTTGTAAAAAAAAATTTGTTCTAAAGTTCTTATTTTTACTTTTACATATTTCCAAATAGACCCTTAAATATATTGGATAGGTTGGATATTGATATATCATCAAGGTTCAGCAGGTGGAGCCTGATCTACTTACGTTACTTGAAAAAACTTCACTAAAGCACGATACCTACAGCCTCTATAGTTATAACCACAATAATAACATATATGAATAATACTGTTCAACTGTGAAATCCTTTTAACTTTTGTGTGCTACGTTAACTTTGATGAATCCATGAAACTCGTTTTGCTTTTGGGCTCTGCCATTACCAAAAGAGGCGCCAGTTGCATTCTCTTGTATTTTTCATTTTTTGATTTTCTGAAGATCCAAGTATGCATTATATTCTCCTTTATGAATATTTATATAATATGAAAATTAGTTAAATTAAATTTGTATCAAACCCACGGAAAATACAAATGAATTAGGTCTTTTATAATATTTTTGAATATTAGAGATCATAAACATTTTAATTAAATCTATTTTTTGCATTTGTACCAAATAAATAGTTTTAAACAAAATGCATTGCTCTTTATCTTTAGAAGTTTTAAAAAGTGGAAAACCTTAACCGGTTTTCCAAAATTCTTATTTAATAATATTTATTTAATTAATATATTAAGGATGTGTTTGGGAAATAATAAAACTTTTGTTAAAAAAAATTTTGTGTAAAAGTTTTTGAAATGAGAAAAAATGATATGATATAATATAATATGAGTAATGATAAGAAATAGAGAGAACAAAGTTAAAATAAAATAGATTTGTTGTATGAATAGTTATATAGAAATGATTGAAGAGTATGATAATTTGTATAAGAAGATGTGAAAAAATAATTAAAAAGTAAGGTCATTGTAAATAATGAAAAGTTTTAAATCGGACAATTTTAGGCTACCTTTGGAAAGTAATAAAACTTTGGATGAAAAGTTTTAGATTTAAAATTTTTTAATTGAAGGAAAATGATGAGATATGATAGGGGTAATAATGAGAAGTAAAGAGAATTAAAGTTAAAATAGAGAGGTTAGTTATATATGTAGTTTTATAAAAATGTTTAAAAAATAAAATAGTTATATATGAAGAAGTGAAGAAATTATTAAAAATTATGGTATTTATGGAGGTGAAAAGTTTTATTTTTGGTATTTTCCCAAATATAATGTTACGTTTGACTCTAATCCTAAATATATCTACTACTTTTTCAAAATTTCAAATACACCTACTACGTTTACAATTAATCTAAAAAATACTCATCTTGTTAAAAATTGTTAGTTAAATTTTTATAAATACCCAAAACACCATTGTTATAAAACAATAAAAACTAAAATAAAATAGAAAAATGAAATTAGAATTGTCCAAATTTAGTACTCATGTGCAATCAGGGTACTAATGAGTTATGACATTTAAAATTTTAATTATGTTCAAAATTTGATGAGGATATTAATAATTTTATATATTAACTGATGACATTAATTCACAAATTGAGTATTTTTTAAATTAACTATAAACATTGTAAATATATGTGAAATTTTAGAAATATAATAAGTATATTTGAAATTATAATCAAACGTAATTGGTATGTTAACTATTAAGCCGTTTATTTTTAAACAAACGCACTCGCGGCCAGTGTTTTAAAAGCCGGACCGGACCGTCCGGTCCGACCGTGAATCGCCAGGAGTACGGTTCGGTTCGGCACCGGTTTTCCATTTTCAGCGAAAACCGTTCGAACAGTGTGAACCGGGCGGTTGGACCGTAAAAACCGGTCTAACCGCGGTTCGGTTCACAACTATTTTTTTTTTAAAAAATTAATAAATATAAAATATAAAAACGACGCATGTTCGGCCTCCTCCCAGTTCATCGTCTTCCTGTCGCAGGCTTGCAGCAGAGGCTAGGGTTTGACCCACCATCGCCATCTGCGGCAAGGGATCTTGGTCGTAGAGCCAGCCGGAATCGACGTCCGGCAACAGTCACCAGCGCCCGGTCATCCTCTTCGGTTCCGGCTACCATCGTGGAAACCGATTTCCCATAGCAGAACCGGCATCTTCCGGCGCATCGGAGCTTCCAGCCATAGAATCCGAGCTGGCTGGCAGGCAGCTCCGTCCGGCAACTATCGATTCGGAGCTTCCGGCATCAAGGCAGCAAGGTCCGGGCCTTCCGGCAACTATCGATTCGGAGCTTCCAGCCTTTGCAAATGCTGGCTAAAATAAAAATCGTGTCGGTGAGCGAAGATGCGCTGATGCTGCCTTCGGAAATCGTAGAGGATTCGTCGTCCCTGTGAGCATGCGAGAACCACTCCCTTGGAGAAAACTCAGCTGTCTGTTTTTCGTTCCTAGGAGATTTGCTCGCATCCGAATATCTAATCCGATCTTCTCCACGCCAATCTTCAGCATCCGCCTCTCGTTCTAAAATAAAAATCATGTAGGTGAGTTGGATTCCCTGGTTCTTTAAGTAAGGCTTGCCATAAAAACAGAGCTAATGCTGGCTAATACTCTTCCATAAAAACCGATTTAATGTCTCTCTGTTATCATTTTCACTGTGGTGGAGCTGTTTTTCTTCACCTATTGAGCCAACGAGTGTCCCAAGTGTAATTTTTGTATTACATAAAATTTATATTTTTAATTTAATTTTGAAATAATTAAAATAAATTAAATATAATTATTATGTTATAATTATGTTATACTGACGTCACGGTTCAAAACAGTTTGAACCATGGTTGAATCGGTTGGATATGAACCGGACATAAAAACGTTCAGTTTCGGTTCGATTTTTAAAACATTGCTCCAAGCTAGCATGTCAGACTGTCCGAGTCCTGGGTCAGGTGCGACGAATCTTGTCACTGGAAGCCTGCACGGTGACAATGACAAGAATGGAGACGGGCATCGTGCATGAACATTGAAGGTTGAGCACTGCTATGCTGGCGTGTCCGGCGACGTGTCGAGCTACACTGCCCTGCGTTCGTCCATGATTTTACTTGTCCGTTCATCTCCTTCCGTTGTACTTATCCTGTATATATCACCAACAATATCAACTAGAGCCAAATTTTTATTTGGCTGCACTTGATAGGACTCTGGTCCTCTGCGCCGAGAGCATTGAGCTCCCGGATGTGTATATCTATTTTTTAAAAAAAAAAAAATTCATGAACTTGTTAATATAGGTGTATTTAACATATGTATTAATTTTTAATATTTTTAGAGATTTTTAGATATTTATTTCGAATTTTTAAAAATCGGTGGCATTTTAGTCATTTTAAATTACCTAAAATGCCACTGATTTTCAAAAATTCGAAATAAATATCTAAAATACTCTAAGATTGGTAAAAATTAATACGTATGTTAAATACACCTAGATTAACAATCTTGTAAAAAAATAAAATAAAAAATAAAATAGTTATATGCGCCCGGGAGCATAGCATCAGAGTCCCACTTGATACCAGTACCATATAACTTTATTAGTATTTTCATTCAAATTTTAATAGTTATATTAACATTATTCTTCCGGCATTTGAAATGACAAAGTATTATTTAAAATAATTAAGTATTCATAGATAAATAATTAATTATATCTAAAATATATCTGGTGCGATTAAATGCAGGTTGTGTGATACTAAAAAAATTAGCTCCGAAGACGAAATTTGTTATGAGTATATTACATAAAAAATTCATTTATTCTAACTATATAAGAAAATAACTATAAAAGAATTACATTATTTTATTTATTAAATCTGATATTACATCATAATTACTTATATGTTTGACATTCTATATTATATTTTTCGATAAAAAATTCTTAATCAAAAGGAATTGAATACATTAATACTCTTATCAAGAAATGATATGTTGTATAAAATGAGAAGAAACGTGTACATTTGGGGGTTGGGACTATTCATGCAAGTTGTCTTGGGTGCATGGAAGTTGCTTGGGCAGGTGAACTTGATCGGACACGGGGACATTTGTGGGTGTTAATGCACGGGCACTATAACTCCAATTGAATTGGATTTTTCTTGTGTTCTCACCGGCGTTTTATAACATGTAAAATTGTGGAATTGTAGGAAATAGTAAAAAATAGTAAAAAAAATATTTTGATAAATGTGTGATTAATAGGAAATGATAGGAGCATAGCTGTAATAAATAGGTTTGTTGTAGGTAGTTAGTAGGGAAAATGATTAAAATGTAGGGATAAAAGTGAAAAAAATAAAATGATTAACAAAGTAATGATTGGCCTTAGGAAACTAAATCTCATAATTTCCTACCCTTACGGTAACAAACGTGCCCTTATATTCTATTGTAATATGGGTACCATATTTTTATTTCAATTTAAAATTTTTTACTCTCCATAATTATCTTATTTTCTAATTATTTATTCACATCTTTTATAGAATTATCCTACTTTTCAATAATTTCTCCGCAACTACTCATACAACTATATTATCTTCTTTAACTTTTATTCGATTTACTCCTATAATATAACATTAATTTTTCCAATACCAAAATCTTTTCTTTCAATTATCAATCACACTTTTAATGATAAATGTTACGTGAAGAAGATCTTATTGTCCACCAAAGAAATTTTCAATTAATTGAATACTTTTCAAGTAGAGATTTATAAATATGTCTATAAGGTTTGACCAATATTGCATCTGTATCCCTAAGTTTACCGATATTGCAAATATGTCCACAGGGTTTACATGAAATTGCAAATGTGTTCCTTCTCTTAAGACGCTGTTAGAATTTTCTGTAAAATAACAATAATGCACTTTAAAGCAAGTAATACACTTAAATTTTTTGCAAATGTTATAAGCATATTTGGACAAAATTTTGAAATAATAATATATGTAAAAATATATAAAATAATAAAATAACAAATATGTTTACAATATTTGGAAAATTACAAATGCATCACTTGACTTAAAGGGCATTATCGTCATTTTATAGAAAAATTTGATGGCATTTTAGTAGAAGGGACACGTTTGCAATTTCATGCAAACTTTGTAGGTATATTTGTAACGTCATCAACTTTAGGTATACGAATGCGATATTAGTCAATTCTTATACGCGTATTTGCAAAAATCTCTTTCAAGTAATAAAAAAGAATAAAATCAGTTTTTCTAATATTGTTAATGAATGGAGAATACTCTCTCACCTATTGCCTTTTGTTTCTTTAGTTTCTTTCACCAAAATAATTCATTCTTTTGTCATCTCTAAACCAAAAAATTTAATTCAACATAATTTCCATCGAACTAAAAATATACAGCAACCACTTCCAGTACAATCAGTACAGTAGAAAGCATGCCGGCAGTGCCCCTCAAGTTGCCAATTTGAATCTTATCCCCCAGGGTGGGGGTATTCTCTGGTTTCTTCGTGATGCAAGGATTATGCATGTACGGATTTGTAATATTGAGTGGCTTGTTGTATATATACATGAATTTTATATTTAAAAAAAAAAAAGGATATACAGCCATCCACGTATGTGCATGTGTAGTCGCTTTTTGAGAGGATATTTTGTCACAGACATGACCAATTGATCATTAACGAGATGATACCATTCGTAGTATCTTAGCCACCTGATCAAGTGTCATGGAATGAGGTGGAGTTATTGAGCAAAGAAAACTTCCATTCGAATGTTAGTGGTTGTTAAAGCAACTTCTTTTGTGCGGCAATGATCAGCTAGCTGCAGGTGAGCTGGGTCTTGCAGCATAATGGCTTCCATCGTGGCCAAGTGGCAGGTCAATGATACCCAGAAGCAGGTAATCCACTTCCTTCTTAACTCATTAGCATAATAGCGCGTTTATGTATATATACGGGTTATATACTATATGGAGATGGCCATCAGAATTGTGAGAGGTCAGATTAATATAATGGCACATGTTTTAGGTGGTGTGTTTCTGTCCCAACAGCAATTTGGTGAAGGCCACCATCTATGGCATTTGTTTTCCCTTCAGCTTCAAGTGACGAATGCCTCAAGCAATCCAACTCTCTTTCTCCCCTTTCCTTCGCTCTTCCGCCTTGCCTTTTTTCTTGCCTATTCACCTAAACAACAATTATAGAAACTGAAATAGGAAAATACCAAGCCCAAAACTGGAATTCAAAAAAAAAAAAAAAAAAAAAAAAATCTAACTATTTGAGATTCGTGGGGAATCTGATACATTTCAAACAGTCCTGGAGGCAGACATCCATGTTGGTAAATCTAAACCATTTGGGGGTACTGATTAATCAATCCTGTCTAACCACAATCTATTACCCCGTGTGGATAGATACATGGATTGGAATTGAAATGTTGCATGACACCTTGATTTTGCACCCAAAAACTAATTAACGCCTGTTTATTTTATTCCGAGAGAAGAGAATTTGTTAAAATTAATGGGAATACTGAAATTAGTCAAATATTGTCGTTGGTTGTAATTGAGAATATTAAGCTTTTTACCCTCCACTGTTCTTCTTACTCTTTAATGTTCCCCCACTCATAATCCAGCAGCGGGCTGTAAACCACGTACTGAACCCGACGTCGCTATCAGAATCATATTTTTGAAATGTCGAACCCTGATTTCATTTGCAGTGTCTTGTCAGTTAAGACTGAGAGCCCCGCACGTAAAATAATAATAATAAATAAAATCAAACAATAAGTTTATTTGCATTTACCTCCCTTATCTTATGGGATTTTGTAATTTGCGTTTACAGCTACTGATTTTGAAAAAACACCAATTTGGTCAACTTTGACTGAATTTTATACTCCATTTTAACAGTTTTATGGTTGATTTTGCCCTAAATGAGCTTGATGATAAGGTGGGTCAAATTTAATCTATAATAATAATATTATTATTATTATAACTTTGAAAATGTCATGATTAGCCCTTGGAATGTTAAGAACTTTGAGTGAGACTGCCAGACCTGGGGACTTGCAAAATTCTTACTGCATGAACCAGTGTTAAGTTATATTTTATTCTTCGAGGAAAAAAAAAGGAATAAAAGAAATTTAAAAAAGATCAACAGATGGATTAGTTGGTTCTCCCGCGCAGAAGAATATAAAACCAGCATTCCTCCTTCCAAATAAGAGAGACCTTTAGGCATTTCTAATAGAAAATTTGCAGAGAGAGAGAGATGGGTTCTTCTAAGAAGAAAATTCAGGTGTGGAAGAAAGCACTTCTTCATTTCTCTCTGTGCTTTTCCATGGGTTTCTTCACAGGCTTTGCACCAAGAAACACAGCTTCTATTCTTTCAATTACATCCAACAACACAACAGGCAATGGCAGTTTCCTTGAAGTCTCGCCCCAGCCGGCGCAGAATGCCAGCTACCCCGAACGCAACTTGCTGTTGGCGCAAACTCCATCCCAATCACCAGCCAATGCAGAAGAACATTCTCAAGCTTCTGGGGAGGAGGAAACAGAGCAACCACAGCAAGAAGAAGAATTCGAAGGCGATCCAAAGGAAATGGCAAGGCTTGTAATTGCCATTACGCCCGTCTCCTCGAGATTAAACCATCAGTTTCAGGTGGCACTTCTGCAGCGGCTGGCGAATACGCTGAAGTTGGTTCCTCCTCCCCTCCTGTGGATTGTTGTTCAATCGCATTCCGACTCCTCAGAGACGAAGGTGATGCTAAGGAAGACTGGAATTATGTACAGGCATTTGATCTACAAGGAGAATTTCCCAGACTTAGCAGCAGAGAGGGATCATCAGAGAAATGTCGCACTCAATCACATTGAGCATCATCGCCTCAGTGGGATTGTTCATTTTGCTCCTGTTTCCAATGTGTATCGTCTTCAATTCTTCCAAGCCATTCGTGAAATTGAGTATGAGTCCTTTTCTTTGTCTTTATCAGTTCTCCACAATTTCCTCATTTGCACTGTGCTTTCTATCACAAATCCTGATGGATTTGCAGATTGGAAGATCCACATTCTAGAATCTATCACCCTCTGCCAACGACCATGGGGAATTTGCGCTGTTTACCACCAGCGTCTTCTCTTGAAGAGAAAATGTTGTGGTCATATCAATGCTAAAATCCTCATGTCATGAACTACAGAAGTCCTCCTACCACACCTTGGCGCATCATCAACGCACATAGGGCAGTGCTAATTACATTCTGATGTTTTAATTCTGATGGAGGCAAAATGAACTCGTCCTTCTCTGACAACCTTGAAAAATCACTGGCAATGACCATCACTGTTTTCGACAAATCTTCAATTTTTTGACCAACAATATCGTTTCACAAATTCACCATACACCAACCAAATTAAGAAATGATCATCATCTCACACTCCTTGGTAAGCACTTAGGTTTTGATCATGCGTACCATAATTAACAGCCTCATGATATAAAGAGGATGACGATTGCAAATAGATAAAGGGTATGAGAAAATGGGGTTTAACAGATCTTTTGTTCATGTGGTGTAGGGTTTTTGGGGCCTGGCCGGTGGCCAAGGTGTGGGGAAACAAAAGGAGAGTTGTGATAGAAGGACCTGTCTGCAGTGCTTCGCAAGTTCTTGGGTGGCATCTCAGGAACCAAACTCCTGCAGGATTTCCAATCCATATTTCCGGTTTTGCATTCAACAGCTCTATACTCTGGGATCCTGAGAGATGGGGTAGGGCTTCATCCACTCAGGACAATTCTCAGGTAACTGCGTCAATTCAACCAGATTACAGTAAAGTTTTTTTTTTTTAATTTCGTTCTTTTCTCTTCCAAATGATCGTTTTATTTCTTAGATAGAAGGTCAGATTGGGCCTACCAAAGGGCAGACTAGGATTTTTATTGCATTGAGTTAATCTTCAAAAAGAATCGAGTTTTTTTTAATGTAAAAAAAAATGAATCGAGTTTTATATAATTAATTCAATACAAATATAGAACATACAAGCCGAAAGATTTGATGCTGGCAAGCCTGTTTGAGCTGTGGTAGGTCTGGTAACTTCTAGTGGGATTAGATGAATCTTATCAGAAAGAAAGCTGCAGTAGGCTCATCGGAAATCATTTAAAATGCGTGGGAAGCGTAGAAAAAGAGAAGGAAATGAATGGGAAAGTTTATATCTATTAGAATGCACCCCAATAAACGCTAAAATAGAAATGAGGATATTTTCACAAATTTTTAAATTAGAATTTCCTGGGTTTTATTTAAATTTTGTAAAAGATTGATAATATACATTAGATGCGTGGGTAAATTTCAGATTTCAAATTCATTGAAAATACGTTTAAAAGAAAATTCGAAAAATCAGGCTTCAGAATAGTTAAAAAAAATATATATAGAACTCCGTTAAACTATTTTAAAACGAAGGATTATTAAATTTTTAAAAGGCTTTATTTTTATTTTAAAAAAGCTTTATTAGAGCTCATTGAAATTATACTAAAGCTAATTAAACTGCAGTAAAGAAATTCCTTCATAATTTTACTGGACTTTAAAAATTTTGACAGTAAACTTATTAAATTCCATTAGACTTTATTAAACTCTTTCATTGGCTTACAAGAGTTTAGGGAATTTCACGAGAAGCAATCCAAAGTCGCATATCCACGTGCAAACATGCAGCACAAATGTTCTTCTATTGCATGGCGTCTTTCTCGCTAACCGGTGATCGAAAATCATGCTTCTACTGCTGTCGCCCACTTGAATCAGCCACCATCTATTTTAATTAATTTCCTTCCGCTATCATCAATGATCTGAAATTTTCATTATCCTCCCATAATTTTGTTATTTTTTTTACAATTCCTATCCCCTCGATATTGATTTTGCAAGAATACCCACACTTACAAACTTTGTTTGCAAAGAAAATCTATGAAGAAAAAACAAAATAAAATCTTATCATCAAACGGTGGTAGGATTTTTGAAAAATTCAAAGTTAAACCAGTTAAATTCTGATCCAGTGACCATCACCAGGAACAAGTTGAAAGTTTACAAACTTTGTTTGCAAAGAAAATCTATGAAGAAAAAACAAAATAAAATCTTATCATCAAACGGTGGTAGGATTTTCGAAAAATTCAAAGTTAAACCAGTTAAATTCTGATCCAGTGACCATCAGCAGGAACAAGTTGAAAGTTGATCATGAATTCATGATTTGAAAACACCATTACAGAGAGAGTTTTGAGTAAAGAGTTAAAGAGTGTTTAAGTGGGGATGCTTTTGGAACTTTTTTAAGCAGGTAAAATAAGTGTAAAATCAAAAAAAGATAGGAAGGCAAATGCAAACAGCCCTTGTGTCTTATTTTTGTTGGTAGCATCTGCTGTCATTATTAGCAAGAGCATTTTCTATCTCATAGTCGCTTAAACCCCTTCCTAACCAACATGGAAATTGAACTCTAACAACCAACCACAAGATCGAGGGAGGAGTCGTCCATGACAGCCTTGCGTTGCTGGAATGGTCGAATTCTCTAAAACACGCCACGAACAATTCTCCTCAACCATCTACACAAATGTAGAAAATAAAGATATCTGTGACGTTAGGAGGATTAGTTGTTGAGTGGTAGACCTTGGCTGCTTACCTGCTGCTTAAGATAAAACGAACAAACTTGAAACATCCGCTGGTGTGTGGCTTTCAACCATAGATACGGCAGCAGACCGAGCCATCGTCGTCACTGACCTTGAAAATTAAGCTTGCCCAAAACCATTTTGCTATTAGAATCTCAACCACCCGCTATTTTACTTCGAAAAACCCACTAAGATATGAATCCAATTATCCAATGATTGCCTGATATATCAATAATACTATAGATATGCCGAACCCACAAAAGTCCTTTAGAAATATATAAAATAAAAGGTGGTCTCACTACGTGATGGGCAACGACAACCCAATATCCATTCTTCTTTGATAGAGCACAAATCGTATAGCAGCTTAATCATGGGTTATTCTTGTTTATGCCATATAGCAGGTTGGAAGGAACGCTGAGAGCGTGAGACTGACCTAACCTAGAAAATAATACTTCGAAATGATCTTATATTTGACGTCTAAAGGTCTGTAAAATTCAAGAGGGGAGGTATTTTTGTACAACTAACTTTGCTTAGTTGTAAATTAGACCATCAAAATTTTGTAACTCTAAATTCGTCCGTCAAATTTCAGTATTTAAAAAAATAGATCCATCCTTAGTTTCAGAATGTTGCAAACCGAACCCCCAACACTATTTTCGTCAAGCAATTTTCAGTAAGCACTATGCAATGGGTTGAACGTTGTTTGAATCAATTTCAGGACATTAGAAAACTGCATGCTACTTCACAGTTATCACTTAACGGGGGGGGGAGGGGGGGTGGGGTGGGGTGGGGTGGATGGTTCTTCTTCTTTTTTGGCAAATACCAAAACATAGAGTATAATTTGCCATTTAGTGAAGTTAAACTTATTTTGAGGTAAGACAGTCTGGGGAGGAAAAAAAAAAAACAAACCACTAAGAGATGACAAAGAAAAATGAATTCGGGTCTGCTTAGGGTGTGTTGGGGAAGTTGTAAAACTTTTGGTGAAAATTTTTTTATGTAAAAGTTGTTAAATTAATAGAAAATGCTGTGATATTGTAGGGGTAATAATGAGGAGTAAAGAGAATATATTTAAAATAAATAGGTTAGTTGTATTGGTAATTGTGTAGAAATGATTGAAAAGTAGAGTTGTTGTATAGAAAGATGTGTAAAAAATAATTAAAAAAAAAGTAGTTATGGAGAGTGAAAAGTTTTAAATTGAAAAGTTTTAACTTGACAACTTTTGCAAATTGCCAAACACACCCTTAGTAAAAGAAAAAACTCAGTGGAGTGTGTAAAACTTATCAATCCTAAGTCCAGAAATGTAAAACCTGTCACATCATACTTTCATACGAAGCAACTGCATGCAAATTGTGGGCACCACGTGTATCTGAGTTTTGCAGGTTGCATGCGTGCACAAAAGGAAGTTGTATGCAAAACGACCATTGTTGCGCACAACTAATGTTGACAGAACATGGTTGACAGTTTTTACTGTGAAAAATTTGTCACCCGAGTTTTGCAATTTACGAAACACACACAAAATGTGTTAAAAAAAATATCATGACAACCTAATAATATCATATGAAATATAGAATGAATAAGACATGACTTCATAAAAATAAAAAGGAAACGAGAATTTCTGAGTAAAAAGACAGGACGATGTAAGAGAAATTCAGTCAGAAGAACTAAAGGGTAATCATTCCATGCCACTCCATGCAACCAATTAATTTTTTTATTAAATATCATTAAAATCCAAACTAATAATAATATTCATCAATATGTATTTATTAATGTTTTCAGAAATTATTTGATTGGAACTATATGTTTCCAAAATTCAGAATCATTTAAGAGTGAATATGTAACTATTAAACTTTGAAAACGTATATATATAAACTATAGAAGTTTCCAACATATTTGATTTTACGAATCACAATCTAAACACATATCAATGAATAATACTATTCTCATTAAAAAAATGAATATTACTATTAGTTTGGAATTAATAGGAAAAAGCTTCTAATAAAAAAATCAGGCGGTGCAACCGATTGCATGAAATCATTCCATACAATTAGAACGGGTTTTTGCATACTTAAATTAGCTAGTTTTTCAGTTTGGCACTTTTTGACTAAGTTTTGGGACTGCCCAAAAACTGGCAGTACAGGTAGAGCATATTCCCACTTCAAAAATCAAAAACCCCAACTGGGCAGTAATAATATTTGTTGAGGGTTGACTTGGCTCAGAAGCGAATTCTGGTTCACCACATTGTTCATTTGCATTTCAGAACTCGATGGAGTTTGTGCAACAATTAGTCATAGAAGATGAGAGCAAGCTGAAGGGAATCCCCGAGGACTGCTCAGAGATACTGATGTGGCATCACCAGATTCACCGCTTCAGCCTCTACTCATCTCCCTAAGAATGTGGCCACAAACCAGCAAGTGGGGAACCTCATTTCATGCCCGAGCCAAAAGGACCAGCTCCAAGGATAATAGTATCAAGAGATGTATATTCCTCAGCTTCATGCCAGTGGTTTTACCTACAGCACCACTTATTTATGGTCCATTTTTTATCATTATCATCCTTCTTCAAATGAGTTGAATGCTGAGATATTAAAATATTCGTCCGAATAGCAGGGATTTCACCAAGTTGAGACTCACATTTTCTTTCCCCAACTGAGTTCATGACAACCTAATAATATCATATGAAATATAGAATGAATAAGACATGACTTCATAAAAATAAAAAGGAAACGAGAATTTCTGAGTAAAAAGACAGGACGATGCAAGAGAAATTCAGTCAGAAGAACTAAAGGGTAATCATTCCATGCCACTCCATGCAGTAGTAATAATATTTGTTGAGGGTTGAGTTGGCTCAGAAGCGAATTCTGGTTCACCACATTGTTCATTTGCATTTCAGAACTCGATGGAGTTTGTGCAACAATTAGTCATAGAAGATGAGAGCAAGCTGAAGGGAATCCCCGAGGACTGCTCAGAGATACTGATGTGGCATCACCAGATTCACCGCTTCAGCCTCTCCTCATCTCCCTAAGAATGTGGCCACAAACCAGCAAGTGGGGAACCTCATTTCATGCCCGAGCCAAAAGGACCAGCTCCAAGGATAATAGTATCAAGAGATGTATATTCCTCAGCTTCACGCCAGTGGTTTTACCTACAGCACCACTTATTTATGGTCCATTTTTTATCATTATCATCCGTCTTCAAATGAGTTGAATGCTGAGATATTAAAATATTCGTCCGAATAGCAGGGATTTCACCAAGTTGAGACTCACATTTTCTTTCCCCAACTGAGTTCATGATGATTGCATCTCTCGATTCCATTGTCTATGACCTCAGCAGTCCTAATGTGTGTGTGTGTGCGTGCGCGCGCGCGCAAGAGAGAGAGAGAGAGAGAGAGAGATGGATGGATGGAAAGCTATATCTAAAGCTACACCAATCACTTACATGTAAAGACTCTAAGATATTTCCCAAAGGTCAAAATGATCTTCTTCTCTCCAATTTACAGCTACATGGCCTATTTATAGGCTCCTCGTGATATAATTAACATGGATGTGAACATACACCATTTGCTCCCAAGATGTGTCTTGAGTTAAGCCCCTAATCCAACAAGTTTACATTGGTTTTCAAGATGGCACTTAGATTGATGAACCAACGCTCACATACACGGATACACACTGAAGCAGACAACAGAATACATGGCTGACATTTCCCTTGTCCATCTACATTTGTGCTTATCTGAGCAATTGATCATGTCATGCAATGTGATCTTTTACTACACATCAGAGGTCCGTATTCATAACAGCAGAAGGTTATACATACATGAGCTAAATACGCATTTCTTAGGCGGAAAAATGCGCCCAGTGCATGAGTCTCCAGATAGTATAGTGCAAATTTCAGTAGCCACAACTTACATCAATGGTATTACTGAATTCATTTTTATCACTTTTGCAATTTTGTGCAAGTTCATAGTACTAGATTCCAGTAACTACTACTAAGAAAAAGAAAAATCACATAAGATGTAACTAATGACTTCGAAGATTAGAATGTAACAAAGCCAGTTTAATGTAAAAAAGCTGCAGACACAGACATGATTATTAATGAAGCCATTTGACATTCAAGATCAAATGAAAATGTTTTTCACGAAGCAAATCTAGCGATAAGTGAACTTCAGAAAGGCACCGCAAACCATTTGACATTGCTTTGACTAGCTGCTCCAGTGGAGAATAGACCCAGGGAAGAAAATTTGAGGAACAAATAAGACGGCATTAAGACAGTCTCTCTTTGAACAGTCATAAACAAAAGGTTGGTCAAATTTCCAAGAGCGGAAATTTTTCCACGCAGTTCAATTTGGTGCTGCAGCACCAAAAATTTCAAACTCAACCTTTAATTTTTTGATCCAGCAAAAACCCTTCAACAAATTAGTCAACTAGATTCTTAAATTCAAGACAGAAATGGAGCTAATTATGATTAACAAAACAGCTATGTAAAGATAAAATCCAATTACAGTGATTACAGCTCACATCTCCAAAACTGGTAAACTCAGGAAAAGCAAAAATTACCTGCCATTTATCTTGAACTTCTATAGAAGTCCATGCTCAAGGCTGTAATTCAAGACAACTACAAATTCTTGAAGGCCGACTCAGGAGATGAATTCTTCAAGGGGTTCAGCTTTGCCAGAAGGGCCTTGTTGTGACAGTGTTCAGTATCAATGAAGTAAAAGTTATCATTAGCTTTAAATGTGACAAAAGGCCTCTGGGTTTCTGGTGGCCTAATATCAGCAAACCGTATTGTCCTTGGTATGTATGTCGCCATCCATGACAACATCTCTACCTCAAAGTTGTCTGCACCAGGCTGCCACTTGAGTTTATGCACATAAGGGCTGACAAACCAGTGAAGAGCAGCCGTTGTTGAAGCACTGAGAAATATGACAGAAGATGCAACAGCACCTTTGAGAATCACATTCATGTCAGGTGCAGTCATGAAGGTGATCACAGGACCCAGGGACACCGACAGGCAGCAGGTAGAGAGAGAGAGTAGTTTCACTTTCCTGATGGTTGACGAGATTGGCCCATAGTACACAATTCCAGAATCTTTACCATCCTCAAGACTGTCAGAAGTCCTATGTGGTCCGATGCTGATTTTACTGTCATTTTCTTCATTTCTCTCTTGTGCAACTTGAGAAGCCCATCTCTTCTGAGTACTTGAACAACTATACTGAATGATCTCATATCGATTTGGAATTAGGGTCTTCACAGTTGAGTGGGACTCCCATGGTCCAAATTTTTCGCATGGTTGATAGCCTACTTAAAACACAAAAAGAATCACATTCACTATATCGTTATAATAGTGCACTGGAACCATTTGCTAATCTAACGATATTTGCAGATAGATTGCCTTAACCCTAAAACTGCAGAGACTGTCTTAAAGGAGGATAGTAGTAATGAGGCCTTAAGCCACTTCCCTTACTCTATTCCTTTCTTTCGTTTGATTTATTTTAATTATTTATTCCATTCCCACTCTCTTGCCCTAAACAATTATCATGGTCAAATCTTCTGTTTGATGTTTCGATCACCTACGGCCGAAGTCGAGGACGACTCTTACCAGATTGTGAACCACCACGCGTAGCCTTGATCAATAGCGGTAGTGCTGATTTATGCAGTTTTCCTATTCAAAAATTTCATCAAGCGTGGTCTAGCATTCAAGATTTGAACATGCCAAATAAATCAGTATCATTTCAAAGCCAATTTGTTAGGTAGCTCAAACAAGCGTAAGAAGAACGGATTCGCTTGACTGGATCATCGGAATTTTAAAACAAAAACCAAAATTTCGCTCTTTTGATGGGATTCAACGAAAAACTATGTATCCGAATGAATAGACACTGTATTTAAATCCAACTGGTATTTGAAATGTGAAGTCTTCAACTCTAGGAGTAGATTTCAGTAGAAGCCACTGAAACCAGGGGAGCTAGAGAGAGAGAGAGAGAGAGAGAGCAACCTGCTTCAAAGAATGGTGTCGTCGGAAGCTGTGGAGCTCGTGAACGTAGTGCCAAGAAAAGACAGGCAGATCTCCGCATGGCTTCAGGACCACCGACCAATCTCTCCTCCGATGCTTGTTCCGCTGGCTTCCTCTGTTGCTGCGTTTCTTTGCTAGGGTGAAAAGAAGCTCTCGCGATGGGGTTTTGAGCCCAGGTGCACAGAGATGTCTCGAGACTTTTTTTCTTAGTCTTTTTTTTTTGCCCTTTTTAGGCTCTCGTACATATTTAAAACTTTTCCCATCCGATATCTATCTTATTTTTTAATTATTTTTTCATACTTTTTTATACAAAATACAAATACTATATCTTTAAATTATATCTACACAATTATACATACAACTAACATATCTATTTTAATTTTCTTCTCTTTACTCCTTATTATTATCCTATTGTAGCACATCATTCTCTTTCTTTTCAAAAAATTTTATAACAAAAATTTTTCATCTAAAAATTTTATTACTTCCCAAGACACACTTTTTATATATAACAAAATTTACTAATTTTAAATTTGCACATTTTTACGTAATTTTAAAAATTAAAAATTTTACAATTTTTAATGTGAGGGGAAGAATGAGATGCATCAAATTTTTTATTTTTGGAATTTTTATTAAAAATTCAAAAATAGTAAATTTTGATATACATACATGCTCGCATAAAAAATGAAAAGAAAAGTTTTTTAAATAAAAAACCTCCGCACACATTAAGGTTAAAAAGGAATATTCGTCGTATGCCCACAACATGTCCTTAATTTCTATTATACCCACGTGTATCATAAATTTTTCTCAAACTTATACATTTCACTTTAAATTTCTCACATACCCATATCTTCAGCACAATAATTATTCACTCTATTGAAAAAACAATTTTATCCAAAATTTCCTAATTCAAACGGTTCAGCTACAATCATCAATATGTGAGATTAAACAATTCAAGAATCATATTAAGATGAATCATTTCAATTAGAAAAATTTTATAGGAGTAAAATTCTCTTTTTAATAAGATATATAATGGTAGCGTTAACAACATAGGCATTATAGGAATTTATATTGAAATGTTACAAGTATGAAAGAAATTTGTAAAATATTGTAAGTATATTAGAAATTAAAGATAAATATTGTAGGCATAAACGGAATTCTCCTATAATTTTACCTGGATTTAGAAATTAGGCTATGATTCACTTGATATACGTGTCATGGTTGGATTGAGAAATTAGGCTAGGACTGAGGTGATGCATTGGTATCGGAGTCATGGCTCAAAGCCCGCGTAAGCATTATGCATGAACAAGAAGTGGGTTCGGCCTGGCCCCATTCGTTTTATATGACACGTAGACGTTAGACAAACCTCTTCGTCTGCAACATGTTTCCCACGTAGAAAACCAAGTTTCATTCAAATTGCCTGTCGTCACATCAAAAGTATAAATCAAAATAACAAATTCGTTTAATTTTTTTGTCAATTTTTTTTTTGATGAAAATTTATTTGTCAATTTTAAAACCGTTAATTCGACATCTATACTGTTTAAAACAATTTCCTCATATAGAAAAGGATTTTATGAATTATTATAACATCGGAATGTATATCTATAACATTTTTCTTACGTAGAAGATAATTCCCAAAATTAAGTGATATTCATATTCTACGCAAGATAGTAAAAACTTAATCAGGAACCCACAGACGGCTCCGATTGAGGGGTTTTTTTTTCTTTTTTGGAATGATTGAGGTAATTTTTGATAACGCGATAAAGCAACTGAAATTAAACAAAATCAGAAGATGTCAAACGAAAAAGATTAAAAACAACATTACGACTGAAACAATTATGTTAAAAGAAATTAGCAGATTGTAAATGATAAGAAACTAAAATGATATTTCTCAATGGATTTCCGCCAATTCAAACTAGGATATTTTATTAGCCTTAGAATGTTTTATTATTGGGTAATGATTCGATACTAACCCTATATCCCAACAATGAATTCACTGATGGAAAAGTCCTAACCAAATGAGCATTTGGCAAAAGAAGGTGAAAAACATCTTTTCGTGGGGCACTTGAACTAGCCAAATGCAATCATTGACAAGTTTAACGGATCCCGATTGCATGCGCCCGGGAGCATGCAGCGCCGCATCGACTTCGTTGGAAGTCCCAAAAGAACATTTAAAACATCTATAGTAGATCAAATTTCCTTGAGAAGTTAAGAATGAATACAGACAGACATCGCTGAAGCTCTTAGGACGCAGAATCTCATTTACACAAACAAGATCACAGTAATTCAGTAAATACACAAGGAAACAAAATCTTCACAGGGCAGCCACATTCTTGGGCTTTCAATAAAAGATTTTTATGTACATAGTTGAGTGATGAACTTGCTTGCGGCTATCATCAGCCTGCCCTGGTTCACCTGGCGTGCCCTGTTCTTTTTCACGTTTACAAAATTTGGCCTTATGACCACTACAACTCAGAGAAGCTCCACAGAAAATCATGTCTAGGCCATGTACTGAAATTTCGACAGATAAAGCTCAAAGCATATGCTGCCATCAAGCTGGGAAAGGCTAACAAGTGATGAGGAAAGAAAAGAGCCGCATCGAATTGACTACTAGAAATTACCCGGCATTTGCAAGCCTCTTTGCGGACATCTGCTCACTAGTAGGGTGCTCAGGCCTGACCATTGCTTTCCTTGCAAGCTCGTAGCCTGCAAAATTCATGGCACCAAGTGGTGCAATCCAAAAAAATCTGGGAACTGCCCCCTTGAACAGACCAAGGGGCCCTTCTTGTTGAAGAATAGACAAGGCCAAAATTGTCATTGAGACTGGCATACCAGGAGGAGCTGTCATCATCCTTGTCTTCATCACATCAAAAGGAGTCGTAACAATTGCAGCAAGCCCACCAGAGAGTGCGCCTACCATAACAGTCTCCCAAGGTTCTAGGTCTCGCTGCAGAAGTCGTTGAGTAACCTTAACCAATATATGAAAAGCAAAACATTAGCTCTCTTCTTGTTCTGCTTTGGGAGAAGGTAATTATTCAAATGCGAACAACTACAATTTCTTTCAGTAATACAGTCAATTGATCTCTATGAGAAACAACCAATAGTATGCAATGAAGAGAAGTTGGAAAAATGGAATAATTCTCTTATTCAATTTCCTTGTTGCACAGAAACAATATGCACAGTTGAGATATGAAAGACAACCTGCAGGGCCTGATATAGTTTAAATAATCTCTGCCATACACATGAAAGATGTGAACCATAAATCAGCATGTCGATTAACATGGTAGATAATCTCAGCCATGTAAAAGACATAATGTGCTTCAGATCCTCTCAAGTCAATTTTATTCAATGCGTAATTTTTCATCATGACTGCTAATGAATTAGATGAGCTCCCAGATCAAATAGAATAGTAATAGGCTAGTTGGAGGGTCCAAAATTTTTTTTTGTACTTTGTTTCCTTCCTTGCTTTTTGTACTAGTTCAGTTACTCCTATTTGCATTCTGCATGCACTTGGTGCATAGTAGCATTTGAGTATCATAGGCGAAGACATGCAAAGCTGTTAAAGAGAACTTGTGACCAACTAAAGGAGTTAGAAATCTAATTTAATCAGATTCAAACAAAAAAATGCCATTTAGGAGCCTTGGAGTCTCGCCTTCCACAATTGACCGTATTAATTATAGTTACAAAGGATTCCAATCATGAGGTAAGGTGCAAGATATCAGCAACAACATTGATGATACGTGCAAGCAATTTCCACATCCTCTGTCTGATGCATGTAATGATGCTATGCTATAAGCGGAGGAGATGCCAGCTCGTGTTGCCAATGGTGATGTTTGGACAACGAAGAAGAACGGAAAACAGTTATGCTCCCAAGGTAAAGACAAAGCTCATCACTTGAGCCCCTAAGTTCAAAGGCGTTCGACAAGTATTTTCAGCAGATCGGTCCTCACCTAATTTTTTGCTCAGTTTTGAAAATGTGAAGTCTCAAAAGATGCTAAGAAGGGGTAACTATGAGAAAGAATTTATTAATCAGAAGATCATTCTTGCTTTGTTCATCCACCTAATGAAAAATATACTTGTTGCTTTCCAGTAAAAGTATCATAGATGACAAGACGAAGAGATAATAGGATAAGCATACTGGTTTTATTACAATAACCAATAATTCTCCAGATGCCGCCACAAGGCCATACTACTTCAATTAAATAATGGACATTGGTAATCCAGGAGGTAGGCTTATGATGAAGGCACGCTGCCTTCGCACACACAAGTTACTGTAAATAAACTGTGTTTTTAAAGATGCATAACCTACCTTCTTGGCTTCAGCATATAATCCCATGCCAGCAACATAGAATGGAACTTCACGGCAGAGTGTTGCACCCGTTCCACGAAAGAATCCTTTCATGCCATCTTGCTGGAAAGTGCCAACAATTGCCTCTCCCACATTGTCAAAAATACCAGCCTGCAGCCGTTGCTTCAACACTTCACATGGAATTCGAACAGCCGTTCCAAGGACTGTGCTACAGAAGGAGGCAAAGGATTGCACCTGAAGTAGACCTTAAATTAAGTTTCCCGGTCCATGAATTAGATCATTGTCTAAAAAAGTGTCTTTATTGTTTCTGCTTCTTTCTTCAACAATTTATTATCTTCCTCAAACTTAACAGGTTTCACCTTCTATGCTTCTACACATTCGGAGGTGATGAGTTTGAGAGGTGAGGATAAAAGCAGGAAAAGATTTTTAAGATTTTCAAGCATACGTAGAAAAGCCACTAACAATAAAAACCATGCACTGAAACAATGTACCCCATCAGCCTGTTTAGGAGTAGCAAATACTACATACCTGGATTTCAGGAATTGTCGGTGCTACATTTATTAATACAAGCTTGGTTGCTTCAAAGATTCCAGTACGCAATCCATGGCTGTTAAAAACAATATGTCAAAAGTGGCTCTGTTTGGCATTGAAATTAGGGAAATTTTGTGGGGAAAATTTTTTGAAAAGTGAAAAAGTGATGTAATATGATAAGATAATTATTATGAGTAAAGCAAATAAAATTAAAATAAATATGATAGTTGTATAAAAAAATGCGAAAAATGATTGGAATATAGGGATAATGATTTAAAATAGGGTGATTAGATGTCAAATCACATCAAAAGAGGTGTACAAATCTGGGTGGGGTGGGGTATTAATTTTGTTTCCCTTTCCCCATTGCCAAACGGAGGAAGAAAAAGCTCTGGCTCAAACAAGGCAAGGGTAGAAGAAAAATGCAAACCTTGAAAACTGTCCAAGGATGGCTGGGACTGAACCCCTGTATAGGCCCTGAAGTCCAATTTGAGGAAGCTTTGACACAAGTTCTGGAAATGAAAGTGTTGATGCTTGTACACGAGTCTGGCAAAAGGAAGAAATGGGGTAACCCATTCAAACAGAAAATAAATCACATGCTCTATCTGGAAACCAACATGTTATGATCCTTGTATAAAACCACAGCTTCATACATAAGTTCAAAGATGGGATGGGATGTCAGATTTCCCAATGCACCTTTACTCATTCCCAATACATCTTTACCCATTCCCAATAGATTCTCATCCTAAATTCTCATCTCATCCCATCTCTGAACTGCTTAAATGATATTGTGATAGTATCATCAATATTATAGATAAGAGAAACATGACAAGACCATATGAATTCAGTAATTGTCAAATAGTGCTGAAAAATATAAGAATAACTAAAATTATATCACTTTTTCTGAAAGAAGTATAACTTACTAATTTGTTCCTACATTGATGCCATTGACTTGTTAAATAGTCTCAAACTTAAAAATAACATCAAAAGAGTATTAAAAAAATATGATTTTCCAAATTTTGGGGCATCTTTTTGCAACAGCAATAAGTCTAACAAGGGTAGGGTCTCATAAGAATATAAACTAAAAAAAGCAGTAATTGCTTGGGGAAATTGCTGGGGAAATTCCTTAACAAAAACACACTGGATGTTGCTTTGAAGGAAAAATCCCAGCAAGCCGCTGTTCATTTCTCACGCATGCATGAGTTTTGTTGGGGAAATTCCTTAAGAAAAACATACTGGATGTTGCTTTTAAGGAAAAATCCCAGCAAGCCATTTCTCACACATGCAGGAAACTTCCCAGCATGAGTTTTGTCGAGAAAATTGCTGGGGAAATTCCTTAACAAAAACACACTGGATGTTGCTTTGAAGGAAAAATCCCAGCAATTCACAGCTCATTTCTCACACATACTGGATGTTGCTTTTAAGGAAAAATCCCAGCAAGCCATTTCTCACACATGCAGGAAACTTCCCAGCATGAGTTTTGTCGAGGAAATTGCTGGGGAAATTCCTTAACAAAAACACACTGGATGTTGCTTTGAAGGAAAAATTCCAGCAATTCACAGCTCATTTCTCACACATGCAGGAAATTTCCCAGCATTGAGTTTTGTGCTAACGAACTTTGACAATATTTCCTCAGCCCAATGTAAGATGAAAGAAAGGAATAAAAAGAAAAACAAACTCCACTATTTGTTCAGATTTTGCTTGTCATATTCATAGGTAAGTAATCCATTTCCTCTTGCAATTATCATCTCTGACACTCCCAAGAATTGGAAAATTAAGTATAACGATTGCATGAAGGAATCACAACTTGACTAGGCAAATCAAACACTGTCCCTGACACCCTGGAAATACTGCATTTAACTTGGCAACCCAAGCACAGTTATCCAAGCATAAGCATTTACTTAAGAGCTATTTGCTACCTCGTTTTCTGTGTTTTCAATTAAACCCTGAAAATACCGCAAACTACATCAAGACTTGGATGATACCAAATAGAAATCCTATATCATAAATTATATTTTTACGAAATCAGTCAGAAATTGCAAACTTTGAATCAAGAAAAGGTTTCCTTTTTTTCAAGTCTTTTAGCATCAAATATTCAAATCTTGCATTCCTTGATCCTTGAATGTTTAATCATATTGGAGAAACCATCAGCCCATCAATCCACCTCTTCAGTTCTGTTCGGCCCAGCACGATTCCATATTCATGACTGTGGTGTTGTGATTTTAAACAAGTATGAGAAGCCAGAAATTCTAATTCCAGCTTCGTAGAATCATGCAGTTGACCCTAAAACTAGGCATTTTGATAGGAATAAGTGTGACTTATTTTAAATTCCACACATTCAATTGTTGCACTCGGGTTGTTGCTTTCCACAATCATAGTATCAATCACTGAGCCAAAGAAGCATTCATCTAATATCTATGTAGATTTACTGCTGCTGATTTTTAGTATCATAATCCCAAAACCCATCATATAATTCAGTAGGAAAGTGGATTACTCATTCCACTATGTGAGCTAATGAAAAGATCTGCATTTTCTGGCATAGTAGTCAAAGGGCAGGGTGCACACCTAGACCACTCTCGAGGCGCACCATTTTGCAAAGGCACCAATAGGAGAGCACCTGGCCATCAGGCACAAGGCACATGCCTGAGCACCTAGAAAGTGGACTGGCTATTCGTTTTTTAAAGAAAAACAACTTGGGTCAATTTAGGGAAGCATTTTTGCTCCTGAAGAAGGGGATCGCATGCTGCTGATATTGTCAGAGAAGGGGGGAAAATCAGAGCATTTGAGCTTCTCTCTGTGTTATGCTGCTGATATTGTTGAAGAAGGGGAAAAACAGGAGATCAAGGAAGAAAATGCTGCCAGCAAGGTATTTTTCTTTTCTCCTTCTCTTCGTCCCTGTATCTTTTTTTCTTTTCCCCCTTCCGCATCCCATACCCCAGGCCTCCCGCTCATTAGTGAATCCATGTGGAGCTTTTCCCCCACTGAAATTTCAAAAATGATACAATTTCACTTAAAATTTTGGAAAATCTTTCAAAATATATTTTGACTTGTTTGCCCCCTCTTAAATAATAATATAATCTCCTACTGTTAACGTGACTGCATTGCCCCCCTCTCCTCCCTTCCTCTTCTGTCTTTTTTTCATCACACACCATAGCCCTCTTTGTACTTTCTTCTTCTTTTCTCTTTTTATTCTTCTTATTCTGCAGTCTACAAACCCACACCCCACTCCCACAGTCACGCCCCACAAAGCGCCTAAAGACTGCTCGATTTTTCTTTTTTCTTTTTTTTTTCGAAAAAAAATTTGCTGCTGTTTTACACTTTAACTTCATTTTCTCTTTTTTTGGGAATCGATAACAGAGAAGTAAAGAGGAAAAAGTGAAATCTAAAAAAGAGAAAAAGCCAATAAATTATGTCATACAATAAAAGGTAACAATTGAAAACAAAGTAAATAAAGGTCAAGTACATAGGCTTTTAAAAAGAGAGGAAAAAAGGATGATAACTGAAAATTGAGGTATTCCTTGAGGAAAAAAGGGATGATAACTGAAAATAGAGGTAAGTCAAGTAAAAGAATAATTGTTGTGAGGGCTGTGAAAAATATGAAAATGGACTTCCCTTTCCCTTTAAGAAACAGGGCCTAAGACTTCAATCATGTAGCGAAAACACAAATTGAAGAATTTCGAAGACAGGATTGGTTCAATTTGACGTCTAAAACCAAAATCCAAATCATTTTTATTGTTAACGAAATGATATATGGTGATTCTTCTGCACCACAGCACCTGGAGTCTGATATGTACTACAACACATCTGCTGGTTATTGACCACTAGATCTCACCAGATTCACCTGTGATATCTATCTCTCATCTTGCCTTCGAAATTCAAAGTGCAAAAGCAGCACTGAGGAAAGAAAAGGGGAAGAGAAGAAAAAGTAGAATTGTATACATAGTTGTTTTGATGTCTAATATAGGTGGTAATTAATATCTGCATTGACTGAGTTTCCCAGCCTTTTCCCACCATGTTGAGTACTGTTTCTCCCATTCTCATCTATCAATACGACAGATGCTTTTGGAAAGAAGAAATTACCTTGATTGTATCCACAGGATGCATTAGAGAAGTGGAAAGGGCACAAGCAAGGCCTCCTGCCAAAGCAGATTTTAAAACACTTTCAGCAGGTATTTCCATAGGTGGGGGCACAGCAACAACAGTAGCTGCCTCGAACCAAATACTCCTGTGTGAGAGACAAAATGTATGAATAAAAATGCAGAATATTATCCAACTGTGAAACTCAGTTAGAAGACACCAAATTTTTGCATATGTTGGCCAAGTGTGAACCTTTCCAGCAAGTACTTACATTTCAAACCAAAACCACATAAGAAGTAAAAATATCAGAAGAAACCCACTGCCTCAATTTATTTATTTATTTTTTTTTACAAGAAAAGAAATTTTTTTGATGGGATACAAGAAAAGAAATTTAAATGTAGATGAATTGGAAATATGCAAAACAGACATAAATGCAACAGGTTAGGCTGGAATAAAAATGGAAATCTCCTCTTCTTTTTTTTCTTTCATTTCCCTCTTTTAATTGGTGTGGTATTTGACAACTCAACAAGCTACTTATTCTTGTCATTACCCATATTTTCAACCATTGATCCCGAGGTTTTCATCTACAAAGTATGGGAGTGTTTGGGAACAGATAACTTTTCGATGAAAAACTTTTGAGAGTAAAAATCATAAAATGATGTGATATGAGAAGGGTAATGATGAGGAGTAGAAAGGATAAAATTAAAATAGATAGGTTAGTTGTGCGGGTAGTTGTTTAGAAATGATTGAAAAGTAGGGTAGTTGTATAGGAAAATGTGAGGAAATGATTAAAAAATATGATAGTTATGGAGAGTGAAAAGTTTTAATTTGACATTTTTTAAACATTGTCAAACAAGCCTTATATATCTTACCTTTGTTAAGTTTATTTTCAATCATTAGCCTTATCCTATAACATTATTTCCTCTCTTTTCCTCCAGCTTTTCAGATTCTGCTTTTTTTTCCTAATTCTTTTTCAGCACTTTTCCCATTCCCAAATGGACCCAAAAGGAGCATTTCATAAAGAAAAAAAGAGGTGAAAATCTCTTTTCCATACTTTTTAATTGATGGGACATGTCATACTTTAACCATCCTACTCTCCATATCTATAACTTACATTTTTAATCATTGCCTCTTTTTATTTAGAAAGTGTCTGCATTTTACGTTTATTCACTTTATTTTGAATCATTACCTTCTATCCTCTGCTCAGATCAATTCCTTCAATTTTCTCCACTTTCCCATATTCCACTTTTCCATCTTTTATCCTATTTCCAGAACGCGTCAAAAGAGAAAGTGAATCAAAATGTGTTTGGGGATTACAGGCAAGATTTAAAAGACCCGCGGTTTGACTGAGCATTTATTACATGACCAGGCTTGAAGGAAATAAAGGATTTTGTAACTGACTATGATCAGGTAAAAGGTAAGATGATGACAACGCGAAAAAAATGACAACAACATCACATTGAATAAAGATGCAACAAGAAGAACTGGATAATCTGTATAGTCATCCACATAAATATAAACAGTGAAATAAAATGCATAATCATCTTCTTATGGAAATAAACACTGTACTAACCAGTTCTAATTCACCGAACTATACTTCTCAAAATCCAGCCATTAATGCCATAAGAACCGCAGTTTATTACATAAAATAGAAGAAAATTACACATCTACCAACCAAAAAAATAAATAAATAAAAGATCAGCTCATTTAATAATCTTTTCCAGATACATATGCAAAACATTTGAGGTCCAAACAACTAGACTGCATGTAGGAATCTACCGGCGAATGAATTATAAAATGTTTGCATATATGCAATAAGCAACAGACCAACAAAATATTTTGCCCAGCCTCTACAAACAACTGCCAATTTGACATAAGGATGATGAAATGAAAATATCATATCGATGATTCATAGTTACCAATTACATAGCATGGCTATGGATGAAGGAGCCGACATTACCTGGACGCTTCATCTTTTACGTTTTCTCAATTGCAAGCAAAATGAGACAGTTTATTGATACCAAAACAACAAGATACAAGCAGATGGATATGACTGTAATGTCAAGATGGTGTAAATGAGAAATGTAAGCACATAGACTTCAGGTCCATTTGGTGCTGACCGAAACTTATATATGCTTATCCCAGTCTCACCATGATAAATTCAAATGCATGTTTGGAAAAGGCAGAGCTTCAAGATGCCTTTTCCTATTTCTAAGGAAAATTACAACTGTGTATTATGGAAATCCAAAAATACTACTTCTATGAAAAGCACACAAATCAATTTCTCTTAAACAAAAGTCGCACACAAGATGCCAATCAAAGCCTTATTCTTAAAGTGTCTATTCTCATTGGCATGCACATGACACTTTCAACCGAGAAATGCCAATGTATGAACACCAATATATCTATGGGTCTCGAAACTTCTTTTTTTTTTTTTTTTTTTGACGAAGTCAAAATCTTCTATTTAAAAAATCAAAAATTAAAAAAAACAAGGTTAAAAAGAAAATGCTGATAATTATGAAAGACTAATATGAAAAGGTTAAAACTATTATTTTGTCCTTTCTACATTTTATTGTCAAAAGCTAGTTCCAACCTATTTTCATCAACTATTTGCATATTGAGCTGGTTAGGATATATTAGTTGGATATGGTGTGCATATTCCCAAAAAGAGAATAATATTTTTAGGAGGAAAGCTATGAGCCTGTGAAAAATCCCAATGAGTAAAGAGATAAATGGAAAAGTGCAGAAAGAAGAGAAATAATAGTCACTGGAGTGACGCCTATGAAGGATCACACTGCAAAGAAAGGACAGTGATTAAGTGTCATCAGCATCACCATAAACTAAGCCTTGTCCAAAGAAACCAGGTTCATCACATTGATTATAATCTTCCTGGCATGGTCCCATTAATTGGGGTCAGTGAGATCATCGCTGTCTTGATCATCATCTTTGCCTCATCCACTAATATGAACCAGCTAGATGAACGCTACTGCCGCGCCATACCCATTTATCTCAAATAAAAGCAGAGGAATATTCTTAAACTCAAAAATCAGCTAAAAATGGATATCAGCAGATGTGCAGATTGACTGGCTGGGATATTGAAGATTGAGTGAGCTGGAATTGAACTATGAACAAAAGCTTGCACGAATAATAAAAATGCTGACCTGGGATCATCTTCAAGGCGCTCAGAAGGTAGTAGAAGCATAAAATTTCGGAAATGGCCATAGGAAATAGGCCCTTCTGTGTCTGCGTTTAGAAAACGCATCATCGCAACAGCATTATCTTCATTTGCTGGAAGGCCTGCGCTTTGAAGGGACGTCAAGATTTGGCTTTTTTGCAACGTTCCAGATTTGCTCAAACATAGAGTAGTATAAGCACGCAGAATGGTTGGTTCCTTCTGCTCCATCAAAGACAGAAACTGCTTCCACCCAAATGACTTTGAAAATATGTGACTTCGAGTGCGGCGGAAAAATTCTCTGGCATATCTTCGTGGTAATCTCCTTTTTCTCATTACAATTTCAAGGTCTTCAAGATTTACCTGGCCATCACCATCTCTATCCAGCTCCTCAAAGAACCGTCTTCCTGTAAGCAAAAGAAGCCAATACAGATGAAAGGTAATCATGCTAAAAACAAGACAACAAAAGAGTAAAAGGAAATGAAAAAAATTAAACCTTAGCCATTGCCTCCTCCTAAACATAAATTATTAGCCCAATTATTAGCCCATCTAACATGACAAATTCACTCAATTCATGCTCATTGAAATCCATTAATTTGCATCTTCAAAAGATTAAACTCAACAACTATAGAATTTATTGTTTGGACATTTTAACAAATCCATGTTCAAGATTCATTATTTGGCATCATCAAGATGAACTTGTTAAAACCAGCCACTTTGTTCTTTCTTTTTAAATCTTGATTACTGCCTTTGGATCAATATTAAACCTGCACAAGCTATGAACCAAAAATATCTACCTCTTCACCAACCAATGCAAATCAGAATTACTACTGTAGATGATAGAAGATATGGATTATCTATATAGAGAATGGATTGGTTATGTCAAGTATAGGTTGCTCACAGCTTAAAAAGACACTTGCCCTCAACCTCTAAAAATACACACCCTCAACTTCAGCTGTTGAAATTGTTAATTTTGAAAAAAAAAAAAAAAAAAAAAAAAAAAAAAGAAGATTGGCCTCCTTATATTTAGAAGAAATTGTTTAAGCAACGCTATACATTGAGTAAGCAGATTCCATGTGCAATGGAAGATACCACATTTCTTTTGCTTCTCTATAACTAGACGCATCCATGAATTTCAACTTCTCTGCAAACATGGACTTAAAAAACTCGAGACTTAGGAGCTTGATAACAGCTCCATCACGAGCAAGTTGTATCCATGCCAACTGTTGACTTCCTAGCAGCAACAGGATAACAACCTTCATAGCAAATGCAGAGTCAAATGTTTCCAGATTCACCAGCTCCCCATGTTCAGTTTACAATTTCCAATCTCTACTCACCAACATTAAATATTGGTCATCCATTCCATTAATATTTCCTCTGATCCACCTATTGATGATTCATGAGAAAATACAATCCATTGTCCTTCACAGAACTCTCCACGGTGATGGTGTTGTCATCCATTCCTATGATGTTCCATTTTAGATATTGTCAATCCAGAGTTCCACATGCATGCTTTGTCAAAATCAATGTTTGAATAGTTTGAATATATTTTGATTTTTTTTAATAAAAATTGAACCCAAAAAAATGAATTAGCGCTGACTGTCATAGTCATTCTAGCCATGGACCTAAAAAAGTAAGAACAACCAGTCATAAATAAATAAACCAACCAAATTTGCTGGTTTACTAATCAAAACAGGTGGGTTCAAACAACTCAATGGGTTCTTCAGGAAAAACAGTTTTGTCAGTTCCACTTTACATCCACAGGTCCTGTAGAGTTCTTAAAACTTACTAAAACACAATCGGAGTGCATTTGTTGAGCTCTCCTGAAAGTTAACTTAACAGGTTTTCAGAACAACCAATCAGATGCCGGCAGAAAATTTTTTTTAAGCATAAAAAGATGCCAATTGACCATAATCTTCAAAAGGTCGTGCCAATTGTAACAAAGTTAAACAGAATGTTGCCCTATCATTCAATCGTTTCACTTATACAATAGTTCAATGGTAACACTTATAACTTTTTATTATAGTTGCAATGCTCTGACACAAGGTTTGAGGTCATTTCACAATGGAAGCTTGAGATAGCACTATTCCCTTTTCAGAATCTCAATTTATAATAGCAAGGCATGCACCTGAAAATTCTGGAGAAAATTTTCCAATGTGTCCCCAAACTTTACAACATTAATCTCCATCTGCATATTTTCCATCCTATGATACTAACATCGCAACAAATTTCCTATTTTCCTTAACTATATTCAGCAATAGATGCATGCTAGACATGGCTGAGCATCCAGATCTCACCTGGCATGTAGCACCAAAAATTTCCTGGTGTCTTGAAAAAGCTAAATTTGCCTCAAAATTAAAAAGCTTCTTGGTAAGATGAAAAAAAATTGGCAAAAGAATTTCTGCAAAAAAATTTTAAAAAGTAGAATAATGATGATGAGTAAAGAGAATAAAGATAAAATAAATAGCGTAGTTGCGAGGACAGATGTAAAAAAAAAAAATTGGAAAATAGAGGGAATGATGGAAAAAGTATGATAGGTAGTTAAAATGCAAATCATATCAAACTATGCATTGATATGAATTCGATTTTTTTTTTTTAACATCTTACCAAACGGACCCTAATGTAGAAAATAGTTAGCTTAATTTAGTGCAAGCGCAAGTTTCAAATTTTTTTTTTTTTTTTTTTTTAACTGAAGCTCCAGGGTTGATGATGTTTTGCAGCACAAGAAATACAGGTGCTCTGAACCAGGTGATCCAGATTCATATAGCTAAATGCTGATGGTAAGACAAGGAATGACAGAAATTAAAAAGAAGTTCATCCCGCAAAGGAATCTGTTTCCCAGCACAGGCTTGAGGCTTCAATCAATAGCAATGGGCCTCGCAAAATAATAATAAAAGGGAAAGACAAAGTTACATACCTTCAGACTCCGTGTACCTGAAGAAATCCTGAACGGAGAATAGCTTCTTCTTATCAGGATAGTCCTTTGAGGGCCGTCCAAGATGAGGGATGAGTTCAATCAATTCTGTCAATGAAACGGTAGAGAGGGTGGATCGCAAGCGCTCCACATTCGATAATGGAATGTTCAGCAACCCATTCGCAAGTTTGGGTGCAAAGCTGGCCTCTGGTTCTTCTCTGTTGTCTGGAGATACCCGATTCTCACCATCATCTTTGACAGAAGACGTCACACCAACCATACTAGAAGGAATGCCCCCGAGTCTCGCAAACACCAGATGTGTCAAGAGGCCATTAACATCCGCTTTTCTTCCATTGAAGATTCCTGCAACTCCCAGATGATCAGGCTCACCTAAAGGTGAAGAAGAAGAATTCGATCTGGTGCTATTCTTACGACAGCCATCTTTCACCATCTGGTCAAATTTACAAAGACATTGGACGAAATTATCCACCATTAAGCTGAAGAAGAGCTCCAACGACAGCACTTCACCTTCCTTAAGTGCAACTGCGTGATTTTCAGACTCCCCCATAATCGAACTGCCGGAGTTCATTCGGTCAAGATTCACGCAGAGGCCCGCGCGGTCATTTCCTGTAACATGATGTGGCCCCTCGTCTTGCGCACACGGCTTCGAGGAAGCCCTGACACCCGTCTTGAATGGGCTGGGAAGGGCATGAATGAAATTATTCACGATGAGAGACCACGCCACAGCAAGGTGCAAGCAGTTGGCGCAAGATGCAACGTCTTCCTTGGCATCCGTCGCATCTTTCACCAACGCCGCCTTGTTTGGTGGATCTTTCCTGGCGGAGTTGCGGAAAATCGTCCCAAGGAATGCCTTGAAGGGGACGGGCACCTTCATCGAGTTCCGCTTCTCCTTGGAAAAAGAACTCCATTTCCGCTTCTTTACGATGTCGCCGCCCGCATCGGGAAGCGGCTGCCTGGAGCTGTCGGCGGCGGAGACTTTCAAGTGGGAGAAGAAATCATTGCGCAGATCGTCGGCGGCGCGGCGGAATCCGGATTCGAGCGGGGAGATGACGTCCTTGACGGTGTTGCAGAAGGAATCAAACTGATCCATTGGTGGCGTGCCCTGGGCAGGAAAGATGGTGGAGCTTCTGGTGCGGTGCGCAGATGATGTGGAAATCATGTGAGTAGATTGAGTGAAGAAGATGAAGACGGAGCCGCAGCTGCGGCGATTTTGGTCTTCTCGGAAATGATCGGCGCGGCAGGAAGCGAGAGTGACACTTAAGGAAATGCAGAGAGAGAGAGAGAGAGAGAGAGAGAGCGCCGTTGAGATAGAAGAAAGGCGTTTGCGTTTGCCTCTGCCTCTGGATTGGCTTTGCAGGTGCAATTGTGGCTACAGGAGCAGGCCTTGTCGCCGCGCCGTTTTGGATGAGGATGAAGACCGATGAGAATACATTCCCGGAAAATATATTATACCAGTTTGGGAGCGTTTCTCAATGGAAAACACTACGACCTGCTGATAATTGCAAAATGATACACACATTCCCTAAGCCACTACGAAAGGATATGGCCGTAGGGTTTGGTAAACAAAAAGAAAATAATTTTGTACAAGATTTTTTTAATCCTCTTTTCTATACAATTATATTATATTTCACTCATTTATACGCATTTTTTAATAAAATTAAGGATTAATTCTAAAAATGATCGTAACTTGTACTCATGTTTACACGACTTGCTGATAATTGCAAAACGATACTCACATTCATTAATCCACTATGAAAGGATACGGCCGTAGGGTTTGGTAAACAAAAAGAAAAAAAAATTGTACAAGAATTTTTAATCCACTTTTCTATACAATTATATTATATTTCACTCATTTATACGCATTTTTAATAAAATTAAGGATTAATTCTAAAAAAGATCACAATTTGTACTCATATTTACAAATATAATCATGCATTTATAAAAATAGTATAAATGACCCCATAACAATATTGTTGAAACTAACGTTAAAACTGATGTGAGGTTATAATATCACCCTTACTAAAAGTGATAAAAAGCTATTCTAATTAGATAATAAGTGTGTTTAGCATTTGATAAAACTTTTATCAAAAAAAAATTTTTACAATAAATTTTTTGAAACGTAAAAAAAAATATAAATAACGTGAGTAATGATACTGAAATCCATTCAGTAAAACTTGATGAAATTCAAAATATGTCCGAAGGAACTTATGAAAATATTGAAAAATATTTACAAAATTGAAAAATTCCTAAAGTCCCAATTAAAGAGATATATAAAATAGGAAGTTTTGATTTTAAAACTGAGTTTAGAATTAAAACAGTAGAAACAGTCTTAGAATTTGGAGCAGGATCTCATCAAATTCCATTATTAGAAAAAGTTGCTTTAAAAGAATTATGTGAAAAACAATTCAAGTTTTTACATTTTAGATTAATTTAAATTGCTATACAACCTTTAGTAAGAACCGGACTTCAAGCCTCAGTTCTTGCTTGTCTAAAAGACAATAGGCATAAAAAATTTTCTGACTCTATATTAGGGATTGTTCAAACTTCCCTTCATGCTGGCCCGATATATTTCAACAGTTTTCCAAACTTCTCTATAAGTTTAACCGACCAGCATGCATTAGAAGTTTTATCCTTACTTGTTCAAACTCAAGGGTTTGATATGAAGTTAGGATCAAAACCTTTATGTGTCCAGTATAAAATATATTATAAAGCTATGAAAACCCTAGCACCTAAATCACTGGTACAACAAGAAAGAGGTGCTACTCCATATTTCATCACAAATCTCATTCATAAAAAGATTGAACCAAAGAAAATCTTATGGTCTGATACAAATCTTCCAACAAAATGGAAAATAGAAAAAGAAGAAAATTATAATATTCCCGAACAAAATTCTGAAAAAATTGAAACTATAATTGAAAATTCAGACAATATAACTCTACACTTTGAGTTTATTCCTGCAAGACACTCAGTCTGCATTTCTAGGCTCACAACTTCAAAGCCCATAGTCATAGAAGCCCGAAAACCGTTATCTTCAACTTCTGAAAGGTTCCCTTTGCAATTCGAAAACCATGTAGCCAGACCAGATCCCGAACCTACAGAATCAGAATTTTCGATAAATATTATAGAATTTAAACTTGATTGTAAAACTCTATTAAAAGAATTGGAAGGCAATCATAACTATAAAAAGAGACAATGGATATCTAAAATATATAATGAGGAAGAACGAAGTAAATTATTTAAAACATGGACTGCTTATTGCAAATCCATAAAAGAAAATGTTTACTTCTTTGATTGGTATAACTCCCAAGTTAAAACCTCATTAAATATGATAAATATAATTCCTTTAGAAGAATGGACCTGCTGTAATCCAAATAAATACATTTCCTTCCCAAAATCCTCTCAAACTGAACTCGAAACCTTTCCATACCAAAAATACAATTATTGGGATTACCAAGAAGCCTGGCATAAAGTCTTTCTTCGCCAAAATCTCATCTTCTCTCATTCCTGATTTTTCCTACTATATTGATTCTCCCTCAACCAGCTATATTTCCTACACCTCACACCTAAAATGGTGGCCGAAGTTCAACATTGAGCATATTTCTTATTCAGAAGATTACAAGAAGAAAAAAGCTGCTGAAAGAGCCTCAAGAATTTCAGAAAAATTGATTGGAAGCCCTTCCAGCTTCACATCTCTGCAAGATTTAAAAGAAACTGAAGAAGCCAAAGCTACCTTCAGACAGGCCATGGAAACTGCTAAAAAACTATTCTCATCGCTATCAGGGAAAAGTTAAAGAATAAAGCTTTTGAATTTATGTTCGAAAGTCAGTTGGAAGATAAGATTTTCTTTGGTTCAATCTTTTTATGAATGAGATTTGTGATGAAATATGGAGTAGCACCTCTTTCTTGTTGTACCAGTGATTTAGGTGCTAGGGTTTTCATATAAGGAACAACTTGAATGGACTCAATCTGAGACCATCTGCCGTAGGGCAGTTGGTAGCTCATGCGGGCAATCATGCCCAACGTCGGGGTTTCGAATCCCCCTCTCCTCAGTTGTGAGCAGTGGCTGCAACTCAATCAAAAAAAAAATGGAGTAGCACCTCTTTCTATAGAAAAGGAGATAAATGGTCCGTTAAAACCACACATTGAAGAATTCAAGAATAAATTAGCTAAAGAAGTATGTTCAGAAGTACCAAATGCTTTTTGGAATATAAAACAACACATAGTAAAATTGCCTTGTATAAAAGAATTTAATGAAGAGAAAATTCCAACTAAAGCAAGACCCATTCAAATGAATAAAGATCTTTTTGATTATTGTAAAAAAGAAATAAAAGGTTTACTTGATAAAAGGTTAATAAAACCAAGTAGATCCCCTTGGAGTTGTTCTGCTTTCTATGTTAACAATGCAGCTGAATTAGAAAGAGAAACTCTTAGGCTAGTAATAAACTATAAACCACTTAATAAAGTTCTAGAATGGATTAGGTACCCTCTACCTAATAAAAAGGATTTGTTAAATAGAATTATAAAAGCCAAGTTATTCTCAAAGTTTGATTTAACGAAGGGATAAGTCCGGAAAGTAGGTTCCGGATAAGAGCGCGCCGAAAGTAGATATGACGTGTCCTTGAAGGTGGAGTCGGGCGGAATCTACTTTTCAAAAGGCGACAGCTTTACTTTATCTTTAACAAAAGAGAGGTCTTTTATCTTGATATAGCGAATCTTCCTGTAGATCTTTTGACTTTAGCTGGGAGAAGATAAGGACAAAGTAGAGACCTCCATGTCACTATCTGGCTCATCTTCCAACTGACTTTCGAACATAAATTCAAAAGCTTTCTTCTTTAACTCTTTCCCTGATAGCGATGGGAATAGTTTTTTAGCAGTTTCCATGGCCTGTCTGAAGGTAGCTTTGGCTTCTTCATTTTCTTTTAAATCTTGCAGAGATGTGAAGCTGGAAGGGCTTCCAATCAATTTTTCTGAAATTCTTGAGGCTCTTTCAGCAGCTTTTTTCTTCTTGTAATCTTCTGAATAAGAAATATGCTCAATGTCGAACTTCGGCCACCATTTTAGGTGTGAGGTGTAGGAAATATAGCTGGTTGAGGGAGAATCAATATAGTAGGAAAAATCCCAACGGACAATCCATGGGATAAAATCTCTTATAACAAATTCATTGAGTTTAGTGGAATCATCAGGATCAAAGGAGAGATGAGGCAAAAGGTCTTCGGAGAGGATAGACCAATGAAAACCCCAATGATCCCCAAATTTTTCAAGAAACCAAATAGGGATTTTCTGGTTTGGTTTTTGCAAATTAAATCTTATCCACCAGGAATGAGAGAAGATGAGATTTTGGCGAAGAAAGACTTTATGCCAGGCTTCTTGGTAATCCCAATAATTGTATTTTTGGTATGGAAAAGTTTCGAGTTCAGTTTGAGAGGATTTTGGAAAGAAAAGGTATTTATTTGGATTACAGCAGGTTCATTCTTCTAAAGGAATTATCTTTTGGATAAACAGTTTTGAATATTGAATGACATCACGATTTTTTGCTTTAACATGATCAATGGAAACCGATCCGGTTAATAACAAGATCTGTTCATAGTAAAAAATATCTTTTCCAAAGATGTGTGGAACAAACCACTCAAATCTCAGTAAATACTTTTGATATAACATTTTAGCAGTCTCTCTAATAACTTTAGAGTCTTTATCACTCGAGGAAAAATACGATATACCAGGGAGATTTGAAATGCAAAGATTATAGTCGATTTCTTCTAAATACAAAAATATTTGATCATGATGAAAAACAAAATTATAATTTTTTGGTGATATAGTATCTGGAGAAGAAGGAATTTCTATAAGATTTATAGCGGGATTTATAGCAGGGCTTTTTCCCAAATTTTTAGCAGGAGTTTTAGCAGGCGCTGAGCTTGAAGAGGCCATTCTCTTTAGATCGTCCCTGCAAAAATTCTCTAGACAAGAAATCAGGCAGAGAATTATTTTTTCCTTTAATAAATTCTATATCAAAATTGAACTCTGCGAGTATAGCTTGCCATCTAGCAAACATGTGTTTAGCTACTTCATTTTTAACATCTTTCTCTAGTATATGTTTAGCTGCTTTACAATCAACTCGTAGAATAAATTTTTTATTTAATAAATCACCTTGAAATTTTTGAATGCATGTAACTATAGCAAGCATTTCTTATTTAATAGTAGGATATTTTTGTCTGGTTTCCTTCCATAGTCCTGAAGTAAATCAAACTAGAAGTTCTTTACCTTGGTTAGATTTTTGTTTTAGAATTCCACTATATCCTTTATCAGATGCATCGGTTTCTACAATTTTAAAAAGATCAGGATCTGCAAAATGCAAACATGGAAGATATTTTACTTTATTTTTTATATTTTGTATTGCTTTAGTACATTCATCTGTCCATGGCGGAGGATTTTTTCTAAGTCTTTTGAGAAGAACTGCTCTATCAAAAACAATCCTTTCATAGAATTCTGAGACATAGTTAAGGCATCCAAGAAATCTTTGTAATTGTTTTTTATCTTTTATAACATCTGGAAATTTATCAGCAAAGGCTATAGCTCTATTAACTGGTTGGATGATTTTATTTTTTATTTGAAATCCTAAGAAGGTTACTTCTATCTGAAATATTTTCATCTTTCTTTCAGACAGAACTAATCCATTTTGAATAATTATATTTCTAAATGTTTTTAGATGTTTCCAGTGTTGCTGAATGGAATCAGAAAACACTAAGACATCATCTATATATACAATTATAAAATCACTATAGTTGTAAAATATATCATTCATAATTTTTTGAATTTCTGATGGGGCATTCTTTAATCCGAAAGGCATAACATTCCATTCAAATTGTCCAAAAGGGACATTGAATGCTGTCTTATATTTATCTTCCTCAGATATTTGAATTTGCCAATATCATGATTTTAAATCAAACTTTGAGAATAACTTGGCTTTTATAATTCTATTTAACAAATCCTTTTTATTAGGTAGAGGGTACCTAATCCATTCTAGAACTTTATTAAGTGGTTTATAGTTTATTACTAGCCTAGGAGTTCCTCTTTCTAATTCAGCTGCATTGTTAACATAGAAAGCGGAACAACTCCAAGGGGATCTACTTGGTTTTATTAACCTTTTATCAAGTAAACCTTTTATTTCTTTTTTACAATAATCAAAAAGATCTTTATTCATTTGAATGGGTCTTGCTTTAGTTGGAATTTTCTCTTCATTAAATTCTTTTATACAAGACAATTTTACTATGTGTTGTTTTCTATTCCAAAAAGCATTTGGTACTTCTGAACATACTTCTTTAGCTAATTTATTCTTGAATTCTTCAATGTGTGGTTTTAACGGACCATTTATCTCCTTTTCTATATATTTTATAGTATTTTGGTCTTGGAGATGACACAAGAAATTTTTCTTATAGTTTAGGGTATCTTTTAGTTCGGCTAAAAGAGAAGCTTCTGGAGGTTTTATGAAGGCAAACAAGGTTTCATTTGTCTGGATTCCCTCATCAGTTACAGAGAATGGTTTTATCATTTGGAGGAATGGTGTTCCTAAAATAATCTTTTGTTGCATATTTTTTATCAATATAAAAGATGTTTGTAAACATAAATTTTTATTACAAATTCGTGCAGAGGACAATTTATATTTTACCATCATATCGGTTCCATCTGCAGTGGCTATAGAAGAATTTGTTGATTCAAAATACTTTGGAGGAATTATTCCTTCATTTATACAATTTAGATCTGCTCCGGAGTCAACTAGAGCAACAAGACTTACAGAGAAGTCTTCTGGGAAATCCTCAATTTTTAAGTTTATTTTAATATACCATTTCTGAGATATAATTCGTTGAGCTTCATTACACATTATAGATATAAAATTGTTATCGTCCACTTCTTTTAATTTTGAAGATTCAACATTATTTTCTTTTAGTATTTGTTGAAAATGATCTTCAAATTCATCTTGTTCTAGGTTTATAGATAACTCTTTTAATTCCAAAATTTGAATTCTAGTTTTTAGCTCTGAGATTTCGTTTTTCATTTCTTTAATCTCTTGCGATAATTCATAAGTAGAGGTTGGCTTAGGCATATCTTTAATATATCTTCTTTGGTTTTTAATAATGTGTAGAATAGATGAGGTTTCGGGCAGAATGAATGACTCAGTTGGTTTTGACATCTTTAAATATTTATTTAACAATTCAACCTTCTGATTTGGATCCTCAATTTGATTTATGAGATCAAGAAGCATTTGATTTGAATTATTTAACATATTTAGCGAATAGTAGCCCGAATCAGATGAGGTTTGATACTCAGGATGGCTAAATGAGCATTGGCAGTGATGATTATCTGATTCTTTGTTATGGATTTCATTTAGCTCATACTCACTTTCACTATCCGACGAGTCTTCTGATTCACTCTCTGAAGTAACAGCCAATTGATTTAGTCTTTTTGATATTTCCTCAGCACTTAAGGTTTTATCTGCAAGTAATTCTCTAACTTGATTTTTATAACACTTAGAAGCATAGTGACCAAGTTTTCCGCATTTATAACATTTAATTTCTTTTACATTTTTCTTTTGTGAAGGTTTAGACTTATATTTTTTAAACTTTATTTTAGTATAATATTGTTTTGGGACATTTTCTTTAAATGGTTTTTCTTTAAATTTCTTTTGATATTTTTTAGCTTTAAGAAATTTAGATTTTTTCATTATTCTTTGAACAGGAGTTTGTTCTATACCATAATTCGAACAGAATATGGACAAGTCTTGAGATCTTAAAAACTTAGATTCATCCATATGTTTTTGATTGCATAATTCTATACCAACTTGTTTGATTTTAGTAAATAGTAATCCCCATGTATAATTTGCATATTTTAGCTTTCCATCATTCTCTTGTTTTATTAATGTTTTAACTTTGGATTCGAATACTGATGGAAGACCTTGTAGAAATTTTTCTTTATATATATCTTAATTTCCATCTTCTAACATTAACAAGTCTGTGAGATAGACATCCTTATACCATCTATACTTTGTCATATTTTTACATCTTAATTTTAATAACCTTTCTCTTATAACAGATTGATAATCTTCTACAGTTCCTAAGAATTGATAAATTATAGTGCTAATTAGTGTATTCACTGGGTATGAATCTTTTAATATCTTTTGCTGTGTTTCAGGTTTTAGCTGAATATCTCACCACGCTTTTAGCTGTCCTGTAAATCCTTATGCAAGAATATGGGCAGCATCAGTTTTACTAATGTTTTTAGTTGCTTGAAGGATTGTGGCATACATGATCATGCTATGGGTCATATTCCAAATTTGATTGAGGATCCAAATCAGAAGGTTGAATTGTTAAATAAATATTTAAAGATGTCAAAACCAACTGAGTCATTCATTCTGCCCGAAACCTCATCTATTCTACACATTATTAAAAATCAAAGAAGATATATTAAAGATATGCCTAAGCCAACCTCTACTTATGAATTATCGCAAGAGATTAAAGAAATGAAAAAGGAAATCTCAGAGCTAAAAACTCGAATTCAAATTTTGGAATTAAATTCTTGACTAATTAAAAATTATAATATTTGAATACAAAGATTATAATTTTTTTTAATAAAATTAAGGATTAATTCTAAAAATGATCGTAACTTGTACTCATATTTACACGTCTTGCTGATAATTGCAAAACGATACTCACATTCACTAATCCACTACGAAAGGATACGGCCGTAGGGTTTGGTAAACAAAAAGAAAAAAATTTTGTACAAGAATTTTTAATCCGCTTTTCTATACAATTATATTATATTTCACTCATTTATACGCATTTTTAATAAAATTAAGGATTAATTCTAAAAAAGATCACAATTTGTACTCATATTTACAAATATAATCATGCATTTATAAAAATAGTATAAATGACCCCATAACAATATTGTTGATACTAACGTTAAAACCGATGTGAGGTTATAATATCACCCTTACTAAAAGTGATAAAAAGCTATTCTAATTAGATAATGAGTGTGTTTAGCATTTGATAAAACTTTTATCAAAAAAAAAAATTTTACAATAAATTTTTTGAAACGTAAAAAAAAATATAAATAACGTGAGTAATGATATAAAATGGATGTGTTAGTTGTAGATAAATGATTTAAAAATAAAATAATTGTATAAAAATTCAAATAAATGATTAAAACATACAATAGTTAGAGAGAGTGAAAAGTTTTAAGTTAACAAGTTTTCTGATTGTCAAACGCATAAAAAAGTTTAATAAAATATTAATCAAAAAAAGTTTAATAAAATGATATCAAAACATAAAGTAAAAGCCAACTAATTACTCCTATGCTTACAAACTATTCTTTTTTAAAAGAAATAATAAGGATATTTTTGTCATGTTAAAACAATTTAACATGTTATCTCAAAAAACCTAACAGCATTGTCATTTTTGGAATTGTAGTTATCTTTGCTAGTTTTATAAATGTGTCATCATATTTGAAATTAACTTTAAAACTAACTAATTTCTTATCAGTTCCAATCAATGCACCTTATTTTATTAAATCACTCGCTATCTTTTTTAAACTTTTTCCTAATAATTTTGTAGTATGATTATATACACTATAATGTATTTTAAGCTAAAATGCAAAATTATTTTGTTTTTATAATTAGTTTTTTCTTCATATACATATTTTTCTAAGCATATTTAATCCACATACCAAGTTTTATTCTTTTATAATAGTTTATATATTTTTTTATTTTTAAAAACCAAGTTTTTTAAGAAGTGAAAATGACTTAAATACCCTTGAAGTTGATATTTTTTTTAAAATAAAAAATATATATGTAAAGATATTGTAAAATGATAAAACTTGATATATAAATTAAATATAATTAAGAAAACATGTTCGTGAAGAAAAGATAAAATAAAAATAAAAATAAAATAAACGAATGTTTTATTTTAACTTAAAATACATCATAGTCTGTATAATCATGTTACAACAATTTTTTCGTACATTGTTATTTGGATTAACAAACACACGTATCCTGTTCTCTTGCACTTCAGCTATAAGTTTTACTATGCTTGACTACTGGATTACACCGCACTATCTCTGTAGAAGAAAATGTTCTCGACACTGTTACGAAATGGTATCGCTCACATGTGATCGATTGTGGTTGATTTACCATGAAAATAATATTTTTCATATACTCTTATTTGTAGCATTAATTTATATATTTATTGGGAAGCAATAGAGCGCAGCTAACTTCACCTTAAAAATGGGACCACGTTGATGTTAAAATTAATGGGAATGGTCACAAACAATTAACCGCATGAGAGCTTCGATATAGTCAACTGCATAGACTCATATATTATTTAAAATTTTGTTTGATATGCTTATGAGTTCCACTTACATAAGTCCATATAAATTTTTTGAAAATTTCTTAGCTTATCCTGAAATTCACTTTTCAGAATGGAAAAAAAAAGGCCAGCGCATGAAAACTCATAATTTTTTGTCTTGGAAAATAAAAATGCATATGAATAAACCCAAAAAACAACAAATTTGTATATTATTATTATCTAGGGCCCACAAGTATATAAACTTTTTTTAAAATATATGGTTTTATTTCAGTCTCTTTTTGGGTTGAGTTCAATTCCATATCTGTTGCATAGTTTTGAGAAATAAATGTTTAATTAACCTCAACAAAATTTTTTAAAAAAATTGTATTGTGTTCTATATTTTGATTCTAAATCTCTTACGAGAAAATTCTTACTCAAAATAACTAAACATATATAGTCCGTTTACTCAAAATCAGTACTGAAATAATAATAAAATGCATAGAAAGTTTTTCTATGACTTTATAGTGCTCGGAAAATTGTATCTAACAAAAAATAAAAATTAATGAATATATATTACCACATGCTAAGACTCAAAAAGAGGTGAACACATGTCACCATGCATAATAACTTGAGTGGATTGTATATCGGTCACATGACTAACAAAAATAAATAAAGATTACTTCGCCACACAACATGACAATGTATGAGTGCATGACATTATGCGTCATAACTTGGGGTGCGTTTATGTTTAGCTCGTCGATCAGTAATGACTCGATTTACGTCTAGTGAGAAGCTCATCAGCTATACTAATGACCCTATATGGTAAGTTGAGGGCACATTCAAATTTTAAATTTACACAATAGACTAGCGTCTTCTACATTCAACTTTTAGATTTAAATAGCGAATTGGTGCATTGCAAACACAACTTTTAAAATTACACAACATGTCAGCATATTTCGCATAATAGCTTATGGATTGAAAACTCGGTGGTTTTATTAAAAATTGAGTTTAATCAAATTTCAATATATGTTCGGACCAACTTGGACTAGGTAAAAAGAATTTGTACCCAACTAGGCCAACTAAGATGTCTTGGGTATAATTAGTTCACGTTTGAGAGTTTTGGGCCTAAATGAGTCTGTTATAAACCTTTAGACCAAATGAAAGGTTTTACACTTAAAGTGGGCTTGACTGAAGTGTTGAGCCCAAGAGGTTCATTGGAGACTTATGGACCTAGTTAGGCTTACTAAAGAATTTGGAGCCAAACTAGAAGATTTTAGACTCGATTAATCTATCTAGAGAATTTTGGACATACCCAAGCCATGTGAAGAATTTTAAGCCCAATTGGGTGAACTGGAAAGCTATAAACTCGAGTGAAATGCCATGGACCCAATGAAAGTATTTTAGGCCCAACTGAAAGGCTTGGGCTTATGCGGGCCACATATAGTGCTTTGAGCCTGTTTAGAAAATTATGTGTCCAAACGGGCTACTTTTAATTTTTTGGGTATAAGAGGACAATTAAGGGCCAAAATGAGCCTAAAATAGGCTGAGCTAGGCCTAAAGCATTCCGGACTCAAATGGGTTCAAATGGGTCGGCCTGGGCTTTAGCCTCATTAGACTGGGCCAAATGAAAGTACATGGATTATCCACTTGATTTCCATATATAAGTTGTGTAAAATTTACTTACATACAGATAGCAATAGATCTAGCATTGTTTTGATTCCGACTTAATAAGAAAGTTTTTATAGCTTCTTAATGCAAGATAACTTCATTTTTTTTTAATATTATAAGTCTATAGATTGCTACCACGTAGCGAGTCCTGTGTATTATAAGTATTTTCTATACGAAGGCCAAGTGCCAATTTTTGGTCTATTATAAAAATTTCTTGTTAAAGTAAGATAAAATCATCGGTTAAATCCATCATAATTTTATTGCTCAAATCATTAAAATCATGTCGGGGTTGACAATTCTGGCAGCACAATGACCTTATTTATTTATTTTTAAGAATCATAGTGGCCTTATTTGAATACAAAGATTTTAGTTAGGCAAAAAGGTGAGAGTGAGCATGAAATAGAGATAATCTTTTTTAAAAAAATAATAAAGAAACACTCATCCTTAAATTTCAAATTATCTACCGTCGAGAGATTCTCCATATGAGGTAAGGTAAAAATTTTAATTTTCAAATCCAATCTTGGAAGATGGAAAGGAATTTTTAAAAGGGGTTTTATGATTTTTTTTTGAATGAGATTTGAAGTGAAGTGAACTCAAAAAAGGCTAAACAGAAAGCGAGAAAGAGTTTTTTGAAAGAGAATGAGTGAGCTAAGGGGCCCATTTACAGATTTTTGGCTGACTTGGGGAGTAGTTTTGCAACCATTCTAGAGCATGCACTTAGTTTTGCGTGAAAAATGTAGCTTGGGCACCAAGCAAGCCATGCAATTCATGGGTTCAATTGCTGCCAAGATAACAAGTCGACAATTTAGCACATCTTTTGAGTTGTATGTTTACCCTACTTTGTAAGAAAAGATGGGTGGTGAGGATTTTAGCCACATCGTTGACTAAGCATGCTTATGGCTTGTTTTTGCTTAGAAATCATAAATAACCTATAACATTTCATCAGAGCAACAACTTACTTTCCCAGCATGTTACCTTGCCAAAGCATCTAATTTTCTAAATTGAAATGGTGGATGCTTGTGGTTTTTTGCTACCTACTACAACTAGCAATTAAATGTAGTGCTCTTTCACGTGCCTTCTGGATTACTAGTCGTAAGCCATGGTGATGTTGTAATATTGCCTCCTCCACATGCAGCTACTTCATCTCATCACCATTGATGGTGCTGCCACCATCAAGTCCATCCGAAAAGCTAGCTCCACCGAAGGCTCTTGCAAGATCATCGAAGTTTCCTACAACAAGCTACAAGCGTAGGCAACCACCTAAAGTTGAAACTGAAGCTTGCTGTGTTGATCTTGAGTTTTAGGTTCAACCTAAGAGAACAGGAACGAATTGAGTTAATAAAACTTCTTTGGCTAAATAAAACTTAGCCTCTAATGTTATCAGTCGTCTTGAATGAAACGCAAGAGCTAGTAAACAAGCAATGAAAGAACAAAATGTGGCAATCATAAAGGACACAAAAAATTATAGTAATTCAGGCAACTGTCCTACTTCACTCTTCTAAACACTCACTCCTTTCTATTTTGGGTTTCACTATCTCAACATATATTCTAACTAAAGCCTCTACTTTCTTCTAGATTCTAGCTCTTGGGACCCTTGACAATAATCACATTAGTAGATGGTGTGTCTCATTCCAACCGACCACTACTTTTATCTCACCTTAGTCTTGGTCTCCAACCCTAAGTCAAGCGAAATAATATAACAAGAATGAATAAAATAAAAAATCAACATTTTACAAATTGTGTAGGACAATTGAAGCACTTGAGTAGACTCTCGAGAATTTGAAGAAGATGAGAAGTTGACACTCTTGCAGTGGACTTAAGAGTCTCTCTTTGAAAATTAGTAAATTACCATTTAGTGCTTGTAAGATGGAAGGTTGCAGTTCAATAAATGCTATAGTCAACCCTCATTAACTCCCCTTAACGTGCTTTAAATAGTTAAGAGAAAAAACTTGAACATTAGAGGGTAAGTGGCGTGTATTTAATGTGTCAATGTTCGAAAATTTTCAATCGTTACGGCTCAAGTAGCATCTAGAGTTGACTTTGGTTTATAACTTCACCGAAATCGCATGCTGAGTCAACTTAGCTTGTGATTTCAATCTTCCAATTGCTTCCAAGATGTTATTATTCAACATTTACTCCTCAAGTCCCATTCTAAGTCGATTTGGACTTGGGACTTTACCCAAATTACATGTAGAATTGACTTGCGCTTCAATTTTGCTACTCGTCCAAATATTAAAACTTCAAATCTCCTTCTTTTCAGCTTACTTTTTTCCAAGTCTTGCTCCTGCATCGACTTCGTATGAAATTAACTCAAGTCATAAATGAAGTTAACTTGAGGTGCAACTTTACTCTTGGCACTTAGTCAACTTTCCATCTTCTCTTTCAGAACTCCAAGTTTCAGAGTTTGAGTATACTTCATGACCAACTTCACCTAAGTCGTAAGTAAAATCGACTTGGGTCAACTTCATTCTTTAATAACTTCAGTGAGAGAATTTTTCAGCCGTTGGATGCACTCCAAGTTGCATGTAGAGTCGACTTGTATATCGACTTTATCCAGGTTATTAATTAAGTCGACTTGACTTTGTAACTTATGCTGTTTTCTCTTAAATTTCAAAATTCTAATTTCAAAAATAGATTCAAACACATTAGTAATTTTAATATTATCAAATTTGGTTGTTAATCATTAAAACTTGAGAATGCCTTAATTTGCAACTTATTTAGTTGAGTTCATATGTTATTTGTGCTTTCATCCGCCGTTTGTGGCTAATGAACACCGCCAATTATCGCTTGCCATCATTGGTAATAAGTTGTCGGCAATTTTGGGTGTCACACTCTATATATTTAACTGTCTAGAAACACCAACTGCTGGCAGCGCAGTTGGTTAGAGCCGTGGGCGTGCATATTTGCTGCCCAGGTTCGAATGTTCAAGCTGCCAAGTGAGAGTTTGATCTCCCTTTATATGCTGGAGTGGGAGCTGTTGTCTCCCTTTGGGGCGGAGTGGGGAACAGTTGTCTTCCTGATTCTTTAGTGGAGTTGTGTCTTCAGATTTCTTTGGCGGAGTTTTGTATCTCTGTATTTGTAAGAATGTCTCAGAAGTACAACGTAATATGTGTTGAGATGTATGTAAATATAACCATAAAAAAAAACTGTCTAGAAACCATATAAGCAATAAAAATAATTTTCAAAAATGCACACCGACAGATTTTTTTTTTCTAACCCGAATGGATCTGACACTTAAAAAAAATAATTCAGGGTTTCCTAAAAAAATACCAATATCTATTAATACTGAGTTTAACCCAACTTGGAATTCATATGTTTAGGAAAACTCGGTCCAACACTGAAAAAATCTGTGCCAAATGTGACGAGGGTACTCACCTTATTCACAAGCCTATTTGAGAATAAAAAAGGTTGAGTTGACAACTCGATGCACATATTGACATAATGAAATCTAAGCACGTGTGCTGAGGAGACATCTGGGAAACACCAATGGAAAGTAGTATACGTTTAACTTAAAAATAATTTTCAAAAATGCACATTGACAGATTTTTTTCTAATCCGAATGGATCCAACACTTAAAAAAATAATTCAGGGTTTCCTAAAAAAATACCTAATATCTATTGAGACTGAGTTTAACCCAACCTAAAATTCATATGTTCAGGAAAATAAGTCTAACACTGAAAAAATCTGTGCCGAATGTGACAAGGGTACTCACCTTATTCACAAGCCTATTTGAGAATAAAGAAGGTTGAGTCGATAACTCGATGCACATATTGACATGACGAAATCTAAGTGCGTGTACTAAGAAGACATTTGGGAAACACCAATAATAGCATAGGATGGAGAATGGTGAGAAGAGCATCTCCGTCACGTTTCCCACATATGATTTAACAATTCTATTTTTTCAATTTTAGATGTTGTATTATTATTGTTAAAACCACTGGGTCAAATAAAAGATAGTAGGATAAGCTCATAAGTTAAGCCCCAATTAAGCAGTTGCTACAGACGCCAAGATCCAAGCTGTTGTGGACATTCTCATTTTGATTAATGAGTGCCTTTATACAGTGCAATGGTTGCCCGGCTCGCCAAGTCTTCTTACCAGAGGACGCAAAGAAGATTACCTTTAAGCCAAATAACTCAAAACATTTAACCAGGAAAGTTATTTGACTAAAAATAACTTGGATCACTATCGTATTATTAGTTAAACATATTTTTAAATGCGACAAACATTATAAAATAATAAACAAGTAGTAAATGACTTCTCAATATCAATGCCATAAAATGAAAAAAAAAATTCACAAAGCTGTTTCTTAATACAAATACCTTAAAAAGTCGTATTGACAAATTTCTTCATCAGCCCTATAAAAGATAAAATGAAAAGATATTATTCATCTTCTGTATTTTTAAATGTAAAATATCTTCATAGTTATTATTTAAAAAAAATATTTTATTTTATAAATTTATTTTTAAAAAACACCTCTACTATGTAAATTCAGTTTGAATTAGAGAAAGTTGTTTCGAAAATAAAAAAATAAATTTTTAATTTTTCGATGATAAGAAATTTTTATTTGTTGATACACAATAAATTTTTATGTTTAAACTTTAAAGAATGAAAAAAGAAGTTTTCGAAAATAGCACATTCCATTCGAGGGTCATTTCATCCGAGCAAGCCATCACAGTACATGAATCTTCTCAGCTGCAGCAGCTCAGCCGACGGCTTGTAATTGTTTTGGATCGCTAACTCCACACACAAGCTTCCCTCCCTCGCCTCATCGTTGTCTGCTATCTTTTATCTTCCTCACAAACCATCTTTCCCTTTGAAAATGACTTCAACAGTTTCGAAGCTGTCTGTGCTACAAAGCAGGGCAAAGCTCGTATCTTTCGATTCAAACCAGCCAAAACGTCAGATCCTTCCCCCCCAAACGTCTGTGCATCTACGCGGGGGCAGCAGCGACATCAACACTAATAAGATCCAGTTGCAGACATCCTCTACACATTCCCATACGACTGTTGGTCCGTCTTTTTTCATTTTGTTCCTAATTTCACTCAATCATGCTTTTTTGTTTTGTCTTGATTTGATGTGATTTTGCTTCAGGCCGTGTGTCGGGAGCGGTTCTTGATGGGCCTGAGGGCTCTCGTCTACGAGTTGCTTACCAGGTTTGAGAGTTTCATGATTTTCATATCGTCCTCTTTGATCTCTCGCTCTCTATTGTGTATCGAACTCTGGGTATCTCGATGGCGTGCCCATGCTTTCGAAGAGATGGATTTTACTGACTCGTCCTGCCCTTTGAACGACTGTAGCAACATTACTAACTTTCTTTGTTGTGCCTTTAGATGCCAACTTGCTAACTGCTTTTGTCTTTCAAACAAATGAAGGGCTTGCTTTTTGAAGTTGGTAATTTCCTGTTGTTGTTGTTGTTTTTTTTTTTTTAATCCTTTCATAGTAGGCTGTGGTTCTTGATTTCTAAAATTATTTATGGATCTGCCAGTTGTTCTTGGCCTCACTGCTCTCTCCTTCCCACGTCTTTGTATGACATAGCGTTATCATCACAATATCTTCGGATCCTTTTGTGTAGCCATATTCATCTTCCTCAGGAAACCAATGTCAAGTCTAGGCATTTTTGTTATGCGACCTTGGGTTCCTTTCATCTAGGTACGTTCATCTTGTCTTAGGGAACCCAGGTCAAATCCAAGTTGCATCCATCTCTTGAACATTCCATGGGAACGCCAGTTTTGGTGTCACTGGTAGTATTGCCATGTGTGTAGTGTCTTGAAATCGTATCACGTTGACAAGCTGTGTATCTATCGACTAATCTAATAAACCAAGTCTGTCATTATTTCTTGCATTGTATATCTAGTGATGGGAACACAACCCGATCCATCACCAATGGCACAATCACCTATTTAGTGATATGATGTAGTTGTTGATAATCCTTGATGAGCTCCTACCAGGTCATTAGAAACCTTTCCCTGCTACCTAATGGTAATGATTTTGGATAATAATATGTTCTGCACATGCTATACATCACAGTAATCTTATGGCAAAATAAACCATTGCTATTTGCTAGTAAGTTCACTTACCCCTAAGAAGTAAGAAGTCTTAACTCTGTTACCCTGAATAAGTTCTACAAAATTATAACATAATAGCAAATAATCTATATACATATTGAGAACTTATGAGGGCCATGATCCTTGAATTCCAGCAGGTTGGAAGATACATGTTTTTATTTTTTATGAAAAGGTGGGCCTCACCTTAATCAGTTATTACAATGAGACAATTTTCAGTTTTTTGATTTTCAAAATAAAAAGGCATGCATGTATCCACTATTTATTTTAGAAAATCACAAAATATGTGAAAAATCAAAAAATAAAAATTTTCACATGGTAACCAATCTAGGTAAGGCCTATATATATCCATGAAAAAAATTTAGTGGGTTTTTCAGGCGGCCAAAATTCATGCCACAATTCGTTTGAATTGTGTCCAGCCATATATAAACATGATGCATCTCATAATGTTGCAATCTATAATCTTAGTTCCGATTGCAATCAATGTGATATAGTCATTTAGACTCATTGATTTGGTCATCTTGATAGTTAAAATCGAAACAAATATTTGGTTGGGTGTTAGTATCTTTTCCTTAATTTATAGATCTAAAATGACTCTTAAGCTCATTAGGTTAATAAGAATCTACTCTTTTATATTATCTGTCCAATTCGTGAGTGGTAGGTATGACACTGCACAACTGAAAGAGATTTTTGAGAATGAACTTTTCACGAGGCAATGTGAGTGGCTGGAAGATTTATTACCTATGTCTAAAAATGCTTTTATTTGTGCCTGATGTCTTAAATTTCTAGAATCTTGGTTGCTGCAGGGTTTTCCTGGTGCATACAGTGAATCTGCGGCTGCCAAGGCCTACCCAAACTGTGAATCTGTACCCTGTGAACAATTTCAAATTGCTTTCAATGTAATGTCTTGTTTCTAATGACTTTCTTCTTTGTCCACTCTTCATTTGGAAGATCACATTATGTTGTTCATTAAAAAATCCGTATTTTAATGGTTGGTTGATATTATGTTTGGAATATGAAACAACCTCTTTATGTCGTTTTATTCTATGTGTATTTTCTAGTAAGCCTGCCAAGAGTCCTGCTAATTATTTCCAAATCTTGCCATTTTAAACATATACAAGATCCTAAAGGAACCTAATTGTTTGCAACATGCTAAGTTGCATCAGGAACCATCTAACTTATACTTTCTTAATTTTTCTCTGCATACATGCAGTATTCCAGGATTGGCAAGCAATGATATCTTTTGATGAACCTTTTCTGGGGGATGGATAGCCTAGGTTGCCTTACAATAACATATTTTCAAAACTCTTGAAGAATTAAAATGTTTCTGCATCTGCAACAGAAGTTAATGATTGTTAGTTCAATGCAATATAATATTATTTCAGGATAGGTAACCAGTGGTACCTTTTTTGAACTTTTTCCAAAATTTGAAGAATGACCATGATCCTTAAATCGATGGCCCTCTTCCTGTGTGCTTTGCAACCACACTACTTTACAACTGAATGCCTGAGAAATCTCCTTGTTTTCAGATTTTGGAAAAGTAATCTACAAGTCTCACATGCTTATATTGTTTTTCGCACTGCACTTTTTGTTCTCCCAACAACAAGGAGCAAGTTTCTTTACATCTTTACTTATAAGCTGGTTCTTCTCTCTCTTGTTGTAGGCTGTTGAAACTTGGCTTGTTGATCGGGCAGTTCTACCTATTGAGAATTCCCTAGGTGGGAGTATCCACCAGAACTATGATCTTTTACTTAGGTACAGGTTGCATATAGTTGGTGAAGTGACATTTGCTGTTCGGCATTGCTTACTTGCTAATCATGGTATTAAAATTGAAGACCTAAAGAGGGTTGTTAGTCATCCTCAAGTGAGTTTGTAGTTTAAGATCTTGTAGTTTATGATGTTTGTTTCGCAAGAGGTGAGATTCTGTTTTCATGCAGTTGGATAGGTTGACTTTCTAAATGTCTCAGGCTCTTGCACAGTGTGAGAACACATTGACAAAGTTGGGGCTGGTTAGAGAAGCCAGAGATGATACTGCCGGCTCTGCTCAGGTGCGTGCCTCTGGATTTTACCTATAATTGTTAATCTCATCTTCAATAATCTCCTTGTGACCCACATCTGGACACACCAATTTGATGACTAAACAGCGCTTTAGGTAGTTGCTGATCAAAGTTCTTTTTTGGGCACTTGAAGATGCAATTTAAACTCGTTTGAACACACATCTCGAGGTTTGAAAATGCCAAGACAATAAATAGTGTGGTTATTATCTCATGGACTAAATCCGAAAAGATGGAATGTAGCCATTTTTGTAGGCCTCTTGCTGTGGAAAACAATGTGAGGCGCTCTCCAACAAATTTCTTGGAATAGCTGGTCTGAAATGCAGATTGAAGTAGCTGGATTAGAAATTTTCTTTCCATGTTCTTGTTTTTTGCTATTTCCTTCAAAAATGCTGCTGAACCTGCCTCTCTGATTCCTCCGCTTCCTCACTCGGCAACATTCAAAAAGAACTACAAAGATAATTCATGTTTCTAGATACTTAGAACTGTAATGTACATGGATTTTGCATGTTGATAGTTTGTTGCTGTGCAAAAACTCCAAGAAACAGCTGCTGTTGCCAGTTCCCATGCTGCAGAGATCTATGGTTTAAATGTTCTTGTGAAAGATATTCAGGTAAATAACTTTGATTATTTAACGATATGTACAGTCCTGCTGTTCCTTGCTGCATGCATGAGCCTGTAGGCCATTCTCTTTTCATACCCATGTGCAGGATGAATCAAATAATGTAACTCGATTCCTGATACTTGCAAGATCTCCAATCATTCCACACAATGACAGACCATACAAGGTAAACCCCTACCTATGTTGTAGCATAAAAATGATCTTTCAATTATTTTCTTTGTTCTGCTGGAACCTAAATGTTTCTGTTAGTTGAATTTTATATAGGTGGGCCTGGGGCTATTTTCTTTTCTCTGTTGATATTGCTTTTCCATTTTCTCAGACAAGCATAGTTTTTTCTTTAGAAGAAGGGCACGGTGCACTTTTCAAGGCACTTGCTGTCTTTTCCTTGAGGAACATCAACCTTACAAAGGCATGTTCTCTGAATTCTGAATAATTCTATTAGCTAATGAGTTCCAATTCAATGGAGCTGGTTCTATTGAATTGAATTCGTGAAGCCTCTCGGTTTGAACCTAACTCGATGATTAAACTGAATCTAATCCGATCATTGCAATTCACAATGGTATGAAAATCATTTCAATTAGAATTATGCATGTTATACTTTTTAAAAAGATTTACAATTGCGAGAAAAAATGTGAAAATCACAGGCTTCATTTGGCTGAGCCATCTAAGCCGTGAAGCACTGTTCTATCATTGCTTTTTTAAAATCCTGTTTGGATGGAATAGTGCTTTTGTACAAAATCTAATGTAGCGAATAGCCTGTAAAAGCAATACTAGCTACAGGTGTGTTTGTTTAGTTATAAAACTTTTTACTCTAAAACTTTTCAATCTCCACAACTATCTTATTTTTTAAAATTATTTTTCACATCTTCTTGTACAATTATCCTATTTTTAATCATTTTTACTCAACTAACTAGGCAACTAACCTATCTATTTTAACTTTATTCTCTTTACTCGTCATCATTACCGCATCATATCATACCATTTTCTTCCATTTTAAAAACTTCTACTCACAAACTTTTCATCCAGAAGTTCTATCACTTCTCAAACACACTTGTAATTTGAAACTATATTCCTCTTGACAGTCTACTCTACTGGCCAAACATCCAACCCACTGCCCACCCAAACAAAGCCTCAGATCCACTCATACAAGCACTAGAATACTAATAGTAGTTTATAGAATCATTCATCTACACGGGAAGAAAATTTTAGAAGGTATAGTTTAAATAGAAGCTTCAAAATTCAGATAACTATCAACAATTTTAATGCATTTATATCTTCGATTTTGATAAAACTTGGACTATTAGCTAGAGTCTAAACAGATTATTCTAAATGAAATAATTGGATCAGATTTTCGTTAATCATCAAGGTGGGCCCAAATCAAGATGTTCCATAAATGCAGTTTGGTGGAACTGATTCCCTTGAATTGGAACTCTTGGCTGATACTGCCTATCTTTTAACTCAATTACTTAAAGGGGCTATTTTATTTATTTATTTATTTTTGATGGAACTTAAAGGGGCTACCTGGTTCAGCATATTCTACTCTTTCTTCTTCAGATTGAAAGCCGTCCATTGAGAAAAAAGCCATTGCGTGTGCACGATTCTAGCAACGGGATTGTAAAGTAATTGGCAAAAATTACTCCTCATCATTAATTTCACTTGTTTCTATTTGTTTATTAGAATACTGTTGCCATAACATTTGCAGCAACTGCCTGACTTCAAATGTCTTTCTGCCCTGGTGGTAATTTCGTTCTTTGTGCAGACACTTTGACTATCTTTTCTATGTGGATTTTGAAGCATCAATGGCAGATGAGAATTCTCAGAATGCCATAAGGCATTTGGAGGTACGCTATTCTGAAGGGTTTTTTCTGTGTGGATTAAGAAGTATGTCTAGATATCATAGGAAAAATATTCTGACAGTTTGTTGTCTAGGAAGTTGCTACATTTCTTAGAGTTCTAGGAAGTTATCCAGTGGACACAAGCGAAGCATAAACTTTTTTGAGGTAGGCATTTATGACCTTCATTGTATTTACATGTCTATATTTTTCTGTCTAGATTGCATATCTAAGCAAGGCCTTCCCAGTATCTTCAATGAACTTTGTTAGACATAAATGCCATCTTGCTTTTAACGTTCTGTTGCCTCAGATGATATTTGATTTAATGATTTGATATTTCCCAATGTGTTCTTTGGGCCGTTATCTAATATGGCCACCTGCATTGCCAGTGCGCATATGGGTGGCTGATTTTTTATTTTTTTTATCTTTAACTTTAAAAAAATTTACAAATGTGCGAGCCCCCACATAGATCTTCCTCATTTGGCATTTTTTTTGGAATTTTTTGGTATTTATTTTGATTTTTGAAAATTAACAATATGGGCATGGGCACATGCACTGGCACGGGTATGCCATGTACCCATGCCTATTTTATCGATTTTCAAAAATCAAAATAAAATACAAACAAACCTGCACGTATTAAAAAAAATTTCAGCTACCTGTGTTGTGCCCACAATGTAGAATCGGTAGTCATATTCTTTTTTGTGTATAATTTCCTGAGATGTCTCATCAAATTAATCATATTATTGTCAAAAAATCACCTTTAGCATCATCACCATTGTCGCTGATATCCTAATTCGACAAATTGGGATTAGCTGATTACAATAATAGAGAAAACATCATATTATTGTCAAAAAATCACCTTTAGCATCATCACCATTGTCGCTGATATCCTAATTCGACAAATTGGGATTAGCTGATTACAATAATAGAGAAAAGTGAAATCCCAATGTTGTCATGGTATTAAGGCTTCCCACAAAATGATTTTAAAGAATGTAATGTTGTATTGTTGGGGACTTGCACAAGGTAACGTCATCCCTTTGCTGCATTGACCCTTGGGCACCCATTTATATTGAATTTGTGTCACCCAACATTTTTGGATCATCTGTTCTAATAAATGAGCTAGCCATAATTATTGGTAGGAAGAAAAAAAAATTGAATAAATAGATATTTAGTGTTTTTTTCTCTCCCAGTTCTCCGGCAATATCGTCTCGTTGGCTAGCTTTGAACCTTCAATCTACATTGGATGTGCACACATCCAGTACCTGCCAAATTGTGTTACTGATAAATTCCATGATCCATTACTTGCTCTGAGCTGGTTGTTTGTATTTCTGTTGCTAATCCAGGAAGCATTTCAACTACTGAATATGACAGCAGGAGTGAGCTGCTTTGTTCTAGTTTTGTTTCAAAAGAGAGCAAATTAGTGTGATGTTATTTGGAAAGTGCATGAGATTCAAATATGATTGTTATGACACGGCATCTGTCATGACTGAAGTAATAAATCCTACCTTGATTATCAAAGAGGCTATGACATTGTAACATCCCCGCTATATAGGATGAATCCTTTGGAAATAGATTACAACAGTGCTCCCACCGTCCCAGAAAAACAGTGTGCGGCTGTTAATGTTGCCACACAATTGAAGCGGGCACAATACATGAGGTTAAAGGTGAAGGAGAGGTTAACATGGCCTTATTCTGGTGGGCACACTGCTGCCTTTCGACAGAGTGCTCCCTGTCATGATCCACACGGGAACCTTCTCATTATCATGTTGCTTGTTTGCCATACAATGCCGTTGAAGTATGTTTATTGGGTTTGTAGATGGTCTTTCAATGTATCGTAAATTAAGAAACAGTTTTGTTGTATTTTCATTTTCTGGTATATTCCTGCTTTGTTCCTTCTCATCCGACTAGTTCATTCCAAACTCTGTTCTGAATTCTGATTCCTTGTATCAAAACTAGCAGCATATTTGAGCCACTGTTTATTTTTTTCAATCTCTCGCTGAAAGCAATGACCATGCAACATAAACCCACTGGCAGCACTTTTGACTTTGAGCCACCATTACCTCGGACTGTTCCAAGATAATAGTCCAAGGCTGTTATTGTCACACGCTGGCCGGCACAAAATACAAGGCACAGTCACAGGAGGGTGCGTAGAAGTCGCAACGTGGGGTGAGGGACGAATCCGGATTAGCAGTCCAAGCAACAGTCTTTGGACTGTATTGCTCCACGTCCCCTTCATGACCCTAGCCGGCCGGTGTATTTGGCAGGCATCCCATATCGTGGCACTACAGGCTTCAACGAAGAGAGTCCCGAAACTGTCCTAATCCACTTCAGTGGGGGTACAGTCATGGATGGTTGCGTTGGAACAGTACATGAACTGTTCAAATCTGCTATGAAACTCGGAATACTATAGCTATTTCTTAATTACTGAAGGTCGTGTTGTTTCCCACGGTGTGGGGCAGATATTTCAACTACAGTAACTCGATGCTGCGTGCAGTGTAGTGGGGCATGATGGAATCAAATGCGGGCAGCAGCTAACATCAGAAATGCAACCGTAAAGTTTATATAGAAAGAATCTGTTGTGGGGACATGATCGAGTGCACTCCCGTGCAGTGTGCACTGTGAGCTTCAGTGCACACGGGTTGTGTGACCGTGTTTTTATTTTCCAAACTTGAAAGGAAAAGAAATCTAAAGAATGTAAGAATGACATACATGGAAACTTAATGCTTAGATGGACATGAATTCCAAAAAATAAAAAAATTGGGTCGTGTGACCGTGTACGCTGAGAAGCGGGTGCACTGGATCGGGTTCGTTCGCTGCGAAGAACATACGGGAAAATTGAGGGTTATAACGTAAAATGCTGATTAAATTCGTTTGTTGATCTGGGTTTGACACTGGATTTTTTGTGGTATGTCATCTAAGAGTGTTAATGGTTATGGTCAACTTGTCAATACGCTCATCTAATCTATCTATAATGAATTTGGATTGAAATTTTTGAATAAATGAGTTCTGATCCATTTACTCGTTTAACTATTTAATTAAATAAATATATTAAGGATTAAATTTTATAATTCGTCAATGTTTAGTAACCCGTTTAACATATTCGACCTATTTAACTTATTAAATTATATATATAAATATAAATCTTTCGGTTATTTTTTTCGCTGTCTTTCTTTTGTCACCTAATTTTCATTTTTCATTGTTGCCCAAATTTCATTTTTATCTTACTGCCCTATTTTCATTTCACTTGAGCTGAAAATACTCTCTCGCCTCTCTCTACGAGATCATCATGCGTCTGCCTTCGGGTCATTTGCTATATAATCCATTAATAACCCGTTAACCTGTTTATTAAATGGGTTATAGGTGGATTAGAGTTGAAGTTTTTTAAATAAGTTAATAAATAAATTAAAGTTGAGATATTTTAAATAAGTTAGGATTAAGATTAAGCTCCAACCTGTCTCACCCGATCCATTAACATCGCTAACTATCGCCATCCATCATCTAATAAGCCTAGGGTTAAATTTTCGTACCAGTATCTGCTGTTGGACTATTATCTAGTACACCCAGTGCACTAAAAAATTTAAATTTTTTTTGAAATTCATATGCGGGCCTAAACATGAATATTATATATATATATATATTTCATATTTTACATGAGAAATGCCTTTTATTTTAAAATTCAAGACAAAATATTAAAAACAATAAAAAATACATAAAAATTATATATACAATATATTCATGCTTGGGCTCACATAGATATATATAAAAAATTAAAATAGAAATAAATTGTGTTTTGCACTAGATGTATTACATTTAGTGGACCCGGGAGCATTGAATCATCTTTGCTGTTTGTCACATGCATACCTGTTTGAGCTTTCATATAAAACGTGTCCTCAGAAAACCGTAACATGCGTATGTGAGCCATCACATATTTATTTCAGATAATTGAATAACTTGCAAAGCCCTTCTTAGGTGGCCCACAGAGTTCATCCATATCAACTTCCATATAGAGAGAGAAATATTCAAATGCAGCGCAACTGCTTTGTAACATGTATTCTATTATAATTGGGCCTCACATGATAATAAAATTATAATCTACTCCATTCATTGTATTTAAAATCATGTATTCTATTACCATACCAATTTTCATCACAATCGGATATGTGTATGGACTCAATCTGAAAATGGTACGAATTCAACGTAAGAAAATAGTTTGATGTAAATAACAACTTTAAAATATTTTTTTAAACATGTAAATCATTTGCTATAAAATTTATACATGGATAAATGATTATATAAAGTTTCGTTGTATTCTAATATGTGTCGGGCCCATTTTTAGGCAAATGTACCGATGTTCCAGTGCAGTTAAGCTATATGAGAACTTTTCTCGTGCAGTAAAGTTGTACCATAATTAATAGTACATTTGGTCTAAAATAAGCCTCACATTTACTTAAATATATCGATACTTTATACAATCATTTATCCATATATAAATTTTATAGCAAATGGTTTATATGTTAAAAAAAACTTTAAAGTTATTATTTACATCAAATTATTTTATTACGTTGAATTTGTACCATTTTTAGATGAGACTCATATACATGTCTAATTGAGATGAAAATTAGTATGATAATAGAATACATAATTCTAAATACAATGGGTGAAATAGATTATAATTTTATTATCATGTGGGATTCATGATCCATTTTGAGGTAACTGCACCGTAATTATGGTGCAGTGAAACTGCACTTGAATATTTCTATATATATATAATTTTCAAGTGCAGTGGTGCTGAAATGGGCCCCATATGATAATAAAATTATAATCTACTCCACCCATTGTATTTAGAATAATGTATTTTATTATCATACCAACTTTCATCCCAATCAGATATCTGAAAATAGTACAAATTCAACGTAATAAAACAATTTGATGTAAATAACAACTTTAAAATTATTTTTTCAACATTTAAACCGTCTAAAGTATAATTTATATATGGATAAATGATTGTATAAAGTTTCATTACGTTTTAATATATATGGAGCCTATTTTTTCAGCAACTACACAGTTATTTCAACGGCACCGAAACGGTTCTCTCTCTATATATATATATATTTGTGGGAAAACTTTCATTTATACTCATAACATTTGCCCTTAATTCATATACTTGTAACATTTCTAAAATTCTTCTTATACTCATAATATTTCACTTTAAATTCTTATTATAACCACGCAGTCAAAACAACAATTAACTATTCTACTGAAAAGATAATTTTGCCCTTTAAATTTTTCCTAATTGAAACGATTTAGCCCTAAAATAATATTCAAATTACTTGATCTGACAAATTAATAGTTTACCAACATTAATTGAGTCATTTTAGGATTAAATTATTTTAATTAAGAAATTATTGAGCAAAATTATTTTTTCAATAAGGTACTTAATAGTTGTTTTAGGGTGAAATTTAGGGAACTATTTTTGTGCACCGGATGCACTGAAACTAAGTGCACGCGCGTGCAAAAACTCATTTATTATTATTTTTTTGAAATTTTTTTATACAATTGTTAATTTCAGTTATTGAACATGTATATTAAGTTTTATCATTTTTTGATTTTTCAAAATCAGTAGCATTTTAATAATTTTAAATTACGAAAATGCTACAAATTTTTTGAAAATCCAAAAAAATATTTAAAAATATCTAAAAAATGATAATGCTTGATACACATGCTTGATACACTTAGATTAATAGTTGTATAAAAAAAATTTAAAAAAATAAAAATTGGTTAAATACACTTAAGCGCACTAAAGCTAAGTGCACTCGGGTGTATTAAATCACCTTGGGAAATGTTAAGGTATAAATTTTTTTTAAAACATTGCAGATATAATAGAAATTATGGGCAAATATTGTAGGTATAAGAAGAATTTTTCTTTATTTTGGCAAAAGTATTGTTTCTATCATTTTAAGCAACGAAATTAGCTTCGTTACGAAAGCCTCCACATCTTGAACGTGTTATTTTTCTCTTCTTAAAGAATGCTTCTTTATTCTTCTTTTCCGACTATTCACTTCTGTGTTTTTTTTTCTGTTAATTCTTCTTTCCTTTTTTTTTTTCCTTTATTCCTCTGTATTGTTTCTATCACTTTCTTTTTCTTCTTACTTTTTCCTAATTTTTTTTTTCATTAATAATTTTTTTTTCCCCTTTCCCCTAGTGAAACGGTTTAATCCTTCCTTTTCAAACCTCCCCTTTTCACTCAACATTTTTCCTATTCCCACTTTTTTTCACCTTTTCTCAGACAGACCCTTAGTTTGGAAAATTGCATTTGTGACCGTTAAAATTTGAATTTGCAACAAAATGACTTTAGCATTTCAAAACTTCACTCACGGCCTTTGGAAACGGCGCACCAATGGAAACCCCAGCAAACTCTCTCTCTCTCTCGATCTCAAAACATGCAGAGAATGGAGGAAAATCCCTTTGCTGTAGAAAGGAAAATCCTTTCCTCAATTGAAACCCATTCTGTCTCTCGGATCTCCAAAGATGAAGAGAATAGAAGAAAATCTCTTTGCTATAGAAAAGGAAAATCCTTCCTTCAATTGAAACCCTTTCTGCAACCCATTCACATGTAGACAAGGAAAACCTCATCTGCTGTCACAAACAAGGAACACATCCACATATAGAAAAGGAAAATCCCATTGGCTATGGCAAACAAGAAGATGATGGTAAGGCGTTTGTGGGTCTAATATCTTATGAGAGATTCCAGTTGCTAGTTTCAGGACTGGCTTGGCTTGAAGAACACCAGTTCAAAATTGGCCCCAATGCCACTTCAGATACCATTGTCTAATTTCCAAAAAGATGTTAAGAGAGATGGTGTCAGGTGCTAAGGTAAAATGGGTCTTGGAAAGGAAGAATAAGAGAAGAAAAACAGAAATAGAAATCATGGCTGCCTCACAACAAAGTCATTGATGCTGTATAAGCAACAAGAACAAACCGAAACCTACTGGTCCTGGGTAGATAATTGTTTCCAGGGCAAATAACAGTTACCATCCTTTTTAAAAAGTATTTAACAGACATGTTTGAAAATCTTCAATGTAAGAAACCCAAAGCCAAAAAACCCATAAAAAACGGCTTGAAAACTGTTTCTTCCCCAACGTTGCCTGTTTCACAACGCCCAAGTGGGTAGAATAGCTAATACAGAGAAGGTGCTAGCACAAGTTTTTATGAAAATACTCTGCTAACATACTGTCACCAGAGGGGTTCTTACGTGGAAAATGTTAAAATCTTGGAGCCATTTTTCGAGACTTAGGGTTCAAAAAGTGGAAATTTAACAAACTTAAGGGACCTAGAAGCAAATTACCCTAAGATAGCTAGTTCAGGCTCAACCACACCTATTCCACTGCTAATTTATCAAAGACAGTTCAGTGTCAAAGTTATCATTCCTGATATAGCTAGCCAGCTTTTGTTGATGCCACTGCCAACTTGAATCAGAATCTTGAACTACGATAGAAGCATTAAATGACAGACCAAAGAAGGGACTTCCAAGAGGTCAATATCAGGTAAAATATCTCATCCATCGACTTGAGGGCTATATGTAAAAATTAGAAGAAATGTAGTATTGTTAATGGGAAAGCAAAAACCAACTATCAAATAATATATAAGGGATAAGAAAGAAATTAAAAAGAAGTCCACAATGATATGATTGGATTGTTTAATTTTACGAAGATCATTGCTATGGCACCTAAGAAAAGCTCAAGTTCAAGGCTAATTGATTAATATTGAGAGAAATGAAGTCAAACCATCTTGAGAAAAATGAAGCTCAAGGCCATAAAATGGAGGCATGGAAGAGACTTAAAAACATGTAGTGATTTGGCATGAAGGACTAGTTCACTAAAGTCTAGCTAATGTGAGGAAAAAAACACCATAAAGTTGAAGATAGTTGAAATCCACATTAAACTCTAGCATGAGGGTCACCAAAGGGCTAGGATGAGGGTCACCAAAGGGGGATGATGGAAAACATAATAAAAGCAGCTTATGTATCATTTATTTAATTCTTTTATATTTCAAAGATATATTATTTAGTCTTCTTCTTCTTCTTCTTCTTATAAAAGTATTCTTTTCCTGCCTCTATTTAGGACCCCACTTGTTCTGCAACATACAGATCCTTGCCCATTTTCATTCCATAATAACTTTCACCCAATGTAGAATAACTAAGGAACAAACTCAGATCAGCTCCATTCATAAGCTGTTGAATTCTAGTTATGTTTGAAACCGAATAACTCACAGTACAGTTCAGTTAATGAATTGTTAGCAAGAGGGGGGGGGGGGGGGGGGGGGGGGTGGAAAGGGGGGGAAAAAGTTCATGCAACTGAATTTATTCTTAAATGCGATACCATGCAGCAGAAACCCCCCACAACAATAGTAAAATCTAGCTGAAGTGCCAGCTTTTCTAATGAGCTGGCTTGTGGGGAGAACTTCAGTTCTTCAGATATACAGATTTATGTGTACTGCTAGAACTACAAAAAAAAAAAAAAAAAAAAAAAAAAAAAAAGAGAAGACAAAAGATATACAACATGAAAAGATACCTTGCCAAAAGCATGATATGTGCCACTCATGTAACATCCATTCTTTGCATTGAACTTTGAATCATCACACCCTGCTGGTCTTTACCTTCTGAATTATCATCATCAAAATCTTCATTTTTAAAATTTTTCTGACACATAATTTTGTTTTCTCGCAAAGCATCCAAGTCTAGTGCCTCCCAACCCATTGGATGGGCAACGCTGTTTTGTGCCCCCTCAATGAACTGTCCGACACTCTCTTCCAAATCTTCCTGCAAATCACGATCCGTAAATTCTGTCTGCTGTGCAGTAAAGGAAGATGCCTCAGCATTTAAATCAGACACAGTAGCTGAACCACCACCAACTTGATCTCCAGCCCCTTGGAGGCCCCCATCAGTTATGGTACCTGCACTGCCTTTCCTAGGTCTTTTCCATTTCTTTGTAGATGAGGTTCCATCATCTTCAAGATCTTCTTCCTCTCTATTACGGTGCAAATAGACCCACAATTTTCTCTCCGCATCGAACTGTACACAAGGATCACGCTCATAATGCAAACGATCCAGAGCTCCACTGACAATTTGGTTGAGTTGGGCATCAGAAATATTCTCCACAATATACTGTGAGTCTCTTATCAAGGTACACACATCTGCTCGGGTGCCAATACTTCCAGGCAGCCGTGCTGCAGCATCCCTTACTAGACAGAGGATTGTCACATGTGGAGGTCGATCTGGTTTGAGAATAAAATGCTCTCGAGCCTTACCGCCACTTCTTCTTAATGGAGCAACTATGGACTTTCTGCCATCAGTGGCAGTATACGAGAAAGCCCTGTCTGGAATTGAATATCTAAGTACTTCTTCCCTGCGGAAATATTCCCTCATTTCATCTGAGCTAGGGCTGATAGTGGCAAGACTCTTCTGAGCTCTCAGATCCTTAAATCTTTCTTTCTCATCCAAACTAGGGAGCATGGGGGGTGGGGGTGGGAGGCTTCCAATCTGCTTAAGGGTCTCTTGTCCACTTTTTAGCCAATTAGCAAATGCATCAACCAACTTCACAAGCATCTTGTGAGGAACACCCCAGGCGTCAGAAGATGTTTCCTCCATAATGGTGTCACCATCCGATGAGCAAGAACTAACTGGACCAATCCATGACCAATTTTTAGACGACTTATCATAGAATACAAGGGGCCTCCAACCTTTTGCACCTAAAGGTGCTGTTTTGGAAGAAAATATCTTCAGTACTCCTCTAACCAAATCCTGAAGGGGCTCCTGCATCTCAAGAATGCAAGGATCTCCAGGGTTTGATCTCACAAAATTGACAATCTCCTCGACAGTGAGAGAAGGCAAATTCTTTCTTGCAGTGCATTCTGAATCATTAACATCCAAGTTTTCATCAGCAGGGAAATTTGCTCCTTCATTCTTCACCAAACTCCTATCAACCTCACCTGTATCATCCACATGTGACATTATCATTGCCCTTCGCACAGCTGACAGAAGATGTATAATTGAAAATGAAAATCCAGTGTGAACAGAAGGAGTAATCAATGTAAATGTCTTCTTTGGCAGGTTTGCATCCATATCTCCATCCAACGTCTCCCTGTCTGAAGCAATTGCATCAGAAATTAGCACTGCAGAATGAGTACTTTCAGCATCAACTTTCTTTTTGCCACTTTTCTTCATGGATGAGGAATCATCAATTGGCTGCTGTAAAACAGAGTCCAAGTGACTGTGCATATCTAATCCATCTAAATGCTTTGCATCAGACTTCCTCTTCTGCTTCTGCATTTTTGTGCTGCATCCTAATAATTGCATGCTTGACCTTTCTTGAGCATCGGCCTCAGTTAGACGAGCTTTGGCATCTTTCTTCCGTAATCTATGAGTCTGTGCTTGGTCACTAACACCAGGCAAATCATCCTTGTCTAGAATTTCATGGGCAAATTTGTCAACATAATCTAAGATGGGGAGGGAATGATCGAGATTGACCTTCCTTTTCCCCTTCTGCTTCCTATCTGCAGAATAGGCCTTTCTGTATATTGGATCTGCTTCACAACTGTCTTCATGGACTTGGCCATCCTGCACCAATTTATCATTTCTTTTCCCCTCCAGATCCAAATTAGTATAGCAAGGATCAAAACTTTTACTACTCTGTGACCATTTTGCTTTTGGCTTATGCACATGCTTGTCAAGATCAGTAATTTTCTGGGAGATACGTGTCACCCCATGAATAGATTCACCATGTTCTCTTTTGTCCCTCCATATTTGCCTACTTGATTGCCAAGGATCAGCAGCTCTTCTCACAGAAGTAGATTGAATGCATCTAAAGGTGCCTCTCACACGGCTAGAAGCATTGATATCATCATCCTCACCAACCTTTTCAGATGAATCTGATTCTGTCTCTTCATCATAACCTGACACAGCAATGCCTTTATGTTCTTCCTTATTTGGATGTTGATATTGATAATGATTTTTTAAATGAAGCTCAGTAGATGATTTGCTCTTCCGATTGACTGGTTGCGATCTTTTTCCAGAAGATTTAATCAGCCCTTTTCTCACAGCCTGGAAGTCCCCTCTGATCTCCTGTTTCCTGCGCCCTACATTTGCTTCAAGTTGAAAAGTGTGATCTGTAGAAACTAAATAGTCTTGCAATGCCTGTCTGTTCTGAAATGCTTGATCTTTAACCAACAGATTTGCCTGAGAAACTTCTGAAAACAACGACTGTTCTTTATGTCTCGCAGACTTCATCCTATTCACACCCAAAGAAGTCGGTTTTTCTGTGGCCCTGGATCTCTTTCTATGGTGTTGGGAAGGATGATCATAATAGTACGGTTTGTCTGATGGTGTTTCCTCATCCGTCATCCATTTACCATTGTGGTTTCTGCCATTAGAATGCAAATTCTTTTTTCTTAAGGGAGACAGATGCAGAGCCCTACGTTCATTCTTTTCCTCGGCCAGCCCAACATGAGCTCTGTCATGCTTCTTCGACAAGTTGTTCTTTCCTCGCATGACTGATTTATCCACACCACCTGCAGCAAAGGTGTCTGTGACAGGAAATTTCATTGCAGGGCTGAGTTTCATCTGGATGCCGTTAGCATTACCTCCTACACGATGAGAATCCTTCTTCGAATAACCCTTCAGTGCAACCTGTGAAATTCCCTTTCTGGTCTGCTTTTCATACCTGGAAGCCTCCAAAGTCCTAGATGTGCCTTGAACCAAAACATTGGAAGAAGGTCTAACTGCATGCAAAGCTCCATGTTTTATCTTCACCTTCTTAGACCGAAAGCCCTCACCAATCTCCTCCCTTGATGGCGAATCTGTCCCCAATCCTAATCTGCTGTCCTTGTCATGCATCAAGGTTCTGTGGCCCCTCACGGCCTGCAGAATACGAAGCTTCTCCTCAATCCCGCAATTGCAAGACTTCTCGAAAGCATCTCTCACTCGTAAAAGATTACGAACCATACAGTTCTGATACTTACGCAGGAGGTGGTAGTGACGGTGCCGGCCGAAGAAATTCAAACCTTGATGGTAAAGCGCCACTCTCGGCTCATAGAGGCCCCCCTTGAGGCGCTGGAAGAGATCCGCAAGGGGACTTCCAAAGTGGAAGTTTTGACCCTCAAAGAGTTCCTTCAAGGTTTGGCCATACGTCTCCTGGTCCATATCGGGAAGAAACTCCGCTAGGCCGAATCGATCCTCGTCGCTGAGGCAGTTGTTCCATGCATCGATGGACAGAACCCCCTTGAGATCGGGCAGGTCGTAGAACTCGTAAGGAACAGAGCAATTCCACTGCTCCAACAAACACAACTCTGCCCCAATTTCGCACAATTCAGCGCCACTGGAGTCCACGTTTCCCTCCTCGTCGTCGTCGTCGTCGTCATCATCATAACCATCATCATCACAGCAGTTGTCATTGAAATTAGAAGCATCATCATAGTCCAGCGACCCTCGTGAGCCGGAGCTTGGAGTCCGAGAATCACTTTCGTCGTGGTCGCTCCGCAGAGGCGAGAATTCGCAGTTGGATCTGGAATCCCTGACGCCATGCTTGGTAATTGTCATCTGCACTGCCTGCACAGCGGCCGTTGGATGAAAACTAAAGAATGAGAAATGGGAAAGATGAAATCTTTGGTGGAATTTGAACGGAAGGGGAGAGAGAGGAAAGAGATGATAGGTCCTTTTACGTGGAAGGAGAGTTGGAAAAAGAAAACCCTAAATCGAGGAGAAAACAGGAAAGGATGTGGAATAGGAAGACGATGCGACGGTGTGAAAAGGGATGGGTGGAAGGAATATACGGATGGGTGGGTGGGTGAGTTAAAGACTCGGTGTTGGGTGACTCCCCGTCGTCGTCTTCTTCGGTGAGGGCTTTTGGGGGCGAAAACAGTTCCGACGCTGATGGTCACTGGATATGACTGGATGAGTGGGTGCGGGGGGTAAGCTGCTTTGGAAATTCCCAAACAGTGGCATGGCATTGATCACTCGATGAGTCACCTCAGCTGACGCAATTAATATAAAATGTCAAATTAAAACTTTTCAATCTAAAATTTTTCATTCTCCACAATTATCATATTCTTTAATTATTTTTTTATATTTTCTTGTACAACTACCATACTTTTCAATCATTTCTACATAACTATCCACAAAACTAACCTATCTATTTTACCTTTATCCTCTTTACTACTCATCATTATCTCTATCATATCATATTATTTGACAACTTTTACTTTTCAAAACTTTTCATCAAAATTTTCTTCATTACTAATACCATTACTATCCTATTTTCATCAATATATATTTACACAATAATTTACCGTGCATTTAGTTTAGAATGAGTTCTTGATATTTTATACAATCATTTATTTATACAGAAATTATGTAGTAGATAATTTACATGTTAAAAAAATTAAAATTGTGATTTACATTTATTTTATTACATTGATTTTATATAATTTTCAGATGAGTTTCATAAACATATCCAATTTAAATGAAAATTAGTACAATAATAATACATAATTTTAAATACAATTGATGGAATAAATTATAATTTTATGATCATATAGGACTTATTTTGAAGCAACTATATCATAAGTTACAGTACAGGAGTCTACATTGGAATATATATATATATACACACACACACGTCATGTTTCTATGAAGCCCCTTTTTATATAACCCTTTTTATTTTCATCATTTAGATGATTAATAAAAAATTCACTTCATCTATTATATTTAGCATCACTCATATTATCATAGAAACCCTTTTATTTGTTCAATATTATTGTATATATGTCTCATCTATAAACATGTAAAATCAACATAATAAAATTTTTTAATACTAAATATTAATTTTTAAGTAGAATTTTCAGCATCTAAACAATCTAAAATATCATTACTATATGGATAAATAATTCTATTAAGTATTACAATATTTCAATATATATGTGAATTGATCTAAGTATTTTTACTAATTTACATATAAATGTATCTATTTTTTAGTAAATGTTATCTCTATATACATTGAATTTAAATAAAATTTAATTTTATAACTAAATAAATGATATTAAATATAATGAATAGATTGAATTTTCTATAAAATTTCAAAATATTAAAATTCGAGGGAGTTACGTCTGTGTGCGCGTGTGTATGTATATTACTGTTCGATTCTGCGCTTTGCGTATTTTGCAAGGACGACCCAAATGGACCTCGATTGCATGCGCCCGGAAGCATGCAATGTTGCATGCTCCCGGGCGCATACATCTATTTTTTTATTTTTTTTCAAATTTTTTTTTACAATATTGTTAATCTATATCTATTTAATATGTGTATGAAATTACCTAAAATGTCACTGATTTTCAAAAATCAAAAATAAATATCTAAAATACTCCAAAAATAGTAAAAATTTATACATATGTTAAATACACTTATATTAATAGTTTTATAAAAAAAATATGAAAATAAAAATAAAAAAGGGGTGATGTGCCCGGGAGCATGCAACGCATGCAATCGGATCCTGACCCAAATCGACTTTAAAAGTGGCAGCTTTTTCTTTTCCCCCTGAAAACATGAGAAAGTAAGGTGATGCCATGCCGCATTAAAAACGAAAATAGGAGTGTGTTAAGGAAGTAATAAAAATTTTGAATAAAAATTTTTAATATAAAAGTTATTAAATTGGTAGAAAAATAATGTTAATCGATAGAGATAACGATGAGGTATAAATAGAGTAAGGCTAAAATAAATAGGTTAATTATATTGGTAGTTGTGTAGAAATAATTAGAAAATGAAGTAGTTGTATGGGAAAATATGAATAAATAATTTTAAAATAGAATAGTTATGAAAAGTAAAAAAGTTTTGATCGAAAAGTTTTTGTTTTCTACAGATTGTCAAACACATCCAAAAATAAAATAAATATAGCAATGAGACAAAATGTTGGTTTAAAAGAGAATGTACACGAGAAATGAGAATACAAAAGTCAAATACTCACTTATTTTACTTTTTTCTATTTTTACTCCATATTTTAATTATTTTAATTATTTTTAATCATTTTTTATATTTTATATAGTTATCATATTTATATTTTATTATTTTTACTTTATGCTTATCATACACATTTTATTCTTCATTTTCATTCTTTTCACTCCAAATAGCCACTATGGGGATGCGTGTAGGGGAGTAACTCGGGCTCATAAAACTCATACTCACCTCAATCCTAATTCTAACCATATTTATAAAACTTTAATCATAATCCTAACCTTATTTCTAAAATCTAAATCCTAATCTTATTTTTTGAAAATCGGATTCGGGTTGAGTTTCGAGTTAGAATTTATGTTGATTAATTTACATGTTATTTGAGAGTGATAAATTTATAATTTTATGGAAATATATAACAATAACAAATCACATAAATAAACATAATAATATATAGTCAAACTGTAGCTTTTTTAAAAATAGCAATATAAGGAATTTTTTAGAAAAAAATTTAACAAAAAACAAGATAAAGAAATAAAATCAATAGATGTAAAAGTAAATAATAGAAATAAAACTTAAATATGAATGAAAATAATATATTTTATTTATAAATAATTACAATACGCCAAAAATGTATTCAAATATAAATATAAATAATATAAATATGCAAAATATAAAGAATTATTGTTTAAATATTATATATAATATATTTTATAATAAATATAAAATAGAAATTGGGCTTGAGTTCACTTGAACCCTAACTTTATCGCATTTACAAATCGGATTCTTCAAGTTCGGGTTATAAAAAAGCAAGTTTAAAACCTTCGAAAATCGAGTTCGGGCTCAACCCAGCCCAAGTTGCACCCATGTCACGCGTGGCAATGGGTATTCACGATAATTCATGGGATGACATGGATTATGTTTTTCAAGGCCGATCATTTATCAAACAATAATCATATTTTTTAACTTTTATTTTTATATTCTAATTATTTTTCTTACCAACTATCCTTTATCATACATATTTATTCCAATTTTATCATTTTCATGTTCTATCAATCACATAATTATCAAAATATTCCTTTTTTGTATTCTACCACATCCAACGATTTTTTTCCATTCCACATTTCCAATGTTTAAATTGATAGAAAATGATATGATTGGGGTAACGATGAAATGTAAGAAGAATAAACTTAAAATAAATAAGTTAGTTGTATGAGTAGTTGTGTTGACAAAATTGAAAAATAAAGTAATTTGTATAAAAAATGTGAATAAATAATTTAAAAATGATAATTACAAAGAACAAAAAGTTTTTATTGAAAAATTTTTGTCCAAAATTTTTGTGCTCAACCAAAGTTACCAAACACACTCTATATCCAATGCAAATGATACCAAGATGTGTTTGGTAAATATTTTTACACACTTTTCCACACAGTGACCTTAAGAAGTTTGGTAATCTACTTACATAAGAATTATGGTTTATCTACCTTTTCGTCACACATTCTCCAACAAATAATTTGACATCTTAATTATCTAATTATCATATTTTTATATTTTATTACTGTTTTATAATTTTTTATACAACTACCATATTTATTTCCACTTTACTCATATTATATCACATTATTTTCATATTTTTCAAAAATATTTTCTTTTTCGTTTTCTCACCTACCCACCATACTCACATTACCAAACTTCTACTCTATTTTACAATCATTTAAACATTTTTTCATATATATTTTATTTTTCAATTATTTTTACACATTTCTTTGTATAACTACCTTTGCTCCTAATAATTACCTCAATTTTATTCAAAAAAATAGTTACCTCGATTTTATGGCATCATGTTCCTACCTTTTTCAAAGCTGTTCTCATATTGACTTTCATTTTTTTTTTTACACATTTTTTGGTATTGGATCTTGTATGCCTTAGTATACTTAGCTTAAGTGCACCCGAGTGCATATATATATATTTACTTTTTTTGAAATTCATGTGTGCACTAGAGCATAATATCTCATATATAGCTTTTTATATTTTTCACATTCTTAAATATATTATTTTGAATTTTAAAAATAAAAAATAAGCACATGAGAATTGAAAAATGCCTTATTTTTATTTTAAAATTCAAAATAAAATATCGAAAATAATTAAAAACATGCAAAAAAAATACATGTGACATTCATGCTTAGGTCCATTTAAATATATAAAAATATTTTCTAAAAAATTAAAAATAAATTGTGTAGCTAAGTGAACCTTGGTGTGAATCATTTCTCTTTTTTTTTTTACCATATCCCAACCGTTAAAAAAACTATTTCAATCAATTATCAAATGAATTAAAACCAAGGCAGCGATGAATAAGAAAGAATCTGGCATCAAATGATATGCTGAGTGGTGAGATTCCCAACAGCGAAAAGATGGTGGAAATATGCGATTGGAGCGTTGGGCTAACACCTGGAGTGCCGGGATAGAGTCATGAAAAATGAAACGCCAAACAATAAAAAAGTACATTTTAAAAAGATATACGTCAATGTACCTGGAAAAGCAAGTATTCCCTTTAGGAGAAATTATTTGTGTAAAATTTTCTAGATTGAGAAAAATGATGTAATATGATAAAAATTAAAATGGATAAAGTAGTTATAGAGAAATTGTTAAAAAGTAGGGTAGTTGTACAAAAAAATAATTAAAAAATAAAATAATTACAGAAATAAAAAATATAAATTAAAAAGTTTTAAATGGACAATTTTTTGTGATAGCTAAACACACTTATACCAACTAAGGGTGCAACTCGTGCTCATGAAACTCGAGTTTACCTCCACCCTAATTCTATTTATAAAACATTAAACCTAAACTTAATTCTAACCCTATTTGTAAAACCTAAACTTAACTTTATTTTTGAAAATTGAGTTCGGTTTAGAATTTATGTTGATGAATTTACATTTTATTTAATAATGATAAGTTTAGAATTTCATATGCATAAATAATAATAAAAAATCATGTAAGTAAATATAATAATATATAATCAAACTACATATTTTTAAAAAACTAGTAATATAAAGAATATTTCTAGAAAAAATGAATTATTTGCATATATACTCACATAATTTGGCGCTAATTGCAGATATACATACATAGTTTTACGAATTGTATATTACCCTCACATAGTTTCACCGAAATTGCGTATTACCTCTACGCCGTTAACTGCCGTCATATTTTCAAAAATGATGAAAATGCCCTCATCCATAGTTTCACTAATTGCATATTACTCCCACATAATTTCACCAAAATTGCATATTACTTCTATGAAGATGAGGGCATTTTCGTTATTTTTGAAAATATAACGGCAGATATTAACGTCAGTTAACGGCGTAGAGGTAATACACAATTTTGGTAAAACTATACGGGGGTAATATATAATTCGTAAAATTACATGGGTATATCTGCAATATCAGTGAAACTATGTGGGTATATATGTAAATTACCAGAAAAAAATTACCATAAAAAATAAGATAAAAGAAGAAAATTAATGGATGTAAAAGTAAATGATAGAAATAAAAGAAAGTATAAATAAAAATAATATAATTTATTTATAATAGAATCACAAATTCACAATATGTTGAACACGTATTGAAATATAGATATAAATAACATAAAATATGAAAAATATAAAGAAATATTATTTAAATAGTATGTATATAATATATTTTATAATAAATATAAAATGGAAAATCAGGCTCGAGTTCACTTGAACCATAATATTATTATATTTACAAATTGGGTTCCTTGGGTTCGGGTTAGAAAAAATAAATTTTAACCCGTTCAAAATCAGGTCTAGCGAGCTGAGTTAAGGCTCAACCCTGCCCAAGTTGCACCCCTAACAACTTTTTTTTATTTTTTTTTATCGCCTAGGCAGTGTGGCTGGGCTGCACCCATTCTGGGCACACACCAACCCCGTCGATATTAGGCCCAAGATCCAGTCATAGAAGCCCATTATTCTTGGCTCGAATGATGAGTATTGAGCAATAAAATGCACAATCAACATTTTAGGCCCAGAATACGTGGTGCTCTATTATCATCCAAAAATTTAAAAACCTTGACGCGGAGAATCAATATAAAATCAACCCTCGAAAAATAGGATCCTTTTATTACATGGTTATCCGTAAATCACCTGATTTGCAGGCAGCTAAAAAGATTATTTTTTATTTTTTATTATAAAAGTATGAGTCTCACTTAGACCGCACTATTATAAAATGTGATAAATTTTTTTGAAATTTTCGATTTTTTTACTTTAAAAAATGTAAGAATACAGACGTTAACACATCTGCCTGCGCACGTATCCATGTCTTTTTAATTTTCAAAAATAAAAATAAAAATTTTAACATTTTTTAGAACGTGACTGCCCCAAATTTTTCGGAACCGTAAATCAGCCGTACATAATATGGGCCCTTAAAAATATATTTTCTACCGCATAGAATTCAAATCCATTAATTATACGAATCTGCCCCAAACGTGAGGACCCTAAGCTCAATATAGACCATCTATTTCTTTCTAACGCTAAGCAACACGCGTAGCGATGTTATTCGTTACCTTTTTCACTGTCGTACAAACGTTACGGCTTACAGGACGATCACTTCCCGGACTTACCAACACCAGAAAAGAAACGGTGAAACCCGTCTCTGGCGTGCACAAGCACAGCACCAGTACTTTAGCCAGCTAACCTTTGTCTTTCTCCGTCTCTCCGTAATGCATGAGAAAATAGAGTGAAAAAAGAAAACAGAATCGGAAAACCGCAGGTCGACGATCTCCTCTCAGATACGTAGGCAGTAGCCCACACTGTTCGTTTGGTCACTTAACGTTTCCCTTCCCAAGCTGTTTCTGATTACCGGCCCATCCATCTCTGGTTGCGCTTGCACCAGTTGGGAAAAGGTCAGCGTGCGGTACAAAAAAGATCACCCTATCCACACGGACCACACCTCAGCCTTATAACTAAGACCCAGACGCCTATTTTTATGTACTGGGCCCTGCCGTGATCGTCATCCATCCAATCATCTGGCTAGCCTATACCTCATCTGCTTGGGGATTTACTGCCTCCCGCAATCCGGATTTTTATTTTTTTTATTTTTTTATTTTTATATTTATCTCCTGGCTACTTTGCTATTTGCTCGTCAACATGTCCACGCCGCCGACGAAAGCGGAGGGAATGTGGGGAGTATCGGGCAGGGCGAACTTTGGTAACGATGGTTTACAAAAGTTTCTTTGTGCATTAAATGATATAAAGGAGACGCATGCATATCCTTCTGTTTTACGTGCTTCATTACTGGATGCCTAATGTCGAAAGATATGCTATATGATAGCATTCATACGTATAGATTTTTTTTAAAAAAACAAAATAATAAATCTTTCAGTCAATATTTGATGGAATCATGTTGGTTGCCATTTAGAGGTGCTTTATAGCTATTTGATGGACGGCCCCAATGAATGCCTGATAGAGGTCATCTCTCAGTGTTTAGCGCGTATTGTAAATGATACGTGATTCTTAAATTCAACTTATATATGAAATAAGAATATAATGATGTGTATTGAAAATGAATAAAATTCTATTGAGAATTAATATTGTCAGAACCGAATCGGTGATTGAACTGGTAAAAGAACTGGTCTGGTTCGAACCGGTGATGTCAGCATGACATATTTATGATGTCATAAATATTGAATTTTTTTAAATTTTAAATACAATATTCATAAAATTATATTTTTGTAAATTCTAAATATATATATTAGATTTATCACAATATAAGTACAAAACATGCAAGAAAAAATTAATAATAAGTTTTAAAAAATCTTTAAGCATGAATTTTAGAAAAATTATCTATATTAACTAATTTGAAAGACTTAAACTTGTAATAAGTCATGACCGTTGTTGCTTGGTTGTTGATTCTTGAATTCTTTCTCTTTATCTTGGTACCTTAATGAATTGAAACATACCTGACAAAATAAGAAATAAACTAAATTAGTAATTATTGAAATTTTGAACAATTAAATAACCTATAATAATATAAAAATTAAGAATATCTCCTATGATTTAGCAAAAAAATGAAAATTTAGATATTTATAAATCATTAAATGCATCATTCTCATCAAATAAAGATTTTAAAAATCAAAAGCCATTAGTCAGAGTGGATTTCAAGGTGGGTGATGTTTCAATTGATGTTATACAAATATGGGCGGTATAAAATTTGAGTGTACCGGTTCACCTGCAGCGTAACCCATATTAATCACTTTACAAACGATGTCATTTCGAATTCAAAAAATCCAATTTTGGTTTAACCTTTCAAATCTTTTTGGAATGTGTCAAATGTGACAACTCATTGCTAACGCTAAGGTAAAACACTTGTCCACATTTCGTTCAAGGCAAGGCTGGTCGAACCAAAATTACCCGTGGCAGGGTCTTTGGCTCCGGAGAGAGAGAGAGAGAGAGAGAGAGAGAGAGAGAGAGAGTGCGCGCACGCTCGATTTCGTGGTCAATGCAGACGAAAGCAGACGGAGGACCCAAAACCTTGTCTCGCCGTCAACCCTTGGTTGCACAAATCTGGGCCATGATTCCAGACAGCAGCCATGATCGAAAGACTAGAAAGCACGGGACGATTGTGGGCCCTTGCGGCATCCTAGCGAGTCTGTCTGCCGTCACCAAAAGCTGGATCGTCCTTACGTGTTAGCTTCTTTCCTTTTCTTCTCTGTTTGCGTTTCTGTTTTGTGAAACAGAATTGATATCCAGTTGAAGTCTGGAGACTCCCACTTCTCCTTGGGAAGACTGAACGACGCACAGCAAGACGACGGAGAGAGGCTACCAGCGAGCGCGTTGAGGCAGCGGGTGGCGCGGCGGGAGCTGTGTGCGTCGGGCGAGGAGTGAGGTTCATCCGCGAGAGAGAGGCGAGCGGGACCACGGGTTCGTTAACTTCGTTTCGTTTTTGTTTTTTTTTAAAGTTAGGCTGTTCGACTGTCTGACCGGGCGAATCCGGTCCAACCGGAATTTCCGGTTTGACCGCCGGTTCACCGGTTCGGACGGTTTATTGCAAACGAACCGAACCGTATGCAAACGAACCGGAAACTTGACTGGTTCTCGGTCGGACCGGCCGGTTCGGTCCGGTTTTGACAACATTGTTGAGAATAAGTAAAATTGTATTAGAAATTGAAAAAATTGTATATGAAATAAGAAATGTAATAATGTATATTGAGAATAAATAAAATCATATTGAGAATGGGTAAAATTGTATTAAAAATTGAAAAGTTGTATTCGGAATAATAATATAAATTCAATTTAAGAAGCTGGTGTCGCTAAGGAACGTGCCTCTACTCTCGCAGCTCAGTTGGCCACCCCGAAGCCGCGGACAAACCGTCGACATTGAATCTGCTCTGTACCCGCCATGTCGACAGTGCAGAACCGTCTCTCCGCTCTCACTATCATTGAGCACTGTGCGAATGTTCTCCGAGTTATTGCCCAAGCGGCCAAGCGAACGTCCCTCCATACACTGTTTTCAACGCGACAATATATCGTTACAGCATATAAATATCGAATTGACAAATAACCAATGGCTCAGATCAGAACCGTCCACAGAGCCTTGTGGCCCACCGACAGCCCTGCCCTGATCGGGGGCAGCTCTCCTTATGAGCGCAGGGGCATTTTTAGGCAAAAGAGGAAAGTGCGCATTTAACTCCCGATTTCGACCTTTCATTAATGAAGGTGGTCTGGTGGCGCCTTCGCCTTCCATCGCAGCCATCTGTTCCCCGTCGCAGGAAGAGAGAGAGCGAGAGATACGCTCCTGCAGCAGAATCAGCCCGGAGGACGACGATAGCCTTGCCGCTCGACTACCCTATCCTTTCACGTATTTATAGGACTATGCATGCATCCTTTCTGCGCCCATGCAATCGCTCTTCTTCTTCTGCCCTTTCCTTTATTGGAATTTTCTTTGTAACCTATTCCATGCAAGGAATTCTCTCTTTCTTCTGTCGGTTTGACTCCCCCAGCCTTCCTTCCGTTCTCGTCATTTTCGTCTTCTCCGCTGTTTCCTTCCGTCTTCGATGAAGATGCTGAATCCAAATGCGCCCGAGTTCGTATACAAGAAAACAAGTCCAAGATGCTACAGCGCAACCTTTTCTTCATCGGCTTCTTCTTATTTTTCGCATCCATCACCGTATCCGCAGCCATTGCCGCCTTACTTCCGTCCCTACTTCCAAATCCCAACATCTAACATCTACCGCAGCGGCTTCTTGAATCGCCTCCCAAGGTTCCCAGTGCCACCGGCTTTCATCATGAGTAACTCGCCGGCCGCGGTCAACAGCAACGGAGAAAACAGCTGTAAGAGAGGTCTAAAGCTCGTTCCCGAACTTGCTGGCAACGTGAAAGCAATATCTTCTAAGGCATCCAAGTCGAAAGTGGAGAAAGCCGTCTCTGGGAAGCGTAGGCGATTCCGTCGCTCCGCTTCCTTCCTCCGCTGTCCGCGAAAGGAACGTCTTATCTGGAGAGCAAAACGAGGGCCGCAGGTGTCCGAGGTTGAGAAAGGGACCCTCATCAGCAGCAGCGCTAGCCCGTCCTCTCTTTTCGTATTCAATCTCTCTGCATCGGACCAGGAGAAACGGACGACTGTAATGATAAAAAACATACCCAACAAATTCAGGTCAGTCGCGCAACGCATATTCCACCTATTTCTTGGCGATATTCTGTTCTGCATAACCAACTCCTGGCTAACACCCACGAATTCGATTTTTGGGTTTCACTTGACTGGGTGTTCTGTTTTCAGTAGGCAGATGTTGCTGGAGTTGCTGGACAAGCACTGCTGGGAAGAGAACCGAAAAGTCGAACTCGATCCCGAGCCCGTCTCATCGGAATACGACTTCATATACTTGCTGATGGATTTTCGGTAAGTGGCGGGCTTTTCTTGCAGCTTTTGGGCACTTTCTGTAATCATCAGACTTACATATGTTGACTTGGTGGACGTTTGTGAATGTAAAAGTTGTGTGAAATATGGTACTTGGTTGGCGTAGAAAATAAAATATTTTGAAAATTATGTGATTGACATGAAATGATAGGGGTAAAGTTGAAATAAATAGGTTTGTTAAAAAGTAGTTGATAGGGAAAATGATTAGAATATAGAGGTAAAAGTGAAAAAATATGATGCTTGATGCTTGATTGATGAATGATGTGCCTTAAAACCAGTGCTCCACCAATTTCTTCTCATATTTCCCATATTAGATTCCCAAACGTCCCCTTGATCTAGCACTGGGATGTAGTACGTTCAATTTTTTACCGTGTGAAATGTTGTTAGGTTGACTGAGGTTAGTTATTATAACTTTAAAGAAAATGAGCTTTAAAATATAATTTAATTAATTTGTAATTTAAATTAACAATTTATTAAAAAGTTAAGATGTTAAAAATTATAGTATGTAATTTAGAGGCATTTGAATTACATCTTAATAGATATTAGATAATTTTTTTAGCAATTAATGTATGTAAGGCCTATAAAAAGATAAGCTTTGATTTTTAAATTTTAAAGTTAAAATTAACAACGGAGAGAATCTTGGGAGAGGCAATGTGTGAATTTGAGAAGGGGTTCATTAGAAATTATATTCATAAAATGAGATAAATGAGAAAAGAAAGAGATGAAAGAGGAAGTTATGTAGTGAAAGAAAGAATCTATTGCAGATTAAGAGCAGGTAAAAGAAAAACTCTTATTATTTAGAAAATTCTTATGTGGGTTCTACAAGCTGGTAAGTAAAAAAATAATTAAATTTCTTTTTGATCCACATATATTATGTTAATTAAATTATTTTAGAGATAACTTATGAAAACTACTTGTTAAACGGTTTCTAATGGATGACCAACAATAAGAGAATGATTGGGCAAAATTATGATTGTCATGAAATAGTATTGACGAGTTGTTAACTTTTGTCTATTAGGAATTCTATAGAATTTGGAAAAACATGACTGAGCATAATTAGTTTGATTTGATTTGGTTCTGTTGTCATATATAAATTACAGATTGGTTACGTGGGTGATTATATAAAGTATTTTGTCTTTGTAATGGCCATCAGTGGAAGTTGGAAGCATTGTTTATTTTAATTAATTATTATATATTAGAGTTTGTGAATTCCACTTTTTTTACATAGCTTATACGCGAATTATAATGGAAGTCATGCTAGTTATATATATATATATATATATATATATATATCATATAATACGTTTTTTATATAGTAATTGGGAGTTTGAAATCTCCATGGACCAGGGTCGATACTTTAAGGTATAATATGATACATATCTATATGTTTTTATCGAAACCTTACAACCTCCAGGGACCAGAATCGGCACTATTTCTATTGGAGGAGGTGGAATTTTATGTTATAAGATTTATAAACATACTTGTTAACATGAAAAGTGTATTCACTGTCCATTATAATTATTTATTTATATATGTGCTTTTAAATTATGGACATTCAGGAGTCCGTGGACCATCTATTGTATTAAATTAAATATATATATGCACGAAGCTAACTTAACATCCAGGAATCTTAATTAAAAATTGGAAGAATAAAATTTTTTATATGAGATATTAATATTTGTGCATATAATATATAAAAATCATATTTTCGTGTAAGCGGGTATGTAATTGGTACCAATTGGATATCTATTATCTAATATTAGGTGATTGAAATAAATATAAATTACACATTTATGTTAGCAGTTGTGTAATTAACTTTTTGATGTTACTTGTTCTTACAATTATAGATTGTTTAGATTGACGTTTTATTTTTGATCTAGCAAGCATGGTATAGTGCATGATAGAGGATAAATTAATTTATACTTTATCAATGGAGGATGGATTGCAAGGTTGTAATTAAATTCTAATATTTCATTTATATTCCAAGGATATTCTTTGAATAAATTAAATAAGATTTGATATAGAACTAGCATATTAAAATAAACCAAGATTTGATATAGAACTAACATGTGAAAATAAAGTGAATGTTGGTTAACATTGGGCGTTATTAGAAGTTAAATTAATATAACAAGATACACTATGTAGAATGTTTATGGTTGTTCATATTGATATGTTGGCTACTTGCTAATTATAATGGAAGTTTTTTCTTGAGCTTATTAAATTAAATTTAGTGAGCTGGTTTCACCTAATTAAATGTGGATGCAAATTATTTTAGTTTGTAAGATAGTTAATTTGGTTGATATAGCTATTATGGTGCTTAAATAAGAATGACATGTGTAATGGTATTTCATGTTGTTACATACCATCACATATATGATTTATTTTATATTTACTGAGTTATTTTACTCATTCCTAGATAATTTAAATTTTATGAAATGTAAGACTACCTGTTAATAATGTGGGATAATGGACTAAAATGATGCAACAAAGGCAATTTATTTATTAGCTTGCAATAAAGTTAATAAGAATTCTTCCTATTAACACCGTATTGTGATTAAAAATTTTAGATATTATTAAATAAAGTATTTATTATTAAAGTCATTGAAACATAATCAATTCAAATTTGTCACCCAAAATAGGGTGGTCAACAACCCTAAAAATGTGTTGGGACACTTTCTTTGATGAGCCTATTTGACGTTCTGCAGGAACAATTGCAACCTGGGATATGCTTTTGTCAACTTCACTACTTCCATGGCCGCCGTTCGGTTCTACAAAAGCTTGCACAATTTCAAGTGGACCGTTTTCAATTCCAAAAAGATATGCGAAATCACGTGGGCCAAGATTCAGGTGAGTTGGAATCTGATGTCGTTCGTGATTGAATTTCGCCATCTTTTCGTCTCATTTGGTTTGACAAGCAGGGAAGAGATGCTTTGGAGGGGCATTTCCGGAAAAAATCCTGGTGCGTGGACGATGAGGAGTATCTGCCGGTTCGGTTTTCACCGCCTCGAGACGGTTCGTACTCCCTCACGCCTCCCCAGATCGTCAAAAGCCGAAAGGTCGATTTGTCGAAATGACGGTTTTACCCTCAAGGTCTTCCACACCTCCCGCACAGCAATTTCGGGACTTCAATCTGTTGTAAGTTTGCAGGGTTTTGCGCTTTTGCTGGCTTTGTATGTCGCGTAGTTGAACTGGGTAAATGATATTTGCACCCATCGAGTCGGAACTTGCACGCCTGCAATTGTTGGCTAATAGCTGTGGGAAGGAAGGAAGGTGGGTGCAGGTCGCAAGTGCCTTTTGTACGAGGCAGCAGTAGCAAGGGTGTAAATTGTAATGGCTTGTTCGCAGCTCTTTAAATGGAAATGTGTCTGGGTGCGTACTCGGCACGCTTCGTCTGCCGACTGCGTAGGCGTTGGGTGATTGAGATGTGAAGCGGAGCCCCAGCGCTACGCGTGTCCTTCCTTTCCTCGAGAAAAAGTGACCATTGTTTTTAAAATGTTTATTCCGAGATTGGCCTGAAAATATACTTTTGAACGAGGATTGTTTCTAAATATCTCACTTAGTTCATTTTTAAAAATTTATTTATAATAATTTTTTTATTTTTTTCCGTGAACTTATTTATCTAAGTTTATTTAATATATAGATCAAGTTTTACCATTTTTAATATGTTTATCTATTTTTTTGAAATTTTTAAACATTTATGTGTATATATGTATTTAAAATATCTTTATTTTTAAAAATCTATATACACGTATCAAAAAATGGTAAAATTTGGTCTATATGTTAAATAAACTTAGATAAACAAATATACGTAGAAAAAACAAAAAAAAAGTTTTAGCTGAGATTTTTGATGTAGGCTAAGTGTGATATTTACTGAGCCTGAGCTAACAGGATCATTCCTCTTTTTGAATTGGTGACATATTTAAGTGTTAAAAAAATTAATGACATATTTAAAGCCTCTCATACGAAAGGAGGAATGGAATGAGGGGATTATGATTTTAAATTTTTTTCTTCAATCCATAGTAATTTTATTTTTTATTTTATATTTTTTTACCAAAAAAGCTACATTTTGTAGTCACTACCAAAGGTTTCCAGTGGTTTCTTTTCTTTCACGTAATTTTCCTACAAATGATTTTACATTTAACTATTCCTTTAACAATTTTATTTTTCCCTACTTTATTTTTATACTTTAGTCATTTTTCTTACAACTATTTATTTGTTCTAGTTTTAGCGTTATGATATCTGGATGCCGATACTACATGCATACACCCATTTGTTTTTATTTTTTTTTGAAATTTTTTTACAATATTGTTAATTTATATGTATTTAATATGTATATAAATCTTTACCTTTTTGGAGTATTTTAGATATTTATTTTTTATTTTTGAAAATCAATATAAAAATTTATCAAGATGTTAAATATACTTATATTAATAGTTTTAATAAAAAAAATTTAAAAAAAATAAAATAAATAAATATATGCGCCTAGGAGCATGGAGCCGTGTATGCTGCCGGGCGCATAGGATCGGCGTCCATGCTATCTTATCATTAGTATAATTTTCAAAATATATATTTTTTAAAACTTTCCACGTTTCCCACCGTCCCATCATATATTCTAAAAATCTAAGCGAGGAGAAGCTGGAATCTGGCCGCAGCGCTCGTTCTTTTCTTTGCAGGTGACCGCAGTACATTTTGCTCGCGGCCGTTCAACGTAGATTTTTGGATGGAACGAGAAGAGAATGTGACGAGGCTGGATAGAATTTCTCGTTAAAATCTTTTATTTTCAATGCTATGTTATTTTTCAAAATATTTTTTTATTTTCAATATTTTTTCTTATTTTAATACAAATTTTCATTTTTAATATACAAAACCCCCCTCTGTATGCAATTTCCTAATTCAAATCATATCAAAAATGCCCGTTTGCCTCCTTTAATGCACTTTCCAAAAGTAACGTACATGCTCGAATGGGATGTTGAAGGGAAGCAACGCAAGGTGTAAGGATGCCTTGTTTCAATGCTGTTGTGAAAATTATTTTTTATGTAATTTTTATTTTTAATATTTGATGAAAATTCATTTCATGTATTCAATATCATTTATATTATTATAAAAATCCTTCTATTTATACAGTATAATTCTGAAACATCCCAATAAAAAATATATAAAACTAACATAATAAAATAATTTATTTCAAATATAAATTTTAAAGTTATATTTTCAAAATCTAATTCATCTGAAATATTGTTACTGTGTAGATAAATAATTTTATAATAATTTATTATATTCTAATATAAACATAAATAAATCTAATTGTTTTTCATAGTCTACAAATAAAAATATTTACATGTTTCAAGTTTTCAACAAACGTGACCTATGTTACATTTGATTTGAATGAAAGTTGATTTCAAGCAGCTTTTTTTTATTAAGCATAATGTTAAAAATGTAAAGGATCAAGGTCCAACATAAAATACTTTAGTTGTAGGATTATTAGTAATTACCTATATAAGTATCAATCATTACAAGTGTCAACCAGTGTTGTTAAAATCATATCAGATTAACTAGTTTAACCGGTTCGACCAAGAACTGGTCTCATAGCTAATCTGATCCACCCTCGTTACTGGATAGCCCTATTAAACTGCTTCGAACCGGTTAAATCGGCCGGTTTAACCAATTTCGTGAGAGTACATCTGCTGGAATTTGATGTTTTGCGAAATTAAGGAATATTGTACTTTTCACTGTTGGGTATGTAAGATGGTAAATTAGAATCTGACATAATGATTCGGCTATGTAAAGACGGCCAGTTCGCGAACGTTATTTTAGATCATCATTCTAACATTAAACTTTAGCTCGTTTTTGTGTTTTAACATTTTTTTATTACAAACATTTTTTGACTTTTTCACAACGTGTTGCGAGATTTTTTTTTTTTTTTTTTTTTTTTTATATAAAGGTTTGATTTAACATTGATCGTTTTAACGTTTTTCAAAAGTTATTTTTAAATCGAGTTGCTTGTACTCGTAACACTATAGCCGAAAGACAAACATGAATTATCTTTTTTCTTTGATAGTAAACATTAACTATCTTGAAATTGAAACAAGAGTTATTCTCGTCTCTAAATTTAACTACACATGACAAAGAGTCTGTAATTTATATTCACTGCAAATGTATTACTTTCTAACTTCTAAAAATAATAATTCTAATTCTAATTATTGCATTATTTATATATGTTAAAATATTATTTTATTAATTCACTTTATATGTTATATAAATTACTAATACACTGTGTTTAATCTGGTTTTTAAAAAGAGTTGAAACGATTGAACGAGAATTAGTTTCTTGACCTCTTCATTAACCAGTTTGGTTTGGTTCTGAGAAGATTGGTGCCGATATGTCTTCAAGATTAAATTTCATTGCCAAGGGCACGTTTAGTGACATGTATTTAGTAGAATTTTAGGATAGTGTGGAAAATGAAAAAAGAAGATATCTTAAAAATTATGTGAATGATGTGAAATGATAAAGGTAAAATTAGAAAAAATAAAATCATTATAAGAAAAAATTATTAGAATATATGGGTAAAGTTGAAAAATAGAATATTAAATAGTTAAAATCATTTACGAAAGAATGTACGGGAGAAAGAAAACAATGGGATACCATAAGTATAGGGCACGTTTAATAATGTATATTTTGGCGAGATTTTGAGTTAGTGGAGTAAATAAAAAAGAGAATATTTTAAAAATTATGTGAATGATATAAAAAGAGTAAATTTAGAATAAAGCAACAGAATAGTTATAATCAAGAATAAGGTTGAAAAAATAGATTTATTAGATAGTTAAATTATTTACATGAGAATATATAGATGAGAAAAAGCTATGAAAAAACACTGAGGTAAAGTTTGCAAATGTCCTCTTTGATTATGCTTACTAAACGACACGTTAAAGCAGTTACGTTATCCATACATTTGAGGTAATTCTTTAGTATTTGAGTGTATTTGAAAGTGATAAAATTTTTAAATGAAAAATTTTTGGTGTAAAAGTTCTTAAATTTGAAGAAAATAATGCGATATGGTCGGAGCAATGATGATGAATAAAGAGAATGGAGTTAAAATAGATAATTAGTTGTATGTTGTGTAGAAATAATTAGAAAGTAGGATAGTCATATAGAAAAAATGATTAAAAATAAGATTGAAATAAGAATGAAAATGTGAAAAATGATTAGACTGCCAAACATATTTGTTATTGGAATTGCCAAACACACCCTGTAGGATAGTTATATAAAAAAAATGTGAAAAATGATTAGAAAATAACTTACATTTATTTTTCATCCCCGAACATATTTTTTACTGGAATTGCCAGACACACCCTGCACCGTAGGAATAACAGTTTTGCAGTATACCATGCGTGCCATTTTGAACATTAATTGCTTGAAGAGGACATTCCATGCAATGGCGGGAGGTCAGGTGATCATTAGACTGCCAGCAGCAGCGAGGTGCGGACCGTGCGGTGCAGTCGAGGGTGGTGGAAATGGCAGGTCAATCAGTTCCCTCGCTCAGAGCTTGCATGGCGCGTGAATGAGAACGCCAAGCCATTTCTCGGTCCGGGGTTTGATGGATCGTTCCTGCCTTCGGCTAACATGCATGCTGATGCGACTTGCGACTTTGTATAGGGCCTACAGGCATGCAACGCAACATCGCTTAACTGGTCAGATTACGTAACTGCCAATAACGGATCGGAGAGATGCGTAGCAAGTCTGATATTCCGACTGAGTATCCTAAGCACCCTGCTCTTCTCCGTCTTCTGCATTCCTACCAGAAGTATCTTGCGTTACGCTTTGCTCGAGCGAGAGAGGAGAGAGAAGCTGACCGGGGATTTTACGGTTTGCGATGCCACTCTGTAAGCTTACTCTCTGTTCATGAATTTCTCGCCTCATCGTTTGTCTCTTTAAGCTGAGATCTGCGTGTTGTGTTTTAACACTAGTTGGGATTTTGAATTTCCATTTTGATCTGAGATATAACTCCTTTTTAGGAATTCGAGTACGACGTCTCAAATTTTTCATTAGGATGCACGCTGCTTCAGCCGGTGGATTGATGATCGTTCCCAGCTGGTGGAATTAACAGCCTTGCATGATTAATAAACATTTGAAATTAGAAAGGCCAGATCCATCGAACTTTGATTGTGGATTTGGAGATTTGCATTTCATTGTTGGTGGGGCCAATATTTCTGCTTGGCACTGGCATATTCTCTCATACAGTCTGATCATCAGACTGCCATGGCCAAGAGGACGGCCTTCGTGAAGACGATGTTTTATTGCATTCGATTGGGTGGTTTTCGACTTTGGCATCCAAAATCTATAATAGAGGAAATGATTGAATGATTGTGGGGAATCAGTTCTCCAGGTCACGCAGGCAAAACCTAATTGCAATTTCGTCCATTTTTTAGTTCAGCTTGTCATCGACTTTAGACGCTTTGCCATATGTTCCAATTCCCATAAAAGGTACTTGCTTTTCAATGATGACAATTCGTGGTTCTTGTCTTTAAGCTGATCATATCCACAGTCTTTCTTTTCAAACATTAGTTGGAGAAAGGTTGCCTTCTAAGTTCTAACCTAATCGTAGGTAGGGACTTGGAGCTTTGGATTTTACAAACCCCTATTTTAATTGGCTTGGCATTCAAAGTTTCCATGGTCGTGGGGCAAGGTTCATGGACTTTTTGGTTCCTGGTCTCCGATATGCATCTCAAGACCGAATATTGTCAAATAAATACATTTGTATGCCATGTCACACTCGTAATCTCACTTGGAAATTTCCTCTCTATGCATACAGGCTGAAGATGATGATTATCATCAGAATGATTTTCACAATTTGATCTTGTTGACTGCTCTTGGGAGGCTACATGTTGAGCTTATCAATCCTTGTAACAGGAATTTTGTTTCCACAAGATCTCAGCTGCTTATGATCAATTGAAACTTTACCTGAAGAGTCTGATTTTATTTTTTTTGTTCAACTCGAGACGTCTGATTTATCAGAAATTAAGGTATTTCTAGTGGAGGTGAACGTTGCATTCACATGAGATCAAGTAAAGGTGCAGCAACTCTGTGGATTCACTCGGTTGTCTTATGGCATCTCATTCCTCAATTGCACCAGAAAAATCATCCAGTCAGTTGCCACCAGCAAGCTCAAATCAAAGAAATGTTCTCGCAGTTGGTGCTGGAAAGAAGAGTGGCCTGCGACCATCATCTTCTCTCCAAGATTTCTCCAAATTTCACAAGGAATGTGTAGAAGATGCCAACCGCCTGTTCCATTCTAAACCACCTGATTCCTTGCAAAGAGGAGGTGCAAGCTTTTCGAAGGAAAAGGGACTGTCATCTGTTTCATTTACAAGGCAGAAATGGCTACAACGGTTGCCCGTTGGGCTTCTTTGCCTTGCATTATTTCTCTTTTCAATGTATGTTTGTTCCATATATTTTAGTAAACCATCTCATTTTTATGTGATTATTGATTGTGGAAGCACTGGAACAAGGGTTTATGTCTATGAGTGGTCCATTGGTCATGACGAGAATCACAGAAATCTTCCATTTGTTTTGAGATCATTACCTGAAGGTCCTCGAGGAAGACCCAATTCAGAAAGCGGTCGTGCTTACCGCCGTATGGAAACAGAGCCTGGTTTTCACAAACTTGTAGGCAATATGTCTGGTATGAGGTCCTCAATTAGGCCACTTCTTTGGTGGGCAGAAAAGCAGATACCAAAGAATGATCACAAAAGTACTTGGGTCCTCCTTTATGCGACTGCGGGGGTTCGTAGGTTATCACCTTCTGATTCAGAATGGCTTCTAGACGAGGCTTGGTCTATTTTGGAAAAATCATCCTTCCATTGTCAGAGGGAGTGGGTTAAGGTCATCACTGGCATGGAAGAAGCCTACTTTGGTTGGATTGCTTTGAATTATCAAACCAATATGCTGGGCTCCTCCCCAACATATGGCGCACTTGACTTGGGTGGTTCGTCTCTGCAAGTTACCTTTGAAGCTGAACAGCTCGTGATGGATGATACCCGCTTAGATGTGCATATTGGAGAAGTTAGCCATCATCTCAGTGCATTTTCTCTGCCAAACTATGGTTTGAATGATGCCTTTGACAGGTCAGTTGTCTACCTTCTCAAGAAGCTCAATGCAAGTGCTGAAGTGGATGGTAAAATTGAGCTTAAACATCCATGTTTGCAAGCTGGTTACAAGCAGGAGTACATCTGTTCTCAGTGTCAAGGATTAGTCCAGCAAGGAAGCCCTTTGATGGAGAATTTGAGCAGGGCAACATCTGGCTCTGTCATTCAGTTGTTGGGTGCTCCCCAATGGGAAGAATGCAGTAAACTTGCGAAAATAGTGGTCAATTTGTCTGAATGGTCGCCGTCAAATCCTGGAATTGATTGCCAACTCCAGCCATGTGCTCTTAGTGATGATTTCACAAGGCCCCATGGGAAGTTCTATGCCATGTCTGGTTTCTTTGTGGTGTTTCGCTTCTTCAATTTGACATCTGATGCTACTCTAGATGATGTGCTGCGTCAGGGTTGGGAATTCTGTCAGATGCCTTGGCAAGTAGCAAAACACAGTGTTGTTCCCCAGCCTGCTATAGAGCAGTATTGCTTCAGAGCACCGTACATTGTTTCATTGCTTCGAGACGGGTTGCACATTACAGATGATGAGGTGGTTGTCGAGTCTGGTAGTGTCACTTGGACACTTGGAGTTGCATTGCTAGAATCTGGACAAGCACTCTTGAGAGCAATGGAGCTTAGCAGCTATAGAAAACTTTTCAAGAAACTAAACCCAGCCATCATCATTGGTCTTCTATTCTTCTCCCTGATGCTAGTGGCTTTTGTTCTGTCATTAATTGGTGATTGGCTACCTAGATTTTTTCATGGACAATACCTACCACTTTTCAGACGTAAAACTGCTACCTGTTCCCTTTTCAGTATTCCATCTTCCCGTTTCCAACGTTGGGGTCATGTTGGATCAGGCAAGCTAATTTCTGATTTGTTTGACTTTGTTCAATCAGAATTGATTCAAATGGTTCCATATAAATTCTTAGCATATTTTGGTGCTTATAAAATATCTGTACAAAACGTAAGCATGATCTTTCTCATCATGCCAGTGGGTTTGTTTGTGAATTCACTTGTATGCCCATCTTTTTCTGCCTGGGTAGAGGAATATGGTATTTTTCACTTCAAATGTGTTTCCTTCAGAGAAGTCTTCAATACGTTTGGATGGGTGTAACATGATGAGTGTAAGGGAAAAGTTTTCTTGTAGCGTGGTAGGTGATTATGTCAGTAAAATAGGTTATTTGTTGGAAAAATAATGAAAAACGATTATATAGAGTTGTCAAGATTATTGGGATAGTTAAATTATCACGTGAGTGGCCTTCTTATTATTACAGGTTGCTATTTAGTTCCATACTAGAGATCCCTTGTTTCATGAATTGGTGTTCAATCATAGTCTGTTAATAATAGTTCTATAGTAAATTCGAGATTTTTTTTTTTTGGGAGGAAAGTAAATTCGAGATTTGTTTAGCTGTCAATCAGAATTATGTCCATTTCATTTCTCTTGATTCCAATTGTCTTAGGGTTATTGTTTGACCGTTTTTGTTGTGTCTTTGGGCATGTATAGTTCCAGGGAAAGGTTTGGAGAAGGTGAAGAAAAAGTATAATTGAGGAAAGTGATGGAGAATAAAGATAAGATCAATAGGTTTTCTTTATGGATATATTAAGGATAATAATTTGAAATATAGAAGATGATGAGAAAAACCTAGAGTTATTATGTGTGTATTAGAATACATTGAAAGGGAGGGGAAGATAATGGAAATTTTAATCTCTCTTTCTCTAACCATTCATCTTCATGGATGTTAATCTCTCTCTCTCTCTCTCTCGCCCCCCATGGAATTTTCAGGCGAAGGAAAGGTGAAGGCAGCATCAAGTTCTGCACCTCGTCCTCTCCAGCGTTCATCTGGAATGGGAAGCAGCAGCGTCCAGTCAACGGATTCATCCTTAACCTCGAACATATTACATAGCAATTCTCTAGACAATCTGGGACAGATGCAGTCTGATAATGGGGCAGGTTCTTTTTTGAATTCGCTTAGGAGCCAAGTTACTCTTCTAAGCAGACGATCACAATCAAGAGAAGACCTCAATTTTAATCTCACTGACGTTCACATCTCCAAGAGTTAGAATATTCTGGTAATAATTCTTATCTCAACTGAATAGTATAGCTGCTGCATTCACTGTTATTAACTTCAGTTTGTGATCCCTTTGAACATGTAGCAGTAATGAACCATTATTCTTTCCTTTGTATGTTCGCATGCATGAGTTTATCACACATTCGATGCTTCTTTCAAAGATCAGACAAATGTTGTCCATAGCCAGGCAAGGGTCATCTTTGCATTCTTCATTTGATAAAATCAGGATTAGGCACGTAGTATTTATTAAATTTCAATAGCTAAAAATCCTTATGGTTCTGTTTCTACTCAGAGCGAATTCGGGTTCAATAGCAAATGCTGAGGGACAGGAATGAAGAGAAGAACTACAATCTCCCCCACACTTATCTGTCCCCCAATTCCACATTGTCTGTGAGCTGCCCATTGATTTAACACGACTGAAAAACATCCACATGATTTTGTACCCAAGTGCTGAGAAATTTTCATTACAAATCGCTGCTCTTGCGCCACATATGTTGGGTCGAAATGCAGTGTTACGTTGATCGATTCATTCCTGTCTTTGTTTTTTTTTTTTTTTTTTTCACTTGTGAAAAAAAAGGACTAAGGATTTTATCATTAAAACCTGCGGCAGTGCCAGAAGGCCAGGAAAAGTACAACTTGAACTCGCTCAGGATATGGGGGGAAAGCAAGGAAGATTGGCAGAGGATCGCATGCGTCAGTGCGGCGACAGCATAATGTCAGCCAACCTGGGGTGAAACGCTGACATGCCCAGGCCCCATCTGTCATCAGTTACTCAGATCTGAGAATGGAGATTGTCATCAGTTTCCGTCCGTACTCTATCATGCATGAGTCACTCATGAATGTGGAAAAGTGTGTTTGTCTGGATAAAATATTTCCACGTACGTTGCGGCCGTTATGATTTTATACATCATAATGTATTTTACGTTAAAATACAACATTTATTTTATTTTATTTATTTTATTTATTTTTCTTCATAAATACGTTTTACTAATTGTATTTAATCTATATATATCAAGTTTTATCATTTTACAATACTTTTACATATCTATTTTTCATTTTTAAAAATTACAAATTTTAAGGGCATTTAAGTCATTTTCACCTCCTAAAAACTTGATTTAAAAAAAAAAAAACAAAAAATAAAGTATTATAAATTGGCAAAACTTTTTACATAGATTGAATACATTCAGGAAAACATATTTATGAAGAAAAAAATTAAAAAATATAACTAATTATAAAAATAAATAAACATGATGTATATAATCAAGGCCGGGTGCGTTTGCAACCTGTAAGCCTTGCACGTGATCGTATAACTGCCTGCTTCATACGTGTATAAAGAAAATGACTGTGTTTTGGAATGTGAGCGGCAACACATTGGGGAGCAGATAAACATATTTCTAAAAATGTTACCACTAGTGAAAACAATTTGAACAAGGAGCAAAGACGTGCCGAATAGACATATTGTAGCACCTGCCGTGAGCGCTACGATGGGCTCAGAATGGTTTCCCGGGCCTTGAAAATGTGGATCGTGTTGAAAAGCAACGTGGACTTAGATTTCCTGCATTCACATGGGGTAAAACGCATTAGGCTTCATATCTTTTAGAAAAGTTGGCGTGTGGGTATTTTCTCGTGATTTCGGCAGCATAACGGCTAAGACGGGGCCTTTCGTACACGGGTCAAGTCACAAATCCGGCAGCATAACGGTAGCGTATTATGCTGGAATCCGTGGACCCACGTGCACCCGCCTTGCCGGGGCGTTAGCTTAAACACGCACACACAAAATAAAGAAAAACGGAGTCGCCACTAATCTTTAAAGGGAGATCAGCCCCTATTTGATGAAATAAGGTACTAGCAATACAGAGTCCGGGTTCCGGCTTTCGGGTTGAAGCAAATATGGAGAAATCTGCCAACCCGAGGCGGTTTTCACGGCGTGAAAGGGGGAAATAAAAAGATTTGAGAGAATGGGAGAGATGGAAAGGGGGCGTGGAAGAGAGAGCGTGGAGCTCGTAGAGCGGGAAAAATCGGGATGCCGGGGCGTTGCTGCAGACTCCCGTCCTCCCCCTTTGGGATGCCTCTCTTCAAGTGTTTTGAATGAGAGGGGGGCTCCTCCTTTTATAGATGTAGGAGTGAGCTTTGGGCTCTCTTGAGGTCATGGACTTGGTCCATGGGCTTGGGCTCCTTGAAGAGTTGGACTTGGTCCATCTACTTGAGTTTGGGTTGAGACCATGGGCCTTGGGCCACTTGAAGGCTTTGGACTTGGTCCATATGCTTGAGTTTGGTTTGAGATCGTGGGCCTTGAGCCATTTGAAGGCTTGGGCTTGGTCCATATGCTTGAGTTTGGTGGACTTGAGCTTGGCTAAGCCCGTTTGCTTTGGGTGGGCCGTTGTAGGGGTCCAAAGTTGTAGAGAAGCCTGCTTCTGAGGCTTGGTTGGCTGCTTTGTGGAGCCCGTTGAGGTGGCCTGTAGGAGCTTCGCTCTCGTGGGCCGAATCTGGTTTGTTGAAAAGCCTGCTTCGAGGCTTGGTGGAGCTTCGCTCCCGTGGGTTGAGTTTGGAAGGGCCTGCTTAGCTTGCTTGAACCTCCTTTTACCTTGAATTTGTTTGGGCTTGGGACCTTTTCCATTTTACCCACTTTTGGGCCCAAAGGTAGGGTGTCAACACATATTTTATAAAACGCCAGTGATCTTATATGGGCGTTTGGAAAATTATTTAATTTTTTTCATACGTATATGGTTCTTACCTAGATCCTGAAGTCTATAAAATTTTATAAATTTTAAATTTGTTTGGCATTTATTTTAATTTTAATTTATAAATTTTAACTTTATTAGGTATTTTATTTTAATTTTTGAGAATAAAAAATTTAATTTAAACATCAAAACATAACACAAAATAAAATTTAAAAGTTACAAAATTTCACATGATGAAAGATCCTGGTGAAGCCTAACATGCATAAAAAAGAAATTAAAAATAAAATAATTTTGCCGGTCGCCTATAAGTCGAGCACGAATGACCGAGAAAGATCACGTCCCTTTGTAAATGAAAGTGTATTTATAAACACCCATCAAGCCTCATTCTGATTGATAAGCCCGCGACGGCCCAGTCCATATATTTCATTCCGCATCGTGTTACAAACTCACATCATGTCACCCTCGTTCTAAACTAGGCGGCAACCTGGCTTTTGAAAAATTTCCCCTCCTTCCGAGCCAAATCCCCAGGCTCAAAACCAGCAAGAGAAAGAAACTTCAATCTCTCTCCTTGGCAGACTACCCGGATTATCTCAACCATCCATCGCTCCATAATCAGACATGCCGTCCCGATCCAACGATGGATAGGGAAGCTGACCATCCTCAGCCGAAGCAACAGCACAAACCTATCGCCGCTGCTTCAGACTCCCTTCGCCATGTTCAAGCCGCATTCAAGCTTCAACGCTCTATTGGTATGCTTACCTCTCTTTCTCAGTATCTTCGCTGGAGGTTTTTTTTTTTTTTTTAATGGGGATTTTTGGGCTTTTACTGTTTAAACGGACGGCTGAATTTGGATTCCAGGCACTGTGCCGTCAAATGTCGGTCGGGCGAGGCGCGTGTTGGTTCCTCAGAAGGAATCATTCGAGAGCTTTCAACAAGGCTCAGAGAAATTGCGAAGTGTTGTGTCCGAACGGGTCGATGCAGCACAGGTCGTGATGGATCAGGCGAGGGGCGAGGAGTCCTTTACTGCTCCGCCTCCGAATACAGAGACTCTTCCCAATATTAGTTCTGCTGAGGATCCGAAAATGATTCAGTTTTCTTCTGTCAGCTCTGCTGGCGCCGCTTGCAGGAAAGCTTTTCTGCAAAGTAAGTGCCTTTGTACTTCTTTCTTTTGGTAAAAATGTAATCTTAAGGCTCTCCATCTTTTGTATGAAAGAGGCTGGATGGTGTATGAAACTGGCCGGTGTCAATATTCTATGTCGATTATTCGATTTTGAGAAAAGATAATCGCCACCTGTTTGTGAAAATGCTGATGGTTCCTGACCCTCCATTTTTCATCGGCAATAAGCACGGTTCTGTGTTTCTGTATTCATCCCGTTTAACTTCTTGAGAAATGTGTAGCCTTCATAGAAAGGCTATGTCCCACAGGGGATTCCTTGCTAAATTGCAAAAGATGCAGGACATTTGCATTTTTATATTTCATGAGACAGATGCGTAGTCACGTATTCAATCCATTATTCCACTTTCGCATGATGATGCTGCAACTGTGCTACTAACATCCATCCAACCTTTCATGTTTCAATTTCTATCTTTGCAGACTGCGGTGAGCAAAAGGCTGCTGATACTGGGTCAAAGAACTTGTCTTTGCAAGCAACTTATATATCACTGACGCAGAACAAACATGGCCTAAATGATCAAGGACAAGGAGTGTTATTTATAGCGTCTCAGAATATTAAGCAGCAGGATTATCAGCATACACAGATTTCTGACTTGAGTATGGAGTCTAGTGGCAAGAGCTGTATGCTAACAAAACCTAATGACTTGGTGCGTGACCAACATTTCATGGGTTTTCTTGGCAAAGACGTGATCCATACCACAACTCAATCATCATTTACAGGTTCTTCGTACATTACTGCTACTAATATTCATTCAAGGGGTGCAACCACATTGAATTCAACTTGCAACCCCCACTCACATCAAGATAGTTGGTCACTAAAGGGTATAAGACCGTCAGAGGATTTTAGTTCAAACCCGGAATCAATAATTCAAGGAGGTTTAACAAATGCGTTGGCTCCTTGCCAATCTACAAGCATGACATCAGCTAAACAGACAGCTATGTCTATTCGAGTTTCATCATCAGCTCCAGTGACCTCAACTGAAGTTCAAGATGGTAATCTATCAAGTGAGCAGGGACCCAGTAAGGAAACTTATGGGCTGCCAGATGGTTTGGATAATCTAAGGAAAGTTCGTTTTGATGAAAAATCAGCCAAACATAAAATGAATGTAGGTGAAGCAGGGAATATTCAACCCCAAGCTCTCACAACGAGAAACTTATCATCAAATGTAAGTTTGGAGCCTTCTCAGTCAAGCAAATCTGGAAAGGATATTTGTTCCAAAGATCCATTGGCACGTCATAAAAAGAGTTATGATCCCAATATATTTTCTAAAGTTAACGGCAAACGCTATCAGAAACTTGGCAAAATAGGCAGTGGAGGAAGCAGTGAGGTCTACAAAGTCATATCATCAGACTGCATAATCAATGCCCTCAAGAGTATCAAACTTAAAGGTCGGGATTATGCAACAGCTTATGGATTCTGTGAGGAAATCAGGTATCTGAAGAAGCTAAAGGGAAAGGGCAACATAATAAAACTTTTTGATTATGAGGTATGGAGACTTTACTGGATCGTCGGCAGGTTTCACTAAGTTTGCTCCTTAATACAACTCAAAAGGGACTTCTAAAATGAAAAATTCAAGTTATATATGAATAATGCGTGGTTTGTGTCAGTGATTGTATAGAGAGATGATGGATAACTGGATAATGGATATTCACTGATGCAACCTTGTTTTTAAGCTTTCGACGCCTCCATAACTGAATTTTCATCCAATTTACACTGGTTTGAGAATGCTTCATTGAATCTGGAGCAGTGTTTCAATAACCACCAATGTAAAGGGCCAGTCCTCCATGAAGGACAATTCCTGATGGAGGAAATTGAGATTAGATCATTTAATCATTAGGAAGTAGAAGACTTTGTGCAAGATTGTTTCCACTGTTTTTGTTATGTTAAAGACTGATTGCTTCGTGTTTGAGACCATCCCAGGTGACAGATAAAATTCTCCTTAATGAAGTGATGAGTGGAGCCATGGTCCTTAAGGATGGAAAAATCAATGATGATGGATACATTCACATGGTCCTTGAATATGGTGAGACTGACTTGGCCCATATGTTGTCACAGAAGTGGAAGGAAATGGACAGCTTCAGTTGGAGGATAGATGAGAACTGGCTGCGTTTCTATTGGCAGGTTTTCTTATTTCCTACACCCCAGGCCTCAATTGATCGTTGTGCTGTTATTAGTGGTCCAAATCCTAGCCAACTTTCGGACTTCCATAGTTGAACCCATCACTTCTCTTCCAACTTGATGTCTTGAATGCTTTAAACTGGATTTTTTTTTGTCTTTTTCACTGGCGTATGTATACGCTTTACAGCAAATGCTTCAAGCTGTTAACACAATTCATGAGGAGCGCATTGTGCATTCAGATTTAAAGCCTGCCAACTTTCTTCTTGTCAGAGGCTCTTTGAAGCTGATTGATTTTGGCATTGCCAAAGCTATAATGTCTGATACAACCAATATCCACCGGGACACACAGGTGCTTTGTCAACTCTTTTGCTGCATTGGGATTTCAACTTGATTCCATTTTTCCCCCCTCTGAGGAAAGTATAGAACTACAGATAGCCGAAATGGTCAACTAGCATTACCATATCTCTATAAAAAATTAACATTAAGTCAGCTGAAAAGGAGATCTATGTCACAGAATTAAGGCTTATTAGTCCATATTATGCATCTTTGAACAACACAAATACTCTGAAATTTCTTTGCAACAGATGATAAATTTTGAATGATTAAACCTATTTCTTAGGTTCATGCAGGTGGGTACACTTAACTACATGTCTCCCGAAGCATTCTTGTGGAACGAGGAAGATCCCAATGGAAACACAATCAAATGCGGGCGGCCATCAGATATATGGTCCCTTGGTTGCATCCTCTACCAAATGGTATATGGTAGGACGCCTTTTGCAGAATACAAGACATTTTGGTCCAAGGTCAAGGCCATAACAGACAAAAATCACAAGATCACTTATGATCCAGTGCCAAACCCGTGGCTGCTTGATCTTATGAAGAAGTGTCTTGCATGGGATCGTGACAAACGGTGGCGAATACCTCAGCTTCTTCAACATCCATTCCTTGCCCCTTCGATCCCCCCCCAGCTAACTTCATCATGTGAGCAGCATTGTAAATTGCTTTTGCAGATGATTGAGGCATATAAGGATGTTCCTGAAGTGTCTACACTATGTTACCAACTTCAAATGCTCCTAGAAAACCTGCAGGCTGCTGATTTCTGATTATTATGAAGCTGAGATGCTTCCTTTGTGGAAGGAAGAGTGTAGCAAACTATTAGCTGTTCATTACTCATTTGGAACACTTGTACACTGTGTTTTTGAGTGGTCAGGAACAAGCAGAAAGTATACTAAAGAAGTTGTAACAAGGGTGTATTTGGAAAGTGATAACATTTTTGAATGAAAAAATTTTGGTGTAAAAAAGTTTTGAACTGGGAGAAAACGACGTGATATAATAGAGGTAATGATAAGAATTAAATAGAATAAAATTAAAAAAAGAATGATTCTGTTAACTTAGGTTAAGTAAATGATTAACTTAGTTGCATAGTTAATCACGTAGAAATGATTGAAATATAGGATAATTTATATAGAAAGTGTGAAAAAAGATTTAAAAATAACATAATTATGGAAAGTGAAAAGTTTTTAAATTAAACAAACATGTCCTAAATATGTAATTTCCTTAATTCTATTCTTACATTCAAATTGATACACATCCCTATCATAGACCAAGGCTGTTTTCAAAGCTCAAATTTCCTGAAAAAGGCAGCACTCAGTCATCTTGTTTCAAAGAGTATGCAGCTTCTGCACGAGCTTCCTCAAGCTTGGCAAAAAGTTCTTTAACAAAAGGGCTACTGGTACCATGTGTAATTTGCAGTATGTCAGCAGCTTTTGTGAGGGATTTAATGGCCTCCCCAGTCTCCTTAAGTAACCTGTGGAACAGTATCATATATGTAAGTACTGCAATGGGAAGGGTTATAGGAATTTCAGCAGATAAATCCCCACAATATACTCTTTACCGTAGTTCTGGAAGCCTTTATCTTCTTGGTACGCATTATAACTCCAAAACTAGAGCTTTTGAACAAAAATTACGTTGAAACGAAACTCTACTATTTTTTCAAGAAGTTAATGAGTGTTCTTTCAGAATGCTTAAAACTTCTCGATATATTCCTTAGCTCTTAAATCCATGTTTGCTAGCCAACCCATAGTAGAAATGATACCATCAGAAGAGAGTATGACACCAACCATTCCAGTTTGCCACAGGTGTAATACTGAAGTCCAACCAGGGGATGAATTGGAGGATATACTCCTGCAGGATAGGAATAACCAACATGGAAACACAAAAACGCCAAAATTATACATAAGAAACAGGAAGCAGTCAGCTGTGCAATTTGAAAGATGAGAATTGTTTTACATGGATCCATTGAGTATCTAAGACTTCTAAGATTCATACAGGAAGCGTACGTACTTTCATATGCAGGAAGTGTCAATCGGCAGGACGCTAGTGCCCCTTTCCAGTCTTGTTGCTCCATGAAAATCTGCCAAAAAACAGCATCAGTCAGCAAATTCAGAAAAATCCCAATAAAAAGCAAAGCAGAGTTCTTCCAATATTTCTGACCCATAAAAGCAATGAACAACATCAATCACCAAATTCAGACAAATTCCAATAAAAAACAAAGCAGAGTCCTAGTTTCATGCCAGTCATACACTCATATTACAAGAGAATTTGAGACCTTGTCGGCAAGCAGAAGCAAAAGATCCACTCGGTGCCGCTTATGTAAATGCCAGTCAATTCATTGTGGATGCGTTTGGTTTTAAATAAAACTTTTCATTCTCCACAATTACCTAATTTTTTTTATTATTTCTTCACATATTCCTATAAAAAATACCATATTTTTCAATCATTTCTATACAACTATCCATACAATTAACATATCTATTTTATTTTTATTCTCCTTATTCTTCATCATTACCCATATTTCTTCACATCTTTCTATACAAACTATCTTACTTTTCAATCATTTATACACGACTATCGATATAACTAACTTATCTATTTTGACTTTATTTTCTTTATTAATGATTATTACTTCTATCGTATCACATCATTTTCTCACATTTCAACAACTTTTACACAAAAAAATTTTCATTCAGAAGTTTTTATTACTTCTCAAACACATCTTGTATATGTTTATTGCCAATGAATACCAATCATTCAGAAAAATCCCACTTAAATACAAAATAGAGACCTAGCTTCATGCCATTCATACTATGTAACACATTGCTTGCGACCAGGATCAACTGGTCGACCTTAGGTGCCAATAGTGTAAAAGCCGGTCAATCATTGGATAGTTGTGTCATTTTGGAAGGGACGATGAAAACACCATTAGAGTTCAAGATTTTAGTGGACTAAGTGACTGAAAACAGATGAAGAGGACACTACCGATTGATTTCTATGCAGCGAATTATAGAAAAATATTTAAGATTTTTAGTCGTTCAAATTATTCCTTTTCCTCAGAGGGTCGACGTGTTGTTTTGTGCCTGATTCGAACCTCTATGAAATTCAATGGTCGATAGTTGCTGTCAAGTGTTTACGTTGATGTGGTCTGTGTACGTTATTGACTTATTTGCATTTTTTATCCCAAGACTAAATGCCTGCATATAAAAATTTGGTTGACTTGGATTACCATAAAACGTAGATGCTTTTAAGTTGAGAGTTGTGGCATGGCTCACTGGAGAATCATCCTGAATGACAGTAAATATTACATCAATGAGAAGATCTCCCTCGTCCTCTACTCAAAGTCCATCCAAACCTCCAATTAACTATAACACGGTTCTGCTATTCAATCCTGTACAAGTGGGCACGTAGGACAGTTGTCTGGTGGATTCCAGAATTTGAATTAACTACATTTACCTCCAATTAACTATAACACAGCTCTCCCATCCAAGCCTGTGAAAGTAAGCATGTAGGACAGTTTTTCAGTGGATTCCAGATTTTGAATTAACCATATTTTAATGGAAGAAATCAAAACCTTGGCACAGCAACATGCAGAAAACACAAGCCACAACAGAAGAACTATTGCTTGCAAACAACACCTAACAAAGTGACATAAACAAAAATTTTTAAAAAATAACTTTGAAAGGTAGGTTAGCAATGATCTGACCTTCAAAAGAGTTTCTCGGGTTCTTGTCAAATTGATAGAAAGTGGATGAAAAAGTTGAAGTTGGAGTTGCTCAATGATCTTATACATAGCACAGGCCTCACAAAGATCTGTGTCAGTTGAAGGATCAACATCTTTGTTGGAAATAATGTACTATTGTAATTGCAAGCTCGCTAATAATGTATTATAGACACCAAACAAGGCACTATCAGACATTCTGCAGTTTTTTTTGCATGCTGATAGGTTAGCTGTGCCGTACAATGTGCAGCAATTGGTACGTAGTTCACTCTTTGGGTTCACTGGAAGTTTCTCCACGTGTTCTGATTCCAATTCTGCCCATTTACTCAACCATGATAATATAAAAGACCTAGTTGCATGCTTGAAACAACTTGTCTTAAAGAATTATGTTAATAGAACAACATTCAATAAAGGAAGATCACATGCAACTTAATTTTTGTACACTTCTCATATTCAGACAAAACAGAGTAAGGATACTTCCAGAAGACAAAGATCTAGAAGCCTTCTCTGAGATCTGCTCAATTTCCTTCACGACACTTTTAATCTCTTTCTGAGTCCTAGAAAGCCCACATCGCTGACAAAGAAACACTTTTTTATCTGCAAAACATTTCCCTTGTAAACATGTGACCTGCAGAAAAGGAGGACATGAAAATCACAGGAAAAACATCAAGGAGTTAACATGTCATTGGCTATGTTCTAACATACCAGAATCAAGAAGCAAGAAACTATCACATGTAATGTCCTTGCATCTATAACCTTCCAAGATGGCACTCTCCTGAATATCCTCATCCTGGCCCTTTAAAATAGCACCAGAAGATTAAATTATAACCGTTAGTAATTGAAGGGAAATGATCTCCTTTTAATGGGAACGAAAAGTTAATTGGCCATATCATAAAATATCAGGTTTAAAGAAGCTGATCAGAATTGTACCTCTTTTGTGCAGCGAGAACATTTGCAGCTGAAAAAGTATTGTTCTTTCAGAGATTTCTGCCGTGTTGTTGTGCTTGCAGCAATTTCTATATAACTGATTGACACCTAAGATACCAGTATGACAAATTATATTGAACAGCCAGTCCAAATTTCTAGAGAACTGAATATTCAAAAAAAGAAAAGAAAAAGTAATACCTACAGAAAGCACAAAGCATAAGATCTTACCTCATTACCTTTGGTTATATGTTCCACAGCACGGACTACAGCTAATTTATCTTCAAATAATAATACTGAGTTGGGCAAACAACTGCAACTCTCATTCAATGCAAAATGTAAATACATTTTTTCTTTTTTTAAAAAAACTTGTAGCAAAATTAACTACAAAGATAGAAAGAGTGAAAAAGGAATGAAATAAATTGGGATTCATTCCAGATTCACATGCTAAAAAACATTCCATGGCAATAGAGGCAGAAAATAATAGTAGAAAGTTTATATGGTAATTACTCAAGTCAACTAAAAATGAAAATTGATTACCTGTGATTAATAATCGATATTACAGGGTAAAGGCCAGTTCCTAGGGGCCTGAGTTCACTGTCACAGATTGTATGAGCATTGCATGCAAGCTGAAAAAGCGAAGTATACAAAACAAAATATAAATGTAAAACTGGCATCTTACCACAACACAACTTAGCAATTTAAGCAAAACAAAAATGCCCTATATAGAAAAACATTAAAAGTACAGTTTACAAAGGTAAGCTTTCAAAATACCTTTGAGAAGTTTCTTGCAACCTCCTTTATGTTTATCTTCAATGTGGGAAGTATTAGATTAACAAGGTTAGCCATCTGTGCGTAAAGCACTAACCTTTTCTCATCAATATCAGACATATCTTGGGAAGAATCAAAGTCAACCAACACTATCCAACAAAGATTACACAGCTGTAAAGAAGTTTCAAATCAAGCAAAATGTGAAACAACTGCAGAGAGAGAAGGATACGGTCTGTCAAAGCCTCCACCAAATTGTAATTATCCATAGCAGTAACCGGGATGGCCTGGAAATAGACATACTAATAAGCAATAGATATTTTCATAATCAATTTCATTATTGATTATGCTGAAGCTATGATATAATTTAAAGACAAGAAGCCAAAGCAACGACTACAACCAGATCTTCAGTACTCCTAGATATGTAAAATGCTAAAAACATGCATGTCACATGTAGACTCCAATTTTTTTTCCAATTCTGCAGCCACTACTGCTACTTGAGATGTGGCTTCAGTTGGTGGGATCTGCAAAGAGAGACCATGCAAAAGAATCCACATCATAGACTTAGACACTTTTACAGTGAAGATGTCTGGTCCATTGGCACTTTTTCCAACACCTAGTTTGTTTGCAGTGGGCACTACAATGCAACAGTCAACCACAGCAGCTGATTTAGAATCATTTGCAACAACAGAGAAAACAATGAAGAACAAGGGTCAATAATCTTTCCCATTTTCAATTGGAGGGACAACCCTTTTCTCTCTCAAACACAACTTTTAAGTAGTGGTATGAGATTTGCTGGCCAAGAAGGTAAATTGCATAAGCTTTCTGAAATAATTTAGAACACCAGAAGACACCAAGGAACGATGTATTAATGAATTTGACTTGAAGATAACATTAGTCCACATTAATATTAGTCACAATCACCTGGCGTAATGGTAAGTTGGTAACGTGCCATTTAATGGCACAGCTTTCAGTATGGAAAAGAACCTCTTTAAAAGAAAAGAAAACAAAAAGTATGGCTGCGTGAATCTCAACCTCCTAGAGACCACACCGGCAGTAGTCACATGCACCAATTATGCACCTTTTTCAGTTTAAAAATGATGGAGAATAACACTGATTCAAGGAAGTCACATTGATTGTCATAATCGTGTCGCAAAAAAGGGATATAACTATCAGAAAATGAATTTTTTCAACAGTACAACAAGAAACTTAGAAATACATTTAAAGAAGAGCACAAAAAAACAGAAATCTGATACCAAAAAAAAAAAAAAGCCATCTGAATTTGATGACTGATTGCAAACAGAAAAAACTTTAAACAACTCAACATATTTATTAAGATTATTCTGTGCACTGACTTGACATGAAAATGGGGCCATACTGGACAAGCCAAGGGTATTAAATTAGAAAGAAAACATCAAAAGTGTGAAAGCAAATTAAAGAAGCGTAATTATTAACCTGCTCACTCTGCAGTTTCCTTTTCAGGATCAGTCTCACCATCAGACGTATAGAAGGAGTAAGCATTTTCTGTCTGTCTTCACCTAGCTCTACAAGAGCCTGGCATTCAAGTCGATGCAATTTCCATTCTAATCTCTGACAATAAAACACCAGTTAGTAGATGATTACACCCTGCTGTTACTCAGCTACATAACAACCCGTGTGTATTATATTTTTTTGGTAGGAGTGTGTATTATATTTTTAATTTTTTTTTTTTTCCCTTCATGATGGTTAGCTTAGAGATGAGAGAAAAAAATTCAAAACTAGTGTAGTAGTTGCAAATATGGACCAGTTCTTAGGGACCAATGCTGTTTTGCATTGGTATCCCTTTATTCAACGCCTTCCTTTGGGACGGGTTACACCCCAACGTCAAAATGCTGGCTAAAGAAGTAATGAACCAAGCCCACAAACCATATGATTCCAATTGTACTTCAACAAAATGTCTACAAAATCATACCTGACAGTCACTTCCACAATACCATACCATCCGACAAGCAGAGCATTTCTTTAGGTTGCCAGAAGCAAAACATCTGTTGCATCTTTGATCACTGGAAGACTTATCTGGCATAGAGACATAAGGCTCCTGAGAAATGATCACTTCTCCTGCAAAAAAGAAGTCACTCTCCATTGGTACCAGGAAAGAAAGACATAGCTACAAGGACAATTTCCAACAAAATCATCCCGTCAGAGCTCCAGATTGCCCAAGTCATCATGAGTCAATCCAAAATCAGGCAGATAACCATGGGGAAATTGAATGGAGTCAGCCCAAGTTGCCCCACAACATGCCTGTTTTCTGTCACACAACAACAATCGCCAAGTAATATCAGTGCTGCCATTGTGCCTCTAGCGTGATGGTACATTGTCTTGCCTCATAAGCTGGGCGACAATGGTTCGAATCACAATGGTAGCAGTGGTTAGCATTGTCTCCTTGTTTATTCATGGGAGTGTCTACCAGTGGCTATTGCAGGAAAACAGGAATTTTGTCAGATATTTGGCAGAATATTGTATAGAAAATTTGTAAGAATGTTTTAGGAACCTAATTGTAATACAAAATGTGATATATATAAATATATATGGGATATATATATATATATCTATAGCCCAACACAAATCCGTAATAGCTGCTAGCAACCGAAGAAGATAATCCATTTGGAAGTCATGGTTCCCGTCCAAGGAGCAATTGTCGGGAATTTCTCACCAGCAATCACGCCACAGGTAATCTCAGCTATCAAAAACCAATTATCTAAAACTGCTCGAATCACTAATTTTCACGTATGGTACGTAAAATTAACTCAGCGAGGGCATGGAATGAGGGTGTTGCTCTCTTCTTGAAACATAAATCCCCATGCCCGCCAAATCCGCCGGAAAAAGTTGGCACCTGGAGAGAAATCTGTTGCGGCGACGAGACAACGGCCCTTCCCAGGAACATAAGCAATCGAGAGTCCACGGACAGAAAGCTCGCGCTCCAATTCCTCCATGGATTCCCCTTTCTTGAGGGTATAGCTTGGCGGCGGCAGAGTGCTTGCGTACTTCAAAGCTTTTTTCCAGAATCCAGAAACTGCAAGCAGGAGGATCAGTAATACGGGCCTATAAGCTCGGCCCGCCCAGTTCCGTCTTTAGGCATATATGTATGTAAGAAAAGCCCGCCCGATTTTATACGTGTAAGAATATAACTGGCGTCTGGCCAACTGCTGGAATTCGTTGGATTCATCGCATCGGCAAAAGCTCCGGAGCTTCATGCGCGCCGCTCTCTGCTTCCACCAACTTCGACTCTTCCGCAAGAGAACTCTCGTTTTCCCTCCCTTTTCAGCTCTGCCAACATCGCTTTCGTTTTCTTCTTCCTTCTCCATGGAAGCTAACCAGCCGTCTTCCCTTGTCCTCTCGGGAAAATCATCTACAGAGAACGACCTTGCTCTCTCCCTCAAAATCTCCGGCAGCCTCAAGCTTCTGGATGGACAGCAGCTCTCGGTTCTGCTCCGTTCCGAGATTCGTTCTCCCGGAGATGACGATCAGTCGACGTTCCAAATCGACTCGTTCATGGACTCGCTCTCTGCTAATCACTTCGGACGGTTCCTCATTTGGTCCCCGCGATTGCCTTCGACGCACGACCTTGTTTCCCAGTAATCTTCTGTAAGCTTGAAGTATCGTTCGAATTTTATTAAAAAAAATTCTTGAATTTTGTAAGTTTTTTGATTTCTTAATTCGTGATGTAGGAATTTCTGTGAACTTCCCCTCGGCTCGGTATGCGTTGCAGATATGCAGTTCAAGGGGAGAGGTGGATTCAGATTGAGATAAAACAAATTATCTGATGGATTGTTTGGATGCACAATTGGATCAAACTGCAACTGGGAGTTGAAATTATTTGAACATGGTTTTCTTTGTTAGATTTCAATTACTTCGAAGTCATTAGTTTCATCTTATGGAAACCCGTTATTTCCTTCTATTTGCTCGTAACTCATTCCAATTTGCATCCAAACACAGCATTGGTCTTTCCCTCCATTTTATCTTGCTGTAGAAGTTACTTTTGTTTTCTCTCACTTATTTAAATTGTGGGGTTGTTAGGACGATCCAAGAACATATGGGAATCTCCAGTTGGTTGTCTCATGTTCTCATTCACCTTGCAAATGGACAATGGAAGTGTGGTGCCTCTTCTGCAATATGTGGTGTCACTGGCAATGACCGAGGCAATAAAGACACTCTGTGAGAAAAATGTAAGCTGTTTCATGCAGCGGCAAATTTTAATCCTGCATTCAAAGAATCTTAGAGTCCACATTTATACTGGATATGAATTTACACAGTATCACATGAAGATGGAGATTCTTCCAACACTCTTTTGCAACTGCTGATCATATTGGCATGACTGTCAACTACCATGGTCCACGCATTGCTTTAGAGGACTGCAATTGAATGCACCCTCAGAATGGAACTGCTTAGGCCAATGTTCCAGTTGATGTCTTGGTTCTAAACAATTGAGAAGGTAACCTAAAGTCAGGCCAGAAAGGAAGAGAGTTAGAATTCAGTGCATAGAAAGAAGAGGAACGCAATGCCTGATGCAACTTTCCAGCCATTCAAGATTGCGTCAATTATTCATGTGGAAAACAGCCTCAAATAGCTCACCGATTGAGATAGTCAAGAGAGCTTCTAGTGGCTAGAGCCTGATTTGCTGTATATTTATATTTGTATTCATGCTACCAATTCTGAATTTTTTGTGTACTTTGGTCAGTTAAAAATTATTTACCATGAATTCCAATTGAGAATATGATTGTTTCTTTTTATAATAATACAGTGAAATGGAAGCCTATATATGCAATCTTGAATGTTTTATCTGTACATGTATGCACTTTTGCAATGCTGAGGTGCTTTGCAATAATACTTACAGTCTTGCATGATGTTACATTAGGCACTGCTACTCCCAAGTCCCAATCTTCTCCTTCGTGTGTAGAATCCATATGATCTTATTTGTTAGAATGAACAGATCTAATTCGAAGTTCTAGCTAAATGTGGTATGGCGGAGGATAATTATCTCAAAAGGACAAATCCAACAACTACAGCTCAGTTGGTTTGAGCAGGGTTTGGACATAAAATCTGCTGATACATCAGGTCTATCATTCTCATCTGGAAAAGCATGGTGGGCAAGGGAATATATTTGGGCTAGTTTCACAAAGGAACCAGGCTTTTTGCCTGTTCCGATGTGGTCTTTGTACCTGGATTGCTATGATTAAAAATAAACACTTGGTCTTTAATTTTTAGCCCATCCCTCTAAATGTGCTGTTTGTCTTTTTTTTTTTTTTCCCTAGTTTCCATGTTTGACGTCTAATGTTCTACCATATTCAAATTACCTTGCAAACACGGTCTAATTACAGGGCCTGCCAAATCTTGATGTCAAGATAAAGTGGCCAAATGATCTTTACTTAAATGGGCTTAAAGTTGGAGGCATTCTGTGCACCTCAACCTACCGATCAAAGAAGTTCAATGTCAGTGCTGGTAAAAGGGCTTTTTCCTTCTGATTATAATGTTTTTCGCTTCTTTAACCAGCATTGATAGCACGTCCCAGTGAAAATTGTAGAGATGTTGCCTATTTCTTTTATTTATTTTTTTAAAAAAAAAGAGAAAAAACTTCTTGAGTGGATTAGCTTATATTGCCTTCCCTTTTGTTTTATCATTTTCTATACCAGGTTATTATGAAGTTGTCAAATGACATACAGTTAATTTTCTGAACTAGTTCATGGTTACATTGTGAAAATGTCATGGCGTTCATGCAGGAATTGGCTTGAATGTGGATAATGAGAAGCCAACTACATGCTTGAATGCTACGATTTCAAAGTGGACACCTGCAAACCAACTGAAGAGGGAGCATATTCTGGCAGAATTTTTCAATAAATTTGAGATTCTTTTTGATGTTTTCGTAAAACAAGGTGAGTTATTTTCCAAGAACCATCCCTCTCATCTGATTTTCTTTTCAGTTTGTCTCTCTTGCTTTTAGTTGAATCCTGTTTACTTCAATTTTCCTCACAAGCTTACTGAGGACATAATTCAAGATCAGGAAGAATGGCACAAAAGAATCTACATAGCTGACTAAAGTGGTTCTTTCTTTTCTTTTCTCTTCTTTTTTTCCTTTTATTATTTTCCCCCTTTCTTGGTGTAATTTTGTCACACTGTAACTGATTTCATCAATATGTGAAAATTCAGTGTGCTTGACTAAAAAAGTATTAGAATGCAGAAGAAAAGCAATAACTAGCTGGTACCTTTTGGCAAATTGAGGACAATATTAACTCAAGGGAAAAGTGGTTACATGTTTAGATGCACATCAGAGTTGTGTGATCAAGCTGAGCCCATTATTGTGGAATTTAACCAAGATTCCAAGCAAAAATCAGATCTTGTTGAAATTTTATCTGCATTTATATGAATATTCATGCATGAGTTGCTTAGTCTATGCAGTCAAATGGTGATTGTATTTGTCACCACTTGGATGACCGTGTAGTTGATGTGAGTGCGTGTAAGGGTGTGTAAGGTGGGAGGTCCAAGATTTGAAGTTGGGTAGAGTCATTTGCCTTGATTACCCCTCCCCCGGAGTTGTCTAACACAATCAATATGCATATGATGATTGTATTTAATAGAACCAATTTTGCTTTATATGAAGTCGCCCAACTGAAAATAACTGATTGTTGTACTTGGTTTGAATCATCTTCTCGACTTCAATCTTCTGTAACAATATTGTAGCTCAGAGGACAAATGATTTCTCAACTTTGCATGTATCCATTAAGATAGTTCTATGTCAGATTGATGAATCAAAACTAGACTGTCCAGAGAATGGCCCAAAATTGACTTTGCATGGATTTTGAACTGCTTTGGCCAGGCATATCGGGCCAGCCTCATCAAAATTTTGGTTTGTTGCAATTCATATCGATGTGTTCGCATAACCAATTTTTCTGTTTACTATATATGTCATGAAAGGATGAGTTGACCATCTTGCTACTTTAGTAAACGTATGCATATTTACCTTAGTGATTCAATTTCGTTTTCATGAAGGGCTTTGTGGAAGTATTTCATAATTGATTTTGAGAATAATTAATTTGTTGCTGCTTCTTTCTGTCTAGGATTTCAAGCTCTAGAGGACTTATATTACAAGACATGGTTGCACAGGTCTAAAATTTACTCACATTTTCTTATTCATATCATCAGTTTTTTAATTTTATGTAGATGCAAAGGGGCCTAAAAGTTATAACAAGCAGTCTCGACCCATTGAAAACACGCCAGGGTTCATGTTTTTGTTCAATTCTGATCAATCTGCAGATGTTTTTTAAATGTATGGGTAGATGCTTTGGTGCGATGATACGGCCTATTATCTAGTTTTGAACCTTTTGATATTAAAATAGAATTATAAGTCAGCAATTTTTGTGAAGCGGCATTGCTTTTTGAAGGCATGCTTCTAATTAACTGTTACCTGAGACATGGATATATCTCTGATGGGCCCTGTTTTTCCTCAAGTTACATGCAAAATCTGAACATTTATTATTCTTATAAGGTTGGAGGCATGGTACACATAATTGTGACGACCCTATTAGAGCTCCAAGGGATTGGAGACGTCATGATGTGCATAATTCTAGATTGTCAGAGCTCCAAGGGGTGTAATAATTTCTTAGAAAATTCCAAAATAACATTCAGCCGATAAATTTTATCACCCAAGGATGCACGCCTTTCAGTTTTGCAAAATGAACTGGTTGCAACCTGCTACATTATACTCTTTCTGAAACGTGATAACTTCATATGCAAAGTAACATCTTGCTTACCCTATTTAGCATTTTGTGCCAAAGTGAGAGAAAAATCTGGTTCTCAACAAGGTTAAAATAAGATTATTGAACAGTTTTCGTTTTTTAATGTATATCGGCCCACCTACCCTCGGATGAATAGGTATCTAATGGAGGTGTACTTTAGGGGAGGAGTAACAAGGCTACTGTCTCTACCCAGCTTTGAACCTTGGACCTCCTTGCTCTAACAATTTATACACACTTATGTTAGTCACTTGGTCATCAAGTAGTGACAGTTATTGAAGAGTTTTAATTACCTTAAAATTAGGATCAGAACAGATTGGGTAGTTCACGAGCTGATAATCATCAGTTCTTTGACTTCATGGCAATATCTCAAATCCAGCTTCTGTACGTCCAGATGAGAATTTGTGTTGCTTCTGCTATTTCAAATCTCATCAAAGATTTGCCTTGACTGTATGGGCTCAGTTTTCTAACAGTGGCTGTGGAAGAGTATTTTATCAGGTGTAGAACCAATTGCCTTGTTACTCTTTTGTCTGCCATTGGACCTGCAGTGAGAGCGCAAGCTCCCAGTCTCTGTTACATTTTAGAAGTATGCACACAACCATGAATGAAGCACAACGTGCATGCAGGTCTGCACCTGCATGCAACAAACATTCTTGCACGTGTATATTTTCATGTACTGTGCACATTTTTTCAGATTAGTGTTGTATTTACAAATGTGTATGTGCAGTGGGCAGAGGGTTATCATAGAGGAAAGGAATGAGGGGCAATCCATAGAGAACATTGCTGTAACCATTCAGGTGAATACTGGAAAGACCTGTAAGAACTCAAACTTGTTCTCATTTAGGTGACTTTTCATGATTTCTCGATGCAGGGTTTGACACCTTCTGGATACCTTTTGGCTCTAGGAGAAGATAACCTCCATTATGAACTTCATCCTGATGGTAACAGGTACTTTTTGGCAAATGTTAGAGCTGTTTGCTGATTGGACTTGACCAAGTTGTGAACAGAAATCATCATTCAGTAAAATGATAGATTGGCGGAACAAAAGTTTGTCAAATATTTATGTTGTCACTCTCTGTTCATGCAAGATCTCATTAAGGACATGATTTGCACCATACAATTGATTTTCTAGAAATGGATTTGCATGGAAAATTCATTTTCAACACTTGATTTGACCTGTACTTCTCAGTATTATTGTACCTTTTATCTATATTACCGATAGTTTAAGTCATTTTTCTTATCCGTGTGAATCTTCTTCACCATATGCAACATTATTCCTACATTTTTAACATCATTTTTCATTCCATGGTTCCGATCGAGCCGTAAGAGAGTTCTGACTTGTGTGATGGAAATATTCTAAAGGCAAAGAGGCCATCTCCACCTTGCCTACTGGGCTGAGACACCTACAGAATCCTTTGCATCTTGAGCTTGTTATGCCCATCGTGTAGGCGCAGCAGTTGGTTTCAAAGAGGAAGATATAAGTGAGGCCCACATGTGGATAAATATATATATATATATATGGGAAATGATCCGGTGCATGCGACTGCACCGTACAGTCCATGCACTGTGGGCCCCACCTGATCATTTCCCATAAATCCACCCCACCCATTGTATTTAGAATTATTCACTTTATTACCATACCAATTTTCATCCAAATCCAACATGTGTGTAGTCTCCATCTTAAAATGGTGCAAAATCAACGTAATAAAATAGTTTAATGTAAATATCAAGTTTAAAGTGGTTTTTTCAACATCTAAACCGTCTAAACTATGATTTATATATGGATAAATGAGTGTATAAAGTTTCATTACAATCTAATATGTGTGGGGTCCATTTTACAGCGGACTGCACCGTAATTACGGTGCAGTCCGACTGCACAGGATCAGTTCCCTATATATATAAATGTTCCACAGCAGGAAGCAACTTCTATGAGCCGTGCCCCATCATACATGATCAGGCCCCTTTTATGTTTTGTCATCTCTCTTTGTATATATGTATCCATTACTAGCAATCCATGTTACAAGTTAAACTCTCATGTAGGAGAACTTTATAATCATTATGTAGGGATTTGTCTAATCTTCTTCAAAAAAATAAATTTATTTACTAGAATTGGGCTTACTATTAAAGATTGTCCTCTAAATGAATTGCCCATTGGGTAGAGAATCAATCCAAGCATTTAATTGATGCCTAGGAATAAGGATTGCATAATTTATTATAGTGCCTACACATGGTTTTGCACCAGTCATGTGACTCCAAATCCCGTGCATTTGATTGATCATGGATGCTTCATAGTTACTACATTCTCTGTGTTTGCGCAGCTTTGACTTCTTCCAGGGACTGGTGAGGAGGAAAATGCAGTGACACTTGCAGGTGCATACTTATGCGGTGCTCCCTTGTGTATTATAATATATTTCTTTATTTACGTTCTGTTAGTGTCACACGAGTTCTGTTGGACTAGACGAAGTTAGTAGGAACGTCACCTACATCTGTAATTTTGTTTTTAGAGAACGCACCAGCTTTGCAAAATGATTTATGTGCAAACACAAGCAATTGTTACTGAACATTCTTATCTTTTCATTATGGACACTGAAATTGGTTTTGTTTGCTTCCATGGTGCAAGAGATGATAATGGGATAAAGGCTGTTAACCTGATGCCCATTATGCAATGGGCTACATGTAGAAAATCCCAGTGATTGAGGCAACATCTACCATCATGTTAGGAGTTTTGCCGGTCCAATGGTGACTGAAACAACTGCTGATCACTGATCAGGTTTGCTACAAAAACAATCTTGATCACCCGACTCACATGCAGGTTAGGATTCCTGATCTTCCAGGTCCAATGGCTACTCGGAAAAGCTTTTTAGAGCGCACATGGGAGAATCTTATCGCCATCTCCAGTCAAAAGATGCGACAGTGATTGGAAGCTGAGTGAGGCCTTTGTTTACTCATCTTGCGATTGGCATTATGTCCTAAACATTTCATTGATTGGACTGGCACGGCATGGCCCACGCCCGTTTATGTTAATGGACAAATCTTACCCACCCAGCATGCACAAAAGTAGGCAGGGCAACAAATCAAGTGGGCATTTCCCATCATCTGATAATAGCCATGTGAAGTTCTGTTAAAACGAATAACGCGGTAAGCAGGTCAATGTCTGCAGGATGGATGAACTTTTCAAAAATGGGGGAGGACTGGAACCTCTGCTTCATTTCTCAAACATCCTATCGATTGCAATGCGGATATTCCAAAGCCCGTCCTTCAACAGGACTGATTCCTCCTCAATAATAATGAGGTCGAAATATCTACATCGAGTGCGGGCTGGCACACGGGGCCACCTGTTTTAAGGGTGAATAGGGTGCCCTTTGTGATGTCATGGACCCTTTTCCTCACCGCCCTCCCCTGTATCCGCGTCCATCCCCTTACGTGGCAAGGGCAGGGTGCCCACTCTTTTCATTGGATGGGCTTGTTCGGCTTGGAAAATCATAGGGACGGGACCTTCGCCTAACAGGTAAAGTCTAAGTCTATTATGCTGGTAAACCAAGCATCTTGCCCTTTCTCTTTTCCTGGAAGGAAGAAGCTGTCACATGCATCTGTCTTTATTTTGGAAAAAAAAAAAAAGAAGAAGAAGAAGATACTCATTGGAACCCCTCCGCTGATCGGATTGCTTCTAAACAAATGTAAGAGAACCGGCTTCACAGACAGCAACACAGAAATTAAGAAACAACCATTCTTCCATTCTCCCATCCTGATATTAAAACAGACTACTTTCCTCTTATGAGCCCATCATCACAGATGTCGACAGTTATAAAAATAACTAAATAAATAGAGAGCGTGTTTGGCTGCTTAAAAATTTTCTCAATAGAAATTTTTTTACTATCCATAAATATATTAATTTTTAATTATTTCTTCATATTTTTTTTACAGTTATCATATTTTTTAATTTTTTATACAATTTTATATACAATAAATCTATCTATTTTGACTTCATTCTGTTTACTCATCATCCTTACCTTTATTATTTACATTATTTCTCTTATTTCAAAAATAATTTATATCAAGAATTTTTTATTCAAAAATTTTATTACTTCTCAAACATATCCAAAAAAGCACCTTCCAACAACCTTGCTCTGAAATTATAATTAATCTGTTTGAGGAATGATGGCCGCAGATTAGTGGACAGTTGTGCGATCCTGAACATCCAACTTTAACGCAATTCAATGAGCGTTGGATTAAGTCCCTTTTTTGGCTTTTAATGTCACGACCCCATATAGATCATAGGACCCATAATTAGAACTCGTCAAAGTCTCCAAGAAATCGGTAATTCATCCGCACCCGTGTATCATTTGCCACGATGTGCCGTGTATCTTATCCGAGTCCCTCTTCCATTTTCGCCTACCTACTTCATCAGAGCGCACAATAGGTCCGCCTCCAAGTCTAATAAGATGAGCGACACGAATCCGACACAAGCCTGCGACTGCATCCACCCACACGTGGAATACATGTACAAAAATATGGTCCTTCAGAGCAACAGGGCCCCACAGCATGTAGACTTGTGTATATATAAAATGTTTGTTTTATTTACTGAATATCGCGCACGCTGACAGGGACGGGCTGCATGTGAGTTGTGGACTGATATTTGGACCATTAACAACTTTATCTTTTAACCGTCCACTTGGATAAACGCATGGCTGTACTGGTCTTTCAAAAACACACAGCTAGAAGTGCGGCCCTCGGGTCCGCATCATGTGCCTCTAACGTGGGTACCCAGTGTAAAGCTGCTCCGGTAATCAGACTTGCCTCCCATTCATTGATTTCCTCGGCCAATTTTCATACATGGTCAACATCACCCACTGCATGGTTGAAGATGGACTTGAAAGTCACTCATTCCAATTCGAAATTTATGTTGCGTTTGGTATATAGTAAAAATGGAGAAGAAAATTTTCTAATCCTCCCTATCCATCTTTTCAAATGATTAAACATCTTAACTTTATAACTATTCTACTTTTCCAATTCTCAACTGTACATTATAATCACCTTACATTATTTGCAACTATATTATTTATTTTCTTTACTTACAATTATTATTTCTATCACATAACATTATTCTCTCACTTTGAATTTCTTTTACAAATTTTTTCCCCACTTCTTTTTACTTTTTTACCTCATACTAAACACACTTTATATTTTTTCATAATTATGAGTAACATGCTTATTTTGAGTGTTTGCCAAGATAAAAAATTAAAAAGATTTAATTTTTTTTAAAAAAAACTTGCAAGTGAGATGTTGGAAAATTGTTATTGCCTCGTTCCGAACCCCGATTGTTATAATTCTTTTGACTTTTAAAGCTCCACTGCTTAACGGGATCTCTTATACAATTATTTCTATATTTAGAGAATCTATTTTGCAAATGTGCAAAACATACTTGCTAATTCATAATTATGCAAAGCTATAAAGTCTTTTTGCAGATACCCCCTTTCATGCACTGGTGTGATCCCTATGATTAGAAGTTTCCCTGCATTTCCAAATATTTCTCAGGAGAATGGAATAAATGATGTAAACCAATCATCGAATTATGAAAGTTATGCAAATATAGATTATATTATTTTTAAGGGTAATTTATAAATACATCCATATAGTTTCAAAAATTGTAAATAATTCCTACGTGGTTTAACCATAATTACAAACATGCCTACACTGTTATTGTGATGTTATAATATGGTGCATTCGTGGTATATACAAACTATATGGGTACATTTGTTAGAAAAAATTATACTTAATTTTTAAAATTATAAATATACCCATATAGTATGCATATATTTTTAAATATACTCATACCGTAATGACACATGACAGATGTATATTTTGCAACTATAGTCAAATTATATGGGGATTGTTAATAATTTCTAAAACTATATAAATTTACTTGCAACTATAATCAAACTATGCTAATATATTTGCAAATTATCCATCATTTGAAAACAAGGAAGGAAGAAATCTTCCTTGCATGAGCATAAGTACTCAGAGCTGCAACATTGATGCTTCGGCGGAAAATTATGTGGGGACTATTGATAATTTCTAAAACTATGTAAATGCACTTGCAAATTGTAATCAAACTATGCTAGTATATTTGCAAATTATCCATCATTCGAAAACGGAGAAGAAGAAATCTTCCTTGCATAAGCATAATTACTCAGAGCTGCAACATTGATGCTTCGGCGGAAAATTCACAAGCACGCTTGTAGAGGGGGCTAGTTATTTCGGCCTAGGAATGGTAGATGTATTATTGGACGGTTGAAACATCAATGAACACCACGTGGCCAATTTCCAATTTTCAGCGAGCAAGGGCCCACTGATTATCAGATGCCAGGAACTATGTGCATATGAAGTTCCAATGCAACCTGGTTGCATGTGGAGCCGCACTGCTTATCAGCTAGCTAGCTGCACCATTTATTTATTTTTTATTTTTTTACTTCCATTGCAAGTGATCCTTCATTTCTTGTTGGAAAAATAAAACCCACTTCAACTGCATGCATCCTCGCGTTCCACGATCTTAGACTTACTACACGGCTACACCTACTCATGCGCGTGATGACCAAATCAGATGGTCATCTGTGGCAGCGCGTTTAATAGATTTTTATCTATATTATAATTTAACATTTATTAAACAAAAAAAAAAAAACCATTTGTCCAGAGATTGTATGTGGAATGTAATAACCTTTTGAAAGTTTAAATGATATGTGCTACATTCTTTTCCCACTTGTTCAATGTTCATCAACTTAATACTTGGTGTGGGATGGTCACCTTAACATTAAAAATATATATATTTGACGTATTTTTAGAAAAATATTAAAATAGATAGTTGAAATGGTACCTTATCTTATATTCTTATGTACTCTTATATATTTTTTTTAAATTTATAAACATTATGATATTTGATATTACAATCAAATGGATTCAACCCTCACCCATTAGAGTTATTTTTCTATAAATTGACTAGTGGCATTTTGTGACCACCAGGGCACGTGCCTGGTGGCAATGTACTCCTATATTTAAGCCCCTAGCTAAGTGCATGGTATAAAGTGTAGATGAAGAATACATTTTTAAACCTCTCTTCTCATTTTTAACAAAACAACTTGACATCTGAATCACCCAATTATCTTATTATTTTAATTTTTTAATCTTATCTTTCTATTATTTTATCATACAACTATCTCATTTATTACCACCTTACTTCTATCGTATCACGTGGCTTTTGCACTTTTCAAAACTTCCTTATCTATTGCACATTTTTATATAATTTAATATCTTAATTATTATTTCTATAATATAATATTGCTCTCACGCTTTTTCAAAAAAAAAAAATCTTATTTTTTACCTTTTATCAGACGGACACTAAAAAACAAAATTTTCTATCTCACGTGCCGCAGCCAATTCTGCGGTGTCCAATTACAAATGATGACTCTGGTCCACACCTTCGATAATATAATAAAAAAAAAAACAAAGAGAATGATATAATAAAACAATAACTAAGAAGTGATTATTAAAATTAAATTTAGTAGCATAAAATATCTAATTAGGGGTTTTTCAAAAAAACGAAGAACTGTATTCAAGGTGGGTGCTGATTATTAAAGCGCGAAGGGCAAGACATGGGACATTATCGGGACCAGTCACTTACAGTTCGTGTCAGTGCCATTGAGCCATCTTGGGGGTAATCGCCACCTCGCTTTGCCCCACCTCTGGCTCGCCCCGGTCCGTGTCTGCTCTGAGCCCACACTCTTTCACATCTGCTCTGCAACGCAGCTACTCACTGTCCTGCAGAAGGAGAAATCTGGGGTTATTTGCATAACATAACCCTTTTAAGTAAACTAAGGTCGTGTTTGAGATCCCATAAAATTTTTAGAGTAAAAATTTCTGAAATAAACAAAATGATATGATATAATAAGTATGATGATGAAGAGTAAATAGAATAAAATTTAAACGGAAATTACTTCTCTTATGTTGAACTAAAAAACATATTTTAGGTATTTTTTTAGTTTTTTCTTTACATACTTGTTAAGTTGGGTATATTGAATTTATAAACCAAGTTTCCTTTGAAAATTATGACAGTGCCATTGTGTTTAAAAATCTCTAAAAAATACTTAAAATATCTAAAAATTATAAAACTTGCTTTATTTGTAAAGAAAAACTGAAAAAATATCAAAAATAAGTTTTTTAGGTCTAAGTTGATCATCTTTCCATTAAAATATATAGGTTAGTTGTACGAAAATTTATGTTACACTAAATTGAATTTTTGACATGCAATTTTAATATTTGCAAAAGTAACATTTAAAATTTTTGAGTTTTGCAAAAATGATCGTGGGCACAAGCGGCGTCAGCCATTCAAGTCTCTTGAACACATGAAAATGGCCAATATTATTTTTACACAATTCGAAGACTTCAAGGATATTTTTTGCAAACATCGAAACTACAATATTATTTTGCAAATATTCAAACTATGAAAACCGATTATAAAAAATAATTATATAAACGGAGGTCCGTTAGCAACTGGTAAAAGTAAACAACAAATTTACCACTCCTTACCTGTCTATTGGTATGATTTGATATATTAAGTACATGTCTGACCTATTTTGTTCTATTATTACTTTTATATTCTAACCATTTTTTTTTGCGCGAACTTATTATCTCTGCTCTTAATTATTTTCCTTATAATATATGCATTTGAGAACAATTTTCCATGAAACTTTCCCTTGCATTTTTCCACACACTTACCTTATTTTTCAACTATTTCTACACATTCTTCTATATAACTATCATTTACTATTAATTATTATTATGTTATCATAACACTTTCTTACCTTCTATAAACTTTTTCTACAACAACATCTTACAAAAAAAAATTTACATTAACACGCATTCCACACTTTTTTGAAAATTTTTCTCTCCCCACTTTTAAAGTTGACTTATATTTCTCCTATAAAAAACTTTAAAACTAAAAATTTTCATCTAAAATTTTTCCCCCTTCATAATTATCTTTTACTTTTCAATTATTTTAGAGTGTGTTTTGGAAGTGATAACACTTCTGGATAAAAAAATTTTGATATAAATTTTTTTAAATTTGTGTAAAATGATATGATGTTATAGAGATAATAATAATGAGTAAAAAAAATAAAGTCAAAATGGATAAGTTGATTATATGGATAATTGTGTAAAAATGATTGAAAAGTAAGATTGTTATATATGAAATTGTGGATAAATAATTTAAAAATAGAGTAATTATAAAGAGTAAAAAATTATAGATTAAAAAGTTTTAGTTTAAAATATTTTTATTTTATCCAAACACGTAGTACATTTTTCTATATAGTTACCACACTTTTTAGTACTTTTTATATAACTATCATATTTTTCAATTATTTCTTTATAATTTTTATATAATTATTATACTTGTCAATCATTACCCTTATCATATCACATCATTTTTTGTTCATTTTAAAAAACTTTTATGCTGAAAAATTTTCTTTCAAAAGTTCTATCATCTTCCAAGTATAAGAATAACCAAATAGAAACCTACCACGAAGCTTTTGTCATTCATCATTTCCATGGACGGCACCACCACTACTTTCATCAAATTCTACCATATGAATTGTCCATTCTTATTTGCTTCAAAGTCACTATTAAACAAAAGAGTTGTCTGTTTACTCCAAAAAAATTTCAATTAAATTTTTTTTAATCTCCATAATTATCATATTTTTAAATTATTTTGTCACTTCTTCTTATACAACTACCCTATATTTTAATCATGTTCATAGAATTATTAATACATTTAACCTATCTATTTTAATTTTATTCTTTTTACTCTTCATCATTATCCTTTATATCACATAATTTTTTCTCATTTTGAAAACTTTTACGCTAAAATCTTCTAATCAATAGTTTTAACTATTTCTAAATACAAACAAAGATTTTTCATCTTCTATTGGGTTCGACTTGGTCAGACTTTAGAAGTCGAAAGTTAATTGTATAAAAAAAGGGTCAATTCTTGGCTAATGTAAGATTTAGGAGAGCCGAATTGACTAGATGCATTTGTCGGCAGCGAGTTTGGAAGCGATAAAACATAAATATGATGAGTATTTTAGTTATTTTCAATCCTAACTAACAGTTTTTGTTATAAATTAGGTATGTTTGGAAAATGATAACATACTAAGTGACTATAGAGAAAAGTTTTCAGACTTCGACAGTAGTTAGAATTAGCGATAATGTTTATATTTACAAGTGACAAAAAAAATCAACCGTGTTTTATTGCTTGGAATTTCTTCGACATGCGGGCTTGCGCACACGTGCCTGTTGTGACGCTGCAGCGTATCGACGAACGAACGGCCAGTTCCAGGTGCGCACGGACGAGTGCCGCAGGAGTGTGCGCCTGTGCGGTGTACGATCATGCAGCGCGCCTAGTCGCCTAGGAAGTCAATCCGCACGCGTCTGCGAGTGGGAGCCGACCACCGTAAAAGCGCCGTTCAGCAATGCCTTCTCGCGCGTGCAAGTTTAACACAGAAGCCCGTCTATTCCTCGCTCGTGTGTGATGGTGTTGGATGCGAGTCATTGTTAAGGAGACAAAAACACGGTCACGCTCAGGACATGGCTCTTTGAAAAAACAAAAAAGAATCCAACAACATGACTGGTTAAACCCTCTATAGCGCTTGCATTCGTGGAATGTATCTGTACCCATTGTCATCAGCTATCAGATCTTTCGCAGGATTGCAACTTTGGCAGGTTAAGCTCAATCAAGCCTGCCGTAAGGCCCATAACCCGTCAGATCTGAGAAAAAGTTTTTAAAATGAAAAACCTGATTTCAAAGTAGAGTTAAGATCAATTTTCTTTTGGCACTCGCGTGCAACGAATTCGAGATTTAAGTGAGGTAAATCCGAATTTAATGAACCAGTTAACCCCCACTCTTTCACACTTCCCAACCTACGCGCGCGACGATGACGACAACGATGCAATTTGTTACCACGTAAATACATGCCACCATGCGGACACTGTCGAATTCGAATCTGTTCCCCGATAATTCGATCGCTCTAACTTTTAGTATATATCCATGACTCTATCCCCACTTTTCGTCCAACTTGAATTATTTCCATGAATGTTTATCCTTTGTCTTTTATGTATGTATTTTTAGTTTGATTTGGCTTGCATCGTTACACGATAAGGCCTATTTTTTTTACCATATTCAATTCTTTTTTTTTTTTTGATAAAAGGGGTGTCACTCTATCCCTATTCCCTGCCAAAATTTGGGGGATTAGGGGTAGAGTAGTCCCCGCAATATATTGCTAAAAAATTATCTTTACAAAGTTTTCCACGAATAGCTTGTGGGGGATTGCCCCACCAACAGAAATTGTTAACAGAAGACAACAAGATCATTTCAGCAAGAGAGTGAGCAACATCATTTCCTTGTCTGAGGACGTGATGGACAGAGATAGAGTCGCAAGTACTCAGAATATGCCTGATTTCCGCAATAACATAGCCCACCTGGGAGTATATGGGTTCATTATTTGAGAGGAATTTGCACAATATAAGTGAATCAGTCTCAATCTGTGCGCATGTTGATTTAATATGGATTGCCCACTTAAGTCCCAACGGGAACGCCGTCGCCTCCATGAACAGCGGGTCCATCACATTCGCTTGTTTCCACCCCTTAGCAGCCAAGAAATCGCCATGAGAGTTCCTAATGACCGCGGCACAACCAAAAAAATGCATACCCCCATGAGAGTGCGCGTCGACATTTATCTTGACGAAACCCTCCGGCGACAATGTCCACCGCGGAACCAACGGTCTGTCCAAGGTGCCCGACATAATGATCCCAGCAGCATTCCTGAATTAGTTAAGGAATTCCGAGCACCACAACAATGTGTCCGAGAATTGAGGAACAATACCATCCTCTCCGAATCTGTTCCGGAGATACCATATCCTCCAGAGCATAAGATGAACATAGTGAGGTCCATAGATCTGTTTTCCATCACAAGGGTTTCCACTAATGTTTTAACATTTGCCGCTTGGTTTGTCACCCTTGCCGCCATGGAGCCAATTCCATCAGTTTTAGCACACCTCAAAAACAGATGATTTGCATCTTCAGTTTCAATTCTCAACTCACGTACTTGCGGATTTCATTTTTTCATTTTTTTTTTATAAAAAATCTATTATAGTTACTTGGGGTACAGGGGAAATCTATTGGCACAATGGGCATCTAATCAAACCTGACAAAAGGCCGCGCCAAAACAAGCAATTACCGTCATCTCAACGAATAGAAAAACCTTTCGTTGACGCCTTAGAGAGGAGAACCATTAAGTGTAGTAGGAAAATAGGTTCTTGTAGTGCCCCTTTCGCGCGCAGCAGTAGCTATGAACGATATTATTGCAATAAATAAGAATTAAAATATGAAAATAAAAATAAAAAATATAAACATAAAAAGAGGAGTTGCCACAAATCTTCTTAGAAAGATTAGAACTCAAATATTATATTAATAAAATACTGGTTTACATAAACAGAGACATGGGTTACTGGCAAATCATATGCTATGGCATAATAAAAAAAAAAAATGGGGCATTTTTAAGGGGTTAGTATGAACATAGAGGTAGTGACAGGTAGAGGCTATTTTAGATAGTTGGAATGAGAAAAAATGTGGCACAAGACTTGGCTTTTGGATTTTTGATGTGGGCAACGGTTTATTAATAAAGCTTGAGTGGCTGGAAAGGAAGGAGATGAAGAAGAGGGAGACTGAGATGAAGGAGGAAAGAGGCTAGGTAAAATGAAGAACAAGGCAGCAACTTCTCCTCCTTGGCTCTGATGGGAGCTTCTTGTGTGTAGAGATGCTGGAGGGGGCCGGTATTTATAAGCGTTTTAGCAAGGGGTTGCTGACGTGGCGTGTTCTCATTGGTTGTAGCTGTGGGAGCAAAGCACGTGATGGATATTCTCATGCTTTCTTCCATCGCTGGTGAATACCAGTGTTATCAGAACCGGACCGGTCCGACCGGGAACCGGTCAAATTCCCGGTTCGGTTCGACCTGGTTCGGTTTGATTATATAAAACCGTCCGAACCGGTGAACCGGCGGTCGAACCGGGATATCCGGTCGGACCGGATTCGACCGGTCGGACGGTCTCGTCGTCTCGCGAGTTGCGACCCCGCAGTACCTAACACTACAACCCCTCTCGCCGTCGCGCGGCCCCGCAGCCACGTAAGGACTCCGATCGTCCCCTTCGCGAACGTCGGCACTCCCGCATGTAGCGCTCTCGCTGCATCGACTCCAGAGTCCAGCCCGCACTCCCTCGCCTTCGACGCCGTCGCCGCAGCCCACAGACAGCCAGACACCCTCCCCCGCAGCGCCTCGTCCGTGCACCCACAGCTCCTCGCCCTCGCGCCCGCCGACCACGCCTGGTCCTCAACGCAGGCACGCGCGCCCGCCCGCACCGACTCTAGAGTCCAGCCCGCACTCCCTCGCCTTCGACGCCGTCGCCGCAGACACCATCCTCCTTCGACGCTGTCACCGCAGCCCACAGACAGCCAGACACCCTCCCCCGCAGCGCCTCGTCTGTGCACCCACAGCTCCTCGCCCTCGCGCCCGCCGACCACGCCTAGTCCTCAACGCCGGCACGCGCGCCCGCCCGCGCTTCGTTGTCAGAGCCCGCACTCGAAAATTTCTACCTACACCCACTAATTACGATGTTAATTCTAACCCTACCCATTTTTGAAACCGGCGTTTGAACGGTAGGCGGGTAAATTTTTTATTTTTAAACGAGCACATTGCCCTGTTACTGTCGAATCGAATCTTGCAGCGGCTGTGCTTCCCGGATCAGCTCTTCAGATTCAAAAGCAATCTTCAACCTCCCAAGAACTTCCAGACGGAAGAATTGCAAATGATATCGGAATAGATATGGGCGTGAAAGGAAATAAGAATGAAGATTTGGGTTTTTTCGTGTTTTTTTACAGAGATGCAATCGAATGGAGGATTCGGAAGAAAAGCGATCTTTGGATATGAAGGGCAGTAGCAGCTGCAGAAGAAGAGAATCTCAAGAGATGGCTGGTGAGGAAGCAACAATTGGGAATTTCCAACACCTTGACAAGGTATCTTGATCGAGCTCCTTCAAATTCCAAATAAGCAGCCAACTCTGATCAGTGATGGCGTTAAAGTTGTTGCTGGCTCTTTGATGGACTGCTCTGATTTGCAGCTGCCAGCACTGAATAAATCAAAGGGGAAAAAAGGGGCATGCCAATGGGAGCTTGGCATTAGGTTTGAATACGTCGACTTTCCATGGTGGGAATTGAAAAAAGGCAATGCACAAGAAGGGACTGATTGTAGCAGCGAATAGGAGAGGACGGCTGGACTTATGGTGACAGATGCCGGATTTGATGAAGATGACCAGTAGAAGCTTGGTCGTTCTTTGCTATTGAAGAAGCTGGGCATGACTTTGTTAGATCCAGGCGCTGGAATGGGAGAGGAGGAGGTTGTATCGATGTAAAAGATGGAGCACCATACTCTGCTGCTCCGGTGATCCATAGTATCCTGTACACCTACAGCTATGGCTTAGGTTTGCAAACAACGGTCATTGTTTATTACAAGTTTAAGTATTTTAATTTTCAGGTTAGTTAATGTAGTTAATTTTTCTAAAATTTATGCTTAAAGATTTTTTAAAACTTGCTATTAATTTTTTTTCTGCATGTTGCCATATTCTGTACTTATATTGTAGTCCTTAAAATTTAACGTATATATTTAGGATTTATAAAAATATAATTTTATCAATATATTTATTTAAAATTAAAAATTTTAAATATTTATGACATCATAAATATGTCATGCTGACGTTACCCGGTTCGAACCGGTTAATCAAACCGGTTCGAACCGGTTCAAACCGAACCAGTTCCTTTATCGGTTCAATCACCGGTTCGGTTCTGACAACATTGGTGAATACACGCTGGGTAATCGACTGCTCGTTACTTCGTCCTTATGCAATTTTGCTTGGCGACCAAGAAACTGCGTTGGACGGTGGAGATTGCTGAATGGATGAGATCTTCGAGTGGTCGGGACTCGGGACACGCTAAGCGACTGCCTAGCTTTCTTTTGGTTGGAAGGAATGCAAACGTTGCCGGGAACGGCTTGGATCATTTGCGGCGGCCACGTTTGTTGCGATCAAACTTGGCGGATGAGCACGCGTCTATGGCAGTGTTTTAAAAACCGGACCGACCGGTTCGACCGGTTGGACCGGGAACCGCTACTGGAACGGTCCGATTCAGCACCGGTTTTCAATATTTGATGAAAACCGTTCGAACCGGGCGGTTGGACCGTAAAAATCGGTTTGACCGCGGCTCGGTTCGTTCATTATTTAAAAAAAAATATAAAAACGCTTTTCCTGCAGCCCCCGCGGCAGACGATCACTCCCCTGGTCATCGTCTTCGCCAGCAGCTAGGGTTTGTGCGGACCCACCGTCGCCATCTGCGGCAACAGATCCAAGCCGTTCAGCCTGCCGGAATCGACGCCGGCAACCGCCTACTGCTCTCACAGCTCCTCCCAGCAAGCTCTGCCGTACTTTCGGGTTTCCGGACTTCCGGTTCCAGCAACCGCCCGCGTCGCTAGGAGCTTCTGCGTTTTCTTCCCGGTCATCTTCTTTGGTTCTGGCGACCATCGCGGAGACCCATTTTCACAGCAGATCCGTCTCTGTTTCCGTCGACCCTAGCATCCGGCGATCGATTCCGGCCTTCCGGTGCATCCGACGAACCGGCCATAGAATCCGAGCAGGCAGGCGGCAACAAGGTCCGGCGACCATCAAATCCGAGTTTCCGGCAGCAAGGTTGCAACTTGCAAGGTTCGGTTTTCCGACCTTAAATCCATAGCATCCCCTGTTTACACGTTTCCGACCTTAAATCCATAACTATGGCAGTGCGCTGCCTATGTGTGCGTGCGTGGGCTCTTTCAAACTCCATTGTGGGCCACAGTCCGCACGGCCAAGAAAAATTTACAAAGGAACAAATCCGTATATAGATATTCTGATTAATTTCGTCAAGTAAAATTAATTTTTTTCTAAACATCTTTTATCTTTCTATTAATATTTGAAATTTCATTGCAGATATTCCGATCAACCATAAAGGAACAAAAAAAGATGAAAGAATTGCACTTATTTCAGGTCAGTGCACTCTTTTTTTTTTCTTGATTTGCATAATAATTTTAATATGATATACTTGAATGTATTGTTGATGCTAAGTGTAATTTTTATATTACAGATAATTTATATATTTAATTTAATTTTAAAATAATTAAAATAAATTAAATATAATTATTACGTCATAATTATGTCATGCTGACGTCACGGTTCAAAACGGTTTGAACCACGGTTGAACCTGAACCGGACATAAAAACGGTTCAGTTCACGGTTCGGTTTTTAAAACATTGGTCTATGGCAGGAAAGAGTGCGACGGTGGGTGCAGGCTGTTTATGAGTTGTAGATGGGTTACGAGCGGTGATCGGTTGCTGCGCTGGATCTGAAGAAGAAATGTCAGAGCGGTGCTTGCGTTGCCGTTTTATGGCTGCCTGAACCGGAAGAGAGGAATGGAGATTTCTGCCGAAATCAAGGTTGGCTGGAAGTTGGGTTTCAGATGTGACTTTGAAGAAGACTAATCTGTCGGAGATGAGGGAGCGGGCTGCGCCAGAGAAGATGGGCAATGTTACGCATGTTGTCAGCCCGATGAGCGGCGTTGATTGGTCCGTCCGCTAGCTGTTGGAGGAGATCGCAGGTGGGCTGCCATTGGTGGAGCTCGGTTTGGGGGAAGATGGATTTAGTTTTGGTAGTCCGCGGGGGTACAGAAACTTGCGTGCGGGCTGTGTCCGGCAATCTGGACCGTTGATTCTTATGAGCTGATCATGTAATAAATTTGCAATGATTCGACAAGCATAGATCTAACCCAATGATGCATCTTTTAATTGAAAAAATAAACATATAATACCAAATATTGTCATTTCGTAAATGGACTCATATTTAATTAATATAGTTAAAAGTAGCTCAAAATTGGAGTATCTATAGCTGCCCCCTTTACCAAAGGCGACTTGTCGGTGAACGATAAAGAATTTGACACCCCCAATTTCTGAGGTGTCCACCAAGTTGAGGTCTTCTTGGCCATAACTTCATTATTTTCCCTTTTGCTTCTAGTCTATCAGCAAAACTTTTTTTCTCCCTTTTTTCTTTTTTTCCCTCTCTCTCTGTTTCTTTTTTCTTTCTTTTTCTTTCTTTTTGATTTTTTAAATTTTTTTGAAAAGTATATATATACATAAATACCTTTCTTCTTGCAATTTTGCCTCCAGGATCTCACACCTTGGTTGAAGCCAAACCCGTCTTGATATAAAAATAATTTGTGTCCTTTATTTTGAAAATTGTCTGCCCCTATGCATTAGAGTGAAATAAAAAAAATTTCATCCACCTTTTCCCCTTTAGTCTTTGTCTGTACACTATTTTTGTTGCTTGAATTTAATATTTCTTTGACAAATAGCTTGGATAGTCTGTTTCTTTTGAATGATATCTGTTGTAGCTGTCTCATCAAAATAGAGTGTTGTCTTTGAGATTTTTGAATGTTGGCTCCAGTGAAATATTATCTGCATTTGTTGTTGACATTTTTCCTTCCAAGCTTGGTAGAAAGATTATCTTGTAGCCATTTTGAAGTGTCCCTTGTGGGTGAGATATATCTGTGATTGTAAGTAGGGGTGTAAATCGGGTCGGGTTGACTCGGGTTGGGACAAATACAACCCTAACCCACCTTGTAAAATCTCAACCCAACCCTACTTTCAACCCTACTTTTCACACCTTAACCCAACCCTATTTCAACCCACCTCAAATCGGTTCGGTTCGGGTTAGAAATCGGGCTAATATACTATGTATTTATCCAAAATTTCATTCATACCCACACTCTTATTTGAAATGAAAAACATGCCCAAAACCTAATAATAAATTTATAAATAAAAATTCACATAAGTGATGCATGATTCTATAATATTAAAAATATGATTGTATAACTATTAAAGCACTAAAAATTCATTTAAATATGAATTTTTAATTGAAACTTATAAGTAGAATTTAAGCATATTCATCATTTTACAAAGAGTCACAGCAATAAAGAAAATCTTAGGCAAAATACATAGATATATTTGAAATTTTTAGAAATTTGCGAATATAAATGAAATTAGAGATAAAATTCATGAGTAAATATAGAATTTGCCCATATTTTTTGTTATTTATATTTTATGCATCGGCTAAGAAGGTAGTATATTAAAAAATAGGAGCGTTGTCCTATGCACCCGGGAGCATGGACGCATATACCTATTTTTTTAATTTTTTTTTGAATTTTTTTTTATAAAACTGTTAATATAAGTGTATTTAACATCCTTATAATTTTTTACTATTTTTGGAGTATTTTAGATATTTATTTTTTATTTTTAAAAATCAGTAACATTTCAGTAATTTTAAATAACGTCTTGTTCTCTATCTTAGAGAATGATGCGCGCAGCTGTTATTTTTTCTCCGTGATTTCATAGAATGGATAGAAGTCACAGAGAGTGCATTTTACTGTGTGATTTCCGGCAGCTGAAGAAACTGTCGTGGATATAAAATATTTTAAAAATTATTGATATAAATGTTAAAAAAAAAAAGTAGTAGACAATAGACATAGATATAATATTTTATTTTTTAGTCAACATAACTGCAAAACTCATAATAATATTATTGTTTTACACTTGAAGCGGAAAAGATAAAATACACTCGGAACTTGTATTTTATAAACGGGATAGATAAGTTCATAAGTTTACTAAATTATTTATTTAATATATTAGATAATTTTATCGAATTATAACATATTACTGTTTCAGAATTTAGACTTCCAGAGTTTTAATTGTACGACAGGGGGGAAAAGAAAATTCCTTCGGAGTCCACCAACAGATAGATGCCTGCCCGATTCAAACACTGAGCCACGAATTGGACTAATCTGCTCGAAATATACTACGCACGAGAACTCTGGTTAAATCATGCACCAGAGTCCAGGTCATGCAAAACTCATTACTCGACCAATTTAAATTTTAATACATGCTATGGCATTTTTATAATAAGATCAATATCATTATTATGCACTTAAAAAATGTGTATGATATCAGTGTATCTCGAGTCTCTTGATTGACCGCTTTTTTCTACTAATGTCTATCCATGTACAAGTGTGATATACCAGATTTTGGTGCAAGCGGATGTACCTTAGTCAATTACAGTTCCGGAATCTTGAAAAATCCCACTCTTTTCGGGGTTTACAACAAACCAACACTCACCTTGGTCATGTACGGACACCTTGGTCAAATCGGGTCGGGTCGGGTTGACCGACCCCTAACCCGGCTCAACCCGATTTTGAAATCGGGTCGGGTTGAACCCGATTTTTAAAAACCGAATTTCCAAAATATCAACCCAACCATGGTATAAATCGGTCCGGGTTGATGCGGGCTCGGGTTGAACCCGACCCTATTTACACCCCTAATTGTAAGTTGACTGGTGATGGTTGTGTGCCCTGCGCATTTTGTGGCTTCCAAGGCTAACCTGACTGGTTGTTCGACTTTGTCGACATCGCCTATACTAATGATGATTTGTTGAGGATTTTTAAATGCCTCTACTTGATTGTTTATGTGAGGAGTAAATTCATTTGACGCTTGCAGATCGTCTTTTCCACTTAGCTTCTCTTCTGTTGAAATTTTTTGAAAGTTGTACGCTTTGATCGATACTTTCTTTTCTGAGGTGTTTGCCTGGTTTACAGATAAGACTAATGTTTCACTTTCTGTGATTAGATATGGTTGTGTAAATGATGATGGCAACAACTGCTTTAGATGGATTCTAAGAGTAGAGGTGTAATGAGCTTTTGGGTTTTCTTCTGCATTTTTAGGTTGTGGGCATGTTGGTTGGTTGACTGGAATAAAGATATTTTCCGATGACAGGTGATGCAAAGTTGGTTGGCCAGCTATTTTGAGTGGAGTTTCTTAGTTCGTAGAAAAAATTCTAAAGAGTTGTCTATCAACCATAGGCGGTTCATATGAAATTAGATTTTCTTGCACGGGCTTTATAAATTTTTCTAATAAAATGACAAGGTTGACACATTTTCTTTGAAGAGTAATAGGGTTGAGATTTCGGCCTTGCAAGATAACAGGAGCATTATGGGGTGGGGCTTTTGTTATAAAAATAGAAGAGTAAAAAATTTTGGCATTATCCTTGACAAAATTAACTTCCATATCGATATCCGCCACTTGAGATGTCCAGCTTGCTTATTCGAAATAAATAGCAACCCCTTATTGTGGCTATGGAGACATTTTTTCCTTCCTTAGGCCATCTTCCTGTTGCTCTGCCACTTGTAATAGTTATGTAAAGTTGGTAAAGGAGTGTAAGACCAAATACTCGGAGATATTTGGGTGTGCTGAGTTGATGATGATAGATATTTTCTCATTAAGAGGTAAGGGAACCTTCATTTTTGCTACTAAGGCCCGCCATCTTACCATGTGTGCCGAGAAGGTTTCGCCATCTTTTTGCCTTAAGGCCTCTAAGTCAGCCCTCTTGGGTGCATCATTTAGCATATAGGAAAATCGATCAATGAAAGCTAGAGATAGATTCTCCCATGTTTTGATTTGTTTGTAGTCGAGTGATGTATACAATTCAAGGGCATCCCCTCTCAAGCTATGTCGGAATAGCACGACCAGAATTTCTTCTTTTTTTACTAGAGAGTATAAAATACTGCAAAAGGTCTTGAGATTGGCATGTGTGTATGAGTCTTCTTTGTAGATAGGGAGAATTGACATTTTAAAATTTTTAGGTAGTTGTATATTTGGAAATGGGCATAAATCTTCAATTTTTGCTGAAGGGAGGTCCTCCCCTTGCTGTCACTTAATATTTTTTTTTCTATTTCTTGGAGCTGGCTTTGAAACTATGTCTTGACCTCTTCTATTTGGCCTTAGGCTATGTAATCTTTGAGTTGAAATAGGCTGCAATCTTGAAGTTGTTGTTTGTTGATGTTGTAATGAAGATAATGTCACTTGATGTTGGAGATCTGATGTTGATCGATGTTGCTCTAGTATTTCGTAGAGCATTTCTTCCATTCGTTGCATTCGTTGCATTGTTTGATCCCATTTTTCAAATGAAAATGTAGTATTTTTTTTTCGAAAAATGATTTATCGGTTTCATTCATGTAGCTTTGGCTTGAAAACAACCAAAACTTTGAGTTATATTTTTCCTTCTTTTTTTTGCTTTTTTTCTCACTCTTTTCTTTTTCACTTTTTTTTCACCCCTCTTTTTTGGTAAGAAGCCAAAAGAGAATTATAGAAAATATGATATGATGCCCCTATTTCAGAACCAAGGGTGGAGAAGTTGATTTAACTCCTTGGGCTTGAAAACTGGTTACTGACTTGTTGTTGCCTTGTTCAAATGCTTTTGGACGCCGTTGGACATAAAAATTCTTCAGGTTTGGTCACGAGGCTCTCTTTAGTGTCCAGCTGCTTCATCCAGTCTTTGATGCCTCTTTTGAAATCTTCGTTTTCGCCTACTTTTATCGTAAAGCAACAGCATGCCTCCAGATTTGTGTCGGTCATGATAATGGGGATGAAAGAGCTCCCCTTTGGCTTCCTGTATAGACTAGCTCAAAGATTAGTAGTACTGTAAATGATAATTAGTCGTAACCCCCTTTTGGATATGAAATATGAGATGCCAATGTGGATGTGCAGAGGCAAAGCCAGCTGTGAGCGGAACTTGTTTTACCCCCTTGGACCTAAAAACGTTTTAGGTTCCTAGATAGATTTTTTTTGCAGCATTTTCTTTCTTTTTTGTGTTTTGTTGCACCCTTGTTTGTTGTGCTTTATTGTGGCCAGTTTCTGTTACAGCGTTGATGAAGCACAGATGGATATCTTCATGTCAAAGTGGAGTTGTGGGTAGAATCTGTCGAATGCCTCCAGGCTTGAGAACTTCTCAGGTTTGGTCACGGAGATTTTTTTTGGCACGTTTTTTCTCTCTCCCGGTATTAGTCTATAGACTTAAAAGCCCACATCAATCATCGGTAGTCTCAGGAAAATGAAAATAAAAATGTCCCCCATCTTTTCTTTCTCAGATTTGATCACGAAGCTCTTTTTTTGGCACTTTTTCCTTGCCCAGCACCTGTCCATAGACTTAAAAGCTTATGTTAGTCACATGTAATGTCACTAAAATGGAAATAAAAATGCCCCCAATCTTTTTCATTTTTTTTCATATGCTATAAGATGATAATTTAAAAAAAGATAAAGCATTCCCCAGCTGAGTAGCCAAGTTATAGCGCCTCTTTCGCGGGCAATAAGCGTTACGATTGATATTATTGTAATAAATAAGGATTAAAGTATGAAAATGACAGCAAAAACAAAAATATAAAAAGAGGAGTTGTATTAATTTTTTTGGGAAGATTAGAACCCAAATATTATATTGATAAAGCACCAGTTTACATAAACAGAGATACGAGTTACAGCCTTACAGGTAAACATATGCCATGGCATAATAATAAAAAATAAATAAATGGGGCATTTTTAGGGGTTGGTATGAAAAGAGAGGTAGTGACAGGTAGAGGTTATTTTAAATAGCTAGAATGAGAAAAAACGTGGCAGAAGACTTGGCTTTTGGATTTTTGATGTGGGCAGCGGTTTATTAACAAAGCTTGGGTGGCTGGAAAGGAGGGAGATGAAGAGCAGAGAGACGGAGATGGAGGAAGAAAGAGGCTGGGCAAAATGAAGAACAGGGCAGCAACTTCTCATCCCTGGCTCCAGTGGGAGCTTCTTGTGTGTAGAGACGCCGAAGGGGGCCAGTATTTATAGGCGTTTGATAAGGGGTTGCTGACGTGGTGCATTCTCATTGGTTGTAGCTGTGGGAGCAAAGCACATGATGGGTATTCTCATGCTTTCTTCCATCGTTGGTGAATACACGCTTGGTAATCGACTGCTCCTCGTTACTTCATCCTTATGCAATTTTACTTGGCGACCAAGCAACTGCGTTGGACGGAGGAGATTGCTGAATGGATGAGATCTTCGAGTGGTCGGGACACGCTAAGCGACTGCTTGACTTTCTTTTGGTTGGAAGGAACGCAAATGTTGTCGAGAATGGCTTGGATCATTTGCAGTGGCCACGTTTTTTGCTATCAAACCTGGCGGATGAGCACAGGTCTGCGGCTAGAAAGAGTGCGGTGGCGGGTGCAGGCTGTTGATGAGTTGTAGATGGGTTACGAGCGGGGACCGGTTGCTGCGCTGGATCTAGAGAAGAAATGCCAGAGAGATGCTTTCATCGTCATTTTTATGGCTGCCTGAACCGGAAGAGAGGAATGGAGATTTCTGCTGGAATAAAGGTTGGCCGGAAGTTGGGTTTAGGTTGCGACTTTGAAGAAGGCTGATCTGTCGGAGATGAGAGAGCGGGGCTGCGCCGGAGAAGATGAGCAGTGTTACGCATGTTGTCAGCCCGATGAACGGCGTTGATTGGTCCGTCCAGTAGCTGTTGGAGGAGATCGTAGGTGGGCTGCCATGAGTGGAGCTCGGTTTGGGGGAAGTGGGTTTGGTTTCGGTATTGCGTGCGTGTAGGCTGTGTCCAGCAATCTGGACCATTGATTCTTATAAGCCGATCATTTAATAAATTTGCAACGATCCCACAAGTATAGATCTAGCCCGATGATGCATCTTTGAATTGAAAAAAATACACATATAATACCAAATATTGTTATGTCGTAAATTAACCTATATTTAATTAATATGGTTAAAAATAGCTCAAAATTGGGGTGTCTACAGTCCTCCACATATTAAAATATTATAATACTTTATATAATTATTTATTCATGTGAAAAACTAAAAATTATACTCTAGATGGTTTAGATTTTGAAACTATAACCTTAAAATATAATATTTACATCAAACTATTTTATTACATTAATTTTGTACTATTCTAAGATAAGCCTATACACATATTTAATTTGGACAAAAAATAAATATATTACTAAAGTAAGTAATTTTAAATACAATAAGTGGGATATATGTTAATTTCATAATCAAATGTGCTCTATTTTCATAAGAATGCATCCACATTAGAGTGCAGTTTGAATGATATGTAGTATTTTTAAGTAATACTAAAAATGAAAAAAGTTATATAGCAGTGCAGCTCATATATAGCTAAATAATCATGTCAAACAGCTATAAAAATATATCTTTTGTTTTTGCTAATCTAAACATATTTAATATATAAACTAAGTTTTATTATTCTTTTTTACTTCAAGTTTTACCATTCTTAAAGGTATGTATATATTTATTTTGAATTTTTAACCATATGAGTATTTTAGTCATGTTTCAACAATTTAAAATGATTAAAATATTCTTATATTTAAAAATTCAGTTTTACCATTCTTAAAGATATGTATATATTTATTTTGAATTTTTAAACATATGAGTATTTTAGTCATGTTTCAACAATTTAAAATGATTAAAATATTCTTATATTTAAACATTCAAAATAAATATATATATATATATTTAAAATTAGTAAAACTTGGTTTATAGATTAAATATACTTAGAGTGATAGTTTATAAAAAAAATTTGAAAAAAATAAAAAGAATTTTCTAGTGGATCTGAAATGATCAAGCCTCCTGTATATATTTCGACTGTAACTATTCTTTTTCCTGGCGAAAATTTTGGCAATATGTGGATAAAAAACGATGAGAAGTTCATGGGTAGCCTGTCATGGCTGGAATGAGAGCGTCAACCCATCTCATTGTAGTTCAACGTCCATCAGAATCTATTAGCCGACGTCATTCCAAAGATTGCATATGCAATTGTAGGAGAAAATTAATTTGGAGAGATGTTGATACAGGATATACTTGATAATTAGGCTTTATGCAGTCCATTAGTCATGTTTACGTAAGATTTAAGCCATGAATTTGGTGAGCCATCGACATGTGGTTAGATGTTGTAACTTTGAAGGAATGGACAGTCAGATTTTTTTTACACGTAATTAATATTTTTTTATTGGTATTATAGAAGATGGCATCTTATATTACAATTAACTACATTCTTTTGAGAGACAACAAGTTCTCATGTATCCTTCACGGAAAACAAAGTTCTGGTTTATATGTTAAGGGAGACATAGCTCTCACCTATGTACATGGTCTTACTAAAGTGGCAATTCCAACACTCACCAATCTCATTCGCAACAATAGTGTTACCATAAGGTTACTGGGTGTAATTAATTTCAGTTCACCTTAGAGCAAATATGTATTTTTAAAATTTTTTATACGAATGTTAATATAAGTGTATTTAACATGTATTTAATTTCTACCACTTTTGAAGATTTTTAGATTTCTTAAAATCAATGGTATTTTAGTAATTTAAAATTATGAAAAATGTCACTGATCTTAAAAAATCTAAAACAATTTTTAAAATGATAAAAATTAATATGCATATTAAATATATTTAGATTAACATTCTTGAAAAAATATTTTCAACAAAAAATAAAAATAAATAGGTTAAATACACTTGGGTGCACTGAAGCTAAGTGCATGCCATAAAATCCCGCTAAAAAAAGCAATTAATATTTAAGACGAATAACAATATGTACTTGAGACACTTTTTTTTTGGCGGCAACCATTAGAGGTAAAAGCCAGTTCAACGAACAACATAGACATGGTCTTCCTAGGAATGCAATAGCTATCACCAATCATGTAGCCTTTTAAGCGTGTTTGAGAAAATATAAAGTAAAAATGGAAAAAATAAAAAGTGAATGTTTGTTTGGAAACATATGAAAGTAAAAAAAAAAAAGTCTCATTCTTTATTATACATCTTTTGATTTGATTTAACATCTTAATTGTCAAATTATTATGTTTTTCTATTATTACCGCTTCATTTCAATATTTTATCAAATCTCTTTATATAACTATTATACATATTTTCGTAAACATTTACTAATGTATAAAAGTAAGAATGGGAAAGTTGGCCGTTGTCTATCACCATTAGGCAGAGAACATCAAACATGGGGTGCAACTTGGATAGTCTCCAAAACGAAGTAGTAAACAGAGGGGAATGATATTTTGGAATATAGGGAAGTTAGGTATAGAAAGATATGAAAATAATTATAGGAAAGTAAATTAATTAGTTAGCCAAGTGTCAAATCATTCGAAAATGCATGGAGGAAGAGAATTTTTCTCGCTTTTTTCAAACATTGCTTCAAAACAAATGCATCTAAAAGTCAAAAAGGTGAATTAACATCAATTAATCATTCTCATTAAACAATAACCACTGTGATATTTACCATTCTTTTCTATAAGAACTTTACTTTTTATTATCATTTATCTACATTTTTCGTCGCTATTCATTTATTTCATTACTGACATCATTTCTTATCTTACCCATCATGAGCTATCATAACAATCATTTGCTGCTCCATTATTAGCTAGATTTTTAGCAGTAAACGTTAATCTTCTTTTTGAGGTTTCATTTACATAAGACACGTTTGAGAGAGACGGTAATATGTTATCAGCCGAACATTTTTAGTCTTATTAACGTCGTTTAATTCATCGTCTCTATTTCACCAAAATCGGCGTTTTGATATATGAACATCAACAAAAGCAAAGAATGCTATTAGGACAAAGTCAGCGATGTCTAAGAACTCAACATGCCTTTTTTAAAATTAAGATACATCTACTATTATTGATTGAATCGCGAGAACGGTATGGATCATTCACACGTGTCACGATCTGTTGGCAGGTGAACGATGCAGGAGCTATTGCAGCGTCAAGCTATGGTGATATAAAGGGAGTGCGATCTTATGCTCCCGGGCGCATATACTTATTTTTTTATTTTTATTTTCAAAATTTTTTCATGAACCTGTTAACCTAAGTATATTTAACGTATATATAATTTGATACGTGTATTTAACATGTATATATAAGATCTCTGTCCGGTATAAAGTGCACCTCTCCTTCTTCTTAAATTCCCAGTGATTGTGTAGATCCGGTTTTCCCCCTGTCGGATTTGTTTAACCTGATTCGGTCCCAGTCCCCCTTGAATACAGATTAAAATAGTGTTGATTTTATTTACATAAGACAACATATAGTATTCGATAGCAGGATATATTAGTTAAGATGATACCCAATATTTCTCTTATGTATTATGATGAGCATACTACCTAATAAACAGGACTACTGTACGCAAATAATATTAATATTATTCTAATATTCTAAACCGCGTGGAAACTAGATTTGATTTTTAATTTCTTAAAAAACTAAATCCAAACCTTATTTTCCTTGGTTGGTTTCGGCCAAAGCTGAACGCTCGTTCAAATCAATTAACTAATTTAGTAAGTTTATTGTAGGGTATTATCACAATATTCTTATAATAGGTGAATGGGGGCTTGTAATTATCAGGGATATAGAACGGTGAATTACCAATTTTACTATTTTTTAATCCTGACTTGCGTTTTCCTTTACATTTGAATTTTCGACTCTCCAAGGCCTGCCGGACGAATGGATTATCTGTTTTCACTCTTCTTCTAGGCCCTCCTAATCAACAGCTTCCTAGTGTCTCAAAAGATTTGAAATTAATCAGATAGCAATAGCTTGTTAAAACTCGGGTACAATAATACATTATTTAAAAAGTCATGATTGATTAATGATGCACGAAAGCACTATAAGTTTACTGTTGCCCTCACTATTACGGTACTTTCATTCAATCAAGCTGTTCATTATTTTGTAATGATTTAAATTTAAAATCAATATTTTTTTTCTTTGAAAACATGACTAAGATTACCGACATTTACAGCGTATTATATCATATTTAAAGATTTAATATCTAAATATAATTGCAAGTACTTAAAATATTTAGGCCGAAAGCTGACGGAATGTGCTAAGGTTTACTAATATTGACCAATCGGGGTTTGCTTGATGGTGAAATCAAAATTCAACCAGTAACTTGTACCTGGGCGCAATCCACTAAAAACACATGCTGGCATTCATGCCGGCCATCTAGGGTCGAAACCCTGTTGGGAATATGCCTCCGCTCGCATTGCCTCCCCCTCTTTATAATAAAAAAATTCAATCACTTATATGATGTAACATCATTTTTCATGAGTAATGTTTTAATATATCCAGATAAATTGAAATTTCAATATACTCGGGTGCGAAATTTATTTTCTAACTTGTTTTGAAATTTTTTTTGTATAATTATCAATTTAAATATATTTAATTTATAAATCAAGTTTTACTCTTTTAAAGATGTGTATATATTTTTAATTTTTTTTAAAATGAGTATTTTAGTAATTTAAAATTTACTAAAATATTCCTTTTTGAACAATCCAAAAATATATATACACACATCTTCAAAAATAATAAAACTTAATAAGTAAGTTAAATATACCTAGATTAACAGTTTTATAAATAAAATTTCAAGCAATAACTTCTGCATTGAAATAGAACTCATTTTTTATTGATCACCAAAAGCCAGCTCAATGGATTTGGATAGTGACATTCGCTTTAAAATGCGTAGGATTATTTTAGACTACGAAAAATATTTTGATCCATCTATGTACTAAAATGTTATTATCCTTTATATAATCATTCATTCATATATAAATAATTTTAAAATTGATATATAAATTAACTAATTACGATTTCAACTTTTAGACATCCCATATTACCGAACTGAATTCATGTAATGGTTAACCTTGGACTCTTACTGGATATTTTATCAACTTTAATTTTATTATTAGTTTTTTTAACTTTTATACATCCCATATTACCGAGCTGAATTCATGTAATGGTTAACCTTGGACTCTTACTGGATATTTTATCAAATTTAATTTTATTATTACTTTTTTATTGGTATATATTTATATACTGTGATAATTTAATATTATAATTAGGCACATTCACAACCCTCATTATATTGAGTAATTTTTTCTACCATATCTGTATGTATATTATGAAAGAACATCTGCAACTACCTCCACGCTGCGGAATGACAAATGACGCCGCCACCAGTGGGAGCGGACATTCCAACTGGTGACCACCTCAAAACTATGCTTTGTCACTGAAACTTGGATTATTGTTTTTTTTTTGTCGCGAAACTTTCATTATTTTGAAGATTAATAATTACTCTTGAAGTCGTTGATTTTTCATATCAAGAAAGAGCCGAATTCGATATCATTAAAATCATTTAAAACATTGATCATACGAAAAATAATAATTTCGCATTATTTTGTGCCATTATAAAACTTTTGTGCGTTGATCTAAATGAATTTCTTTTTTATTGAAATTAATTTCTACATTTATACACATTTTAAATATTTTTAGAATATGTAACCTAAACATAAATATGCTAGGTATAATTTTGTTATTTTAGTTAAATGATAAATTCCAGAAATAACCACAAATGTTGCCTCTAATTCCACTTATACCTATAAATTTCTAAAATTTTCAAATATACTCACATATTTTGTTTAAAATTTTACTTATACTGACATCGTTAAAGATCTGTTAAATGGGCTGTTAATCTCTTGTAAAATGACGAATATGCCGGAGGCTTATATAATCTAATGTCAGTTTGTTCAAAATTAAAGATTCACATTCAAAGAATATATAATTTAATAGTTTTAGAACCACTAGAAATTCATTATAATATGAATTTTTTGCTATAAAATCATAATTAAAATAGATGTATTTGTCATTTCATAAATTTTTAATGGTCCCTTTTATCAAATCTCTAATGACATGAGTATATGTTCAATAACGATAAAAAATTATGGTATAAAAGGCATTTTTGAAAGTACTTAGTTATAAACGAAATTAGAGATAAAATTTAGGGATATACAAGGAATTCATCCTAAGTTAAATGAATAATAGTAAATACCATTGTGTTATTTTTACATTTTAATGTTCATTCACATATTTTTTCTATAATTATTATATCTATTTTATCTTTATTTTCTTTATTTTCATCCATTTTCCTTATTATATTATATTAGTTTCAGGAAATCTAGTTTTTTAAAAAAAATTCCCCACATTTTTTAACATTTTCTTTTACAAAATTTATATAACCAAGTTACATTGAAGTGATTCTATATAATCCGTTCCTTTTTTAATGGGAAAAAGCACGTCTCATACCCACAAATTTTCCCATAATTGTTATTATACCTACAATGTTTCAAAATTCTTTTCTTATACCTACAAAATTTTATCATAAATTTCTATCATAAACAACTGTTAATTATCCCATTGAAAAATAATTTTTTCTTCCATAATTTCCTGATTGAAACAATTCAACCCTAATCTCCTCCAAAATTATTTCAATCCAGAAAATTTTAAAGGGCTAAAATCATCTTTTTGATATGGTAATTAATGGTTCTTTTGCGTATGATAAGAATATATGAAGATTTGTTTTATATATATAAGAAGAATTTTTCACACTGTAGATACATTAAAAATTCCATATAAATTTCTGGGTATATAAGGAATTTCTCTTTTTGATATTATGAAAATTGATAGAAAATTCAATTCATTCATTATAGTTAACATTATTTATTTAGCTAAAAAATTAAGTCATATTAAAATCAAATACTTATAGCCTACATTTTGCTTAAAAATATATTTTCATGTGTAAATTATTAAAAATGCTTAAATTTATTCATATATGCATTGGCATATAATAATACTTTATAAAAATTTTATCCACATAAGAATTATCTTTTAGACTGCAAATTATTTACTATATTGATTTTACACGTAGGACTTATACAAAATGATATCAAACAAATGAAGTGCTGTTTATGATCATATATATGATTCTAAATATAAGAAGAGGATGAATTTAATATCCACTATCAAGTGTGTAAAAATGCGTGGGGTTGATGGAAGCAAAGTTTCATGGAAGCATGGCCCAATACACAATACCTCATATGCATGGTGACATGTGAGCGTCAGGAGACATGCATAGACGATAATCAATGTCCAGCAAATCCCGTCCTTTGGTCAAATCCATGCATAGCTGACGTGTGAGTGCAGAATGCATGGTATTATTTTTTTTATTAAAAAAAATGCATGATATTGTTGGTTGCGGAAACATTTGGATTTTTGGTGCCTTGTCCGAAAAGACTAGTGCTGGTTTTGATAGTAGCGATCTTCCAATTCATAGAAATTTGTGGGCACGCTTCATACACGGGTACATGAAATACCGTCCATCAATCATGATGGACCCCACAACTAATAGAATATGGCGTCCCACGTGCACACCACTCGTTGGATGGCCCACTGAGCCAAAACAAGTGGGCAGACATCCAAATCAACGGCAATGAATGTATCTGTTCCGTGACGGGTTTCATTGAATACTGATGTGTGGGCCGCATCCCAAAAATAATTCAACAAATTACGCCACCTTCGTTCAGCTTAATTATGGAAGCATGCAGGAATATTGGAATTGGACGGAGGCCAGGGTAAGACTTCTAGATGCATCGCAGCTGAGATAGGCTGCCAACAGCCAGCCATCCACCGGCTCGTCGGAGCAGACGTAATGCGAAGAGCGAATTCTGTGATTGATATTGGAAAAAAAAAATTTGGATAAAAAGTTTTTCCTTTTAAGTTTTTAGAATGAAAAAAGTAATGTGATATAATGAGGTAATGATAAGATGTTTATTGGAAGAAAATATAAGTTAAGGGCACGTTTGGGAAGGTAAAAGTTGTGGAAAATGTGGTGTTTGGTGGGAGTAGAAAATGGAATATTTTGAAAATTGTGTAATTGATATAAAATGACAAGGTAAAGTTATAATAAATAGGTTTGTTAGAAATAGTTGATAGGGAAAATAATTAGAATATAGGGATAAAATTAGAAAAATATGATGATTTGTTGATTAATAAGGTGCCTTGAAATCCGTGCCCCAACTATTTCCCTCCCACGTTTCCCACTCTTTATTCCCAAACGTCCCCTAAAACTTTCCACACTCCGTAACTACTTTGTTTTAAAACTATTTCTTCTTATCTTTCTATACAATTATTTTATTTTCTAATCATTTCTACACAAATAACATATTTATTTTAACTTTATTCTTTTTATATCTCATCATTACCCATATCATATCATATTATTTTCTACTAATTTATCAACTTTTACACCAAAACACTTTCCAAACACACTCTAAAATTAAAATGTACAGGAAAATTTGTATAAAAAGTTATGGTCATTTTTTATTACATTTCTCTAAGTGGAATAGGGTATTTTTTATACTAAACAGAAAACAGTCTCTAAGTGGGAAACATTTCTACTAACCTTAAACTAAAGTTTTGTTTAATATAACCTTAAACTAAAGTTGGAAAGGTAATAATTTATAACGAAACAATAGTTGCTAAAATTGTGTATATACGAGAGGAAAAAGGAAAGATCTTAGACATCTTTTGACATTTACTTTATCTATTTAAATATAAGATCGAGACGTCATTAGGCTATTCTACAATCTTTCATCGGCGCAGACTGAATGCGCCTAGGTGCATTCGGCCTCAATGCACCCCGGGTGCATTTCGCTTTTTTATATTTTTTTTGAGAATTTTTTTATACAACTATTAATCTATGTATGTTTTTAGTATTTTTGAAGACTTTTAGATTTTTTAGTTTTTAAAATCAGTGGTATTTTGGTAGTTCATAAATTATGAAAATGTCATTGACTTTGAAAAATAAAAAAAATCTAAAAGTCTTCAAAATGGTAAAAATTGATACACATATTAAATATACTTATATTAACAATTGTATAAAAAATTCAAAAAATATTAAAAAATAGGTTTTTACGCCCAAGTGCACTGAATCGAGACTCATCTTTCATTTGATTATCAATGAACCTAATTTTGCGCAAACAAACCCCTTTAACACCATTAAGCATCAAACACCAAGTTAGAACTAATGAAGCCAAACCCAGTCAAGAATCATAGAATTTTTTTTCTTGAAAACAGGTCACTGCATGTGATTAAAAATAGCAAGTTAGCAGCTAATGATAATATAATTCCTTAAACTCCATCTACATAACTATGTGCATAATTTTTATAATAAAATAATTTATACACATTAAATATAAAATTATGAAGAAAAATAATTTTCATTCCAACTGATTTAATGAATATTGAATAGTCATCACTTGAATGACTAAGTGATTGTTGTGAGTAAGTTAAAAGTGTGTAAGGTTGGAGGTTTTAAGATTCTAAGTTGATTATAAATATTTGCCTTGTTACCCTTCTTCTAAAGTTGTTCTATGTTAATTACTTGGTTTTTAAAAATGTATGACAAGGGGTGTGTCTAGCTGGAGATAAAACTTTTTTATGAAAAGTTTTCAGAATAAAAGTTGTTAAGTCGACAAAAAATGACATGTTATGATAAGGGTAACGATAGTTGTAAAAAAATAAAGTTAAAATAGATAGGTTGTTTGTATGAGTAGTTGTGTGGAAATGATTAAAAAGTAGGGTTATTTGTATATAAAAATATAAAAAAAATTAAAAATAGAATAATTATAAAAAGTGAAAAGTTTTGGTTGACATAGAGTAGTTTTATACAAAACTCTTTTTCTATGTAACCTCTTTTATATTTAAAATCTTGATAGTTGATAGAAAATTCACTTCATCCATTATATAAGCATCATTTGTAGTATTATGGAAACCATTTTTATTTGTTTAATATCACTGTGCATGAGTCTCATTAAAAATCAACATAATAAAATAGTTAACGCTAAATATTAATTTTAAAGTCGTATTTTCAACATTTAAACCACTTAAAATATCATTTCTATGTTGATAAATGATTATATAAAGTATTATTACATTATAATACATGTATAAATAAATCTAAATATTTTTCATAATTTACACATAAATATATATTTTCAACAAATATAGCCTATAAACATACTTGATTAAAATGAAATTTAGTCTTGTAGATAAATAAATAATATTAAATATAATGAATAGATTGAATTTTCTATCAAAAATTAAAATTTTAAAAATTAAAGGGATTATATAATTTTATTTCTATGTAAGCTAGTTACACCAAAGCAAAGTCCACTAAAATAAATAAACATACACTGAATGAACGAAAATTGTCCACGTCTCTTTCCAACGCGAACCGCTTGACAGATGTCTTTTGATTATCGTACCATGTAAAAGTGATTGATCAATCACATAAATAAAAGATATTTTTTGAGTGCTGTTCTTCCTGTGGCTCTAATCACGGTGCTCACGATTCTCTTGAAATTGAAAGTTGAAATAATCTCCATTATATGTACAACCTGTCATGGATACAGTTGTATGGGTCATTTCTTTTAGAATTTAGACCCATGCCTCTTTCCCAACAAGATCAAGGATACAGTTGTACTTTTGGACAATTTTCAAAATTCAAAGCAATAATCGCCGACGGTAGGTAAAACTGGCAACTTGTCCCTGTCATTGACCCATAGTTAGTTTACTTTTTTTTTGTCAAATTTAAAAATTGAAATCCGATGGTCATTGTATATGATTTATTATGATATATGATTTATTATGATCTCATTTATAAATTTGTGAAATCAATACAATAAAATAATTTAATATTAAAAATTAATTTTTAAGTGGTATTTTTAACGTCTATACCATCTAAAATATCATTAATATGTGAATGAATAATGCTACAAAGTATTATTACATTTTAACACATATGTGAATAGATATGAGTATTTTTCTTAATTTATATAAATATATTTATTTTTGAGAAAATATGGCTCATGCACATATTTAATTTAGATAAAATTTGGTTTTCTAACTAAACAACAAAAATTTAAATATAATAAATGAATTGAATTTGATATTAATTATCAACATCTTCAAAATAAAATGGATTATACAAATCACTTTTGTATAACCCAGTTAAGGAAATCCTCTTTTTATTACATTATGGGTGTGTATGAAAATGGATAAAACTTTTGATAAATAGTTTTGGAGGGTAAAAGTTGTCAAATAACGTAATATGATATAAATAATGATGAAGAGTAAAGAAGATAAAGTTAAAATAGATAGGTTAGTTGTATAGGTAGTTGTATAAAAATGATTGAAAAGTAAGGTTATTGTATAGAAAAATATGAAAAAATAATTAAAAAAATTATGATAGTGGTGGAGAGTGAAAAGTTTTAGATTAAAAAGTTTTAACTTGATATTTTCTTGACATTTTCTACACATTGACAAACACACTCTATATGTAGCTGCTCTGCTGGGGACTCAAAACCATCACCCATCACGTGAAATCATCCACCAATGCACCTGGTTTACAATTACTTCCGGAGAATTGATCGCCTTGCCTGCACGATTTCCCCTGGTTGAGCCAGACAGCCGGTGCACTAAAAAGTCCTTTGTACGGAAATAATTGGCTACTATTATTACTACCGTAGCTCCAAAAGGCCCACGCGGTAATAGCTAGCTGTAAACATCTGGTCTGATCGATCGGTAGACAGTAATCGGTAATCGGGGCCAATAAAATCAAAGAAGTGCATGCTTGTAGGACCAAACAGACCCGCCTTTCTGCCCACCAATCTCAACCATGGACCCACCAGACGTACACGTCCCACGTTCAGGCATCACAATCGACACTTGCACGACGCAACCCACCGGTGCAGGGGTAAGAAAATGGGGAGAAAAATAAAAATGAAAAAAAGCAGAAGCAAAGATAACAAAATTAAAGGCATGTTCCAAATATTACGAAAATTTCGGATAGAATTTGTATCATCATTCTCAATATAGTTTTCCAATTCTCAATAAAGTTTTTTTAATTTTCAATACAACTTTACTCATTCTCAGTACATATCATTATATTTTCATCATCGACACATATTCTATCTAAGAATCTCGTATAATTTGGAACACGTTCTAAGTTTTTTGTCACTGCGCTATAATTTTACTTCTTAAAATAAAATTTATGGAAAAATGCATATATATCTACAAATTTTACTTTTAATTCCGCTTTATATTCATGAACTTTCAAAATTTTCAAATATGCCTTTAGATTTCGCCTAAATTCAACTTATACTAATTGTAGCGCTTCTTTCACAAGCCATAGACGCTACGATAGATATTATTGCAATAAATAGAAATTAAGGCATTAAAATAAAAATAAGAACAAAAATATAAAAAGATGAGTCGCCACTGATCTTTTTTGGGAATATTAGAACCCAAATATTGCATCAATGGATAAGGTACTAGTTTACATAAATAGAGATTGAATTACAAGTAAATCATATGCTATGACATAATAAAATAAACAGGGCATTTTTAGAGGCTTGACTAGAACTGTTACTACAGACGCTTTGGGGTATTTTTGGGATGAGAGAGAGAGAGGCAGCCGCAATAGGTGAGAAGGTGGGCAGAGATGAAAATGAAGGGAGAGAGGGGCTGAACAAAAATGGGGACAAAGCGCCAGCGTCCTCCCCTTACTCTCGTGGGCTTATTGTGTGCCCGAACGTATGGAGGAGCTTGGTATTTATAGAGATCTTGAGCTTTAGTTGCTGACATGCCGAGGTCTCATTAGCTGGCAGTTTGAGAGCCAGGCACGTAACGGGTATTCCCGTGCTTTCTTTGGCTTGTCGAATGCCCGCCCGCTGGGTAATACGCTACTCAGAGCAATTTATCGAATATAACGTGTGCAATGATGAAAAATAAAGGAAATAAAGTTAAAATAAATAAATTACATATATGGATAGTTGTTTAGAAATAATTGAAAATTAATGTAATTATATAAAAAAAAGTGAATAAATAATTAAAAATAGGATAATTGGGGAGAATGAAAAATCTTAGTTTGAAAAGTTTTTTTTATCAACAAACACCCCCATGAAATAAAACTGAAAAAATAGAAAATTTAAGTTATTAAATAATGAATTAAAAAATTAGGATGGCCGTACATTCCCGGGGTCTACCACCGTTACTTTTACACAGAGGGGTCGTTGCAGGCTTTCCTAAAACACGCAAAACCGCAAATGCGTCGGCTGGTGAATTGCTTGCCCCAAGCCGCTTGCAGTTAAATGTCAATGACCGCCAAAGCGATCAAAGTCACCCTTGTCCTCCGCTGGCATCCTCGTTGTACAATTTCACTCTCCCTCTTTCCGTTTCTCGTCCATTCGATACGGCCCAAACGATGGCCAATTAACCGCATCCGTTGGGAAAATCCAAGTGGGCCCAGTGACTGGACGGCCGAATTTCAGCGACAGAAGGCAGCGCCATCACTCCTCCCGCACAATTAATTGACTGATTAAATGAGAATCTCTACCAAGCTGGCAAGCTGTAGTTGATCTGATCACTCATGGGTGGGCCCACCGCTGTTGCCTCGCAAGCGCAAAAACGGCCCCATTTCGAAAACAGGTGGGCCCGTGTGTAGGTACAACCGCTCCGTCAGCAGGCAAGGTGGGGCGTAATGAATCCTTAAATGGACACACAGATTTTTAACCCGACGAGTGTGATGATCGGTTCGAATCATCTTACGCTGCCGACTACAACACGTGGACGGGATCAGTTGGCCACATGTAAAATGCAAAGGCGTTCGACAGACCCTAGATATTTCGAGCCGGATCGCTCACACAAGTGCAATGTCGGAGCATAGCATCATGCGAGTAGAGTGAGCCACATATGACTCGCAGTGGTTCGTGAATCGTGATTGAGCCAAGGGAGCGCTTCGAGCGGTGCCAAGCACATGACCGTATGGCGCACTGCGAACACGTGGCGTACTTGCAGAATCATGCGTAGACTAACGGCTTGATGGATGCATAAGCGTCCGTTGCATATAAGGTTCTTGAATTGAATTTTATATCTTTGTTTTAAAGATAATTTTTTAATTTTTAAGATAATTTTTTAATTTCCGACACAACTTTTATATTTTAAATATAATTTTTTAAATTCCGAATACACAGCTTAAAAAAAAAAATTTGAAATAGTCCATGAAGGGACGGTCTCAGCTAAAATTCTACGAAGTTAGTAGTGCGAAGGCTAAGGCTTCGTTTTGCTCATTTGCTGGGCATGGCATACTGTATAATACACTTTTTGCAGGTGAACCGTTTCAATTTGCTTTTCACAATAACAATTTTAAAATTAGTTTTATTATGAGATTTAATATAAATTACTCACCAATCCGAACAGAAATTTTGGAGTCATTTTTGAAATATTGCGCGGCCAAATGATGCTTAAGGCCTTGTTTGGCCACGGGATTGAAGGCATGAAATCTCTATTTGAATCAACGTGATTCAAAATCGAACTGATGATCAAAGTTGATTAATTAATTTGGTTCAAATTAGAGATGAAAATCGAGACATATTGGGACAAAATAGAGTGTGCTCAACCCTAACCATACATTTTAAAAATCTTATTTAGCCTTACTTTTTATACTAAGTCTTGTTAAAGTCGGTCCGATCCTCATCTTTCTTTAATAGATACTAAGACAAACTTTAAGTTGGTTTTGGTACCAGGACAACGGGTCAAGTTGAAAGGTGAGTTAAAGTTTAAAAATTTATACATATATAAATATAAACTCGTATCTATGATAAATTTAAAGATTAAATAATTTAATATTTTAATATTTAGTGAGTAAAACATAATTTTAATAACGAAGTATTAGTAATTCTTTTTAAATAATTTGTTTACAATTTAACCTTGATAAATATGTGTATTAACCCTAAAAAAGATATTGATGTAAATTTTGAATTACAATTAAAATTATTAAATTACAAAATAATAATATTCATTCTTGTAAGCTATAAACAACATAAATTATATATTTTATTTCATTGATCAATATTTGAAAGAGATAACTTAATAACATATATGCAATTAAGAAATAAATAATCATCCATATAAATAAGTTATAAAATTAAACATACATAAACATAAATCATATTCACATTAATAATTCATAAAGTTAAATATATTTATCAAACAAAATAACCTTCACATAAGTAATATAACTTATAAAAAAATTTACTTATTGCGAGTTGGGGTAAGTCAAGGCAGGTTGGGATGTAGTCGACCTATCCACCTTTTAGAGTTGAAACATGGGTTTAAAATCTTGACCCGCCCACCCCACTAGGTAAAAATCATTGGGGCGAAGCGGGTCACGAGTCGATTGACCATATTTTCACCCATAGTTCAAACCTATTTAATAATTTATTCAAATCATTCTGAACCATTCGTTTATCCTTGTGTTGACTATTTTTATTTATACAATAAATAATTTTTGAATGATTAACTTAAAGATTTATATTATAAAATGATTTTGTACTTAATGGATGGATTAGATCCTTAAATTTATTTGAAATGTACATCGATTGTCTATGAACGTGCATTACTTTTGATGATCTGAAAAGTATTAGAACACTGATCAAAATGTGCTTTATATGAACCGATAGCCGGTGCCATTCAGACTTGACCAACGGTCAATCCCTGTTTGGACCAATAAAACCGTCTTGCCGGATCTAGTTTTTTTTTTTTTCCGTCTTTCATCCAAAATTCTTTACAACTTTTTTTTTTCTATAATCAAGGTGGAGATCCAAGTTTCTCACACGTGAGGCACAACTCCGGCACATATAAAGACATTGCTTTCATTTGGTTTTCAACTAAACAAATTGGGAGACCATCCAAAGGACCAAAGCTCATACCAACTTGGCTACACCCAACCCGATCTAGTTGCAGTAACATTAATTTAGATAGATAAGTATCATGCACGAAAACTCATATATTGAAAAGTGATTGTTGAATATGTAAAAGAGATAGACAAAAGCCAAATAACAGTAAGGATGCAAATATTTCATGTGGAAAAAGAAGTCAGTGTGATAAAAGCCTTGTTGAAAACTATGAGAGAACGAGGAATCACTATGTAAGAGAGAAATAATATAATAAGAAAGTATTGAAAGAGGTAACAATGGATTCTCAAAAAAAAAAAAAAAAGATGAAGTAACAATACAACAAGAAAAATATATCAGTGAAGTAATTGAATGTCAGAACCCTTTCTGCATCTTCTCTATTGCCTTTTATCAGCTTTCTAAGTGCGGTTCTTGTCAGCGTCCTTGCTACTACCACTAATATACAAAATTAGATTTATTGTACACTCTCATGCTATTTTGTCGAGTAAAATAATTGTTTTATTAGAGTTTCTAAGTAGTTTATTGACTTTATTCAGGTGCTTACCTCGATGGGATCTTTGATAAGTCACCGAGTAGTGGATGTACGCTTTTACAAAAATCTCCTCTCTGTGTAACTCTTTTTATTTTTAAAATCTTGATGATCGATGGAAAAATTACTTCATTCTTGTGTTTAATAACATTTCTAGTATTCTGAAAATTCTTTTTTATTTTTTTAATTTCACTGTATATGAGTCATATCTATAAAAGTATAAAATTATCGTAATAAAATGGTTCAATATTTTTAATAACTTTAAAGCAGTTTTTTCAACATCTAAACCATCTAAAATATCAATAATATGTGGATGAATGATCCTATAAAGTATTGTTACATTATAATATATATACAAATGGATCTAAGCATTTTTTCTAATTTACACATAAATGTACCTATTTTTGAGCAAATGCGGCTTATGCGAATATTAGATTTGGATGAAACTTGATCTCGTAACTAAACAAACGACATTAAGGGTGTGTTTGTTAATAAATAAAAGTTGTCAGTTAAAACTTTTTAATCTAAAACTTTTCATTCTTCACAACTACCCTATTTTTTAATCATTTATTCACATTTTCTATACAATTATCCTACTTTTCAATCATTTCTACACAACTACCAACACAACTAACCTATATATTTCAACTTTATCTTATTTATTCTTCATCATTATCTCTATCATATCACATCATTTGACAACTTCTATTCTTTACAACTTTTCATCAAAAGTTTTATCTATTCCCAAACACACCCTAAATATAATGAATTGATTGTATTTTTCATCAAATCTCAAAATCTCAAAAATATAAGGGGTTATACAAAATCACTTCTTTGTAACCCGATTACATAGAAGCGTGCTCAGTGAATGTATATGGCTTAGATCACGTATGTAATTATGTGGTGGTCTATGATGTTTGCATGTTTTGTTACATCTCTTTAGAAACCATGTGATCTTTATTAGTATGCGAGTCTCTAAGATGTCATGAATCTTTAAAGCATCCAGAAGCATTGATTGCTTATGATATCACATCCAGTGGTGAAGATGGAACCTTCAAGGTTTTACTTCAATATTGAAATTTGGAATTGACATGAGAGTCACTAGACCATGTCAGTACCATTAAGAGAAGTAAATTCAATTTACTTATTGAGTATTTGTAGATGTTCTACTTTATTAGTTTGGTAGTTAGCAAATAGCTTATCCAAAAGAAACTTAAGGCTCTATCTGGACTAGGTGGTTTGTTTATCAATAATTAGTTGAGTAGATCTTTTGTGAAAAAACAGTTTTAATTTGCATATCAAAATATTTTTTTGATGGAAAATAAATTTTGTTAAAGATTATTTAGCATGCAGAATTCTATGCACAGTATTTATTTATTTAAACGAATTTTTTAGAAGCACTTTTTTAAAAATTGCTTGAAGGCCTAAAGTGTTTACCTTTTATTTAAACATTTTTTCAAGAATTCCAATTCCGTGCACTCGGTTATATTAAAATTTTAGTGCAATGGGTGACTAAGCCACCTCATGGGTTGTTGAAGATTAATGTTGATGCAAGTGTTGATATTCAGTTGGCCAAATGGGGGACTAGGGCTATGGTGAGAAATTTTGATGGTCTATTTGTTGTAGCTAAGATTTGGTGTAGTCATGGATTCTTAGACCCATTGGTATTGGAGGTGCCGGCTATGCTTAATGCTTTAGAGTGGTCAAAGTTGAATTATCAAAAGATTGTCATACAAACTGACGAGCTCATTTTATCACAACTAACCTCAGGCGGTAAGCCAATTCGATTTTACGTGGGGTACTTAGTGGAGAAAATTCAACTATGTAGGTCTTCTTTTCATTCTTGTCATCTCTCACACACCCTACGATTAAGTAATTCGATGACTCATGCTCATGTAGAATTTTATATTAGGAACATTAAATTATCTTTCTATTGGATGGAATCTTCTCCACATTGTATATCTGGAAATCACTGTTAAGACTCTTTTGTTGGCAATGATAATCCTATGGGTTGATCTCCTCATCCCTCCCAGTTGGCAGAGGATGTTGAGTGGACTTATAGGCTGGCTGAAAAAGCTTATTTCACAGTAAAAAAAATTATTTTAAATATTTTTTTGTTAATTTATGTGTATTCAACTTATGCATTAAGTTTTAACATTTTGCAAATGCCTATGTATATTTTCTATTTTTTAAAAACAAGAGCATTTTAGTTAATTAAAAATCAAAACATGTGTACATATATACTTTGTTTTGAAAATTTTAAAAAATATATAATATTCAAAAATAATAAAACTTGATTCACAAATTCAATACACATAGATAAAGATACTTATAAAATAATTTTTTAAAAAAATGCATTTTTCAGTTAATTGCACTAAAATTTAAATAAAACCAAATGAATTAAAACATAACTCCTTTCCCAAGAGAGGCATGTGCAAGCGTATAAGGCTTGGTAAAAGTTAAAACACGAGACCAAACGGATCTTGCTGTTTGCTCACCACGGAGTAAAACTATTTATTTTTTAATTTACTTTACAGATAACACTTGTCAAGATTATCGGACTCATAAAATTCCATACACAATACTTACCCATGCGAACAAATGTTGTAACGGTTGCCAAACGAGGCCCAAGAGGCGCTTCAGTTTCCGCGACCCCGCTTTTTAACTGCTCAAACACGGGAACTCGCCAACTCCCAGCAACATGCGAAGAGCCGAAGCATCTCGCTCCGAATCGCCCAATCAAATTCCCTTTTTGCACTCCAACCGTCTTTGGGAATTGCTTTTATATTTTATAACTGCAGAACTGCTCTGCTCTCGCAGTTTCTGGCCGGATCCCTCCTGTTGACTACGCACATCGCCGGTTTCTGGCCGTCGACGTGCTGGCCTCTTCAGTTCAAAATATACATCGGAAAAATGCGTGGATAACCACTACAGGTTTCCACGTCTGTTGAATCATGGCTTTGCATTCATCAAGCCATTTAGGAGTTCATGTGGACCGGTCCATGGGTTATATTCAGGAAATTTCGTCCGTTGAATAATCTATGATTTTTGGGCCACCAAACACGCGTAGTTCGTTGCCGTACGACTCGAATAATAATAATAATAATAATATAAAAAAGATTCAGGGCTCCAAACGTGATGGACGGGTTGGATCCTATGCAATTTGCAACCGTTGGATTGCCAAGAGGAGGAATCATTTGATACGCGTGCCTGGTAGTTTTATCCACACGCATCCGCTCCCGGGGGTACACGTGCCTGCCGCATGCAAACCGTCCTTGCCCGGGTTCGTTACTTGGCTTGATGCCTTTATCCGATATTCAAATGAATGGACGGACACGGCATTGATTTGACTGCAGTAATCTGTTCGTTCGAGCTGGAAGCAACGAATATTTATTAAACCTAACCAGCGTTTTTGGGGTCTTTATTTCAAATCATGTGATCCAAATTTCAATTGTAAGAAGGGCCAAGGCAAAAGGCCGCGACTGACATTTTTAGCTGCAAAAATGGAAGAACTCGTGTATGGATGTTGATGATATGCCAGAGCACCGACGGTTTCCCACACGTACATAAACCCGGAGGTCCCCTCCCTATCCCGTCCAAATCAAAATCCCCGCCGATTACCGCGCTTTCCCTCCCAGAGCATTGCAGGCAGCGATCGCCTCCCACGTCGCTCCCGGCCTGATTTTCCGGTGCCCGCGCTGCGACTGGAAATCCATGATCCTCAACCCTCCCTCCAATGGTCCAATGATCTGGTGACTCACTCGCCGACTGTATGCATCCCTTCTGCTGCGTGTCCACCGAACAGGAAGGGAACGGCGTATCTGAATTGCCCCGGCATATGCCTCCCGCATACACCCGGTCCGACGCCATATCATCCTCCGTTGTGCCCCGCAGATGTGGCGCTTTTCCGCAATCTGTTGATTTTGCCAATGGCCATTGCCGCCACAGGCCCGCCGAGGGACGCCTCGAGCTGCCGGATCAACGAGATGTGAAGCTGAATGACGTCGCCGGCAATGGAATCTCTGGAATTCTCTATAAATGGGTGAATTACGGCAGGGGTTGGCGGCCGCGGTGGTTCGTTCTCCAGGACGGCGTCCTTTCATATTACAAAATCCACGGCCCGGACAAGATCGAGGTCAGCCAAGAGACCGAGAAGGGGTCGAGAGTCATTGGAGAGGAATCCTTCAAACGCATCAATCTCCGCAGGGCCGGCGCCTCTCCGTTGCGCAGAAAGCCCGTTGGTGAAGTCCACCTGAAGGTCGGATTCCTCCCCCTATGTTGGACAATAGGATTCCTGCTGTGTCCGATCTGGATTTCGTATTCTTTTCTTGTAATTGTGTATAGGTATCTTCTATCCGAGAGAGCCGGTCGGACGACAAGCGGTTCTCGATCTTCACCGGGACGAAGCGGCTCCACCTGCGGGCTGAGACCCGGGATGATCGGATTGCGTGGATGGACGCGCTACAGGCAGTGAAGGATATGTTCCCACGGATGTCGAACAGCGAGCTTATGGCGCCGGTTGACAATTTCGTTGTTTCCACGGAGAAGCTGAGGCAACGATTGACGGAGGAGGGCGTGACGGAAGCAGCGATCCAGGATAGCGAACAGATCATGAAGAATGAATTTACGGCCTTACAGAACAAGCTGGTTCTCCTTAAGCAGAAGTATCTGCTTCTCATTGATACCCTGCGGCAACTAGAGGTACATTCATTCCATATAAAAATCTCGTCGAGCCTGGAAGTCCAGGATTCACTTATGCCTTTATGCACAATTTCAAAAAATTTAAATATATTTAGTAGCTTATGTGTTCAATTTGTATATTTAATTTATTTTACAATCATCAACTTCAATATCTCGGCGGAAATGAGTGCTCCTTTTGAATTCATTATCTTAAAAAGTATAGGAAGCCCTGAAATGATTTTTCTTCAGATTTCCTACTGCATGGAAGCTATGTGAATTTATTTGCCCAAGATAGTACATAAGGCTAACGTAAGTGGAAAAAAAAAAACGAAAAAAAGAAGGCAGTGGAGTTACCAAAAACACTGGCCTGCAAATTCCTTTTGCTTTTGTTTCGTTGATTTGACGTGCCTTTTCTTCAGCATCACTGTTTAGTATTATGCAACGCAAAATGTGGAATGTTGTTTCATTTTCGATCTTGTGTGAACTGCTAGGATCTTGAAACTTTCTTTTTGGTCTGAAACTATTACTCCAGAATTTCTCGATGATTTATTGGAAGTACTGAAAACAATGTACTTTTAATCATGTGTTATATAGACAGAAAAGGTAGATTTGGAGAACACTGTAGTTGATGAGAGCCAAAGACAGTCAAAAGAACAGGGGGCTGCTACGAAACTCAAGAATGACAAATCTAGTGGTAAGATGCCATATCAGATAGTTGGACAGTTATTTTATGCGTGAGTGATCCTTCACATTCTCATTCGCACCATTTTCTTGAGTGATGTAAATTATAAGGTCGTCAACTGCCATCAGCAGACAAAATTAATGATTGTGCAAATCTCAAGATTTGTTTCCTTTCCAGAAAGTTATTTGATTTGTACAACAAATGTCCTAGATTCTCCTTATTGAACTTTTCACTGAGTTAATGGGTCTAAATCCGAGAACTGCCTATAAGAACTTGAATCTCGTTGTATTTTCTATTATGCATTCAAATTCCCCTTCCTGGACTCAGAACTCTAATCACATTCTGAAAATGGTCTACAACGATGAAATTTTTTTAATATGATTTTCGGCAACTACTTTGCCTGTCAGTACTGCACCAATTGTTGCTGGGTGTATAAATGAGGAAAGTTGATGTGAAATGCCTCTATGGCCACTAAACATGATATTCGAAATGGACTTCAAATTTAAGGACAACACAGCATTGTTAACATGATATGACAAATTTTAGTTAATGCAAAATCCTTCTAGATTAATATTCAGAGGTCGTATGGTGTTGTTGTAGGTTTCTTTTTCATTATTTATTGATATGTTTCATTTACTTTTTTTTTTTTTTATGCTTGCAAACTGTGTTTTCCAGAAGGCAGTGCTACAGAATCTGATGATGAGATTGAACGAAATGAAGCGGCAGAGGAGGATACAGATGATGATGACAATGCATTCTTTGATACACGTGATTTTCTTTCATCAAGTTCCTTTAGGAGTAGTGAATCTGATTATCTGAGGCCTTCATTCGATTCCGATGAAGAGAGTCTTTCCTTTTATGCTGAAGGGGTTGATGATTCAATAAAATCAGCAGGATTTAATTACCCTTACATCAGTCGGCGGAAGAAGCTGCCTGATCCAAGAGAGAAAGAGAAGGGAGTCAGCCTCTGGTCGATGATTAAAGATAACATAGGGAAGGATCTTACCAAAGTTTGTCTTCCTGTGTATTTCAATGAACCTTTGTCTACTTTACAGAAATGTTTTGAAGAAATGGAATACTCATTTCTGATTGATCGAGCAAATGAATGGGGCAGAAGTGTAAGCTCTTAGCCTGCTTTTTTTTCCCTGAAGTTTTGATTGGAATCCACCATCATAATATTAATTACGAAGATATCTTTTATGTGACTCATCTTGTTGCCATTAAACTGCAGTGTTAATTAACTATTTTGAAATGAAATTCCATTCTTGAAGAAGCAAGAAATACTCTATGCATGCATTTGACCAACTTTGAATCATATATGTGGCTTCTTGTGGCTTGATTATCTAAATCCTGTGGTTTGACCTTCCATGCTTTGCTCACCATATTTGATATATTTGATTCCCACTTTTTATGAGCATTTAAGTCTCCAAGATATTTGTTAGGAAGCCTTAACACTACCCAGCAGCTTCAATATCTGCTTCACGTATGTAGTCTTGCACACCTAACCTACTACACATGGATGTCATTCAGTCCCGACAGGGATGCAACAAAATGGAATTCATTCTTTGTGCCCATTTTTTAACCCTGACTATTCACAGATAGGATTTTATTATTATTATTATTGGCTCAAGAATATTCACAGATAGGTTAAATATGCAGGGTAACAGCCTTATGCGGATGCTAAATGTGGCTGCATTTGCTGTGTCTGGCTATGCATGTACAGAAGGAAGAAGCTGCAAACCGTTTAATCCACTTTTGGGGGAGACGTATGAGGCAGACTACCCAGACAAAGGCCTTCGTTTTTTTTCAGAAAAGGTTTCAATAAAGCCCTAAAAATATTTTTGTTGGATTTTATTTCAATAAATTTTCCTGCCTGTTTGCTTATATGACAATATATTTTGGAGTTTTACGAGGGTTTCAGTTATTCTCTGATTTCAACATGCTAAAGTTGACTGTTCTCCCTGGATTTATCCTTCTAAATGGGATCATTCTGTCATAATTTTTTTTGGGTTTGTTCTTCACAGTCAGCTTTCATTCATTTTAATATTTTTAACTACAACCTCTTTGTTTCTAGTATGTAAAATGAATAAGAAAGAACAAGAGCAAGAAAATGGAGGCCCCAATTTAATCATACACATATTTTGATTTGCAGATGAATATGATTTCTTTACCAGAGGTTGCATGTCCTAGTCTGGGTTCACAAAACTGATTTGGGTATTTGAACTTTGGAGCCTTTTCGTAGCAGGAAGATAGTTACAGTCATTTATCATTATTGATCCTGGTGCTGCTTATGATGTCATGTCCAGTGAAAGGCAAACAACAATAAACAGCCTCACAGAGAAAACTGTCCTATTTTTGACAGTTCCTAAGTGTCTTTCAATTAAGTGGCTGAATGTATTTGTACATGAATTCATTCAACCTTTCTAATGACATATCTAATTCTTCATATAATGGAATTGAAATTCATGATGCCAGTAGTCAAAATGTCTTAGTTGGTTGGGAGATTGATCAGGAGGTTTACTGGAAGAGTCTTTCCAATTCTCTTCTTATCCTCAGTCCATGTTTCTGCACAAACAGTCTTGAGGAGCTAAATGTCTCACACGATAAACTCTATTTAAGTAAAAGTGGGAATTAAAAAATTTTTAAAAATGAGATTGATGTGATATGGTAGGGCAAGTGAAGGAAATAAAGTTAAAATAGATAAGGTAAATTATATGGAAATGTGTGAAAAATGATTGAAATGTAGAGATAATAATAAGAAGAGCAGGATAATTAGGTAGTCAAGATGTCAAATCATATAAAAGGTATATAGGGAGACTTGAAATTTTTTTTCCCCCTTTCACATCCCTGAATGACTCCAATGAATAAGCCAAAATTTATCTATGGACAAATTAAAAAATGTCATCATAGCGAAGTCAGCTACTCTTTTATGAGTCCCAATGGAATCAGTTACACCAATCAGAATCAGTTGTGCCAGCAGATTACTGTTCCCATCATTGAACTGCTGAACCAGCTTTTGCTAGTACCGGTCCACAGTGCAGTTGAAAAACAACAGAAACATCTTGTCCCTGCCACAAGCCGTACAAAATTATCCATCCTGGATGATTCTGGCATCTTTGAACCTCCAACTGCTGCTTACCAATGAACTCCAATTTCTTTATCTAATATTTTACTAATAACAAAGTCCATTCAGTTTTAGTGCTTTGACCCCCTTCCAAATATTATATGAAACCCATTCCTCCCATTCCTTTTCCTTGGTCCTTCATAAATTCCCACTTGCAGTTTCTTTGAAGTTGGACCATCGAGCTTCCTTTCACAAAGATAGATCAAACAACAAGCTTCATAGGAATTATTCCCTGTGCCACCATCGTATGTTAAATTTACATAGAAAGACTGCAGTGAACATTGTCACAAGTTAATGCCGAGTAAATTACATGAATGTTTTAATTATTGCTGGTTCTTTTCCATGATTTGCTTTGGCATTTTGTGTAGTATGGAATTTAACCATGGTATGATATTTGAAACATAGAAAAAATTGATCTCATTTTATGAATTTTTAAAAAAACTTGTCTTGTGATATCTAGTACACAAATTGTTCATTTAACCTTCATTCTACCTGGAGTCAGGTGAGTCATCACCCCATGGTTCTTGCATGCCACTGTGAAGGTACAGGCTGGAAATTTTGGGGTGAGAGTGATCTTAAAAGCAAGTTTTGGGGACGTTCAATTCAACTTGATCCTGTTGGCATTCTAACACTTGAGTTTGATGATGGAGAAACATTTAAATGGAACAAGGTAAGAATTATGAGGAACAACTGTGACATGTTTTGTTTTCTGATGTGGTTCTAAATGGACTATGCTAGAGGTTCTTTGTATTTTTTATTTTTCCCAGGTGACAACTTCCATTTACAACCTCATACTGGGGAAGCTCTACTGCGACCATTATGGTACCATGAAAATACAAGGAAATCGTGAATACTCATGCAAACTAAAATTTAAGGAGCAGTCAATCATTGACCGAAATCCTCACCAGGTGACTGTCTTGTTTCCTTCATTTTACATTTTTTTTTTTTAAAAAAAAGAAAAAATCAAAACTTCATTTTACATCTTGTGATTTAGTTGTATTCCTTTCTTTCTTTTCACAACTGGAAATTTTTTGAACCCTTTGGGTTTAATCCTTTGAATCTATTATGGCCTCCAGTTTTTCAATATTGCACAGATGATTGTATGTTGGTTTCTGATACTTCTATGGTTTTACTTTTGTACTTTGTGTTAGAAGTGTATGTTGGAAGTTGTCAATCTCAGGAAATCACTGCTGATGGATTAAATTGATATTTTTGATCTGCATTATCCTGAGAGGTGGTGGTGTTCTCTACATTAGTTGAAATTGCACATGCTGAGTTCTAGATGAAATATTACGTAGTGTGGGGCTTCTGGCAAAGCCTGAACCTTCAACTTACCTGTAGTGTCATCTACTCTGGCCTATGGTTGATTGAATTTTGGATATCCAATTCCAGGCTGATTCTTCTTCTTCAACAAGAGAAAACACTAAGTGTATAAACTCAATATACTCAATTATTTTATTTCTCACCCTCATCTTCTTCCTGTTCTTTGCCAATTTAAAACTGGAATTTGAGATTTAAATCAAGAATCCTTGCTTGAGACAAGTGAATTCAAACTTGTTTGCAGATTTTATTTATGAGAAATTCTACAGTTTCATATTTTACGTTATTATTTTTACTGGCATATTTTTAATGCAGTCTGTGTTTGTATAGGATGCTCCTGAGAAAATATTGCCTAATATTCCTTCAGTAGCGACTTTGTTTTTCAGTTGTTGTCATGATTCTTATGTGCCAAAAATTAGACTAGAGAAATAGGCAGCCGATCAGTAACGAAAATACTCATTTAAATTTGTTTAGTTTTTTTTTATATAAAACTGTTAATCTAGATATTATAATTCATAAACAATTTTTACCAATTTTGGATTTTAAACATGGGTATTATGGTCATTTTTAACCTTTTGAAAATGACCACAATATCCCTATATTTAAAATTTTAAAAACATACCTATGCATATCCAAAATTGATAAAAATTTGTTTGTGGTCGGAAACGAGGGCATTTCCGACTGGTCATAAATGATCAGCGCCTAGAAATATACATTACAGTTTCTTACGTTTTTCCGCCCGGTGTTTGTTTAATTCAGGGCCAGGAGTTAGTATCGTAAGTGGATTATACAGTAGGCCTATGTTTTCTTTACTCAGCATTTTATTCAGTTGAGATTTCTTTGAAGACTTAACTAGTTGGCTCAACTATTGTGGAAGAAACCGTGATCATCTCTCTACCATAACAACAACCCTCTTATTCACTGCAATTTTTACTCATCATTGCAATTTCTATTCATCATTTGTTGGATATTTCAGATATCATCATCATGGGCCATTTGCCACCTAAGCGGGGTTAGCTGCACTCTATTACTATAACAGCCATTTCATATATGAGCCATAGAAATTTAATATACTACTAAAACATATTTATTCACTGCTAGTACGTGTGGTGTTTAAATTCCATGTTTTAACCTTTTTTAAAAGGTGGTAGTATGTTGCACATTTCCGTAGACGAAGTCCAAAACAATGTGAAACAGCTGATTATTGAAAAGCTATTTTTTTAATGTAAAATTCTGACTTTCAGCAGGACAGCAATAGTTATTAGTAGGCTACAATTAATAGTCAAGTTTGGATGCGGACAATCCTGTTAGAGTTTGAAGATGACTATTGGATTGAATATTTATGACTAGGCTTTGATTATGTTAATCACTGAAAGGCATGGCATGATTGGCATCCTTTAAAGTGCATTGTGATGACTGTGATGATTCACCTGTTACAGGTACAAGGGGTAGTCCAAGACAGGAATGGGAAAACGGTGGCCACACTGCTTGGAAAGTGGGACGAGAATATGTATTATGTTTTAGGTGATCACTCGGGGAAGGCCAGAGGATCAGAAGCTTGGTCTGAGGCTCAGTTGCTATGGAAGCGCAGCAAGCCACCTAAGTTCCCCACCAAATATAACTTGACGCGTTTTGCAATCACGTTGAATGAGCTTACTTCTGGATTAAAGGTCTGGTAGAAATTGATAAGCATCTCTAAAGCCCAACGTTAATATTCCCCTGGAATATTCCTTTTTGGCTGGAGCAACTAACGGCTGAAGCTTCTTATTCTCAATGCAGGAGAAATTGCCCCCTACAGATTCAAGACTAAGGCCCGATCAAAGGCACTTGGAGAATGGGGAATATGAATTGGCTAACGCAGAGAAGTTGAGACTGGAGCAGAGACAACGGCAGGTGAGCATCATGTCATTTATCTTGATGCATTTAGATCCACCAATATATGGGAAGTAATGGTGATAATGTTGAAGCAGGCAAGGAAGATGCAAGAAAGTGGGTGGAAGCCAAGGTGGTTTGCAAAGGAAAAAGGAAGTGAGACATACAGGTACGTTGGTGGGTACTGGGAAGCCAGGGAGCAGTGCAAGTGGCTGTCTTGTCCGGATATCTTCGGCCAAGTTTCAACAGACCCTTTGGACTGAGAGAGACGCTGTGGTCATGCAAACTGTCATTGCCTGTTACTTTGCTTCCAGTTGATGCTCAATTCTTTCAGTCCCCAAGATTTGGGTGATTATTGAGATGTGGGAGGATGGTTGAAGATGCTTCCCCATTTTCAAGCAGTTGTGCCAAAATGGCTGCGCAATGCATGAACTGGCTCGAGCCGTTGTTGGCTTATTCAATAAAATCTGTGCATTCCTTCTCTGTCACAACATTTCTCCAAATGTTTTTTTTTTTGTGTTTATATTATCTGTGCACTCCTCTGTCGCAACATTTCCTCCTTAATTTGAAGCTTGGCGGGTCAGCCATCTAGATCAGCATTGCGAATTCTTCCTATCGGTAGAAGGCTTGGCCACCGTGTGAGCCGGAGAATTTTTCCCTTCCCAAGAGCGTGTTTAACTAGCCGATGCTTATAAAATGGAAGGTGGATGGTTAAGGCATGGGAATTCTTTTCAATGATATGATCAAACGAGCCATTGTTACTGGCACACTAAGATTCTATCTTCTTGTACATCTTCGAAGAAAACACTCCTGTAGCAGCAGCCGCAGCAGCTTCTCTTCATGGAACTGTCAGTTGAGATTACTGGCGAAAGAGGGCAACTTCCCGGAATCCCTCCACCTCTATCGCTCCATGCTCCTCTCTGGCCATTTCCCCGACCGCTTCACCTTTCCCTTCGCTATCAAATCCTGCGCTGCTCTCTCCCTCTCTTCATCTGGGGTGCAGCTCCACTGCCACGTCATCAAATTCGGCTGCCTTTCTGACGCCTTTGTTCAAACGTCTCTCATATCCATGTACTGCAAATGCCGCCGCCTTGACTACGCTAGCCTCCTGTTCGACGAAATACCCCAGTCGGATAAGAATGTGCTAGTTTGTTATAACGCCCTCATCGCTGGGTACACTTTCAACTCCTGCCCTTCGGCAGCCTTGTCCCTCTTCCGACGAATGCACCGTGCTGGCGTACATTTTGGTATTGTAACGATGCTTGGATTGATACCGTCATGTGCTCTCCCACCGTTGCTTGGTGCTGGGATGTCCCTTCATGCCTGTAATATCAAGCTCGGCACAGATGCTGATAGTTCTATCGAGAACTGCCTCCTGACCATGTATGCAAAGTGCGGAGCCGTGGATTTAGCTAGGAAGGTGTTCGATTCTATGGATCTGAAGGATTTGATATCATGGAACGCCATGATTTCTGGGTATGCTCAGAATGGCCTAGCTACCGAAGTCTTAGATCTCTATAGACAGATGGAAAGTTCTGGCGTGCGACCTGACTCTGTAAGTCTGGTTGGAGTTCTCTCCTCTTGTGCCCATCTTGGTGCCAGGAGCATTGGCCGACGTGTTGAACGATACATAGCACGTTGCGTGATTGGTTGCAACATATTTTTGGCAAATGCGCTGATAAACATGTACGCCCGGTGTGGGGATCTCCAACATGCTCGAAAATTATTCAACAGCATGCCTGAAAGGAGCATTGTCTCTTGGACTGCAATCATTGCTGGATATGGAATGCATGGGTATGGTGAAACAGCAGTACAGCTCTTCGAAGAGATGCAGAAAGCCGGGATCTGTCCAGATTCAGTGGTATTCGTTAGTGTTCTCTCAGCATGCAGCCACGCAGGATTAACAGACAAGGGCTTGGCATACTTCTCAAAGATGGAGAGGAATTACAGGTTGCAGCCAGGGCCTGAGCATTACGCCTGTGTGATAGATCTTCTTGCCCGTGCAGGTCGGCTTGACGAGGCCTGCAGGTTGATCAGGTCAATGCCGGTGAAGCCTGATGGCGGAGTGTGGGGTGCCCTCCTGGGCTCGTGCAAGATCCATCGTAATGTTGAGCTGGCAGAATTGGCATTTCAACATGTCATTGAGCTTGAGCCAACTAATGTTGGTTATTATGTCTTGATGTCGAACATATACACCGATGCAGAAAACATGGTGGGTGTGGCAAGGATTCGAAGGATGATGAGAGAGAGACAGCTCAAGAAGGAACCTGGGTGTAGTTACATTGAGCACAAGGAGAAGATTCACCTCTTTTTTGTAGATGATAGATCCCATTCTCAGACCAAGGATATATACCGTATGTTGGACGAGCTGGAAGCTTCACTGAAGGGAATGTATGCAGGAAAGTATAGCTGCTCTCCTCACAGCGACAACAAGGGTAATGCAGCTGAAGTAGCAGGAATTCACAGTGAGAAACTGGCCATCGTGTTTGGGCTCCTAAACACAACGGTTGGGGAGGATATTGTGGTGATCAAGAACTTAAGGGTGTGTGGGGATTGTCATTTGTTTATTAAATCAATTACAAAGATTGTGAACCGTGCAATCATCGTTCGAGATGCCACCCGTTTTCACCGATTCGAAGGTGGTGTTTGTTCTTGCAATGATTTCTGGTGATCTCGTTCATTTTCTTCCATAATTATTGCTTTTACTAGCTCAGTCAACTTCTATGTAATCGTAAACTAGCAAGCAAATATGCGAAATTTTACACAGAAAACTGCCTCAAGCTGCAGAACTTTGTTCTTCAGGTAGGCAAATAATTCTATTGTTCTCCATAATTTTACTTCTAAATAAATAAATAAATAAAATCTGACATGAGAATTGTGACCGGAGAACTAAACTTTTGACTCAATTCTCCGGTCACAATTCTCAAGCCAAAATATCATCTCTTCTAGCAAGCTTGGATCTTATTTATGTTATGATTATCAATTTCTGTATTTTTTATTTTTTGTTTGATGCAAGGTTATTTTCTTCGATTATTGATCTTGAATTTAGTCAGTTTTCCGTCACCGCTTGATCTAGAATTACGACTCTTTACTTATATCCTTTTATAAAGATCTAACTACTGGGAGTGTTAACAAATAGCATACTCTAAGGCCTTTTATTTAGATGCACATCCAAACGAAGCCTTAGCTGAGTGCGGCTATGGGCAAAATGATGATTGCGTTATCAAGCAAGCGTCTCCTTAGTCCGTATGTCTTCGGATGTCACTGAGTTTTGGGCTTATAGGCCGAATTGTGGTCTTTTGATGTTTTGCATTTTATCCCTTCGGCCTTAATCGTGGTCCAGATGTCCATGAATTCGGGACTTTGGACCCAAATTTGGCCTTATATTGACTGAAATATTTGGGCTTTGGGCTAACTTTGTCAAAACAATCAAGTGTTTTTTGGTTGTCTGTCAAGACTCATGAGCGTCGACTTGAACTCCGAAGGGATTGCCACCGGAGGCATACACTCGGTGGCGAGTGCACCGCAATGGCGAATATGAAGTTATGAGCTCGGTGATCTGATCTCACACGGTACTGTTGCAGCCTGTGCATTGCGGTGGAAATAGAGGATAAAAATGCATTTCCTTACAATATTACTTATGCTTCTTTGCTTATGATTTTTTTTTTTTAAATGTGAATGAAGAATAACGCTTCTGCCTGAATTAGAAATCATCACAGATCAAACTATTTGGCTATACCTTAGGTAACTTTTCTCATTCTTATTCTTAATAATAATAATATTATTATTATTATTTAGTTTTGGGGAAATAGTAGCAAGCACTCCCAACTTTTAGAAAGCTAATTAATTTCTGATGATCTCTATGTTCATGATTTTTTTTTTTCAAATTGGACCCGCATATGTTCATGAGATTTTATAAAATAGTTCCCCTGAAGTGGGCAAATGTCCACTGAAATGGGGTTTTTTCGGATTTTCCTCGGGTATGGAGTGCACATAGGAAATTTTTTCCCATGGTGTGAGGGTATTAAATGTGCTTCATGGTAACGTCAAGTTATCACGATGTATAAATACCAATAAAGAATAGTATTACTCAAAAAATAAAATATTCTAAAGAGTGAAAGAATCATGTGGCCATTTAAAAAGGGGGGAAAGAAAAATTCTAGTGAAAATATTTTTGAACTAGATAGGGTAATGATTTAATAAGATTCAGATAATGATTGGGAGTAAAAGAAATAAAAATAAAATAGACAATTCAATTTCATTGATTTTATCTATCTTAACTACCTTTACTTTTAATTTTTTCATATATTTCAATCGTCTTTTATATAATTATTTTATTTATTCTCATTTTACTCATATCTTATTACATTACTTTCTCAATTCTTAAAAATTTTCTCATTAACATTTACAAACACGTACTAAGAATAATAATTAAGATTAAAGGGAGTAAAGTTGAAAAACAATGAATATTGTATGAAAAATATAAACAAATGATTTGAAGGTGGAAACTTTTTTTAGAAATTTTTTTTTAATTGTTAACGAAGGGACCCTTGAAATCAGTTTATTATTTGCAAATGCACCTACTTAATTTAACAAAAATTGCAAATATACTTACGTAATTTTAGAAATTACAAATTACCCTCACATAGTCTAACTATAATTGCAAATATACTTACGCTGTTGTGACATTGTTACTACACTGCTAGGACATGGATATATTTGCAAAGACATGTAAAATTATGTGAATATATTTGTAATTTCAAAAATTAAGTGGATATATTTAGTTTTTACAAATATACTCACATAATTTGCAAAACTTTGCAAATATACCGACGTCGTAATTGTGCATCAACAACATTATAATGACATATGTATATTTACAATTATTATTGTCAAACTATGCAAGAGTAATTTACCATTTTAAAATTTATAATTATGATCAAACCATTTAAATATATTTACAAATTATCCATTTTAAATCCCTTTAATACCCCGAACCGAGATGACGCGCCAGGTACTAGCCAACCACTCCTCTTTTTCAAATGCAATTTTTCTGACAAGAGGAATAGAATCCAAAATAAGCGATTGATAGATGGACCCTGGAAGAAGACACGGGGTCCACGGATCTTGCTGGTGTTGGAATCCTCTGCTGACACCAGCTTGAGGGGCTCGATGCGTAAAACTCCGGAAGAAGACGTCCCTATCCATGCTTGCGCTCCTTCTTTCCAACCGGAAGATAACGCTCTATCCCAACCCGAATCAAGACGGCCTGCTGCTCGTCGGCTGACGCCATCTCGTCATTTCATTTCCGCACGACGTGACTCCACATGTCCATCCATTCGATTGGCACCGGCTCGGTATGATTCACGTCTTAAAATTCCCCATTGCTCTGATTTGTCCTCACCGCATGATCTTTTCGCTATATAATAGCCATTTCCGATTTCCGATGGATGCTGAATTTTTGGAAGACTGCTGGAGTCCGCTTCCATTTTTATCCAGAGATGTGTGTTTGGATGTTATGGATAACCATACATGAGAATTGAGGGCCACGCCCGTTGAAAAGACTGCAAACGTCAATGCATTAAACAATTTTTTTGTGCATTTCAATCCTTATAACTCTGAATATTTGCATTTTAAACTCTTTAATCCGGCCATTTGCATTTTAAATTCTGAAAATTTTGATTTCTTTATGTTTTAAACCTCTAATCTACGATGACGTTAAAGATTACCATTAATTAGTATGAAATGTCATAAATGCTCTTCAATATTTTTTTTTTAAAAAAAACACACACTGTATTTTAAACTTAACTATTAAATTTTTTCCATTTTTGTATCTTTACCTCCAGTAGAGTTTTGGATTCTTAAAAATATATATATTGGATGGTATTTGCTATATTTCATATTGATCAATGACATTTTTAAATACCATAATGGGTGAAAGTTTAAAATGTAGTTGAACCAAAGTATTCAAAGTTTAAAATGCAAATACATAAAGTTAGAAGATTTAAAAATGCAAAAAATTCCTTAATTGAACAGCACAGTAACTATGTTGGGCGTTTGCCACAATATTTTGAAGTGCGATATTGTTGTAACACAAATGAGAACAATGTTGAATAGTATTGTACAGCGGACTATCCTGATTAGAATGATAAATAATATTTCTCTACACATACAAACAAATATAACATGGTATTTATGGGACACAACTCTTACAAAGGAAACAAAACAAGTGGTTTGCTGTCTTCCTCCCCTCATTCTGGTTGTATGTAGGGCCGGGCAGTGGGTGGTCCACATCCAATATTACGGACATCGACGGGAAACTGTTTAGAAATAAATACTTTTTGGTTAGCAATCCCTAATCATGTTTTTCGTTATCCGGCTGAGTATGAAACGACTCGGACAGCAGAGTCGCAGTCTTGCGAAGCGTAGTTGTTGATGAAGCGACTGCAATGGCTACTGCGGTCAAAATTCAGAGAGAAGTTGATCGATGAGCTAAAGAGTCGTCGTTGTCCAATCAACCAGAATAGGGTATTATGATGCCTCTGCTGCAGCAACGCCCATGACCTTGCCCTTGAAGAGAGCGCAGCAGACTCAATCCATGCTAAATAGGTGGACCTGTGGTCGTGGCCATGTACCAGATTCGCCGCGGGTGGCCGTGATGGAGGAAGGAGAGAACAGATAGGAGACGAGGCCCACCGATGATAGCATGGCAATCCACACCGTTGAATTTGCGGCATGGAGAAAAAAAATCAGAGCACCCGGTTTCTGTGGTATTAAATTAACATCAGGCAACAGAACCTGACCAAGTTCCAACCCGACAATGCCCTTTTTTTTTTTTCTTATGGAACGACAATCCTCTTTTGAATCCGCGCGGATTGAGCACGATACTCCGATTTGAAACGTTGAGGGTCGAGACCGACCCATGTTTAACGTTGGTTTAATCATGTAACCAAATATCGAGTTTTTATTTTTTTTTAAAAGCGTATTTGAGAAGTGATAAAATTTGTAAATAAAAAATTTTTAGCCTAAAAGTTGTTAAATTGATGGAAAATAATGTAATATAAGAAGAGTAATGGTGAGGCGTAAAAAAAAATAAGGTTAAGCTAAATAAGTTAGTTGTATAAAAATAATTATATAGAAAAATATTAAAAAAATAATTTTAAAATATAATAATTTTGGAAAATAAAAAATATTCAATTGAAGAATTTTAGCTTTACATTTTCTTCTCATTAGTAAATACACCATAAATTAGAAAACTTACATCAAGGGTCCATTTGTCATTTGGTCAAAAAATTCGCTCCGTCCTACACCACTTTATATGATAATGAAAAAAGTTATTAAAATATTAAAAATCATATTAGAAAATGAAAAAACTGTTTAAAAATGTAAAATCTAATTCTATAAATATCACATTCAAGCCATTGGGATCCTTTGCAACGGGCCCTTTCCCTTATTACTCATGATTTTCTATCACATTGCATCACATCGCATTACTCTATAACGTTTCTAAATTTTTTTTTTCTACAATTCTTTCCCACCATATGTGACTAAATGAGAAAGGGGTAAATAAAAAAAATAAAAAAATAATCTTATTTATACGATTTATTCTTCCGGACATCATTTTCACCTTAACACGCAAACGTTGCATTATGTAACACGAATCTATTGGAATTGCGTATCTGACTCATCCCCCACTCTTCTCTTTCATTTCAAGGTTCCATTATGTGGTTCCCGAAGATGTAAGCCGCTCTCTTTCTATTGCTAGTGTGAAAATGTCATTTTCATCTCCCTTGAAAATTTCTATCAACCTGTTCAATTTCACTTATAATTGATGCTTCTCATGAACGACAATTAAAATGCGTTGCTAATTTACCCTACAGTGCTACACCAATGTCAGTTTGAAAATCTCAACGATCAGCTGTGGTTAGGGTTGGCGAGCTTCCCTGGTTGATCATCAACGCAACAGGATTACAGGATAAAGGCGGAACGCCTCGTGATTCTTCAGTTTCAGCCCCTTCGTGTCGTCTCCGTCCAATCTCGTGACTATTCTGCTTGCCCGGGAAGACTTTCTCAAGGGCTATAACGACCATCTTCTCACATTTCCTCAACATTTCGTTTCGCATTTAATACAAGCCAAAAAGAAAGAAAGCAGCATTCTTAGTTTTTCCCAGGTTGAATACTTGCATTTGGAAGTTGATAGCAATTTCATGTCCGGCAAGCAAGCATGCAAACGGTCGCATCGTGCGTAACGAGCTGTCGGTGGCTGCGGCGTTCGTGGGCCCGCTCCGTCCCATCGCCCGACGGCGGACGGACCACGGCAAACAGAAGGCGATTTGAAATGGGCAAGCATGACGCCCGAATTGCGCAATGCAGGAACGCATGGCCCCAACACCAGATTTTCCATCTTACCCGTTCATGCAATTGATCTTTTGTTTCGAGGAAGGAGAAGGCAATTGTAAGAAAAGGTAAGATTCCTGGGCCCTCACCAGTCCACGTTCTTGTAATTCAGTCAAAAAGGAAATGGTCCACCGTCACCGAACCGTAAGGGTCTTTTTTAGGTGATCTATGCCGTTGATCTAACTCCAGACAATTATTTGAAATGTTTCATGTAAGGAATTCCTTCTGATCAGTTGAGGAGACTAGCTCCCGGGAAAGTCTAGGATTGACTGCTTCTCAATTAAAAGAGGATAAATTTTGCCACGGACGCTTTTCAATAGCTGCTGTGGGTTTCGGATGCTCCATCCACTTCTTAAAGTATTTGCCTCAGGGGTAATAGCATTTTGCCCATTGCATTGGGAATCTATTTCGAGTCTTCACAGCAGCAAATTGCAAAGCATTTAGCAGTGATGTATTGTCTCCATAAAATTTCGATGGGAGTGTCCATTGAGTTAGGATTTTAGGAATATTGGTAGGAGAATTAGAATATTAGTAAAGATATTTGTAGAATAGTGTTTTGATATCGTAAGAATGTTTTAAGATGATCTTATTGTAATATCAGTTGAGATAATGTGATATATGAATACCTGTAAAAAAAAATTAATTTTAAATATACTTACTTTGTTTGCTTTTAGTTTCAAATATGCCTTCTAAAATTTAAAATTTTCACATATGTTCACTAAATATCAATTAATTTAGATATGGCCAATATGGCAGTAAGGAACGCTTCATAATTTTAAATTTTCAAAATATTATTAATTAATTCAGCATCAAAATATTACTAATTAATTTAGCATCTATTGTCATTACTGGCAGAGTTTCCATTACTGCTTAACTTCTGCTATAATTGAAATATTACCATCATTAAATTGTGAAGAGTATTTTGAATATTTCTCATTATATATAAATATGATTTTTAATCATGTTCCTATGGACATTGATGAAATTTCATTATTACTGAGTGTGTGTTTGACAATTGATAGAAAATGTTAAATTCAAACTTTTCAATCTAAAATTTTTCACTCCTCACAACTAGCATATTTTTTAATCATTTTTTCACATTTTCCTGTACAACTACCTTACTTTTCAATCATTTCTACACAATTATCTACGCAACTAACCAATCTATTTTAACTTTATTTTCTCTACTACTCATCATTACTCCTATTATATTACATAATTTGACAACTTTTACTTTCCAAAATTTTTTATCAAAAGTTTTATTCATTACAAAACACACCCTGAGTAAGTATATTTGAAACTTTCAAAATTTTAATAAGTATATTTATAATTAAGTTCAAATGTACTAAGTATTAAAATTAACCCTTAAAAAATTCATCGATTGTTCTAAAATTGAAGCGATCCCGACCCGATTTTCAACAAATTTTCCGTCAGAAAATGATGCAACACCTTCCTTACAAAAAGATTCTCATCATAGCAGTTATTATGGCTAGCAAGTTGTGACAGCTCGAAGTTCAAACTGCTGCCAATTGCAGTTCCTGAATCACGATCCTGCTTAGCAGATCTGATAGCGACTTCGTAAAAAGCTTTCCCACTGCTCCGATCCTCAAACAGTTGGATGAACACGCACGTGTAAGGCGTGCGAAGAAGGGGTTTCACCACCATTTTTAGTATGTAGACCGTTGAGTCTGACCTACTCCTATCCATCCCTAAGCAGCTTCCAGGAAGTGCAATACCGAAGAAGTCGTTTTTAGTTTGAAATTACAAGTTCTTTTTCTTGATATATGTATATAACAGACTTAAATGCTGATTTATGGCAGTGGCCGTGGGGATGCAACACAATGTCGGATCCAAAGCATCCATGGCAGCAATTGGGACCAATTCATAGCGACGCCTGTTTGCTGCTTGTCGGTCCGGAAAATAGAAATGGATAGCACGTTTCGTAGCCATGGCCATGGGTCGAGACTGCAGGCAGAGATAATTAGAACATCAAGGAGTTTATGCATTTGTTTGTTGTTGTTGTTTCTTCTTTTCTTCTTATTATGATTATTCAACGGTCGGTTCTGTAGGGTGATAAATGTGCAGGAAATGGCAGACATGCGCGCATGCAGCAGCCTTCAACCGGTAAGCGTAGCATGCATGTGAAAGGGGTCTGTTTTTGTGGCAGAGTAATAATTGAAAACACGAGGCCTGCATGTTTAACCACACCTTTCCCGCAGCTAAATACGCGTCGAAATGATGCACTGAGCTTGCCAGAGGCCGTGCACGTACGTCTATTGGACTGTTAAAAGAGAGAGTGATCAGCTTTTTATTAATCAACGGCGTCTAATGCATTATCAGTTGTTCTAACAATCTTTTTTTTTTTTTTTTTATGGATGTTCTAACAATCTTTTGATCCTCCGACATGTGCAACATGACTGGACTATTATCTGCCGCTGCAATGCAATGCATTCATGCCGGGCAATTCCAGGGCTTGTCTTTTCTCACTGGAGAAAAGCAACAATAACAACAACAACCGTTTTCCTTGTGTTTGGACTTTGGACCACTGAACTTTATTGTTTTATTTGTGTGGGAGATGCATGCTCGTCACATATTTGTGAAATCCACTCAATGTTTTATGACCTGTCCAGACTTGGCCCCATTTTGATTTGAGCTAGTCACATTCCACGTGAGTGGTCGAACCATCGCAATCTGCCCATGCAGCTGTCCCGCTCTCATCCAGCCAACATAGAAGCCTCTTCCATGCATCGGGGTCCAGTTGCAATTAAACTGATCACCGGATCCAGCTGCAAGTCATCAAGAAGAGTAAGGCTCAAAAATTAATTCAATAATTGAAGTTTACACCTACTGATTTTTAATATTCTAAACTAGCTACCGCGGCAAATTAATTTTAAATATTATAATTCACCCCGACCAAAAAAAATATTATAATTCAATGTATACCAAATATTCCTGTCGAATCGATCTCATTGTTATTGCTTAGTATTCGCATTATTGAGCATCGGAAAAAAAAAAAATATTAGCATTACTGGATATTTCAAGGTGACAGAGGCTAACCAAGAACCATCATAGCTATCTCTCTGTCTATTTTCTAAACCACAAAAACAAAAAAAGAGTCAACTAGAAATTTTTCATTATTATTGAAGAGTCGACTAGAAAGCTGACGTACCAAAATAAACGAAATTTTATAAGAGATCTTTATGCCTCAACTATATAAAAATTTAATAAAGAAAAACTTATTTGAATTAAGTATATCGTAATTACCATAATTAAATGCAAATTACCAGTGGCTGCTAGCGCAGGTAGTAAAAAACAATGTCCCTCTTAGGATGGGTCCTAGATTTGAATCCCAGTTGGGTGGTTTTGGAGCTTCATATCTACATTGATATTGAAGAGCCGAAATCTCCCCTCTTGAGATTTGGGTGCCTGTAGTCTTTATATGGAAATTTATAAAAATTATCTCAAAGCTCGATTGTAACACCAATTAAGATATGATGTAAAAAATACACCAATCAAAAAATGTAGATTATATTAAATTTCACACAAGCAGAAACATATTTAAATCCGTTATCTTTTAATCTATGGGATGCCACAGAGAATGGTAGGAGCAGAAATAAGATTTGTATGAGAACTGGTGCCATAGTGGCCATTTGTATTTCTCTCCATGACATGTGGTTGTCGATGTGTCTGGCCTTAATATATATATATAATTTGTCCATTATAACTTTGGAGAATGCTTCTATGAAATTTTTCTATCACTTAACCTTATCATTTTTAATATCTTGATGATTAATGAAAAATCTACTTTATCTGTTGCATTTAGCATCATTTATATTATTATAAAAAAAAATTCATTTATCTAATATCATTGTGCATGGGCTCCATTTAAAAATGTATGAAATTAATGTAATAAAATAGTTTAATGCTAAATATTAAATTTTAAAATAGTATTTTTAGCATTTAGACCATCTAAAATATTAATACTATATAAATAAATGATTCTATAAAGTATTATTGTATTATAATATATATGAATATATATAAGTATTTTTCTTAATTTACACACAAACATATCATTTTTAAGCAAATGTTGCCTATACACATATTTAATTTAGATGATACTTGGTCTTCGAATAAGACATTTGATATTAAATGTAATGAATGTATTTAATTTTGTATTAATTCTTAACATATTAAAAATGGAGGAGGTTACTTTTCAAAAAAACATGGAAGTTAAGGGTGTGTTTGATAATGAATACAATTTTTGATGAAAAGTTTTAGAGACTAAAAGTTTTCAAATGATGTGATGTGTTAGAGATAATAATGAGTAGTAAAGAGGATAAAGTTAAAATAGATAGGTTAGTTGTGTGGATAGTTGTGTAGAAATGATTGAAAAGTATGATAGTTGTATAGGAAAACGTGAAAAAATAATTACAAATATGATAATTGTAAGGAGTGAAAAGTTTTAGATTGAAAAGTTTTAACTTGACATTTTCTATCAATTATCAAACACACCCTAAATGAAACTACTTTTATATATAAGATGAATTATTCTGTTAGCCCGGGATAAATAAATGTCTCGCTTAACTTACCTAAAAAAACCTATTTACAACACTTATTTTTTGGTTTTTTTTTCATATACTTGTGTATCTAAGTGTATTTAATATATAAACTAAGTTTTACTATATTTGAATATGTGTACATATTTTTTGAAGGTATTTTAAATACATATATACACATAGATTTAAAAATCTTTAAAAAATATATACACATATTCAAAAATGGTAAAACTTAGTTATATGTTAAATACACTTAGATAAACAAGTGTATATAGAAAAATTAAAAAATAAGAGTTGTAAACGAGTTTATTGAGGTGTGCTAAGCAAGACATTTGTCTAGCTCGGGCTAACATAATCACTTCTCTTTATACAATTTGGTTACGTAAGTAGTAGTATTGTTGACATATTTATATCTTTGAGCTTTCAACTTAAATTGAAAAAAATTTTAGAACGAATTTCATATATACTCATGAATTTTATTCCTAATTCTACCTGTACTTACAAATTTTCAAAAATTTCAATTATAACTATGTATTTTACGTAACATTAAGTTTGTACCCAAGCCATTGCTGAGAATGGCTTGAGAAAAGGATACTCTAAAATATTATTACATGGACTCATAAAATATTACAATAAGGAGAATACACCCAAAATAATTTGAAACACTCACTTTATAACTTACAAGCTCCCACCCTTTGACACTTAAAACATTAGTACTATCCTTACATTACTCATACTATACCCTCATTTCTCACCTCACACTACATAACTCTTCTCACTTCGCTCTCACAGCTCAAACACTTCACAACATACACCAAACACTTCATTAAATGCATGCTTGGTTTCACACTACATAACTCTTTTTTATATAAGCATGCATTACCACCTCTTGTATTAATTGTTTATGGTTAGCAATTAGTTGGCATGTAGCTAGAAAATCTAGCTAGTTTTGGATTAGTTAGTGGTAAGTTGGTGGACATCTAAAAAATACATAAGTCGATGCCGTTAAATTTGGAAAAATTCTGATCTGTTAAGGCACTACTGATTTTTCATTCTTCCCCACTGACTCTTCTCTTTAGCTCCATTCTTGTGATCATATTAATTTAACTTATAAACTTTTCAAACTTTACTTTAGCACTTTGGTAAAATATGTTAGCAACTTGATCTTCTATGTTGATGTGCTCCATCTTAATTTCTTCATATAATATTTTCTATCATATGAAGTGATAATGCACTTCCACGTGCTTAGTTCTTGCATAGAAAACTAGGTTCTTTATCAAGCTATTACTGACTCATCGTAGTAATATAAGATCATTGAGTAATCAACAGGTTAATGAAGATATTTTATAAGTTACGTTAACCACCTAGTTTCCTATGTTGCCATAGCTACTACTCTATCTACGACTTCAGTAGTTGATAAAAACATAGTTGGTTCTCTTACTACACCATAAGACTACTCCCGAATTGAGATCAAATATATATTCGATGGTTGATTGCCTTATATAATGGTCTTGAGTATAATCGACATCGCGATACCTTATCACTTCATATGTTGTATTTTTCTTATACATGAAACTAAAATGAGTAGTTCCTTTTACATACCTTAAGATGCGTCACAATACATTCAGATACAGCTTCCTTGATGTCACCATAAAGCGATTTGCTACGCTAATAGCAAATGTTATATCCAGTAATGTAAGAGTTGGATAGAATAAACTAACCACTAACTAGTGATAAATCATCGAATCTTCTATTCTTGACCTTTTAAAGAACATAACTTAGTGTTAGACTTTGTAGGTGTACAAATTAACTTACAATCAAGCATCTCATATTTTTTAGTAGGTCTTAAGTATACCATAATCGCCCGTGATGATGAGATCATCCACATATACAAGCGATATTGTCAACTTTTTATTTTTATTTTTCATAAATAAACTTGAGTTAGTTGGTGCTACAAAATAATTACTTTGTAGAAAAATTCAGCTATCTTACCATATCATGCTTTGAGTACTTGCTTTAATCCATATAAATCTTTCTTCAGCTTGTAGACATATCTTGATGAACTTTACTCTCTAATCCTTTGGGCTACATCTTATATATTTTTTGATCTAATTCACCATGGAAAAATTCATTCTTGACATTCATCTGCCGAAGCTTTCATAACTTGCTAGTTCCATTCCTTAGTAATACATGAACCGTTGTGAGCCTTACCACTAAACTAAATTTCTCTTCATAATCAAGCCTATACTTTTGAGAAAATTCTTAAGCTACGGCCGAGCTTTGTATCTTTTAATTGATTTGTCATGTTGCATCTTCAATTTGTACACCCATATGCATGATATGGGTTGTAAATCTTTCAGCTTTGGTACCAAGTTCCATGTCTCATTTTGCATTAGAGTCTAAATTTCTTCTTCCATTGCCTTCTTCTACTATGAACACTATGATGCTTCCTCGTACATCGTTAGCTATACTTTTGTAGTTACTTCTAGCACTACTTCATTGGCATATCTAGGATTTGGCATCCGTTATCTACTTAATCGTGATGAAAGAGGTGCTTCTTCATGCTCTTCGATCTCCTCAATTTAGCTTAGTCCTTTTTTTTCAATACTCCCATGATGCATCCTGTTTATTATAGGCTTTTTGCTTTTTTGGTGACTTGGGTTTGGATTCCCCTTTTCTTTATGAGAGCTCGTTATCTTCAGTTGACTTTTCTCTTAGTTGAGTTTGGCCTAGTTTGACTTATTCTAATAGTCTTTTGTTCAAGTGCTTCTCCATTTCATAAGAATCTGGTAATAAGACTACCTGTGATGATTATAAGGACAATATGTCGTCGAATACAATATTTTTTGAAATATAGCCTCGACATATAGTTGGATCACAACATCTTCAAATTTTCTTTAGCTATAATAACCAGCAAATATAAAATGAATGACCTTGTATAAAAATACGTAGCAAATGTATCCGAAATATACAAAAGTGACTTACCATGAGTTGATGTTTCACAGCTTCAAAAAGGTGAAACATACCTAAGTCTTAGTCAACAAAGCTTGTTAATGACATGAACAACTATCTTTATGCATTCTGCTCAAAATTTTGGCGATACATTTTTATTATATAGCGTACTTCTGTATATTTCTACCAAATGCTAATTTTTCTTTTAGCAACTATATTTTTCCATTGCATGCTCGGGCAAGTTAACTATTGACAAATCTTGCACCTTTGTAGATACCTGAAGAACTCAACTAACATATAATCTCTCCCATAGTCTATATATGGGCAAAATATTTTTCAGTCTACTTCTCTTTCCACCTTTTACTTGAATTCTATAAATTTATTAAGGGTGTGTTTGACAATTGATAGAAAATATAAAGTTAAAACTTTTCAATCTAAAACTTTTCACTCTCCATAACTATCATATTTTTTAATCATTTTTTCACATTTTCCTATACAACTACCCTACTTTTCAATCATTTCTACATAACTATTCACACAAATAACCTATCTATTTTAACTTTATCCTTTTTACTAATCATCATTATCCTTATCATATTACATCATTTGACAAGTTTTACTTTCCAAAATTTTTCATCAAAAGTTTTATTCATTACTAAACACACCCTAAATAACTCAAAATTTTCTATCATAAAATTAACCCAGATATACCTAGAATAATTGTTGATGAAGGTTATCATATATTGGTAATCATCGGTGGATGGATGCTTCACTTGCTAAATACATCTGAGTGAACCAATTCGAGAAGTACCTTGATTTGAAATTTTAATTCCTTGTACGGTAGTTAGTGTGCCCTTTTAAACTAGTAACGAGCACACATTCGCTTCTTGAACTTCTAGTTGGGAAAGATGCTTGAACATGGATCTCTTCATCATCTGCTTCAACTTGTGATAGCTCATTTGCCTAAGTCGTGCTTGCCACAAATCTGAAGTTTCATTTTTCTCATCTTGTCTACATATGATTAGACAAACTCAAGTTGATGTCCTTCCATGATTGGTTCACTCATTGCTTTCAATCTTGGATATAGTTTCACATCATTTCGGCCAAACATCATATAGTTTTTACAAGCTATGAGTTGTGATATTAATAATAAATTCATTTTCATACCTAAAACATAGAACATTTTCTCTAATTACCCAATGTGAGCTAAATTGAGAGGTGATAACAGTCTTATCGATGTGAGTAATGGGTAATCTTGGGTTATTAGTAGTCATAACAACCCATCCTCCTTTATACACGAACATGATTATCAATTTCTCGTAATCTCTTATCATATGATTGTAACATCCAAAGTCAACAATCTAATTATCATTATAATTAATTAACTTGTCACTTATAATTATGAAAGATGACTCTTCTACTATCTTTGTGATGTAGGAGGCCATCATTTCTTAAGTCTCTTTTATGATCATGAGATGCTTGAAAATATCATTCTTTTTTATTATAGGTAGAGGTTGCAGTGTTACCCGCTACCTACTTAAACTAGCAATCTCTAGCAAAGTGTCCTCTCTTATTATAGTTGTAGCATTGGTTCTTCTGCTATTGAAATTTTTTATCTTCTCTTTCTACAGCTTGATGAACTCTCCCTTGCTAGGAGCTTTGTTCCTTTGCCAATCTTCCTATTGCATTCTTGATTTACCTCCTCTTGATCTTGCAACTTCTCAATATCTGCTTATAATTCTCTCTTTTTGCCGAAGGGAGCACTCTCATCATCTTTCATTGAAACTTTAGACATCTTCTTGTCTGACGCTTCTTGGTTAGATAATATATTTTCCAACTCAATTTAAGTTGGCTCTTTATCCCAATTGATAATCCCATAGTATTTTAGCTTTAAGCCATGGATAACAATTCTTCTTATTCTTGTTTCAAAGATCGAATTTTTTTTATCTAATTTTGAAATTTCTCCACAAATAAATTTAACTTTAGAGAAATATTCAATCAGTGAAATATTTTTCTACAAGATGGATAGTAGCTCATTTCCAAGCTATTGAAGCTCTGCATCATTCTTTCTTGTAAACAATGCTGCTAGAGTGTCCCACGTGTCCTTTCGAGTGTTCCAGTATTCTTGATTTTCTTTAACAATTCATTCCTAATAGTCACTGTCAAAACATACATAGTTTTGTCGACTTTCACTTTTCATATTTTTTTTAAATTCTTAATGATTTGTTGATGGGTCATATTATTGACTCCAACGACAAACTAGAGATCTTGACTAAGTAGATAAAACTGTGACACATATATTAATTATTATAGTCATTGTTATTTACCTTCTTGATACGACTCGCCAAAATAGATATCTCGGCTATTGTGGCTTGGTGATGCCCAACACTCTTCCAAATTAGCTTGATTCTTAACCAATTGGCTTCATAGTCCCAAACCATGCGTAGTTTTAGCTAGCAATGTCTCCAGGAACCTTAATCCTTGACTGTTGGCTCTAATACCACTTGTTGAGAAAATAATTCTCTAAAATATTATTACACAAGTTCATAAAATATATTTTTTGAGTAGTGTATTTTTTATATCACAGCTCAACTGGTATTACAATCAAGCACTAAAATAATTCTTATAAATTTCTAGAAAGAGACCACAAGCTCCAAAATATCAATAGGAGAAACCACAACTCTCAAATATCAGTAAGGAGATAAAGCTCTTAAACCCACTTAATTGGATTTGGAATTCGAGGCTCATCCTAACAATGACACCGTATTTGACCTCCTGCACTAGTACTACCCAAAATAATTTGACATTCTTACGTTACAACTTATAAGCTCCCACCATTTGACACTTACAACACTAACATCACCCAGACTTTACTTACACTATATCTTCACTTAGTCACCTCACTATACACAACTCACTCTTATCACTTCACTCTTATGACTAACACACCAAGCACTTCACCAAATGCATGTTCGATTTCATAACACAAATAGGGGGATGCTCTTTTATATAGGCATGCATCAACACTTCGTGCATTAAATGTTTATAGCCGGTAGTTGGTTGGTATGCAAATGGAAAAATCCAGCTAATTCCTGATTAAACATTGGTAAGTTGATAGACATCCAAAAAAATGCATAAGTCGGTGTTGTTGAATTTAGAAAATTCTAGATGTGTTGAAGTAGTACTTATTTTTAGCCGTTAGGTATTTGTTAAGATATTGTTAACCCTCAGTGAAATAAAAAATATGCCCAAGTTCTAATTATAATTTTATAACTAAAAATTCACATCATAATGAATTTTTATTACTTTTACAGTTATAGAATAATTTATTATTCAATTTGAATTTTTAGCTTTGATCAAACCACTCTAAAGTCGTATTAGGATTTGAATATATTCATTATTTTACTGGAGGGCCAATAGCCCATTTAACGGATCTCTAACAAATAAGTACGAACGAAAATTTAGGCAAAATACATGTGTATATTTAAAACTTTTAAAAATCTATAGTTATAAGCAAAATTATGGATAAAATTTGCAGACTATATGTGAAATTTACCCAACTTTTTATTTTAGAGCAGATACTAGATTAATTCTAACAGATTAATCAACAATTTATTTATTTATTTATTTTTTCAATACTTAACTGAGAAGTAAAGTTTCCAGCTCAGCGGCTTGGATTTTATTGTTATACTTGGCAAACATATTCCATGAATTTGGGAAATGGCTTTGGTCATATTTTCGTGAAATACTTGGTTGGTAAGTGCCTTGAAAGTTTGATTAAGATATGTTTTTGCACGTGATTCCGTCTGCCGAAGAAACGAATTCAGGATCAGTAAAAACAAAGACATTATTTATTATTATTATTATTATTATTATTATTATTATTATTTTGAAAAAATAACGTGGGGTTATATCTACCACATGGGCCAGGTTGGCCACCGTTAGGAGTTGCTAATTTTCTCTGAGTTGCTGTTTAGTTCGACCGCGGCTCACCTGATGAATCGCTCAAGACAAGGAAAGGTGTCAGATGGATGGGTTGCATCTGCTCCAAGTGCGTGCAGGAACGTAACCACGTAATTGGATTGTGGAGATTCTTAGAAGAAAACAAACCATTGCAAGATCCCCTTTCCTCTTACGCAGACAAAACTCCACCATCGTGGCAAAATAGGGCCTATAAACGTACACCGTAGATCCTCCGCCGAATTAATAAAAGCAGACGAAAAAATTAATAATTTAGATTTCCATTTTACATGCTGCGTAACGAGAAATTCCTGAAATTTTTGAATGCAGACGCAGGCCACGCAGCCGCGCAGCATTTATGGTTGGCTAGTCAAGACCAGCAGCTGGCCCGCAAGGCCTGCTCCAGCGCACTGTACGCTTTTATGGCATGCAACTTGATCCTTTGAAATGGCCTGCTATTCTACGCCGGCTGCCAGCTCTTCCCATTTCCAACCGACGTGAGAGAATTGAGATCGCATATGGGGTGAACTCCGGTAGGGTTGTGCTTGTACAGGCCTCCGGTGTACTAAACTCTTTTTTTTTTTTTTTTTTGATGAGTATTCATTTTTACAGTCATCTCAATCTATATTATATTCAGGCCTTTAATACATTCTTACGGCTTTTTCAATAACATTCTAATATTCATCAAATGATGTTTCTATATTTCCTACATATTCTATTGGTGGACTAAGAAAACCAACTGCCACCGCAATATTCTCTAGAATTCTTACATTATACAAAGGTACAAACAACGACATGAGGAGTTGAACGCTTGCGAGGATGCTGTGTGGCGTCGTCCCTGGCTTCAACTAAACTCTTATTCCTGACATGCATTAGATTCACATCGGATTTAATTCTGTTCGTATATGCTTTTCGACGTAGTTATAGGTTGGGAATTCAGTTGAATTTCCGATTTATAATTGGATTAAACTTTAAATTTTTTATTATTTTTATTAAATAATATAACATATTATTGAATTTATTAAATCAAAATAATAGATTTTTGAAGTATATTATAACTTTCGTTTTTTGAAAAATGTAAATAATAATTTTTTAATATATTTATTTACAACCATATCAATTTCTATTACATTTGAGCATTTGAGACATCCTTACAAATTTTCAGGGAAGACCTACTGCTCCCATCTATTTTTTGTGAATCCATCTTTATACTTTAGCGAGATACACTTCAGACTCACCCAGATAAGGAGTCAAACTGAAAACAGTAGGCCATCTGCGCTAGGACCTTCACCACGATGGGGTCCAATTACTGTAAATAATAATTATTTGTTAAAATGAGAAATAAAATTTTATTTTACTACATTAAATTTTAATAAATAAATTTAAAAGGATCACTAATTTACAAGTTTTGTGAAAGTGAATGGATTAGCATATGCACAATATTTTTAAAAATACAAATACTATCATACCTAATTTTCAATTCATCTTCAATGAAAATATTTAAAACAATGAAAAGATAAAAAAAAATTATTGCATTAATTATTCAAGAATATTAAAAATAAAGAACTTAGTATAAATATTTTCAATGATTAGTATCCATATCAATTAAAAATATATCTTAAGAGTATATACTAAATCTATAAAGTGTATATACATATATATGATTGCACAAAAAATATAATAAAAAATAATATAATATAACCTCCTGTTATAGTTGGCATTGAATTTCAGATTTTTTTCCACTTCGGATTTACACAATTAACACAACCCTATTTTATATCGAGTTCGGATTAAAACCAGATTTTTTTTCCACGTTGAGTTCAAATTTACCAAACCCAAATTGCACTCTTTTTTTTTTATGGTTATATTTACATACATCTCAACACATTACATTGTACTTCTAAGACATTCTTACATATACGGAGATACACAACTCCGCCAAAGAAATCTGGAGACACAGCTCCACTAAAGAATCAGGGAAACAACTGCTCCCCACTCTGCCCCAAAGGGAGACAACAGCTCCCACTCCAGCACATAAAGGGAGATCAAACTCCCACTTGGCAGCTTGAACATTCGAACCTGAGCAGCAAATATGCACGACCACGGCTCTAACCAACTGCGCTGCCAGCAGTTGGTCAAATTGCACTCTTAATTACAACTATCTTGTCGATTATTTTCATCCAACATGTTTGTTGTGGTAGCTATTTTATAAGATAATGATCTGGTCGTCACTTATTTAAGGTTCAACAACCTTATATATTTCCTATTTTTAAATATTTTATGTTTTCTTTTCATTTTTACGTGCCCAAATATATTTAGTTTATAAGCTAAATTTTATCATTTTTAATTTCCATTTTTATAAATTTTAAAAATTAACAATTTTCACTTACCTTACTCTTCCCTGCACATGACAAATGATAATATTTTTATTTTTTAAAATTGCAAAAAAATGTACAATAATTTAAATTTCGTAAAAATGAAAAATAAAAACAAAAAAGTAAAAAATATGAAATACTCAAGATTGTTGATTTGCAAAACTACAGCAGATGTATAGTATCATTAGATTGAAGTGGCTAAAATCATTGTGGAATTTTTCAAGAGTGTTTGTTAAAACACAAAATTTTTCAATATGAAGTTTTTTACTCTTCAAAATTATCTTATTTTTTTAATTATTTCTCAAATTTTTCCTATACAAATATCCTACATTTCAATTATTTCTACACAACTGCTCATACATTTAACTTATATATTTTAATTTTATTATCTTTACTCATTATTATTATTATTATTATATCATATCATTTTATCTCATTTCATTAACTTTTACACAAATAATTTTTCATTAAAAGTTCTATGGTTTTTTTCCAAATATACTTGCTGCGTTTGACCTTAATCCCAAACATAACCATTACGTTTTTAAAATCTCAAATATATCTATTACGTTCACAATAAATCACAAAAATGCTCATTCCATTAAAATTGTTAGTTAAATTTCTTTAAATGATCAAAATACCCCCTATTATAAAAAAATAAAAATAAAATAAAATAAAATTAAAATTAAATTAGTTTTCTCTAAATTCAGAGCTCGTGTAATTAGGACACTAGTTAGTTATAACATTCAATTTTTCAATGATGTCTTAAATTTGATGGACATATTAACTAATGATATTAACTCACGGATTGAATGTTTTATAGATTAACTACAAACGTACTGGCCATATATGAGATTTTGAACACGTATTAAATATATTTAAAATTAGGAACAAATGTAATAAATATATTTTTAAAAATTCTAAAATAAATTTTATAACTTTACAAACACAACGTTAATACTTCCGCAGATGCTGCAGCTGCAACCACAAGCGATTACCCAAATATATGCATCTAACGGTGAAAAGCGAGTTTGTTAGCAACCGCTTTAAACCGGAAGCACGAACAAATCTTAGCCATCAATCTTGGCGAAACTTCCGTGGAACAAACATACACGGGACGCCAAGACTTTGACCCAGATGACACGGACTACGATGTATGTGCCTCGCATTCCACATAGAAAAAGCTTTGGTACGCTGGCGGAGACTGATGAATGATACACAGCACTAGGAAAAATGGCTTTTAATTTGTCCATCGTCATCGAATAAACCAACCTAAAAATCCATTATTAAGGAAGAGACACTTGTTGGTAACTGGGTTGTTCATGAGGGAAATTTTCCGGTCAATGCTTAAGCAGGTAAGTCAGAGGTTAGTTAGAGACGGTTTAAAATATTAAATTTATAAATTAGTACCTGGGTCTTGGATTTGTGGATAGAAAGTTCGGTGAATGATTATTAGAATAGGAGTTCCATGTGCGCCAGGAGCAAATTTTGAACAACTCCCGGTTGCAGCCAAAACGACCAAGACCAACCAAAATAGCCCGCCCCGCCTGGCTTTGCTGTATCCTTACCCCACAGACGCAAAAAAAGAAACAGAAAATAAAGAAGTAAAAGAAACAAACAAACACTCCTTAAGCGTATCTGCTGCCTTTCTCTGCTTTTTATGCCCCATCCCTCCCTCTCCCTCTCCCTCTCCAACATAACAAGTTAATAACAATGAGTACAATTGCCGGAAATCTATTATCACGAATAAGGAAGACCCCACAAAAAATTCTTTTCAAATTCATCCTATCTTTTGCTGTACATTCTTATTCCCAATAATACCCCTCCCCCAAAATCTATTAGCATAGATAAAAGAAAGCTCAAATCTCTCTCCCCCTTTCTCTCGCCTTCCGAACATGTAATTTTTTTTTAAAACGTAAAAAAGAAAGAGAAAAAAAATAATTAGAATCTAATCATCCATCCCATATACAAGATCCCATGGCTGATGCTCCAAAATTCAGCCAACGTCGCCCCTAGTCTCTCAATCGTCTCTGCTGGTAGCTCCAAACCTTGAATTACGGCACATGGTCTGCGGCCCAATAGGTCTTTTATACAGTGTTTTCGATATGAAATCCAACGCCAATCCAGCTTCTGTCTCCATTGTGGTGACTGAATTGCTGAAAAATTTCCTGTCTGGCCTCGGCCCTTACTGTTTTTCCTCTACAAAGACTCGGCCAATGAAATCTCTAAGCCTTTTGGAGTATTGCTTGGGACCAACGGCAGAGATGGAGGAAGGATCTGCATGCCATGACTTATAGGCATGCTCGATCCTCTTGCTAATGTCATAGTCTTGGAGGATGTCAATTATTCCAACATAGAGGATCACTTTGGAGACATCACCATTGGAGTGTGTCGATTTAGTTGAATTCGATGGTGAAGGCTGAAGATGATCAAAGTCGCTCCTGGGCACATGCTGTGCCAAAGCTGGCATGTTTGCACCTAATCGTATTGGCTTCCTGTTGAAAACATTCAGAAGGAAACAACATTTTCAACTATACGTAGACACAATAAGACCTCTTGACTTAGCCATTTAGGACAAAGGTTCTTTCGAGAAGATTGAAATGGAGACAATCCGCAGAACAATAGCTGGGCAATAAACGACAAACAATTGTTTACAATGACGTCTTAATTTTCACAGCTACACAAACGCCAGGGGGCGTTGGGGGAACAATCACGCAATTGGATGGGTTCATTAAAACATCGTTTTCACACCCACATCAGGAATAACGTACAAAAGAAAAATGCATCCAATTTCACGTTTGTTCTCCCTGATTCCTTTGAGCCACCAGCCTTTGTAATAGACCACCAATTCAACAAACCAGTGACCGACAACTGGTTTCTGCTTAAATGGAAAGCCAGAAAAGATATTCTCACATCTAATGATGACAATCGTAGCAATAATCATCAGCTATCTACTAGTTTGTAGTGCAATGGCAAATTTTTTTAATGTACAGTTGCATTATGCAGGGGATTTTGAACATACTATTGTTGCTGAATAAATTATCGCCATAAATCCGATTTAAATGAACCCATGAGCAACAATTATGAAAGATTGACCGGGGAATAAAAAAACAGCTGGTACCTGCCAGACAAGGTTTGTTCCATGTCACGTCCCTCCGCATCCATGGGGTGCAACTTTGATAAAGTCCTTTCTTCCTGGAAGGCTTCCTTTTTACCTGGGAAATTATACATCCATCAACTGTCGCTGTATGGAGAACTTCAGGACACCGCTCAGGAGCTCATATGTCAAGAGAGCCAAGGAAATGAACTTACCATGTGGAATAAGTGGTGGTAACCCCATTTTATCGCTCATCAGGTCATCACAGAAGTGTACGCCCACCAAGAAACTGTAATCCATTATCCTCTCTGCTTCTAAAAATTCACAGTCTCGATCAATTTGCCTGGCACCATCCGAGTAGCAGAAATAAACCTAGGTCATTCGCTTCAGTAGGAACAATAAGATAGTTTACCAAGGATAAAAATAATAATAATAATAATAAAATATTGCATGTTACACAGGGCAAGGTACCTGAGAAGTTCTTGGCACCAGGTATGCTGAAGGCGAAACACAAAATGGAGGTCAAGGTCCTTCAAAGTAGTTGTCTCATCAATCTCATCCTCTGCCTTGTTGGTCATTCGGCCGTGGGATGATCCTTTCAGATCAAATCGCCTATGAATTCGATACTCAGAGCAGAATAGGTTGCCCATGACAATGAAGCGAACCTAGTTTTGAATTGATCATAAAAGTGTGAATGAAGGTGGCCACACTAGTTTTTCAAATGTTATAAAATATGGGTACGACTAAATTCAATGCAAAAATATCCACCAACGAAATCTCAATGTTTACAAGGAAAGATTGGTACCTTCTGCCTGCCTACAGGTTTAACACAATGCAAGCCGAAGAATTTCGCCACCAACGAGTTCTCATTATGACAAAAATGTCTGTAGTAGCTTGGAAGCATCCTTAGAAGTACCTGCGTGCGGATTGTTAGAGGATTGCATCAATTTTAAAGAAATTATCAGACGTTAAAAGAGGTGAAGAAGGGAAATATTTCATGAATTTGAATACTCTCCATTATCAACCATATATTCATACAGATGCCAAAAGAGCAGTTATAATCTGTTGATTGATCCGGCAGAGTATAAATTCAAATGAAAAATCAGAAACAACAATTTCATTACAAAACAAAAATCCTTTGCCGCAAGAACATATTCAAGCAAATGAGAGATCGGGTTTGAATTCCCAAACAGATGACTAATTCGGTTACCTTCACTTCGGATTTTTTCAGGGTCTTGATCATGAACCGGTCATCCTGTGTGAGGTAAAAGAAACTGCCACTTTTCCCAGGCGAAGAGAGCTCCCTCAATGCATCATTTCCACAAATGGCTATCATGTAATCTGCCGGATCAACTCGGAAAAATTTCCTCAAATGGCTGATAACAAACCAAACCATAATTACAAAACGAATGAAAGAGCAAGCCAGATACGGACATACGAATGTCGAAATTTATTAGGAATTCATGAAGGGACCACAATTTTATCATTATTATTTTTTAAAAAAACCAACTAAATCCAAACCTGAAGACCATGGGGCAGTAATCTTTCCACCAGAATTCCATTGACTGGTGAGGAGGAGTAACCTTCGACCCTTCCGGCGGGAATTTTGTCCAAATCTTCTCTTTAGGATCAAAATCCGGTGGCCTGAGGTCACGCATCTGAAACGAGGACGGTTTCCCAACAGAATACCTAGCCAAAATCCAAATCCAAATCAACCAACCAACGCCTTGAAACGAAACATGATCCCATCGACAGAAACCCACAAATTACCTAATGCCCAATTGCAGATTAAGCATCAGATCATAATTCTTATGCCCCTTCGATATCGTATGGCCTTGCTTCTTCGCCTCTCGAGAAAAGCTGAACGAGCTCCGCCGCCGCGACGCAGCAACAAGCCCATCATCCGACGCCGTTCCATCCCGGTAGAACATCGACGCCTCTGCATTATCAATTATATCACAGGTGATATCGCCAGCTTCCCCGTCCGATTCCCAAATGCAAATCCGCGGAAAATTCCGCTCAAATCCGCTTCCCCTGGCATCCCCGTCGACCGACGATCGCTTCCTCAACGGGAAATGACGCCCGTGGTTATCCGGCAGCAAGGGAGAGAAAGGCGTCCGGGCAATGTTGCCAGGATAGAATGTGCCGCTCAGCTCGTAGCTGGGGTTCCAGCTCCCAACATAGCAGCTTCCGTCAGGCCACGTGAAAACGCCGTTCCCCTTTGGACTCCCATTTTCCCACTGCCCGTCGAAACGGTTTCCGTTTGCCCAGATCAGAACTCCTCTCCCGGAAATTACGCCGTTTTTCCAATCACCGATGTACTCGTTCCCGTTTCTCCACACGTACCGCCCATGTCCTTCCTGCAAATTCCGCCGCCACATCCCTTGATACAAATCCCCGTTCGCGTAGTTCTTTTGCCCGAACCCCTGCTTCCGATCAGCCGCCCACGAACCAACGTACGTGTCGCCGTCCGATCCAGTGAACGTGCCTTGGCCGTCCATCCTGCCGCCCCTGAACTGTCCCTCGTAAGTGGCCCCGGACGGCCAGGAGAACTTCCCTTTTCCGGCGGCTTTGCCTCGGCGCCACTCGCCTTCGTACATGCAGCCGTCCTTCCAGAGGTACTTGCCGACGCCGTGAGGCACGTTCCCGAAGAAGCTGCCAGTGTAGATGTCTCCGTTCGGGAGGAGCTTCTCGACCACGCCAGACTCCGCGGCGCCGGCAGGAGACACCCGCCGGGTGGCGCAGCGGGCCACAGGGAGGTTCGGTGGTCCCGCGGGGTAGTCATGGGAGGAGCACTGCCGCATTTTAGTGGAGCCTCAGCCGAGGCGGACTCTGCAACGTTCTGGCTCTGGAGAAGGTTTGCGGCATTACTGAAAACGGTAGGCCGCGGCGGAGGTGGAGTACGAAGGGCTTCTTCTTTTGTTCTCTGGCATGTCTGTCTGTCTCTCTGCGGATAGTAGCAGAAAAAAGGTTAAAGAGTACGGGAACAGGTGACCTTTATTATCGCTTTTTGGGATGGCTTGAGGAAGAGGAGGAGAGAATCGCTCCACGCAGCAGAGAAGCAGCTAAGGCAAAGCAGCGAGCGAGAAACAGACTATGGGGAGACGGAGAGAGCGCGCGCGAGAGAGCGATAGGGGGAGAGACGTGGGCCTGGGCCGGCTTTCTCCAGGTGTAGAAAAAAGCCAGCTCAGCTATTCGGCCAAAATGTCGAAACCGCCCTCGAGACGGGCAAAAAGAAATTTGGATGTAGTACGGTACCCTGATGAATACTGCTGAGACTTGGGTTTCATCGTTTCTAAGGGCTTCCCGCAAGCGGAGCCACGTCCCAGTGCAATTTTCAATTTTCATCCTAGCCTTTTGTCTTTTGAACTATGACATGGTTTATGTGCTTGGAAGAATTGAAGCCTTGTTCTAAAAAATAGTACGATCTTGTGGGATTCACGTGTCAGAGTCCGGTACGCCAAGTGGGGGTGGAACAGGCGCATTCATGAGCACGCTCGAGCTCCCACCCTTGCGGGCCGGAGTGCCGAGACGCCCAACCCACTCCTGAAGTGCGCCACGAACGGCGTGTTGCCATTGGATGTCCGTGATACCCAAGAGGTTGCCGAAATCATTGGGTTTGGATAATCCGCACGCATGTTGCCCCATCCCACGAAAACTGCTTGCACCGGTAATCCAGATCCATGCTCTTTCCTTTCAAATAATTACGGCCGTCAAAGAGAATTTAACAGCGGGAAATGACGGTTCCTTCCTCTTTTCTACTCCATGAGTTATCAAATCGCAGCCTTTGGCTGGGGTTCCCACTGCTGCAATGATGGGAACCATCCGTGTTGAAGTGTCCCACCGCAACTAGTTGTTAGGCCGGAGGCCCGCGGAATTGCACCCCGCTCTGCGAACACGCGAACCTTTCCTTGAAATGATGGGACCAAACGAGAACTTCATCCGACCACGAAAGTGGGTCCCTCATCACGCGAAAAAGATGTTTCTTGTAACGCCCTTACTCGATCCCATGATCTGCCCAATCCTCGCAATCCATCCTCAGCACTGTTGTTTAAGAAAAATAAAAAATGAACGGCCCCAGCTTTTGCTGGATTTCATGAGATTTTCTGACACCGCATCTTGATTACCTATTTCGAAAGACTGTTAAAATAAATATGGGGAGTAAGAAAAAGAAATGTTTGATAATTACAACAACTCTTCTGTTTTTACTTTTTTTCGTGTAAGAATATAGACGGAGCTTTCCTGGCAGTGCTTTATCCGCGTGTACGTACAACAGTAAACTCGGCCATTGTTTATGGTGTTTTTTTTTTTTTTTTTTTTTCCTTCCTTTCTCTCCTTTCCTTGGAAAATTAGCCGCGGGCCAAACAGTCGCTTTTGCAGGTGTCCCGCCAGCAACGGTCAGACTAACGGCGTCTTGTGCCGTTTAGAGGAGCTTTTTCCTCCCGCACCTTATTAATCTCGGAATTTGGCAATACCAGCTTCCGAAATTCTCCCTCTTCATGCGAAAAGACACACAATATATTGAGATGTAGGATGTGTTTGAGAATGGATAAAATTTTTGATGAAAAGTTTTAAAAAGTAAAAGTTGTCAAATGATGTGATATAATAGAGGTAATGTGAAGAGTAAATAGGATAAAGTTAAAATATATAGGTCAGTTGTATGGATAGTTGTGTAGAAATGACTGAAAAGTATGGTAGTTGTATAGAGAAATGTGAATAAATAATTAAAAAATAAGATAGTTGTGGAAAATAAAAAGTTTTAAATTAAAAAATTTTAACTTGATATTTTTTTACTATTGCCAAACACACCCGTAATTAGAATCCAACGCCCCACGCTATGCCCAGTAGGGGTAGGAATCGGGCGGATCGGGACGGGTCCGGGTTTGCCCAACCTTGACCCTACTTTTCAAAAATTTTGTTTGATCCTTATTTTTATACCGAGTTTGGACAAAGTCGGTTTGACCCTTACTTTTTTGTACTATGTATTGGGACAAAATTCGGGTCAGTATCGGACCAGTTTCAGGATAGCAGGTCGGGGCAAAAATACGGGTTAAATAAGATAATTTTTAAAATTTATATATCTATCAAACATAAGTATACATCTATACTAAATTTAAATATTATATGTTTCAATATTTCATTAATTATTAAAAAACACATAATTAAGAAAACAAAATATTTGAAAATACAGTATTCATTTATTAAAATAGGTTAATATACAATTACACATAAGGGTTATATACATACAAATTTTTTTATTAATTTTTATATTGCTTTTTGAATAAATTGATTCTTCTATTGTTAATAGAATTGATTATAAAAAAATGAGAAATTTGAAAGAAAATATAATAATATTTAAATATAAGCTTATAATTTTTAATAAATTTATATATGCGGGACGGGTTGGACTCTTCAGGTCGGGACATGGTCAACCTATCCTGACCTTATTTTTGAATTCGGGTCAAAATATCTTACTCATCCCTATACCGGGTCAATCAAAAATATATTGGTTTTATCCGGCCAAAAACGGGTCGGGTCAAAGCTGAGTCACGGGTCGACCCGCCATAATTCCCACCGCTAATGCCCGGTGGAGACGTGAGCTGCGCGCTCGCTTATCACGTGACTCGATGGATACGTTGGAAAACGAACGAAGCGTGAGATAGGATAACACTATAGCAGAGCATCTCTTTTATCTTATAATTAGGATATATCGAAACGTAATAATAATATATTCGAATCTGGCCGTTTAATGCGGGATTTAGTGGCACCGATGCTTCCAAAAATCATTGATTTCTAGGCGCAACCGTAGCCATTTGGCGTCGTTGAATGGATAATAATAATTTTTATTCGTGAAAATCAATCCAGCCGTCCTAAGGGATAACATGAATTGGCCACTTTGCCGACACAATCTGCTCTCCGGGATACCCTCGACGTTGGACTCAGCCGACTGGGCTGAACGGCGGGCCCAGCACTCGGGGTGTAGTCCTTGATCATATTAAAGCGCAGCGTCTCATCAGCATCGTTCTTCTTTTTTTTTTTTTTTTTTTTTAACTCATCATCCATCGCCCATCTATGATTAATGGCTGGGACAAGAACGTAAATCCACTTAAGTTGGGTTGTTGGGCCTTTTCGGCTGGATAAGGTGTATGGAGGTATACAAAGAGATTTAAGGTAGGAGACTCGATGCAGTTGTGGCGTACCGTCAATGAATTACCTGGGGTGTGTTCGGTAACAACATAAAGTTGTCACTTTAAAACTTTTCACTCTCCATAATTATCATATTTTGTAATTATTTCTTCATATTTTTCTATACAACTACCCTATTTTTCAATTATTTCTACACAACTACCAACACAACTAATCTATATATTTCAATTTTATCCTATTTATTTATCATCATTACTCCTATCATATCACATTATTTGACAACTTCTCATATCTACAATTTTTCATCAAAAGTTTTATCCATTCTTAAACACACCCTTGGTAAAATATGAATGGTGAAAGGGGAATAGAATAGACACTATAGAGTTAAAAGTGGTAGTAAGTAGGACAATTATATAAAAAGGTATACAAAAATTAAAATATAAGGATAAAACTAAAAATTAGAGTATTTATTTGTCTACTATTGCATTCCCATCCTTCTACTTAATAACACTAAACACTTCCCAAAAATAAACAATGGCATAAATGTGTTTGGATAACAAATTAAAAAGTTTATACAAGTTTTACTCCACTATGGTCAACTCTTTTTATATGATATGATATGATATATTGACAATTTAACTGTTTTATTTTTTAATTTTTAGGTCTTTTTTATATAACTATTATATCTATCTTAATTTTACTCATAATTATTTCCTTCATTTTTTTCCAAATCCTCCCGTGTTTTTACTTATTCCTGCAGATCATTTGGCAATTCATAAGGAGTATTTGGTAGTGGGATCATATGATCGAATAGTTCAAAGGTGTGGAAAGCGGAGTGTAAATATTTTAAAAAGTAAGGGCATATTTCAAATAATGTAAGATTCTTAGATGGAATGTACGCAAATGATGAAAATTCAATCGTGTATATTGACAATGAAAATTTTGTATAAAATATATTAAAAATTGTATTAAAATTTAAAAATGTTGTATTAGGAATTAAAAAATTATATTAGAAATGAGGATACAGGTTCCAGAGAAGAATATTGTATGATTTGAAATTAATCATAAGTGAATGGTTGATGTGATGCGGATAAAATTGGAATAAAGGTGTGTCTGAGAAGTAATAAAATTGTTAATGAAAATTTGTAAAGTAATTTTAAAATTTGTAGAAAATAATATAATATGATAAATGATAACAACAGTAGAGATAATATAGTTAAAATATATACGTTAAATATATGGATGATTATATATAAGTAATTGAAAAGTAAGATAATTGTATACTAGTTGTAAAAAAAATGTAAAGTTTCAAATTGATAAGTTTCAATTGAAAAAATTTTAATTGTTTTCCAAACATCTTATGAATTGAGTAGTCATGGAAAAAATGACTGAAACATAGAAGTAAAACTAGAAAAAATAAAATTATCATATCGCTAATATGTGAAATTATTTATAAGAAGATGTGTGAGGGGAAGGAGAAAACTACAAAAAATCTTAAGAGATGATTACCAAAGGTCGCCCTAATCTCACTTAAATGGAAAAGTAAAAGTTTCACCGCATTTATGTCATATTTCATCTTTTCATATACTTCCCAATAGGCCATGGATTTGGAAATCAGTAATCCATTCTTACTTCTTGTATACATGCTTTGCCATGATTTGACATATTAATTATTTATTTTTTTACCATTTTCATTATCAACATTGTCTAGCATATTTTTATAACTATCGTATTTATTTGTACTCTATTCTTATTTTCCTTCGATCATATTATATCGGTTTCTCAAATTTCCAAAATTTATCCTATTTAAACTTTCCCATTCCCACCCGAAACACGTTTTATCCTGGCCGAAGTTGGTCCTAGTCGTGGCATCTGCTGAAAAGTCTATCCACAGGCTTCTATTTGAACCATGGATTTCGTAGAATTTGTCCACGGGCTTGGAGTTAAAGCGATCCCACGGGCTGGATTTGATCTATGGACTTCGGAGAATCTATCGGATTGCACGGGTTAGATCCATCTCCAAGGCCGGGCTTTTCCGGGCCTTGTTGGCCGAACCTTCGTTTCCTGATATGATGGCCGGAGCCTCTGAGATATTCCCTCCTCGGAAGGAGAAAAGGGAGAACGGGAAGGAAACAGGAGAGAGCAAGAAGAAATGGGGGATGGAGGCGGCAATCCCAACCGCAGCAGCCGACCTGCTTGGCTGCAGCAGTACGATCTAGTGGGGAAGATAGGCGAGGGAACTTACGGCCTCGTCTTCCTAGCGAGAAGCAAGCTTCAGTCGAACAGAGGCAAATCCATCGCCATCAAGAAATTCAAACAATCCAAAGACGGGGATGGCGTCTCTCCTACTGCCATTCGCGAGATTATGGTATGTATGGCTATAAGACTTATATTCATCCACCTATTTCATGCAATTTGTGGCGGTATTTCTCCTTTCGCTCATCCCTTAACGCTGTGGATATCCTATTGTTCTAAGGATTATGTTTATTTATTTTTTGGATGAATATTATGGCGGGTCTGTGAGGATCATGGACTCAGCTCCATCTGTAACTTGCTGGTTTTCTTACGTGGGTTTGTTTTATAAGAGGTGGCACTTGATCTGAGACTCATGTGAACAGGCATTACGAAATTTCTGTCCCACTGCCTTCCAACAATGGAGGCCAGTTGATTTTTTAAAGTTCTGGTGGTGGCATTTGGTACTTCAATTTCAACAGAATAATTGAAGAGGTTTCTCGAAAGCATTTGGAATGAAGAACTTTTATGGGCTTTTTCCAAATGAATTTGACTTGTTGTGATTCCTTCTTATCAAATACCTATGTTTTCACCTTGATTTAATATGAAGTTGCAATACATGTCGTCACTAGTTCCGTCTTAGAAAACAGTATATATACATATAGTCCATAATCATTACTTGATTACATCAATATATTTTTCTCACAGAGGCTGATTAATATTAGTCAGTTTTGCTTTGCATAAATGCTTAACTATAAATACACAGGGATAAATTTTTTAATAGTTTAGACCATAGGAATGTTTGGTAATTTTCTCATTCAGTACTGTCATTTTTATGACGTCCCTTCCTTTTTAGAGCAACCACCTTTAGAAGACGCTGTGAGCCTGAGAGTTGGTTGAAATTGTTGAGATCAGGTGACATATGATTACAACGAGGGTCATAAAGTTGATAATCATTGCAATAACCTCTCCTTTCTAGCCCAAGTTAGAGTAATTGACGTCAACATGGTCCGGAACATTTCTCAAGAGAAATTGGCAGACAAATCTCTTGTGGAAATAAGATGATGCTTCCTTCCATTTAAAGGCACATGATAAAAGAATGTAAGTTCATATGGGCCTTGCCTTTGATCTTATGATTGATGGCATGCAGGATGCATGTTTTGAGTCATTGTGACCTTATGGGTCAGTTCATGCATGAACTAGACACTTACAGAGATGTTATTTTTAGAAGTTCTGGATGGAAGATTTTTCAAGAGAACTTTCTTTCAAGAAGTCACAAGAAAAATGCATGGGAAGGCTTCTGAATATGGTTGTCTCAATGTGACAGGATGTATTTATCGTGTACTGTTCAAATTGGTTGACCTCAATCTAGCAAGTTGTGATTAAATTGTACTCTTCTGCTTACTAGGTACAGAGTAGCCTAAAGATTGTGTCCAAAATTTTACATCTTTAAATTCAGTAGGGGAAAAAAAAAATCTGTCTTCCAAAACTTCAGGTTTAGTCTCTAAATTTTCTTGCTTGTTACATTCTAAAACTACCCAGAGAGAACCTGAAGTTGCTGACATTGGAACTTATGTTGACCTTTTGCTTGTATCATGTTATGGGTGTGCCTTTTTTGGGGACATGGTACATGCAGAATTGCAGATGCCATTTCATAATCCAAGACTAACTAGTCAACAAAGAAGAACATAAAATTTTGTATAGTCATCTACATGCAACTGCAATATGTTTGTTGAGTAGAATGGTTGAAATTTTCTTGTAGGATTCAATGTGTGTCTCATAGACTTGATAACTTGAATATCGATGGTTTCCTTCCAGCTACATGACTCATAGCAATATTTTTTATCCATTTACTTGTAATGTCCTTTGCAATTTCATGCTCTGGTGCTATAACTTAGCTTCTTGCCTCCATCTGCGTGGCTTAGTTCATTCACAACAAATGTTGGCCCATGCGTTCATCTTCCAGTTGAAGGCATTTCTGACTTCACTATTCTTGTCTGCATATATGGATTATATACGTTTGAAGTTTTTTCATGTGATTATGACTTTTGAACCACATTGCACTATGATGAGTCTTATTGCCCTCTACATTGTTTCCTTCCAATGTTCTTATATTTTGCTGTTTCCATTTACTGCAGTTGCTGCGGGAAATTTCCCATGAAAATGTTGTCAGACTTGTGAATGTCCACATAAATCATGCTGATATGTCACTTTATCTGGCATTCGACTATGCTGAACATGATCTTTATGTAAGTTCAATTTTTGAAAATGCTTTCTGTAGAATATTCGGACTGTTTCCTTTTATTTCATCCCTCTGTTCATTAAATGGTTTGCTTATATATTTACATTTTTCTCATATTGCCACATTGCTTTTCTTCTTTGCATTCTCCTGAATGTTTATCCAATTGTTCAAGTTGCTGCTGCTTCGAACTTGAACTTGTTCTATTTGATAATTGATTAGTAGTAATATTGGAATTGTGGGAGCTGGGAACTCTTGTTCAACATGCATCTGTGTTCCTTACTGGTACTCTCGGTGTTGAAATTTCACTTTGCTCGCTCTTGTTCTAGAAGGTCAAGTAGTTTTTTTGGACTCCTATCGATGGAGAACTGTCACTGCATTTTATCTATTTTTGTTGAGTCATCTAAAAAAATCCTCTGCTGATCCTAGCTTTTTTGGCCCCTTTCTTATCATGTCAATGAGGTTATGCTATCTAGTGAAAACAAACATCATAGGATCTCTTATTTTAACTAGCTTGCTTTTAACTGATCCGGATTTTTTAAAAAATGTTTGGGAACTCTTTTGTCAATTCAACTTGGAATTGGATCAACTTGTTCCTTCTCTACGCTGGTGATAGTTTCAGAGTTTTGATTGTTCCTTCTTGTAGGAAATTATCAGGCATCACAGAGAAAAGGTTAACCATACGATTCATCCATATACAGTTAAGTCTTTGCTTTGGCAGCTGTTAAATGGCCTCAATTATCTTCATAGGTATGTCTCATTTTTCTACAGCTAGATTCTGTTTGTGATGGCTATATTTAGTTGCATTTGTGTATAAATATGTGTGTGGCGTATTTGCGCATTTTTATGTATGTTCTTTGGTACTTCCACTTCGTGCTTCTGGTAGGATACTTTCTTTATGATCTATAGCTCAATAGAACTTAGTTCTTAACTTCTTGTTATTGTTTTGCTGCAGTAACTGGATAATTCATAGAGATCTGAAACCATCAAACATCCTGGTAATAACTGATTTATTTCCAGCTGTTCAGATATCTCTCCATGTTTGTTTCCTAATATAATTTTTGCAAATAGTCCTCTAATCTCTTAGAAAACAAGTTTCCTTTGGTTTTATTTCCTTCGCATTGTCCTATGTTCTTCATTTAAGATTTTGTCCTTCAGGTTATGGGTGATGGAGATGAACAAGGAGTTGTAAAAATTGCTGATTTTGGGCTTGCCAGAATATACCAGGCACCTCTGAAGCCATTGTTTGAAAATGGGGTAAACTATTTGTTCTTCACAGTCACCTATTATTATGGTATTTTTAGGCTTTGCACTTTTTAAACAATTTGTAGAATGACTAGTGGATTGCATAGCGTAGGAAACCGGCAACCTGTCTATAGTGGATAGTAATTATATGCTGAGTTCATTATAAGTCTCCATTCTTACCTTTTACTTTTTAGGGAATGGAAATGACAATATCTGTATTCTTCATTTCCTTTACTTCTACTTTTTTTTCCCCTCAAAAAGCTATGGCAACTAATGATTGGATGGCCTGAATTTTCTATGTTCTCACGAGGACATTTTGGTTTCAAAACTTGGTCTGCTAATACCAACATAATTAGACAAATGCAATGTCTGTGGTGAGTTTGTGACCCTTAAGAGAGCATATTGCTGGAAAGTGAGAACTACCAGAAAGTTCAACTTATTCTCATATCACTGCTTAGAATGTTTATAAGAACTTCCATCAATTTTACTTTCTAAAAGCTTTATTATCTTCACTTGGGGAATACATGACAGATTCAAAGCTGATAACATTGCTTTATGTCTCCTTGACTGAGTTTCCAAGTGTTTTGATAATTTCATGAATGCATGCTATTAAGATTCTGCAAATTTGCCATGTTGTTTGCTAGGAACTTCTTAAACCTCGGACCCAATTTAACACCAATTGGGAATAAATTCCACTATGCAAATGCAACTCTATCCATGCTTTGAAAGTACTGGGACTAAGTACTTCATACCTAATTTTTTCATCTTGATTATACCTTGTAAACCATTTAACAATTTAGTCCCTCTGTAAGCTGATACTTTACCAACGCTTTTTCAGGTTGTGGTGACTATTTGGTATCGTGCACCTGAGCTGCTGCTTGGTGCCAAGCATTATACCAGTGCTGTTGGTATCCTAGCAATACTTTAGCATCGTGGTTATGCATTTTTCTCTCCTATATTGTTTTTGCAGTGATAACTAGTAGTAGTTGCTAAATCTTTATATCTGAGGATAAACAACTAAATTTTAATATCTGAGGAAAAACTCTCTCCTTAATTTGTAATAAGATATGTGGGCTGTTGGATGTATCTTTGCGGAGCTGTTGACGTTAAAGCCACTATTTCAAGGACAGGAAGCTAAAGGTGCAGCTAACCCTTTTCAGGTACTGAGCACTCTGTTCACACTTCAAGACCATCTTCCTAAAGGAATTTTGTTCATTAGAATGAACTAGTACTCTTGCCAATGTTATTTCTAATACTTGGATATGACTCTTGCAGCTCGATCAGTTAGATAAGATATTCAAAGTCTTAGGTAGGTATTGCTGGGCTGGAATTCTTTTGCCACTGGTTATGTTGCACCAAATTTGTTAATTGGCAATATCATTACAGGCCATCCAACTCCAGAAAAATGGCCTATGCTTGTGAATCTTCCACATTGGCAATCTGATCAGTCCCACATTCAACAGCACAAGTAGTAAGTTGCACTGTTTGGTGCCTTGTGTGATATCCAATTTTTTTACTTGTTTATTATTGACTTTTATTAACTTTAGTTTGCTTCTGAAAATTTGAATGTAACAGTGAAAATGCTGGTCTCTCTAGTATTGTTCATCAATCTCAGAAAAGTCCTGGATATGACCTTCTCTCTAAAATGCTAGAGTATGCAAAACCTTCAAAATCTTGAATGATTTTTTTAAAATAAAAAAAAACTGGTTCTTTGATATCTCTCTTCCTTTTCAGATATGATCCTAGGAAGCGTCTAACTGCTGCACAAGCTTTAGAGCATGAGTAATCCCCTGAACCTTAAACTCTTTATTCATTGTTCATATATGCTTGATTTTTTCGTGGAATTGGGTTAGAATAGCTTGTAATTCTCTCTTGGTTACACCAACACATCTTCCTATTGGTTCGCATGTCAATGGATATCAGAAGAGTTTTTCCCCCCCATCCTCTGTGAAGGAATGATATTAATTCATTATTATCTTGAGAATAGATAAGAATGTTAGCTGTCCTAGCTGTCCTAGTTGATTTCACAGCTTGGTTTACAATATTTGTTTGTTTTATTAATGAACTGATGTCTGTGTACATGGAGGGGAAGCCTTGGTGCAACAGTAAAAGTTGTCATTGTGTGACCTTGAAGGGAAGCTCAGTTTCTGTTTTATTAATGAACTTATGTCTGTGTACATGGAACCAAAGCCTTGGAGCAATAGTGATAGTTGTCCCCATGGTTCAAGTCGTGGAAACTACAAACAACCTCTTGCTTTTAAGGGTGTGGTTGTGTACTATACACCGAAAGTGGTCCGACCTTTATCCTGACCTTGCACATAGTGGGAGCTTAATGCACTTGGTTATTTTTTTATTTTTTTATTTTGGTTTAATGTCTATGAACATGGAATTCTTGGTTTTCTTGTTGGAAATGTTTTTTCTCTAAATGGCATTACATCTTGAGTCCCACAATTTCATATTACCCTATTCATTTTTCCTATTTTAATGATTGATGGAAATGCACTTCATCCATTGTTTGTAGCATAATTCGTTTAGCTAGGAGACTAAGTTTTATGCAAATCAAATGTGTGCGGTCCGCATTTACTTACATGTATTCCTGTGTAAATTATGAAAAAATATTTAGATTTATTTACAGATGCATTAAAATGTAATAATAATTTATAGAATTATTTATTCACACATTAATGATGTTTAGATGGTTTAGATATAGAAAATACAACTTTACAATTACTATTTAGCATCAAATCATTTTATTACATTGATTTTACACATTTGTAAATGGGCCCTATGCACAATGATATTAAAAAAATGATGACATTTCCATAACAATGTAATCTACATATAATACATGGAATGGATTTTTCATTAGTTATCAATGTGAGAAAAATGGATGTGGTTATGTAGAAATGAGGTTTCATAGAAGCAATACTCTTATATCTTATTCAATGTAATTATGTCTCCCGAATCTCCTTTCGATTATTTGCCACCTGTTCAAGATTTGTAGCATATATACAGCGCACATTTTCATTTTGAGGAAATAATTTGTGGGAACTGTGGAAGCCATCTTGTTAGTGTTTCAAATATCCTTTAGAATCATTATTTTAATGGTGGGGAGACTGTTTATCGTTATTTCTATTGCATAATTATTATTATGTTACCATAAAAAAGTATGAAGATGCTAAAATTTATTTATCAATATTTCTGTCAATCTGCTTATCAAATATGTTATGCTGATCTGCTTTGTTGGAATTATCTAATCATGCTGAGGGAAAACGCAATTCCAAAAATTGCAACTATGAGTTCCACGTCTCTCTAATTATTGTTGGTTGACTTGTTTTTCAGGTATTTCCGGATTGATCCACTACCAGGTAGAAAGTAAGTATATTTTCCAAAAATCATTGGCGTCTCATGGCAAGCTACCTTCTGATTGCTATGGCCATCTTTGGCTAGCTTATATCATGTACTAACAATATACTTGGCTTGCATCACATGTATGTCTTTACGCTAGGCTATCATCATGAATGAAGAATAGGTTCTGCTATACTTTCTGTGTTTGAGTCTTTGACGGGGTACATGTGACATTATTGCTCAGTGCACTGGTCCTGCCGGGGGAGAGACCTATTAATTATCCTGCTCGTCCAGTGGATGTCAATACTGATTTTGAAGGATCAACAAGCGTCCAACAGTCCCAACCGGTATTCCATTTGAGCTGAGATTTGAAATACTGAATTTGTCTATTTTTAAAGAGAACTTGCATGATTCAATGCCACGGCTTTTGTTTTTCTATTATTTTTCCAATCAGAGTTTTCATATTCATGATGGAAATCCATGATCCTCAATTATCTATCATTTGAATCGCAATACAGCTTGATAACATGGATTCTTTTTTGTTGATCTTGAGCTAAAATGTGAGACTTTAAAACAGTTTGAATCGGAAGTCACTCAAAATATTGTGGGCATGCATTTGTATTATGGTTGTATCATATGCTGGTGTGATTGATGGACTTTTTTGGGATCATATTTTCACTTCGCATTCTGTTGCTTTCCTTGGTTGTGATGTGATCCGCAATTGCATGTCGCAAACTTCAGGTATGACTCATATTACAGTATGAATAAGCTTTGTGTCCCTTCTTATGTATGGCTTGTTAGCCAGAATGGAAATTCCTATTCAGATCCATCCATTATGACTTTACCTGATTCATTTATTTTGTTTTATTTCAAAATACTGAATAGACGCGGAAATTTCTCAGGCTCAGGCTTGTAATTGTATTTCCATTAAATTTCTCAGGTTCAGGCTTGGAATTCTATTTCCATTAAATGCACAAGCCCTTGCAAATTTTGTTTAGAACAAATGAGACTCATCCTCACCATTTCTTGAGATGTGTGAATTTTTGCTATTTACTGTTTTTCTTGGATGCAGGCATCTGGAAATACAGTTTCTGGTACCGTTGCTCCTGTGGTGGCTGCAAGGCCTGTTCCCCGACCAATGGCTCCTCTAGTTGGTATGCAAAGGGTGCCTGGACCTGGCATGCCTGCTTTTAGTCTTGCCTCACAGGCTGGTATGGGTGGCATGAATCCCGGTGGCATCCCCATGCAACGGGGTTCAGCTGCTCAGGCTCATCAACAGGTCTCATCTCGGGTAGCTCTTTCATGAGAAAACTTTGCCTATGATTTGATCCTTCTCCTATATGGTAAATAATCATATTCTTGATTGGTCTTGAAACAGTTGAGAAGAAAAGATCCCAGTGGGATGGGGATGCAAAACACTGGATACCCTCAGCAGAAATCAAGACGTTTTTGAGGTTAGTTATCTCATTTTTTCGGAGTAAAGATGTATCAGGAATAAGTAAAGTTGTATTGGGAATGAGTAAAGGTATATTGGGAATGGATAAAGGTGCATTGGAATGTGACATCCCATCCCATCTCTGAACTAACCAAAGTCATGTTTATGAGTATTGTGCAGTGCCAATGGCCTCTTGCTTTTGTGCTACATGTATGGAAACAGATCAGATGCATCTAAAATTACTAGCAGGCTGAATTGTTTGTTTAGATGAGTTCGTTCACAGCATGATTTGAGATGGTTGGATCCTTATGCAGCATATACTCTGTTTCCCTGGTTTCCAGATCGGTCCCAATATCCAGATTTTGGGCCGCAAGTGTGTAAAAACTAGCTCATGTATACGGTTTGGTGTTCCAAATCCGCACCATCAAAAACACAGTGGAGCAGATGGAAATCCCTGAAGATCCATTGTCCGTTGTACTTGGGGTTAACCAACGCCATCCAAGAGGCATGACTTTCATGTTCATTGTTTTTGCGTATTTAAGAATCCAAATGCCAAGATCCGTTGGTTTTTTTGTTTTGTTTTGTTTTTGAAACTGCTACAGTAAATCAATTTTAGAGCCTTTAGCCTGATATGGTTTTGTTTTTCTGGGGTGTGCAATTTTGGGAGCTAATTGTAATTAAAAAACTCCGAGTCAATTTCAAGAAACTAGAGTCTGATGGCAGAACAATAATATTCTGGAGAAAATCATTTGCAGAAGTGATGTAGAGAGATTAATATCATGACTTTACCAGTAGGAAGCCATCTTTTATTTTGCAGAGATCTATGTTATGTTAATTGTGTATTACTAACATGAAAACCAAATCCATTTGATCTGTTTTGCAGCGTACGATCCAGATATCAATTCTGCCTCCTTATGAAGGTCAAGTCCCCTAAATTGTGGACTAGTACCCCAACAGGATGCCTGTGCGTCATGCATCCTTGTTTGTTTGTGGAAAATGAAAAGCTGCCTTCTGCGCAGACAGACTGGCCGTGCGGGTGCTTCTTGGAGCAGCGGGTTAGAAGCATCGCGTTTCGACTGGCCGTGCGACTGGCCGTGCGTGCGCCGATGCTCACCTGTCTTGATCTTTAATGGCTGCTGCTGTCACATCGCAGTTGTGTACAATACTGTACATCATGTTATTGTGCCCCGAGCTTTCGGATGTAATTCTTGGGAGGGTTCTTCCTTACCATGTCAATTAATTAGAAGCTGATGTATATGTAGAAGCATTCGCTTGAAATTTTTTTAAGCGGTTGGGCAATTTGCTACATCTTCATATGCTTCAACCACCTGCAAAAATGATTTTAAAATACTGCTCGCATGATGATCCGCATTGGGTGCTTTCACCGAACTTTTTCATTTTCCCCGCATCTTTTTTTCGCAAACTGCCAAAAAAAGGGGCTATTGAGGAGCGAATAGGGATGTGATGCCAGTTTTCAAAAAATCATTTTACTTTCCAAGAACAATTTGAATCAAGTTTCTTCAAAATGTTTGATAGCTTGTATGAAATTAGGTCACATAGAAGTGATTTTATGTAATTCGTTCAAATTTTAACATCATCTGTTTATCTAGTTAAGTTCTATCTAAATTCAATTGGTGTGTAGGCTACATTGGCTAAAACATAGGTATCTTTATGTGTAAATTAGAAAAAGAGCTTAAATTTATCAACGAATGTATTAGAATGTAGTAATATTTTATAGAATTATTTATCTACATAGTAGTAATATTTTAAATGGTTTAGATGTTGAAAATACAGTTTAAAAATTGATATTTATCATTACATTATTTTATTATGCTGACTTTATATGTTCGTAGATGAGATTCATATACAACAATATTCGATAAACGAAAGAGTTTTTATGATAATATAAGTAATGCTAAATATAATAAATAAAGTAAATTTTTTATCAACGATCATAATGTTAAAAATAGAAGAGATTAGGTAGAAAAGGATTTCAAAGACACATACTGGATTAACTATTATATGGGAAATGATTCTGTGTTTTTGATTCATTGAAGTTCATTGTTTATGTCCTATTTTTACCCACGTCGATGAGTATATCAAAATTCAAGTCACTCATTTTTGTTTAAAATTATTTGATTTTGTCGGTGTATTCAAAATTATTTCAATCAAAGTTTTGATGGGCCATAACCCCTTAAAAATATTTATAATCATATGAAGAATATTAAAGTGGTGCAGCAGAATCTGTGCAATTGACTCGTAGGTGGAAATGATGAAGTATATGAAAATCACTTAGTCTATGCAAAATTTATTGAAATCGTATTTATTTATAGAGTCTTTAAGTCTAATATAAATCAAATAATTTTATTTTGTTCGATATTAAACTTTTATCATGTTCTTAAATGAGGGCTGATGGGGCTTATAGAACTATTTTATTTTAATGAGACCTAATTTCCTAATTAAAAATAATTTGAAATGCAATGTTGGGTTGGAGTTTAACTTAATCATCCAAATGGCAAGTCTTAATGTAATAGATAGTGAGTATAGAAGTATTTTCCGATCATCATCATCATCAAATAATTAAATCAGGCTTCCCAGGCATGGAGGTGCTCTTGCACAGGAGCGACTCTTTGGGTGTTGGTGGCGGAACGGAACGAGAAGCACTAGTGGCCAAAGACGCCGCAACGTGGACTTTGTTTGTCCGCGACCCACCGTCTCGGCACAAAATCCAATTGTAAATGTTTCGGCCAGAATAGGACTACATTGATCCGATGGTAATCCAAATTCTGGAAGAACAGCCACTGTCGTTAATCGATGGTTCTGTCTGGACTTAGGAGTAATTGTCAGCTCTTGAGCCGGGTGTATAACTGTTAGGGTTTTTTTGCATTTTTGTATCTTTAATTATGTATACTTGTTTTTTAATTCACGAGTTGTTGAGTTTCATGTATTTGCTTTTTAAGCTCTTTAAGTTTGCCTTCATTGCATTTTAGTTTTTGCCATCGAAACATTCAATTAACAACTATTATTTGTAATGAAAAATCTAAAATACCTCTATAACTTAGATAAGATAGTCGACTCATGCTCATAAGTCAACTTGTATTTATGAGTTGACTTAAATATGTCAGATACGTGAAACTCGTTATGTATAGTTTTTTTTTTTTATTGGAATATATATTTACACACATCTCAATACATATTACATTGAAGGCCTGAGACATTCTTACAAATCTGGCGACACTAGCTCCACCAAATAATCCGGAAGACAACTTCCAACCACTAAACGGGAGACCACTGCTCCCACACCCAACCAACAGGAGACCACTGCTCCTACTAAATCACTTTTCGTCGTGTCGGGAAATCGATCCCACGACCACAGCGCGTCCCGGATGCTGCGGCGGCAGCGCTGACTCGGTTGGTTCTCGTTATGTATAGTTAAAAGAACTAAAATGCAAATAACGTGTAATGAGCAATCTAAAAGTTTATTGGATAAAACTTTTAAAAGAAAATTTTTGATATAACATTTGTTGAAACATGACAAGCAATATAATATTATAGAGATAATGATGTTGAGAAAAAATAATAAAATTAAAATAGATAGAAGTTAAGGAAAAATAATTAAAAGTAAGGTAATTGAATAGCGAAATGTAAAGAAATAATAAAAAAAAAGATACATGTAGAGTATCACTATTGCCGAATATATTCGAAGAAGAAAGATACACATGGATGCGTGAGCTTCACACGTGCGCATCACATCCACAGATAGAAAGAGAAGCAATAGTTAATGGCCGTGGGCGTGTTTCCGACTCCTCTCTCCCAGTCCCCCCTCTTTGTTAGGCTCGAGTTCTGAATCGAAGCTGCCGCTACTGCTCGGCCGTTCTTCCGTCCCTCGACGCAATGTTGCTTCTTGCAATGACAGCGTCTGCTTCCCTCACACCCGTTGCCCTCGCAAGTGAGCTCTCCCTCTCCCTCTCTCTCTCTCGCTCGCTCACTCACTCACACAAGCAATTTTGGGAAGACCACTTGTATTTGATTTGAATGGTGGTGCAAGGAGGCTCATGGCTTTTGCCGATCGGTTTTTGTTATGACCGGGATTCGATTCACATGTAAACATTTTTCTCTGTGTTGAACCGCTCTTTTGGTGTTGATGGTTTCCAGGAGGGTCAAAAGACTGGGGGAAGCTGTTTACTTGGTCAGCGAGAAGAAAATCAGCCAACATTTTTATGATGCCTAGATTTCCCACCCGGAACATTGACACCGTTCTGTCCAGTGCAGCCGGGCGGGATGCAGCGGATCAGGACACTACTGAAAGGGAAACAGCATCATCGTTGTTCGCATGGCCAGATGGCCAGGTTGGTTCCAAAAGAACAATGTATCTCTGTATGCATCATTTGAAATAGATTATGCTTCAGGCTTTTGTGATTTTTCCAATCAAGATGAGTTATGTATACTTACCGGGTGATGGCTGGTTATCTATCGAGTATAAATTTTGATGAGTAGATTCTGGTTTAACCCTACAGAGGCCTCGGGTGTGTATTTTGGGTGGTGGATTTGGTGGCTTATACACTGCCCTACGGCTTGATTCTCTCGTTTGGCCCACTGGCAAGAAGCCTCAGGTAAAATCTAACTCCTCACTATGAATTTGCATTTGTAATAGGACTTCATGTTTGCGAAATTCAAGCATTTTACCGGAATTGATTGCACAGTTTGACTTTGCGCCCATGGTTTGGGAAGTCCAAGTTCTAATGAACCGAAAGAAGAGTGCTTTTGAGAGAAAAAAAAATAAAATTACAGGAGATGCAACCGTGAAGAAAAAGATTCATTTGTTAACCCCCTAGTCCCCAGTCAATCTTCATTGCCATAATGACTGTGCATAAAAGTAGGTAGGGATGGCGGGACTGAACCTGTGACATTTCTTATGCAAAACAAAATGCACCATCAAGCCGTGCTACACCACTTTCGATTGTTGTGCAGTGCTTTGCAGTGCTGTTATCAAGAATCCATGTCTTACTCTATAATGTTTACAGAGTTGTTTAATGGGTTTCCTGCAACAGGTGCTTCTTGTAGATCAGTCAGACCGCTTTGTTTTCAAGCCATTGCTTTATGAGCTTCTCTCAGGAGGTAGTGATAGCTAACATTTTCTAGCACCAGTACATGTGAACCATATTATGATAGTAATTTCCTTTATTTTTTATCCAGTTCTGAAGTGTTTTACTCTTCTGATTTCAGAAGTAGATGCATGGGAAATTGCACCTCGTTTCTCAGACTTACTGGCAAGAACCAGTGTTCAATTTTTTCAAGACACAGTTAAACTGTTACAGCCTACTGATAATCTGGGAATGAGCGGGCCAGTGAGATCAAGTTGTGGCGGAACAGTCTTCCTTGAAAGTGGAACTGTGATTGAATATGACTGGTAATATAATTTGGGTAATGATTCAATACAGCCAAGCTGCACAGAGACTTAATGCAGCTCCTTTTAATTTTAAAATATCTTTCCACACTTAAACCATTTATAATGTTTATCCATATGCGTTTATTTATGATTTCAAAAATTACCTGTCTTGAAAAATTTTATATGCTATACAATTTTTTTTTTAAAAAATTAATAGTTATATATTCATTCTCAAAAATGCTGATTTTTTTGTAAATATAAATTTCTAATGAAAATTATTTCTGTTATCATGATAAAACAAGTGGTGTTAAACAAAATAAATTGTTTAGATTTGGGAAAAGTAGTTTACAAACGGAAACAAGGGGCTGCATGGTTGGATCATTGCTCTTATATTTTCCCAAGCATTAGGAGCCTACTAGGACCATGGCATTTGCTGGTGGGTAATGCTCGTTTTAGAAAATGGGTGTCACATTCAGTGCTATGAGATCTGATCATGATGCCACAAGTTTGTCATGATTTTTACGAGGAATTGTTCACCTTTTATTCAGTCTCTTTTTTCTTATATATATATATATATATACACACACACATATATATATATATACATATATATGTATATATATATATAGAGAGAGAGAGAGGAGATGATTTAGTGCATGTAACTGTAAGTTATGATGCATTTGACTCAAAATGGGCCCTACATGCATTTAAATGTATTAATACTTTGTACAATAATTTATCCATGTATAAATTATATCCTAGATTGTTTACATGTTGAAAAAATAACTTTAAAATTAGTATTTATATCAAACTATTTTATTACATTAATTTTGTACCATTTTCAGATGGGGCTCATATATATATCCAGTTTGGATGAAAATTGGTATGCTAATAAAATAAATAATTCTAAATAGAGTGGTGGAGTGGATGTACATTTTATGATCATGTGGGGCCCATTTTGAGACAAATGTACCTTAACTTATGGTGCATGTAAATGCACATGATAAATTATATATAGGATTATATTTAGGTGCAGCGTCACTATATCGTAATTACGGTGCAGTGGCATCAAAATGGGCCCCACATGATGATAAAATTGTAATCTACTCCACTCATTGTATTTAGAATAATGTATTCTATTACCATATCAATTTTTATCCCAATCGGGTATGTGTATGGACCCATTTGAAAATGGTACAAATTCAATATAATAAAATAGTTTGATGTAAATAACAACTTTAAAGTGGTTTTTTCAACATGTAATTCATTTTTTATAAAATTTATATTTGGGTAAATGATTGTATTTGATAAATATACCATAACTTATGGATAATGTAAATGCACAGGATAAATTATATATATGGGCTCCGCTTCTATGTAACAAGCGGACCTATGTAACCCCTTCAAAATCTAAGATTTTAATCTTTGATGAAAAATCTAATCCATTCATTATATTTAACATCATTTGTATAATTAGGTGATCAAGTTTTATCCCAATTAAGTATGTTTATGAGTCACATTTGTTAGAAAATGTATATATTCATGTGTAAATTATAAAAAAAATGCTAAAATATCAATTTTAAAATAGTATTTTCGACATCTAAACTGTCCAAAATATCATTTCTATGTGAATAAATGATTCTATAAAATATTATTCATTCTAATATATGTGTAAATAGATCTAAGCATTTTTCATAATTTACATATGAATATATATATATATATATATATTTATTTGAACAAATGTGGCTCATAAACATACTTGATTAGAATGAAATTTGGTTTCCTAGATAAACAAATGATGTTAAATACAATGAATGGATTGAATTTTATATTAAGGATCAAAATCTTGGATTTTGAAGGGGTTATATGGGTCCGCGTCTATGTAACCAAGTTACATATAAGCGGGACTGTATATATATCCGAAGTCCATACAGCCAGCTGAATTTGTATTGCTTTCCATGGGCAGCCAGGTTGGTTCTAGCTTTGGGAGCTGAGGCTAAACTTGACGTTGTACCCGGCGCTGCAGAGTTTGCATTGCCATTCTCAACACTGGAGGATGCACATGTAATTTCCTTTAAAATCTCAATTTTGTTTCTTTCAAAATGTAAGATGGTCTCTCTTCATTTTTGTGTGGTTCTTGATATCATGTTTACTTTGAAGTTGGACAACGACACTATGGTTTGTCTATTCTTGAGGTATAGTTTTTCATGGAACCAACCGATACACGTCACTTCTGACGGTTGTGTATTATAAAATTCTTTTCATGCAGAAGGTTGATAATAAACTACAAATCTTGGAAAGAAAGAGGTTTGGAAAGGAATCATCCCCCATACGTGTGACCGTTGTTGGTTGTGGCTATTCTGGAGTGGAATTGGCGGCTACAATATCTGAGAGATTGCAGGATAAAGGAATAGTTCAAGCAATCAATGTTGAAAGCACCATATTGCCCACTGCCCCACCTGGGAACAGAGAATCTGCAATGAAAGTAACTATTTTTTTCTTTGCTCTGCTTTCAGAATAATAAGGATCTTTCTGTCCGTCTTTGATTTTTTTTTTTTTATTGGTCTCTGTCTGTCTTTGATTGATACTGGGCAAAAAATCTTTCAATAAATGGATATTGTTGAAGACTCGGATTTGTCCAGGACTTTGTCAAAATTAGTCCTGCATGTTAAAGAATTCTGTCATTTTGCTATTGGACTGCAAGTGTAGCTGACTCCTAGAGCCATTCTCATTGGCGAACCTACATCTGTGTGCTAATACAGATTTGTTGTAGTCTCTGCAACTGTTGACTCTACCCTTCAGAAACCAGCAAGCAATGCAACTAGTTGTTTGCATGTTTAATTGATCAAAGAAAAAAAAAAACTTTGTTGGATGCTCTCAGGTTCTGTCATCCAGAGGTGTACAACTTTTCTTGGGTTACTTTGTGAGTTCTATCAGAAAGGCACATGAAAGTAAAGGATCAGACATGTTACCAGAAACTGGAGGGGAAAAGGGAATTTCTGAAGACCATAACCATGAGAACTTGCTGCTGGAACTTAAACCTGCCCAGAGGGGTCTGGAAAGTAAGGTTTTGGAAGCAGATTTAGTGTTATGGACAGTTGGCTCCAAGCCTCAAATAACTTCATTAGAAACCAAGAATCAGCCTTATTTATTTTCTACAAATTCCAGAGGGCAAGCAGAAACTGATGAGACCCTTCGTGTCAAGGGCCATCCCCGTATATTTGCCATTGGTGACTCAGCTGCATTGAGGGATTCCTCAGGTTGGCTTCTCCCAGCTACTGCACAGGTATGACTAATGCACCAAGAGAGTAACTTCAATTGAGAGGAACTTCTCACTTAGTTTTGATGTATTCTATTATCTAAATGCATCTGGAGTTGTAGACATCAGGATAGCTCTTTTAACTCTTTTGGTTCTCATGTTCTCTTTGGACTTTTCATAGGTTGCCTTTCAGCAGGCAGACTTTGCAGGTTGGAACCTCTGGGCAGCAATTAATGACCGGCCTCTACTACCATTCAGGTTAGGAGTGTCACAAAGCATCAAACGTTTGAAATTGAATCACTATTGTTATACAGTATGTCCAGTACTTGAAGTTTCCTGTAAAAGGTTTTTGGTAATGGAGATTTTTGTTATAAAAGCTTTTAGATGCACATGAGTAAACTAGGTGAGAGTTTATTTGCTTTTTATGTCTAAAAACGATTCTATTGACAGAAAACTACAAAGGGGGATCTTTATCTACAAAGTCGAATGATTATTTTTTATTTTTTTTTATTTCAATGTCTGATAAGCAATCTAGGTGATATATGGTTTCTTTTTGGTTTCCAGGTTCCAAAATCTGGGTGAGATGATGACCCTCGGTAAGAATGATGCTGCTGTCTCACCAAGTTTCATTGAGGGCTTAACATTAGATGGTCCCATCGGCCATTCTGGTAAGTTTCTTGGCAAAATCAACATTCCGTTCTGCAATCGGTAATTATACAAATGTAACTTTGTTTGTTGGTTTTCTGCCAGCAAGGAAATTTACCTACTTGCTAAGACTGCCGACTGATGAGCATCGAGTAAAGGTGGGGCTCAGCTGGTTTGCTAAATCCGCTATTGATTCCATTGCTTCACTGCAGAGCAATCTGACCAAAGCGCTCTCCCCATCCTAGATTCATCACACTATATGAGGTGGTCAATCATCTTCCCTTCGTGTCGTAAATAACATACAGTAACAGGTTATTCTCTGAAACCCAGTGGGATACTATGAATCAATACTTCCCCATCTTTACTGAAATGTCGAGATTTTGTACGATCTTTGTATAGTTGTCAAGGTGTCTATCGTGAATATAAGCTGTTCATTGTGTTTTGGTGGTTGGACCCATTTTCATCCTCCGCATCTGCAAGTGGGAGAGCTCTTACGCGTTCCACATTTTCACCCATGTTTTCAGTCATGGTGATTTTACATTTGTTTGCTAAATAAATATTATTAAAACATAATAGTGGCTTGGATTAATCCAGGTTAACATGGTTTGCAAAAACCAAGATTCTCTGCTAGAACCTTTTCCTCTAAAGTGGAACTCAGGCACTCTTGATGATTGAGGGGAAATTTACTTCATTTGTTATATCATTTATATCATTTGTTAATATCATTTATATTGTTTTGGAATCCCTTTTTTGTTAATATCATTATGCATGCATCCCATCTAAACATATGTAAAATCAATGTACTAAATAGTTTGATCTTAAATATTAATTTTAAATCTGTATTTTCAACGTCTAAAAAGATTTGGATAGATGCTTTTGTAAAATATTGTTATATTTTAATGCATATATGAATGGATTTAAATAGTTGTTTATAATCTACACATATTCTTACGCAAGAATGCATATATAACTTGTTCCTTCTAAAGGCCTGTGCGCTAACTTCCGCGGCAAGAAAATAAGCCAAAAGGAGCCCTTAGTTCGAGAGAGCTCTTAATGGAGTTAATAAATTAAGGTTATAAGTTTTTGAATAAGAGTATGTTTGTTTACATTAAAAGTTTTTAAGCTAGGGGCGTGTTTGGATAAAATAATTTTTTTTTAGATTAAAATCATTTAATATAAAATTTTTCATTCTTCATGGCTACATTATTTTTAGTTATTTATATTTTCCTATACAACTACCGTACTTTTCAATATTTTTTTTATACAATTAATTTATCTATTTCAACATTATCATTTTTTACTTCTTATCATTACTCATATCATATCACATTATTTCACACAATTTTAAAGACTTCTACAAAAAAAAATATTTCATTAAAAAGTTTTATTACTTTCTAAACATACTTAAAAATTTTCACTCTTCATAATTGCTTTATGTACTATTTTTTTTATATCTTCTTATGCAGTTACCTTATTTTTTTATTCATTTCAACGTAATTTTTTTTATACAATTAATTTATTTATTTTAATTTTATTCTCTTTATTCTTCATTGTTATTCTTATCATATTACATCATCTCTCATTTTAAAAATATTTATAGAATATTTTATTAAAAAGTTCTATCACTTCTCGAACATACTCCGAGTTAAAATTATGTTTAGCTCAAAGACTAAGGGGATCTTTTGGTAATAGGTAGATGTGGGAAAGAGAGGAAATGTGTGAGATTTCGAATTTTGAAAAACATCTTTTATCAAATAATAATAATATTTTTCACTTATATTCCTATATGTAAGTCATTTTTCTTACTATTTACTCTCCTTTATACCTATTTATTACAACTTTACCTTTATTATTTTCTATCAATTTATACCATTTTCAAAATATCCTTTTTTCCCATTCCATCACATCTCACAATTTTTTTACATTTCACATTCCCACACATCTCCTAAGTACATCCGGGTGCAGGATCACGCCTCACCCACCCATGCAACCCAACAAAGTTATATCCCCGCCAAAGGGCTTGCGGCACAAGGCTAGAGACTTTCACTTCGGGTGGAACAGTAGGATTTTTGGTTCCTCATCCGTTTCCTTTCGTATTGAAATCGCATTAAGGTAAATTGAAAGGGTGAATGCCAAATTTGTTTTTACTAATGTAAATTGAAATTCTACTAATCAATTATTATACATACTTTTTTAGTAGGACTACTCGCGTTAATTACCTACTACATTTTACGTCTTAACCAAAAATGAGTCACAAACATCATGCATATTTTTTCTGGGGTAATTATTTTATGCAAATGGTTATTTCTACAAAATCTGAACCTTTCGTGACATTCATCAGTTGCAAATTTTCAACATTAAAATGCAGCTTCAAATCCACGTGGCCATATGCAACGGTTTCAGCAATTTTTTAAATAAGAAGTCATACTTCATAGTTGAAACGTTGGACGGTTTTTTCAAAATGTTTTTATGTTGAAAGCTTAACGCCTGGTGTTTAAACGGTTCAATCCCACTATTCTCAAGGCCTATATATAGTCGTCTATTTTACTTGGATGAACACACAATTTTTCTCTCCAATATTCTCTTGCTCTCTAGTATTTTCAAAAGAAGTTTTGTGAATTTTCTACCTATTTTCCAACTCCATTCAAATGTTATTTTAATATCAAGTGTTTGGAACCTACAAAGGAGGTTGTTTACATTTTAGATTAGGTTCTCTCTTTGTATCCTAGGGGAAAGTTGCTATAACTCTAAATAGCTGTGAGGGTGCAAATATTGTTTTAAGGAATGTGATGATTGGAACATGCCTTGAGGAGTAACCTATTTTTTGGGTTGCACAATTTTCACTTTTCTTAAATTTTCCTTCTCTATTTCCAAATCCCTGGCCCAACACTATTAAGGCAATATTTTTTATTTTCTTATCCCTTGCTGTTATTTATAAATCGTCTATTTTACTTACAAAACCGATGTTCTAAGATTGGACTACTGTGTTGGCACCAATTTCAAATTGTGAAAACAACAACTTCATCTTTTCCTAACTCGAATTGGAGTTGTTTACATCTTCACCAGGCTGAGACCTGAAGAAAAAGAAGATGAAATGCTACAAGATCAACACCGAAGAGCGAAGTGAGAAATGGACAACTATATTTGCAAAGTGCACATCATTGAAGCGTTGTCCGACTCGCTATTCGAAGTATAACAAGATGCAAATACAACCAAAAAATCTGGGATTCTCTTCTACACAAATATAGTACTGACAATTTTAGTAAGCGATTTCCTTAATTATGCTATGATTGGCGATGAACCAATTCTTGATCAAGTTAATGAGATTGAATTTATCGTCAATCAACTTAGGTCACAGGGCAGTAAGATGCTTGTTGGTGCGATTATTAAGATATTGCCACCTAGTTGGAACAACCACCGAAAAAGTTTAAAACAAATGAAAGGGTCATTGAGTTTAGATGATCTTACTCTTAATCTTCGTACTGAAGAGAAATTAAGAAAAAATGAAAAGAAAGAAAAGCAGGTTCAATCTAAGGTTCACGTGGTGGAAACTTAAAACCATGTGACAGTTAATAATAATCAGCACTCTAGAAAATCTAACTTAAATACTAATAAAACTATTGCTAAGAAAAGAAAAGGATCTTGCTACTGCGAAAAAATGGAACATTTGAAAAAGGAGAGTAGACTTCTCAAAAAGAAGAATAACACTCAAAAAGGTCATGAGGCACATGTAACCGAAGAAAGCTTCGTTGCTATTATTTCTGAAGTTTTCGTTGTGAGTGATGACCAAACTTGGTAGCTTGATTTTGGGGCTACTGGACATGAATGTAAAGACAGGAGTCAATTAAAAACCTATGAATCTGGTAATAATAATGAAAATAATCTATTCATGGGTAATTCATCTACCGCTCAAGTGGTAGAGTTAGGAACTATTATCCTAAAGCTGACTTTCAAAAAATTACTCACTTTTACAAATGTACTTCATGTATTAGAAATTCGCAAAAACTAAGTCTTAGTTAGCCTTCTTAGCAAATATAGTTTTAAATTGGTCTTTGAGTCAGAGAAAATTATTATTACTAAAGGAGATATTTTTGTTGAGAAGGGTTATGTGGTATATGGTATGTTCCGCTTGAACAAAAATAATGAATTATCTTCCTCTGCTTATATTGTTGATTTATTTTCTTTATGGTGTGATAGACTAGGTCATGTTAATTTTAGAAGTATTGACACTATGATGAAATTAGGATTAATTCCTAAATCACCTAATGAATCAACTGATAAATGTAAAGTGTGTGTTCAAACTAAAATTACTAAAAAGCCATTTCAAACGATAGAAAGAGATTTAGAATTATTGGGTTTAATTAATTCTGATATATGTGATATGGAAAATAACCTAACAAGATGTGGTAAAAGATATTTTATAACGTTTGTAGATGATTTTAGTAAATATATCTACGTTTATTTACTAAGAACTAAAGATGAAGCCTTAGATAGATGCAAGTCTTATAAGGCTGAAGTTGAAAATCAAATTGGTAAAACCATTAAATCTCTAAAATCAGATAGATGTGGTGAATATTTATCTAGTGATTTTAATGATTTATATGAAAATGTTGGAATAATTCACCAAGTAACAAATCCCTATACATCTCAACAAAATAGAACTGCAGAAAGAAAAGATAGAACATTGGTTGAGATGGTAAATTCAATGTTAATAAATGCTGACCTAAGTAAGGATTGGTGGAGTTAGGGGTGCAACTCGGGCTCATGAAACTCGGGTTCACCTCAACCCTAACCCTAACCCTATTTCTAAAACCTCAATCATAATCCTAACCCTATTTATAAACCCAAACCTTAATCCTATTTTTGAAATTTGGGTTTGGGTTGAGTTTCGAGCTAGAATTCTAGTTAAAATTATTCTATATATTTATTATCTATCTTATACTTATTCAACTTTAAATTTATAATTAAAAAAATCAAAAATGATATTTTTCTATTTTCAAGCAAAATTTCAAGTGTTTAAGAATATAAAAAAAACCTTATTTAAACATTCTCTTTCTATTAAGTAGACTAATAATCATTTCTAAAATAAAAAGTAGACTTGTAGCTTGTTTTAGAAAATGAAAAGGTAAATTATTTTTTTATTATGCAATTTAATATTAATATCATAATCATATACATAAACATTAATATTTAATTATAAAAAAACCTTATAATGTCAATCATAATTAAAAAAATATTCAACAATCATAGTATTAAGTCAAATAAATTGCAACAAATTTATTTCAAGTAAAATAAACATCTAACTACTAATATTATATTGCAATGACCAAATGATAACATCATACATAAGTAGTTAAGTTAAAACACCAAATAAAACATCTCAAGTTCTAAAAATAGTTTTCATTTTTTTTTATTTTGAAACTGTCACTAAACCAAACTCTTTTTTCCTAAAGGAAAATATAAAAATATTATATTATATAATTGAACTTAAGGAGGAATAATATATATACATGGTATAAAATAAATATAATATATAAGGGGAATGGAATTAGATTTATATGGAACATAAAATAAACATAAAATATATGTGTTATATATAATTTGGGTTCGGGTTTAGCTCAACCTGAGTTCAATTTCTTTTCAATTCGGGTTCGGGTTAAACCTGGAAAATCGGCCTCGGGTTCTAAAGTGGGTAGTTTCAACACTGTTTCAATTCGAGTTTGATGGGCCGAGTTCAGGTTGAGCCCGGCCCAAGTTGCACCCTTAGGTGGGGTAAAGCTTTATTAACAGTTTGTCACATTTTTAACAAAGTCCCACATAAGAAAAGAAAACTAAGTTTACTCTTTATGAATAATGAAAAAATAAGACACCTAATTTTAAATATTTAAGAGTTTGGGGTTGTATAGCCTTAGTTAGGCTGCCAGATCCTAAAAGACCTAAATTAAGACAAAGATGAATAGAATACATATTTTTAGGTTATGCTATAAATAGTAAAGCTTATAAATTTGTAGTGGTAGAGCCTAACAGTCCAATTCAACAAAATACCATTATTGAATCCAGAGCTGCTGATTTTTATGAAAATATTTATAAAGCTATTTCTAAGCTTGTTAATAATGATGAAGCTTTTTCTCCTCAATCATTGGATAAATCTGTAAGTAATGATTCTGCATCTGCAGATAAACCTATAGAAGATGAAGATGAAAATGAAAATATGAAAAAAAGTAAAAGAATTAGAAAAGACAATTATAATCGCTTTGGGCCTGATTTTCAGTTATACTTAGTAGAATGATCCAGAGATAATATAAATGAGGAACATATGGTTGTTTTTAATACCGAATGGGATTTAACTACCTATGAAGAGGCCTATATATAGTCGTCTATTTTATTGGGATGAATACACAATTTTTCTCTCTAACATTCTCTTGCTCTCTAGTATTCGCAAAAGAAGGTTTGTGAATTTTCTATTTGTTTTCTAACTCCATTCAAAGCCTGTTATTTTAATATCAAGTATTTGGTATCTAGAAGGGAGGGTGTTTCGATTCTAGATTAGATTTTCTCTTTGTATCCTGGAGGCAAATTACTATAACTCTAAATAGTTGTGAAGGTGCAAATATTATTTTAAGGAAAATGACGATCGTAACATGCTAGGAAAAGTAACTTATTTTTTTATTTGCATAATTTTCACTTTCCTTAAATTTTCACGATCTGTTTCCAAATCCCTGCCCCAATATGCATTTAATTATGACTTTAAAAATCATATATTATGAAAACGTCTCTTACGTAATGTATTTATTTTCAAAATTTCAAGATTACGGAATGACGTATAGCCACCACTCCGGGAAATTATATCCACAGATTTTACTTGTACCTACACGGTCTATCACCCTTAGCTAACTTGCAACATGTGAATTTTTTAATATTAAAATACTTTCAAAATCCCCAAATTATATTGGGAGCCCGATATGCACCCGGGTGCATTCAGCCTCAGTGCACCCGGGTGCACTGCACCTATTTTTTTTTATTTTTTTTTGAAAATTTTTTCATACAATGGTTAATCTAGGTTTATTTAACATATGTATCAATTTTTACTATTTTTGGAGACTTTTAGATATTTTTTTTAGATTTTTAAAAATCAGTGGCATTTTCGGTAATTTTAAATTACGGAAAATGCCACTTATTTTTAAAAATCTAAAAAAAATATTTAAAAATCTCCAAAAATAGTAAAAATTGATACATATGTTAAATAAACTTATATTAACAGCTTCATAAAAAAAATTTCAAAAAAAAATTTAAAAAAAATAGGTGCAGTGCACCCGGTTGCATACGATTGGATTCCATTATATTGCCCATGCTTTCTTCTTCCATCAGACGGCGTTGTCCGATTCCAATGCTAGTCGAATACCATCATCTTCTCCGATGAAAAAACCTGCACCTATCAAATCGACTCTTTCTTCCTCCCGTCTATCAAATCATATATTTCTTCCTTCTTCGCAGGCTACAATTTGTTCTTCAACTTCGACAGCGGCACGAGCGGATTCTCCTTCACCAGCAATCAGCAATGATTTCCTTCTTCGACGACAACGATTGGTTGACGACCGACAACTAGTGGTAGCACCATTCTCCCTTAGATCCAATGACGAGTATACCTGCACATGTAATCGACTACGTGAAGATCTCACCAGCTGCAGTTACAATGACGACAAACCCGCCGATGTCAGCACTTGCAATCTCTTTGATTTGCTGAGGCAGATGAATTTGGTAGACTTTGAAGGAGAAGGCGGACAGCACGAGCAAGGAAACATCCTTATTTTCTTGAGCAAGGAAGAGCAAATGGTTTGGATTGGTGGTTGAGGGAAGGCAAAGTATTGTTGGGGCTGCCGCCATCGCATAGGGGTGTCACCGCTTGCAGGCTTGCGGCTTAGAGGATCCATTAGCTAGTAAAACAGAGGGCAGGCTGATGAAGAAATGTGCTAGATTTTGGATGAGCTGTGATCAGCAGCTATTTTGTTGAGTTTTCTCGCCCGAAGCAGAGGAGAAAATAGAGACAGCATATGCACCATTGCATGACACCACTAGAGCATTATAACAAATCATCATCTCCCCAACTGCATAAGACGACAGCCATGGTTACCGTTGCATGACTAATCAGTCTTTTAAATTCAATATCAGATCCAAATACAGGAACGACACCATTCATCATTTTTGGCATTCAATTGAAATCCAAAAACCATGGGCAACACTAATGGAAGATGACAGGGGCATGAATATGATAGATCGGTGAGCATCTTCCTGTAGGCTAGTATAATTGCTCATTTTCAATGCCAATCACAGATCTGGCATCCTCAATCTTCTACAACATCCGGCACTGCAAAAAGAATATATTTATATTTTTTACTATAAAAGATATTTTATAAAAATTATATTAAACATATATTAATAATTCGGGTCAGTTCTGAATACCAGACTTTGGAACTTACTATATCCTAATTGAATTAAATATTTTTTTACTTGGAATCTACTCTATCTTATAGTTATGATAATAGGAACCTAGGATACTCAACGAGTCGACTTGTGGGTACCCTACTTAAATTGCACTTCTAGATAAAAATGAGATAAGGATGGTGAGAAATCTTCTTTTACCAAAAGCAATTTTTTTTCATCTTTTAAAAAATAAGAGCATTCTTTTACCACGTAACTTTTCCTATTTTCAACCCAAAACAACTTTTTTTCCATCCCACTTCCTCATCTATCAAATAATAATCCATTTCTTTGAAGGTTGAGGAGGAGATTTCCATATAGGTTTCTCAAGTTTCTAAATTTTACACTTTTAATCTTTAAGTTTCATATTTGCTGCAAAAGGCATGTATAGTTTTTGTATCTTCACTAATATAAAACCCTAAAACTGTTACTTTTTTACTTGAAATGACCAAATTGCTCTTTGTTTTAATTTTATTCAAACTTTAAATAAACTACACTATTTGGTTGAAATTTATGGGTCATTCTTTTATGGATTTTTTTTGCCAAAAGTATTTTAAATTTTAAATAAAAATATTTATTAAAATATAAAGAGCATTTTGGTTATCTCATGTTAAAAGATTAGCATTTTTAAATTTCAAATTAGTGGAGAAACCAAAATCAGTTCAAAACCTCCATCTATTTTTTTATGGTCAAAACATCAAGATAGTAATGGGTCAAAAAGTGCAAATTTCAAAAATTTGTAACTTATATGCAAATCCTGGTTAGATGGGTTGATGGATTTTGTAGCTCATTCAAGTTTTGTCGACCTAATAAGCATATTTTTTTAAGTGTAATATATAATGGGATGCTTCTTTGAAACCCCCTTTCTATTTTACCTCATTCATTTTCAATATCTAGACGATTAATGATAAATCCACTTTATCTATTGTGTTTAACATCACTTATATTATCATGAAACTTTTTTTATTTGTTTAATATCATTGTATATGGGCTTCATCTATGAACATATACAATCAATGTAATAAAATAATTTAATGCTAAATATCAAAATTTAAGTAGTATTTTTAACATCTAAACCATCTAAAATATATTACTATATGAATAAATGACTCTATAAAATATTATTATATTCCAATACATATGTAAATGAATCTGAGCATTTTTCCTAATTTACACATAAATGTACCTATTTTTGAACAAATGCGGCCCATGCATATATTGGATTTGAATGACGGATTTTCCGACAAGCATCAAAATCTTAAAATTTGAGAAGGTTACACAGAACTGCTTCTATGTAACCTGTTCCGAATAAGTATATACTAAGGTAAACAAATATTTTTCGATCCAAAATAGTAGGTCAACCTAACCCTTCCTACCCACAGCCAGAATCTGGGAGAAGGGAGGGAAAACCCCGAGCTTCATTCAAAAAAATGATGAACGTCTTTACAAGCTGCTTCAAGAATGCAATGAGGGAAGTCCCCCCACAACGAGTACACATCAAAATCCCCATCTAAAGCTAATTTTACAATATTATGTGCAGCTTGATTCCCATAAGTGAAACATGTGATGAAACACCGACTAAACTTTCTACTAATTTCTATAATCGTATCCACAAAATGACCGACGGTTGACAGCATCTTGCTATTCTCTGAAAAGAAGTTTATCAACAGTAAACAATCAGTTTCACAAATGAAGTCCCTGTAATTAAGCTCAGATAACCATAAAATTCCTAGGAGCATAGCCAAAACTTCTTCCCATAAAGGATCAGTTCTGCCTTTCCATTTCCAGCTCCTTACAGCAATCATTTCTCCATCTGAATTAAGGATCACAGCTCCTGCAGCACGTGGTAGTTGTACTTTGAATACCTGCATCAACATTTAGTTTAATTTGTCCATTTGGAGGAGGCTTCCATTTCTCTTGACTCATTTGAGGCTGAGGAACACACTTCACCAGCTGTTGAGCTGAATCGAGATTGCGAATGAAAGTTTTACACCAATCAGCTACTGATGAAAGGTTCAGCGTGTCTCCTTGAGCTATATATTTGTTCCTACGTTGCCACACCCTCCAACAAGTCACTAGATAGAGGGCAAAGAAGTGTTCGAGCCCCTCAAGCATAAGGTGGTGAAAAATATCGATAAGATTGTTGAACTGCCTGTTACACAAACATTCAACCAACTAGACGTCAACAGCTTCTTCCATTTTGGGGCATAGCCAGACCAAATGCAGATTGCCTTCTTTGTCCAAATTACGAAAGATGCAGAGCTTATCCAGTTGAATACCCCTTCTCTGCAAGTTTGTCTTCGTGGGGAGCAGATTTAGCAGCAACCTCCATCCAAAAGTGAGTATTTTTTGAGGGAGTTTCAACTTCCACATATCTCTAATGGTGTCTAAGTTTCTGCAAATGGAAGATGCATCACATTCTGTTTGCTCCAAAACTTATTCCTTGTGGATTAATCGATATGCTGACTTCGCTGTAAAATGTCCATTTGGTTCGCCATTCCAATAGATATTATCAGCAGAGTCAGTGGATGGAATAAGTATCCACTTAACAATTTCCCAACCCATTTCACCCACTGCAGATTTAATTAAATCCTCATTCCACCTTCTGTTACCCCCAGTCAATGAAGAATTCAGCTTTGACATCCTAATCTCATTCACTTGTATTGTGGTCACCATGCTGCATCCATTGAACTCTTCATTTTTGATACCAGAGAATTTCTTGATCCTCTAAGAGACTATTGATCTGTTGTTCGATCATCTTTATTTCGGTATCTCTTTCATCTGAAGGATGGAGAGCCAAAATTCTGCTAATATTTTAAAACATGCATAATCGCTCCTTTTTCGTAAATCAATCCATTAAGCCGACAAACCAATTGATTATTTTGTAGTTTCGAAGTGGAACGGTTGCTTTAGAAGAAGCTTCAGATATGCAGGTTGCGTTTTTAGAATCTAGCCTCTATCTTATTCTTCTTGCTCCTGTTTTTTTCCTGCAGGGATAACATCCCAATTATCCTTGGGACAGCGATGTTTGGACTGAGTACATATGCGGCGTGGATTTGGTAAATCCCGTCCCTCAAAACATGAGATATGCGTAAATCCCATCCCTTGCATTTTTAATATTTTAATTTTTGATGTGAAATCTATTCCATTTATTTTATTTAACATTATTTTTTAAACTAAGAAACCAAGTTTCATCCAAGTCAAAATATACGCATGGCTACCTTTGCTAAAAAAAAATATATTCATATGTAAATGATGAAATATGCTTAGATCTATTTATATATATATATATATTAAAATATAATGATATTTTATAGAATCTTTTATCCACATGTTATTGACATATTGGATGATTTAGATGTTAAAAATATAATTTTAAAATCATATTTACTATTAAATCATTTTCGTATATTGATTTTATATATTTTTATTGAGATTTATACAATGTGACAACTGATATTACAATCAAGTACAAATAATGTTATGTATAGTAATACTAGATAAATAAAAAGATTTTTATGATAATATAAATAATGTAAATACAATATATAGAATGAATTTTCTATTAATCATCAAAATATTAAAAATGAAATAGATTACGTAAAGGAGGCTTTTATAGAAGCTTAACTCTTCATTAATATTTCTTTAGTTAAGATTTAAAAATCATCATGATCTAAAACCTTGGTGGCCCATAATTTAGTAGAGCAATTTTATGGGTCTGTAATTATGAGGAGATATTAAAGTGAAGTGCGGTGGGCCACAACGAATTTTAGAATAATCTCATGTGTTTGTATTAATAAGGGCCTACCAAACCACCTAACCAGGCGATTTCTTATATTTTAATTAAATAAATATTAATGAGTATAGGATCACGTCTTACAAATTATCATGCTGTACAAAAAGGAACTATGAAAAGGTTTTAAGACTTGGATAAAGTGGAACCTCTCATCTTTTATTACTCGCTGTCTTTAAAAAGGATCCTTCCAAACTCCCCTTAACAGCGCACAGCATCAAGAGACAGTAGAAGCCAAACGAAGCAGCTCTCGGGCGCAAAGTCCGCTGCCACGAGCAGGGGTAGCCAACTTTATTTATAAATGCGACAGTGCTAGAGTTCAAGTGAATTCGAACTCGTTCTATTTTATATTCATTATAAAATATATTTTATATATAATATCTAAATAATATTTTTTTATATTTTATGTTATTTTTATAATCTTCTTTATGTATCTTGTTTTTTATGTTAAATTTTTTTTAAAGATATTCTGTATAGATGAATGATCTTTCAAAAAACTCATTTACAATAATTTTTTTGTTTTCTCTTCCTACATTTATTTATTTATTTGTATTTAATGTATAAAATAAGTTTTACAATTTTTGGATATGTGGATATATTTTTTTAAAATTTTAAAGATAAAGGTATTTTAAATATATATATACAAAGATGTTTAAAAATCTTAAAAATATATATACACATATTCAAAAATCGTAAAACTTGCTTTATATGTTAAATACACTTAGATAAACAAGTATATAAAGAGAAAAAAAGTTGTTGTAAATTAATTTTTTGATGTGAGCTAAGCGGCCTGACTAACAGAATCACTCTTCTTCTTTATATTGTTATATTTTTTAAAAATATATGATTTGACTGTATATTGTAATGTTTACTTTTATGATTCGTTATTATTATACATTCATATAAAATTTTAAACTTATCACTCTTAAATAAAATGTAAATTTATCAACTAAATTCCAACCCGAAACCCAATCCGAACCCGATTTTCAAAAATAGAATTTAAGTTTAAGTTTAAGTTTTACACATAGTATTCAAGTTGATATTTTTTAAATAGAGTTAGGGTTAGGATTGAGATAAACCAAAATTTCATGAGCCTAAATTACACCCTAACCACGAGTACAGCATCAAGAGAGAGTAGAAGCAGAAGCCCTTGGGAAAGGAAGCCACCGGAAAACGAAGCCCTTAGACACATTGTCCGATACCCACGGATATGGTGTTCCATTTCTCTTGGTTGGAGTTCTCTTGTGCATCTGATTCACTGGGAGGACTACCAGGAATTCTATTTAGCTCTCTAGGATTTGGATCTTTTGTTTGAAATTTGGAAAAACCTTCTTATCTAACTCACAGACACTTGTTTATAATAATATAAATGAAAAATGAAATAGTTACTCTAAAATATGAAATATTATGTTTACTAGTTACTACTATTGAAATTTCATCCCGATTTAGTAGGATCCATGGAATCCTTGCTAGTCTGATATACAAGGGATTATGGGAGCAACCACGCCATGTATCTAGCCCAAAAAAACATTTTTAATTTTTTTTTTTTTTGTAAAACTGTTATTCTAAGTATATTTAAGCTGTTCTATAAAAAAAAGAGTATATTTAAGGTGCATTAGTAAATGCCAAAAATCTTTCAAATTAAAAATTTTCAATCTAAAATTTTCTCTATCTATTATTATTCTATTTTTTAATTATTTTTTCACATATTCCTATAACTATCCTACTTTTTAATCAGATCTACACAAATACTCATACAACTAACTTATTTATTTTAAATTTATTCTATTTACTTCTCATTGCTACTTCAGTCATGTCACATCATTTTATTATATTTCAAAAACTCTTACGCCAAATTTTTTTTTAAAAATAATTTTATCAATTCCCAAGCATACTCTTAATGCACATAACAAGTTTGACTATTTATGGAGATATGTGTGTGTGTATATATATATATTTAAATTTTAAGTGTATTTTAGGTTTTTTTTACATGACTAAAATACTCGTCTCTTCTCTTTTTTGAAATGCATAACTGACCCATCAGGAAGAGAATCACTACTATGAAAATGCAAGTGCTGACAAAGAGTAAGCACAAGGTGGGACATTCATACTTGCTAGCATGTAAAGTCCAGATTGGATTCTAAGGATGAAAATCACCTCAAGTTTGATTTTCAATCCCCATGTAACAGATCCTGCAGTGATGACAGAAAATTCAAATTCGAGAATGATACATCCATCTCACCTCAATGCTTGGAAATGGCAGCATGAAATAAGTATGAAAATAGTGCTGTTAGCAAATCCCTTTCGTTGTCCTACCCCCAAGCCTTCTCTCTATACATGAGCGATGTGTAAAAAATATTTCTACATGCCCTAATGGTACTGATTACTCTAAAGTGCCACTCAACTGTCTGTGCCAAGGGTAGTTCAGGAATCAGGATCCTTCCCTCATAAGACTGGTGTGAGTGATATAAGGTACACTGACTAGTCTCCCTACAGCACCCCCAACGTGTACCTCATCTCCAGCAGAACCAGCTTTCTTCTTTACATAGCCAAGCCCAATGTAGTTCTCTTGCTCTCTTCCAATTGCACAGCTTGTCAGCTTTCCAACCTGTTTAGAGTTTCACCACTTCACACTCTGAACTACTAAACCAAAGATTAAAGGGGAGATAAGAATAAGCAAAACTACCTTTATGTCGCCAACTACAATTGGGCTACCTGGTTCTGCTGGGGCTGACAGATGGACTCCCCAAAGTCTCTGCTTAACACCATCATAAGTAATGAGTCTAGCAATCGTTTCTTGGCCTTTATAACATCCTGAAAATGTGCTGATTCTAATTAATCAGTAATGTCATCATTGACTCTCTACTAAGCAACCATCATCTCAGAAAGGGAAAGGATACCTTTATTAGTGGAGATGGCCCTCCAAAGACCAGCCTCAAGGACATTGAATTCATTAGTGAGCTCTTTGCCTGGGGCTGGCCTCCCTGTGTCAACTAATCAATGTCAGAAAATTGCTGTCACTCTAATTCACTGTGTTTCCTTCACACCAAAAACTCCAAAATTTTGGCATAGATTATCCCGACCACACCAAATACAATCAGTAAATAGATAAGGACATACAATCGCTAAAGCAGACACGCATACATTCTTCACAGATTTCATCAACCATCTCAATGGAAAAATAGGAGACATGTAAACATAGGTAGTTGATGCTCACATACAAGTCTTTGTAGATAAAAAGCAATTTCAACAATGCAAGGCAGCTGTAAATAATTTGCAATATTCTTCCTTATTTGCTAGAAAAATAGAAATGCCTCTCACAGATCATGCTTTGACAATTGAAACTCCCAAGATTCTTATTTTTCTACCTTTTTCGTTTTTTTCTTTTTTTTTTCTCCCAGCTAAAATTGTGAGTCCGGGCAAAATATGAAATCATCAAGATGAAAATGCTTTTCACAAAACAAAAAACTAATGGAATTCGTTCATGAACACATGATAATTAATGGAAGTGCGAAATTCCCACTTAAATGAGGAGAGAAATATTCCAAATGCAAATTATCTGGTATCATGATATATCAATATTAACAATTGCACACTTGAGTAGCAGAGTAGGATTAGAGGTTTATGGTTTAAGCAGTGAAATGAACCACTTGGTTCTACCCAATAAAATGAAACTTCATGGGATTTCATGGTTAATTAACTTCAATGCAAACTAACACGGTATTTGCAGAAGCCAAATGCACCATAAACCAGAGTATTCAGTTTTCTATTTTTCTACTTTACTGTTCAATATAAGGACCTTGTAGAACCCTCAGTCTTTCCCATGCATTGGTCCCCATTGGGATAGCACCAAGCTTTAGAAGAGCTTTCCAGATTGATTCAGCAGCAGCAGGCGACAACAACAAAGAAAAACCTTCATCAGAGAGGATACTGCCAACACCTACGGTTACTGGTGCCCCATTGACCTACATGAAGATGAAGAAAAGTGATGATTTGGTAACAAAATTAGTGAGCGCTGATCTTAATCAAAATCATCTACCAATTCCACACTTTTCAATCGACATTACCGAAGTTCATGTTCTAAAAGAATGGTTAAAAAATTGAACCACATGTGACTTACAAATATCTTTTAGAAATTGACATACAGAGACAATAAAACAAATTGCAAAAGCCGGAAACAGTATATTGAATTGGTAATCACCACCATTGCAGCTATCTTTTTCTTTCCCTTTCACATGAAAAACACTAATTACTACTTTTCAACCTTATCCAAGGCAGAAAGACTTGGCAGCAAACTTGTCTTCAATGGGGCAGAAGGAAGTGCCACAGATGATTATCTGGGTCACATCCCAATGAATATATTATCATCATTTGTTGGGCTAGCCCTCAATAGTAACAAGGCTGTTAAGATTTAGCCATGAGAACAAATGCTAATGTTGATTCCCAGAGAATTTTTAAAGCTGAATCAAATTTCATATGGGATGACAAAACATGGAACTCCAAAGACCTGACATGGTGAATGTGACTGAAAGGAACTTAATTTCATGGTTGGGAGCATCAGTTAGACATTAAAAGATATTGGTAGATATTGGTAGTCCCAACAAAACATCCACAGAGAGTAGCAAGTAGTCATTGCCACAGGTAACAAAATCAACAGGTGCACAAAGATAAGCACCAAGCAGTGAAAATTATGGGAGTTGTTAGGGACTCTATGTACTAGTCGTAAAAGAAAAGAAAAGAAAAGGAAAAAAAAAAAAGAAAAAGAAGAAGCATATATATCACACATAAATATGCACTTGATGACCCACAAATGTTGTTCAGGTAACTTCTTAAAAAACAAAAAAAGAGAAAAAAGTGATTTCAATAAATGATTCATGCTTCACCCATAACTGAGACAGGATATCTCCCGATTGTATAGTTTGAGAACATTTTTTTGATTGAAAAAAAATTCATTAATGGTAAATCAGTAAGATGATCAATTGCCCAACAGATATAAGGCATGTTTAGCACAGCTTGCTAGAAAACACAGATGAAAGCTATTCAAGAGGAACTTTCAAAGAAGCAGCTTCCCCTAATGGAGTTTCAGAGACAAGTTTGGTGACAGTTTTTGTTGGATAGAATTCTTACAGAGTGATATATGCACAGAAGAGTCCCAATCTAGGTTTTATTTCAAAACTAGTAATGTAGGTTATTGTGGGCAATTCCATACAAAAAAGTTAACATCGCATATTATATGGTACAGATTCATTAGCGTTAGCATATTGAACTCTAATATAGGGTACTACATCCTATTCTATACATTCTGCATATAAGCAAGTATCTAAAAAGTGCTGTATTGTATACACACACCCAAGTCCACAGCATGAAAACTCAATAAAGATATTCAACAAATCTAATACTAGCACAGAAGAAATCTCACCCTGTAATGGTAATGTGTCCCATACGGTTGCTCAATGAGGTTGCCTAGTTTTAGATCCTCCATCACCTTGAACACAGTCCAAAATAATAACAATAAAATTACTAAGTTTAACAAAATGAGTACGATTACAAGTAAAGCAAAAGAATAATAAGTGGCCAATATATAATTTACTTGGTTGCTTTTTGGTCCAACAAGATTGAAAAAACATGTCTGTTTGGTGATATCCTGAATTTCCACCTTATCAGCAAAAAATATGTACCTGAATCATCAAAGTGTCAAGGGAGCGTTTGAATCTTAACTGATCCAGTTGAAAGATCAAAAAGGGCTGTCTTGCGCCTCACAACTTTGGAGTGTTTCAATGATTGGTTATACACTTGAGGTCACTGATCAATGCCCAATGTACAAAAAGACACCACAAAAAAAAAAATGAAATTGGGTGGTAGAAAGAATTCTCAATGCAGAAACCACATCAAAAGAATCAATGAATGTATATTTCTTAGAAGTACCCAAAAAAAAATAGTCCACGGTTTGGGCATACTTATTAAGCATTTCGATGATGCTTTTGCACATGGTCGGTGAAACGAACACTGTTATGGCATTTCTCTGTGAACAGAATAATCACCCTTCAAGTTCAGAATGCATGTAAAGCAACTGAGAATGTTTGATACAATTTGAACAAACATCTTAGTCAAAAAATGGTGCAACAATTTCCTAAGAAATCCGAGGAGGAATTTACCATGACCCATGCATGAGCAATGTCTATCGTTCGGGCTGTTGCAGTAACAAAAACAGTGTCACATCCCTGCCAACTTCAATGCACACGCCTACATCAGTAACCAGCACTCAAGCCCCAAAGAGTTTTTGACACTGGAACTACATAAGAAAAATTATAAGCTCTGTAACTCACCTGACCCTCATGAAGACTTTCAAAATTTGCTGTTGTTTGGTTGTGGAGAAATTTAACTCGGTCTTCTCCAGTCACTATTATTGGGTATAGCCCGAAATTTCAAGCAGCAGTAACAAAAAAAATTTAAACAAAAAAAAAAAAAAAAAAGCCACCCAGAAAAAGGAATGCGAACCACTATTATACGTTGCAGTGCTCGAAACATTCTTAAGGTAGAAGAATACCTCTAATCCGACCATAATGGGAAAGGTCCGCAACCTGCAACGTGAATATAATAAATTAAATTAAAACGTAGTCAACAAGAAATAAAGGTATTTGTTCATAGCAAAGCAGAAAACGTTGCAAGAAATTCAGAAAGAAATGTAACGCCAGCTTAGTCAAGCAGATCCTGAGAAAACAGTACACTCGAACGCACCACTACACCATTGCATGCAGCATCTAATGCCAGGTCGTCATTTCCAAATGTTTCAACCATTCCATCATCTGATGCCTGCGCTCCAGCAGCTGCCATTGTCTCCTACAGCAATCGTAAGATGAGTTCAAATGTCCAAAAGATCATAAACTCCTGATCTGTTTAAGAGCTAAAGCTTCCACTTTGCTTTTGGAGGCCTCGACAAGTTCGAAACCCTCGCAAAATTGAATGCTAAGCGGAAATTTGTTTTCTTTCGAAAATAATCAGAATACAGTTCACCATAAAAATCGAATTGCAAGACAATCTCCACTTTCATCTGTTTCGTGTTTCGATTCAAAATCCAGTTATGAGAGAGAGAGAGAGAGAGAGAGAGAGAGAGAGAGAGAGGGTACGAGAAGATCGTGATCGATGGGCGGAGGGACAAGATCGAAAGGCGATGCAGCAGCGACAAAGAGCGAAGAGATGTTTGCAGAGCCGGAGAAAGTGAAATTCCCATGACAGGCGTTCGGATGGGGAGATCTGGAAAGGTAAAAAGGGCTTTTCGATTTCGAAGGGCGGAAAGAGCGTAACAGCGGTCCAAAGCTAGAAATGGCAGCCATCGGCCGATTCCGAGCTTGTCCTTTCCAATCTCCTCGCTCCCGCCAGATGTGTAGCCGGGAAATGGATACGTCGGTAGATGGCCGGTGAGGTGGATTGGCCAATGTTCGATTTCGTGTACAAATCTGGACCGTTCAAATAATCTACACTCGCAATTCGCGGAATCCGCGGCCGAGATCATTTTTGGTTCTCTTTGCTCTCCTCTTTGGGCTGTTACCAGAACCAGTGAGCCCGAAGCCTAATTCCTGTGTCTGGCTTATAGGGCCCAGCATGTCTCTACTTCTCTTTTTTTTTGCTGACAAGCAAGCATTGGATCCTCCTACCTTTTCCTGCTGGTTTCACTTAAAATATTTTTTTCCCAATTTTTTCTTTTCATATATATTAAAGTCTCAGGTCAATTACATTATAATTCCGGGAGATGGATTTTACCTGACAATATGGGTATGCATGGCATGCAACAGATGAATATTTGTCTCGTTTCCCATAGATTATTAGGGGTGCAATTCACATCAGGTTGTAGTGTTTGGGTTCACCCAAATCCTAAGCCCATCAGGTTTAAATGGATTCAAACCCAAACTCTAATTAAAATTTAGGTATATTGGTCTTATTTCCCGTAGATTAGTAGGGGTGCAATTCAGATCGGGTTGTACAGCGTTTGGGTTCACCCAAATCCTAAGCCCACCAGGTTTAAATGGATTCAAACTCGAACTCTAATATTAAAATTCAGATACGGGTCAAGTTCATATCGGATTGACATTGGTTTTGGTTTTGATTTAAGGTAGAAATTCAAATTACTCTTAAATCAAGAGAAGTCGAAATTAACGATAGAGATAACAAATTTTATAAACATGATTATATTCATACATAAATAATTTACACGTAGATATATCTAGTTAAAAAATAATTCTAAGTACAATGAATATAATGAATTTACCTATTAACAATCAAGGTAAAAAATAAATGAGATTATATAAAATCACTCTCCAAAGTTTAATGAAGTGAGACTTATATATCTCATATTTAATCAGTATATACAATAATAATTTTAAAAAGTTAGTGTATTTATAATTATTTACAAATAAATTCGACATAAATGTGATATATTTAACTTTTATAGACAAATATAGATGACATTTAGGTTTTGGAAAAAATATTTTACAATTTAATTAATTAAGTTATGATTATATGGAAGAATTTTTATTATAATTATAGTTAAAATGCTTAATGCATAAACAAATATAATTATTTTAATAAATTAAAGGGAATATTTAGTTTGGACTGGGTCGAATTTTGATACCAAGTCAATATAATCAAGTTCTGCCGGATCAAGTTGAAACTAGACTTAATTTGAAAAAAATCTCAAAGTATCAAGTTGCAACCCCTACTCAAACATTAGTTAGAAGTTCCCTATCACGAATGCCTGCTATGAGGCCTCAGGTGGTGGTTGAAATCTCATGGTTTCATAAGCATCTTTTATTTATGTCCAGTGACAGGTCGTCTACCACTTGATAATGAACAATGAAGCCTTATTACTTCATTCCAAGCCCCTTGGTTTCCAGTGACATTTTCTACTGTTGGAGTTTGTGGGTGCTGGATGTAAAAGAGTTTCAATGCTTGAAATTGCACTGCGACGTTCGAATACCTCACATCTTCATTTTTCGTTCGAATCCAAAAGGGCCCGTCCGATTTCTGGGCAGCCAGCAATTTAGGAAGAAGTGGTCTGGTATGGCTTCCATAGCCTTAATGAAAATGTGCAGCTCTGAGACATCTTTTATCTCCATTTTCCACTGTGAAAATTTAAGCTCTTATTTCTCTTTCCATTATCATGACTTGATGCTTATTTCTCCAATTTCTTCCAATAATTAAGGGCATATATGTTACTGATTAGAAGAACCGGTGCCAAAGCTTCTTTTTTCCTTTTTAGCATATTCAACTGACTTATCGCAATCAAAATGCTGTCAAGGAGTTAAAATTTAACTGCTATGAAATTTTTAATGGCAATTGCTGTGACATGAAACCAGATTAGACTACATATGTTTAAGAATTTGGTCGTAAAAGGTTTACCATATTTTGTGTCAGCCTATAATTATTACATGCAACCAGATTAGATTACAAATGTTTAAAGTAATTTTCGGTTGCTTAAAATGTATCTTTTTTTTGATTGGTATTAATTACATCCATCTCAATACATATTATACCTGAAGATCTGAGACATTCTTACAAATTCGGGGACAGAATAACATCCCAAAGAAATCTTGAAGACACAACTTCACGAAATAAACTGGAAGATACAACTTCCAACAGCCAACAGAGAGACCACAAGCTCTCACACCCCCTCACCCGGGAGACCACAAGCTCCCACGCTATTTTTGGGCCGAATATCCCACACGGGATTCGAACCCACGTCGACAGCAAAGCGCATTTCTGCGCCGCTGTCGACGACCAACCGCGCTAGCCGCGGTTGGCCTTAAAATGTATCTTTTATTGCTAATGATAGTTACGGAAATTGATGTTTTTTTAGTGATTTAGTGTGATCAGACATTTAATAGTATGTTCTGATATTTTCTCATTATTATATTTTAGGGTCTGGATCGTCCGCTGCAGCTTATCCTACTGCAACGAAAGTAAGTTGCAACGGGCTGTTACTAGGGGTGTAAATAGGGTCGGGTTCAACCCGAGCCCGCATCAACCCGAACCTATTTATATCATGGTTGGGTTAATATTTTAGAAATTCGATTTTTGAAAATCGGGTTCAACCCGACCCGATTTCAAATTCGGGTTGACTCGGGTTAGGGGGTCGGCCGACCCAAACCGACCCGAATTAACCCGATTTGACCAACCCGAATCAACCCGATTTCATAAGATATGTATTTGAATATGTTTATGAGAGTGTATTTCATTCATGTTGTTTGGATATTTAAAATAAAATTGTGTGGAGTTTGGAAATATGTTTAACAATTTGGTTATGAAATGTTGTTTGAATTTATTTAGTTTAGAAATATATTTGGTTAATTAGTTGTGAAATTATATTTGGATTATTTGGTTATGAGTATGTTTGGTAATGAATAAAAGTTTTGAAGAGTAAAAGTTATCAACTGATGTGATATGATAAGGGTAATGATGAGTAATAAAGAGAATAAAGTTAAAATAGATAGGTTAGTTGTGTGGATAGTTGTATATAAATGATTGAAAAGTAGGATAGTTATATAGGAAAATGTGAAAAAATAATTAAAAAATATGATAGTTAAAAATATGATAATTGTAGAGAGTGAAAAGTTTTAGATTGAAAAGTTTTAATTGACTTTCTCTTTCAATTGCCAAACATACCCTATATTGCATTGTAAATAGTTTGTTTAGATGTTCGCTTGCATTAGTGATTTGAAATAACGAACAGGTCAATTGGAATTTTGAGATGTTTGTAGCTTTGATTGGAAGCCAACTAAGAATGTAAGTAAGACTATAATATTCATTTTTTCATTTTGCATAATTTACTGCAATACTTTTACTTGACTTTCACTTTTTGACTTGCAGGAGACATTAATTGCTCAAAGAATACAAAAGCAAAAAAATAAATCAATTACAAAACTTATCTTCCACTTTTGAGTTACGTAGAACTTTTTAGTACTTATTGTTTTTATAATTATCATTGCTTTTTTGTTATTTTAGAAATTTGGGTGAACAAAAGCTTAACTAACATTGATAATATGTGTAATCTATTAGCCCGATTTCTAACCCGAACCGAACCGATTTGAGGTGGGTTGAAATAGGGTTGGGTTAAGGTGTGAAAAGTAGGGTTGAAAGTAGGGTTGAGTTGAGATTTTACAAGGTGGGTTAGGGTTGTATTTGTCCCAACCCGAGTCAACCCGACCCGATTTACACCCCTAGCTGTTACGGGTTCCTTACTCAATTTTCCTTTTTGATTTTTTTTTAAATTAGGCCCAAGTGTATATATAAATGGTATGAAAAAGTTCACCCACCTCACTCTCCCCTGCATGTGAAAAAAAAAAAAAAATTTAATTTTTAAAAATTTACAAAACATATACGAAAATCAAAAAATAACGTTAAGCATATAAACTGTAAACAATCGGACCCACATAAAAACGAAAAAAATACAAAAAAAAAAATTGAAAACGGGACCCACAATAGCCGGCTGCAAATCAAATTCCTATACTTTAATCAGTATCTATAAACTAAAAGTTCTAAAATTTTAGTATTTCTTCTTTTCTATCTTTTTAAATTCCCAAGTGGACCGTATGTATTGCTATTTTTTCATAATATTATCTTCATTTCAATTCTGTTTTCTATCAACAAGCCTATATAGTTAATTTATAATTAACATCATCTCCTTCCATTCTCTTTTGCCCTTCTACTTACATTTCCAGTTTATCATTTCTTCGTTTTTCCCAGTTTTTTTTTCCGTTGATCATCGTCCACACAATCAACACCCTTCTTCCCAAAATTCCTTGTCATCTTTATCTTCTCTAAGGATTGAACGTTTGGATGCCATATAAGTCAGGGTCATACGGAAAAACCACTGTGATCATCTCAGCAACTCTCCATCTTCTGACGCTAGCTCGCATTGGAGGAAGTTGTGCCATCATTTCTGTCTGGTAATTGTCCGCATCAACCTACCTCTTTCACGTTGCCAATTTGAAAGTGAATGTTAGTTTGTAGCATGCTGGCATCGTACCAATTCCTTCCTGACACTACATCCAAACTCAAATAATTCAATTGCATCTGCAAATTAAGCACTGCGAAAGGAAAAGAATCAGCTACAGCAAAGCTTTTCTGATTTTCATTTGATTATATTTTAATTGTGAATTATTTTCCCTGTAGATAATTAATTAAATAATTTTGTGGTTGTTTGCTTATGTGGGTGTTTTTTGCTAGAAAGCTTGAAGTACATAGAGAGGATGTTTTTTATGGTTGCAAGCAAGCATATTAGATTGTCACACGTGTTTGGAAGTTGGTTTTTAGTTTCTTTAGTTTGCATCTGTTTGCACTCTACACTGGTAAAGTACGTGAATATTTGATATAAAAGAGGTTTTTCCCACCCTTCCCCACGACCAGAAGGACTAGAGAGGATTTTTTTCCCCACTCTACAATGGTATTTCCCACATCCTAGCGTATGTGCCACAAATCCAAAGTTGGAAACCTATGAGGAGTGTTGTCTCCCACTAAATATAATAAAAAATTGTCACTGTAAATATTAAAATACCATTATACAAACACTAATCTCGTGACATGGATGCATGACCCATATTTTAAATTTTTTTCTTTTTTAAAATTTCGTATATAGGCCTAAGCATAATGTATTCATGTATGTAGTTTTACATTTTCTGTTTTTTTAAATATTTTATTATGAATTTTAAAAATAAATGCATTAAAGCATGAGGGATTTATTTTTATTTAGAAAATTAGAAATAAAATAATTTAAGATATTTTTAAAATGTAAGAAATACATATATAAAAACATTACACTTAAGCCCACATAAATATATAAAAAATTTAGAAAAAAAGTAAAGCGTTCATGTGCACTGAAGCTCAATGCAGATGTGTGCACTTGATCGAGCCCTTATATAAATCAGTTCAGATGTGTGCACTTGATCAGGCTGCCCTTATATAAATCAGTGCAGATGTGTGCACTCAATCGGGCCGCCCTTATATAAATCAATGCATATGTGTGCACTCGATCAGGCCCTTATATAAATTGATAGATAAGTGTACCACCCACCAGCATAAATCAAAAGAGATAGTAGCCCTGAAAGAGCCTAGTTACAACCATCCAGTCAAAATTTGGTTTTAACTATCATGGGCATAATCAATTCCCATTTTCTAGTGGCCCCTTTTCACTATTTTATGAAATTCAAGCCATTCATTTTCTTATTTTCATTTATTTAATAACAATATTATTCAAAATAAAAATAATATTATTTAAAATTATTTTGATTAGAACTTTATGTAACAATACATAAAATAATGATTTTAACATATTTATATTCACTTTAAAATTTTACATCTTTTGTGCTCGCCTCTATATATTTTTGGATTAAATTAATATTGCTTAATTAAATATGAGCTTTGCTTTTATGAAACTCTTGTTCTATGTAATTTTTTTATTTTTAATATCTTAATAGTTCATAAAAAAATTCACTTTATCTATTGTATTTAACATCATTTATATTATCATAGAAATTATTTCATTTGTTTAATATCGTTATATAGGCCTTATTTGTAAAATGTACGAAATCAAAATAATTAAATAATTAAATACTAAAAATTAATTTTTAAATAGTAATTTCAAAATCTAAAGCATCATCACTATATATGAATAAATGATTTTATAAAATAGTATTATATTCTAATATATATGTGAATAGATCTAAATATTTTCTCTAATTTACACATAAATATATTTATTTTTTTAGCAAACATAACTACGCACGTATTTGATTTAAATAAAATTTAGTCTGCTAGCCAAACAAATAATATTAAATATAATGAATAGATTTAATTTTGCATAATCATAAAGATCGGAAGAAGTTACAAAAAATCACTTCTAACCCAACAAATACAATAATGAGAATGGATTCTAACCCGGTAGTTGGTACTTCTCAAAGGGCTGTTAAGAGTTTAGATGATATGAGGATTTAGAATAAAAGTATATCGAGAATGAAAAATATATATTTTAAATAAGAAATTCCACTCGAGGAATGATCATCCCGTTTAGAATGATCCCGGCTGTAAATCGGTCAAGAAACAAATGGGACAAGAATTTAATAATTTTTTCACCTTTATTATTATTATTATTTAAAATTCTTCCTATAATCTTCCCTTTCTAGTTGCGTAACAACTCAACTCTTCCTCGGCATATTATTTTCATAATTCCAGTACAATTTCCCAACTCCGAGTGGGCAACATCCTCATTCCTCACTTCATCCCATTTTTAAAAATTGGTTGTTAACTCTTCCTCTGCATATTATTTTTACAATTCCAACGCAATTACCCAAATCCCAGTGCACAGTATCCTCATTCCTCGCATCGTCCCAATTTTTTTTTTTTGGGTACGAGAATCATTCCATTCCGAACAGTCAATTAATTAATAACTGGCACAAATTTTTGCGTCGTACATGTAGCAGGAAAGGACGTTTTCCTGTTCAAGATGTTGCCGGGTAGCTTTTTGGTAGATCGGTAGTCACTATTCACCAGTGACCCTTCATCGTACGGCCTCGGCAAACGTGAAATACGTTCTCCAGTCCTGATCAGTCATGTTTTTTTTTTTTTTTTTTGCTTTAGAAGTACGTTTCTTTCGGTTCATTTACAGGAGGGGGATCAGGCGCATACACTTATTTTTCTTATTTTTTTTCAAAATTTTAATCCGAAATAAATATATAAAAATATCCAAAATTGATAAAATTAATATACACGTTAAATACAATTATATTAACATTTGTGTAAAAGAATTTTGAAAAAGAAAAAAGAAAAATAGGTCCCGGGTGCACCAGATCACCCTTCTCATCTCTAAGGAGCAACAGGCAAACAAAAGTGAGTGCGCTGTGACCACCACATACCAATCAGGGATACAGTCTTGGAAGTTGATAAGATGGTGGTTGATTTTCATTGCTATTTGAGGGAGACAAAAAAAGGGATAATTTATAAATATATCTACATAATTTGGCAATAATTACATATATGTCTACTTAGTTTCAGAAATGACAAAGGCATTGCATCATCTCATCGGAACTTAATAAATACAACAAGAAAGGCTTCAAAAACCAATTAGGGCTTTTAAAAATCAAAATCCATTGATAATATTCCAAAACTAATTCTTGAGGCGGTTTTTTTCTCTTATCCTTTTCCCCTCTGGCCATTTAACAACTTCAGTCCTATCATGCTTGCCTTCTAACAACAACGTAACTTTCCTCCAGCAATGATAATATTGTGTCATACAAAACCTACATGTGCGGGCCGCAGATTCCATGGTGGTAGTGGCACTGGCGTTGCCACCGGCAAAGCGACCTCTGATCAGTGGGGGTAAGAGGGCAAGCGATAATACTGCTTTAAACCATGCATATGTCCCATATCCATAGCCTATTCCATATTTAAGGCTTGGTGGCGACGAAGATGTTGGAGTTAGGCTATGCCATCATACTGCTATTCAAGTTCAAGATGCATGAATTTTTTGTCGATGGTCGGACCTAAAGGGAATACCTATGATTTTTAACAAAGATGATAATTGATAGTTTGATTTTTTCAATTTGAATTGCTAGATTGCAAGAAGGTGTTGTCAATTTCTTCTTTGCAATCATGGTTTGCTAGTATAGGGGTATGACAAAATCACAATAGTAAATTGTTGACCGACGATAAATAAGATTGAGTTACTTTCAATTAGTATAAAGGTTTTTGATGAACTCTAATGTAGTTTGGTGGAGCTCAAGAACAATGGTTGCCATAGTTGAGAGGTTGCAGAAGATGAAAGAACATCAATTTTGGTGTTCCAGTGGTGCATGTTGATCGATACACATGCGAATCTTATAAAACAAATCTAGACAATGAAAACATTATATAATTTTGCATAGTTTATTTAAATAAGCCAAAGAAAATATTTAGATAATATCAAGAAGGGGCGATGTGTCGATTGAAGGGGACAGGATCAAATGTAGAGGGAAAAGGATGATATCAATTGGGATAACTAAGTGCAATTTTGACAAAAAAAGAGAGCTTAGTGACCAATTGCCTTCATTTCATGCCATCTTTTATCATGGGCATGCCTGTAATTATGGTCAAATTTTGTATGGTTATTCGCAATTCTTGAAATTAAGTAGGTATGGTTAAACTACATAGATATATTTGCAAATTACCTAAAAAATAAAATAAACATTGTTAATATCCTATAAAAGGTCCATTGTTTAACAAGATCCTAACAAACTGTCAATGTAGATGTCATAGGTAAAATGTCTCTAGAGAAATAATACTAATATATAAGGACCCCGGCACCGCGCACTCAAGTGCACTTAGCTGTAGTGCGCTCGGGTGCAAAAACTTAATTTTTTTATTTTTTTGAAAAATTTTGTACAACTGTTAATCTAAGTATATTTAATATACATACCCAGTTTTACCATTTTTGACATTTATAGATTTTTTTTGGATTTTTTAAAAATAAGGGCATTTAAATGGCTAAAATGCCCCTTTTAAAAAAATTCAAAAATATCTACAAATGTCGAAAAAGATAAAACTTGATATATTGTTAAATACAATTAGATTAATAATTTTATAAAAAATCTTAAAAAATAAAAAATAGATTAAATACACTTAGGTGCACCATAGCTAAGTTCACCGTGTGCTTTTAATCAAAAAGTAATGTATTTTTTTAAGATTAAAACTAATATATAATTAGTATAGAGTTGAAGTTACAAGAGAAGAGAGGAATACGCATCCTATACCCCCATCGATGGGGATTTTCTTTTGCAAATACGCCAAAAGACGCAGCAAACCTAAGAAAAGATTCACAACTCGCATGGCAAATATTTAATCAGTTAGTAGGCTCCATTTACTTCAAATTAAGGTATTCATTTCTTCAATTACCTTCTTTATTATTATTATTATTATTATTTATTTATTTAGTACTATCACTCAAAGTTATTTTAATTAAAAATATCTCTGAGACATGCATAAAATAAGGATTTTAATGGATTTATATTCACTTCACAATTATATATATAGGCCCACCTCTGTATACTTCTAAACAAAATTAATATTGATATCATCATCATTATAAGCCTTTTTCACCGATGTGGGGTCAGTTGGATTTATTGCACCATTATTAATAATAATAAACAAAATTCTCTGTAATTTTTAAATAAAATTAATATATTCTCAACTAAATATGATATTTTAAATAACGCAAATATGCCCACTTAAACTTGTCCAACATTTGGTTGGTGTTAAACGGTTAAAAGCTGTCACTCACCTGTTGATTTTTATGGTGACAGCAGTAGTAGCGTGGCAAAAAGAAAGGTCGTTTACGTGCGGATCTCGGTTTCAAGAGGCACGTGCCCATTATTCAATACAAAAAACAAAAAGGGTGACGGGCACGTGCCCATGGCCCCACCTTCTCTATCGGTATTCACGCCTCTTCTGTGCGTGTCATCAAAATGTGTGCGTGAACTTTTCTCTGGTCCGGAGACGGGGGAGAGGCAAGAGGAAGTGCGAAGTGCTGGCAAAAACCGGTACCGTTCTACTGCACCGCAGGTAATTGATCCCGTGGAAGAAGTTGTGCGCTGCAGCGGCACCACCACAAGCCACGGCCCGGCTGCACATGCACATAATTAACTATATTATTTATCATAAAAAATGCTACATAATTTCATGACTCAAGTGGTCCAAAATTTAAGCCTTTAATTTGTATCACACGTCAGTCTCTATTTCTCAAGCAACTTGTAGCATAGGGTATTTACACGTATATATGGGTTGCAATACAATGTATCGAGGCACAACTTCAGATAATAATGTCCAATGTATTGGACTTCTTAAATCTTTTTTGAACATGTGAGCCCACTTAAGATTAATCAAGTGACAAATTTTCAAAATTTTTAGATATATGTTTGAATATATTTAATATTTTAAAATTTTTAAAATGAGAAAAGGGGCTTTTATTTTTCTTTCTGATGCGCAGGTGCATGTAATAAATTTTTTTATTTTAAAAATTCGAAAAATATCTGTTGAAATTCGAAAATAAGAACACAGCTGGACATGCACATCTGTAAGAAAATTTTTTAAAAATGGGATCATTTAGCTAAACATAAATATTGTGAAAATATACCCTTTATGTCTCATTCCACTTTATACATCTCTATGGTCCCCAAAAGTGATTGACGTGCGTATGATATATAGAATCATCACTTCCTGCTATAGGTCTTTCGATTGATTTTAGCAGCTGAAAAGAAGAGGCCGAAGCCAACTTGTGTGAAAAGCTCTCAAGTATATTTTCTATTTTTCTTTCCTTTTCCCATTATCTTCGTTCTTTCTGTTTTTACTAATGATGCTTTCTTTTACCTGCCCTTATCTGTGGATGCAGCAACCAGATGCCTTCCAATTGTAGGCAGGAATGTCCAAGACGGCTTGTCAAAATGGCTTCCAATGTAGGGTGTGTTTGTTCAGGACAAAAAAGTGTCAACTAAAATTTTTCAATCTAAAATTTTTCACTCTCCATAATTATTCTATTTTTTAATTATTTTTTCACATTTTTCTATACAAACTACCCTACTTTTCAATCATTTCTACACAACTACCCATACAACTAACCTATCTATTTTAACTTTATTCTCTTTACTCCTCATCATTACTCATATTATATCACATCTCTTTCTATTGATTTGACAACTTCTATTTTAAAAACTTTTCATCATAAGTTTTACCTCCAACCAAACACATCCGTAGTCAATTCACCACTCCGTAGTCTGCACATCGCTCTCAGTCCGCATCATTGTAAATGGTGAGGGATGCCCAACTTCCTACACCGTACACGCGTGCATCACGAGGACTAGTGTTTTTTTTTTAAAAAAAAAAAAAAAATTATTCTTATTATCCCACACACTACTACTGGAGGAATATTTTACTTGAACCCTACTTCAATCGGGGGACAATTCCTGTACCCCACTGTAAGAGTATAAATTTTTTCACTCCCCATGGTGGGAAAGGGCTGAACCACATACGAGCCGGCATTGTGGCCACGTCCGTGACTGGTGAGTTAGACCCTCTTTGGCAGGACTAGTGCTTTTTTGTTTTTTTGGTTGGAAAAGAAACTCATCATTGTTCATTCAATTGGCATTAAAATTTCATAAAACAAAAAAAAAATTGGCATTAAAATATTTTTTTATCCCGTAACCCTTTTAGACTAGATAATTAATAGAGGATAATTTCAAAAAAGGATAAACAGGGTAAGCTTTTCTACTAAATTGAACCTTAGACGTCTCATTATATATACCCTTAAACACGCTCACGTCAATTAAGTCATCCGAGTGGTTAAAACATTTTATTTTTTTACTTTCTTTGCTAAAAAGCAAATTTTCAATAGGGTTATTGATAATATCATCTATTATGTTCGGGAGTCGATCCCATAAAATCACCTGTAAATAAGGCTATTTAAGGTTACTAAAATTTTTTTATTTTAAACAAATTTCATACATATACAGGTTTTACTTAAATCTCTCGTCCTGCAAATTTCAACAATTTTCTGAATTGATTTAATATTTTATTTTAATTTCTAAAATCAAAATAAAATAAAGAGCATGAATATCAGAATAGATACTAAATAAAATAAATTTTATCAAATTTCATATGGTGTAAGATCTTAGTGGTGTTTGCGTATGCATGAATAATCTTTTTAAATTAAAAAAATATGCTTACGATGGTTTGTAATATTCAACGGTATGGCATCGCTGGAGCTTATATTTTTAACATAACTTTTTTTTTTCCAAAAAATGTATCCATATGCCTATATTTCACCGCCTCTCTTCTTTTATTAGAATCCCTAACCTTGAAATACTATTTATTCTAATAGTTTTGCCTTGAACAAATTACTCTGCCGCATCAAAACAAACAATTTTTTTATTATGTTACCTAACTTGGATGATTAAGTATTTAATGGAGGTGTACGGCAGGGGTGAAGTAATAATTGCACACACCTATATAAAATGATAACCGAAACAAATAATGTGAGGCCAGGGCCAAAGGCCATAAGAGGCAATTTTCTATGAAGGGGGCGTAATATTTTTTTTTTATGGGGGAGGGGGACAAATTATAATTCTTAAATATTAAATAAGAATTTTAAATTTTAAAAAATAAGAGGCAATGATATTGACAGCAATGAAAATATGGGATTACCAATCGTTTGGGTTGTTATCTAGTGCACTTGGGTGCAAAATTCCATTTTAATATTTTTAAAAGAAATTTTTAAATTTTTTAATATAAGTGTATTTAATATATATTAAAATTTATCATTTTTGGAGATTTAGACATTTTTATTTTAAAAATAGGGATATTTTAGACATTTTAAATGACTAAAATACACTGATTTTCAAAAAAATAAAAAATATGCATAAATTTCCAAAAATAGTAAAACTTAATATATATATATATGTGTGTGTGTGTGTTAAAGGGCTCCAAGCAGACCCATGTAATCTTTTCAAAATTTAAAATTTTGATATGTGATAGAAAATCTAATCTATTCATTGTATTTCATATCATTTGTTTATTTAGGGGATCAAATTTTATCCCAATCAAGTATGTTTATAGGCTACATTTGTTAAAAAATGTATATATTTATGCGTAAAATATGAAAAATACTAAAATATTGATTTTAAAGTAGTATTTTAAACATCTAAACTGTCTAAAATATCATTTCTATGTGAATAAATGATTCTATAAAGTATTATTACATTCTAATACATATATAAATAGATCTAAACATTTTTCATAATTTGCACATGAATATATATATATATATATTTGAACAAATGTGACCTATAAACATATTTGATTAAAATGAAACTTGATCTCCTAGATAAACAAATGATTTTAAATACAATGAATGAATTGACTTTTTCATTAAAGATCAAAATCTTAGATTTTGAAGAGGTTATGTTAAATATCCTCATATTAACATTTTTATAAAAAATTTCAAAAAATATAATAAACGAGTTTTTGCACATTAGTATATTAAAGTTTAGTGCACCTAGGTGCATAGAATTAAAAACTTTTTAGTTTCAAGAGAAACGATTGGAAAGATAATTAAATGCACCAAGGCTTCGATGCACTAGAATGTATTTAACCCATTTTTATTTTTTGAAAAATATAATAAAACTATTAATCTATGTATATTTAAGATACGAGAAAAGTTTTACCATTTACAAAAATTTGTAGATATTTTTTTAAAATTTATTGAAAAGGATCATTTTAGTAATTTTTAAATGATTAAAATGCTCATTTTTTAAAAAATTCCAAAAAATATATATAAATATCTAAAAATAATAAAAAGTTAATACAAAATTTAAATATACTTAGGTTAACAATTGTATAAAAATTTTCGAAAAAAATTTTAAAGAACGGGTTTTTGCACCCTAAGTGTCCCAAAGTTAAATGCACCCGGCTAATAATTTCACAGTCCGAACAATTGAGGGGCCTTTTTATTTTTTTTTTTACATTGAAAGGAGCCTTGAATTTGATTCATCATTTTATATTTGCATGAGTGAATGCTCGCAATCGTCAATTGATTTTATAACCATAATCTTCGGCATGGAGAAGATTTTGGCAATAACGAAGGCATCCACTAGATTTCTGTCACAGTCATGCGTCGATGGTTATATATATTGTCATGCTCCATTTTGTAAGCGGTGAAAAAAGACAAAATTATGGGTAAAAATATAAGAATAAAGGGAATAAAAATGAAGTAGAAGAGTGATCATGCTTTGAGCTTGATCATTTATATATTTTATTTTTCATAAAAACGTGTATGTAAGTATAATTATTTGTGAGAAGTGATTTTATTAGTTCTATCTAAACAAATGTCTCGTCTCGCCTACATAAAAAACCATTCAAAATCTCAAAAAAAAAAAAAAATATATATATATTCAAAAGGATAACACTTAGTTTATATATTAAACATACTTAAATAAATAAGTGTACAAGAAAAAGTGTTTTAAACCATCTAAAATATTCATCTCACATAGATTAATGGTTTTATAGAATTTTATAATATTCTAAAATTTTAGTAAACGGATCCAAGTGACTTTCTAAATTTATATTTTAATACATTTTTAGAAGATATGGCCCACATATAACTCCAATTAATATAATTTTTAGTCAATTGTACATCTGAATGTATAGAAATCAAGCTCTTTTTTATATAATAAGTTTTATAATTTTGGATGTATATATTTTTGTGAATTTCAAAAACAAACACTTTGGGTGAAAATTACTAACTAAATATCCTCATAAACTGATTTTTTTGAAATTCAAATATATACCTATCCAAAAATTACAAAATTTCGATATATCAATGAAATACATTTGAGCTCATATTTTCATTAAAAATTCTAAAATTCCCGCAAAATAGAAAACTAGTTGTATGCAGGCGGTTGGACCATAAAGAGTATTAGGTTGTTGAACCAGTTAAACAACTGGCAACCAGTGGGAAAAATAGTTTAGCCATTCTGTCCGGTTTTTAAAGCACTGATTGCATAGAAATAACTTTAAAAATTGAAATATAAAAATTGTTATAGGAAATGTTAGTAGTTTAGATAGAATGTGTGGGGGAGGAAGTTGAAAATAAAATCTGTACCGAATGTAAACGCGCTCGCAGAGCGGTAAATGGAATAGAAAATTTGCGGCTCGATTCGTCTTCGAAGCACACCGATGGATTATAGACACATGTATGATGTATCACGTATAACGTACCCCGTCGCCAGGTAACAAGCCGGCATGAATGGGTTTCGGCTTCGAAGCATGCCCGATCGACTTTTCTCCCACATGTGTCACGCGTGTACCTGTCGCCAGGTAAAGGCCAGGAGGCAGCGGCAGCGGCAGTACGCCATTGGCGGCAGCACATGAATGGTGTGTTTGTTTTGTTTTTTTTTTTTAAAAAAAAAAATTAATTTAAAATTTTTAACTCTTCACAAGTACTTTATGTTTAAATTATTACTGTATAACTACTTTAGTTTTCAATTATTTCTATACAAGTATCTATACAATTAATCCATTTATTTTAATTTTATTATCTTTACTCCTCATGATTTACCTTATTATATTATGTTATTTTTTTATTTCAAAAATTTTTATACAACAAGCTTTTGATCCAAAAGTTTTATAACTTCCCAGACTTTTTCAAAGTGAAGAAGTGAATGAATGATTATACAACCTATAGAGAAGTAGCACGCCCTATCCACGGGGAATTTGAGTTTAAAATTTTCAAATTTTGCATATTTATATTTTAAAATACTTAAAATATTGAAAATAATTCATTTTAAAATTTGTCATTCATCATAACTATTCTATTTTTTAATTATTTCTTCATATTTTTCATACTGTTATCTTACTGTTTAATCATTTTTATATAACTACTCATACAACTAATCTATCTATTTTAACTTTATTCTTTTTACTCTCGGTTATCACCCCTATCATATCACATCATTTCTCTAATTTTAAAAACTTTTACACTAAAATTTTTATTTTTTCTCAAGCACACCCTAAGCTTCGAATTTTAGCTATTAGAATTTTTAAACTTTTTAAATCTGGTCACTTTACGACATCAAAAAAAATCTTGATCCGCCATTGCATGCGTATATTTTCATAGGTGACCGAAGTGACCCGTGAACATGCTTTTAAGAGGAAACTGGTCCTATGCAAATAGCGGTGTAACTTGGGTTGGGTTATACCAGATTTAAGTAAACCTAAACCCAAACCCAAACCCTAATATTGGAATCTGGGTTCGAGTTGGTTAACATTAATTTCGGCCTTGATTTTAGTTGAAATTCAGGTTACTCTCAAACTAATAGAAGTTGAAATATACCAATAAAATAATAAATTATTTGAACATTATTGCAATTGCACCAACTAATTCTAAAATAAACTTGATTATGTTAACTTATTTATTCATAATTTACACATGAATATATTTATATAATTTATGGTATCTTTGTTGATCCCACCTAGGTGGGAAATAACTTATGATGATGATGAATGACATTTTTTATCTTGATGAAAGTTGGTCTTCTAACTAAAAAATAATACTAAGTACAATGAAATGATGAATTTATCATTAACAATCAAGGTAAAAAAAATAATTAAAATTATATGAAATCATTATTTAAATAAGTTTAATAAAAGTGTATGAATGCAAAAAATTTTAAAAATTAGAACATTTATATTTATTTACAAATTAAGTTGACGCAAATACGATATGTTCAACTTTTTCTGAATAAATTTAAATGATAATTCTTCTAACAACTTAGTGTGATATTGGGTTTGGATTGGGTTGAATTTTGGTACTGGGTCGAGTTTTGCTGAGTCAGGTTGAAATTTGGTATATTTTTAAAAAAATTCTCAAAAATAAAATTCAAACTTGATTTTGAAATCAGGTACTGAGTTACACCACTACGTGCAAACTATCTAAGGATGTGTTTGGTAATGCACAAAAGATGTCGAGTTAAAACTTTTCCATTTAAAACTTTTCTTTTTTCATAACTACTCTATTTTTTAATTATTTATTTATATTTTCCTATACAATTATCCTACTTTTCAATTATTTCTACATAACTGCCTCTATAACTAATCTATCTATTTTAATTTTATTATCTTTATTTTTTATCTTTATCTCTATCATATCACATCATTTTCTTTCATTTTGACAACTTTTACACCAAAATTTTTTTATCTAGAAGTTTCATTACTTCCCAGACACACCCACCCTAAGTATGTTGGGATGAAGCGGAAGTGGCAGTGGCAACCATGGCTGCAACCTGCTCTATTTGCTGTAGGATCGGGAGAGATGCCTAAGACAACCAAGTCTTTTCCAACATATGTGTTCTCGGTAGGTGATGCCGGCTTTGGAAAAGAATAGGGGAGAATTGGTTTTCACTAGTGACTCTAATGGGTTTCAATTTCGACGATTAGAAGTCCCCTAGGGCAGTTTGGTATGGCCAGCAGAGGAAGGCCGCATTTGGTCTCGCCAGGGCCGATTTTTAGTGGCGAATCATTGTGTTGATGCTGTTGATACCGAAGAAGATGCTACGGTGGACCGTTGCTGAATGCTGATTAGTTGTCTTGATCTAGCAAGGAGGAAGATGGTGGTGCGGATCGAGAAATATGATCAGATCTATATGATTGTGCTTACAGCCATGGTCGGGGAAGACGGAGCACCCAAAATGGTACTCTAGTGATATTCTTAAACTTGGGTGTGTTTGGCAATTTATAAAAGTTGTCAAGTTAAAATTTTTCAATCTAAAACTTTTCACTCTCTATGACTAATCTTTTTTTTAATTATTTTTTAAACATCTTTCTATACAACAATCATACTTTTTAATCATTTCTACACAACTACCAATACAACTAACCTATTTATTTTAAATTTATTCTCTTTACTTCTCATCATTACCCCTACAATATTACATCATTTTCTAATAATTTAACAATTTTTACATAAAAAACTTTTCGTCAAAAATTTTACAACTTTCTAAACACACCCCTTAAAAAAAAGCACTTTGTTGTGATAATCCGAACCATAAAACTATCATGTAACTTTGATTTGGTTATCTTGCACGAATAAATATTTATGAGTTATTTTTGCCCATTTGATTCCATTGTATGTATTTCACATGTTAACCCAATATGTAACATCTTATTTCACATGTTAACCCAATTTTCAATAAAATGATACAATATATATTAAAATGATTTTAAATAAGAAAAATTATAAGAAATACATCATTGACATAAAAATGATATTGCATAATTTTAAAACATAAAAATATTTTTAGACTCATATAGTTAAAATAAATATAATATTTCAGATTATACAGATTATTTTATATAAACTACTTTTATCAAATGAAAATATCACCAGAAATTAATTTTTAAATGGATTAATAAATTAAGATTTTGCTTGTTTGGTCTTTTCTGTTGCAAAACTAATTCTGATTTGGAGCTTGGGGAAGGGGCTTTCGATTTTATCTTTGTCCATGGAAAATTCTAATATGCAAATTCCGAAATTTAAAAGGCAAATCGCAAAGTTAGGTGATTTAAAATACAAATTCCTGCTCATCGAACTACTATTACTTTTTAGTTCCCATGGGTCTATTGAATGAACAATGCTTATAAAATGGGTGTAAAACTCCTGTTTTTTTTTTTTTTTTAAATATTGGATATATATACTAGTGGATCTGTTCCAACAGTTACGCTATCATCTTGCATTTATTCACTTTGGTAGAATTTGTTAGGAACTCACTCAACTGCCCCATTCAAGCTATCAACTAGGGGACCATTTAAGTCTTTGTTTTCTGAGATAAGTACAAGCCTTGCACACCTTTCAGTTGGTGAAAGACGTGATCTTAAAAACCAAAAAATGTGATTTTATACTTCAGCTAAACCACAAACTAATACCTTAAGAGAGTTATAAGACAAGTATCATACTTGAACTTAGCTTAGAAAACATTCACTTAAAGTGTTCTCTAGCCAAGCCACCAGCCCACAAGGCCAGCACCCCATGGGCGGGGATGTCTGGAGTTTGAATCTCCCAACTGTTGGGAGTGAAAATTTGTCCCATAGGTTGGTGGTATTTCTAAGTGCCCCCCTAAGAGTAGGATGTATTTATAGGATATCCTTCCAAATTGTGAGGGCTGGGAATGTAACTTATTGTAATATTAGATATCACAAATATATAATACCCATAAAAAAGAATTCCCTAATCAAAAGCCACAAAAGGGTAGCTAAGTCAAGTACTAACAGAACCAATTCCGTCCATTGAAGCCTTTTTTCAATTAGTACAAGTTGAAAACATTACCTTAAGCTTTGTTTATAACAAATTTCAATAATAATAATAATAACAACAACAACAATCAAAATAATAATAATACAATGTTTTATTCACCGCCTTATCAACAACGGTTACTGTTGACACCCCACCCTTGGGGTCCAAAGACGGACAATTGGACACAAGATTCAAGCCCAACCAAATTCAATACGAAAAGAAGTTCAAGCCAGCCAAGCGGGCCATTCCACACTCAGCCCATGGAGCGAAGCTCCACTAAGCCTCGAAGCAGGCTTTTCAACCAACTAAATCCGGCCCACAAAGAGCGAAGCTCCTACAGGCCACCTCAACGGGCTCCACAAAGCAGCCCACCAGACAAAACAAATGGGCTTAGCCAAGCTCTAGCCCACTAAAGCCTCGGAAGCAGGCTTCTCTACAATTTTGGGCCTCCACAACGGCCCACCCAAAAGCCATGGGCTAAGCCAAGCTCTAGCCCACAAAGACAAGCTTATGGACCAAGTCCAAAACCATTCAAGAGGCCCAAAGCCCATGACCCCAACTCAAGACCAAGTCCATGGACCAAGTCCATGATCCCACTTAAGCCCAAGCCCATGGACCAAGTCCATGACCTCAAGGGAGCCCAAAGCCCACTCCACCATCTATAAAAGAAGGAGCTCCCCTCTCATTCAAGCACACTTGAAGAGAGGCATCCCAAGGGGAGGACGGGAGTCTGCAGCAACGCCCCCGGCATCCCGGCTTCCATGCTCTACGCGCTCCACGCCTCTCTTCCCATTTCCCCCTTTCCATCTCTCCCGTTCTCTTAAACCCTTTTTTATTTTCCCCCTTTTACGCCGTGTAAACCGCCTCGGGTTGGCAGATTTCTCCATATTTGCTTCAACCCGTAGGCCGGAACCCATACTCTGTATTGCTAGTGCCTTATTTCTTTAAATAGGGGCCGATCTCCCTTTAAAGATCGGTGACGACTCCATTTTTATTGTTTTCTAGTGTGCGTGTTTGAGCTAACGCCCCGGCAAGGTGGGTGCACGTGGGTCCGCAGATTCCAGCATAGTACACTGACGTTATGCTGCCGGATTTGTGACTTGACCCGTGTACGGAAGCCCCGTCTTAGCCGTCATGCCGCCAAAACCACGAGAAAACGCCTATATGCCCATTTTTCTAAAAAACGAGAGGCCTAACTCATTTTACCCCATGTGAATGCAGGAAATCCAAGCCCACGTCGCTTTTCAACACGATCCACATCTCTAAGGCCCGGAAAACCCATTCCGAGCCCACCGTAGCGCTCACGGCGGGTGCTACAGCTTGGCGACTCCACTGGGGACGGCATTGCAAGTTCACATCGGCGCAAGGGGGTCAGAATCTGAAGAATCGGAGCATTTTCCTCGCTGAACAGCGAGTTGCAGATGCATTTCCGTCTTCTGGCAGCGAGTTTCTGAAGTTTCTGCCCAAATCGCGCAGAAACCTAAAAAGTTTTTAGGTCCAGAGGCGTCCAGCTCAAAAAAACGAGCAGAACTCGTGAAGACCTGCTGGATACTGCCTTGTGACTGTTAAGGCACCTAATACGAGCCAAAATGAACAACTTCCAGCAAGAACGAAATTGATTAATGTTAAATCCGGCGTAAAAATCACTTCTTTTCCATAACTTGAGTGTTTTCTGGTCACGCTTCCAGACACGCTTCAAGCGAACTGGTCTTTCTCCAGACACTCTTCAAGCGAACTGGTCATTCTTCCAGACACGCTTCAAGAGAACTGGTCCTTTTCCAGACACGCTTCAAGAGAACTGGTCCTTTTCCAGACACGCTTCAAGCGAACTGGTCATTTCTCCAGAAACACCTCAGGCAAACCCGAACCCGTGGACCTCGAACATTCTCACGCGTGGAACTTAAAACCTTTAAAATTTGCAAAGAACACAAAAGGACTCGAACCTCCAAGCATCCATCCAAAGGTTGATCTCTTTATTATTCGCTTACAAGTACTAATCTCCTTTTTTTATTGATTACTCAGGTTCTTCACCATAGCTCGGGGGCAAAACCAATCAACCGTGGATCGAAGCCCCGTGGTTACCAGATCAAGAGCGGCTAGGATGGAGTCCGAACAATCCTCACATCACGAAGATCGGGATCACCAGTTCAAGCAGTCCATTGAGGCCTACATGGTGGCAATGGACAAAAGGATGCAAAAGCTAGAGGAAGTCCTGTCAAACATGGGACAACCTCTTATAGGCGGTCAGAGCACGGCTACACCACCATTTTGTTCACAAAACCCGAATCCGGAGCAAGACGGTGGACCTCAACCATCTTCCCATAAATCCCGGATTCCAGAGCAAGACGGTGGACCACAACCATCCTCCCACAAATCCCGAAATGATCACTACAAAGAAGAGGAGGTGGTCTTAGAACAAGGCCGTAATGAAATCCAAGACCTCAAGAACCAACTTCAAAACCAACTAAAAGAAATGGAGGATCGAATCCGACAACATCAAGGGGAGGGCCTACCTTCGGCCAAAATCGAAGACTTATGCCCGTTCCCCGACACCAAGTTGCCAGAGAAGTTCGAGATACCGGCTCTACCCGCATATGAAAGAGACTCATGCCCGAGGGCTCATCTCAAGGCCTTTTGCGGCATCCTATATCCCTTGGTGAAAAGCGAAGAAGTCTTGATAAGGCTATTCCAACATAGCCTAAAGAAGGACGCCTTGGAATGGTACATATCGTTGGATTGCCGGTTGATCAAAACCTGGGAACAACTCTCTTTGGCTTTCATGGACCGCTTCTCCTACAAACTAAACATGGCTCCCAAAAGGGCCGACCTCGAAGCGCTCAAGCAAAAAGGGGACGAAACATTCTCCGAGTACATTGCTAGATGGCGGGCATTAGCGGCAAAAATGAAGAGCCCGTTGCCTTTGGATGAGCAAATCTCTATCATCATCAACTCCGCACACCCGAGCATCTCGGGTTACCTTATTTCTCACCCCTACGTCAACTTCACTCAACTTCTCCAAGCTGGGGACCAAGTGGAGGCGGGAATTAGACATGACACCATCTCTCCATGGCCTTACCAAAGGAACGCAACTCGAAGGAAACAAGAACCAAAAAATGGTAATCCCTCGAAGAACCCGGATGTAAACGCCATAGACACCACCCCCAAGCCTTTTCAAAGAAAAGCATACAGAGATTTTACACCTCTCACCCAGTCATACACCGACGTCCTCAACATGCTCATCCAAAAGAATATGCTTGCACCTCTAGCTCCAAAACCTCCACCTAATCCCCTTCCTAAGAACTACCGTGAAAATGAGTTTTGTGCCTATCACCAAGGGAGAGGCCACACCACCGAGAGATGTTTTACCCTCAAACATGCCATCCAAGACTTAATAGATGATGGGAAAATCAAAATTTCATCAAACTCCCATGATGATGTGATCCAAAACCCCTTACCTATGCATGAACCAAGGAATCCTAATGCAACAAACATAAACTTCATAGAAGTTGCAAGGGAACCCGCAAAGCCGAGTCATGAAGCCTATATGATCACTCTACAACGGGCTAAGCAAGAAACTATCACACTACAAGGAGCCGCTCCTCGAAATGTCCGTAAATCTCAAGAAGCGCATGGCCAAGACTACCTCATATTGCCGGGCGTGAGCAACTTGAAGATTGCTCCTCCTCATCAAGAACCCGTGGTACTAACGGCCAAGCCAAAGCTAACATATGACTCGCACAAGGTCCCATGGGAATATCCACAATGCTCGGAGATAGGCAACATCTATCCCAATGGCCGAGTCTATCGACGGGAACCGGCTCGCAACGTGATCATCAACCCGGAGAAGGAACCGCCATATGACGTGGCTTCACAACTCAAGTCCCTGCCGGCTCAAATATCCATATGGGAGTTATTATGCACATCAACAAAGCATAGGGAGGCTTTCACTAAAGTGCTAAGCGAAGCTCACATAACCACGGAGGTGACTCCCGATGCGGTGGCTCACATGATCGGGCAAATAATGGCTCCTAACGCCATCACCTTCACCGATGAAGAGCTCCCCGTGGAAGGACGCAACCATGGACATTCCTTGAGCATCACGGTCGGATACAAAGGCTTGAAGATCCCCTTGGTAACCATTGACAACGGAGCAAGTCTTAACGTTTGCCCATTACGAACGATCAAGAGGTTTGGAATCCCGATGAATCAAATGCGGCCGAGCGACTACCATGTAAGAGCCTTTGATAACTCTCAGAAGACGGTCTTGGGTGAACTAGACATAGAAATCCAAGTGGGACCCGACACCATGGTCATCCCTTTTCAAGTCTTGGACATCCCCACGTCTTTCAACATGTTATTAGGAAGACCTTGGTTACACCAAACCGGAGCCATCCCGTCCTCTCTCCATCAAAAGCTCAAGTACATATCGGCGGGAAAGCTAGTGGTCATCGAAGCCGACCCCGAGATCATCATCCCGGTAGAATTTGAGAACTGTCATGAAGTCCCACTAATCGAAGTGTATGAATCTTCGGATCCTCTCCCTTTCAAGATGGATGACATGCATGAAGTCCATCACATCCCTTCAAAGCAAAGGCTTCCACTCCACTATGTTATATCTCCAGCTGAGAGGCAAATAACAAGGTTCAACATCAAATACCGAGGAAAGACGGTGTTACTCAATCCTCAACAAAAGAACAACAAATGGGGACTTGGGTATAAGCCCGAGGAAGATAAATTCAAGGAATCGAACAAAGCAACTCGGTTCATAAGCGCGGGACGCATACTACCCGAGGCATTGGAGACCCAAGAAGTCTTAATGATAGCTCATGATGACCGGCATGAAAAAAAAAACGCCATTATCCAAATACAAGCCAAAAATTGGTATGCGATACCAACTTGCTCGAGACCCGGCTCTAGCAGTCATATCATGCATCCGGTACCCATTCAAAAGAAAAAGAAACAAACGGAGCCGGATATGTGGGCTAGCATTCGCTGGTCCCACGAGTTGCTAGAAATCTCAGAAGATCGTGGAGTTGATGAGGAGCTGCGCGGCAACATAGAAGGACATGAAAACAAAGACGCAGCTTTGGACTACGAGATCGTCAATTTGGGAACCCCGGAACTACCCAAATGTCTTCGTATTGGAAAGAACTTATCCGCCGAAGAAAGAAACCAAATGCTCGCTTTTCTCAAGCCTCGGCTAGTCAACTTCGCCTTTTCCTATGAAGACATGCCCGGACTTGACGAAAATCTCATTACTCATCAACTCCCAATAAAGGCCGGTGTCAAGCCGGTAAAGCAAAAACTTAGAAGGCTCAAACCGGAATGGATACCCAAGATAAGGGATGAAGTCATCAAGCAATATAATGCCGGATTCTTGGTAGTATCACACTATCCACAATGGCTAGCTAATGTTGTTCCCGTGCCTAAGAAGGATGGAAAGGTCCGAGTGTGCATTGACTATAGAGATCTCAACAAGGCTAGCCCGAAAGATGACTTCCCACTACCTCACATCGATACTCTAATCGACAACACGGCGGGCCATACATGGTTCTCCTTCATGGATGGGTTCTCCGGGTATAATCAAATCAAAATCGCCGAAGAAGATAGAGAAAAGACATCCTTCATCACTCCTTGGGGGACATTTTGCTACAAAGTGATGCCATTCAGTTTGAAAAATGCCGGAGCTAATCGAAGCCGACCCCGAGATCATCATCCCGGTAGAATTTGAGAACTGTCATGAAGTCCCACTAATCGAAGTGTATGAATCTTCGGATCCTCTCCCTTTCAAGATGGATGACATGCATGAAGTCCATCACATCCCTTCAAAGCAAAGGCTTCCACTCCACTATGTTATATCTCCAGCTGAGAGGCAAACAACAAGGTTCAACATCAAATACCGAGGAAAGACGGTGTTACTCAATCCTCAACAAAAGAACAACAAATGGGGACTTGGGTATAAGCCCGAGGAAGATAAATTCAAGGAATCGAACAAAGCAACTCGGTTCATAAGCGCGGGACGCATACTACCCGAGGCATTGGAGACCCAAGAAGTCTTAATGATAGCTCATGATGACCGGCATGAAAAAAAAAACGCCATTATCCAAATACAAGCCAAAAATTGGTATGCGATACCAACTTGCTCGAGACCCGGCTCTAGCAGTCATATCATGCATCCGGTACCCATTCAAAAGAAAAAGAAACAAACGGAGCCGGATATGTGGGCTAGCATTCGCTGGTCCCACGAGTTGCTAGAAATCTCAGAAGATCGTGGAGTTGATGAGGAGCTGCGCGGCAACATAGAAGGACATGAAAACAAAGACGCAGCTTTGGACTACGAGATCGTCAATTTGGGAACCCCGGAACTACCCAAATGTCTTCGTATTGGAAAGAACTTATCCGCCGAAGAAAGAAACCAAATGCTCGCTTTTCTCAAGCCTCGGCTAGTCAACTTCGCCTTTTCCTATGAAGACATGCCCGGACTTGACGAAAATCTCATTACTCATCAACTCCCAATAAAGGCCGGTGTCAAGCCGGTAAAGCAAAAACTTAGAAGGCTCAAACCGGAATGGATACCCAAGATAAGGGATGAAGTCATCAAGCAATATAATGCCGGATTCTTGGTAGTATCACACTATCCACAATGGCTAGCTAATGTTGTTCCCGTGCCTAAGAAGGATGGAAAGGTCCGAGTGTGCATTGACTATAGAGATCTCAACAAGGCTAGCCCGAAAGATGACTTCCCACTACCTCACATCGATACTCTAATCGACAACACGGCGGGCCATACATGGTTCTCCTTCATGGATGGGTTCTCCGGGTATAATCAAATCAAAATCGCCGAAGAAGATAGAGAAAAGACATCCTTCATCACTCCTTGGGGGACATTTTGCTACAAAGTGATGCCATTCAGTTTGAAAAATGCCGGAGCTACATATCAACGTACCATGACGGCCATCTTCCATGACATGATGGGCAAAGAAATGGAGGTCTATGTGGACGACATGATAGTCCGGTCTTGCACCTTTGGAGAGCATCTAAGAGACTTGGAAAAACTATTCAACCGGATGGAGAAATTTCAACTAAGGCTCAACCCGCAAAAATGTGTCTTTGGAGCTCAAAAGGGGCGCTTGCTCGGATTCATCGTTAGTGGAAAAGGAATTGAGGTGGACCCGGCAAAAGTCAAGGCAATACTAAGCATGCCGCCTCCCGCAACCGAAAAAGAGATAAGGGGATTCTTGGGCAAGCTACAATACATTAGTCGGTTCATATCCCGACTAGCATCCACTTGTGAACCGATCTTCAAGTTGCTAAGAAAAGACTCTCCCAAAGAATGGAATGAAGATTGCCAAATCGCCTTTGATAAAATCAAAGCCTACTTGGTTAACCCTCCCATCTTGGTGCCGCCGAGAGCGGAAGGTCCCTTGCTGCTGTATCTCTCAGTCACTCCAACGGCATTGGGGGCGGTGCTAGGACAGCCGGATGATTCGGGACGGAAGGAACAAGCCATATATTACTTGAGCAGAAAATATACCCCTACGGAAGTCAGATATCCGGAGATTGAAAAGGCATGCTTGTCTCTTGTATGGGCCGTGCAAAAGTTAAGGCAATATATTATGTCCCGAACCGTATTACTTATCTCTAAGATGGACCCGTTGAAGTATCTTTGTCAAAAGACCGTATTGACGGGAAAGCTAGCACGGTGGCAATTGCTCCTCACAGAGTTTGACATAGTATATGTCACAAGAAAAGCTGTCAAGGGACAAGTGGTAGCAGATTACTTAGCCGCACAGGCGCTCCCGGACTACCAACCGCTACAAGAAGATTTTCCGGATGAGGAAATACTACTTGTGGAGCACGATGAAGAAAATGATGCTTGGACCTTGTACTTTGACGGCGCATGGAACGCTTCGGGTAACGGAATAGGTGTTGTCCTTTGCTCCCCCAACCAAGCCCCAATCATGATATCAAGAAGGTTGACTTTTCCGTGCACAAACAATATCGCCGAATATGAAGCTTGCATAGCCGGAGTACGGGAAGCCTACAAGTTGGGGGCAAGAAAACTTCAAATCTATGGAGATTCACAGTTGGTAATCAACCAAGCAAATGGAGAATGGGAAACCCGAGATGAAAAGCTAAAGCCTTACCACACGACGTTAACTCACTTGGTTTACTCATTCGAAGAAGTCACTTTCACCTATGCGCCACGGGCTCAAAACCAATGGGCGGATGCACTAGCAACCTTGGCATCCATGGTTGAAATACCATATGGGAAGGGAACTCAAGAAATCACAGTGCAAACATCTCAACAACCCGCATACTGCTTGCAAGTGACGGCCGAAGCCGAAGAAACTCAAGAGGAAGAAAAGCCGTGGTATCATGACATAAGACAGTTCTTGGAGCACCAAGCATTCGATGATCATATCACGCTTGCGGAAAGAAGAACCATCAAGAGACTAGCCTCTAGCTACATAATACAGGGGGCAACATTGTATAAGAGGTCTCACAACCAAATGCTACTACGGTGTGTTGACCGGCAAGAGGCAAAGGAAGTCATGACCCAAATCCATGATGGGGACTGTGGAGCACATATGAATGGGATCATGATGGCAAAAAAGATAATGCGCCAAGGATACTATTGGATCTCAATGGAAAAAGATTGCTCGGAGTATGTGAGGAGATGCTTCAAATGCCAAGAGCATGGGAACTTGATACACTCACCCGCAACGGACTTGCATTACCTATCTACCCCATGGCCCTTCTCAACTTGGGGAATAGACATAATCGGCAAGATAGCTCCTAAATCCATCGGCGGGCATGAATACATATTGGTGGCAATAGAGTATTTCACTAAATGGGTTGAAGCAACGTCCTTCCCAACTATCAATGCGGCACAAGTCATACGCTTCATCAAAGGAAACATCCTATCAAGGTTCGGACTTCCGCAAGCAATCATAAGTGACAACGGAACGGTCTTCGTCAGTAAGAAAGTTCAAGACTTCCTAGCTCAATACAAAATACAACACCACAGATCAAGTCCCTACCGTCCTCAAGCCAACGGGGCCGTAGAAGCTGCAAACAAGACCTTAATCAAGATCCTTGGCAAAATGGTGGAAAACTACCGAGATTGGGCGGAAAAGTTGCCATACGCCTTGTGGGCATACCGAACTTCTATCCGGAGAGCCACGGGGTTCTCACCCTATGACTTGACTTACGGCATGGAAGCGGTCCTACCCATTGAGGTGGAAGTCCCAACTTGGAGGATATTGAAGGAGAGCGAATTAGAAATGGAAGAATGGATGCAAACACGTCAATCCCAACTGGATTTGCTTGATGAAAAGAGAATTCAAGCTCTTCACCACACCCAAGCATATCAACGGCGAATGGCACGGGCCTATAACCGATCGGTAAAAGCTAAGAACTTCCAAGAAGGTGACCTCGTTATGAAAAGGATCCTACTTGTTCATCCTTCAGATAAAAGAGGCAAGTTTAGGCCTAATTGGGAAGGTCCGTGGGTTATAGCCAAAGTTTTATCAAATGGAGCATTAGCCATTTCAAAACTCGAAGACAACGGGAAGGCCGAAATCATAAGCTCGGACCATGTCAAGAGGTTCTATCCATAAAAGGGTTCACCATCGAAGTACTGATATGACAGCAAAGCATGAGGAACACTCAGAAACCGTCCCTCAACATCTCTCGTGAAATTGAAAGCAAAACACAAGTGCAGAACTGCTGCTGCTGGAAACAGGCCGATAGACCTAAAAAGTTTTTAGGTCTATATATATAAATAAAAAAAAATTTACAGCACCCTTATGCAGAATTTTCAATGGCCAACGGCCTACAATGGATCAAGGCATTACAAGGGACGTCAAGAAGAAAAATTTTACAAGATCCATGCCCTGCAAAAATAACAAATCATACAAACACATCCTCCAAGAAGGAGCCGGTATTCACACGGCTTTACATTCAAAAAAAAAAATATATATATATATATATATATATATATATATAGCTCATACAAGCATTCAGATTCACAAAAAATACAACTCGGCCAAAAGAGAGGAGATGTAGAAATGCCTTCAAGACATTCCACCGGCGGCCCTAGCCCGAGCAAGAGCGTCACCACCCGAAGCCTTGTGACGACCGGCCGAAGAGGTTCCCGCGGCCGAAGCTCTAGCCGTTGAAGATGAAGTCTTCTTGCCTTCTCATGCTACATCATCCGGGATTTCGATAGACATGTTCGCCAATTCACTCGGCTCATTGGGTTTGAGCCATACTGCTTTATCTCGAGAGCGCAAGCCGTACTCCTTTCTAGATGACATCCCGACAACTGCAACATAAAAGGCGATGGGTCAACACAAGGCAACAAGCAACATGACAAACATCATGCCCCGAGCAAAATCATAGAAGGTCAGTTTACACCACCATTTCAAGCTTGTAAAAACCAAAACAAAAAAACAAAAAAAACAAAAACAAAAACAAAAAAACAAAAAAACAAAAAACAAAAAACAAAAAATCAAAAAGAGAAAAAAGAGAGGTTATGATAAAAGTCGTAGCCACCCAAGCAATATCGAAAGGCTATCACACAACCGAAAGAGGTAGCTACCCCGGGCAAACATAAGCAACATAAAGTAAAGGAAGCTCAACACATACAAAAGAGAAGACGTCATGGTAGCCACATCAAGAGACAAATGTTTCAACCCAAAAAGGCAAAAGGCAAGTGGTCACATAAAGGGGATATCCGCATAACAAGACAAAAGGCGAAGGCATATACGGAACTACCCTCTATTCCAGCAATAGGACCACTACAAGGAATGAAAAGGCGTCGCCTACACCAAATTTCAAATGTGGAGATCACCACTTTCAAAATGGCAACTCAACTATGATGGGAAACGGATTCCTAGCAATCTCTCTAAGTTTCAAAATTATTCTAAGGCATTTTTTTTTTCACAAACCAACAATGCAAGTATAGGCAGAAAAGCAAGTAAGCAAAAAAAAAAAAAAAAAAAACAGCCTTACCAGAACTCAACGACGGCCTGAAGCAGAACAGCCGACCGGCAATGGACTCCAATCAGGCGAGCTCAACAGCAGCAACAAACGAGGCAGCAGCCTTAGCCGGAGGCGGTAGTGACGGCAATATGCAGCGCCCGAGACAACAACGGTGGCAGCGGCAGCGCCGACGACACACGAGCGTCAACGGTGACGCCTGCCCGAAGACTCTGCCGGCGCAAAGGAAGATGAGCGGAAGCAATGGCCACCGAAGGCTCAGCAGCGGCAAGGGCGGCCGGAAACGGAGAAGTCAAGCAACCAGCGCTCGCCGGAGAAGATGAATAGAAGGCAGCGGCGATCCTCGACGACCCCAGCGGCGGAAGGAAAGCCAGCGGCTGCGAAGACGGCCAGACCCCAGCAGTAGCCCCACCACCTATGCCGGCCGCGACGACGATCGGAAGAAGCCCGGGCAGCGGCCACAGTCCAGCAGCGATGACCGACAGCGGCAGCAGCCGAAGCTTCGTCTGAGCAGCAGCAGCGGTCGGACGAACGCGAGGAAGGAGCCGGCCAACAGTGATGGCAGTGATCCCAACCACTGCCGGAGAAGAGAAAGGAAACCGCGAAGAGGAAAAACCCGACAGCGATGGTCCCAACAGCGACGGTGGCTGCCGAACGTGGTGGAGAAAACCGCGGCGACGGCAGCGGCAAAACGGGCGTCGGCGGCAGCAACGGCGTATCGGCAGTAGCGGCAGTCGGAAATCTAAGGGGCAACGTCGGCGGCGGTAGGGAGAAGAGAAGGGAAACCGAAGAGAAAAGATGGGGCCCGCAACCGAACCCTAAAAGGGGAGAAAGTGCAAACGCCCCCCTCTTATTTTCAAAAGTCATAAAATCGCCCCTACTCAAGGAAAAAGCCAGATAGTCCAGCAAGATTCCCCGTCTTACAAAATTGGACCAGCAGAAAATTTGCAAAAGGCCACCTTCAAGCCACATTTGCAGAAAGACGCCGCAAGTTTGCAAAAATTGCAAGATCATCCAACAACCTGAAAATTGTTTAGGGGTGTCCGTTACTTTGCCATTCACCGCCAAGACGCCTCTGGCAAAGGGGGGCAGCTGTTGACACCCCACCCTTGGGGTCCAAAGACGGACAATTGGACACAAGATTCAAGCCCAACCAAATTTAATACGAAAAGAAGTTCAAGCCAGCCAAGCGGGCCATTCCACACTCAGCCCACGGAGCGAAGCTCCACTAAGCCTCGAAGCAGGCTTTTCAACCAACTAAATCCGGCCCACAAAGAGCGAAGCTCCTACAGGCCACCTCAACGGGCTCCACAAAGCAGCCCACCAGACAAAACAAATGGGCTTAGCCAAGCTCTAGCCCACTAAAGCCTCGGAAGCAGGCTTCTCTACAATTTTGGGCCTCCACAACGGCCCACCCAAAAGCCATGGGCTAAGCCAAGCTCTAGCCCACAAAGACAAGCTTATGGACCAAGTCCAAAACCATTCAAGAGGCCCAAAGCCCATGACCCCAACTCAAGACCAAGTCCATGATCCCACTTAAGCCCAAGCCCATGGACCAAGTCCATGACCTCAAGGGAGCCCAAAGCCCACTCCACCATCTATAAAAGAAGGAGCTCCCCTCTCATTCAAGCACACTTGAAGAGAGGCATCCCAAGGGGAGGACGGGAGTCTGCAGCAACGCCCCCGGCATCCCGGCTTCCATGCTCTACGCGCTCCACGCCTCTCTTCCCATTTCCCCCTTTCCATCTCTCCCGTTCTCTTAAACCCTTTTTTATTTTCTCCCTTTTACGCCGTGTAAACCGCCTCGGGTTGGCAGATTTCTCCATATTTGCTTCAACCCGTAGGCCGGAACCCATACTCTGTATTGCTAGTGCCTTATTTCTTTAAATAGGGGCCGATCTCCCTTTAAAGATCGGTGGTGACTCCATTTTTATTGTTTTCTAATGTGCGTGTTTGAGCTAACGCCCCGGCAAGGTGGGTGCACGTGGGTCCGCAGATTCCAGCATAGTACACTGACGTTATGCTGCCGGATTTGTGACTTGACCCGTGTACGGAAGCCCCGTCTTAGCCGTCATGCCGCCAAAACCACGAGAAAACGCCTATATGCCCATTTTTCTAAAAAACGAGAGGCCTAACTCATTTTACCCCATGTGAATGCAGGAAATCCAAGCCCACGTCGCTTTTCAACACGATCCACATCTCTAAGGCCCGAAAAACCCATTCCGAGCCCACCGTAGCGCTCACGGCGGGTGCTACAGTTACCCTACAGTATTCCTTAATATAATTTAGATTGTCTATATTGAACTAAACAATCATGATGAGAAGGTAAAATTAATTTCCAAGTGGTTTTACCACCTATGCGGCTCCACCTCTAGAGGCTATGTTATAGATGATTGGAACTAGAGGCATTAATGTTCATAGTCAATTTATTAACGCACCAACCCATTTATAAATGAATTTAAGTTGAGATTTTCAATAAACGATTTATGATCTGCCAACAAATTTAACTATTTAAATAAATAAATAGATTAGAGTTGAGATTTTATAACCCTTTAACCCGTTTAATAACTGGTTTAACCTATCAACTCGTTTATAACCCATTAATAATAGATATATATTTCGTAAACATTAAATTTATTTTTCACATTTCAATTCTCTATTTTCCTTATTTCATCCACAACTACATAGTGTCTTTCTTGTTGTTGTGTTATAACGTTGCCATTATGGTCTTTGTTGCTGCCTATGAGTGCCATTGGTAATATTTTTTCCTCTTACATCTCTCTATCTATATTCCTATTTCCCCTGCTCTATTCTCTCTGTCTTGTCAAATACATCAAATATCACTCTCTCCTAATGAAGATCTAGTCATATAATGTATCTTGTTGATGTAGATTAATTCACCACAATAATTACAAATAACTTACACTAAACTTTAAATTATCTTTCATATAAAAAAAACTTTAAATTATCTTGTTTATAACTTGTTTACAACTTTAAATTAACTTGCTTATTAAATGTGTTTTGAAAATTTTTAAATGATTTAATAAATAGATTAGAGTTGAAATTATTTAAATAGATTAAGATTATGATAAGACTCAAATCCGTCCAATCCAATCCATTATCATGCTAGTTGCAACATGACCTTTGATAGATGACAGTACTTAGATTTCGGCTACACAATAATGGAGCTAGAAACTCATGATACAGTCATACAGATTACAGCGCACACTTCAATATTCGGAAGATGAATACGCCAGGAGGTGGCAATGGTATCCACAGATTGTCCAATGGCGCGATCCACCGAAAGCTAGAAGGCATCTATGCATTCTCTATTGCGTATCGTTGCTTTAAGTCGATGATGCTCGTCGGGGTGAGTATCCAGGCCCATGAAGTCCGTCCCCTCGTAGGAACGAAAGACACCGGCGGTGTGCTCGATCCTGGGTGCCGGTAGTGACTGAGATCAGTGGCGATTCTGGGAATTCAGATTGCAACAGATAGCAGAATACAGATTGCAGCAGATGGCAGATGGTTGGGGGAACTCTGGCAATTCGGATAGTAGGGAACGGAGCAGAAGTGATACCGTGAACCCGAATATTGGAACGCTGCTCGGCGACGAACTCCAGACGCTGACGATCTCCACAGAGGCGATCAAGAAGGTCTCCCCGGGAACTGGGGTCTCTATCCTATGCTCGCTATGGACATCTAAGGGGTACAATAAGGAGGTCTTCAAATCGATTATGCGAAGACTGTGGAGACTGAAACACCCATGCCGATTCAACGAAGTGGGTGAGAATCTGTTTCAAGTAGTTTTTGGGGAGCTTGAGGATAGGAACCGCGTCGTTAATGGACGGCCGTGGCTGTATGAACGCCAAATGGTGATCATTTCGGAGCTGAATGAAGAAGTTGATCTAGCAAATATTCTGCTCGTGAAAACGCCGCTAAGACTGCACATTTCTGGCATTCCATTTATGATTGACAAAACTATATTAGGGAACCACATTGGCTCAACCTTTGAAAGCTGGAAAGAAGTTGAGGTTTCAGAAATGGAAATCAAGATGAAGGTTGTAGTTGACTGTCGAAGGCCGCTCAGGCGTGGCATGTATATACAAATTCCTTCTCAACAGAAGCAGTGGATAACGTTTCAATATGATAAGCTGCCATTATTCTGCTATTGGTGTGGGATTATGGGACACATATACAAGGAATGCAAGCAAGGTTCTATGGGGCAGCAGCAACTTGCGGAGGAGGAGATGCCTTATGGCAGTTGGCTTCGAGTAGGGGTTAAACACTTGAAATCCAGGTTCGATGCACACAACACTAACAGAGCAGTTCCTGTTAAGTATATTGGGAACCCAGCAATCGAAAGAGAGGATGAGGCAAGAATGACAGACGGTTTAAATGGTGACAGGTGTGAAAACAGAGGGGATAGAGAATTGGATGAAGGGGGGCAACGGGCGACATCTCCATGCTTCCAAGGGCGCCAAGGAGAGTTATGCCCCTCACGGCTTCACGATGATGGCGAATGCACTTGCATTGCTGAACCGAGCAATATTGAATTGAACTTGCATCAGATGGAAGCAGCATCATGGTCACACGGCAGAGGGGTGAGCATTGAGCATGCTAAATGGCAACAATCTTTGCAGGAGGCGGAGTCTGTGAGCTTTGATGCTGATGGCAGGCAGCATGATCATCCAGTCTTGAATCAAGGGGGCGTTGGCAGAAGCATAACTAACGAAGGGATCTCGCCTATGCAGGGGGTGGTCTGGCGGTCTTACGCTGAACAAATTCCAGCGCTGCCAGTGCCAGTATCTTCGCTTCATGATAGAGAGGAAAGGTTATTGAAGACAATCATGGGCGAGTCACGGCTGGTGGCAGATACAGCAGGCAGGGGAAATGATGAGAATCAAGGTGAATACTTCAACATGGGACTCCGACAACCTAAGGAGCAGCGGCGTGTTGCTGGAACCAGCGACGTGGTCATCTCACAAGCGGGACCGAAGTGGAATATGGGGCTGTCCAGTTTGGGGGATGAACAACAGTCATGTTTGGTGAAGGAGCCGCAGGAAAGGGGGGCGCAAACGGAACCTGTTGGGGCAGATTCTATAGATGCGCAGAGGGGGGTTAGAATAAACTGTCCAAACCATCTAAATGGGGAAGAGAGGGAGTGGATGAAGAAAGTGGATGCAGATGAGAGTATGGGGCTGGTTGAAATTCAAAATGGGCTTAGTGAAGATAGGCTAGGGGTTGGAATGGGCTCCTCGACATCGACGGGAAAGAGGGGAAGATGGAAAAAGAGGGGTAGATCAAGGAATATGGAGGAAGAAGGGGCACCTTGGGATGCCCAAATGTCAGATTATCACAAGAGGGGCCGAACCAATGAGGGGATTGTAAAGGGGGATGCACAGAAACGTCAAAGGACCATTGGGACATCCGAAATGGGAGAGGCGAGGGCTGCGGAGGCGCAGGCCCGCCTCGACTAACATGGCCATCCTCGCATGGAACTGCCGAGGGCTTGGGAACCCTCGGGCTGTTCGAACTCTCCTCGACATTGTGAGGAGAAAAGCTCCCTGTTTGGTCTTCCTCTGCGAAACAAAATGTTATGCCCAACAGATGGATGGAATTCGCAGAAGACTCAATTTTGATGGTTGCTTCACTGTGGACCCTCTGGGCAGAAGGGGTGGTTTGGCACTACTATGGAACAATAGCATGACGGCATGTATCAGAAGTTTCTCAAACAACCACATTGATGCAAGTTTTGGTGGATGGCGGTTCACTGGGTTCTATGGACACCCAGAAGCTCATCTAAGACATCATGGCTGGGCTACGCTCACACAATTAAGCTCCGAATGCACAGACCCTTGGATGGTGATCGGGGACTTCAATGAGGTATTGGATCACAGCGAATACACAAGCGAAAGATCCCGGCCTCAGGCACAACTGGATCGATTCCGCGATGCTTTGGATTCTTGCAATCTTATTGACTTGGGTTTCTCTGGCGCCCCAATGACGTGGAGAAACAATAGAAGAGGACACGACAGAGTTGAAGCAAGATTGGATAGAGGGCTATCCACCCCATCTTGGCTTAATTTGTTCCCTTTTGCAAGAATTCTCAACCTGCAGGCCCCAACATCTGACCACTCTCCGTTATTGCTCGTCTGGGAGCCTAATCACGATAGAAGGAAGCCGCCAAGGGAATTTCGCTATGAATTATTCTGGAATAGGGATGATGAAGCTACAAGGATTATCAACAAAGTGTGGGAACCTCAGAATGGGCTGCGGATGAATGTTTATGAGGAACTATGCTGGAAATCGGATCGCACTGCGTCGGAACTCTCCTTATGGAACCGAAGGAGACGGGGAAATATCAGAAGGAGAATTGAGCAGAACCAAAGATTGATGGAGGCCCTTTCACATGAGGATCCAAGTGATCGGAGGGACGCCGCTATGCAAAAACTCAAGCTCCAGATTAATCTTTTATTGGAGGACGAGGAGCAGCTTTGGAGGATGAGGGCCAAGACCCACTGGCTTCGGGAGGGCGATCGGAACACAGGTTTTTTCCATCGGGCGGCCTCCAACAGACGTAGAGCGAATACCATTGAGGCGTTAAGGGACCATGATGGCCATTGGGTTCGTGAGCAAGATAAACTTATGGATTTGGCGGTTAGGCATTTCTCTGAGATTTTCTCATCCTCTAATCCCTCTGCAGCACCTTGGGTGGAGTCGGTTATCTTCAGGAGAATCTCTAATGACCAAAGGGTATGTCTCTCCCGGCCAATTCTTTCTGAGGAGGTAATCTTGGCAGTTAAAAGCATGAGGCCTACTAGAGCACCCGGTCCTGATGGGCTATCGGCGGGGTTTTACCAGCGGCATTGGAACTCTGTGGGTAGCGACATCACTAATTGGTGCAGGATTTTCTCTGAGGAACGGGATTCGAGTCAACTGCGGAAACTCATGGGGGGTCTAAACAACACCACCTTGGTACTAATCCCGAAGAAGGCGGATGCCCATCACCTTTCCCACTTCCGGCCGATCAGTCTATGCAATGTAACATACAAAATATTGGCAAAGGTTCTTGCTAACCGTCTTAAGACTGTGCTCCACGACGTTATTGGGGATGAACAGAGTGCTTTTGTCCCGGGTAGGCTGATTTCTGACAATATGCTTATTGCTTATGAAGCAATTCATTCCCTGCGCAGAAGGAAATCGGGGGGTCAGAATGAGATGGCGATCAAGTTAGACATGTCGAAGGCATATGATCGTGTTGAATGGAATTTCCTTAAACAGGTTATGACTGCTATGAACTTCTGCCCGCTGTGGGTGGACTGGATTATGTGTTGCATCTCCACGGTCTCTTACAGGGTGAATATCAACGGGTTCAAATCGTCATACTTCCAACCACAGAGGGGACTGCGACAGGGTGACCCACTATCCCCATACCTCTTCTTATTATGTGCGGAGGGGCTGTCGGGGCTTATCCATCAGGCGTTGGCAGGCAACGCTCTTCATGGTATAAAAATCAACGTCAAGGGACCAACGATCTCCCACCTCCTCTTCGCAGATGATGCCATAATCTTTTTGAAGGCGACGGTGTCGGATCTGGGCGGCCTTCTTGATGTACTGAACAGATATGCCTGCTTCTCGGGTCAGATGATAAATGTTGAAAAAACGGCGGTTTTCTTTAGTCCTAACACTGGAGGCCATGTCAGATCTCAGTTACTTCAGCTATTGGGCTCTTCAGGGCAGGACCTTAACCAATACTTGGGACTCCCAGCGTGGTTAGGCAGATCAAAGTCGAGTTTTTTCAGGGGCATTAAGGATCGGATCTGGAGGCGTATTCAGGGTTGGAATGGCAAACTGCTCTCGGCAGGCGGCAAAGAGATTCTAATTAAGGCTGTTGCCCAGGCTATACCGTCATATGCAATGTGCATCTTTTTAATGCCCAAATCTTTTTGCAACGATGTCAACGCCATGCTGAGCAAATTCTGGTGGGGTGAGAAGAACGGAAAGAGGAAGTTGAGCTGGGTTGCTTGGAAGGAAATGTGCAAACCCAAATGCATGGGGGGAATGGGGTTCAGGGATCTTCATTGTTTCAATAAAGCCCTTCTGGCCAAGCAAGTGTGGAGATTAGTCTCATCTACTCACTCCCTATGCCATAAAGTCCTAAAGGCCAAGTACTTTCCACATTCGGATATATGGACCTGCAACGAGAAACCATCGGACTCTTTCACGTGGAAGAGCATTTTGAAAGCTAGAGATGTCATTCAGTCGGGTTGTAGATGGCGGATAGGTAATGGCAATCGGGTGAAGGTTTTTTCTGATGATTGGCTGGTGAGCAGAGTTTGCAAAGCGGGACCTCTTCCTTCTTTTATGCAGGATGACATGACTATCAATCATCTCATTGACAGTGCTACCAGATCTTGGAATAGGGACTGGGTGGTCGCGGCTTTGGGTGAGGACCGGTGGCCTGAAGTTAACTCGATCCCTCTTCCGGGGAGTCCGAGTGATGACTGCATGTTTTGGACCCATGAGCCTAATGGGCTCTACTCGGTCAAGTCTGCATACAGGATGCTCTGCGGAGGTACAAATCCGGTGGCACAGGCGGCTATCTTTCGAGCACTGTGGCGGTTGCGGCTTCCATCAAAAGTCATCATATTTGGGTGGAGATTGGCAAGGGATGTTCTCCCCACCTTGTTAAACCTTAACCGCAGGGGAATCGATATTGACCTTTGTTGCATGTTTTGCAGGAGTGAAGTTGAAGATGCTAACCATCTTTTTATCAGGTGTGATGCGACCAAAGACATTTGCAGAAGGGTTCTGAGGGGGGACCCTCTCAGACTATCGGTTATGGGGGTCCTCGAGGCTTGCGTGCGTGATATGAGGCATGATGACATGACTCTTTTCCTTCTTTGCTGCTGGCGGGTATGGTTTCTTCGCAACAGGTTCAGAGTGGAGGGTGTCCAGCCATATTTCGCGGATACCTTCGCCTGGTGCTCGGAGTTCATTAACTGCTACCGGGAGGCAAAATTGTTCACATTCTCAGAGCCGACGGAGCGAGCCATGGTTACCAGATGGGTAAAACCACCTCGGGGGTTTGTCAAGATTAACACGGATGCCAGATGTCTTTTGGATCGGGACGGATTCGGATGTGCTGCGGTGATCCGAGACTCGGGGGGCTCTTTTATTGCTGCCAGTGGTTGGAAGTGGAAAGGGGTTCGCGAGCCACTACTTAGTGAAGCGACTGCTCTTCTTTTGGGAATCAAATGGGTTGTCCAACTAAACATCGAGCAAGCGCAATTTGAGACGGACTCCCTACTACTTTACAATTTTTTGTCCAACCTGAAACCAATATCATCCCCGGTGGGCTTCTTGATTGAGGAAATCAGATCGATGCTTAATGTAAATGGGTCTTTTTCTGTTCATCATGTATTGAGGCAGGGAAATGCTGTGGCGCATTCTCTTGCTCATTTGGTCTCTGTGTCAGACGCGGACCATCTCGTCTGGTGGGATGTTCCACCTCAAGATGTCATTGAAAAACTTTGTACAGATAATTTTTTGGAAATGAATTTGGTGGATTCCGGTGTCCTTCCCTTCTCTCAAATTGAGAGGGAGTAAGGACAAAGGATATCCTTTCATCAAAAAAAAAAAAAAAAGTCGATGATGCTCTGTGGGGGGATTTACATATACTTCCTTCACGTTTGTAAAATTTATACTTTCTGATTTTTTACGTTTTAGATTTGAAGCATATAATTTCAAGTTTCAGAAGTGTGCAACTTTGATTCCTCCGTGACATCCTATCACTCTTATTCTTTTAATATATATGAAATGATAAAAATATCCATTCTAATATCCTAAATAAATATATTGAATTATATGAATAAAATTTCGTGTTAAAATTTTAAGGGGACGTTTGGAACCGTTGATATATGGGATGGGACGGGAAAGTAAGGGAGGGCGCATTTTCCAAAAAAAAATTGATTAATCCAATAATTATATTTTTTCAATTTTACTCTTGTATTTTAATTATTTTTCTTTTCAACTACCTTATTTATTCCAACCTTATCCATATGATTTTACGTTAATCACACTTTTTTTAATATCTTTCCTTTTTAATTCCTCACCCTATGCCACAATTCTACCAAATTTCAACCAAATTTCAACGTATCAAACATGCCCTAACTATAACTAGGAAAAGAAGTCCAAATTTAGCAAACTCTTCTGTATGCAAACCAGCCCACTACGCAACTCGTGCCTCATGATGGCAAGGGGGTACGTCGGCGATGGCGATATGCGATGGCTTGGGCACGTTATAGTGCTGCACACTATTGTTTCTATGATTTTTAAATGCTTCCGTGTGCACTTCGCCTTATTGTTTTCATGCGTATTTAACTCATTTTTATTTTTTTAAATTTTTTATATAATTATTAATCTAAATGTATTTAGCATATGTATCAAGTTTTATTATTTTTAAAGATTTGTAGACATTTTTGGATTTTTAAAATTAGTTGCATTTTCGTAATTTGTGAATTAAGACACGAAAATGTCATTGATTTAAAAAACTCAAAAAGATCTACAAATAGTTAAAAATAGTAAAAATTGTACTAAATACTTAAATTAATAATTGTATAAAATTTATTTTAAAAACATAAATTAAATATACTTAAATGCATCAAGGTTAAGTGCACCCGATACAGTAGATACTAAGGGTGGGAATCGGGCGGGTCGACCCGTGACCCGCCCCGACCCTGTTTAATACCGAGGCGAGCAAAATTCGGTGTTTTACAGGGTGGCTAGGCGGGTCAGGGTGGACCTATCTGCTGACCCGTTTTATGATATTTTACATTAAAAAGAAAAACCTCGTTCAATGCTAATATTCATGTTTTATTTAATTATTTATATTTACTTTGACTGATTAATAATAGATTCAAGCATATAGTAGTTAAATTTAATATAAATTTATCTTTATACTTGATAGTTTTATAAATTTTTAAAAACTTCTTACTTGACCTGTATTTTTTACTTGACCCGATACCGATCCGAATTTTGTCCCGAAATCTTGTAGAAAAAAAGTAAGGGTCAAACCGACCTTGTCCCGACCCGGTATAAAATAAGGGTCAAACGAGATTTTTGAAAAGGAGGGTCAGAGTTGGGCACACCCCGACCCGCCCCGATTCCCACCCCTACTAGATACACTAAGGAACAGCTTTTGTGACTATTTTCCTGCCGCTGCGCCATAGGGACACCCGCTGGAGCCCTACCGAAATAGACAATTGAAGTACCTCTAAATAAGGGCATGAAAATAGCTATTCATGAGGAAATCCGGTGGAGTAGTTCTTTGGGTGCCTTTGGCAGGAACTAGTCGTATGCACCCAGGAGCATTGAGCTGGGTGCATATACCTATTTTTTTATTTGTTTTTGAAAATTTCTTTACAAGATTATTAATCTAAGTGTATTTAATATGTGTATAAATTTTAATCATTTTTGGAGTATTTTAGATATTTATTTTTTATTTTTGAAAATCAATGACATTTTAGGTAATTTAAAATTACTAAGATGCCACTGATTTTCAAAAATAAAAAATATCTAAACTACTCTAAAAATTGTAAAAATTGATACAAATAATAAATACACATAGATTAACAGCTTTATAAAAATTTCAAAAAAAATAAAAAAATGAATGTATGCGTCCAGAAGCATTAAGAGGTCAGTGCTCTTGGGAGCATACGAACTGGCTCGGCCTTTGGCTGGTAAGGTATGGGATTTATTTTGGGACTTTCATTGTATGCTCCCGAGGCGCATACGCCTATTTTTTTAAAAAAAAATTTCAAAATTTTTTCATAAAATTATTAGCCTAAGTATAAAATTATTAAAATGCCACTGATTTTTAAAAATCCGAAATAAATATCTAAAAATCTCCAAAAATGGTAAAAATTTATACATACGTTAAATACACTTGGGCTAACAATTTCATGAAAAAATTTTAAAAAAATAAAAATAAAAATAGGAACGGCATGCTCCCGGGCGCATACGATGAAATCTAAGTATTTTGAGAGTGGGATAATTATCTTTGACGGACGCAGATTCTCCGCAGCCTTGGAAAGAAAGCCCTTCTAGTGCCTTTGCATGATCATCTCCTTGAATAGAAGAATAAGGTAAGACTTTTTTTTTTAGGATAATTTCTTTTGTATTTATAACAATTATATATAATTATTAATATATCTACAATATTTTGTAAATTCTTCTTGTACACATCACATTTCATCTTAAATTCCTTTCGTACCCACGTCCCACGTTGTTAAAACCATCGTTATCTATCCTATTGAAAAGATGAATTTTGACAATTTAAAATTTTCTAATTGAGATAATTTAACATTAACATAACTCAAGTAATGGCAGTAAATCATTAATATAAGATATTAAATAACTCAAAAGTCCTATTAAGGTTGATTTATTTTAATCGGAAAAATTTTAAAAGCACAAAATCGTCTTTTCAATAGGATAGATAACGGTGGTATGAGAAGAATTTAGGGTGAAATGTCACGAGTATAAAAGAAATTTATAAATCTTTTTTTGCTAAAGAAAAAGGTAAGACTTGAGTGGAGAAATTAGACATATATCAGAAAAGCCGACTCGTTTTGCCGCTGATTTTGTTTAATTTTATTTTTTGTTGTTCTCGCTTTAAAAAATAAATATAGGAAATAGAAAAATATGATTGTTATGTATTAAATAGAAATTTTTTATTAAGAATAAAAAATCCCATTTCACTGCAATCCCAGTGGATGATCCGAAAAGGTATTTGATATTCTCCTCTTTTGAACTTTAATGGAAATATTTTGAAGAGGACTTCGCCTCGCTCTCTTGTGGCTGTCGTCATCCCCACTCCTAAGTCAAGATGTTAAAGCATGGATCTCTTTTGGTACACGAGTTTAATTTCAGCAGATAATTCTTATTTTCCACGTTTCTTTAACTGTTGGTCGAACGTGACCTCCAATTAACTTGACCATCGAGATTGGAAGGAAGAAATTCTTGAATTATAATTGGGACGTGTAATGAATGAAATAGGAAAGCCAAATAGATTAAATGTATTTAACTACTTTACTAGCCATGATTCTATAAGGCCAGTTTCACGGGAGTACTTATGAAGCCAGCCCATTTACTTATTTTTAAAAATTTTGTTTCTCATAAAAATATTATTATATATTTTTTATGGAAAAAAATATTATTGTATATTTAATTCATAGGTGAAGTTTCATACTTCAAACAAAAATTCATAGGCGAAGTTTCACCATTTTTTAAATATATATTTTTAATATCAAATATATGAGTATTTTAGTCATTTTAATTTTAAGAGATTAAAAATGACTAAAATATTTCTATATTTGAAATTAAAAAATATATATACATCTTAAAAAACTATAAAATTTTGCGTTCAAGTTAAATATGCATGGACAGGATTCTTACTTAACCAACTTACTTTTTTTTATCTCTATGTTTTTAATATTTTGCATATAAATATCCTACTTATTCACATTTTTTTTTCATTTTATCAATATCATAATTATATCACATCACTCTATCGCTTTTCTAGTGTATTCCATTTCATTTTTACCCTTTTTTTTAATGCCAAATGTTTATGTAGGTCCATTTCTAGGCCTCGATTGACGGTATTTGTTTAAGACTTACATGAGATAGAGACGAAATGAGCATAACATAAAATCTTTTATTTTTCAAAAATACTTTTTAATTTAAAAAGATAATTTTATTTTCAGTAAAACTTTTCTCATTCTTAACATATAACTACACATCTCATCTGCTTATCTTCCTAAACCGGCATGATGTCTTCCAGCCTTAATACGTTAATCAGATGGGTGATCATGCACTCCAGTCCCTTTTACACGTCTCACAGTTGCTGACTCAAGCCATCAATCAAACCTCCTCTTCCACACCATCAATTTGTTTCTCGCTCGATGCAATTGAGATGCTCATCGTTGACGAAATTGATTGCCTGCTGGAAGAAAGATCCCATATCTTGCTCGAGTCGCGAAAACCAATCTTCATATGAACAAGTTCCTGGCGTCTTGGAGGTGCAAAACGAGGCCTTCTGACTCCTTTACATGGAAAAGTGTGCTAAAAGCGCGGGATGTGATTCAGAATGGGTGTGCATGGAGAATTGGGGATGGCACGCAAGTAAAATTTTTTGATGATCGATGGCTTGATTCGGCGGTTGAGAAGGCGGGCCCCTCTCCCGCTTTCAATCCCGGATGACGTGAAAGTCAGTTACTTTATTGATAGAGTCACGCATTCATGGAATGGGGACCGGGTGAAGGCGGCAGTGGGGAACACTACATGGCAAATGATTAAGAAGATTCCCCTCTCCCATAGGATTATGGAGGACTGTATTTTTTGGAAACATGAACCCAATGGACGGTACACGGTAAAATCTGCATACAGACTCTTGGCTTCGGATACTTGTAATCAGACACTTTCCTCTGGCTGTTATCAAGCTTTATGGCGGTTGAATCTCCCTAGCAAGGTCATTTTTTTTGGGTGGAGACTGGTAAAAAATGCCCTTCCCACCTTACTAAATCTATCCAAAAGGGGTATCAGTGTTGACCCGTGTTGTGTGCTATGCAAGTTTGAGTCTGAAGATGCAAACCACCTGTTTCTGAAGTGTGCCATGACGAAGGGGATTTGCATAAAGGCGGCAAAGGTGGATGAGCAGGGAATAACCATTGGGAGGATTCTGGATACCCTGGTGCATAATGATCGGGCTGACGACTTGGCTTTTTTCATTCTGTGTTGTTGGAGGATATGGTATCATCGGAATAAATTCAGAGAAGAGGGTCTTATCCCGAATTTCACTGACACCTTGGCTTGGTGCTCGGAGTTTCGTATTCAGCATAGGAGTGCTGCTATGCTATGTCAATCAGGTTTTTTGGACAGAGGTTTGGTGGCCCGCTGGACGAAACCGCCGATGGGTTTCTTTAAGATTAATGTTGACGCTCGCTCGAACGGGGAAAGAAGTATTTTTGCTTGTGCTGCGGTTATGAGGAATTCACAAGGCGCATTTGTGGCGGCAATTGGTTGGAAACTGGAGGGTGGCTCGGATTCGTTATTTATGGAGGCCACAACTTTTTTGCTAGGTTTGAGGTGGGCTGCTAATATTAATGCTACATGTGCTCAGATGGAGACTGACTCCCTAATCCTGTGTAACTATCTGTCAAATAACGAGCTCATTTCCTCCCCAGTGGGCTTGGTTATTGCTGAAATTAGGGAGATCCTTACTGCTGTTGAGTCTTTCTTGGTTCATCATGTCCTTCGGTAAGGAAATGCTATTGCCCATTCCTTAGCCGAAGTTGTTTTAAATTCTCATGGGAATTACCAGTGTTGGTGGGGCAATCCTCCACGAGCTATCTGTGGGAAAATATGTAAAGACAATTTTTTGGATATGAATAGATTGAATTACTCTAACTCTAATCCCCATATTTCTGTGCGGGAATAAGGTTAGAGTGATTCTTTTCCAATAAAAAAAAAAAAAAAGTTCCTGGCGTCTTGACCATCGTTTATCAGGTCGATTTTATCTCTGATGTTATCGTTACTTGGAGTGAGCAATACATCGACATCGTTAAAAGCTATATTTTAGAAATTCTCATTGACATTTTAAGAAGATATGCGTTATCAAATTTATCGTAATATTATCGATTTTATCATGATAAATCAGACAATATCACAAGAAAATCAAATTTTTCACGACTTATGAATTACGTTTGAATTCTGTTTAAACTAGAACCCAACTTTCCGTTAAACACTTCCTTATCTACCCAATTTTAATTCATTATGTTCTTAAATGGAAAGCCAATTCAAATTTGATAATAAAATACTTTAAAGAAAATATAAATATATATACATTTTCAAAATTGGTAAAAATTAGTTTATAAATTAAATATAACTAGATTTTTATACTTTTTAAAAAATAAAAAATATGTTATTGGACGAGTCTGGAATGATTATTTTGCAATACATAATAGATTCATCCTGATACATAGATTTTAAAAAATTTTAATTATAATTATTTGCCTAGAATAATTTTTAATCCAGATTGTTTCGAAAATCCGGAATCACAACAATGGATGGAAAAAATAAAATAAAATTCTCAGATACTATACTAAAGACGTTGAATGAAGGAAGTAGCAAATTTATTTTCTTAAAAGATGGTTCGTTCTTTTTTAGTTTCTTTTTGGTCACAGAAGTTTCTATGGAAAGTAGTACGATATGCATTTCAGTATAGTGTTTTAATTTGTAAATTGAGAATGGAAGGGATTAACATCTGTTCGTGAATGGTAAGGAGTTCGGTTCACCTTAGGCAAGGTTCTGAAATACACTCTCAATATATATTTATTTATTATATATTTCTTATTTTCTATTACTTTTATCTCATAGGTAAATTTTTCAAAAAATTGATATTATCTTCGATGAATATTATTTTATCTTTTTTTAACTGACTAAAGAAGGACAGTTCAAAACATGACCTAGATGAAAATTTGAGATGAAAATGTAGGGAGAATGGGTAAAGGTGTAGTGGAAATGAAAAATAAATTATTATTTTTAAAAATAATTTTTTTAAAAAAATATAAAATTCCTTTTCATCCTATCTATCCGACCCTCATCCCCCTCTCGCCAGCTGCCAATATACCCTTAATAAATTTTACCCGACGCTTATCCCAACAGATGCATGATCCTTGTGACAGTGGTTGGCAGTTTAAAGAAAGAATGGGATGAGAATTTGGAATGGAAATGTATTATGAATAGGTAAAGATGTATTGAGAATGAAAAAATATATATTATGGAATATAAATCTCATCCGATTCTCATCTCATCCTACCTTTAAACTAACCAAATTATGTGTTGCTGCCAATCCAGACCTATCATTTATTGCAGAATGCCACACACAGATCCCTCTCTAACACGGCCTTGTTGAGCGCAAACCCACTGCTACAAGAAAAATACTCTTTAACAAACAAATTATCCACCTGTTATTTATTACAAGAACCGTCAATTATATGTTATTAGGTTTTTTAACTAAAAATTAACTTTGCTTTTTTTTTTTTTTAATGAAGTGAACTTTGCCCTTGAACGCTAGGATATACACAGTTTCACTGTAGTAAACCATAGTCATCCTAATTCCCCAGTACGTTGAATATGTGAAGGCACGCACGCACGCACGCACGTACACGGTATACATCCCAAATATATATCCGACCCACCGACAGTGGGCTTTATAACTGATAGGTGGTCCACATCTACGACGTGCACGTTGCCAAGAAATATCAACAATAATGCACACCAGCCCCAGGAATCAAATATCTAGCTAAATTGGGCATGGGACAGCAGATACGGGAATGAAATCCTAGAATATCGAACGTGTCACTCAAAGAGGGGTGATCGCCATATATATTCTTATATTCCTCACTTTTGGTTCGAGAGGCAGGGAAAGGTTCAGCATAGGAACATCTTTTTCGTAACTTTTCAACAATTTCTACACATTTTTCATACAATTATCTTATTTTCTAACCATTGTCACACATTATTTCACACAATTACTCTTTAACTATAATTATTTCTCCCTATCTTATCATGCTACACTTTTATCTTTTTCAAACATTTTTCCATAATAATTTTTCCACATTTTTTTCAAGATTATTAAACACACAGTTTATCTTTTTAAAGCAATTTTATGTAACTCAACCAAACTTTCCTCCTTATAACTAATGAAAAATCCACTTCATTTGCATATTTACCATTTACTTAAGTAGGAGACTAAGTTTTATCCAACTTGAATATGCACCTTGCTATATTTGCTTAAAAATATATATCTATAAATTACGAAAAATATTTAGATTTTTTTGGTTAGTATATTTACACCATATTTCAATTATAGTATTGCAATCTAGTGCAAGAATTTCTGAAAGAAAGACTTCATGCTTCCAAATATTTAAAGGGAAATAAAATGCTCCCACATAGGAACGAGGTTCAAATCTACGTCCTTATAGTGGAAAACTATAACCACCTAAAAATGCTTAAACTCATTGACATATATATTAAAATGTAATAAGATTCTATAAAAAACTAATAATTTACATAGTATGATACTTTATATGATTTAGATATCAAAAATATTATTTTAAAATTAACACTTAGCATTAAATTAGTTTATTTTATTGATTTTACACATTTGGGTCATAAAGACAAATTATAAGGCTTTCATGACGATACAAGTTATATTAAATACAATGTATGAAGAAGATTTTTCATCAATTATTAAGGTGAAAATTGGATAAAGTTACGTAAAACTAGGATTCTATGCAAGCAGAACTGTTAGATCACAACCCTCGAAATAAATAGGATACGTAGGAGCTAGGATAATTACCTGACACATCAGTTAAAAGGTGATGTAAAATTAATGAAGAAAGGTGATGTCCTCATTTTTTGAAATAAAAATAAAATAAAAAAGGAACTTATTTGACGATAACGGCACGGAGTATGAAACAGAAGCAAATAAAAAGTTGACGATGACGCCGAGTAGTAGTAGATGATGGAGACTAATTAAATAAAAATGGTAAAAAGGACAACTAAAACATTAACTGTTGATGTTGCGAGGAAGTAATTTTTCGCATATTACACAAAAAGAAAAAGAAATAAAACGAGACATTGCCTTTAAAATATCGCGCCTATTTGTAAGTATTCAATAGAATTGGATTTGGACGCTGAGTTATTGTATATTGAAAAATGAAATATCATGAGAATAAGAAAAATAATTTTGAGATAAAAAGTTAGATGATTATGGGTATGCTTGTTTAACTACAAATTTTTCGACTAAATCTTTTCAACCTAAAACTTCTTATTTTTCACAATTATTTTATTTTTAATTTTTTTCATAACTTCATATACAATTACTTTACTTTTTAATCATTTCTACACGACTAACCTATTAAATATATAAAAATATATATATTTAAGTTGATCGGTTAAAGTCCACGTTGGAGATCTTACGTGGCAAGGATTGACCCTTTGACCAATTAGGTCAAATGGTTAATAATGAGTTTTGTTCAATTATTCTTTATATAAGAGTTGTATTTGTATTTTTATTTTTTGATGTTATTTCAGCAATCCGTATAGCTTAATTAGCATACAAGAGGTCTAAATATTTTAGAAGTCCAGGGTTTGAGTGGAAGTTTCATAAGAAATAATAAAAATTAATTTTTGCACTTTTGCCTCTCTACGTCCTACAAGATAGGATAAGATGAGATAAAAATTTTCTAGAAAAGATTTGGTTACATTAGAATTTAACTTTAAAGAAGTTTTATCTCTTTCTTTATCTCTTAGAAGCTACAGTAAAGTTGTCGAAAGGAAGAGAGGGGTTCAAAGATAATCCACAGGAGAAATTCATTGGCAAGTAGGATTTTCTTTTAAAAATCGGTATATGATCTAATATTTTTTTTGTATATATATTTTGTGCGATTAATTATGTGGATTCAATTAATCGTGCCTGTGATATTTTTTGTATATCTAAGTTTATAATCCTATGGAATTATGGGAATATGAAATTAATGGTTTAATTTTATGTCAAATATTTGGGTAGTTATATATATATATATTTAATATGCATGAATCTGTATATGCTGGAAATGCACATGCATGGGTATATGTATATACAGTAGTCATCTGACATGATAATTTTATTTGTATATCAGTTACATACAGCTTTATGCGTCATTGATGTGAGAAAAATAGGTGATTAAATGAAGAGTTTTTCCCAAATACACTCATATGTTTGACCATATTCTCAAATATACATGATTATGAGATTTTTAAAACGTAGCGAGTATATTTGAGAATATGGTAAAAAGTACTAGGTATATTTGGGAATAACTCTTAAATGAATTTAGGAACGGTGAAACTTTCGGCAACCATCCATTTGGTTGCCTTTAGAAGAGCCATTTAATGAAACCGTCAGAGGCATGTCCGGTCGTTGGAATATATATATATATTTTTATTATTTCATGTGGCATGCTTTGGACAGGTTGGACGGCCAGGTGGTTATGAAAAATTATTTTCTTCTTCTTTCCTGATCGATATTTCATCTCTAATACACCTGATGTTTTGGATTTCTGCAAACAGGTCCATTTTGGAGAAATTTTTGCATAAAAGAACAGATTATTATATTAATTACAGAAACACCTATCTGAAATAAATTACACCTTGGTCACTGTATTTTTTTATTTGTTGGGCTGGGCTCAATATTAGAGGAAGTCTAATATAGAAAGATGAGCTAATGAGAACTGGTGATGGTGTGACAATTTAACAATTGTCCACTTTGTATTCTTTATAAATCGATCATTTTGAATCATAATTTAATGATTAAATAGTCAATTTTTTCGATGTTTCTAGACTTAATGGAAGGGTTTGATTTTGCAAATAAAGTAAAAATTTTAATTTATTGAATTAAATGATTATTTTTCATTTAGTTAAGTTTTAATTGAGCCATTATCCATTTTCAAATAATTTTCTACTTGCTAGTCATGTTGGACCAAATCAAGTAGGACACTAAGGATTAGACCATTAGAGAAATTTTTCAATAGATATTAAATTTTTTTAATTATCATTTCAAGGCGTGTATTGAAAATAGTGGACATGTAATTTTTTTCATGCTTGAGATGTAATAATGGGACCATGGCTAGTGAAATTGAATTTTGAAAATTTTTAATTAATTTTACCATAAATATATGATTAATCTTGAAAAATAGCATTAAGCAGGGGTCACTTTTATGGGTCGTTATATAACATATTTATTTTATTTTTATTTTTTTTACTTTTCAGTATTGCTTCTTCATATCGCATTATTTTGTTCTATTTTCAAAACTTCTACGCAATAAACTTTTCATTTAAAAGTTTTATTACTTCTTAAGCATACCTTATATGTATATTTTTTTGATGAAGAAGCATACCTTATATATTAAAACAATGAAAGATTATGAAAATAGTATTAGCAATGAAAAATATTTCAATTTCTTGTCCCTACTATAATGCATAGGAGGTATATTTATTATCAGGGGCAATGATTCAATCTAACATGGATACAACCTTTTCTTTATTTTAAAATATCCATGCTAAACCATTTATCTCGTCTAACATGATCAATTGTTTTGTTAGATTTCCATAAATCAGTTTTATTGAAAAGTTCAACTTTCGTTTGTAAAAATTCGGAGTAAACATAATAACTGTTATCTTTTAAAAATATAATATATAAAATTTTCAATATATTTAATGTTTAATATCGTAAATAAATGCAGATGAATAAACATGATAAATAGTTTAAATTTAGAAAAAATATTTGAAAATAAAAAATTAAAGAGGTGGTTATATATTAAATCGCTTCCCATGTTTCAAACCCTTCGCTTTAACATTGCGAGCACCGAATTTTTTTTCCAAACAATAATGAAATCAAATAAAAAGGTTTAAATTTTAGTTTTAAGATTATTGTACATGTAGATAATATTAAAGTTCATTCTATAGTCTCGTTTCTAAATGGGGAGTGATTTAGCACAAACAATTGCATAAACACTTGTTTTTTATTTTAAAATATTTTTTGAATCTAAATCATTTATAATGTTGACCAATGCATATTTATTTACAATTCCAAAATATATATTGAAAAATTTTGTATACTACATATACTAATTTATTTTAGAAAAAAATTATAGTTATATATTGCCTCTTAAAAGATGTTAACTTTTTATATGATATAGGTCTCCGTTCAAAATAAGTTTTGATAATATGATAAAAGAAATGGTGTTGAGCAAATTAAGTAAACATTTTAAATTTGAAAAAATTAGTTTAAAATAAAAGGGGCTGCATTGAAATAATTGCCTAATAAAAATAAGAGTATTTGCATTTTCCTCACCCACGTTTTTGCTGTTTTATATATCTTTAATTTTCTGGTGATTTTTTTTTGGGAAAATACATCAACTTGTAAACTTTGTTTGCAATATGTTAAAATGGCACCCGCAGACGTCCTAAAATCGTTTTTTTAATTTCGACCTCACTAGCGAACATTGAAATTGATCTTCTGCTTTCCCCAATAACCTCACTTTGGAACAGCCGAGGTCAGGAAGCTACATGAGAAAATTGGATCTTTTCTTCCCCAAGGAATATAAGCGACCCACACAAGCCATATGGACGGCCACGATTCGCTCTTACCGTTCACGTAGCTTGCGGGAGAGGATGGCTACCACGACAACTGGCAGACGTCACCGACGGCTGACGTGGCATGGATTAAGATAATATTGGCATTGTCATTGTGACCATCTTGGATTAAAATGATGTTGACATTGTCCTTGAAAATCGTGCTTATTAAGTGGTACTTGGACGGTTAATACAATCAATATCTATTTTATTAGAAAGATAATTTCTTGACTCTAAAGTTTTCTAATAAAAATAATTCAATCTTAGGGTGTGTTTGGCAATACTTAAAAAATGTCAGGTTAAATTTTTTCAATGTAAAACTTTTCATTCTCCATAATTACCTTTTTTTTAATTATTTATTCACATTTTTCTATAAACCTTGCCAGTAGAGTTTCTATCTTACTGCCGGTCCCAAGCCCGGGAAAAAAGCGAGGGTTGGCATGTCAGGCTGGCAGCCGGTGCCATTAAAAATCACCGTCACATCTCTTTATGGATTCTGAAAATATATTAAAAATTGTTAATGCTAGGGCGTTCCCTGTAAGCGACGCGCTGCAGCGGAGCCCGGCTGTAGTGAGAAATGAGCAAGGGTTGCTAGGGCGTTTCCCCAGAAGCGACGCGCTACATCGGAGCCCGGATGTAGTGAGAAATGGGCAAGGGTTGCTAGGGCGTCCCCCCGGAAGCGACGCGACACAACAACGTTCGGTTGTGACGAAAAGTCAACAAAGGTTCCCATGCCTTTATGGACGTGGTTTAGGGAAGAAGGTGATATCAAAACGCAAGGTCCGTTTTGCCTCGTGGAATGTTGGGACTCTTTCAGGGAAAAGTATGGAAGTAGTAGATGTTATGAGAAGGAGAAAAATTAATATAGCATGCCTTCAAGAGACTAGGTGGAAAGGAGAGAAGGCTAAAGAGATTAATAGATTCAAATTATGGTATATAGGCAAGGATGATAATAGAAATGGTGTAGGGATAATAGTAGATAACAATTTCATAAATAAAGTTGTAGATGTCAATAGAGTAAATGATAGAATTATTCAAATAAAACTTGTATTAGGTGCAGAGGTTTTAAATGTGATTAGTGCTTATGCACCACAAGTAGGATTAGATGATAGAATCAAGAAACAATTTTGGGATGACTTAGATAGTATTATGCAAAGAACATCTAACCAAGAAAAAGTTGTGATAGGTGAAGATTTAAATGGACATGTAGGAAAAGAGAAGGTAGGATATGAGAGAAGTCATGGGGGCTTTGGTTTTGGAATAAGGAACGAAATGGGGAATGCCATTTTGGACTTTGCTATAGCATATGATTTGGTTATAGCTAATACCTTATTTCAAAAACGAGATGAACACTTAATAACTTTTAAGAGTGGGACCAATTCTAGCCAAATAGATTTCTTCCTTATAAGAAAATTGGATAGATCCCTTTGTATAAATTGTAAAGTTATCCCAGGTGAGAGTTTAGCTATGCAGCATAGATTATTAGTGATGGATATATATACACAAAAAGAGTCAACAAAAACTAAAGACAATGTTATTCCAAAAATTAAATGGTGGAATTTAAAAGGAAACAACATAGAACTTTTTAGAAAAAGAATGATAGAAGAAGTTAAATGGGACACACAAGAAGATGGAGTAGAATCGATGTGGGATAAAATGGCAATTAACATAAAAGAAGTAGGACAAAGTATTGTAGGTGTATATAAAAATCGTAGATCCCCACATAGAGAAACTTGGTGGTGGAATGAAGATGTTCAAAAAGCTATAAATGATAAACAAGAAAAGTTTAAGACATGGCAGGAAAATAAAAATGATGTCAACTTACAATAATACAAACTATCAAAAAAAGCTACTAAAAAGATTATTAGTGATGCTAAACACAAAGCTTATGAGAGCCTATATGACAGATTAGGAACTAGACAGGGTGAAAAAGATATTTTTAAGTTGGCTAAATTAAGAGAAAATAAGGGCAAAGATTTAACACATGTTAGATGTATTAAAAGTGAGGACCAAAGAGTTCTAGTCAAAGATGATAATATTAAGGAAAGATGGAAAACTTATTTTTATAGTTTACTAAATGATACCCCACACGAACAATTAACATTAGATGTTAGTCTAAATAGGGAAGAAAATAGGAATATCAGTTATTTCACAAAAATTCGAATATCTGAAGTAAAGGAAGCTCTAAGGAAAATGAAAACAGGAAAAGCTTTAGGCCCAGATAATATACCAATTGAGACATGGAAGTGCATGGGAGATGTAGGTGCAACATGGTTAACAAATCTTTTTAACAAGATTATAAAAACGAAGTTAATGCCAAGTGAATGGAGGAAAAGCATTATAGTTCCAATTTATAAAAATAAGGGAGATATTCAAAATTGTGCAAATTATCGTGGAATAAAATTAATGAGTCATACTATGAAATTGTGGGAAAGAGTAATTGAACATAGACTAAGACGGGAAACTAATATATCTGAAAATCAATTTGGTTTTATGCCAGGAAGATCAACTATTGAAGCTATTTTCTTACTTAGACAACTATTTGAAAAGTATAGGAGAAGAAAAAGAACTTATACATGATTTTTATTGATTTAGAAAAAGCTTATGATCGAGTACCAAGAAAGTTAATATGGCAAGTGATGAGGAAAAAAGGAATTAATGACAGATACATTGATATTATTAAAGATATGTATGAGGGGGCTGTTACAAATGTGAGAACCGTTAGTGGAGATACTAATGTCTTCCCAGTTAAAATAGGTTTACATCAAGGCTCAGCCTTGAGTCCTTACCTTTTTACCTTAGTAATAGATGAAATTACTAGACATCTCCAAGAAGAAGTACCTTCGTGTATGTTATTTGCAGATGACATTGTTCTAATAGATGAAAGTAAAGAAGGACTAAATTTAAAATTGAATAGGTGGGTAGATGCTCTAGAATCTAATGGTTTTAGAATTAGTCGCACAAAAACTGAATATATGAAATGCAATTTTAATAATAGTGAGAACCCGGATGATGAACCAATTAAGATTTTAGATCAAACAGTAACAAAAACTAATCACTTTCGGTACTTAGGATCAATAGTTCAAGAGAACGGGGAAATCGAGAAAGATATAATACATAGAATTCAAGCAGGATGGAAGAAATGGAGAAGTGCGTCAGGAATTTTATGTGACCGTCGAGTTCCAGTCAAATTAAAAGGAAAATTTTATAAGACTGCGATTAGACCTGCTATGCTTTATGGGGCAGAATGTTGGGCAGTTAAAGAGCAACATATACAAAAAATGAGCGTAGCGGAAATGAGAATGTTAAGGTGGATGAGTGGTAAAACAAGAAAAGATAAAATTAGGAATGAAATAATTCGAGAAAACTTAAAAGTGAGACCAATTAATGATAAAATGAGAGAAAATAGATTAAGATGGTTTGGTCATGTTAAAAGGAGGCCTGAAGTAGCACCGGTTAGGAAAACAGAGTTTATCCAAGTAGAAGGTGGTAGAAGAATGAGAGGAAGACCCAAAAAAACATGGATGGAAGTAATTAAACAAGATTTAAAAATATTACATATTACTGAAAATTTAGTCTTAAATCGCCAAGAATGGCGTAACAGAATCCATGCAGCCAACCCCACATAGGTGGGAAATGGCTTATGATGATGATGATGATGATGATTCACATTTTTCTATACAACTATCCTACTTTTCAATCATTTCTACAAAACTACTCACGCAACTAACTTATCTATTTTAACTTTATTCTCTTTACTCCTTATTATTACCCTTATCACATCACATCATTTTACAACTTTTACTATCCATTCCTAAACATACCCTTAATATAACATTTGAATAATTTAAGGTCATATATTAATTATTTACTATCATATATTCAGTCATATTATGGTTAAGTTGCCACGATTAGGAAGTTTTAAATAGATAAAATTATCTTTTTAATAGAGGAGATAATGTTTGCATTGATGGTATGACCATAATAAGAATTTAAGATAAAATATTATGTATATAGGAGGAATTTATGGTATATTATATATTTATAAGAAATGCAGATGATCATTTCATATCGGTATCCAAAACATTTTTTTTCAAAATATTTTTCCGAAATGAATAATCTAGTTATATTTAATATGTAAACTAATTTTAACCAATTTTGGAGATCTGCGTATATTTATTTTGGTTTTTTAAACATAGGGATATTCCAACCATATTTCAACGATGTAAAATGACTAAAATATCACCATGTTTAAAAATCTAAAATAAATATATACATATCTCCAAATTTAGTAAAAATTGATTTATATATTAAATATAACTAAAATAACTATTTTGTAAAAGAAATTTGAAAGAAATTAAAAAATATGTGTTTTAGACAATCTAAAATAATCAGGCCTCTGTTACAGAAGGCACCAGATGTGCTATTTTTCTTTTTGGGTGTGTTTGAAAAATAATAAAAATTTTCATACTTTAGTGTAGAAATTTTTTAATCAAGAGAAAATGTTGTGATATAATGGGAATAATGATGAAGACTGAAAAAAATAAAGTTAAAATAGATAGGTTAATGATAATGATAGTTGTATAGAAATGATCGAAAAGTAAGATAGTTATATACGAAGATGTGAAAAAATGATTAAAAATATGATAATTGTAGCATATAGGAAGTGACAAATTTTAGATCGAAAAGTTTTAATTAATTTTTTTTATAATTTCCCAAACACCCTCTTAATGCCAAAATTTGGTTATTTCCCAAACACCCACGGGACCCACTTATTAAAATGGCAATTAAAAAACTATGAGAAAAAAAATTGAAGAATCCTACATATATTTGGACCACCTCTCCTGGATAGTAGCTTCGGGACTCCCAAGTCGAGGGCCTCTCTAGGAGCTAGCATCCCCCTACAAAAAGCATCAGTGACTTAGGGTACATTTGGTAATAGGTAAAATTGTGGAATTATGTGAAATAGTGGAAAAGAAAAAAAAAAGAATATTTTGAGAAATGTGTGATTGATAGGAAATAATATGGATATAGTTAGAATAAATAAGTTTGCTGCATATGGTTGGTAGGAAAAATTATTAGAATGTTGGGGTAAAAATGAAAAAAATAATATAAGTAATGGAGCAATGATTGACCTTGAAAAACCAAATTCATGGTTTTACCATAGTTCCTACACTTGCACATTAACAAACGTGCCCTCAGTTTCAGTCATGCAAGGGGATGCGAACAAGTGGTCCAAGGCACGTGCCAACTAGCGACAACTCGTGAGGGGCGAGCGGCGAGGAGAGATTGCCGGCAATGCTAAATCGGCCAGGCCAGCCCACTTGTGGCCAATATTGTCAGAACTGAATTGGTGATAGAATCGGTAAAGTGACTGGCCTCATGCATAGGGGTGCAACTCGGGTCGGGTTATACCGGGTTGGAGTGAACCCAAACCCTAAGCCAACCGGGTTGGAGTAAATCCAAACCCAAAACCTAAGAATTTAATCCGGATTAGGACCGGGTTAGGATCGGGTTTGCATTGGTTTTGTTTTGGTTTCGGGTTAGAATTTGGGTTACCAATAAACTATTTTTTTTCCAAATTTAATTGTAATCTAAAAGAAAATTATTAGAATATACATAACCGTGTTTATGAAGTCAAGCCTCACGCTGAATTTCGTAACATCCTTTCAAAGAATTTTGTAATATCATGCTGAATTTTGCAATATTCTTTGAATGAACTCTGCAAACAATTTTTCAGCACCCTATTGACACAAATAAATGACAAATTAGTTAGTTTTATGACTAATTGGTCATTTCTATTTAATAGCTAATGGAAATGACTCAAATGTAGCAAATAGAAAATGAACATATCATACCAACTATTGTAGTTGAAACTAAACATTATTATATAAATTGCTGAAATTGAATTCAAACTGAATATTTATCATACAAATTGCTAAAATAAAAATTAACCACTTGTCATACCAATAAACTTAAAATATGAATCAAATTTATACTAAAATCTGAAATTCAAACTAACAGATTTCTCGTACTAACAGAAAGTATAATATGAAATAGATTTATCATGCCAACTCAAATTCAAACATAATCCACATAACAATTATTCAAAATAACTAAATCTAAATACACTAAGAATAATGGTTCAACATTCCAATCTAATTTAAGTGCAATCCAAATTTAAAATGACAATATAAACAAATCTCAAGTTTAAATAAGTTTACATCCACTTTTAAGCAAATTCAAAATTCAAATGAACTAATGTCCCCAAAGTTTTCAAAAAAAACTAAAAAAATGTATAATTTATGAAAAAATTATATAAATTACAACGGGTTCGGGTCGGGCGGGTTCGGACCGACCCGGTACTAAGTTGCACCCCTACTCGTGCATCAGCATTACATTGTTGAAATATATAGAAATATTCACACATAAAAAAGTCCATTTTATATTTTTTTGAAGAAGGGGATCTTGTAAATTTTCTTTAACTTTTTATTATAAAAGAAAACCATGAGAAAATACATTAAAATATAAAAATTTTATTTTTGTATTCAAAATAAATTTAAGTTTTATTTATTTTTGTGAACAATTCTAAATTTTGATTTACATCAATTAATTTATTTAGTGCTATTAAAAAAGTAATTTTTGTAATTTTCTTATATAATAAAACTTAGCCTTCAATTTTATTTATCAAGATAATTTTAAAAATATATTTTTTGAGACATTTGAGTATTGTAGTTAAGAGTCTATTGTGAAGATATTTAAATAAAGATGAAAAATGAGAATAACAATTTTTTCAAGCCGTGGGAGAATAATGTATTAAATAAGTGGGAGAATGAAGAAAATGATGTGACATAGTACAATTAATCATTAAGGATAAGAAAAATAAAGTTAAAATAAATATAATAGTTGTATGTAAATATATAAAAATGATTGAAATATAAAGATAATAATAGAAAAATATAATAGTTAAATAATAAAATATTAAATGATACTAAATAGTATAAATAAAATAAATGAGTTTATTGTTTTTATTTTTACTTTTACATGCTACCTAGACTGCTACCAACCTGATTATAAATAAATAATGTTAAATAAATGATGAAATTGGGATTCAACAAACTATCCAAATAGGCCTCAGCAAAAAATTCCATATCAAATTCATTGGAACGTTGTTCATTTTTTGCAAAAAATATATATATTCAAAGGGTACCTTTGAATATTAGGTAGCAAAAAAAGTAAGTAAAACACGAGCTAAGTAAGAGTAAAAAATGTTTATACAAAAAAAATAAAATAATATTTAGAAGTAAAAAATAAAAATGATGATCTCTCTTGAGTTAATTAGGTTGAGCATGGTGTCTCTAGGTTGAAAATGTGTAAGATTGTCTGTAACATCAATTGAGATGGATGCATATATATATATATATATAAATTAAATAATAAAAATGGCTGTGTGCCTCGCTACTTGTAAAATTGATATATAAATAATAACGATATTTTAGATAATTTATATGCTGAAAATACAATTACGAAATTGACATTTATGATTAACTTATTTTATTATGTTTATTTTACATATTTGTAGATAGGGTCATGCACAGGAATAGTAAATGAATGAATGAATTTTTATGATAATATAATTGATGTTAAATATAATAAATGAAATGAATTTTTTGTCAAATGTTAAAATAGTATAAATGAAAAAATTATAGAAAAAGAAAGATTTCTTCGAAGCATGACAAGTGCAAAAGTCTATTAATAAATTGATCCACATTATTAACATGAGGGTGTTTCAGCCCAACTTATTTGCTTGAAAGAACATGTTTATATATATCATGGTGTAAAATACAACATTCAATTATTTTATTTTATTTTATTTTTCTTCATAAATATGTTTTCCTAATTGTATTTAATCTATATATCAATTTTTGATATTTTATAATACTTTTAGATATTTATTTTTAGAAAATCATCAATTTTAGGGGCATTTAAATCATTTTCTACCCCTAAAAAACTTGTTTTTAAAAAATAAAAAATAAAAATTTAAAAGTATTATAAAATAGAAAAACTTGATATATAAATTAAATACAATTAGTAAAACATATTTACGAAGAAAAAATCAAATAAAAGTAAAAATAAGATAAAATAAATGAATATTGTATTTTAGCCTAAAATACATAATGGTGTATATAATCATACTCTTTGTTGGGAATGAGATGCATGCAAGTTAAGATTTTTTTTCGCTCCTAACAGAGTTTTTTTTAAAATTTTTAATACAATTTTTTTTTACATTTTAAATACAATTTTTCTATTATATTCTCATCATATTTCTTTCATTCGTTGGAGGATGTAAAGTGTGTTTGTTTGAGGAAAATGAAAAATGAAAAATGAAGAATGAAGAATGGATAAAAAATAATTTTTTATTTCTCATTATATTCTCAACAAACGCACCCGTAACGCAATTGAGATTTAAGAGTTCAGCCGTGGCGACCTTATCTATTTTATTTCTATTTCCCCACCGCCACCCTAAACCCACGACAAGATACAAATCCGCAGGATCGACATATCACGTCAGCGAAAGTCCCGTCTCAGCTCTTGCAGGCGATATGATATCGCCAGTTAGTGACTCGTGAGAGAGTCCGCGTAAACATGACGCCAGTTCTCTGTCAGCGAGCCCTCCGGAAGCATTCAAAAACTGACCACGGGTTTTATACTCTTATTTATTTTTTAAAAATACTTTTTTTTTGATAATTTTTTTTAAAAAATACTTTTGTAGACAGTTTGTTCAACACTGTACACAGGCTAGAACGGAACATAAATGTGATGATATTTCCATTTCCTAAAATAAATTTTATATTTTTAATATATAATAAAATTACTTTTTCTTATCTAAATCATTTTTTTAGTTTTATGGTATGTTTGAAATTTCCAAAATTTTTTCATTTCTATAACTATTTTATTTTCTAATTATTTTTTCATATTTTACTAAACAATTACTATACTTCTTAATCATTTCTTTCCAAGTATTTATAACACTAACTTATTCATTGTGACTTTGTTCTTTTTATTCTTTATTATTATTTTTATCATATTATATCATTTCATATCTAATGTTGTCAGAGCTAAATCGGTTAACAAATCGGTTATGTGATTGATTTTAGTCTAACCAGTTCAACTATTGGATTGAACCAACATTATAGTACGGTTTGTCTGTACTTGATAATGTTCTTAACTTAAAATAATCTTATAAATTTCCATAAAAAAAATCTTATAAATAACAAAAAGTTTAACTACGTTTTTTTTATGGAGAAAAGATCAACTATTTGTAGCAGAAAACATAGATACAAATGTTCAATACTTGAATATCAGAGAAATGTTTTTCTCTTTTCATTAAAAAAATGCTTTTCTCTTCCATTAAAAAGAATGCTTTCTCTCCTCATAAAAGAATGTTTTTCTCTGGGTAGTATGACATGTAAAAATCTATGATAGTAACCATCTCTAAAGACACTAGCAAACTTAAGATATAAATTAAAAAGGAGAAACGATGATCCCTTTAGCCCGGGTCAAGCGAATGTCTTGTTTAGTCAATCTCAAAAAATTCATTTACAATATTTTTTTCTTAGTATACTTATTTATCTAAGTATATTTAGCATATAAACCAAGTTTTACTATTTTTGAAGATGTGTATATTTTTTGAGATTTTTAAATATCTATGTGTATATATGTATTTAAAATACTCCTATCTTTAAAAATTTCAAAAAAAATATACATATGTCTAAAAATGATAAGACTTGATTTATATGTTAAATACAATTAAATAAACAAGTGTGTGAAAAAATAAAAAAAATGTGTTGTAAATTGATTTTTTAAAGTGATATTTATTGATCCCGAACTAATAATATCTTACTCATTAAAAAGTTCAAATTTACAAGTGCAAAAGGCTTTCGAGCCATCATTAAGAATTTTTTGAATCTAACATGGACAATCAAAATCGGTTGGAGCTTTTTACCTCTCATATCATTTTTCTAATGAGCCGGCTAGTAGAAGTTCGTCAGTCATCATCTGCATGAACATGATTGGCTAACAAAAAAGCCTTACATTTTGGATGTTTTTCTACCTATATATTTTTTAAAAAATTTTATATTAATACAACAGATGTCCATAAATGTAGCCATCTCCTTTTTGACTATATAAATTAAAATTGGTTGCGTATATATTAATGTTTTGCTACCTAAGGGTGGTAGCATATGATTAAATGTGGCCAATTTTTATGTTACTTGTAATACTAGTAATTATTGATATTTAGCTACAAATATGATAGTTATTTAACTACAAGTCATATTGAAATTTGATTATTTATAGTCAAACGCATGTAAAATTAAATTTTAGCTGTAAAAAGATGATTACATATAATAACTTTTATTGCGGCGGTGCATCAGATAAAATTTATCCAAAGGGAAAGTTAAGAGGGAAAATAGGAATTCCTTTCTAATATAATACTTATGTAAATGAATAAAAAAATGTAAAACAAGGCGAATATTTGAAGCATATTTAGCATTCTAATTAAGATAAACTGTAAAATTCGTTTTAATAAAAAAAATGTGAAATTCGTTCACAAATAAATAATATGCAAACGCGGTAAGTGGATTACATTTTTATTTATACTTCATGTGAGGTAGAATTTTGTTTATACATCATTACAGGCCCAAAAATATGATGAAAACATGCAAACATTTTGGTATGGAGTTATATTCCGATTGATGAAATCCAAGATGCTAGCAAGGGACGCGTATGGGGTCAGTTCGGATTTCAGAGCGCCGTCGACCGAGAGAGACGGAAGTGGCCCGTATATCGCAACTGACGATTACGAGACGGTACCGCTGAAAAATTCCAAAAGCAAACAGGGAAAGGTGCTGCGCCGCTGACCACATCCTTACTCGCACTCAGCACCAGCAAGCGACATTCTAAAGTCCCTGTTACTGTTTCCAGGTAGAAAATGAGTGGGGCTGTCATTTCGGCGGTGGGCTCCGCAGAATTAGACCATCCAAATAGCCACGCGACGGCGATGGAAGCAGTTGCTGTGACATGGACACTCCCCCATTATCCCCACGAGTTAAAGGTGCTGTTTCCTGTGCATCTTATTCCTGATTTCCTTCGCTTCCCTTCCCTTCCCCTCATCCATCCATCCGTCGTCCTTTTTCTTCCATCCATCCAGTGCTGCTGCATCCTCCACAGTCCTTCCCCACCGCCCGTCGTCCTTCCATGGCGTTCCTGCTCTCCACCTTCGTTTTTCTTCTCCTTGTCATGTCCTCCCACGGAGGCGGCTCCGATCTCGACTTGCCCTTTCTGGACGGCGGCGGCGGCGGCAGCAGCAGCAGTGGCGGAAATTATGCTGTTCCGTTGGACTCGGAAGCGACGAACGTGAGCTCGGCCCTGAAGCAGCAGCGGGCTCGCCGGGCCTGGACGCAGGCCGACTCGGACGCGGTACTTGGGCTTGCGCGGCGTCGGGAGACGGCGGAGTGGTTGAGGAACTTGCGGCGGAGGATCCACGAGAATCCGGAGCTGGCCTACGAGGAGGTGGAGACAAGCCGGCTGATCAGGGACGAGCTCGACGCGATGGGCGTGAATTACCAGTTCCCGCTGGCGGAGACGGGGATCAAGGCGATGATCGGCACCGGCGAGCCGCCTTTCGTGGCCGTCAGGGCGGATATGGATGCTCTGCCTATCCAGGTGAGTTGAGAAAACAAGCTCCCTTGCTCCTTGCATCTTCCTCCGTAGAATCGTAAGAAAAGTCTGAATTGCCCCCTCGAACGTCTTATGGTGGCCCGCCCGATGAACTGTTATTTCAGGGAGTGATTAGCGCCCAATTTTCAACTGTGCGTTTTTGTGGATTTTGGTGGGTTTTGGAGGTGCCTCTCTCTCTCTCTCTTCGAATTTTGAAATGAGACGATGGTTTCCTTTCGAACTCGGTGTTCAGGAAACATGCAGGCCTCCCGATGATCATTATTCATTAGCTGTTTGGTTACATTTGGGGTAGCGCTCTCGCCGTTTTTACACTTTGACGACATTCTCCTCTTTAGGAATTGGGCCAAATGCTAAATGCTTTTCTCCTTTACAACAACCACACGTTGGTTTTCTGTGCTTTAAAAAAATAAAAATGTTCGCTACTCTTTAAAGATAACTATCACATGTTCCTCATAAAAAAAAGAAAAAAAGAAAAAAAATATCACATGTTGATTTGTCGTCACCCGTGTTTAATATTCTACTAAAGTGGAATGCATTCGGTGTCTCAAAATGATAGTCTTGTTAATGATGTCCCTCGTGAAATGTTGGATTGCAGGAAGCTGTTGAATGGGAGCACAAAAGCAAAGTTGCTGGTAAGATGCATGCTTGCGGGCACGACGCTCACGTCGCAATGCTTGTCGGTGCTGCTAAGATACTGAAGGCCCGTGAACATCTTCTAGAGGTTTGCAGCACCGTTCACCCCTTCTCCATTTTTCCAACGCACCTTCTACAGATAAGCAAAAAGGGTAAAAAGTGGAAGGCTATTGTTTTATTCTCAGAAAAGATAATATTATACCATCATCGCCTATTTATGTACGAGCTTTTCTTGACTGATCACCGAACTAGCATTTATTCTTGGTAGTCGAGGCCTGCGCACGGCCCTACTCGGCTGCCTGGTCAATGGTTCATCTCTGACCCGTGTTCCATCTTCAAACAAAATAGTCCTCCCCCCGTGTTGTTAGATTCGAAGCCCTGAGCTGTTGGGTCCATTTCTGACGCATGTTCCATCTCCATACAAAATAGTCCTTCCCCCGTGTTGTTAAATTCGAAAGTTCGAACTTAAACCTACTTGTTTTTAAAAGGGCCTGGGATGTCATCTGTACAGACTACAAACAAGCGTGTCATTTGATACTATGACAGTCTAGCACTCCTTGTGTGCATTCACACTTATGCAGCTTTCAATTCGTGGTAAGTAAACAGAATAATTGTTCGGAATGTTGCCAATGGATTCTCGTGACAGTCCTTCCTGTATCGATTCTCAGGTAAAGGTGGCAGATCCACCAGGGTGTCTGCCAGAGGTGGTTAAATCTGGCCATAACAGCCCTACCACATCTGAAATGAGTGCTACCAGTAATAAAGGTCATCTAGGTTGTTGGGATGACGTATGTATGTTCCCGCTCAGCTGCAGATCTAGGACATTTGGTGAGGAGGGGCACTTTACAAGAATGGATATTTTTTAAGTTTCAAACTATTAACACCAATGCTATCTATAAGTTTCAAAATTAATTATACTTTAAAATGTTTTCCAAAATTTGAGAGGGGGCAACTACCATGTAGATCTGCCAATGTTTCTGTTGCTGCAGTTGTAGATGACAATTTTTTGTCCCAAAAAATTGGGTTAGTAATCAAATTCAATCTCTGGCTGCATTGGCACCTATTCTTAAAGTAAGGTCTCTGAATGTGTGCATTTTAAATTCTCCAACATATATCCATCAATTTACAAGTGATTCATTGTTCAATTTCTGTGCAATTGAAATATAACAGGGGCTCTTAACTATAGAATAACAGATAGAACTTCCTCATAATTTCCACATGCTGCACTCTATGAGGTCATTGATTTATTTTTCCTGATTTATTTTTCCTTCCTTTATGAATCAATATTGTAAATGAAGGCCTCAAGCAAAGAGGGACCGTAAATCAAATTGACAATGATGTAAGTTCAGTTCCAGGGTTGAATGCTTTGAATCATTGGTTGACCTTAGTGGTTTTTTTTTTTTTCCGGGATCAAGGTTGCCCTTAGTTTTTGACTGTGGATGATTTGGAAGGTGTGTTTTAAATGACAATCTGCTAATTTATGTTTCTGTTGTTTGTTAGTAGTAAATTATTCAGTTGTCTTTCCAAAGGAAATAGTCCACTCGAAAATACTTGAAACAATTCAAGTTGAACATTTGTACCGTGGGATCCATCGTTATTGATTTTCCTTCTCAATCATCTGCACGAACAGTTGATTTCTATTGCTTTCGTTTTGCTCATATTGGTACCTTTCTTTCTTTTTTTTTTTTTTTTTTTTTTGCTATTTATCCGTGTAGTCATTTTTATTCAGTGGCAGTAGCGTGGGATCCTAAGGAGGGTAAAGTTTAATAAAGCATTAGGTGGCTTCTGTTGTCGTTTCTGTGAATTCAGACAACCACATAAAGTGACTGTATGCGCAGCAGGCTGCTTTGATTTGTCAGTTTCTGATATCTGAAACCTGTGGTCATTTCAGGGAACCGTCCTATTGCTTTTTCAGCCGGCGGAAGAAGCGGGGGTGGGTGCTAAGAGGATGATGGAAGATGGTGCTCTGGAGAATGTGGAAGCAATATTTGCTGTTCATGTGTCACATGAACATCCTACTTCTGTCATTGGATCTAGACCTGGTCCCTTGCTTGCTGGATGTGGATTTTTCCGAGCCGTAATAAGTGGGAAAAAAGGGCATGCTGGAGATCCGCACCATTCCGTTGATCCAATTCTAGCAGCTTCTGCAGCAGTGATTAGTTTGCAGAACCTTGTATCTCGTGAAGCGAATCCTATGGATTCACAGGTGGTTCTTCATCACATTCTTCTCATCATTGTGTCGTTGAGAATTTAATTTTCTTATCATCAAACCCCTAACAAATCCTTTAGGAATACTGTTCACTTGCTTTTTAAATGATGCGTGATCAAAATAATGCATCTGTAGGGGCTGCTATTTGGTAGCTAAGCCACCATAATTGATGCAGGATTCATGTATGAGTAGATGGCCGTTTCCTGTTAAGTTCATAATAGTTCCTAATTCCTGGTTGCTTTCCATCAAGTTATTCCAGCCAACTGAAGTGATGAACACGGTGACTATGATTATTGGCCAACGCACATTTTAGATGGACAATATTGGATGGCTTACGTGAAAGCTGTGGCTCAGGTTTAATTTAGGTTTCCCTCTGGCCAAATAATCTCAAATTAAGTTCAAACTCACCACACCTGCCTTTGTAATGCTTACGTTTCAGTCATTCAGCCATATACGACATTATGTCAGAAACTCCTTGCTTAGAGATTCTTTGGTGGGATTAATTCATCATAATTCATGTGAATTGAGACATTAGAAATATTTTTTTCCCTTTTTTGTTTTCGAGTTTTATAACAGAAGCATTTATTTTATGTTTACATGTAGGGCTTATAATAATGAGAATCATGCTAGGATATTCGCTATTCCTATTAGAAGTGCCACAGCAATTTGTTTAGAAGACTAAAATATCAAGTGCAATTCAAGCATCTAGCATGATCTCACCTGTCCCCCAGATTTGTTTCTTACCGGTTCTACACCGTACATTGCAGTGAACCAAGACCTGGGTATGATTGGAGCCATCCTTTTGGATGAATTTAAATACATTTTTGATCATTGTCCTCTGGTTGGTTTCCCAGCAATCCGATACTAGCATTTGGAACCATTGAATTTCACTGAACTGAAAAAGCTGATGGAAATTAGAAATGACCAAATTAATATCACAACTGTTATGCGACCGTACTCTGTAATGCATTTTGGGCACACAGCTAAACTTCAAGAACAGGCCCGTTTGGCTAGGCTTTGCAACCCATTGCCCCTCTGTAACTGCAAGAGAGAGGGCCGCTTGAAGCAGGCTGGGAAAGTGATATTGCAGATTGGCCTTGCCTTGATGATATTAAATTCAAGCTACTTGTTTCCATCCAATTCAGTAGAATGTCCAAATCTATTGTGACCGAAGAATGTCAGCTTCACTGATGCCTGGTTTATTTCTCATTTCGCATTCATCCCTTTCAGGTTGTGTCGGTGGCTTCATTTAATGGAGGTGATAACCTGGACCTGATTCCGGAATCAGTTGTTATCGCTGGCACCTTCCGGGCTTTCTCAAATTCTAGTTTCTATCAACTTTTGCACAGGATAAAGCAGGTTCGAAGCAGAATGAAAAGCCGAAGTCCCTAAAAAACAAAAAAAAAACTATATGCATACTGTATCAAACTTTGTTTCCTGCTAATTCTCAAACCTTCATCTCGATTTTACAGGTGATAGTAGAACAAGTTAATGTGTACAGGTGCACAGCGACGATCAATTTCTTTGAGAAAGAAAATCAAATATACCCCCCAACTGTCAACGACGAGCAAATGTATGAGCATGTTCGGAAGGTCGCCATGGGTTTGGTTGGCCCCGGGAACTTCAGGGTGGTTCCACCGATGATGGGTGCAGAAGACTTCTCGTTCTACTCGGAGGTGGTCCCTGCAGCCTTCTTTTACATTGGTGTGAGGAATGAGGAGTTGGGTTCAATTCACACTGGCCATTCTCCTTACTTCACGATCGACGAGGATGTTCTTCCAACCGGTGCTGCTGTCCATGCAGCAATAGCTGAAAGATACCTCATTGAGACTGGCTGAAATCCGAGCCCCATGAATTGGAGAAAAAGGACATTTCCAATTCGTAAGATTGGGTACTACTCCTTAAGGAGGCTGGTATTTACTATATGGCCGGCTCGGCTTAGTACTCGGTGGTAAATTCCTGAAGTGGAGATTGGGGAGTTCTACCACCCTCATCTCGAACAATTACATAACAGCGCGTAATGTATTGGCTAGAATATTAGTACTAGATGAAGAATCAATTGAATTTTGCCATTCCGTTTAGTTGGCAAAGCCGAAGTTAAGGCTTTTACTAAGCCACTACCTGTAAATTTTGGTGTATGGAACAATAAACCTCCCCTTATGAAAAAAAAAAATAATAAATAAAATCACGTCTCAATTTTATGTGCGCGGGTCAATCAGCCTACCAATTACATTTTTGGATTTTTGGGTCCAATTGTGTGTGTCTGGGCCTCCACTTAGGACATTAGCCCATGTCAAGGGAGTTCTGCCACCGGAATAAAAAAATAATGCTGCATCGTTGAAAAAGGCCAAAAAAAAAACAAAAAAAAACAAAAAAAAGAAAAGAAAAAGCCAGCTCCAGAAATGATGGAACAAGCAAGTGTCAATCCCTGATGTGGTCTATTTAAGTGGTCCACATATTCACCGGTGCAAAACCCATGTGTGGGTCGGCCAATCCTTTTCACCTCCGCCGGTCAAAGACGGAGGCGGAAGTCAAGCTGAACTCATGAGTCAATCCGGCAGTTTTCTCATTTTTCATTCAATCGACCAAATGGATGGTGGAGAAAAGGCCACGAAATAAAAATCTGTCCAATATTATATCTTGTTTCATGATCGCCAAGCCAAAAACAACGTACCACCCACTCCAGCACTGTCGCACATGGCTCCCACCAGGATTCCTCTAATTCCGGTCTCATTAGATCCACACGTGAAAGGCTTACAAAACACCGCCTCCTTTTTTAAAGAGGAATGATCCCGATCCTCTGAGATAAGTAAATGTCTGAGTTAGCCTATATCAAAACATCCATTTAAAATACTTTTTTTTATTTTTTATTATACATTTATTTATCTAAGTATATTTAACATATAAACTAAAATTTTATCATTTTCAGATATGTGTATATATCTTATGAAATTTTTAAACATTTGAGAGTGTCCTTTAAATCATTATTTATTTTGATTTTGGATAAAAAAATTTTGGTATAAAAGTTTTTAAAATAAAAGAAAATGATATCGTATAATATAGATAATAATGAGAAGTAAAGAAAATAAAGTTAAAATAGATAAATAAGTTGTATATATAATAATGTAGAAATGATTCAAAAAATAAGTATGTTTTAAACAAAAGACATGAAATACGTTTAAACAATTAGTTGTTTAAATATTCGAATTGTGAACAGAATTTTGAACGAGGTATATTTCATTAACTTGTTCTTATATAATTGAATAAATATTCAAATATTTTACTTCGACTAATTAGTAATAGATTGAAGCATATATAATAGTTAAATTTAATATAAATTTATTTTTATACTTAAAAGGTTCATAAATTCTTAAAGATTTCTTACTTGACCCGCATTTTTTACCTGACCTATTATCCTGATACAGACTCGAATTTTGTCTCGAAATCTATTAAAAAAAAGTAAGAGTTAAACCAACCTTATCCGACCTAGTATAAAAATAAGGGTCAAACAAAATTTTTAAAATGTAGGGTCAAGGTTGGGCACACCTTAGCCTGACTTAACTTGTCCTAATTCCCACCCCTAGTTGCATATGATATTTAACTGTAGCAAATAGGGGTGCAACTTGGGTCGGGTAGGTCTGGGTAAGAGTGGAACCTACCTTTACCCATTTTTTAAAAACCCCTACCCTACCCTATTTTAGACCAGGTCGGTTCGGAACCTACCCTACCCAATTTTCTCAATAGCGGGTCGGTTCCGGTTCGGTTCCAAATCGGTTCCTAAAGAATTAGGTTTGAAAATCTATAAGCAATCTGTTGCAATCCAGTTTGAAAATCTCCATGACATTGCATAAAAATCTCCATGAGAATATTCTCAAAAACAACCTATAAACAATCTGTTGCAATCCAGTTTGAAAATCACCATGAGAATATTCTCAAAAACAACCTATAAGCAATCTGTTGCAATCCAATTTGAAAATCTGATAACAATTAGGTCTGAATGTCTAAGTTCAGCTTCGTAGTAATCAAAACCAATACAACTCAAATCAAATTTCAAATCTGATTGTCATAAAAAAAATTGGAAATTTGATGAATTAAAATGAGAGGGATAAACCAATGCAGATCAAACATCCAAACATAAAGTCCATGATTGAAATGTTATCATCATCTTATTATAAGAATAACAAATCAACATAGGAAAAACCAAAAATTTCTATTCAATGAAGGCTGACCTGTGACGGAGTTAGGGAGACCGACGACAGAGTGACAGGGGGCAGTTGCTGCGTTACGGACTGACGGGCACAGATGGCGTCAAATGGGTTTGGAAGATCTCCTTCTCTGGAAAATTGCCAAATTGCCGTTGCTTGCTAGGGTTTCACAGTTTGGGAGAACAAAGTGTGAGGGAGAGGGGCAGCGAACTCGGAGAGAAAGAGAGAGAGAAAGAGGAGCAGCCGGCACTGAGGGAGAGAGAAAGAGAGGAGAGGCGACGCGGGACAGTGGGAGAGGAGAGGGACGGAGGAGCAGCAATGCGCCGAGGGAGGGAGGGAGAGGGAGGGAGGGAGGAAGGGAGAGAGAGAGGAGCAGCCAGCATTCCAGCAGCTCATCGAGGGAGAAAGAGAAGAGGAGTGCCGGCGCCGAGGGGGAGAGAGAGAGGAGAGGCGATGCGGGACGGCGAGAAAGGAGAGGGACAGAGGAGTAGCGATGCGCCGAGGGAGAGGGAGAGGGAGAGGGAGAGGGAGGGAGGATCAGCAACGCCGCTGCCGAGGAAGGGAGGGAGGGAGAGGAGAGGCGACGCGGTCGTGGGGAGAGCAGAGGGACGGGACGACGAGGGACGGCACGAGACGGGGAGAGCAGAGGGATTGCGAGGGATGGCGCGAGACGGGGAGAGGAGAGGGACTGCGAGGGCTTAGGGCTTTTGTCTTTTAGGTATTTATATATATATATATTAATGTGATCCAGGTCGGTTCCGGGTACCCAGAATTGGAACCGACCCCTACTCGAAATTGACCGGGTATTTTACCCAAGGAACCGAACTGAATCTACGGGTAGGTTTTATGGAACCGAACCTATCCTATTTAGGGTACCCAGTGGGTCGACCTGCGGGTACCCTACCCAAGTTGCACCCCTAGTAGCAAATAACTTTTCATAGCATAAGTACGTGTGCATAGAGTTTTTTTCATTATATATATATATATTATATTTCAATTCATATTACAATCAACCTTTGAGTGAGTTCTTACAATTTTCTAAAGGGAGACAACAAGCTCTTGAATAATAGAAACTACTGGCCCAAATATGAATGACGAATATTAATAGGAAAATCCCACATTGTGGAATTTGAACCCACATACAGCTAGTCACCAAAAGCTCTATAGGATTCTGCTTTGACTATTCGAGCACCCGCCCGGTTGTACGCATGGAGTTTTTAGTTTCAGGAGACTGGTTGTCGGTAAATGGTAATACGCGTATAAAGCATATGCAACTTTCCAACAGCCAAACAATTACCTCATGTATGCATAAGTAACTTTTTTTAATTAAAGGAAGCAATTTTTAAGATAATTTACTAATATAAGCATTCGGTTTGATATACCTATATCGTTTTATGAATTGCATATTATCCACATAAAGTTACAATAAAAGTTCTTGCATACTCATGTTAACGACTGACATTTATAAGTGTTGTTAAATAAAAAAGAGTAATTTGCTGATATATCTACTTAGTTTAATGCTAATTGCTAATGTATTGACATTATTTCAGGAATTGCAAATTATTTCTAAAAAGTTTTACCAAAATTGTTTGTGTATTTATGTTAACTATTGATATGTTATCATTAGATAACCCCCTTCCACCTACACAATTAGGTGTCTTATAAAATGTTGAATTTTAATATAGTTTAAATAGAGTCATTTTTATCATTATTCAAAATTTTAATATACGCATTAACAATTTCTAACGACAAAGTGGTATCATGTGTATGCAAGTAATTTGGTAAAACTTTACGAGGTAACAAACAATTCGTAAAATAATGGAGATATACCAATAATCAGCGTCAAACTAAGTAGATATTTCTGCTAATTACCCTTTTTATTTAATAAATCATATATTTTTGTTAAATGTCAACCGTTGATATGGACACGTAAATTTTTGGTAAAACTTTATATAATAATATGTATTTCATGAAACAATATAAATATATCAACAATTAGCATCAGACTAAATCAGTATTTTAGCAAATTACCCATTTCTAAAATTGCATTAGTTCCGAAAGTTCCCATCTCGAGCTTCCTAGCACATGTCCGTGCATCAAGTTGTCCAACGCGTTCGTTATTCAGTTCGTGCTGCCACTTTCACCAACATTTGCATCTTGACGAGTCCAACTAGAACTAGCTTCCATGAAATTAATCCTGAATAATGAGACCCCGTATATAATTAAATAATCAAATAAATTCAATCAGTCCGGAGTTTTTTAGTGTTACTTAACTCTAGGTCGTAATGGTAGTAAGCTTAGATGAAAAAGTGATTTTTCTCATCTCGCATGTACATTTTTCAAAAAATATTTAATATCTTGACTACGTAATTATCTTACTTAACGTCAATGTTTTAATTATTTTTTATGAAATTATCTTATTTATTTCCGCTTATCCTTACCATATTAGGATACACTAACACATATTAAAAATAGAAATGATTTTGTTAATTCGGGCTAAGCAAATGACTTGTTTAGCCCACATCAAAAAATCCATTTAAAATACTTTTTTTGTTTTTTTCTTCGTACATTTGTTTATCTAAGTGTATTTAATATATAAACTAACTTTTACCATTTTTGGATATATATTTTAAAATTTTTAAACATCTATGTGTATATGTGTATATATATTTAAAGAGGAGTGATTCAATTAGCCCGGGCTAAGTAAATGGCCCACTTAGCCCACCTCAAAAAACCTATTTAAAACAATTTTTTTTTACTTTTTTTTTCATGTACTTGTTTATCTAAGTGTATTTAACATATAGACCAAGTTTTACCATTTTTGAATATGTTTATCTATTTTTTTGAGATTTTCAAACATCTATGTGTATATATGCATTTAAAATACCCTTATTTTCAAAAATCTAAAAAATATATATGCACATTTCCAAAAATGGTAAAACTTGGTATATATGTTAAATACACTTAGATAAACAAGTGTATGAAGAAAAAAATAAAAAAAAGTTGTTTTAAATAGGTTTTTTGAGGTGGGCTAAGTGGGCCATTTACTTAGCCCGGGCTAATAGAATCACTCCTCATATTTAAAATACCCTTATGTTTAAAAATCTTAAAAAATATATACACATATCTAAAAGTAGTAAAACTTGATTATATTTTAAATACACAAAGATAGATAATGAGTATATGAAAAAATGTTAAATAAATTTTTTGAAGCAGGTTAGTCTTGACTGACAGGATAACTTCTCTTTTAAAAATATTTACCACTTTACGAAGCATTAGTTTGTTTTGATTTCCTAGCGGGGACGTTGTCGTATGCTCTCGGGAACATTGCGCTTCAATGCTCCTAGGTGCATACACTCATTTTTTTATTTTTTTAAAATTTTTTTACGCAAATATTAATCTAAATGTATTTAATATGTGTATCAATTTTTATGATTTTTGAAAAATTTTAGGTATTTTTTTCAAATTTTTAAAAATTAATAGCATTTTAGTAATTTAAGTAGTAAAAATTAATACACATGTTAAATAAATTTAGATTAGCAGTTTTATGAAAAATTTTCAAATTTTTTTTTAAAAAAGATATATGCATCCGGGAGAGTACGACCACATGACACCCCAAACTTTAGTTTTAAGTCGACGCAGACTTGACCATTTTTCGAGGAATCAACCATTAAAGGCCATAAGGAAACTTTAGTCTTCCACATAAGACCTCCATGCCACAAATTAGCGAATAAGAGTGTGGTTGGAAATTAATAAAATTTATAGTGAAAAATTTTATAGAATAAAAGTTGTCGAATGATGTGATATGATTATGATAATGACGATGAGTAAATAGAATAAAGTTAAAATAGAGAGGTTAGTTGTATGGATAATGATGTAGAAATAGAAATGATTGAAAAGTAAAATAGTTATATAGAAAAATGTGAAAAAATAATTAAAAAATATAATATCCGTGTAGAGTAAAAAATTTTATATGAAGAAGTTTTTATATAGATGTCGAACACCTCAGAGCTGTCGTCTTTTCCTGTACTACATTTGCTGTTCTAACGCATTTGGAAATTAGAAGCATACGAATATTCGGTCCATATTCAAAGTCGACGGCTGAGGGATTCTATTTCTATAATCTGTCACGACCGTGCATGTCTTTCTCATCACTGATTTCGAAATGTGGGTCCATTTCCTACACTATAAAAACGTAACTCTCTCTCCCTCCCAAACTCAGCCTAGCTTGCTAGCTACATACACAGCACTACCGTGACTCTACCCTTCTCACACGTTTTATTATAACCTGAGAGAAGAGAACTAGTGCCATGGCCATGAACATTGAGAAAATGGAGGAAGGTGAGGCATCGCGAGCTCCACCATCCAAGGAAAATATCACCCCCCCAAAACGCACCATCAACTGGTACCTGCTCTCCCTCAACTGCGCTCTCACGGCCATCGGCACTATTGCCGGTCCGCTTCTTGTCCGGCTATACTACCTCCACGGAGGGAATCGCAAGTGGCTCACCAGCTGGCTGCAGACCGCCGGCTTCCCCTTCCTCCTCCCCCCGCTTACCTTCCTCTACTTCCGCGAGCGGGCTTGCGGCGGGAACGCCCATTTCCTCGCCGAGCCCAAGCTGCTGCTGTCCAGCGCAGCCATTGGCCTCCTCGTCGGCCTCGACAACTACATGTACTCCCAGGGGCTCTCTCTCCTCCCCGTCTCCACGTCTTCCATCCTCTTCGCCACCCAACTCGCCTTCACCGCCCTTTTCGCTCTCATCATCGTCAGGCAGAGATTTAGCCCCTATTCCATCAACGCCATTGTGCTGATGACGCTCGGATCGGTGCTGCTGGGCATCCGCAAGAGCGGCGACCGGCCTCCAGGCGTGTCCAACGCTCAGTACTTGCTGGGTTTCGTTCTCACTCTCGGGGCGGCCGCGTTGCTGGGCTTCATTTTGCCGTGTGTGGAGCTTGCTTACGCCAAGGCCAGCAAAGCCATCACCTACCCTGTCGTGTTGCAGTTCCAGTTCAACACCACCCTCTTCGCCACCATCTTCTGCACTATCGGAATGATTGTTAACAAGGATTTCTCGGTAAGGAAGCATGAAGGGTCAAGCACAAACTTTACATGCATGCACACCTCAATTTTATTAATTTTATCTCTAACAGAAAATTAATATATTATAAATATAAAACCATTACAATATATAATATTAATTAAAATTATTTTTTTGATCGAGAATTAAAATTAATTTTTATTCTGTACCATGCAAGTGTTCAACTGCTGCATGGATGGATACGTAGACAACAGACATGTATCATATCTGGATACGCCAATGTTTTTATGGTGTCCTCGAATAGAGTCGGCCGCACACTCAGAAAATAAATAATTAATTAATTGGGTCGTTGGAAAGGATTAGAGAATGATAACTGAACATGACATAGTCAGCGTTGTTCCACTCAGAGACATGGCCCACAACATAAATTGAATATTTGAATTGCCTTGTATTTTATCTAGCTAGGGTTCCACACTCACTTGAAGAGATGATGACAGTATAGTATTGGATGTACAAGTAGACAGGTGAACGATTCCCTTATTTAATCTTATTAAATTGAGTAATTAACTGTAATTGCTCTGTTTTATTCAGGCCATAGCTAGAGAGGCAGCTGCTTACGAGCTCGGCGCGACCAAGTACTACCTAGTGCTCATTGGTTGCGCGATTGTCTTCCAAATGGTGTTTGTGGGAGCGCTGGGACTAGTTTTCTGCACTTCTTCTCTCTTCGCCGGCATCCTCAGCGCCACTCTTCTCCCCGTAACGGAGATTGCTGCAGTCATCGTCTTCAAAGAGAAGTTCACAGGCGAGAAGGGCATGGCCTTGGCCCTCTGCCTTTGGGGCTTCATCTCCTACTTCTATGGTTCCTACAGGGCGGACAAGAAACAGGTCTCAAAAAAAGAAGAATCACCAAGTGATTAATTAGCCAAAACTTAATTGGAAGATTTAATTAAAAGACCCCAAATTTCCGGTATGTAATTTAACAGCTGAATTCGTGTGCATGGATGATTTTGAAGAATTCGTGTTCTGTAATCTATAAGTGGAAGGCCCTTCTAGCATGATTTTACAGCTTCTCCAACCTTGCACTTTGGGGACTATCTCTAGATTAAAAGGGAAAGCAAAAGCAATGTAACTCTTAATCATTTCTTAGCTTCCGATAGCTTCGCACGAGTTCAATACAAGTAACTCGGATGTTCGGATGATCGTATATTTACTGGTGGAAATGAAGCTGGTTTTTCTATCATTGAATTCCTGTAGCATTGGGCGTATCAGTGTGGGCTAGCTCGAGAAGCACAGCACTCATACTGGGCAGGGAAAGCTAGGCTGTTGACAGTGACCACTAAACGAACAAATCAGTAATGAAAACAAATTAGGAATTCCGGACAGTTTGGACTGCCTCTCTCATTCTTCCAACGGATTGGATTCAATGAACCGGCGGAAATTATTGTCTTGTACTGCTCCATCCATCCAATGAACAGTTGTACTTCCTTCTCGAATTCATTTACATGCTAATTAACAATAAGAAAACGAAGAAAAGAAAGAAATGCCACAGTCCATCGGCTTTTACCATAAGCTTTTATATGTGACCAAACTAGCATCTCGTACATACTGAGGGCGACGTCAGTCGATATAATTTCCAAGGGAATTTTGGGCCTACAACCATTCCTTATATCCATACATAAAAAAAAATAGCAAGTAGAACTTTTTGGCTTCCTCCCTGCTAGAAAATTGCCCAAACGTTTGCATTTATGCAATACTAGGAAAAATTTTAACACTTATGGATCACGAACCAATCGACCCAAAGCTTGTATGCCAAAGCACAGTTGTGTCCTTTATCGTTTAGAAGAATAGGCCACCCAAAAAAGTTGATGCATGCTGAAAAGATTACTCCCCAATAAAAATGTGGCCTCTAAACATAGACAAGTACACAGACTTAATTATGAGGAATATGATTAACCATCCCATATATCTCAACATACGTGGGTACTCGACACAAATTAATTTATATCATAGGCGCATTTCGGCTGGCTAGCTATTTGTCTTCAGCAGCTAGCCCACCGCTTCCGTGTTTTGTAGGAGCCATAGAAATAAGAGGTGAAACCCCACAGAGACAATGCCAGTGCCAACCCCTTTTCTCCAGTAAACCTCTCTTTGAAGGCTATGACTGCAGCTATCTCTGTTAGAGGGAGGAGCGCAGTGCTGAAGACGCCAGCAAAGAGGGAAGAGCCGTAGAAGATGATGCCAAGGGCTCCTACGAATAACATCTGGGACACAATCGCACAACCGATGAGGACCAAATAGTATGTGCCCTCCCCAAGCCCGTATGCCCTCGCCTCCCTTGCAATGGCCTGCATTATATATGCATTATCCCAAAGAGGAAAGTAATTAGATGACCTCGTTCTACTAGAAAGAAATTTTTTCTTAATCTACATACACAGTAAGGAAACGATTGGTTTCTCACCTCAAAATCCTCGTTAATAATCATTCCAATGGTGCAGAAAAGGGTCGCGAACAAGAGCGTGCCTAGCTGAAACTGCAACAGCACCGCGTACGTAATAGCTCTATTTGCCTTGGCGTAAGCTAGCTCGACGCAAGGCAGGATGAACCCCAGCAACGCAGCTGCACCCAGACTGATAAAGAAACCCGCCATATACTCTGCACTCGACATATTCGCAGGTCGATCGCTGCTCTTGCGCATTGCAAGCAGCACAGACCCCAGCGTCATCAGCACAACCGCATTGACAGCATATGGGCTGAATTTCTGCCTTACGATGATGAGTGCAAAGAAGGCAGTGAAAGCAAGCTGGGTGGCGAAGAGAAGAGAAGAAGTGGAGACGGGAAGGAGCGATAAGCCCTGGGAGTAAAGGAAGTTGTTTAGGCCTATAAGGAGGCCAATTGCCGCACTGGACATTAACAGCTTGGGCTCCGCAAAGAAGGCCATGTTTTGAGCTTGTCTGTGCTTCTTGTAGAGAAAGTAGAGTGGGGGGAGGAGGAGAGGGAATGCAGCCGTCTGCAGCGAGCTGGTGAGCCATTTCCTACTCCCTCCGTGGAGATAGTAGAGCCTTAGTAGCAGTGGGCCGCAGATGGTTCCGATCGCGTTTAGGGTGCAGTTGAGGGAGAGCAGGCACCAGTTGGTGGCAGGTCTGTGGGTCTGGTTCATGTCCTTTGTGGTGGGAGAGGCTGCATTGATATTTCCTTCTTCTACTTTGATCTGTATGTTCATGGCCGTGCTTGTTTTGTGGGTGTCTTTGGGTGATGGTTTCATGGTTAATTCTCTCTTGGCCGATTGTATCGGCTTAAGGCAATTACAAGTTATGGACGTCCAAACAACTAAATAAGACGGACCTGGTTAAGATAGGTGAGGAAAATATTATTATATATGGACGGTCCAGATCTTTAGTCAGCAATTAATCCAATATTGAGCTTGCGTTATAGAAAATTTTTGGGTACAGAAATCATGAACCATGCGTGGTGATCGGTCCGTCCTCTAAAAGACGCAAATGGCTATGCATACATCAGCGAGAGGGGATAATCATGCCACGCCGTTATTTAACACTCGAGGAGCATGAAACATGCTGGTTGATGAAAGATTCCAGCAAATTAGCAAGGCGGACATGCATATGCTTTCTTTTTTTTCTTTTTATTATTGTTATTAATTTGGGGCATGCTGCATGCCTGCAGATATCTAGACGCCATTCTCGCCTTCACATCAATGGTATCTTTTGCCGTTGATTGATTGATTGGGAACCACAGACACACACAGATATGTATTATCCTTAATTAATTTTACGTATGATTCGAACATGTTATTTTTCACGTCTCACTTCTTACGGTGTATTTTTTCTATATTTTAATTTATCTTTCTTTTATATAATTGATATACGCACTAGAATCATTGAAATTCAAAATGGGTAATACTGCCTTTCACAAATCTTTTTAGTAAACTTCCTTCCAATAACTGATCCAATTTCTTATTCCAAAGCATCGAGGAACTCTCGTTAATCATATTACATTTAATATGAGAAGACACATTTAAGGTGGATAAATTATCTAGGACTGAACAATCTGTATTTATTTAATAAAAGATCATATGTAACGTTTTGATACCAATTAAAATGAAATTCTTAAACAAACTGAATTTTAAGTTTTCAAAACTAAATGAATAATTTAATATATCAACTTTTGTAAAAAAATTAAATTTTTAGATGCAGAAGGAATGAAGGAACATTGCGAAGATCTAAATTGCTTGCTGAAATAACTAATTGATTGCGATTTGACCTGTGGCTTGAAATGAGTACCTATAATAAGTTTATAATATGAATAACAATACTAGAGCCAATCTATTAGTTATTTGAAGATATATTCATAAAATTTTTATCTTAAAGAAAATATGCAAGTGAAGATTATCCATTTTTTAAATCGATTTTTGCGTTTAGGAAAGTCTTTCTTAAAAATATTTTTTTTTGACAAAAGTGACACATGTCATTTGATTTTCTCCATTTATCATCTTCAATTTTCTAGAACATGTTTTGCTTTCCCTTATTGTGGTTTCTGCTTCTTGGACACATGGCCCACCTAAAATTTAGTATATGAACTAAATATGAGCCCACAAAAAATAAAAAAACTAAAAAAATTAAAAGATAAAATATAACAAGGTTGTGACAAAAGTGGCATCTATCATTTGATTTTCTCTATTCATCATCTTCACTTTCTTTGATAGAAATATTTTACTTCCTCTTATTGACGCTTAGACCTTTGAGACACATGATCCATATAAAATTTGGTGTATGAAATATTTTTATTAGCATTTTTGTACATCATGACAACTACTAATATTACAATCATGTATATTTGAACCCTCATATTATAGAAGAAATTATCTATAAAAATCCCACACTATGGGAACCAATAAATACCCCCACGCTGGAGAAAATTTTTAAAACTATTTCTATACTAGAGAATATTTCTAAAACTACTCCCACCCAAAGGGGGGACTTGAACGCTGGTTGGCTGGCATTTAAGTCACAGTGCTACCATAAGGCAACCCTTGGTAATGGTGTATGAACTAAATACAAGCCCATATAAAAATAAAAAAGAAAAAATTAAAACTATAAAAATATACCAATGTTGTTATTTGGTAAGTAGGTGAGTAATAATTTGGGTGCACGGTCATTATCCTAGATAATAATGACATCTATATGCACCGAGATGTAATAATGATATTGAAATAATGAGGGAATGCAATGTGCATTGAACAAAATAATTATCTTGATAATAGAATTATACATGGTGGACACGAACACCCAAGGATCGAATTACAAGTCACTACAAAACCTTAACCCACAATACAAAAATAAGGAAGAAATTGGCATAGATGGGTAGAATGAAACATAATTATTTCTGATACCACATTATTGGATTTCATATAAGCAGAACGTTTAATTACCTGAATCTATCATGTCACAAGAACGTAAGAAGTGGGGAGGCCATCAACACGAAACTATTTGAGTGCAAGACCTTCTAACTATACTCTATTATGTAGGATACTCAATGGTGGCTGAGAATCTCCTTGCGCTCTTTTCCAGTAGAGAGGGGCAAGACAGCTCCTTTTTTATATAGGATCTGCCCATTATTACTTTTATTAAAGAATACGTTTAACTTTATTAGAATTGTAAATATATCTTTATATCACTGGGTTTCTTTACCTTAAGTCTAAATATTTTTTTTAGAAGTAAAAAAAAAATTTGTAATATTTTTTTTCCAATTTAGACCACCTGTTAGGATTAATTTTGTTTGAGAAACTTTTAGGATTAATTTTATTAGAATGATGATCGACACTGGGGCCATATATGTGAAATTTGAAACGAAGGGATCATAGTATTATCTGAGAGGGGTCAGGTCAGTCGTGAGAAATAAATAATATTTTGAAACATTTTATCAAAATTTCAAACGCGTGCTTTACTTTCTGAAATTCCAGTAGGGATACTTGACCCTCCTGGGATAAGAACAGGCCCTGGACTAGACTGTTTCCCTTGTGGTGCGCGGAACTGTCCCCCTGCCCTCAAGACCCTTTGATTGTCACGCCCATGCCACGCATTAGGTGGGAACAGGGGACAACCACCACACACCCAGCAATAATTCAGGACTGTGTTTCGCCTCTATTGACTAAAGTCCAGTCCAATGCTCTCGTTCTATTCTATCACTCGATATCAGCCGCAAGTAACAGCGGCAGTGCCAGTCCACCGCCGTTTATGTACTACTTTTCTCATCTATAGAGAAGGAATGACTCAGAAAGAGTTTTCAAGCCAATCGAAGAGGACCAGATGGTGCCGAAGATGATTGATGACTCCCGGGTCTCCACACACCAATGCATCGCTCCGGCCAAAATTTATTAAGCAGCTAGCAACGCACTAAAAACTAACTAATAGTCCACTGATCATTTACGATTATAGAATTAAGCATTGTTTTTTAGTTTTTTTTTAAAATTGTTAATTCTAAATTTATATGATTCATAAACTCTCATTTTTGAGTTATGTTTATGTGTTTTTGAATTCTAAATGCAGGAGTATTATAGTCATTTTTAACCTATAAAAATAACTACAATATTTTTATGTTTAAAATTAACAAGATATGCCAACACCAGATTATCTTGATTGGTACTTGCTATGATTGGGGACTAGCAGATTGTGAGATCAAATCCAAGTGTAAGGTTGATGGGCTTCGTTTGTAATATAGGATAAGAGAAATTGAGATACTGCAATACTGATTAAAAAAATTAAAAAAATATATATCTCTAAAGAAGATAAATCTTGATTTATATAGATTATATACATCTAAATTAATAATTTTAAAAAATTAGAAAAAACCCATAGGAATTAAGTTTATGACCGGCCGGGTCGTAACTGATATTAAATTATATCACGATTCAGTAGATATTTGGCTGCAATTGGTATGCTATCTTTCTATGCCTTGAATACAATTCAACTCCCCATCTGCCCGTAAAGCTTCTCACCGGAAGCTAGTACGTGAATTGGTTATCCGTCAAGCCAGACCATTGACTCTACTGCTTACGCACTGTCTCGTCCACGTGAAGGACCAACCCCAGTCGCCCGTTCATTGACGAATGCGTATTACGTACTCTAGCCATAGAGCAGACAAGATGGCAATGGCAAAACAAAAGAGGAAATTTTCGTTCTCCGAATTAAAGTAAAACGAGACATTCCAACGGTGACAAAATTTTGCAAATTTTAACATTTTTTTTTTTTTTGTAGTGTCTCTATTTATATTACCCCGAAGATTTTCATAAATATCCCGTACGTATAGCTTGATGATACTGACGAGAGGTATAGTTCTTTTTATATGTTAATTAAGTAATATCAGAAAATTAAAAACCTCTTTCATTACTGAAAATTTGAATTTTCTTTATGAACGAAAATTTCTGCAACCATATATCATTTCGTTGCCGCCAGCTGCAAAAGGATTTAATTAGTACAGAAGCATACTTTATTACCGATTATAAACTTTTTTTTGATGTCAGATTATAAACTCTTAATGATGAATAATAATTAAGCTTTTTATCAACGATTTGAAAAATTGAATTCGGTGCTAAAATTTCGTTACTGATACAAAAATTTTTTGCAGCGGTTGATCGTATAAAAATAAGTGAAATTTAATCATACATGAAAAATCTTTCCATTTTTTATTTAACAGAATCTTAAATTTTCAACAAATATCAACCGTGGATAGAACAATTCTAAAAGATATTTAAAAAAAAAACGTTGGCAGTAAGAAGACTAGCAAGATATCTGTCCACTCCGTAATTAAGTCAGCTGATCGAGGAATTAGCTAAATAGATTATGCTCCTCATGTGCTAATGTAACCTGAAAGCCAAGGGACAATATGAACTGCATAGATTATATACCTTGGATGAAAACGGGCCTTTCAGATGAATTCCAAGGGTCCCATAAATGTATCCAAGATCCAAGCACATATGCATTGGTATTTGTGGCATGAGAGTTGACTGGTCAATGGTGCAAGACTAAGATTGGGGCCACTTCGTTGACGAGCATGTTCGAGCCACCCAAAGTTGGCTGAAAAGTCGAATTAGATGAGTCAACCCATCGATGATGGGCATAGCACGCCAATTTCCAAAGGAGTAAACAGGTGGATATTCTTTTTCCTTTGCCTGTTTTTTCGTAGTTAATTAATGCGCCGACTTTATTCAATTATTTCCACAAATTCCAACAACACTACAAAGAAAAACACCGCAACGGTTCTCTATCAGACATTTTTTTTTTAAAAAAAAAAAAAACACCACAACGATTATTGGTATAAATAGCTAAATTTTTGTTGTATATAGGATAATTTGGTCCTCATATAAATGGATGCAGCTCCACACGCATATCCAAGTACTACCGATATATGATTACTCCAAGGTGATAAAATTTGCTCAAATGCAATATTTTTTTTTTTACATTTTATAAAACAAAGAAATACTTAATACAATCGTTTATAGTTGGACACAAATAACAATAGAATTTTAATTATATAAAAAAATAAGTTAGTATATTTGATACTAGATATAGCCAAAATTAAATTTAATTGAAAAATAATTGCTCTTGTAAACTTATGTTGTAGGAGAAAATGACAACTAGCATGCATGATGAATATGTATATTGTTATTATAGAGTTACACCCCTATGAAACCCACTTCTATATAATCGCATTCATCTAAACTATCATTATGATATGGATAAATAATTTTATAAAGTATTATGACGTATGGATGTATACATGAATGTATCTAAGCATGTTTATAACTTAGACATGAATATAATATTTTTAAGTAAATGCGGCTATGCACATTTTTAATTTAGAAGAAACTTAATCTTTTAACTAAGCAGGTGATACTGATTATAATGAATAAAGTATAGTTTTCATTGATCATCAAAGTGGGAAACATGATGGGGTTATATGAAACCATTTTTCATGTAACCTGATTGCACAAAAGCAAGATTATATATGTAACTTTTATTGTTCCAATTGGAATCTTATTTATAATGTTACATTTTTTCCATCTTATATTACAAATCATGCTCGTAAAACTTTACAAATTTTTTGTAAGTTGCTTATAACATTAAGGAGGAGATCAAAGCTCTTCAAATGGAAGATACCGTTCCCACTTGCAAGATATTACTCCTACTTGGGGTTTCAAACCTACATCAATTGGGCAACTATCCATGTCCAGTACTAGCTGAGTAATGCTTAGACAATATATAGGATTTTATTCAAATGCAACCATTCATTGTGGGGGCTTATTTGGTCATGAATAAAAAATCTCCTACACTCATTGTATTTAAAATTATTTACTTTATTAACATATTAATTTTTATCCAAATTCAACATTCGTATTGGCCCTGTCTTAAAATGATACAAAATCTACGTAATAAAATATTTTAATATAAATATCAAATTTAAAGTAATATATTTAAAATCTAAACCGTCTAAAGTATAATTTTTATGTGGATAAATGATTGTATAAAATATTATCACATTTTAATACGTGTGGGTCCCATTTTGCAGCAGATGGTGCAGTCCATAGACACATGATGGATTCTCATATATATATATATATAACTTGTCATGGTAATGCTTAAAATAGTTTACTCACGAAAAGCCTTATAATGCTAAAAGTTAGCAATTATTAATATCTCTAACAAGAGTCTTTCGTAACAATAAACATTAGTCATTGCTAAAATCATATTACAAATTTTTAACTCTTGTGAGAAAAGATGCAACTCGGGTAAGTTCAGTTCAGGTAGTAGTCTACCCTACCCATATCCTATTTTCAAAAATTCTAACCTACGTTATCTGCTTATAGTGTCAGTTTCTACTATACCTTACCCTACCCATTACACATAAGGTCAGTTCTGGTTTTGATTGAAAATCAGTTACTGCAATAACAATGATGACATGTGAAAAAAAATATTTTTTATGTTGTTTTAAATAATATAAAGCAATACTCATTTACATTTTAGACTTTATCGTTGGTAATTAATTTCATTTTATTGTTGTTTACATCTATTTTTAAATTTTTTATAGCTTCATTATCCATATTAATAATCACATTAACATCGTTATCTACATTCGTATTATGATCATCCATCATTACAAATACAAATCTTAAATAAAAATCAAATTAGCAATAATTTATTGGTAAATGGGGGATAGAAACTATTATGTATTTATTTATATACATATATTTATAGTTATCTACTATTATGATACCCATGTAGGTACCCATCCGGGTTGGTTCTGGGTACCCAGCATATATACCTTACCCTTACCCTATTTAGGGGGTTGAGTAATGATTTCTACCCTAACTCATACCTATGAGTAAAATTTTCTACCTTATCCTACCCAATTTATGGTCGAGTCGGTGAGTATCCATGGGTACCCTACCCAAGTTGCACCCTTACTTATGAGCATACAAAAATGCTTGGAAGTGGATTGGAATATTGTGCGCCTTGCTTTAGTCACATTTGGGGGAGGGGGATACGAACACAAATTTTAACTCTTGAACAATGCACCACCTATTCCAATCTAAATTTTAGTAGCTTAGGTACTACGAAAGATTTCAATATGGCATCTTCAATTTGCGCCCACTTTGATGATAAATGAAATTATATTCCACTTAATATATTTGTTTATTTGACTAGGTAATCAAGTTTCATTTAGATCAAACACATGCATGACCTCATCTAAAAATATAAAATTAATATAATAAAATAATTTAATTATCACTATTTAGATGCCTAAGTGGCTGATGTGGATGTGTGTAAAATAGTGTGAGTGGGAGATATAACATTCAAATATTGGGTAGAGACAGCGGTCACGTTACCGCACCTCTAGAGTACACCTCCATCAAATGCATAATCATTCAAGATAGATGATATAATTTAATTAATTAAAATAATTTATAGTACCATATTAAAATAAAAGATGTAAAAAAAATGGATGAATTTTGATATAATAATCAAAGCACGCCTAAAATCGGGGTCTATAGAGAAATCATTAGTGCCACTTGAGTTAATGAAGAGTACCCAATTAATATTATTATTGCTTATATTTTTAATGAAAATTATTGCCTATATTTTCAGGTTATTAAAAAAACATATTTCTATTATTTTTCTTCGTGTGTATTGTTAATCTTTTTCTTTTTCTCGGCTCCCCTTAGTTATCTGTAAAGGGAATACATCATGATGAAGTGGATTTTTTCCCTTCTACCAAACACCGCAGACCCTCAATTTTTTTTTTTTTTTTTTTTTTTCTGTGCAAAAGATTACATCCGATATTACGATTAAAATTCTTTTACACAGGAGACAACTAACTCCCAACCTATGTTAGGAAAGACAACAAAACTTTCATCTATCTTTGCAATAAAACTAAGCTTATGGTTATCCTTAGAGAAGACTAAACTTTCGCCAGCCGAACCCTGCATTAAGGACTCGATAGCGCGGGGCTGGCAATCAACAGGGAGGGTACTAAAATCTTCCCACGAGGAATCCTCGGCACCAGTATGTTTCTTTATTGCTGCATTATTTTCTTTCGAACTAGCACATGTCCACCAACGAAATAGCGAAATTGGTGGGACCTACAGAAGTAGGTGGGCTGGCGGAGACTTTCTTCACGCAGCAAGTCAGTCGTGACAATTAAAATGCTACATGGGCAACTTTGGCAGGCGTTGGCCCCTCCGCACATTTCCTCCCAAAGCCAACGTACCGCGCGATATGTAGCAATGTAAGAACACCCAAGTATACATGGAAAAAAAACAGAATAAAATTACGTCAAATATATTAGCCAGTACCCATTTTATATGACTTGTACGTAGAATATTTCATTGTATAGAATATCACTAACAAAAAATTGTAGTGACGCAAATTTTATATTAATTTTCACTGTATAATGTCATTATAAGTTCGACCCTATAAGTCCGTCACAACGGGGCTTTTGTGATGTTTATTAAATTTGTATCACTCAAAACCATACTTTTAGTGATAATTTTCGCAGGTTATTTTTTGGCAATATTTATTATGTTATTGTTATAAAAACTAGTTTTTAGCGACAACAATTATTTACGTTGCTAAATAAAAAAATTTTGTCACAAAATATATTAAGTGTCTTAAAAAGCTTGTCAAAGTCTGTAAGTTCTCTAGTAGTATATTTTAGACAATTTATTTTATTTTTAAAACATTGCTTATATTTTATCTTTTTAACTCTATTTTCTTCATCTTCTATCAATGTCGCCGATATTATCTTTCATTCCAATCTTAAACAGTTCACAATATTCATCAAACTGCACTAGAAATTGTGTCAAATAATATATACATTGTATGAAGATATCAGCCACGCTAAAACATTTTCCGATTATAGTTAAAAGTAACTTTTTTCTCATAAAAAGTTACTGCAAGTTCATTAGCTTCTTTACACACACCAAAAAAAAAAAAAAAAAAAAAATCTCGCTAACGTCGCGTAGCATAATATTGAATTCCTTGTGGTGCACAATTACAATCATTGTAAGAATATAACTGATTATTTGTTAATGTTAGTTTGCTCGAAATATCTTGTAGAATAGATTAACTTGTAAGGAAATTATATACTTGGTTGGAAATATTTTATAGCCTACGAAAAATCCAATAAAATGATTAGTCGATGCAAACAATAAAATTTCTTGCTTTTAATCTCGATTTTTGTCACACGGAATCGATGCAACTTGTACCCGTTTTTGGTTTTGTATATTTTTATTTAGATTTAAGCAATGAACTGTACTAGAAATTATTTATTTAGTCTAAACATAATAAATTAACTTGATAAGAAGTTTTTATAACCTATCATTTAAAAACCTTACGCATTTGCATTGTTTTTTAGAATAATGCAAAAATCCAATTAAAACGATTTTTCGTATAATAAATAATAATGTAGAAAAATACTATATGCATGGTTTAGATATAAATAAAAATATAAAAAATTAAAGGGTACAACATGCGTCTAAAACGGAATTCTTTTTAGTGAAAAATCATTATCTATGATGTCAAGTAAAGATTTTGACAATAGAGTTAAGAGAAATCATCACAATCAAATGATAATCAAATTAATAAGAGGCTGTGATGTTGGCAATTGTGGTGTCTATAGCCTGCAGGTCGTCCTCATTGCGTCTGAGGCGAAACAATTCAAAGGAAGTTACGTTACGTGAATTTGTCGTTGCCTTTGCTTCAAGTCGATGAAATGTCACACGTAAACAGTCTCTTTTTCTAATTTTTGACAACTGAATGTCATCACCAACGAAACTGCATATTTTATTGCAAGTCTACGGATGCTACAACACGTGATTGGAGGTTCAATGAAAGGCACCCAAGTTTCGTCGGGAATTGGATTTGTTTATAACAGTCCATCTTTTTCAACGTAACAAAAAAATGGAATTTAGCGGAAGAGCCTGACGTATGGCTATATATCTACAACACATACATAATTATGAAGTTCGTATACAGCCACAGGCACAAGAATTAATGTACTTCTTCACAGTAAAACGTACAAATCTGATCACATTACAGAGCAATATTAATTTCTTTGTTTATGTTTTTCTGCGTTTGGTTACACATATCAAGAAATTAAACTTGCTGCTACCATATAAACCCAAAACCAGGAAGCAAAAAAAAAAATCCATGAAATACATATTTGAATTGCGTTATAACAAGCAAAATAATTGAGCATGTGTGGTTCCAAAGTTACGTATGATTGGAGCTTATTTTTCCTCCTCTTCAGCCGCCTGCTTTTTATTCATCTTGTATGAACCATAGAAGTAGGAAGTAAAGCCCCAGAGGCAGAGCGCCAGGGCCATCCCCTTCTCCCCCGTGAACTTCTCCTTGAAGACGATCGCACCAACGATCTCGGTTAGAGGGAGAAGAGTCGCGTTGAGGATGCCGGCGAAGAGGGACGAAGTGCAGAAGACGACCCCGAGACTCCCCACGAACACCATCTGAAACACCAGCGCCAACCCCACAAGCACCAAGTAGTATTTGGATTCCCCGAGTTCGAATGCAGCTGCCTCTCTAGCAATGGCCTGCAGAAAGCATGCATGAAAATACTCCAATTAACACTTCATTCATACGATTCACGATGGCAGCATAAAGGAATTTAATAATGCCGTAGATATACTATCTCTTACCGGGAAATCCTTGTTGATGATCATGCCGACTGTGCAGAAACCGGTGGCGAATAAAAGGGCGTTGAACTGGAATTGCATGACCACCTTGAAATTGATGGCCCTGCTAGCCTTGGCATAAGAGAGCTCAATGCAGGGGAGGGCGAAGCCGAGCAATGCAGCCGCTCCGAGGGTGATGACAAAACCCAGCATGTATTCTCCGTTGGAGACGCCCGGAGGGCGGTCGCCGCTCTTCCGGATTCCGAGCAAGACGGAGCCTAGCGTCATCAGCACCACGGCATTGATGGAATACGCGGTGAACTTCTGCCTCACGATGATGAGCGCGAAGAAGGCGGTGAAGGCGAGCTGGGTAGCGAAGAGGAGGGAGGAGGTGGATACGGGGAGGAGGGAGGAGCCCATGGAGTACATGAAGTTGTCGAGGCCGACGAGGACGCCGAGCAAGGCGCTAGCCACAAACAGCTTGGGCTCGAAGAAGAAGGGCATGCCGCGGGCACGTTCCTGCATGTAGAAGAAGGCAAGTGGGGGGAGAAGAAGGGGGAAGCTGGCGGTCTGCAGCCAGCTGGTGAGCCATTTTTTGCTGCCGCCGTGGACGTAGTAGAGCCTCATGAGGAGGGGGCCGCCGATGGTCCCAACGGCCGTGATGGCGCAGTTGAGAAGGAGCAGGAACTTGCTGACGCTGCGCTGCTGCTTCTGGGTCTCTTTTGGGGATGATGGGATCGCCTCGCCTTCCTCCATTCTCTCCACTCTCTCGATGTTCATGGCCATGCTTCGATTCTTTCTTCCTGCTCTTAGATCTCCTTTCCTACAGCTGCTAGCTGCGGCCGCTTCTTTCTCAGTTGATGAGTAGAGCGAGCTAGCCAGCAAAGGAGAAGAGTAGGAGACTCAATGCAATGCTGCTGATTTGAGTGAGTTTGGATTGGGGGAGGAGAGTGGTTTATATAGAGTTGGGAATGTAGATGGAGAGAGTGAGAGAAATGAAGGCGGGCGCGCCGTCATGCATACGCAAGTTAAGAGCCTTGGGGTCCCCCAAAAAAAAGAAGTTAAGAGCCAAACCGTCTTCAGTCCGGACGGGTTATACACTTGATTTTAAAAGTTTTTAAAATGTTAACTCTGTCGTCAGCCTAATATAAATATTATAATATAATCTTTTTATTAATTGATTTAAATTCTTTTAAAGTTAAAATTAACTGCATGGTATATAGTATTAACTGCGTGCAAGCACCATCCCAGTAGAGCCATTTTTAGGAACGGATTTTTCTCTTTCTTTACAAATTTTGTTTTTAATAAACTTATAACGACCAATTTGCAACTATATTTTTTCTTATAAAGAAAATTTTCAATTAGACATCACTTTCGGAAATGAAATTAAGTTTTTCTGCACAAGGCTAATATTCTTAACTTGGAATTCATCTTCGGTAAGAGAGGTCTTGCAGCATATTGGGTAAATTAATTTTTAATGGAAGGAAAGGGAGTGGAACTGACGAAACGTAGCGCACAGATCATGCGGGGCAGCGGCGTGCACGGTTGAAAACAATGAGCATTTTAGTCCGGCCGGTCTAAGGAAACCGTACATTCCGGTTTTTTGCATACCACGAAATTTCCAGGGCATAGCGGTGATTTAGAAATGCAACGGTTTGTTTGGCTTGTGTGACTCAGAAGCCGTCGGCTTTGAACATTGACTGAAAATCCACATCAGCGTTCATCAAAAATCAATGAGGAAAAGGCAGTCGCATCATTGTATGCATTTGTTTTCAGTTGTTTGTTGCACAGATGCCCGGGAATTCCACGCACGCGATAGCCATTCATTTGTTTTAGTACTCTGGCTCTTACTAGCCCACCCGATTTTTGAGGCATCATGGACTTTATTCATCACCATAAACTATTTACTTCTTGTCTTACTCTTAGTTTTTTAATTTAGAAATATTTTAAAATCTAAACTATTCATTATATTTAACACATCTTATTTTATCATTCTACCAACAATATTTCTTACTTAGAAACTTATATCTTGTAAAAAATAAGATTTTAGAAGTGAATGTATAACTATTAGAATTTTTAAAAAAATGATATAATATAAATATATTATATAAAAATTTACAATACATGACTTCAAAAAAATTGCAATATATATAATTTTTGAAATTATAGTAAAATATGTATCTGTAAACGTTATAAATAATTTAGATTTTTAAAAAGAATTTCCAATTTGACAACTAAAGGTAAACATGAAACCTTTATTCTTCGGAAAATATTAAAGCATAACTGATATTATAATCATTTTTTGCATTTTTCATATAATTATCTTATCTATTTTATTGTTATTCTTTTTATTTTTAATCATTATTCTTATTATTTTACATCACCATCTTATTTTTGTAAAATGTTTTTATAATTTTTTTCTTCGCCTTTTTTACCTTGTATTAAATATACCCTAATTGTAAATTTGTTTTTTATATATAATATATTTTTATTTTGATCTACTTTATATAGTATTATGTTGAATTATTCTTTTTTTAATCTTCTTTTCCTTTCATTAGCAAAAGTAGGCCTTTTCATCCCTCCAATCGAACGCTCGCTTGCCATGAACTGCTTAGATATTTTGAATGTACATTACGCTAGCTATGAACTTCCCTAGAGTGCTATATATATGCACAAGAGTCAAAATCATCTATACACTCCATTGATTCACGAGCAACAGATGAAAAAGTCCAATTAGCGGGGGCCAATCCTGGAATATTTCAGCAACTGAAATGGTTATGATCAATGAACAAGATTTCTTAGATCCGTATCACATAATGCTTATCACGATGGCCATTGCATTTCTCATTGCCTACAAGCCACCTGATCATCCACCTCACACCAGTATGTTGTTTTCACATACAATAAGCTCCCGCAACCAAATCAACTCGTGAAGGGTTGAACTCATATCGCCAGCATATGAGGTCTTGTACATAGGGTGTGTTTGTTTGGGGTCAAAATATGTCAACTAAAACTTTTCAACCCAAAATTTTTCACTCTCCATAACTACTTTATTTTTTAATTATTTTTTCACATTTTTCTATACAAACTATCCTACTTTTCAATCATTTCTACACAACTATTCATACAACTAACCTATCTATTTTAACTTTATTCTCTTTACTCCTCATTATTACCCCTATTATATCACATCATTTTTTTATCAATTTGACAATTTCTACCCCCAAAACTTTTTATCAAAAGTTTTACCTCCAACCAAACACACCCATAGTCTGGCAACTTGATTTCAACCCTTCATAGGTCGATTTGATTGTGGTTTTGTTAGAGCTTATTGTCTTCTTTATAGATAAGAAAGAAGCTTGTTGTTTTCCAATAATTAGGTGGGAGCTTGTTATTGCCTTGTATGTGAAGTATTGTGTTTGATTGTAAAATGAAACGAGATATTATTTGTACACTTAGAGTTTTGTTTAATATTGTATTACTTGCGCCTATGGAATGCATGCAGATTTTGAATCAATACTACTGTCAAATTAACAAGTTCGTTCAATGCATGCTTTCATTCTCTATTTTATTATTATCTTCTTAAAATTTCTTGGATTAGGATCCACTACACCCAAATGTACTTAGCTTAAGTGCACCCATGTACATAACTTTTTTTCTAAATTTTTTTAGTTTTTTTGAAATTCATAGTTTTATATTTTTCATGTTTTTGAATATTTTATTTTAAATTTTTAAAAATTCAAAATAAAATATTAAAAACAAATAAAAATTTTAAAATTATATATGGACATTCATGTTGGTCCGATATAAATATGTAAAAACATTTTAAAAAATAAAAATAAATTGTTAGTGCAGCCGGTGCACTGAATCATTTCTCAAATTTCACGGGTCAACAAATTCCCAAATGTCCAATTAACTAGTCATGGCCTCATGGGTCAAGTGTCGTTTCATGACCGCAGCTTGGGTTGGTTAAAAGTTGCCGGCCGGCCCCACCTAGGATTCCCCAATCTTACATCATATGATGCTGCTTTTGAATGCAAGCGCCTCCGCTGATCAGACACACTACCAAACACAGATGAACAGACTTCAGCCGCTGGTGCCGTACGTGGATGAAACAGAGCCTGAGTTCTCCCAAATTTGGAAAATCTGGAGTTCTTAAGGGGTTCCAAGGTATCCCATATGTGAATGGGATGAGTTTTCTCATTAAGTTAACTTTTTAAATTCAGGACTTAGATATATTTGGTTATAATAAAAACTTTTCAAACCAATACATTTCAACCTAATACTTTTTACACTCAACAATTAGCATATTTTAAATTATTTTCACATCTTTCTATATAAGTACTATATTTTTAATTATTTCTACATAACTACTCATGCAACTAATTCATTTATTTTAACTTTATTATCTTCACTTTTCATCGTTACATTTATTATATCATATCATTTTCTATTCATTCGAAAATTTTATAGTAACAAATTTTTCGTATAAAAGTTTTATCATCATCCAAGCACATCCTTTTCACAGTTCCATAATAGATTTTTCTATTTTCAATACAAATCATTACATTATGATCTTATTTGTTTATTCATGGAAGCTTATTAAATTCTTACAAACAGGAAATTAACCCTTTTTAGTCACATAGAAAATTTTGATCAAATGATCAAAGATAAAGAGACTCTAGGAGGCGCCCAAAATAAAAATGTACTCAAGTACAATTATTTTTGGAGGTCAAAATTTGATGAAATGGGAGTTGCCAGTCTACCCAGCTTGCTGCTGTCTAATAGTGGTTAATACTTAGTAGTACAACTTCAAATATCACGTTGTTTGACCTTTCAACGTTTCGACTAATAAGATATCTTCTCGCAGTAGTGGGAAACATTTTTCTACTTCTAACTTTTTGGCTTCGAATTTGGTGAGTGTGGGGAGAAGGCTTCTCCAACGTATGGCCGTAACATTGTCAGATGACATTAGGACATCCACGGTTTAGCTTGTTAATTACTTTCATCGTTTGTTTGGAAAGTAGGAAAAAATAGAGTGGAAAATTCCGGGGCTGATTGCATGCACCGGGTGCATTTTACTTATTTTTTAATATTATTTTTAAATTTTTATATAATTGTTAATCTAGGTATATTTAACATGTGTATTAATTTTTATCATTTTTTGAGACTTTTAGATATTTATTTTTGATTTTTTAAATTGATGGCATTTTCGTAATTCATAAACTACAAAAATGTCACTAATTAAAAAAATGCGTATTAAATACACCTAGATTAACAATTGTATAAAAAAATTTTAAAAATGTAAAAAATGAGTTTTTGCACTTGGTTGTACTAAAGCTCATTGCACCCAAGTGCACTGTATCATGACTTGGAAATTTTTTTTATAAAAATGTTTAAATTGAATAGGATGTGATCCGGTATAGAAGGGTGATGATTAGAAGTGAAAGAGGAAATTTTAAAATTAATAAGATCGTTGTATAGAAAAATACGATTAAATGATTAGAAAATAGGTAGTGGTTGTATAGAAAAGTGGTGAAAATAATATTTTTTTATCTTTTCTAATTTTTTTAATTTGAATAATATTTATCTATTTTTGCCTATATTACATGAAAAATTAATTCTTATCTATGATCATATTTTTCAGCTAAATGAAAGGTTATTTGCGTATAGTATACATTAAGTACAACCAAATTCAAGAGTTTTTTTTTTTTTAAACCAAAGCACATAGCTTAGCTAATGTTTATGTTTGATGTTGGTATCAAAGGTCTTGGTTCAACTTTAGAGTGAGCTTTTATTTCTCATGTAGGAATATTGTCTCGAGTCACTTTTCGTACAGGTGTTACTTGTATATTGAGAAAAAATTTAGACAAATTAATTAGATAACTAATTATATTTTAAGAAAAAAAATTGTAAAATATGATTTGAAGATAGAACAAAAAAATTCAAAAGTATTTTTAAAAGGGCTGTAAATATTTTATGCAGTAAAGTTTTGCCAACAAATAAAGCTGAGCTACATGGAAGAAGATTCAAAGGGCTGTAGACTGCGGTTGGTTGGATGTCAGTTAGCCAAGGGCCCGCCGCCAAATGAGTGCTTGTCATCCTATTCTTGCATATGTACCAAAACATTAGCGACCTTTACTGTCATTTATTGTACTGCTATTGAATTTTCTACGCCTGTGCCAATTTTGAAGCATACTCTCGCTGCATACTCTTCATGAGCTAGAAATCAAAGAAATCTCGTTCAATTAGGTAGGAGGAATCCTGGGCACACCTATTACATCAAACTGGGTGTATTGAAAAAAATACTTTTAAGAGCCTAAAAATTTGGAAAAATATTTTAAAATGTATTGATTTTTTGTATCTTATAAATAACAATTGCCTCCTAAAGGTGCTAATTAAGTCCTCCACAAGCACAAATAGTCATTCAATCCTAAACCATATGTTATAGAAGAGGTATTTTTCAGTGGAGTGGAACAAATTGTAATTTGGAAGAGCAATTATTATGTATACTATTTTGAAATGAATTAGTTATCAAGTAATTTTAAATTTTTAATGGGGAAAACTGGCCATTCTCAGAGAAGGTTTATTGGCATCAATTGCAAAACAAAAAAGAGCAGAGAAACACGTCACTAGGAAAAACGAGGCTGGAATGATCTTGTTAACGGCTGAGATCATCAGCACGACGTCCACTGCAAAAAACTTCCCCATGAGACATATAATTCCGACAATGGTGGAGATAAAGATGCCTACTTTTATTTTTTGTCCCCAGCAAATGAATGTGTTGTCCAAGCTCTCATGAACGTGGGCGTCTTGGGTATTCATTTTTAAAATCCTTCTTCAGCCCACGTGCGAGGATGCTAGTTGCAATTGGCTTCGGCATGGGGCCCTTGGTTTTGGAGTCCACCCAATGCATCGGATTTAGACCGTCATGCACTTCACCTGGCCACGGTCTAACTTCGGTCCAAACTAGAGTGCCGCATACGAAACAAATGTACTACGGTTTTGTTTCACTTCAGATAAGACTCTATGGTTTGATTGGAAAACCTAGATTTTCAGGAATACGTGTCTTTGATGAGCGTCGCGCATGATGAACGGTCTCGATCCTCTCTCTCTCTCTCTCTCTCTCTCTCTCTCTCTGGTATTTCAGGTTAATTTATGATCCTACAAAAACCTTCCTCGCACCCGATCGAGCATCTGCGTTCGCCCGACCCAAATAATTGCTTTCAAGAAGTCACAAATAACTGCGCAGGAACCCTAAAAATAAATAATATAAAATTTTAAAAAATTCTGCTTTGGTCTATTTGGACCAGGACAAACATAAATAATGGGCGCACTTGTTTGGCATATATTTATACGGACACATATGGGCCACGTGACAGACCGGCAGACCACACATCCCAAATAAAAAGGGGAAGCACGCGAGGAATCACCTTGGGAATCCTATAGCCACCGCAGCAAATTTCATTTCATGGACTTATTTTTTCGTTCGCACGTAGCATTTATTTGACTGCATTAGATGTATTTTGGATGATAGATATAATTAATTATTTAGTTATAGTAGTTGACCACTTTCAAGTGGTGACATTTTGTTAAATGTAGTAATTTTTTTACATGGAATGCAATTAAAAGTAATGTTCTATTACAGCTATTAAAATTTAATAACAAATAGTAATACATCTTTCGTTGTTGAAGTTAATATAGAACTTAGATGAATTTAATATTAAATTGAAAAAGGTGGTCACATGTAATAAAAATTTTGTTTTAGTGCCAGTGCATGTGTCTTACATCTGATTAAGACACGGTGCGTTGGCAGGCTTGAAAAGCCAACCCCATGCAATATTTTGGTTTGAGTTTATTTTCATTGCAAAGCCCAGCCCTCTTTTTAAGTACGTGCTTAATTAAGAACATCTTGAAAGGGATTATCGATCACTGCCATCTTTGGTTATTGGTCCATGCAATTGATCAATGACAACAAATGCTGGATGAAAACTAACCCCATGATAAATCAACCTTGTGTAGAAGTTGCTAGTTTTTTAATGTGACATTATGATTCCACGATTTAGCCCATGACATTCACTTAGTCCAATATTGGTTGAGTTTATCATCATTTTAATGACCAAGTGGTTGACCTAAATGTGTATAGAGTATTAGCACAGAAGATTTAAAAGTCAAAGTTAGATTGAGACAATGACCATGCTACCCCTCCCCTAAAGTACACATCCATTAGGTACATGGTCATCCAAGGTGGATAATTTAATAAAAAATATATATTGATTGGGTTTTTTAGTAGCTAATAAAGCATGCTTTAAAGATGGGTTTCCAAGGAGCAGTTCCACACTTTTGTTTAGCCATCAGATTTTTGGCAGTGACATTTTTTGTATTTAATTAAGTTTAATTAATACCCTATTCAATTATGGGCGCAACTTAGGTAGGGCACCCGTAGGTCAACTTGTTGGATACCCTAAAATGAATAAAACATGTTCTTACTTTTATATCTATCGAGTAGAATAGGCTCCAAATAAAAAAATACATAGTTCAATTAGAGTATAATAGGTTCCAAGGTATGGATACCTGGAACCGACCTAAATTATTAATATATTTTAATATATATTTTATAAATATCTTTTACAGTAAAAGACATGAATAAAATTTTTAAAATATATAAAAACTTGTTTAATTTATCAATTATTTAGTAAGTTTAATGAATGTATTTCAAAAATTATATTACTATTATATTAATTTTGGGTTTTTAGATAAGACTTGTAATAAAATTATAGTTTTTAAATATAATATAAAGAATATTTTAAAGAACTGAGGTGAAACCGAAACCAACCTGAATTTAAAAAATAAGGTATGATATGTTTAAAACCGACCCAACCTAACATAGGATAGGATAATAGTTTTTTAAAATATAATAAGAGTCGACCCAAGTTGCATTCCTATATTTAGTGAAGCTATGTTTGCACAGGATTGAATAGTGAGGAGGAAAATATACATATTTGACACAATAGATTTTGGCATATATGCCATGCAAGTTTGCCACGATCATAGGCGGGTCTACATGAAGTTTTATAGTTTATTTTGTCATGATTACCCCATATCAAATAATAATATGAGATGGCCGGTCTATGCATGGCAGCCATGACAAATGTTTTGAGGATCGAAATTGCTGGATGAACCATTTTCATGATCGGTTCTCAATTTATTTGGTTTAACTGCAATTCAACAACAGTTAGACTGGTTAAACCAATGAATTAAGATCTGAATGGTTCACGATATAACTGATTGAGCTCCCGGTCAAATTTTCAAAATATTAGTCATGCACAGTCATTATTTCTCTCTTTTTTTTTTTTTGATGGGTATATAATTACATGTATCTCAACACATATTATACTTGAAGATCTGAGACATTCTTACAAATCTGGGAACACATAACGTCCCAAAGAAATCTGGAAGACACAGCTTCCAACAGCCACCTGGGAGACCACCTGCTCCCACACTTTCCACCCGGGAGACCACCTTGCTCCCACACTCTCCACCCGGGAGACCACGCTCCCACGCCTATACGGGGATTCGATCCCCCGCCAGCCACAGCTACGGCTGTCTGCGCCGCAGCTGGCGACCAACCGAGCTAGCCTCGGTTGGTGTCATTATTTCTCTCTTTGAAATGAAGGCAAACTAAGACTTCAGTTATCTGAGCTTCAGGTACTAAGTGTTGATCTTTATTCTACATATGCTTCTATGAAATGGTAAAAACCCTACAAATAGGCCTATAATAGCGAATAATAGAAATTCTACTTCATTCATTATATTTAACTTTCATTTGTTTAGCTAGAAAAATCCTATAATTTTTTTAGCATCATTATACATGACCACATCTATAAAGTATGTAAAACGAAAATAATAAAACATTTTGACATTAAATATTAATTTTTAAGTTATATTTTTAATATCTAAACCATCTAAAATATTACTCTTAGATACATAAATGATTTATAAAGTATTGTTATGTTTTAATGTATATATAAATGGATTTAAGTATTTTTCATAATTTTCACATGATTATATATTTTTGAACAAATATCATTTATGCACATTTTTAGTTTAGATGAAGTTTATCTCTTAGCTAAACAAATAATAATAAATACAATAAATTAAGTAGATTTTCAGTCAACCAAGTTAGGTAGAACCTCTACTCATATATTTTGATTGTTGAAGTTAAATAAACTTAGTTGTAGATCAAAGTCAGTATACGTCAGTCTTCAAATTGACACCTTAGGTAGTCAAATGACCATACTATTATATGATTAAACCGTTGGTTATACTGAAGCAAGACTCATATATCTTGATTGTTGAAGTTAAATAAACGTACTAGATCGATCAAACCCATTAACAAAAATATAAAATAATAAACAAACTAATATTCCAAGTCAGTTTTCAAATTACCACCTTAGATGGTCAAATTACCATCCTATCGTATGATTAAACCGTTGGTTGTATAGAAGCAAGACTCATAGATTGTTGAAGTTAAATAAACTTAGTAGGTCGATCAAACCCATTAATAAAAATACAAAAAGATAAACTAGTCAGTATTCCACATCATTTTTCAAATTAACACCTTAGATGGTCAAATGACCAGACTATATTATATGATTAAACCGTCAACAATATAAAAAATCTGTATAAAAACAGAAACTACTGGTTCTAACTTGTTGCAAGGGGTATTGGTGTTTCTTCAGTGTGTCCAAACTCCAAACGTTGAAAATTCGGGTAGCTAACGTTGAAAATACGTCAAATAAATGTGACTCGAGATGTGATTGCAGGCATTTCTAGCTTGCGTTATGAACTCTTCAAGTTCTTTTGGGATTTTGGATCTCTAGTTCTCGAGTGGGTTCGGGTTTTACAATGATTCTTTCATAGTGGCCTCCTAGGGTATGATCTGTAGGGGTGAATTGGGCCGGTTGAGCCCAAACAAGCCTATTGAACCTGAGCACCCTGAGCAAAATCAAGGCTTCCTTTTGCAAAACCTTAAAATTTTAATTTGAAAATAAGATTAGGATTATGTTTGAAGAAAACCCAAATCCGAAGAATTGAATCTAATTTTTCTATTTATATTTGATATAATTAACTATATAATCTAAATACTATTACTTCCGATTTATGTATTTTGTATTATTTATATTTATGATTTCATAGATATTTGCCTAAGTTGAAATTTTAGTGTACATTATATCATTTTTTTTTATATTTATATTTATAGGGTAATGATCATATATAACCCCTAACTTTTTATATTTAAATTTTTTAAAAAATATAAACCATTTATAATATCATTCTGTTTGCATATATTTATTCTTATATTATTGATTTATTCTCTAACAATTTCATCTCCACTCTAAAATGATACTAAATATCTATTCATCTAATTTCAATTATAGTATGTTATAATATCATAATTATATACATAGAAAAGAATATGTAAATAGCTTTTTTTTTTTAAAAAAAAAAAGCATAAGGCTAAGCAACAACTTGGTTGTGTATGATTGTTACCAACATTTATATTATTTTGCTTTAACGTTTGTTGGTTTTCTTCCTTTATCCATTTTTTTGGAAAAGATATATTTTCCTTTAAAATGTCTAAAATTTAATGGGCTATGTATTACTATTTTCTTTTGGGAGACTTAATAATTGATATTTATATGAAATTTCAAATTTAATTCACATAAGCAGGCTTAAGTTTCAGGTTTCACCATTTCACAAATAGGGTAAATAAAATTAAGATTGAGACTAAGATAAATTAGATATTCATGAGCCACACCCCACGAGGTGGAATTAAGCCTCTTGGTGTTGAGTGTTTTGATGAACATACATCAAGTGCAACTTGCATAAATATTCCACTAGCTCTTTTATTTATAAATTATTAATGCTAGAGACAGGGTTTTATACCTTATTGAACTTGATCCCGCCACAATTCCCATTCTTGATATTGATATGAGTAGAAATGGGGCGATTGGGCGTGCTGGCAAAAACGAATGCTATTCAGTGATGATTCATCCACCGTGCACGTACAACAAACAAATATTTAGACCGTCCAATGCCGAGGTGGGGCTTGACTTGCGACGGTTCGGATTTCTAGTAAAACATTCTTATTGCTCACATGTATCGACGCACGTACGGTGGATGAGTCACCACTCAAAATTTTCCACACGGCAAAAAAGGAAGCGTATCCGAATGCAGATGGAAAATAAGAGAGCTGTAGCTCAAACCGGGCCTGCTTGTTCCTGGGCCTGAGGGCGAACGTTCTGTTCCTCCTTAGCGGCTCTGTATTCTCCATAGAAGTAAGAAGCAAAACCCCACAGGGATAGTGCCAAGGCCATGCCTTTCTCCCCATTGAATTTCTCTTTGTAGGCGATCACCGCAGCAATCTCCGTGAATGGGAGGAGGAAGGAACTGACGATGCCGCTCAAGAGCGACGAGGAGCAAAAGATCACTCCCAGGCTCCCGATGAACGATAGCTGGAATGCAACTGCTGCGGCTACAATCACAACATAGTACATCCCATTCCCGAGCCCATACTCCCTTGCTTCCCTTGGAATCACCTGCAATACATATATATTGTCAACCACCCATTTTGTACACTCGTGTTAATTAGTCCATTCATAAAATGCCAAGTCATAGTAGTATTATAAGAATAGTAGATGGCCGATGGCCGTGATGCAAGAACTACCGAAAAATTAATTAATATATGGGATGCATGAATGGCTGAGAGGTAATATATCTTCACCTTGAAATCATTGTTGATGGCCATCCCTATAACACTGAAGATGGAAGCGAACACTGCAACGCCGAGCTGAAACTGCAACACGGTGGTGAAGGTGACACGTCTGGTGGCCTTGGAATACGAGAACTCGATGCTGGGCCAGATGAAGCCCGAGAGAGCTGCGCTTGCGATCGTCAAGAAGAAACCCAGGAGATACTTTGCATGGGAGACTCCGGCCGGGCGGTCTCCGCCCACGCGGAGGCCGAGCATGATCGACCCAAGAGTCATCAAGATGACCGAGTTGATGGAGTAGGGCGTGAACTTGTGCCTGACGATGAGAAAGGCGAAGATGGCCGTGAAAGCGAGTTGGGTGGCGAATAAAAGCGACGAAGTCGAGACGGGAAGGTAGGACAGCCCGAGCGCATACATGAAGTTGTCTAGTCCGAGTAGCAAGCCGAGGAAAGCACTAGCAGCGACGAGCCTGGGCTCTATAAAGAACTTGGAAGCGGGGATTTGCCGGGCTTTGGATCGCGAGTAGAGGATGAAGAGCGGGAGGAAGAGGATGGGGAAGCCGGCATTCTGCAAGAAGCTAGAGAGCCACCTTCGCCCGCCTCCGTGGAGGTAGTAGAGCCGGAGCAGAAGCGGGCCGCCGATGGTTCCAACGGCCATGAAGAACACGTTGAGGAGGAGCAGAGACCATTTGATGGCTTTGCGGCGGCGGCCGCGGGCTGCGGTCGTAGTGGTGGAGGTGGAGGGAGCTTGCCAGCTATCGCCATTAGGATAATCACAGCCATTGGTTAAGCTCTCCACGTTCATGGAAGCCATGGCTGAGATCGATATTCTGGGAGCCGCTTTCCACGTTATTTATGGCGCATGGAGTTTACGTTGCTGCAGCCCCCAGGGCGTGGTCTGACTCACGGGAGCTGGAGACTGGTAGCTTGAAAACGTGACGCGTTGACCGTCGCGTTATCTTCCGGATCGTCGTGACAACAATTTTCCCCAGAGAGACTCGAGAGCAATGGGCTTTAACATGATCTCACGTATCCGTTAAAAGTTGTGTTGATCGTGGAAACGTTTGCTCTTTTCTTAATTTGTGAATGCTTGGTTGGGTTTAACAAAGTGATTTTATAAAATTTAAATTACATTGCATTGCATGATTAGTGTATTACATTTGGTTGGAAAATCAAATAATTATTCTGAAATAATTATAACACGCCAAAAAGTAAATTTATTTTGCAATATATATACACACACCTATCATTAAAAATTTTACAAAGAGGGTGGTACATAAACTACCATTAGGTACGGCAGAATAACTAACTTTTCTTATTAAAAAATATTTTTTTAAAATCTAAATCGCTAATATTATTCATATATATTTTATCATGCCAAGGATCACATGCATAGAAAACTTATGTAGGATATAAATTTATTTTCAAATTTTAATAGTTATATATTCACTCATAAATTGAATTTTAGATTTTAAATTATAAAAGTTTTCAACACGTCATTTTTTGTCATGTTAAAAATATACACCTAGTACATAATATTAGTGCTCTAGATTTAAAAAAAAAAAACTATTTTTAGAATATGTGCCACTGGATTTTCTTCTAGAAGTATCTGAGTTCATGCCTATTCTTTTTTATATAAACTAAATTAATGATTTGTTGTAAATATGTTTGTAAAATTTTAAACTATTTTCAATTATATTTATGGCAAGTGTAAATCTTTCAATTTTTTTTTAAAAAAATATTTTTGATAAATATAAACTACCCATTGTGTTTAATAAATTTAGTTAGTATACTAAAATAACCTTGATTAAATACCTTTAGTGGGCCCTAATAAATATAAATTATTTCAAATTGATTATAGCCCACCGAGATATTCAATTAGGATGATTTTGAGTATTAACTAAATTCACGTCAATAAGCACGATGGATGGTTTTGATTTATTAAAAAGCATCCTTATTTTTTAAAAAAACTAAGAAGTTTGTACTTGACATGAACATAACCGTAACTATTTTAAAAGTTCATAGAAATATTTGTAATAAGTTTCAAAATATTGACATAAACGCAAGTTAATTTGTTTAAAATAACCAAATGTATGAGTGCAACTATCTCTATTTTCTATTATAGTTAAATGGAGCCGATGCACTATATATACAAGTGGTCCAAAATTAAAAATGAATATTATATTCTTGATTAATTAAGTGGGCTGAAGTGCTCCGTTGTGTGGTAAAAGTTTCTGATGTCAGTAAAATAAAAATCATGCAGGTCAATATGCAATTGTGGGAGGAAATTAAACGGGCCATTAAACGTGTGGATGAGTAGCACTGTGAATGCATGACATCTGTCCTAACACATGCTGATCTAGTGGGCATGCAGGTGGGCCAATTGATCCGACCAGTATGTTTTTCAGTGCTTCCGGATCCGAATGCACGTGTGAAATGTCAGGAGATTCTGCCATATACGCAATCAGACAAACTGAATGGCCGAGATCTAGGACAGATTACGAATCACATTAATCAGAAGGCCCTGGAGCATCCGTTCACTGAATTGAACAAGACATTCGGAAAAGCAAAAGGGTGCATGTGTGATCGATCGGAATATATAACAGATCGACAATATATCAGATGCCCGTTGAAAAGGGCCACGATTTAGATGGTCGATTTGACAACATCAAATCACCCTTCCATCTCTGGAATCACCAACTTCTGTGGAGCGAATAGAGAACAGAACAGCAGTGTTGCCCACGGGACAGGATACACATGCAAATGCAAATTGAAGAAATCTGCCGTACGAGTACATGCAGTGCCTGGCAGCCACAAGTGATATTCCTTATTCGAAATTGCTAGTGAGAGAAAGAGATAAGATAGGCGACATTATCCCCATGCAAGTGAATATGCCCGCCCTTTTTGTCTTAATTAGGTATTGTTTAACATTTATTACCTGACAGGTTTGGAATTAATTCCTGTGATCGGCAAATTCGAATTTTGGTCATTAAAGCCTGCGAGAAAGACATAATAAAGGAGCTCTCACTAGTGCCTCCATGCGTATCTTCTCGTGCGACGACATCGTCCCAAAATTCTCACCCCGTCAGAAATTCAATCTTTAGTCACAAAAACTAAAAGATTTCCGCTGCTCAAGCCTATTAAGTGTTTTTTTTTTTCCCCTTGTTATTAGCAATGTATGTTTGCAATACCAAAACTAAGCATAAAGTCTTTATCCTTGCCTTTGAATTTTTTTAAAAAAAATTTTGAAATATATCTTTTAAAATTTAAATTATTTACTACGTCAACTCATTTTTTCGTGTTATCAAAGATGACTTTTATTGAAAACTTACATCTGGTAAAAATAGCATCTTTTGAATGCAATTTTTTTTAAAAATGTATCATATAAACATAGTATATAACAATTAACGATATATATAAATTTTGCAATCATAAATAAATACATGTGGTAAGCATAATAAATAATATTAAATGCTTCCAACGCTAGTAGCGTCATGGAAAGTATCATTGGCGCTATTCCTACAAGTCGCGTGTTCAACTCGTCATCCCCCTATGGTGTAGGTATTAATTTTTTTATAGTGACGAGGTGTTATAGGATTTCTTTTGGGTTATGAGGATTATACATGTACTAATTTATAATATTAAATGACTTGGAATATATATAAATGAATTAAAAAATAAATAGCTTAAAATTTAAAAATATTTTAAAATTAGAAATAAATGATAAACAGGAAGCCTCCAGCTTACGGTAAGCATTCGATGATTACCCATGCAGAAGGATAAATATTCAATAGCTACGGTAAGCATGAAGCTTTGAAACTTATCCTCGATTGCCCGCCCACACACACACACACTAAGCTTTTAAACAATGTGATGCAAGCACATCAGTGGCAATGATTTAGTGAAAATTTATTATCTGAGGTGAGAAGTGTTGATTGATAACCTGGGGCTGACTGTAGAATACTGATCGATTGCTGGGCCTTGTGGACTTTTTCAGCTTGCAACTTTGCATTTGTTAGAGTCAATGCAAACGTCTGGCTTGAGCGACTGGCAAGTGAGTCTGCAGTGAGAGCAGCGGAAGATAATCGATCGGGAAAAAAAATGGGGAGTGAAGAAGCTGTGACTTTCATTCCATATATATGGACCTGTCAATGTATATATCCAACCCAAACCCCTGAATGGTGGGCCACACAACTACCTAGGGGATACCTTTGGGCATTTTAAAGGGAAAATTAGTCAATAAAACGCACTGATTGTATGGAGATTCATTTTCAAATAAAAACGATATTTATTTTTTTTAGGTCTAAATCATTTATAATATTATTCATCATATATTTGTAGCTTACGACATCCAATATTATGTTAATTGCACTGCAAAGAAAGATGGTTCTTGGAAATCCTTACTAGAAACTAAAAATTCTTTATTAATAAAGAAAATGTAAAAAAAAAGTTCTTAGTTGTAATAATATTTAACTTTTACCAGCAAAGAATATTTTCCTATTTATGGTAATGGTCTTATTGGCCAGGAAAATTTCTTGCAATAACATTTTTACAACTAAAATAAAATTTGGTTGTCTAAGTATATCAATAATAACTTATCATCAACTAAGTTTATTTTTATTGGTTATTATATGAAGCATAATATCATTTATTGGCCAAGGCAATGGCATTCATAACTCCTCATGGAGGTTCGAGTGACACCTCCTGCAAAAGGGGAGCAATTGTCTCCCATAAATAATAAGAAGTGCAAATTTTGTTTCCCGCGAGGATGTCATATTATATAATGTCAATCAAAAAAATTATTAGCAAGCAAGGTTTTCTTAATTAGCAACTAAATTTTATATTTTTGTAAAAAAACTTAGTTGCCAAAAACTAAAATATTTGCATTTTTGGAATAGGTTGAGGCCAAAACAAATACTGCATTGCTCTCATTTGGTCATGGATGATGAAATAAAGTTTCCGTTTGCACGCTCATGGGTGTTTGAATCACATTTGTGGAATTTCGAACCAAATTTAGGCGGGGGCATTTAGCTCCCCATTAAAAATATGTTGGGAGCTCATTGTCTTTCCTCTTAATATTTGGAAGCTTGTGGTATTCATTCTTGATATTTAGGAGCTTAGGGTCTTCATTTGGAAAAAATTTGTAAGAGTAGTCTGAAAACTTTGAATGTAATATGAGTTGAGATATGATGTAAATATACAGTAATTTAAAATAAATAAATACGGCATTTGATGAAGTTACGCTATTAAATAAGATGTATTGATTCATTAATTACGATAGTATTCCACGTGCATTCGGAGTAATTAAATATAATTTACAGAAATAATCTCCCATTTGAGGAGATTATGCAAAGATTACAAGAGATATTGAGGTCCAAGCCCATTTCATAAATTAAAAGCCAGCATAAATGCTGATCGAGGCTGCAGGTGGGCTGGATTAGTAAGGGATGGATCGATCATTTTTGTTAGTTAATTACGTCGATGCACTCGAAGAGTAGCTTTATGAAAGTGCGTTCGAATTGTATTCTTTGCTGGTCGGCGCAGATGCCGTTGGAATAGACCACATATCTGTTGCACATGAAGTGGCATTTTTTGAACGCAACCAACCCAAACAATATTGCTGGCTAGCTGTTAATTTCCACCCATCGGGATCGGCTACCGCGTTAATTTTGCTGTGAATGGATTCTTAAAGTGTCTGATTATTAATTAGTTTGTGATGGCGAAAATATTCTTAGTTATCCTCCTCAAATTCATTCATCATCATGCATGAACTATTCCATCCCAAATTTCATTTGGCTAATTTAGGTATTAGACTAATAAATTTTCAATATATAATATATGTATATATGAAAAATATTAGAGTGGCTGCACATGAATTATTACGTGCCACCACGAGGGATACTAAATTTGCTTTAAATTATATTTATTCACATGTGAATTATAAAAAATACTTGGATTCATTCTAAGATACATTAAAATATCATAATATTTTATAAAAATTATTTTTCTATATAAGACTGATATTTTAAATGGTTTAAAATTAGTATATAAATCAAACTATTATACTAAATTTATTTTATACATTTTGGAATGAGGCTTATGTGCATATTTTTTTATCGAAGGAAACTTGATTTAATAAGTAGATAATTCTAAATATAATGAATATAGATAATTACACATCGCTGTCAAGGTGTGCGGAAATAGACTCGTTACGTGGAAGCGCAATGATGTACTACGTATGAAACCATCGATCGTAACCAAAAAAAGCATGGAAGAGAGATTTCATATTCTTAAATTTGGTAAAACCATAGAAGGTAAAAAACCATGCATACATGTGACGTAACAAGAGGGAAAAAAAAAATCGCATGTTCTAATCAGGATCATATACTCTCCATGACTTCCCTCAGTCATTGTACGAATGACTACACGTACACATATTTATTCAACTAATCATTATTAATTAGTAATTATATATAATTAATCAGGTTGGTAAAGGAAGGGTCGCAAATTTCAGGTGGTGGCAACGCAACGGGGTCCCCAGAGCAGCACAGGCCGACTGAGCTCCACGCACTTCATCACCATCGGCAGGAATTCCTCTGGCTTCATCACCATCACCGGTTTCTTCTTCGCCACCAGCTTCCCAGGCCCAGACTGCGAGTGGGAATCGTCGATGAGAGCGACGCGGTTATAGCCGCTGAAGGAGGTGGCGGCCGCGGTGCGAGGCACCGCGCGGGCCACCCTCTTAAGCGCATCCCTCTCTTCGAGCTGCACCGCTTCGCTGACGATCTTGCTCATCACCAGCGTCGGTCGATGGACCTTCATCACCGCGGCGGCCACCTCCTCCTGCACGATCTTCACCTCCAACACTATCTCTTTTTTTATGGTCACCTTGTCCACTTCTTCGATTATCACGTTGCCTTCCTCCTCCTCCTCACCTTCTTCTTCTTCTTTTTTGGGTTCGGTGCTGTTTGCTTCTGCTGGTGTTGATTGAGTGTTGAGGAAGGAGAGGACAAGACGGCCGCCTTGGCGATCGGCGAGGAAGTTATTCTGGCAAGTGATTGAGATTGCCTCGACAACGAGGCGGCCGTCTTTGCGGTGGGGCTTCATGCGGAGGCGCGGGCCGTCGTGGCGAGAGATGGATGGAAGGGGAGGTGGGAACGAGCGAGGTGGAAATTTCCTGCTCGCCATTTGGCGGCGATAGCTCTCTTCGGCTGATTCCTTCTTCTCAACGACGGGACATTTTTCAACTGCGATCGGGGCGCGTTCTTCTTCCGTTTCTTCGTCGCTGGAGTCGGACGTGATGTATTCCCTGCAGCTTGCAGGTGGGGAGAAGCTTTCGGAGCCGGTCTCGGATCCGAGGCTTTCGGTGCATATTTCGAGGCTTTTCTTGCTGAGCGAGCTGGAGGATTTCTTCACCAGGGGGTGGATGTAAGGAGGCGGGAGCGGAGAGTTCGAATCGGCTGCCTGCTTTTGCGATTGGATCAGGCTCCATATGTCAGACTGCCCTGGCCTCTCCGCCTCCTTCCTGCCTTCTTCTCTTTCTTCGTCTTCTCCCTCGGACCCCGACGAAGAATCCGGAACGGACATCTCCGAGAATTCTTGGGACGACGCAGTCTTCTTCAATGCCCCTGGCATGGCCTGCTTCAGCCATTTCTTGGAAGACATGTCGGCTGAGAAGGTCCTCCGAAGAGACTTGGTAATCTGGGTTGCCTTCCTCCCATCAGTAGTTGAGGAAAAACCAAGGATGGTACCGATTCCCTGTCGATCCCCACCCGTCACTTCTTCTTCCAACCGTAGAGAGATCGGCAATCGAGTACTGCTGCTGACGGAGACCGACATCCCGGGCACAGTAGGTGTTATCGAAGAATCTTACTGCCAAAGTACGTAGATGCATGTGTTAACAAAGAGGGTGCATCAACGAATCAAAGACAACTGATCGTTACACAACAATAACATCAACAGAAATCGTGAATGTGGTGTGTGGAGAAAAAGGAATTTACCTTGAGCAAGGTAGAAAGTAGAGAAGAGCGTCTGAACAAAAGAGAAAGACTCTTTGCTCTCTACTCTTCTCTTCTGCCTTTCTGTCTATCCGATGCTTTTGGGTGACGGTGACGGTGACGATGTCGATAATGAGAATGTCTTAGTGAGGAGAGCTTGTCGGATGGATAAGAAGCGCAGGAGAGCGGGTGGTATTTGTAGGGTGGCAAAGGCCCTCGGAACCGGGTCCAAGGACCTTCCCACTCGCTAAAGCAGAGACCTTTATTTCGATGAACAGTATAGTGGTCCACGTAACTACTGCAAAACATACTCGGTCATCTCTTCCCATCCCATACTCTAGTCTATCCCATTTCCACCCACCACTCGTCGAAAAACCATTCCCTAGTCTCTAGTGGGCCTCATCTATTAATATTTGACCACACATGAATGGAATGAGATGTGAGATGATATAAAAAGAATGTTGTCATATAGTTATAATTGGGGAAGCTGTGTGAAGATTAGAAAAGTGGTATGGCAAATGAGAAAAATACTTTATTAATTGTTTGGGAATAAAAAAATTATTTATTATAATGATAAATTTCATATCATCTTCATCCCTTTCCTATTCGTGAATAGGAACTATTCAATTTTCATTTTTGGATATATTACTATTTTATATACGAGAACAGGAAAAATTGATGATATAGAACTTGGAATGGTAACGCGAGCTATGGGTTGCCTCTTCTTTTCTCTTTTTATTAGTTTAATAACCCGTCTTGAATCTCTGGTCTTACTAAACAGATGATTAACATTGCTTAAGGAGGAAGCAGGAAACCAACATGTAGATGATGGGAGCATGATTGGTGGCCCAGCCTACTTTCCGGAGAAGCCCCACGGCAAATCATCTTCACAGAAATTTATTATGTTTATAATATCAATAAATAAGAGACGTCCAAACAAACCTTTCGTCATGCAAATGTATGCTGTCCAGTAATGAAAAGGTGGTGATGGTGATCAAAGTAAAGCAAAAGTTACCATTCCCTTTCCATCTATGCCATGCATCCAGGAGGGGAGAATTGGAAACCATCCGATCCATGCATGCACTTACTATCCATATGGGATTAAAAATATATATAAATTAATATATTAAGGGCCGCCCTACTCTAAGATCTACATTGAGAATCCAAAAAAATTGACCAGTACGTTATTATATTCTTTTATCATATTCTATATATGGGTATCGAACAATATTGGAAATGGTAATTAATCCTTTTTATCGACATCTATATTAACAGACCACACATTGAGATCTTTAAAGTTAAAACCAGCCTGATTCTCGAATTACCACAAGCTACAGTAAAAAATAATATTTGGGCACTGCTTCCCGACCACTTCCACAATCTATGTGATAGTGTATATGTATTTCTTTGAAAAGATCTGGCCCACTAATTCGGTTCATTACACTCTTGACTGACATCCTACTGAAAAATTGGACTCACCCAAACCTTATAATTTAGTGAATTCATATGACGTTAATTATGGGACAAATTTCAGAATTATTTGTTTATTGAATGGTTAAATTAAACCAACTTTATTTTCCTTTGGAAAACACCAAATTCTTAATGCACATGCTGAAAAAAAAAAACGCGTTTATATGCGACAAAATCCATGTGCAGAGATGAGCACCCCATCCTATTATATATTCCTGAGAGTAAAGTGGGCAAGGATGCAAAAGATAGAGGAAAAAGGGATGGTGTGGGAAAATAAACCAGGATGCGCCTGTCTGCCAAGAAAGCTAAAACCACCCAAGAAAGGTTACTGGAGGAGGGAAAGGATAGGTAATAAAGAGGGTGAGATGATCGAGTATATGTGTTATGGAATGGAAAGAGAGAAGCATATGCCCCTCCCTTTTTTTTTTCTTTTCGGAAATGGATTTTTATTTTTGTTAATGGGTGCACGTTGCACTATAATTCTTCTTCGATTCCCACTTGCATTTGAAAGGGGACAAACCCATGTATATCCACTCATATGTTCCCCCCCTTCTTCAGAGTTACAAATGGAAGCAATGCTTGTATGTAGACATCCACACACGGCACTGATGTCTCCCTCAAGCTATTCTTTCATTCCGGCGAGCATCTCGGCCCTGAAAAGGTGGGCTACATTACGAAGTTGTCTCTCCATTCATGATGATCATGGTGTTCTCGACACTTGAGAGTCCGATCTATGATATGGGCCGCAGCCGATGTTTGGCTTGATAATTTCTGGTCAGATTCGTTTCATGATGCATGTATTCCTGTAATGTAAGGGTCAGATTACTCTACACACTAACGAAGGTGTATGCGTGAAATATGAGGCCGCGTGTGAAATTACACATACAAAAACGAGGTACTCATGGAATGCAACCGATGCCTCCATGCACACCTAAGTTTTTTTTTTAATTTTAAAAATTATTTGTAATATCTAAACCGTTTATAACATTCATCCTTGTGTATTTCTTTATGGTTTTTGGAGTTATGCATATTATAAACTATTTTATATTATATATTGAATTTTAATTTTAATATTTATATATTAACTCTCAAGATGTCTTAAATTTTTAAAAGATATAAGTTTCTAATCAAAATGATTTTTGATGTTATATCTAAATACGTATCAATAACAACAATAAATTTTTTAAATTTTTTAAAAATTTAAAATTAAAAAGTAAAGGGATATATGGACATTAGATTAGAACCCGTACATGTAAACCCGAATGCCATCTTTATGATGATACCTTGAGTTATTAATAATGAGTCGTTTACTATAATAATTAAGAATAAAATATGTATTGATTGATCAACAGACCATATATCTATTTATTGATGTGGTTTATTAACCATTAATCTTTCACCCGTTTAGCCAGCGGATTGTAAGTTGAGCTAAATTATTTAGATTTAATGGATTAACTTAAATAATTTAAGTGTAAGATTTAACTTAACAATCTATAATGGCTAGATGGTTAAGGTCATAGTTTTATTCTTGATGTGAAATTTATATATGTTCCCATGTTAAAATATTTTTATAAATTAGCTTAGGTTAAAATAGGCTTATGTCAGCTTGAGCTGTCAAGATTAAAATCCTTTTTAAAATTATGTTATTAAAAATTTATTCAAGTATTATTTTGTTAACAAAACTATATATGTATATGGTACTTTATAATGTTAATAAACTTCATTTTTATAAAAATAAGATGAGTTAATTTTAACTTAAATTGATATCTTGATAAAAATGCTTTCATTAGTTCATTTACATTATCTAATACCATAAAAATTTTACTCGAAATATATTATTAAAATATATTATATTTTATTTAAAGGGTATTGATTCCATTTTCGTAGTTTTCATAGAATCAATACCCTTTAATAAAATATCTTAGATTTTGATAGTACATATTTTATAAGATTTTATATTATATGCTAATGTAAATGAACTAATAAAAGCATTTTGATTAAAATATAAATTTAAATAAAAATTAAATTATTTTTATGTAAAAATGAATTTTATTAACATTATAAATTACTTGTATAAATATATGGTTTTATTTATAAAATACTTAAATAAATTTATATTAATATAATTTAAAAAATCATAGAAACTGCCATTAATTTTTACAGCTTCCTAGGTTAAGCCAGATGAATGTATAGTACTCATTGCTGCCACCTCAAGGTGTCATCTTGGCATCCGGGGCTACAATGCTAGCATTTCTTAATTAATTAAAACGTTGATACTCCCGACCATGAGAATGTCTTACACACAAGCCAGCCATTGGGCTCGTAGCATCATGCACCAAAGAATCGGACTATATATTGAAATTGTAGGGCCTGCTCAGATCATGATTCATGACTCAACGCTGCTCAAAGTCTCAAATATATTTTCTAAGGGGTGGCCTCAAAATAGAAGTTTTACTTAAAAGACAGTCAACGGCCCAGATAATCTAAAAAAACATCCATTTAAGAAGTGGTTGAGATCATCGTCCGCCCCCCATCAGGAGCTTATAATATTAGATGGATTTGGTTCAAACGCGCCAGGTGTACGCATTAGCTTGAAATCGATTTCCAATGATACTCTAATTATCAAAAAGTGTGGGCGACGACATTACGTACGAATACGATATTAGATTAGTGAAAGCGGTTCAAGTGGCTAGCTTGATTCCAGTGGGGTATTATCTGAAATTTTAGAGAATTAAAGATGCTTACAACCGTCCAATCTCGAAGACAAGATGAACGGTCGAGATACAATTAGTTCCTGGGTGGTTTGATGATGATTGCCCTATTGGGAACGTGGGGCCCACACGTTGCTTTTTATGGTTGTTCGTCCATTTTTGGAGTAGTCGAGCACAGCCACAAAGCGACATGGACACCCGTTCTTTTGTTGACGCAGACCAGAACCTTCCCGACTTTTAGTAATACGTTGATAAAGGTCTGGTTATGCTGTGCCATGCTTGTAAAGGAAGGCTTTTCAGATCGCACGCACCACTTTCTTACTGTTTCTCACACGTGGCCAGTCAATGGCCACGAAGAAAAAAGTAAACTAAAAAAATGAATAAATTGGGAAAACGATATTGCAAAATTATGGATCATGACTGGTGGTGCTTAGAAAAAATTTTAACTTTTTGCAACCAAAATTTTCTTTAAATTTTGGTTGTTAAAGAAATAATTGAGTGTCAATTACTTGCGTTGCTTCAGTTTCATGAAATCTTTTCTATTTTTACTATTTTCAATGTGTTAATGATTGATGCAATATTCAATTCATTTATTGTATTTAATATTATGTGTTTAGCTAAGAGACCAATTTTTAGGCAATTCAAATACTATATTTATTTTAAAAATAAATATATTTGCGTGTAAATTAAGGAAAATGCTTAGGTCTTATTGAGTTATAGTGTTTTGATGATAGACGAATTAAAATTTTAATGCTTAAAATGTGTTTGCTTGTATTTAGTTTGTGATAAATGGTTATAACAAGTTAGCATTGAATCGTGTTGTGAATTTGTGGAGATTTTTCTGTAAAATTTTAGCAGTTTTGGTTTTAAACTTCAACTGTTCTGGTTTGAAACTTCAATAGTTTTTTTATTGAAACTTTGACAGTTTGTTCTGCAAGATCAATGGATAGATGATTGGATGATGACGTGAAAAATCGGTTAGTTTGTTATAATGAGTTGTCTTGATTTGTTAAGTTGTTACGGGTTGTTGAGAAAAATATGATTAGTTGATGATTTGCTGGAAAAAATCTCTCTTGGCAATTTTGGAAATTCAAAGCTATAAATAGACGACGAATTTCAACCAGAAATTCAATTCAGAGAAAATCATTTCAAAAGTGCAGATTTGTCTCAAGTTGTTCTCTGTAATCCTCTGTCCATCTGTTAAAAACAACATATTAAAGATCGTCGTAACCATCTTACTAAAAGATTCATATTCGTGCTTCTGTGTCGTTCAACTGGTTGTAAGCTTTATTTCGTTTTTATTTATTTTACCTTAAATTAGAGGTTGTCTAATTCAAGAGGAAAACTTTCATTGTGATTTATGAAAAGTTTCATGTGCCACCTAGAGCCATTTGTGTAATTCAAAAGACAATTGAAATTGTACCACTATAACTTGAGTTCTAAGTTGATTAGTGGAAACCCGAGTCAATGCGTTGACTTGGAAAGTGGAGTAGGTACGTTAACCGAATCACTATAATTCGTGGTGTCTTCTTTGGATTTTTTTTTATGATATGTGAAATCTATCATGTTCTTTTTTGGATCTCTCTTTGTGATTTTGTCCTTTTTATTTATCAGTTTTATACGGGCCTAACAGATTTGTTCTTATGTATGTATCAAAATATAATAATATTTTATAAAATTATTTATTCATATACTTATGATATTTTTGATAATTTAGATGTTGAAAATACAAATTTAAAATTAATATTTAACATTAAACTATTTTATTGCATCGATTTTACATATTTGTAAATGGCGCCTATGCACAAATAAATGAAAAAACATTCATGATAATATAAAATATGCTAAATATAATAAATAAAGTAAAATTTTCATCAATCATCAAGATATTGAAAGTAGAAAGGATTATATAGAAAAGAGGTTTAATACAAGCATAGCCTTATATCAAATAGTAACCATTAAGAAGAAAAATTATTTGTTGTGGTTTAGATGAAGGCTAATGCGCTAGCATAGTCTCTAATTTTCGTATCTAGATAAACTATATTTTGATTTGGATGACAAATATCACCATAAGCTATGAAAATTTTTCTTGCTAGTAGAAGTATCATTATAAGCAAGAAAAAAATTTCCTATAAAAATATCATTATGAGTGAGAAAAATTTTCTTTACATATGCATCTTCCTTACTAATAAACATTTTTATTTACCAATAAGAGTGACCGAAAATGTAATTTTTAGTCAACACTTGCATAGTAGAGTGTTTTGACATCAATGTATACCTAAGGTGAGGTCCCACTTTAGTGCTATAGTCTCCATTGACATAAAAAAAAATTTATTTTCTTATAGTGTTAGAAAAGGCAACAAAATTTACAACTTATAGTATCAAGAATGATATTGGTTACCGATATTGTTGCTACTGATAAATTATTGCAGCCAATAATAATTGAAAATAAATGAATAAGTTGAATAACTAATTTTTTTTAAAGAAGGATAAAAAATAATATTTTTACGTGGTCAAGTAGTATCATTTTTTCACTAGGCCTTTGTGGGAATCAAAAGAAGCAAAATATAATCCAAATAATGACATTATGAAATCAAGGACAACCACAACAAGCAAGTAAAGAGGATGAGCATTTTAAATGGAAAAATAACGATAGTAACCACAAAAATATTTTTGTTAAAATTGGTGGAGGGACTTAAATTTGCATCAGCTAAGAAAAGATAGAAAAATATTTTTTATATCCGAAAAAAATGGATTTTGATTGGTAGAAAAATGGTTTTAAAAAAGGATTTTTTTTAAAAAAAATTTCTATCTAATAAAAAGTGCGCGGCGTGTTCTCCCCGTTGCTTTCATTTTCTATAAACCTGATCTAATATTTATTGAGGAGCAATTCAAGAAAAATATTTTTTAAAAAAAAAGGTTTGGATGGCCCAAAGACAGTTTTCAACAACTCCGCATGTAGCTTTTAACGTTCGATTCGGTTGATAATGTTTATCTATACAGATTCAGTTATAGGTTGTGTTTGACCATATATAAAATTTTTTGAATTAAAAATTTTCAATCTAAAACTTTTCTCTCCCTGCAGCTATTCTATTTTTTGATAATTTTTTATATCTTCTTATATAATTATTTTTACACAACTATTCATAAAATTAATTTATCTATTTTAACTTTTTTCTCTTTGCTCCTAATCGTTATCCTATTATAGTACATCATTTTTTTCATTTCGAAAACTTTTACAATAAAAATTTTTTCTAAAATTTTTATTAATTCTCAAACGCACCCACAATATGAAATTTTAAGAATTTTAAAATTTTTTGTTATATTTATTTTTAAAATTTAACAATACCATATTCACTTCAAATGATGTTAAATATTTATACAATATAAATTTCTAATCACGTTTGTATGCACCAAATCGTCCAAACATTTATTTTGGATAACTTCCCATATTATTATGTTGTTTAGTTTCTGGCAATGAAGGGTTTTTCAATCCACCCCCCTATATATTTTTAATATTTATCCCCCGTATTTTGGCTTTTGAGACAGTTTAAATTACACAATTACTCAAATTGCAGGAGGAGAATTCATTGCATGACACGTAGCCCTACGAGTCTTATATATCGACGTACGGAGATTGGACACCTGTTCCGCGTAGAGGACCTGGCCAGTATTCTGGGTTGCTTCATTTTCGACGTGACTTCATTCTACTAGAACTTATTCCGCATGCATTTGCCCAAACAAGCATACCTCGGCTGCTAATGTTTTAGCCTTGTGGTCCGGCAGTTGAAGTTTTGATCCCGTTGAGGGGAGCTTGTGTTTCTTATTCGAAGGGTATTAGTCTTCTCCTAGAAATTTATGTTGGCCGGGGCTATTTCTCACCGGTTTCAACACCTTCAGTGCCCAGGATAAAAATATAAGAAAATGTGAAGTTTCAATATTTAAAAATATAAATGCATAAACATCTGCAATTAAAAGTAAAAGTTTAAAAGGCAAAAAACCACCGCAGCGTTTGAAAATATGGACAAGTTGCATCTATTGCTTGAGCCCAACAACTTTACAGCTTTTCTTCAGGGAGAAAATATCCTGTATATCGAATCAAGTACCCTCATATCTCAGCATGCACGTCCGTGCGATCCACCAAACACTATTTAGGGGCGCAACTTCAGTCGCATGCATTCATCCAACCGACTCCATTAATTCCATTTTGGCAGGACGAAAATTCAGGTATAATCGGACCGGAGAAATTGGGTTGTAATTAATCTCGTTTGCAAACTGAATTATATTAGGGTACTTAATGTTTTTTTGTAACTCAAACAACCCAGTTACCTCAATTTTGACCCATTTGGGTACTGCCGTTTAAAAATGCGAATTTTACGACTTCTATCATGAAAGTAATTCAAGTTTATGAAAAAAATGTAACCAGATTACAAGACTAGGACTGAAATGGCAGCAAGATTAGTGTGCAGTTCGTGCCTCTCTTGCCTTCTAAATCTCGCCCCTGCTCCCCGGGGGCAGTTGATGCCCTGCTCTAGTCCGTTGGTGGGGGAGTACACGGATCTTTTTGGAAATGGCCAGCAGGGTGGGCTGGCTCAACTTTGCGTGTGCCCTGCATGTGTCTCAGGGTTCTGTACGTACCCAACCAATCAAAGGAATTACTTTTTGCAGATCTGCCATCGCAAAACACGGATTGCTGTTATTAGCAGGAATCCAAAGATCAACGTCAGGGTTAGCACGGAAAAGAGAGCACGTACGCGGCCTCAGCGGAAAAGAATCTAACATAAGACTGTAGCCTCATGTTTCCATCCAACCATCCACTCGCACGCTCTCACTCTTCTTCACGTTCACAAGGATTGGCTGGCAGTTCAAGTCTAAACTGTGAGATGCGAAACCCATTAATCCTCACCTGTTTCCAGGGTACTTTTTCCGAATCGATTTCACATCTTGATTTTATTTACCTATTCAATCATTCTTTCTTTTCTATTTACGGATGGATGCGATAAGATGCTGAGAAAATAGAGCTTTAAATTCTCGAAAGATACTTTTCACGTCCTCAAAAACTAATCATCTAATTCCTTTTTTTCCAATTTTTTGATTATTTTTGTTATTTTCAAACTACCGCAACATCGATAAGATGCCACTTTGGCCCACTTTTTACAGATTGGACCGGTAATCTAACTCTTTAAAATGGGCAGGACAAAATGGACGGTAAGATCGGACCACCTGGAGGCTGGCCCCCACGGTAGCGCGGAACCTGAGAGAAGAGGCGTGATGTCGTCTCCAAGAAAGGAAGATATATTCACGGCTTATGGCAGAAACTACCATTCGCGAGCTGCGAGCAACATTTTAAAAAAATATACCGAAAGATCGCCCACACGAGGCACGAGACCAGGAAAAGCGCAAGGGAATAGATTACGCAGAGATACCCCAACGATTGCTCCATTCCGCCAATCGTTTTACGCCACGTTTATGCCACGTGTCGAGATAGCAGCTAGCCAACGTCTCACTCTGCACACGAGCGCATTCGTGGGGCCCACAGTCGTCTCACTCCTTTGTGACCACTGACCATCAAGGTCGGAATCTCCATGTATCCTCAGCAGTCCTCCTCGCCCGAAGGAGAGGAGCACCCCGTCCTTCCTACGACGGCGGACTACGGTATTTAATAGCCTAATCGGTCTCCCATCTCCGTACGCGTGGCGTGCCTGGGAGCGGCTCCAGTCGGGGAGTCAGGACCCCACTGCGAGAACGGAACGAAACATTTTTTTTTTTTTAATGCCTTTGCTTTTGTTAAAAACCAAATCATATAATTTTAACTGTTTACTGTGAAATAATTTTAACTAGAAATTGTAAAAATCATATATTCATCACATCAGTTGACGTTACATAATTTTTGCAGTATATTAATGCTCTGTTACACTTATCAAATTAAAATACATATATTTAGGGCATGTTTGGCAACTTATAAAAGTTTTTTAATAAAAATTTTCAATTTAAAATTTTTTACTTTCTATAATTATTCTATTTTTAATTATTTATTCACATTTTTATATAATTTTTTAATTATTTTTACGCAACTACTCATAACCTTATTCTTTTGACCCTTTATCATTATTATTGTCATTATCATTATCCTATCCTATCATATTATTTTTTAGTATTTTAAAAATTTTTACACCAAAATTTTTCATTTAAAAGTTGTATTACTCTCCAGACACACCCTTCATATATTAATTTATCATATTATTTTATTTATCTTTATAAAATTATTAATTTAAGCATATTTAATTTATAAGTTCAATTTTACCATTTTGAGATATATGTATTTTTTCAGATTTTTAAACATAAAGGGCATGTTTGGTTATATATAAAACTTTTCAAACTACATTTTTTTAATATAAAACTTTAACTCTCCACATTCATTATATTAATCATTTCTTCACATCTTCTTATTCAACTATCCTATTTTTTAATCATTTCTATATAGATACTTACACAACTAATATATTTATTTTAACATTATTCTATTTACTCATTATCATTACCCCTATCATATCACACCATCTTCTATTATTTAAAAAAAATTTACACCAAAAATTTTTTATCCAAAAATTTTATCACTTCCCAAACACATTCAAAGCTTTTTAGTATTTTTAATAGTTTAGAAAGTCTTGCTTCTATATTTCTAAATGTACCAATCCACTTCATTATTATCATTTAGTTTAGGCCCGATCTTGATGATTTTGACAAATTCGATTTATCTATTATATTTAAGACTATTTACTTTACTTAAATTTCAAAAGCTATCACAATCTCTCGAAATAAAAATGATTTAAGAATATTTTAAATTTATTAAAAATGATTTGTTTAAAGACTCAACGTACTCTCTAAACCATATAAAATATTTATCTTTGTTGTATTAATAATTATATAGAATTTTATAATATTCTAAAACTTTAGTATATAGATACAAGTGGTTTTCTAAATTTATACATGCTTTTATACATTTTTAGAAGATGATGCCCACACATAACTCCAATTGATATTATTTTTGGTATTAAAGTAAAAAATATTGCTAAATACAATAAAAGGATTAAATTTAACAAAATCATCAAAATATGACGTAAACTTAATTGGGATACCAAAGTAAATTAGCACATTGGATGAATAAAAGTCGAGCTTTAATTAAAATTCTAACCGGTGGACACTCCCACAATCCTGGGAAAATAACATCATCAATTATTGTTGTATCATGTGACATGTTGTTGATGCTAGTCGAAACAAAGACGCCCAACAAGATGGGGCACGCCTTAGTGGCAATCAAATATATTTAGATTAATAATTTTATTAAAAAAATTAAAAATGTTGTTAATAACATGGGTCAACAACTTATCCTCATCCCTCTTGTATATGTTAGTAGGTTACATATGATCAAAAGTATATCTATGGTTGAAATTCTTTAAATCCATTTTATTAGCTAATATCATATGACTTTCATGGTTTATATTTCGAATGGTTAAATTTGTATTTTTAAATCTAGAAAGCGACTGGATGTTTGGAAATAAAAAATAAAAAATTACATTGTTTGGACGGTTCCCACGGAAGCCTCTCCCATCTGAAAAGTGTAAGAGATAGACGGCCATCATTGAAATTGGGCAGATGATTCTCTCGATCTGATTATGGCCTGTCGAACATGAAGCCAGCTAGGAGCTAGCTAGGGTGAGAGCGAGGGACAAAGCTCCATGCATGGTGCGTTTGTGGTGGGGAGAGATGGAGATGGATGGAGCATTTAGAGAGAATGTGTGTGTGTATATATATATATATATATATAGGGAACCGATCCTGTGTACACACACCAGACCAGCACAGATACAGCCATGCACGTATGAGTCTCGTGCCGTGGGAGGGCTTCCTGGCATTAATATGGCACGCAAAAATACCTTAATCCAAACTGTCCAAATCGTGGGATGTGATTTAGATCGGCTCCACTTCCAAATCTCATCCACTTGGCTTGATGGCCTATTGATGGGCATTTCTCCCTCCTGTTGCGTATAGGGGTATTAATTGTCATAGTCAACCCGTCAATTCGCTCATTCAACCCGTTTATAAATAAGTTTGGGTTAGAATTTTTGAATAAATAGGTTATGATTCGTCAAACCGTTTAACCATTTAATTAAATAAATGAATTAGAGTTGAGATTTTATAACTCGTTAACTCATTTAGTAACTCATTTAACCCATATAACATGTTCAACCCGTTTAATTCGTTTAACCTATTTAACTTGTTTAACTCATTAAAGTTTTATATATATATATATATGTAAACTCCTTGGTTATTTTCTTTCTCTAAGTCTTCCTCAAGTTACCTAATTTTCATTTTTCACTACTGCCTTAATTTCATTTTTTCCGTTACTGCCCTATTTTCATTTTCCTTACGCTGAAAACACTATCTCATCTCTCCCTGCGACATCATCATCTACTAAAGTTTAGGCTTTCAGGTTATTTGTTATACAACCCGTTATCAACCACCAACCCGTTTATTAAATGGATTGTAACTGGGTTAAGGTTGAGTTTTTTTAAATGAGTTAATAAACGGATTAGGGTCGAGATATTTTAAATAAGTTAGGATTAGAATTAGAATCCAATCCGTCCAACCCGATCCGTTAACACTGCTCATTGCGTATGAATTTGGACGGGGCAGTACTGCTTCTTTCTTGCCTTCCACTTGCTACCTAGTGCCTGGAAAAGGGTCGCCAGCTTACTGTTGAAGTGTTGATAGCCTATAGGTGTGCCGGTGGCAAAAGGGCAGGGCAATTGCCACCCACAAATGCAATAAAGGGTGTTATGGTCCTGTACCAACAGGTGATAATTCTCTTGCCAGTAATATTTGTATTTATGTTTGTAGGAATATTAGCAGGTGCCTCTCCATCTTTTTAATTTTACCAAATTTTTTTCAGTGGTAAACCTGATCTAGATACTGTCCTTGTTGTTCGTCTTAATTAAATATTCAGGAAAGTTGCAATAATAGTAGCTTTCTAGAGTATCTTCAAAACCACCCAATTTCATACTATGTTGCATGACCTTCCTAAATATTCGATGAGCATGAGAATGCCAGATTTTTTATTTTCAAAATTTTAAATAAAATATTTAAATAAATCAAAAAATTATAAAATTTAATTATATTGAAACTTAATGCTTGAACCCACATACGCATGTGTGTTAAGGCTCCATGCACATGTTCATATTGTATCACGACTTCTAATTTGTATGCATAAAAATAGGGAAATGATTCAGTGGACTTAATGTATTACCCCATTTTTTGGATTTCTTTTGCACCATTATGTAGGCCTAAGTATGAAAAATCCATATATGTAATTTTACAATTTACAATATTTAATTTTCTGAATTTAAAAATAGAAAATTAATAAACTACGTAGTTATATATAAGAAATACATGCTTAGGCCCATATAATAGTGTAAAAAACCTGAAAAAAAGGGTAATGCACCTGGTGCACTGGATGGTTGTTCGGATAAGCATACAAGAATGAAGAGTGTGGTTGGTTTAAATTTAATGAGAACAACAAGGTGAGTCTCAAATTAAGTGGTTGCGCATATTTAATTGAGACCAATCTCATTGAAATATTTTCTTTTATTTATGTCTACTAGTCTTGTAAATTAGTCTCACTTGCGAAATTATTTGCCAAAATATCCCACTTTATCATGCAATAATTATAAAAAAAATTAGGTTTTGTTTGGTCGCATGACCTATTGTATATAAGCATTTTTTACTGTTGCTTTTAAAAACCTTATTAATTAGATGGAGAAATACTGTATACAAAGTTATAAAGTTCTACTTCTGGATATAATTTAAAATTAGTTCTGTATTAAAAATTTACTTAAACTGTTATCACTTGGATGATACATGTAAAGTATGTTGTTGGAGGTTTAAAATTTGAAGTGACTGATTGAGGTGTCTCTCTTGAAGAACATACACCTTGATAAGTTGCCCGTAATCCCATGTGAATGACATGATTAGAGAAAAATAATAATAATAAAATTTTACTCCTAACCATTGGATCGCCCTCCCAAATGGAGGCATTAGAAATCCTAAAACCAGCCAATTGACTGAAAACTGCGGGCGTAGCTGATTTCGGTTGAAAAGAAATCACTAAGAGATGAATTTTTTAATTGTGGATGATTGGTGTAGGTGGTAGAGAACTAGGCAGGCTTTTGACTCTTAACCCTTTCTCATTCAAAACAATCATGATTCATTCAAAAAAGTAATTCAACCCAGTGCTTAAACTAATTGGGGTGGAACAACTCAGCCAAGCTATTCAAGCATGCATCAATCTGATTTTCAGCTAGTTGGATATATATGCATAGCTATATATATTTGCTTGCCTCGTGAATTGTCTGATCCTGGGCATCCAATAAGCCAGCAGAGAGCTTATATTTGTAAGATTATGTTCCCTGGTTCCTCAATCATGCCACCAAAACAACCTGTCATTGGCGGAAATGCCGCAGCCTTCCCAGCTCGTTGCATGGGGGTCGGTGTACCCCTCTTTTGAGAAAGGTACCATCTGGGAGCAATGCAGATGTGGGCGACACAATTGCACAAGCGGTAAAACACCAATCGAGACGTTTTGGAACTTTCGGTGGGAGGTGCAAAATCTGCTGCAATTTGGATAGCCAATGTAATCAGTTTTTGGTGGATACGTATGGATCAGTGGCAGCTTTTAATCAATCCAACGATATTTCTGAGCAAGAGATATGGCTGTGCACAAAGTGGATGCCTGAAAATGCTGCACTAGCTCCGTGTTCTGATCATCATTCTGTTGGATTGATTGGTCTCTTTACAGAGGTGTGAATGAGGACGCTCTCTCCTTGCTCAAATGGCTTGTCTCCTAGCCGGGGTGTCAGCAACCTAAAAGCCTAAACACAGGAGTGCAACATTTGAAATACTTCCACAGTTCGGGTTGCATGCGTCATGCCTGTTTTTTTTTTTTTTTCTATTATTAAAAATCATCTTGAATTTAAAAAGATCATAATGTATTAAAATTAGTCATATTATGTGGGAAATATTTTTTCGGAGGTAGGCCCCATCTGAGTTTCCTACTGAATCAATTGCCACTCATCCATTAGATACACATTTTCATTCAAATTCAGATAAAAGATTTTAACTTACATTATTTTTACATTTTATTTGTTAAAATACGAACTCCTTGCCTGCTCAATAGCATCTCAAAGTAATGCGGCCAATACGATTTTAACAAGATCTGTTTCTATGAATCCCTATTTATATGTAACCTCATGTATTTTTATACTCTTGGTGATTGGCTGAAAATTTATTTTATGGATTGTAATCATTTATATTGTCATGAGAACCCCGCCATTTGTTAAGTATTAAATCTCACATATAAATGTGTAAAATCAACATAATAATTCCAAATTTCAATTTTAAATTTATATTTGCAACATCTAAATCATCTAAAATATCATTAGTATATGGATAAATGATTTTATAAAATATTATTATATTTTAACATATATTAATTAATCTAGTTATTTTTTATAATTTACATATGAATATATATTTTTAAGCAAATATGAGTCCACATATATTTTTATTTGGATGGAACTAGAGGGTAAATAGGGTTGGTTTCAACTTAGGGATGAGAATTGGGGCCGGTCATCCTATGACCCAACCTTGACCTGATCCGTTTTTAACCTAGTATAGGAATCAGGTCATATATGCGGAATGGGTCAACCATGTCTCGACTCGCTTCACATATATTAATTTATTAAAAATTATAAACCTATGTTTAAATTTCGTTATTATTTTCTTTCAAAATTTTCACATTTTTTATAATTAACAATACCAATAATAGAATAATCAATTTATCTAGAAAATAATATAAGAATTAGTAACAAGAATTTGCACATATATATAACTCTTACATATAATTATATATTAAACTGTTTTAATAAATTCATACTATATTTTCTCATATTTTATTTTATTAATGATGTATTTTTAATAATTAATGAAATATTGAAGCATATAACATTTAAATTTAGTATAAATGTATATTTATATTTAATAGATATATAAAATCTTAAAATTATCTTATTTGACCTACATTTTTTACCCGGCCTGTTTTCCTGAAATTGGTCTGATAAACAACCCAAAGTTTGTACCGAAACTTATTTAAAAAATAAGAGTTAAACAACCTTATCCCAACCCGGTATAAAAATATGATCAAACTCAATTTTTAAAAAGTAGCAAACCTTGACCTGGTGCATACCTCCCCGATTTTCACCCCTATTTCAACCCAAACCTGACTAATTCAAACCAATTTAGGGTTGGATTAGACATATTGAAAAAATAAATTATATAACCTAATTTGAACCAATGCAATTTCAAAAGTTTGTTGGTTTGAGTTGGATTATTGTCAACCTAACCTAATCCAATTTCGTATATTAGTGTACAATATTAATAAATTATTAATAAATAGTCTTACATTATTACATAATACATAGGAATTAACTAGACATTATTTTTTTGAAATAAGATTATTTAGCAATTATATTATCGTATAAGTCATAAATTGAAAAGTATTCCCATAAAAACGATTAATTTTTATTCTTTCATACAAATTTATATTTTAAAATAGATTTAATTAAGCAAAATATTTTTAAATATTATATATTTATTAACTCAATTTCTAACCCGAACAGAACCGATTTCTATAGGATTAGAATAGGGTTGGATTAAAGTGCAAAAAATAGAGTTGAAGTAGAGTAGAGTTGAAATTTTATAAGGTGGGTTAAGAGTTGTGTTTATCTCAACCCAACTCAATTTACACCCTAGATGAAACTTAATCTACTAGCTAAAGAAATGATGATAAATAGAATAGATGGGAGAATTTTCCATCAACCATGATGGTGTAAACAATCGAGGGGATTACTTCACTCTTTTTAAGTATTTGAAAGACTCGATAGAGCCAAGAGCGTCTCTCTTTAATGCTTTTGGGTGCACTAGACCGGGGTTGTTAAGAGGAAAATGATCAAACATCCCAAAAGATCTTAATTTGATTTTTTAGGCAATTTGTAATATGATTAAATCGATGTAAAGTGTATGCGAGGTACAAAATTTTCAAAAGGTAAAATGGAATCGGAAATATATAATCCAACTAAAATGCTTCACAACCACAAAATAGATTTCCAGCTTTTGGACATTTAAGAGCCCGTTCGAGATATTTGCGCTTGCAATGACGCAGCTAGTGAGGATACAACGGAGGTGAATCAATTACTGGTTGAAAACTACTTCCAAACCTCCTCTTTGGCCGGGGTTTAGCCTTATGCCATAGAGAATTTCTGAGATAATCCAATTGGATGGAGATGAAATAGAATTTCCTATCCCACCAAAAGCAAAAAAATAATAATAATAAAAAAAAAACTTTTTCGTCTTTTTTCATTTTCAAAATAATATATCATTTTCCAATACATAACAACCTTCCTTTTTCTCATTTCTAATACTATTTTTTCTTCATTACCAGTATAATATTCATTTTTAGAATCCATAACAGATGTAACGGTAATTTTCAATAGCAACGGCTGCCAGCATAACATGCCAACCCTCTCTTTTTTTCCGGACTTGAGACCGGCAGTAAGAAAGAAACTCTTACTTGCAAAGAATTTTACGTACCTGTCGAGTTCCAATCAAATTAAAAAAAAAAATTATAAGACCGCAATTAAACCTGTTATGCTTTATGAGGCAGAATGTTGGACAGTTAAAGAACAACATATACAAAAAATGAGCGTGGCAGAAATGAAAATGTTAAGGTGGATGAGTGGTAAAACAAGAAAAGATAAAATTAGAAATGAAATAATTCGAGAAAACTTAAAAGTGAGACCAATTTGTGATAAAATGAGAGAAAATAGATTAACATGGTTTGGTCAAGTTAAAAAAAGACCTAAAGTAGCACCAGCTAAGAAAACAAAATCTATCCAAGTAGAAGGTGGTATGAGAATGAGAAGAAGATCTAAAAAAACATGGATGAAAGTAATTAAACAAGATTTTAAAATATTATAAATTACAGAAAATTTAAGTCTTAAATCGCCAAGAATGACGTAATAAAATCCATGCAGCCGACCCCACCTAGGTGAGAAATGGCTTACGATGATGATGATGGTGACCAGTATAATATTCATTTTCCAAAAGACAACCATCCCCCAACCAAATCTCATCCCATTTCGTCTAATTAAAACTTTTTAATCTAAAACTTTTCACTCTCCATAACTACTATATTTTTTAATTATTTTTTCACATTTTTCTATACAAACTACCCTACTTTTCAATTATTTCTACACATCTACCCATACAACTAACCTATCTATTTTAACTTTATTCTCTTTACTCCTCATCATTACTCCTATTATATCACATTATTTTCTATTAATTTGACAACTTCTACTCAAAAAAAATTTCATCAAAAATTTTACCTCCAACCAAACACACCCTATATCATCAACTTATTATCATCCAAATAAACTGAAGTGAATCAACTACGCATTTCATGATTCTTAGAAATATATTTCTTTCCATGAAAACATGGTATCATCACCTTGTTATCCACCCGAAAACCATGCAGACAACGCCCCGAGAAAGGTTTTCAATACCACTTTGACGTTTTCAGAAGGTAAAAAGACATGGTAAGTGGCATCAGGAGAACAGTAAAATAAAATTGAATCCATGCATATCATCCTTTTGCCCAAACAAGAAGCTAATCATTTCACTTCCAACAACTTGATACAATGGACAGTTAACAGTAAATATCCTGCATATGCTTGCTTCGTGACATGCACCATGCTCCAAATTTCCACATGTTAGTTCCCAAGTCTCTTGCAGCAGAACGATAACATTCAACAGCTGCGTATTTCACCCTCTCTTGACAGGTCTTTGAACGTATGATTTGTTGGGATCCTCTGTTTTAAGCTTTGGAGGTCGAATCTCTCCTTTCTTAGCCTGCCAGGGTAGACACAAGATACCAATCAGTTCCAAGAACTACCTAGTTTTGCAAGAAAAATGAAACAACTCGATAACAATAAATAATAAAAACAGAAAAATCAGGATCACCTTCTTTCCTGTCTTCATGAAATCTCGCCAGCTAGAAACCTGCAGATGCAACAAAACCAGAGAATCAGGATCTTATGTGCAATTGTAGGTCACCAATGTACGGATGCTGATACAGTGCACCCGCGTGCTTTAACCCATTTCTTTTAATTTTTTTGAAAACTTTTTATACAACTGTTAATCTAAGTGTATTTAACATGTTCATCAATTTTTACTATTTCTAAAATTACTCAAATGTCACTGATTTTCAAAAATTTAAAATAAAAATCTAAAATACTCCAAAAATAGTAAAAATTGATGCACATATTAAATACACTTAAATTAACAATTATATAAAAAAAAATCAAAAAAATAAAAAAGGGTTAAATGCATCAAAAAAATAAAAAGGGTTAAATGCACCCAGGTACATAGCCTGAACTCCCAATGTACATAGCCTGAAAATTTCACTTCCTAATCTTTTTAGATTTTTTTTCTAACAAAATGGGCCGCTTCCCTCTAATTGTGAATTTCTTCCCTCCTATTCCAACCCAAAGTACCACTAATAAGTCAAAATCCTCAGAGCTCATTCTTGCAACAATCATAGGCAAAGAATTACTGAAGTGTTTAATGGAATAATACAAATATAATTTTATAAATGAGAAAATGCAGATCCGCAAGACAACCTATGATTACAACTTAAATCAGATAAATGTAAACTAAGGACCAATTAAAAGATATATGCACTAACACAACAGTAAGAAAAACTGAAAAACCGAAATTTTTCCTAAAAAGGAAAAAAAAAAAAAAAACAGTACATAAGTGAAAATATAGGTTAGAAGCTGCAAAGGTCAGAACAAACCCTCTGTTCTCTTGTTCCTTCCCATTGCTCCTCATGTTCCCGCTTCCTCTTCCACATTTCCTTTGCCTCTTCTTCATCTTTCTTCAACCGCCCTTCCTCTTCTGAAATCTGTAAAGAAAATAAATAAATAATTGAGAAATCCAGATTAAGTTACAAGCTAGTAATACACAACTAATAACAAAAATAGGATAGAAATAGTCAAATTTGAAACAAGAAACAAAGAAGTTTCTTGAATACCCTCATTTGCATTTTCCTGCGACGCCATTCTTGTTCTGTTAAAATTTCCCTCACTCGTTGCTTTAATTGCTGCTGGAACTCATCTGAGCGCTCGTACAGCTGCTCATATTTACCCTTTACATGAACAAAAATCAGACATCAAATTTGACAAGGAAGTTTAAGCAGATGTGCCTCCCATGCTATTCAAAGAAAATCATTTAGAACATTGAATTACAAACATCACAGACACAGATTGTCAATGATTTTCAAAAGATTGTAATCAGAAATTTTATTTAGAAGAAAAAAGAAACAGGACCACAGACAGGACAGGGACAATCAACCCTTTAACTCTTTTCTTTTCTTCCGACCAGAATTTACTAAAGGTTATAAAATAGAATAGAACTAACGCTGCAAAGGTAAAGACGGAAAAAGCCCAGTACAGGCAGACAGCAATCATCTTGAGAACCAGAACTCAGAAACAAACAAAATGAGATTGCTCTAGGCAAGCTGCCAGCTGCTTCCAGCCACCAGTTTAATGAAGAAAAAACAAAGAGGGCAGAGCTATATAGCTCACCATCTTAAGCAAATTTAAGGTACCAATATGACTTCCTCAATATCTTAAACCCAGCCATGTCTCCATGGACAACTTTTAATGAGTTACAAAGGGACTGCTGAACCAAATAATATATCAGACATGGTCCCCATCCATAGAAAAAAAATATTCAAGAGCAGCTGAGAACATAAAGCTAGAGCTAATGGAAAAATCCACCATTGGGAAGTTAAAGCTCAACATCAGCAGAGGACCTCATGCAACAACCTTCCACTAGCACAAATACAAAGCTGAGGTTACGAATGCATGACCTTTAAGATGAAGCCCGATTATATACAGCATGATGAATTTTAAGTTAAAATATTTTATTTTGTTTTTTATTTTTTTTATTTTTCTTCGAATATTTTTTCCTAAGTGTATTCGATCCATATACCAAGTTTTGTCATTTTACAATACTTTACATATTTATTTTTTATTTTCAAAAATCAAGTTTTTAAGGGGTGAATAAAAAATCAAAACAACATAACTAATTGAAAAATAAATAAATGAATGGTGCATGTTAACTTAAAATACATCATGATGTATACAATCAGGCTCCATTTAACACAAGATAGGATGTTACCAGGGAAATTGACTTCACTACTTAGAAGATGTTATCGGGTAATTTACAATAGGATGTTAACAGGGAAATTGACTTACTGCTTAGATGATGTTATCAGGTAATTTACAGTTCAGTCTGACCAAAAAGCAATTAGATCTAGAAGGCTATCATCAGACAATCAACTCTGTTGGAAGCTTCCTCTTAGTGTAGAGAATCAAGAAACTGTACCATGTCATATGAACATATATTGAGAAATCTCCCACCCCATTCAAAGATGTTGACTGATGTGAGTATATCATTCAAGAAAAGCAATGCTACAAATGCAGATGGCCAAACATGAGAGCTGCAAGTTCACATACTCCCGATAACACCTGGGCCAGCTTGATGCCACCTTTTGTCATATATATTTCTTAAATAATGAGTTGAATGATTCCTTAAAAAATGTATTTCTCCCTGCCCCTGGAAGAATTTCTCTTCCTTCTATCCATCACTAAGTTATATAGGTTGAATTCTTAGTCCTACCATTTGTTCCTCTGCTAAGCAAAAAAAAGACCAAAAACTGTGAAGGGACCTTGTTAACAGAATCTGCACAAGGATTTGAAGGCCAAAAGCTATGGATGTAAAATCTACTTCATTGATTAGGTTCGAATATCATCCTAATTCTACTACACTTGCTCCAGTTACCAATATAAGTCCCACAACTCCAATTGACCTCCCCATGACCAAAAAGAATTATAGATAGACAGCCCCACAGCTTCTCAATCCCCTGATCCTTCCCTTCCAGCTACCAAAATATTGCATGCACCCATAAACAAGCCTGAAGCCCATAATGTGTAGATGCAGAATCAACTCCATTGATTAGGTTTCCCAGGTAATCTTAATACTACATGAATGGAAAGAATCCTGCTGGCTTGACAAAGATCAACCTCTTTGCCCCCGGCATATTAGTTCAATAGATACTTCCATCAAGTACCAAAATAAAGACTTCACAGATGGGATCATGCAAAGTGTGTGTACGAAAAGTATAAAGGCCCGGAAGCTTTGGATATAAAATCCCCTTGTTTAATTAGGTTTTCTGTGACTTTGTTTTCAGGATGGGAATGATAAATTTTTAAACAAAATGTCAACCAAACGTCAAATAGACAGCTAGTTTTGTAAAACCATGTTTTAAAGTTTGATTATCAATGAAAAAAAAATCAAGGGAAAATTTTAAGAAGTACTAGCAAGAAGGGCATAGATGCTTGCATGTTAAAGTACTGGCCAGAAAGGCCTAGACGCTTCCATGTTAAAGTACTAGCAATAAGACTATAAATGCTTGCTCATATATGTGGATCAATGTTCACTGACAAAGAAAAGAGTTGATGCTACTCCAGAAGTAACAAGTTTACTTGATGATAACAGAACATCCACCAACTGTAGAAGGCCAGTATACTGTTAATCAACATAAAACAGGGAAATAAAGCTGGAAACGAATGAGCAAACTGGTTCAAAGAACTAAGATTGCAACCTCATTTTACCTCATCAACTAATGATTTTATCTTGGAAGCAGTATCTTTCTTCAGCTGCTTCTTCCTCTTTAATAGGAGTTCTTCTGCAGTTCAAGAAAATACAAATATCAGTTCTGACACATATACAAGGATTTACTCTTCAGCAATATGATCATGAACATTACTCCCTCATAATAGATCGCTAGATTACAGAACGAAACTACTTTTACCTTTGAGAACAAAACCTAGAAGGGGTGCAACAGAAAACAACCAAAGACTCTAATCCAGACAGACATGAGGATTAAAAAGTCAAGAACTGTGGTGTAAAAGAAATAAAAGAAAAATTAAAGAACTGAAGAATTTACAATAGTGACAACACCTAAGAAAGTGTTCACGACTAGACACTCAAAGTATATTTGAGTATGACAACAATTTAGGATCTCCCAGTCATCCGTAAAAGACCAAACGAAAGAAATACCAACAAAGCTTCCAAAAGGATCATGCAAATGAGATGGGTGAGCAAAAAAGCAGCTGCATGAAAATCATTATTCCAAGAAATATAGAAATCAATAGCTATCAAGAAAATGATAAGGACATTCCATGGAAAGGAGAATAGAGAAGTCCATACCCACCTTTTGCTGCATTAACTTGACTAAGAATATATTCTCTTTCATTTGGATCAAGCAACAGTTGTTGAGCCTTTGCTAATGCTGCTTCCAAATAATTGTTAGTTGTCAATGAATAGGCAAATATAAACCGAAAGAATGAAGAAAAAAAGAAAAGCAAAAAACTTCATTATGTACTATCCATTATAATGCACAACAATGTTTTTTTTCCTCCGTTTGTGAAACTGATAAAGGCATGATTCACAAAAGGACATCTATAAATAGCATGCTCAAAAGATTTCAACATAGAAATTCTGTTTCTGTCATGTACTTGCATGGATATACTTGAAACCAAAGAAAGACTTGCCTAAAGCAGGAAATGAAAAACACAGCATTGGTCATTAATATATTTTTCATCAGACCAACACAAAGAAATTTTCTTCTATGATAGAAGGAGAAATCTTCATATATCTTGTGGGTGTAGGCATCAAGGTGACACTGCTATGACATCAATACCTAGAAAGTGCTCACCTAAAGCTGTGAATAAAATGCATTGATGAGAAAAACATTTCTTGTTGGGTCCCTGTCCAAAAAATCCTATAGTGTAAAAATATCCATTTATCATATGGACTCGGACCCAATATGACATCACTGTGCCAATAAACATCAAATGACTGGGTCAGACAGGGCCAGAATAAAGGCTCATTTCTGATTAGATGAGCACAACAGTCTACAGAAGTCCACTCCAAACAATAAACATCTTCATTTTAGCAATCATGTGGCCCACCTGTGTTACCACATTTTTGCCTTATCAATATCAGTTGGGCATCAGAATTGAGTCACGTTCATGAAACTATCCCAAACATGGAGACCACACATGGTGTTTTTTCTCTTCCTACAAAATGGCAAAATCTTTCATCCTTTGGAGAAGATTCAATTTACCATTCCCTTTCAATTGAAACCTGCTTCCAGAGTTCTATTAGGGTGGTACTTGCCTCCAGGCCCGCTAATGATTCCATGGAATAATGATGTGAACCAGTTTCCTTCACTTGTAAACTGCAAGAGTTTATTCCATGTTCATGGAATTGAGAATCCAACATTTTTTGTACAACAGCTCATCTGGTCATGGAAAAATATAATCTTTTATGGGCTGTGATCCTATATAGTATACACCTGGTTGTTAATTAGTTAAGTAACAACCTTGTGAATTATATATGTGTGTGTGTGTATGTATTTTTCATTGTTATGTGAGCCCATGTATATCTAGTTCATATAAAAAATTTCGCCGCTTTTGTATTCTTGCATATATATTTTCAAAATTTTCAAAATTCAAAAAAATTACCATTTTTCATGTGTCAGAGAGAATAAGATGGGAAAAAATTTTGATTTTGAAATTTTGTAAAATATATATATATATAAGAATTCAAAATTAGTAGATCTTGGTATATGAACTAAGTACACGTGGGCCCGCATAAAATGAAAAAAATACAAAATAAACAAGATTGTTACTTAGCTAAATAACAACCGGGTGTTCAAGATCATGATCCTAAAATCATAACCTTGTTAACAAGAACTCCAAAACAAACTAAAAGAAAAAAACCCAGATCTCCATTGAGAGAGAGAGAGAGAGAAGTAAAAAACAAAAAAAAGAGAGCCGGTATAGTGGAAGAAAACCATGATTTTAAATTTTAAAAAAAAAATCTCGTTTCCAAATTTTCCACGCAAATAAGATGGAAGAGCTTGAAATCCGGTACCTCCAAAGGCCTCCTTCGCTTGTGGATGCTTACATTTGTCAGGGTGAACCATCAAGGATAACTACACACACACACAAAATGTGTATTAAAGAAAATTGAGTGAATTTGCAAATAAGCATTCCTTTGGTAACATGTAAAGGTTCTAAAAGAAAATCTCACACCTTCCTACGCACCTTTTAATATGATTTGACATCTTATCTATCTACATATCCTATTTTTTCCATTATTACCTCTACGTTCAATCATTTTTCACATCTTTCCATGCAATTGCCTCATCTATTTTAGTTTTATTCTCCCTATCAATACCCCAATCAAATTACATTGTTCCCTTCCTTTTTAAAATTTTTTCTCATTCCCACTTTTACATCTTCCCAAACGGACTCTAAACATTAAAGAACCTTAAAGCTAGATCCCAATAGGTAAATTCACCTTTCGATATTGCCTCTTCACTTCCTCTGGTAATGAATTGAATGGCAGGTTTAGATGCTCGAAAGGATTTAACTTGAAGCATGATAGAATCCTGGAATGGAACACATTTGTTAACAAACTGCAGAAACATCCACAAGCATATGATAGAGTATAATTTTTAATCATAGTCATGATGCATCCCTTGTTGGGCCTCCATCAAATTTTAGCTCATTTCATTTTTTCACAGGACACAATTGCAGGTGATGAATATACAACAATCACAATCATGCTAGACCTCTGGATGACAACATTTGTGCCATATAGCATCTTGAAAAAATATGATTCAATTTTCAGGGAATGAATGAACCCTTATACAATATCCATCAAATAACTTAAAACCATATAGAATGTCAATAGAAAAATAACATTAACTGTGTTGGTGATGACAAAATATAAGGCCCTGCACAGCCCAAATACAAAGAACAAAAGAAGGCCAGTATGCTGTTCAAGGGTTTAGCATGATTATGTAGCCTTCACAGTCATGTTAGGATGCTATCATCAAATAACTTAAACCATCTACATAGAATATCAATCGAAAAATAACAATAACTGTGTTAGCGTTGACAAGATATAAGGCCCTGCACAGCCTAGAAACAAAGAACAAGAGGAGGCCAGCATGTTATTCATGGGTTTAAGATGATTGTGTATCCTTCACTATCTTATTAAGCATATGAGTTCCAACTGAATCAGATGAACTGAAAGCTAATAACATGTTGAGGCTAATGACACATTGTGAAATTAGTCCTCAGAAGACTGATGGGCTACACAAACAGAATTCCATGTCTGTCCCTAACTACTGCTGAACAAAATCAAAATTAATCCAATATGATTGCAGACCCAGCACAACATATCAGCTTGAACCAATCTGGACAAGCTTGGAGCCAGTCAAACAAGTCATAACCATGAAAACTGAATCCAACTAACGGAGATGAAACTGATTCTCCGTTTAAGTCACGCACACAGACCGTGTCATCAACAATACCGTCTGGTTTGAAAACAGGAGCCAACCCAATTCTTGAAATTTTGGTTCAACGCCCAAATTTGAAGTTAGCCCAGAGAAAGGCCGCTTGCAGAGAAAAAGCAGGTATATAATCCACCCTGCGTGCACGACAAAACACTCGATGCAACATACGACAGACGATAGCAGCGAATTAAAAGGGGAAAAATCATCTTTAGCGAAATGGGTTGGTTTTTTAGACGAGAGAGATCAGGTATTTAGGGTTGAAGTCTGGAAGCAACAGGCACATACAGGGAAGAAATTAGACATCTGGTGAAGAAAATTTAGCTGTGAAAACAGGTCGCATATGCCCGGCTAACCATGAACTAGAGTTCAATATTGCTTTTTGTTCGATTGCTGCGTCAAGTGATAAAATTCAAGGAATTGAGTCCTTGGAGAGCTAAACAGGATCGAAATTGGAAAAAATTCGAACGCGAAACGGCATGACATGGAGAAACGATATATGTGGGCAGAAGAACATGGGTATATGCATGCGGGAAGGAAGGTTTATTGGATGCATCGATGAATTTGACAGTAGGGAAGAGTACGAGGAAGATGGTGTGGATGACCTTACGACCTCGTTATCCCTCTCAACTTCGCTGACTTCCGCAAAGAAGCTCTTCAGAAGCAGATCTTCCTCCGTCTCCCCCATCTTCTATCTCCTCGGTAGCTCGCTCTCTCGCCCCTTTCGACAAACACCTTCCGGACCCGCCCTCGCCGACTCGCCTCAACTAGCCACCCCTCCAGGCACAAAAGATCGCGTGCTGGCTGAGGTGAGTCGCACGCATGCGCCTACCAGCGCGCGTGCTTCGCAGAAAAAGGGCCAACTCCAAAGTCCAAACGATGCAGAACGACCTGCGATGCCCATTTCTGGAACCCAATAATGGGCCAAATGACGTTAATAGAGGCCCACTTTCGGGAGCGGGCGAAAACTTAGCTTTTTCCTTCGTGTTACTTAGAAATCCTCGTACAAGGCGGAATCATTTATTTTCAACCGGTCCGAAATGAGGTATTTCCGATCAAAAAATTCTTTGTAATTTTTATTTTTTGACACTGTAATTTTACGTGCATAAACTGAGTTTAAAATTTTTTATGCATATGTTTATATTTTTGGAATTTTAAAATCTTAAGACTTGATTTATGAATTATATACACCTGGATTTACAATTTTTGAAAATAAAATTAAAAATATTTTAAAAAAGGTTTTGTGCTGGTCAGAAATGATCAAAATGCGTACATATTTGACGGTTTACATTAATTTTTCTACCAGTTTATGTCTGATGTTTGTTATCGTTGAGGACTGGTGGAAAGTTTGAGGAAAATGAAAAGATAAGGAAGATAACCAGAGAATAACGAGACAAAATAAAAATAATGATTATAGAGGGAAATAAATAAATATAGCTTTAGTAACAATAAAAAAATAATGGTTGAAAAATACAAAGAATGTAAAAGTATTAAATGGATAAAATATAAACTCTCGTCAAAATGCAGGGAAAAAGTCGAAAAAAAAGAGGAAAGATAAAACTGTGCGAAATTATTATAAAAATTTCAGATAATCTCAGAAAGTGTTTTTTTAGCATCATTAATAGATTTTTAGTCATTTTTATGTTACTGGAGCATTGGTTGCGGCGACACTACGGCTGTAATTCTAGTTCTAAACTTCTAAACAACGTGCAACCGTGTATGGTTGTTAGCGGTGCAATTCGGACTTATGAAACACGGGTTTGTCTCAACCCTAATCTAACTTAATTTTAAAATTCCAACTTTAATCCTAACTCTAACCCTATTTATAAACCTAAACTCTAACCCTAACATTATTTTTGAAATTCGGACACGGGTTAAGTTTCAGGCTAGAATTCGAGTTGAGATTATTTTATATATTTATTATCTATTTTATACTTATTCAACTTTAAATTTATCATTAAAAAAATTTCAAAAATAGCCTATTTTAGAAAATGAAAATGTACATTATTTTTCTATTATGTAATTTAATATTAATATCATAAACATACACATAAATATTAATATCTAACTATAAAAAAAATCTTATAATGTCAATCATAATAAAAAAAAATATTCAACAATCGTAGTATTAAATCAAATAAATTATAACAAATTTATTTCAAGTAGAATAAATATCTAACTACTAATATCATATTAAAACGACCAAATGATAATATCTCACATAAGTAGTTAAGTTAAAACACCAAATAAAATATTTCAAGTTCTAAAAATGGTTTTCATTTTTTTTTGTTTTGAAACTACCACTAAATCAAACTCTTTTTTCTTAAAAGAAAATATAAAAATATTATATTATATAATTGAATTTAAGGAAGAATAATATTTATATACGGTATAAAATAAATATAATATACATGAGGGGAATGTAACTAGATTTATATGAAATATAAAATAAATATAAAATATATGTGTCGTATATAATTCGGGTCCGGGTTTAGCTTAACCCGGGTTCAAGTTCTTTTTAAATCGGGCTCGGGTTCAACATAGAAAATCGAGCTCGGATTCTATAGTAGGAAGTTTTAACACGGTTCCAAATTGGATTTGGCAGGGGTTTCGGGTTGAGCCCGGCCCAAGTTGCACCCCTGAATTTATTGGTTGTAACTTGCACGTGCAGGTTTGTAACGGGATTTTTCCAGGTGACGTGTTCCCGCTAAAAAAAATTCTGTCGTGCTTCGGAGCCGAGCAGATGATGCGCAGGCAATGGCACGGTTTTTCTTTTTTTAATGGGTGTGGTGCGATGAACGATTGAGAGTTAAGCAATCCATTCAAAGATGGCGTTCGGCGACGTGGTTGCAGTGAACTGAGAAATCAAATAATTTCAAAAATAGGTTAATGATATGATATAAGTAAGGTTTGAATAATTACGATACTTATAAAAACATTAAAATATTGAACTAAAGCTGAAACAATTAAAAATCATAGATAATTAAGATGTTAAATTTTTGACAGAATAATGTATAAGAAGAATTTCATTTACAGTGCCCAACTTGTTGTGGCCTTCCCAAGCCACAACTATCTATCAAACCTTCCTCATTTTTTAACTCATTTTTACCCTATTACACAGCCACGAATTATTCATCGAGCCGGGCCTTTCTTTACTCCGCGCATTTTATTATTTTTTCCAACCTTTTTTTTTTCTCTTTGGGTATCTTTTGTCACAATTGCGTTTGTTTACATAAGAACGGTTTACCATTCAAAATTATATTATTTTTAATTATTTATTCACATCTTCAAGTATAATTACCATACCTTTTGATCATTTATACACAACCACTTACACAGCTAACAAAATTTTTAACTATTTATTATTTATTGCTCATCACATCATCTTCTTCAATTTTAAAAATTTTTTAAGCCAAAAGTTTTTTATTCTACAAAATTTATTGCTTCCTAAAAGCATTGCACGTGTAAATTTTGTATGAAAAATTTTGAACTTAAAACTTTTTACTTTTCTCAACTATCATATTTTTTATTATTTTTCATATTTTTAGGTACAATTATCATATTTTCAATCATTTCTACATAAATATTTATACAATTAATTTATTTATTTTAAATTTATTTTTTATTCTTCATCATTATCTCTATTACATCCTATTATTTGCTCATACTTTAAAACATTTACAGGAAAAGCTTTTACATTTTATCACTTTCTAAGTACACCCTTTCTTTTTTCTTTGTTAAAAATGACCATAAAACCTTATTTAGTAACAACGTGCGAATAATTTAGAGGGTACTTGTTAACAAATAAAACTTTTCAAACTAAATTCTTTTTACTCATTACAACTTTTTTATTTTTTAATCATTTTTTTACTTATTTATATACAACAACTATACTTTTCATTTATTTCTACCTATTTGCCGAAACATTTAACATATTTATTTTCACTTTATTCTATTTACTAGTTATTATTATCATTATTCCTATCACGCTACATTATTTTTTTACATTTAAAAACTTCTAAACAAAAACTTGTTTGCCACGTCCTTAGCTAACATTTTTGTTGTTGCAATTATGTCCATTTTTATAGTTGAAAGTCTGCACATGAACTTCTATCTTGATCGCATTATAAAATGTGGATCAACCAACACAAAATTATTTAGAACATGGCTCAATTTAAAAGCTAGATTTAATTTATATAGGAAATGTAGCGTGAATAAGCATAAGGGCACAAATTCCCAAACTCATTAATTTATCAATCACTAATTATATTTGTATACTTTTACTCCTACATTTATATTATTTTTCATTCTTCTTGCACTCGAACTACCATATTTATCTTATTTATACTTGTATTATTTCGTATCAATCAGATAATTCTCAAAATATTCCATTTTTCACTTCCCACTTTATCCTATCATTTTCACAAAAAGCAGCATACCAAATATCACCTAATTTTCATTGAAGAGTATATAACTTTTAAAATTCACCCATGAAAATGGTTTTCACGACGCAAACAAAATGGTATGAAATTTTGAATTACCGAAAAATGGAGGGCGATGGACGAGACGATGGCGCACGGCTCGATTGACATGAAATGAAAAGCGCAACTCCCGCGACGAGCCAGGCGACCCAACCGCTCTATCAGCCACTGCCAGCGGTTATTGTCTGCCGAATGGGAGAGGAGGGAGGAGAGAACTTGAGAAGCAGAGAGAGGAGGAGCGAGCGAGCGTGACGAAGGCGCTCCCAAATCCTTCCATCTCTCGGCAGTTTTGCTCCTGCATTATCTTCATTTGCATTTAAAATCAACGCCACCGCGCGAATCTTTCTTCGGTTGAATCCGACGGCTAATCCCTTCTCATTTTGATCCACTTCTCTCCAGGCAGGACGTCGGAGGCAGGCAAGCTGGAGCTGCTGCTCTGCATTCGAGATACATGCGCTCCTTCGATTGCTCTGTATTTGTCTTTATTCCAAATCTGTGCTAGTTTTGAGCATGCTTCACGGCATCTCCAGAAAAATGGCATTTTTGCTGTATTTATATGCATTTTAGGCGTATTCAAAGCCCCTTTTGATAGCGCTTTTGATAAATGGAGGATGTCGATTTGCGACGAGGTTCTCAAGCATGTTTTTTTTATATGTTTGCTCGTGCTTTCTCGTGATGATCGGCATGAATTTCCAGTGCATTTTGTGATTTTTTTCTTGCCATTCTCCCTAATCCCTGCTAGAAATGTTACACCATTACCCCCTCATTTCTTCGTACGTTGCGGATTTGTTTTTTCATCGGTATGCTTAAATATGTTTCACAGAGCAATTCATTATGTTTTTCTGATCTGATTTTTTTTTTTTTTTTAATTTGCGTTGTGCTGATTTTTCTGCTCATCTTCCTCTCTCCCTCTCTTTTATTTTTTTAACACTCCAGAAAAGCAACTGCTCTAACGAATCTCAACTACAACTCTCATTTGGAAGGAGAAGAGCTTGTTGTAATCTGAAGCATTTTTGGAAATTGACACGCTCGAAGAAAGGTTTAGATTGTTTTGCCCTTCACAAAACTCGAAGGTTTGAGGCCCACTAGCGAACTACAATGCTTTGACAATAGCTTTTGAGAGGTAGCCTGAATTGGTTTCAGGTTCACGAATGCATTTCTGAACGCAGATTCATTTTGATCAGCTCAGTCTCTGATCTTGGTGTTTCTAGATGGCGCTTTCCCCTCTTCACTCTCCGAGGAGTCCTCTGAAGGGGATGGGGACTCCTGAAAGGCTGGCGTTCTTGCATGGCGACTTAGACATGTGGGTTTACGAAGCCAAATCACTCCCAAATATGGATTTGATGTCGGAGAGGATGAGAAAATGTTTTACCATGTTTGGGACCTGTAGATCACCATTCCGGCATAAGTCGAGGCAAAGAAGTAATCGCCATGCGATCATAACCAGCGATCCTTATGTATCCATTTGCTTAGCAGGAGCAACGATTGCACAAACCAGAGTCATTGCCAACTGCGAGGACCCTAGCTGGGAGGAACATTTCCATGTGCCGGTAGCTCACCCTGTTTCCAAAGTGGAGTTTCAGGTCAAGGACAATGATATTCTTGGGGCACAGCTCATTGGAACAGTGTCAATACCGGTAGAAACAGTTCTATCAGGAGACACCATCAAAGGCTGGTTTCCCGTTGTTGGTCCTTACATGAAATCGGAGAAACAGCAGGCTGAATTGTATTTTTCGCTGCAGTTTAGGCCTTTCGAAAGCAACCCCTTGTACAGAAACGGTGTTGGACTTCCACCCGATTTCGTTGGGGTGCCCAGCACCTACTTCCCACTTCACAAACGAGGGAAGATTACACTGTATCAAGACGCTCATGTTCCTCATCAGATGCTCCCGGAGATTCAGCTAGATGATGGAAGGGTTTTTCATCAAGGTAACTGTTGGGAGGACATTTGCCATGCTATAATGGAAGCTCATCATCTTATTTATGTCGTGGGGTGGTCGGTGTATCACCCTTTGAGGCTTGTGAGAGAGCCATCTAAGCCATTACCCAGCGGAGGAGAGCTGACCCTTGGGGACTTGTTAAAATACAAGTCAGCTGAAGGTGTTCGCGTGCTTATGTTGATTTGGGATGACAAAACATCACATGACAAGTTCCTCTTGAAAACAGTAATGTTCCCTCCAATTTATAGAGATATATGTATGTGTATATTTTCTTTTGCTTCTACCAGTAGGCTTTTCCTACTGGTCAGTGTTTTAAACTTAAATCTCCTATTTTCTGTCAATGGAAAACAACATCCGTTCAATGCTTTCAACGACATCACGTGAGAAGCCAAGCGATATTGTTTCCTGGCTCTGGTTCTAGAAACTTGCATTTGCTTTTTTGCTTTTCCTCTCTTATTTGAATAAACCTTAACACACCACCAGATGATCCAATCTTTCATGTAGATTACCTTAAATGCTTTCAAGTTTCTACGTACTTTTCATTGTCATTGTTATTGCATGCGTCAAAGGACATGCCCAAGACTTCATAGATAGGTGAATGCCTTGTTTTTGGATGCAGGAAGGGGTCATGCAAACTCATGATGAAGAAACCAGAAAGTTTTTCAAACATTCAACTGTCCACTGTGTACTGTGTCCTCGCTATGCCAGCAATAAACTCAGTATCTTCAAGCAACAAGTAAGGAATAAGGATGAAACAGGCTCTTTATATTGTGTAAAGAAGCACGTTTAAACCATTTATCTGAAATATTTTTCTTCTACCCACACCTATTTGTGTCCTCCTCATATTCTCTGTCAATTTTTGAATGGTTCTCCGGTCGACAGGCATTTCTGCTAGAGATGTTAATCCAGTATGCATTTGTAAGTATAAAAAAGAAACATTGTACTACATTCTTTGACTGGCTCACAAAGCAGACCTGCTGTCCAAAGTTGCACCTTTGCTATTCAGTTATACCACCATCTGCAAAAAGAGTCAAAGTGGCATGTAAGATTATAATTATCAAGCTAAAGCCGATGATGTTCTTATTTTTAAGTTATTTCTTTTGATGATTGAATGAACATGAAAATGACAATTTGAAATGGGACCTAGTAAAGCACTGCAGCGCATGTTAGCTTCAGTTATTTGCTACTATGCTTAAGGATTTCGTCTGACAATGGCTTCTTGAATATGTGTTTATTATTAAAATATTCAATAGATAGTCCAATTAAGATACTCTGAAATTAATTTAATCATCCCTTGTAGCTGTTTATAAGGCTGGTGCCTTGACATTTAAGGAGACAGGTGGTACTCACTGATTGTCTCGAGTTAGGAGCAACGCAGGAATAATAGTTTATTTTTCTGAAGAGGTTGACCTGCTGAGTGCATTTTTGCAGCCAAGAATTCCATTTAACAAAAGCAGTGGCCTTAACAGAAAGTGCTGTAATCAGATAAAAATCCCTAAGCAGCATAAAGAATGAAATTAGAAGTTAAGTTAAAAAATATGTTGCCCTTCAACCTGAGATGACTGTTTATTTTCTTCATGAAAAACCCCATCACCACTTTAAAGATTGATTTGTTGTTTGAGGAATGTAAAGCTGTAAAGCATTATACCTCTGTTCTTATGTTTCCATGTCACAGATGTTGGTTTTCATGCTTGTGGATATGAAAAAAGTGGAATTTTTGCAAACATTTTTAGTAAGGCAAGTTTCTCCTCTTTGTGCAGGTGGTGGGGACGTTGTTTACACATCACCAAAAGTGTGTAATTCTTGACACCCAAGCACCTGGAAATAATAGGAAAATAACTGCCTTCATTGGTGGTCTGGATCTGTGTGATGGACGCTATGACACGCCTGAACACAGGCTCTTTAATGATCTTGACACTGTTTTTGCAGGCGATTTTCACAACCCCACATTTCCAGTAAATTCTCACATCTTTGTCTGTTATTGCAATCTCATCTTCCTGTTTTCATAAAATTATCTTGGTTTTGTGTGACGAGGCTCATATGCATAATGCTTCTAGCAAGCTTGCCCATGGTGGATAAGAAATAGCTTGTTCATGATGGAGTTTCGTGTTACTGACTTGTCATCAAATTATTTTGTGAATGTTAGATGTTGGTGTTTTTTATCTTATGGTAGTTCTGCTTTCCATTTAAAATGTACAGGCTAGTGTCCAATCTCCTAGACAACCATGGCATGATTTGCATTGCAAGATAGAGGGACCTGCTGCTTATGATGTGGTGAAAAATTTCGAACAGCGGTGGAGAAAAGCCATAAAGTGGAGAGATTTCAGGCTTAAAAGCGTCACAAATTGGCATGATGATGCATTATTAAAATTGGATCGAATTTCGTGGATTGTTGGCCCCTCTAATATGGAGGATGAAAGTAAGCTTCATGCTTTTGAAGAAGAAGATCCTGAGAACTGGCATGTGCAGGTTTGAAAGGACATACACCATTCTTATAGTTCTAGTTCCTGCTGATTGAGTGAGATGCAGCATTGCCATATGCCTGCACAGGCTATAAGTGTCATGAATCCCACTCTGGTTCTTCTGGGAGACATCCATGTATGCATCTGCCATCTGGGCCCCACAGAACTGATCCTCTGGACCAGAGAAAAGACCTTCCATTTAACATGAAGACCACCTAAGCTATTTATTTCTCATTTCGGGTGTGTTTGGTAACTACAAAAAGTTGTCAAGTTAAAACTTTTCAATCTAAAACTTTTCACTCTCCACAACTACCCTATTTTTTAATCATTTATTCACATTTTTCTATACAACTACCCTACTTTTCAATCATTTCTACACAACTACCAACACAACTAACTTATATATTTCAACTTTATCCTATTTATTCATCATCATTACCCATATCATATCACATCATTTGACAACTTCTCATCTCTACAACTTTTCATCAAAAGTTTTATCCATTCCCAAACACACCCTTTAGCAATTATCCCTTGGATGCCTTGGATGCATGAGCTCCAGCCTCCTGTTCACTGGGACAAAGCTTATGTGATGATGAACTATTCCAAAGTCATGTGCAACTTATATTGCAAGTTGCTCCCATTTTTTTTCTTCTTTCTTCATCTTCTTATGCATGGAAACAAAATCTATATTTTTCAAACCCATGCATGTGGCTGAGATGGAAACTAGCTCATGGTTGGCCACTTTCACTATCACCGTGGATATTTCCACATGATCCACAGCAATGATTTCCTTCACAGCTCTGATGGGCACATGCCGTTACATTGTAAGTTGTGGGGTTGGAATATTTTGGCATTTATTTAGATTTGAAATCATGGCTTGAGCAAAGATCACTCTGGATGCATATTTCTTCTCAGGTGTTCAGATCAATCGATTCTGGATCAGTTAAAGGATTTCCTAAATTTGTGCACGAAGCTATGGAAAAGGTTAGGACATATCTGTACGGAATGCATGTTCTTCCCATGCTCATTCAGTCAGTCATTGTTTACAATAACTTCTTTGCATCTAATTTCTTGATTTCCTGTTGCAACTGCACTAGCTGGTCAATGGATCTGTGTTATCTCACATTTGACAGTTCTCTTTGTCATTTCTTCAGAATCTCGTTTGTGGAAAGAACTTGAAAATTGACAAGAGCATCCACTCAGCTTATGTGAAGGCAATAAGATCTGCACAGCACTTCATATACATTGAGAACCAGTATTTTGTTGGAGCTTCTTATTTCTGGCCTTCATATAAAAATGCAGGTTCATATATTCTGTCAATAACTTATTCATTTTGGTAAAATCTCGAGTAAAACATTTAATTTGTTTCTAGCTTTTAGTTCTGCATAAAGACCGTATCTTGATTCTGTATTTGGAGTGGTTGTTTCTGTTCAAGGTAATCAGGTTGAGGAATCCAAGCATTTTTGCCAGATGCCTGCTTCAATTGGGTGATGGATGATTTACACTTCATAGGCGCTTTTGTCCTTTTTCTTATGTACCAAAAAAAAAAAAGAAGAAAAAATTAGAATCGACAGCTGTTGAGAAAAAGGCCCCAAATCAAATTTCAACCAATAGATATTTTTCAGCCATCAAAGAACAAGTGTTAGAAATTTTTTTTAATCATTATGATTAATCATATTTAACTACATGCTATTGGTTTTGTTAACTTTTGACGTACTTTTCTCTAATCCATCATTTTGTTTCTCCACAAGCTAAGACTGCAGCTGTTGATGGAATTTCATGCCTGCAGTCACCTTGTTCTTGCATTTTTGTAACCTGAAAATTAGCTCAAAATGGCCAAAGCCAGTCCACTAGGTTGAAAACCATTTGAAATTCTTCAATGGCCTGTGTGAAGAAAATTGATTGAGAATCTGATAAGAATAATACATCACTAGTTATCCATAAATTATTGTTCTCAAAAGAATAGAATGATGGAAGTGGACAACCATTCTTAGTTTTAAAAATATGAAATGTTCTTTTGGCCTTTGCCTACTTTGATCATTGATGAATTGGATTGGCATTTTTATTGTTGAAAACAGGTGCTGATAACTTAGTACCTATGGAACTGGCCTTGAAAATTGTTAGCAAAATCAGAGCGAAAGAACGCTTCATGGTTTATGTGGTATTACCAATGTGGCCTGAAGGTGTCCCAACCAGTGGTGCTGTTCAGGAAATTCTCTTCTGGCAGGTTAGGATGTTACTACTGCTTCGATTTGTACAATTGTGGTGTAATTGTTGATTGGCTTCCTTTTCATTACCATCATCTTTCATAGGCCCTCACATCCTGTTTACCAAATTATGATTTGTTGAAGCACAACTCAACAGTATAGTCTTGTTCATATTGCTCCAACAGCCATTTCTTTCAGGAAATGGTTTTTTTTTGGTTTTCAAGGATTTGGCCTCGAACCTTCATACTTTGGATTTGATCAGGATTAGCCCACCAAGCCAGCAAACTCTGTGCTTTTGGCTTCTACATTTTTCCCATGACTCTTTTCCTCCAATCTGCCCTTTGACTTTTTCATTTAGTGCCTGCTATTAATTTAGTTCATTCTTATGTCAACAAAGATTGCTCTGCAATAAATTTCAGCACCCTATATCTGACAGATTCCTTGTATTACAGGCACAAACAATGGAAATGATGTATACCAACATTGCACAGGAACTTGAGAGAACGGGTCTTGCTGATGAAATGAACCCACAGGACTATTTAAGCTTCTATTGTTTGGGGAAGCGTGAACCTGAATCTCAACCTGAAGCAATAATCCAAATAAATGAAACCAATGTTGATTATGGGAAAGCCAATTATAGCAGCATTCCGGTACATTTTGGCTGGTCATATTATTAGTTTTTAATTTAGTTTCTATCTGATTGATTTGATAATGCCATTGGTTTTTTAGCCCTTTTTTTTTTTTCAATTTTGGATAATATCCAGCAAGATTCATTTGTTTCAAGGAGAATCAGCTGTTTATTTCATGATGGTCTAAAAGCTCTCTTGTTGGCCATGTTTAAACTTCATTGCACAGACTCTGTCTCAAAAGTATAGAAGATTCATGATTTATGTTCATTCCAAAGGAATGATAGTTGATGACGAGTACGTGCTCATGGGGTCTGCCAACATCAACCAGAGATCTCTGGATGGTTCACGGGACACCGAAATTGCAATGGGCGCATATCAACCTAGTCGTTCATGGGCTGCAAAGCAAGTTCATCCACATGGAGAGGTCAGCAAATATTCTTGAAAATTTCAACTTGCTTATACCGTAGGTGAATTCACTTATCAAGACAGCTTTGCAGTTCCTTGACATTTCTTCTTTAACTTAACATGGTACATATATAAATTTCGAAAAAAAAAATATTGTACATATATAGTGCATTATTGAGTTCATATGTTCATGTGAATAGAAATTCGAACAGAGTTTCAAGACTAACTGTTTTTCCGAATTCGGAACCACTAACTCTTGATTTTCTGTAAACATCACTGGTGGCAGGTGTATGGGTATCGGATGTCACTTTGGGCCGAGCACCTCGGACGCTTGGAGGACTCGTTCGGAGAACCGGAAACACTCGTGTGTGTAAGGCGAGTAAATCAGCTGGCCGAACAGAACTGGTGGGCGTACGTGTCAGAGGAGCCCAAAATAATGAAGGGGCACCTGATGAAGTACCCCATTCGGGTGGAGAGAAATGGGAGGTTGGGACCAATACCCGGGCATGAATATTTCCCTGATGTGGGCGGCAAGATCCTTGGACAACACAGCTCCCTTCCTGATGCTCTAACCACGTGAATTCAGCTGAGTCCTCATGACTGTTGGATCGAAAGCTGGAGAAGAAAATTTCAATTTGTTGGGAACTCGAACAAAATGCTGCTGCTGGTGATATTCCACAGAGAATGGGACGCGGAATGCGTAAGAAACGATGTATCAGTGTCGGCGTCTTTCAAAACGGTACACGTTGCATGCATTACTGCACGACCGCGGGAGCCTTCTGCATTCTTCGAAGAGCTGGGTGTGCTGCATTGCTGATCTCGTTGATTTTTCCGACATATACCAATCCTATTATATCTGGTATCCCTAATATATTTTCCATAGGATGAAGATGCCACATGGGTAGTAGTTAATTAAATATTGCCCATTATCTTTGTAGATTTGTGGGTTTCTATCGCTGGAGTTAGTTCGTGGTGCAGATGATCATTGGTAGAAAAATTCTCCATTTTATTACGATTTGTTGAAGTCATGTAAATAATTCTCCGCAAACATGCGGCCAAATAAAGTCTCGAGTGATAAAAAAAAACAAAAAACAAAAAACAAAACAAAACAAAACAAAAAGTACGAATGCAAGATAGTGAACTTGTTCATATGGGTCCCTCTTAAAGAAGGGATGAGATTGAGTTTGTCTCATAAATTTATCGTTATTATCTTGCTAAGGGGAATGATTCCATGCGGTCATAGGCTCCAAAGGGTATTATTTATCAAATGCACGGGTGCACCTAGGTGTATTTAACCTATTTTTTTAATTTTTTTTCAAAATTTTTTACCAACTATTAATCTATATATATATATATTTAACACATGTATCAAGTTTTACAATTTTTGGAAATTTTTAAATATTTATTTTGGATTTTTTAAAATAAGTAATATTTTTGTAATTTGTATGTTAAATACACATAGATTCACAATTATAAAGAAAAAATTTTAATTTTTTTTTTAAAATAAGTTTTTGCACCCCGGGTGTATTGTATTGGGTTCCCCATATATATTTTCCTTTGAAATTTTTTTAGTACTCGAGTCTCACTTAGATAAATTTATCAACAAATTGTAAATTTTTTTTGATTAATCCATATGAATTTTTTTGAAACAGATATCGAAAAGTTTTCGAAAAGTCTATATGAACTTATCTAAGTAGGACCCTAAGCGTATGAAAATTTTTGAAATATATATATATACACGAGTACTAATGGTCGGCCACATGGATGCTCGTGCGCGGTTAACTGGATCATTGACCTTTTTCTTAATATAATTAAAACCATTCATATTAGAGTACTAATCGAATGCTCCCACTCTTGGAAGCCATTGTTTTTTAAAATTTTTTGAAAAAAAAGCTTTTTTCATTTTTAAAGAATTTAAAAATAAGCGGTTTAAAAGCTACAAGAATGAAGCATTTGCATATATGGAAAGTTCATCTTTTGGTTTGATATGAATGTCAAAATAATAATAATAACAATAACAACAATAATAATTACAACAACAACAACAAAATAACAACTCCTAGAATGGGAGCATTTGTGTTGGGGAAGAAGTAGAATTTTTGATAAAAAAAAATTTTGTGTAAAAGTTGTTAAATTGGTTAAAAATAATGTGATATGATATAAGTAATGATGAGAAGTAAAAAGAATAAAGTTAAAATAGATAAGATAGTTATATTGGTAATTGTGCAGATATGATTGAAAAGTAGAGTGGTTGTATAGAAAGATGTAAAAAAATAATTATAAAATAAAATAATTATAAAAACTGAAACATTTTAAACCAAAAAATTTTAACTTGATAACTTCTGCAAATTACCAAACACACCAAGCTCAATTCAATTCTTTTCCGGTGAGAGCATTGGACTATTACTCTTCATATTATAGGTTTCAATGGTTGATAACGTTTGGAGAACTTTTAATGCCTATTTTTTTTTACTATAATTTTCTGTTTCGATGCATTCAATATTCTAAAAATATAATTTTTGATACCTTAAAGAAATATATACTAAATAATATTGCTAGTGATTTCAATTTATTAAAAATATAATTTTTTGAAGTGTAATGATTCAATTCTCATTGTAGGCATGGAGCCTAAGATCCATGCGTATCTTTTATTTTTTAATTAAAAAAATATTTTTTAAAATTCCATTATCAAGTTTATTAATATATTTATTCATAATTATAAAAATTAATATAGTGTGAACTTTTATATACTATAGATATATTTGGCAAGTGATAAAACTTTTGAATGAAAATTTTTTTTGTAAACTCTTTTTGATAAACGATGTGTAAAAATTTTTTAAATAAAAGAAAATAATGTGATACGATAGGAGGTAATCATGGGAAGTAAGAATAATACAATTAAAATATATCGGTTAATTATATGAGTAGTTGTGTATAAATGGTAAAAAAAATAATGTAGTTGTATATGAAGATGTGAATAAATAATTTTAAAAATGATAGTTGTGGAGAGTGAAAAGTTGTTTGGATTACTAAACACACCTTTAATATAAAAGTTTTGAATTAATAGAGAATGATTTGAAAATGACATGAGCAATCATAAGAAGTAAATAAAATAAAGTTAAAAAGATAGACTAGTTGTATAAGTATATATATATAAAAATAATTGAAAAGTAAGATAGTTGTATAAAAAAATATAATAAATAATTAAAAAGTAAGTTAGTTACAGATAGTGAAAAGTTTTAGATTGAAATTTTTTAATTATAAACAAACATGCCCCATATTTGCACTAGAAAAATGATCTTATTAATGGCCTACTTAGCCTACTTTAAAAAATTAATTAATTTTTTTGCTTTTCTCCCAATAAATTTGTTAATATAGATATATTTAACATATAAATTAAGTTCCACCATTTTTTATATGTATATATATTTTTTAGATTTTTAAACATAAAGGGGTATTTTAGTCACTCCTAACCATTAAAAATGACTAAAATACTTCTATGTCTAAAATTTTTAAAAAATATACACACATATATAAAAAATGAAAAATTAATTTTATATTAAATACACTTAGATAAATAGGTGTATGAAGAGAAAACAAAAAAAAATTAAATAGATTTTTTGACGCAGTTAGCCTGGACTAACATGATCAATTATCTTAAAATTTTTAATAATTTTGCATTAACTTTCAAAATATGTTATTTTTGATGAGGTATAGGTTTCTAATAAAAATTATTTTTGGTAATATGGCAAAATAAGTGTTAAGAATGACAGACGGTTTAGATTTAAAAATATTTTAAAATAAAAAATCAAGGGTAAGCATAAAAACTCTTTTTCTGAATAAATGAAGCAGAGGCTTTTATCCAGTTGAGTTGGGTGCAGATTGCATCACCTCGAGTTTCATTGTTTTAGATCCAAGCCTAGTATTGTGTTTAAAAATATTTGCTAACGTAGAATATAAAAAATAAACTTAATTGAATATTTTGAAAATTCATAATTAAAAAATAAAATTATAAAGAATCTAGTGAAGATATATTTTTGACATGATTTTATATCCTAAAGAGAAGAATATGATGAATCGGTTGGATCTAAACAAAATTTAAAAAATGACAAGCATGAGGGGATGCAAATTTCACCCGGCTCCGAAGCCCAATCAAATTGATTCACATCACACAGTTAAAAAAAAAATTTGAGCTTTTTCTCCATGTACTCGTTATGTTTCTTGATATACCCACTGAGTTCTCGAAATCCCTAGATATACCACTACGTGGCAATTAATCCTAAAAATGCCTATTTTGTTAAAACTGTTAGTTAAATTTTTTATAAATATTCAGCATATCCTTGTTTTAAAATAACAAAAGATGAAATAAAATAGAAAGAATGAAATTTGGGTTTTCCAAATTTAGAGCTTATGTGCAACTAGAGCATTAGTGAGTTATGATTGATAAGCATATTAGTAATTCTGTATATTAACTAATGACGTTAACTGATGGATTGAGTGTTTTTGGGATTAATTGGAAACGTATTAAGTATATTTGAGATTAAGCTAAAATACAGCGGGTATATTCAGAAAAAGCTCAAATTTTTTAAAATAAGACTCGAATCCTATAAATCACTCAAGGAATCAGACCACTTTGCTACTCTGGGTGTGTACGCATTGTAATCTATTGATCCCGAGCCACAGAGTTGGTGAAACAATAAAGCAAATGTTCGAAATTGATGGGCTGGGCCATTTTTGTCTTGTCCAGGCCCACTCCTCCATTCCCGGTAGCAGTTAGCACCAGCGAATGTGCGAGAATAAATGAATATTATAACCCTCAGAAAGTCTTAGCTTCCTCTTCATTGCTAAAACCCTAAACCCGAACCCTCTCTTTGATGCCCCACGCCAATGGCTTCTCTGCGTCTGCGTCGATCTCTCGTGTTCTCCTCTTCTCTCCTAAAATACCGCCCTTTCTCTTCCATCCCTCTTTCAAATCCCGACCACCACCACCAACCACACCACAAATCTATCTCGTCTCCTCCCTCCCTTAGAAGCCCTCACTCTCTGCCTCCTCACAGCTCTCTTATCCAATCTCTCTCCTTTCGATCGTCGTCTCTCTCTTCAGCCCGGCGACCCAACGACGCCGGCAATGAGAAGATTGACCCGGATGAGATCCTCTTTCCCGGCTGCGATTACAACCACTGGCTCATCACCATGGATTTTCCCAAGGATCCCAAGCCCACTCCCGAGGAGATGGTCGAGACTTACGTTCAAACTCTAGCCAAGGTCGTCGGAAGGTGAGTACTACTGTCCTGATTGCTGGATTGTTCTTTCCACGGAATTCTGATTTTTATTTTTATTTATTTGATATGTTGTAATTCTTTGGATAGTTACCGATACCATGTTGCAAGTCTAGATTGTTCAAGTTTCGCGTATGCCTGAATGAATACCTGTTTATGTCGTTACAGTTATAGATAGACTAGGGTTCTTAGATATTGTTAGAGCTGATTAAAGAAATGTTATTACCAGTGTTGAGGAAGCAAAGAAGAGAATGTATGCCTGCAGTACGACTACCTACACTGGGTTTCAGGCTGTAATGACCGAGGAAATGTCTGAGAAGTTCCGAGGTAAGCTAGGCATCTCTAATTGTCTTCTTAAGTGGACTGGGCACTGATCGTGGGAATGATTCCTAACTTAATGGGTTTGTGCGCTATGGGTTTTTGTTTGTCCCTTTTTCGTTTGATATTTCTTATACTGTGTATTGTACTATTCAGGTTTGCCTGGAGTTGTCTTTATTTTGCCTGACTCATACATTGACCCTGTTAACAAGGAGTATGGAGGTCTGTATCTCCTTCTGATTATTTATTGATTTATTTATGGGCTGTGTTCACTTAGACGTGGTTCAACATTGAGCAACTAAAATGGATAAATAAGTCTTAAAGCAAAGAAAATGGATGAATGGATCCTCTACTATAGTGCAGTTGGGGCCCACTTGAACTGGTTCAATATTAAGCTGCTTTAAGTTAGCACTGTGCTTTATTTATATGCTTCATGACGCTATAGAGCACTATAAGCTGATCGACCTATCAATTATTGCCGTGGCATTTGGTCTGTGTTGTTAACCTTGATTTTTTTAATTAGGTTTTTTGACTGTTCCCTTAATATTTTACTGTGAATGCCTCTTCAATGAACAGGAGATAAATACATCAATGGGACAATTATTCCACGGCCTCCTCCAGTACAGTATGGGAGGTCACAAGGAAGATCTGGCGATAGGAACCGTAACTATGACAGGCCAAGATATGATAGGCCGCGTGATCCAATGCCTGCGCAGCAATGGAATGCTCCACCAAACCAGGGCCCTGTGCATATGCAGCAGGGGAATGCTCCACTAAACCAGGGCCCCATGCATATGCAGCAGGGGAATGCTCCGCCAAACCAGGGCCCCATGCACATGCAGGGGAATGCTCCACCAAACCAGGGCCCCATGCATATGCAGCAGGGGAATGCTCCGCCAAACCAGGGCCCCATGCACATGCAGGGGAATGCTCCACCAAGCCAGAACTATGTGCATGGAGATGGAAGGAACTTTGCAGCATCTCATAACTATGGCCCGCCTGGGCAAGTAGATGGGAGAGGCTATGGTCCACCACCTGGTCGGGATTCCTTTCCTGCTGGTGAGAGGCGAGATTTTAGCCCTACTGGTAATAGAGACTATGCCTTTGGAGGAAGAGATAATTATCAGGGCGATAGAAGAGATCCTATGCCTTCATATCAGAATTATAACCAAGGAACACCAGGGAACTATGTTAATCAAGAACGCCGGGACTTCTCTCAAGGTGAGAATAGGGATTATGGAGCACCTGGACGTGGAGATTATAGGAATGCTGGCCCTCCTGGTGGTGGAGATTACAGGCAGGGTGCAGGTTCTGGCTATGGTCAGAGTTACACAGGGACTGGAGATGGGCAAAGGTTCTCAAAAGCAGACCATGTAGAAGGCATGGAAGGAGATCCAAGGAACTTCTAAACTATGCAGAGAGGGGCAGGGCAGGTATACCTTCTCGTAGTTTGTGAAGACCGCACATCTTAGAGATCTTAGAGATGCACAACTTTTCTTATTGATGTCTGACTAGTCTATTGCATACAACTGTGCTCATGGTGCAAAATGAAAACAGATGACTAAATAAAATTTTCATATGCTCAATTTCACACTAAAAATAGGTTTATTGTATTCTTCACTAAGGGCATGTTTGTTTATATCCAAAATTTTTCAATTTAAAACTTTTCACTTTCCACAAGTACTTTATTCTAAAATAATTTCTCGCATATTCCTATACAACTATCATACTGTTCAGTTATTTATACACAATTACCTATACAACAGACTTATCTATTTTAATCCTATTCTCTTTACTACTCATTGTTACTAATATATCACATCATTTTCTCTCAATTGAGAAGTTTTTATACCAGAAGTTTTTCATCAAAAGTTTCATTACTTTCCAAACACACTTAAAATTTCTTATATTTTGAATGAATTCTTATTCTTTCTAACATTTGCAAATTCTTCTTGAAATGTACTCTCGAAGCTGTGTTTTTATACCATTTTTGCATAATTGCAGCAAATAACTTATTATTCTTGCTCAGTTATGAGAATCGGATGTGTGATTAATTCCTGCAATGGACTAGTATGATTTCTTTCCTTTGTTATTTTTTCCTTCTTTGTCAAGTGGAAGTAAGTTGATGCCTTAAGCACCCGGTAATGTTTACATGTAACTCTTATGAGCCTTGGCCTTTAATTACCAATTCTGGATGGCTCCTTTTTTCTTCCCTTTTTTGGAATGAGGTTGCAGCAGATGGGTTCTTTTACCTTTGTTTGGTGGTCTGACCAGGCAATTGAGGCTGATGGTTTTGCCTTTTGTCAGGTAACCTGGTACACTTACAGAAAATCCATCTAGCTTGCTAACAAGCTTCTGGCTGTGCTGTTGGCTTTTTCTTAGAAACTTTGGCAAGCCGTTAGTGCTCAATACACTGTGGTGATGCAGGGACGATATTAAGGTGCCGTGCTGATGAAAGGAGAAGAAAACTTAGAAGGTCAATCCTATCATGAGAAAGTCCGTTAACTATGGGCGTTGAAGAAGGCTGTTTATAGGAGTTGAAGGGGGTGAAAAGAAAAAAGTCAAAAAAAAAAAAAAAAAAGAACTTTCGCTAAATGCCTGAGTATTAGATATTATTGGACCTCAGCATGCATATGTAATTTTGACTTTGGTCTGTGTTCTTTATGAATGGAATGCTGCGTTCTCTCGTGCGTGGATTTAGCGGTTATTTAACTAGGTTGTGTGGCTTTTGGACGGGCATCTGGCATTTGATGGAACTATGGGAGAAAAGCGCGGGAATCTGGAAATGGATTTGATAAAATGCGATAATAAACCATCAGCCTCCAAATGCACCAGTTATTCCTACATTTAATTCATACGCTACTTTCCAATCATTGTCTCAACGTTTTAATCATTTTTTTCTTACCTAAGTACTCCACATTCAAATCATTTCTATTATTATATTACATCATTCTTTTGCTTTTCAAATTTTTTTACCAAAATTTTCCCATGAATTTTGTTCCACGTTCTCCATGACATATGCGTCCTACAACAGAAAGTGAATAAAAAAGGCGTGATAGAAATTAGGATAGAGGGTAACTGTAAAATAAATATATTTTCTGAGTATAAAATAATAGGCAACGATTAAAAATGGGTAACAGTATTTGGAGGAAGAGTAATTGGTTAAGAAGGAATTTCCATAGGTTGGACGGAATGTTGATGAGATGAGCTCGAATAGGAAGAAAATGTTATTGAATGTTGAGAACGGGAAATGGTGGGGTTATTTGTGAAAATAACTTTGGAAGTTTACCTTTTTATGATTTTAACCTTGTAGTTTCTATATTGCAAATATAACCCTCTTTTTTTTTTTTGATGAAACAAATATAACCCTCTTAACTTCGGATGTTATGCCAAAAAAACTTTGTAAGAATAATTGGTTTTCGAGAATGGTACTCGAGCGCACAATAAGCATATGAAATTTTTGACACGTGAAAATTAGTATAAGGATATGATATAATCATATTTGATATGAAGAATGCATGTTTGCACAGATATTTGCACAACATTAAAAATTGGGGTATGTTTTCAAATATCGAAAGTACAAAGTTAAAATTATAAATTGACAAATTTATAAGATTATTTGCGGCGATTTATAAGATTATTTCCGCAAATAATCCGAAAAGATGTGGCATGAGAAACGAGGATTAAGAAAATTTGTACTGAAAATAAAGAAGTATATCATTATAATTTTTTATAATATTAAAAGTATTTTTAAGATATAAAAGATTCCATCTCATCCAGTCTGAAGTAAACAAAATTCTAATGTTCAGAGTGTTATGGATAAAACTATGGTAGAAAACGCCATTGGGCTATTGCCCCATGGTCAGGCATAGTCGCAGTAATGCCAAATGCTATGCTAGGGTTCAAAATTTGCCATTTGCAAATTATTCCATACCATGTGTCCACTTAGCAATGTGAGTATCTATAGTTTCCTTCCTGAGTGCGGGAGTATTTACAAAATATTTCTTCATTGTGTGAATTGTGAAAGGGCATGATTTGTAATATGAATGTCACGGTGTGTATAATACCAAGAAAAAAACCGTGGTAGAAAACATCGTTGCCATTAAAATTTATTTGTGATTATAAATAAGTAATATGATATAAATTACTGAATGTATGTTTTTATTAGTAACCAAAAAATTTCAATTATAAGGGCGATCGTGTTACGTTTTTGCAGTAAACCTCCAAAATTTGACGGGTCAATACTCAAAAGTGACATATATTCGAAGTATTAGTAGATGGATTAAAAGAATTACAAATTACAACTGATGCAGCTTACAGATTACAAACGATTTTCATTTTTCAGCAGATAAAGGTCCATCTCGATAGCTGAAGACTACGGCCTAATAGAATCACTCCTCTTTACGTATTTTGAGTTTTGATTCTCTTGGTTGGCTTGCCATAAACTTACAGCATGCAGAGCCTCCCTTTCTCGTGTCTTAACATGCCATGTTCTTCAAAGCATTCAAAATCGGATTCTTAGATCGCCTCAGTACCTCTGCAATATGCTCTAGAAATTTCAGCACATTGGCCCAACCCCAAATTCAAAATCCCCAGAAAATCCATTCAGGTTTTTCACTAGATTCTGCCACTTACACGAATCTCCTCCAAGCCTGCACGAGATCCGGTTGTTTGATCCAAGGGGAGCTAATCCATGGACATATCATCAAGACATCCTTCAAGCCATGCCTATTCCTTCAGAATAATCTCCTCAGTATGTATTGTAAATGCGGGGAAGTGGGTATGGCACGCCAGTTATTCGATAGGATGCCCACAAGAAATATAATTTCATGGAACTCAATGATTACGGGTTACTCTCAAATGCGTGTTTATGACGAAGCCATGAAATTGTTTTTCGCTGCAAGAGGAATTCCAATCGTTCCTGATCGATTCACATATGCTTGTGTCCTGAACATTTGCGCTCAAACAGGGGATATGAGGTTGGGCATGATTATCCACGGATTGGTTGTTGTTGGTGGTCTCAGTTCAAAGGTTTTCTTGATCAACTCTGTTATTAATATGTATGCCAAGAGTGGTAGGATGGACCGAGCAAGGCTTTTGTTTGATATTTCAGACGAATTGGATGATGTTTCGTGGAATTCGCTGGTTGCAGGATATGTTCGAATTGGTTGGAATGGGGAAACATTAGACATGCTGGTTCAAATGCATCGATCTGGAGTGAAGATGAATAGTTTTGCTTTAGGCAGTGCCATAAAAGTGTGCTCAAGTTCCAATGGGCTGGAAGAATTTGGCAAAATGATCCATGGATGCGTGATTACAAATGGGTTAGATTATGATGTCTTTGTGGGCAGTGCAATGCTCGATATGTATGCAAAGAGTGGAAGACTGCATGATGCAATCATGGTTTTCAAACTCATGCCTGAACCAAATGTTGTTGTGTTTAATGCTATGATTGCTGGTTTCTTTCGTTCAGAGGCTGAAATATGTGAAGAATTTTCAGATGAAGCTCTGAATCTGTTCTCTGAGATGCGGAAGAGGGGACTCCAACCATCAAAGTTTACATTCTCAAGCATACTACGGGCTTGTTGCTCAGTTGGGTTTGTTGAATGTGGAAAGCAAATTCATGCTCAGATTTTCAAGAACAGTCTCCAGTTTGATGAGTTCATTGGGAGTGCGCTCATTGATTTGTACTCAAAATCAGGTTTTACTGAGGATGGCCTGAAGTGCTTCAATTCATTCCCAAAAAATGATGTTGTCACCTGGACATCCATGATTTCTGGGTGTGTTCAAAATGGGCTGTTTGAACAAGCATTGACCTTCTTCCATGAATTGCTTATTGGCGGGCAGAAGCCAGACCAATTTACCATGTCAAGTGCTTTCAGTGCTTGTGCAAACTTGGCTGTTGCAAGGTCTGGTGAACAAATTCAGGGATATGCCACGAAAGCAGGATTTGATTGCTTTACGATCATCCGAAACTCACAGATTTGTATGTATGCCAAATCAGGTGACATTGATGCAGCTGATCGGGCATTCAATAAGACAGAGAACCGAGATGTGGTTTCATGGTCTGTCATGATTTCTAGCCATGCTCAACATGGCTGTGCAAGGGAAGCTCTGAGGCTCTTTGAGGAAATGAAGAGTAATGGGGTTGAACCAAACCATATTACTTTCCTAGGAGTTCTTACTGCCTGTAGCCATGGAGGGCTTCTAGATGAGGGTTTCAGGTAGATTTTTTACTGCTAATATGCAAGTTAGTATTATCAATATTCAAGTGGGCAGACTATCATTTGGAGAGAGTTATATGGTAGTGCCCATTTTTACAACATGCTGGCACCCCTGGGGACCTATGGTCTGATGATCTCTGCCTCGAGCTAGGTCATGCCATTGTCAATAGGGAGGCCCAAGAAACAGATCAAAACTTTACAACCTGTAACAACTAGTAGGTGATTAATGGATGAAAATAATCATACAATGTAAAATGAAAGTTGGAACTAGAAAGATTGGAAGCATTAAAATTTAGAATTTCTGAGTCTGCGTTCTCAGCATATCCTATGATGGGGTTCCTTGCGTGGGCAGTCAATACCATCCAATCACAGGTTTTCACAGCAGGCCTATATGTCCTCCATGAATGGGGTTTCCCAATGCCTATAAAATAAATTTAACGATCATCCAATACCGAACAACATAAAAATTCTAACAATCTGCCTCAATTTGTTTCCTAATGACAGGTACTTGGAAAGCATGCAGCAAGACTACAAGCTAACTCCAAACCTAAAGCACTGTGCATGCATTGTTGATCTCCTTGGCCGTTCTGGGAAGTTGGCTGAAGCAGAGCGCTTCATTGCTAGCTCAGGGTTTGAGGATGACCCGGTAATGTGGCGGGCTTTGTTGGGTGCTTGTAGAGTCTATGGTGACACCAAAATTGGAAAACGTGTTGCAGAGCGAGTCATAGAGCTCGAACCTGAAGCTGCTGCATCATATGTTTTACTCTACAACATGTACCTGGATGCTGGGAAGAAATCTCTGGCAACACAAGTCAGAGATCTGATGAAGGATAGACGTATTAAGAAGGAGCCTGGCCTCAGTTGGATTGAGATTGGAACCGACGTACATTCTTTTGTTGTGGGTGATAAGTCACACCCTCAAAGTCAGTTAATCTATGAGAAGCTAGAAGAAATGTCGAGGAAGATGGAGAAGATGAATTATGATAACTGTAGACACTCAGTTATGGACGAGTCCAGTGAGGAGCACAAGGAGAATTCTGCAAAGTACCATAGTGAAAAGTTAGCTGTTACTCTTGGGATTGTTGCTTTGCCGAAATCTGCTCCAGTGAGGGTGATGAAGAACTTGAGGGTGTGCATAGACTGCCATTCGGCAATGAAGTTCTTTTCAAAGATTGAAGGGAGAGAGATCATTTTAAGAGACCCAATTCGATTCCACAGATTCAGAGAAGGTTCTTGTACTTGTGGTGACTACTGGTAACAAAAGTAGGACTTAGGACCTTGAACTGATGACGTTGACTACTGTCCACTTCAAGGTTGCCTGAATAGCTGTTAGCTCTTTGTTTGAACCCCCAACACCACCTTATTTATTTGGTATGTAAGAAATTTTTTACACCCTGAAGGCGCTTGAAGGAGTGTCCCTAGGGCAAGATGTATTAAAAGAAAATGGGGAAAAAATTGTAGAAAGTTTTTTGAAAATTTGAGGGAATGATGTGATGATCAGGAGTATTGAGAACAAAGGTAAAATAAATGTGATAGCTGTATAGAAAGAAATGAAAAATAAGTAAGATGCACAAGTAAAATAAAAAAAGTAATGTAATCAAGTAAATAAGATATGAAATCATATAAAAAAGTGTGTAAAAAAGAGCAAGAAGTTGTTCTCTTTTTAACATCTTAACAAATAGAGCCCTTTAAAAAATTAATTTTTAACAAAAGTAGTTATTTCATGCACTCCAAAGGTGTAACCAACTTGCGGCTAGCCTCCGTAAGCTAGACCTAGTTAGTGATGATATTTAACCTTTCAACTAAGATATACAAACCATTACGATAAGAAAATAATTTATATAAATAAAGTTGGGAAATGATTCAATACAAATGGTTGCATAGGGATGCCAATGCAAATTATTTATTTGAAATATTTTTTTAAAATCTAAGTCCTTTATTTTGCTTAACATCATTTACATTATTATATTACCAAAAAATATTTTCACTGAAAACTTATATTTGTAAAAGATTATCATCTTTTGAGAGGGTTAGCTATTAAATAGACACGAATTTTTAATAAAAAATGTACATGAACAAATATGATAAATTGTTTAAATTTGCAAAAAGAATATTTCAAAATAAAAAAGCATGGGGCTGCATGGAGATGTCCAAGCAGCAAGCTATTGAATCATACCCCATTGAAATTCTATTTGTATATAACTAAATATATTTAAGACAAATAATAAGAAATTACAATAAAATTAATTTTTCTTTTCTATTATAATTTAAGAAAATTAGATAATATTTATTGTGAGTATTTACCAAACATGAAAGATGCCAAATTTACTTATTTAGTTTGAGGAGTATTTCTAAATTTTTTTGATATTTTCTCCAATTTTCGATTATTTTAAAAATATATTTATTTATATTAAATGTAGTTTTATATACATAAATTATTGTTTATTTATATATTATTTTCTATAATGATAAATATGTTATATAATATACTATCATATATGTATATGAGTAATTTGCTAATATATATATATATAGTTTTATTATAACCATAAATATATCCATATAGTTTTTGAAATTGCAAAAAACTCTCACATAGTTTGACTATAATTGTAAATATACTATAACATCATTACTACATCATTATGACCCAGGTATATTTGCAAAGATATACAAATTATGTGAATATATTTATAATTTTACAAATTAAGTTAGTACATTTAGTTTTTCCAAATATACTTGCATAATTTGCAAATCTTTGCAAATATACCCATCCTGTAATAATGTAACAACGACACCATTATATTTGCAATGATGGTTAAATTATATGTAATTATTTACAATTATAGTCAAACTATGTAAATATATTTACAAATTACCCTATATATTATACTATGTAGTAATTTTTATTCAGATATATTCAAGGAAGTCATGGAAAACATGCTTACTTGTAGAGTTGAACATAAAAAAGTATTTAATAGTTCTTAAATGAAAGTTTACGCTGTATATAACTGCAATATATTTTAAAAGTCATAGATGAAAAACTAAAAAGCTGTTGAAAATACATGCAAATATTTTATTTATGAATTGGTACCAATGCAAATAATCTTTATTTATAAAATATAAGTTTCCGATTGTAATGATATTTGGCACCACAAACATAATTGATGTATTTTCTGACACAGTATATGTAAAAAAAGAAAACTTAATTAATATTTTTAGGTGCATGGATCCATTGAGGGTTTGTAATAATAAAAAAAAAGATGAAAAAAATCAAACATCAAGCTTAATTAATCTAAAATTGACAAATTGTGTTGAATTTATCTCAATTTTGATTACCAAGCCTGGCAGGAAATGTTGCGGGTTCCTGCGGAGTCGAGGGAAATCTCCTCCGATCAGCCCAGAGGAGGGGCAACCAGGAGGCGTCGGTGCTCTCCAACTCTTCTCTTGCCCTTGGAATCGGATTCTCCGCACTTTGAAACTCCCTTCTAACATCCTGCAGTATCCCCCTTCCTTTTTATGGGTCATATGCAAATACTCTGCCATTCCTATCCCTCGCCTCCACCGTCGTCTGCTACCGCGGCTTGTGTTGAAGGCAGGGCGCGACTTGCGTTGCAGGCAGTGTATAATTTTAATCTCATTCCGCAGATACATTTCTCTTTGTCTTTTAGCTCTCGTTTATTATGCGTCGAGAAACTCCGTGAAATAGATTCCTTTGGTATTTTGTATTTCGTTCTATTTGCGAATGAATTTTACTATCGGTTTTGAGATTATAAAAAAGAAAAGGAGAAATGATCTTTCCAAAATGAGAAGGAAAATGGGGTACATTTTCCTGAGCATTTTCTTGTATTTTTCATTGCGAATGAAGAAGCTTTCTTTATCAGGCAGGCATATCCATGCAAATACCATATTTCCGCTGCTCCCGGAGCTCTTAAATTCTTATCAAGATATCGACGTACTCGTTCGCTGATGTCCAATCGAGGTGTTGGAGTGATGTCGAAGAAAACTGGTGATAATCAGGCTGACTCAGCAATATCACCAGGAAAAGTCACCACCAACAGCAGTAAGCATACCCTAAACAAAATTCCACATGTCTTGACTGTTGCGGGTTCGGATTCTGGAGCTGGAGCTGGAATCCAAGCTGACCTTAAAGCTTGTGGAGCACTAGGAGTTTATGGTTCATCTGTGATTACAGCGGTCACTGCGCAGAACACAGTGGGAGTTCAGGTTCGATCCTTTTGCTGCACTCAGAATCAATGCTTCACGAGAATTACTGCTACTCATCCAGAAAATGTATTTTATCCTAATAAAGCCTTTCTGTGACAAGCAGGGAGTTCATCTTGTTCCAGAAGATTTTGTTGCAGAGCAACTGAGATCGGTGCTATCTGACATGGAGGTTGATGTAGTAAGTGATGATTATTTGGCGCTTGAAGAGTTGACGTACCACCCTTCTTGAACAATCCTAGGCTTTCATTGTTTTTATAGGACTTCTGCTTGTGTTGACATCTAATGTCAAGCCTATATTTTACTGGATCATATATGTAGGGATCGTTTCGTAATGTGGGCAGTGAGGAGATGAGAAGTTAGGTTTTTACAAAATGTGAGGTTGATGTGATATAATAGGAGTAAAGTGGAAATAAACATGTAGTTGTGTGATAAAAATGCTTGAAATATAAATGTGAAAATTGAAAAAGTAGGATAGTTGTGTATTTAAGATGTCAAATCATTTCTTGAAAAATATGCGACTAGAGGGGGGAAGGTTGCTTCCCTCCTCATGGACCTCACTCTTGGTGCTATGATTGGATAGCCCTAGTGATCTATTTCGGGCTATCCTGGTTCATGAAATGCCAGTGATTTGGGGCCTGGATCTGTGATTCAGTTACTCTTATGGAATCTGATTTTGTGAGGATGCTGGTTACAGTAAATAGTCCGTTATAGATTCTTGCAATAAAAACAAAAAAAAGTCATCTCAGGTAATTTTGTTTAGTTACAGTAATAAAATATACTGTGTAGAACTAGTTAAATATTCTATTGGAGAATACATGGTTCAGTTGCTCAAGCAGGCCATATCTATTGAACTATTGTCTACCTCTCGCAATGTTCATGACTGAGATTTGATTTCTGTTTGGAACTTAAACATAGTGCAGCTCATTAATGCACATCTTCATTGATAATAATTATTTTTTATTTGAAGTTGCAAATGCAGTTAATAATAATAAAATCTGAAATTGCTTAGGTGAAGACGGGGATGCTTCCTTCCATCAGCGTGGTGAAAGTTCTCTGTCAAAGCCTCAGGGAATACCCAGTTCAAGGTATTCAAGGCTTCACAGATCTGTTTGTGGCACTATGTGAAAATAAAATTGCTTGTGATTGATACAATTTTTTAACATAAAGGCAGCTTTGGTGGTTGATCCCGTCATGGTATCTACTAGTGGAGATGTGCTTGCTGGTCCTTCGATCCTTACTGTCTTTCGGTATGTGTATCTTTTTTTGGGGAAAAAATTAATGTTGAGGCTCAGGTTTAGGTAAATTTAAGGGATGCTCTGCTATATTGCTCGCATAATAACATTTAACAGTATTCTGCTCTGGACTCACAGTGTTGTTGGATGCTCCTTTCATTGCATAAGTATACATAATGCTCCTTTCATTGCATAAGTATACATAATGCTCCATTTGTTGAACTAGCCATTGCATCAATGATTAAAATTTCCTAGTTATTTCTATTTGTCTACTTTTGGGCTCTGTTGTGATTCAATTCTGCAAGTTCTTCACTGCAGAGAGGAGCTCCTTCCAGTGGCTGATATAGTGACTCCGAATCTGAAAGAAGCATCAGCTTTACTTGGTGGCATTCAATTGGAAACTCTAGCAGACATGTGTTCTGCCGCAAAAGCAATACATGGTTTTGGCCCAAGGTCAGTGATTCCAAACATATACATAGTTTTGGACCAAGGTCAGTGATAGGCCTGATGTCCTAGTTTTGATTGATCCACAGGGACATTTTTGCTCATTCAGGTTTGATACATAGGACTGATCTAGTTCAGATTGAACCACCAATTCTGGAAATCCTAATTTGAAATTTTACGCACACACACACACACGCACGTCTAGTTCTGAAATTATAAACTGTGACATAGATATCCGACTTCAATTTGGCAAATGATGTGACTATTAGAGGACTTTTATGGATTACTTTCTGTTGCAGAAATGTGCTTGTGAAGGGCGGTGACCTTCCTGATTCGTCAGATGCCATTGACATATTTTTTGATGGTATGAGATGTATCTTTTTCCAGATCATTGGAGATAGCTTTGATGAATTGTCTATTCTGTCTATTTTTTGGCCCTGCTTTTGAGGAAAACATGACAGTCATAACCTTCCATGCTGTTGCAAGTGAGTTATACTGGAATAAGAGGTAGATATCATGACGATTTTAATTCGGGATTTGAAAAAATGGAATAGTTGAAGAGCACTTACTCTCCATGTTTCCCGATTGGCAGCTTGTTTACACGAATTGCCTGCTATTTTTTATTTTTTATTATTATTTTTTATCGTTTTGCCTGCTAGTTGCATGCGAATCCAACTTGTACTTGGAATCTGATTACTGAACTTGATTTGATTTTTGTTGTGCAGGAGAGCATTGCCACGTACTCCGTTCATCCCGAATTAGGACTCGCAACACACATGGAACGGGGTGTACTCTGGCATCATGCATTGCTGCCGAGATAGCGAAGGGCTCTCCAATGCTTGCAGCTGTGCAGGTATCACTTCGGCCGGCAGTCTTTCTAGCTTTCAAGATTGCCTGGGCTAGCTAATTAGATTTCTGAATGGATGAAATGTTTGCCTTTTTCTTTCATCATGCCATTTTATAATTGGTTAGATGTTGTTTCATTCTAGTCTTGATGAAATCCCTTTCTGTGTTTTATCCATTGCTTAGGCATATCTGTTTTTGGACCATTCTGCATTTGTTAACTGAAATTCCCTTGACTTTTACTTGTCTGGTAGTCATTGTTGATCTGATTGCCGCGACTGCTTTCGAATGTTTTAAATTACTGATTTTGGTTGCTTTCTAAATCTAGCGGTCCAACTTCATCAAGATTTTCTTCTGGGCTTGCACAGGCAGCTAAGCGGTTTGTTGAGAATGCTCTTCATTACAGCAAAGACATTGTTATTGGACATGGGACTCAGGGTCCCTTTGATCACCTTTTCAAGCTTAAAAATCACATTAGTGTTCCATATTCAAGACGACATTTTGATCCTAATGACCTTTTTTTATATGCGGTCACTGACTCAAGAATGAATACAAAATGGGGGCGTACCATTACAGATGCTGTTAAAGAAGCCATTGAAGGTGGTGCCACAATCATTCAGCTAAGGTTTGTTGTGCTGTTATGTATGAGTATGTTCATGCTGTCCTGTACACATGGTTCTGCCTTTCTGGTCTGTGATTGATTATAATTTGTATTTTGAATTAACTTGGGCGAGTCTCAAACAAAAGCCCTTGTTTTTTATATCTTAATTTGTGTCTGTGTTCAGAGAAAAAGAGGCTGAAACACGTGAGTTCATGGAGGCTGCTGCAGCTTGTGTTGAAATTTGCCGATCACATGGAGTCCCTATGCTGATTAATGATAGACTGGACGTTGCCCTTGCTTGCGACGCAGATGGTGTGCATGTTGGCCAATCTGACATGCCTGTAAAAGTAGCCCGCAATCTTCTGGGACCTGACAAGATCATTGGAGTCTCATGCAAGACGCAAGAGCAAGCACAACAAGCATGGGCTGATGGTGCTGATTACATCGGCTGTGGTGGCATTTTCCCTACAAACACCAAAGAAAACAATCTCACCATTGGTTTGGAGGGTTTGAAGGCTGTTTGCACATCTTCCAAGTTACCAGTGGTCGCCATCGGTGGGATCGGCATTGGAAATGCCCGCTCTGTCATGGAAATCTGTGTTGCCAGTCTGAAAGGCATTGCAGTTGTGTCTGCTCTCTTCGACCGAGAATCTATTTCTAGCGAGACTCGCAGGCTTCATCAAGTGCTTACTAATGCAACTTCAGCCAATGGCTGATGGATGGGTTGGTAGTTCATTGTTTGCATAGTTTGGTTTGTATGAGGCAAAAAACAATGAAAGAATGTGCCCAACATTATAGTAGAGTAAGGCTTTTTTCTCATACGATGGATGGATATGCAAAAGCAAGAGAAGGCATCAGCAGAGAACAGCTTATTTTCTTGAACGATGGATAGATACGCAAGAGAAAGGCATAAAGTTGTCTGGACATGTCAATCTTCTTGGAAATGGAGGCTTATTTTTCACACATTCTGTTTGGTATACTGTTTTTGCAGACTTCTTGTTACCCAATTTTCTTCCATTTTCTTCATGTTTAAAGTCCAAAAATTTTCATCTTAGTTTTGAATCTTGGCCAGCTTGAAGGCGGACCATCAAGATCAGTACTCAGTAGTCAGGCAAATATGCAAAAACGCAAAAACGTAATACTTCACTTGTCGCCCTTCAAAATCAATATATATATATAAAATTTATAGAAATATTCCCGTGCAGTTAATTGTACCGTAAGTTACAGTACAGTCTGCTTAAAATGAGACCCATCGAGGATCATCTTAGTTTGGATTCTGGTACCATCAAGATCAATTGTCAGGCATAGATGCAAAACTACAGAAATAGGATGATGGTACTATACAGCTTCTTACAACTTCACCAGGTTGCTGCCGGCTGTGCGGGGCCTTATTTATTTTTTCATTTTTATGTATGTGAATGTATCGAGTTCATGTATCGAAGTTTTATTTTATAACATTTCAAAATGGACAATTTTATATATTTAACAGCTGGGGCGGGGTAGGGTTGGAGGGGACGGATGTATGCAAAATCCAATAAATGATAAAATTTGATATTAAACTAAATAGTCATTCACACACACACATATATATATATACACACATATTTTTTAAAGAAAAAAATAGCAAAAAAAAGGCCCAAGAATGTCAGCTGCAGCTGTGTATGAAACACAAGATTTGGAGATGCGGGGGATCGAACCCCGTGCCTCTCGCATGCAAAGCGAGCGCTCTACCATTTGAGCTACATCCCCAATTTGAGGTTAGTACGTTACTAGAATTTTCATAGATGTAATTCGTATAGGCATCTATTTCCGAAGAAAAGATTCGAAGTACTAGAAATTTTATCTTGTTACATTCAAATAAGGGTAAAATTCCGAAAAAAAAGGGACAAAATCAATCCCTTATCCTATATAACACATACATCGGCCTCATTAAGTCTCAAGCCGATCACGCAAATTGACCGGTTTAAGGATATAAAAATTTAAAAATGAGAATTAAAAAATATAATATGATGAAATATTAGTGATAAAATAAGCAGAAGATGATAATTAAGAATCTACAAAGTTTTCTAGCATACACCTCTAAGGTGGTTTTGGATAGTTGTGTATAATGTGTAGTATACTAAGGTGTGTTTAGTAGAGTTCTTTGCACTTTGGTCCTCTTAACTTTATCCCTTCAACTTTGGGTTGACACCCCACCTTTGGGCCCAAAAATGGGTAAAATGGAAAAAAGTCCCAAACTCAAACAAATTCAAGGCAAAAGGAGGTTCAAGCAAGCTAAGCAGGCCCTTCCAAACACAGCCCATGGAGCGAAGCTCCACCAAGCCTCGAAGCAGGCTTTTCAACAAACCAGATCCGGCCCACACGAGCGAAGCTCCTACAGGCCACCTCAACGGGCTCCACAATGCAGCCCACCAAGCCTCAGAAGTAGGCTTCTCTACAATTTTGGGCCTCTACAACGGCCCCCCGAAAACAACGGGCTTAGCCAAGCTCTAGCCCACTAAGTTCCAGCCCACTATGGAAGGAGCCCGCCAAGCTCAAGCTCATGGACCAAGTCTAACACCTCTCAACCAAGCTCAAGCCCATGATCTCAACCAAGCTCAAGCCCATTACCCAAACTCAAGACCAAGCCCATGGACCAAGTCCATGATCCCACTCAAGCCCAAGTCTATGGACTAAGTCCATGACCTCAAGAGAGCCCAAAGCCCACTCTTACATCTATAAAAGGATAGCACCCCCTCTCATTTGAGGACACTTGAAGAGAGGCATCCCAAAGGGGGAGGACGGGAGTCTGCAGCAACGCCCCAGCATCCCGGTTTTTCCCGCTCTACGAGCTCCGCGCTCTCTCTTCCACGCCCCCTTTCCATCTCTCCCATTCTCTCAAATTTTTTTATTTCCCCCTTTCACGCCGTGTAAACCGCCTCGGATTGGCAGATTTCTCCATATTTGCTTCAACCCGAAGGCCGGAACCCAGACTCTGTATTATTAGTGCCTTATTTCATCAAATAGGGGCTGATCTCTGTTTAAAGATCAGTGGCGACTCCGTTTTTCTTTATTTTGTGTGTGCGTGTTTAAGCTAACGCCCCGGCAAGGCGGGTGCACGTGGGTCCACGGATTCCAGCATAATACACTGCCGTTATGCTGCCGGATTTGTGATTTGACCCATGTACGGAAAGTCCCGTCTTAGCTGTTATGCTGCCAAAATCACGAGAAAATACCCACACGCCAACTTTTCTAAAAGATATGAAGCCTAATGCGTTTTACCCCATGTGAATGCAGGAAATCTAAGCCCACGTTGCTTTTCAACACGATCCACATCTCTAAGGCCCGGGAAACCCATTTCGAGCCCATCGTAGCGCTCCCGGCGGGTGCTACACTTTGTGTATTTACTTTTTAACTCATGACTTTTACGTATTTGTATTTTAAACTCTGTAAGTTTGCTTTATTTGTATTTTAAATTTTAAAGCTTTACATTGTGAAAACACTCAACCAACTGTTATTATTATTATTTTTTGATGAAATCAACCAACTGTTATTATTTGTAAATAAAAAACTAAAATGCGATTATGGGTCAATAAACTTAGGCTTGTCCGCAATGGAATTTTGTTGCGCACCAATGGAGTCAATTCACGATATGCCAATAGAACAGTTTTGTATGGCATAGTTGTGATGACTCGTTTCATTTTTATGGATTAACTCTAATATGAAGATAATGCGGTTTTTGTTGAGGTCGAGTCAACTTTTTTTTAAGAGCCATATTGTTACTTAAAAAGTTGTACTACAACTACTCATAGATTATTTATTTATTTGCTAGCTTATATTAACGGCAGAGTTTATAATGTAAAGGGGGCAAATTTATAGAGTTTAAAAAGTAAATACGAAAAAAGTAGGTTAAAAAGTAAATACACAAAATTAAAGAGACCAAAATGCAAAAAACTCATATTGTTAGAAAATGTAGAAAACATATAGGGATAAATCATTAAAATGATGGAACTAACTATTTGAGTGTAAAGATAGTAACCAAAACATAGGTGCATATTAGGAAAATTTTAGGGTAATTTACAAAGATTCCTATTTTGTCTGATCAAAATTGTAAATATAACCATAAAATTTTAAAAATTGCAAATACACCCACATAATTTAACCATAATTGTAAATGACCCCTCACACGTTATAACATCATTATTGCATCATAATGGCGTGGAGATGATTTGCAGTTATTGTTAAATTATGTGGAAGTTACTTGCAAAAATTAAATTTATTACTTAATTTTTAAAATTGCAAATATACCTACATAGTTCGCATATTTTTGCAATACACGTACACCATGACAATGTTATAACGACATGGAAGTTATTTGTAATTACGCTTAAATTATGTGGGGTTATTTATCATTTTTGAAACTAGATGGATATATTTGCAATTTTGATCAAACTAAGTAAGTATATTTACAAATTATCTAAAATTTTATTATTCTCTACTAATGAAAGATGAAAAATTTAAGCGTGGATATACTTATAAACTTCTCGAGTATTGTTGCAACAATGAATAAAACTTGTGGGTATATTTTTATTTTTTAATTGTTCTAATTGAAAATTTTACTTATAATATTACATTTTTACATCTTATATTGCATATTAAGCTTATGAAACCTTATAAAAATTCACTTATTTCATTAAGAAGGAAACTAAAGTTTTTCACATGAGAGTCCTATAGCTCTCATACACCCACTGAGGTTGAAACACCCAATGAGGAGCAAGTGGGATCAAACTCTGATTGGGACACTCTGTGCCACTTTTTATTTTTAGGGTGTATTAGGAAAGTAATAAAATTTTTGAATTGTAAAATTTTTAAAATATGATAAAAGATATGATATGATAGGGATAATGATGAGGAGTAAAATGAATAAAATTAAAATAGATAATTTTTTATATAAGTAGTTGTGTAGAAATGATTGAAAAATAGGATAATCTTTATAGTAAAATATAAAAAATAATTAAAATGGGTAATTACGAAGAATGAAAAAAACAAACAACTCTTGTTAACTGAGAGATATCCGAGTTGGTCACAACCAGCGACATGGGCTGGTGAGGTCGTGAGTTCAACCCTTTATGGATGTGAAAAATATTTCTTGATAATACGAGTTGTTATATAAATTCTCCCATGTCACGGGAGTATTTACAAAACTCTTTATGTTGTGAGGGTTATGAAAGACTGATGTGTAATATTAGATATGACATTGTATTAGCTATGAATAATAATTAAAAAAACAAACACACCCTTAATTTTTTTTTAATTCGGTTCCAACTGGCAGCGTGGCTGGACGCTTAATTTGGAAATGAACTCCAGTTTTTTGAGCAGACCAGTGACTCCTCCACAGCCAACCATTTTTTTTTTTTTTTTTTTTTGCGAAATAAACAAAATAATAATAAAAAAACTGGGGGGTTCTAATTTACGGCTCTCCCTCGACCTCAAAGGATCCATATCGAATGGCTTCGACAGCTGCTCCTTCCTTCTCTTTGCTCCGCCACGTCGGACAAGCTGGTGAAAGAGGTGGGCATGGAAGAAGTCGAAGTAGAAGACCCCAGCGATGCTTGAGAGTCTTGGGTGCTTCTGAGGAGGCGGGCGGGAGGACGCCTTTCGGGCGCAAAGGGACGCCTGGCGTAGACACCAGAATTCACTGGACTAATCCCGACGAAGGGTGGATTGGAGGGAATAAGAAGAAGAAATCCGACGAAGATGAAGGCAAGAAAAAGGAAGAAGAGATTTTGGGAGAGAAATTTGGGGAATTGCTCAAGAATTCTGCAGACTCTCACTACCAGTAAGTGTTCTGCCTGTATCTTCTCTTTCGTCTATTTTACTTCTTTTTTTTTTTTTTTTGATGGTTTATATTTACATACATCTCAACACATATTACATCGTAGTTTGGAGACATTCTTACAAACAAGGAGATACATAACTCCTCCAAAGAAATCTGGAGACACAGCTCCACTAAAGAATTAGGAAGAACAACTTCCATCCAGCCCAAGGGAGACAACAGCTCCCACCCCACCTCAAAGGGAGACCACAGCTCCTACACCATGTTTCCGGGCTGAAATCCCGACGTGGGATTCGAACCCACGATCTGCGGCTAAGAGGTCCAACGCCCCTGCCACCTGCGCTAGCCGCAAGTGACGTCTATTTTACTTCTTAATTCGCAGTATTCTCACTATACATTTTAATCTGTTGAATGCTCATATTAAATCCTTAATAAAATATGGAAATTAATTAGATTGATATACTCAAGTTGTCTAATGCGTCTTAGAAAATATTGTGTATCATTTTCATAAACTACTGCGGGCTTCCCAAGGGATTAAATAATTTGAATCCAATGTTTGTTCACTTGGAACCAGTTTGGTTGGGATTTTTAATTGGGATATTGTATTTAGTTAGGCATAAATAATTTGAAAATATAGAAATAAGTGGTCCACAATATAAGAGCCCATTGGAGTTAATTTTGCAATCATGCGAGCGTTTAACTAAGATAAATTTTATTTTAAAAAATTCTAATATATATTTTGGTCTGAAGAGAGGCTAATGTCCTCATCCGGTTTCGAACCCCAGATCGAGACCAATGCAAGTACCCACACAGTGATATTAAACTCCGTTTTTATTTTTATTTTTTTATATTAACTGATATTAAACTCCTGATCATCTGTCACTCTTGCATAAAAAACCTGATCATCTTCCGTTTCACTAACATCCTGCCGGTTTATATTTTGTGACCAGAAAACTGTGTGCTGGGCTGCTGGCATGCTGCCAATTTACTTTACGCATTTTCGTCCTTGAGTTGTGCTTTTATGTAACTAGATTATATTCAAGTGATTTCATGTAATTTTTTCTATTATTTAAATATTTGATATAAAATTTAATCAATTTTTTATATTTAACATCATTCGTTTAATTAGAAGGTTGAGTTTCGTCCAAATTCAATATGCGTATAGGTCACATTTACTCCAAAAAGTACATTTATGTGTAAATTGAGGAAAATATTTAGATCCATTCCCATATGTATTAGAAAATAATAATATTTTATAAGATTATTTATCCGCTTAGTAATGATATGTTAGATAGTTTAGATATTGAAAATACTAGTTAAGATTGATATTTAGTAGTAAATCATTTTACTATGATGATTTGCACATTTATAGATGGGACTTATATATAATAATAGTGAATAAATAAAAAAATTTCAAATAAATGGAATGAATTTTCCATTGACTATCAAGAAATTAAAAATAATAAAAATTATATAGATGAGAATTTTTAGAGAAGCAGCTCCATCTATCCTCTAGTGTCGCAATCTTCTTCTTTTCTTTTTATTTTTGTCTTGTTTATTAGCTATTGGCTTGTCGCCTATTTATTTTCTAATGATCACCATTTACACATGCTACCTCTTTACTTTTTGCATCCCAACGCCATTATGGTTATTTTTCTGCAATTACACCATCAGATGCTTAAATTATAAACGCCAGCATCATCATCACTGCATATATTGGCCGATCCTAGCAAAGTGAGGAGTCGATGGGGTGTTACAATATGCAACAATAATGCCCTCTGAAAATCCTATTCTCATATATGGGTTTTGGAATAGTTTTTCTGTGGGCTGGGCTGAAACGCATCGTATGGTGTATGTAGGTTCTTGGGAATACCAGCGGAAGCGGACCTGGAAGAGATCAAAGCCGCGTATCGGCGGCTATCAAAGGAGTATCACCCGGACACAACATCGCTGCCCTTGAAAGTGGCATCCGAGAAATTCATGCAGCTGCGCCAGGTGTATGATATCCTCAGCAACGAGGAGACCCGTCGATTCTACGATTGGACACTGGCCCAGGAGGCTGCCAGCCGGCAAGCTGAGATGATGAAGCTGAGGTTAGAAGACCCATATCAGCAAGACGTGGAGAACGCCGTGCCGACGCCGGACATGGTGGACCGCCTCGGCGGCAGAAACCTGGAGCTGAGTGACCAGGCAATGGCAGCAATCGGCATCGATGCCATTATTATATTTTTTGCCGTCGGTTGCATTTTTTATGTGCTATTCTTTAAAGAACCATATTAGAAGAAATTGGAATCGATTAATATTGTTTATAAAATAAGGCATTGTTTATGTGCTATTCTTTAAGGAACCAATTAACAAGGCTGTTCCTTTTCTGTGGAAGTCTGGATTTTTGCATCATATACAAAGTTTGAGCGACATTGCATGTATTTTATGAATTTTGTAAAATTTATATCTATACTTACAAAATTTGCCTGCAATTAAAGGTCTACTAACAAACTTTAAATTTTTAAAAATAAATAAAATACCCGTGTAAATAATAAAATAAAAATATAAGAAAATATTTTTAAAATAATGTTTTAAAAAATTATTTCTCATTAAATAGATCTATTGGAAGTGAGGAATATTTGCAGTTTTTAAAAATATTTTAAAGACATTTTCTTATATTTTTGTATTTGTAAAAAATAAAATTTTTAGGAGTTTAAAAGCATTTTATTATATTTTTCATTGTATTGTTTCTAAGCCATTTTCACAATTGTTAAAAAGGGTTTCAGATACGTAGGTTTGTTGGTAATTTCAAGCCAACCTTATAGTATGAATGCAAATTTTCTAAATGCCGTGACATAGCTTTGTGGTTTCATGGAACTCATTCAAATTTTAAGTTTTTGATGCTTAATGAAAAATTCAATCTATGCTTTGTATTTAACATTATTATTTTTAACTAGAGGGTCAAGTTTAATTCAAATCTAATATGTATGTTGCTCAAAATAAGTATATTTATATGTAAATTACGAAAGATACTTACATACGTTCGTATATATATTAAAATATAATAATATTTTACAGAATCATTTGTCCATATAAAAATGACATTTTGGACAATTTAGATGTTGAAAATATAACATTAAAATTGATATTTAATATTAAATTATTTTATTATGTTTATTTTACACATTTACAGATGAAATATATGCACAGTGATACTTGACAAGTGAATAAGTTTTCAAGATTCTATAAATGATGTTAAATATAATATATAAAGTAAATTTTTTATCAATCATTAAACTATTCAAATGAAAGGAGTTACATGTAATAGAAATTTCATAAAAGCATTCCCGACACAGCTTTTACTAGGATCTTATAAGTACGAATGCAAAAATTCCTATTTAAAAAGACAATTTCTTTGAGTCCCTTTGTTCGACCCGTGTCTCTACCATGGGATATTATTTTTTTTATTCTTTTATGTTGTGAGAATTATGCATGCACGGATTTGTTACATGAATGAAAAACAAAAAATTTTTCCACCCTTATTTTTCATAATTAACCTACTTTTTCAGTCATAATATTTTCTACAAAGGAAGTCTATTTTATGCCAATGAGCTTGCTTTGTGTGGGCAATGGGACCCTCCTTATAGCTGCGAATTCAACGCCAAACAGTTGGAGGAAAAGGACGGGTGGATGGAGAGGATGGCGTGCATACACCAGGCGTTGAGCCCACCAAACTCCAAAGCATTAGTTTTTATGCATGCTCCACCCGGGCCTCCATTACTACCGCTTCCTCTATCCCGAAAAAGAATGCTGCTGTTGTCTGTCTGACTCGCATACTTCCCCAAAACAAGGCGAGACTTCTGCAGCACCTAAATTTGTCCGAACGGTGTCTGTTGTTCCCCCAAACCTTCGGGGTCAAATTTCATTATCTTAGCTTGCGTTTGGTTGCGCGCATCATTCTATTGGATTCACTAATTAAACAAATCCTCATTCTTCAGCATTTCACTGAAATATTGGAAGATCCAATGTTCCATGTGGGACTTTGTTAAGAGAACAAGACAAGAGTTTGGTTAGCATTTTCATTTAACAAGGGTACTTAAAAATGATTTCAATTTAAAGACAATTCTAATGGGATATAATTAATTTAATGGTCCATCTAATCTTTTTTCAAGATAATTTTATATTGATGCGTGCACCCAAAAAATTTGCGCATCCTAGCTCCCCTTTGTGGCACATGCCCAAAAAAAAAAAAAAAAAAAAACGCAAATGGGGAATATTGATTGTCCACACGAAAAGCTACGGTGGGAGAGGGCTTGTGATGTGAAGTGTGTCTGGTGTGGGTCACCTAATTATCTGATGGATCACAGCGCAAAGGTCACTATAGCCCGACAGCCACTTGATCCGTCTCATCTTTTGGAGTAGATGGGCATGACAATGCACCGCAACCTTTCATAACTCAGTGCCGACAATTTGGGCTTCTAGCCCTTGTGCCGCACACATTTCTGGAAGACGATTCATGTGATGTCTAATTCAGCTGTCACAGCTGCTTTTGGCCCTTGGGCTCTTTCATCACATACATGGCGGAAACTGAAAGCTTCCCCATCCTGCATACTTTCTCAGTTTCTTATGTGTCACACTGGCTTAACAATTTTTAGTTGTACATGGATAATTAAATATTTTGGATGAAAAGTTTTAAGTTTTGAAGTTGTTAAATTAGTAAAAAATGATATGACATGATATGAATAATGATGAGATGTAAAGAGAATAAAGTTAAAATAGATAGATTATTTGTATAGATAATTATGTAGAAATAATTAGAACATAAAGCAGTTATACGGTAAGATGTGAAAAAATAATTTTAAAATAAGATACTTATGAAAAATGAAAAGTTTTAGCTTGATATTTTTTTCTCTACCTTTAGAATTAAGGATGGTAAAAAGAAGTTTTCTAGAGAGAGAAATAAATATATGCTCGAACTCGTTGTTCGGATGTATGGTTAGCTTTTTTAATACACATTTTCCCAAGTCCCAGCAGCAGCGAATGCTACATCATATCTTATATCTATGCGAGTCTTTTAACTTTTTAAATTATTTATGAGGAGTGATTTTGTTAGTCCGGGCTAAGTAAATGCCCCACTTAGCCCGCCTTACAAAATTTATTTACAACAATTTTTTTTTTTGCTTTTTTTTGTGCACTTGTTTATTGAAGTGTATTTAACATATACACTAAGTTTTATCATTTTTAAATATATTTATCTATTTTTTTGAGATTTTTAAACATTCATGTGTATATATGTATTTAAAATACCTTTATTTTTAAAAATTTAAAAAAATATATACACATATCTAAAAATGGTCAAACTTGATTTATATATTAAATACACTTAGATAAACAAGTGTGTGAAGAAAAAAAAAACAAAAAAAAGTTGTTTTAAATAAGATTTTTGAGGTGAGCTAAGTGAGACATTTACTTAACCGGAGCTAACAGGATCATTCCTCATTATTTATTAATATACATTTTCTGTCGCTTTCATTCACCAACTGTTTTCAATCAATTTCAATCATTATCTTTTGTGTGTCTACACACACACCTCCCCCTTTTTACATATTAGCAATTACACAATTTTATTATAATATAACTGGACGAGAGAAGCATGCTACATTGACTCATATGCATGACAGAATTATTCCGAGCCAATATGGGGCAATTGCAATATGATTAGGACTTGGGAGTTGGGGGCCTTGGGGCATCTTCACGAAGAGTTTTTCCATTGCATGAACACCAGCTTAATGGCAGAAAGATCAATCATGCGCATCGAGACAATTAGGCAGGCAGTAGCATTTCGCATGCATCCAACTCAAGACTTTTACTATATAATTAAAAGTATAATTATAGAAAGGATTTATGTGTCATCTACTGAGATATATCGCCAGGCGAGTGGGGTTATCACCTTATAATTAATTGAAGCGAGATAGATAGGAAATCAAAAGGTGGATCTGCGATCACATACTAATAACCCGCTAATCATGCTATCAGAAAAAAATAATAACCCGCTAATCATTTGTACTTTACGAGAAATGATCTGATATCTGACATGACTTTTGTCCAAAAATCTTCTCCATCCATCTATTGCTTTTGACTGTTGCCTCGTGATATGGAGGAATCGAAGGCTCATTTCAGATTTTTTTTTTTTTTTTAATTTTATTTTATAGGAACTTGGAAAGAATAAACGTCACAACTAAAGTCATCTTTATATGTGGATGACAGATTTTGAACTAGAGACGCCCAGACAATGGGGCAAATTTCCGACCATTAAGGCAACACTTTAGTGGCCAGTTTTAGACTTTTAGTGGTAGGTAGGTTTCGTGGGCAAAATCTATTTCATTTATTTTTACATTTCTATAGTATATATCTTCAAACAAAAAATACAGCCAATGACAAATTTGGTATGCATATAGACCCCTAATGAAAAGAGAAACTAAGGTACAAACTAACATTGATTGCATATATATTAATTTGGTCTCTCACTCACCAACACTTGATTGTAAATACTTCGATTGCCTAAGAATGATGTCATGAAATAAATCAAAAGTGGTCAATTTTCATATTATTCAAAATTAAATATTATATTATTTAGCCAATACGGGCATAGTTCGGCTGATATAAGTCTTGTCTTGGATTAAGGAGGTCTGGGTTTGGATCCTTCATGTATAAGAGATTTCTGTTACGGTGGTAAAAAAGTATTTCTTAATTTCGATGCACAATTTTCTTATAAAAATTAATCCTATTTTCATTACTAATTTTTTATTATTATTTTATATTTTTATTTTAAAATTTTATCTGTTTTATTTCTATTCATTTTATGACCAACAACATACAATAACTTCTTTAAACTTCAATTTCTTTTTACAATTTCCATCATTTATCGTTCCCTAAACAAACATATATACCCGAAATTTTCTTTGAATAATTGTTTTCAAAAGTATGTTGAAATGTATTTCCACACTATCACACAGATTTGATTAAAATTATGGAAATTCCAGATTTTCTAAATCGAACTCTGCTGATTTTCATGGTTCATTAGGACTGCAGCACTTCCCGTTCTATAGTATGTAGGTGGTGTCTGAATATTTCAGGCTGGTCTAGAAATATATTTTTTTATTATTGTTTTTATAAATCATATGTTATCATTTTCAAAAATAAGTCATTTTCAACGGTTGTTGCCCAACGTCCGGGATACGTTGGTAGATGATTGAAAGAAAAGGTGGCCCTAGCTCGATATGTGTGCATCTGTGGCATGTGTAGTTACATCGATGGATCAATTATTGGGCAGTTGGTGTCTCACCTCTTGAACTTTAAGCGTACCAATGATATGGTCTTAAAGGCTAGCCCAACCATTCTCCATCTAACAATCTGACCTAATTGCATATGTACCATCCGCAAAGGTGCGATCACGGATGGGGTGTCAATGCCATAGCCGTCCTTATACGTACTTTTCTTTCTCTGTGTGTTTGTGTTAACGTAGCGCCCATCAAGTGGTTAGTGTAATCGATAGAGTGATGGTTTCTATAATCGTAATCTCAGACTCCTTATATTTTATTTCCAATCAGTTAGTCGTGAAGAATGTCATTCTTTTTATATCGTAAGGCATTTGGGTGTAGGTTGAGTTTTCCCATTGTGATTCTATTTTGGATAAATGTGAAACGTTTGAGATGCAATAGACAGATTCTTTACTTTCATTGGCTTTTGTCATATAAACATAATTTAATTATGTAATTAATTAAGGGTGTGTTCGGGAAGTGATAAAGCTTTTGCCGAAAAGCTTTTGACGTATAAGTTTTTTAAATGAAAGAAGATGATGTGATATAATATGAGTAATCACGAGGAATAAAGGGAATAAAGTTAAAATCGATTGGTTAGTTGTATGGGTAATTATGTAGAAATAATTGAAAAGTAAAGTACTTTATATAGAAATATGTGAAAAAATAATTAAAAAATAAAATAATTACAGAGAATAAAAAGTTTTAGATTGGAAAGTTGTAAGTGAAAAATTTTATTTTTTAACAAATACACCATAAATATCAACATTGTAAATGCAAAGAAGCGGCAGAGGAAGAATTAAAGGTGATGCCCGTGAAGGTGAACTGACGTTGGCATCTTCTCCAAATTAAAATGGTTGGCATTCATCCGTGTCTAATTTGACACTGGGACTACATCACCTTTTAGTGGGCTCAGGATTTTCCTGGTGGTGCTTTCTACAATTGGGGTCCCAAAAAATCACCTTTTTGGACCACCCATGCATGTGGCAATGTACCGTTTGTACGCAAACACAGTACTGTTGCATCAATATGCTTTTGAACATCATCTATTTTTTACCCAGGATGTGTATATAATTGAAGGAATGTGATTATATGCGATGGCATCGCATGTTGTCTCTTTTTTTCTTTATTTTTTTTGTTTTTCATAAACATATTTTCCTAAGTATACTTAGTCCATATTTATTTATTTATATATATAAAAAACATCAATTTCATGATCATTTAGTCATTTTCACCCCTTAAAGAGCTTTTTTTTAGAAATAAAAAATAAATATATAAAAGTATTGTAAAATGATAAAACTTGGTGCATGGGCTAAATAAACCTGAAAAATATGTTTACGAAAAATCCAAAAACAAAAACAAAGAAAAAAGGGTATCACATATATGTAATTACTGCTCCAAGTGAATTGCCATCGTCGTGCATTATTTTCATCAAATGACGCTAATCAGGTTTACATCGGTTATTACGCATCTACTGTAACACATTTCAACACAAGTGACAACATTTGCAATCATTTGGTTGCTTTATGATTGTCGATGAGCTGTCATACATGTTTAACATCAACGATATGTGTATTTTTGTTGCTGTTGTACATATGCTACTGCCCAACGATAACCATGGTGAAATAATGATTAAAAATATATATAATAATTGAAAAAGTAAAATTATTAAGGATGTATTTGGGAATTGATAAAACTTTGGAGAAAAAATTTTGTTGTAATAGTTTTTGAAATAGAAGAAAATTATATGATAAGAAGTAAAGATAATAAAGTTAAAACTGATAAATTAGTTGTATGAATAATTGTGTACAAATGATTGAAAAGTATGATAGTTATATAGGAAGATATAAAAATCATTAAAAGATAAGTTGTTTATTAGAGAGTGAAAAATTATAAGTTATAAAACTTTTGGACGGATGAAAAAATTTTGATGTAAAAGTTTTTAAAATAATATAAAATGATATGATAAGAAAGAAGTAATGACGAGGAGTAAAAAGAATAAAGTTAAATAGATAGATTATTTGTACGAGTAGTTGTATAGAAATAATTAAAAAATAAAACAGTTGTTTAAGAAAATATGAAGAAATAATTAAAACTAAGATAGTTACAGAGTTTAAAAAGTTTTAGTTTAAAAAATTTTAAGGCTTTTCCCAAATATACCTCTTACATTTGATTCTAATCCCAAATATACTTACTATGTCTTCAAAATTCTGAATATACTCACTACGTTTGTATTTAATCCAAAAAATGTTCATTTCGTAAAAAAAATCAGTTGAATTTTTTATAAATACCCAAAATACTCCTATTATAAAATAATAAATGATAAAATGAAATAGAAAAGAAATGAAACTAGGCTCTCTAAATTTAAAACTCATGTGCAATTAGGGCATTAATGAGTTGTGACATTCAAAATTTTGAATTTAGTATTAAATTAAATTTGAAGGACATATTAGTAAGTTCACATGTTCACTAAAAGTGTTAAGTCATAAAATGAATATTTTTGAATTAAATGCAAACGTAGTGAGTATATTTGAGATTATAGAAATATTGTAGGTATATTTGAGATTAAAGTGAAACGCTGTAGATATATTTAGGAAAAACCGAAAATTTTATTATTAAACAAATATATCCTTAGGAGTTAAATATGTCAAATCACATCGAGACATCATGTAAAGCGAGAAAAAATTTCTTTTCCATCCTTACTCTGTTCTCTTTCTATTGTATTCATTTCACGTCCTTATAAATATTTGTTGGGGGCCGACTTATTAATTCTTCAATTGAGTCAAGTTACTCTGAACACATATATATAGCCAAAAAATCAGAGCTCTCGAAGTAATTAAATTCTCTCCTTCAGTATGCAGCCACAATTAGAATGGCTTGGATTGACGACTAGATTGAAGCATGTACATATCATCGCTGCAAGTTTTGGTTGCTATTGCCTCAATTTGCTGTAGTGTACTAGTGGGTAGTTGAAAGAAATCTTGAGATGGGATTGTGGGCGGCACATGAGGGGATATTGGGACCCAGCAAAAAATACAAAAGCAATCTGTACAGCTTGGAACGGCACGAGAGAGCAAATGGCTCACGTACTTTTGCTGGGGAAGGTGCATGTATGAGGAGCGGGTTGGGTGGCCCATCTCATTCGCATTCATCCATGGCAAACTACAAAAGAATTCCAAAGGCCAAGATAAAACAGCTTTCATGCAAGCATTTCTTTGTCCACTACGTTGGATGTCTCTCGTCTTGGAGCTTTGCTCACCCTCCTTTCTCTCTGTGGTTTTGGATGCTACCTACGTTCTGCAATTGAAAATTTTTTATTCCCATCCCAGCGCGTGTCCAAATAATTATTTGGGTGACAAATGTGTATTACAGTTCTTTTGCTGGGGTTATATAGTCTTACATCAACATCATATGGGCCTACTGCAATTGTCCCCTTTGAAATGATGCTCTACATTAGTACTTCTGCATGAATTTATTGATCTATCTGGGACATGCATCACGTTCGGCCCACCTTTCTAGGCCAATTTATTTTTTTAGAAAAATGAAAGGAAATAAAGACATTCAATTGGATTGGGTGCAAAATTGATTTTAATGGGGGTGGAGAAATTGATAAACGGTCTAGAATTCAATGATTAGAAGATCTAAATGGCATGTGGTCCCTGAGTGAGTGAGCCTCTGGCACTAGCACCAATAACAGGACCACATGGACTTTTAATAAATTGCAAAAGATGATGGTCCACTCACTCTTCCCTCAAACCTCTCCATCAAGCCCGTGATGATCAGGATTCGCGACCAATATTCATCTTGTCGGGTTTCACAGCATCCCAAACCAATAGTAAAAAGGCTTTTTAATCCTTTCTGTTGAGAATTTAGAACGCTTGCAAGAACTCCCAATTGTAATTCCTTGGAGGAAGGATTGACAGTTGAATGGTACTTTGGCGCGGGATGAAACACTTCAAAAGAACTTTCCACATGAATTATAACTACTTGAGGAAGAGAAGCAGGAAATACAACGCTGCCAAGCTTTCTCCATGCCTCCAAACAGTCCAATCTCTTTCCTTCTCTTCCTCCTCTGCCTCGCAATTCCTCCTCCCCTCATCTCCTCTCTCAACCATGAAGGCCTCTCCCTCCTTTCATGGCTCTCCACCGTCAACTCTTCTCGCTCTTCCTTCTCTTCCTGGAACCCATCCCACCAAAATCCATGCAATTGGAGCTACGTTACATGCTCCGCTGATGGGTTCGTCGCAGAATTTAAAATCCGCTCCGTCGATCTCTCCACCGCCTTCCCCGCCCAGATTCTCTCCTTCACCGCCCTCACCACCATCGTCATCTCCGACGCCAATCTCACCGGCGAAATCCCACCCTCGATCGGGAATCTCTCCGCGTCCCTGACGACGCTAGACCTCGGCTACAATGCGCTGGGTGGCGCGATTCCCCCGGGCATCGGAAGGCTATCACGGCTCACGTTTCTTTCGCTGAATTCCAATTTCCTGCAAGGCGAGCTCCCTCCGGAAATCGGCAACTGCTCGCAGCTCCGGCGCGTTGAGCTCTTCGATAACTGGTTTTCCGGGAGGCTCCCGGCGGAGCTTGGACAGCTGGTGAATCTGGAGCTCTTCCGGGCTGGTGGGAATGCTGGAATTCACGGGCCAATTCCAGCTGGGATTTCAAACTGCAAAGGTCTGGTTTTTATGGGTCTTGCAGCCACCGGAGTTTCTGGTGAGATTCCGAGAAGCATTGGGGAACTGAATAATCTCAAGTCGCTCTCTATCTACACTGCGAATCTCTCCGGCAGGATTCCGCCGGAAATTGGCAACTGCTCTGCTCTCGAGGATCTTTTCCTCTACCAAAACCAAATCTCTGGAGAAATACCAGCCCAGTTGGGCCGGTTGAAGAATCTTAAGAGGCTCTTGCTGTGGAGTAATAATCTGTCTGGGAATATCCCGGAAGTGTCTGGGAACTACTCGGAATTGAGAGTTATAGACCTGTCTTTAAATTCTCTCACTGGAGAAATTCCGCTCTCCTTTTCAAATTTGAGATTGCTGGATGATCTCATCTTGTCTGAAAACAACTTCACGGGAAGAATTCCTTCGTGCTTGGGGAATTTGACGCACTTGAAACAACTAGAATTGGATAATAATCAACTTTCAGGCGAGATTCCAACAGAAATTGGGCGGTTGACGGAGCTGACTCAGTTTTTTGCCTGGCAGAATCGGCTCCATGGCGGCGTACCTGCTGAATTGGGTGACTGCAGAAATCTGGGAGCTTTGGATCTTTCACACAATTTCCTCACTGGGTCTCTTCCTAATTCTCTGTTTAATCTTAAGAATTTGACTCAACTGCTGCTCATCTCAAATGGGTTTTCTAGCAATCTCCCTCCCAGTATAGGAAATTGCACTAGTTTGATCCGTCTGCGTCTGGGAGCAAACCGATTCTCAGGCCAAATACCCCCAGCTATCAGTCTTCTAAGCAGCTTGAGCTTCCTGGAACTGTCAGAAAATCAGTTTTCAGGTGAAATTCCACCAGGAATTGGCAGTTGCTCTCGGCTAGAGATGCTCGACTTGCACGACAACAAACTACAAGGCAAGATTCCTACTTCCGTAGAATTCCTTGCTTCTCTCAATGTTCTAGACCTTTCAGTGAACAGCATCTCAGGTTCTATTCCGGAGAGCTTGGGAAGGCTCACGACATTGAACAAACTCATTTTAAACGGCAATTACATCACTGGCTTGATTCCCAGGTCATTGGGTCAATGCAAGGATCTGCAGTTTCTGGACATTAGCAGCAATAGAATATCTGGTTTGATACCTGATGAGATGGGTGATTTGCAAGGGCTGGATATCATGCTCAATTTGAGCTGGAATTCTCTCTCAGGCCCCATCCCCGAAAGATTCTCAAAATTTTCAAAGCTTGCGAATCTGGATATGTCTCACAACATGCTTGTTGGAAGCCTAAGTGTATTGGGTCAGCTCGAAAATCTTGTTTCATTGGATGTTTCATACAATAATTTCTCAGGCAATCTTCCGGATACAACATTCTTTCGAGGGCTTTCTTTAACGTATCTTTCTGGCAATCCAGAGCTCTGCACTGGCAGGAAGGAATGTTTTGCTCAGGTTACAAGTGTCCAGGGAAGTAGATTGAACAAGAGTAATTCAGCTCGGAATGCATTTCTTCGTGTTGTGCTCAGTGTGGCTATAGTTGTGTCATTCATGCTGCTGGGTATCCTCCTTGTGATTCGAGCACGAAAGAGGGCAGTTGAAAGAGCAGAGGAAGATGATAACCTGTGGGAATGGGAGATCACACCGTTCCAGAAGCTGAACTTCTCCCTTGACGAAATCCTAGCAAATCTATTAGACTCAAATGTTGTTGGGCAAGGCTCATCTGGCAAGGTCTATCGGGTGCAGACTCGAACAGGGCGGGTAATCGCAGTCAAGTGGCTTTGGCCGGTGAAGAAGGGAGAGTTATCAGAGCAGGACTCGTTTTCCGCAGAAGTGAAGACTCTTGGAACCATCAGACATAAGAACATAGTTAGGCTTTTGGGATACTGTACAAACAGGAACACGAGATTGCTCATGTTCGACTACATTAGCAATGGGAACCTAGCTCAACTGCTTCATGAGAAGATGGTTTCCTTGGACTGGGATTCCAGATACAAGATTGCGCTGGGAGCAGCACAGGGGCTGGCCTACCTTCACCACGACTGTATTCCACCGATAGTTCATCGCGACATCAAGGCCAACAACATCTTGATCGGGCCGCAGTTTGAAGCGTATCTTGCAGATTTTGGTCTTGCAAAGCTCGTGAATTGCTCCGATCCTACAAAATTCTCCAATACCGTTGCTGGTTCTTTTGGCTATATTGCTCCTGGTAAGCAAACGAGTGTAAAATCTTTTTCTCAACTTGGATATCACCTTCTGCCAATAAATACTCATTAAAAATCACACGTCCTACTATTTTCTTAAAAACAACTATACCGTCTGATTGTGGTAAGTTTGAGATAGTTTCTCCAAATTCGAAATAAGATTGCCGGTTTCGGTTTTCTTCGGTTTTCTTAGACTGTTTACCAGTAGAATCCCAGTTCAGAATAAAGGGAGAAATTGCAACTGAATGTTGAGAATTTTCTCTGATTGCATAGGCTATGAAACTGAGAATTGCCTCCATCTTGTATTGCAGAGTATGGATACAGCATGAAGATTACAGAGAAGAGTGATGTCTATAGCTACGGTGTGGTGCTTCTAGAGGTCCTAACAGGAATGCAGCCAACTGATCATCGCATCCCCGACGGGACCCACATTGTCAACTGGGTCAGATGGGAACTTAGGAAACCAGAAAGGGAAGCAGTGAGTGTTCTTGACATCCAACTTCGAGACCAGCCAGATTCTCAGATACAAGAAATGCTTCAGGTGCTTGGAGTGGCCCTCCTCTGCGTGAGCCCATGCCCGGCAGAGAGGCCCACCATGAAAGATGTGGCAGCATTGCTCAGGGAAATCAGGCTCGAAACTGAAGAATCTGCTCGAGCCAACATGGCTGCTAAAGGATTCTCAGACAACACAAATGCAGCACATTGCAGCAGTTTTACTAGACCATCAGAGCCCCTAGTGGCATCATCTTCATTGACATATTCTTCCAGCTCCAGCAGGGTGACCTTCGACTAATGAGATCTGCACTGTATGGTGACTGTATGTAAGATGAGATTGTTACGTTGTGTATATGTTAGTCTCAAAGAGTGTAGAAAGATGTCGAATTTCAACGACAGAAGGGTGTGCCTAGATTCATTTTGGGGCTTGGTTCGTTTTCAGAAGCAACGTGAATTACTAAACTACAGAAACCCTGACAGAAGTGCATTGATTCATGTCTGAGCATAAGGGGCTCCAAAATGCAACGTTTGTTAGCCTCTCATGTTCATTCATTTCAACCACCACATAGCAATTAGAGATTCTAAACAAGAAATGCTACCCATGTTTGGTAGCTGATTGTTCCTGCCCATCTGTAATTACAACTCCCCTCACACAAAATACCTCTCACACATGTGCAGCTGTCTGCAGGGGTGGGTCCAAAGGAAAAGCCAGGCTGCTGTCAGGATCTCGGTTCGGAATCGAGACGAAAGGAATTGGCCAGCAGCAGTGGCACCCTCGCTTGGCTGGAGAAAGGGACTTGACAAGCACCATGTCCAAATCCGTGGAATGTTGCTATGCATGTTGCTCTCTGCCCAGTTTTCCAGTTGGGCTACCTCCCCAAGCACAACTACGCCATGACAGCTGCCAATGCAAGCCACTGTCATCCTCGGGTGACTTACGACGCGGTCGACATAATTAATTAAAACCTTAGTAGCTACTGTTTGATCGTAACCATTCTTAGAACACGATGACGACGTGCAGGCAATAGGTTGGATATCAGGTGACCCACCACCCGGCCTTTCACAATTGGCCGGCCCTGCAGAAATGAAAGGTGCAGTGGCTCCATTAACACCAATACAAGATACGGAGATCTTAAAAGCTCAGGCCGATGAGGAGGAAAAGCCACGATGCTGATGGCCCAAGGTTTCATAGCTGGCGTAGGCCAGTCCGTATTTGAAGTATGCTGTCTCCAAGTATCATCATAGTGTGAACCTCAATCATTCAGTAGCCTTCTTAGTTCTTACTTGAATAACAAAGAAAGCTATGATTAATTTTGGGATGGAAATTGAATCGGGTATACTCGTCTGCATATCTAGAGATGAATTACAGGCACTTGATGGTGATTGGCCAAGGAATTAAGGACTGTTCCACCACTGATGTGCATTTATATACGTACGTCTCACCTTGCAAATGGGCTGTCCTATTTTTTCAGGGAAGGACGCGTGTAGGTTTGGACCAGCAGAAACGCTTCCCCAAGTACATGATACATGTGCCAAGGCATGTGAATTTCATTTGCAGCAATTGAAGATTATGTTCTTGACGTACAGCGGCAATAAGTTGGATTCCGAACTAGAGTGGGGGAGTTCCATATTTCCATTTGCCAGTCAGCATGTACCCCTTCTCAGGTGCATGCCACCAGCAGCCATACGTACCTAATCAGCAACCATCGTCACATATGTATGCAACCACGGAGAACTTTTTGGAGCAAGCAGATCACAGCAGAAGGGTCCGGAAGAAATGAAAGAGAACATCAACTTCAATTAATCATAATTTTTTTATATGAGAGAAGTTACGAGAGAGGCGGTATATCAACTAAAAATATTTTTCGAGATTGTCGACGTAGCAATTGGAGTGAAACTCGATTGAGGACGTTTTTACGTTAAAATCCACCATTTTCACATGAATTTGAGTCATTAAATTTTTATGTGATTTTATTTACTATTTATACTAAACTGTGCATTTTTAGTAAAATGTTCTCATCATGGTTATTAACATTTTACGTGTGCGTAAGTGATTAGCGTAGGATTTTGTTTTTGCTTCCTCTATAAATTCATAGCTATTATTTTTATGGAGGACAAGTACCTTGAATAATATTTTAAAGATTTTTCATATACTTTGTGTTTAAGTCTTAGTGTTGAGACTTATTATTAATCTTAAGGCATAGTTTTGTGCTTGCCTTGTTTTCATGCTTTACTCGCTACCGCAGATGCTTACCCGGACGTGAACCGTGCACTTCCATTTAAGTTGAAATAGTGTATTTGGGTGACGATTGCAGACAATGTACAGAAGACAGTCCCATACTCACATGTTTATATCATAAAAACATATGAATTGAATAACTAATGGTGATAACATTTTTTTAGACTCTTTGAAAATGATTAAAAAATTTCGTTTTTATTCGTATATGCATAAAACATGTATTGAACAACACAGATGATCAACGGTGATTATATTAGATTATCTTATTAAAATGAAAATTCACTAATTTATTTGTAGTGATTAGATTAGCTCTGTTTATCTAATTTTCCTCATATAGTAGCAGTAGTAGCAGCAGTAGTAGCAAAAGTTTAGTGTTTTAATTCTCTGTAGTGGTAGTCGCTTAATAATTGATAGTGTAGCAAATTTTGATGACGTTTAATGGACTGTATCCATAAAATACATAATTACCGTTGAAAACTCATCTGAACCATAGGATTAGGACTGGGAACCGATGTCAATGGGAACTTTTCCAAAAAATTATTATTTTGATTTATTTCAAAGATCCCACCGTCTATATTGTTTTAAATATGATTTTGAGCATTCACAGTAAAAATCATATAAATCAAATAATGGTAATTTAAAAAATATGATAAAAGAATATAAATGACATACGTAACAATATTTATACATTCTGAAATGTTAGATACATGTATTTTCTCTAGATGAATTTAAAAATTCCTCTTTTTTATGGTGATAGAAGCATTTGGTATTAATAATATATCGTTTCTGTAATTTTTGCATATTTGAGATTATATAAATGTCTGATTTCTTTGATTTTCATTATGAACAGCCTAAATTATATTTAGTCTAAATTAAACTATAGGATTATTGAAATAAAAGAAAAATATAAACTTTTGGGATGGTTCCGATTGATAGCCGTGGAACCACCGAAGCCTTGCTCGATTAGGACCCATTCAAAGGATTAGGAGTTCTGGAGTGACTTGAAAATCACAAATCAACATCACTGAATGAGCTTGACGGGAAGCATATATTATTACATACGAGCATCTGTCGTCCACATACTGAATGCGTATGAAGAAGAAAAGTAAAGTGCGGTAATATTGCCGATGTGCCCGACCGAATAACCCTCCTTTTCCCTCGAATTCTTTCTCAGACAAGACGAAATTCATTAGAGTCTAATACCCAGTCCTATAAATGAAAATCCAGATGTGGCTTCTTTCTCTAGCCAGACACTAAGATGCCTCAGACGCGCCCGCCACAGAATAATTCAGGGGACCGGACTGCTTGGGACCATCGGGAAAAAAAAAAAAACGAAAGACAGAGAGAGAGAGAGAGAGAGAGAGAGAGAGAGAGAGAGAGGAAATCAGACCACTACATAGTGGAGGGGTAGTTGGACACGTAGGCCAGTGGGCCATAGGAGGGCATTTTAGGTATTATGTTGTATAACTCGTGGCCTACAAAAGAGCCCATTAGCGGGAAGGCCCAGCAGCTTGTATGATCGATTTCATTCCAATTCAATGATATTGGCGGAATTTTCCTCCGAAAGAGGACTTCCTTTCCTGTGAGAGCTTCGGAGAGGACGATCGCCATGTTAATGGATCCGGCCTCCGGACTGGATCGTAACAAAATCACATTGATTTTAGAATAATGGAATTAACATATCTTTTCCCTAAATTTGTTTGCTTACATTGGTAATACGATGAAAAATTAAGCATATGAATACTAATTCCCGAATAAGGAGACAATTGGTTGCAAGCAGAATCCAATTCTGGTCCCAACATAAATATGCACACACGAAGTCAAATTGGCCTGCAAACGGGGCTCAGGCTTGGCATACCAAGTTTGGCCAACCTGAGGGATAGGATTGGTCTTAAGCCATTTTGACAAGATCAGTCCCCACATGACCTGATTCGGCCTCGATCCTCAGATGTAAAACTTCATCCAAAAAATTACCCTATCCTTTTTACTTACGCAGTTACGCTCTGAAAGAGGGATCCTCATCTTATGCTCCCGGGCGCATACACTTTTTTTTTTTTTTTTTAAATTTTTTTTCATAAACTTGTTAGCCCAAGTGTATTTAATCTGTGTATAAATTTTTACCATTTTTGGAGTATTTTAGATATTTATTTTTTATTTTTGAAAATCAGTGGCATTTTAGGTTCAAAAATCAAAAATAAATATCTAAAATACTCCAAAAATGGTAAAAATTTATACACAGATTAAATACACTTGGGCTAACAAGTTTATGAAAAAAAATTCAAAAAAAAAAAAAAAAAAAGTGTATGCGCCCGGGAGCATGCAGCACTGCATGCTCCCAGGCGCATGCAACTGAAGTCCTTGAAAGAGCAATCCTCCTTTTACTTTGCCTCTTAAAACCTAGAAGAACACCAATCATGCCTACTTGACCATATTGTTGAAAAATGGTTCCATGGTTTTGAATCCTCAACATTCCACAACATTAACAGATGCCCAAATTATTTTCCTTCTATTCTCATCTCATTTCGTCAAACCCAATTTTACAATACCAGCGGCTTAAATTTGGGATCTGCTGAACCTAGAGATTAACCATTGGCGTTACTTCAAGTGGAAGGTCCAGATTTGAATGTGACTGAGATTTGGGCTTCATAGTCAGACCATCTGGTGACCCATGCATGATACATCTGATTGGCTGTGAGCTCAGCAACAATCAGATTGGTGAACTCAGCCATAAATTAGATCTGCAAACTCTATAGGCGCCAGCAGATCACAATGCATATTCTTGTATTGGCAAGCAATCACAGGAATTGTAGAACACATCTGAACGCCACCATATGATGACACTATTATATCAGAAAAGTTGGATTAAGGCATATTTTGAGATTAGAAACAGAAAACTCTCATGAATATCAGCCATTTTGAGGAGAAAAAGATTCGGTACCTCAACTGTATTTTACACAACTAAGTTATGGCTTCTGCAAAGTCAACTAATAGGGGTAAGGGTCCCTAGCTCCCTTCAGGGTGCCACTTTATACTGCATCCAACACTACTAACAGAAAACAAGACGATCTTAAGAATATAAATGAAAGGCACCTTTGGAATGCAGACAAGAAATTAAGAGTGGATTTAACCTACCTGGGTTTTTGCTTTGCAGATAATTTTTGGCCACTGAGAGCACAGTCTATTGCAAGACTCAAGTCCCTAAAATGTGCAAAAAGTCAGCCAATTTATGGAAATTTTAACTTCCAATTGAATGTGCTTACTGCACATATAATGTGAGAAGGCAGCAGCAAAGAAGACAGAAATTACCTCCCAGTGATCGGTATGCTGTTGTTTGGTCGCGAGTCATCAAACTGTCCATGGTAAAAGAGCTCGAAAGGCCTCCGTCCATCCTGTCAAAATTTGTCTTGAGAAAGGGTGCTTGATGTACAGAGAAAGGCGCTAGACTTGGAATCAAACAGAGACATCAAAACCTAGACATGAATATGCAAAGATTTCTAGAAACCAACTCAGCTTAGAGAAAAACTACCGTGGAGAAAATCCACACAGATTTGGCTTTCTGATCCTTGGATGCTACAAAATGCTTGGATCAATGAGCATACAAACACTCCATCAAAAAAAAAAAAAAAAAAAATGCGTACAGACGCAAAGCCTACTCTCACTAAACATGACATCAGGGAGCCCTCGAAGCAAGATGGAAACATTCAAAAATTGACCTAATGTCAAACAGATCAATTTCATCAACATGACTGTTATTTATGGAGCATCTTCAGATTTTTAGTAAACATGGATTCTTGCCACGTGCATTTGGTTCGAATGGTAACAGTAACACCTAATAAGACTATGATATGCAAACCTGCCGTGTGGCAGTTGGTTTCGCATGGTGGCTTGTTGCCCCAGACACCGGGATTCGACTCCCGTGTTGTGCATGTTGCCATCGAGCAGTGGCTCTGGCACAAATCAAAAAAAAAAAAAAAAAAAAAAAAGACTATGATATTTCTTTCATCTGTGGAGAAAAGTGGGAATGCAATTGCACCAACTAGATGAAATAATAATCTAATCTACAAGGCACATACCACATTGACACATGGATATATAAAGGAATTGATCTAGTTACTCTCATAGGTACACATTGTATTTTTATGGCTAGCATCTGCGAACTGAAATCAAGGAAATTACAGGTAACTGTCAGTACCTTTTTGAAGAGGAAAAACTCAGGCGTGCAGACAGCTCCAAAGGCCTGTGCAACATCTTGTGACTGCATCCGCATATGCTCAATTACTAAGGTATAGTGCACATGAAGAGAAGTAAAGATCAACTGTTCGCATAAAAATCTAGCACAATAACCATTGGTTTTGTTCCTACAAGAAAGTACATGTAAAAAACATAGTCGAAGTTTCGGGAAAGACTGCAAATCATAACAACATAAGATTACCTGATCATAGAGATAAGGGAAAGGATAGCCAAATAATTTAGCTTCTTCAGCCATGAATTCTGGTCCATCCTGTTACATCCAAAACAATGAGTGATGTCAACATGGATAAGCAAGCACTCAACGCTTGCAAGTTGCATGGCATGGCTAAAGTTGATTTTACTGTTCCTAAATAAAAAGAAAAATAGATCTAGTAATGTTTTTGTTGTTGTTGCTACTCTTTTTGTTGATAATGATGAAGTTGATGCTTTTACTGTTGCTTTGAAGTTTAAAAATGTAAGCAGCCAAAGAAGCACTCCATAGAACCCCACCAGCCTCAATATTAGCTGTCCATGGAGGCATCAGGCAGGAATAACCATGCATTCTTCATTATAAGATACCTGTGGATGAGTAGTCACAGAGTTTGATGAGATTGCAATCACGGCAAGTCCTTTCTGCAACCTCGCAGGCAACACACAAAGAACTAGCCTATTTAGTACAATGACTCAAAAACAAATCCTTCAGCAAAAGAGTATTAAATGAGGGGATACCAAAGCAATTCGCGTGACTGAAGGGGATAGCATTCACTGACCTTCATATAGAAATTTGATAACTTCACTATATCTTTCTTCAAGTGCTTGACAAACGGGCAATGATTGCAAATAAACATCACCTGCTCCGTTCGTGGTTGCAATGCATCAAAATATGCACTAAACTTATCAGAAAACAGCACCGTCGCAGACGCTATGAAAGAAGACGAAAAATATAGAAAATTTCCACGCGGAGTAGGTAAAACTCCGAATTTCATGCAATGCCGCACCAAAACCGAGTAATACTCGAACGAAAAATGCGAGGACCGCATCAACAATTTGAAGGAAGATTGGCTGAAATGAACTAGGAAAAAAGTAGCAGCAACTTCGAGGAAGTGTATCTCACCAGCAACGCAGGATAGGGATCGAAATCCTCCAACTTCCACACTTTCCCCGTAAGTGGCTCGGGAAGCTGCGCAATCCAATTCAAGCAAGAAGAAAATCCACCAAATTTCAGCAAACTAGAGGGTATGGCAACCGCTCACCCGGATGAAATCTCGACGATGTATTACCTCGAAATCGGGTGCTCTGAAGCCGACAGAGACGCCTTTGGACTCTGTTCTTGCAGCGCGTACCTGGAATTTTCTCGCTGGAGGAGCCTTTTGGAATCGCAGGGTGGGAGAGAAGGAAGGGCTGAGGCTCAGGGCTGTTACCGTGCGCCGGGGGAGCAGTACACGTGGACACAGGGGGTGGAGAATTCTCGCTTGGTGCGTCGCCCAAGCAGCTGCCATGATAATCTTTGCAAATCCCGAGCACTGACCATACCCTTTGGCCTCTCCTCTCTGCTCTCAAAAAATGGAGCAGTTTTTTTTTATTCTTTTTTTGTGAAAAGGGTATTTCTGTCTTTTCAAAATCTTCTGGATTTCGTTCAGTACCATTTACATTATGGGGCCCATAAAGGCATAAAGCCTGAAATTGTAGGGATTGCAGATCTCAAATTCTCAATGGGGCCCTGCAAAAGCTATTGCGTCCGCATTGCAGTTAATTATTTTAACCAGGTTGTCACGACTTGGAAGCCCCGGCAGTCGGCGCAGGTGTGTTGCATCCAGCGGTTGAGATAGCTGCGTGGAAAATAGTACGAGTGGGAAGCCTAGGTGAAGCTGCCTTTTCAGTACACTTTTGTCATTTAAGAGATCATAAAAATTTTCAAGTTACAATGGATGCATGACATGTTGAAAAAATTCAAACTTACAACGAATTACATTAAAGTTCTTCATACAGTATATATACGCAAGGAATTCTTAGTTTTTATTTTTAATATTTTATTTTAAATTCGAGTAGTCCATCATATTTTATTATATTGATATTTATGTGAAATGAAAAATCATACTATTTAGATTCATATATAATTCACAATTAACATTATTGATTGTAAAAAATTTTAATTCACTTTATTTTTTTACATAAGCTAAAAAAATAATTTTAAACACAATGAATATATTAAATGTAGAGAAGATTAAAAATTAAAATAGTTGTAAAATACAACCGCTTGCATTTAAGAATTTCTCTCTCTATACCATGGTGACATTGCCCTGGTGTACGCGTCAGTGGTAGATAACCCACAAATACGGTTTCGAAGTCCCGCATTAGTGCAGGTTAATTGTAATGTTCCCTTTGGAATAAGTAGGAGTATTACAAGTTCCTCCCGGGTGAGGATATTCGCAAAAATGTCCTTCTATAGTGTAAGAATTGTGAAAGTAATTGATTGTAATATCATATGTCATAATATATAAAAATACCAATCAAAAAAATATTTCTCTCTCTCTATATATATGAGATATGACAATTGTACGCGTAAAGCCTGTCTTTAATCATTTCTCAGATGATAAACTTCCACCGGCTAATTTTGAGGTTTGAATAACTTATATTTGGAGTAGTGTCATTATATTTTCAAATAAAATAATTCCTGAATTTGAACATGCAATCATAATTAAAGATGCTACATATTAATTAACGCTGATGGGTCCTTCAAACGTTCTAGCTACCAAGGAAAACACTCAAACAGATTCAGCGCAGGTTTGCAAAGATTGCAATCGGATCAACCCCTTGATTGTTCTCCTTTAAGTCGGATGAGTTGGAAGTGGACTCATGAAGTGCAATCAAAGCTGCAACTAGACCAGCATTGCCTGATATATTTGGCTCTGTATACCGGGATGCATTGCGCATGTCAAGGAACTTGTCATCCATATCTGGGCCAGCTACCATGGCTCCTATTAGCACATTGGGATTATCATTTTGAGAGTAAAGCCATCTGTCTCCTTCAGCACAAGAGTAGCGTTGGCTGTCCCAGTGGATTGATGCAGCTCTGTGGTGTACATGGGTTGGATAGTTGTCCCCATAGCCCACCATGTAGCTCATCTTCAATGGGTTGTTCCCTAGTATGTAATTTACCTGATACAAGCAAAAGAAATACGCATTCTAATCATATTTTGTAACATGTTCATGAAGTAGTCTTTTGGTTTGTATTTGTCATAGCTCTAGGAATATAAGAGTTCCTCCCACTTTACGGGCCTTAATATTATCAACGACTCAACTTCTGACTCAGGCCCCAGGATGTATTTATATGAGAATTCTTCCCACTTTGCGTACCTTAATATCACCTAGGACTCAACTTCTGACTCAGCTCCCATGAACATTAATACTAAATAAACTTTCTAGTTCAACTATACATGGGCTTCACTACTGACTTAGTCTACCACTCTAAGTATCATCCCTTCCTGTAACTCAATTAGTAAGAGGCATGGTTTATAAAATCAACAAAATTTTTGGTCCTAGGTTTGAGTGAAGACAATTGTAGACATGTTAGTACTGAACTATTAAGCTAAGAGACAATAACTAAGTATTGGGCCAAGCTCAGTAGTGAAGCCTATGAAGAGTTGGCTTGAGAATTCCTCGAGGCTAAGCTAGAAGTTTTACCATGAGTAACATCACGGCTAAGGCCGAAAGGTGAAGAAAGTTTTGGTTGATCCAATACATCAGCAAATCTGACACCATTGATACATTGGTATTAAGATGTCCTACTGAGATCACGCCATTGGACTTGCCTGAGATGAAGAGAATTTCTTCAACATTTGCAGGGAAAATGACTGGCTGCTGCAGCTTCTTCCAGAACTCTTCATACTTTCAAGATAGTCATTGTATAATTTACTTAAAAATGCAGCGGATGCTGCAAACTGAAGTGGGCCATCTCGGTTTGGTTTTAAGAGGATCAACCCAGCTGCACAATTAAGAGGAATATTCAGATTAGTCCACATTCATAAAATTAATTAGGCCAAACACAGCCTCTAAACGTAGATTAAAAGGAAAGAGAAACTAATCCACATGAGTCAATACACAATATTCATTTGCATCTTACCTGGTGTGATGTTGAAGTTGTGAGGAAGAGATAGATATGAACACATGAGCTTGTCTGCCATTCTTGAGCTTGTTTTCAAAACATCCTGGTATTGGAGTCCAGGATCATGGAAGTATCTTAGTCTTGATAGCAAAACCTACAAACAAACAGAGATATCCATCATACCACAAAATGAAAGTTTGTGTTGTTTCTAAGGTTATGACCATGTTTCTTTCTTATAGGCATTTTAGTTTCAACTCCCAGGTGGAACAAATTTTAGAATTCTAGGCCATTGTTTCGAATGCAAAGGAAACAACTTTTTTAGATTAAATATTTGATATTGGGAATGAAATTCAATTTGATTGTGCATCCAAACATGCTTTCTGTCGAGATTACCGCAACAGCTGGGAGCTTGTTGTTCCAGTAAAAGACTCCTGAATCGGCAGCCAGTTCATTTTGCATGGCAGTTTTGAACATTTCAGTCGCATTTGTCAGGTACGTATCATTCCCGGTGGCGAAGTACAACCATGCCCCTGCCCAGGCCAACTCATCATAGTAACCAGAGGAGTCGTAGAACCTTCGTGCCTCAGCCCCACATTCTTCATCAGCAGTGTAAATTCCCATGTTGTCCTGAACCGTCGCAAATGCAAACAGCTCTTCGGCTGCCTGGACTAATTTCTCAGAGTAATCTTTTTCACTCCTGAAAACCAAGGATGCAGAAGCCAATGCCGCAGCAGTTTCTCCAGCTAAATCTGAAGCAGATTTGGTACACCTTGAAACAGGCCTTTGGTATTCCATGTCCTCAGGTCTTTGCCAACAAGTGATATCATCCTCCCCACTGGAATTGGTGCTGCCAACCTAGATTCGCAATAAAAGAAGATCAAAATTCTAGATGGGGACATTCATGGGTATTGAAATGGACCATTCTATCAAAAGTACTGAAGTCCATCACTTGCCTGAGAGTGTAAGACAGGAAGGTCAGAGGTTGAATTTGAAGGAATGAAGGTCTTATTCAAATAAACGCATCCCCATCTGATGATGTCCTTGACATGAGCAAGCTCATTTATGTCATCGTACTTATGTTGGTATTCAATCACTGACCAACTCAACAGAGTAACAGTAAACGCTGTGGGAAATCCGAACTTGATGTTATTGCCCGAATCATAAAACCCCCCAACAAGATCCACAACTCCATCGGTTGAATTCCCATCGTGCAAGCCCGAATCCGAACGAAAGCTCACATGTTGGTTCTCCAGTAAAGGCCCAGCTGCTAACACAAACACACACACACACACACATAGAGGAGAGTCATTTCATTTCGTGAAAGAAAGATTGGACAAAAAAAAAAAAAACATGAAACGCCAGGAATTTTTTACATTTTTGGGCATCGAAGAACGTGAGTGCTTGGCTGACTGCGAGTCCAAGATCCCTGGGAGACCTGACACGGATATGCTTGCGAGGCAAAAATATCAACAACAGAACAACTCCAATGAGGAGAGCGACTACGAAGGTGAATCCATAGACGAATCGCTTGAAGGTCTGTTTGTCCGCGACAACTAGATTGAAATCGAAGGACTTGGAGTAGTTAGAGGGGAGAGACTCGTACGGTTCAGAGACGGAGTGGAGACCGAAGTCGATCTCGATGGAGTTCCAGCGGCTGGCGGATGGAAGAAGACGATTGGCCTCCGAAATGGAGTGAACATAACGAACTTTGTCCATGCCGCCTAATGTCGAAGTCCGGAAGCCATGGATTGGTATATAGGCGGTGGAATCGAACTCCGCAAACGCCAAGGAAGCGTACGGCGTGGTCGGCTAAATTACCAAGATAACCTTTTGTGACGAACCGATGATGAGATGCTAATAGAAACGACATGATCTTCAATTTACTTCTGATAAAGAGGGTGACTACAAAAGTAGTTTAAACTTTAAAGAGGAATAGCTACGTAGAATGGCAAGGGCAGTATGGGCATTTGAAAAATTGAGTCAGCAGAGGAACGGCAGGAATGGCAAAACCGAAGGAGGGAAGCCATGTCGACGGTTGTTGCAAAGTGCGGGTGTCGTCTTGTGCGCAATTGGTGATTAGTTCGCAGGTGCGTTGTGCGTGTAATCGTGAGTACGAATAATGACTTGACTCGTCGCACGAGTGAGACGGAGCAACACGTTTGCAGTTGCATGCTTCGTGTTTCAGGTAGACTGTTCAGTCGTCAAGCTGAGACTGAGAGTACCCAAGTGAACAAGACATGGGTTGGGCGAAAAAATTGCAATCCCGTTCCTTTTCTCAAACGGCTTCCCCTAGACATCACCGGCGACCATAGAAATTATTATTATTGTTATTAATTTTTTAAGGGACAATGACTCCGTAAGGAATTATAAGGCCGGCCTGATTCATATGTTATAAAAAAATTTCATGAAAATGTGTTATCTCAAGTGTATTTAATTTTATATCCACTTTTGTAATTTTTAAAGATTTGTATATTCTTTTGAATTGGATTCAAGAATCAACTGCTTTTAGGAGTATTTTAGTCATTTCAACCTCAAGAATTGATTTTTGTAATTGAATAAAAATATATACAAATCTCCAAAAATTCATAAAATTTAATATAATTGGATTAAATACATTTAGAATTATATGTTTCATAAAAAAAAAAAGAAAATAAATTTGTAAATCAAGCAAGCCTTGTAGGAGCTCCAATAAAGCCAACATTATAGAATTGTTGTCATTTTTTTATATGTGTTAACATTGTTTATATTTTTTATCATGAAATTTAGTAATTTTAAAATTTATTCAGTAACTTTCCATGTAGTTATCTTGTTATATATTTCTTTTATGATTTTATTCGTAAACTGTTAGGGATGGCTTGGACTTAAGTGTTCTAAAGGATCTAAAATCCTTGAAAACCTATGATCATACATGGCCATGAGCATGGGTGCCCACATGTGTCGGGTTGCTTAGTCCATTTTTTTTATTTTTTGTGGTAGAAAATTATGATAAAATTCTTATTTTTAAAAATAAAAAAATAAATATATCTAAAATTGATAAAGCTTAGTTTATAGATTAAATACACATAACTTTATAGATTAAATACATATAACTTTACATTTTTATAAAAAAATAAGAAAATGGGTTAAACGACCGAACATAGTTAGGGGCCTAATTGCGGTCGACCACATGGGATCCCACCTTATCCTTTTTTTATGAAAAGACTTTCATCTTCCAAAAAGAAAGAAATAGGGAAGGTTTCTAGTCTCATACACCCAAAACACAATTGTGATGTTTGGGGAAGAACCTAACCCACAACATCAACCCCAGACCTATCTTTACTAAGACATTTTATAATAATATTACATTCTAATGCCCATTTAGCTAGAGCGTATGCACAATGATTACAATTTCTCAGTACATGCATAAAACGAATTTGATCAAACCTCACTTTCAGCCTTCTAATTTCCTACAGCATTACACCAACATTTGACCTAACATCTTTTTCTCCATTTAGCCAGTTTATTGGTGATAATGAGTCACTTTCACACTCTACTTTTCCACATTTAAGTTGAGAAGCCCATTACCTAATAATAATGCTTTAATTTTCATCCAAATTGGTATTGCACCTCCAACACAAGTCCATGTTTTAGCTGCCATAAAGGATCCTACACTATTTTTAACGATAATATAGAAACCAATAGCATTCAAAATTGCTAAAATACTTGCATTGACATTCAACTTTAGATGAGGTTTTATCATTTAATAGATTGCTTTTTCAATTTCAAATATAAACTTTTACATTTTCAACACAAATTTTTTCATTCTCAAAGCACATCATTGCATGTTTATCACATTTTTCTATTTCATTCAAGCCCCTTGAATCCTTCAAGGAGTCTTGAGTGTTGTGATGCAAAGTTGAAGGTAAGTTGTATATGTTACATATGCAAGCATAATTTCCTAAATAAAGGTTAGGATGGTGTTACTTTCTCTTAAGTTAATTGTATTTTTTAAATTTTTTTTCTTATTTTGGTTTAGTTGGCTTGATTCTAGCTTCAAGGTATGAGGTTAAGTTTTTTTTTTTTTAAAGATTTAAGATCTAAGGTCAGCATGTGGTGTGAAATACCATCTAAAACTTGTAATAGTTTTTTTTTTCAACCATTGAAAAGTTAAAAAGAAACATCAATGTATGAACCAAAATTGCTTAATGTTGGAATACTTTAAGTTGGGGACCCACCTATGGAAATAGCGAGAAAGATTTCTCCAACAAAATTCATACCCTAGACGAACCCGTAAAAATTGATTGAGATGGAGAGAAATGAATTCTTCAACTTCCATTTCTTAAATGTTTTAGATAAAAGTTATTGAGTCATTGTCGTCGTCTTCCCTCTTCATGTCGTCGAAATCACAGGGAATCAAATACTGCAACTCATTAATTCGATATTAGCTAGAGAACTCCAGGCATCCTTGGAGAGTTCGATAGATACAAACACATTATTATCCTTCTCTGTCAATTACAATTTAAGTTTGTATGTCTTCTTCCCTTTCGTTTTAGTTTACTTTTATTGAATTATGATCATCTCCAACCAGTCGGAGACAAGGGCTGTTTTTGACATGCCTGCTCACCGTTTGATCTCGCGGGCTTGTTCGTGGCCTTTGGATTAATTCTGACAAAACTAAAATAGTTGAGAGCAATTAATGCAAAGAAATTTTGTGGGTAGGCCTCTGTCAGGGAGGCGTCCTGCCCATGTGTCCCACCCTCTCCCTTCCTCATTTCTTCTCCCTCTTTCGGCATGTTTGTGCTTGCTCACACGCTCTCTCTCTTTTGCTGCCTCATTGCCGATCGAACTCATTCAATTATCAATGTTGCCGATCAGATTGGCTAAACTGGATGAGTGTGTTGGGTCTGGTAATGGTAATTAGAAGTAGATTTGAAGGTGTCAAGCTACCAGAGAATTCAATGTTCATCGAGACGTAGGGTATTCGTCCACAATCTCGAGGATGAGTGCGAATTCAACATCTAGATTGGCGTTCCAGACATCACGGATGTGGTTCGAGTCGTTCTCACGTTAAGCATCTCCTCCCACTGGCTAGACCATCTTGTTCCCAGTCCATAGCTCTTCTCATATTGAAATTGTCGAATACCAACTACTAAGGAAATTTCTAAGAAGGGCACTGGCGATTTTGCAAAGGAACAGAGTACCGAGCAAAAAAGTGCTTCCATTGTCAATGAAATTTGATTGCCGATGGATGGCAGTAGGATGATGACTGTTTTGTTGTCAACAAAATCTAAGGCATCTCAAACACCAGTCGCAGCAACGACGCGTGCAAGCTACCACATGACCCTTGCGCTCATTGATTTCAAATTCGATATCTTCCTCCATCAATTTTCAGTGGTAGAAATTGTCAAGGCGATGTATAAATTCAATCAAGCTAGCATGTCTAATAGCTTTGGTGCCACCATTAAAAATCTGTAGCATGATAACTAAATCTAGCTACTGCCATGAATGATTCCCATGATTTCTGCCAACGAAATCAAAACCCATTTCTGACCAAACCCATATGGAAATAGTTAATCGAATGTGCAATGCCATATCTACTCCACCTTTCTTCTTCTTATTGTTGTCTTCAAAGATCTAGCCTCAATCTCAATCGCAACCGCCACCACTAAAATCCATCTCCTTCATTGCCAACATGCTACATCTTCCCTAGCAAATATCGAGCTCGTCACCGATTCGGGCAACTACCTGTGAAATTAAGTACCTACCTCTTTGCTAGTCGGTACAATGATGCAAGGATGTACAAGTCTATTTGGGAAGATTTAGTTGGGTTTCTCCTCTGCCATGACTAGAGAAATCCAAGGCCTTTCGTAGTAGAGAAGAATATTAATAGTTGGCTTTTTCGTACTATAGCCAGGGGTGCAACTTGGGCCGGGTTCAGCCCAACCCGGCCCGCCGAACCCGAAAAAATACAGTGTTGAAACTCTGAACTTTTCAACCCAAACCCGATTTTTGAGCCCGAACCCGAATTCAAATAGGGCTCGATTTCGGGTTCATGCAAGCCCGAACCCTGTAAATCCGAACCCGAATTTGCATTTATATAAAGGGTCTGTTTGGCAATTTAGAAAAGTTGTCAAGTTAAAATTTTTTAATCTAAAACTTGTCACTTTTCATAATTATTATTTTTTAAATTATTTTTTACACATTTTTCTATACAACAACCCTACTTTTCAATCATTTATACACAACTACCAATACAACTAACCTATTTATTTTAAATTTATTCTCTTTACTCTTCATCATTACCCCTACAACATCACATCATTTTCTACTAATTTGACAAGTTTTAAAAAAAAATTCATCAAAAGTTTTACAACTTCCCGAACACACCCAAAATATATAATTTATATAAAATATATAATTTATATTATAATGATAACATATTACTCATGGATGGATGATGAACAACAGGAGTACGACATGACAGGCATGGACAGCTCATCGCCGAGACAATCTAACATCTTAAGTGATTTCAACAAAATACTTATTCCCAATTTACATTACGATACATGTTCAACAGTTTTTTTTTTAAAAATTACTCTTTACGCCTTTTCTACTGAAGCCTTTTGACCAACGAAATCCTGTGATACTAAATATTAAATTTTTTTGAGATCTTTTTTTCCAACAGGAAAATTTATGAGAACTTTAAAATTATAGTAGTAAAATAAGCTTAAAACAATAGAGGAGTAAAAAAATACAATTAATGATTAATAATACAATTTTATTGACAACGTTTACACATAATCCATATTCTACTTGATACAAAGAGAATGCTCAAAACAAGTTTCTTTCTTTCTACTCTTAAGCGGTATTTGAATTTTTCTTAATTTCATACAATAAATTATTTTTAAAACTTTTTTATATAATAGATTTGTGATAAAAAATTATATATAAGATGAGTAACAAAGACATATTAATAGAAGATGTCAACCCGAAACTCAACCCGAGCCCGAATTTCAAAAATAGGGTTAGGGTTGAGGTTTACAAATAGGGTTAGGGTTAGGGTTAGGGTTGAAGTTTTACAAATAGGGTTAGGGTTAGGGTTGAGGTGAACCCGAGTTTCATGAGCCCGAGTTGCACCCCTAACTATAGCATGAACGTCATTATAGGGGTACTCTGTTTCTTTCAAGTGAGGCTAAGGGATGATGAGAAAAATCTATTTTATTTAGAAATCTTGCCAGAGAAGATGAATGTGAGTAATGGCAACGACAGTGGGGCTAAGGCGTGGGGGAAGATTGACTGGTGATGAGGCAATAGGAGGGAGAGAGAGCGCACGAGCGTGAGCATTCTGAGAGAGGGAGAAGAATTGAGGGAGGGAGAGGTTGGGGCACATGGGCACGACGCCTCCCTGACAGGGGCCTGCCCGCAAAATTTCTCCGCATTAATTGCTCCTACCTACTTTCGTTTTGTCGGAATTAATCCAATGGCCACGAACAAGCCCACGTGATCGAACGGTGAGCAGGCATGGTCGAAAACATCGCTGGTCTCTGACCAGTCGGAGATGATCACGATTCATTTTAATCAATGATTGGAGATGGAATCTCCCCAAACTTCAGGCTAGGAGTACAACTCATTTTTAATCGAATTGGGGACCAGGGCTTCGGGTATGAGTTTGGGTTGTATTTTAGAATTGATTTGTTTAGATTTGTGGTTTTTCAATCTATGTATTTTGATCTGTATAAATAGAGTTCAAAATTTTACTTTATTTTGATTGATTTGAAATTATCTACTTCATTTGTTTCATCTTGTTTAAGATCTGTGAATAAAACTGAAATTGACAACATGAGTTTTAGCTTTTTGGTTATTAGAGTGTGTTTAGTAATTATAAAAACTTGTCAATTTAAAAATTTTATTTTCTACAACTATTTTATTTTTTAAATATTTCTCCGTATATTCTTTTGCAATTATCTTACTTTTTAATCATTTTTCATAGCATTTATACACTTACTCTGTTTATTTTAATTTTATTTTTTTTACTCCTCATTGTTATTGCCATCATAGTACATCACTTATCCTACTTTAAAGACTAAAAATTTTTCTTTCAAAAGTTTTATCTAATATCAAACACACTAATTTTATACTTATGGCATAGTTGGGAAGTGATAAACTTTTTAACAAGGTAGTTATGAAAAGTGAAAAGATTTAACTTGACATTTTTTGTACATTGCCAAACATACCCTTGACTCATGTTTTCATTTATATACATCTATATATATAAATATACGCACACACCATATCTTTTAGATTTGTGATTTTTTAATTTTTATGGTCTTCTAGTTATATGATCTGCATCAAGTGAATAACAAGACAACTAATGTACAATTAAGTACAATATTAATTCTCACAATTTTAAGAAAATTTTCCTACAAACCCGATTATTAAGGGGTAAAATGTAACCTTCACAACTCTTGAGGGACTTATGAAATTACTCTCCACCACCCCGAGATATTCAAATTGCAGCCCTTCTGTTTCATGGACGTTGCAATTACCACTGAGGCACGTCCTCATCAGTGGCGGCAAATAACAAATTTATACATTGAGTTTTCAAAATTTCCACAAAGACAGCTTTTCAAATTGCCAGTTAAAACTCAAAGTTTTATAAAATTCCAATATAAACACTTAGTTTTCCAAAAATGCCAAAACGCCCCCGAACGTCACAAATTGCAAATGTATTGTTAGAAACACTGATACGAAAATGAAATAAAAATAAAAAAGACACGAATGGGGTGTCTACACTTCTCAACAACTTAACCCAGTTTTTTTAAGCAAGAAGAATGATCCTGTTAGCCCGGGCTAAGTAAACGTCTTACTTAACTGGCCTCAAAAATCATATTTAAAACGATTTTTTTTTTACTTTTTTCTTCATACACTTATTTATCTAAGTGTATTTAACATATAAATCAAGTTTTACCATTTTTGATATATGTATATATATTTTTTTGATTTTTAAAAATAAGAGTTTTTTAAATACATATATACGCGTAGATGTTTTAAAATCTAAAAAAAAAAATAGATAAACATATTCAAAAATATAAAATTTGATCCATATATTAAATACACTTAGATAAATAAGTGTATGAAAAAAATAAAAAAAATTATTGTAAATAAATTTTTTAAGATTGGCTAAGTAGAACATTTACTTAACTCGAGATAACCGGATCATTCCGCAATTATCATTTAAAAATCAGAACCGATGCCCTAAAACGAGCGGGCGAGCGAGCGAGCCATCTTCCAACTCTTGACGGTTATCGTATGAGCTCGCTCCCAGCTGCTCTGTCAGGCTGCAACTGGCAAATGCGGCGCCACTGCCTGCACTTCGATTCTTCTTCTCCTTCCATAGAAAGATACCGCGGTTTGCTAACCTGCGCGAAGCGAGAGTTTTTTCTGGGTTTTCGTCTTCTTCTCGAGAAGAGATCGAGGAAGTGATTTGGGTCATGTGGTTTTTGTGCGTTTTCTACCACAGGCTTCTCGACTACAGACGGCCGGAGGTCGAAGCTCTTGCCGAGCTCTTCGGCGCTTTCCCAGACTCACCTTCTCAGGGTCGATTTTCCCTCGACTGGAGGCTTCCCACAGAGCATCACCCGGATTCTCCTTTCCATTTCGTCTCTCTCCCTTCCGAAGAAATCGCGCGGAAAGTCGCAAATCGAAGTGCGTCCTTCCTCCTCTTCCTCATGTCCCTTTTTTTCCTTTTCATTCTCTTGTTGCTGTTTCACAACATGCGCTGATTTGGGCTGTTGTGGAATTCTGCCCGATGAAGAGTCGTCATTAGTCAGAACATTAATTTTGGCTGAACTCCTTGCCAATTTTTTCTGTTCAAGGTTGAACTTGAAGTATTTTGCTTAAGGTAGTGGAGGGAATGCTTAAACCTGCTATTCTTCTTCTTCTATATTCTCAGTGGTAATTAGAATTTAAACTGTTTCATCTAGACTACCGGGATGCACTTTCTGCGTCCGTGCAATTGTAACTTAGATTTTCTGTTCTTGGGAACAGTCTCTTGCTCTGAAGTTGACGCCAATCTACGCCAAAACAGTTACTAGGTCAATCTGAATTTTCCCAAGTGCCTTTCTTAGCATCTTTTAAGTATTGATAGTTTTAAAGTGTAGATTCATCCCTGGCATATGCATCTTTGGATCCCATTTACATATTTGCATGGATACGCCCGAGTTTCAGGTTTTCCACAGCTGTTGTGTGAGAAAATTTGAATTGGTTAGGATTTCATGCCACAAACATGATTTTAGCAATCAACGGTTCTTTCTATTTTATGTCATAGATAAACAAATTCGACATTTATTATGTACAAACTTTCACAAAGCATTTGAAATATTGCCAACCGCCTTTTGAACACACCGATTCAGCTATTCTTTCAACGCACCCAATTCTGCTCTTTGTAGAACTTCTCTTCTCTGATTGTATTTCTTTATTGTTTTGCATCATTTCTTGCTCAAATTTACAAAATTTTATGTATCCCTGAAGATTCTATTGTAATAGTTAGGCACTTGCTTGCAAGGTGGATCTAGAACCTTTCACAGGTGAGGCCAAATTTGACATGCAAAGATTATATTCTTATTATTTGAGATGGGGCAATCATGTCAAAATGAATGGTATTTTGAAATATCTTTCAAAATTTTAAGGGGAAGTACATAATTTTGAAATTTCGGTGGGGGCAATTGCCCCCATGAACTCTTCATAGATCTCCCTTTTCTTGCTGGGTATTCTCTGCTGACCCAATAAAATACTGATTATGTAAGTGCGACCTTTTAAATTAAACAATAATCTCAGGCATTCTGGTAAAGGGCATTTATGAACTTTGGGGCGAAGGAAGCAGTTATGAAGAATTGGAAGACGCTGTAAAAGGCTATCCTGATGAAAGGAAGTTGCCATATTTGACATCAGAAAGCACATTTAGGATCACTGTCGACAGCTTCGGCAAGGTTATCAGCCTTCAAGAGCAAAATGAGCGTATTCAGGCCCTTTCCTACATACCATTTAAGGTTGGTGTTGAGTTATCTCTCTCTCCTGCTTGAATAAAATAATCTTCTAGATGCCGAATGATCTTTTACGACCGGTCGGAAATCCGGTGATTTCCGACCGGTCAAAAAAAATATATTTTTTAATTTTTTTTTAAAAATAATTTTATAAACATGTTAATCTAGTTATATTTAATCTATAAATCAATTTTTACCATTTTTGGATATGTATATATATTTATTTTGGATTTTTAAATACAGGGGTATTTAAGTCATTTTAAATATTCTTAAAATGACTTAAATACCCCTGTATTTAAAAATCCAAAATAAATATATATACATATCTAAAAATGATAAAACTTGGTTTATAGATTAAATATAACTAGATTAACATGTTTATAAAATTATTTTTCAAAAAAAAAACAAAAAAATATATTTTTTGACCGGTCGGAAATCACCGGATTTCCGACCGGTCGTAAAAGATCTGTACTCCTTCTAGATTAGCTTCGTGGTATGAGGAATGAGATTTATGTTGGCAAGGGCTTAGTTGAGGAATAAGAGCACACTAATATGAGGCCCGATTATATACAATATATTGTATATATGTTTAAGTTACAATATTCATTTTTTATTTTATTTTTATTTCAATTTTTGATTGTTTCTTCATAAACTTTTTTCCTAAGTTTATTTAATCCATATACCAAGTTTTGCCATTTTACAGTACTTTTACATATTTATTTTTGATTTTTGAAAATCATCAATTTCAAGGGCATATAGTCATTTTCCACCCCTTAAAAAAAATCTGTTTTTAAAAAATCAAAAATAAATATGTAAAAGTATTGTAAAATAGTTAAACTTGTTATATGGATTAAATACACTTAGAAAAATCTGTTTATGAATAAAAAATCAAAAAATGAAATAAAATTAAAATTAAAAAATGAATATTGTAACTTGAGCATATATACAACATATTGTACATAATTGGACATCCACTAATATTCGATGGATTTCCTGGTTGGACCTATTACTGGGCTCTTGGAACATTCATGACTTGGTACAGGCCAATTTGTTATCAGATGTGAAACTCAGCCCCCAATCTATAGTTTCTTAAGACAAGACTTCGCTCCACCAGGCCAGTTCCCATCAGTCCATTTCTTCCCCTTTCCCAACATGAAGCAGCAGTGTGTCATTTGATAAATTGTCACATGTTTGGTATATTTCTTTCTTAAAATGGTTATTCCTTCTCGTTTTGTGTCGATAATTTCATCTTTGTTCGATGCATTTTGGTCTTTTTTTGTGTCATTTTATAGAGTCAGATTCATAGTTTAAGAATAACCTCAATAAATGTGTCTCTATATACATGCTTTTGCCTGTTGAAAAGAAATACTGCTGTATCAGCCGACTGCCATTATGGGCAATGCTACATGTTCTTGTGATTCAAGCATGAATTTTCGAGCAATTTTTATTTTGTCCTTATTTTTTTTATGTAGTTGGGTATATTTTTTCTCAGGGTCATGTAAATTTACGATCCTCAGATCACCGTTTTTGGCTAATGGAGATTGATGATTATGGATCAAACAATGGCCTTCCACCTGTTGCTCACAAGAGAATTTTTTTTGGTCGTGAGGTTGGGGCTGCAGATAGAAAGCTTTTACCAACTTACCAATTAAAAAGTCGCAGATACTTGGGTCCAACAGCAATGGATGCAGAAATGGCATTTCTTATGGCTAACCAAGCCTTAGCACAACCAGGAAAATTGGTTTATGATCCTTTTGTTGGCACTGGGAGCATTCTTGTGGCTGCTGCACATTTTGGAGCAATGACAATGGTTTGTACTTACCTAATTTTATTTTATTGGCATCTTATTTAATAACCAAGATGAATGTCCATATGCAGACATTGAAATGTTTCATTGGAGATCTTGCTATAACTAATATAAACAAATTTCAGGGTTCAGACATTGACATAAGAGTTGTGAGGGATGGCCGTGGCCCCGATTGTAATGTTTGGAGCAATTTTGTGCAGGTAAATTTGTACTTGCATCCAACTTGACAGAAGCAATTTTGTTAAGTATTTGCTTGTTCAAGTTGAAATCAGCATTCAGTGATTGATGATATATTTTACTAATAAAAGTAGAGCAATGTAGGCTGAGGATTTTCAGATTCTTTTTATTATCTGATCATGTTCCATTTCAGAATTACATGCATATGAGAATGATGGTTATGTATTTTGCCTTTCCCTGGACTCCCCTAAATGGGGCACATGGGTCTGTGAAGAAGCATTGGTTGATCCAGAGTCATGGCCACTAGACGTACAGTCCTGTTGCTGAATGATAGTTTCACTTTTCTCACTATTGAACGATAGTCACATATTTTCCATTTCTCCCTGTTGAAGGCTATATCTTTCATCCTCCTCCTGAGTGATGCCATCTCAGGATGATTGCTTTGCAAGGATCTTTCGATAGTTCTCACTTTCACAAATGTGAAAAATAAACATCTTTACTTTAATGTTGAAAAGTCAAGCTTCTTGAGGTTACTTCAATTCTGTTCAAGCAGAATTTTTTTGATTAATCCGTTTTCTTTATTCTTCCAGTATGGTTTACCAATGCCACTATCTCTGTTGAGGGCAGATAATAACCTTCCTCCTTGGCGTCATGGTCTAAAAGAGGTCAGCTTCTGTACTCCTGTTTGATTGTCTGCATATTCTGATCTAATTCTTTAGACCATCATGCAATAAAGTATGAAATTACTGGCACATGAGGATGCCATGAAGAAAGTAATATGCTACTGCACATGTTTGTTTCACAGACATGACACTTTTTTTTTTTTTTTTTGATAGTCACGTTTTTTACATCATCTCAATTTGTATTACAATAAGCCCATGAGACATTCTTACAAAATTCAAACATCAATCTACAATTACCTTACCAATATTCTAATATTTTTTCTACACATGATCTTATCCTAATGTCCCAAATGATGGACGCTTTCACGGAATTCCCGGAGAGAATATGCCACCACCGCACACTGCGTAGCTGTGAAAATGCTGCCTCCATATGCTATGAAAATTGCTGCTGTGAAAATTCTGCCATTGAGAATCGAAAGGGCGTCACCAGCTGATGGGTGAAATGCCCTTACCACTGAGGCAATGCCTCAGTGGCCACAAACATAACACTGATTTGCCTAAAACTTGCACTGTCTCTGCTTCATCGTGCACATCATCTGATATCTTGGAACTAGTAGAATAACCATGACCCATTAAGAGAGGTTGGCATCTTTGTTTATGAGCCTGGTTTTTGGCTTGAGAAAAGAGGAAAGTTGTTATTTGGATGATGTATTTTTTATTCTGGATATGAATGAGCTATATATGCAGGTGTCTTATAGGATGTCCTTAATCACATGCCATGGCATATTAGTATTTGCTTCCCCTTCTGCTATGATTTTGACAAAGAAGAACCTTGTGGAGGTAGATGGGTAAGCAAGTGGTGCGACTGATGGATGCTGGTTTCTAAATAATATTTACCTAATTCTGGTAAAATTTATCCATAACATTTCTATTGGAGATTCTTCCCAGGAAATTCTACCAGTATAAAGGTATGGAAATGCAGGAGACGTGGAGTTGCTAGTGTTTAAGTTCAAATGTTGTGCATCACACCTTGATACTGTCTGCTTCTTGTCTCAGCATGCATAGGAGCTCTTCAACAACCTTACTAATAATGGGGCCTAACTCTTTAATCACTATCCAAATATCCTCTGTCTTCCTTAAAAACTATTTTCAAGCTGTATGTCCAAAGATGAAAATCGCATGTCTATACGCAACTATGCTACGGTCTCAGACCAAAAATGTTAGACAAAACTTGCAATTTGAATATGGTCAATTTAATTGCTCATCGATTTCTGCATTTTTACCATCTATCAGGTATTTGACGCAATAATCTGTGACCCTCCCTATGGAGTTCGAGCTGGGGGCCGAAAATCAGGTGGCAGGAAATTATTGAAGGGAGCTGTGGACCCTTACACTGTTCCTGATGATAAGAGGACGGACCACATACCTTCAACTGCACCTTACAGCTTAGTCGAGTGCATGCATGATTTGCTTGACCTTGCTGCTAGGATGCTTATTATGGGCGGGAGGCTTGTATTCTTCTATCCCGTAGTAAGGGAAGATGGCTCAACTGATGCACAGTTCCCAGAGCATCCTTGTTTTACAACGGTTGCATCTTGTGAACAGATCCTGAGCTTGCGGTATAGTCGATATCTATTAACCATGGTCAAGACTGGAGCATACAGTAAGGAACTTGAGGAATTGGCGAAGAGAAAGCACAAGGAGTTCAAGGAAAACCATCTCAAATGGTTAGAAGATGGTAATCTTCATGCAGCCGTTTTTAGCCCAGCTGAAACCTTAATGAATGGAGGGCAGGGGAAATCCAAGTTTGACCGAGATTCCAAGCCGAAGTACAGAGGGAAATATGTGTAGGCATGTGCTCCTTTACGAACATTACTAGCCATTTCAGTTAGTTAATTAAGGCAATTGGTTAGCTTCACCCATTTGCAGTTTATGGCATTGCATTTGGGGTGTTTTTATAGTTATGAATGCTTCAGCTAGCTATCCTGGGGGTGTTAATGGTCATGGTCAACCCGTCAACCTACTTGTCCAACCCGTTTATAAATGGGTTTGGGTTGAGATTTTTGAATAAATAGGTGATGATTCGCCAACCCGTTTAATCATTTAATTAAATAAATGGATTAGAGTTGAGGCTTTGCGATCCGTCAATCTATCCAACCCGTTTATATAACCGGTTCAACCTGTCCAATCCGTCCAACCTGTACAACCCATTTAGATATAATATATATGTAGCGTTTGAAATTTTTTCGGCCCTACGCCCTTGCCCTTCCTGCTCCTTTATCGCGCCCAGCCACGTATGTGGGCCATTTAATGTTGGGTTACATTTTCCAGCACGCACCCCATCAGACCAAAGTCGCAACCTAAAGGTCATTCCCGCACAGGCGCAAGAGCAGCGTGAGGCACAGTCCTAAATTTCCTCCCTCAAAATCTTGACCTCCCGCATAGCAGTTGCTCATTCCCGCTCTGCTGCTCTCCTTTCATTATTCCCTCCTCAAAATTCCTTTTTCCTGCACAACGGTTGCCGGTCATTCCTGCTTCGCCACTCCCCTTTCATGCCCTAGTTTCGCCGCTGGTAAGTCATCTTCTTCATCTCATAAGTTCTCATCGTCGTTGTCACCATCACCGTCACCGTCACATGGCTTTCGTGGCATTGGTCATTCTCGCACAAGCGCACAGGCACAGGTTATTCCTTCCCTCAAAATCCTAATTTCCCGCACAGCGACAGTCGCTCATTCTCGCTCTGCCGCTCCCTTTTCATGCCCTAGCCTCGCCGCTGGTAAGCCATCTTCATTCGAGGAACCCTCGAAGCTTTTTCAAACAAAAATCGTCAACAAGCGTGGGAGTTTGGTCGACGACCGCGAGGTCCGCGACTGTCTGCCTTTGCGTCAGCGAGATAGCAACCCACACCCACTACTTGCAGGCTACAGCTACGTTTGGCGAGCAGAAGCTGCAGAACAGAAGGCCCAAAGGCTAGTCTGCTGCACTCTACAGTTCTAATATCCTCCAAGTGCTTTTCTTAGATCTCTGGCTAGGCGGCTACTCGTTCACGAAGTATTGCTGTTGTCCAACTTGCTGGTGTCGCCATAGGTATATAAATTTTTCCCGTTTTGAAGCTTCTCCTTTGATGGTCCTATGTTAACATGTGAACAACCAAATAATTGCGAAAACTAGAAATTATGGTTGTTTCATATAAATTACATTATCATGTCATGGTTGTATAATTAATGTTTTATCTTGTTACATCTGATATATAATTAGGTATTGCATATGGCTAAAGAGTGTATGAAAATTAATCAACCCACACCCGAATCTCAAGTATCTTCATTATCTATGATTAAATCTAAGACAAAAAGGGTTAGAAAGTTAACTTCAGCGGTGTGGAAACATTTTACTAAAGATAAAAATGAAAATGAAAAGCTTTTAGGGACATGTAAATACAAGTATTGCAAGAAATCATATGAATGTAACAGTGGTCATGGTATAACAACACTTAAAAGACACTCGGATATTCAATGCCCCAAGTATCCCCATGATGATAGAGATAAAAAACAACAATTATTGACATTTTCAACTAGTGCAGGATCAGAAAGTGATGGAAATATTTTAAGTAATTGGAAATTTGATCAAAAATTCTCTAGGATGACAATGACACGCATGATCATTGAGAATGAATTACCTTTTAAGTTTGTTGAAAAGAATAACTTTCGTCAGTTTTGTAAATCTTTGCAACCAAGATTTAACATTATCACAAGAGCTACAATTACTAAAGATTGTGTGGATATTTATATGTCAGAAAGAGAAAATTAGAACGTTTTTTTCAAAAATCAGTTAATCGTATTTCCTTGACTACTGATTTATAGACTTCCAACCAAAATTAAGGATACTTGTGTCTCACCACACATTACATTAATGTAAAGTGGAAGATACAAAAGAGGATTATTTGCTTCTGTATTCTTCCATCATCACACATCGGGGATATTATTGCACAGTTTCTTGAGTTGGGTCTTAAAAGTTAGGGCATTAAGAAAATCTGCACTATCACTGTAGAGAATGCTTTTTTCAAAGATGTTGCTATAAAGAATTTTGGGAAAAGAATGCTTTGCTATGTCGTGGGGAATATTTGCATGTTAGATGTGCTGCATATATTATAAATTTAATTGTCAAAGATGGTATAGATGAAATTAAAGATTCAATACTCCGAATCCGGTTTGCTGTTAGATATGTGAAAAGTTCTCCAAGTAGCTTCCAAAAATTCAAAATGTGCATTGAGGAGGAAGAAATTACATGTCAACATTCTCTATGCTTGGATGTACTAACTCGTTGGACTCTACATATTTAATGTTGGAATCTACTTTAAAATATTGAAGGGCATTTGATTGTCTTGCTGATAAAGATAGTGTTTTTAGATCAAATAGTCCTCCAACTAATAATGAAGATTGTGAGAATGCTAGAGTAATTTGTAAATTTTTGGAGAAGTTTTATCACATCACTACTTGTGTATCTGGTTCTTTGTATTGCACTTCAAATATTTATTTTGTAGAAGTTTGTAAAATTGAAGGACTCTTGCTCTCTCTTCAAAAGTCACCTGATATGAATCTTGGACAAATGTCTGTAAAAATGAAAAACAAATTTGATAAGTATTGGGGGACTTTGAGAAGATGAACATTTTATTAATCATTGTTGTGGTGTTAGATCCACGATACAAATTAGGATATGTTGAATTGTGTTATGAAATGAGTCATGGAATAGAGAAAGCATTAGAAATTGGTGAGAAAGTGAAGGAAAAATTCTATGAGTTGTATAACATTTATAAAACTAAGCTTTGTGAGACTGTATCTAAAGATGACAATAGTGAAGAGGTGGAGGAGGTTAATATGAACTCGGAAGATGTTGGTGAAGATGATGCATGGTATCAATGTGATTGGTTCTCAAAGCGTGAACATTCAAAAACAAAAGTGGATCAATATCTAGAAGAAGCAAGTGTGGGCAGAGCACCTAGGTTTGATATTTTGATATGGTGGTCTAAAAATAAGGACTACAAAATATTACCTCATCTAGCACAATATATTTTGGCAATTCCAATATCTATAGTTGCTTCGGAATCAGCTTTTAGCACAGGTGGACCTGTACTTGATTAATTCAGAAACTCTTTAACACCACAACTTGTGGAGATTTTGGTATGTACACAGGATTGGATCAAAGCATCACCACAACCTCTAGGAGTTGAGGAAAACTTAATAGAAATTGAAGCAACTGAATCAAGTAATTACTTTTTATCTTTTTTAACTGATTTTCATACTTTATACTATACTATTTTATTTTTGTTCACATATTCATTGATATTTTTCAATAATTTTGCAGCTATAACAACTTCTGTTAATCTTAAGACGAGTATTGATTTTCTCAAACAGTTGGATCTTAATCGAGGTAATAATAAAAATTTAGACAGCTTACATAGTTCTTGAATTTTTTACAAATTAGTTTTATATGTTTATCTGTTTTCTAATATCTATTTTATTTTACTATATATTTTCAGGACTAAAATGATATTGCATAAAAAGAAAAAAATGGATGAAGAACTATCAAGTTTGGAGAGCAGAAGACAATTATTTGTTGTTTTTATTTTTAGATTGAAGTTGTTTGAACTTTGTACTCTATTTATAGTTATGTATTTTAAGATAATAATGTTTAATAATATGTGGTATTTGAACTTTTGAAGTGTGATTTTTTGAGTTTATTTTAATTAAAGTCTTATTTTCTTAATGGAAGTCTTACTTGATTTTTCTTAAATGTATGTTTATGAGTTCCACATTTATAACATTGATTGAATTGTTTGATAGAAATAAAATATGTTGTATTTCGAAACAGGAATTGACATTAAAGAGATGACTTGAGATTGGAGCTCATGTTTTCCAGCCAAAATAAATTAAATTCAGGTATGTTAACTTCGAGTTATTTAATTTATTTAATTTTACAGACTTTATTGAAAGTTTTTAGCATTAAAATTAGTAATAAACACAACCCATTAACAACCCGTTAACCCATTTATTAAATGGGTTGTAAATGGATTAGTGTTGAAGTTTTTTAAATGGGTTACTAAATGGATTAGGATTGAGATATATTAAATAGGTTAGGATTAAGATTAAGCTCTAACCCGTTCAAACTGATCCGTTAACGCCCTAAGCTATCCTACTGCCCCTTGCATGCTGCAAAACTACTGCCCAAACAAATTTTTAAGGTTCTTCTAGTTGCCAGATGCCTGACATCGAATCAGTCTGAAAAGATGAAAGCTTTCCAATGAGGCTGGAACATGAGTCGTTCATCTACCTTACTGCAACTCTCGAACATTTGCAAAAGAAAAAGGCTGTATCTTTTATTAGTAGAGAGAATTACACTGTTTATGAGAACATGCATCTAATAAAGATCTGTGCTATAATGCTGCGCCAATAATTTAGTAAGGCCTGCACCCTGCCTGCATGCCAATCAGCCATTATCAGCTGGGTGAAAGGAGCGGGAGCGCCAGATAGCGGCCATGAGACACCAAATGCATTTGTCTGGCAAATCAAAGGGAAATTGTTTGTCCATAAAATAATAATAATAACAAAGGGCATTGTTTCTTTAGAACTGCTTGTTCAGAAAAGGACAACTAAGAGACGGATTTCCGGGCGTTTGAGAGGAATCTGCTGCTGCAATCGCGGGGCCCTTCATAAGACTTCCAATCAACTCCCCTGGATCGTAAAAAAACTCCACCTTCTCTACCTTCATGTCTTGGTCAACCTACAAATAACAAATCACGCGTAAGGGGTAAGAACACGCATTTATTGAAGAGTATCACCACTGGAATGTTCCAAACAAAGCTGGAATAAGAGAATGCCATCTTCTCTTGGTACCTGAAAGATGCCCACTCCAAAGAACTGCACCATTTCGCCTGTGGGGGCATGGCCTTTGAAAGTACCCTCCATGAAGGCCCAATGCCTGAACTTGTACACAATCACGGGCGGGCCCGAATACACTTGAAAGATCTCCAGGGCGAAGCCTCTGGGAAAAGTGGTGGTGAACGCCTTGTGAGAAGATTCGGCTGTTTCTAAAGCCGGATCGTAGCCTCTCAGGCTCTGGGGCAGCGAAGTTTGTAGCAGAACATTGTAACCACCAAGCTTCACAACCTCTTCCAGTGACCGGGCAGGTCCTCCTGCATTGTGATTGTGATTCAGAAACAAGAATGACGGCTGCTCTTTTTTTTTTTTTTTTTTTCTATCTTTTTGAAAAATTAACGCGTAAAGGAAACTCTAATGTACCATTAAGGCTAAGTGTATATTTTTGGGGGTTGACCGTTTTGAAATCCTCCACATTGACTTTGTGGAAGATCTCCATTTCCCATGTCTTAACAAGGTGTTGAACCATCTCTTCTACCGACCCCTTTGGCCATTCCTGCACATTGTACAACCAAACGATCCGCGAATGAGTTGAGAGAAAGAGATGTATCATTTTATATTGAATTTTGGGGCAGGGACATGAAAATAGAAAAGGAAAATTTAAGTAAAGTGAGAAAATATTCAAATCAGAAAATGCGTTTCTCCTCCAGGCGTGTTACAAATGTCACTTTCCTTAAGACAATATTTGCACCCTCACAGCTGTTTAGGGTTATAGCAATTTGCCCTTAGGATACAAGGAGAGAACCTGATCTAGAATGGAAAACAGCCTCCCTTCTAGATTCTAAACACTTGATATTAAAATAACAGGCTTTGAATGAAGTTAGAAAATATTGAGAAAATTCACAAAGTTTCCTTTGAGAACACTAGAGGGCAGGAGAATATTGGAGAGAAAAAAATGTGATGATTTTCAAGCAAATTAGGCACTTATATATAAGCCTGGATTTTAACGTTTGAAATTAATCGTTACACATATAGCGTTGAAAACATAAAACGCTTTAAAAAAAAACGCTCAAAAACGGACACTTGCAGAAAGAAACGCTTGAAACGGCGTTTTTTATTTATGAAAATTTTAACATTTTAGCGTTGGGTCGTGTCCGAGGGAGAGAAACATGCCTTTGTTCTGCCTTCTTCGAAGAGCTTGTTGACTATATCATAATTGGGCGGTGCGCCAAGTCTCCATTTGGTGTTCTTTTCTCCCTCCCCATATATGTGCGACCTGTACTTATCACCCACAGCAGCTTCAGAAACCTCAGGAGTTAAAGCCATTGAGAGAGAGAGAGAGAGAGAGAGAGAGAGAGAGAGAGAGAGAGAGAGAGAGAGAGAGAGAGAGAGAGAGAGAGGTGCGGTAGGCTTGTGTCTCTAATCTGTATATATAGGCAAAAGGGAGAGGCATATAGGCAAAAGGGAGAGGCAATGGTAAAAGAGGGTGGGCTATCATCTCCCGAAAGCAATTGTTTAGAAGTCTTAGGAGAATAGCTTACCACGCCACATGCGGCTCACGTAATTTTGGGCGCTTTCTAAATCCCCGACTGCTGCGTAACTGAATTTTTTTCCTTTTTTTCTTTTTTTTTTTTCCTGACAGTTGATGTAGCAACAAAAAGAAAATGAAAATGTGCCTTTTTCTATAGATTTGAATTGTCGTAGATGGCAGCCAGGCAGAAGAGTCAGCCAGAGACGTACAAGACGGAAATGTGACAAGTGAGAAAGAAGAAGACAGCGCCACACATAAAATATCTAAGGAATAAGTCGTTCCAATCAAGGCTGAAAAAAAACAGAAATATGTATATTAAAAACTCGCCCAGTACAGACAGTTTACGCAGTGCTTGAGAATATACTAACATAGAAAGCAATATGGCCCATGTGGCTGCACATTCATGCACGTAGGAGTAGGAGAGGTCCACATGCGGAATCCAGTCATGCCAAAACAATGCACCAGTTGGGTGGTCATTAAATAAAAAGTCTTCGGTCAATCCATCAACCAAGGTGAAACAATGGAAAATCGAAATCTGAACTTTCTTTAAATCTGCTTCGGGAGATCGTTATTTTTAGGAACATAATTAATCCTTTTATCTTTCTTAGGAAAAAAAAGTGTTCGTTATCCTATTTTCCATGAAAGTTTCGAATCGATCGATTAGCTTTTTTTCTTCTTCAGGTCTTGGGTCTAGGCTTGCTATCTACGATTGCATATTTAATCTAGAGTTATGTCTATCCCGATCCCAATACATGTATCTGCTCCCATAGACTAGTCAACATTTCACTTTATCTTAAACAAAAAAAGAAAAAAGAAAAAAGAAAAAAACCGCCAATAGCAAGTCCGCAAGCAATGTTGTGTTTGGGAAATAATATAAATTTTGATGAAAAATTTTAATATAAAAGTTTTTGAAATAAAAAAAAAGATGTAATAAAATAAGAGTAATATTGAAGAATAAAGAGCATAAAGTTAAAAGGTATATATATATATATATATATTTTAAGTGTCCTGATCAGCTAACAAAACAGGCTTGACTCCCAACCCCTTCTCAGCAACACATATGAGCAGAGTGAGAAGGCAGGGGATATCATGCCCATAACAAAAAAAAAAAAACCCCCCAAAAACCAAAAAACCAAAATTATACATCATTCTTCAACAAATACTCAATGAAGCTCGGTGCTTGAACTGTCCACACAGCTGCCGGATCTACTCCATCTGCAGCTGTCCTAGCAAGCTCATGGGCCATGGCATTACCTTCTCTTGGGACATGACAAAACAATAACTCCAGAAATAGATTGCGCAATATTTTGATCTGTTGGATGGCATCGGCCTCTGAAGATCTTATTTCCATATCCTGCTAAAACCATTGAATAACAATTTGAGAGTTTAATTCAATTATCCCCTTTCGCACATTCATCTCCAGCAGCCATTGAACCCCCAAAAAAATAGCTCTTGCCTCCTGCTCCTCTGAGGTTGGATATATTAGTTTTATGAATAGTTATGCAGAAATAATTTAAAAGTAGTATAATTTGCATAAAAATTGTAAAGAAATAATTAAAAAAGAAGATAATCATGGAGAATGAAAAGTTTTGATTAAAAAGTTATATCATAAAACAAACACACCCCAAAATAATGTGCCAACCAGCCTGTACTTCATTTTGTCTTCATCCTTTAACCTTGAAAGCTGAAACGATTACGAGGGGTTCCCTCATCTATATTTCTTACAGTTCTGACCATTTTGTGTTTATTTAATTAGGATTGTCAATAATTTCATCTCATTCCACCTTCATAAAATAACAATTAAAAAAGCCAGGGTTGACAAAACCCCCTGATCAATTTCCTCTTATTTGGCCTTTGTCATCATAATAATTCTTATGATTATTTATATTTTCAATCGAACTACCATCTTTCGGTTCAAGGGCCGGCGCCTGGCATATCATTATTTATCATCCCTTTGTCTGTCCCAGCATAGCACACAAGATCAGGCCCAACTGCACAGATTCTTCGAACATGACCTGGAAAACAGGCCGGGATTCATGTATTCTTCATCCCCTTCCTTCTTGGCTCAAGGCCACATAATACCCATGACTGCCATGATATTTAGAATTGGCCAGCTATTTGCAGCCCGCGCGAACAGAATCCCCAACGATATGGGAAGCAGCGGGGAACTGCCTTGTACGTCTGCTTCGGCGGCTTGTGTCGATTTTCTTCTCCTCAACTGGCGGAGACTGTGGCAGCGATGGAAGAATCCCAGAATTAACTCCTACACTCGGGCAGCCGAAAACAGCGACCATTTGCGGAGAATTGCGGAGAATCAAGGGATAAATGGACAGGAAGGGCCTGATCTATCACCTGAGCCGCGTGATCAATGAGCTGAAGATAAGCTCAATTTAAAGAACCGATCTAATGGCTCAATGGATTGAGTTTCGTGGACTTTCACCCAAACATTTACCATCTTCTTAGGCCCACTTAAACTCAGCTAGATATATGTTTTTAAACATAATCAACTTATTAAGGGTGTGTTTGATTGGGATAAAACATTTTGATAAAAAAAAAAAATTGCATAAAAGTTACCAAATTGATATAAAACGATGAGATGTGATAAAGATAATAATGAAATATAAAGAAAATAAAGTTAAAATAAATATATTAGTTATATAGATAACTTTGTGTAAATCATTGAAAAGAACGATAGTTTATATAGGGAATGTGAAAAAATAATTAAAAAATATAATAATTACGGAGAGTAAAAAGTTTTTATTGAAAAATTTTGATTGATATTTTTTTTAATCTCAAAAGGTAGTCCATTAAGCTACTAAATCAAGTGACGAATTGTAAATTTCCAAGAAACCGATCATCCGAAACAATAATAGCACTTCTAAGTCTTATACGTGCTGCTTCCGGTCAACTAAGGACACTCATTTAGAACACCGTCAGAAGACCGAGGTGCCCCTCTATTCCAACTCCACAACCAATAGAGCAATCGTATCCGCCCCAAGCCCACTGCACGCCCAGATTATTCAAACACGGCCCCCTAAAGCACGCCCAACCCCTCGAAGGCCCAAGGCCACTTCCCTGTGTCTTCCTTCTGTTATGTAAACCTATTACCTATCACATAGGAGAAGAAAAAATGAAAAGAAATTCTCCTTTTACTAATGATAACGCAGGATTAAATTAAGCGGCTATTAACCCTTCTATAATAGGCTAGTGAAGGACCACGTGTAAACTTCTGGTTATGCCTTATCTCTTACGGCTGCAATTTTACCAAGTCTGATCTTCTTATGTGAGACTAGCTGACAAAAAAAATTTAAAACAAACTTTTTATTGCTAAAAAGAATTTTTTCTTCACATAAAATTCAATATTTTTTACCATTGAAATTGCACGATTTGTTCAGATAAATTTTCATAATATATTATTGTAGACACCCCTCCCTCAAGCACAAAAATAAAAGAAGCATAGGCATGGGCCCAGATCCAAACCCAATAAAAGGGGAGGCAATTCAAAGAGCGATCGCCAATGGGCTTAGAACCCATAGCCCACTTCCAAGCAAATCCAAGAAAAACCAAGCTGGGCCTAACACAAGACAGGCCCATCCAGCTATGATCCATAGGAGCAAAGCTCCAACAAGCCACCAACTGAGCTTTACAATGCAGCCCACCTGATCCAGCTCACCAGACACAACAAACGGGTTCTACAATGCAGCCCACCAAATCCAGCTCACCACAACAGCAGCCCACCAGATCCAGCTTTGGCCCACAAAAGCGGGCTCTTCAAGCAACAGTCCATCAAGCCTCAACAACGGCCCACTTGGAGCAACAGGCTCCAACCAGATCTAAGTCCACCTACGACAGACTCCCATCCATGGCCCAGAGCCTACAAGGCCCGCTCCACCATCTATAAATAGGGAGTCAAGCCTCCCCTCTTAACACACTTGAAAAGGCATCCTAGAGGGGAGGACGGGAGTCTGCAGCAAAGTCTCGGCATCTCGGCTTTTCCGCTATGGACTCTTCAGCTTTCCCCTTTTCCTTCTCTTCCCATTTCTCAGATTTTTTTTTACTTTTCCCTTTTCACGCCCGTGTAAACTGCCTCGGGTTGACAGATCTTGTCATATCTATTTTAATTCGAAGGCCGGAACCCGAACTCTGTATGATTGGTGTCTTTATTCATTGAAAACAGGGACTGATATCCCTTTTAAGATCAGTGACGACTCCATTTTTTTTGTTTTGCACTAATACTAACGCGTTTGTTTGAGTTAACGCTCCGACAAGGCGGGCACACACGAATTCACAAGTTCCAGCATAATATGCTGCTGTTATGCTGCCGAATCCGTGACTTGATCCGTGTATAAAAGTCTCGTCTTAGTCGTTATGCCGCCGAATCCACGGGAGGACACTCATATGTCAAGCTATCTAAAGATCGTCAATCCTAACACGTTTTACTCCATGGGAATGCAGGAAAAACTAAGCTCGTGTCGCCGTTCTAGAAGCATTGAAGAATCGGCTCGAACTCATCCAACACAATCCAGATTTCCAAGGCGAGGAAGAAAGATCCGAGCCCATCGTAGCGTCCGCGGCAGGTGCTACAATTATTGGGATAATTCCTCTTATACTCATAATAATTGCATATAATTCCTAATATACCTACAAGATTTCATAAATTTCTTTTATACCCATAACATTTCACCCTAAATTCCTCTCATCCCACGTCGTTAAAACCACTGTTATCTATCCCATTGAAAAGACGATTTTGCCATTTTAAATTTTTCTAATTAAAATAAATCAACCTTAATATGACTTTCAAGTTATTTAATATATTGTATTAATGCTTTATTACCATCAATTGAGTCATGTTAAAGTTAAATTATCTCAATTAAAAAATTTTAAATGGGTAAAATCGTCTTTTCAATGAGGTAGATAACAATGGTTTTAACAGCGTGAGTATGAGAGAAATTTAGGGTAAAATGTTATGGGTATAAAAGGAATTTATGAAATATTGTGGGTATATTAGGAATTATGTGCAATTGTTATGAGTAGAGGAGGAATTATCCCTATTATTTTTATTTTTTTTGCCGACCTAACAAAATAGTCTACAGATTTGTTTGTCAAGATGCAAATAGTGGGCAAATAATGGAATAGATACGGTATATATAAAGTAAAAACAACTTAGGCGGGAATAAGTAAGGTTTTATGAAAAGATATAAGGTTAGAATTAAAAAGTAAGACGGTTAATTAATGGATTGTGACTTTTTTAACACGACATCAAAGTTACATGTAGGATGAATATTCAACGTTCTATAACGCACCACATATGCACACATACGTATCTTTGCCCGGTAAAGCTAATTTAATTCGAAAATTGTTTCAATGCACCTGAATGCAAATATTCATTTATATTTATATATATATATTTGAAAATTTTTTTACACAGATGTTAAAATAAATGTATTTAACATGTGTATCAATTTTTATCATTTTTTGAGATTTTTAAATATTTTTTTGGTTTTTTTAAAATCATTGACATTTGAGTAATTTAAAAAATCTAAAAAATTTTAAATTGGAAAAAATCGATACACATGTTAAATACACTTAGATTAAAAATTCCATAAAAAAATTTCAAAAAAATATATTAAAAATGGATTATATGCACCTAGGTGCACAAGATTAATTCATTTCTCTGCCGTGGACGGCCGACGTAGCAGACAAGTTCGATTTGCTCGGTTTGGTCTTCCCCGGCACCGGCCACGGCCACTGAATAAGATCTGCTAATGCGGTTCATCTTTTGGACGACTAACTAATTAGAAAATTTTCAGCGATAATAATTTTTGTATGTAAGTGTCATATCTGTGACGTGACATCATATGTGCTCATCCTCTGCCTCATGTGATATCATATGCCATCGCAGGCATTGGATTTTTACCAAAAATGAGGCCGCCTGATACGTGAACCCACTCTCCGTTTGTATAAAGGTCAGGAGGAGGAGCACGAACGAGAAGTCCCAAGCATATATCCAAAGAGTCAAACTCTCGAGCCCGGGGGAGAGCAAGAGACATGAGTAGCTTGGAAGAGGAACAGCTAGTTCAAATGGTCCATGATTTCATTGAATCAGAAACATCGACTCCCACTTCAAATCCCCCCAGTCCATCACTACATCTTCATCAATCTACATGCCTCGCTCTGCAGGTTTTCCTATTCCCAAACTCCCATCATGCAGTTAGATGTATGCTCTTCCCTCCTTTAATTAACTGTGTAACTTGCGCGATTGGTGATTTCTTTCAGGCCGTGGTGGGAAGAGTCACGGACCCTGAAATGGGAGTTCTAGAGGATGTTATGAAGTGTCTCGCAGAGATGGGGAGTGAGAGGAAAAGTGGAAGGGTAAAGGAGAGGCTGATGATGGGATTGAGGAGTGACGGATACGATGCTTCTTTGTGTCAGTTTTCTGGGGTTGCTTCTATGTGCCGCCTTGGAGGTGATCCCGCATGCCTTCCTTTTGTTTTTCATCTACTGTGAGTCTGGTGAACAACGAAAGAAAAATTAATCAGTAGAAGTTTTTCCTCTGCTTTCTGTCTATTTTTCCAGTCACCTTTTTACTCTTTTACCCAACTGCACTATTTTTGTTTTTTTTTTTTATATATTTTTCTATGTAATTTACCTCATCTCTTCTAATTTTGTCATCCTTGCTCCTCATAGTTACCCTGCAATATCACGGCACTTTCTTCCCTTCTAAAAAACTTTTCTCCCAAAATTTTTTTACACGATTTTTTCTCACTTCACAAACACTCACTTTGCTGTTTAAAGACATGGTAGAAGGTTGATAAAATATTAATCGTTTTTTTAATCAGGGGATTATGAATACATCGATCTCGTGATGTTGGAAGCGGATGGCCGCCCTACAAGACTGATAGTAGACATTGATTTCAAGTCCCAATTCGAATTGGCGAGACCCACGTTATCCTACACCCAGATCTTCAACACACTGCCTTCCATCTTCGTAGGCAATGAAGAGAAGCTCAGCAACATAGTCACACTACTTTCATCAGCTACTAAGCAGTCATTAACGGAAAGCGGCCTTCACATCCCTCCTTGGAGACAAGCCAGATACATGCAGTCCAAATGGAAGGTATGTAATCACAAGATCTCTGGCCCTGCTCCCACCTCAAATCCGCAAGTTGGCAGAGACAACGAGCTCCGAAGAACAGCCAGCAACTGGACCCCCCCAAAGGTGGAGAGGATAAGGAAGAATTTGGGTGGGCCCCAACGATCGTGCTTGTCTAGCCAGTTTTCTGACCGCAGAATCAATTGCTGCTGAAAACCTTGATCGAGTGCTGATGCATTTGATTTTGGCTGAGCTTGAGATCCACTCCTTGCTTTTTTGTTTTCTTGCTTTCTTGAGTTGGTCGTTTCTGGCACTTGAGCCGTTGGCTGATAAGGAGTGTCTGATCTTGTATAGGACGGCGTAGTTTATTCAGTAAATTTCGCTTTTCTAATTAATTACTGGCACTGATGATGCACGTGGATTTCTTGGATCGCTAAATGAAATTATATATATTTCATGGATTTCTATTTCTCCGGCAAACTTTGGAAGGTTTTGATCACGGGTGCAACTTGTGGCCTGTGGGTATCCTCATGACCTATTTGCCTTTCAGCAGGATAGGTTCTTTGAAAATTACAAAAAAAGAAAAAAAAAATACTTATATCTTCGATTAGGTTTCACATAATGAGTGATAAGTGGGTATCCTGTTTGATTAATGACTCGTTAGCCGACTAAGCAAAACACTACTTTGTCCTGACAAATGAACTTTTTTTTAAACTTTTTTTTTCCAATAATACTATTAGTCTATACGCACTTAATTTATAGATCAAATTTTATCATTTTCGAAGATGCAAATATATTATTTTTAGGATTTTAAAAACATAAAAATAACTAAAATGCCGATATTTTAAATGCAAAAAATATTTTTAAAAAATGTTAAAATTTAATCTATATATTAAATATATCTAAATTAACATTTTTTATGAAAAAAATCATAAAATATTAAAATTTTCCGGATGAAGTAGTGATTTGCTTAGCCCAAATGGATGAAATCACTACTTTATAAGAATAAACTTTTATACATGCTATCAGATTATGTTTTTTTTACAACTTAAATGCATTTTATTTTTATTTTCCTTTCTCTCCAAGAGAATTTGCATTTTTCTATATAATATTTTATTTACCTAAATAAACAATTTCCATTGCTTCAATCATTATAAAAATTTTGAATTTTGGCAAAGAAAATTTCCTTACAAAAGGTAAATATTTAATTGTTAAAGAAAAACTTGGTTGTTAATTATTCATGTTATACTTTATATAACAACCATTAAAAAATTTTGATGACCAATAATTTATGATATGTTTAGGCGAGTTTTGATTCAATTGCTAAAATATTATTATAAGTAAGAAAATTTTTCTTTATTTATGAAAGCATCACCATAAGTAAGGAATTTTTTTTTGTTTATAAAGCATTATCATAAGCAAGGAATTTTTTCTTACATATCAATTTTACTTGTTAGTAAAAATTTTTTTACTTACTAATAAGTATTGTCAAATATGTAATTTCTTGTAGTAAATGTTGAATGTTTTATACTAGGGCATGTTTGGTATTCAATAATAGTTTTATTTTAAACTTTTTAAGTCTAAAACTTTTTATTTTATATGATTATTTTAATTTTTAATTATTTTTTCCTCTTATATCAATATCTTACTTTTTAATCATTTCTTTATAACTATTATCTATTTTAACTTTATATTTTTTACTTATTATTGTTATCCATGTCATGTCATATCATTTCTTTCTCAGAACTAGTTGGGAATTAGAATGAAATATAAAATCCTAACCAAGTATGGGTATAATAAGGTGACCTTTGCAAATAACGACACGGATTTTACCTTAAGATTTGATGGCTTGATCTTAAAATTTTAGTAAAGTTATTGTAGTGAGCTGCATCAGCACTTTTTTGGATTTTGGATTAGGGGTGTGTTTCATAATGAATAAAATTTTTAATGAAAAGTTTTAGAGAATAAAAATTGTCAAATGATGTGATATGACTGGAGTAATGACGAGTAGTAAAGAGGATAAAGTTAAAATAGATAAGTTAGTTGTTCGAATAACTATGTAAAAATGATTGAAAAGTAGGATAGTTGTATAGGAAAATGTGAAAAATTAATTAAAAAATATGATAATTATAGAGAATGAAAAATTTTAACTTAATATTTCCTATTAATTGTCAAACACACCCTGTAAAACCCGACGCGACAAAAAGGCGAAAGCAAAAAGCAAGAAACCAGCGGCTAAAACCGGAGGCAGAAAACAAGGGGAAATGGGACTGTACAAGAGCAGTAGCAGCCCGTTGTAGAATTCCATGCGAACAGCTATGTAACGGAGATCGTCGTTTTGCTCCTCGTCTCGCTTGGAATTAATAGCAAGCCGACGCCTCCCAAAAAGTTCCAAACGTGCAAGCTCCAAATCCGTCTATCTCACCAAAGCTGCGGATTTGTTCTCTTCCGCTCAGTCACAGCTGCCGCGTTCGATGATCTATCCCTCCACCTCTTTTAAGTGGCTCTGCGACTGGCAATGGTTCAGCTGCTTGCCTCCCAAACTTCAGTGTCTCCAATCTCGACCGGGACCAGTTTCTCTTGGATTATGTAGCCAAGCCCTCTGGATTTTCTGAATAATTAATTGATTTATGAGATGATGACCGTTCAGATTAATGAATTTTATAAGGCCGTCTTCAGGATCATCGAATAGATGAAACGAGATAGGATTTCCATTATTTTTTTTTTAATGATTTTCAATATTATTTTTCGATATTTTCCCGTATATAACAACCTTATGCTTCCCATCACTTCTCATTTCCTAATGTACAACAATCACTTTTCATCATTATATTAAAAAAAAAAAAAATCCCTTTTCAATGAATCGGAACAAGCCCAGATCTTCTCATCCAATCTTCTCTACCGCATCGAATTCCATTATCTAAAGTCCAAACAACCCTAAGAGATGGGTCGTAGACAATGGCCAGTGAGCTCAAAAAATGGAAAACCCTGGTCAACAATTGCTCATTTAAAGTCCCAATTCGAGGCCCATGAATTCGAATAGCTGTTAGAGGTTTACAAGTGGGCTAGATCTTGACCATTCACTTATTTTTCACGTCTCGTGTATTTGTATAACAGGTAATCACATAAAAGTCTCAAGCATCACAAAGGACGGGGCAGAAGCTTCTGATCACTTGCCAATCTGTGATAGGCCTGCCATATTTTCAACTGATATGTTTGTAGCTGATCAAAATAAAATCAGCTAATTGATTGCAGGGAAGATTTCTTTCTTGGCATAATGGTCATGCGACCACCAACATTTGGCGGTAGGTGAGCAATTCGGATTTATGCGGGTGAAAGGAACTTTTGTTTTTTCATTATTACTATATTTTTCATCGTATCTTAGCTTGTATTACAATATCAACAAGGAGACTACAAGCTACCCAAAATATGAAAGGACATTGCCGTTTATCCAGTTTCAAAATTGAGACTTCAGCTGAGGAGACATTTCCGTTCGCCACCTGTGGTAGTCACAGCGGTTGAGTAAAGAGAATCGAATGTGCTCAAATAACTACAATTTTATACAAATAGTTAGGAATTGAATAAAGATAATCTTTTTTTTTATGGGCATGCATTTTTTACAATTATCTCAACTTATATTACACTCATACGTTAAAACATTCTTATAAATTTCATTTAACATTCTAATAATATCCCTATTTATCCTATTAGGTAGATATGAAAATCCAGGGAACCTATTTTGCCACAACTATTTTTTACACGAGCAGCGATAACCACGGTTCAAACGCCTTGTAGATTAATATACATATATATATATCTATTTGGTTTATTCATGGATCCGGAAATTTAGTTCTGCTTGCTCATTGACATGTTATATATATTTATGGGAATTGACACTTTTCATTTGAAGACAAATTATCGACATTTTTCGAAGCTGAGACGATGAGATGCCCATACCACTGAAATCAACGCCATAAAAATGTGGGTTAACTCACATCTTGTCTTTTGTCCAACCACTAGCCATGATTCGTTTCGCGCGGCAAAATCAGAACTCTTCCTCTAATATGTTGTCATTTTTTAGTATTTTCCCTCGATTTGTCAACTTCCAGCAGGTGGAGATAAAAATATTAGAATATGGAGGGGTAGATTCAAGATCGACTAGTTTATTACTTCAAATTGAATTAATGTGTTATTATTCTATATAATATTTCAGAATTTTTACGATTACTGACTACTATTCACGTTTTTCAGAGATTACGCGTATCAATCAGGACAACGTTTTGGTACTCCAGGGTCTACAAGCCACAAGAGCTTACCCAATGGTTCTCTTCCAGCTTGCTTTACGTATAATGATTTACACATGGAAGGGGAAATTTTCACCATCGTTCTTCAATGCAACCAGTGCCCTCCACAAAAACTATTAGGTCATTAATGCTGCACAAAATAGAAAACCAAGAGATTGAATATGTGACTTGTATATTTCCTTTTTCCTTCGATCCAACCTTTCTCTTTCTTAAGGCAGGTAGACCATTGTAACAATTAAGATTAAATTAACATGGGTTAGTTTAATTTCCATTAAAAAACGTGGGTTAGTTTAATCGAGACCTGATCAACTCAATCCACTTGTTATTTCGTTGGAGTTTTTCGAATAAATCCGATGAGGGCAGGTGAGACCATAAGACTAGACTTCTCAAAAATAGGATAAGTTTGGTTAAAGCATTCAGCTACCAAGTTGTCCAATTTTTTTTTTTAATCAAAAACAACTTGTCCAAATTTCAGTATGGTTTTTATATTTTTACTATATTAATCATACTTTTGTCGCGAGCAAAATGAGTTCTTCTCCGGTCAAGATTAATTTATTCAGGTAGTTAATTTTAGGGTGCGTTTTGTTTTGACGTTAAAAAAAAAAAGTAAGAAAAGTAAGAAAAAAAATTTCCTCCATTCTTAACTACTTAAAAATCCTTTTTTTCAATCATTATTTCTATACTAAAATTATTTTTCATATCTTTTTATACATCTTCTCACCTATTTCAAATTTATTTTTTTTACTCACAATCATTACATATATAATATCACATCACTTCCTACTTTACAAATTTTTTCTCCCAATTTTTTTTTCCATTTTTACGTCAAACCAAATGCACCCTTATCCTTCAATTATTGCACGAGGCTTACAATATTAATTCATGATAATATACAATGAGAAGTGATCTTATTAGTTCGGGCTAAGCACAGTCCCGCTTAACTCGCATCGAAAAATTTATTTAAAAATATTTTTTCTCTATACACTTGTTTATCTAAGTTTATTTAATATATAAGCTAAGTTTTACCATTTTTTATATATGCATATATTTTTTGATATTTTTAAATATCTATATGTATGTATGTGTTTGAAATACTTCTATGTTTAAAAATCTTTAAAAAATATACATATATATCCAAAACAGTAAAACTTGGTTTATATATTAATTACACTTAGATAAATAAGTATATTGAGAAAAAATCAAAAAATATTTTTAAATGAATTTTTTAAGATGGACTAAGCTTAGCATTTGCTTGGCCCGGGCTAACAAAATTATTCTTCATATACAATGTATTTTATATATGTTTAAGTTACAATATTCACTTTTTATTTTATTTTTATTTACTTTTTGTTTATAAACTTGTTTTTCTAAGCGTGTTTAATACATATAGCAAGTTTCGTTATTTTACAATATTTTTAAATATTTATTTTTTATTTTTGAAAATATCAATTTTAGGGGCATAGAGGTCATTTTCCACTCCTTAAAAAATTTGACCCTTAAAAATTCAAAACAAACAGATAAAAGTATCGCAAAATTACAAAACTTGGTATATAAATTAAATACACTTAGGAAAATGTATTTATGAACAAATCAAAAAATGAAATAAAAATAAAATAAAAAATGAATGTTGCAACTTAAGCATATATAAAATATATTGTATATGACTATGTCTCAACATTCTTTAGTCCGGTTACATTTGCAATACTCTATAAATCCTAAAAAATATATATAAAAGTTAACTAGTGCCATATTTTTCAAATTAAGAGTGTCGGAAAGTACAAGATAAGAAGGTGTTGTTATATATTGGAAATGAAAAATTATATTAAGAATTAAAAAAGTAAATTAAAATTAGAAACGTATGATCATTATGTATTTGAAAACGAGAAATTATATAAAAATTGGAAATTTTCATTTTTTGTAAATGAAAAATCTATTCACATTTATATCTCATTCTATCCCTTCTTATACCTTCCAACATGCCTTTTGTTCAAATAAGGCAGAACAAAGGAGTGGATCATCGTAAAAACAGTGTCCCGTTGAACAACTCAATGATTCTCAACGTACACATCTAAAAAAAAAAGGTTTTCACTTCTATTTTATGTGACATCATGAGCCGATGATAGGCGCAACTACGACTATGATATCTTTCTTTAGAAAAGCTTCTGTACTCTTATTGGCAGAATGTTGCCACAGCACACGCAAGCCCTTGGGTTATGCTTAAATAATTATTTATGGATCTTGATTCGCACATTCACCAATATCCTGTCACTTCTAAGGAGTATTAGTTGCAAGGTTAAAAATCATTTTCCGCCGAATTTTCTAGTCCAAACTCCAAATTGGTTAGCTCCCAGCAGCAATTTCTGCACTGCAGTCTCTCCTGTTTCGGTTTTTGATTCCTGGAACGTGGGCGCAAATCTCAACGAGACAATTCTAGAATTACAGAATCCAGTGCCGGGATAGAGAACGGTTCAAGTGGACTTGTGTGTGAAATCTGGGCCGACCGTCAGGTGGGCCACAGCAGCAGCTGCGTTTCTGGCTTCCCTCGCTTCTCAGTCGGGGGCCCCCACCCTTACTTGCTAGTTGCTACTCTGCCGCGGAGGGCTGGTGTACTTGATGAGCGGGCGGCTGACGCTGTCGACACCTCCAAACCAGAGAAGAAAACTTAATTAATTGTCCCTTGAAAATCAAATTAGTTCAACAATCCCCACACCTCAATATTTGGCAAGTATTACCAACCGAGGCTAGCTCGGTTGGTCGCCAGCTGCGGCGCAGACAGCCGTAGCTGCGGCTGGCGGGGGATCGAATCCCCGTATAGGCGTGGGAGCGTGGTCTCCCGGGTGGAGAGTGTGGGAGCAAGGTGGTCTCCCGGGTGGAAAGTGTGGGAGCAGGTGGTCTCCTAGGTGGCTGTTGGAAGCTGTGTCTTCCAGATTTCTTTGGGACGTTATGTGTTCCCAGATTTGTAAGAATGTCTCAGATCTTCAAGTATAATATGTGTTGAGATACATGTAATTATATACCCATCAAAAAAAAAAAAAAAAATATTTGGCAAGTATTTGTTAAAAGAAAATTTCTACTTTGCTGATAAATGATAATCACCTAATCCCCCCTACAAAGGTGGCCGAATAAGCTGGCGACCAGAAATTGAATGGCATTCACCAATCATGCCAAATTGCACGGGAAATCTAATCGCCGGCGTATCATGAAGCCTGCGTTTTAGAGTAGGGACGTCACCGCAGGTCCGCAAGGAAGTAGCAGACAGCATTCCTCGCATTCCTTGACTTTCCCCTCTCTCTCGACTCTCGCTCTCTCGTTGAAATATTTTTACAGTTTGACCCCTTTTCATCTCCCATTCTTCTTTGCAGCTCCCCTTCCTGAAAATCTCCATTTATAAATCATCCTCCTACATCTCCGGAAGTTCTCTCTCTCTCTCTCTCTCTCTCTCTCTCTCTCTCTCTGTAGGTACGTGATTCAGCTCTCTGTTGCAAAGTTGTCTTTGGTTCTGATTCCGATTTTTTGTTGATTGTTACTGGTTTTTCTACCATAACCCCATTTGCGGTTTTCTTTTGTCGATTCTCTTAGCTTTCTGGTTCACTATGCCGTATGATTTGCATTTTTTTTTCCTTTTTTTGTGATTACAGATTCAGGATTTAAATTCTGGATGCTGTCATCGTTTGCTGAGGTTTTTTCTTTGCTTTGAATTTTTTTTTTTCTGGTGGAGCAGATTGGGTTCCTTGTGCTGTGACTACTTTCTTATTCGTTTTCTGTTTCTCTGTCTACAAGTGCTTCTCGTATTTTCCTGATTTGGCTTGTGTGTTCCGCAATGACGGCAGAACGGATGATGTCGTCTCCGGCTGTAACTGGAACGAAATGAGAGGAGCTCATAATTCATTGCCCAGTCCTGTGGAGGCCAGGCATCGGTTGCCGGGATGGAAGTGAGTATCTATTTTCTCGTACTGCACGCAATTGAGTTGTCGGGCTGTATCTTTCTACCTTGAACTGAAATTATGCATAGATCTTAATTCCCAGCTGCATTCACAAGACAAGTGAATTTTTGTTATGAGCTGAGATTGATTCATTTCGTTAGGAAGTTTTCAGGTTATTGTATTTTTTAAAAATGTCTAGTTACTGTTTCCAAGATGGACAATGAGAAAATATGTTTGGAAGCCATCCAAATAGCTGGGGGAAAATGATGGTTATGATTTTCATATGTCAGAGAAGACGGCAAAAGTTGAGAAGAACTAAATTTTATGTAAAACGTAATGCGCCTTTTTAAAATTTTTACTTTTTTTGAATGGGATTTTAGTATGGTGGTTTCTTAGTCCTTGCCATGGGAAGTGTAGGAGAAGGGTTAGAGTGTATGAAAATGGTAGGGCTTAGAGTGTATGAAAATGGTCGTTTGTGTAGGTCCTGCTTTGTTACTACAGGAGGAAAATCAGCTGTTCGTACTCTCTTAAATTCAGGATGATTGGATCATGATTGTTGATCAGAATTTATTTCCTAGTGCCTGTGTTAGATGTCATTTCTTGCATTTTCCCCAGCAAAAGTGTTTTTTGCGGTGAACAGTGATTGCTTGTAAAGGCTCGAGAACAGTGATTCGCCATCATGATTAATTCTCGATTTGGGAATGGTGTTGATTTCTCTATAAATGAGAATTATTGGCTAGACTGTGTACTAATAACTGTTAATCATATTGTTACTCTGGTTTCTTCATTGTTTATGGGCACATCTGCTGATAGAGAAAGTGTATGAAGTAAACTGGTTGCTCTAAATTCCAAGCACCTGAGAACAATAGAAAAATGATGGAAGAAAGAAATACATTGTGTGCATTCTATATATTCCATGTTACTTAACATATGCTGTCAATCTTCTGGAGGCTGAATTTAGCCATGGATGATGGGACTATGAGAGAGCAATAATGCATTGTGTCTCTGATGCGTGCTTAAGGAACTTGCTTATGAAAGACCAATGACCTAGTAAACCGATAACCATGCACAGAGAGAGGCAATAGGTATTCCTGCATAGAGCCCTGGGCAAAATTTTGTATGTCGGCAAGAAGATGTACCCTTTTTGGCCCTGAATCAAGTTGCAAGTTAACTTTATGTCACGATGATGATTGAGTCTGAAAAGTTCATTTCACTTGTGATATATCCAATGTGAAAGTTTGTATGTCAGCAATACCCTTTTTGGCCCTGAATCAAGTTGCAAGTTAGCTTTATTTCACCACGATGATTGAGTCTGATGAGTTCATTTCACTTGTGATATATCCAATGTGAAAGTTTTAGTTCAGCAGAAAGATTTCATGTTTCCATTAGCATATGCAGCCAACAAATACTTGCTTTTTAGTGAGATTTAGCTTACCCAACTTACTGGCATCATTGTTCTTGCTTGTCCTTCCTGCCAACTCCATCTTCGAAAATCTTCAATAATTAAGCCATGTTCTTTATTCCGAAATTTATTTCCTGTGTTTCCATCAGAATGCTTGCTTTTCAATGTACTTTTTTACTTGACTTTTCAGCCAGATCATTTTTTTCCCTATATTCTGCCCTTTTTCAGTAGACTAGACCAACACATGCATAAATTTTAGATTCACTAGGAAATCAGCTGGAGACACTGCATTCACTTTTTTCACCCTAAAACTGTTGGTTGTTTCATACTTTTCTGGCTTGAGCATTGACTTTGATCTCTAAAATTTTCTGATTCAGTGATAATGCCAACAGAAGGTCTCAAAGAAATAAGGATTCTAAAGATGTAGATAAGGTTTTCAGCTCTTCCATCAAGGACCGGAGCTCTGGTTGCAAATTTCTTAGTTTGAAGTTGGTGCTGATCATCATCATATGTGGAACCTTCTTAACACTGTTATACTCTCCTACTTATGAAAATGACCATTTTTCAACCACCAAGTATGTTCTGCTTTCATATATCTTCTGCTCAATCATGTCATGCATTAACATTCGTTCTGTTCTTCTTGAATACTTCTAGGTTTTGAGGTTTTCTTTGGTAGGTCTTATCAGAGACAGCTAAAGAAACAACTTTCTGGGGGAAAATGGATTCATGATCTCACCATTAGTGCATCATTTGATGAATTAGCCAAGTTGTTATTCGTAGTTATCTATTCTGCCTGTTGTAGAAAATGGGTTTTTACCTTTGCCTTTTAGGTTGCATGTAAAATGTTGTGAAGGGGTGTTGATAATTCCTCCATAGTAGGATATATACTTTTAAACTAAAGCTCAACCTCGTTACATTAGCCTCAGCAACTAACCTTAGCCCAGTAAAGCACCATACATTTTTCATCAGATTATTGCCCCTCTTTCAACTGAGCCATCTGGATTCTCACGTGGGGATTCTCAAACTACTCTCACCTTGAAAAAGTTAAAAAATAGTCTCTCTCACACCGCCAGTGTTATGATTATGATGTTCGTCTCTCATCCTGAGTACGGAATTTCTTTCTATTTCTTATTCGGAATGTCTTTAGAACAATTTATAATTCTATTAAGCATCTCAACATGTGCAGGTCAAGATTCATAAATTTGGGGTGGCTATGGGAGAGGTCCATTGAGCAGTCACGTTACACATCAAATTCAGATGTCGATTGGGACCAGATATCAGAAATCACTAACCAACTGGCTACCAATAAAAAAAGACGGCTGGAAATTGGCTTATTAAATTTCAATGGCAGTGAAATCAATCATTGGCAGCAGGTTGTACCTAATGCAAAATCTTTAATTCTCCACTTAAAGTATGCTAGGAACAATATTACTTGGGAGGATTTATACCCTGAATGGATTGATGAGGAAGAAGAATCAGAGGTGCCCATTTGCCCATCTCTACCTCAGCCTGAGGTCCCTAAAATTTCTCAGCTTGATCTTATAGCTGTCAAGCTTCCCTGTCGTCGATGGCTAGCAAACTGGTCAAGAGATGTTCCTCGGTTTCATCTGCAGCTTGCAGCAGCAAAACTTGCTACATCAAAGAGAAATCACCCAGCACATGTGCTCTTCATTACTGACTGTTTTCCTATTCCAAACCTCTTCACATGCAAGGAACTTGTTGTACATGAGGGAAATACATGGCTGTACAAACCAGACTTAAGATCCGTGAGAGAAAAACTTAAGCTTCCAGTTGGGTCATGTGAGCTTTCAGTACCTCTCAAGGCCAAGGGTTAGTTCTCTAGCGTCTTTTATTAGCATTCCTGTTAATTGCTTCTTGTAATAAATTAACGTGGTCGCATTCATCCAATGGGCCATGAGGTTTTCCTTTCAAATGATTTTTTTAACAAAATACCAGTTCTCATTAAATATTTACCGGAGGTAGCAGAATTCATCTGACGGGTACCATATCATTTAGAAAGGGCTATTCTCTTTTAACCAAACATCAAATCCATAATTAATTTGGGGTGTTAATTTGGAACTTCAAGAACTCTTTTTTCATGTGCTTTTTGAATCAATAAAATATTTCATTGTTTCTGTTTGCAGAAAGGTCCTACTTGGGATCCGCACATCGGGAAGCATATGCAACTATACTCCATTCCGCGCATGTTTATGTCTGTGGAGCGATTGTTGCTGCTCAGAGCATTCGACTAGTAGGCTCTGTGAGGGACCTTGTCATTCTTGTTGATGAGACAATCAGTGACTATCACAGAGGGGGCCTTGCAGCTGCAGGGTGGAAAATCCGGACAATCCAAAGGATCCGGAATCCAAAAGCAGAGAAAGACGCATATAATGAATGGAACTACAGCAAGTTCCGGCTATGGCAGCTAACTGACTATGATAAGATTATATTCATTGATGCTGACCTACTCATATTGAGGAATATTGACTTCCTATTTGGGATGCCAGAGATAACAGCCATTGGGAATAATGCCACACTCTTCAACTCTGGTGTGATGGTTATTGAGCCTTCAAACTGTACATTTCAGCTGTTGATGGATCATATCAATGAAATAGAATCTTATAATGGAGGAGATCAAGGATATTTGAATGAGATTTTCACATGGTGGCATCGGATTCCAAAACACATGAATTTTTTGAAGCATTTCTGGGAAGGTGATGAAGAGGAGAAAAAAGCCCAGAAGGTCCGTCTGTTTGGTGCAGACCCACCCATTCTCTATGTTCTTCACTACCTAGGTAATAAGCCATGGATATGCTTTCGGGACTATGACTGCAATTGGAATGTGGACATATTGCATGAGTTTGCAAATGATGTTGCACATGCAAGGTGGTGGAAAGTGCATGACACAATGCCAGAGAATCTGCAGAAGTTTTGCTTGCTGCGATCAAAGCAGAAAGCAGCACTGGAGTGGGACAGGAGGCAGGCAGAGAAGGAAAACTACACAGATGGGCATTGGAGGAGGAATATAACTGATCCTCGTCTAAAGACATGCTTCGAGGAGTTCTGCTTCTGGGAGAGCATGTTGTGGCACTGGGGAGAGACAAATTGGACAGATAACAGTAGCGTCCCTGCAACTCCCCAGGTGACAACTGCAGTGCTTCCGAGTCTGTAATTGTAGCTCGCTTCCCATATATGCTGATCACAGGGGTCAAGAGATCATGCCCTATATACTTTTTCCTTTGTTTTTTTCCGATAAGGTACCAAAGAAAGTTCAGTTAGATTTTAGTTTCAATTTTATTATCCCTTCTGTGCTTCCAAATGAATGTTGTATCCACGCCAAATCATCCGTGGCTATGAATGAGTTCCTTTGATTCTTTTGTCAATGTCGTTTGTGTTTTAGCTTTCTTTGAAATCCACAGGAGTCCAACTTTTCAAGTATGATTGTTGTGTCTGAAACGTGGGTGCATTACATGCTGGTGGCTGGTGGGCGGGATATTGAGAAAATCTTGTTTGCCACCGGTCTACGCGGGCTTGGTCTGTTACAAAGAATTCCAGGGCACTGGCATGTATATATCAATAACATTATGTCTCTTTGAAAGCTGCTAAGCTGTGCGTTGTACAATAGAATTACGTGGGTGGATTGTCACTCATAATACTCGGTGTCTCGATCTACATACGTTCATCTTACTTGAGTTTCTTCTCTTTCTCTCCGAATTCCTCGCAACTAAAAAGCAACAAAGGAAACAAACAGTTAATTATGAGGTTCAAAATTTTGGGTCTACAACTAAAAAATTTATTTTAATATGACAAGAAAATTTTTTATTAATGATATTGATGTAGGTAAATATTATGACAAATTTGAGGTAAAGGGGGGAGAATCTTTTCCTTTCCCTTTTCTTAGTATTTTGATAGTTGCCCGGTTCCAAGGAATAAATGCTGTCGCACAGTTAGCAGGCCATTTTCAATGTCCTTACTGAAGTCCATTTCGTATTCAGAATTTTCTAATTTGCTCATATGGATTAGGAATGCGCAATCAGCGGTTATGCTGTAGACATTTCACAGCAGCATTGTAGACATGTGACATATGATCCAACCACCAGATACTGGGCATGACATGGGTGTTTGACAATAGGTGCGTAATGTGCACCACACCCACTCCAAGCATGGGCTTATCCCTTTTTCTTATCTTTCTTTCTTTCTTTATTGTATTCGTGGGTATATCATATCCATTGATAACGATTGATTGTGCATCTGTTGAGCAACAAATGTAAAACCGGTATTAGAAGAATTCATTGTTTTGAAGGAAGTAGGGGGGGACCAAAGACTATGGGATACACTATCCAAAGTGGGAGACCCACTAAGTCCTCCGTGTAAGATTTCCACTTAGAATGACGCTGCCAAAGGACAAAATCAACCTACTCCTTTGAAATGTTCATCAAAGAGTGAAAACTATAGCCGCAGGGTGTGAATGCAAAGGTGGTGTCTTTCCAGTAGTTGGCAAAAGCTGATGATAAAGATTCCATTCTAACGCCATTGTTCGGAAAACAGTTTCCGAGTCTGGCGACTATAAACCAAAAATGTTGACGATTATCCGGATTCATAGCCGTTTGGACCTGCCAATGCGAGTGACTGCTCATATTGCCTGCTCCGCAACTCGCGTCATCGATTCTGATGATGACGATGATATAGATTTTGAAAGACACAAGAACAGGGGACCACGCTTCATTTTGGGTTCATCCTGATGCGTTTAACCAGGATTTTTTTGATGGGTATGTATATTACAATCCTTTCAATCTGTATTACATTCAAGCCTCTAAGAGATTCTTACAACTTTCCATACAACATTTTAATAATCGTCTAACAATATTCTTATTTTTTGCTAACAATATTCGCCCAAAGAGACTAACTGCCACCACGATCAATAGAACATGCCAGGGACGATAGCGGGAGGCTGAGAGACATGCTCCCTGGCAACCGAAGCTCGGCTGGTTCATTTTACCAGGATTTAATGCCCCCACTCTTCTTTTCTATTAGTGTCTCTAATTAAAGAGTGCACATTTAGCTAATGAGACAATATTGCAACGTGGCAGGCGAATAATTTCAATACTAAAAACAGCAAACAAACATATATCCTCCGCCATCCACATTCGTGGGCGGACAGACACCGCTCCATAGCCCATGCTCTGGAACTCTGGTGCTGTCTTGGGTGGATAAGCCGTGCATGTGACAGAATGATTTGAATCATATAGTGCCATACCACCCACCGCCAATGTCATAAAGATCGTAACCAACAAATGGTCAAAAATCATTTGAATCTAGATTAATTTTAGGCCCACTTGTGATTATACACAAAGGCTACTCCTGATCATTCTCTGTACTAGATGGCCTGAGAAGTGTAATTAAAATGCCCCTTCAGTCTCTCATCTCACTTTGCCGATGACAACCACTCATTTCCTTGAATGAAATTCTCCACCGAGTACACTGCTACATGCTCCGCTGGGATCTGGCTACTCCACTTCACCCTCCCTGAAGGGTTTGCCCCAGGACCATCATCCTCGAACTCGCCGTAAAAGAGCGTGCCGAGCGCGAAATCTTCGCTCCACGGTAGCCATCCTTCCGCCGTGATCAGACTCTCCAGGTGACAGCCCAAGAAAACCGTCCGTGAGTACTCCTTCCACGGCCTCCCCAGGTAGTTCCTGTGCGCTTTGGGTTTCTGCCGGTACAGCGCCATGTACTCCTCCGTGCCGTTGATCACGCAGTTGAGGAAGACGAAGCCCGTCGCCTGGGCCGGGTCCGTCCGGCCCTGCGCACACACCGCGTTTGTCTCGCCCTTCTCGGGCTTCACCTGGCGAGGCACGACGAGGATCAAGCAGTCCTGCAGCACCGTGGCGGAGTTGCCGAAAATGAAGTCGATGGTGCCGGCGATGCGGCAGGACTTGTAGAACTGGCGGAGGGAGTGAGCGTAGAGCGTGTCTTGGTGGCCCAACAGCTCGCAGTTCTCCAGCACGGAGAAATCGCTGGTGGATCGGAACGCGACGGCCTGGTGGACGTCCGGGCCGGCCGCGTTCTCGATCGTCAAATCCCGTGCCATGAATCCGTCGCCATTGACCCCTGCATCATCAGGAAAAGCAGAACGTGAAGAAGATGATCAACGGGCCTCCCGGGCCTAATCGGGCCAAGACGGAACGGGTTTTGAGTTTTCTTACCCACGGTTGCGGTGTTGTAGGTGGAGATTCCAACCATCCCGACATGCAATTTTCCCGTAATGACGGTTTTGCCCATCCCGTCGCCCACAAATACGACGTTCTTTTTCTCGAACGGAACTCGCACGATCTCCTCGTACACGCCCGCCTCTATGTGTATGACGAACCTCCGCCCCCCGCTCAGGTTTTCCGGCGCCGCGTCCACCGCGCTCTGCACCGTACGGAAGCACCCCTCCCGTGCCTTGCACACCTTCGCGTCCGGCGCCAGCCCCGCTGGAACCCCGCCCTTGAAACCGGAGACCCCTCCTCCACCGCCTTTGCTGCTGCCGTCCCCCCAGAAACCCGATCTCTCAGTCATCGGCGGCCTCCACTGCGCAATGTCTTTCCCGAAGTGGTCGTAGGAGAATATCATGCTCAACGCGTTGCTGGTGAGCTGGATCAGCCCGTCGAGGAACGCCATTGTCTCGTTCACGCGGTGCGTCGTGTTCACGTACTTGAGAGCCGACCAGCAGTCGTACTGGTAGAGCTCGGCGGCGCTCATCCACGCCCGCGCGTCCTTGATCCGGCCGCTCGGCAGCACTTCCGGCGACGACGTGAGGGAGATGCGGTAGTCGGAGTAGCGCAGGACCTCAAGGCAGTTATTCGCGGCGTTCGTCATGTTAGGGTTGCCGGAGGCTGAGCTGAGGATGGTTTTCACCATGGATTGGGCGGTTTTTAGGTTTTGGTAGGAAGCGTCGAGCGACGCTTTGATTACATCCATGGGCGTTGGTGGGTTCGGAAGATGGGCATTCAAAAGGGCATTTTGGCAGGATTCCGGGAATCGAGTGGCTTTGCAAGCTTGCTGGATTTGTGCGCCGGAGGAACCCGAAGATGAGATTGGACTTTTGCGGGAATGTCGGGAAAGTGGGTTCTGAGGGGATTGGCCGGTGGCGACAGAGGAGAGAGAAAAGAGGATGGAAAGAGAGATCAGAGCGAGAGAAAGGAGAGAAGCCATGGCGAGGGAAAAGATGGGATTTTTGAAAGGCGTCCTGAAAAGGAGAGAAGAGATGGGTTTTATAGCCCTTCTGGCCTGCATTGTTTATGGATTGTAACAGCCCGTGATTGGCAGTTGTTGGCGCCACCTAATCAGAAAGGATTTGGAATTCGGATTCACGGGAATGTGAAAAATTCAGGGTTACTTTGGGAAAATGAGAAAGGGGTATGTTGGGAAAGGGTTGGAGACGTGGAAGAGGACCCTCTGAAACCGACGGAGGAGACGAGGCTCCTCTTCCGCTTGTTGTTCGCTAGCGGGCCGAGTTTCACTCTCCATCCGCGGGATTTTTTTTTTTTCCCCACCTGATCTTCCACTCGCTAGCTTTGCGGACATCTTCGTCTGATAATCCAGACCGTCCGTTCGTCGTTGCATCCGGTTTTTAAGTTTGGAGGTCTCTAAGGTTGGCATTTACGGAAAAGGGTCATCAGTGCATCCGAACAATAAATGTCATATCTACTAATTCCATGTTAGGAAATTACTTTCTTTAGAATGAGGCAGCTTGGTCATTTGGGATTGTCAAAATTCGACGGTTGTGATCCTGCCATTGCATAGTAGGGAGCTCAGGTCAGCCCCAAGTTTGCACACTTTGAGTGTGTTTCGTTTGTGTTAAAACTTTTCGATGAAAAATTCTTGAAGTAAAATTTGTTAAATTAATAAAAAATTTACAATATGATAGGGATAATGATACGAGTAAAGAAAATAATGTTAAAATAGATATGTTAATCGTATGGGTAATCGTGTGAAAATTATTAAAAGGAAGATAGTTTGTACAGAAATTGTGAAAAAAATAAATAAAAAAAAAAGATAGTTATGAAAAGTGAAAAATTTTAGTTCATATTTTTTACCTCAACCAAACAAACTCTTCTTATGCCTTATATTTTGATCATTCCATGTGAAACAATTTTTTTAAAAATAACATGAAAGTAAAATAAACTCTGTTTTTATATGTAGGAAAATATTAATGTGCTTTGTAATGCACCTAAATGATATCCATTGTCAAATTAACATCTACCAAGGGTTGTACTTAGAATTCGGGCATATTTTTATGTAACCAAGTTACATAGAAACAGTTCCATATAACCTTCTTAAGTTTTAAGTTTTTGATGTTTTATGAAAAATTCAATCCATTTATTATATTTAATTATCTAGGAGACCGAGTTTCATCTAAATTAAATATGCATGTGTGTTATATTTGCTAAAAAATAAATACATTATAAGTAAATTGGGAAAAATGCTTATCTCCATTCACATATATATTAGAATATAATAATACTTAATAAAATCATTTATCCATATACAAATGATATTTTAGACTGTTTAAATGTTAAAAATACAATTCTAAAATTGATTATTCAATATTAAATTATTTTATTATTTTGATTTGACACATTTGTAAATGAGATCCATGCACTATGATACTAGATAGTGAAAGAGTTTCCAAAATTTTATAAATAATGTTAAATATAGTAGATGAAGTAGATTTTTCATCAAACATTAAAATATTTAAAATGAAAAATTTTAGGTAGAAGAGTACTTCCATTGAAGCATTTTTGTTTAGTAGAAAATCCTACAAATTCCTTTTTATCTTTTTTATTGGTAAATTCTTTTCAATAATTAAGAAGCAAGAACGTATGGGATAAAATCCGACGTACTGTGTAATTTTTTCCCAATAGACCAAAAGATATACGGCCAATTTGACCACGTTGAATCTTTAAAAAAAAAAATTCATAATGTAGGCTGGGAAAATTTTTTTATTTTTTTATTTTCAATAAAATAACGAATTTCATAAGAGTGCAATCTTGATGATGTCTATATATTTATAAAAAAAAATTTAAATGATTTTCTCAAGCACACTGATACACCCTTGAATGACCCACGATAAAAATCCAATAAAGGAAACATATTAGCTCACAATTAGAAGATAAGATGACGACCTTAAAGCTGTTAACAGATAGAGTTGAACGGGTTATGTATGTATGTTGCAAACAAATCAAAAATCAAGCTAATTTAAAGTTAAATATGTGTTATTTGTAATCATCGTGGCGAATTGATCTATGCCAATTGGATATATGACATAACTAAATCTTAAATCTTTATCAAGAGAAGATGTATATTTGATGTGTTAGTATAAAAAAAAACGACGACTCAATGAGACAGAGAAAAGATAGAGAGGAGAAAACAGCAATGGAGATAAAGAAGAAAACGATTAAGAATAAAGAGAGATGAAGGGAATGATAAAGGAAAGAAAAATGCGGAAATAAAGAGAGATAATTAGAGATGATGAGAGAGAAGAAGGGAGTGGTAGAGAAAGAAGAAGAATCCTATAGCAGACACTCACGAGTAGCTACAAGGATGTTAATGACAATGTCACAACACAGTAGCGAAGAAGATGCTATAGAGTTATGATGGAAAAAGAAAAATAAGAAATTAAAATGGAAGAAATAGATTTAAAGTTTATAAAATAAACATACCCTTCTTATCGGGTTCTAAATGAGTTGATAGTTTAAATGGGTTAAACATGTTACTAAATTAGTTAATGGGTTGTAAAAGTTTAATTCTAATCTGTTTATTTATTTAAATAGTTAAACAAGTTTAGCGGATCATAAATCATTATTCAAAAATTTTAACCTTTAATTTATTTATAAACGGGAGCAAGTCGACGAGTTAACCGTATCTATTAACAAACGTAGATGAGCATACCTCATTCGCCAGTTGAAGCTTCGGTGACAGATGAGCATGAGGACAGAATCGTGATGCAACAACCGACAACGGTTGTCCTTTTTCGAAGCCCATTAAACCCTATACCCCGCAGCATTTTTATGTGTCGGAAGCCCATTAAACCCTATACCCCGCAGCATTTTTATGTGTCGGAAGCCCATTAAACCCTATACCCCGCAGCATTTTTATGTGTCGATATCCGTAGCCTATGCATTGGGTACTCTGCACAATGCTGGGAACGTTTTGAGTACGTTCTAGTGCATGCAATCATATACAATCATATGTCACATTAACGGTACAAATCGCCACTAAAAATTATGATTGCACGAGATGGTAAATATGATCGGAGGCAAAACGGAGTATATTTCTCTAAGGTTTTCCATGTAACTCTCTTCAAATTTAAAATTTTGATTTTTGATAGAAAATTTAATCCATTCATTGTATTTAATATCATTTGTTTATCTAGAAGATCAAGTTTCAAGAATGTTTATGAATTACATTTGTTAGAAAATATATATATTCATGTGTAAATGATGAAATATACTAAAATATCAATTTTAAAGTAGTATTTTTGACATCTAAACCATCCAAAATATTATTTCTATGTGAATAAATAATTCTATAAAGTATTGTTACATTCTAATATATGTGTAAATAGATCTAAGTGTTTTTTATAATTTACGCATGAATATATATTGTGAATACTTCTATGAAACCAGATTTTATAGAAGTGATTTCGTGAAACTCTTTTCATTTTTTATGGAAAATCTAATTCATTCATTGTATTTTACACCATTTGTTTAGCTATGAGACTAAGTTTCATCCTAATCCAATATGTGGATAGACAATATTTGCTAAAAAAATAAGTGAATTCATGAGTAAATTACGAAAAACGTTTAGATCTATTTGCACATGTATTAGAATGTAACAATTAGGGGTGGGAATCGGGGCGGGTCAGGGTGTGCCCAACCCTGACCCTCCTTTTCAAAAATCTTGTTTGACCCTTACTTTCTTCTACAAGGTCTCGGGACAAAATTCAGGTCGGTATCGGGTCAACGGGTTGGGTAAAAAACTGCGGGTCAAGTAAGAAGTTTTTAAAAATTTATAAAACTATCAAGTATAAAGACAAATTTATATTAAATTTAACTACTATATGCTTGAATCTATTATTAATCAGTCAAAGTAAATATAAATAATTAAATAAAATATGAAAATTAGCATTGAACGAGATTTTTCTTTTTAATGTAAAATATCAGAAAACGGGTCAGCAGGTAGGTCCGCCCCGACGCACCTTGACCCGCCCCGCCACCCTGTAAAAAACCCGAATTTTGCCCCGACCCGCCCCGATTCTCACCCCTAGTAACAATACTTTATAGGATCATTTATCTACATATTATTGATATTTTAAATGATTTAAATGTTGAAAAAACTACTTTAAAGTTGATATTTTAATGTTGAACAATTTTATTACGTTGATTTTACATGTTTATAAATGAGACCATATACAGTTAAATTAAAAAAATAAAAAGGTTTCCGAGATACTATAAATGATGCTAAATACAATAGAAATAGAGTAGATTTTTTATCAACCATCAAGATTTTAAAAATGGATGAGGTTTCATAGAAGCGTTATATATATATATAGATCCGATCCTGTGCAGTCCGACTGCACTGTAAAATGGACCCCACACATATTAGATTGTAATGAAACTTTATATACTCATTTATCCATATATAAATCATACTTTAGACGGTTTAGATGTTGAAAAAACCACTTTAAACTTGATATTTACATTAAACTATTTTATTACGTTGATTTTGCACCATTTTAAGATGGAGACTACACACATGTTGGATTTGGATGAAAATTGGTATGGTAATAAAGTGAACAATTCTAAATACAATGGGTGAGGTGGATTTATAAGAAATGATCAGGTGGGGCCCACAGTGCATGGACTGCACGGTGCAGTCGCATGCACTGGATCATTTCCCTATATGCGACTGCACCGTGTAGTCCATGCACTGTGGGCCCCACCTGATCATTTCTTATAAATCCACCCCACCCATTGTATTTAGAATTGTTCACTTTATTACCATACCAATTTTCATCCAAATCCAACATGTGTGTAGTCTCCATCTTAAAATGGTGCAAAATCAACGTAATAAAATAGTTTAATGTAAATATCAAGTTTAAAGTGGTTTTTTCAACATCTAAAGTATGATTTATATATGGATAAATGAGTATATAAAGTTTCATTACAATCTAATATGTGTGGGGTCCGACTGCACAGGATCGGTTCCCATATATATATATATATATATATATATATATATATATATATATATATAACATCTTTTAGGAATAATTTATCATAAGAAATTTACAAGCAGAAAAAAAAAGTTTATTTGATACTCATTTTTATCTTTTTTTAAACATTTTTATCATTATGTACTATATATATATATATATATATATCTAGATCCACGATTCAATTTTATAGTATTTATACCATCGTCTTAAAAATAGTTACTAAGATCTTCAAAAATAAGTTATTAAGAATTGCATTCTCTTAAAAATGAACCATCGGTTTGGATGAAGTCGAAGGCTACCCTTGTAGGATTAAGATGGCTAACTGAGGAAGGCGTTCTTTGTATGGAGTTGGACCCGGACTCTGATTTTGGTGAAATGGCTAAACGGAGAGGAAACAATGGCAGCCTGATTACAGTAATGAAACTCGTAAAAGATAGGTCTGAAAAGATTTGTTTTGTCCATGTTTTTAAATCAGGCAACAAATGCGCAAATTTGGTGAGTGGGGGGGCTCGGTTCCTACCAAAGTTTTTTTTTTTTGGTACAAAGAAGGGAAAAGAAAAAAAAATAAGAAGAAGAATTCCATTCTCTTCCTTTATCAATGCCCGGGAAGAAATGATTTTCATTTGCTTTCTATAAATGACAGAGAACATTTTACAATCGTAATAGCTGGCAAGGAATGATTGACTACATCACTCTTCCAGCCGAATTAATTAAAAACCAGATACAAAGGATTGTAAGATTATTCGATCCGATACAATAACAGAATATAATTCCCCGCTTGTTGTGATAAACTGTGACGACAAGACATGTGATTTGGATGTGGAGAGTTTTGTACATTGAAAAATAAAAAAAATAATATTATTATGCATTATATATAGAAGGAGTGATTGTCTTAAAATCTTTTTTTTAAAAAAAAAAAAAGCTTTTTTAATAAAAGAATTCCCACCCATCCCATCCCATCCCATTCCCATGGAACACAACGTAATGACATTGAAGGCCCGGAGGAAACCATTTAGATAGTGTTTTCCAGACTTCGAATATGATGCAGCCTTTTTTGGGACTTCGTAGCCCCGCGTTGTAAAATACGTGATTCAACATATCGATGTTAAATGAACAAAAATAAATTATGTAGTTTGTTTACATGAAAACGAGTATTTTTTTTTATTTTTTTTTTTGGATGAAGAAAACAAGAATTGTAATATATAATAGTAGGAAACATAATATCGTTATCTGTAGATGATAAAAATGGAATCTTTTTTTAAAAAAAATCGTAAAAATATGGAAAAGATTTGCATAACGTTCTCCTCATTGCCAAAAGGACCCGCGATGATGGTAGGCCACCAAAACAACGGTGTAGATCAAAACTGTTCCCCACTTGCTCAGTTGCTCCATGTACCGATCCACTGCTTAGCATGTGCCTAATACGTATCGGAGGGATTATCAAGTGGGTGGCACGAGGAAGCAGGCAGTGGTGCATGCCACATTCATTTCAGGGAGACAGGAGCTGATGTCCTTTTAACACTGTCGTCTTGGAAACGAGAAGCAAGATCTAGGACTGCGGACTTCGACCGTTCCGGCCTTAGCAGTTAGCAATTCCACATTGATGGATCAATATGAGTATGTTAAAAGTCATGATCGATCAGCCACTCCCCGCGATCCCAAAAACAGATTTTTTTTGTTTTTAAAATTTTTATAAACATGTTAATTTAGTTATATTTAATTTATAAACTAAGTTCTACATTCTTAGATGTGTGAATTTTTAAATAGAGGTATTTGCATTTTAAAATTTAAAATAAATATATACACATATTCAAAATGATAAAACTTAGTTTATAAATTAAATATAACTAAATTAACATGTTTATAAAAAAAATTTCAAAACAAATATGTTTTTGGACCGGTACGAAATTAGCAGATTTCAGACCGGTCCAAAAAGATCAATGCTTGGCTCACATATGTACAACTAATCATCGTGCACAATTAGGCCTAGCGTGCAAAGACATGCAATTTAATATATATATATATATATGTGTGTGTGTGTGTTTGCCATTAGCACATACATTGTGTGCTTCTCTCTTTTATATCATGTGTACCAAAAGTTGTAGTAGAATTTCCTTGGAAACGAGAGGAAAAAATGTGTGAAATGAAACCAATGGAATTGGGAAATATAGTGTAAGAAAACAAGATCAATTACAAAATAAATAAGGATTAAAAAGATTAACGAAGAATTTAGGGTGTGTTTGGTATTTAAGATAAAAAATTTAAAATAAGAGAAAGTTATGTGATATGAGAGGGTGATAATGATGAATAAATAGACTAAAGTTAAAATAGGTAAGACAGTTATATGAAAAATTATTAAAATATAGATTAATTATATAGAAAGATGTTAAGAACTAACTGAAAAATAGAGGAGCTGGAGAAAAAAATTATCCTAAAACTTTTATTCTAATGAATATCAAACGCACTCCTTATTATTAAAGTATTTTAAGTAAGATGAGAAGAATATAATAAATAAGCTATAAACCAAAGAAAGATTAAAAATTAAAGAAATAGAATGCTATCGGCATTTATTTTGCAAAAGCAAAGTTGAAATGGGATGAGAAAAAAGGTTATAATGTTAGAAACATATACTTACAAATTTTTACTCCAAATTCTACTTATATCTAAATATTTTGAAAAAATTTAAATACATTAATGTATTTTGTCCAATATTTTATTTATACTTATGATTTTTTATGAAATGATGAACATGATCAAAAATCTAATTGCAATTCTAAGCTAAAAGTTCAAATTAAAATACTTTTATAGTTATGCCCCGGTTGGTCACCGACAACAGCGCAAAAAAGGCGTTCGGGCAGTCGGTGAGGGTTCGAATCCCATTTGGGATTTCGGCAAAAAAAAAAATTGAATGGGAGCAAGTGGTTTCCCAGGTGGATAGGGTGTGGGAGCAGGTAGTCTATCAGTTGGTTGGAAGCTGTGTCTTTCTAATTCTTTCGTAGAGCTGTGTCTCCAAATTTTTTTGGGGAAATATGTGTGTCCTAGATTTGTAAGAATGTCTTAAATCTCCAGTATAATATGTGTTGAAATAAAAAAATAAAAAAAGTACTTTTATAGTTATGGATAAGACTCTCGAGTATACATGAAATTCGTCTTATAATATTTTAGTAAAACTTTAAAAAGATTTTTTAAGAAATATGAAAAATAGCTTATTTACGTTGATTAGGTTGAGCATGGAATCAGTGTCTGGAAAAAGGCTCTGATATCTTTTTCAGCTTCCAACAATAAATTATTTAACAAACGGAGGGGATTACAACCAGTTTGGCCACGTGTCGATTTCCAAGGCCGTTGCCTGCTGCTCTTTCCGGCCTTGCCTGCCCCTCGAACGCGAGAGTCAAAACGCAGTGGTTGCACTTGCAGCATGGAAAAAGTCATTCGCCGGAACCCGTAGTTGGAAACGATTTATTTTAGGAGTTTGGAGTAACATGCTAGCAAAGGCCCACATATTTGCTTGATTTTCCTTTCCTTTCCTTTCCTTACAAATATTTTCGGGGATGAAGCATCAAATCCCAGCCGACACGTGGCGTTTCGGATACCCCACCGCAATTATTCACGCGCACTGAAGCAGTGCTCCACACGTCCAACCATATCTTCACTTGTAGGTTGGTCCTCGCCCTGACCCATGCTCGCTGCGCCAAACGCACCGCCGTCAGAGAAAATAAACCCGCGGCTGGAACATGAGCACGTGCCAGTGCCACCTGATAACCTAGCCGCGCTCGACCCTGAAGCTGGGCGCGCCCAAGTAGCGAAAACCGTTCCGGAGGATCGCTTTTCTCTGGAATTCACGGGCGATGCGAGAATCTTTTGAAGTGGGCCTTTCTGAGTGTCTCTATTTGCCATCTGATCTCCTTTCCAAGAGCTCCAAAATAATTGAGACAATTCACAGCATCCACGTACTTGCAGCACAAATCCATTAACGAAAATAATAAAATATTACTGTTTCCCGACTGCATATGAATGACATCGGCAAATAGTCTACTTTTTAATGAACAGTTCAGATCTTTGACTCTCAGCCAGCTTGAGGCTGCGAGCTTTCGACTCGCCAATATCAATGCATGCGCCGGAGGCCTGAATCATGTCTCTATCCGGCGGACGCCGGTCGGTTCGGTCGCGGGTCGGATGATAAAACGAATGCCTGTCGTTGTCACGTCACGAAACTGGTCACGAGCACGACTGAAATTGGATTCGATAGACACCAATCAAAAAAAGAAAAAAGAAATTCGATTGGATAGACTGCTGGTTTATCATCACCTCTGCCTTGGATTTCCATCAACTTAGTCTTAAGAACTCAAAGTCTAGTGAAAATTATAATATGATTTTTAAAACCTTAAATCTCCAGTTAGGTTCACGATGCTTCATTTTCCAGGCTGTTGTTATGCTCGGGCAGCCGATTTAATGGAGAAGGCCGACATGGTGTGGTGGTAACCTATCAGGCTCGAGTTTCCCACAAAGTAAGCGACTGGAAGGAGTAACGCTGCAGCACAACGCCAGCTGGAGCCGCCGTGTGCACAAGTCACAAGTCACATGATGAAGTGGTCCAGAGGACTCGTGTCGGGAGCAATAAGACCATCTTCGGCATCTGAACTCGCTAAAACATTCCTATCTCTTTCCAGGCTCATATCAGGGCCATCGTTCTCAGTGATCACGCCCCCGTCAAGGGCCCAAGGCCATCCTTCTTACATGCCTCTGGACTTCTGGAATCCGCAGCAGGCCTGCTGTTTCTCGCTGGACCTTGAAAAATGTTTTGCTCAGGTCAGCTTTAATCCTTTGCATGGGCTAGAGCTGTTCGTGACTTCTTAATCTTATTTCTTGAGGCTACTGAGCTCTTGTCGAGTAATAAATATGTTACTTTATCACATCATTTTCGTCAACTCGATACAATCCAAGATCATTTAAATGCATTTCCAACGGAGCAAAGTAACCCTATCCTGCAACAAAATGAAAGAAAAACTTGCAAAGTATTGGGGTTCTATAGACAAGTTCAATATTTACTTACTCATTACTTTGGTGTTTGATCCACGGTACAAATTAGCCTATTTGAAATTTTGCCTTAGTATTTGCCTTCTTGCTGATCAAGCTTGTGCACTGTCAAAGAATGTGTACGATAAAATGGTTGAATTATATAAAACTTATTAATTTAGGTCTACATATACAAGTTCTTCATCAGAAGTAAGTGGGATATCATCTAAATCAAAGGACGCAAAATGGAAGCCGTGGCAATCTGTTCAAAGAACTAGCGTTGGAGTCATCACAAATGAAATTGATGCTCATTTAAAAGACCTAGTTGAGAATGCTATAGAATCATTTGATATTTTGGTATGATGGTCTACGACTACAAAATACAGGATTTTATCTTCTGTAACAAGAGATATTTTAGCTATTCCTATTTCTATAGTCGCATCAGAATCTATATTTAGCATGGGTAGTTGTGTTCTTGATCAATATCATAATTCATTGACACTAATGTTGGTCAAGTGTTTGATTTGTACTCAAGATTGGTTAAAAGCATCTCTAAAGGATGTTGAATATGAAGAATTTGTTGATCGAAAGGTAGAGAAATATAAGAGAAAAATAAGAGTTTAAAAAAGCTTGTAATCCATATGGTCATGTATAAATCAACAGATTCATAAGCGATAAATTTTTTTTATTTTTTTTTTACATATATGAGCATTGCCTGGATCTCGCCCTAGTGAAATTTGGCAATTGCATGCATCCATACTCTTTTTTTTTCAAAATAAAACATTTAAAAATTCAAATTTTGTCAAATTTCATAGTTTATGTGATTTAAGTGGTGGTTCACACTTTTATTTAAAAAAAAAACAAAAAATAAGTCGTTTGGTGGCATATATGGAAAAATATGAATACATTATTAGAAATGTACGATAAAATGACTGAAATCTACTAGTAAAATAGGAAAAAGGTAGGATAGTTAGGTGTTGCCTTTTGGATTCTTATTTTTCTTTTTTATTCTTCTTTGTACAAACACTCCTTTCATATAATATTGATGATGCTATAATAATGTTAATGTTAAAATAAAAAAATTTAATTATTATTGCATATATTTATGTTTATTTTGTAAAAAATATCCCAAAGGTTGGCCAAAGAGCTAGTAAATCTATACATAATTCTCTAATTTAGTGTGTGTTTGATATTTCCTAATACTTTTGAAAAAAATTTGTAGAAAGGTTTTTGAAATTAAAAAAAATAATATGATATAATATGAGAAATGATGAAGAGTAAAAAAAAAATAAAGTTAAATAGATATGATAATTATATGAAAAATTGCCAAGACATAATTAAAAGTATGTCAATCGTATAAAATAATATGAAGAAATGATTTGAAAATAAGATAATAATTATGGAGGGAAAAACTTTCGGATGGACATAATTTTTATTTAAATTTATTATATAAAGAATTTAATCGCATACGTGGGCCCATCGTAGCGCGATTTGCTACAACCGCTTGAGTGCTGCTTGACCTTTGAGTATTGAAAGATCCGATCACGAACGGGCGCGTATCACGCTAAAGCGTGCACTTCTGTACACGCATGGCCCCCTGGGGATCTTCTTTTGTTCCCGATGACTAGAAACTCTTCCCTTTGGGGGCAAAAGGCCATGTCGTGCATGAGCCTTCCAGAAGCCGTTACAGAATCCCATTTCAAGGAATTTTGGACTTTCACAGATCGCACTCGAATTAGAAACATGAAAGGCCCATCCACATGACCCCATCTTTCGTGTTTTTCTTTCCTGGGGTGTCAAGTCATTCCGCAGTTCCTACTCCACATAACGTGGTGGCTCATGCTCGGGCTCCCTGAAATTCTACTTTGGCATTCATTACCGGGACTACAGTCACTCGCGATCTCGCTACACATTATCCAAGCATTTATCTGTGGTGTGTTTGGTTTTAAAATAAAAATTTTCATTAAAATTTTTTATTTTTTCACTTTTCATAGTTATCTGATTTTTCAATTATTTACTCACATCTTCCTATATAAATTATCCTACTTTTCAATCATTTTTACATAACTATACATACAACTAACTTATCTATTTTAGTCACTATAGGAGAGCTGTCATCTTAAACCCACTGTCTCAACATACATTGGTCACGGGTTTGAAATCATCTATCTTTAGTAAGTGGTGATTATAATAGTCATCTCGAGTTTTGTAGGGTTTTGCAATTCCTCCTACTACGGGAGTTTCATACAAAAATTTTCCTAATAAAGGGGTTCGTAAAAAAAATTACCTCCGTGTTTTGAAGGTTGTGAATATACTTGATCATAATAATATTTGTCATATTGTATAAATCTCTATAGAAAAAATCTATCTATTTTAATTTTATTTTCTTTATCCTCATCATTACCCTTATCATATTACATCATTTTTTCTCATTTCAATAACTTTTATACGAAAAAAATTATTTAAAAATTTTATCACTTCCCAAACACATCCTTCGTTAAAATCGTAAGTTGGTTAAATAACACTGGTCATATTTGTATTTGAACTTTAAGATCTTTCATGTGTTCTGTATCCTTTGAATGCGTAATTGCGTATCCATCATCCAGATGTTCTAGATGGGCATGCTGAAATTTAAGCTTCCATTATTGAGACGGATCTCATTTTTTTAGATAATTTGGACTACTTTTCTGATATCTGAATATGGCGATTATTTCGTATCAGAGTATCAAACCGCGCCCTATCGACGACCTTTTTTTTTAATGAATGCGTGAGAACTCACTGCATCGATCTCGTAGCATTACGTTTCTGATCAAAGCGGATTAGATATCTATAGGTTTAAAAAAGGTTGGGGTGCTGCCATATTTAAGTTTGATACATGCATGTATAAGGCCTGATAATATACAAATAGTTGTAAATATATATCGGGGCACAGCTTTAGTGCACCTGGGTGTGTTTCACCCATTTTTTAATATTTTTTTGAAATTTTTTTATACAATTGTTAATATAAATGTATTTAACATATGTAAAATTTTTTACCATTTTTCGAAACTTTTAAACATTTGTTTTTGATTTTTTAAAATCAGTGACATTTTCGTAATTTATGAATTACAAAAATGTCACTGATTTTAAAAAATCAAAAATAAATATCTAAAAGTCTCCAAAATGGTAAAAATTTATACACGTGTTAAATGCACCTAGATTAATAATTATATAAAAAAATTCAAAAAAAATGTAAAACAAAATGAGTTTTTGCGTCTAGGTGCACCGTGTCATATTTATTTTTTAATTTTAATTTTATTTCTTTTTTATTTTTTCTTTAGAAAATATCTTTCTAAGTGTACTTAATTCATACTAAGTTTTACCATTTTACAATGCTTTTACATATTTATTTTTTATTTTTAAAAATTATCAATTTCAAGGATATATAAGTTGTTTTTCACCCCTTAAAATTTCAATTTTTAAAATAAAAAATAAATATATAATATATTGTAAAATAGAAAACTTAGTATATTGATTAAATACATTTAGGAAAATATATTTATGGATAAATTTTAAAATATAAATATTATAAACAACTAGTAAAAGGATCTTCTGAAACGAATTGTAAATATGACGATTTCCAACCGGTCCAAACACCTATTTTTTGTTTTTTTGAATTTTTTTTATAAATATGTTAATCTAGTTATGTTTACTCTGTAAACTAAATTTTACCATTTTTGAATATGCGTATATATTTATTTTTTATTTTTAAATATAGGGGTATTAAATTGATAGGAAGACACTGAACTGAAGTTTTCTCCTTTCCTCTCTCTTCGCATTAGGCCTTATTCAAAGTGCAAACTACAAAGACTAAAGACTTAAATCGTAAATGCCTCTCCCTCATATAGTTATGTTTATTAACCTAAGTGGTTGTCTACATAATGCAACCCTAAACCACTAAAACCCAGTTGAAACTTTTGTCGGCATCTGTACAATATTTACTAAAAAAGAAGTTATCAAGAAGTAATAGAAAAATGTGTTTGGAAAGTGATAAAATTTTTAGAAGACTAAAAGTTTAGACGTAAAAGTTTTTGAATTGAAAGAAAATGATGTGATATGATAAGGATAATAATGAGGAGTAAAAAAATAAACTTAAAATAAATAGGTTAGTTGTATAGGTTATTGTGTAGAAATGATTAAAAAATATGGTAGTTGTATAGAAAGATATAAAGAATGATTTAAAAATATGATATTTATGAAGAGTGAAAATTTTAAATTAAAATGTTTTAGATTGATATTTTTTATTTATTGTCAAACACACCTGAAATATCAAAATCAGAAGCTTTCACATGGTGTTTTTCATACAATTACATTTAATCTATAGAAAGTAAAAAAAAATTACATTAATTTTATACACCTTTTGATATAATTTGAAATTTTAATTATCTAACTGTCCTACTTATTATTATTATTTTTAATTTTAATTTGAAATTTGCTGGTTCATGGTATAAATAATGCCCATAGCAAGGGCAGCTCAATAATGTTGTAATTGACTCACATGTGAATCAGTGCCTGGTCACCACAAATCAGATATTGTCAGGGTACTGTGAAAGTTTGACAGACTATCCAATGCATCTCTGCCAGGAAACAAGATGAAGATGCATGCAGGGGTATCGGGTAATCACCTGGTGTAACTGGAAGGTCAGATGAAGAACCAAACCCAGTCATCACTATCGTGTCGTTCCATAAACCAAACCCAGTCATCACTGTCGTGTCGTCCCATACTGATCCTGAACTATTGCATTTTGATTTTTGCGTGCAGCATGCATTGCAGCCAGGGAACTTGGAATTGAAGTAGGCACTTCAAATCCGTTCGAGCTGTCAGTTCACCATCATACATTCTCCAGCAAGTTCGGAAGGCTTTGGAAATCAGGAAATATGCGTGCACACCGAAGGCCATCCATATCCATGCAAACAATTCATGCATGCGTTACCTTCTGTGTATGATTTTGGGCTATTCTTTTCCCATGATTTCTTCCCACCGACAGCAGCGGCAATTCCAAAATAATTAGCAGAAGGAATTGAAGGGGAAATCAACAATTTAAAAAAAAAAAAAAAAACAAACAAACAAATGAGCATTGCAGCTAATAGCAATAATATAACGGAAACAGTTTCTATGAGACTCAGCCGCCGCCACCAGTGACCCCATCTCTCTCTCTCTCTGATTCTAATTAATATGAAGGAAAATGGTAAAAAATTAAATGAGCTGATTTCGACTGTGGGCATTGATTCAATCTCAGCTTGTTATGAATTCCATGAACAGCTGGCTTTGCTGGGAACAATTGGAACATTTGTTGGCGCATGCATGGCAGCTTTGGTTAAACCTGTCACGAAAATAACTTGGTTGTATGCTATGGAATCTGATTACAGAGCTTTGTTTGCACAAGACTAACATGTTGTGCTAATAAAATGAAAATTAGAGATATGTAATGTGATTAAGACATCGTTAATTACGAATCATATTTGGCATGTTGATCACTACCGAAATGTCTGTGCATCATCTCAACAAGTAGGATTTTGGATCACTGATATGATTAAGATGTCTATCCTGCATTCGCTCGGACTCCCTCATTTCTCACCTATAGTAATTGTCACAGGCTAGAAATGGACTTTCGAGAGGAAAAGATACTGATTTCCAAGGACATCCAATCTTATGATTTTTACCAAGATACTGATTTCTATGTGCAACCATCGAACTTTTCAACATTCTACATGAAAACTAATTCCAACCCAAACAACTTAATTATCGAGTTACATACGGCTATGCCTGCATTTTAAATAATTACCATGTAAAACAAAGTCTTAAAATGTGATCTTTATGAATGATGTGATATGATAAGGGTAATGATGAGTAGTAAAGAGGATAAAGTTAAAATTGATAGGTTAGTTGTGTGGATAATTGTGTAGAAATGATTGAAAATTAGGGTAGTTGTATAGGAAAATGTGAAAAAATGATTAAAAAATATGATAGTTGTGGAGAATGAAAAGTTTCAGATTGAAAAGTTTTAACTTGACATGTTTTTTTAATTGCCAAACATACCCATGAAAAGATCTTTTCTCTATCCTTCACAATTAGTCAGTCTCAATCATTTCACATCAGTTACGTGACTATGTTAACTATAAGATAGAAAATTTTGAATAACACACTTCCCAACATAGAATGATGATCCATGTACCCCGTTTCCCAGAGATTCTTCTTTCTTTGCTTGCAGAAGATCACATCGAGCATGTGATGTGATGCAGGGTCAATTTCCTAGTTTAGAACGAGGGCGGTAGCGGCCGGACGAAGCATTGATCAGTTCATGGTAAGTTGTCATATGGCGCATAGTTTTCCTTTTATAAAAGGAACAGTAAACAGGTAGCAAACAGCTTTGGTGACATCATGTAGCTTTCCGTGTCAATGAGATGAGCTAATTGCATGTTGGAAGGATTTGCCCGGAATTATCCCTGATTGGAACATAGTTATGGCTAATTTCCCTTCATTAGAAAGAATAAATTAATTTCTTCATCTGATTCCAGACGCTGTATATTAATTTCTTCTAAAATATGAAAATTATGAGAGAAATTCATATGCATTAGAAACAGGTGTTCCTTTCATTCATACATTGAATCCACAGTAGTTGTGCAACATGGAATTCTCATATCATACTATACGTGGGAGTACTGGAATAGCCTCCAAATCAACCATGTTTGATGTTGGGACCGGAAAAGTAAATGGTCATCAAGAAAACTGCGCAACAATCCAGGAAAAAAATGAGAACTAATTGGATACTCCCCTGCTCGCTGCATTATCCGATTATAATTTCTGTGTGGAGATTCAAAAACTTGCAACGAAACAATTAATCAAATCCCACATGGGAAAAGAGGCCTATGTTAAGTCGCTTCGAAATCAAGACATGTAAAAGGCTATATTACACAGCTCAGGGAAGCCCTGAAGGGTTAGGGTCATGGGCATTCAAGTCCAATAGGCAATGAGCACACAAACACCCTGAAATTGATTGCATGCTATCGTCACCCATCACCAAAATATTATTATGAGAAAACTAGGGATGTGTAAAAGCCTGCAACCATTCACGAGGCTCGCAGCTGGACCCTTGATCCCCCTGGGTCCACCTATCCCCACCTTTGTTTGTATATTTATATATATACATTTCAGACACCATGCCCAATACAATAAACAATTAAAAAACGTGACATCATCCCAATCGTTGCTCTTCTTTCCGGATTTCCTTTGGGCTCCCAGATCATGATCTCTCCACAAACATACACCAACCTCAGGTGCATGCTTACCATCTCTTGCCCGGCCTATGACTAATTGGCCGTTAAGATCATCATTTTAAAAGCTCACAAGGATACGAATTACTAGATTATAACGCTTAGACCAAGTTGCAGGTTGACTCATCGATTCTTTCTGCACTGGACTTTAGTGTATGTCTGCCGACAGAGACGTTGCTTAGAGCCTATTACTCCTACTTTGTCTCTCATATTCCAGCTGCTCTTCCGAAGTTCCAGAATAATAAGGTTGCCTTTCTCTGGCTGGCTACCAACCAAGCATCCTTCCCCCACCTTATCACTTAATCCTAGGCAATGATACTGCATTCTTTTATATATCTTTCCGATCAGTTTTTGGCCCACCCCAAGATCAACTGACATATAACCAGCTCTTCCCACTCGTACTGTAGACAACCCACATGCCCAATATTTATTTATGGATAACAACACAAGCAGCACCACTTGGGCAATTTCCATGGCAAACCATTTCCTCCGGGAAAATCTTCCCTCCCAATCACCATACTCCATAGAAGATCCTCCTCCACCTCGCCATCTACCCAATTCAAATCTCCACACCCCACAAATACCTCCAACTCATTCAAGCGTCCAACTACGCCACCTAAAAGAATCCTCTTATCATGATCTACCAATTATTCCGAGCACTGCCCAAACACTCCATGCACCATCTCCAACTCCAAGCCATGCGTCCAGCTCGAGCTTCGCCCTTGGCGGCTGTGGCGGCGAGGATGAAGAGGAAGATGAGGAAGGGCTGGGGCCCGTGAAGGAGATGATGTACAAGATCGCGGCGATGCAGCCGGTGGATATCGACCCGGCGACGATCCGGAAGCCGAAGCGGCGGAACGTGAGGATAAGCGACGACCCACAGAGCGTGGCGGCACGGCACCGGCGAGAACGGATAAGCGAGAGGATCAGAATCCTGCAGCGGCTGGTCCCAGGAGGGACGAAGATGGACACGGCATCGATGCTGGACGAGGCGATCCGCTACGTGAAGTTCTTGAAGAGGCAGATCCAAGAGCTGCAATGCAACCAGAGCACGCCCCCCATAGCGGCGGCGGGGGAGTGGCCACCACAAGCTGCAGGCCTTGGGCCATCTTCTTCTATCGGACCAGCTGCAGGCGGAGCAGGATTCACTTCCGATTATTGCACGCAAGACGACATGCTTTAACACCGGCCAGACGAGGTCGTTAATTACTGTTCAGCATTCGGTAACTGAATTATATTCTAGCAATCTTAATTTCGGCGAGTTAGTATACGGGGAGCTTGACATTATCGTAGCATACACATGGTTGCATGTAGACTCACAGGATATCAGAAGTCCAATTACAATAATCTGGATGGCTAGTTTGCATGCCATACGGATTAATTACAGACCCATGATCAAATCACTTCTCATTAATATTATTATATATGTGTATTATTTGGAATAATAATAACAATCATACAGTGGTTGTATGTGATGAAAAGAGATGTACATGCGATGATCAAGGTTGTTAGGATTTGGTTGACAAACTGGTCCCGGAATCATGACATCCGTTACATCCGCATGTTGCGATATATTAATTTCTTTTCTTTTTTTTCCGTATTGTTTTTTCGTATCTGAGGATGCATATCTGGTCAAGCTCTCGCTGGTTAAGATCGTCGATTGCATCTCATCTGATACGATCAGTTGCCAGCGGATGGATAGAGCTGGATCCAGACCGGCGAATTAGTCGATTATGGATCGATTTCGTTCGCTCTTAGCTTCTCGGGAAATTTTCATTTAATTATTTTCTTCTAATTGTCATTACAAACTTTTGGCGGTGATGTCCGTTTCTGTTTGGCTTGCCTTGTGCAAAAGTGAGTGTTGAGCTGGCCAACATCAATGCATACATCTATGAATTGAAGTTGCTAAAAGTCAGAATATATAATTTTGGGGAAAAAAAAAGTAATGAGTTTTATGGAATTGATTGGATGAACCATTTCAGGGAAGTTGCCAGCTTTAACCTTGGAAATTTCTCATCAAGGAGATGGATGACAAACTAGAAATGCGAGATTAATCCAGAGTAGGCCATTTCAGACCGGTATAAAACGTATTTTTTTGTCTTTTTTTTCTAAGTTTTTTACAAAAATTTTATTTTAGTTATGTTTAATATATAAACCAATTTTTATCAATTTTAGAGATATATACATATTTATTTTAGATTTTTAAACATAGAGGTATTTTAGTTGTTTTAAATTGTCAAAACATAACTAAAATACCTCTATGTTTAAAAATCCAAAATAAGTATATATATATACATTTTCAAAATTGATAAAAATTGATTTATAGATTAAACATAACTTGATTAACTGTTTTGCAAAAAATTTAAAAGCAAAAAATATGTTTTTGGATCGTTTTAAAATGGGGACATTTCAAACAAGTCTAAGAGGATCATTTTGCTATTAATCCACTCCTAACTTGCAGCTAGTTTCAACTTGGAAGATTAATTTGGATTGAAGTAAGTCGAGTCATGGCTTGATTAATTAAACCACATATGGTCAACTTTACATGCAAAACTATTGTAAATAAGTGCAACAATGTAAACAAACGATCAAATTATGTTGGTTGCGTTGTGTGAGATTAGGGACATTGGGGCGTGTACTAGGTTGAAGGGCCATCTATTAACGAGTAAAGTGTGGTTCAAGTGCCTTTTAAAAAGTAAAAAAACCCATAAAAAAAAGTAAATGCATATTAAAAGAATATGAATGATTGAATAAAGATAACAAATAATTGCGAACCTGCCCATAGGGCGGTTGGTGTCGCATGGGGGCTTCGTGCCCATCTACCGGGATTCGAATCCCGCAGTTGCCATTGAGCGGGTGTTGCTCTGGCAAAATCAAAAAAAAAAAAAGATAACAAATAATTGAAGAATGTAGCTGATTTAGACTATTTGGTTAAAAAAATTGAGAAATAAAGTATCTATTATACACACCCTAATATATGTAAATATATGTATCAATTCAAACACAACCCCACTTCACCTTTGTCGGCGTCTGCTCCACTCAGCATTGCTTCTTTCTTGTCTGTGGTCTACAGGCCTTACAGTGTGATATTATCCTCTCTGGCCTGGCATCTTAGTCGCACTGCTTTAAAACGCGTCACACCATATTTAACTTAAGATTCATTTATAAACCACTAGGAACTTTCTTCCCTTTTCAATGTGGGATTCAGTTCTAGGTTATTTCACAATCCAATATCGCTATTCTAACCATTGTGACCTACTCTGGCTATCATGCACATACCCAAAAAATGATCATTAGGCCTAACGCACAAAACACCTAGACCCAAAAAAAGACCACTGGGCCTATGGGCTATAGGTCTTACAATGTGATATTGTCCGCTCTGGTTTAGTAGCTTAGTTGCACACTATGTTTAACTTTGAAACCTACTTATAAATCATCAGGAATTTTCTCTCCTGTTTAATGTGGGATTCAGTTCTGAGCTATTACAAGCCCACTAGCTTCTGTCTGGTTCATCCTCGAACCACAGCTCAACTTTGGGCTTCTACTTACAGCCCTGTCTCAACTCTCCGAACCACATCTATTGAATGAGGAACCGCTCTGATACCACTTATCATGCACAGACCCAGAAAAGTGACCAATGGGCCTGACACGTAAAACACACAAACTCAGAAACATTACCATTGGGCCTATGGGCTATGGGCCTCACTGTGTGATATTGTCTGCTCTAGCCCGGCAGCTCAACCGCACTATTTTTAAAACATGTCGCACTATGTTTAACTTTGAAATCCAATTATAAAATACTAGGAATTTTCTCTCATTTTTGATGTAGGATTCGATTCTGGACTATTACAAGCCCATTAGCGTCCGCATGGTTCATTCTCGAACCATAACTCTACTCTAAGCTTCTACCTACAGCCCTGGCATTCACTAGTTCAACTCTCTGAACCACATCTACTAGAGGGGGAACCGCTCTAATATCACTTGTCACACACAAACACAAGAAAATGACTATTGGGCCTATGGGCTATAGGCCTCACAATGTGGTATAGTCCACTCTGGCTTGGCAGCTTAGCTGTACAATTTTAAAATTAGTCATATCATATCGAACTTTGAAACCTACTTATAAACCACCAGACACTTTCTCCCCTTTTTGGTATAGAATTCGATTCTAGGCTATTACACCGGTTACAAGCACAATAGATATTTGTCATTACTAATCATGATTTTACAATTGCTAGTTCTGTACTGCTTTCTAGTTCTACTCTAGATCTAGGGAGAACCACTTCTTCTTCGAGCATAACCACTAGATCTAGAGCTACCACATTTGGATCCCTTATTTTTTCTCAAATTTGTAGACATCCTCAACGTCACTGCCTACAGAACTGCACTAATTAGGACCCATCTTGTGCCATCATTGTCTGTAGATTGTCGTGCTCAACATAGTTCTCCTTTTCAGATCCGCACTCCCTACATTGTTGTCCAAGAAAACAACCAATGCTGCCAACGACCACCATCAACGCTATCCAAACACCATCGAACAATTATCGTGCCTTCATTCAACAAATATGATCTTGCTCACCATGGAAAACATTAATCCAACATCACGAACCATAAACCTTCTATCATAGCTCTAATACCATTTGTTAAGAAATGTGATACGAGTTCATATGGATTATAGCAGAAGCACATATAATAAAATAAAATAAAATAAAAAATCACAAGATCATACACACAAGACACTAAGATTTACATAAAAAATCATTCAACTTAGAAGAAAAAAACTATGTGAGAGAGATAATCATCCACTGTGGCAAATAGGTTATATATGCATAAAGAATGTCTCACACATATTCTCAAAGTGCCTCACGCAAACCCTAAATAAGAACACTCAAATAATTCTTTCTCTTACGCCCTAACGAGATACCTTTCAAAGCTCCATTAAATCTGTTACTGATACACTAATAAATAGGATTCCCTATAAATGCTTACGCAATATCAACACACAAAATACAAGACGTAACCATATTAATAATAATAATAATAATACAAGTTACCCACGACATTTACACCTTTGGAAGGTGGAGTAGAAGTGCTACTAATCTTCAACATTTAAGAAAAGATGGAGGTGTTTTTGAAGGTTACTTGGACTTTTTGGGTTTGAAACTTTGGATGGAGAAAAAGAGGTTCATGGAAGAAGACGCCTCTAAAATGCTGAATCAAGAAAGTTAACATTGTTCTCCTTCTCCATTTTTCTTCTAATAGAATCCAAGCAAACAATTCCATTTGTTATTGACTTATTACTGCTTAGTAGGTTCTACTTCTCAAATACCGTTCTCATCCTTCTTCTTCAGATCTAGGACATGAACAAACATTTCTCATGTGATGGGAGAGACTTTTTTACAATAAACTCATGGGAGGACTTTTTGGAAAAAGTGTAATGCATTGTCTCACCAAAAATTTGATGACCAACAGTTTCTCCATGTAATTGTGGGGCACAGATGGGCAATTTGTACCTACAACTTGTGTGATTAGTTGCATATGATTAGCTCCCATATATATGTGATGGATCCTATGCATTTAAACACAAGCTAGCTAACATGTGTCTAGGCATAGAATTAGTTTTTTGTAATTTTTTTCTAAAAAGGTGGACCCACCCAAGATTAGCCCTGTCCACATGAAAGATCTCTTATTCAAATTTTTAAAAAAAAAATCTCAACTAAAATTCAAAAATTTAGACTTTTTCACATCTACCCTTTGAACAAAAAATAAAAATAATAAAAAATCAATCCTATGCCTAAAAATAAGTTGCCTAACTTGTGACTAGATCTAGATGCATAGGATGGATCAATATATGTATATATATAGTTTGTCTTTTTTACATTTTGATATACCAATTCAGTATGATGTTCTCATCTAGTTTTGGTCTCATCTTGATGATTTTATAAATTGAATCCATTTATTGTATTTAGTAGTATTTATTTTATTTAGATACTAAAATTATCCTAATTCATAACTTGCATCATTTTATTAACATTTATTTAAGAGTGATGTTAAATCTATTAAAAATAATGTATTTATTATAAGGACCCTTAAGTTCTACTTTAATATCTAAACCATCTAATATATTAAATCATCTAAAATATTTATCTTGTCTAGATTACTGCTTTTATAATATTTTATAATTTTAGTATATGGGTTAAAGTGATTTTCTAAATTTATACACCTTTTTCGAAGATTTGGCCCACATATAACTTCAATTAATATGATTTTTGGTATCTCCAATTAATATGATTCATGTTTTTGGCAACTAAGTAAAATAAATAGTGTTAAATATGATGAATGAATTAAATTTGACAAAATCATCTAGATGGTGCCTAAACTAAACAAGAGTACTAAAATGATTGGTATATCTAGATGTATAGAAATGATATATATAATGACGCTTGGTCATATGCACCCAGGTGCACTGAGCTACAATGTACCTCGGGTGTATTTTACTCATTTTTTATTTTTTAAAACTTTTTCAATGAAATTGTTAATAGAAGTGTATTTAACATGTGTATTAATTTTTACTATTTTTTAAGACTTTTAGATTTTTTTTGAGATTTTTAAAAATTAGTGGCATTTTTAGTAATTTTAAATTACTAAAAATGCCACTAATTTTTAAAAACCTAAAAAAAAATCTAAAAATCTTCAAAAATGGTAAAAATTGATATACATGTTAAATAAATTTAAATTAACGGTTGTGTAAAAAAATTTTAAAAAAATAAGTGTATGCACCCGAAGCACCAAGGCTCAACACACCCGTGTGCATACAACCAGGGGTCATATATAATCCAATGCAGTTGAACTTTTCTATAATTATAATGCGGTCCACCATAAAATGGGGCCCATATGCATTTAAATGTATAAATATTTTATATAATCATTCATCTGTATAAGAATTATATTTTAAATGTTGCAATATAATTTTAAGATTGTTATTTAAGTTAAACTATTTTATTCCATTGATGTGTACTATTTTCAAATTTGGCTCATATAGATATACAATTTACATGAAAATTGATATTTCAAGAAAATAAATAATTATAAATATAATAGATAAAATAGATTATATTATGATCATATGGGCTTATTTGCAGTGGACTGCATGGTGCATACAATATAATGCACTTGCTCGGTTTCTACACGGATTAATAAGATGGGAGTGCATAGGGATGGAGGCGGCAGAGACAACAGCTACAAAGTGTTCTTTCCACTGTAATTTTAATAAATCAAAAGCCCGTCTAGCTCAGTAGGTAGAGCGCAAGGCTCTTAACCTTGTGGTCGTGGGTTCGAGCCCCACGGTGGGCGAGAACTTTTTCTTTTATTATTATTATTTTTTTGCCATCAGCTAGTGAGCAAGGTCCTTTTGTCTTTTAGGCTGCTTTTTAAAAATCTGACCATTCATTTGTGGGGTCCTTTTTAATTCTCATCTAGTTTACGATGGCAGTTAATATGAGCTTATTTTCTGGTACTCCTATTATTGCTAGAAGGGACTATGTCTAGTATGCTTAGGACAAAGCCATCATTGGGCATCCAGTTTTCATTTAGATTATATCATGAATTAGTTCGACATTATTTAACATCATAAAATCAATTTTTGATTATTTATATTAGTTTTTAATAACCAAATTTATTAAAATATTTATTTTTTGAATTGATATTAATTTCATAAATATTATATTGTTCTATTTTCTTTGGATCGCGATTTAATACACTCGGATGCACACCTAGGTGCATTAAATTATTTTTTTATTTTTTTAAAAATTATTTTATATAAGTGTTAATCTAAGCGTATTTAACATGTGTATCAATTTTTACCATTTTTAGAATATTTTAGATTTTTATTTTTTATTTTTGAAAATCAGTAGCATTTTAGTAATTTAATCGTATAAAAAAATTTAAAAAAAATAAGTTAAAATAGATTTAATGAGCCCGAATGCACTGAAGCTCAATGCACCCAGATGAATTAAATCGCGATCCATTTTCTTTGTCATAAGTATATTTTATTGTGTTGAATATAATATTTATTGATTTTAAAATAAGTAATTAATATTACAAAAATTAGTGTCTATGCATTCGACGATCTAAATTTCATTCTTAGATGTTAATTATAACAAATTATACACATATTCGATAAATGTAACTTTCATATAATGACTTTCATATGCAAAATATGACCGATAAACAGCTGAGACATTTCATTAAATATCACAAAAAGCTAATTTTAAAACTGTTTTTCCTTTACAATAGTAGAATGCACTTCCACGTGGGTTCTATTTGTTTGTTGTTATCAGCAATGTGCAACTTTGGTTGGATAATTTACGTCTAGAGTTAACTTTACTTTTTAATTTTTAAAATTTTTTATTTTGTCCTATTTTAAATTGGATCAATTTTAAGCTTATTTTACCTTATTTTTAAAATCAAATTAGTTTATGATTTTGATTCAAAATCGATTTTTTTAGTTTTTATATTATATTTAAAAACTATAATTTTATTACAAGTTTTACTTTTTTTATGGTAAAGTCTTACTTTTTCTGAAGGTGTATTACAAGTCGTACTCAAAAATCTATAATCACGATAATAATAATAATATAATTTTTGAAATATATTTATTAAATTTATTAAATAATAAATTAATTAAATAAGTTTTTCTATATTTAAATAATAAATTTATGTCTTTCATATAAAAAATATGCTATAAAATATATATTAAATATATACTAGTAATTTTTATTTAAAACTTACCTTACAAAATAAAAGTAAAAATCTATCGTACGCCTTCGAAAACACCCAACAGACCGAGTGACCGACTCTCTAACGCGCTGCCTAAGCTGTACCCCCGTACCGGTCTTGTTCTCCACCTCATGCAACTGCCAAAAGATCCGCTCAGCCACTCGGCCCACAACAAGTTTGAATGGGTATGGTCGTGATCAGACTCAGAGTACCCAGAGGCCCGGTAGTAGTACCCCTTGTTCCCCTTCTTTCTTTTCTCTCTCCGGTATTCCAGATATTTGGAAATGGCTGTTGCTGTTCGGAGCTTGAGGAGTGTGCCGAAACAGTTCTCTCTTCTTCCCAGCCCGTCGGAATTGCAGGCATCCTTTGTGCTTTCGTTCCTCCCTCTCCCGTTTCGCGACTCCCGTTTTCAATACCCTCGAAAGAGCCCCTCCCTCATCCACGCCAAGAAACGGAGTTCGCAGCTTGAGCCGGTGCAGAAGATAAGCTCCACTCAAGGAGACGTTGAAGAAGAGGACATATCCACTCAAGAAGACGGAGAGGATTTTGAAGATGGTATGAATTAGTTGACCAACTAACTTATTGGCTTGCTTCAAAGATGGGTTTTTCCTTTTTCCAGTGAAGTCGCTGTTTTAACTCCGGATGAATATGATTAATATTGTGGGAAGTGGGCAATCTACCAATCTCTATTTTTTATCTGCTGCAACCCGACAAACGTTTCAGTCCTTGCAACCGAGAGGCGAGAGTCAAGTTAATGGAATCTTGGAGTAGGATGATACAAGCAGCGAGCATTTGATGGATGGAATATGACATAGATCCTGCTTCTTCTTCCTCTTCTTCTTCTTCTTCTTCTTCTTTTTACAGGGACATTTGTAGAGGATGACTTTGAGGCTGGCATTGACGATGTCTTTGAGGATGACTTTGAGGATGAATTTGAGGATGTCTTTGAGGAGGAGGAGGAGGATTTAAAGTTCTTTGTAAGTTGAACTTGTACTCTTATGACCATTGAGCGTCCTAAAGTAACCTGCGTAATGAAACTAACTCTTTTGGAAGGTTGGGGATGGAAGTGGAGGAGGCCGGATATCGCTTGCAGGTACATGGTGGGACAAGAAAGCATTGGCTATAGCAGAGGAGGTTTCCCAGTCTCTTGATGGCGACTTCAGAATATATTCTTTTAAGACATCTAATGCTGCCACCATTCATATGCGCATTGAAAAACTCTCCAACAAGTGGGTAGCCCTTCTCCTTAACAGATCATTTGGCCATTTCAACTTTGTTGAATGTATCCAGCTTCAACAAATCATTTGTCAATTTTCCATTTCGCATAAACTTACCTTCGAGAGATTTTTTTGTTTCTCAGGTACGGATCTCCCACTCTGAATGATATTGAAGTTTTCTCAACTGTTTATCAAGCACGTTTGGGTGAAGCAGAGGTTGCTGGAGCTATACCAGAGAACATTTCCTTGGAAGTAGGGCTTCCGTACTCTCCGTTTTGTGCTTTGTCAGACTTCCGAAGTATTCTGTTCATGCATACCGTTTGGTTCCAACTGCCACTTTTTCCAAATATAGATTTGCCTCGAATCTGTAGGTACCTCTGTTCTTTTCAAAGATTTGACCATCACATCCTAATTCTCGAACTTGAAGAGATACCAATTTCAGTTGTCTAGTTAACTTCAATGGTTCGGTCCCCTTTCTAAAATTTTGTGGTTCTTTGCATTTTTGGGATATCTTCCACTCATTAACAAGCATCCTTGTTATTAAAGAGGCTGAGTAGAACTTGTCCTGTTAAATGCTAAACCTAGCAATTTTATTTCATCCAGCCTGCAGTACCACTATAGCTACCCTCATTATCGAAAAGCTTTCTAATTTTTAGAAGTCAAGTAGGAAGTCATGTTTTGTGTTTGCCAGTATGACTTGCGGCTTCTCAAATGCCTAAAACCTTTGCTTTTGGATTCTAGGAATCCCTATTTGTGGGATGTATCTGACCACAAAAAAAGAAGGAAGAAAAAACATCCATACATTCTTATTTGGTAAAAGGCCATTTGATTTGAGTAAATTCAAGTTTCAAAGCAAATCACCCCACTGCTTGATAGAATTGATATCATTAGATCAAAATTATATCCTCAAGGAGCAAAAAGGCAGTATGGACTATGAAGTTTTTCCTTATAAGCTTCTTTCTGTATAGCTCCTCTTAATTTAACAGCTTAACTAGACAAGTTCAATGTAGCCCAAGCTTCCGTTCATTTTATTTGGAAGCAACGTCATTCAAAAAAAGTGATGAATAGTGATACTTGCAGGTATCTTCTCCCGGTCTTGAGAGGCTTGTCCGAGTACCACATGATCTCGATCGTTTTAAGGATCTGCCTATGTATGTGAGATATGCAACTGACGTGGCTGCAACAGTGCCACCCAAAGAAAATGATGGTGTTTTCAAGCTTGTTTCGTTTGATTTGGAATTGGGATGCTGCACTTGGGGTATAGCAGATGTGAGGATAAATAGAGAACAGAAGGGAAAGGGAAGACCACTGAGCAAAAAGCAGAGAGAATGGCGGCTGCAGTTGCCTTTTGAATCCCTGCGTCTAGTTCGGTTGCATTCTGAATTTTGATTGCTAAAGTCATATTGTGAGTTTATGGTCCCATAGCTGTTGAGACACCAACAGATTGTAACGAAACTCAATATGACAACACCATAGAAAGCGCGTGCTTATCATATAATATTATCGCATGGTTTCTGCACAAGAACGTTTGTTTGACTCTTTACCATGTTGCTCCGTCGATCATATATGTATCCCAGATGCAAATTCCCGGATTATTAAAATGTTACTGAGGTAATGCCCATCCACGGATCAGATGAGCACTGTTAAGTCTGTAACAAGTTGATTCAGAAACTTTCTGGTGGGAACGGGACGGTTGGTTGTTGACTTGATGATAATTGCTTGATTAGAAACATGGGAGAGAATTAGAAATGATGAAAATATATGAGTCGCGAGAAAAAGTAGCTAATTGTGGTTGGTATTGCGTTCTGTATTGTGTGATGAAAATTTTCAGAAGTCACAGGCGTTGCTGACGCTGATACGAAGTCACATAGCTCAAGCGAAAAGTTGATTAGCTAGCTGTAAATGCTTCTTTTAATTGCTTATTCTCATTAAGTATTATTCGTACTGAGATTGCAATTGGTCGGCCTGCTTAATCTCAATAAGTATTATTCGTACTGAAATTGCAATTGGTTTGCAATCATTATCCAACTGGCTGGATTTCGATCTCTTTATTCAATGCTATCAAATTCCAAATCTTCCTCAAGCTAGAAAGTAAAAATGGATGATTAGCTAGCTCTAATCTCATTAAGTGAAATTCGTACTGAAATTGCATTTTTTTTTTTTTTTTTTGTTACATGATCACAAATGGAGACAAGGCTCCCTAGGGATTCAATCCCGGAAACACAATAATTTATAATCCAACTGGTCGGATTTCGATCTCTTGATTCAAACAATTCGAAACCTTCCGCAACTTAATTTTTCTTTTTTCAAAGAAAAGGCTGTCTAGCTGCTTATATCAAGTTTCTAGACTATCTGCACTCTCCCAAAATGGCACTATATCTCCTTTACAAATCGTGAATGGCATCTAAGCAGTTGCATATAACCTCCTCCATTTTTAATATATTAATAATTGATAGAAATGTAATTGGTCCATTATATTTAGCTAGGATACTAGGTTCCACCGAGATCGAAGATGTTTATAGGCTGCATTTGCCTAAAAAATATATATTCATAGGTAAATTATAAAAAAGTGTTTAAATTTACTTACATATGCATTAAAATGTAACAAAGTTTTATAGAATCATTTATCCACACATTTATGATATTTTAGATAGTTTAAATGTTAAAATACAATTTTAAAATCGATATTTAATATCAAATTATTTTATTATGTTGATTGTATATATGTTTAAATGGGGCTCGAACTCAATGATCTAGACAAATGAAAGAATTTCAACAACAATATAAATAATGTTAAATATGGTGAATGGAGTAAATTTCTGTCAATCAAGGGTGAAAAAATGGATAGGATTACGTGAAAAAGGGTTTCATAGGAAAAAAGTCCTTTGAAAGAAAAAATCCGAAATCCGCATGCATTTGATCTTACACGACGTGAAACCTCTTCGCATAACTCCATGGGCATAAAACAGATCTGCCGAACAGCTCAAGTATCCGCTGATAACTACTTACAGCAGAAATAGTTTCAGTTTAAGAATTCTCTTTATACGGCAGAAGATGGGGTTCTCTCCCACTGGATCCGTAGTCGATAAATTCATCATCATTTTTATGTGCAGGCTAATAATAGTTCTGTAATCGGGTCCGCCGAAACCCCAACACTCCTCTTTTGTCAAGTCCTACATATTATCATATATAGATCGCGGATCATTGCATTAATAATGAAATCACTCAGATTAAGCCAATCCAGTATTAGCAGACCCCGTGGAATGTGATTCCTTTCCCAAAGGACATTCTTTCTTTTTCTTTGTCTTTTTCTTCTTCTTTTTTCTTTTTTTTTTTCTCGTTTTGTTTTGATGAAGGTAAAGATGGCAGTCTCATTTCTGATTCTTTCCATCTGGCCTTCTTTCATTTTGTATTTATGAGTAAAAAACGGAACATTAAACAGCTCCTCACCTCACTTTAGATGATTGGGAGAGACCTTTTTTTTTCAAAAAATTGCTTATGCAGGGGATTATCCGAAGAAATTCTTTCTTCCCAGCATCACCCAAATGGATTTAGATACCAAAAAGAAAGCACTCAAGCAGCATAATATTTTTAAAAAAGGAAAATACAAGAAAGAAAGAAAGAAAGAAAAGGTGGCGAAACTTCGTTCATAAACCATTTTAAAATGTGCCAGTGAAGATAAAAACAGCAAAGACTATCAAGCATTTTGCTGAATCAATCAACAATAATTTCCCATTGGGAACAAACCCTAGCTGCAACCGAAGATATGCATTCAAATTCTACTAATTGCCGCATGATTGTGCTTTCTACAACCCTCTCACACATGACGCATCCTCCATTGGCTTTCATTTCTGGATCTCGGCCTGACATGGAGAACCATTTACAGCACAAACCAATGGCAGTCACACAGAAGCTCAAACATATGGACATGGCAATTATAATCCTTCTTTGCAAATACCAAGAATTTTTCTGTCTTCAGCTCATCAAACTTAGGCATCGCCGTTACAGTGACAACATACAGATTACAGAGCAGAATAGTAGTAGTGTAGTCCTACAATAAGAAATGGAAATTAATCACTCAACCAACCAAATGCTTCTGGATTTTCTTTAAAAGCTCGCCCTTCCTCGCACCCACAATCCTATCTACTTCCTTCCCTTTCTTCACCATCACAAACGTTGGCATCGCCTCCACTCCCCACTCCGCTGCAATTTCCTGCATCCCCCACTCACCCTTAAATGCCAACCGAATATTGAAAAGTAAATGGAATGATAAGGAAACCAAACCAAACATGAATACCTTCAACTCATCGACATCGATCTTGACGAAGGCCACTTCTGAAAACCTATTGGCCAGGTCGATCAACACTGGTTCCATTGATCGGCATGGGCCACACCATGTGGCTGTGAAGTCAATCACCATCTGGTTTAGGCAATTTATGAAAATAATAAGAACGAAAAACCCAAAGGGTGGAATTCAAGTGGGGAAAGAGTGAAGTCGATCACCATCTGGTTTAGGCAATTAATTGTAAATAACAGCAAGCTGAATAAAAAGGAACAAGCCAAAGGGTGGAAATCAAGTGGGGAAAGAGAGGAGAAAGAAGGAAAGAAAGATAGTAGCACCAGGGAAAGCGAATCCTTTGCTGATTCGAAGTGCTCCTTCCAGCTTGACACCGAGTGGAAGTGCAGGATGCGGGATTCGTCTGACGAGCTCTCGTTGCCCGCCGGTGAAGGAGAGGAGAAAAGGCCGCCCATTTCCTTCGGTCCTCTGAGCTCTCTCCCACCCGTCTGTTGCGAATAAACGCCACACCACCCCTATCTCGCAGGCTCACACGCGGCCGACGACTGATGTCAAAACTAAGGTCGGGCCAGGACGATACCGGTTCGTTGCCGAAAATGCATACCTGCGTTTGGTAAGATGGGGGGAAGGTTTGCCACGGTTTTCTACTCTCTTTTTTTTTTTCACACCTTTTTTTTAATGTATGTATATTTGTAGCACGATATTTTCGTCACGCTATAATGGGCCGACAAGTGGGCTTAGCATAAAATTATAAGATATGCACACTACAAAAGGTTAAAAAAATAAAAATAAAAATAGATGTAAACTAAGAAAAGTAAACGTGCATGAGCAAGAGATCAAAAAATAAATAAGTAAATATTATACGCGGTACAGGAAAATTAAATATGCAATGTGAGTTAGTGGGTTAGCTGGATAGATGTGATTCGTGCAAATAAAAGATAAAAAGATGTAGAAAATGATTTCAAGATCAGAAATGGAAAAAATATAAAAAGAGTAAACATGACTGTTAAATATGGAAAATGCAAACGTTAAGGCTTTTATATAATGTGACTATTAAAGTTTTTTATATAATGCAAAGTTAGTCAAACAAGTACATCAGTTAGTCGCTGTTAGAAGTTAACAGAATGCATTAAGGAAATGTGCAAAATAAAAAGGGAAAAAGATGTAGAAGAGGGGTTTAAGATCAAAGATGGAAAAAAATATAAAATGTGTAGACATGAGGGTTAAAGAAGGGAGAAGCAAGAGTTAAAGTTTTTAGATAATACAAATTCTTAGATATTTTTAAATAATGCGAGTTAGTCATATACAAACATGTGTATTAGTTAGGCGCAGTTAGGAATTAGTAAAATACAACGCAAATGCAGATACACATAGTAAATTGAAATCAAAATTAATATATTAATTTTTCTTTAGAGTCACCACTAACCAAATAACGGTGGCTAGTCCGTATACAATAAGGCACCGAAATACAGAGATCATATGGGTGGACTCATGACTAGAAAAAAATACAATCTTATTTTCCTAGTATACTGGTCCTAGGAGTGCTGAAAAATAGTATATATTTCTACATAAAAACTTAGGAGGGTGGATGCGGGAATTTAATCCCTAAGCTTTTTATGAGGCCCTAACTCAATTTTAAAAGTGGGTACGGGAATTTCATGCCCGTTGTGTAGGATGAGATTATATCTCCATACGAAGGGATGTCTTTTTTTTTTTAGAAATCCAAATGAAACAACAAATACTTGTTGTATAAATAGTTTGAATAAAATGAAAAATTTTCTGAATTAACGGCTACAAGCGAATGGTTTGATTTTTAATTTTTTTTTTTTTTTTGAAAGAGAATGTTGAATGATGACGATAGGGGTTTAATGCTCATGGTCAACCCGTTAACCTGCTCGTCTAACCCATTTATAAATGAGTTTGGGTTGAGATTTTTGAATAAATGGATTATGATCCGCCAACCATTTAACCATTTAATTAAATAAATGGATTAGGGTTGAGATTTTATAACTTGTCAACCCGTTTAGTAACTCATTTAACCCATATAACCTATTCAACCCGTTTAATTCGTTCACCCCATTTAACTCCCTTAACTCATTAAAGTTTTATAAATATACATGCAAACCTCTTGGTTATTTTCCCTTTCTAAATCTTTCTCCAGTCACCTCATTTTGATTTTTCTACTGTTGCCCTAATTCCATTTTCCCGTTACTGCCCTATTTTCATTTCTCCTACATCGAAAGCACCCTCTCATCTCTCCCTGCGAGATCATTATCTACTAAAGTCTAGGCTTTTAGGTTATTTGTTATACAACTCGTTAATAACCAACCAACCCGTTTATTAAATGGGTTATAAATGGATTAGGGTTAAGGTTTTTTAAATGGGTTAATAAACGGATTAGGGTTAAGATATTTTAAATGAGTTAGAATTAGGATTAAGCTCCAACCCGTCCAACCCGATCTTTTAACACCCCTAGATGACGATTCTCATGTAATATAAAAAAAAAATTATATGATATTGTTATACTAGATGACGTGCTGGATGATTTTTTTAAAAAAAAAAAAAGAAAGGAGAAATGATGCAGAAGTTGTTGAAATACAGACAAAGAACTGATGCAGATGCGTGCTTCTTGATTTTTTTTAATGATGACATGAAGGAGGAATGGAATGAAAATGAAAACAATGATGGCGTTAAATATGTTGAGGAAGAGCAACCACTATGGGGATTTTTGGAGGTGGAATAACTGCCGGGATTGGGGATTCAACGCCTTCTGTGGGTAAAAAGACTTATAGCTGCTCGAGATTTTTTTAGGTGACGATGACCGGTGATTAGGGGAGCAACTCGGGCTCATGAAACTCGGGTTCATCTCGACCCTAACCCTAACCCTAACCCTAACCCTATTTGTAAAACCTGAACTCTAACCCTATTTTTGAAAATCGGGTTCGGGTTGAGTTTCAGGTTGGAATTTATGTTGACGAATTTACATTTTATTTAAAAGTGATAAGTTTAGAATTTCATATGAATAAATAATAATAATAAGTCATGTAGGTAAACATAATAATATATAATCAAACTAATATTTTTTTTGAAAATAGTAATATAAAGAATATTTCTAGAAAAAATTTAACAACAAAACTAAGATAAAGGAAAAAATTAATAAGTGTAAAAGTGAATGATAGAAATAAAAGATAAATATAAATGAAATAATATACTTTATTTACAATAAAATTACAATATGCCAAATATGTATTCAAATATAGATATAATAACATAAAATATGAAGAATATAAAGAAATATTGTTTTAAATAGTATGTATATAATATATTTTATAATAAATATTAAAAAATAAATTGGGCTCGGGTTCTTCTGGTTCGGGCTCACTTGAACCCTAACCATATCATATTTATAAATAGGGTTTCTTGGGTTCGGGTTTTTCGGACTTGGGCTATGAAAAATTAAGTTTCAACACCGTTCAAAATCGGGTTCGGCTGGCCGGGTTCGGGCTCAACCAGGCCCAAGTTACACCCCTACCGGTGATTGAGGCAGCAACAGAGGAATTTTGGGTGGGTGGAACGGCGGCTGAAGCGGATGGAGAATGGGTTGAAATGGCTTAGAAACGGACAACCGAAAACAGGGCCGGGAATGACCAAATATATGGCAGGGATTTATAAGATGTAAAATGGACACATAAGAGATGAAATGGAAAAAAAAGGACCGGTGATTGAGCCTGAATGCTCCCGAGTGTACTTCACTCATTTTTTAATTTTTTTTAAAAAAAATTACGGAAATGTTAATTTAAGTTTATTTAATATGTGTATCAATTTTTTCCATTTTTGGAGATTTTTAGATATTTTTTCGGATTTTTTTAAATCAGTGGCATTTTTAGTAATTTTAATGCCACTAATTTTTAAAAATAAGAAATAAATATCTAAAAATCTCCAAAAATGGTAAAAATTGATACACATGTCAAATACATTTAGATTAACAAGTTCACGAAAATATTTTTCAAAAAAATAAAAAAAATTAGGTATATGCGCCCGGGTGCATTGAACAAACGCCCGAGAAAGTATGGGGTATAGTTTTGAACGAACGGTGTGAAGTTAGGATTTTTGCATGTGGAAAGATAAGGGGGTGGACGAATAGATGAGGAGCTTGGATATGCTTGGCCTCCTCCCAGCGGCGGAAGAGAGGGCTCCTTTTATAGCCTTTTAGGTTTAGAAAATTGCACATTGGTATATATTGGTAATATTTTGCACAACTCTATCATTCCCTTTTGCAAAATTCTAACTAAAAGGGACTCTTTAGTAAATTTATGAGTTTTTTTGGAAACCACTAATGGGCCCATTATTTTCCTTGGCTAGTAAGTCAAACCTCTCTCAACCATTGATTTTGTGCATTTTGATTTCCTTCATTCATGTCTTGATCTTCATTTAATTTTCCTTGATCTTAAATGGGGCCTGCACTTGTTGATGTCTCTTAATCACTTTAACGGTTTAGATCTTCACTTGGTGGCTTAGATCTTATAGTTTTCATCCCTCATTTGAAATGTTGCAAATTCACCTCTTTTCTTGGTCAAATCTATTTTGACTATTAAAAATCTTATAAAATATTGATAATTTGTTCAATCCAAACCATTCATCTCGTCGACTTTGCTCCAACTAGCTTGAGAAAAGATTCTTTATTTCATCTTGAATGCAAATTGCTCTTGATCAACGGTATGGATTATTGGTCGTTACTTCCGAAACAGGCTTGAAGTATTGGAGACCCATTTTTCACATGGATCGTACACAAATTTGGACTTGCAAATATATAGGTTAAAAATTCAAATATAAATCCATGAAAAGCCTTAAATGGGTGGGCCAAATGGTAGTAAACTCATTTAAAAATTTAATTTTCACATTTAAGTGGGGTGTTAACAATATTACAACCATCTCAAATTCTATTTAAACAGAGATTTGAGATATTCTCATAAATTTTTAAGGAATATACATTACTTTTATCTATTTTTTTGGAGAGACACACTAGTCCACTAGTCCTGTTCTATTTGTAGGGAGACACATTGCTCCCAAATATGTCACCCTTACCAAGGGGGAGGCGCCCGCCTAGTAATGATTTGACATCTTAATTATTTAGTACTTTAATTTTTTCAATTTTATCTTTATACCCTTATTCATTTTTATAACTATCTTATTTATTTCAACCTTATCCCCATCATATCATATTATTTATATAATTTTTAAAATGTTCTCTTTTTAACTTCTCATACTTTCTCATTATCTTATCAAAATTCACATTAGTAACAAGTGTTGGGAAAATTCATCTTCTCACATTTTTTAAAAAAATACTTTGACATTTTAATTATCTAATTATCATTCTTTTTTCTATATTTTAATCATTTTCTTACAATTGTTCTATTTATTCTCACGTTATCTCTATTATAACATACTATTTTCACATTTTTAAAAATATTTCTTACTCGCCACAACGTCAATGACTTCGTGGTGACGATCGAAGGCCCCCGTGTGAGCATTTCTCGTTTCGAGTACTGTTGAATGTGGTGTTGATAATCTAACATTTTACAGATTAGTTCCTTCATAATAAGAAATTTACAATTTTCTCCCATCATGGAGGTTTATAATTTCCTTCCTGTGCTAGGGATATAAGAAAAATTTCCCTCCATGATGTGAGGGTGTGAATGTGCTTCATTGTAATACAGGATGTCTTGATGTATATACAAATATCAAAAAAATTCCTTACTTTGTGTAAAACTTCAAATTTTTAGATGATTTTTCAAATCAATTTAATATGTTTTGAATTAGAATTTGATAATTATGTAAATTTGGATGCTTTTATATTTGCTAGTTAGTAATGGATTGATTTCTAATATGTGAAAAAATTAGGGATAAATTTACCAACTCATGACTAACAGGAAAATATAAAACATCCAAATTTACATAATTATCAAATTCTAATTCACCTTATCATATTAAATTACTTCCAAATATCATCTAAAAATTTCAAATTTTATACTCCATTTTTTAACTTTCCTCTGTACCCAGAGTATTTTCCCACCCTTCTGTTGCCAATAAACACCACGCCACCCCTATCTCACTGGCTCACACACGGCCGACGACTAATGTCAAAACTAAGGTCAGGCTAGCCGCCGGCGATGTTTAAAAAATCGGACTGAACCGGGCGGTCGGACCGTGACCGGTCATATCCCAGTTCATTGGTTTTTTCGGTTCGACTATCAGTTTACACCGGTTGAACCAGAAAAACCGGAAACCGATCACAAAACCGGTTCAGTTTGGTTTTTAAAACATTCCGGCCCAGGTCAATATGGATTTGTTGCCAAAAATGCATTCGTGTGTTTGGTAAGATGGGGGGAAGGTTTGCCACAGTATTTTACTCTCTTTTTTTTTGACACCTTTCTTTTAATGTATATATATTTATAGCACTATATTTTTGGCGCGCTATGATGGGCCGATAAGTGGACCTAAAATTATAAGATATGCACACTACAAAAGGCTAAAAAAATAAAAATAAAAATAGATGTAAACTAAGAAAAATAAACATGCATATGCAAGAGATCAAAAAATAAATAAGAAAATATGATACGCGATACAAGAAAATTAAATATGCAATGCGAGTTAGCGGGTTAGCTGAATAAATGTGATGCGTGCAAATAAAAGATAAAAAGATATAGAAAAGGAGTTCAAGATTAGAAATGGAAAAAATATAAAGAATGTAAACATGGAGGTTAAAGATGGGAAATGCAAATGTTAAGGCTTTTATATGATACTACCATTAAATTTTTTTATATGATGCAAAGCTAGTCAAACAAGTACATCAGTTAGTTGCTGTTAGAAGGTAACAGAATGCATTAAGGAAATGTGCAAAATAAAAAGGGGAAAAAATGTAGAAGAGGAGTTCAAGATCAGAAATAAAAAAATATATAAAATGTGTAGAAATTAGGATTAAAGAAGGGAGATGCAAACATTAAGATTTTTAAATAATACAAGTTGTTAGAGATTTTTAAATTATACGAGTTAGTCATACACAAACATGTATATTAGTTAGGCGCAATTAAGAATTAGTAAAATACAATTCAAATGCAGATACACATAATAAATTGAAATCAAAATTAATACATTAATTTTTTTTTGGAGTCACCACTAGCCAAATAACGGTGGTTAGTCTGTATACAATAAGACACCGAAATATAGAGATCATCTGGGTGGACTCATGACTAGAAAAAAAATACAACCTTATTTTCCTAATATATTGGTCCTAGGAGTGGTAAAAATAATATACATTTATACATAAAAGCTGAGGAGGGTAGAAGCGTGAATTTAATTCCTAAGCTTTTTATGATACCCTAACTCAATTTTGAAAGTGGGTACGGGAATTTCATGCCCGTTGCATGGGATGAGATTATATCTCCGAAGGGATAAGTCTTTTTTTTTTTTTGGAAATCCAAATGAAACAACAAATACTTGTTGTATAAATAATTTGAATAAAATGAAAATTTTTCTGAATTAACGGCTACAAGCAAATGGTTTGATTTTTATTTTTATTTTTTTGAAAGAGAATGTTGAATGATGACGATTCTCATGTAATATAAAAAAAAAAAAAATTAAGAAACAAAGCTGGAAAAAAAATTATAGGATAATGCTATACTAGATGACTTGCTGGATGATTTCATTTTTGTTTTTTTTTTAAAAAAAAGAAGAAGAAGAAAGGAGAAATGATGCAGAAGATGTTGAAATACAGACAAAGAACAGATGCAGATGCGTGCTTCTTGATTTTTTTTTTTATGATGACGTGAAGGAGGAACGACACTGGATGGAATGAAAATGAAAACAATGATGGCGTCAAATATGTTGGAGAAGAGCAACTACTGTGAGGATTTTTAGAGGTGGAATGACTGCCGGGATTGGGGATTCAAAGCCTTCTGTGGCTAAAAAGACTTGTAGCTGTTGGAGATTTTTTTAGGTGAAGATGACCGGTGATTGACGGCAGCAACAGAGGAATTTTGGGTGGGTGGGAACGGCTGCTGAAACGGATGGAGAAGTGGGTGAAATGGCTTAGAAACGGACAACCAAAAACAGGGCCGAGAATGATCAGATATATGGCAGGGATTTATTAGATGTAAAATGGACACATAAGAGATGAAATGGAAAAAACAGAGAAGGGACTGCTTAGGTCTTCTCGGCCTTCAGTTTTTTTTTTTTTTCTTCTTCTTTTGGATAAAAAAAAAACGGAAGCGGGGCAGAGAAAGTATGGGGTATAGTTTTGAACGAACGGTGTGAAGTTAGGATTTTTGCGTATGGAAAAATAAGGGGGTGGACGAATAGATGAGGAGCTTGGGTATGCTTGGCTTCCTTCCCGTGGCGGAAGAGAGGACTCCAATTATAGCTTTTTAGGTTTAGAAAATTGCAAATTGGTATATATTGATAATATTTTGGACAACTTCATCATTTTCTTCTTGCAAAATTCTAACTAAAAGGGACTCTTTGGTAAATTTATCGGTAGTTTTTAGAAACTACTAATGGGTCCATTATTTTGCTTGGCTAATAAGTCAAACCTCTCTCAACCATTGATTTTGTGCATTTTGATGTCCTTCATTTATGTCTTGAACGGAAGCGGGGCAGAGAAAGTATGGGGTATAGTTTTGAACGAACGGTGTGAAGTTAGGATTTTTGCGTATGGAAAAATAAGGGGGTGGACGAATAGATGAGGAGCTTGGGTATGCTTGGCTTCCTTCCCGTGGCGGAAGAGAGGACTCCAATTATAGCTTTTTAGGTTTAGAAAATTGCAAATTGGTATATATTGATAATATTTTGGACAACTTCATCATTTTCTTCTTGCAAAATTCTAACTAAAAGGGACTCTTTGGTAAATTTATCGGTAGTTTTTAGAAACTACTAATGGGTCCATTATTTTGCTTGGCTAATAAGTCAAACCTCTCTCAACCATTGATTTTGTGCATTTTGATGTCCTTCATTTATGTCTTGATCTTCATTTAATTTTCCTTGATCTTAAATGGGGTCCGCACTTGTTGATGTCTCTTAATTACTTTAACGGCTTAAATCTTCACTTGGTGGCTTAGATCTTGTAGTTTTCATCCCTCATTTGAAATGTGTCAAATCCACCTCCTTTCTTGGTCAAATCTATTTTGACTATTAAAAATCTTATAAAATATTGATAATTTGTTCAATTCAAACCGTTCATGTCGTTAACTCTGCTCCAATTGGCTTGAGAAAAGATTATTCGCTTCATCTTGAATGCAAATTGCTCTTGATCAACAGTATGGATTAATGGTCGTTACTTTCGAAACGGGCGTGAAGCATTAGAGACATATTTTTCATATGGATCCTTCACAAATTTGGACTTATAAATATTTAGGTTAAAAATTCAAATATAAATCCGCGAAAAGCCTTAAATGGATGGGCCAAATTGTAGTAAACCCATTTAAAAATATAAATTTACCAACTCATTACTAACAGGAAAAAATAAAACATCCAAATTTACATAATTATCAAATTCTGATTCACCTGATCGTATTAAATTACTTGCAAATATCATCTAAAAATTAGGAATTTTATACTCCATTTTCGAACTTTCCTCTCTACCCAGAGTATCATATGAACCTTACATTACTAACTAGCCTATGCATGCATCATCTTGGACCTATTTACTTTATGACGTGGGATGGAATGAAAAAAAATGTTGTCGTGAGTTTGAAATAAAAAATTATATTAAAATTTTTTTAAAATTGTATAGAAAGCAGAAAAGGTAGGATATCATATTCGTGAACTCATCATCTTCTTTGTTATTTTATTATTATTACTTTATTGATGGGCCATTAACTTCAATTTGAGTATTTTGGTAAGATGTTAATAGGGGGATGAATAATTAAAATATAAAGATAAAAATGAAAATCACAGGGCAAGTGAGTGACTAATTCCCTCTATTACATTTTTCACGTACAAATAACCAAACAGCTCCTAATAAAATGTTTTTAAACAGCTAGGCGATTGAGTTGAGACAGGAAAAGCATATGCACCAAGGAATCAAAGATGGTCCGTCGAACCTACTGGCAACCTTATTAGAGCCCGCCGACAACGCCTCACCTCTTCTAGTATTGTCATCCACCGTGGCTGCTTGGAGATTTTACAAAGTAATAAAACAAACGAACAACATTAAAAAAGAAAGAGAATGATCAACTTCGGCCGGCCTAGGGCTTAATTTTTTTTTTATTTTTAAAATTTTTTCATGAACATGTTAAGTTATGTTATTTATGTATATTTAATTTATCACTATTTTTGTATATTTTAAATTTTTTAAACACGGTGGCATTATCGTAATTTTATGCCCTCTGAAAATTACGACAATACAGACGTGTTTAAAAATAAAAAATATTTAAAAATACTCAAAATGATAAATTTTAGTTTATATATTAAATATGCATAACTTAATATGTTCATGACAAAATTTAAAAATATATATTTTTTAGATCGACTTAAACTTCAAGCTGACCAAAGAGTATCAACCCCCTTAAAAAACCATCATTAAATCGGTTGGTCTTGTGGTTCTCCCGCCCACTTGTCTGTCTTCGACTCACCCACTCGCTTGGTGGGCCGCATCGTCCGTTGAATTACACCATCAGATCTCCCATTGATTGCGACAGCTTACCCGTTTCTCTACATCATTGAAATTTGAAGCAATGGGTGAGGCATCCTTGATCCTTGGTGATATCCTTCGGAGTACACAATTTTTTCTGGCTCAAATCTCATCCCACTGTGATCCGTCACTGGGCTGTTTGGACGGATTGAAGAGGCTCACATAGGATAGAAAAATATTCCGAGAAAATGTAATAATGTATATTAAAAATAAAAAAATTATGCTATAAATGTGAATATGTAAAAAGGATATGAAATACATGATGTTGTTATTCAGCTAAGTAATAACTCATTGTTTAGTATCACAACTTGATGTAAAAAGTTATATCTTATGGAGTGTTGGTTAACATAAAAAACTCTTTAAAAAATTTCACTTTTCATAATTATCTTATTTTTAATTATTTATTCATATTTTCCTATATAATTACCTTATTTTTCAATTATTTCTACACAACTACTCATACATCTAATCTATCTATTTTAACTTTATTTTCTTTGCTTTTTCGTCATTGTCTCTATTATATTGTATCATTTTTTTCATTTTAAAAATTTTTACGCTAAGAAATTTTCATCAAAAGTTTTATTACTTTTCAAATATACCCTATAATATATTTTATCGGTATAGCCAACTCAAAATTAGGAGTGCTACTCAGTGTATGAAACTTGAGTTTGCTTCAATTCTAATTCTAACTTTATTTATAAATATAAATTCTAATTGTAACTCTAACTCTATTTATAAAACATGAATTCTAATTCTATTCATGAAAATTAAGTTCATATTAGGATTCTAGTTAACAAATTTTTATCTAAAAGTGACAAATTTACAATTTCATATAAATTTATAACAATAATAAATCATATAAGAAAAAATAATAGTACATAGTCAAACTACATTTTTAAAAATATATTAACATATAGTCTATTTTTAACAAATTTAGCATTGAAAACCAAATATAGAAAGAAAATTAATGAATATAAAAGTAAATAATATAAATATAAATGAAAGTAATATATTCGCAACACAATAAACATGTATTCAAACATAAATATAAATAATATAAAACACATAAATATAGAGAAATATTTTGTAGATATTATGTATATAATATATTTTAATAAATATAAAAATTGAGTCTAATTTTCTCGAGTTTAAGTTCATTTGAACCCTAGTTCTATCATATTTATAATGTTAGTTGTTAAAGCTGACATTGTAAAAGAAACTAATTCTAATAGTATTGAAATTCGAGTTTAATGGGTCAGTTTGAGACTTAACCTGGTACAAGTTACATGAAAAACATCTCCATCTCGACATGATTTGTGTTTTGATTGAAATCATTGGCCTACGGAAAAAGTAGATATGAGTTCTATTTTTTTGAAATTTTTTAAGGTAGACTTAATTTCAACCTAACCTAAGAGAAATTGAAATCAATATCAAGTTCATATTAATCTAATACCAAAAATCGATCTAGTCTCTTAATTTGTTAAAAAAATTATATGAGTTTGTGTATTAAATTAGTGGTCTCCAAATTTAGAACTTACGTACAATTAGAACATTAGTAAGTTATAACATTCAATTTTGTAATCTCATCCTAAATTTAAATGGCATATAATAATTTTACATATTAACTAACGGCATGAACTTATGAAATTGTTATTTTGGATTAAATGCAAACATAATAAGTATATTTGAAATTTTGAAAATAATAAAAATATATTTAAAATTATGGTCATATATTTAGTAAAAGCCCATTAAAAGGTTATGAAATTTCTGTTTTCAAAAAAATAATTTTCAATGCATAATAATTTTAATTCCCTCTTTTTCAATATCATTTTTTCATTCCTAATATAATTTTTTATTTTTAATATATAAAAATAACTCTTTATCCAAATCAAGTCTGGTTCCATTCGAACACCAAACCCAAATGACACAGTTGCTGAGCACGGTGCACGCGACCCAGTTCCGCCTCTGGCTAGTCACAACTCACACCAGGCAACGGCGGGCACGGATGTCTAGTTCAAATTACTGAAATACCCCTCATCCCGCCCACTCGAAGTATTCTAGTTCTCCGTCTCTGTCAGCCATTGCCTTCCCTGTAAAGCTCCGAGCAGTCACTTTCTTAAGCTAGGGTTTTCTGCAATTCCATTTGCCGAATTCGACTGTCCCCATTCCTCGTTTCCTTGTCGATTCTTCCATCTCTTTCCGGAATCTGTCCGATTTCGTTGTTTGCTCGCTTTCTAGCTTGCATTTCCCATGGCTTTCCGTACATTAAACTGCTACAAGCTTAGATGATTTTCGAGTAGTTCGGCAAAGATCGATTTGATGTTGCTGTGCAATCGGACGGCTCAGGCATTCGGTATTTTTCATGCATTGTCGTGATCTTGGCTGGGATATAGAGAACTCGCGAAGCATCTGATTCCGTACAGGTTTTAATTTCTTTCGTGCTGGTTTTATGGCGCGCTTTTTCTTTTTGAGGGATTTGGTTTGTTGCAATGGAGTTTGTAGTATTTGTGAAGGATTCCATCGTTGGAGATGCTAATTTTGGTTCGGTATTGAGGATGCGGAGTTTTCTGTTCTTGTGCTGTTCACATAAGCGAGATGCCGAATACTTTTAACCGGAGTACATCGGGTCGTTCGAGTCGCAGAAGTATGAGTTTCAGCAACCCAAGGGCCATCGCTTGCAAGAGCTGGATTGCACGGGTTTTCTGTGCTCGCCTCGGAATTTCCTTGTTGCTTTCGCTGTTCTTGCTCGTCGGTGGTGGTTATGTGTTTCTCGTCCCAAATGTTAGCCCGCTAATGAATCCACCGTACGGAATCTCTGAATTTGTTGGATCCGTTGAAGAATGCGACTTTTTCAATGGAAAGTGGGTCCGAGATGAGGCCTACCCACTCTACAACAGCTCGGAATGTCCATTCACGGAGCAGGGATTCAATTGCTTGGGTAACGGGAGGAGGGATTATGGTTATCAGAAGTGGCGATGGAAGCCTCTGCATTGCGATATCCCAAGTTTCAATGTGAGTGTGATCTTGGAGCAGCTTCGTGGTAAACGGATCGTTTTTGTAGGGGATTCGATGAGCAGGACTCAGTGGGAATCTATGATATGCTTGCTTATGACCGGAGTAAATGACAAGAGATCTGTTTTTGAAGTGAATAGGAACAGGATCACAAAGCAGATTCGGCATTTGAATGTGCGGTTCCAGTCTTTCGATTTTAACATAGAGTTCTACCGCTCCGTTTTCCTGGTGAAGCAGGGGAGGCCGCCAAGACATGGGCCACGAAGAGTGCTGTCAACACTTCATCTAGATGAGTTAGATGACATGCATAAGAGATGGATTGATGCAGATATTCTTATTTTCAATTCAGGACACTGGTGGACACCAGGGAAACTTTTTGATGCGTAAGTTAATGGTTTCCAATACAATCCTTCTTTTTCATACATAACAAAATTGATTTTTACATTAAAATAACGTTTTTTCCATTCCCAACATGGAGCAACCCCTCCTCGTTCAATCTCCTCATCAGATTCCTAATTGGATCATCCTAAACAGGCCACCAACCTGCTGTTGTGATAATGCGAATAGAAGAAAGAGGATTGCCAATCACATACGCTGGCTTGGTACTTCTTTCTTTGAGTTATATGCAAAAGATTGAACTATTTGATAAATATTGGAGACGCATCTTTCCAAGTAGGGAAACTTGTCTAGCAAAGGTCATCAGACAGTATATTTGATCGGCAATCATGGAGAAGAAAAGTACTTGCTCTACTAGTCTCACCTAGATAGTAATTGAACTGCTGATGGCTTGGGACTAAGATTGTAGGCTCATTGTCATCTTGCAGCGTTGTGGTGATTATACCCATGATTATTTTACATCTAGAGCCTTATTCTTGTAGCTTTATGTCGCCAACTGATGTTTGAGATGCAACAAGAAAAAATGTAAAAGTAGTCAGAGAAACTTACGTATTAGCTAACATGTTCTTCGAATGTAAATGCTTGGAGACTAATGGACACTATTGAGGGTTTTCTCATGGAACCTTTGAAGCTTGGACAACGGACTTATCTCTAGCATCTTTAGAAAGAAAAGATAAAGGGGAAGGGGAAAACGAAAATGCATAGGAAAATAGTCAAAATAATTGTTTGTGAAGCTTTATGAGTCCTCACTAGCATTGCATTTCAATTTGTGATTGCACAGACTGTCTGCTTTAAGTCTTACAGGTGCCTACTGAATTACATATGGTATCTGACTTTCCAAATTCCACCTTTGTGACAGTTTGCAGATTGTGTTCTAGAATTGCTCAAACTCAACCTAAGTAGTACAAAATGCCATTTACCATGAGATTTCTTAGTCTATTCTCTTATTAATAAAGATCTTCAATATGCTGGATTAACTTAAGGCTAATTAATTCATAAATAATGAATTCTAGAGCACAGAAGGTTGTTGTAGTAGTAGTGTTAATGGACCAGTAATGGATTTTCTAGATCACATAAGATCATAGTTCTCCCCTCTTCTCAGGAATAAAAAGCATAGACAATAACATGCTGTTATATACTCTAAACTGTGACTATGATATTGGGGCATATTGCTTCCACTTCTGTTTAGTTGATTGATTTGGTGGCAGACCTTATTTCGTAATTCCTAGTCACTGTTGTCTGTATCTAATCATCATCTCAACTAAATGGGACCAGCTGTATCAGTTATCTTCCACAATGCAGCTCTTTTGCAGACTGTATCCTTTGCAAGGCCTCTGGCTTTTTACTCTTGATTTTATATAAATGCTAAAGTCTTAACTTACAATGCCAATTGAAGGGATTAATGTTAAAACATTGTAGAACATACATTACAGAAACCATTTATCCTTTCTATGTTTAGGCTATATTATTGCCGACATTTATTCTACAATAGTTTCTTTGTTTTACCTTGGGCTTTTTCATGTGAATGTATCCTCTCCTCTTTTTTTTCACTTGTGTTTAGTTTTTGGTTCTGACAGGGGCTGCTATTTCCAGTTTAATGGAACACTGAAGCTTGGTATGCCAATCAGTACTGCTTTTCGAACTGCAATGGGGACTTGGGCATCATGGGTTGAGACTATGGTTAGCAGAAACAGAACAAAAGTCTTCTTTCGAACCTTTGAACCCTCTCATTGGAGGTACTATCTTCACCTCCACAATTCTGCTAACAACTTTTGAAAGTGTACTTTCTGAAGAATGTCCTGGAAAACATGGTCTTAACTGGTGTGCAACACTATAATAATGCATCTTTTTTTTTTTTAATTGCTGTTTTCAAAACAAAGCAGTTGGTTTGAGCCATATGTCCTCCTTTGGTTTGGCCTTCTTTAGTGTGAAATATTGGTGTTATCCAACTAGGCGGGTCAGCTGTTGAATTCTCTTTCATGGATGTTGTCATAGGCTTCATTTGGCCCCATGTTTCAGGCTTGAAAGTTCTGTTTCAAAAGTACTTTTTAGTGAACATTTGGATGTCTAGGTTGTAGTGTGAAGTTCAAAGTTTGAGTCGGGTTGAGGCGATAGCCTCAAAAAGTACTTTTCAAATCCCTTATTGGACAAATAAGCATTGTGCATGGAATACCATACCAAAATTAGCCTTAAAAAGTGCTGTTAGGAGAAGCAAACTGAAACTGTTTCCTCATAAAAGCATTGCAGAAAGCTGGGCTGTGAGCATACTGCATTGCCAAATGAAGCCATAGTTCCTTACTGAACAAGTGGTCCTTGTTAAGCTCCGTTTTGGTTGGTTACTGGAGACAGGGAAAAGGAACAACTGGAGCAATGATTATTTTGTACAATTTTTAAATCATTTTTCCTCAAAAGAATAGTGCTACACCTTCAGCCATATGTACTCTGTCAGTTTTAATATTTTTTTTTCACAACAATCGTTCCCGCATTTTTATCTTTTCTTTTGTTTGACAATCAACTTAAAATGCTGACATATCACATACCACGCTTGATGTAAATTTTTTCTAACTTTCTATCATATTGTATTGCATTTTAAAAAAAAAAATTATTGTGAGTGTATCAAAACAAAATTTCACACTTTGCATACTTATGTCGCATAGTGGGCTTTATCTTTTGTTTATATTTTGCTTTAAATGTGAGACATCCATTTTATTTGTTCCTTCTTTTCTGTGGAAGTTCTTGCAGCCTCCAATTCCCACTCATGTATGACAGATAGTACTAATAATAGAACACGATGGTTATAACAAATAATGGTGAAGTTGCTATGATTCAATCTGCAAAATTAGCCTGCAACTTACATATTAGAAAAGGATTTCATTCAGTTTTGGAGAATTAGTGACTCACACTTAACTTTATTTTTCATCTAGCAATGCTTCATTGAGACTATTTCTGGTTTTTAGGTACCGATCCTGTATCAATTCTCCATTTTCCTTGATGAGCTCTTTTTGGATGTAAGAAAATTAAGATGATTTTTGTCCATCAGGGGCCCAGGCAGGAGCATTTGCAAAGTTACCCGATATCCCATGTTAGATGCCAGGGGGAAAAATGAAAGTGTATTTTCAAATATCATATCAGATACTGTTTCAAACATGAAAGTTCCTGTGACTGTTCTTCATGTAACTCCTATGGGAGCTTTCCGGAGTGATGCCCATGTTGGAAAATGGAGTGATCATCCCTCTATATCTGATTGTAGCCATTGGTGCCTTCCTGGAGTACCTGACACTTGGAATGAGCTTGTCTTTGCCTATCTACACAGCAGGCTTGGAGATCTTCATAGATGAATAGGTGCGTAACTTTACAATTAATTTGCCTCCATAATTGTTATCTTTTCTTTTGTTTGAAGTGCTTACTTTTTCGTTCCTTTTACCTTGGCTGTGGACTGTTACCAGCCAGTGTGCCCGGACGACTAAACTTTTGCTTCACAGATGAATGGAATGCCTGCAAATTTATCATGTGAATAGCTGAAACAGCTCTTTTCAGGGTTTCTGTTTGCTTCAGTCAATCCCTGAACCATAGAATCTGAATACCTCTGAACTAACTTGCATATCCATTTGTTTGTTAAAAAATCTACACCTGCAAATTTTGATGGGGAGACAAGGGATTTCAAAGAATGGCAATTTGAAAATGTGCCGTCAAATGATGGGTGCTGTGCTGCGATGACATTATACAGTTGACTTTGTGCTTTAATGGCACAGCTTATTTAAGCTTCATTTGGCCGCACGTTTGAGGGCTTAAAAGCACCGTTCGGAAGTGCATTAAAATTCATTGTTTGGATAAGTAGTTGATATGCATAGAATCCGACACAACAAATTTCCTTGAAAAGCACTATTAAGAGAAGCAAATGGAGGCACTGTCCAAAATTTTCTGAAATTAAAAACTTTAATTTAGGCATTAAATCCAGGAATTCCTGATGTTAAAATATATTTAATCATTAAGTCCAAGAATTCTTGGTATTGAATTTGAAGTGATTGGCAAAAGTGGAGACGACTAATGTGTTGCTGGAATCTCCTCATTGTCTTATCCCTACATAGCTTCGCTATCTCGACTTTTAATCTTTCTGCTGCTTATACTCAAAATTTGTGCTTCACATGCTGCTTATTGTCAAATATTGGACTTGGTGGAATGGTGCTACTGCACTTGTGGTATTTCTTTCCTGACATTTATTTCATTCAAAAGAATCAGACAGGAGTCGTAATGCATGCGGTTTTGCTGACTTTCAATTTTGAATTTATTTAGTACGATTATGAATTTTAAATCAGCATTTTTTTTTAACTTTAATTTGTTGGAGAGGATATATTTCCTCTTTTTTGCGTCAGATACTGGTGATCAGTAGTTTGTCTGAACTATAAGCATCTGGATTTCAGGATATTCTTTTTGTCACTGGCACCTGCTGCAGAAAAGCATAATCTCTCAGAAATGAAGGAGCATCATTTAAGAGGCAGTTTCCTCTGACTATATTTTTTCTTTTATTTTATTTTATTTTTTGTATGTACCAGGAAGAGGGGCTGAATTCAGTCTGTGAAGTGTAACATTTTGTGTATTTATTTGATGATCATTCAATGCGGTCTGGAGAGTAGCTGAAGCGTGGATGCTCTTGTATACAGTCTTGTACTCTGTTTTTTCATTCCATTCATGTGTATAGACACTCTGAGAGTTGAGAAGCACTTGAAATTCAATTCTTCAAAGATATGTATCGGCTAATTGATTGTGTAGTCGAATAACAAGAGACTACCGAGTAGTCGTTTTGCATGAGATTCTTGGGTGGAGAAGATATGGGATTCTGGTGCTCGCCTGGGATGTAGGATGCAGCATAGTGTCATGCTGGAATGCCAGTCCATTGCGAAGTATTGTCCCTGCAGAGCCCATCTCTCTACGAGTGCGAGTTTTGAGTGTGATTTCCATCGGAGTGATGCGAGGCGAGCGAGATGCCCTTCACTTAGACTCAACGAATTCAATGCAATTGAATTTGGGAAAAGAATTCCTTGATCAATATTCTCAGCTGGAAACGCCGAGGCTAGAGAATCGAAATTCTCTTGCAATATTCTCTACTATCTTCCTATATTCTATTCCTCTCAGAGAGAGATTCAAATCTTGGACCAAAAAAACTGCCTCAACCTCCTTTCCTTCCCTTATCAGCCGCACGCCTGGGACCTCCTCGCTCGGGGCTCCATCTGGCACGTGGCTTCAGCTGGTCACGTGCCCTCAGCTCATACCTGGGTCCACTAGTCTTGCTGGATCCTTCCTGTGGATGACTTGCTTCCGTCACCTATTCGTTGGGCCTCGTATCTTAGGCCGACTTTCATCTTGGCTTGGCGATGACGAGGTCTATCACCTTCGTACAAGGAGGGATCAAACCCTGAGTACTCTCGAACTAATGGCAGTTCCGTGCTACTCACTACTCAGTACTCACTAGCTTAGCTTTCTGTATTATTGGCGTCTTTCGAGCTGCTTATAGTCTTGAATGATATGCCAGGATGCATCCATGTCAATTGCAACGGAACTCACCAAAACATTCTGTCCTTGAAAGCTTCTGAATTTTCGCCTTGTCACGTGCGTGAGGACCTATTCTGATAATATGTTCCCGATACAAAATTCGTAAGTCCTCCTCTGCTCCATCGCTTAACCCTGCATCGAAATTCAATCTGATTCTAGAGCCGTGAGGATGCTACACCCGCTAAGTTTCATTGAAAAAAAAAAGAAATTATACATACTTTTTTCATGCTATGTTAATGAATTGCAATCAGAATAGGGAATGGGGGACGGGGAATTGGGAATAGGAAAAATAAACATGTTATTTATTTTTTATTTTTGATAATTTAAACGTATTAATTATTAACTATTCTACTTTTTTTATTTTTACCCTTATAATCATTTTCTGATTTCTTTCCTTACAACAGACCTATTTATTTTACTTTACCATTCCGTTTCTCATTCCTCTATTCTCATTTACATTAAAACAAAAGCCAATTGCAAAAAATTTTCCTATGGCATTTGGCCCTGTTTAACCGTCCTAAAAACGCGTGGATCTCATTTCTATTTGGCTTTTATAAGTAATCAATCTTATGGAGAACTTGAGGTCTACATCTAGGGGTATTAATGGACATGGTTAACCCGTCAACCCGCTCGTTCAACCCGTTTATAAATGAGTTTAGGTTGAAATTTTTGAATAAATGGGTTATGATCCGTCAACCCGTTTAACCATTTAATTAAATAAATGAATTAAGGTTGATATTTTATAACTCGTCAACCCGTTTAGTAACTCATTTAAACTCATATAACCTGTTCAACCTGTTTAATTTGTTCAACTCATTTAACTCGCTTAACTTATTAAAGTTTTATATATATACATGTAAACCCCTTGGTTATTTTTCTTCTCTGAGTCTTCCTTAAGTCACCTAATTTTCATTTTCTACTGCTACCCCCAATTCCATTTTCCCGTTACTGCCCTATTTCCATTTCCCCTATGCCAAAATTACTCTCTTGCCTCTCCCTGCGAGATCATCATCTATTAGAGTTTAGGCTTTCAAGTTATTTGTTATACAACCCGTTAATAACCTACCAACTCATTTATTAAATGGGTTGTAAATGAGTTAGGGTTGAGGTTTTTTAAATAGATTAATAAACAGACTAGAGTTGAAATATTTTAAATGAATTAGGATTAGAATTAGGCTTTAACCCGTCCAACCCGATCCGTTAACACCCCTGTCTACATCTGTAGCACCTGTTGGCTGTGATCACAAAGAGAATCATTTTTGCAAAAAACCTTAGAGAGAGAGTCATGAGTAACCAACACGCAGGGGAGGCGCACGCATACAGTCGTACGACCTTGAATGGACATTGACACTAGATCCTTCCACTATTTTTTTTACAGTTGACAGAGGCTTATTTACATAAATATATGTTCAGACAAGCATTACCATCAAATCGAGTTCCCCCCATTTTACAATTAACCTGTCAAATTCCCTTTTCTTGAAGGATTGGGCAAAAGTGGTTCTTACTCTTTTTAATCTTGTCACTCGAATTCCCAAGTCTTGAAGGTTTGCGAGGAAGAGGTTTCCAAGGAACCTACGCACGAGTGGAGTACATTTCAATGCAACCAATGACAACCCTCTAGTACCTTAGAATGAGAGCCAAGTCAGAAAAAACGTCCAAGTATAGAATTGGAAATGGCTAGAGCATATCACTATATATACGTATCAAGTAAAAGTTCTGCACCATCCCAACACAAATCAGCTGCATTAATATCTCTGATATACAATGTCTCAGAGAGACTACACTTACCCTTGTTTCGCTCCCCCACCTCCTCATGGCAGATGCACACCACCTCCTCCACACTACCTTTCTCCACCCCCACCTCCTTCCACCAAGCCACCTCCGTCACCGCCTCATCGGACCCCACCACCACCTCATCCCATCACACCACCCCCTCATCCCCTCGCACCACCACCTCCCTCTGTCATTCCAACACCACCATCCCCGCCGTCAGGCAATACGGTTGTCATCATAGTTTTTGTTTCTTTGGGGGGTCTCTTCTTCCTGGCCTTCCTCTTAGCTGCCCTTTGTTGTTTCATCAAGAAGAAGAAGAAGCAGATACAAGAAACGGATGTTGTAGACGTCACAGAGCACATAAGAGTGGAGGAGGCCATAGTTCCAGGGCCACACGGCCCTCAGGCAGTGATACTATCGATTGACGAGGACATCCGAAAGCATGAAGAGATCAAGAAAAATGAAACCATTGTTGGTCAAGGGAATCGCAGTAAGTCAGCAGCGGATGGCCCACCTCGAGAGATTGAAGAAGTTGGAACTTCGCAGACCAACACAAATCTTCTCGACGACAAACCGTCAGGAAAAGAGAATAAAAATACTGTGCTATAGGTTTTCGTATAGTCATGTTAATAAACGCCGGCGCTCCATAGAAGCTACTTGCTTGAAGTTTTCGTAATTCTCTCTCTTGCCTTTCATGTAATTTCGTTTTTCTTTCTGGATTGTTGTAAACGAATTAATAATCTTCGTAACATATAAAATCTTCCGTTCCGTGTGAAGTTCCTTCTCTGCGTTCATTCCATATTTCCATTCCTTCGTAACAGATGAGCTTCATAACCAAAGCTAGCAGCATAAAATTAAGGGAGGAAATTGAAAATAAATCATCTTCATCAATAGAGAGCGCCACAACATGCCTTCATGCCAAAAAGCAACGTTGGAGGGAACCTTTTACATCTGGGCACATACGCCTACTGTCCAGGGCACAGACCGTCCGTTTGTCTCCTTCTGCTACATGTAAATTATGTAGGTGTGTTTGAGAAGTGATAAAATTTTGATGAAAAATTATACAAAATTTTTTAAAATGAAAGAAAATAATATAATATAATAAGAGCAATGACGATGAGTTAAGAGAATAAAATTAAAATAAATAGATTAAATATATAAATAAATGTGTAAAAATAATTAAAAAATAGAATAATTGTATAAGAAGTGAATAAATAATTAAAAATAAAATAACTGTAGAAAGTGAAGAATTTTATATTGAAAAATTTTAGTTTAAAATGTTTTTGGTGTAAACAAACACCCCCAAAATTTTATTTTATTTTAAAAAAAAAAAAAAAACAACTTTGAAGTGTTGCCCATTTGATTATTAGTTTGCATTCCGGAAGATTCAGGAAGGAATCGTTAGTTTCTCAGCGGGCTAGCAACTGAGAGACGCAAGATGCGCATCTGTGCAACGTATCCATTAGTCTTATAATTACAAGGCCACCAAGGCAGCATATTTGCTTCTGCGTTGTTCAAAAAGTTAAAAACTGCAAAAGCCAAAACATGTACCGAAAAGCAAAATGGAAACGAAACGAAAGGAAAATGAGGAAAAAACTACATGCGTATAGAAATAGAATCATTGCTTGCCAACAGCAACTGGTGTTATCCGTTTTCTAGCAGGCTTAATAGCATCAACAGTCCTCCCAAGGTTTGGCGATGCCTCTTTCCCTTCATTCCTTATAGCCTCATTTCCTGCATTGATCTCAGCGTTCGCCACAGGCTTAATCAAATCAGCAGGACTTGCAGGATTCGGCAATGCATGTTTAGCTTCAATTATGATAGCCTCGTCATTTCCTCCATCAATCTCCATGCTCACCCTCTCATCTGGCTTCTGAGGGTCTTTGGCAACTTTCCTCACTTCTGCAGGAAATTAGAGCAGAATTATGTCCAATAGTAATAATAGTAATTAATTATGATGTGTAAGGATGTATAAAGGGGCATTTTGGAAAGTAAATACGGGTAATGTTCATGTGGAGTGTGCAGCAGCATAGATACCTAGAACAGCCCAAGCATGCCTGTTCAAAGTAATCAGTTTCTCAGCCCCTCACACCAAATCTCTCTACAATCTACTAAACATTCATCAGTTTAGCCATCAGAATTAAATCAGTTTTCTGATGTTACGGACAACAACCCCTTGCCAGACTAAAGCCTGCCAATTGAGGGACGATGCAGCATCCCTTTTGTCATTATCAAAACACCAAGCAACACAGCATCCATTCACATATTCGCAGTTCTTGGTTCAATATAATATTGCGAAACATTTTTTGTATTCCAAATACGAGTGCACAAATAACTGAGTAATAGCAAACAAACCTGTTTGGGAGATGGGTGAACCCAATTCATCATTTTCAAATTCTAGAAGCGTGCAATACCCATCTTGTGAGGACACAGCTAGATATCTAGCATCAGGTGACCTTGCAACAGCAAAACAATATGCTTAAAAACATTGGAATATACAGGTACAGAAGTTGGCCTCTGAATGGCAATAAAAGATCACGGGACTTTTAATTCAGTGAAGATAAAAAGTAACCGTAAAGAAATGTTCATAGCAACAACAATGAATGTTACCAGCAAATGTCTGTGATAGCTGCATAGTGAAGACCTGCCAATATTGCAATTGGAGCAACACTCTCCGTGTCATAGATGTACAGAGAGTTCAATGAGGCCAATGCAAAAACAACTCGATATGGCAGCTTGAAGGAACTAGCTGTTCATGTCAACTTCGGCACTCAGTATCCAAATAACAAAATCACAGCTCTATTATAGAACTAATAGTCTAATACAAGGTTCAACAAGTAAAATACATTTGTCACCTGATGCAGATCCACGAAGACTAAAAACCACAGGGCAGAAACGTACTGCCACAATAGCTTTGCTGGACCCAGGGAGTTGTAGAGCAGGCCTGCGAAACACAGGTTTCAGGCAGAAATTCCATTGGTGGAAGTATGGAATAGAAAAGTTCATTTCCAGCTCAGCACACACTATTCCTTGATTAAGCACTGGTTTTGTTTGCTTTTCTTCCATCAGTAGAGGGCATATTCAGTTATATCAATAGATTGAACCAATGTCACACTCCAATATTCTTCAGGATAGAATTTTTTTTTGGAGATTTCCAATTTTGACGTACAAATAGTGCTGCCCAAATCAATAAAAAAAAGTTATCAGTAGGAATCTTGCCTTGAAAGATCTTTCCTAGAAAACACATATGCGGTGTTGACAATTTCTGATGCAGGAGTGAGCTTGCAGGTACCTAAAGCAATTAAATAGAGACAATTAGAAAGATATTTCAATAAAACATACGATCAAGTATAGCAATTCTAACTCACAGTTTTGGACTTCGCAGACAAGTTGAAGGCCTGATCTGTGGCACTTGTAAATGTACGAAGCACATTTTCACAAATAGGAAAAGAAAAACAAACTATGGATTGATGCAACACAAGAGTACAATGCACAGATCCAAGTAGCAACTACTCAATGGCAAAGATTGCGTCCACTATTTTTTTAGACTACGAAAATGTCCGCTGGATTGGACTGTTCTAATGAAGGAAAATTCCCAAGATGAGGTCATCCAGCAACCATTCATGAAGTACTTTAGGATTTAATAAAATATTGAAATTTAAGATGTATTTCCGCTTTATACACTTCCTCAACAGTGCAAATTGTTCTTTATTGAGCTCCCATGATCATCCAAAAGCAACTTTAAGCAGGACCATGCTCAGCCACATAGGATTTCTGTAAAAACTTGGTATGACCTCAAAACGACCCTTTATACAAAACAATAAACCTCTTAATCAAGAGTTCAACTAAATCAACCCCATCCATTGTTTGTTAAGAAGATGATTGAGTAGGAATGAAGTGACAGATTGGATTAGACAAAAAACAGAGTTAAAATATATCAGCAACCAATAAACAATCAAAGCATATTGACATTTGTGAAAAGACCATTATCCAGACAGATAAAGGTCGGTTTCATCTCTACAATTTTATGCTTTCAAATGGAGATCAGAGCATACATGAAGTATCTTTATCCCGAATTTAATAGGCTTGGCCCTGTTTATATTCCTACCTGCTGGAACTACCAGAAATGATCCATCTGGTGACCATGCTAACCTTCGAAAGAAGGATGGCAATGTTTCATCATGAAAGAGATGCATCTTAGTCGACTGCACTTGAAAGGCAGCACAATTTGTCAGGATGCAAACCAATGTGGCACTGCTGTATCAAATAACCAAAGTGCGAATTCCTTACCTTAGGATCATCTAGCTTTTGGTAATCTGCCTTTGTGAGAACATGCTGACAAACAAAGTTCACCTTTTCACGCCCTTTTGCTTTAACCTGAGGCTTATTGACATAGATTCGACAAGTTCTATCTGAACTAATTGAGGCCATATAATGACCCAGAGGATCCCAAGAAACTCCTTGAACGTAATGTAGATGAGCATCCAAAATTTGATGGACAGAACCTAGAGAAAAATCCAACAGAAGAACATAAATACCATAGCAATACAAGAGAACTTTGTAAATGGAAGGAAAAGGACACTACAAATTACAACAGGAATAGAAACAGTAACAAGAGACCCTCTGTACTTCTCAAGGAGGAAGGAGCACCATCTACCCCCTCTAACCATGGATGCCAAAGTATTAATAAAACCACCATCAACATTGGAAAAATGCAAAGTTTATTTGAACTCATCGTACCTTTGTTGACATCCCATATAATGCAGGAGTTATCCACAGACCCTGAGACAAGAAAAGCACCATCTGTTGACCATTGCAGATCAAGTACATCCTTGCGATGGAATCTGAGACAAAATTCCCAAATTTTTCTACAGTTCATTTCGAATAGCTAGTTGAATTCTAAGGGATTTGCAAAGAAAGAAGCCTTACGATAGTGTCTTCAGTACTTTCCAAATTTTACTGTCATCCACTGAGTGCAACTTCCACATGACCAACTCCCCTCCTGCCATTAAAATCAAATTCGTTGTAGGCAAGCATATAAAGCATGCCACTTTTCATTTCTTCTCTGTTCTTTTTGGAGACAAGTTTCTCAAAGAAAAAGAAGGATGATGTAAAAAGAAGGATGATGTTATGAAACGACAAGAGCCAACCTAGAAAAGAAACTAATGACATGAAATGAAAGTGGCCCTACCATCACCACCAGATGCAAGAAGTTCTCCTGCATTGACAAAAGCAGAAAGTTACTTCTATGTCCAGAAATTGAATTAACAAGTACATATAAAGACCCCCCGAAAAAATTTTCATTGTACGCCCAGACATTATCTCCAAAAGCTTTGCAAAAAGATAGCTCAATAGGCGAATGCATTATGCAGAAGCAGCAATTTACAAACGAATCCTAATGAAATAGGCCTAATCACATGGATTCCTCATAATGTGCTTTTCTTTTTAATGTTTTCATCATGAGCTGTCAGTTGCCAAGATATAATCGAACACCTGAAGCCCCTGCACTCAACTGGACAATACAAAAACTTGTGATGCTTAATAAACAAATTCCACCGACTGAGATATAAATCATCACCATAAGCAACAGACGCAAGATCATGCTCTTCCACGTGTATCAAACAGAGAAGTCATCTACACTCAAAACTCTCATAGACTGAAATTCAGATTTACTGGCGCAGTTTATTTAGCAATCAGTTATGCTACTCACAATACACAACACCATATTATTTTCTGACAAATGGTTCCACAAGACCAATTTTTGCATGATGAAGACTAGCTATCTGCATGCATCATATTTCTTTTCTGAGACCCAAGTCATCAATTCTACTTCTCTCTACACGTGACATATCTTCGTAATACCAGAAATCATCTTGATTGAAAATTTGGAAGGGTCGTAAGAAATCAACACTCACAAACTTGTTCAAGAACACTTCTCGATATAGATTTTCATTTGCAACGGTTTTCAATGTGCTGATCGCTAACTAAATAAATAGATAGCTCCATGCATAGAAGCTGGATTGGATCTCTGATAAAAACTTCGTGCTTGTGAGCAATGAAAAGGTTACATGGTGGAACAGGCATGCGGTGGAATCTTTCCTCTTATTCCTAACTGAGATTCTATTGAACAGAATAGAAGCTTGTTCTTACCAGAAGGAGAGAAGCGCAAGACATTGACAGCCGAACCGTGATAAGAAAGGGAATTCTGATAAGTAGCTGTTGGAGCTTTCTTTTCCGCAGCACTCAGAGATATCTGCCAGAGCTGTGCAGTGGACGAACCAGCTCACAGTCAGCATAGCCAAATGCCAATTGTCGAAATCAAACAAAAAAATTGTGAGAAAAGGAATTTTGGCACAGAATGAGAAATGGGAGTAGAGGGATAAATGGAGATGTACCTTGATGTCGTGGTCTGCACCGCCGGTGGCGAGAAGGCCGGTGGGAGCATGGAAATCTAGGGTCAGGACGGGTTTGGTGTCGTGCCAGCGAATCTGAACAGTTCCTCCTCTCATTGTTTTTTCCCCTCGGGAATGGCTTTAGATACGAAACTGGATTCTTGGCTGTCGCTGCGGTGTAGAAGGGGGAGGGTGGTATTTTTGGCGCGCCTGTCGCAAAGGCGGGAAATGGGCAGGCGCGTCGGTTCGCGGCGGCGAAATTCCAGGGCTATTTTCGTCATTTCATCCCACAAGAAGCCCATGACCAATATCGTCCCAAAATGTATCCTCCACGATTCCACTACTTTTCCTGTTCCGATGGATCCAATAAGCTTTAACTGGATAGTAGCCAGTTTCAGACTCTACAGAATTTTTGGATGAAATTTGTATCCTGAGAATAATATAATAATGTGTATTGAGAATAGAAAAAATTATCATGAAAATTGAAAAATTATCTTGTGAATAAAGAATTTGAAATACAAATTCATATCAAAAATCTTATATAACTGTAGACACCGTTCCCTTAAGCCCAGAGAAATATACAACAAAATAACAAAGAAAACATATGTATAAAATTCAAGCCCAACAACCACAAAGAAAATCAACCCAAACAATTACCAATGGACTGTAGACCCAACAGCCCGCATGGAGCAAGTTCAAACAAACCAGGCCTGCTAACCACTAGATGGGTCTGTCCAGTCATGGCCCACAAGAACAAAGCTCCAGCAACCTACAGAAATTGAGCTCTACAGCAACAGCACACTGAAACCAGCTTCAGCCCACAGCAAACCGGGCTCTACAACAACAGCCCACCAGATTCCAGCAAACTGGGCTCTACAACAACAGCCCACCAAATTCAGCTTCAACCCACAGCAAACTGGGCTCTACAGCAACAACTCACCTGTTCAGCTTCAGCCCAACAGAAACAGGCTCCCCGGCCATGGCCCAAAGCCCACGCGCCCAGCTCCCCTCTATAAATAGAGGGGCAAGTTCCAAGCTCAAGCACACAAGATGAGTCATCCGTAAAAGGGAAGGATGAGAGTCTGCAGCGGCTCCTTGGCGCCCCGTTTCTGCTCTTCTCCAAGTTCTAGTTTTCCCTTTTTCTAGCTCCCTCTCTCTCTCTCTCCCTCTTCTTCAGATTTTTCCCCCTTTTATGCCCATGTAAACGGTTTTAAGTTAACGGATTTTTGTCATGTTTGTTTTAATCCGAAAATCGAAATCCAAGTTCTGTACGACCAGTGTTTTTATTCAATGAAAACGGGGACTGATCTTCCCTTTAAGATCAGTGACAACTTCATCTAACGGTGTAAATCTTTTAGCTATTGAGGTTATTCTCATATGTTTTATTTGATCTAAATACTAACGTTTTTCATCGAGTTGAAGCCGCAGTAAGGTAGACGCACACCGTCCAGCAACTCCCGACGACATATCTGCCCCGTCACGCTGCGAATCTTTGGGAATCCTACGCATACGTCGCTGCTCCTGAAGCTTAAGGATCAAACTCAAAACCGAGGCATGTTCTATGCAAATATTCACTTTCTGAAATATACTAACAGCCATTTTATTCAACGAGAAACACAGGTTCCGGCCCTTTCGATCCGGCCCAGATTTCACGATGCTAGAAAAGGCATCCTGGCCCATCACAGCGTCCGCAACGGGTGCTACAATAACTTAAAATAAGCTTTAAATAAAAGATATGATTATGTAATGTTGTGCACCGAGGGCAATAACGAGAATAGTTATATTGCACATGTAAATATATATATATATATATATTAAAAATCTTTTAAGAAGTTGTATTAAGAATTAGCATTTTGGTTTGAGAAAAGAGGTACACATTCTACTCAGTAATTTCAATCTAGTGGAGCCCCCAACAAATGGCTTCTACCTCTAGTGTTGTCTCCTTTCTCCTTTATCACGTATCTCAATGTTCTGAATCATCAATAGTATTGAATTTGGATGAAGAAATTGAATGAGAAGAGATTATTATATAAGAATTCTGTCATACGCGACCAGGCCAAAGTTTAGCCTTGGACGCTCCATCGTGTGATGAGGCGAGGTCATGCTATGTTGTTTCATGTTTGACCTGATTTTTTGGGTTATTTGTATTCTCGTCTTTGCTTGTATGAATTTTTTGCAAACAAATTAAAAAGTGTGGTTTACACCCCAATCAAATCTAACCCTCGCTCAACTCTCTCTCTCTCTCTCTCTCTCTCTCTCTCTCTCTCTCCCTCCCTCCCATTCTCTCATTTCAAGCACCGTTATGTGAGTATTTCATCATTTCAACTTCAGCAACCACAATTGGGATTGAAACTGGTTCTATAACCTCAACGTCAACACATGAATCTACCGTGACAATCTGCTGAGTCCGTGATAATCTGCTGCAACAAAACAGCATCGTGAACTATGATACTGCTTGTAGAATTATACTTCTCAACAACAACGAAAACATTTGATTCTATAGGCATCTCCACAATTTCAAACTCAGGTTCTTGCCCATTTATGGCAAACAAACATTCATAACAATAACTTCGGATGCAGCGTCCTCTCCTCCACCTCCCAGTCCCTGCACTGTCTGCCGCTTCCCATTTGAGATGATAATGGCCATATCTCTAACATCTCTTTCGGTTTCTACTCCACATTTATAATAGAGATGGCAACCTCCATAATTGGAGCTTTCCATTGAAAGGCACAAGAGTGTGACACTCCATGGCTTTTTAGCTCTTAGGTTTTGCCCCTTTTTTTTTTTTGGAAAACAAACATTTGTTGCAGTAGCAGCTAGAGAAGGTGAACCTCTCTTCCGCTCCTCTGCAGAAATGCCAACCATTTATGACATTGGAGCCACAACTGCTCCGTTAACAACTTCTATTTTCTGGCTTTGTTTGCTGCTGCTCACCCAAAGAAATAATTTTATCACCAGCAACATTATCATCTATATTCTATCCCAACTCGATAACTTTTGAGTCCTGACTTTTTTTTTCTGTTATCTATTACAATAGCTTCGGCCGCAGCTGGTAAACTTAATTCACTTGCCACTCCTCCGTCCCTCTCCGTTGAGCAATTTGTCAAAAGACTTCATGTGAACTTGGTGCTCGAGTTGTGCATAAGATATGAACTTGGTGCTCGAGTTGTGCATAAGATGTGAACTTAGCTCACTTCTCTAATCTTTTTATAAATAAGTTTGGATTGAAATTTTTGAAAAAATGAGTTATTGATCTGTAACCTGTTCAACATTTAACTAAACAAATTTATCATAGTTGAAATTTTATAACTCGTCAACCCATTTAACTCATTCAACCTATTTAACTCGTTTAACCCATTAAAGTTATATATATATATATATAAATGTAAACTTCTTGATTATTTTTCCCACTAAGTCTTCATCTCGCTATCTAATTTTCATTTTCACACTGCTACTATAATTTTATTTTCTCATTGCTACTTTATTTCCATTTCTCCTGTGCCGAAAACACTCTCTTGTCACTACATATGAAATCATATTCTGCTAAAGTCTACACTTTCATGTCATCTACTATATAATTTGTTAATAACTTATTTATTAAATGGGTTGTAAATAGGTTATGATCGAGATTTTTTAAATGGGTTAATAAACAAATTAGATTTGAAATATTTTAAACTAGTTTGGATTAGGATGAGGCTCCAACTTGTCCAACTTGGTCCATTAACACCCCTACTACAGTTCATGTGTAGGTGACAATTTTCAAAATATATATATATATATTGCTCATTGCCATCTTAACTTGTCTTGCCACACTTTCTCCCTTGCTTTCTACTTTCCTTCCTCACATCTCTCAAATGAAAAAATCAACAACCCTTCGACCTATCTCCATTGCACCTTCTATTAAATTCACAACTCTCGTTTTCCTTGTTGAAATTGACTCGTATCTTACGAACTCTATGTGGAGGAGCTTCTTTCATTTTTTTCCACCTCAAAACCCTACAAATGGGGCCAATTGATCTTCTCAACCCAGTTGGAAATTCGATGATTTTAAATCGATCCAAGAATGTAATTTTTTTATTTTTTATAAACATGAGAATCTAGTTATATTTAGCCCATAAACTAAATTTTAACATTCTTTGATACGTGTATGCATTTATTTGAGATTTTTAAAATATATGGGTATTTAAGTCATCTTAAATTATTTAAAATGACTTAAATACTTCTATTTTCAAAAAATCAAAATAAATATATATACAAATTAAAAATGATAAAACTAAATTTATAAGTTAAATATAACTAGATTAACATGTTGTAAAAAAATTTCAAAAATTTTAAAAAATACATTTAAACGGATTTCAGACCGGTCTGAAAAAATAAGAGGTCACACATCTACCCCCGGGAGAGCCTTGCCCAATTCCCCTACTATCTGGATTTCATGTAGCATAATGACTACCTTAATGACATTGTCACTTAAATCATTCATGACACAAAACCATTGTGCCCCTCTTGCTCGCTTACCTTTTGTCTTCTATTTCGATATAATATCAAAATGAGCTCTTCATTGATGTAAGTGGGATGTAAATAGGCCCGTTCTTTTACTGCGGCAATAATTCTAATATGATAGTTCAGAACAATCTCTCTTGGATCTATTTTAAAGAGAGTTGTCATCTACAACGTCAAGCATAAGAATGTCAATAGTCACAGTTAACCCATTACCCACCTGCCTAACCCAATTATATATGAGCTTGAGTTGGGATTTTCACATAAATGGTTTCTGATTTATCAACCCGTTTAACTATTGAAATAAATAAATAGATCAGAGCTGATACTTTACAGCCTATTAACTCGTTTAATAACCTGTTTAATTCGTTTAACCATAAACCCGTTTAATAACTTATTTAATCCATCTAACTGTTAACCTGTTTACAATATGTTAAAAATGAGTATATATATTTCATAATTTCTAAAAAAAAAAATTCCACTTTAATTTTTTATTATATATTTTTCCTACATTGACTTCCTTTTTTTGTCTACAAATTTACATCGTATTTCCTTCTGTCAAGTTGTGATGTTACCATTGTTATCCCCATTGCAAGTAAGATTTCTCTCTATCTCCTTGCCTCTATTTCTCATTCTTTCTTTATCTTCATATTCGTTTTCGATCATCCCAATTTTCATACTCTCATCTCTCTGTTGCCCTTCATAGCTCCGTCTCCCATTTCAATATATTCTCTCCGTTTCTTTACCTTTATTTTCCCTTGTTTGTCATCTCTTCTAATTTGGTCAAGTTACTATCATTCTTTTTGTCAGTGCGTTAAATATACACCCTATATTGATGAAAATCTAGCTTGTACTTTGTCAATGTAAATCAATTCACCGTGACAATTACAAATAACACATGCTAAACTTTAAATTAATTTGCTTTTAATTTGTTTGCAATATATATAGCTTATTAACAACTCACAAACTCATTTATTAAATGAGCTATAAATACGTTAGAGTTAAAAAAATTTAAATTATTTAATAAATAAATTTGGATTAGATTTTTTAAATAGGTTAAACTATATAAAATTAGAATAAGAATTTAACTCATCCGACCCGATTTGTTAACGTCCCCGCTGAGAGCATAATTTTCTTTGACATGGTCAATGGTTAGTCGATTGGAAGCCTAAAATGCAAGCTTCGAAGGATCGAAGGGGCCAACTTCAACCCAATTTTGCAACATGCGAGAAAATGATAGGGAAAACAAAAGTGAGGATAAATCAATGTTTCATGAAAAAACCACAAAAAAAAAAGTTAAAAATCAAAACAAAACAAAACCAAACCCATGATCCAATGCTGTTGATTCCGGCTATAGCATCTCATGATTACAATCCCACTAGAGAAATAATGAATAATAGGCCACCGTCGTCGGATCAGCAAAGGCCAAGGTCCACGGATGAATGGCACATGGGGCGCAGGCAGCTAGAGAAGGGAGGGGCGTGAGTAAGCAGGGAAATTAGGCACAACGACGGCTGCCCTCTCTCCGCGGCTCTTCTTATTATTGCTTTGCTTGCGACCCTCCGCTTTGGACTGCGGCAAGGTGTCCTTCTGCTGGAGAGGAGAAACCTTGAGCACTGGAAAGCAAGAGAGACTAAGGCCCATTTTTTCCTTGGTCGCACTTGCTGCCGAAGTCGCATGATTTATATGCGCTCTGGCTTTCGCTCAGCTCCTCCAATAGCTCCCGACTACAGGGAGGTGCAAGGAAGATGACCAGAAGGTGTCCGGCTGCACGGCACCGAGGCAGATTCAATGTTCGCATAGCTATCCAGGAGCCTTGGAGGGCAAGGCATCTGAAATGTCCAACGGATGAATGCGAGAAGGAAAGAGAAGTGAAAATGATTGTTGTATAGTAGCGGAGACCAGTCGTCTGCGGAGACGAGGTCTAAACCAGCACGCTAGCACAGTGATCTAGAATTGACCATTTCTGATGTGTAATAAAAAAATCCAAACCTAATGGTTATGGGGACCTGATCCTGTGCTCACGGAGCATGCAGTGCTGCATGTTATTGGGTGTATATACTTATTTTTTTATTTTATTTTTCTAAATTTTTTCATGAACTTGTTAATCTAAGTGTATTTAACATATGTATCAATTTTTACCAATTTTTTGAAATTTTTAGATATTTATTTCGGATTTTTAAAAATCAGTGGCATTTTATTAATTTAAAATTACCTAAAATGCCACTGATTTTCAAAAATAAAAAATAAATATCTAAAATACCTCAAAAACGGTAAAAATTTATACACATATTAAATACATATAGATTAATACTATTGTAAAAAAATTGAAAAAAATAAAAAAAATAGACCCGAGAGCATAGGATCAGGTTCCATGGTTATGATTTTCATATTACAATTGTTGTAAAAAATATATATATATATATTGGATGTGCGTATAATTAGTTATAACTCACACCCAGGGAAGACATCTAAATCATTGAATGCGTATATACTGTTTTTTATAATATTGATTACTTATTTTTCAAATAATGATACGTCATGCTCAAAATAATTTTAAAAAAATTGAAGTGAGAAAATAGGACAATATAACAATCATGGAATTAGTATTAAAAATGAATATTTTATATTATGATGTCAAATTTCAATTAGAATGCAATTAATGGTTTAAATTTTAAAAATGAAGTATATACCGTATATACTGAGGGGTGATTTTATGTTGTCGGGTGCCCGGGGTAGTCATGAGTTTGGCAAAAAAAATTATTTTTATTTTTTAAGTTTTTTCATGAACATGTAAAATTATGTGTATTTAATTTATAAACCAAGTTTTACCATTTTTTAAGGCTCTTAAGTTTTTTTTAAAAAAAATTTTAAAACACAGTGACATTTTCGTAATTTTCTGACTTAAAATTTACCAAAAATGTCACTGTATTTTAAAATCTAAAAAAAATACTCAAGAGTATTCAAAAAGTATAAAACTTAATTTATAAGTTAAATAAATCTAACTCTACACGTTTATAAAAAAAAAATATTTTTGAAAGAGTCACAGGCCGAGCGCATGGATCCTCCCAATGTATTTTTAAAAGCTTCACTGATCTCCGCTCGCTGTCCGCCGTCTACGTGAGAGGCCAGTTCGATCCAATTATGAATGGGCTCCAAGAACTTTCTGGCCCAGTTTTGATTGCCCATTTTTGAGGTATTTGTCCAATGGACCAATACAACTCGGAAGATACGTCCATCGATTCTTGCCGTGCTCTTTCCGTGAACCATGTTTGGAAAGCCTGCGGTTGCTTTTTAATTTCATCTTTTCAAAGCAATGCCGGGAAGAGCTCCACTGCATTTAACACGTCCGAATCTGATTATCCTGTCGTGATTCGCAAAATAGGCAAACCGATCCAATCAAACATATATATACATATATATTAAAAACGGATGTGGACCACACTACGCAAAAGCGAAGAAATTTCACGTCGGAAATATAAAAAATCAGCCGTCTTTGCTCCCGCGAATTCCAGAATAATGCCATCTTGGGATAATTCCATCCCGTTGCGCTGGTTCCAAACACTCGTTAGTGCTTGATTGTGAATGGACGGCATACCAATCGGAACAAGTATTTCAGTACTTCTCTCACAGATTATTTCGAAGTTCTGGCTTTATTCGAGTCCAACAGCGACAAGTAACGGATCAAGGAGAAAAGCCAACACTGAAACCCATATCTGGATACTGGATTCCCGACGACGGCCCGTTTAGTCATTCCATGCGTTTCATCGTACTTCGATCGGCAAATTCTACGCCCTGAAACTCAAGCAAGCATTGACACGAGTGGAACACGAAATCGATAAAGAATAAAGATAGGAAATTTCCGCGTCCTTTGTTTTTTAAAAAATTCCGTTTTGGGAATTAGAAAAATGTTGGAAAAGGTAACCCGAGAAATATTGTGATAGAGGGCAACAATAAAAGATTTTCAAATAAAAACTTGTTAATTTAAAATTTTCACCATCCAGAGCTAATCTACTTTTAAAAATCGTTTTTCACATTTTTATATAATTACCTTACTTTTAATTATTTCTATGCAATATTCATGCAACAAACTTCTCTATTAAAAAGCTAGTTCCAACATTATTAAAATTTGGGTTTGGCGAGCTAAGTTCCGGCTCAACACAACCCAAGTTGCACTCCTAAAAATAATATGGGCAATTACATAAAAATGTGAACAGTTATTAAAATACAAAATATAAGGCTTTTTCTAGACATGCCTATTATGCTTGATTAAAATTCTAAATATATTAACAATATTTTCAAAATCCCGAATATTTTCTAGACATGCCCATTCCATGATATAACACAACTAAGAAATACGTAAAATTACTAATATGCTATTCAAATATAAGATATAATCGAGAAAATCGGATGTCATGATTCGTTAATGCCCTAACTGTACACGAGCTCTAAATTCAGGGAGTCATAATTTCATTTCATCATTTATTATTTTACAACAGAAGTATTTTGGATTGTTATAAAAATTTCATTGCCGATTTCTGACGAAATGAATATTTTTTGGATTAAATACAAATATAATAGGTATATTTGAGATTTTAGAAATATTGTGAGTCCATATGGGATTAAGTCCGAAACATAACGAGTATATTTTCAAAAAGTCCAAAAATCTAATAGTTGACTAGTGAAAATGTAAAATTCTACCAAAGGATGTATATAAATGAATGGGAACTTGCTAATTTTACATGTTGAACTTAGTTTTTGATATCATGCAATATTTCCGGTCTCGTGGCCGGCGATTTTTTTTTTGCCTGATTGATTTCAACTCTAACTTACCACTGGAAGCGTTTGGATGAAACAGAAACGTGGGCAAGAATTCCTTATTTATGAGATATTCTTGAGCTACGTAGACCCATTTCCCAGGTCCCAATCTGCTCCCACTCATGATTAATGCACAGCACAAAGGCACCCAGACCCAGCTATAAAGACAAGATCGCCGTGCGTGTTACATGACTACCTGTCTCATCCGGCTTACCTCTCTCGCCACAAATAACAATGTCATCACTACTCTTCGTGAAGAACATCTTCCGCCCACGTGCTCTGCTCTTGGTCCTCTTGTTCAGCGTTCTTCGCCCCTCCAATGCCCAGCTCCAGGTGGGTTTCTACTCCACGACTTGCCCTGCCGCCGAGGAAATCGTCTCATCGGTTACCAGAGATGCTGTTACCAAGGACCCTACTGTCGCTGCCGCGTTGCTTAGGCTCCATCACCATGACTGCTTCGTGCAGGTCTCTCTCCCCTTTTGCCTTTCCCACTCCTGTTCTTCTTTTTCACTGTACTAATGGGTTGGTTGCAAAATCTCACAACTCAGGGCTGCGATGGATCTATCCTCATTGACAAGCCGAATGCAGAGAGGCAGGCATTCAATCATGCTGGCTTGCGCGGATTTGATGTGATTGAGAGAGCAAAGGTACAACTGGAAGAGACTTGCGGAGGAGTAGTCTCCTGTGCTGATATTGTTGCCTTGGCTGCACGCGATTCTATTGCTCTGGTATGTTAACCAGTTCTCTGCACTCCCTTGTATCACGAGTACAATAATTCAGGGGAATTATTTTTAGCCAACGACTAATTCTGTTCATGTCTTTTTTTTCATTAATCCAGAGCAATGGACCACGCTACGAAGTTCCCACAGGCCGGAGAGATGGCCGGCGTTCAGCTATTTCCGATGCCGAAAACATGCCAGAAGTCGGAGATACAGTCGAGCAGCTCAAAAACAAGTTCACGGCTCTGGGCCTTTCAGAAAATGACCTGGTGATACTCAGTGGTAAGCAATTCAGGGTCTGACAGGAATCATTCAATGGATTGATTTGGATTGAGGGGTTGTCGTGAATTGGTGAGAGAATGTATTGGAAAAGTGAGAAGCAGTACTAGTAACGAGAAAAGTAGTATATTTATGCAGTGAAGGTTGAGGGATTGCATGTGCAGCGTAATATTTTTTTGCATGGGGGGGGGGGGGGGGGGGGGGGGGGGGAGAATCCCATCCCCTCTCACCGCCCTCGGGGAATACAGCCCTGTTTGTTTCATTCGGGGAAGAAAATCGTAACTTTGCCATGATTTCAGGTGCACATACGATCGGAACGACTGCGTGCTTCTTCCTCGAGAGACGGCTCTACGACTTCGTGCCAGGGGGTGGCTCTGATCCATCGATAAAACCCGAATTCCTGCCAGAACTTCAGTCCAAGTGCCCCAAGAACGGCGATATAAATGTTCGAGTAGGCCTCGACCGCGGCAGCGACCTCACGTTCGACGACCAAATCCTACGCAATATTAGGGATGGCTTTGGTGTGCTGGAAACGGATGCTAAGCTCTACGACGACGAATCGACGAAGCGCGTCATCGATTCCTACTTTGGATTCCTGAGTGGAATCTTGGGGCCCTCTTTCGAGAGTGATTTCGCTGCTTCGATGGTGAAGATGGGCCAGATCGGGGTGATAACTGGCAGGCGTGGGGAGATCAGGCGAGTCTGTTCATCTTTCAACTGAACTGATAAGGCCGCACACTATTAGCAGCTGTGATTAAGTGATAACCCCGTGAACGTAAGCACAGGAGCATGCTTGAATCACGGGTTTCACGCTTTCACTTGCACGGGATCAGGGAGTTCTTATTTTAAATTGTCAGTCTTTTTAATACTCTGTTCGACTGTGATGTTTGATACTCGATAGGTGAGCACGTAAAGGAAACATATGGACGCAGTACAGCTTAATTGTGCGCGAGAAGTAGTGTGCCAAAAATTCCATTTATATTGTTGGAAAATGTGATTTTGGATCCATCTGATATTTATATGCATGAATTTATGCATAGCCTGTGACCCACAAGAATGCGTCTGTGACGATAAGATAGCCATCTTCGCCATTCGTGCCCTGCAAAGCTCGACGCAAAATGTCCCAGTTCAGTTTTGCACTTTTGGTCACGTGATAAGTGGATTGTGCACTGCATTTTTCCAGAAGGCTTGCCATACAAGATCCATTCACGCAATCACGCGAAATCAGCATTGGGTTATCCGTCGAAGGAAAAGATAGAATTCACGTGAAGAAGTAATGCCGTGGAGATATGGAATGGAAAGCACTTTCAGCTTCCAATTCGAGATCAATGCACAAATACTCACTGCATGCCAAAGCCAACTAACCTTTTTTGAAATGAATATGTAAATGGCGGAATAAGACACTATACTATTGGTTTTTACTTAAATAACAATCTCATGTACTTTGTATCTTTAATATGTTTTTTTTTTTTTTTTTTTTTTACTTTTATGCAAGTTTATATACCAACATTTTACAATTTTGAATTATTATTTATATTTTTTAAAGTTTCAAAAACAAAAACTTTTTTCCATAAAAAAAAAACAAAAACTTTCACGTTTTTCATATTCAGGGAGAGAGTACAACATGTAAAAAAGTTTTGGGAATGAATAAAACTTTTGGTGAAAAGTTTTGAAGAATAAAAGTTGTCAAATGATGTGATATGATAGGGGTAATGATGAGGAGTAAAGAGGATAAAGTTAAAATAGATAGGTTAGTTGTATAGGTAATTGTGTAGAAATGATTGAAAAGTAGGGTGGTTTGTGTTGAAAGATGTAAAAAAATAATTAAAAAATAGAAAAGTTGTAGAGAATGACAAGTTTTAGATTGAAAAGTTTTAGGTGAAAAGTTTTTGTCATTGCCAAACACCCCCACAATGATAAAAAAAAGGTAGAATTTAGTATGTAAACTAAATACATTTGCGCTCTTGGTATGGTATGATCATCCCACAATGATAGTAAATCAAATACGTTCCATCAGTGCATCGGAAAAATTGCTAAATATAGTTAATTGTGAAAATTTAAAACTGTTACACGATTGAAGTGACTGTCACAGTGTCACCTTATCTTAAAAAGTGTGGAAAAAAGAGGGTTTTTTGCATGGTAAATCCTCTAACTCTGGCCAATTGCTTTCCAAACCCTCAAGTTTGGCCGTTTGCTTATTAAACCCTGCGAACTTTCAGCTTTTGCGTTTTGAACCCCGGGGCATAACGGCGTTTCAGAACACGCGTATTCAAAGGGCTCTCACGTTCAATTTTTTAGAAATCCCAAAAATGGCCTTGTAAAAATCCATCCCTTATAACAAATCGTCAGTTCATTTCCAAGCAAAAAAACCCAAGTTCAGAAGACGCACTTAGAAGGAGTTGCTGACGCGTGATGAAGAATGGATGCCAACAAGTATTTTGTATTTTATTTTCAGAATTCGGACGAAACCCACCGAGAAATACAGCGGCTGTGAGGAAGACGACCCACCGAGAAACACAATGACTGTGAGGAAGATGACCCACTGAGAAACACAGTGACTGTGAGGGAGACGACCCACCGAGAAACACTCCGGAGCTCGATCTCATTCGTGGATTCTTCTTTGAGGTTTTTGATTTAGAGATTTCGAATTCTAGGTTTTCGATTTGGGTATTTTTGATTTGGGGTTTTTTAGGTTTTCGTCCTTCCATCTGGGGTGTCTGTTAGGGTGTCGTTTTGTTTTTTAGCAAGGACATTTTAGACATTTCACTCCATTTGACGGTGCTTTTCGACGCCGTTATGCCCCGGGGTTCAAAATGCAAAAGCTGAAAGTTTGCAGGGTTTAATAAGCAAACGGCCAAACTTGAGGGTTTGAAAAGCAATTGGCCAAAGTTAAAGAGTTTACCATACAAAAAACCGTAAAAAAGATCGCAATAAGAATAGAGATTTACCTTTCTCAACTCTCTCCTCATTAGTCACTTTTTACAACGGACCCAAGTATCCCCAGAAAGCCCAGTTGGCTATTTTCGGTCATGGTCCAGATGCCCAGACCGTAGACGAGTGGAATGCCTTGAAGCTGCAGGCCCAACCGACTGCTCCATTTCTCACCGGTGAACTGTGAGCCCAGTCAGCTAAAAGCCTCAAACGGCCTTTCCTCCTCGCTACTCCTCCGCATCAGCCAGGCAAGCATTTCCCCAGCCACAAGTGAAGCGGAGGGGAGCTCGAATCCACGGCAACCCTGTAACTATGGGGAGCACAAGCAAGAGCAGGCTTGGCTTCCCAAATCCCAATCATTCTCCCTCTTTCATCTGCACCAGAACCCACCAGATTGGAGCCCTAGCTCTCATCCTCACCACCTTCTTCCTCACCAGGCTCATCGATCAACACCGTCCATCCCTCGCTTCTTCATCTCTGGACTACGGCTACGGCGACACATCCCACGTCGTAAATACCTTCGGCAGCAGAGGCTGGTTTCGGTGGCCCGATCGAGGCTATGGTTCCCGCCTCGACTTCAAGATCTACGTTTATGAAGAGGACGAGGTCGGCGGACTGAGGGAGTTGATGCGCGGGAGAGATGGGAAGATTTCCGCTGATTCATGTGTTAAAGGGCAGTGGGGAACTCAGGTGAGTCGCACTGAGATTTGCTGCATTGCCTGTTTTCCTTCAGAGTCTGAAAATCGAGCTTTTTTCTGGTTTCCGGGTAACTCAATCGTGAGCTTGGCCCATAGAATATAGTCCTAGGGCTTGTTTTGACAACACAGTTAACAACAAATGTAAGAAACGGCAGCCTGTTATAGAGACGAGAAGGAATGTGTTTAATGAAGTCCAAGTCACTGCCAGTCTCATCAATATGACGAATTCAAACCGTTGTCTCCAATCCGGTGAACATATAAATTATCGACTCCAGCACAAGGCTTTCGTAGCGCCACTCTTAACTGTCCAATAATTTATATGGACTGGCCGGATACTAAAAAATTTCCTATATCTCAACAGTTTGAACTTTTTTTAAAAAAAAAAAAAAAAAAAAAAAAAATCTGAAGTAAATTGGGCACTCTCACTGGATGTTGACATTTATTGGACAAACTAGCTGGTTTCCAATGTTTTCCATCATTCTTAGTCTGTTTCTGTGTTGCAAAATTTTTAGAACCTAATCATTTTATGCTTGCGAATGAAATGTTTACCCCAAATTTGAAAATAGTTTTTAGATTTTTTGTTCCTTTCCACGAGGGACCATGTGTATCTATCCTGTTCATAATGGCCCACGTTAACTAGAATAGAAGATTTGGCGTGTTAGTCTTGCACTTTTCCATCTTTTCATTGAAGTTTGTAACAAGAGATTGATGTTCAGCAGTTTAGCTGGGCAGTGGACATAAACGTGTGGTTATGTACTTATGTTTATCTGCAATTCATTTCGCTGCAATTCATTTCATTGAATATAAAAGTTGTGAATTTCATATTATTCTTCAGGCTTTAGTGAAGTTTTCGCAGTACTTATCTGGGTGTTTGAAAAGAACAGTTCCAATTAGGATCTGTTTTTAAATGCCTTTCCACCTATTGATGGCCCTTTTTCCCTTTCATTCTTTATCTTATTCTTTTTTCTGGTTCAGGTTAAAATCCACCAGTTGTTACTGCTGTCAAGGCTTCGGACATTTAAGAAGGAAGATGCAGATCTTTTCTTTGTTCCAACTTATGTAAAATGTGTGCGGATGATGGGGGGCCTGAATGATAAGGAGATAAACCAAACATATGTAAAGGTATAATGATACATTTATGCACATATGCAGGCTTATGGCTGGTGTTTTCAGATTTTTAACATTTTTGATGTACTTTATCAATCTGGTTAAACAAAGTTAGCCTGAGAAATTTGATGAATGCTTTCCTTGTGTTTAGGTTCTGAGTCAGATGCCTTATTTCCGGAAATCAGGAGGGCGTGACCACATATTTGTCTTTCCAAGGTAAGGTAGTTTCTAGAGCTTCGAAATAACCATGCTGAGGCACATATCTTCTCAGTCCATTCCACTTATCAGCCCCTTAAAAAAGTAAGACAGGATTTTCACATAGAAAGATTGGATAGGATTTTCCCACAGAAGGATTGGATGAGGCTATGAGTGATGTCTTGAAAATATAACTGCCGATGAGGAAGAAGTAGGGCATTGGGTAAAGGGTCATGTTAATTAGGAGATAAGGAAAAAGGTGTTTGCACTTTCTTTCTTTCTCTCTTTCTTAATACCCATTACCAACATGAGTGAATGCATTTGAACCTTTTTTGGTTGCTTGCACATTTATGACTCTAATTCTCACACGAATTTCCGATGCTTTATAGTTTATAATATTGGTTTGCAGAATATAGTAGCACCTTTTGGTAATAATGGACTCAATTTCTGACATATGGAAGCGTGCATGTTTTTCATGCCAGTTATTTACTGTTGTTTTTCTGTGGAGTTTGTTAGTTTTTATATTATTGCTGATAGTCTCATGAGGTAGAGTTTTCTTATTGCTGCACAGTGGTGCCGGAGCTCACTTATTTCGGTCATGGGCAACATACTTGAATCGATCCATTGTTCTCACTCCTGAGGTGGGATGTTTTCTTTCATTCTCCTTAATATTCATTGTTACTGAGAAACAATAATGTGCCATCTCTTTTCCTCAAAGTGTTCTTGTTGAATCTGTTTTTTTTTTTTTTCCCGGGTAGCTCGAAGAACTATGTAAGTATATTTATTTGCATTCTGCATTCACTTATGTGAGAAGGATGAGAACATTGCTGACTGTGGCCATGTAGCAGGCCTGTTATCTTACATTGCTTGATTATTGATGGTTTCAAAGTGTTTGAGTTCTTTCATTTTATTTTTGTGACAATTTAACAGTGAAGTGGAACATCCTGCAAGAATGGTGTGATTATTTCTTTTTGAGTGATGTTGACCTTATTGTGAAGGGGGATCGAACAGATAAACGAGACACAAGTGCTTTCAATACATGGAAAGACATCATTATTCCTGGTAATGTTGATGATGGGATGACGAGATCTCATGGAGATATCTTAGTCCAACCTCTGCCATTGTCCAAACGAAAGTATCTAGCAAACTTCTTAGGTCGAGCCCAGGGAAAGGCTGGCCGTCTTCAATTAGCAGAACTTGCTAAGCAGTTTCCTGATAAGGTTTGACTTCTTTCACTGTCTTTCATTCATTCATTTTTTCTGAGGTTGAATTTCTCCTGAAAGATGGTAATATTCTACTTGAATATGAGTTTTATTGTACTGGTTGATGTAGAACTCATCCATCAAATGGGTTCCCAGACTTTTCAGCATTCTGGAAAAAATAATTTTACGAATGAAAAGCATGAATGAATTTGCAAATAAAAAAGATCTTAGAAATAAATCACCTTGCCTACAGTTTTGTTTCGCCCTTTTGTATGAGATATTCTAGGGATTGGATCTGGTGATTAGAATGAAATGCTTCCAGTGATCCTTTGATTGGTGCATTTGGATTCCTTGCATCTCTTGACGACATGATGGGTTTGGACTTTTCTACTTCAGTGGTGTTGTTCACTATGCATCCACATCTTCATCTTCAATCTGAAATGTGAACAGTCTTATGAAAATCTTCGTGGTATGTTTTGGTAGTATATTTTGTCATTCCATCTTGTTAGTTGGACAAAGGAGAAAAAAGTTTCCATTAGATTGGACAGAGGTTTTTCTATTATAGTTTTCGCAACACATAATAGCCACATCTCTGTTTACATGTACATGTGGTCTGGCCTTTTGTCTTCTATGCTGGAATATGGAGTCTTAAGGCACAATAGTATGATAAATATGCAGCTGCCCTTCTATGCTGGGATATGGAGTCCTAAGGCACAATAGTATGATAAATATGAAGCTGCCACTTGCACTTCAATATCATGTTGCCAAACATTTGTGAGAGAGAGAGGGTTTGGTGGTTGTGTGGTTGTGTGTGTGTGTGTGTGGGGGGGGGGGGGGGGGGGGGGGGGGGGGAGTGGAGAAGAAGAAAGAGAGAGGGAGAGATCTTCTATGTTGGGATATGGAGTTTTAAGGCACAATAGTATGATAAATATGCAGCTGCCACTGGCACTTCAATATCATGTCACTTATTGTATTCAGCTGCCACTAAAATATCATGTCACCAAACAGTTGAAAATAAATGTGTGTGAGAGAGTGAGAGAGAGTGAGTGAGTGAAAAGCCTCCAATGTTATCCCGGAACTTCTTACTTTTTATTGGTTTTAGATGAACTCTCTGGACTGACATAGATGATGCGTGGACAGTGGTCAAGGCGTAGATCTAGGACAGTTAATTTTGATGTCATGCTCCACCGTATTGAAGACATTCTGATTGGATCCTTATCCATTTCATGTTTCACTCTATTTTTATCAGAAAATCTGTTTGCTGATTTCATGAACAGTTGGAATCCCCAGAGTTGAAGTTCAAAGGCCCTGAGAAATTGGGAAGGATTGATTATTTCCTGCACCTGCGAAATGCCAAGTTCTGCCTATCTCCACGTGGCGAGTCATCTTGGACTCTTCGATTCTACGAATCATTTTTTGTGGTATGTCTCCATGCTTTAGCTCATACATCAACTGGAAGTGGGAGACCCCTATCCATGATTATACTAACAAATCTGGTTTCAATGGACAGGAATGCATCCCTGTAATCCTGTCTGACCAAGTAGAGTTGCCATTCCAGAACGTCATTGATTACACCCAGATATCAATCAAGTGGCCGTCTACTCGCATCAGCTTTGAGCTCTTGGATTATCTACAATCAATACCAGGTAATTTAGCTTTCTTTTAACTGTCCAATGCCTTTGAGAAGGTTATAAATAGTCACTGTGACTGATTTTAGTCATCGCACTTTCAGTTAGAAACAGACATTTGCTTTGATAGTGTAGAAATCTTAATGGATAGAAGAACAACCAAGCTCGTGTTAATGGGGGATGAAATGTGGTTCTGACCTATTGCCATTCAACTGACCGGAATTCTGTGGCTTCTAGATTCACCTGGTCACTTCTCGAGAGTTGAATCACTCAGTTTCTGACGCCAAACTATTAAAGTGGTATCTGTGCGCTGTTTTCTTTCTCAGATCAGGAGATAGAGAGGTTGATAACCAACGGAAGGAAAATAAGGTGCTTGTGGGTCTATGCTCCAGACTCTGCTCCCTGCTCAGCAATGCAGGGAATCATGTGGGAATTGCAAAGAAAAGTGAGACAATTCCATCAATCAACGGAAACATTTTGGCTGCACAATGGAACCATTGTAAACAGAAATTTGGTGCATTTCCAAGATTGGAAACCCCCCATGCCTTTGCCTTGATTTCCTTGTCAGCCCTCAATTATTTAGATCTGCTATCCGAGCGTTGGTCTTCGTCCGAGTGGTTGGATTCCCGAGAATTGGATTGTGTATCGGATGACCCTGAATGAGGAGCTGGCGTCTGAACTCTGAATGTTAATTTACCTGACATAGTTACAATGTGTGTAGACAGCCTGCCAAGCAAGCTCAATATGGGCCGAGCCCATTTACATTCCTAAATAGAACAACTATTTTTTCAATAAACTACAAATTAAGCCGTGTAAGAGGTGTTGCAAAACAGTCGCATTCAACATCAAACAACTAAATTGCAAAAAGCAAAACAAACGGGCATCAAAGAGTAAAATGTCCAGCTCCTTACCTCTATAAATAGAGGCCTGCAGTGAGCTCTGAAGGCAGGCGAAAGGGGTGGAAAGAAAAGGTCTTGGCCTCTTGGGCAGCCGGCCAGCTTCAACATTCCCCATGTCAGAATGGCAAATTCCTCGTGAGCTTCCATAATATGCAATTAGTGGATGAGTTGTAGTTTTGTTATTACTCCATTTAATTGTAGGCCTGAGCTCAACCTTTTGTAATTAGTGCCTTATCAAATAGATTATGTGTTTAATTATTTTTTTCTACGATAGCGACTCCAATTATATTTATTTATGCCTTTGGATAGTGCGTTATGTCTGAGTTTATTTCCCTTCTGCACTGGAATAATGATTAATGTGCGCTTATTTTCTGCTATATTGGAACGATGGTTGTTACGATTCATTTTTTTTATCGGGCATATCATCGATATCATTACCCTTAAGTTATGCACTTTTAGTTTTTATATATATCTAGGGTGGGGTAGGCATTCTATCGAACTTGTCAATGTAAAACTTTTTATCGTTCGCAATTATCTTATTTCATAATCATTTCTTCACAATTTATTTATTGTATAGCTACTTTATTTTTTAGTCATTTTTCATAGCTACTCAGACAACTATTTTATATTTTAACTTTATTCTTTTTATTTCTTGTTATTATTCATATCATATCATATTATTTATCCATTTTAAAAAGTTATATACCAAAAAATTTGGTGAATTTTTAAAAATACTCACATATTTTATTTAAAATTCCTCTCATATCCACGGATTAAAATATTTCTCTTATACAAATGAACTGTACCCATTATATTTCCATACTAATGTCGTCACCAGCTATTTGCTATAGTTTGGATTTTTCATTTTATTTATTATTTGTATTAAATAAATACTGAAACTATCCCTGCATTTGCATATTCATGAACGACAATCTGGATCTTATTGCTGGAGGATGGAGGAAAGAGATGACTAGAAAAATGATGATGAACTGCTGCTGAATCCAAAAAGAAAGCATGCAAGCGCCACAACTCCAACATTTTTATGCTCTACAATGATCTTTTAGGTAATGATCTGTTTGAGTTTTTGAAATCCTGCGCGGGTGAAGGATATATGCAAAGATGGCTAGAAAAAATTGCACGTTGGTGATGCTTGTGGTTTCTGCTATGCATTTTGCTGTAAGATGAGTTGTCTACGTTAAAGTTCATTTTCACTATGAGCATAAATATCATCACAACTAAAAGTTAACGTTCATCACTTCTCATTTTAATGGTATGGGTATGAGAGGAATAATTGGTAAAATATATAAATATAAGAGGAGTGTTTAAAAATTCATGAGTATGAAAGCAATTTCGGTAGAAATCGTGGATATGTTTGAGAATTTCCTAAAAAAAAATTCTTTTAAAAGTTCTGTCAAATGCCAAATGCACCTTTGATCTAATATTTTAAGGCTTGTATAGATTAATTTAAAAACCAGACAATTTACAGGGGTCAAATATCCATCCATCCGTTGTAACACACGTAAAACATGCGCTATGGTAGGTTCATATGGCAATGAAACCGGACAAGGAAGAAAGTGTGAGCGGGGAGGAAAAAGTTGCATTCCATGTTACATATTGCTGTACTTGTAATTGGGCGTGGAAATTCATCCCGATTCTTCTGTTCTTTTCAGGAAAAAAAAAAAAAAAGACATTCATTCCAATTCTAACTGAGAATTTCGTTCTCAAAGTTGCCGACTTCGTTCAATTTCATACATCTGATCAATGGGCGGTGGCAGCGAAACAAATTTTCAGGTAACTTGTCAATGCCGCGAAATACACTTTGTACCTTAATTACGAGTCAGTGCATATCACCGCTCTTTCTTTTATCCTGGGTCGGTCTCTTAAAAAAAGATCCACCGGATCGAGCTCTCGATCGGGTATCAGCCTATCAGGCATGGACAAGGACGATCGTTGAAGCTACGCTGCCGTTCCGGCTCGACCCACTGGAAGCTTCTTGAATTTTGGGCATATGGCCCATGGGTGAGAATGGCTTCTCACGTATCAGGTAAGCAACACTGGGGAGCACACATGTGACACGACTGGGTTGGAAATGCCTGCCACTTGGCTTGCGTTCAGTACCCCTACGCATTCTTCCGGTTAGGCGATCCACAATTTTTGAGGCCGAGAAAAAATGGGAAATTTACCCTCCCATATAAAGAGGCGTTTCCGCGCAGCCAGCAAACGAGCTAGAGAATCCAGCCAGACTAACTGCACGAGTCATCTTGAATTGCCGCTGCAAGTCTTCTTCCTTAACAAAGAAACTAGAGAAGATGGGCACTGGCCTCTTCTCGAATTGCCTGTCTCCTTTTAGATATCACCCACAACCAATCAGTAGATATCCTGCACAATCTAAGCGAGTGGTTAGCTCTCCCATGGCCACTCGATGGTCACTAGAAAGAGGGTGCGGAGGATGTACGGATGCAAACGGGTCTGACGAGGAGTCCAAGTCATTGGCTGAAATTGCGGGGAGAAGAGGGGTTTTGATTTCTGGATTTTCGTTGATCTCTGCGGTTTTGGGTTTTCCAGCAGATGGGTCTGCAGTGAAACAAGGACCACTGGCTGGAAGAATACCAGGCTTATCTGAGCCTGATGGGAATGGTTGGTTGTTCCCCCCCTTTTGTTCCCTTTCTTATCCTTGCTTTCATGTTTCTATTAATGAATCATTAATAGAACGCATAACGAGAGAAGAAATTTGCTCCGACAGGTTGGAGGACTTACCGCAGGCCTGATGATAAATCTGGAGGACATGGTGTCGGGTGGAGTCCAATCATCCCATACACATTTCGAGTTCCTGGAGGTTGGGAAGAGGTACTTAACTGTAATGAAGCTGGTTAGATCCTTTCTCAGCAACCCCTACTTGGCTAATTTCTCCTTGGTTAATATATGTCTTGTTAGGTACCCGTATCCATTGCGGATCTTGGCGGGACGGAGATTGATTTGAGGTTTGCAAGCTCTAAAGAAGGGCGATTGTTTGTTATTGTTGCTCCCGTTCGAAGATTTGCAGGTACCAACCTTCAAAATTGATGTTTTTGACCACCGCATTAGTGATGATGCAATTGTTTTGGGGTCTGTGAAACATAGTTTGGTGGTTGGATTAGCAATGATGGTTTCTAGAAAGCTTTGCCGTGCTTCTTCTTTTTTTTTTCTTCATCACAAACTCTGTAAACACCATGCGTCTGGATTTCGACTGGAGATGATAGCAACGTCAATGTTGCCAGTTGCTCCTGTTTGTCCCAAAGAACCGTGGGAAGCATTTCAATCAAACACTCTGGGAAGTCCCAAGCACACCTACTTGTATTGTCGTTTCCCTAGTGGAGCTTCCACAGAGTTGTGATGTCCACCTTCCAGTTTCACCATCTCATCGCATGATGCACCTGATGTTTGCCGCTATTTATAGATCTTGAAGAAGATAATGCAAAAATCGAAGCCATTGGTCCCCCTGAAAAAGTGATTGATGCATTTGGACCCGAAGTCATCGGAGAGAGCGTTGAAGGTAAGGTTCTGAGCTCCGAAGTAACAGAACACAATGGAAGAACCTACTACCAGTTCGAGCTGGAGCCGCCTCATGCCCTGATAACTGCGACTGCTGCTGGCAATCGGCTTTACTTGTTCAACATCACCGGAAGCGGTAAACATCATGGCCTTACAGTTTCTTAGTGGTAATGGGCTCATGGGTTGGTGACTGTGGTGCAAATGCAGAGTCTTCTCTTTGGGTGGCCAGCCCAGAGAATTAGCGAATCCTGATCACTGAATTGATCAGCCAAGTGCCCATAGTTTTGGTTGAATATTCCTGTCCTAAATATGCACTTCTCTCACTTTGGCTAGAATGATCTTGAAATTGTTTTCTTTCTATGCACCTGGTTCACCGAGTAAATGATTTGGATTTTTTCCTCATCCTTTAACATGTGGGGTAGTCATGCCGCCAGAACAAGCATCAATGAACATGTGGTTAATCATTAATATCTGGTGGTTCTTGCAGGTCTTCAATGGAAAAGGCACTACGAGGATCTAAAACAGATTGCAGACTCTTTCCGTGTAGTCTAGAGTGCAGAAGGCGAGCTGAGAGAACTTGTGAATTCTGGGGATCTAGTATCCTCATGAAGCTTTTAGAAGGCAATCGATACATGAAATTGGTAGTTTTGGGAGTAATTCTTGCGTCAAGAATAAGCATTCTGTAAGCTAGCAAAGTGAAATTCTCTTTTGTAATCCATGTGGAAGTGTATGTATTAGAATTGCATTAAACAACGATAGCGAGGGCCTAGTTTATATAAAGGATTATTTTTAAATACATCCACAGCATTTGCTTTTAATTAAGTATGCATTAATTAAGTTTCTAATCTTTCTTAAATCATTAATTTTGAAAATGCCCAAAATTGGAAATGACGAAAATAGCCTTGGGAAAATCAAATCTACCAAAAAACTCCTTTGTAGATCCCTTAGTAAAATTTCATCCGACGAAATCTCTAAAGCTACAACTTGCATCAAACAACAACGACAATTACAAAATGAAATGTATTATTTTCATTTAGGAATATTTTGGTCTTTTTACAAATACAAAACTAGCCGAAAGGACTTCGTTTGCTTCTTAATTTACGAATCCAATGTTTTTGGATTTATTTGAAATTAATATTATACTTGGTATATATGAAAGATTATAGACTTTTTAATAGATATTTGTAATTAACAGCAAATGTTGTGGGTATATTTTAAATTCACTCTTATTTTAAAAATAATTCATTTCATAGTTTAGGAGACTTCTGATGAGTGAAAATGAGCAACTAAGGTGTAGGAAAGGTAGGATAGCATACAACGCTCAGTGCTCCTAGGTGCATACATTTATTTTTTTATTTTTTTTTGAAATTTTTTATAAGATGGTTAATCTAGGTGTATTTAATATGCGTATAAATTTTTATCATTTTGAAGTATTTTAGATATTTATTTTTTATTTTTAAAAATAAGTGTCGTTTTAGGTCATTTAAAATTACTAAAATGCCGCTATTTTCAAAAATAAAAAATAAATATCTAAAATACCCAAAAAATGATAAAAATTAATATATGTATTAAATACATTTAGATTAACAATTTTATTTAAAAAAATTTAAAAAAATAATTGTATTCACCGGGAGCATTGAATGTCGTAGCGTACGACCAGAGTCCGCGGAAGGTACCTGGTAAGCTCCTCCCGCCAGGTAGAGGACGTCTTGGATGGGGCTCGCGTGTACGGCTTCCACGACGCCACGGATCCGGCCGTCCATCATCGCTGATTGGATTTTTCCGCTTGATCGTGCTTTTGTTTCTCACAAGTCTCCTCGGAGTCTCGGCAAACAGCAGAAGGGTGCTGGATATTGGGGGCTTATGCACTACGCTGATGTGGAAGACTGTCTTCAGTGTATAAGCCTCGAAACTGGTAGAGGTAAAAACCTTTTTTGTATAGGGTGTGTTTGGCAATCCACAAAAAATGTAAGTTAAAACTTTTCAATCTAAAACTTTTCACTTTCCATAACTATCATTTTTTTAATTATTTTTTTCATATTTTTCTATACAACTATCCTACTTTTCAATTATTTCTACACAACTATCCACACAACTAACCTATCTATTTTAACTTTATCCTCTTTACTACTCATCATTACCCCTATTATATCACATCATTTGATAACTTTTACTCTCTAAAACTTTTCATCAAAAGTTTTATTCATTACCAGACACACCCATAAGCAACGCCAGCCATTCCGGATAGATCATCAGCAGGAAATGCTCCAAATTCTTCAGAACTGTAAAAACATTAGGGAATTGAGACAAACCCATCTCCAGATTCTTATCCATGGTCTTCAAAACGACAAGCTCGTCCTCCGGAAGCTGGTCGATCTATCTGCAACCTTCCGTTGCCTTGATTACACGGTTCAGATTTGTGAGAATGCCCAGCCGCCGGATGTTGTTCTGTACAATGCCTTAATCAAGTCCTTCAACGAAAGGAACCGCAGAAGAGATGCATTTCTCTTCTTCAATAGGATGAAAAAAGCCGAAGTCCGGCCGGACAGTTTTACCTTCACGTTTTTGCTAAGGTCTTGCCAACTGCTGGAAGGTCTCATAGAGGGGATGGAGATCCATGCCCACATCGTCAAATCGGGATATGGACTGAATATAGTTGTCCAAAATACACTCATGGGTTTCTACTCCAAATTCAGAGCTGGTTTCGATTTAGCCCGTCGGGTGTTCAGCGAAATGCCTGAAAGGGACGTGTGTTCCTGGAATTCCATGATGAATGCATATTTGAGTCGGGGTGATGTGAATTCGGCTATATATTTGTTTGAATCAATGCCAGAGAGTAACATTGTGTCTTGGAATTCTGTTGTTGCTGGACTCTCTAGAGCTGGGGACATGGATTCAGCGTTGTCAGTATTTGAACGTATGCCAATGAGGAACACAGCCTCATGGAATGCAATGATCAGTGGATATGTTAGGCAGGGTGATTTGGCTCGGGCCAAATCATTTTTTGATGGCATGCCTCAGAAGGACACCATTTCCTGGACAGCCATGATTTCGGGATACATACAAACTGGTGATCTAGCATCTGCAAGTGAACTTTTTGTTTGGATGCCAGAAAAGAATGCAATCTCTTGGAACACAATGCTTACAGGCTATGTTCAAAACCATCTGTTTGAAAGGGCATTACGTACATTTCATCAAATGCTAATAGTTAGTGAGCTCAGACCAGACGAAGCCACCTTAACCACTGTCCTCTCTGCCTGTGCTCATCTAGGATCGCTTGAACATGGGGCTTGGGTTGATTCTTATATAAAAAAAAACAAATTTGAATTGACTATTACACTTGGAAATGCCCTCATAGATATGTTTGCAAAGTGTGGCGATGTGAAAAATGCAGAAGCTGTGTTTTGTCAAATGCCAAAGAGGTGTATAATCACGTGGACAACGATGATTTTTGGTCTAGCCCTCAACGGGCAGTGTCAGGAAGCTTTAGCAAAATTTGATGCAATGTGCTGCAAAGGAGTAGCACCAGATTATGTTGTTTTTATTGCAGTGCTTACTGCTTGCACCCATGGAGGGTTGGTCAAAGAAGGGCAGAGGATCTTTAATCGAATGGCGGGGGAGTTTGGAATTGAGCCGCGGATTGAACACTATGGATGCATGGTGGATCTTCTTGCGCGAGCTGGGAAGATGGAAGATGCTCTTGAGTTCATAAAGAACATGCCTATTGAATCGAATGCTGCTATCTGGGCTACCTTGTTAGTATCATGCCGGTATTACAGAGACAATCGGTTGGCAAAGATAGTTGCCAAAAAGATCCTTCATTTGGAGCCTTCAAATCCTGGATACCGGATTCTAATTTCAAATTTGAATGCCTCAGTGGGAAGGTGGGAGGATGCTTTGAATGGTAGAGCTGCCATGAGAGAGGAGGGGCTGAAGAAACAGCCGGGCTGCAGCTCAATCCAGGTGGGAAATGAGGTCCATGAATTTCTTGCAAAAGATGGAGAGCATGAGCAGGCAGAGCAGATATATGGAATTTTGGATGGCTTGAATAAGCAGCTGAAAGCCATAGTCTCACCCGTCTTGTGAGGTCACAACATAACAATTCACGAGCACAGTTAAGTTATGGACTTGTTTCCTCTTTTGCTTGGGCTGCGAGTATGAGCTGATTCCACTTGAAGATATAACATTGAATTGATTCCTGCATCGCGTGTGCAGCTCCATTGACATTTTCCGCCAGAAATCAACCTGGATACCTGCAAACGCCATGTTTAAGTGCAGCATACAGAAAATGATGTGCAGACCGCAGAATCTCTGGCTCAGATGTAATGAAACTTGAGAAAAAAGAAAAAATGACCCCCAAAAAAACACACACACACCCACACTTCTTGGCAGCAAAGGTGAAGAATGCTTACAGATCTTCCAACCCAGTTTCCTAGAAAACTCATCGCTTGTGCAGCTGTTCCGAAAAAATTCAACAGAAAGGCCACAAAACTCTGCTTTTCCCTCCTGTAGAAATAGCCTGTGTTATTATAATGTGATTGATGGTGGAAATTCGTAAGCGATGGTTCTGGAGACGTGCCGATAAAGGGCCCTGGTTCTTTACCTCTTTTTTCTTATTTTTTTTTGAAAATTTTTTTACACGACTGTTAATTTAAGTTTATTTAACATGTGTATAAATTTTTATACTTTTTGGAGATTTTTAGATATTTTTTTCGGATTTTTTAAAAATCAGTGGTATTTTTAGTAATTTGAAATTATAAAAAATTATAAAAATTATATACATGTTAAATAGACTTAGATTAACAGTCGTGTAAAAAAAATTTCAAAAAAAAATAAGAAAAAAGAGGTGAAGTACACCCGGGTGCATTGAACCAGGGCCCGCCGATAAAACCTTTATCGTACTCATATTGGCAGTAACGGTTGAGACGTGAACGAGCTTGAGCCTGACTCGGGCAGAAGTTTGGCGTCGACTGCCGCACAGGAATTTGGGTCCTAGTCGTGCGCATCCAATGGCCATGCACTGATGAAGGCCGAGATTGATTGTCTGCTGGATTTTATTTTCTGGACATATCAAGGGGCGACTTGATGGTCGACTAGTCTGCTAGTCTAAAGATAATATCATATAAAATACAGATGGGCTCTGCTCTATAAAAGCAGTTCTATGTAATTTTTTCTTATCTTAATATCTTATATTTCATGGAAAATTCAATCTATTTATTATTATATTAACATAATGTGTTTGGTTAAGAGACTGGGTTTATCTCAATCAAGTATGTGGATGAGCTACATCTATGGAAAAATATACATTCATATATGAATTTATGAAAAATGCTTAAATAATACTTTATAAAATTAGTTATCCGCATAATAATGATATTCTAAATATTTTAGATGTTGAAAATATGAAATTGATATTTATCATTAAATTATTTTATTTCGTTGATTTTAGGATAAATTCAACATGTAATTATAAATTTTATTTATAATTTCACCAATATTATTAATATTTAAGAATTTCATATAAACTCATATATTTTATCTAAAATTTTGTTTATGTTCACACTATTAGGAATTTGTTAAAGGAACTGTTAGCACCCTTGTAAAATAACAAATATGCTCAAGTCCTAATATTATTTGAGATGAGTTTGCTCAAAGTTAAAAATTTACATTTACATGATATATGATTTTATAGCGGTAAATGCATTAGAAATTTATTTGGATATGAATTTTTTTTGCTATCGGGTCATAATTAAGGATGAGCATTTTAGTTATTCTATTCGAGTGATAAGTGCTAAAGGCTCTTTTAGAGGATTCCTAATAACTTGGGTATAAGTGAAAATTTAAATAAAATTTGTGGACATATTTGAAAATTTTGAAAATTCGTGGATATATATAGGATTTGCGAGACCGACCTTATTAACTCTGCACGGGTTGAGCTCAGGTGCAGGCTTGTAATAGGATGAGCGTAAAGTTTAAACACTTAACAGGGGTTCGGCGGGCCGAGTTGGGCCCTTCTTGGTCCAAGGTGCAAGCCCAACCCATTGCACCCTACAGTGAGTCTGGCATGAAAGGCCGAAGGGTTAGAAATGAGGGATTTGGGAAGCAATCCAGACCGTTCATCTGGTGAGTCCATGTCCACCTACAGGGACCGGTTACTTTCTGCTCATCAAAGACCAAAGGGGCGGGGAAATCTCGCAGCAGCATTCAGCAGAATCGCGAGGAGGGGGTAGAAGAGAGACGGAGCGTCTGGGTTGGAAATCCCACATCGCTTGTGACTGGGGAAACGAATATGCGGCGTGGGCTAGAAAACGAGCAGAAGTGGAATAGAGCAGCATACTTACCTGGACGGGGTCTATCCGTGATCAGGAAGGCGGATGGCCTAGGGCAGCTGCTGCCATTGCACTTGGGCGGTGGGCTGTTTTACCATCTCCCCAAGTGGGAGAGTGGACGTCATAATTTGTGGTTGAGGGGGTACGCGTTCGCGCGGCCCCTGCCATGTCTTTAATTCAAACTATTGGTCATTTCTCAATCAGTCGGTGCTTAATTGCACAATTGAGATTAGGATTTTAATGGTGTAATTTAAGTCGTAGGCTATTTATTAAGCTGTTGAGGAAAGAAGGCTTATGATCTTATATTCGGAAGGACAACTGGGATTTGGAATTTTATTCAAATCATGAGGTTTATATTCAAATCTTACATTGGATGTGTGATTAATTGGATTACGCTTTTGTTGAATCTAAGTTAGCTCGTACTGTTTGATTATACTTATTTAATCAGATTATTAAAAATATCCTGTTTGGATACTTGGTGGATTAGTAAAAGTTTGCATTTATTGTAGCCCACCAAACTATCAAATAAGATGATTTCTGATATCTTATGATCAAACGTTTTTTGGGATAATATACAGAGAGAAACTTAGAATAATCAAAATGGCAAGGGCGTCAAAAAACATCGCACTTTAGAATTAGGATTAGGTTGACTTGTGAATCCATCCATCCAACTTGTATATACATGAATCTCGGCGAAGATTTTTGAATGAATAATTTATGATTCATTAATCCATTTAACTTTTAAAATAAATAAATAAAGTACTGTATCTGGTAACACATAAAACTTTTTAATATAAAGATTTTCACTTTCTACTACTATCGTAATTTTTAATTATTTATTCACTTATTTTGACACAATTACTTTATTTTTCAATTATTTATACACAACTACTTGTACATCCAACTTATTTATTTTAATTTAATTTTATTTACTCTTCATCGTTGCTCATATTATATTATATTATTTTATCACATTTTAAAAACTTGTACACGATAACTTTTCGTCAAAAGTTTTATTATTTCCCAAACACAACTTAAATATTTACAACCCGCCAACCTATTAAGTAACTTGTTTAACTCATCAACTCATTCACGACCTAGTAAAAGTAAAGGAAGTATATAAGAGACATACCCAAACCCGTGATCATTTTCTCTTAAGCCACCGACCCATTTATAACCCTATTTTCTTATTATTCAGGAATTAGGCATGATATTATTATTTGTAGAATTGTATGGGTGTGATTTAAGACAAGTGCGTGACAATATTAACTTGATGTTATTTGAAATATTATTGCTTGAATTTACCTGGCAATGAAAAGTCTCACTTGGTGCATAGTTATAGTAAATACATATTTTTGAATTTTGCATATGTATATTTATGTTGAGTGAGTTGTTAAATGGGAATAAAATAATATTTGCAAATTAGAACAAGAACAAACCAACACTGTATCAAATTAACTAGGCTTTCAAGGATATGTTCATAGTGGAACATTTGTTTCTAAACTAATTAGGAATGTTTTTGAGTTGTCAATTTATTTTATCATCACGACTTTAAATTAGTTTTGTTTTGATTTGTTTACAACGTATAACAACCAGCCAACCCCTCTATTAAATAAGTCATAAATAGATTGGGTTTAGACTTTCTAAATGGGGTTAATAAATGAATTGAGAATGAAAATTTTTCAACGAGTTATGATTAAAATTATGCTGTAACCCATCCAACACAATGCGTTAACGCCCTCTAGATTCATTCGACTAAAATTGGACTCGTAAGACTTGGGCTGAGTTAAGCCCATCCAAACCCAAAGAATATTTATGGCTCATTTTTGCAAAACTAGGCCCGGATAAACCAAATTGTACATATAATTAAAGTTAGGGTTCAAATGTACCAAACTTGATTCCCTCTTTATAATTAACATGAAAATATATTACTTGCATAAATTTTAAATAATATTTTTTATATTTGCATGAATGTTTGTCATTTTAGAATTACAATGTATGTAAATTATGTCATTTTATTTATATTTACATTCATGTTTATATTATTTATTTTTACATGTATTAGTTTTGTTTTGTTTTATTAACAATATAAAATTGATTTTATAAGTACATCATACTACCGTGTTTTTCTTGAATTTACCTGAACTACATAATCTTGTTTACTCACATGAAATTGTAGATTGTCATTCTTAACTTAAATAAAAAATCTATTAACTCGAATTTCGTTTTAATCTTGATTTATCAAATAGGGTTGAGAATTAAGTTCTGCAAATAAAGTTAATGTTAAGACTTGTATTTTTAGAAATAAAGTTAGGATTATGATTACTGTTGAGGTTTAGATTTTATAAATAAAAGTCAAGTTGCACCTTATAAGTAGTATGTCAGAAAATAGAAAAGATATATTAGCGCGTGTTTGTTTACAGGATAACGCAAAAGAGAGAATAGAATTGCAAAATTTTCACATCTAGCTACCTTATTTTTTCATTTTTACACTTACATTTTAATTATTTTCTCGTATCTTTCATACAAATATGGTAGCATTTAGCCTTAGGAAAATAAACGTGATGTAGGTATAGAAACTAAACGTGATGCATGCTCATGCTGCAATAAAATAAAATAAGAAATGCAAGTTAATAGCTAAACTGATGCAAAACATGCAGAATAAAGAACAAACGGTGCAGAAAAAAGGTTCAAAATAAAAAATGCAAATAAAGATAAACAAATATAAACATGAAGGTTGAAGAAAGGCAGCTCAAATATCAAATTTTTTAGATGGTGCGAAGGTTTTTATATATGCAAAATTAGTCAATTAAGTGTATTAATTAGACACAATTAAAAATTAGTTGAATGCATAACTAAACATACAAATAAAAGATCTAGAGAAAAGTTTAAGGCATAAATGAAAATAAAGATAAAAGAGAAATACAACTGTTAAGTTTTTTATATATTACAGGTTGTTAAAGCTTTTTACACGGGACAAAGTTAATCAGAAGCAAACATGTGTGTCGATTAAACCAATTAGTAATTAGTAGAATAAATATGAATGCAAAAATACTGATGGTTATCTAATAATGAAAAATGACTGTCATACAATGGGATATTGAAATACATAAATTATTTGGGTGAACTCACAGTCAGAAAAAAGTAAGAGTGTGCTTGTGAAGTGGGATAACTTTTGATTAAAATTTTTTATATAAAAGTTTTTGAAACGTAAGAAAATAAGATGATATGATAGGAGTAGTGGTGAAAAGTAAAGATGATAAAGTTAAAATAGATAAATTAGATGTATTGGTAGTTGTGTAGAAATGATTAAAAAATATAATAATTGTATAAAAATAAGTGTCGAAATAATTAAAAAAAAAGATAGTTACGGATAATGAAAAGTTTTAATTCAAAAAAAATTATAGATTACCAGACACTCTAGATAATTTTTTATTTTTTTAATATATTGATCTTAAGAGTGTGAAGAAAATCATATATACATAAAAGTTCTCCCGACTTTTTATCAAGCCTTAACTCAACTAAAGATTGGGATGGGAATCTATTTTCTTAAGTAGGAGGGCAAGAATTTGGCTGAAAAAAATTGAAACGGGATCTCAATTCACTTTTTTTGCTGGGTGAACTTTTATCTCACAGTCAATGGAAGATGGGAATTTAATTCCCTTTCGATATGATATTAGACTAAGTTGGCAAGACAAATCAGAATCTTCACCAAAACAATATGGAACATATGCTATCAGGACGGCGAATTGGCGATAATAGATTCGAAATGGGCTCAAATTATATATGGCGAGATGTATCACGCCTAGAAGCTCGTGTACGAACTAAAATAAAATTTAAAATATATTTTTTAAAAACCATAAATGGTCCGGACTCATTCTAAGTAAAAAAGTATTTAAAGATTTTTTTTAAAAAAAAATTTGTTACCACGGCGAGGAACGGTGTCGAAAACGATTTTTGAAATACACATATATTTAGACGGTGGATATGCAAGATGATGATTTTTTAATGATTTTTAATAAAAAAAAATCAGAGCCTAGATGGCTAAGGTATTTCTAATGCAATAGTCTACAATCTACATGTATATATCTATATATATTGGTCAAGATAAAACAGATGGGAGCGAAGTGCACCATTAGGAATAAAAAAAACTATTGACTATCAACCAACATAGTGACGGTCCTAAATGCAACAGGGACGATATAAAAAATATATATCTGTAACTGCAATGAACTTAAGATGGAATGCATATCAGCATATTAGACGTGATGGAGAATCAGAAGCACCGGCCGTGCCTTGGACATTAGAGATGCATCATGACAATATGCTCATTAAATGAATCCGAATATTTCATTAAAAAAACACAGCTCGAATGATGCGTGCAACAGCAGAGAACAGGGCACGGTTAATCAGCAAAACACTGATGTGAACGGGAGAATTATGCTGGAGGATGGAAGGACATATGCACCTTTCTTGGGCCCAAGGACGAGAATTCCACTTCAAAATTTAATCTTCGGGCGTGTTTAGGAAGCATTTAGTATTAAAGTTTTTGGAATGAAATAAAATAATGTAATACGACAAAAGTAATAATAAGAAGTAAAGAGAAAAAAATTAAAATAAATAAATTAGACGCATAAGTAAGTGTGCTGAAATGATTGAAAAATTGGATAATTGTTTTGAAAAAAGTGAAAAAATAATTAAAAAATAGAAGAGTGATAGAGAGTGAAAGATTTTAGTTTAAATATAATTGAAAATTTGAATATTATAACTCATCAATGCTCCAATTGTACTGGAGCTTTAAAGTTGAAGAGCCTTATTTTATTTTTTTATTTATTTCATCTTTTGTTATTTTATAATAAAGGTATTTTAGGCGTTTATAAAAATTTAATTAACAATTTTTATTGAAATTGATTTTTTGGGATTAACGTCAAACGTAGTAAGCACATATAGGATTTTGAAAATATAATGAGTATATTTGAAATTAGGTCTAAGTAGTGAGCATATTTGAAAATTTTAAAATATAATGGATGTATTTAAGATTATAGCAAAATGTATTGATAATGAGTATGTTTGAGAAATGATAAAACTTTTGAAGAATTTTTTTTTAATATAAAATATTTTAAAATTGGTAGGTAATGATGTAATATGATATGAATAAGGAGGAGAAATAAAAAAAATAAAGTTAAAGTAGATAGGTTGATTGTACTGGTAGTCACGTAGAAATGATTGAAAAGTCGATTAATTATATATTAAAAATAAAAAATAATAAAATAATAAAATAATTACAAAAAGTGAAAAAATTTTAAATTAAAAAATTTTTAGCTGAAAAAATAGAAAAAACAGTCAAAAATGCCAAAAGTTTACTGGAGTGGCAGGATCCCATTTCCAAGCTTACCTGTGTTTGACTCTCTGTATTTTCGCGTGCCCTCTACGCCGCTCCGCAATAAGCCGGCCATCCATCCGTCCGTCCATCCAGTGATCCTCTGAAATCCCAGCATATCTCGCTCGTCCAAAATTTCACCAACGACTTGAAAACCCTGCTGCCTAAGACTCCACATCCCGCAGCTTCCCTCGCGTTCCTCGTCTCGCTTCTCAAATGGAAGGCCTCGAAGAAGCGGCTACAGCTGTTTCCGCCCTTTCCATGGATTCTCCATCTCCTTGTCCCGCTCCAGCTGAAGCTCAAAGCAAAAAGTATGAAAATTTAGCATGCGAATTTTCATGAGATTTACTTTCTTTTCCATTTTGCTATTCTTCCTCTCACATTCCCTCTCGCCAGTGCGTTGAAGAGGGAGCTGAAGATGAAGCAGAAAGAGGAAGAGAAAAAGAAGAAAGTAAGTATCTTTCGCGAAATTGAGGCCAGCTTCCTTTTCCTGTTTGTTCCAAGCAATTTTCATCGGGGGGTTGGTTTGGAAGGGAAGCATGGTGTTAGTTGCATGGCAGACGTCGATAGGGATGACGTGTTTTTAATCTCCACATTATTGGTCGAATGGATTTCTCAATGGTTTTTGCGTTACAGGGTAGAAATCTTTCCTTCTTTCCAATTAATGGCGAGGTAAAGTCAAATCGTGACGAAATTGTACATTGGCCTGATCTTCTTTTTCCTTCCTTTGATTAAATACTGCTTCACTTGGTCTCGGCAACATTCAGAGTAGTTGCATTATTACTTTATGTGATTTGCTTCATTTGCACATTCCCCCAAGTCTCAACTAGTCTCAACTAGACTCAACTCATAAGGAATTGTTTTGTCAGTAGAGTTGAAAACTTCCGTAATAATTAGATTAAGACTCCTCTCCCTGTTCGTATCGGCAGAGGGAGAGGCTGCGTGGCAGTAGCATCCATTTCATAACGCTGTTTGCACTGTTTTGTTTTTGGGGTTGATTGCATTCGGTTGCCAGTTGCCAATGTATATTTATTTCATGTTAGAACTATTGAAACTATGGGTGTGATACAACCTACTATTTTGATTTTGATCCCTTTCAAGAAATTTCCTATGTAATATCTGCATTGGGTGACAATAGTACAAACCTTTTATATGTAGTTTGCATGGAAATATTGATAGCTGTTATGTTTGTGAAATATAACATATTGGAGGGATTTTCTATTCTTCCTTTGTCCACATCAGTTGTGAAGTAGTCAACATGGGTTCAATTTGGTTATGACCTTTCAGTCTGTTTCAAATGGGTCTGCTCAAACTGTGCAGACAATACATAATAGAAATAGACTTATCCATTATTTTCTCTCTGTTCTCGTATTTGTTTAACCAGTGACTCTGGATGTTTATACGGGTCAGTTTGCTTTTTGGATTTGGACCAAGGTACCTTCAGTGGACAAAGTTGAATTGTGTTGGTTGAAGGAAGATCTTTATTGAATGTAATATGCAATTGAAAAGAAATAAACACAAAATAGTTTATATATTATTTAAAAAAATTCATTATTCACGCATATACAATTTGCATTCTGCCTCACTTTCAAGTCTATGTAATCAATACATACCAACTTTTTGTTGATGTTTTTTGTGAATTTTCCAATAAAATAATGTTTCGCTAATATTCATTATTTTCGAAATTTGAGACATGATAAGCAGAATATCACAAGTGTATTTCTGTTTTGCAGGCTGCTGCACAAGCAAGCTCTCAGGTTCAAAAGACGCAAGCTGCCGAGGACGAAGACATGGACCCGACTGTCTGTTCCACTAACTTTTTATTTTAAATGTGTTTTAGTGCTGACATTTGTACAGTCTGCATCGACTTTTGACTTTAAGTTGATTCACAGTAGTCCGCATACCAAGTTTCTGACATGAGACATTGATTCGCAGTAGTCTGCATATCTAGTTTCTCAGATGATACACACAAGGTGGTGATAATTTTAGTTCTGGTCTTCCACTGTTGAATAAATGCTTTTAATTTTGTGAATGCAGCAATATTACGAAAATAGGTTAAAGGCCCGCGAATCTGTGAAGGCATCTGGAGTCAACCCATATCCTCACAAGTTCCACGTTTCTTTGTCCATAGTTGAGTATATTGATAAGTACGGGAGCTTGGCTGATGGAGATCATCTTGAGAATGTGGAAGTGTCTCTTGCTGGTATTCAATCTCTGGTGTTGTTTTGCTGCCCAATCGTTGCCTGATTTTTCAAAATTTTTAAAAAACATTGATATTGTTCTTATTTGCTAGGGAGAATCATGAACAAGCGGACTTCTTCCTCAAAGCTATACTTCTATGATCTTTATGGCGGTGGTGCTAAAGTTCAGGTTATGGTTGATGCAAGGTATCTATTTTCTGATTGGAAACTATTTGAGTGGGAAGATGTTGATGTTTTCATTTATATTTCCCTCTCCGGATAGCAAGGCACTTGTTCCTAGAAAAGTGGATAAACATCTGGGAGTTAAGAGTATATCTATAAGATGTAGCATCCTGAATATGATCTGTCCTTTCTCCAAAATTGTCCATTGCAGCAAGCAATCGATGCCTGTCTTTTGTAGTACTCAAGATTTCATAATGTTTAGGATTTTGACTTTTTTTGTCTTCAATAGGCATTCAGAGTTGGGCGAAGCTGAATTTTCTAAATTCCATTCTGGTGTGAAACGTGGTGATGTTGTTGGTGTCATTGGATTTCCAGGTTGGCAAGTTTTCATTGTTATTTAAATTTATATATCTTTTCCTACTTCACATTTCCAAGTACCAATTGTCCATGCATCATTGTCGTCGTCGTCATCATCATTATCATAGTTGTTTCCTACTTATTCGAGGTCAGCTGCATGGATCCCGTTGCGTCATTCTTTACAATTATGAATTATGCTATCAGTAAACTCTACTGTCTTTACATTTTGTTTAATTACTTCTATCCTCATTTTGCATGCCAACCTGACAGGCCAACCCTTGCTTCTTTTTTTTTTTTTAAAAAAAAAAAAGAATCTGGGCCTGGGACCAATCTATGCATGCCAAAATACTAATTTTTTGTTTCATAGAAAATTGGGAATGATTCTTTAGACCAAAAGTTTGTGGATTTTCTGATATTTTTCTCTTCAAACCAGAAGCAGCTTATGATAATTCAGACTTGGGATCCATCATTTTATGAGCAGGCTGATCAAATGTGGGCATCAGAGTGTAATTATTGACAATTCTCCCAGATTTTTTGATTTTTTAGCTCACAAATAGGCTGATCATTTGAGAATGAGTTCGGGAAAATGGAAATTTAATTATGAGTATCCGTAAGTGCAATCTTAAGCTCTCAACATACTTACTTTTGAGTATGTGGGTGAGGAAATCATTGTGAAGAGGATGCCAATCCTCTGTATTGAGAATATGGAAGTGCTTGTGGTTACTCCAAATTTGGTGGTACAAAAGATGTTGTCAGATACAGATTTCTGTCCTGTGATTGTTTTGCATCCCTTACGCAGGAAAAATGTTTATTTTTATTTAGTTACCAAGAAAATAGTACATGTAGATTAGCCAAATGCTTTGAGAATGTCTGAAAGCATCAGTGTTTCATAAAACATATTTTTTCTAGTGAACCCACCTCACATGCAGGGGGTACCATAAGATGATGATGTAATGACTAGATAAGGGGCGTAGATGCAGAGCACAATCGTTTGATATGGTTAATGAGACTGATCTTGGGTAGAGTTTTATTGACTGCCACATTGTTTGTCAATAGCATATTAATGCGCAATGTGAAGGTATTTTGATAAATTGGGATTTAGATTGTTTTAGGATGTTTATTTTTATCTTGGATTTGTTAGAATATTTAGAAGATACTAGGGTTGTGTTTGTTTTAGTATAAAATTTTTCAATCTAAAACTTTTCACTCTCAAGAACGATTATATATTTCAATTATTTATGGGATAATTCCTCTTATACCCATAACAATTGCACATAATTCCTAATATACCCATAATATTTCATAAATTTATTTTATACCTATAACATTTCACCTTAAATTCCTCCCATACCCACGCCGTTAAAACCGCTGTTTTCTTTCAACCTTAATATGACTTTCAAATTATTTAGTATCTTGTATTAATGGTTTACTACCATCAATTGAGTCATGTTAAGGTTAAATTATCTCAATTAAAAAATTTTAAGTGCGCAAAATCGTCTTTTCAACGGGGTAAATAACGGTGGTTTTAACGGTGTGGGTACGGAAGGAATTTAGGTGAAATGTTATGGGTATAAAGGGAATTTATGAAATGTTGTGGGTATATTAGGAATGTTGTGCAACTGTTATGGGTATAAGAGGAATTATCCTATTATTTATTCGCATCTTCTTATACAACTATTATATTTTTAATCATTTCTATACAACTACCAATACAACTAACCTATCTATTTTAATTTTATTTTCTTTACTTCTAATCATTACCTTTATCATATCACATCATTTTTTCCTATTTAAAAAACTTTTATATTAAAAATTTTTTATTCAAAAGTTTTATCACTTCCCAAATACACCCTAGAATATCTTAGAATCTGTTCAGAATAAATTTATATCTTATTTAAGTTTACTTCTTCTAGAAGTTTACTTAAAATATGCAATTTGTTTTTTGTCTAAAAGATTACTTCTTTAATAAATGTTGCGAAGATAAGGTGGCATGTTTACCTATATAGACAACTTTTGTAAGCTCTAAGGAGTACTCTAGTTTGAGTTTTATAAAACAATTTCTCTGTTTTCTCTACTACTGCTTATTCTTCTTGTCCGTCTTCTTTAATCTTTTGTTCTTTCTATCTCTTTCTTCTCTTCTCATCTCTTTAGAGGTTCCTTCCTCTTTCTTCTATCTTCTTCTTTACCCACCCTACATCACATATGTTGTTTCTTACTCTTCTTCTTGTTTAATGCTAATGCTACATTATCAGAACTGAATATGCAAATTGTTCTCCAAATGCAGTTACTGATTGCACTGATTTATGATGTATTCAAAATTCAAACCTGTATTTGCTCTCAACAAGTCGAAAGCTTGGTGAGCACATTTTATGCGTTGAACATTCTGCTGCAGGAAAGAGCAAAAGAGGTGAACTGAGTATTTTCCCCAAAAAATTTGCTGTCCTCTCTCCCTGTCTCCACATGATGCCAAGGCAGAAAGGCAGTATTTCTACTGACACAAAGGTAAGAAAGCATGCGAGCTCTTAGTGGGTGGTTTAGCTTAGTTCATAAACGATAAAGCATGTGTTGATGTTTATTACTACTTATGAGGTTGTTTCATGGAACACAGAAGAGTGAAGTCAAGGTAGCTGCTGATGCATGGCTTCCTGGACATCCTAGAAATCCCGAAACATATATTTTGAAAGACCAGGTATTTTTTTTTAAATGTAAGAAAGACCAGGTACTTAGATCCCTTTATTGATCTGGATGGGTCAACCATTTGTGTTTATGATATATGCTTCCATATGCATTGACCTTGATGAAGGGGAGGCTTATGCATTGACCTTGACAACCTAGTTTAACTTTTCACAATTGGACATTAGATGTTTCCATGTTAAGCTCATCATTCTCTTGAGGATGAAAAGTTTTTTTCTTGAGGCATCACCACAAAGCTGTATTTCATCTCTTTCTTTCTTTCTTCTCTCTCTTTCTCAAATTCTTTTTATGGATCTCCAGAATGGTGTTTTTGTTGATCACTGGATAAAAGCGGTGATGTTAAAAACCCGGCTACAAATCTCCAGTCAAATAACAGCATGTCTTATCTTTCTCATTTGCAGACCTCTTCTGCTTCTATAATTGCAGATGCGAGATTAACCTTTTGAATGTGTCTGTGAGAGCTACACTCTCCAATGGGAACAGCGTAAAAATCCTGTAAAAGGGAAAAAGAAAAGAAGAAAGGGAAAAATGCTGAATTGGATAACGAGCTGTCTCTCCTGCCACAGTTCAGGGTTTTGGCTTTAATGTTAGCATGGCTTTTCCACTAAGAGTTCGGTTTTGGTCAATCATTTTTGTGATTGAGGTTATTCGTTTCAGTGGGATAGACAATTTCAGGCATCGTCTTTCTTCAGCTGGTAGATCATGTATGCATTTGACACATGCAGTTTGCAGGATGCCGACTTCCATCATTGTCTAAGGAAATGCTATTCTTGTCCCTGGGAACTCATTTTTGTGATATTGCTTGATAATTTACTGTTTTTCAATATAAACTGTTTGTGAACTTTGATATTGATGAAAGCAATTTGGTCACTGTTTCAATTGTATTAAATATAAGCAATTAATTCATTAATGAATGTTTACTTCAGCTTAGTCAAGATATATGCTTTGTATGATTTTAGGAAACTCGCTACCGGCAACGATATTTAGATCTGATGTTGAACACGGAAGTCCGGCATATATTTAAGACTAGGGCTAAGATTGTCTCTTACATCAGAGAATTCTTTGACAAGCGCGACTTCTTGGAGGTGAGGTTCTTCCCCTTGACCTTTTTTTATTTTGGGGTTCGTTTGTATAAATTTGTTATTTGTACTTTGATTCATATTCAGTTTTGTACAGGTGGAGACGCCAATGATGAATATGATTGCTGGTGGGGCAGCAGCCAGGCCGTTTGAAACTTTTCATAATGAATTAAACATGAAGCTGTATATGCGAATTGCCCCTGAACTTTATCTCAAACAATTGATTGTTGGTGGGCTTGACCGAGTGTATGAGATAGGGAAACAATTTCGAAATGAGGGGATTGATTTGACTCACAATCCTGAATTCACTACTGTTGAATTTTACATGGCTTTTGCTGATTACAATGACCTGATGGAGCTCACTGAGGAGATGTTATCAGGTGATTTATTAATTGTGCTGAGTTGAGCTTTTTGTAGTTGCATTTCTATGCTGTTGCTGAAAGCTCCTTTGCTACAGGAATGGTCAAAGAGCTAACAGGTGGCTATAAAATTAAATTCCATGCGAATGGGGTGGACAATGATCCGATAGAGATTGACTTCACTCCGCCTTTCAGGTCTGCAAAATATATCAGTGTATCCCTGCTTTTCACTATCATATAATTTATTAATGTGCTAGATTCGCAACTTTTGTTGCCAACAATTTTGTGCTCCGTAATATCCGTGATGCTGCAGTATGGATGGGATATCCCTCAAATAGAAATGCTACATTATAATACCTTCCCCATCGTCGAAGGGGAAGATGCAGGTAATAGGTAGATAGGATTTGTCCATTTTCAATTGGAAAACATGTTTCCCAATCCACGAGTTCTTCCGTGCATCCACATCTGATTCGGGACCTGCTAGATGAATAATTTGAAGTAGAAAGCATTGCCCTTTCATGTACCGATCAAGATGAACTCTTTTTCAAATGGATGAATCCTCTATTCTTGTTCTTTTATGGACTCAAGTTGATGGTTGCTAATTCCAGCTAATTATGATCTTGCTGCCAGACTTATCTTTGCAGATAATAAAAAGAAAACCAACTAGTAAAAATTATGTAACATCTCAATTCTTGATTAGTGCAGAAGGATTGACATGATAGAAGACTTAGAGAAGGCGGCTAATCTCAACATACCCAAGGATCTTAGCAGTCAAGAAACCAATGCATATCTGATTGATGCATGCACAAAATTTGATGTTAAATGCGCTCCTCCACAAACTACAGCAAGATTGCTGGACAAGGTAATTATTTGTAGAGGATGTACATTTGCATTTATGCCCTAATTATATGTCACCATTTTCATCTTATCCCAGATCATTGTTGCTATGATTAGAAACAATGTCTGGAATTGTTGTCCCACTTTATGATTCTTCAGGAAGTAAGATCTGATAGAAATTAGAAGCACAAACTAAACTATGTTGTCACTTGATGTTTGCTGAATTAAGAGGACCCCTTTCTTATTTGTTAGACATGACAACCATATAGATAAGTGTTTTCCAGCTCCTTTAACACTATACTATATTACTGCCACACAGTGGGTAGACATTGTAGCATTTGTCTTCCCATGAGGCTGCTTGAGTTTGCTGCATATCCAATCATTATTCCTTTCTTAAACATCTTTTTCTCTGCTTTTAGTGAGTTATTGTGATGTTGGGGAAATGTGGGCCACTCAAGTGAGCCAGCCAATCAGTTGGCTTGTGTTTGGCTTGAGTTTGATGCTAGGTATTGAATTAATTACCATGTAATTCGTTTGTAGTTGCTATACTATAGCTCTGTTTTCAGCTGTAGTTGGCTGGGTAATTACAATATTATAACTATGTTAATTACTTTCTATGGATGCCTTTCGATGTTACCTCTGTTTATGAGCATTTGCCATGCTACTTCTTAGTTTCTAGATTGTAACTATGTTATTGTATCTTCTTGGTTGCTAGATTGCAATGGCATGCTAAATAGAGGCCTGAGATGGCTTGAGTTTATTCAAATAAAAAACGGTAAAAGAATGAGAGGAAGACAAAAAAAAATTTAGGTAATTAATTAAGAGATCAAGATGTAGATTACCGATTGTAAAGAATTATGCAACAGGATCTAGGCAGTCGACACCACATAGGTGGGTGTCAGCTTATGATGATAATGATTAAGATGATAAGTTGCTAGCTTGTAATTATCTTATATTTTCTTATTTCTAGATTCCAACTATCAGTATCTTCTTAATTGCTAGATTCTAACCATGTTACGTCTTTGTAGTTGCTATATTGTAACTGTGTTTTCTGCTGTGATTGGATGGCAGTTGGTGGGACATTTCTTGGAGGAGACATGTGTAAATCCTACTTTTATCATAAATCATCCAGAGATAATGAGCCCATTGGCTAAGTGGCATAGATCCAAACCTGGCCTGACAGAGCGTTTTGAGCTATTTGTGAACAAGAATGAGGTATACGATGGTTTTTAGTTTGGTTCTATAAGTATGCCATATTATTTCTCTTTCTTCTTCTTCTTCTTCTTTTTTCCTTTTTTTTAAAAAAATCTGACTCAATGGCTTCATTATCATTTTCAGGTTTGCAATGCATATACAGAACTGAATGATCCTGTCGTACAGCGGGAACGTTTTGCTGAACAGCTGAAGGTATCACTTTTAGATGGTGCGCGTATACTTTCCATAAACAAACAGTAGTAATCCGACAATATTAATGACTATACTGATGACTGGGTAACTTCTTTATGCAAGGATCGAAAATCGGGTGATCAAGAGGCAATGGCTCTGGATGAAACATTTTGCACAGCTTTGGAGTATGGTTTGCCCCCAACTGGTGGTTGGGGAATGGGAATTGATCGGCTAACGATGCTACTTACTGACTCACAAAATATCAAGGTTTTGTTCCACCCACTAAATAATACCTCATATGAGATCTATAATTCTATTTGTTATATAATTTTGTATTTTGTGGTACAGGAGGTTATTATCTTTCCAGCGATGAAACCTCAGGATGAGCCTTCTGTGAAAGGTAACTCATTACGCTCTTATCTATTTTGTTACGTGAGTGAATCTTGTTGTGTGCACGCGCACATGTGAATTTCTAATTGTTTTATTCAATTGTTGTAAGCATGTAGGAGTCTTCTAGAAACATTAATTTGGATAAACTTGCAATAAGATTGGTTCATGTTTTAGTTCTCTTGATGAGGTAGCGCAATCCTACTCCTTCATGATGATCCACTGATAACTTTGTTTTCTGCTGCAGCCTAGTGAGTGCCCTTCTCATTTTGTCTAGGAGTTATGTGATTGTGCATCCTCACTGTTCTTTATCATGGATTTGCCTCCCAGTGTTGCTCCCTCAGCATTTTATCAAATTCACGTCTTTTTGAAGGTTACCCATTAGCGTTAGCATATAGTGCCAGATTTTGTCACAACATTAGTAGCTGTACAATGGATTTGTACCCATCTCTGTGGAAATATTTTGACATGCGATGCCCGGTTGCTTTCAATACTATATATAGATCTTCTCATGGCTCTTCATTTAATTGTTGGATTCCAATTTTAATATTATTCTTTCAAGGCTCCATGTCCACCTGTAATGGACGATGGCGAAATTCGGACTTGTTCGGTTATATCCGCCCCTCAATCCAGTCCATCTTTATGATAGAGCCGCCCCTCAAGGACGGTTCCAAGAAACTTTTTGATTCACTCGAGTAGAATTTAAGATACATGAATTGTAGAGAAATATCTAAACCCTAGCTAAGCAAAGCTACGAACAAACCAACCACAAGAGCAAGCTTGTTACAGATACTTCTATACTAGAAAAAAGAGTGAAAATTTTAATATTCCAGTTTTAAAAACAACATTTGTAGCATTGGCTTTGGGTTTGAAGGTCATCTTCCGGTACACGTAATGTGTTGGGCCAAGTTTATCTACATATTATGCGTAAAAGAAAGAAAAATTAATGTATCTGCGTTAAATAAAATAAAATGAATAACATGGAATATCTGTTTTTACATCGTAAAATAGCGAAAGTAAATAAGCTCAGGCTTATGTTGCCTGCTTCACGTGGTATTTGCCTGCATTCGGTGGCCCTGCGCCCAACTGAATGGACTAGTGGGAAATTCGAAACAGGCTTTTAAATTATGGGACGTGATACAGTGCACTTAGCTTCAATGTACACGTGTAAAAATTAATTTTTTAAAATTTTTTTATACAATTGTTAATCTAAGTGTATTTAACATATATAATAATTTTTTTTACCCTAGATACTTTTAGATGTTTGTTTTAGATTTTTTTAAGTCGGCAGCATTTTTGTAATTTATGAATTACGAAAATGCCACTGATTTTAAAAAATCAAGAACAAATATCCAAAAATCTATAAAAATAATAAAAATTGATACATATGTTAAATAAATCTAGATTAACAATTGTATAAAAAATTTCAAAAAAATTAAAAATAAATGCGTGAAATGCATCGGGTGCATTCGGTCACTCTTGTTAAATTATTTCTAAGTTGTTATGGAGGGATACGTATGAGCAACAATTCCTTGAGGAATTTTAGATTTTTCCAACCTACAAGTATAACTAATGCCAACTGACACGACTTGGATCCTCCACCGGGTAAATCTGGGTTGCTGCTCTTGGAGTGTGTTTTTTTATATTTTCGCAAGTTGGCTTTATTGCTGGGTAGCAATTGTATTGGGCAGCTGATAATTAAAAGAACCAAAAATGAAGACAGCAATGTCATTGGATCCATCAGGACAACCTTAAAATTGTAAAAATAACAATAAAAAGGTAGCGCAAAGCATTGGATTTTTCGGCACAATGACAACAGCGTGAAGTACCAGGTAATATAATAAACAAGGCACACATCGCTGCTGGCAAATATACCAGTGCCTACAAAATACAGGGGTTGTTCCTCCATCAAACCATGAAGTCCTTCAATTTCCGTAGAAATTGAATGAATGGCAGCCCAGATGGACATGAAGAAGTTCTTGATCCTCTGCCTAGCTGGACTTTTTCATTCAATTTGTGGTGAGTGAGACCTGGTTTAATTAATTTCCGTACCATATATTCCATATATATATATATGAGAGCTGTTCCGGTGCAGTGACGCTGCACCGGAACAGCGGTAAGTGGCCCCAAAATGGGGCCCACATGATCATGAAATCATGATCTACTCCACCCATTGTATTTAGAATAACGTATTGTACTACTATACCAATTTTCATCCCAATCAGATATGTATATGGGCCCCATATGAAAATGGTACAAATCCAACGTAATAAAATAGTTTGATGTAAATAACAACTTTAAAGTATCTGATTGGGATGAAAATTGGTATGGTAGTAGAATACATTATTCTAAATACAATGGGTGGAGTAGATCATGATTTCATGATCATGTGGGCCCCATTTTGGGCCACTGCACCGCTGTTCCGATGCAGTGAGCTGCACCGGAACAACATCATATATATATATAGAGAGAGAGAGCTGTTCCGGTGCAGAGTCACTGCACCGGAACAGTGGTGCAGTGGCCCAAAAATGGGCCCCACATGATCATGAAATCATGATCTACTCCACCCATTGTATTTAGAATAATGTATTATACTACCATACCAATTTTCATCCCAATCAGATACTTTAAAGTTGTTATTTTCATCAAACTATTTTATTACGTTGGATTTGTACCATTTTCATATGGGGCCCATATACATATCTGATTGGGATGAAAATTGGTATGGTAATAGAATACATTATTCTAAATACAATGGGTGAAGTAGAACATGTGGGGCCCATTACAGCGATGCTGCACATGAATATAATATATATATATGGGATATATTCAGGTGCAGCATTGCTGCACCCGAATTCCCGTGCAGGCGCGCGCACCGTGCAATTCAGGCCGTCTGTTCTAGCACACGTGATCCATGCCGTTGAAGAGTGCCGCGAATAGGCCGTAGGGAGAGCAGGTGAGGGCGTGCGTCTCTGCGTGTATGGGATCCATGTGTCAGTAGCGGTTGCAAAAAGCTGCTGCGCATTCAATATTGGCAGCAAGCTTGCTGCATTCCACATCGTCTATTTCTGGCTATCCGCATGCTAAATGATGGATCAGCATGCTATATACAAAAGTCAGTGTATATTTGCTATTGAAGGTCATCTGTTTGTAACTATTAGTTTCTTGTCGTGTTGAATCAGCATGCAATACCTGCATTGTGTAAAGTGAAATTGCAGGACATCTGTTTCATCTCTTCTTATCAGCATGCTATATGCACAAGTAAGTGTTTATATGTTATACCTTCTCGTGTTGAATGAGCATGCTATACCTGCATTGTGTAAAGTGAAATTGCAAGACATCTGTTTCATCTCTGCTTATCAGCATGCTATATGCACAAGTAAGTGTTTATATGCTATACCTGCTTATCAGCATGCTATATGCACAAGTAAATGATGTGTAATGCGGCAAGCTTGCTGCAAACATTGAATGCGCAGCAGCTTTTTGCAGTCGCCGCATGACACATGGATCCCATACACGCAGAGATGCACGCCCTCACTTGCTCTCCCTGCGGCCTACTCGCGGCACCCTTCAACGGCCTGGATTGCACGGAGCGCGCGCCTGCACGGGAATTCGGGTGCAGCGTTGCTGCACCTGAATATATCCCTATATATATATATCTATCTATTCTGATGCTACGTACTTTCGTTTTCTTGCTGTCATGGTCTAGATGGGAAGGTGATGATGGAATACATTGGTGCCACTGGAGTGGCAGTGACCTTTGACAAGGTCCCGATTGAAGACGGCATCGACTTCTATTTCATCCTCGGCTTCGCCATCGATGCAGACCCCTTGGGCCATCCTGAGAACGGCATTTTCTCGCCCCACTGGGCTAACACGCTCACCCCAGAGTCGGTCTCAACCATCAAAGCCCTTCACCCGAACGTCAAAGCCCTTGCCAGCCTATCTGGCTGGAGCGTAGGTGGCCATGTCCTTCACTGGTACGACCCAAAGGACCCGGAGTTGTGGATTTATAATGCAGCTAAGTCCATTTCTTCGTTGGCCAATAAATACCACCTTGACGGCATCGACATCGATTACGAGAACTTCCCGAAGGGCAATTCCACCTTTGCCTTCTGCATCGGCGAGCTAATCACTCAGCTCAAAAACCAAAATGCTATCGCGGTAGCCACCATTGCACCTTATTACAAGACGGTAGGGCCGTATATTGAGCTGTACAGCCGGTACGAGGACGTGATTGATTACGTGAATCACCAGTTCTATACCGACAAAATTAGGACCCCGCAGGGTTACTTGGAGGACTTTAAGCTGAGAGCTACTCAGTTCCATGCTCAAAAGCTGTTGCCCAGTTATGAAGTGAATGGGAGGGGAATCCAGGGGGATGCATTTTTCCAGGCCTTGAACTTGTTGGTGCAAAATGGGTTTGAGGTGAATGGAGTGATGATTTTCTCAGCTGATGCTTCTTCCTCCAATGGTTTCTATTACGAGAGGCAATCTCAAGCTTTCTTGCTCAATTCCACTGACATTTAGGTGTGTTTCACCATGAATGCTGAGAGTGTATTAGAGCAAAATAATATAAAATGAAATAGTGAAAAATTATGTATATTATACCATGTATTTGAGGATATACATGAAAATTAAAAGAATAAGATTAAAATGCAAGGAGTACATGGAGATAAATGATTAAAAAGTAATCATAATTGATGAGGGTCAACCGGTCAAGTAGACCCCTCCGTAAAAGTGGATAAAAATGGAGGAATTGGACCCTATTGACAGACAAAACTTATAGCACAAATAGTTACTCACATAGGGTCAGCACGAAGTCGTGACGTCAGCATTGATAGAGCTCACTACCCAAAGCATCCTAATTACCACAGCAAGGCTGTCCGAATTAAATGTGACACCACCAGTGACATTTCTTCATTTTGCTGCCCTTGTCAAGTGCCATATTACATATTGACTAATGCGAGCATCATTCATAGAATCCAATGAGATGACTATGAATCATCTAAGGGTAAACAAGTACAATCTTCTTCAAGGAAACATGTATAAATAACAACAATACTTCTCTATGAGAGGAGGGATGACTTCACACCATAGAACTCTATATGAAAAATTCTAAACCCATGTACTGAGCTATAATATGACTAATATTGTACTAGGATCTTAATAGTAGAATTCTCCCCTTCCTTCCATGGATATTTTGGATAACCCTCCTTTTAAGAAATTTTTTTCACTTAAATCTTTTGTCTCTTATATTTTTTCTTCATTTTTGATGATTTGAGAAAAAAATTTCATGAGAATTTTTTTTAGAAAATTTTTTAAGATGGGAAAAAGTGATGTGATATGATAAAGATAATGATGAAGAATAAAGAGAATAAAGTGAAAATATATAGAATAATTGTATGAGAAGTTGGGAAAAATAATTGAAAAAGTAACGTAATTATCTAGAAAATATGAAAAAATGTTGTAAAATTGGATAGTTATTAAAGAAAAAGTTTTAGACGGAAAAATTTTATTCCGATGAATACTGAACTTACCCTTAAGTCCATATTATAACATAAAATATTTTTCTAGCACTAAATTTGGACTTATCAATAATAATAATAATAATATGAAGATAAATGATTTCTTTTGAAAAAGGGAAAGAAGTAATTGGTACTACCTTGTTTAGTTAGCATGTAATTAAAGCAATTGTTATTTAGGGCACACATTCCCTCTGATTTTCTGGATTTGCTTTTTTTTTTTTTTTGGTTTGCAACCATTTTATTCCAATGTCCGTATAGGAGATGGTGGTTTTACTAATAAGATAATTCTTTTTCTGGGTCATATGATGAAGAAATATTATTTTTTCTTTCATTAATTACTAGTGAATTTCATGTAATAGAGATTAAGATGATTAGACATGACCTGCTCAGTGTTGGCAAGGCCTTAAAATTTTGGTTTTTGCTTGATGAAAGAAACGAACTTTCACAGTCCAGATAAGACGGCTGGCAACTGCAGATCAGAAATTAATTTTCTTTTTAAGTTCCATATCGTATATAAATCAAACAACACTCCTCCCCCTGATCCTACCATTTTTCTCTGGGCCTATGATTCCACAAACCTTGACCAAGGCCTCTAATTCTATCCATAAAAGGCCACTTTTGAAAATGCTTTGTCCCTAGTTACACCGCCAGAACCTAAATGCATGTAAACTGCATGTTCCAGAGGCCAATTAACTAATTGATATATGTTGAAAGAGATGAAATGAATCAATTATAGTCCTATGCTTCCGAAATGTCTATTTTTGCTATGCTTTCTCTCATCATTGTAATGTCACTTTCCTGCTTTTTTTACGCTTTCAATGCTCCTGTTCTAATGCCCTCTCCAATTTCGAACCACGGCCTGTGTTGATATATGTTCGCATCCGTAATCCTGTGGTAGCTTTTTAGGACTTTCCATAGATCGATCAGTAGTTCTCAATGCCATCAGAATTAAAGCAGTTCATGAGTGATCGATGATGAAAAACGGCAACTATTTACTCACGTATCACATGCATGCCATACACTCCACAGATTCGCTGTACCATTGCAGCAACCTGGGGCATCATCTGAAGAAACAGTTGCATGAATTTACCTTGCCGATGAAATTTCTCTTTTCGATCGATGAAAGTCATCTGAGCATCTCGCCTTCGTCAACTGTTGTTAGATCACGTGCCGCAGCCTACTCATGAAAATTAGATTCTGGTTAGGTACGGTCTACAAACAGATGCGGGCCAAATAAGAATTTTACTTCCACGAATTATTTGGCAATTGCGCTCATATAAGATATGTTTAGTTTCCTCACAAATATATATATTTTTAAATTGCATATATACACCGGTGTCAAAACGCTCAAGGGCTTGTTTGGCCCTACCGTCATGACATAGCAAAACACCATTACAGCCACTGCTGCGGGAGAATGACCATCTGAATGGGAATTCTTTTCAAAAATTAAATTTTTAAAATTTTGTTTCAAAAATCTAACCACACATATAATTTAAAATATGATTTTCATCATTCATAGAGAAAATTAAAAAAATCAGATGTTATTGTGACCTTAAATATGTAAAAATCATAAAATTTAAATATTTAGCAAATAAAAATTAGTATTGTATATTTTAGCAAAATAAAAAAGACTTTTTTAGACTCATGTAAACCAAATATATGTATATAACATTTTAGACCCTACAAATATTATCTTTTTATATTATTTATGATCTAAAAATATATACACTATTAATATCCTTATATCACAATTTTTTTAATTATCACTATTGTATTTGAATTATTTTCATTATGAATAGTGAAAATTATATTTTAAATAATATATGTAGTTAGATTTTTGAAACAAAATAAAAAAATAGATTTTGGAAGGAGTTCAAGGGGAACTCAAAGTAATTTTCAAAAGCGCTAATTCCTGTACCTAAACGGACCTCGATCCTATGCTCCTAGGAGCATTGGGCCTCAATGCTCTCAGGCACATATACTTATTTTTTAATTTTTTTTTTAAAATTTTTTCATGAACTTGTTAACCTAAGTTTATTTAATGTATGTGTCAATTTTTACTATTTTTAGAGATTTTTAAATATTTATTTCTGATTTTTAAAAATAAGTGGCATTTTAGTAATTTAAAATTACCTAAAATGCCACTGATTTTTAAAAATAAAAAATAAATATCTAAAATATTTCAAAAATGGTAAAAATTTATACATAGATTAACAATATTGTGAATTTTTTTTTTAAAAAAAAAAAAAAAAAAAGTGTATGCCGCTCGTAAGCATAGGATCTAGGTCCCACGTAAACGCACCGCCAACCCGCCCCAAGAAAGATGCGGTGGAAAGGCTGCTGAGCTTGGTGCGTGCACCTTCCTTTGGTGCATGTAGCTTGAAAGTCAAGAGTCAAAGCCGGCAATGGCTCCCATTGAAAGGAAGCACGTGCGCTCCTTAAGTTTCAAGCATCCAACCATTCGTGAAAATTACCAAGTAACCGAAATGCATGAGATGGTGCAACGACTCTTCAAATCCACCGGATTCTTACGTGTAAGGCTACAGACTGTTTAGACAAAATATTAGTTAAAAAATGGATAATCATAAACAGAATACATATAAAGCCGTCGAAAAATGGTTGTGCTTATTCTATCGCAAAAAGGTCCCAAAATGCAACTGACCCAAATGGGGAGCGGAATTCCAGACTTTTACTAGTTCGGGATTCTGTGCTCAAAAAGATTTTCTGATATTTTCCCATTTCCTATGAACTTTGTTTTTAGCCACCGCGTAAATGGCTAGATTAAGATAAAGAAAATTTATAAAGATTGAAAATAGATAGTCTTTTTTTTTTTTTTTTTTTTGTTATGAAAACACATAATGACGTCCGTCCTATAATCACTATCAATCAGTTTAAGAATAAAGGATATAACAAAGACAAACATTCAAGATGCTTGCACTTTCCCTCCCTTTACAGGTGGATGTTAACCAAACAAGAGCCCATGAGCTGGCATCAAAACGACCTGGCAGGCCAGCCTTGGTAGAATCTCTTCTCATGCGATCTTGTGCCTAGACGGCCACAGTAGCAGTGGCAGTTGGAGCGAATTACGTGGGCATTGCCAAGCAGAAGGCAGTCTTCTTTGCAATGACAGTTCATGGGGCGATTTGCCAACAACGGACGTGTGACGAGAACCACATTCCAAATTCCTTGGAAGAAGAAGCCCAGCCCACTTACCAAACTGAAAGTTTAGTTCTTTTCTGCCGACCAGACGCATGTGCATGGCAGTGTTATTAAAACCGGACCGGACCGGACCGGCCGGTCCGACCGGGAACCGGTCCCGCGTCCGGTTCGATCCAATACGGTTCGGTTCAATAACCAGAAACCGTCCGAACCGGCGAACCGGCGGTCGAACCGTATTTACCGGTTCAACCGGGTTCGACCGGTCGGTCAATAACCAAAAATGGGAACGCCTGCCTGGCCTGATGCCCTCTTCTTCTTCCCCGTTTCAAAACCCTAGCGCTGCCTCGCGCCCGCGCCCACGCCCTCCTGCCTCGGCCCAGTCCTCGTCGGTCGCCCTCATTGCCGGCGCCGACACCCTCTTCTTCTTCCTCTTCGCCGTATGCATCCATAGCACCGGCGCCAGCAGGATCCCGCGTCCCGCCACTCCCGCATCCGGCACCAGCAGGATCCCGCGCATTCGTCGTCTTCCTCGCCGTCTGCCTGCCTGTGCAGTCCGCCTGCCCACACAGTCCGCCGGCCCTCGTCTTCCTCGCTGGGCAACGCTGCCGCCCACGCACGCCCCTGCCTGCGTTGTCCGCCGTCTGCCTTCATCTTCCTCTTTTCGTCGTCGGGCACGCGCTGCCTGCCGCCTGCGCCGTCCGTCTCTGGTCGTCCGTCGCCGTCGCCGTCTGCCTCTGCCACAGTCACCGTCTGCCTCGCCGTCCGTCTCTGCCTGCGTACGGTACTACTCATGCGTTAATTAGATATTCAAATTTCAAATTTAGAATTTTAAATTATAACATATTTTAAAATGTTTAGTATTCTTAGTTTTAAAATGTTTAGTATTCTTAGTTTTAAAAAATTAAAAATCAAAAATCAAAATAAAAATATAAAATACCAAATATATTTTAAAAATACCAGATTTTAGTTTTACAACATGAAAATAATCAAATATATTTTAGTTAAATAATTTTATGAAAATAACCTAAGAACATAATTACATATTGCAATCCTAGCTCAAGGTGTAAATTTAATAATATTGCTAACAAATTAACAAATTAACTATAGTTAATAAAATATTATAATTAATTAAATGATATCGCATCTTGCGTAAATAACTAAATATGCAACCACTATTTCAATTAACTGTATGGTTGATGCACTTTTGCATGATTTGAGGAAAGAAGGTCAAATGACAAATGATAAATATGAATAGTTGATTATAAGGAATATGTAGTTAATTTTTTAAAACTCGTTATTAATTTTTTTCCTGCATATTTTGTTCTTATATTGTGGTCCTTAAAATCCAACATATATATTTAAGATTTATAAAAATATAAGTTTATCAATATATTTAATTATTTATTTAAAATTTTAAAAAAATAATATTTATTACATCATAAATATGTCATGCTGACGTCACCGGTTCGAATCGGTTTGATTAACCGGTCAAACCGGTTCGAACAAGACCAGTTCCTTTACCGGTTCAATCACCGGTTCGGTTCTGACAACATTGGTGCATGGCCGCGCATCGTGCATCTTCTACGTGAGCTGGTCCCTATCGTGGTCCGTGGATGAGCTGCTCGGTGTTTTATTCATGCGCCACTTTTGTTGTATTCCATTACTTTTTGGGAAGAAGTGGGCCAGATTCGGGGCCCAATCTCGTACCGTTAGCAAAAGTGCTGTCTCCGCCTTCCGGACGCTGATCTGCGAGCACATACATCCTTTTTTTTTTTTTTATAAAATTATAAATCTAAGTGTATTTAATATATGTATTAATTTTTACCATTTTTAGAGTATTTTAGATATTTATTTTTTATTTTTGAAAATCAATAGCATTCTATGTAATTTTAAATTATCTAGAATGTCACTGATTTTCAAAAATAAAAAATAAATATCTAAAATATTCCAATGAAAATTTATACACATATTAAATACATATAGATTAATAATTTTGTAAAAAACTTTTTTTAAAAAAAGGTGTATGCGCCCAAGAGCATTGAGAGCTCAATGCTCCCGAGCGCGCAGGATCAGCGTCCCCGCCTTCCAACCTGACTGATTTCGAATCGACTCTGCTGGTCCGTCAGAATTTCTCTACAAATCGTCAGTTTTGGCTGATAAAATCTTGATAATGGGATTAAAATAGCTTTTTATCAATAACCAACGTCTCGGATATAATATATATGCGTTAGATTTACACATATTCGCAGATGTGATCTCTTCACTTATGCGCTCTGTATAGCTGGAATGTCCAGAAGTACGCACTTCAGTGTTCGCCTAACGGGCCAGCAAACTCGGTTCGAAGCAACCCAAAGAGCCCAGCAACCGCAGCACCACTCCATGCGCTTACGACGCTCCCCGGCGCAAGTTAGCAAAAGCCTCTCTTTTATTTACGTCTGGTGATACCGTCTGCCTCCTCCTCCGCCTCCCCATCCCCCCCTCGGAGACGACGCCGACGGAGAAGAAGAAGAAGACGACGACTACGGATATACTCCGGAAAATCATTTTCCGGTGAACGGGGTCTGCAAATGCGTAAGGAAAAGCAATCGTTTATTGGATTCTCCATTTCGTCGCTCCGCCTACTCATTTGTTTTTCGTTTGAATTTCAATCTTGACGGCATCCGCTGCCCCTCGAAACGGTTCCTTGTTCTTCTCGGAGCGCCAAAACTCCCAATTAGGGGTCTAGGGTTTGAGTTCGGGAGAATAGGGTTCCATCTCACAGCCAATCGAATTGCGTGGAAATCTAGGGTTCCTGGGATGCAGATGATGGTAGATTGACCGAAGGGCTCGATGGCGCGGCTTTTGGGACTCAACCGGCTGTCGGGGCCGGACGAGTCGCCCCGTGAGATCACCACGAGGACGATCGCGACAGCTGGCGGGGATGGCGGTGGCGGAGGTGGAGAGAGTGGCTGGCTCATCCGCTTCTTCGATTCTGACTTCTTCTGTGAGTGGATCGCCGTCAGCTATCTCTATAAGCACGACCACCCGGGCGTCCGCGACTACCTCTGCAATCGCATGTACTCACTTCCCCTCTCCGGCATCGAGTCCTACCTCCTGCAGATCTGCTACATGCTCCTCCACAAGCCCAGTCCATCTCTTGACAAGTTTGTGATTGATATATGCTCCAAGTCGTTGAAAATCGCATTGAAGGTGCATTGGTTCCTCATGGCGGAGCTGGAAGACTCAGATGAGGACAATGAGGGCATCAGTCGGATCCAGGAGAAATGCCAGATAGCTGCCACGTTGATGGGCGAGTGGACGCCGCTTGTACGGCCGCCCCCACCCAGTCCGAGGAACCACCCCATGATCAATAAGATACTCTCATCGAAGACAAAGTTACTGTCACTGACCTCATCTCCGCCAGCTGCCAGTCCCACCCAGCAGCGATCCATGTCCTTCACCTCTCCTTCTTCCTGTGGGAACTTGTTGCAGGAGGAGATCAGCGATAAGAAGATCTCTCCAGATGAGAATAAGCTGTTTAAGAAGTTTATACCTAGCCCAAAAGTCAGGGATGCTCTTCTCTTCCGGAAGTCTGTGGACAAGGAAGAAGTGGAATCTGATAAGGATGGATTCTTCAGAAGGCTTCTTCGAGACAGCAAGGATGCAGAAGAAGAGCTATCATCAAGTTCAGAAGGCTTTTTCAAGCGGCTTTTTAGCAAGAGTGATTTGGATGAAAAGGCTGGAGGAGGGTCCAAGTCAGTGGATGATGATGAGAAGGAAGAAGATCTTTCCTCCAGCTCAGATGGTTTTTTCAAGCGCTTTTTTCGTGATGGTAAGAATGATTCAGATGACAAGGCTGGTGGTGGGATGAAGACAAGTGAAGAAGATGAGAAAGAGGGGTTTTTCCGAAGACTTTTTAAGGAGAAACATGAGGACAAGAAGGATGGAAATGAGAGGACAGATGATGAAGAAAAGGGGAATGGAGCTTGCGAGGAGGAGGAGCCCTCGGATTTTCTCTCTTTCCGAAGGCTTTTTAGAGTGCATCCCGAGGATGTGAAAACTTCAACATTGAATGAAAATGGCAATGCTTGTGGCATGTATGAGAGCAGTCCTGGGACAGAGAATTTTTTCCGAAGGCTTTTCCGAGACCGAGACCGGTCTGTGGAAGACTCGGAGCTCTTTGGTTCAAAGAAACACAAAGAGGTAAGTTAAAACCCTTTTTCTTTACCTAGGTGATACACTGTTCGCTGCTCGTTGTGGTATTGATGTACAACAGTTAACTTGTTGCATTTGAAAATGCAGATTTGTCCATTCAGTTGGAATATATATTTTTTTTCCTTAGGGTGCTAAGTTTTTTGTTGTTGATTCCTGAATTTATTCAATGTTGAATTGTCAACTAGCTGTTGGTTTTTAGAAATCATGATAGTTTGTTTCCTGCACATTACATCTGATTCAAGAGGCTTCACTGCGGTGCGGGGTGAGGGGTGGTTGTTGGTTGTACACCATGGTCATTGCCTAAGCCACAAATGGATGGAACCTATGCTGAATCCTATACTTTTCTGCACTGTGATAACCATATCTTTCAACTTTATTTTGAAATTAAGATTATCATTATTTGTCCATGGGGATCTGTTTTCCTTGTGGCTTGGTGAATCAATCCTTTATCCTGTAAATGGGTTCTATCAAATCTATACTTTATTAAGCATAGAGGCTGAAGTTCTATGTTCAAAATTGTAATATAAGGACTGTCTGCGCTGATTCTCAGCTGCACTTCAGTAGGGCAAGAACAAAGGTATGATTTTGGTTATACTTCTTTGATGACACCTGTTTGTGATCTGATTTTTCTGAGTACCAGAATTCTGAGTCTGATTTAGCTTATAAATCATTAGGCCTTATGGTGTAGCAAAAACTCTTTCTCCTAGATGGAGAACTTCCTTCTTGTTAGTTTGTTAGGCTTTTCTACTCACTTTGGCCCACACCATTAGCAAGGAGAAGCAGAATGTTAAGTTGCACAGGGTATCAACTCTGCAATTATGGCTGCATGCTTTTCCTCTAGGAGTAGTTTCATGAACTAGAGGATTTGTTATTGGCATTTCTCTTGAAAATTGATATCTTCTTTTGGGATTGGGTCAACTGCCATGGTTTTTATGTAAACTTTTCCAGAGGAAGCTCTTGAGATGTATAACAGTAATTTCACATCTTAGCATGTGCATTCCTCAGCTTCTCTTTACATGTTTAATTGTTTTTGCGTTCTTATTATCTTCTTTTCCCCCTTCCTCGACAGAAGCGCCCTGGATCTCCAAAGCAAAGGAATGAGAAGTCACTCTCAAAACCTCCACTACCCACTAATAATGTCACATCTCAGATTCGAAAAGGGACTTACCATGTTTCGCTAGACTTTGTCCAATCTTTATGCGAGACATCCTATAATTTGGTGGATGTTTTTCCTATTGAAGACAGGAGAAGTGCTCTTCGTGAGGTTGCTTATGCTGTTTTATGATATTGATTTTAACTAGATTTGTTTCTGTTTTCAATTTGTGATGTGCAATCTTTGACATGCTCTGATGTTATGTTTTTTGTTTGCCAGTCTCTATCTGAGGTCAATGCCCATCTTTCTGCTGCTGAGAGTAGTGGAGGTATTTCATGAGATCTTAGTTGATTACAATTTGAATTGTATGCTGTTTTACTGGAAATTTTTATCATTTGGTGTTTGAGTGATCGATATGATCATATTGACCTTTCCAATCTTCTTCAATAATTACAGTTGAAATTTCAATTTGTTACATTTTATGGGAGATTAGTTGATGTCCTAAATTGCTGAAAACATCTTTTAGATGGTGATTGTGTATTTTTCATCTTTGAAACTAATGGCTTGTTTGCTGTGGTACTATTAGACAGAAGGACTACACTTTCAAATTTTGTGGGTGGTTTGGCTCAAACCACAGATGTGCTTTATTCCAGAAAATAGGCCGTTTTGCACATCTGCAGGAAGCTTTTTAGTTGCACTTCTTGCAGACAAGTGATTTTTTGGTGCTTTTGCTTTACATGGACGTTATACTAAACAGGCCCTAAATCTGTTGCTTATAAGAAAACAGTGTGGTGGCAGCTAGGGGTGAAAATAGGGTTAGGCTGACTCGTGACCCGACCCGCTTCGATTTTATAAAGGGTTGGGGTAAGGATTTTGACTCGGTAGGGTTGGGTTGGTGAGGATTTTAGACTTGTATTTCAATTCTAAAGGGCGGGGTGGGTTGATCATGTCTCAATCCACCTTGAACTGCCTCGGCCTGCAATGTGTAAATTATTTTTATAAACTATATGACTTATATGAATGTTGTTTTGTTGAATAAATATGTTTAATTTTATTATTTATTAATATGAATACGATTTATGTTGATGCACGTTTAATTTTATAACTTGTTTATATTAATAAATTTTTATTTCTTAATTGCATATATGTTGTTTAAGTTATTAATTGCATATATGTTGTTCAAGTTATCTCATTTACATATTTATCAATGAAGTAAAATATATTATCTGTGTTGTTTATATCTTACAAGAATGAATATTATTATTTTGCAATTTAGCAGTTTTAATTGTAATTCAAAATTTATGGCAATGTTCTTTTTAAGGTTGATACACATATTTGTCAAGGTTAAGTTGTAAGCAAAATTATTTAAATTTTTTTACTAATGCTTTGTTATGACAATTATGTTTGTTAACTAAATAGTAAAATATTGAATCATTTAACCTCTAATTTATCATAGGTATGAGTTTATATTGATATGTAGATAAATTTTTAAACTTTGACTCGCTTTTTCAACCTGTCTTGTTTTCTTGATACCAACCCAAAGTTTGTCCCGAAACCTATTAAAGAAAAATGAGGGTTGGATCGACTTTATCTCGACTTGGTATAAAAAGCGGGGTCAAACAAGACTTTTACAATGTAGGGTTAGAGTTGAGCATACCCTAACCCGCCCCGATTTTCACCCCTAGTAGCAGCTATGAGCATTGTATGGCTTTTCAACAAATAAATCATATTTTCAGTTTCTCTTTTCTTTTGTAGTTCTTAGTTGTCATATTTCTTTCTTAAAGGTGTTTGTTTTTCGTCTTCAATTTTTTCTCCTCCTTTATTCAAACAAGTGAAATTTTTATTAAAATGAAACTGAAGAAGTGGGCTGGAACAAGAAATACAGCCGGTATTATTAAATGCACCCGGCTGCACTTAGCTTCAGTGCACCTGGGTGTATTTAACCTATTTTTAATTTTTTTGAAACTTTTTTGATAAAAATTTTAATCTAAGTGTATTCAACATGTGTATCATTTTTTACTAATTTTTGAGATTTTTAGATTTTTTTAGATTTTTAAAATTAGTGGCATTTTTTGTAATTTTAAAGATCTAAAAAAATAAAAATCTCCAAAAATGATAAAAATTGATACACATGTTAAATATACTTAGATTAACAGTTGTGTAAAATGGGTATTTGCACTCGGGTGCACCTGATTGGGACTCGAAACACAGCCACTCAGGATTTATATAATTTATTGCTAATGACTCTTTTTTTGAAGAGAGAGTTCTTCATTTAGAATTGTTAAAATAATGCATGTTGGATCCTGGAAATTTCCAGTTTGGTCACTGAAATTGTACAATGTCGCACTGCAGGGGTGTGCTTCCCTATGGGGAAAGGGATGTATCGAGTGGTTCATATACCCGAAGAGGAGGCTGTCCTTTTGAATTCCAGAGAGAAAGCACCTTACATGATATGCGTTGAGGTTTTGAAAGGTGAAGTTCCAAGGTATTAATTAGGCTGAATGTAATGTTTAAGTGTATCCGTACCTTTTTCAGGTTCTGATGTCGCCATATGCGACAGCATGTTTTACAAGTTTCAACCCTAATTTAGTGCTGACAGCATTATTTTTTCTTTGTCAGCCCTAAAAGAGAGACACTGGATGCCCATAAGCTTTCTAGGGGAGGGATTCCTTTAGCAAATGGAGATGCGCAACTGCCAAAGCCGCCTCCCTGGGCATATCCTCTTTGGAGCCCTCAAGATCCACATCGTAACACTGTTGATGGGATATCAAGGTCTACTTCTCAGGCTATTGACCAGGCAATGGCTCATCTATGGGAGGCCAAAGTAAAATTCGTTCATGTGAACTTTACCATGGAGAAAGACAGCTCAAAGTGTGGTGAAGATAATGATCCAGGATGGGTAAGAGTTGTGCTGAAAGCAGATCCTGGGGTGAACATGGAAGATATAGAAGAGCAGGAGCTACCACGTCGTAGAGATCATCGCCGTGTTCCTAGCACAATTGCCATAGAGGAAGTAAAGGTGGGCCTGTAAGTGAGAGATAAAATTCATATTCAGATATCAGAATAATCACATGCCCATGAGAAATATACTGCTGTGATTTCTGGTTTCTGCTTAACAACCTTTTTGTTTTTTTCAGTTTTATCTGATCTCAGCAATCTTTTAATGTATCAACTGAGTACCCTAATTGCCCTATTCTGTGCTAGTATTAAGGCTTAAATTGGCTTGGCCTTCAATATGGATGTGCTGGTTGTGGAACTAATTGGACTATCTGGTCTGACTTCCTACTGCTCAATATTGCATTCTGAGATTTATTTGTGTTGTCCTGTTAGAATTTGGAACTGTGTGTAAGATTTGAACTCATCAGACCTTTGATAATGTCCAAATGCACTCCCTGCTATGCTGTAAGCATCTAAGTGGGTATTTATGCATATTATGGTTTATAAAACCACTGGATGGATTGACGCCTTTGTAAAAGAGGATTTCGAAAAAAAGAAAAAGTATCTTTCTTATGTAGTTCACCATCATCATAAGCTGTTTTCCCACCCCAAGTGTCAGCGTCTTTCCTTTATAGCTACTGTGAGAAATTAACAGTCTCTGGGTTTTAAAACATTGGTCAATGTACTTTTTTTTTTTGGTTTGGTTATTCTCCATTACTGAGGTTAGTGTAGCTCTATTGTGCCATCTGGCCTTATTCAAAAATTGACTTCTTTACACAATGATTTGAGAGTTGAGGCCCATGGAACTGAAAGTAGATGAATGGAAAAGTGACCTTTATCATGTACACCATAACATGTGTTGAAGGTTTGCTACTTCTTCTTGGTTCTGAGTCAGAGGGATTGCACTTATTGTGTCATTGCATGTTTTATCATTGAAGCATTATTGGAACCTTTCTTCTTCTTCAAACTGAATTGTGAGATGGTACTGATGCAGAGAGATTGCACCTTTTGCGTCATCGCATGTTTTATATCAAAGCATCATTTGAACCATATTTTATGTTGGTTGGTTAAGTATCCACTTTCGTTATTTCCAAGCAAAAACAACTACTAACCACTTCGATCCTCTGCTCAGGCTGCTGCAGCAAAAGGAGAGGCTCCTCCTGGGATGCCTTTGAAAGGAGCAGGTCAGGATTCAACAGATGCACAACCAAAGGTCAGGGCTGACTGATTGATTTACTTTTGTGGTTCTGTGGTCAACAAGCACCGAGATGATTTGCAAATCATATGAAACATGTTAGCTTTCATTCCTAACAGGTGGCAAATGGTGGTCTTCCCAAGGCAACTGATGCCTTATCTGGTGAACTTTGGCATATAAAGAAAGAGAGGATTCGCAGAGCTTCAGTATATGGGAAATCACATGATTGGGATCTTCGCTCGGTAGGTGGAACTTTTATTGAGATTGAAATAGTTCCACGATGAGAATAGAAGTTTTAGTCTTGCCTCAAGATCCAAATAGACACTGCTTCTCTTCAGATTTTGTTGTGTTTATCTGTTTTCTTCTTTATCAATTTATTGTTTTTTTAGCTGCTAACAATAACGCAAAGCATATCTGGCCAGCTATTACTTTCTAGTTTGTGATCTGTGAGCTTGTTCAATCCCATTAGATTACCCTGGGCTTAAATTTGTTATTTGTCCTGTTTAATCATGGGCTGATACTTGGCTACTGGTAGTCTGCTGACATGGCATTTATTCTTTTAAATCCTCTGCTCTGCCTGTTGAATATTGAAGTTCTTGGTTAGATGAATGTACTGAATGGACCTGCATGGAATTGTGCCTTTCGAAACAAGCGCATCTACTTCTTTTGTTAGCCCATTGTCAAGCTCTATAGGTCCTTTCACCATCTGATGATTTTCGGTATATAAAGAAGCTTTTGTTTTCTGACCTTTAAATGAGAATATGAACTTATAAGCTTCACAATCAACATGATCACATGTTGTCATGTTGAGTTAATCCTAGTTTCTGAAATGAGAACAAACGTATACTATTGTTTGCTTGCAGATTGATCTTTTTACCTTCAGTTCTCTCTTTCACTTGATTGGCTTTCTTCATCAATAACTTTCTTGTATCTTCACCATCATTGTCCTGTAGGTTATTGTGAAAAGTGGTGACGATTGCAGGCAGGAGCATCTTGCTGTCCAACTGGTTTCCCATTTTCATGGTATGTTCCTTTCCTCTCGATCTTTTCTACACTATCCTTTTTTCTTAAAATATGAAAAAGGAAGATTTCTTAAGCCACATTGTCGTCTTTTCACTACTGCTGTTTTTCTTTGTTTTGATGGTAAGTAAAAGAGGCTTAAAACTGACTGTAAAAGCGATTTTTTAATGGCTATAATTCGGGATTATATTTAGTATTAAAGTAAACTTATTAATTTGTCCTATAAATTACCATGCCAGATCACTTTTAGGTGCCTCACTTGGGTGTGTGTTTAGGCCTGGAGAGCCCTTAGCACCTCATATATGCTTTATGCTGTAAACTACTATGCTTACAAACTAAGTGATGATTGACTGGAATTTTTTTTTAATTTATTCATCTTTGGGTAATTAGATTTTTCAACCCTCTAGGTTTTTGTTAAGTAGCAAACAAAATGAGCTTTATCATGAAGGTTTGTCTTACTAAATGGAGTAAATTTTAGTAAATTCCATGTTTCAATTCTTTATGTGCATAAGTTTCTGGATTTTCGTAATTCTTTGTGTGAAAGGAATCTAACCCTTCTGAGATCTAAGTTCTTCTTTTCTTTTATAAGCTGTTATGATGTAACACTATATTGCTACATTTTTTAATTAGCTATTAATCATATGAGGGCGAATCATGAATGTGAAAAAGATGAGACTTAGGGGGTATTTGGGAAGGAGGAAAAGTAAAAATAAATAAATTCCCAACTTCTCTACTTATCTTTCCATACTACAACTTTGTCTATTTCAACTTTATTCCCTTAATCATTACCCTATCTATTAAGAAAAATTTTCCTCCCAACTTCTCTCTCATTTTTTTTTCCTTCTTCCCTAGTGCCCCCTTAGTGTCCGACTTGGCTGTAGTCTCTGATAGCTTCATTCTCTGTTTTAGTTGTGGTCTGAATCTCTTATCACTTTCAATGTCGTTGATGAGTTTCTAATGTTTGCATGTCATGCCAGATATTTTTCAAGAAGCTGGTCTGCCTCTGTGGCTACGCCCATATGAAGTCCTAGTGACTTCCTCCTATACAGCTTTGATTGAAACAATTCCAGACACGGTAATTTGTCGTTCCCGATGAATCTTAAGCGAATATCCCTACTTTATAATTTAACATGATATTTTCTTTAGGCTTCGCTTCATGCTATCAAGAGTCGGTATCCTAACATCACAAGCTTGCGGGAGTTCTTCATAGCTAAGTATGAGGAAAATTCTCCTAGTTTTAAGCTTGCCCAGGTAATTTTCCGTTGAAGTAGATGGATTCATTTTCCTACATGGTTTCCTTTTTGTAGGCAAGCATGTGTTATTTTTGTCTTGACCTATGATATCTAGTATGTATTAATGATTACATGGAATAAATTTGATACGGTTAGAACCAAAGATATGTGAATTCACGCCTTTGTGGAGGTTTCCACACAAAGTACACTGTGAGCTATAAAGATGCTACTATGAAGATACTGTGTTCGATTTTATGAACAGATCTGTCCTATGTGTAAATGTTAGAATGAAATGGGCACCTATGGCCAATAATTGTGCACTTTTCTTGGAGCCGCATTTGATTTCTCAGGTTGATGGCACTGATTTAGAATTTTAGATGCAGCAGATAGGCAATCCCATGATTTTTCATCTTTACACTGGACCTTTGTCAGATACAGAGCCATACTTGAAGTGTGGGCCCAACTTGAATGTGCCACTTATTATTGTGAGCAAGTAGACGTATCTCATCCTTATGAGTTGTGCAGGATATTAACTATAAATCGATAAATTTCATTGATCCCAAAGAATTCTATGTGAAAAATGCTCTTCATTATATGAATTGTTAGCGCTTCCAAAGGATTCTATGTGAAAATCCTCTTCATCTTATATGCACTTTCATTCTATGCAGCATTCTTTTCTAGGGTATTGATTCATAATTCTACTTTTATTCATTTGTTTGATTGTCTGTTGAAATTCGTGGTTCAGGGAGTAGTTTTTATATTATCCTATTGGAATCTGGCCTTTCAGTTGCACCTCAAATTTGTAGATTTTTCAAAGGTTCTGCGCATTAAACTTGTCCAGAATCCAGATGATAAGTTTTGAATTTTTTGGTGATTTCCGCAGCGGAATTTTGTTGAGAGTATGGCTGGTTACTCGATATTATGCTATCTCCTACAGGTTTCTCTCTCTCTCTCTCTCTCTCTCTCAATCAATCAATCAATCAATCAATCATGCACACACACGGGTCCTGGAGCTTTCATATGTGGGCACATCTTGCCCTCTTCACTAATGTTTATGATGGGCTTCTTTCTAAATGCTGTTTGCAATGGGGAAAAAACTGGGGGACAGTCTGCAGTCTGCTTTCTCCCACCATCACTTACCTCAAGATGACATTGTTCTATGCCTTCATTAGCTACGATATTTTCTCTTTGTGAATTTCAATGCTATGTCATTCAGCCTTTAGTTTTTTATGTAAAAGTTTCCTTTCTAATAATAGTTTAAGATTCTACATGTTTATTAACAAAATTTGGCATGTTTGTACCCCTTTTAATCGTTTATCTGTTCTCGTTTTTGTTCATGTCGCATCTAGATTGTCCATATCAAATGCGTTCAAAGGCAAAAACTTGTTCTCTACGCACTTCTGTTATCCTCATGGCATTTGTTGTTTCTAGGAGTCTTCTGATGCCTTTTGATCCTTGGGATGATGTTCTTGTCCTTTCCTGTCCTTTCCTCCATTGAACTTGAGCAATTGTAGGTCAAGGATCGACACAATGGGAATCTCTTGATGGATGAAGAAGGGCACATCATTCACATAGATTTTGGTTTTATGCTTTCTAATTCACCTGGAGGAGTTAATTTTGAGAGTGCACCATTCAAGTTAACTCGTGAACTTCTCGAGGTAAACATTAGCATCTCATGAATTACCTTATTCCCCTTAAACCTTGATTTGACCCTTTAACATTGTACTTTTATTCCAGGTGATGGATTCCGATGCAGAAGGCGTACCAAGTGAATTTTTTGACTATTTCAAAGTATTTAAAGAATTCACACTAGACTATTTCTGAGTATTATATGTTGCAAATGTGATACTTCAATGCAATCCGATGATTAACAACATCTTTGATTCTTCACTGCCTTTCAGGTTTTGTGTATTCAAGGATTCCTTACTTGTCGAAAGCATGCGGAGCGCGTCATACTTCTAGTCGAAATGCTGCAGGTATCATGTTACCTATCATATTGCACATGGAGTTCACTTCATGCTGATCTTTTCTTTCACTAGTCACTAGCTTCTTCTATTTTCACTAGTTGCTTTTTTAGCATTTTCTATGTTGTAGGAACACACCATTATAATATCCAAATCCTTTAAATGCTTCAAGAATCATATCTAGCCTATATGTGTATGATGGATAGATGTGTTGTATATTTGGTTGCTGCCTTCAATGGTTAGAGATAGGCCTGAAGCAAACTTACTCCCAGTCTCTTCCTTTCAGCACATCAACTCACAGTTTCAAATCAGAAGGATTTTTTTTTTCGTTTTTTTTTTGGCTTCCCTAATGAGGATTCCTAATTATTTTCAAATGTGACCTGAGATGTGTTGTCCCCGGCAAAAGATTATTGCACTGTTCCAAAAAGTCTAATGTGCTTCATGTCATTGGCCATATGCACTAACTTCTCTGTTTGTATGCATATGTCTGGTATAGGACTCAGGTTTCCCATGCTTTAAGGGTGGCCCTAGGACAATACAGAACCTTAGGAAACGATTCCATCTAAGCTTAACAGAAGAGGTCAGTATATTATTTTATCTACTTCACTGAGGGGCTGTGTTTTCTTCATTTTATTTGGTCATGTGCTAATATTAGCATCATTCCCTTTCAAGCAGCAATGTGTGTCATTGGTCCTCTCCTTGATAAGTAGCAGCTTAGATGCATGGCGAACAAGGCAGTACGACTATTATCAGCGGGTTCTAAATGGGATCTTGTGAGGTTGTGATGGACTAAGTTCACATTTCCTAGATCTCCACTTGCTTGGTCTTCTTCAGACAAGCTTGTCCCGGCCAAACTTCCTTCTATGCATCACGGTAACCTTGAGCTAGAACTGCATTTGCGGGTGTCAGCTGGTTGATGTGGAAGTGGTGGCCATGGTTTGCAATTACCACCAAAAGTGCCAACTTTGCAGTTTGGTTTATATGGAAGTGACGGAAGAAAATTCGTTATATTTGCAACCATGCATTGTTATTCATGGGGTTGTTTTCTATAATCGAAGTGGTTTTGCTTGCTGATTGTGAATATTGCTGTGTGGCATTGGGACTTGGAAGGAAGAGAGAAGCTGCTAGCATCGGATGCATTGTACAGATTGGAACTGAACGGAGATATCAACTGTAAAAAGTTCATTAGTGCTTGGTGACAGAAGTCATACAGCGATGGGCTTTGCAGCAGCTTATTTTTGGTTGTTGATAATGCTGCAAAAGGAACTCCCCACAAGTCAAAAATTCAGAAGCTATACTTTTGAGAGATTTGTATATCTTCCTTGGAAATGACCAGAGCAATCAACGAACTCAAGTGGCTGGCCATTTCAGCAGTCGGTTCTGTGGATGCTGATCACAGGTACAATTTTTCCATGCAATTGAGTCTCTTGATTGGAAATCCTGCCATTGAAGGGTTCTCTAGGATGTATCATATTTGTTGATCAATCATGTTATTGTATAAGCTGATTTGTTTATTCATTTGGTTCTTCCTCGGAGTGTTGGAGTTAGGAATGCAAAATTGATTTTTTTTTTCCCCTTGAAAAAGAAAAAAAATTCGTATCAAGTCTCACTCATACATGTCAACTGCTAGAGCTTTATTGAGTGCCAACATTCGAAAATCCAGAAGCAGATATGCTGTGCGCTTGCAGCGTAGAACAGCCGCCTCTATGGAGACCCGAGGGGTGGTATAAAAGATCCTTATGTTTTTCATAGCTTGGAGAGTGCTACACTGCATCCTATCCGTGGATGTATTTTGCCAATATGGTCGTGACTGCAAAATAATCGATTCTCTTTATTTTTGTATGTATTTCAGTTCCAGTGAGATGCTGGCAGTTACCGGATATTTCATTGCCAGTTCACCACAAAGCAGATGGTAATGCGATCGAATTCTTCCAATTATCTCACTTGTTAGTTTCGATGAGATCCATTTGAGTTGCTGGGCACGATGATTTTTGGTCCGTCGGGGTTTGCATTCGGAACGGGCGGCTATAGTTCATTTTATTGCTGCGACAGCCTCGGGATTGTTATGTCCCTTCTCCATCACATGACCATAAAACTTACCAAACAAATAAATAAATAAATCACGAGAAGTTGTCCTGTAGCTGTTTGGTTGTATCGCAGAACTCCATTCGTCAAGGGATACCCACCAACGATAAAAATACTTCTATCATCTGACACCAGATCCAAAGAATTTCGATATTTAGTTCGGCTACATTAGAGAATCTGTGTGGTGAATGCCTATACTAAAATACTTTCGGGTTATTGGTTTATTAGGATTTTTATTAATAAAATTATTACTACCATAATGTGTTTTTCGTGTGAGTTTTGACTATACTAAAACAGAAAAATGTTTCTACGATGTCCACACCAAAGAAGGTTTTAGTATTATTGTCACATTTGAGCACACTTTTATGGTAAAATCAATATCTAATATGCTTATTCATTTCAAGTTGTTTTTTTAATTAGGATGTCAAGTTTCATCCTCATCAGATGTTTGTGTGTTGTTTGATTTACATAACGTATATACCATTTAAAATATTCCTCCTATAAACATAAATTATTTTATAAACTTCGATAAGTGTATGAATGAATATAAATAATTAGGGATGTAATTTGGGCTCATGGAACTCGGATTTACTTCAACTTTAACTCTTATCCTATTTATAAAATATTAACCCTAATTCTAACTTTATTTGTAAAATTTAAACCTTAATCTTATTTTTAAAAATTGAGTTTGGGTTAAGTTTCAAATTGAAAATTAAGGTGATGAATCTACATTTTATTTAAGAGCTATAAATTTAAAATTTTATGTAAATATATAATAATAACAAATCATGTAACTAAACATAATAATCTGTAGTCAAACTATAAAATTTAAAAATATAGCAATATAAAGAATATTTTTAGAATAAAATTCAACATAAAATGCAAGATAAAAAAAAAAGAAGATTAGTGAATGTAAAAGTAAATAATAGAAATAAAAGATAAGTGCAAATGAAAATAATACACTTTATTTATAATATAATTACAATATGTTATACATGTATTCAAATATAAATATAAATAATATAAAACACAAAATATAAATAAATATTATTTAGATATTATGCATATAATATATTTTATAATAAATATAAAATAAAAAATCTGGCTTGAGTTGTAGAAAAGTAAGTTCTAACATTTCGGTGAGCTGTGTTAAGGTTCAACTTGGCCTAAGTTGTACTTTTATAAATAATTTTCATATTTTGCATATGATTATAAATGTTTTTAAGTAGGTGAGAACCAGTGTTGTTAGAACCGGACCGGCCGGTCCGACCGGGAACCGGTCCAGTTTCCGGTTCGATTAGGTGCGGTTCGGTTCATATACGAAAAATCGTCCGAACCGGCGGTTGGACCGGAAGAGCCGGTCCAACCGGGTTCGACCGGTCGGACGAATAGTCGCCTGCTAGCCTGCTCGCCCGCGCGCGCCGCCGTGCATACGTCGCCTGAAGATGGAGAATAAGGTTTGCGTCTGACAATCTTGCGAAGGCCAAATGATGCACGACTGTTGAGACTGTGCTCCATCCGAATTCTGAACTGAAGTCATCGCATTCCAGGCAATTTGGTTAAAAAAAAAAAAACGTTCCATTGCATGTTTCATCATATACTGTAGTACATGGTATAGGTAATCTAAGTACGGGACTTATCATTTAAGATTGGTTGGAAATGTCCCAATTGAAATATCCAATTTGATTAGTGACTAATTATAAGTGGAAAAATTTAACCCAGTTTAGTCTAAAAAAAAAAAAAGAAACTGAAAACATGTATGAAACTTTTTATTGATGAAATTCAATGTTATCTATATTATCTGGTTTACTTTTCGTCAAAAATCCTCTTTTCGCGGGACACGTACATAATCATTAATACATAATTTTTTCTACCTAATTTTTTGCGTGCGTCTCTTATAATATCAAATTATCAATAATTCAATTATGCTATTAAACAATCTTATAATATTAATTATGTCATTAAATAATCCTAAAATCTTACGTAATTAAAAAAAAATCTCTACAAGACTGAGGATTATTGACTCCCATATCTTCAAAATTTTATGAAATTTTGGGCCTTCAAAAATACTTCATATAATCAGATATTCTAATTAATCATACGAAAATAATACGCAACTCATGGAATTAATATCACTCTCATAATTAATTATATAGCACAAAATTCTGCACATAATTAATGTAGTAAATAAAAACTATAATATAATTAATAAAATATTATAATTAATTAAATGATATCTAAATTTAATGGTTTATAGACTTCTAATTTTCATTTTTTGCTAAACATAGGAGATATTCTTAATTTTTATATTATTATAAGTTATTTAATTGTTAAAAAATTTTCAAGCATGTTTTGTACTTATATTATGGTTTTTAAAATCTAACATATATATTTAGGATTTAATAAAAATATAATTTTATCAATATATTTATTTTAAATTTTAAAAATATAATATTTATGACATCATAAATATGTCATGCTGACATCGTCGGTTCGAATCAAACCAGTTCCTTTACCGGTTCAATCACCGGTTCGGTTCTGACAATATTGGTGAGAACCATACAAAACTTCGTTTCAGATGATTCTTAGTGCCATGATAAAAATAAAATATTTTAAACAAAATGAGTGTATAAAATTTTGATTTAATTATCAAAATGGCCTACTTCAATATGAAGGACATCATACATGTATTTACCATTAAAAATATGATATACATCAGTTTTTGATGCAGTAATTATTGGGACGGTGCCATTAAAACCACAAGTAAATGGAATATCTATAGGAGCTGTGGGAACTTGTAATTTGCTCGGATTTGCAGGATCCATGCCGCTCGTGGCACGTCAACGGTCCTAAATGCATCTTAGGCTTATGCGTTCATCAGACAGGTTAGCAATTACTATTGTGAGCAGCAGTGCAGCAGCCCTATTTGCTGTCGCTTGTCGTCCCTCAGCAGTCAGCAGGCGTGCGCTTTTACCGTTGGTTAGCGGCTCGGTGCCTTGGACTCACCTGTTGATGAGAATTTAAAAGGTGGCTATTTCTAGTTAATGCAAAACGCACTCTGCAGTCCCATTCGGAGGAATCCTACTCGCCGAAGAATCGAGAAAACGTTAGCGTGGCAGCACTCCTACTCTCCGAAGTATCTGGAAGGGCGAAAATAACGGATTCCGATCATGTGCACCCGAGTACACTGAAGTCATTTTAACTTATTTTTTTATTTTTATTTTTATTTTTTTTATATAAGTGTTAATTTAAGTGTATTTAATATGTGTATTAATTTTTACTATTTTTGGAGTATTTTAGATATTTATTTTCGATTTTTGAAATTCAGTGACATTTTGATTTTCAAAAATAAAAAATAAATATTTAAAATACTCCAAAAATAGTAAAAATTGATACACATGTTAAATACACTTAGATTAACACTCGTATAAAAAAAATTTCAAAAAAAATACACTAAGGTGCATTGAAGCTAAGTGCACCCGAGTGCACGGAATCGGGATATGAAAATAACACTAATTTCAAAGGGAACTACTATGGCCACATTTGCAAGACGCAGAATTGGTAGTCGGCAAAGGATGAGCGTTTGAATCCAAGTTCTCACATAGATATAGGTTGTTTAGTAATTTCCTTACGCTATGAATGTTTTAAGGTATTTATGAAAAAATCTTTCCAATTTGTGAGAGTTGAATATTTTTAATTGCAACATCAAATTTCACAGTATGCATATATATCATTAAAAAAGGGAACTATTTTGTAGATGCATGTCTTTTGATGTGTCAAAAATAATGTAATTTGTAAATACACTTATGCAGTTGATAATAATTGCAAATTTACCTATATAATTTTAGAAATCACAAATAATCTCACATAGTTTGACCATACTTGCAAATATACTTACGTCATTATATTGTTATTGCACCATCCAGTGAATATACCCATGCTGTGATTGTATAGTAATGGTGTTATAACAATGTGGATATATCTGCAATTATGATCAAACTATATATGGTTATTTGTAATTTTTAGAATTATATGAAAATTTTTAGAATTATATGAGAATATTTGCAATTATAACCAAACTAGGTAGATTTGTTTGCAAATTACTCCCAAAAATATATAAGGACTCGCACCTCGAGGGTCATAAAAAATTGGGGAAATTTTGAAGAAGAATTAGTCAATTTTTTTTAAAAATAAATAAGGTAATAATGCAATATGGTAACTACAAAGAGTAAAAGAATAAAATGGGAATAGAATAATATAGTTGTATAGAAAACATTAAGAAATAATAGAAAATATAAGCAAATTTTTCCCTTTCATTTTTGCCAAATTTAAAATTTTTTAATTTTCAAATCCAGATAGCTTTACCGCCGGCCACTATATTCAATCCCTATCGCTTATGATTAACTTTTATCAATTTGATTTTGTAGGAATGTTACTGTTAATTCGAAGATTCGATACTCTTGACTGGTGTGATTCCGGTATGGCATTGAGGCTTCATTACTTCTAATCATCGATGCATTTTTCTATTTTGGCCTATTAACTGAAAAGTAAGAAGCATTCCGCCGGCTCAACTGCGAAATCCAATGCTGGAGAGCCACGTGCACTAGATTTGTACGTAACAAAATTGTATTATACTTCTGGGACTACTTCGATTGTATGCTCTCGGGAGCATGCAGCGCGGCATATATACCTATTTTATTTTTATTTTTATTACAATATTATTAATCTATGTGTATTTAAGATGTGTATATATTTTTATCATTTTTGGAGTATTTTAGATATTTATTTTTTATTTTTGAAAATTAGTGCCACCGATCTTCAAAAATAAAAAATAAATATATAAAATACTCCAAAAATAGTAAAAATTAATACATACGTTAAATACACCTAGATTAATAATTTTATAAAAAAATTTGAAAATAAAAAATAAAAAATAGGTATATATGCCTGGGAGTATTGAGGTTCAATGCTCTCGGGAGATAGGATCATGTTCTATACTTTCTGACACCTCTTCATTTTTAAGATTTTAATATTTGATAAAAAATCTAATTCATTTATTATATTTAACCTAATTTGTTTAACTAGTAGATCAAGTTTGATCCAAATCCAATACATAAATAGGCTACATTTACTAAAAAATAGGTACATTTATATGTGAATTAAAGAAAATGCTTATATCTATTCACATATACATTATAATGTAACAATAATTTATAGAATTATTTATCCACACACTAGTGATATTTTAGATGATTTAGATGTTGAACTTATTACTTAAAAATTGATATTTAATATTAAATTATTTTATTATATTGATTTTATCCATTTATATAGAGGGCTCATGTATGATGATATTAGACAAACTAAAAAATTTATAGGATAATATAAATAGTGATAGATACAATAGATAGAGTAGTTTTTTTCATCAATTATATTAATGTTAAAAATAAAAGAAGTTACGTAAAAGAAGGATTTCAAAAAAGTGTTTCCCATAATCTATACATCCGAATGAAAACATACTTTTGGTTTTTCATGAAACTGTTATTCTAAGTATTCTTAATTTATACACGTTTTAGCATTTTTAAATGTGCTTATATATTCTTTATCAAAAAAATATGCCCATATATATTCCTTTAATTTCAAATATAGAATTATTTCAGTTAAAATTCAAAAAATATATATCTTAAAAAGTGATAAAACTATTTATATGTATTAAATATATAAAATAACAGTTTTATTAAAAAACAAAAATATGAAAACACATTTTCAGGTCCAATCCCCAATGCATAGGTGCATATATGCAACCGTTTCTGAAAGTTCAAAGTTCAAACTTGTCTGATCTAATTTTTTAGCCGTAAAAGATTTTGCCAACTATTTTATAAGTTACCTTTATCATTTAGTTATAAAAAACATATTTAATGTCTCAAATTATGGCCACATGATCCTTTACCGCTAGACCAAAAATGGTAGAACGCTGCACATAAATTACAGACAGTTTTATAAAAATAACTAAAAATAAAAATAAAAATATATGGGTTTTGGGCCGTAGGGCCGCCGGAGTGGACATGCCCCCAAATTATGGGCATTTATGTATGTTCCTTGATGCCATTAGCGTTCCAATTAGTAGTGCGATCAAATATTAGTGGGCCCCACCTCATCAAAAGTGGGCCCCCCTTGGCTTTCCAGAATCTTCCGCGGGAAATCCGCGTCCGACGATGAATCGGGACTTCTGCGAAACCACTCCAGCTTTTGAGTTGCGCGAGGGTCTATTGGAGGCGTCTCATTTGAGGGGGGAAGAAAAAAAGCCGGCGTCGTTCGTCTCTGTGGTTTGTCTGCTGAGGTATGCTCTGAAGTTCCCATTGGATTAGGGTTTTGAATTGGACGATCGAAGGTTTTGCTCTTTGCCCTTCCCTGCTTTTACTGTGTGTTTCGATATCCACGCATCCATTGCTAATTTCTTTTTTCCTGTTGAGATTTTGCTTCCGGCTTTGATTTTTTGAGGTTTCGCTAGGGTTTTTTTTTTCCCGTAGATTTCCTTTTTTTCTTGGGGGAAAATTTGTTTCCCTAACTTTTTGCCTCCAATAAGCCCTTTCTCTCATCATTGGGATTTTTTGGGATACAGGTAATCTAGTCTGCACGTCAAATGTCTGTTGATCTCATCAGCAAATATTTCTGCCTCTCTCGTTTGAAGTTTTGTTTCCTGTACCGTGATCGACTGTGGTATTCGAATCTATTTCGGCACTGGACTTGACAGCTCATTTCTTTGAGAGGATCTAAAAAGAATTCGATTTGAAAATCTCTGATCATTCTGGGCCCACTGCCACTAGTAGTGGGCTGCACTCGTCTTGAAGGCATTACCAAAGGATCCACTGCAGATTAAGAAATTCAGTTCTGATTTCGTATTTGTATCAACTGTTCTTGTTTTAGATTATAGCTGGTTTCTACTTTATGGCGGAGATTTTCCTTCAGCCGGGTTTCCGTTTTTGCCCAACCGACGTTGAGCTGATAATGTACTACCTAGTGAGGAAGGTGAATAAAAAGCGATTCCCCGTGTACGAAATCGCAGAGGTTAAGCTTTACGACTGTGAACCATGGGAGCTTAAAGGTATTTCTCCTGGTCATGGTGACTTCTGTAATTTTTCGATGTTTCTGTTTTTGTTCAAGATATGGTGTTCCTCTCTGGGAAATCATGATAACCTGCTTCCCCATATTTCTTGCGTATTTTTGTATTTCTTGTGCAGAAAAATCAAGCTTACGAAGTCGTGATCTTGAATGGTTTTTCTTTTGTTCTCGGGAAAGAAAATATGCCAGGGGGCAGCGGACACAACGGGCTACAAAAGATGGCTATTGGAAAACTACTGGGCAGGATAAATGTATACGCTGCAATTCTAAAATTGTAGGTTCGAGAAAAACTTTAATCTTCTATAAGGGAAAGGCGCCGAGAGGAGAAAGAATGGATTGGGTGATGCATGAATACAGGATCGAAGATGGCACGCTAATTAAAGAAGGTTTTTGTAAGGTAAAATTTCACAGTCTTGGAGGCAACATCATTCCTTTTTCTTTTGTTCTGCATTAACTAATAAGCATTATGTGGAACAGCATGCATTAATTATTAATGCAGTAAGCAAGTATATTATGAAGACAAGCCAATTGTCTTGTTGGATTGTGTTTTATGAATCTTATCATGGGCTTGGTTCAGATAGCTCTTGCGCTCCATGCTTTTTCCTTTTTTAGGCTTTTCCGCCACGTCTTTTCCCCCTCTTTTATAAAGTTTTCATTTGATGTCTTTGCTCAGTTAACTTTAAGTAGAACTGATAATAACTGTTTCCTCACAGGATTCATATGTACTTTGCAAGATTTTCAAAAAGAGTGGTTGTGGTCCAAAAAATGGGGAGCAGCATGGAGCTCCATATGATGAAGATGAGTGGGAGGATGACTGGAGTGAGAGAAATGACACTTCAATAACTGCGCCACTTGCTGAGCCTAGCTCTGCTGCACTATGGCCAGAAGATGGTGAAGTTCTGACGGTAACCAGAGCAGCAGAATCTGTAGATAGGCACCACTTAGTACTGGACCAATCAACACTTGGGAATTTGCCCATGAATGGGACTGCAGAATCCAACTCTGTAATTGACCAATTGCCGCCAGGGCCAAAAGAAAGTGAAATCTTGGCTGGGAATGGCAGGGAAGAATCTGTAGATGGGCGCAACTTTTTTGTGGACCAATTGCCCCCACAATCTGGAGGTCCTGTTGTTAACAAAAGACATGATCCCAGTCGCGGTTATGATAATCTTGAGTTTTTTGATGTTGAGCAACTGTTATCAGAAATTGATGAAAAGGGTGGAAGTTGCAATGAAGAGGTATGCACCATTAATGAGTTATTTCGTATATCTTTATAAAGGCTTTTGAATATGAATTTATGTGTATCAGCAAATACACCATCCATTTGTTTTCCGGACACTACGATATGTCTTCCAGCATAGATCACTCTGTTTGGTGGGCGTAGTTCCTAATTTCGGGGCACTTTAATTCAGTACATAATTTCATATTACAATCATGATTGTGGGCAGCAATGTGTGTGTGGGTATTGTGGGCAAAATTTAGTTGCTGAAGTTTTTTGGACGTATAATTTCATATAACAATGGTAGTTTTGGAGCAGTCTAGTTATTCATGTCAGATGTAGTTGCTAGTTTTTGATGCAGATATAATTTCATATAATAGGGGTAAATTTGGATCTATTTTGTTATTGCAATTTGTTTTAATTTTATTTAAATCCTTTTACTATAAGGTGGATTCTTTAGACAATTTGGGGGAAACTTGACTATAATGTCTGTTATGTACTGTCAAATACATGTTTAAAAACACGGAAGTCAACCATTAATCATGGAGAAGTCAATGAACGATTCCACTTTGGTCTTATTTTGGCACCATTTTCCGTTTTACTAGTAAATGAACCTTAACTGAATTGGGCTAGTTCTGCTTAATGTGGGTTGTTCTGCTTAATAACTGGTACAATAGCTAGTTCGGTTTAATATGGGCAGTATGCTGTGCACTGTATTTCATTGTTTTAATGCTGACCTTTATGATATTGTCTTTGAAAAACATGGTTGCAAAGCCTTAATGATTTCGATGAAAATTTCTTTCAGAAGTTGGATGCACCCACTGATCGCGAAAATGGCAACAAAGATGTGATGCTGGATGATCATGATTTATTTGGTGGTTTGGGGGAAATAGTTAGTAACGAAGAGCTCAGTGTTGGCAAAGAGCATTCTCCCTACAATCTTCCATTTCTATACAATCCGAGTGATTTTTGCTCAACCTTCCAGGATGGATCCTTTCTGGAACAGGATGATCTTGAACCAATGCAAGATGATGATCTATTTGGTAATGGAACAAATGGTGATTTACATTTTCATAGTTCCACAATGAGCATTCCTGCTTCCCAGGTAACTATGCTTTTAGTTTTCATCTTTGATTGTGCATTGAACCACTTGGGGTTGTTATTGCTTACCTTGCATTTTTTTTTTTTTTTCGCCCCCCCAGGAAACTCAAGATCCTAGACAATACTGGGCCACTGCTCCCACACATAATGCTGAAGAAACAGCGACTGAATATATTCCCCCATCCTCAGCCAGAGGTATTTTCCCTATTCTTCATTGAAGCTGTGCGACTAGTTTGAGTATTTATAAGGGAGAAGACAGGAGGGAAGGAAAGCGAATGTCATGAAAGAGATTGGCCTAGCCTGTTTTCTTTTGGATTGTTTTTGTTCTTTTATTTTCCCAATTGTTTTTTAATTGAGCTTATCATAAGTTTTGGGGTTCATATCACAAATGGCAAGCAATTCTTCGAGAAAAAATTTCACTTCTTGATCTTATTTTAAGTTGTTCCTGTGTAGACCCAGCAAAACAGGGTTGGAACTCTGGTTTTTGATGAAGACAGACGTGTGCACGTAGGCTTTTGTACTGTTGATTTTCTTCTCTCTTCTCCAGTACTTCAATATGTAGACGTGTTTTTCATATTTTGTTTTTACAATGTTTCATTCAGGTGAACGTCATGATGAACTGCCGTCATCAGATTGTACGCTTCCAGCATCTGCCACTGCTGCCGGATCCTCATATTTTTCTATGAAGGATCACACAGAGAATGTTCTGTTAGATGGAAGTGTGTTTCATATTCAGGCCGAGTTAATTTTGTTCTTGAACGAATCCGGTCATCTTCCTTGCATGCACTCTCACCAGGAGAAGCCAGGGGCAGAATGCTCTTTGCACTTTACAGGCAGGCAGAAGCTGCAGATTCATTCTATTGTTTCTGTTGGGTATAGCATTGGCATTCTTTCTCGGATGGTCATTTACCATAATTATTTACAGCTTCGACACAATCTATTATTTAATAACCAGCAATTATTTGTTACAAACATTAGATGACGAGCCAACTTTTTTTGTTTTCTATTTGGAAATAATTATCCACCTACTAATGATAATCTCGAATCGTGATTGCGGTTCTGAGGTCCATTCCTTGGGGTGTTGGCTACATGTTCATTTTGTAATTAGATTTGTAGTTTGGCTAAAGTTACATGATACGTTCTGTTGCTTGTTATTTTAATCTTAGCTCCTTAATTCTTTTTGGTACATTTCACAGCAACTATTTGGTTGGTTTGAAATCATGCATTTGGAAGAAATGTTAAAAATATTCGATTTGAAAATTTTCCATATTTGTTCCCTACGAAGATGTCTGTATATATATTTTTTGAATTTTAAATGCACGTATTTTAATCATTCGTCGACCTTTAAAATCGTTAAAATACCGTGTTTGGAATTTTATAAAAATATATCCACATGTCTTCAACAATGATAGAACTTGGTATGTAAATTTAATTATTTAAATGTACTTAGATTAATAGTTTTATAAAAAATAAAATATATTAAAAAATAATAAAGTTATTGTTGACATTCTACCATTGGGCATAAAATAAAATAAGATCTAAGCCTAAGCAAATCCAAGCAAGCTAAGTCCACCATTAAGCGGGTCCTTCCGAACTTAGCCCATGGGAGTAAAGCTCCACCAAGCCTCAAAGAAGGCTTTTCAATAAATTAGATCCGGCCCACGGGAGCAAAGCTTCTACAGGCCACCTCAACGGGCTCCACAATGCAGCCCACCATATTCAACTTACTAGACACAGCAAATGGGCTCTACAATGCAGCCCATCAAGTCTCGAAAGCAGTCTTCTCTACAACTATCCATCGAGCCTCCACAACGGCCCATCCAAAACAACGGGCTTAGCCAATATCCAGCCCACCAATATCCAGCCCACCACGGAGGAAGTCCACCAAGCTCAAGCCCATGGACCAAGTCCAACATCTCAAGTGACCCAAGGCTTATGCTCTCACCTCAAGTTTAAACCCATGGACCAAGTCCAATACCTCAGTGACCCAAAGCCCGCTCCAACACCTATAAAAAGAGGAACACCTCCCTCACTTGAGACACACTTGGAGAGGCATCCCATAGGGGAGGACGGGAGTCTGCAACAAAGCCCTGGCGTCCCGCTTTTCACGCTTTCCAAGCTACGAGCTTCTCTTCCACGTTCCCCCTTTCCATCTCTCCTATTCTCTCAAATATTTCATTTTCTCCCTTTTCATGCCCATGTAAACCGCCCCGGGTCGGCAGATTTCACTATATTTGCTTCAATCCGAAGGCCGGAACCTGAACTCTGTGCGATTAGTGCCTTATTTCATTGAAAACAGGGACTGATCTCCCTTCAAAGATCAGTGGCGACTCCATTTTCTTTATTTTTGCGTGCGTGTTTGAGTTAAAGCTCCGGCCAAGCGGGTGCACGCGGGTCCATAGATTACAGCATAATACGCTGTCGTTATGCTGCCGAATTTGTGACTTGATCCGTGTACGGAAAGTCTCATCTTAGCCGTTACGCTGCCGAATCCACGAGAAAAAGCTCATATGCCAAACTATCTAAAAACCGCGAATCCTAACGTATTTTACTCCACGTGAATGCGGGGAAACTGAGCCCGCGCTGCTGCTTTGGAGGCGTTGAAAACCCATCCGGCACGGCCCAGATTTTTAAGGCGAGGAGAAACCATCCGAGCCCATCGTAGCGCTCGCGGCGGGTGCTACAGTTATATATATATATATTAAGTATATTTAAATTAATAGTTTTATTAAAATAATAAAAAATAAGACGGGATTTTTGCATTCTGTTGCAAATAATCAAGCTAGTGGGACTGACCACCTAGTCAGTTGTTGGCTGAATGCATGGGCTGGGGAACTTGCGGTGTGCAAGTGAGCAGATTAGTCATTTTAGAAAAAAGATCTCTGCCTCTAACAGCCAAACCCGTTGCTGGAGCGGCACGATAGAAGCCCATGAGCCCATCTGTGGTTTAGGTTCCGTATATAGGCGACGGGCTTCAGCCTCAAGTGCACCTGACTGGATTTTACTTTTTTTATTTTTATTTTTTTATATAATTGTTAATATAGATGTATTCGACATGTGTATTAATTTTTACCATTTTTGGATACTTTTAGATTTTTTTATTTTTTAAAATTAGTGGCATTTATGAATTACGAAAATATCATTGATTTTAAAAAATAAAAAAAAAATCTAAAAATATCCAAAAATAGTAAAATTTAATACACATGTGAAACATGAGTTTTTGCACCCGGGTGCATCGAAGCTCAAGTTTACCTTGGTGCCCTAGATGGGTGCTCCCGTTTATAACTCTGTAAACATAACATCGAGGTTACTTTCGCACTCGAGTCTTCAGTTGCGATCGCATGATAATCTCATCTTTTTCTTGCCAAATCCTTTTTTATTGTTATTTTTACATTGTGACCGTCATGATCTTATATTGTAGTATATTCACGTCTACGGAGGGAAATTATTGATATACAATACACTCAAGAAATTCTTGTAAAAACTTCAACTAGGAAAAATTGTAAAACTCTCCCGCATAAGGGAGACTATGTTGCAAAAACTCCTCCATAAGTAGGGGTGCAACTCGGGCGGGGTTGAGCCCGAACTCGGCCCACCGAATTCGATTTTTTACGATGTTAGAACTCGCTTTTCTATAACCCAAGTCCGAAGAACCCGAACCCAGTAAACCTGATTTGTAACTGTTAAGGCTAGAACCCTAACCCGAGTCCTATTTCTATTTTATATGTATTATAAAATATATTTTATATATAATATCTAAATAATATTTCTTTATATTTTTTTAATTTTATGTTATTTATATTTATAAATACATGTTTGACATATTGTAATTATATTATAAATAAAATATATTATTTTCATTTATATTTATCTTTTATTTCTATAATCTTCATCGTTTATCTTGTTTTTTATGTTAAATTTTTCTAAAGATATTCTTTATAGATGAATGATTTTATTAGCCCAGCCTAAGCAAATGCCCCACTTAGCCTACTTCAAAAAACTCATTTATAACAATTTTTTTATTTTTTCTTCAAATACTTGTTTATCTAAGTGTATTTAACGTATAAAACAATTTTTACAATTTTTGAATATATGTATATATTTTTTTAGATTTTTAAAGATAAGAATATTTTAAATACATATATACACTAATGTTTAAAAATCTCAAAAAAATATATACACATATCCAAAAATGGTAAAACTTAGTTTATATGTTAAATACACTTAGATAAATAAGTGTATAAAGAGAAAAATAAAAAAAAATTATTGTAAATGAGTTTTTTGAGATGGGCTAAGTGAGACATTTGTTTAGCCTGGCTAACAGGATCACTCATCTTCTTTATATTGTTATATTTTTCAAAAATATATGGTTGGACCGGATATTATTATGTTTACTCATATAATTTGTTATTATTGGACATTTATATAAAATTTTAAACCTATCATTCTTAAATAAAATGTAAATTTATCAACTTAAATTCCAACCCGAAATTCAATCCGAACCCGATTTAAAGTTTATACATAGAGTTACGGTTAGAGTTAACTTTAATATTTTATAAATAAAATTAGAGTTACGGTTGAGGTAAACGGAGTTTCATGAGCCGAATTACATTTGCGCTGCTGCCCCTGTCCAGGACCGCAAGGTTGCCTGCGTCGTGGTTTCTGTTGCCCAATCTAATAATGGTAAGATCCAGATGCTAGTAATCCATTGGATAGGATGCGTGTTTCAGAAGCATTAGTCTCACGGGCGTGGAGGTGGAGTGGTAAAGGGAATCCGTCAACCGGCTGTTAATTAATCAACGACCTCCCCCAATGCAGAGCCACGTGCAAGACCGGGGTCCATTGACTTCCCGATGCTCCATGCTACGTTAACGGCCTTATGTATGCATTATGTCTCATTCCAGAGATTTCCTCTCCCTCTAGAAACGCAAAAACGAAGAAGAGGAGAGAAAGGAGGAAGAGAAAGAGACAGAGACGGAGACCGGGAGGAAGAAGAGAGAGCTGCTATTCGGCCTCTCTTCTCTCTTCTCTTGTTTTTTTTTTCCCCCACTTCTTCTTCGTCTTTGACACAAGCAGGCGGGAAAGAAACACCCACGTTTAGATCTCATCAAGGTATTATTCCTCTAGCGCATATATAACACCTTCCGCCAGAGAATTCCTCATTTTCTTTCTAATAATCCATTGTCGATATCGAATATAAATTAGTATTCCACATCCATAATATAATTCCGCCCCATGGCGCCAAGCAAGATTCGCAAAGCCCTCGGTGCCGTCAAGGACAAGACGAGCATCGGGCTCGCGAAGGCCGGCAACAACGTCATCTCCGACCTGGAAGTGGCCATCATCAAAGCGACACGGCATGAGGAGCTGCCGGCTGAGGAGCGACACGTGCGAGAGATCCTCAGCATCACGTCCTACTCCCACACGTACGTTAGCGCCTGCGTCGCCATGCTCTCACGCCGCCTCAACAAGACCCGCAACTGGACCGTCGCCCTCAAGACCCTTATGCTCATCCACCGCCTGCTGTCGGACGGCGATCCGACGTGCGAGCAGGAGATCTTCTTCTCCACCCGGCGCGGGACTCGGCTGCTCAACATGTCGGATTTCAGGGACACGTCCAGATCTGGGTCCTGGGACTACTCCGCCTTCGTCCGGACGTACGCGCTCTACTTGGACGAGCGGCTGGAGTTCCGCATGCACTGGCGGCGCTACAGGAGGAAAGCGACTTCCTCCGGTGCTGATCAGGACGAAGAGGACGGCGGCCACAAGCACTCCAAAAGATCCACGCCCGTCCGTGACATGAAGACCGAGAAGATTTTCACAAGGACCCAACACCTCCAGCAGCTGCTTGAGAGATTCTTAGCATGTCGCCCAACAGGCAAGTACTCACTCTATTTTCAGGTCTACTAGCTATATCTTCGTCGTTAAACGGCTGCTTTCTCTGTCCTTAATGCTTAATTACAATACTGATCCCATAACAATAAAATGCATAAATTTTTTAAATCAGTACGAGAGAGATGAAAGAAGCACTACTAAACTTTTTTTGCGTGGGTAAAATAACTACTACTATTCTAATTTTTGAAAATTTTGCACATTTTGCCGCAAGATGGCACAATCAATCATAAACATACAAAGCTGCCATGAAATGCTTGGATAATTAGGGCGTGAAATGTAAAAAATGTAATGCATTCATTATGCATTGTACTACCTTTTAAATAATAGCTGGGCATGCAAGATATTCACAGCCAATCTTACTGCCGAAAGTGCAATTTTCTGTACCTTTTGCTTTTTCACAGACATTTTATCATTGAAAGGGCTTAGGCTTGCATTCCCTTTTTTGCTGCTTTTTTAGCACGGGCAATAATTTTTTATACATGAAAATTTATATATATTTTATTTTCGGAATAAAGAATTAGGGCAGGAAAAGGTGAATTTTTTTCTTTTTGAAAATTTAAAAATCTATAAAATATAAGTTTCATATATAAAAAGTTTTTCTTGATCTCACGTATTTATGCAAAACATAAAAAAAAAGAATAATTTACGCATGCATTGAGGTTCAATGCTCACACAATTGCATTAAGCCAGTATCTAGATTAATATCTTCTATTTTTATGTTTTGCTAAGTTTTAAAAATATTCTTCGCAACTTAGTTAAATAAGTTGCCTTAAACATGATATATAGAAAAATTTAAATGTAAATGAAATATTTTTTAGTAACCAAAAAAAAAAAAAGAACTGAACAATTGCGCGCGTTTCAACATTTTTGAGCGTGCACGTTATATATGCGTCGGACCTGATTTATGGCAGCATGTTAAGGAGGCTGATTTTATCCCAAACACATACGGTACTAACAAAATTTCCATAAAATCTGTATGTATTCATGAGCAGGGTCGGCAAAAGCCAATCGGGTAGTCCTCGTTGCTCTCTATCCAGTCGTGAAGGAGAGCTTCCAGATATATTACGACATCACGGAAATAATGGGCATCTTGATCGACCGATTCATGGAATTAGAAGTGATAGATTGCGTCAAGGTCTACGACATTTTCACTCGCATCTCCAAGCAATTCGATGATGTCGACGCGTTCTACAACTGGTGCAAGACCGTCGGCATCGCAAGATCCTCCGAGTACCCTGAAGTGGAGCGAATCACATCCAAGAAGCTGGAGGTTATGGACGAGTTCATCCGGGACAAGTCCGCCCTCCTACAGAGCAGAAGGGCCAGGGAGCTACAGAAGGAGCAAGAAGCAGAATACCAAGAGCTCAAGGTGGAACTGACAGAAGAAGAAGCAGAACCAGCCGCGGAAACGCCGGCATTGCCCCCACCGGAGACTACCGAAGAAGAAGAAGAAGTTGCTCCGGAGGAAGAGGCGAAAGATGAGGAGAAGGCCCACAACAGAGAAGAAGAAGCGGACTTCCTGCATTTGAGAGACCATCTGCCGACGGAAGAAGAACAGGGCGACAGATTCGCACTGGCGCTGTTCAACGGGGAGGAAGCTGCTGCAGGCACCCCAGCGTGGCAGGCCTTCGCAGACGATGCGGACTGGGAGATGGCGCTGGTGCAGTCGGCGAGCCACCTCTCGAACCAGAAGGCGGCGCTCCCGGGCGGCTTCGATATGCTGCTGCTGGATGGCATGTACCAGCAAGCCTGCGTAACTGCTGCTGTGAATGCAGCCAGCGCATACAGCGGCAGTGCCAGCAGCGTCGCGCTACCGAGCAGCAAGCCGCCGCTGCCGGAAATGCTTGCATTGCCGGCTCCGCCTGTTCCGGGGGCATTGCCAACCCCGGCGGCTTCCGCTTCGTCCTCGGTCTCTGGGAGCACGGTCACCAAAGCGGAAGGCGGGGATCCTTTTGCGGCATCTGCGTCGGTGCCTCCGCCGTCGTATGTGCAGATGACGGACATGGAAAAGAAGCAGCAGCTGCTGGTGGAGGAGCAGCTGCTGTGGCAGCAGTACGCTAGGGACGGCATGCAAGGGCAGCTGGCGTTGCAAAAATTACAAAACAACCCCTACCGCGTGGGAGCCAACCCGCAGCCCTTCCTGGCTTGAGGATTGAGGACGGGAGAGGGTGTGCCGCGCGCACTTTTTTGTTAGCAGGGGAACATCGTAGTGCCAAAACCATGTAAAATATTATAAATATCACGAGAAGGATAATTTTGTAATTTAAAAAATTGAGGGGCCCATCTTGGTCCTGTTTCCATCGTGTGGACGATGGGTAAAAGCCCAAAACATAAGGATGTGGTGTTCGAATACTGAAAGGAAAATTCACCACCTAACTGGTCACGCCAACAACAGCTGAAAATTCTTCACAAATTTGCAAAAAGAAAAAAAAAATTACTAAATGATCAAAGGATATACATTCTATAGTACTAATGGATATACATTTCTCATCCTTATGTGTGTGAATATATCTAGATGCTGTTCGAATACTGGATTATTCATTATCAACCACACCCATCCACGCAACAAGTCCATTCAGTAAGAGACAAAATAATGAAAAAAATTGTGGAAAAGGATTTTAGAAATAAAAAATTCATGTGATATATTGATTCAAAGTAAAGAAAAAATAAATAATATAATTATATAAAAATATGAAGAAACGATTGAAATGTATAGATAATAATATAAACAATATAATTATAAAGTAATTAAGATATAAAATTATATAAAAGGTGTACAGCAATGAGTGAGAATTTTTTTAACATTTTACAAAACCCTACATTATTCTATTTTTATCTAATAATCTAGATTAAACATTTAAAATTCGAACGGTAACGAGCTTGTTCTCCTTAAATAAGGTTTTAGGTTCGAGTCTTGTGAACTGAGAGATAAGTGCTAGGAAAGCTTTCCTTCTTATGGTGTTGAAAGTTGTCTTGACTCTGAAAATAAGAGCCATATTAATTTTAAAAAATTTTAAATTTAGAGTTATGGAGATAAAATTAATTACATAATTGATTGCCGTGGACGCATACTATAGCATCAAGTAAAGTAATCCTTCACCATTGATTTTATTAATTTTCGAAATTAGCATTAGTATTCTAAAAGTTACGTTTATACTTCATATATTGAATAATTCCGAATGAGCATGAACCGAAAACATATTCCATCTTCGCATCTAATTTTACGTCTCCGAGAATGAGATGTTACGTTAATTCTTATCAGACCAAAAGTGCAAAAAAAAAAAAAAAAAAAAACAAGACTAATCTACAAAATTCCAAAAGTTCTATGTTTCGGGAAAGCATTCATCCCAATAAATGACCTCAAAGGGTTAAAATTACTCAAAAATGCTAGTGCTCGTTTGTGGTGCAAGTCGTAGAATTCAGTACTCCAAATTAAAGCTGCCGTATACATTGTAGGTTTATGCGTAGATTTTTCTGATAAAAAAAATATATTTTGTTACAATTTAAGCCGAACACTGCCGAAATTAAAACTCTTAAGCATCTAAACACTTTTACCATTGGAAGCTATGCGTACCAGTGTTATTAGAACCGGTCTGACCGGGAACCGGTCCAATGTCCGGTTCATGTACATGCGGTTCGGTTTAATTGTATTAAACCGTTCGAACCGTCGAACTGGCGGTCGAACCGAACTTCGTGGTTGGACAGAACGCAACCGGTTTGGCGCATATAAAAAAATAAAAATATAGTTGTCGATGTCCTCAGTTGTCTAATACTCCACTCCAGTCGTCGAGGTCGAGCCCCTAAATTGGTGACCTCCTTGCTGCCCAAGTTTACCTCATCTTCCCCTTGTCTGATCGGCGTTCGACGACAACACTATGCGGCACCTGCGTTTGGCGACCAGCAGAGCAGCAGAGCCCCCAGATCAGCAAGAGAACCCCCAAATTGGCGACAACACTGTGCCCTAGCTCACCTTGTCTTCCCCTCATCCAATCGGCGTTCGGTGACGACATTGTGTAGCGCCTGCTTCCGGCGACCAGCAGAGTGGCTATGAGTGCTTGCGTGCTCCGTCTTCTCCAGCCACTTCGCTCTCTATCGGCGTAAGAAGCTGCACATCCTAAACTTTAGCCATTTTTTTTCCTTCTACATCTCCAGTCTGAGTGTTGCGATAATCCCGCATTTGTTTGTTAATCCTAGTAACCATTTGGACAATTGTGGGCTTGACTTATAACACTTTAATTTTTGCATAGTTCAATCTTGCAAATATTTTTCATAACAGAAGCATATGTGTACTAGAGATTCAGTCATGATCATCGAAATTCATTGCTCTTAAATAATTTCAGCCAACATATGGTGATTTGTGACATAACCTTTGTATGTTTTGTATTTATATTGTGATTATTAAAATCTAACATATATATTTAGGATTTATGAAAATATAATTTTATCAATATATTTATTTAAAATTTAAAAATAATTTAATATTTATAACATTATAAATATATTATACTGACTTCACCAGTTCCAACCAGACCAGTTTCTTTACCGGTTTAATAACTTGTTTGGTTCTGACAACATTGATGCATACGCGTGGATTTTATGTTTGCTTTATGTGCCATCAATTACTACTGTTCCGTCGACGTAAATTGCAATGCACGCCATGCATGTACTTTAATTAGTGGATGGATTAATACGCAGATGAAGAGTCCTAGACTTCCTCATTTCAGTATTAAACTACGTACAGTGATGAGTCCAAAACCTAGCTACTGCAGGAACACTTTGAGAGATCGTGAGTGGTTTTTAACTTCTTTAGGCTCTCGTAGGTGAAGGACGCTGATCAGAATTCTGTCATGGCCGTATGATTGGCTACTAATTAATCTCATCAATCGGGTTCGCTTTGAATAAAGCACTATTATTATTGCTGGGAGTGAGACAGTTTATTGGTGGTCCAAAGATAGCTATTGTTGTGATTGAAACGCTGCGAAACTATCAAAATCATGAGTAAATTCAATACCAACCACTTCTGCACACGCGTGCAATCTTCATGCTCCATCACCATATATAGCATCGCTTACATGTTTCTAAAACATGATTACTAAATCCATATATCTCGGATTAATTTAAATATTAATATGATTATATTTGATCGGGTCATTTACATCCATACGTACAGAGTTTCAATGATTTTCCAGGCATTCCCTTATGTCAAAATAATTGTGAATAGAGCTGCATCTCTTGCATCAAACTGCAAAAGCATCCCTTCCGTCAACTTCCAGATGGCCCAAAACTGTCGTTTATTGAGATGTTTCTTTTTCTTCTGATATACCAAAATTGCTCCTGTTTTTGACAATAAAAGGAGCCTTCAATGGCATGCTCGAAGAGAATCTTCCTTTTCTACTTTGGGTTAAACAAGGTCCGTCGGAAGATAATATTGGTAGGATTTGGGGTTTTGAAAGTTTTTTCCCTGCATTTTTTAGAAAGATCTGCGTTTTTGGGTTTCTTGTATTTCAATATTTTCATCGTATAAGAAGATGGGCTGCCTGTTGGGATCTGTTCAATACTGAATATAAAAGAACGATAGAAGAGACAATTTGCACTCAGATGACATCTCACACAAGAGTTTATACTCCCCTGCACTTTTATTTAATCTTAAAATGCCTTAAATAAGACTACAAGCAACAGGAACATGGGTCATGATTTTTAGACGTGGACAACAATACGTGGGAAACAAGATGTAAAGAAAATAGGAACAAGCTTTCAGTAGTTTAGGGGAAGTGCCGTTGAAAATTTCAACAGACAAAAAATAAGTTAGAGAAAACAGGACATGTGGCATATGAAAAAGCATCGCCCTCCAACACTGCCCGTGTTATTTCTAATTGTCATTTTAAAATTTTTTTTTTAAAGATATAAAGGAAAATGCATGAGTGGAAATAAATTTCATGGCATTCCATGCCATTAATTGCAAAAGGGTGTCTTCGTTTCCCGATTAAAAATATCCTCGAAGAATTTTTTACTGCCGTCTTGGAAAGGTAGAAGATTTTATGATATTGTAATATGTTTTGTTCAGAAGTTATGGCATAGCTAAAAGAAAATTATATATATAATCTATCCGATTGAGTTGGCTGAAAATGGGTTCCACATATATTTAAATGTATTGATACTTTATACATACATAAATTATATGCCAGATAGTATATATGTTAAAAATAATTTTAAAGTTGTTATTTATATAAAAATATTTTATTATATTGAGTTTGTACCATTTTTAAATAGGGTAATTAGTATTTTAATAAAATAAATAATTTTAAATATAATGGATAGAGTGGATTGTAATTTTATGATCATGTGTGGCTCATTTTGAGCTAATTGCACCGAGTCAATTGAAATATTTCTTATATATATATATATATATATATATATATATATATATATATATATATATAAGAACCTATCATGTGTAGACAGACTGCACTATAATTAAAATGTAGTCACATACATATTAAAATGTAATAATGTTTTATAAATCATTTATCCATATAAAATTATACCTTAGACGGTTTAGATGTTAAAAATATCACTTTAAATTTGATATTTACATTAAATTATTTTACTATGTTGAATTTATACTATTTTAGGATGAGGCATATACACATGTTGGATTTGGATGAAATAGTGGTATGTTAATAAAGTAAATAATTTTAAATACAATGGAAAGTGTAGATTTCTTATACATGATCAAGTGGGCTCCACAGTGCATGGACTGCACAGTAATTATGGTGCAGTCCGAATGCACTTCAATAAATTTATATATATATGTATGAGAAATATTCTAGTGCAGACACTTGTACTGTAAGTTATGGTGTAATTTCCTCCAAAACGGACCTCATATGATCATAAAATTATAGACATGACATGAACTCACTTCGATATGCCTCCGTAAAGCTATAGTAAGATAAAACATTTTTTTAAAAATGTCCATCTCTTGTCGTGAACCATTCAACCACAAAGCTGGGACTATTGCACTAAAATGTAGCACAATATCTTGGAATCAAATCATAAGATTCATCTGTAATAAAAAAAAAGTAGGATTCATTTGTAATTAAAAAAGTATAAGATTCATCAAATGGACCCCATACTTTCTAATTAAGAAAATGATCAATAAATAAAAATTAATTCAAATCAAATTGGCTCTTTTTGATGGAAAATTGGCTCTTAATTTCAATGAATAACTATAATGAACATCTACATGAATCATCTAGATAAGAAATAACTTGCAAAAAGATCTGCTTTAGACATAGGTGCATCCCGATGTCCTCTTTGCACTTGAACACCAACACATTCTTATTATCCTCTCTCAATGGATGCATTTTGGCTTCCAAGCTCACTGCATCTTCTTTGAATCTCCTAATTGGTAACTTCTATGTTAGCGTCTTCCTTGTAGAGCTACATGTCTCAGTTAAAAGAAAACGAGAAGTATATTATATTGGAACTTCTGTAACCATCCCATTCTATCATACAACTCCCCCATTTGCATCACAACATTTGTACCCAATTGCTCATTGACTTTGAAAAGATTTGTCAGATCGAAAACATGATGCAAGCACACAGAATATAAAGAATTTATGTGGTCCAGCTGGATGTCTACTTCATCAGATAAAAGATTAATTCACTAATCAATAAACAATTATAATTTTCCTCTCACAAACAATAGATTGCTCATCTTAGAATCTCATAATAGAATTCTCTCTATTTTTTGTAATGCTAAATCTCAAAGACCAGATGTCTATTTATAGTTCTTACATACATGTGCAATTCCAAATGCAATTTCAAACACACCCTATGCGAATCTATATGCACAATTGAATACACAGAATACAAGACATACCAATAACATCAATGTGTGGAATCTCATAACACAATTTCATCTCCTCCTTTGGAATATTCTGCACCTTTTCTCATATTGAGTATTCCACACATTGTATATATCTTCAATAAGGCCTATTATGGACATCTTATCCTTTGAAATTTCCCTCCATATTGAATTGCTAATATATTATTATTATTATTAGTCATTCCTGTATTTTAATAAAATAAGTAAAAGCTATTAATCCAAATGGTCACATTGGGAAAATTGCATAAAAATATTTTCCACTTTCTATTTAGATTCTAAACTCTAGGAATTTAGAATTGGACTGCAAGCGATTCAATTTGAAAAATCCAGGGCTTCAAGTCTGCATTCATGGACTAAAAAATGCAAGACACTATATTTGTCTTTACTGGGGGTTTTCAACAACAGTGAATCCAAAGTGGCACTTGGTTATCCCTCGTTATCCTCATTTTTTTCCCCTTTAAAAAAGATATAAAGTTTGTTATCCAAAAAAAAAAAAAAAAAAGAGGATATGAAGCCACCAACGACTATAGTGGAGAGTAGGGCCCAGTATCCTTACATCATGCTTTTGACCACCCATTCAGCTAATTACTCTCGAATCAACATTTACATCCCACTTATAATTAAAAAAGAAATCAGAGATTTCAGGGAGCATAAATCTACACCAAATCACCATTAGTGGTAGGGAAAACAGGGATTCCACTCAAACAAGATAAAAATAATAATGCCGTTGTTGGTTATTCTCAAACAAGATAAAAATAATAATGTCGTTGTTGGTTATTCCAGTATTAAAAAAAAAAAAATACAACTTGCACGGACATATTCAACACATAATTGTAAACTTTTTTGCCACCTATAGATATGCACAAAAGAATGCAAGCTTATACCTTCATCCCGTTAGGATGCCACTATTTCTTCTCCTCAACAACACTGCACTGCTGCTTCTCCGTAAGTACCTTTTTGGAGTTTTTTGGGGATGGTGAAAGGAATTCGAGGATCCATTTGGAAATTGCTACTGTCGATGCCAATAGAAGCCATTAACGAGGGTTGTCAAACACATGTAAAAAAGCCATTCGGGCTTTCATGACAGTGCCACGTGGGGGCATTTTAGTCATATCAGTGTTGCTGGAGGGCAATCATTTAGCTTGAGGGAGTAAAACATTATAATTTCTGAATTTGCAATCGTTGTTGTAAAAAATATGGCTAAGGTTAAAAAGTGCCAAATTGCTAAACTTAAGAACTAATCCGCAAATTGCCCTAGTTAGTTACCTCAAATTCGGAAATAAAGTTTAGGTTAAACCCTTACATCTAATCGCCATTTGAGGTTCACCTCAGTGGTAAGCAATACGACAGGCACCATAGGGACGCAGGTTCAAACTCTATCTCTACCTTTGGGAGCATTTGATATCCCATAAAATAAATAAAAGCATCTAGTCTTTCTTGTAAATATATGAGAACTTGCTATTTCTCGTGAGCTTAATTGTAACATAAATATATGAGAACTTGCTATTTCTCGTGAGCTTAATTGTAACATCAAAAAGAGATGTAACTTGTATATAATAAAAAAAGCTCTTACACTTAATCCAAACTTTCTATCATTAATTTAATTTCCTTATCCCTCTCTCCGTTTATATTCTTGTGATAAATCTTGCTGCAATTTTTTGAAATCAGATAAGCTTGAATTTAATTTATCAAAAAAAAAAAAGATAAGCTTGAATTTATTTTTCAAATTAGACATCGGAAGTAAAAATGTTAAAGTGCAAGAAAAAAAATTTTGCATTTCGGAGCACACGCACAACAGAGAGCTTTCTTAATAATAAAAGCTTTTCTCCCTGATGCAAATAATAAAAGCCAAAAGAGGGGAGAAAATCGCCCAGTAATTTTCAAAGTAATAGATCACTTGTTCTTAATTCATTTTGGAAAATTAACCTTCTAACTTTACCTATTATGCCCGACATTAGACTTTTTTGTTAAAGCATTTGCCAAACATATCCTTTAAATTTCATAATGCTTCAAAACACGTAATCCTTAATGTTGACTTGCCACTTGCGAGACAATTTTGCATACCTAACAATGAACGTAGTTTCAAAATATTGGGAATGTTTTTTATTTTTAATATTTTTACAATTGATAAAAAATCAATTCTATCTATTTCATTTAATATTATTTATATTATTATGAAAATCCTTTCATTTGTTTAATATTAATGTACGTAACCCCATTTAAAAATGTGTAAAATCAATATAACAAAATAATTTAATACTCAGTATCAATTTTAAAATAGTATTTTCAATATCTAAACCATCTGAAATTTCATTATTATATAAATAGATAATTTTATTAAGTATTATTGCATTATAATACATATGTGAATGAGTCTAAGCATTTTTCTTAATTTATACGTAAATATATCTATTTTTAAGTAAATATGGCTCATACACATATTTGATTCCGATGAAACTTGGTCTTCTTGAAGAACAAATAATGTTAAATACAATAAATAAAATAAATTTTACATCAATAATCAATATATAAAAAATAAAAAGTGTTGCATGAAACTGCTTCTATAAATGCAAGTCTCTTCAAATATAGGGAGTGTTAACATCTAAAATTTTTCAAAGTAAAACATTTTAATCTAAAATTTTCTCTCTTCACCACTACTATATTTTTTATTATTTCTTCACTTCTTTCAATATAATTACTTTACTTTTCAATCATTTTTACACAACTACCTATACATCTAACTTATCTATTTTAATTTTATTTTCTTTACTTATCATTATTACCTCTATCATATTATACATTTTTCTCACATTTAAAAAACTTTTATAATAAAATTTTTTTATTAAAAGTTTTATCATTTCCTAAACACACTCATAATCTAAAATGAGTTCCATTTCTATAAAATTCTATTTCTATCTAATCGCATTTATTTTTTATATTTGTGTAATTTATAAATATATTATCATAGTTCAATCATAATTGCAAATATACCCACATAATTTCAAAAATTGCAAATTATCCTCACACGGTTTAACCATAATTGCAAATATACCCACACCGTTATGACGTTGTTAATGCATCATCACGGCGTACCGTCATCGCGTCGGTGTATTTGCAAAAGTTTGCAAACTTTATGGGTATATTTGTAAAAACTAAGTATACTCACTTAATTTTTGAAATTACAAATTACCCTATATAGTTTGACCATAATTATAAATATACTTGAACCGTGACGGAGCAGTAACGACGTCATAATAGCGTAAGTATATTTGCTATTATATTGAATTATGTGGCGGTAATTTGCAATTTCTGAAATTATGTGATATATTTGCAATTATGATGAAACAAAATGGGTATATTTGTGAATCACCCTTTATAGTTTGATGTTTGATAAAAAAATCCACTCCAAAGCTCGTCATTTATTTAATATCATTGTGCATGGCCTCCATGTATAAATTTATAAAATTAATGTAATAACATAGCTTAATACTAAATTATAATTTTAAATTATGTCTTCAACATTAAACCATTTAAAATATTTGTCCTATGTGAATAAATAATTCAACAAAGTATTTTTATATTCAAATGCAAATGCAAATGAACTTAAATATTTTTCACAATTAACATATGGATATATGTATATATATATATATATTAACAAATATAATGTACATCTTTGATTTGGATCAAACTTGATTTTCAAATTAAACAAATAATGTTAACTACAATAAATGAAGTGAATTTTCTATTAAAATGTGAAACTGCTCATCTAAGTTATTAGTTAGCAAATTAAATTTAACCCATTTCGCTTTGGAAATCATCTTGTAAATGTTGACCTGGTCATGATTCAATTTGGGACTTTAAGGAACATAATTTGATGATCTATTCTAAAAAAATTAATATTCGAACTACAAGATTTAACTTGCAAATAAACAAAATTATATATGTTGAATAAACTCTATTTGCAAGACCCTGTACAAAACCAAGAGGAAGTGATCGAGATGGGGTTGCTGATTAGGATTGCAGTTACTTCCAATGATTGCAGGGAATCAGAATAGGCAGGAGATATATGCGTATGGCCACTAAAGCAGCTTGCTAAATGCTAATCCGTCTTTATGTCATGTCCGAAAATTTTATACCCTTTGGCTGTAATAATTTTCGCTATTCTAATATATTTTTTTGTTTGGGATTTGTATCGTGTGAGAGAATATATGCAAAACAAAATTTCACATGCAATATTCGAGTGTTTCGCACGTGTGATGTCCCCAATGTCGTGCAAACCTGGCATTCCAATCCGGTATAAAGACGAAGTGATTTATTTTTATTTTTCTCTTATTCCTTTGCCAAAAAAAATTATGTGCATATCAGAAATTCGGCAACGTACATTCATAGCCTCTATTCATTTATTCGTGTAATTAGTTTTGCCCTCTCGAGTTGGCAACTGTCCATCGCCTTACCTTTTTCGACCGGAAGATGGCACCTACCTTTCTTCCGCAGACAGACAAAACGACGAACGCACAAAAAGTAAATGGACAAATGGACATGCATTCGCTGCGCGCGTCCGTGAATCCGCTACTTACTGCATCCGCAATGATGCTAGATGAGATATATATATATATATGGGAAATGATCCAGTGCATGCGACTGCACCGTGCAGTCCATGCACTGTGGGCCCCATCTGATCATTTCCCATAAATCCACCCCACCCATTGTATTTAGAATTGTTCACTTTATTACCATACCAATTTTCATCCAAATCCAACATGTGTGTAGTCTCCATCTTAAAATGGTGCAAAATCAACATAATAAAATAGTTTAATGTAAATATCAAGTTTAAAGTGGTTTTTTCAACATCTAAACCGTCTAAAGTATGATTTATATATGGATAAATGAGTGTATAAAGTTTCATTATAATCTAATATGTGTGGGGTCCATTTTACAGCGGACTGCACTGTAATTACGGTGCAGTCCGACTGCACAGGATCGGTTCCCTATATATATATATTTGGATTCTGTTCCGGTGCAGCGTCACTGTGCCGGAACAGCAGTGTAGTGGGCCCAAAACGGGCCCCACATGATCATGAAATCATGATCTATTCCACTCATTGTATTTAGAATAATGTATTCTATTACCATACCAATTTTCATCCCAATCAGATACTTTAAAGTTGTTATTTACATCAAACTATTTTATTACGTTGGATTTATACCATTTTCAGATGGGGCCCATATACATATCTGATTGGGATGAAAATTGGTATGGTAATAGAATGCATTATTCTAAATATAATGGGTGGAGTAGATCATGATTTCATGATCATGTGGGGCCCATTTCAGCGATGCTGCACAAGAATATATTCATATATATATATATGAGAGCTGTTCCGGTGCAGCGCCGCACCGGAACAGTGGTACAGTGGCCCAAAAATGGGCCTCACATGATCATGACATCATGATCTACTCCACCCATTGTATTTAGAATAATGTATTCTATTACCATACCAATTTTCATCCCAATCAGATACTTTAAAGTTGTTATTTTCATCAAACTATTTTATTATGTTGGATTTGTACCATTTTCAGATGAGGCCCATATACATATCTGATTGGGATGAAAATTGGTATGATAATAGAATACATTATTCTAAATATAATGGGTGGAGTAGATCATGATTTCATGATCATGTGGGGCCCATTACAGCGATGCTGAACCGGAAATTCCGGTGCAGCATGCTGCACAGGAATATAATCCTATATATATATATAATAGAAGTTATCAGTTAATTTAGGTTAAGAAAATATCTCGTTTAGTCTGTTTTAAAAAATTTATGTACAATATTTTTCTGTTTTTCGTCGTACATTTGTTTATGTAAGTATTTAATATATAAACCAAGTTATACCAATTTTTGATATTATATTTTTTTGAAAATTTTAAACATTTATGCGTATATATGTATTTAAAAATATATACTTTTATCTTTAAAAATCTCAAAAAAGGTAAACGCATATCCAAAAATAGTAAAACTTGATTTATATATTAAATATACTTAAATAAATAAATGTATGAAAAAATAAAAAAATATTATAAATGAATTTTTTATGTGAACTAAGTGAGATATTTGCTTAACCGAAACGAATAAGATCATTCATTATTTTTTATGTATATTATAATTAAGTTTAAGGAAGAAAATAAGCTCTTATCTATTATATGAAAGATAACATACTTCCTCCAATCTATTGAGGAAGACCACAAGTACCTATCAATTCATCAGGAAGATAAAGCTCCTATTCTTAGTAATTGATACAAGATGATATCTTAATTATCTTATTTTTCTTATATTTTTATATTGTATTGTTTTTCATATATTTTTATATAATTATTTATCTATTTTAACTTTATTCTATTCACTTCTAATTATTATTCATGTACGTTACATCACTATCTTATTTTTTTTAAAAAAAATTCTCATTACCACTTTTTTTTGCTTTTACTCTTATATCTTTCCGAACATGCCTATAATCACAATACAAGAAAATTAATTTCTAATGACATTATAATTGATCTCTATTTACAAAAATTTATTTGTGATGTCACTTTAGTTGAGTCAATGAAAGTCAATTACAAAAGGCTTGAGTGAAATTTTTTTAACTTGTAACTAAAAATATGAAAATAACAAGTTTTCTTATTAAAAAGATATTTTTCAACATCAATTATATTATTATCATTAAAAATTATCTTTTAGAAGTAATAATTCTTTATGTTTCAAAATAGTAGCTTTTGGGATAGAAAGTGTTAGAAGTTGCTAAAAGTACATCGCAAGAGGTTTTCTTGTAATGTCAGTTATTCTTATAATTAAGACTTCTAAAATATTCATACAAGGTTGGCCTTGAGAATTTCAGAAGTAATATGAAAATATATATGAGCTACTATTCAATGCTTGTGAAAACGTTGAAACTCAATGCTTGCACACCCATTTTTTTTAAGTTTAAGATTTTTTTCATCAATACGTGTCCAAGCAAAATCGGTTTATCCTCTAAATTTATATTTTAAAAATATTTTTCTTAATTTCAAAATAAAAATCGAGGCAATTTAATGTGGCAGATTTTCAAAACTCAAAATTTTAAAAAATATATAGATTTTGGACAATAAGCTGATTTTACATAAGCTCGCCTATGTATGAAAAAGCAAAAATTAAAAAACGGGTACATCGGGCGAGCAAGCTTGATCATGGAAATTATCCATGGAGTCACAACTCTCTCTTTCTCTCTATAGATGGATCTGTATGTGAAAATATATGAGTTTGATCATGGAACCGATTGCGAAATTTCCCCTCTCAGCCTAATTGATTGTTTAATTTAAATAATTCACAGTAGATTATATGATTCATTTAGTCGAAATGATGAATAAATCAGTGTATGAAATAATATGTTTACGAAAAACTTGGCTTTAAAATCATTATGATTTCATTGTCCTGCTCTTAAACTCGTCCTAGGCAAGTGCACTCGCGCAAGTTCCCAAATACGTAGTACAATGCCGTGCTGATTAATATTTAGTTAGCACTTAGCAGTAGTTTTCAGTTTTCACTCGTATTTGGATTAACTGATGAGTCGGATGGGCTACATGAATGCATATATTAATTATTCAATGTTGGTGTCTCATAAATTGACAAGCTGGGGACATGAAACGTGGCACGCTGACTCTGGAGCAATACTCAAGTATTGCCTCTGAACTATGAAAGAGATTTATTACGGCAGCCAGCAGAGAAGAAGGTGGCCATGCAAAATTCAGGTTCCTGTATACTTGCCTTCCTTCAAAGGCGTGCGTGCCCACAGCATCCTTCAGCGCCATCCGGTACGAGATTTCTAGGGTAGAAATCGCAGAACCTTCCTCCCTCCCATGCAATTAACTCTTCCTGCCACCCATGCATGATCAAGCTTCATGAAATGCATGCTATGGTGTGTGCCGCGTGCGTTTCTTGGTGGGAACCGGATTGCAACGTTCACGTCTAATTAATTAGGCAATTTACTCCATCAAAAGAGAAATAGGCAATTTACTATCAGAAAAAAGAATGGTCAATTGGGCGTGTGGTGAGGGTGGGGTGGGGTGGGGTGGGCGCCACGTTCTCCATTGTATCAGCAGACGTCCCTGTTATGCAATTAATCCCCAAGCTACCGCTGAGACCGACGGCCAAAAGTATTTCGGGACGTGGGATCCGATCAGATACATACATATATAACACTTCGGTTTCAATTACTTTTGTGTTTACAGACCATCAACGTTGTCCCCAAAAGGTGGCCCACTGAGATCATCTGAAATCATCCGTATAAAATGAAATATTGCTACACATATGCACGTAAGGCTAAGAGAGTTTGGAGTCCAGATATATACAGACCATCTAGTTACTAGCTAGGTAAGAGAACGACCGTTCTCGGCAAATACCATTATTTCGCTTTCAGCATTTAGTGTTGTATATGCGACTCTGTGGTTGTGTGTCTGTGGCAACTCCTGTGCTGGCTTGTTTCTTCATCAATATGCCTTCTGAAGATGGATGGATGGATGGATGGATGAGAGGACCGCTAGCTGCATATACAAATGACGTAAACGTCTCGCCCTGTTGAATGTTGATGGTAGCCAAGTTGAATCATGCTTTGTTGGAATACGGCTCTGATATTGCTGGCCAACTCACGTTAGCCTTGGCAGACAAATATGTTTTTTTTTTTTTCATGAAAATATAGTTCACGCATCAAATTTTATAAATTTTGGATATGTGTGTATGTTTTTCCCTGAATTTCACAAGTCAACCATTTATGGGGACATTTAAGTAATTTTACCCTGTTAATTTCTTAAATTCAGAAAAAATATATACAATCCCAGCCAAATATGCCTTTGGCATACACTGGTTGCATGGACTGAACGTGAAATTTTATTTTTTGTCAATCGAAAAGTTTGTAACTGCACTAAGTTTCTTACCCAAAAGAATACCGTCAAAAAAAAAGTTCCTTACCCAAAACAAAACACTGGTGCAAGCTGATTTTAGCTACAATCAATTTTTTTTGAAAAGTTCAGTTGCAATTGTTCTCGTACATTTGTGCAAAGAAAAAACTAGAGCCGGTTAGTGCAAAATTAAGCTTTACTAGAGGCTATAAATAGTTTCTTTCAACAAGTACTCGTTGCAAATAACTAATAATAACTACCTATTTAGTTGCAAAAAATTAAATCACATTTATTGTTTCTAACGACAGTCGTTAAAGTAAACTTTTTTATAGTGGTCATGTATGTGTGTCGTCAATCAAGTCGAAAAAAATTCTCCGCGAATAATTTGTAACACATTTACTAATAAGATACTCAAATGAAAATTTTATTGCAATAACTACTTGGGAGTTAAAACTATAAATAAACGAACTTTCTATTGCTTTTAATTATTAAATGCAAACAAATATTGATTGCTTATGATTAATATATGCAGCAAATTTCAAATACCTAGTTGCTATTCCGCATCCAGAATACTGTCGACTGGGCCAGTTCAGCATTAATTTCCATGTGGAGCTGATTCTAATTTTTTGCTTGCAAAGTATTCAAGATATCACTTACCGATCGCATGTGCAGAGAATTTGGTTACGCACTTAAATGGGGTTAACACGTGTGGTATTATTGTGTCGAATCTCCTACAGTCCTCCTTGATCCACGTTGGGCGACAAATATTGAGGGAGACAGGGAATTAGGCTCGGGACGTGGAAAAGGAAGGGCCCATCCAGCAAGAGTAGTGACGCAATATAATGCTTTATTTCCTTTCAATGGCGATGGGCATTCGGGGGAAGCTTTTATTTTGCTTGCAGCTTTTCATCTTTCTCCTCTTATTTTATTATTTCCAAAGACGCAAAAAAGGCTAGGGCGGGGGAAGAAAACTTGGACCCATAACACGCTTCGGTATCACTAGCTAGGAACGAACATTTATTAACGTTATCCCGACCCAAATTCACGTACACCACCCTCCACCTTCTCCTTGTCCCTTCCTATCCCTTGCTTTCCACTCATGCAAGCACCATCAGATGTCCCATGACCAAGTAGCACGTATGGATGTTACTGGGATGGCTTGCACGTACGTGTACGAGCCGAAGATTGCCATTCCCTAAGGTTCGTGCATGCGCTTAATTTGGAGCGTAAGGAACAAATTAATAATACAGTCGTACGCTTTAGAACTGGTGACTGTATTAAACTATTGCTACAAGTGAGCCGCAATCCTAACTATAGATTCGATTGGATTTGACTGCACTTATTCCCTATGTCGTCCACCCTAAACCTATCCACCGGAATACCTGCGAATTAATGACGTGGGCTTATCATTTACCTGCTTTATTAACCGCCAAATTTTATTCTATTCTATTCTTCCAACACCGCAATAAAATTTATTATATGTAGTCACTTTCTATTGGTATTAATATAATTAAGTTCTACCAACAAAAAAAAAAATTATAATTAAGTCCTGTCACCTATGACTAACACAGGTGGTAGGGGCATTAGCCCCTTAGCTGCGCATTCTAGTTTCGACCAGGCACAATGGGCTATATCTCCTTTGAGTTGATTATGGGACTATGACTTCTTAGTAATTTATGAAAACTATGTTTTTCTTCCCTTGTTCGTCTCTTGAGTCAAATAAGATTTGAAAATTGCAATTGAGTTGAGTTTGTAAACTATATAGACCATCAAAAATATATATAACTAAGTTCTATATTAATTGCAGTCAAATTTTAATAGTTGTATAAAACATTACGTTGACTACATTTGATTAAAAATGATTACATTTAACCAAATGTCATCATTCTCAAATAGTGAAATATTTATAATGAAATAATCAATTATAGCCACAATTTATCGAATGCATTTAAAAATTGTTATATGCAACTGAAAAATTAGCTGTATATTATTCTGGTGCAATGATGGATAACGCAAAGTAATTATAGAGTTTTTTGTATGAGATTTGAAGTGTGTTTGGCATATTTATAGAATTAGTCTATTATATCTAATTAAACTCAAATCTTAAAACTTTTTTTTTAGGTTTCATTGATCAAAGGTTTGCATATATTTCCTAACTAATATTTTAATTGTAAAAGGATATTATCCTACTACAAAGGAATAATTTATAGTAAAGAAAGCAAAAAAAAAAAAATATTACTTAGGGTCCCATGTAAATGTCCTATTTTTAACGTATATGTGTGTGCAAGTTACGCGTGCCAAGCTAGCTAGTACCACTGGTTAAATTCATTATTTTTTTAAATTAAAACTCATACTTTTTTTGATAAACTAAACTCATACATTTCTATATACAGCATCAAGAAAAACTCCGTTGTACAGCAGCTGATATTCCGATGTAAAAAATTTTTTTAAAAAAAAGAAGTTTAGTTGGTAAAGTTCTTGTGGCCGAAGGCGAATTTTGAATTTTTAATTCAAGTTGCTTTGTTGTTGGAGTATTCGACTGCTAATTAATAAGCCTAAATTAATATATATATATATATAGCGCTTTTCATGTGGCATATATCTCTTCTGATCGTTTGGAAGTTCAGAGAGTTTCAAATGAGGAAAATTTCATGGCCGAATCCGCCCTTACTTTGGACCAGTCAATATTGGGACCATTGTTGCGTGAAAGCCAGAGAGGCTTCTGGCAAGTGTATTTTGCGGTGCCCTCTACACAGAGTGGCAACTCAAAAGAACGAGAAGAATGAAAGCAGATCTATACCGTTCAATTCAGGAACGGATAAGATGAGCCTAGAAACAATCGTGACCATCTCATAGACCAAAATCTAATCAATCAGATTTTGCACTGAAAACAATTATTGGGAAACATCTGATTGTCCAAGAACTTTGAGTTTCTTTGTATGTGAATTATTGCTCTGAAAGATGAGATTATTCGATAACTTACGTTTCTTGGATACGTGAAAGATAGTTCTTGACAGATGGGATTATTTAAAACGTACATTTTTCATACGTGGATTCCACTTTTAGGACATCGATTTGCATGCGATGAAATCAGGTATTCCCTTATCAATTAGCATCTATTTTAATCAACTTTATTTAGGATAAGGGATTAGAGGTGGGCTCGAGCTAGCTGATGCAAGTGGGCTTTCAATTTTATCCTCTTCAGTGAATTTAGATAAACCAAAAAAAAAAAAAAAAACCACTTTTTACTAGGCTATTCTATTTGGTAATTCTCATCCTCAAAAACAGGAACTTCTGGATGAACGGTTTGGATCGCTTGTCAGTATTGGCAGCATGCTCTTAGTAAAGTTGGGCTAGTCGTGGCAAAAAGCCATACAAGCTGTCGTTGTCCTGCATTAAAACCGCAGAGTCGGCTTTGGCAGCTTCTCAACCGTTCGCAAGGGCCAGTTGGAGGCAATCGCTGTAAAACGGCAGGATTCGGGTCAAATGCCGTCATGAGCCGGGAAAATACGGTTTGAGTGATCAACTAAATCGGATGGGTCTCCATCTCATGATTCCCCATCTCATTTTCACCTTATCGGCCTTAGCGTGAAATATATAACTGTATTTACTGAAGATAACATTAATTTTATTAGGATAATCTACTGGTGAAACAATTATAATAAATTGAATAGCAATGAGTGATAAATACATATTTAAAATACAAAATTTTATTGTAGGATGCACCTGTCTAACTTAAATATCCGTTATATAATTTTTATTTTATTTTTAAAAACTCTGAAAATATAGAATTAACCTTGTGCCCGGCGAGGTAAACAATTGCACTGTTAAATCCAAACACCATTTATGGCGTACTATTTAAATTACAGTTTAAGCATTCCCCTTTATATTGATCTTAAAAGAACCACTTCAAAGTATAAAAAACTACATAAAGAAGTCTCTAATGTTTCTGCAACAAATTTTGAAGAAAAAAGGCATAGTTTAATATATTTAATCAGTAATTTAGTACCTTTCCTCCAACTCGACAACTAAGAAGATGGATCTAAAAGAAGATGGATCTAAAAAGTATTATTTTTTATCTTGATAACGTAATATCTTGAAAATGTAAGGTAAAGTTTTAGATGTTATGTATCTCATCTTTGAAAATAGTTGTTTTTTTTATGGAAAACAGGAATAGAAGCTCTCTATCCCTCCACCCTCGAGTCTTGAAAAGCGCTAGAGGGAGAGGGGATGAAGGAGTCCATATATTTCGTTGTTAAAAAATTATCTTACAAAGTTTTTCCAAAATGAAAGAAGGTGATTTATCCCCCCCCCCCACCACTCCCGATCCTTCAGAGACTAACAAGCCACAAAATCAGCCAAAGTATGTGTCACGGTATTGCCTTGTCACAGAATATGGTGAAAAGAGAGATTGGGAATAGGAGAAGTGAGAGCTTTGATCTCAATTAGGACACTCCTAGCCGAGGATAAGATCTGTTTGTCACTTTGTAAAAAATCAACAAGGAGGAGAGAGTCAAATTTAATCTGGATGTGTTGAAGATTTGCTTTGAAAACCTACTTGAAGATTTGCTTTGAAAACCTATTTGACACCCATCAAAATAGTAGTGGCTTCCGTAACAATCGAGTTCAATAGGCCTCATAAGACCCAGCCTTTTGTAGCAATAAAGAAGCTCCTAGAATCCCTAATAACATTCTTTCCTAAGATCCCTCTTACCATCAACATTTACCTCAAATTGACCATAAGGGGGTTTGGTCCATTGAGTAACCAAAGTGCAATCCAAAAAAATTGATTCCATCGCGCTTTTCACCCGTCGTTGTTGATCCAAATAGGTGGCACACCACTCATTTATATAAGAGAAGGTTGGTGCGGTGCCCTCTTCCCAAAGTTTGTTGTGCTTGTACCACACTAACCAGTAGAAGAGGAGATAAGGTATGAGGTTGTCACGGGTCTTATCTTTTATCATGGACCTAAGAATGTTTTGCATGGAGCAAAGATCATCTTGTGAGAATTCGCTGCCCAACAGCCTTGCACGTTCCTCCCTGATCATGTCACTCCAAATAAATAGATGATGAATGTCCTCTGGCTCCTTCCAAAATATACAAGAGAGATCAAGAGGGATACCCTGCCTTTGGATATTGTGTATCATTGGTAAGGCATTCTTAAAAAGGCGCCATCCAAAGACAAGCACTTTACGTGGAAGTTTGATAATCCATATGGCTTTGTAGATGCATGTGTCAGCATGGATGGAGTTGTCCCTGTCATCCTAGAGGTGCCCACTAGAACCCATTAGGAGTTTATCTGCAATTATGAGCTCTTGTTTCCAAGTTTTGGTAGGACTATCAATGACATGATTGACCAAAACATCATCGGGAATGGTGTGGGGAAGGGCGCCCACTTTGTGAAGATTTACGCTATCCGTAAAGAAATGTACCTTCTGCCTGTCACCAATTCACCATTTAGAACTAGTGAGAATGACTTCTTGAGCCATGAGAATGCATTTCCAAGTAAAAGAGCCGGTTGCTTTCTCCTTATATGACCACGAATTCCCATGTTATAAGTATTTGGCTTTGAGAAGCTTGTGGCAAAGGGACTCAGTGGTTGTAGATAGCCTCCATATCCATTTGGCAAGTAATGGATAGTTGAAGTTGACAACATCTCTAAAACCCATGCCACCTGCTGCTTTTGGGGTATATATGTCTTTCCATGCTAGTCAGCTCATTTTGCGCTTAGACCCTTTTTTTCCCCATCAGAATTTGCTCAACATTCAACAGATATCATCACAAAAGGATTTAAGAAGGATAAAAATGCTCATGGTATGTGGTAATAGCTTAGGCAATAGCCTTGATAAGAACCTTCTAAACCTTGGATTTTCCTCCATATGCGCTCTTTTAAGCCTTTGAACATGTATTTCTCTCATTTTCCTAACCAAGCGGGGAGAGGCTTAACTCATGGCCCGATGATCCTAACCATCTGTTGACATCACTATGGAGTGTTAGATTTATATTTGAGCTAAAGAAAATAGTAGTTTTATCGATGTTGATCACCTTACCTGAGCATTCATTGTATTATTCGAGGATGTCCACAGTTTACAACACACTCAATAGCACGTTTGAATGAGCAAACGTGTTTGGGTTAACTTCCACTAGGATTTTTTCAACTTTAATTTTATTTATAAAATCTTGATCAATACTAGATCAAACCCTATTTTTTGAAATCCAACACTAATTTTCTGACTTCAACTTGACTCTAAATTATAGCTATAAAAATCAGTTGAACTCATGTTATAAATTAGTTTAACAATTAAAAGAAAAAGAAATGAAAATATAGGAAAAGAAACAAAAGAAAAAGGGATGGTCACAGAGAAAATAAGAAGCTTTTTATTTTTATGATCAAAATTTGTATTATTTCATTAACATCACCAAAATATAAATTAAAAATATTTTCATAGTATATATTAAAATTTTAGAATATTTTGTGGGGCTTGATTTGTATTTATTTTTATAATAAAATTCTTATCAAAATCTTCTTTGTACAAGCTATATGCAAAATCTACTTTAAAATGATACAAGTAATATAATTATTTTGCACTATTATATCTTTTTATGTGTTGAGTTTAATAGTAAAATATTTATACAAAAAAATTTTGATTTGAGGGTTGTGGTAAAAGTAGCATTCAAAATACTTTTACTTGATTTAATTAATATTATAGTGTAAATTTATATTAAAGAATAAGAAATTATCTTGAATACCTTTTAGTTCATAAATTCTAAAGCAATACGATTGCTAAGTAATGTTATTTTAAAGCAATAATATTTAACTAACGTTTATATATTATATGACTCGTTGCATCAACTTTATGGTAACAATTTATATAGTTAAGTTTGTATAATTATTTTAAACTCTATAACCTACACTGTTCTCTTTTAAGACCGGGTTGGTTCAACTTAAGTTGTACAACCTAATTTAGTTCAACTTAAGTTGTACAGTCTACTTATTTTGTCGTGTCTAATGAATCTTATTATAAATGGGGTTGACTAGTTGTATGTGTTTCCCGGGTAATGAGGATATTTATAGTTGATCCTCCTCAATATGGATATATTTTACAAGTTCTCCATAATGAGAGTTATGAATGGGTTTGATTTATAATATTAGTTGTTGCAGTGTATATAATACTAATAAAAAATAAAATTAGCCCGGCTTACGGGCTCACGGCTTTGTATTTACGAAATTCATATGCTTAATACAAATTGATTTTATGGACCATTCTTCCAAAAAAATTGATGAATTAAGGATGCAATCGATGTTTAAGATAAACCTACATCCCAGCAAAATAATAATAATAATAATGAAAATGAAAATTTTGTGGAAAAATTCTGAAAAAGTGAAATTGTGATGTAATATAATAGATTAATAATTAAAAGTAAATAGACTAAGGATGAAATAAATAAATATTAGATAAAAAGTAATATACCGTCACAGTAAAGATGTCGTGTAAGGATAAACCGAAAACAAATGATTGTGTCGTTTTCTATCCGTGATTTTGTCGCGACAAACGAAGTGGCGAACCAGGCCTGGTTGCCCGAACCCGTTCTCAATCTGGAAAGCCTCTCATCATGCATTCATGCTCTGCCAGACGGCCAATGTGTGGATGAAAGGTGATATGTATGCGAGACGAGTGGCCGGCGTGGGATTCAGATTACAGATTTACGAGATCGCTGATCTACACTCTACAGACATCTATTCTTATACAGTTATACCCAGTTAATAATCTCAATAATAAAATAATGAATAACTGCTTAAAAGATAAATAAATAGATATATAAATAAAAAGATGGAAAAAGTTGAACCGGTGAGAATAAATGGTGGATAAAAAAAGGGGTTAGAGAAAGGATGGCTAATAATTAATAAGATTATATATTTAATGGGCATGTTTGGTTGTATATAAAAGTTTTTATAGTAATTTTTTTTATTATCCATAATTATTTTATTTTTAATTATTTCTTTATATTTTTCTGTATAAATATTCTACTTTTCAATTATTTATACATGATTTCTCATGCAACTAATCTATCTATTTTAACATTATAAAAAAATTATCCATTCTAATTTTTTTTAACTTTTATCATTATTTCTATCATATTACATCATTTTGTCTTATTTTAAAAATTATTACGATAATAATTTTTTATCTAAAAAATTGATTACTTTTCCACGCACACCTAATATGAAAACTATAAGAAAACAATATTTCTCATTACTTAATAAAACACACACACACATGAATAACTTCATTTTTTATTAGCACTTGTTTGTAATAAAATCTTTATCAATTTTATCTCACATTGTCCTGTCCTTTATGGAAGATGAATTTTCCGGGTCGCAATCTCCTGCGCCCGGGAGTAGGCTGCGCTCCCTGCTCCCGGGTTCATATACTTATTTTTTTTATTTTTTTTTCAAAAATTTTTCATAGAACTGTTAATCTAGGTGTAGTTAACATGTGTATAAATTTTTACTATTTTTGGAGTATTTTAGATATTTATTTTTTATTTTTGAAAATCAGTGGCATTTTAGGTAATTTTAAATTACGAAAATGCCACTGATTTTCAAAAATCAAAAATAAATATTTAAAATACCCAAAAATGGTAAAAATTTATACACATGTTAAATACACCTATATTAACATTTTTTAAAAAAAATTCCAAGAAAAAAAAAAAAAAAGGTGTGTGCATCCGGCAAGGAGCGCTGCATGCTCCCGGGGTGCAGGAGACTGCGACCCGAATTTTCCTTGCGCAAGCGCCCGCTGCGCGATGCAACCCCAAGAAAGTATACTCGCAGATGCGCCGGCTGTCACATGCCCAGCATTCGATAGATCGTTCCGGTCCTTCGCACACGAAAATGGGTTTACGCCGGTGGAGGGAAAATGCCCACGTATCATAAAAAGAAACAGGCTGACCACAAATCTATCCTGTAGACGTGCTGGATTACTCACACGTGAAGAAAGTTTGGCACATTGCGAGTTTAGCTTGAGCGCTTCAAGATGTGCACCTTTCCAGGATGGTTGTAGCGCTTCAAAATTTCCAGCAGCCCAAAAAAATTATGAAAATAAAAAATAAACTGCGATATAAATGTAACAAACGGTTTCCCTGACCAAAGCCCACAGTTTTTTTTAATATATCTTTTTTTTATGCTGTAATAATAATACAGAATTTTCGTGTTTTTCTGCTACTGCGTCAGGAGAATTGCAGCAGATGAGCTTGACTTACCGGGGCTCTGGATAAGGACGAAATGAACGGCGATTCCGGAATCCGGACGATAAATCAAAAAGTTTTGTATAAAAATTTTAAAAAATAAAAACAGAGAGAGAGAACAGCGAACAGATGGATTTCACTCTCTCTCGCTTCTGGGTCTATATAAAGGCCGGTGGTTCCGTTGCTTTCAGGCAAAACGAGAGGAAGCGAAGTCTGGTACGGCAATCCAAGAGCTCTTCTATCACTTCGAGCCTCTAGTTATTCGCTCTGGTTTATTGTTTTCGTGTATTCTTGATCGGGAGAGATGGATGCCGTCCACGTTCTGCATTTCATGTTCGGGATTTTCGGTGAGTTCCGATACTTCTTCCTTTTTCATGGTCTGTTTTCTCTTGGTGTTCTTTTTCTCAGACATCTCGTCGTCTGCCTCGTCTTGGAACAGGAAATGCGACTGCTCTGTTTCTGTTCTTGTCTCCCACGTGAGTAGCAGATTCTCAATCCCTATGTCATCGAGTTTAGAGTGATTATCTTTCTTCCACGTTTGAATCTGGGCTTTTCTTTCGGGATTACAACGTCAGAATCACTGTCTCTCTGTTATCATTTTCACTGTGGTGGAGCTGTTTTTCCTTTCATTTTTCTATTCATGCGAGACAAGAACAAATTCTACTGTCTTAATACTCTTCCATCTTTAAAACCAAATCAAGAAATGAATTTCAAGAATTTTAGGCGCTTCTTTTGCCTTCTTTGCTAACATTATTCTCGTCTCTTTTTTTGCATTTTATTAATTTTTGCCTCTCCTTCTGACTAAAAAAATAAAATAAAATCATTCTCCACAGAATAACATTTCGGAGGATCATCAAGAAGAAATCAACCGAGGATTTTTCAGGTGTTCCGTACGTTTCATGCTTGCTCAACAATCTCCTCTCCGCATGGTACGCTCGCTGCAGCCTTCTCTGATTTACTCTGCCTTCTCTTATGGAAGCTACTGCACTCTTTTAAGTGTGGGTCCCACTCCATGTTTTCATGAAATCTGGTCAGTCATACCCAGGACGAGCTCCTTGTCCGTTTTCATAAAAAATACCAATCAACCCAAGCGCAAGAAACGGACTGTTGACAAAGCAACCACCGTTAAAATCATCATGCCCATGTCATGGGGGTCCATCTTTTTGTAACCAAGTATTAAATAAACCACTTGGCGGACAACCTATTATTTTTGCGGTCACGACTAATGTTACAAACTATAGTTATGGTCACAATCTAATGTTACAACGGAAACTACAGCGGCCCACCGTACCGAATTATCAAAGCGATTGAACACTGAAAAACATACATATAGACAAGGTTTTCTGGTTGTTACAAGTGCTTCAAAAAGGATATTGGATAGCAAAATTTCAATAAATGCGGGCCTTGATAGACGGGTTGGATCTGATCTCGTAAGACCACTTTCGCGGCTTGTGAAAGTGCCAAATTGACCGGACACAAATACAGTTCATCGCCAAAAGATGACGTTTTTTTTGCTAAAACACATATTCTTCGGAAAACAGAGTCATCTTTTACATCTGGAAAGCCAATTGTCAGTCGTCCAAATTAGTGAAATACGTGACTGTCTCGATTAAGCTGTATTTATTTATTTATTATTATTATTTTCAGGTATGGCCTACCGTTCGTGTCACCACACAATCTGCTGGTGAGCACGATCAACGGCACAGGTGCGGCCATCGAATTCACCTACGTGATCATATTTCTGATATACGCCCCCAAGAAAGGGAAGCTCAAGATCATGGGGCTCCTCGCTCTGGCTTTGACCGTCTTCGCGGTGGTGGTCCTGGTCTCCCTGATTCCTCTGCACGGCCAGAAGAGGAAGATCTTCTGTGGCTTCGCCGCCACCATCTTCTCCATCTGCATGTACGCTTCGCCACTGTCGATCATGGTAAGTAGATTCTTCGGGCCGTTATTTTAGGTGGGCCACTTTCAAGTCTGACATAGCAGCTAATAACCATGCACACGCGCAGAGGCTGGTGATTCGAACAAAAAGCGTGGAGTTCATGCCGTTTTTCCTGTCGCTGTTCGTCTTCCTGTGCGGGACTTCCTGGTTCGTCTTCGGTCTACTTGGCCGTGACCCTTTCGTCGCCGTAAGTAGTCACCCTCTCTAGCCTCGTAGTGGCTTTTATCTCTCTCTTTCCATTCCCCACCCCCCACCTCACCCCTCACAAAAAGGGAGTAAGCTACCACGACAGGCAGTTGCTGATGCAATCGTCTTCCGGGTCGTATGCTACTCCATCTCATGTAGCAGAAGGCAGGCGCACTGCTCGCATAATGCCTGAGATTGCATTTCGCTTTACGAACACGGAACACCCCCACCCAGTAAGGGAGGGGAGTAGTATCCCCCACAAACCCCTGCTGGGCCCCTGGCTCCGCCGCTGACCACACCCCTGTCCTTTTGGCCCCTGGCTCCGCCGCAAAGGGCCGCATACGTGCGCCGCTTGCAAGATTCAGTAATTGAGTTTTTGGAGGTATCCTAGGGAAAGAACTCCCGCCCAGAACATGATAGTCTTTCACTTCTTCATCCAGACCGTTCATCTCATATAGTCTTATCCAGAATATCGGAATGCGTGGAAGGACGGCTGGATCTCTGGTATCCCGCATGTCAATGATATGTGAATTTTTGGTTGCAGGTGCCCAACGGATTTGGGTGCGGGCTGGGTGCGCTACAGCTGATTCTGTATGCGATTTACCGAGACAGGAAAGGGGGCCAGAAGAAAGGAAGTGGGGAGAGTGAGGGCAAAGATGATAAAGCCATAGATGTCGAGATGGGTTGCAAGCCCCACCAACAGTCCATGAATGCCGAGAAGCCCTCTGGCCCAACCGACTATGCAAATGGCCGTGCGTGAGCGGCCCAGGGCGCTAGTGGGACCCAATCTCTGCCCGTGCTACTCCTCGGTGTGATGTTTGTCTTTTTTCTTTTTCTTTTTTCTTTTTCTTTTTCTTTTTCTTCCCCTTTTCTGCTGTTTCAGTGTGCTGAGAATCCTGTGAGCTCATGCTCTTGAATACATACACCTGTAAATGTAACTATGATTCATGAGCTGATTCTGAGCCTTAGGATGTCAGGTCTGGATCTTTGATTCTGTTGCGGACAGCTATATTGGGATCTCCTTTGATGGCTAAAAAAATGAAAAATAAAAAACAACAAGATTTATCCAAAAATGAGACTAGGATCTGTTTTATTTTATTTATTTTTTTTCTCTCACGATGTTAGAGACGGCCAACATGCCTAGCGAGAATGTGCACATGTATTGCATGTCTCGTGATCATTGATGGTTGTAGGCCACGTCAGCAAACTGTTAGTGCTAAAAAAACCACCGCGTAAGGGACTATGTATTTAGATAACAAGTATTGCCTACCTGACACATAAATAGTGTAATCGCACCTCACAAATCGTACACTGAGATATCTTGATCAGGAATCTAATTAAATTATACCTTACTTAAAGGAGGGCCGATCTTTTACGGCCGGTCGGAAATCCGGTGATTTCCGACCGGTCAAAAAATATATTTTTTTGTTTTTTTTTTTGAAAAATATTTTTATAAACATGTTAATCTAGTTATATTTAATCTATAAACCAAGTTTTATCATTTTTGGATATGGATATATATTTATTTTGGATTTTTAAATACAGGGGTATTTAAATAATTTTAAAATATTTAAAATGACTTAAATACCCCTGTTTTTAAAATTCAAAATAAATATATATAAATATCCAAAAATGGTAAAACTTGGTTTATAGATTAAATATAACTAGATTAACATGTTTATAAAAATATTTTTTAAAAAAAAACAAAAAAAAATATTTTTTGATCGGTCGGAAATCACCGGATTTCCGACCGGTTGTAAAAGATCATTAGGCTACTTAAAGGGCTATAACTATCGCCTAAATAGATTTGACTCTATTCAAGGGGATCCTTTTCTGAAAAATAGTTGTGAAGGGTGTATTATAGTTAGTGTGACCCATATTGCTAGTATTAATCTAATCCTTGAGACTGAGCATCAGAAATGGGTGCATGCAAATCAAATGTAAAATTTAAGACATTGTGATAAGTCTAAGAGCAAGCTTTTGATTTTAGGTCTACTTGCGGGTGCCAGTGCTCAACATAGTGGTAACATGTTTAGTGGGTGTGTTGATCTGGGATCAATTTTTGTATGGAGCAAAAAGTCTCTGTTATAAACATATAATAAAAAAGGTATACTTGCCAGAGGAATTCATTGGTATAGTTCTCCGATGTTGCTTGTTGGTCTTTTAGATAGAAATATTAAGCTTATGGCTAATAATGAAAAAAATAGATTGAAAAGCAAAATCTCATATAGCTAGCCAATGAAGCAGTGCAATGTCATAAGAGATGCTTATATGGTCTCAGCTAACTCAAGAAATGGTTAAACAAGTCAAGACTTTTGATAAGCACATCATTGACTTACACACTAAGACCAAGTTAGGTAAGAAAATTTTATCAACATGTCATTGCTAAGTAACACAACTATTTTTAGGCCAAAGAGCATGGTAGAGTAATAGTAGATATCTCAATGTGTGACAAATAAGGTCTTTTCTTCATCGATCTAGATCATCTTAATTTGATGATACTCGAAAAAGGTAATGAGAAAGCTCAAGAGGTCAAGATTGATGGCGAAATTAACAAGGTGACCAACGTTAAGAAAAGATAATAATCTTTTAAGTAGACCTTATCTAAATCAATAAAATCCACACATATTTATTATCGGCCATTTTTTTACAAGTATAACATTGCGAGCCACTTAGGGTAATCCACCTTTTGGATGAAGCCTACATTGTCGTTTGAGTTATGTTGATACTATACATATAGTGTAGCCATACGAAGCTCTTAATAGCGTGATCCTTATAAATGAATGCCCATGAATAATTAGATGCCAAAGTAATTTAATAATTGAATAAAATTCTTACTATCATAAACTTCGTTAAATTTAATTAATTTTTTAGCTACATACAACATGTATTTAACTATATCAGGTATTTCGACTACAATTGATTGTTTAATTACAAATACTAGTTAGTTTCTTCATAGCAGTAACATTTAATTAAATATAGTTATTTTTTACATCAAATGCAATAACTATTAAATTTCGGCTGTAAATAGTAATAAAACTTTCACTTCGATTGATAATACTCAGACGCATTTGGTACCAAATATAGCTAAATTAAAATTCCGCTGTAACGTGTCCGCATGGAATAAATTTTGTTGTAGTGTCTATATCGTATTTCTACGCGTTTATGACCAGTGAATTTTACCCAACGTTGAGCGGATCATGAGCTGCTGAGTCGAGTCATGCGTGTGTGCAAATGTGCGGACGTAGGAAACTACGTAATCTAAATATCTGTCTCAAAATATATAGATGTCCGCTCACGTAGATATCATATCACCCCATTTATTTTCACCACAAATATAGATTTTATAAAATTAGAAAAAATGTAAGCAGTAACGTCCGGTCTTCTTCTGCATGCAAACGTCACTTCATGGGGCGGATGAGGATTTCTGCTTTAGAAAGGAGCCGAAACCACCTCCCTTAAATCCTTAGTAGTTGGAGAAGAGTCTGAGTCTGTGGAGTCCAGCTCTGGATCATCCCAGTCGTCATCGGAGTCTGACGGTTCCAGTTTGGGTTTTGGTGTTTCTTTGGCAATAGTTTCAACTTCCTGCATGAAAGAGAAAATAAGGCAAAGCCACTTACATTATCGTAAGTAGCAATTAATAATGGAAAAGGGAAACTGCCTTTTTGGCTATTTTTGGCTGGAAAACGTTTCCTAGGAGTATTAAGGTTCAAAATTTAATGCATTGCGATTTCTAAATCATTCATAACATTCCAGGAAAAGATTTCAGCATGGTTTATTTCATCTAATACAATTTTTCTATCAGTGATTCGTTGAGAGAGAGAGAGTGTGTGTGTGTCTTCAATATGTTTATTTTTTCTATTAATTACAACCTGAATATCTGTGTGTAAGAGATACTTAAATGATGCGAAGTATATCATCGACACAATCATACACGAAAGCTCAATTTTAGGGTAGCTGAGGAGTAATTCAAGTGGCAGATGTCTACTGAGACTTATGTGATCGTTGTACTATTGAGTATACATCTTTTGAATGTATCACCAAATGATGTGATTATCCAAGATGAGTCATTAGCTTTCTTATATTAAAAATAATAATAATAATAATAATAATAATAATAAGACTTCAGGTTGGATAGAAATTTTATTCTTTTAAAAAATAAGGGTTTAAACCTAGATTTTTCCACCAAAATACCTAATATTCTTTTCCCCTTTTTGTCCCTAGCTCACAATGGTGAGATTTGATAACATTTGGTTTCCATTTTAGAACTTCCGAGGCCTTTAGTAAAAAAAAAAAAAAAAAATTCCTCAAGAGGTATATTTATCTTGTTCAAAGAAAGGCAAATTAAGTTCTATAGATCGTAGATCCGCAATTGGAGCAATTATCACACGATGAACAAATTACAAGCCTTAACCACAGCAACAACAACTGACCATTCCTCATATGGTTGTTCAGTCATTAGGTAGAAATCTCAAAACTTTCTTTATCTAGCAACAAAAAGTAAAGCACTTACTTATCATCATATTATTAGATTCCAATTATGACAGCTGCTCGTGTCGTTAACCGTTAATCGTTGACCGTTAACCGTTAAGATCTGATCAAGTCAGTCGAATATTATTGATGCATGCAAGATCTTCACGCACGCACGTCGTGCTCGTGCCATGAAAAAGGATAATCTACTAATAAAATTAATTCATCAGATGAATGCAGTAAACAACTACACAAATTAAATAAACCAAGGGACAGCTAACAAATTCTACCAAAGTCCGGACTTCTCTCACAAGCGCCAAAATCACGGCAAACAATGTTTACCTTAGTGAATATCTCTAGAGCTTCCTCCAAGGATTTCGAATTGACTATGGACAATGCGGCCATCTGAAAATTTATGTGATGTTATAGTATCAAGAAACAGTGAAATCATGGACTGAAATAACAAAAATGAGAATCGTGTGAACAAAATATCCATCACACTCTTATGTTATCGTTACCCTTGCACTTTCCAAGTTGAGAGTCCTGGGCTCCCTTTCAAGCGAATTCTGCCTCTCCAGCTGCATTGGCCCTGGCTTCTCCACTACCCCGGACTTGTCCACTGCCCCGGACTTCTCCCCAGCCTCGGATTTTTCCATTCCTTTTTTTTTTTATAATTATTATTTTTTTTCCGAACCCTCCTTTCCTAGGCCTTGTACCGTAATGCCACGAGCTCCCCTTCGGCCCAGCTCTTATAGAGTAGAATTACCAAACGTCGTGTCAGTGCAGCTCGCAGACCGCCTAAACGTGGCACGGCCACTTTGGGATAGTGTCCACGTGGCACACAACGAGATTCTGTCACTCAGACCTGCAGGAAGAATGCTTCACCTCGCCTTCAGATAGGCCCCAGGTAGACTTCCACACCAACCGGCCTTACCTGTCATTTCGGCTTCGTTGTTTTCACCCGATCAACGGCTCGGATCACGCGCGTGCACCCTTTCGTTCTCGCTACGCGGCATGGGGCGCGCATGCGGTTGGTGGCTGCGAAGGACGGCGCCCCGCCATTTGTGACTTGTGAGGGCTGCGCAGAGCGGCTTTGGATCGTTACGTAGGCGCGGCTCGAGAAAGATGCTCGTGGGGCCATGTCTTCTTGCTACTCGGCAATGGACCCCTACGTGAGATTTGTGATTGGACTGTCCAGCGTGGAGCGAGGGTGCTACTTGTTAAATCAGGTATAATGATTGGACCGTCCAACATGAACTCAGCGTGCTGGTTGTTTTTCCTTGTGTCTTTGGGTTTCGAACCCAATTCCAGGTACAATTACGGCTGCGCTGGCTATTCCCGACGCTTCTGATTGTTCGGTGATTAGTTGCTGGGTGGGGAATTGGGCCAATAATCAAGTCATCTATTATCACAGAAAGACGACCCAAAATGTTCATTATTGTCAGTGTCGGTTCGAGTAAATTAATGTTCTTACAAGATGGATGACATACATGCAAATCATTGTTAATTAATGATGGTTTACGACGCTATATGATGAATGTGACCATGTGGTTTTTTAAAGAAGGGGAGTTGTAACAAAATTTTGGTTCGCATGATAGGTTCAAGAGAATTTTAAGGATTTTTAAGGGTGTTAGACAAGCGGAGATTTTTAATTTAAAAAAAATATCGAATGATAATTTTAATCTATCTCGTGAGAAATTATTTTAAGTTCACTTTAATAACTTTGAGTAAGGGATGCAAGCATTACACTAGGCCAAATTCAAGTTGATAAAAGAGCCGTTCATTATCCATCATTGCATGCAGATATATATAAGAGGCAACACCGTTGTAATGCATCCGGGTGCATTTAGCTTCAGTGCACCTAGGTGCAAAAATTATTTCTTTGTTTTTTTGAATTTTTTTTATAAAAGTGTTAATTTAAGCGTATTTAGTATGTGAATTATGAAACTGCCACTAATTTTAAAATATTCAAAATAAGTAAAAATTGACACATGCTAAATACACATAAATTAACACTTATATAAAAAATATTCGAAAAAATTGAAAAACCGGGTGCATTAAAAAATGTCTCTATAAGAGGACGGGTGGACACACACATTTGCTTTGTGCACGTAGTTACTGAATTCATTTTTGTTTCTATGAATAACCAAATGGCCTTGCTATCACAATCTATCGAAAAATAACATTACATTGGGACTTTGCTTATATATAACTATATTATACAAAAGTTTTCGATCCAACCTTGCATATTTTGGCTCATCTTAATGATGTTATAAAATTCATCTTGTTCATTGTATTCAGTCTAATTTATTCAACTAAAAATAAAGCTTTAAACAAATTAGGATGCGCATGAGACATATTTGCTTGAAAATATATTTATGTATAAATTATGATGAACACTAATATCTATTTAAATTTGCATCAGTACTTCAAAAAATCATTTATCTTTATAATAATAATATTTTAAACACTTTAAAGGGTAAAAATATAACTTCAGTTTTGATGCTAAAGTCAAATCATTTTATGACATTCATTTTACAACCTTTACTAAGTAGGTTTATATACATCTTTGATTAAATAAAACTTGATCTCCTAACTGGTTAAACGAAGTATTTTAAATGCAATAAACAAAGTGAGTTTTACATTATCATCAAGGTAGGCCAAAAAAAATGAGTTTTAAAAAAATTAGTTTAAAATAGTCACTGGTAAACAATGTTCAAACTAATGTTAATTGATCAAAAATCCTTAAAAATTTTAACTTTAAAACTTGCTATAACAAATAGGTAATTCACATAAAAATTTGAAAACAAAATATAAATTGAATATAATTATACAAATAGAAAAGGCAATTGTAACCAAGACATCGTGTGTGCAGGTTCATAGGACAGGTAAGTCTCTCATGTGTAGGATGAGAGCACTTGGTTTCTTGTGTATGTGGTGTGAGTTGCGATCTTTCCAAATGATATAAGAACATTTTTTTGATGTAAAATATAAGAACATTGTAATAGTTGGAAATGAGATATAATATAATGTTGATAAAAAAAAAAGAAAAAGCTATTGTATTTTCCAAGAAAATGGTTTTTAAAAAAAAAACCTTGATTTTTTTTCAAGATCTAAAGTCATCAAAATTTGAAAATTTTTCTTCAATTTATATTATTTTCAATATCATTCACTTACTTAATGGCTATCTTCTAGTAAAATATTATCCTGCTAGGCGTGTAACTAGTTTTTTTTTTTTTTTTGAAGGGCTAGGTGTGTAACTAGAGTGATCAATTTTGGTTCTTAATTGATCATTCCGAGCCAGTCATAGTTCGTGTGTAACTCTTTTTTTTTTTTGTGTGTGTGTGTGTGTGTATGCAGGGGCTAGGTGAGTGACTCGAGTGATCAATTTTGGTTCTTAATTGATCATCAATCCCAGCCAATCATAGTTCTCAAAATTTATCATATCTTGTATATCCCTTTTAAGGTTGGTTAGTTTGTTCCAGGGTCAAAATTGATTCAAGAAATTTTCCTTTGATAAAACCTATTTACATTCGTTTTAACACGTAAAAAAGTGTACATAAATTCGAAAAACATTACAAGCACGCACTGTTTTATTTTCAATATTCAAGGAAGCCGCCCATTAATATATAATGTGCAGTAATTGACATATGATAAACTTTTATCCAGTGTATCTTTATTTCTTAATTTTTTTTATAAAAAAAAAAACAACTTATAGGATCCGAACCTACCCCAAATATAGATGGAGTCATATGCATGGGTCAAAACTCGGAACCACATTTACTTCAAAATCCATGTAAAGATCGAAGTTAAGATATGCCCGAGATAATCACCAAAATCGATTCCAAATACATAGGCCGAAGATAATTACTTGTTGGAGCTTGGTACGTGTCTTAATCCCAGAACATGTACACCTCGCTCTGGATTTACCATCAACCTATGCAATTCATCCAGAACAGCGCTTCACGTATTCGTGGCTGATACATAGTAGAATTTTCAGAGGGTGGATCGTCATTCGTTCATCCATTTGTTCGATTTTAGGGAGCGTAGATTTGGCCTAGCTACCAATAATGTGCCTACGCCTTGAAAATGTATGAGAAACTCGGCTAGCTATTCCCCAGGTCCAGAACATGTCAAAGAAGCTCGACAAGTTATTCTTCCCATCCCCGGAAAAAAAACACACACACACACGCGGTGCATGTATACGCCCCATTTGGCCACTTCAGGCACATAGCTGGGCCTCCACTTTCAGCCCGTAAAGAAACTACATTATTTAGAGGGGAATAAAAAATGTGCCACGTATTAATTTGCCGATGTATCTATTCTGTGACCCTCTCCTTCGTGGGCAATATGCTATCCAATTTTTTGCTGCTGACTCGTTCACATCACCCCGACATCGACATGGATGTTGGAACTGCTAACGCAAGTCTTAAAATAGAGCAAGCCCAGGAAGCACCTGGACCAGAAGATGTGCCATGATGCAATACGCCAACAGCATGGACCGCGAAACGATCTGCCAATGATCTTGACCGTTCACATAGCTACGTGTAAGTTGGTTTTGAAAAATCTACCCATTGAGCTGATCCTTCTTCCTTCCATGAATTCATGGTCGATCACTCCTCAAACTGAAAACTGGGTTCAACGACGTGGATCGCCAATACGCGTGACCTTCACGTCTGCGCATTTTCAGCTGGACACCCTACAACTCCTCCCTCGCAGCGCTCCGCGACGATTTTATCAGCCTACAGGTGCATGTCGGCGGATTTTAAGGTCATCTTTCATTGCGGCGCGCAAGAAAAGCGATTGCCATCTAGCGAGTAAATCCAGCTACACGCATGCCATGAATCAGCTTGATGTCAGATCACATTATAGTCTATAGATGGTAACGAGGATTAAAATTAAATATAGGGCAACAAACTTTATTCGCTGAATCCGCAAATTAAGTTGTCTATAAAGGATTGATAACTACATGCATCGAGGCAACAGATCTGACGGTTAGAAATTGATCTGAATCGCGTCTAGGCGACGGACGAAAAAAGATGGAATACGGACGTTTGTGCTCTGCCCGCCTACAACAGCCCTCTCCGTCCGCTGACACTTGCTTTGGTGGTATACGCAGTTCCCACATCCATGCATCTGCATAGGGACCAAGGGTCTAAAATGTACTCTTTGTTAAAATTCCCGTAGATATGGAACCGTATGCACCAGCATATGAGAGATGAGAACCAGCGGGCATCGCCTGTGAGACTTAAGGGTCACAATTACGATTAAATATGTTGAGGGTCCCTGGCATTATATTGGCACTCTGTCAGTCAAGTCAGGCAGGAAAATGAAAAAGTTTCAAGAAGAGAGAAAACTAGGGGCAAGATTAAAAAGCCAGGGGCTTGCGTACGTACCTGATACCTCAGAGATCGCCCCCTGTATGGAATATGGATGTGCTGATAGCCTAAGAGGCCTATGTTTCAGTAGCTGAGCGAGACCTTTCGTATTATAATACTTCTGGAAGAGAAATACTAGAGTAGGACTCAAGTTATATTAAGTGATGAGGAGTTGAACAATAATACATCAAGGCCATTTGTCCCCCTCAATGTGGCTGCAATACTAGATCCTCTTGAGTGCTTAGGATTCTCTGCATAGTTTAGGCAAGTTAGGCATTTTACAAAAAGCATTAATTGAAATGTGAATGGGATTTAAGTCTCTCGCTATTTAAATTTTTTTATCATTTCTACGTAATTTTTAAATTTTTAATACATAATAATTTTATTTTTTCCATTTTTAATACAACCTTTCTTTTTTAAAAAGCATAATATTCACGTTCATTAACAAGTCAACAACTTCTTCAATTCAATCTTAACATTTCATTCACATTTCATTTTATCATGTACTTTTCTATTCCCAACGCTCCCTTACTATTTGTAGCATTACATACATAGTTTTTTTTACAAGTACTGTGCAATATTCTTAATTGATATTATAAGCAAACTTGGAGATATTCTTACAAATTTTTCTAATAATAATCTTATAAATATCTCAAGCATCTTAACCGATAGAGAGTGATAGACGCTCTTACAAACTCGGAAGAAATAATATTATCAAAAAATGCCACCGCATAATACAATAACTAGCTAATACAAAATGCACGTATCAACATTCGAACCCAATACCTCCACACAGGAGTTGACCTTGGTACCCCATGAGGCATTGCCTCAATAGTAGCGCATGACATACATAATTGATAACTGAGATAACAGGTCAACAATTAAGGCAAGATTTGGAGAGATCATCGCAGGTGATATTTTCAATAAAATTTAACGTTAGTTTAATGAGTTCTAATTCGATGCATCATGTTGTATTAAAATTTAAGTGTAATTGGTTGCAAAAACTATTTAATTTTTGGACTGTTTTATAAAACTATTAATCTAGATATATCTATTTAAAAACTAAAAATATATGTACACATCTTTAAAATTATTAAAATTTAATTTACAGATTAAATACATCTAGATTAATAATTTTTTAAAAATAAAATTATAACCCAATTGTAATAAAATTTGATTACAAAATAAAATTTTAACCCAATTGTAATAAAATTTTATTGCAACGGAGTGCACCGACTCTGATTCAATGGCTCTCATACTTATAACAAACTTCAAACATATTTATTAGATGAGGTATCGTGTGATCCACAAATTTCCAACTGTTTTAAGACCTTTGAACAGTTTGAATGATGGGAAGACAGCGCCTTTTTCTCCGTTCGTTAAATTCCCCCGATCAAGTCTTTACTTTCACTTTATTTGTCAACTTACACGAGGCAGATGGATTTTGACTGCTCCGGTTGAGTGATATTTACTCCAAGCAGCAGAGATTATGTGCTGCATGGATCGGCCGAGAATCGATCCCCACTGCCCACAGGACGTACGTTTCCGCAGGAGTACAAATTGCGTGCCAATTCTCAAAAGTGCAAAACAATTTTCGCACACGTGCAATGTGTGGAGACCATCGCATTTTGAAAATCCAGAAGAATTAAAAAAAAAACATTATTTTAATTTCTATTATGGAAACGAGCGAGGAAGAATATAAGAATTCATAAAGTGAGTATTCTAAGCAAGGATTTAGATAAAGAAGTAATTTCTTATCGCATTTTTATTTCTAAATGTATCATTTTTACCCTTTTGACGCTCTAGATCGATGCGTAGACGCAACATGTTGGATATATTTGGTTGCATGTACATGTAGAGACATTGTTGTCCGAAGCATAAACAGTTTCAACTTTTTGGCTCCACCTCTGCATACCCGAGTTATTACTTATAACCCATAGCTTCGATGTAAACACATCCATTTTGGCCCACTTTGATGGCGATGTAAAATCCACTCCGCTGATTACATTTACCTTAGTTTATCTTAGCTGAAAGACCAAGTTTCGTACAAATAAAATATGTCCATGAGCCCAATCTACTTTAGATTATATATTAGTGTGTAAATTAGAAAAAAATTTAGATCCATTCACGTATATACAGTAAAACATTAGAGCATAATTATAATTTATCTATATAGTAACAATATTCTAGGCGATTTAAATATTGAAAATATAATTTTAAAAATTAATATATAAATTAAATAATTTTTTTATGTCCATTTTACAAGCTTGTCAGAAGGCTATAAGAACATCACTGGTTTGGATGAAACTTTGTTAAAAAATAAATAAATGATTTTGAATGGAATGGACAGAGTGGATTTCATATTATGATTAAAATGGGCAAAAATATGTCAGGTCGAAGGAAAAAAATTCTTGCACCGCAGCGGATCCTTAATACTTTTTGTGTTCGATGAAGAGAATCTTCTATGAGCTGGCGCGGACGAGGCCAAAAGCGATGAGAAAAGCTACGGTAGTCTGGCCGAACGCATTTAGTCCATGCGCAAGCACAAAGGAACGGAATCTACCCCATCTAATGAACTCAATTTGAGCACTGTAGTTTCTTTGTTTTCTGCAAATAACTTATGGGTACTATTAGATAATCTATAACAAGGTTCTCAAATAAATGAATGGCCTCAATATATGAAGGTCGCGCCTTCGATTTAGTCTAAAAAATATAGAATATTGGCTATGAGCAGGGATGGGATAAAAATAGGCCGGTGCATTCGACTGTCGCGGGGGAAGTGGATCGCTTTCAGGTACTTGCGAGCAGCCGCTGTGGCTCCGGACTCCGGAGTGGCATTGCGCGAGCGCTCCGGTTTGCTTAACGGTGCTGAGCCGCCCATGTACGAAACACGTGACCCGAAGCCGGAAATAAACCACCTTCGCTACTCGGGCTGACCGAGACCGCGAACATACAACCAGCCAGAAATTAGATTGTTTAAACGAATAAAATAAATTCAACGGTAGAATTTATTTTCATCCATTTTTACTAGAAATAATAAAAAGATCACTTAACCGTGAAAATCAGACTGGCCGATATACAAATATTCTCGGACGGTTTGTGTTGAGAGATCTGGCCGTCCAGATTCAGTACTATAAAATGGTAGTCTTGAGTCACAATTATCGACTTTCCTTGGTCTATCGATCGATGAACGCTTGGAAGGAAGTTTTATACAGTCCATCTGGCGGCGAACTGTCGAAGTGGCCGAAGGATATATATTCGCGTAGGCGTATGATCCAATGCGCTCTGCTAGAGCATCAACGATATCGCAAATGCTGACGCCACATTGGCATCGATGCGATGCGCATGCATGCGTTTGGTTCAGATGCATGGGTGATCATGGCATGACATGGCGTCGGAGGAGATCCAGGATGGACGGGAATGTTTATCCAGGCTAGGGTTTTCCGTGTCCGACTGTCTGATTGATCATCCGCGGGTATTTTGTATTTTAAATTCTTTAACTTTGACTATTTGTAATTTAAACCCTTAAATTTGACACTTTGCATTTTAAATCCCGAAATTTTGATTCCTGTGCATTTTCAACCTTGACTAGTAACGACGTTAAAACTACTGTTAATTCATATAAAATGATATAAATACACTTCACTATTTTTTTAAAAAATACCAAAATATTAAAGGTGAAAATTTTATTGAAATATCTAATAATAAAATAAAGAAAGCCTAATAGTCAAGTTTAAAATGTGAAAAAATATTATTTTAAAAAAATTATAGAAAGGTATTTTCATCGTTTTGCATGGATTAATAATGGTTTTTAATATCATTATGGGGCAGGATTTAAAATGCAATGAAACCAAAGTTTTCAAGATTTAAAATGCAAACAGCCAAACTTTAAGGTTTAAAATGCAAATAGGCAAAATTAGAAGATTTAAAATGCAAAAAAATCCCTCATTTGTCCGATGGCCGTATACAGATGAATTGCACAAAAGGTCAAAAATACCATTTTAACCAGATGACCATAAAGCCCCTCGTATGTGCAGCGAGAGCAAGGTGCATTAGTCTTTCTCATGCGCTGGTGTACGACACTGTCAGTTTTTCAACTTCAAACGTGACCCAGGACTCTTCATTTCGCCACACGTGTCACCAATAGCAGTCCAAAGATAGATTTGTTATGGGGTGGCGTCTTTGAATGGACGAAATACAATCTACCCATATCTTGTTCAGTGATTTTCTCTATTTCGGTTCATGGACCCTATTGTATTGTGAAATAATGGCTTGGTCATCCAAGCTTTGGTCCTTTGATGGACTCATGGATGCTTGGATAATGAAAAACGCCATTTTATTATCTCCCGTCTCTTTAGTCTCAGCGATAACTACGAGTATGTGGCTAACATGCGCGCGCTGGATCCAGCAAACTATTCATAATTTGCATTTGTGAGTGTCATTTGCCGAAGAACGTGCAGCCGTCGAACACGCTAACCCCCTTTTGCAATGTGGAATCGGTGACTGCCGCTTCTTTTGGCTCCAGATCTAAATTTTTCCAATGTAAGGAATGTATCACTTTTTTTTGATGGAGTAAGGAATGCGTTACTTGTTTCATGGAAAGTTGTTTAGTTCAATTTCCTTACAAACTTGAAGATGCATGCTATTTAGGTTGTGTCTGAGAGGTTATAAAATTTTTGAACGAAAAACCTTTTTTTTTTTTGGAACGAAATTTTTTCCCGTTAAGAATTTTTGAAATGTGAGAAAATAATATAACACATATAGGTAAATTTTATGTGTAAACAAATTTACTTGTAATTCAAATTTTCTAAAAATGTAAACTCCTTAAAAATATTATAAACATAAGCTTTCCTTTCTTAAGTGTAAATCACAGGTTAAAAAAAATCAACCATCATGGACCATTTCGTTTTTTAAAAAAACCAACATATTAATTTTAGGATGAGCTTTATTTTTGTTAATTGGATATTTAGATACAAATTTCAAATATTTGAATTTTAAAGGTACTGCCATTTAATGAAATTTCGGTTAAAGGCTAGCAAATTCAACTAGACCAGCTCACCGCTGAAGGGTTCCTTTGGCATTGAATGAAAGTTGAAAAAAAAGAAAAAAAAAAAAGAACTTTATCCTACACGCTTTTACATTTGACTTGCATCTTAACTACTTGTCTACTTTACTTTATTAATTCTATATTTCAACCATTTTCTTGCATTTTTATATAACTACCTTGACTATTTTATCCCCATTCTCTTTACAATTATTATCTCTTTTATATCCGTGCACAAAAATTTTTTCATTTTACCTCTTTCCGAACTACCAACGTAAGCTTTGGCTGCGGGTGTGCTTGCACAGCAAAGGATCATGAAAATGTTATCTTATTATTTCGTAATAATAAGAAAAATATGTGAGGGGCGTTTTAGTGATTAACTTTTTAATAGTTTATCTGTTTCATGGACAGAAGCAATAATTAACTGATAAAAGACTTGGCGTAGCCGCTCTATGCGAACCTTCTGATACCGTCATTTGTATAAAATTAAGATGTTTTATTTGATCGGATATCCCAAACGAGTTCATCTGCATAACGCGACATATAAAAAATGAAATAATTTTGTCATTTATTCATCGGCCAATGAAAGTTATTTCGTAGACCATGCTTTAAATGTTGATTGATTATGAGTTTTAATGCCGGTCAGTGAGATAAATCACACCGAAGAATTGCACACGCCATGGACGTGCGACTCTCGACTGCCAAAACATTGATGAAAATGAACCAACACGCTGTCTTTTAAAAAATTAAAACGAGTCATGAGTCAGCGTGCCGACTCACTTTAAATTTTCACAGAACATGACAAGTGTATTATTAGTCTGTTCATGGTCATTAATTAATTGGATGTAATGAGACACGAAGGAGAGGAGATTTCTCATACATTTTCAATAGAGTCTCTTTTTTTATTTTTTATATTTATAATAGTTTTGCTTTTCCAGTTAATACTATTTTTAATATAAATTTTCATTTTTCAACCCTTAATAATCTCTTTTCTTCCATCTTCTTGTACCCTGAAAGAAAATTATCTCTTAGAGTTTCAACAATTTGACTAGGGTTACGAGAACTTTTCGGTTTGTGTATATATTTTTACATCTTGTGGCATATCAATAAACTCCTTATGTGCAGCAACTAGGGGATGTAAATAGAGTTGACCTCAATGTCTAACTCAACCCAATTTATGATAAGATCGGATTAGGCATTTTGAAAAAATAAACAGTATATATTGATTTGAACTGACCTAAATTTAAAAATTGATTGGTTTAGGTTGGATGGTTGTCATCTAGAATTGACCTAATTTTATATATTAGTATAAAACAATAACAATTTATGATTGACACATTGAATCATACAATATATAGGCATTAACTATACATCATTGATTCGAAATAAAATTACTTAGTAATTATATTATTATGTAAGTCATAAATTGAAAAGTATTCTTATAAAAGGATTGATTTTTATTATAATTAAATTTTATATATTTATTAACTTGATTTATACTCCGAATTGAACCAACTTATATATGTTTAATTTAAGGTTAGGTCAAATTTTGAAAAATAAAGTTGAATATAAGATTGAGATGACATTTTACAAAAGGTCTCCAACTCGACCTAATTTACGCCATGAAAAGGCAAGTGACCTAAGGCCACATTATCTAATTGATAATTGCATTTTTTCTGGTCAATTTTTAATTATTTTTTTCGCTTTTAAACATGAAAGTGCATTTATGGGGCAATTCGTTGAAAATTGTATTTCTGCGTTAAAACTGGTTAAAATATTTTGGGGATGGTTGCTGCATTTTTAAAACTAGCATGGGTTATCCAAAAGACATTAGAGCTAAATTGAAAATTTCTGGTCGCATGTGCATCAAGTGAAATAAGCCAACAGAGTATGTGTACTACTTGTCTTCCCAAGCAAGGAACGTCCCTGGCCTGGGAGCCAAATCACCCGTGGATTTGACCATGAGTTCCAGTAGTTTCTCCTCACATGGGAGAAATTTCAATGGTAGTTTTTCGAGCTTTCATCAACACCTCCAAAATTTGTGTGGCCCACTTATTCTTGATCAAGAGCCACCAAAATCCAGCGTTCTCTGAATCTGCTCGTGACCATTCAAGAAAAAAAAATGATGACATGGCAGTAATTCTCTGTGAAATTATTAAACAAATTCTAGCCAAAGATCTGCAACCTCATCTGCAGCAGTTCGTTGTAAAATTCATGCCAACAGCAATCTTGAGAAAAAAATCATGAAAACCAGCACTATTGTTCCGGTCCAGAGGTGCATCGACCCTGTTTTCAGCAATTCTTCGGAAGCCATCTTTGCGTCCCGACCTAGCCAGCTCCATTGAATCCACCGACTTTCATATGGATTTAATCCGAGCCATCCACGTCACGGAACACTTTGCGCAATTTGAAGACCATACCCAATCCACTTCAAACCTTACATGCTATGCGTTAATTTCTGCGCAGTTGGAATTAATCCCAACCATTGAAGAGAACTGCAAACGCAGACGACAACTGTGCGTAAAGCAAGCCTCAATGTGGTTTTCAAGCTATTGAGGCATTCAAGTCTTCCGTCCCATGTTGGATTTCGAATTAAAAATTTACGTAGGGGCACGTGTGGTCCTCCTTATTTGGTTGGGAGCTGCTGATCTCCTCCATTGATATTTTGGAGCTTGTTGTCTCCATTTAGAAATATTATTAGAATTATTTCAGAGCTTTAAATGTAATATGAATTGAGATATATTGTAAATATACTCCAATAAAAAAAAAAAGTCTTCCGTCCAATTTTCACTCCCAAACTTTAGGAAGAGAAGTTCTTCTTGGTACAAGCTATCCAGATTTATTTTCTTTTTTTTTGCTTTGTTAAATTTTAGATTTTTATTTTCTTTAATTTTAGTTGAATTTTATTTACAGTTAATTTTATTGCATTTTAATTCTTAATTGTAATTTTATTGAATTTTTATTCTTAGTGGTAATTTTAATTTGGATAATTTAGTTTAATAAAATTTTCCTTTCCTGAGTAATTCAAACTTCTATTACCTCTCTGTGGATTCGACCCGTCTCACTATTATTCTACACTATTATTAGTTGTTAGTTTTAATATAATTCGATATAAGTTGATATTGGTGATCATGAGTGCCTAACGACACACCCGTAGTTATATACCACCAATATAGCAATGACTTGCTTCACCTAGATAGTAAATTTTTCATATTACTCTTAGGAGATGTTCTATATACTAGAGTTATTAGTTCCATCATCCTGATAAGCTTTACCAATCATTTGATTGAAATTGTCTATTTAATAGTTAGTACATACTTTCACCCGACCTTCAATGCTTTTGCCTATTCATGATGAGGAAGTGGGATGAGAAAGAATGGTTGCATATTGAGAATGTGAAAATAATATTGAAAATATAAAATATAAAGTTTGTATATATTAAAATTTGAAAGATCATATGGAAAAGTTGCAAAGATTTTTTAAATGAAAATTTCTATCACAGTCCTATTGAGAATTTTACCAGAAAAATTTTAGTTGCATGGGAGAATATTTTCTATTTATGAAAAAAAAAATCTTATTGCCAAGATGGGCATAGCCTAGTTAGCACCACTCTTAACCTCTTTGTCAGCTAGTCAGGGATCAAATTTTCAATGAAAACATTATCTCCCATTTCAGAAATATTAGTTTCTTCCCCTATTGATGTAAGTTAATTATTATCAATTAAGGTATATTTGTGAAGTATTTAAATTTTTAAATGAAAACTTTTTAGTATAAAATTTTTAAATTAGAAAAAAATAATATGATATAATAGAAGTAATAATGAGAAGTAAAGAAAATAAAGTTAAAATGGATAAAGTAGTTATATAAGTAGTATGTAGAAATAATTAAAAAATAACATAATCGTATAGGAAGACATGAATAAATGATTAAAAAATATGATAGTTATGGAGAGTAAAAAGTTTTAGTTTAATATTTTTTATTGCCAAACACATCCTAAGATTAAAAAAAAATTTGAATACTTAGGTATGACCGAGTTGTACCAAAAACAAAGATATTGTAAAGACAATTTTCAAATGAAATAATTAAAAAAAGACTATGCATATCACTTCAAACAAAAGATCCTTATTTTTCCTACAACTTCTCATGTTATAATATATAATTATCTCATTTTCATTTTTAATGCTATTTTTACCATTTATTATACAATCTTTTAAATTCAAATGTACGATGACCATCTTTCTTCGTCCAAGGTCGTGAATATATATGCTTGAGGGTTGATCATTTCAAATCAATCCAAAACACATTTTTCTATTTTTTTTTTACAAAATTGTCAATCTAATTATATTTAATCCTTAAACCAAATTTTAACAATTTTGGAGATACGAATCTATTTATTTTGGTTTTTTAAATACAGAGATCTTTTAGTCATTTTAAATTATTGAAACAAGACTAAAATACTCTTATGTTTAGAAATTCAAAATAAATATATATATATATATACAGACCTCTAAAAATTCGTAAAAATTGGTCTATAGATTAAATATAACTAGATTAATAGTTTTGAAAAAATTTTGAAAAACAAAACAAATATTTTTGGACCAGTCCGAAACAAAACGTTTTAGATCAATGTGAAATGATCATTTCACGAGGCTGATTATTTCAAACCGGTATGAAATGGGGCCATTTCAAACTTGTTCAAAACACACTTTTTGTTCTTTTCAAATTATTTTATAAAATCGTTGATTTAGTTAATATATACAATAGCTCTTCTTTCTCATATGATCTAGTTAATTTTGTTGTTCAAATACGATAATTGCGTCAGCAGGCAGTTAACACGGTTGATGAAGAGTCTCTTTTTTGGTGTAAGAGGTTTGGACTATGAGTTCCGGTCAGAGTCTGTCTTCCATTTTTTAAGAGTAATGTCTGTTTGACTACTCACAAATATTGTTAGAATTTAAACCTCTGGAGTAAAAAGATTCAGAAATAGGTAGAGAAAATCCTATGATCGAAGCAGTCTTAAAATGACAAAAAGAGGGGGGAAATGCAGTCGCATCGTGGGCTGCATCGATCCCCTGACTGGCTTCGGTAATCGGCATGGACATGTACAGTACAGGCACATCACATCCAGAATGGGATTATTTTCTATAATTTTTCACATTATGCTTTTATATAGCTGTATTTTTTTCTGAATAATAGATGATAGATTTGTATTGTTTAAATTTAATATGTCCGAGAATCGGGAGAAGTAATAGGTGAAAGTGAAATATACAAATGGGTGGACCATGATGTGAGGCAAATGACCAAATTAGCCGGTGAGCATCAACCCATCCCCAGCCACGATACACCGAACGATTTGCATGGTTTGAATTCTGGCGTGTTCGCTGTCCGAATTGGTGGTCAGCTAGCAACTATCAAGGGCAAGGAGACCGGGGACAGATCTTGTTTGGAATGTGTATTTTGCTAGCATTTTTGGGTGGTGTGGTAATTGAGAAAAGGAATGTTTAAAAATTTGTGTAAATAATATGAAATAATATGGGTAAAGTTGAAATAAATAAAATAATTATAAGAAAAAATTGAAGTATATGAATAAAGTTGAAAAAAATAATATTGTTAAATAGTTAAATCATTGATGAAAGAATGTACATAAAAAAAAAAGAAAAACCATAGGAAACTATGAGGTGGGATTATCAAACGTGCCCATGGGCATTCTCACTCCTGTCTCACCGAGCGGGTGGCTCAACGTGCAATTATAATGCACATCCATGCAAACTCTCAAAACTGGTGTTGATGGGAAAAAAATGTTAACCTTCCAATAAATGGTACGCACTAAAAATTTAATGTGAGTGTGTTCTTTAGTGCCTTTTCCAAACTATACAAGATTCTTGAGTCAAATATGTATTTATGATGAAAATATAATGATGTGTATTGAAAATTGAAAAAATTGTCTTGAAAATTAGAAATTTGTCTTGAGAATGATGATTCAATCCAAAAATCTTGTATAGCTTGGAACACTTTCTTAACTTTAAAATTTTTCACTTTCTACAACTATTATATTTTTAATTATTTCTTTATATTCTCTTATGCGACTATCTTATTTTTTAATTATTTCTACACAATTGCCTATCTAACAAACTTATCTATTTTAAGTATATTTTCTTTATTATTCATCACTATCTCTATCATATGAAATTATTTTCTCTTAGAGAGAATTTGTTTACACTTAAAATTTTTTAAACTAAAATTTTTCAATATAAAATTATTCAATCTCCACAGCCACGATATATTTCATTATTTTTTTTTACATTTTCTTATATAACTATTATACTTTTCAATTATTTATACGTAATTATTTATATAACTAATCTATCTATTTTAACTTTATTATCTTAACTCCTCATCATTATCTCTATTAAATCATATTATTTTCTTTTATTTTTAAAATTTTTCACTAAAAATTTTTCATCTACAAATTTTATTAGTTTCGTAACATATTCTTATTTCAAAAACTTATATGCACAAAACTTTTCATTCAGAAATTTTATCATTGAACACGCATTGTATGCTTGAAATCTAGCGCGCAAATGTATGTAGGACAATTGGACAAAGTACTTACTACCTAGCCGTATAGAACAATCATTTGCAACATTGAGTCAACAAGGCAATTGGGGTTTATAATTTTTTTTATAAAGGTTTATAGTCTTTTAAGTGAGGAAGTATGATTATATATAATACTTTGTGCATATGATTAAGTTACAATATTCATTTTTAATTTTAATTTTATTTATTTTTTTAATTTTCTTAACATGTTTCTCTTAGTATATTTAATTCGTATACCAAGTTTTACCATTTTATATTACTTTTACGTATCTATTTTTTCATTTTTAAAAATCAAGTTTTTTAAAGTGTGAAAAAATGACCTATATGCCCTTGATTTTTAAAAATAAAATAAAAAATAAGCAAGGTATTATAAAATGTCGAAACTTGATATATAGACCCGATACATTTAGGAAAACATATTTACGGAGAAAAATAAAAATAAATAAAATAAAATGAAAAATAAATATTGTAACTTAAGTATACGTACGACATATTATATATAATCATGCCACTTGAATGAGAGCCATGATTTATGCAGATGCGATGTATTGGGGAAGGCAGTTGCTGCGAGATAACCGTTGGCCGGCAACAGGTTGCCTAAATCATGTCTGAGTTCATTACAGATTTTTTTCAATGCGGCTACTCTGGCAACTACGCGTGTATTAGTCGCATGTGTTTCCGATCCTTAAAAATAGAAAAGGACAAAAAAAGGCCAGTCTCGTCCATGGGATGGCTCTCAACTTTTTAATTGGTCTTTTTACACTGTAATATATGATATTATAATCAAATATATCTTCACAACCTATGCATCATGGAGGACGTTTTTGTTTTTGTTTTTTTTTTTTTTAATTCTTTTTGGTAAATATCTCTGCCCAGGGAAGGACATGGAAAACCCTTAACTTTCCAAAGAAAAATTAGAAATAATCCACTCACACCTGCGGGGATTCGAAATCGCGCCAACATCTTCACTACCCACAGCGCGTACCATCAGGGCAATGCACAGTAGCGGGTAGCTCCCAAGTTGAAGATATCATTAATTAAAAATAAAGATATTTAGTCATTTAGATAGGTGAAAATGGTTTTTAAGGTGAGAGATTTACATATAGGTTTTTTTAAGATTTTAAAATCTGAGTTAATATTTTACTTGAAAGAACCAAAACTCATGCCTTAAATGGAATGCCCTATTTGGTTTAAATTTTTTAAGACCACTTTTTATGGAGTCTTTTGCTAGAAAAATATTTTAAGTATCAAACGAAAATATTTATTAAAATAAAGAGGCATTTTGATCCATTTAAGTTAAAAATTAAAAGTGACAAGTTTCACGTAAGAGAAAACACCAAAATTACACATTTAGGGTGTGTTTGGTTGGAGGTAAAACTTTTGATGAAAAGTTTTTGGAGTAGAAGTTGTCAAATCAATAGAAAGTGATGTGATATAATAGGAGTAATGATGAGGAGTAAAGAGAATAAAGTTAAAATAGATAGGTTATTTGTATGGGTAGTTGTGTAGAAATGATTGAAAAGTATGGTAGTTTGTATAGAAAAATGTGAAAAAATAATTAAAAAATAGAATAATTATGGAGAGTGAAAAGTTTTAGAATGAAAAGTTTTAGTTGACACTTTTTTGCCCTAAACAAACACACCCTTAGAAAATTTCAAGTCATTTACAAATGCGAAATTTAAGAATAAATATGCAAATTTTATAGACTTGAAAGACCTACATGCAAATCTGCTTTTTTCCAGCGCACGTTTATCAACTGTCACGACAGTTGGGAGTACAAAAAAATACACAGATGTTCGAAAATAGAGTAAACAAGGCCATGGCATTAATGCTTAATTGACAGACGGAAAATCAAACCCAAACTAAAAAAAAAATATTTTCCTTAAAATTACCAAGATATCCTTTTTTTGACCGAGTCATTGCTCAATGGCGTACATGTCGAATACGAGAATCAGATCAAGGTGGTTGGGTGTTAAGCCAGCATGCGAAACTAACTGCCATCCTTTGGTTCTCCATGAATTAGATTAAATACATCACATTTGCTGGCGGTGCTCCTAATCAAAGATGGAATGAGTTGGGATTAAAATGTCAAGAAAATTTTCATTTCACAAAAATATTGTTTTTCATTTATAGAAATAACAATTTTTGGAGTTCGAGTTGGATGTAAATATGTAAATGAAATAAGTATAGAATGAAATTTCAAAATTCTCAAAAATAATTTTTCATTATAAAAAAATAACAACCTACTTTTCCAAATCTTAATGTAACTTTTTTCATTTTTGTTTTCTAAAATATAATAACGCTTTTTCATCTCACGTCTCATCTCATTCTTATCTTATTCAAATATTGAATGTTTTAAAATTGAAAATATAAATGTCAGAAAGGAATGGATATAATAGGGATAAATTAAAAATAAAGATGATAATTATTGACAAAATATGAAGATAAAAATGAAAAATGTAATTAATACATAATTTCCATCATCATTAGAGTTGTTAACAGGCTAATGCGAAACAATTCCGGAGCTGAGATAACCCTCGCCGTTGCAAGATGGGTATTGCCATTGCCCATAATTTACCTCCTCTAGGGCTAGATAACATATCGTTGTTTTTTCTCAATCACTTGCACTAGCGAAAGACTATTAAGCGGCCCGACCACGAACCAGGAAGATATTTCGTGGGATTGAGACAGTGAAAAACGACCGTTTTGCATCGCAGCTTCACGAATTTCGGACAGCGCTCGGCCGCGTAGCGTTGGAAGCGCTCGAAGGCTAAAATTCGGCCCCGAGAAAGCCATGATCAGATCAAGCGTACGTGATTTCTGGAACTAGTACGCCTGCATCTGCGTGTCTGAACTCTTTTTTTTTTTCCCCTCTCTTTTTGATTGAGCTGCGTGTCTGAACTCTGATGAGTAGCTGAGTTACCAAATCTGGCCCACTCGTGCAAACTAAAAACCCGCGGACGCTCGCCGGTCCTCGCGAACGTGCACCCGCAATTTATTTTATTCGTTGTTCTTTCTCGATGGCGGGGCTATTCCTGTAACTTCATCTTTAGAAAGGAAAACCGGAGATCTTCGCATCATACACAGAATTGCACCTCTCCTCGAGGTTAACTAGCTTATAGCCACTAGTTGTAAATTTTTGTCCAATCCACTCCGTTCATTTGGTGATTTGACCCACCTCAATCACCCATATGAGAGAAAAATGATTAAATTATAGCTACAAATACTTCCTTCTGGACATTTATGATTTTAGAATTACTGACATGAATTTTTGGCTAGATATCATAAATGATGAACGGCGTTGATCTTTATATAGGCTTCGAATCGATCGGCTCATACGCTGCAAAATGCGACTGGACGGTGGATACGCGCCTGCGGTGTTGATGCTAAAAGGCGGTTGGATGGCATGATGGTACATGAATGGATGGCATGGGTGCAGATAGCGCATGTGTGCACACATAAGTCATGGAAGAAGATTTGACTTGTTTGGAGCAGAGAAAAGAGATGGAAACGAAAAAAGCGGGCATGGGACTATGAGAGACGAAGCCAGCATTCAATCCAATCCAATGCAATTTTGACGTCCGCGGAATCCATCTGCACTCGCTCTCTGCTCCCTCCCATACGCGCATAAGAACTAGCCAGAAGAGAGGAGAGAGAGAGAGTGGCGAAGCTGAGAGGACTGGTGTGAAAGGGAAGAGAAAGCTTGCAGGGATTTTCATTGCATTCCTGGTTTTATGAGAAGCTCCTAGATTTCATCACAATTCTCTGTCTGCGGTAAGCTCACCTCAATCTCGACTGTGCTTTCCTGCTTCAGCGAGCGAGCCCTAGAAATCGAGGAGTTCCAGCTCTAATTCCTGGAATTAGGGCCTGATCGAGAGTTCCTCTATCGCTGCGGATTTTATTGCAAGGGATCTCTGCTGGAGGATTGCGTTTCTCAGTACAATTTCTTCGATTTTGGTGACATGATGCTTACTTTGCTTTCTTTTCTTTAAATTTGAGCACTCTACACCAGGGGATTGGTTTGTTCTCCTTCGCTTCGGTAATAAAGCGGAGTTGGAGGATCAGATGTGTGATTTTTCTGCAATGATTGGAAAGGGGTGGAGGCGGCAGTGGTGAAATGGCATTTGATCATTGAGATGTGTCTATTCAGGAATTATACTGAGAAGATTCTTGAGAAGCTTGTGCCGGCTATTGTCTTTTTCTAGCAATTCTAGTGCAATCCTAGAATGTCCAAAATCAGAGCTTGTTTTCTGGCGTTAGCTTTTGCCGCCGCTTTTCCGAAGTTTGGTGCTCACCATTCTATGCTCAGATGGAAGGTACCTGTAGTTAGATTGGCATCAAATGAAGAATTACGTTTTTCAAGCTATCAATGCGAGAGTAGAATGCCCATTTTGCTGAGTGACATATGCGTAGCTTCGTAGGCTTTGCTGCGTAGACTGGATCTGGGGTTGTTCAATCTGAAATCCATGTTATTTTAGTTGAAAGTTGGCATTTTCTGTTATTTATTTATCTGGTTGTTGAAAAATGGTGCCTTCAGGGCCTCCAGCTCCTGTTGGTGGTGCTCAATCTGTTCCACCTTCTCTTCTACGGACGAACTCTGGCATTTTGGGAGCTCAGGGGAGTGCTGTGCCTTCACAGCCAACATTTCCCTCCTTATTGTCGCCACGTTCTCAGTATAATAACATTGGAATGCTGGGGAACATGTCAAATGTTTCCCTTCTCAATCAGTCATATGCCAATGGAGGGGCGAATTCTGGACTATCTGGTTCAGCAACCCTTCAACGTGGCAGCATGGACATGGGTGCTGAGTCAGATCCTCTTTCTGGTGTTGCCAATGGGATGGGTTTTACACCTTCACCGGTGTCATTTGGGCCATCAAATGTGGTGAATCCTGGCTCATCTGGTCAGACCCAGGGGCAGCATTTTCCAAATTCATCTGGAAACCAGCTTGCTTCAGATCACCAGCAGCCTCAACAGCTTGAGACACAAAGCTTTCAGCATACCCAACAGTCGATGCAACAATTTCCTGTTCCGCATAATCAGCAGCAGCAGCAGCAACATCCACAGCAGCAACCGCAGCAGCAGCAGCAGCAGCAGCAATACCAGTCACTTAGAGGGGGTTTAAATATGGGTGCAGTGAAATTGGAGCCAATGAGTAACGACCAGAATGGGCCCCAACAGCAGCAGTTGCAATCACTCCGAAATCTTGCTTCAGTGAAGTTGGAACCGCAGCAACTTCCACCTTTAAGAAATCTTGGTCAAGTGAAACTTGAACCCCAGCACTCAGAGCAGCCATTGTTTCAGCAGCAGCAACAACAACAGTTGCTGCATATGAGGCAGACTCCTCAGGCAGCTGCTCAGATGAATCTTTTGCAGCAGCAGCGCCTCCTGCAGCTGCAACAGCAGCAACAGCAGCAAATGTTGAAGGCAGCACTTCCTCCACAGCGGCCTCAATTACAGCATCAGTTTCAGCAGCAGAACTTACCTGTGAGACCTGCTCTCAAATCAGCCATTTATGAACCTGGCACATGTGCTCGCCGTCTAACTCAATATATGTATCACCAGCAACACAGACCTGCTGTATGTTATTTTTTTTTTCCAGCTTATGATTTGTGTGTTTGGGCATGGCACAAAAACACATGATTGCTAGTTTCTCATGTGGAGGTTGCCTTTTACGTAGGATAATAATATTGAGTTCTGGAGGAAGTTTGTTGCTGAGTTCTTTGCTCCACATGCGAAAAAACGGTGGTGTGTTTCCCAGTATGGAAGCGGCCGGCAGACAACTGGTGTTTTTCCCCAAGTACGTTTTTTGTTGAAAAATAGAGAAATTTCCACCTTATTCTCTGGTTTTAGTTTTCTTTGTTTTAGATGATCCGTAGATTTGCACAGGACTTAAATCTCCACAGGACTGCACCTGAAATATCATGGCTTAATTGCGGCGTATTCTTCCACCACCTGCCCGGCATAATAGAATGTTTTGCATTTACTCTTTCCTTTTTGGAATGTCCAACTTAATTTAATTTCTGTTTTGCAGGATGTATGGCACTGTGAAATATGCAATCGTAAACCTGGACGTGGTTTTGGTATGTGCTATTCCATGATTTAGTTTAGTTCCAGTCCATGCAGTTGTTCTGATATAGATCAGTTTGGACATCAATTTAATGGAGCTTACTATTTCAATGTACTGTGATTGTGTCTGAATTTGAACTATCTTTAACTCTTTCAGAAACTACTGTTGAGGTTTTGCCAAGGTTGTGCAAAATCAAATATGATAGTGGAACTTTGGAAGAACTTCTTTATGTTGATCTGCCGCGTGAATATCAGAATTCATCTGGTCAAATTGTCCTAGATTATGCAAAAGCAATCCAGGAGAGTGTGTTTGAACAACTACGTGTAGTACGTGATGGCCAACTTCGGATTGTTTTCTCTCCAGATCTAAAGGTATGATAGAATGATTATAGAATCTTGTTATTTTTTCATTCTGTGGTTGGAAAATGTTACTAGCTGAACTAGGATTTGAACATAGTGACATGGAGACAAAATACTTCTTCTATAATAAATCTCAGGCAAGCTGAACAAGATATCTTTTGTCTTAATGTCTGCTTTAGATTTGTTCCTGGGAGTTCTGCGCTCGGCATCATGAGGAGCTTATCCCTCGAAGGTTGATAATTCCTCAGGTAAATCCATGAAGTCTATTTAATGGGGAATTATATGTTGGACTCTCCAGTTTCTAAGTTAGCTTGCCTTATATTCATCTTTTTCACGGTAGAGCCCAGACTGGAAGTTTGGCGAATATGTTTTCCTTGACCCGGTTGCCTAAGTTAGGCTTCTTTCCTGCTATCTGTACTCAGTTACCTTATGATCTCTGGTTGTGCAGTGTGATAAACGCCATTCATGTGTGTGTTCCTTAGGGGGTTTCCCTTTGGGTTATGATGCCATCCCTCTGTAGGAAAAAAGATTGTTGATCGCCTCATGATGTTTCCATCTGCACCTAGGTCTTGACTATGACAAAAAAAAGATAAAAAATGGACATGAAAGGGAAGATAAAAAGAAAAGAGGATAAGAAGAAGAAGAGTAAAAAAGTAAGAAAAAAAAAGTTTTCATTTGTTCTTCCTGGAAATCCGACTGTGCTAATATGGCAAGACTTATAAGATATGATTTCCGCTGTGCATTTTGTTCTCTCTCTTGGATGAAATGAGTAAATTTAGGTTTCAGATCATGCTATAAAACTGATTATCTGGTTGGCATGAAATATGTTTTTTCTGGCATTTCCTTACACAGGGTTCTATATTTTTCTGGTACTGATCTTATGTTTTATCTGGAAGCATGCTGTAATTATAACACAATTAAGTTATTGGATGAGTGCTTCCATATATGCTGTAAGATTGATTACTATTTGTCCCTTCTGGCAGGTTAGTCACCTTGGTCAAGTTGCTCAGAAGTATCAGGCTGCTACGCAAAATGCATCATCCAACTTATCTGCTCAAGACTGGCAAAATAACTGTAGCTTGTAAGTTGCTTACTGCACCAATGGCCGATGGGGTTAAATAGGACATGTTAGGATGGGTATAAATCTGAGTCTAATATGAAAGGGAGATGCCAAAAGAAGAAATAATGTGATGAATGCAGAGTAGACAGCTGTAATGATGAAAAAATGTTATAAAAAAGAATAAAAAATTGTAGGGATTGAGAAAAGTGAGTTAATGAATGGAAAAGATGAGGATAACTATGAGAATTATAATTACACTTCCCCATACACCCTCTGTTACGCTATACTGGTGGTATCTTAATCCAACAATAGTTTTTCATTATACCCAGCCTTTCTTTCCTTTTTATCACCTACTTTTCTATTTTTAATTTGGTGAAAGGATTGAAAGAAGATGTAGATGTGAAATTTAACTTGTTTGGTTTGAGGATGTAGCATCTTCACCCCCACCTTTTCCTCTTCTCTCCCCGATAGGAAGGATGTAGCATCTTTAGTGTGAGAGGAGGATATAAAACAGGTAAAAATTACACTCTTTTACACCTGTACAATTTGGCCCGTAAGGTGTGTTCCAAAAGGATGTTGCTTGGTCCATATACACCCTATTGCACCCTGTACTGCACTGTCTTTTAGTATCTCAATCCTCACAACGTATTCATTACTTCATTCTTTTCATCATTATTCATACTTTTCAATCATGACTCTTTTATCTTTTCAAGCAATGACCACTGTATATTCCCTTATTAAACCAAATCAAATCAACATTATCCTCACCTGTCAAACAATTGTTTTATTTTATCTTCTCTTACACTATATCTGTCGTGTGATTCTTTTTTCTGCAATAGCTTTTGGGCATGTGTGTGGAAAGTGATAAAACTTCCGATGAGAAGTTTTTGAAATGGGAGAAAATGATGTGACATGATAGAGATAATGAGGAGTAGAGATAATAAAGTTAAAATAGATAAGTTAGATATATGGGTAGTTGTGTAAAAATGATTTAAAAGTAGGGTCGTCGTATAGGAAGAAATAATTAAAAAATAGGGTAGTAGTAGAAAATGGAAAGTTTTAGTTTGAAAATTTTTTGGGGTAAACCAACACCCCCTTTATATTACACTACACCCAATTTCTTTACATGACTTTTCTTAGACTAACTGATGGTCCAGCTTTCAGCATGCAGTGAGGAATCTCATCTGGATGGTTTAGGTTAGTTGTTCGCCAATATGGACCATCTTGGGAGCAGCGAATTGTTAGGCTCATTGAACTTAAGGGTTAAAAGAGCAATTACTTGAGTCAGTGCCAAACTTCTGTGAAATAATGATTAGACTGCTATTTGGGAAGTATGAACAGCCATGGAAATCTCATTTCTTCCTTTTTCCATCCCTTTTTAGTTGATGTATAACTTTAATGGCTTAAGGAAAAGAATAATGGTTTGCCTAAGTGCCTATTTGGGAATTAGGAAAAGTGATGGATATCCCATTTCTTCCTTTCCCCGCTTATTTATTTGACGCGACATGTAACTAACTAAAAAAATTTTATTCTCTTCACTATTTGCTATATTTTAATCACCACTTCTGATCATTTTGTCAAAAGAATTTAATTTTTCGTTTCTATCCATTCTGCTTTTAGTGATTATCCCGATTGTTTCACATCATTAACTCATTTATGTCCATTTTATTTCCAATCATTATCCTTATCCTGTTACATCATTTTCTCTCATTTTTACTCTTTCTGTGCATTCCACTTTGACCTCTTTTTAACTTCTTCTTCCAATTCCCAAATTTTCTTTTAATTTTTCTAAAGGGGCTGATATTAAAGTCAGAGCTCATTATGATTTCTCAGAAAGGGAATCCCTATTGCCTAGACCTTGACTGTCCCCTATCCAAATAAAATATAGCCAGCGATAGGGGGGGAAAAAAAACTCACTGTTGATTCATAATAATATGGTCCAGAACGGTATGTAGTCTACAAGATCCAAAAAAAAAAAAAAAAAGGAAACTTGGTAAGGCTGCATAATATCTAACATGTTAGAAGGATAATTATAGCATTTCCCAGATGATATAGACAGTTATATGCTGACAGACAAATCTACTAAAAGTCGAAAATTCCTCCATACAAGGACTCTTGTAGAATGCTTTACCGAATGGCTCAGCAAAAGATGCCCTTGATTCCTGTCTTACAGCAGAAATAAATAAACTTAGTCAATATATACTGAAAGCAATAAAGTAAATAGTTTATTTCTTGGAAAGAAGGAAAGTAGACGGAAAGCCGAACCAAACATTTGGCTCAGCAGAATCTAAATGCTCTTTGCTTAGTTATGCTTGAAGCTGAAACTTGGGTGAATATATATATTGAAATTATAGATGAATTCAGTTGCCATTTATTATTGATTGCAGTCTGTTTGTTGGAAATACCCATAGATAACATGGTGCTTCATCTTTATTTGGGATTCAGGTTTGTTGCATCTGCTCGTCAATTGGCAAAATCCTTGGAGGTTCCTTTGGTGAATGATCTAGGATATACAAAGAGATATGTTCGATGCCTTCAGGTATATGCTCTATGCTACAGGTGGTGCTCCTGAAGAATATTTGCCTGCAAACAATTGCCATTATTCCATCATTGTCACAATCATTGTAGCCTCATACAAACTGGGTACATCAATATTGTTCTGGGAAATGATCATCAATCATTTGAGATACTAATAATCAGAAATTATTACTTGTCAATTTTATCTGTGCTGGCAAAGACTGAGTAACTCAAGGCCGGAGCCATGCATGTCAAGATTTTTATATTCAAAATCCAGCCAAAAAGAGAAAATAACTCAAGGCTGTTTTCCTTGATATGGGGAATATTCCCTATCATGAATTAGTAGAAATTTTGATGAGGCACTCTTATGAAACAACAAAGCTTGGGATGAGAACTGGCCAACATGCATGGTTGCATAGTTTGAAATCCAGGCTGAAGCCAACGTGAGATGTGGCCCACTGGCAGTCGTAACAAGAAATCTGCCGGTGTGGTAATTGATTGAAGTATAGAATTTTTATTAGCTAACATGCATGTGATGCATAATATCGTGAACTTAATGGTGTTTGACAAACAATCTTTCTTTCAATTTTCAATCCCTGTTAAGAAATCTCTAGCTTTTCTCTCTTCCTTTTTTCTTTCTTTCTTTCTTTAAAAGCTCAATTGAGTTGAGTAGGAGATAATTGAGTTGGATTGAGTCAATGCAGGATGTATTTGGAATGACTACTAACACATGTTAATCTTTAATTTATCATGGACATGGATGGTACATCATATAACTGAAATTGGTGTCTAAGTCAAAATGTTTGGTCAATGCAACAGTTTGGTGTGATATAATTTTTTTAGTACTCATTTGGTTGAGAGAGGGCAGTTGTGAGGGGACAAACACATTCGATGCATATCCTATTCAGCCTGTATTTTAGAGGTTTGGTATGGTATGGATACAGGATGTGTTTAGTGGAAATCAAAATTTAAATAACAGAATCCTGAGCCCAAAAAAATATAAAAAAAGCAGCAGCATGAATACTTGACGGAGGACCTTTATTTATGTCTCCATTTTTCATTTTTTGCCTTGAGTGCATTGGCTGTAAAATGTTAGATTGATTAATGAGATTATCTTGGCTTTGAGATAATTGTTGACTGAAGTTTGATTGTGACTTATTTTAATGTGGCTAATGAACAGTATTTCTGATTACCTGCAGATATCAGAAGTTGTTAATAGCATGAAAGATTTGATTGATTACAGCCACGAGACACAGACTGGACCTATGGGTAAGCTTTTGATTTACTTTCTTTTTTCTTCAGATATTCTGGAAGGTAGGTAGATTTTGAATAGTTGCAGCACTGGCCTTGACATCTGGCTCTATTCCTTTACATCATCATCATCATAAGCCATTTCCCACCTATGTGGGGTCGGCTGCATGGATTCTGTTACGCCATTCTTGGCGATTTAAGACTAAATTTTCAGTAATATGTAATATTTTTAAATCTTGTTTAATTACTTCCGTCCATGTTTTTTTGGGTCTTCCTCTCATTCTTCTACCACCTTCTATTTGGATAAACTCTGTTTTCCTAACCGGTGCTACTTCAGGCCTCCTTTTAACATGACCAAACCATCTTAATCTATTTTCTCTCATTTTATCATTAATTGGTCTCACTTTTAAGTTTTCTCGAATTATTTCATTCCTAATTTTATCTTTTCTTGTTTTACCACTCATCCACCTTAACATTCTCATTTCCGCTACGCTCATTTTTTGTATATGTTGCTCTTTAACTGCCCAACATTCTGCCCCATAAAGCATAGCAGGTCTAATCGCAGTCTGGCTCTATTCCTTTACATAGGGTCCATAATACCTTTATGTCCTGTCATAACTGCTATGCTAAAATTTTTTCCTCTTTCAGTCTGGAAATTGAAATTGTGATTCACCAAATCCGGCTTAGACAAAGTGGTGTAAATTTAAATATGATTTATGAACCCTATGATTGAAGCGCAGAGATTGATTTTGATGCACCTTGAATGGTCAAATTATCCTGATGTTGGAACTTTTTTTTTGTGCGTGTGAAAAAAATGCTGGAGTCAATTTGATGTCTATTGTTACCCGTGTAATTTGACAAAATCATTCTGCACCCACCTTGTTATTTATGGACGAAGGCCCTCTATGTTATTTCTTGAATTAGTTTATAACTGCTATATGGTTGTGAATATGATTTTGTTTTCTGCTCATCTCTAATGACACTAGAACATGTTCTGGGATGTTTTGGAAAATAATTTAATGTAATTATATTTATATTCATTATGATAGTCTGGGCTGGACACCAAGTAACTCATAGTTATGATGTGAGCTCCTTTCATGTGTCTCAAGTCCGATATGTGGGAAAAATCTTTTTGATGTTAGCCCTTGGGAAATGAATTACTTCTGAGTCTAATGAGGATAATGTGGAAATTGAAGCCAAATTTTCTACTAAGTTGGGTGACTTGTAAACTATACTCTTTTGTAATAATCTAGCTTGCATGTGTAGTTTATGTTCAGAGTATGTATCATTTCTTTGTACTGTCTTCTTTCTTCAACAATTGAATTTGCTTCAGTTCACAATTTTTTTTTTTTTTCTTGTTTAGCAAGCTTGTTAAACTTCCCTCGAAGGACTGGAGCTTCTGCTGGCCCCAACAGTCAAAGTCAACAACCTGAGGAGCAACCCATACCAACGAACTCAAACAATGACCAGAGTTCCATTCAGACAAGCACAGTCCAGATTGCTTCTGGTAATGGTGTCACAAGAGTAAATAGCTCCCTCAATCCTGCTGCTACTTCTACCTCTACCACTTCAATTGTTGGTCTTCTGCATCAGAACTCAATGAATGCCAGGCAGGAGGTGTCAATGAGCAACACAAACAGTCCGTATGGTGGGTCCACAGTGCAGATTCCATCAACCAGCTCTCCTAATTCACTACCCCAGTCACAGGCAAATCCATCATCTCCTTTCCCATCGCCAACAATGTCAGCATCAAATCAACAAACATCTCACAGCACCTTAACCTCCACCACTACATCTCACCTAAATTCTGCAACTTCCCCTGCAAGCATCCCTATGCAGCAGCCTTCACAGTCTGGTGAAGCTGACCCAAATGATTCTCAGAGCTCTGTTCAGCAAATCATACAAGAAATGATGATGTCCTCCCAGCTTAATGGAGGTGGTGGCATGGTTGGTGTTGGTCCATTAGGGAATGAAATGAAGAGTATCAATGGAATGGCTCAAACAGGAAATACAATGTTGAATGGTCTTGTTGGGAATGGGATCGGCAATAACCCAAGTGTGGGATTTGGCACTATGGGAGGCATTGGCCCATTAGCAGCACCCAGTGGAATCAGAGCCGTGATAGGCAACAACTCAGTGATGTTGAATGGGAGGATGAATATGCCTTCTATAGCCCAAGGTCTTACGATGAACCATCAGCAGCAGCAACAGCATGATATGGGGAACCGGCTATTAAGTGGCCTTGGAGCTGCCAACAGCTTCAACAATCTCCAATATGATTGGAAAACATCCCCTTGAAGTGTTTCCTGTCATGTCTGATATGTCCTGTCTTTCAAATCACACTCACGATGCCTGGCCAAAACAGCGGTGAGTTGATTGCAGCTAGAGTTAGTACTCCGAATGTGACGAACTCTCTCTTACGGCAGCTGGAGTTGCAGCTTTCCATGGCTTTCTTTTATGTTGTATAATTTTCAGCAATATGGGAAACACGCATACCTAGCCTTGGTTGAGTAGGACGCGGCACCACCTGTTGCTTTGTTTGGAATTCCATTCTATTGTCTCGTTATCCAGCTGCTGGAGGTTTCGGCGCACTTGTATAATGGGAAATCACTGCATGAGAGAAGCCTACTCGCTCTCTCAGGAACAGGATAGGCAGAAGAATTTCTGGCGGTTGTTGCATCTGGATGGGGTTTGAATGATGCTTGTCCACTGTGGGCATGTATTTATATACATATTAGTGTTGAAGGTGAAGAATTGAATGTATCACGTTTGTTGTTTTCCATTGTGGAATTTGTAAACTAACGTATCTGATGGAACAAATCTGAGTTGCCATCTTGCTTTGCCTTTACATCTTTTTTGCCTGCAAGAGGCCGTGTGCAGAATACTTCGCCATGTAGTGTGTTTATTTTCTGTTTGAAAGAGGTAAGATTTAGAAGGGAATGTGCAATGGGCTTTCCCAACCACCGTTTAGCTTCAGGGGTGCCTCTAATTCTCGTGGTTTTGTTGTGGAAAATTAGTACGAATACTGAGGAACAATTAATTTAGAAAATATTTCCAAAACATTGCCATCCGGACTTATTTTGCAATAATTTTCAATTAAAGATGTTGTCAGTGGTGTTAATGGATCGGGTCGGACGGGTTAGAATATAATCATAATCATGGCACATTCAAAATATCACACACTTAATTTGTTTATTAATCCATTTAAAGAATTTTAACCTTAATCAATTTACAACCTATTTAATAAATGGATAGATAGGTTGTTAACGGCTTGTATAGCAAATGATGTAAAGGCTTAGGCTCTAGTAGATAATGATCTTGTAGGGAAATGCGAGAGTATGTTTTCAATGCAGGAGAAATGAAAATAAGGTAATAATAGCAAAATAGATTTAAGGCAGCAGTGAGAAAATGAAAATTATGTGACAAGAAGAAGACTTAATAAGGAAAAATAATCAAAAGATTTACATTTATATATATATATATAGCTTTAATGGGATAAACGGGTTACTAAACGGGTTAACAGGTTATAAAATCTCAACCATAATCCATTTATTTAATTAAATAGTTAAACGGGTTGGTGGATCATAATCCATTTATTCAAAAATTTCAACATAAACCCATTTATAAACAGGTTGGACGAGCAGGTTGACGGGTTGACTATAACCATTAACACTCCTAGATGTCGTGGATTATTTTGCAATAATTTCAATTAAAGTCGTCGTTTCTGCAAATATCCGAGCTAGAGGGCGTAAAATGGGGTTTCTTTTTGCTAAAATGCCTGAGAACAAAACAATGTTGGGCAATGATTTAATATAGTCGGCTGCATTTTTCTTTTACTTTTAAAATTTTTCAATAGATCTAAACCATTTCTCATATTTACTTGTCAAGCACCAATTTTTTCAAACCAATTCAAGAACATGTTCTTTTTGTTTTTTTAAATCTTATTTTATAAACATGCTAATCTACTTATATTTAATCTAGAGTGGTGATTGGGTGCGGCCGAACGTAGCCCATGCGTCTTGCCAAAAAATCCATTTAATTTTTTTTTATAAATATGTAATTCTAGGTGTATTTAACTTATAAACTAATTTTTACCATTTTTGGATGCTTTTAAGTATTTTTTATTTTTAAACACTGTCATTTTTCGTAATTTCTGAGTCAAAAAATTACAAAAATATCACTATGTTTAAAAATAAAAAATACTTAAAAACATCCAAAAATGGTAAAAATTGATTTATAAGTTAAATACACCTAGATTTACATATTTATAAAAAAAATTTTAAAAATGGATTTTTTGGCTGGACGCACGGGGCCCCCCATGCAGCTGGCCGTGTAGAACCACAACTCTTTAATCTATACATGAAGTTTTACCATTTTTGAATATATGTATATATTTATTTTAGATTTTTAAATGTATGAGTATTGAGATCATTTTAAATATATATATGCATTTAATTATGGTTCTTCAATTTCCATCAAAAAAATAATAATAATAAATTATGGTTCCTCAACTCACATGCATTGAAAAATTTTCTATACTCTACATTTTTTTAAAATTAACAGTTATGTATTGATTCTTAAAAGATGCTTAACGTTTTTACAAAATATAAGTTGCCAATGAAAAATGATTTTCTGATTAACATGATAAAACAAATGGTGTTAAACAAAATAAACCGCTTAAATTTAAGAAAAAAAAGTCTCACGAAACACTGCTGTATTGAAAATCCTCGAACATTAGAAATTGACCGCATTACATCGTAGAACATTAGAAATTGACCGCATTACATCGTCAGATTCATGCACTCTTTCATGCCCATGACAGGTAAATAGGTAATAAATCAGCAGCCTGCTCAGAACTTCTTTGAAGGGATAATAAAAGCATTCACAACACCCTTTTCCATTAACAGGGATGTAGCAAATTAGCAATTGCCTAGGGTGGATCATCTTGTTCATAGACGGAAATAGTCGTGCATTAAATTACAGTAAATAATTGTTAGGAAACATGATTCAGGTTGATATGGATTACCTCAAAAGCATAAATAATCAACAACAAGATCATACATATAAAATACCAATATTTACGTAAAAAAAACCCTTCAACCGAAAAGGGAAAAATTACAGGAGGTGATAAACAAGTTATAGAAATATACATAAAATGATCCACACTTATTTTCTAGATGTCTTGCACATCCCCAAACAAGAACTCATTGACAATCCCTCTTTCATGCTCTCAAGACAACTGAATGCCTAACTAATACTCCTTTAAATAAGACTCTCATAAGTACTTATGCAAAACCAATACTCACTCTTGCGTAGTCACCATGCATTCTTACATGCAAACAATTATGCAAGATAACCATACGCAAAATACAAGACAAATCCTAACAATAATACAATCAGGCATACAGCCACATTACAGCTGATCTATACAATCAGACAGACAACCTTTCCAGATCTATAGACCCTGCTTCAGCTTGCCTTTGTTTTGCAATGCCCAATCTCATGCCCACAGTGACTAAAGTCTCCAGAGATCTTCTGCTGTTTGCAAGGAGATCCTCATCAATCTGTATTGCATCCTGAGAAACATTTTTCAAGTAGATACTATTATTTCTAGTCCATATGTAAAAAAGCACAGACATAAGAGAAAAGGATAGAAGACAAGTGAGCGTTTTTAGAATTTTTTTTTTTTTTTTTTTTTTTTTTTTTTTTTTAAATTCCTCGGCCAGGTATAAAATATCAGAAGGACTTGAGATCCTAAACTTCAGCCAATCTCTGATTGAAAGGGCAGAGTTTGTGGCATCAAAAGCCAAGGATGGACATCACGTTCATCATTTCTTGTAGTAAGCAACTGATGTTTACCTTTTCAAAGACACAAATCACAGTACTTCCTCCAAATGAGAAATATCCAAACTGTCGAGTAAGCATATTGCAGAGATTCCCAAAAAAAAAGTTAGCATCTTGCAGGAGAAGGAAAAACGACAATACAGTAGGCTGCAAAAGAAGAAGAAAAGGAACCTCATCTCCTTTATGAACAGTCTCTCCCTCCTTTCTAGTAAAGGTTATGCTTCCCACCATAGTAGCACCAATAGCAACAAATGCCACCTGCAAGAAAATCCCCCACCGAAATGTCATACAGCTCAAAAGCTCAGCATGCATGGAAAATTGGGGTACAGGGTTGGTCTCCAAAAGCAATTGAAACTAGAAAATTACATCAATTTATCAGATATATTATCACAAGGAATTGCAACTGATTTAGTTAGTTTTTTCAATTTCCCATGTTAATATCATGTCTAAGGGACATCAGCACCCATATCCTTTTTTTCTGGTTGGCATGTTCAACACTGGTACCTTGAAACATGGTGAAGGATTAGCCAACAATACTGTGTATTTTGGAGTCACGTGATCAACAAGAGATGTTTGATGATATAATCACTAAGGCCATGCTTGCATACAAATTCGCAATTGACTGAATTGTCTTGATTAATATATTTACTAGAAATGGATTAACAACAATTCCACTATGTGGCACTGTCAATAGCTATAAGATACTATATGGAAGATTCCACAGACCTTTCCAAAATCTGGACTAGAAATAAGAGAAACAGCTCGCTTATTCTCAGTGAAGACATTACAGTACTTGCTATTTACAGCGATTGGATTCACCTAGACAAGTAAGACATTAGAAGACATTAGTCAAGTGCACAAATGATTTCACAAGCCAGGAACATGGACCCAGTTAGGCATACTGTGAACAGAGACCCAGCAATATCAACAAACTGCCCAATGGTTCCAGAGACTGGAACATGAAAACGATGATAATCCTGCATCCATTGTAAACAAATACGTCATTGACTGCCATTGAATAACAATCGCTTAAATTTTATGGCTAAAATCCAAAATTATTTAACCTTTTCTTTATTGATGGTACCTGAGGTGCCAGCCGAAATATCACCATTGATCCTTCATTAAAAGCACTGGAACACAGATCCTTTCCTAAGAGGCCTTCAACTGAAAATTTCCGTCCCTGAGGATAAAACGAGAAAAATGTCTCAGAAATTTTCTTTTGGAAATATAATCAGAATCTTGGAGCTATCTGTACAAAGCCAGAAGACCACGACTTAAGTTAAACCATAGAGTCATTATCTAAACTCAGGACCATAGGTCTTTTCCCTGCCCATGTTACAATTAAGTTATTTCGGTTGAAGGGGGGATAAGATGTCAATGAATGTGGATTCATCCCTGAAAATAAAAAGCACAAAAAAAGAGAAGAAAAGAAATTCTAATTCCTTCAAAATCTGTGTCGAGAAGTCAGAGGTCAGACCTTAATCCAAAATCTCAAGCCATCATCAACAGATTGAAATGCAGTCAACCGGCAATCCGCAGAACAAACTGCAACATCATCACGTTCTTTGAAGGCAATTGTTCTTGCACCAGGCTTCAACTCTCTTACAAAGAATTCATTAAATGTCTGCAGATAATATAAGAAAACATTTATAGAGAAAGAGAGCTCAATGCAACAATGCAAAGGAAGACATCAAATATCTTCATTGTTTGACAAAATTGTATTTTGTACATCTACTCGTGCTATTTCATGTTTAGTTTACCGGATGGATAATGAATAAACATGCCAACCAGTTTGACTATATAGAGTGGATTCCATATAACATCTGCATCTGATGCTAAGATTGAGCTATTTATCAGATGAAATTTCATCGGATTCCCATTCTCACTCATATGGCTAGAAATGTAAAAACAGTTCAGCAAAAAATTATATGACCTATGAGATTAAAATTATTTAAGGGTGAATATAAACTCATTAAAATTAAATAATTGATTGATAATTCGCCAGAGTTTTATAAAAAATCCTTTCTTTTTGATATGTTCTTCCTTGCAGAAAAACAATTTTATGAAATTCCATGGCATTTTAAAGCTTGAGTTAATGGATCTAATTTATTTTTTATATTTTGTACAGATTTTTTCTATTTTAATTATTGCAATCCACCACAAGTATCCAAACTGGATGCTTTTTAGTATTCTAGCTAAAATACTAAGGACGGAATGATGGTTGGATTGGATTATCTTTTAAACATCAAGGTAGGTGTAAATGGAAAGTTTTCTAGGCTTCTAGTATGTCAAACCTATGAAATAGATACCTTAAAATGTTCAACTGGGTACTCGGCCTCATCCATATTGATCTGATCCTGCAAAATGAAATTTTATATCAGCATGGAGAACGAAGAATGCCGCCCATCTTCATATAGACTTGACAAATCAAAATATGTAGAACATGAAATAAACTAAACTTTCATCACTCAGAATGACATGTTTCCTGTAAGGGAAACACCGTTGTTTCATAAGTGCAAATGGATACTTGGAAAATTTATTATTCTGTAAATGGAAGAGCTTTTAAATCATCAATGATGATGTCCTTGCCTGAAAAAATTCAATGAATTTAGGTATGTCCTTAGCAGATTCAAGTGAATTCATTCGTCTCCCTTGCTTCTCAGAGATGTTCTGCAAGAGTTCTTTTGCCCCTGAAACCAAATGAAGTGCCATTTCACCCATTTGTCAGAGTTTATAATCAAACGAGGATCAAATGAAGGATGGACAAACCAGATCTACATCATTTCATTAATTTAACCACAATTGTTCACCTTTGTTTAAGAACGGGAATTTTTAATTGAGTTGTAACAAAAAAATTTCCTCTTCTAATAATAAGTCATTACTGCTCACAGGAGAAAATGAAAAGGTAGATTTAAAATTAAACCACAGTAAAGAATGTATTTCTGAAATCACAAAACCATCAGAGACATCAATTCATTGGTTCTGTAAACAAATCACATGCATCTCACATTGTATCATTTAATTGTTTCGATGAAAATCAGTGGTATTCTTTTTATTTCTTTCTTTTTTGTCACTAATTTTTTAGGTACAAGATATACATATTGATGGAGATTATGTTGACATGCAGCCACTTCGTACCTATTCAAGACAACCATAGAAATTAAGTTTATTTCTATGGACGGGTTAGATTATTTGTTTCTATTTTTAGTTATTTTTTAGCCTGCAAGTTACTTGCCATATAAGTTTGCTTAGTCCGCAAGTTTACTTGTAGAGCAAGGTTGCTCTTGTATAGGTTTTGTTGTCTTGTTACATAAGTTATCTTTATTATAAATAGGTTACATGTATTCTATGTAGAACAACTTATTTTTAATAATTGATTGAGATTCTGTTTTTCCTGAAGTTCTCTTTAATTCTTCCTTCCCTAATTCTTCTATTTCCTTCCCCTTTCTTCCCTTCTCATCCCCTTGAGAGGATCCTTCCTCTACTCATCTGAAATCAACTGAAATAAAGAAAAGGAAGTAAGGAAGGCTTAAGAAAATAGCACCATGTATAATGATTCTGTCCCATGAATAACCTACATAAAGATATTCCATCATTCCATGGATTTTTTAGTAGCTTTTTTAAACACACAAAGCATTAGCTCAGATCCATACTTAAAGGAATTTCCGATGGAGTAGAAAAACATAGAGGGAGTGGAAATAGGATATGTAGAACCATGAGCTGACTGGATAGTAAGATCCTGGAAAAAGCAGATGCAAGGAAAAATTTTCACTGATTTAGTAAGAAACAGCACTAGGGAAGAAAGGAGGTGTTTAACAAGACAAGAAACTCGAACAAATGTTACCGCTAGAATTGAAACGAGTATGACACAATGCTTTTACCAAGGGAAGAACCAATTTGAGATGAATGTTAATGACATTGTTGATGGAGGCTGTCAAAAATGACTATAATTACAGAAGGATTTGTTCCATGCTAATGTCCTGATTCCAAGGAATTTCATTTCCACAACCAGAAATTGAAAGGTAACATCATGAACATTTTGGACAGTTATTAGTTCTTCAGAGGAATCATCCACTTAGATGTTTTCCTCTTTTTTTCCCCCTTTGATCAACTTCACTATTTATCTGAAACATTGCGATTTGAGAAGTTGATGTACCATCTACGTAGGTTTCGAAATGTACAGAACGCGACTTAAGCAACTTTTCGCTAAAATGAGATTGGCTTCAGGAACTACTGATAGTACCTGCATTAATAAGTGTGAGTCCTACTTTTGACTGATAAATAGCTCTCATCGACAAAACAATCTTTCCATCAATAACTTCTTCCACCAGTCTTTTTGTCTTCCGATCAAAAACCTGAAATGATGAGATAGTTAAATGAGAAATCAAGAAGAAATTATGTTCAAGCCATGACACAAGCATTTTGAAATGTGGAGATTACACAAGAAACCCTGGAAAGGGCATACGAGCATATTGATAACATGGGACAGAATCTAGTGCCCAGAGAATCGAGGTTGAACTAATGTTTAGTATTTGATCTAATTGGTGTTGAAAGCAAAAGGCACTCATTCTCTTTTGCAACTGAGATTGCACCTCACCACTAAAGAAGATAGTGTCTTGCTCCCTTCCAGAGTCCAAGATATAATGGGAATGAGGATTTAATTATATGACCATGACAAATACCAGCAAAACAGAATCCTATATTCATCAACAAAAAACAAGAAGGAAATTTATTGCTCTTGCATTTGCAATTCAACGAGAATATGTCAAGCTAACAAACAGCAGAAATGGCCGTTCACGACTAGGAAAATGGTACCCCAGACTGACCTATTAGAGATGGTATTTCTTAATCTAGCATTATAATGAAAAAGCAATTACACAAAGTTCATCTTTTATTTATTTTTTAGAATCAATTTTCTTTCACTAGCAGTCAACCCTGATCACACTTTGTAACCAGTATGACCCCACAAGATTGGCGGTTATTTGCATTTTGGTCCCTCTAACAATGCGTATTTGCTTTTTGATCCACGAGTTTTACATATTTGCTTTTTAAACCCTGTAAATTTACCCTCTTTGCATTTTAGTCCCTACCGTTAAAACCCTACTGTTAACTGCATATATGAGTCGACTCATACTCATAAGTCGACTCAAGAACATGAGAACAGGAGTCGACTCATGAGCATGAGTCAACTTATATATATGGTTAACGGCAAAGTTTTAATGGCAGGAACTAAAATGCAAATAGGGCAAACTTACAAGGTTTAAAAAGCAAATGCGTGAAACTCGTTGATTAAAAAGCAAATACGAATAATTAGAGGGACTAAAATGCAAAAAACCCCAAGATTGGAACATAACATAACTAGGTTTACAACAACCATCGTGTAGGAAAAATTTGACACATACCACTATGTGGGAAGCACTTGCTCCAGAGTTGATGCCAACATCATAGGAAGAAAAATGAGCCCATTCGCTAAGTTTAAAAATCCAACTAGAAAGTACAGATAACAAATACCAAGTATTAGCATGGAAAAAGAAATAGAAGTGAAAAATATGGGGAAAGGTCACTAATAATAAGATAAACTTGTGCATATGAGCAGTTTGATAAATGTTCTCACCCATATGAAGCTTGTTTTTCTGTTAGGAATCCACCAGTCATAACTTGATTTCCAGTCCCCTCATCAAAACATAAAGTCAAATGTATAATATCATTTAGCCTATCAAAACTCCCCAGGCCCTCTCCACAAACTGGACAGCTGCTTAGAAGTGACTCCCTGCAGAAGCATATTGCAAAATAACCAAATAAGACCCCCTCATTATAGCATAAATATGCTAGGAATCAACTGCGCTTATGGAAGTCTTCATAATCAAGGATGAAGCTGTTCACATAATGTAGATGATTTGAACACACACGAAGATAAATGATAAATTCATCAACAACATCTCATGATAGGGGGTAAATGCTGAAAAAGTAAATTTTACAGGTACAATCAACAATGATTTTCATTTGTGCATGAGCAGAATTGTACACTAATAGTACCATTTCTTTAAATTATATTTTTATCAAATATGGTCCACCCAATTTGTCTATCATGAATTATTTAATTGTATCCAATTTATTCTTTTACTTCACATCTAATAATCATATGACATAAAAATCATAAAACCTAGGCTATTATCCATCTACTATAAGAAAAAACATTCCTAGATTCTTTGTGATGATTCCCTCTGATCATTTGATTCAAGGAGCCTTTAAGACTGTTAGGAAACATTAAAGGGCATTCCTAAAGGGAAATCTTATGACAATTTTTGACATTGTCAGAAACATGAAAAGTTTATTTGATAATTTCCAATAAACAAACTTCACCTTCAGAATCTCCTTTTTGGGTTTTAGATGCACTCTCAAGGGGTCAGCTGTTTTGAATGAAAGATTCCTTAGGAACCTTCAATTTACTTTCCACTTGAAGAGATTTCAGTAAAAAGCCACTTTTCCTGAAACAATTGGGGTGTGAATCAAAATTGCCATTTAGAGAAAAATAGCAGTTCTTCAGAAGTTGGTCCCAGCAACCCCATGGAAATTTCAGCTTATTCGCTTCTCTTGAACTGGAAAGTATTTTGGAAACAATTAATGCTAGCTTTTCCTCAAAAGCAATTAGGACAATATTGTTGCAACATATAATGTATATATACTATATATAGAGTCCTAATCTAGTGCACCCAGGTGCACTTAGTTTTAGTTCACCAGGGTGCATAATCCTTTTTTTAAAAAAAAAATTAAGTTTTTTTAAAATTCATATATGGGCTGAAACATAAATGTCCCAACACATGAAAAATGACTTATTTTTTATTTTTAAAATTTTTATTTTTAAAATTTTTATTTTTAAAATTCAAAATAAAATATTAAAAATAATCAAAAAATGTAAAAAAACTATATATGCGGGATATATATGCTTGGGCCCACATAAATATATAAAAATTTAAAAATAAAATAAAATTGGGCAATGCACCGGATGCGCTAAAACTAAATGCACCTGGAAGCACTAAATCTGGTTCCATATATGTATATGTATGTATATATATATATATAAATCCTAATCGTAGGATGCTTATGAGGAACTGCTGTTCAAGTTCTCATGTAAAAGGATGTTGCATGATTGCGCACAAGGTTTTTTAGAGTACATGCATCAGACCATAGACTTGATACTTCCTCCAGCACTAGCATGTCTAGAGTTCGCTGGAAAATTCCTACATTCGTATTCTCAACATTCTTTTGCAGGTGCACGTGCATACACACAGTCACTGGAATCTACTGTGTATCTATATAATTTACAAAGAGTGAAGAACATAAGCAATCTCTCTAAAATCATGATGTTCCATTAATCCGACATATATTCTTTTACCAAAGATTGAGTAACTCTTCAAAGATCTTGCATGAAAATAACATTATAAATCTAAAACTAAAATTTACCTTCCTTGAAATGGCTGCAGTTGTAATAGAAATGAGAATTAAGTAAAAAATGTTCACAAACAAATGACATATCGTTTTTCAAATTGCATGAGTTAAAATTCAGTTCAAGTCATTACTCTTCCTGCTGAGCAGCTAGAAGGTCTGCTAACTCATCCATGCTTACAACATCATCCTTATTCTTGTCTGCTTTTCTAAATAGTTCTTCTTTCTAGATAAGCAAGGAGCCAGTTGCTAAGATCAGTAAAGTGTGACAGAAAATCAATATTTGACAGACAATCAGTATTTAAGGACCTTATTGGCTGCCGCTTGATTTCCAAATGCATTAATCAGGTCACTGAACTCTGAGAATGAAAGCATGCCATCTTCATCGTAGTCCTATATTCAACAAATGAATATTGAAGAAACGAAAAGGAAAGAAGGAAAGAATTAAAATTGTGCTCAATGCTTCTTAAACTTTTTTTAACCCACATGGAATAAATATTATTATGCACTTTTGTTTCTTCTCACATGGAAAAAGTAGTAAGAAGTTTTCCTTAGAAGTGAGCTATAAATAAACCCCTCTTGCTGGCTTGCAGGACATCAAACTTTTTTTTTTTTTGAACAAGTTTTCTTTTGAATAAACAGTACCTGTTTCCTCTTTGTGAGGTTAAAGTTATCCTTGGCTTAGCCAACCAATATAGTCTTTCAGCTTTCTTGTCATAGTGGGGTTTTCAACCTCACCAAGATTGGTGTCTTCCCAATGCCTTGGCGTCAAATTGTCAACACAATATTCAGTAATGTGCATTATATTAACAGACCTGTCTTACCATTGCTCAAGTTCACAGTTTTTTTTACTCTTTCCATATTCTGAATTTGCAATAATAAAATTACTTAAAGAAACAAAAGGCAATCAAATAAGTGTATTCATGTCTTGGAGCTCCATTCGCTAATGACACATAAAGACTGCCTTTAGGAGAAACACGATAATCATCTAGGGGATAAAAACACACCCATCCAAGCTTAGACCTCGGAATATCCTTCCATCAGCAGGCTGGAGTCTTTAGACCATATAACCCATCAACAACTTTACAAATGTCCCTCTCAAGTAACATAATTGTGCCTAAGCAGACTCAATAGGATTATGAGGAGAAAAACCATGACAATGAATATTCAACTTCTACACAGCTTCCACGAGTACAGAACATAAGTACTGCAGTTACATCAATCAAATCCCCAAACTAACAATCCAAAAACCAACATATTGAAAACCCTATTTTACAAGTGTCAAGAGAAAGGACCAGATATTTATAACATCTTACCAACAGATTCTCAAGAAATTTTATGAGGACGCAAGTTGTATACTGTCAAATAAGCTCCCAAACTAAACATGTGCTTACATACTTAAGATATATAGGAGAAATTGCTACTAGCCCACTCCTAGACAACATCTAGCAAATAGCTCTTCTTGTCCTAAGTGCAAACCCTAGGATCTCCTCATTGCCAAAAATTATCCATGCTCTCACTCTAGGAAATCAAAATGAAGAAATCTCAAAGGGGCTAAGAATGCCTTGAAATAAAAGCCCATTGACCACATTTATGTATGAGCCAGAAAAAATATAGCACTCACAAGCAAAATACCAACTAGTTCTTGAATTAACGATACAGAAAAGACAGGAGCATTTGCTGTGTTCTTTTCACATTTATTTTAGGCAGAAGTATGCAGTAAATTATTCCCATCATGTGTTTGCATGAATCAATGGAAGTACAGAACTTGCAAACAACATGCCATCTTGCTTTGATGTATAAATATATTATATAATATGCCATATTACGGTGCAGTTCGTTGCAAAATGGGGCTCACTTGATCATGAAATAGAAATCTACCCTGCCCATTTTATTTAGAATTCTTTACTATAATAGCATACTGATTTTCATTCAAATCAAACATATATGCGCCCTATCTTAAAATGGTACAAAATCAACGTAATAAAATAGTTAAATATAAAAATCAATTTTAAAGTTGTATTTTCAACGGTCTAAAATATAATTTTTATAGGGTCATGCTTTGGTTCCATGTAACTCCATTCATTTTTTATACGTTAATAATTGATGTAAAATCCGATCAATTCATTATATTTAACATTATTTACTTAGCTAGGAGACCAAGTTTCATCTCGATCAAATATGTACACAAGCCACATTTGCTAAAAAAAATAAGTATATTCATATGCGAATTAGTGAAAATGCTTAAATCTATTCACATATGTATTAGAATGTAATAATACCTTATAAAACTTTTTATCCATATAGTAGCAATATTTTAGATAGTTTAGTTGCTAAAAATACTTTTTAAAAATTGATATTTAGTATTCAATCATTTTATTATGTAGATATTAAACCTTTTTGGATGGGGGCTCATATACAGTAGTGTTAAACAAATGAAAGGAATGAAAAGATTTTTATGATAATATAAATAATGTTAAATATAATAGATTATATTAATTTTCCATCAACAATCACAATATTAAAAACGTAAAAGCACATAAAAGAGGGGTTTCGTAGAAGCATTCCTGATTTTTATATAGATAAATTATTATATAATGTATTATTACATTTTAATAGATGTGGGGCCCATTTTACAACGGACTGCGCCGTAATTATAGTGCGGTCCATCTGCACATAAAGGGTTCTCATGTTTATTTGATTCCATGAATTCATCAAAGGAGCAAACTGTTTAGTGTAGGGAGTAAGTAGGACATATGTTTGCACAAATAAAACAAGAAAACTGATAGAGTGAGGCCAGCAAATATGTTTACAAGTTCCATTTCATTTCATACTCATATTAGCTTTCATCCATTGCTGCAAAACAAGCAGTAGCCTGAATTCCCCACAGTATTTCGTTTATTCACCATCTGGCATTTCAAATGTTATCATAGATACTGTGAAAATGTGCACAGAATGAAGAAATGAGATCAGAAGATAATTCGAAAATACCGCTATAGCTAAGATACGTCGTGCAAAACCCTTTTCTGTCTCAATTGGATCCTGACACAAAATGTACAATTGTTAGAACATCCATAAACAAAAAAATCTTAACAAAACTGGCTAGTGATGGCTGCTTATGAACCTACCTCTACAGAACATGAAAGAGAAATGGAGCCAACAACTTTGTCAGACGATGATGGATCCAGCAAATCAAGTACCTCGAAATGGTATTCAGACTCCTGTAGCAAACACAACATGCTGTTATTCAGCAAAATGAGAAAAAAATTAACAGTTAAATGTCCCTAACCACAGAAAGGCGGAACCGTCATCTGAACAGGAGAAACAAAGATCATCATCATCATCATCATCATAAGCCATTTCCCACCAATATGGGGTCAGTTGCTTGGATTCCATTGCACCATTATTGATGATCATAGACTAAGTTTTCAGTAATATTTAACATTTTCATATCTTGTTTAATCACGTTCATCCATGTTTTTTTGGATCTTACTCTCTTTCTCTTACCATATTCTATTTGAATAAACTTAACTCTCTTAGCCAATGCCATTTTAGGCCTCCTTTAACATGTCCAAACCACCTTAGTTTATTTTTCCTCATTTTATTATCTACTGACCTCACCTTTAGCTTATTTTGAATTACTTAATTTCTAATTTTATCTTTCTTTGTTTTACCACTCACCCACCACCCACCTCAACATTATCATTTATGCTACACGCATCCTATGTATACAATATTCTTTAACTGCCGACATTTTGCCCCTATACCGTAGTTGGTCTAATTGTTGTCTTATAAAATTTTCCCTTTAATTTAATTGAACTCAATAGCCACATAAAATTCTTGAAGAACAGCTATATCATGAGAAAAATGTTCTGTAGAAATTAAAACTAAAAGAAGCCTTCTATGCTCACCCGACTTAGAACTTCCAAGAGATTGAGCTCACAATATCCAACCAGATTATTCCTGGACAACCTATTTGTCTGCAAAATGTAAACAATATATACACTGAATATACTACTTTGAGAGAAGATTTTCGAAATGGATGATGCAGAAGATTTTCAACATAGAAAAAAAAAATCTGCAAAGTTGCAGCACATGTACAGGCCAAATGGCCAGCCACTTTCAGTCAAGATCAGACAGAATCACGGCAATATACACATTTTTTTAGTGCATATTTCCAGTGTAGTGGCCATGGTTGATGCCATCTGATGCATGCAGCAATGTAAATCAGAAGAAGGAAAAAACACAAACTCACTCATTGGTTCCAAATTTGAAGAGAACATTATGCAGATGGGATAAGTGATCAGGTGTTCAAAGAATCATGCACAAATAAACAACTGAAAAAATAAGAAAAAAATCCAGAAAATATGTTACATTACTTCTTCTTCTTCTTTTTTTCTTTGGGATGTGCATATAACATTACTAAAAACAAAAGCTTCTGCTGTAAGAGAATTATATAGCCTTCAATTGTAGTGGTAGTCGACATGTCTGACAGGATTGGGATCAGTGAAAAATTGTATTGTATAATATATAAGAACAGCAAACAAAACCAAAATGCAAGGGAGAATTTTTTTTTAAATGGGAAAGTTGATTTAAAAATGCCCAAAAAAGAAATTTTAAAAAATAGCTGGAAAAGAACTACCAACCTCAAATACAGATATTCGAGCAATGTGTGGGCCATTTCTTTCGAGAACGAGTTTTTTCTCCTATGAAAAAAGATATTGGAGTGAAAATCAGTTACTACCTCAAGATGAATTTAACAGGAATAAGCAGCACAAAGGAAACCAAAAAAAAAAAAAAAAAACAATTACAAGGAAGCAACATTTTCACAGATTAATGAAATTACTCTACCATTCAGAGGGGATATAAGAGATGAGTTCATTCGAAAAACAAAAAAAACCTGTTTATTCACTCTAGCCGTTACTGAAGTTGACTTTGACAGAAAAAGAATTAGGACAGGGAAAATGGAGAAAGCTGAAACAGCCAAATGCTAACTGAACCAAGCATGGAGATTACTAAAGTTGACAAACTTTCTAGGAAAATAATTAGAAGAGGGAAAATGGAAAGCTGTAGCTGAAAAATACTGAGTGAACCAGATCAAAACTGCAATTTCATTGGTTTTCTTGCAATATCACAATAGATATATGGAAATAAAAGATAATGGAGGCCCAAATGATGTGGATAAGAAAATTCAACCATCAGAAGATTCAGAACAACATGTTTTGGTTCAGAGCCTGAAAAATTGGCCCCCATCCAAATGCGTCCTAGCATTGTGGCCCGCTTGAGTTTAGACTAGTGTACCCAACCCTACCACATGTACTGGATCTGTCTTACACGTGTTGGTCTGAACATCACTTATGGGGTTATCAGCAACATGTAAACATAGTCATCGATATAACAAGCTTGAAGTATAATCTCCATGCTATCAACAGCTTGTCATATAAGACAGTTGAGAATCTCAGATTAAGGGCCTAAACACCATCCTTCAGTAGAGAGAGATGTTCCTACTTGTGTGATCCATTGCCCATGAGATATCAGTAATCAAATTGGTTCCTTAAAATTTTCAGGAAAAATCTCCAAGTCCTTGACATGTCAGTTCAAACAATTTGTCATCAGCAGAAATGGAATTTAAGAAACAAATGTAGCAGTTGTCCACATCAAATGCAGCAAAATCCAGAGCAACTTGCAAGGGTTTGCAAATGTAGGAGACATTTAGGGTGTAGTCCATCCATGTCCTGGATCGCCAAACTATTCCCTAATAGTAGAGTCTAGATATGAGAATTATTAATATTGACAAGGCGGGCCCCATATCACGCTTATCTTTTCTTTAAAGGGATCAGATATTCTTCTCACTCGTTTTTACTTGTTTACTGAATTGTTTAAAGTAAGCCCTGCAATCTTGAGACCTTGCTGGCCAATGTGGGCAGCTGACCTTCTTTGTTAATCTTTATTGACAAACAGAGAAGAATGTTCAAAGGAAATATACTATCTATTTTCCTAGAGAAAAACTGAAGGACAGAAACACAAAAATTCATATGAGCAATTCACAGAATGTGGTGCTGATACTCACAGAGTTCCAGATTGGCTTCTCTGTTCTGCAATAACAACAATGAGAAGTGTTAGTTTTAATGAAATGCCAGAGAATCACTAGAGTGCACTGTATAAAGATGCCAGAACAAGATGAAAAGAAAGAGCTGGTCAAATAAATAACTAAAAACTGATATCGTCATTGATTTGAATAGTTCCGCCGATTTGTTTCTGTGAAACAAAAATAAAGAGTTGCATAAATTAGGTATTTTTTTCAAAGAAAGAATAAATTAGGATTTAGTTAAAGTATAACTGACAAAATTGTATAACCAAAGATTTAGCTGAATTTATGATCATAGATGTCAGTGAATGGCACAACAGGATTTGTAGAGCTAATCCTAAGAAGTTATCATAAGTCTTGAATGAAGACAATGACTATGATCAATAAAATATATATGTCCATATGTTCCCAGTGTCTATACATTTCATACAGAGTGCATACCACATGATCGAAGTCCAGTCCAATAAGGCTCTAGACAAAATCTGACACCATTAGGACAACTCAAAACCCATTCTGACTATCTGAAAAATGTACCAAGGATAGACGCTAGTCCGCATAACTAGGAATGATCGGCAAATAAATTTTCCGTCATTATATATTTCATACAATTCTGAGATATGCAGCAAGGTAGAGGTAGACTGACTACTTGACCAAAGCACCCGTAAGCAGGTGTGCAGCATCAATCCTGCATAATTCAACTAGAGAACCAGTCGGGCGACCAATAAGTCATTTGGGTGGACATGCCCATCGGCATAAGGGAGTCCCAACTCCCAACTGAAGTCTGTATGTACTCAGGATTCTAATTCTAAGCGAACGAACCCCTTAGCCAAATAGTCAAGTGTCGGGACAGTTTGTCTACTAGTAACTAATCACAGCAGATCATACCTGAAAACCAAATCGGAAAGACTTCACTACAAATCTCCATATTTCTTACGATCAGTGCAGACTGGTGTTTCAGTTATGTCAGGCGGAACAGACCGTCCAATTTCGAAAGCTCTCCTATTGGCTTCGAAGTCAAAAAGAGACAGCGTCCGCATAACTGTATTTACTGGATTCTCATTCTAATTTCTACTGTCCCCGCTCATATACATCTGTAACTTCGGCAGAGATTGTGCATAAAACACGCTACGTAAAAAGAAGAAATAATAATAATAAAATTGAAAGCTTCAGTATAGCATAGGAGTTTCCTTAACTGATCTGATTTTGGCGTCCGAAACGTCCGCTCTCCCAGTGAGATGCAGGCAAACCACCGGTCCTTGAATTTCATCTCCGCCTGCAGGAAGACGAGAAATAAGCGAAATTTTGATGAAAATCTAGAAGCTAGAGCTCCGAAAATAGCAACTGCTTACTTCTATAAGTTGGATGCGAGCGATTCCAGCGAAATCCTCAGCAGCGATGTTCCGGAGCAGGTTGCTCGAAGCAGAGCTATTTCCGTGTCTAAGCCGGTGCAGATGCCTCCGGAATCTGGAGAAACGAGACGATCGGGATCCGTTGCTCCCGTTGGCATGTTCTTCACCGTTCCTCGAGCTTTCATTGCCCATCTCTCTCTCTCTCTCTTTCTCTCTCTATCTCTCTCTCGGGTGCGAGCAGTTGGACCATTCTATGTCATGCCGTTGTATGCTGGACGAGAAGAAAGACTGCGAATTCACATGCTCCGGCAAATACATGGGCGCTGAAATTTCGGGTGCGTACATCCAATTTTTTCTATATTTTTTGAAATTTCTTTACAAAATTATTAATTTAAATATACTTAATATATTTATTATTTTTAATACACACATTAAATACATTTATGACAGTTTTGCTAAGTTAACAACAAAAAATTGTCAAGTTAAAATTTTTTAATCTAAAACTTTTCACTCTCCCCAACTACCCTATTTTTTAATTATTTCTTCACATTTTTCTATACAACTACCCTACTTTTCAATCATTTCTACATAACTACCAACACAACAAATCTATCTATTTCAACTTTATCCTATTTATTCCTCATCATAACCTCTATCATATCACATCATTTGACAACTTTTCATCTCTACAACTTTTCATCAAAAGTTTTATCCATTTCCAAATACACCTAAATTTTCAAAAGAAAATCTGTGCGTTTAGCATTTGCAAAAACCCTGTGACAGTTTTTCGTCGTCTGAAAGCTGTCGCATCATGCTGCAGCATGCATGATTTCCAAACGTGGCTGCTACTCTCCAAGACAAAGCTGTGGGGGAGATTAATGCACAGTTACGAATCGTCCACGTTGGCATGGCGAAAAAACTCTTGACAATTTTTTCTATGGTTGAGAAGCTGGACTCAGCAGCCGTCCACGCTGAACTGACGGGTTTTTCCGACACCCCCTGGTCAACGAAAAGTTTTACATAATTTTACACGTTTTTGCAAATGCCAAACGCACATAGATGAAGTACGGATAGTTTTAAACGCCATTGTCTCCTGTCGCGAAGACGAAAAGAAGCGGAAAAGCCGTCCGCCTTTCATTTACGTTTTTTTTTTTTTTTACCATTTGCCCCCTTTTGAGTTAGCGTCTTTTTTTTTTATGAGAGAGTTAGCGTCTTTTATATTTGCTGCCATTATTTATTTTTTATATAAAGACGGTAAATACATTTATTTTATCTAGATCATTTCTTCTTTTTCTTGTGATTCTAAAAAATTTCGCTTTACTTCCATGCTGTAATCATTCTACGAATTTAGAAAAGGATATTTATCCACTCAGTCATGTTCTTTTCTCTTTTTATTCCAAATATTTTTCAATTATTTTTATCCAAAAGATTTAACTATTTTATCTTTCTTTTGCAATCCTTATCTCTGTTTCTCATGAACAAATTTCTTTCCCTTTGTTTATAATGTGCTCTCCTTATACAAATTTTATTTCTCTTTTTTCATTCCATATTTTTAATTGATGTAATGCCCGTTTATTCATTTTTACTTTTTTATTATAATTATTCTTTGAATTATTATTCCTTTTTAAACTTTTATTTCTTTTTTTTTATATACAATCATTACTGTTTAGTGCATGCATAGGAAATTTTTTTTATACCCACAATATTAGTCTCTTATTCATAATATAACCGTAATGTTTCAAACATTACGGTTAATATTTCATCATATTTTTTTATACTTATTAATTATCCCATTAAAAATACAATATTGCCCCTCAACTATTCTTTAGTCAATGCAATTTAACCTTAATATAATTGAATTAATATTGGCAACTTACTAGTCCCATTGATGGAGAATACTTCTATGAAACTGATGTGATTTTAAGAAACTCTTTTCATTTTTGACATGTTGATGATTAATGTAAAATTCAATCTATTTGTTATTTTAACATCATTTGTTTTAATTAATAGACTAAGTTTTATCAAAATCTAAAATGTGCATGTGCTATATTGCTTAAAATAGATATATCATATGTAAATTAAAAAAAAACTTATATTCATTCACACATACACTAGAATGTAGTAATATTTTATAGAATCATTTATCCTCATATTAGTGATATTTTAGATGATTTAGATGTTGAAAATACTAATTAAAAGATTTAGTATCAAATTATTTTATTATATTAATTTTATACATTTGTAAATGAGACTTGTATAATAGACAAATGAAATTTTTTTTATAATAATACAAATGATGTAAAATATAACAGATGTAACGAATTTTTTATCAATTATCTGGATTTTAAAAATGAAGAAAATTTTATGGAGGGGGGGGTTTCATAGAAGCGTTTATGTTAATTTATAAGATCAAATTATTCAATATCATGTTATGAATGAATAATTTCAATTAGTAAAATTTTAAAAGGGGTAATATTGTTTTTCCGATAGAATTAGCTATTGTTTTGACTATACAAATATGATAAGAATTTAAAACGAAATGTTACCGATATAATTTTTTTTTGAAATATTACGAATATATTGAAAATTAGAAATAAATGTTACGCAGTTACGGGGGAAAAAGGTATCCATTTCCGATTTTTTTTCTCCTTTGCCCGCGGCGACAGGCTGACTGGCTTTAGTGCACGGTGGGAGCCGCCACTGGGGGGATAATGAGGCAGCGAATGACCGATTCCGGAAAGTACTAACAACAGGAATATTCCAAAAGGAAGACAGACCATTAATGCAGTGATGCTTTTAAAAGTTTTGATGGTCGAACGGCGGAGATTGTAAGTTGAACAGTAATCCTTCACGAAGATGGATTTTTGAGTTTTGGCTTGGTTTCGAATTCATTAACTAATCACCACCGCAGAGCTACCCATAAAAAAATAAAAATAAAAATAAAAAATCACTATCGCTGAGCTGCCAGACCCGATGTTCTGTATCGGCAGCGTTGATCAAGCTGCTTGAAGGATACAGATTACCAGAAGATGAAAATTACAAAAAATAGGAAAAATGTTTACTGGAAAAAATTTTCAAAAAAAGAGTGTGTGATGTGATATATCCGGGGCAATGATTACTAGTAAAAAAAGAAAAATAAAACAGACAAAGCATTTGTATAAGAAAAGATATAAAAATTAGAGAGATAATAATAATACTAAGTATGATAGTTAGATGAATAAAGTGTTAAATTATATTAAAACGTGTGTAAGACCAAGTGAAAAAAATTTCTTTCTTATCAAATATCAAATCAATAAGTTTTATAAGGATCTACTTTTTACGTTACATAGAAATAATACCATATAACCTCATTCATTTTTAAGATGCTAGTGATTGATGTAAAATGCAATCTATTTATTGTATTTAACATCATTTGTTTAATTAGAAAATAAAATTTAATCAAAATCTAATATGTGCATTGACTATATTTGCTCAAACATGAATAAATTATAAAAATGTTTAAACTCATTCGCATATATATTAAAATATAATAATAGTTTAGAAAATCATTTATCCTATACAACAACGATATTTAGATAACTTAGATGTTTAAAATTAGAAATGCAACTTGAGGAGAGTATCCGCAGGTTGACCCATTGAGTTTCCTAAATAGGTAAGATACGTTCTTATTTTTATACTTATAGAGTAAGGTAGGTTTCTAGTAAAAAATATACGGTTCAATTAAGGCCAGGTAAGTTCCAAGGTCTGAGTATCCTGAACTAGCTTGAATTATTAATATATATTTAATATAAATTTTATAAAATCTCTCATAGTGAAAGATATAAAATATATTCTTTAAATAAATAAAAACTTGTTTAATTTATCAATTATTTAGTAAATTTAATCAATGTATTTCGAAAATTATATTACTATTACCTTAATTTTAGGTCTTTAAGTAATATTTGTAATAAAATTCTAATTTTCAAATATAATACAAAGACTATTTTAAATAATTGATTTGCAACTGAAATCGGAACAAACCTGACGTTAAAAAGTGTGGTAAAATATGCATGAATTGACTTGACCTAAAATATAATAGGGTAAGAGTTTTTGGAAATAGAATAAAGGTAAGGTTAACCCCAAACCAAACCAACTCAACCCAAATTGCACTCTTATTCAAAATATTTCTTTAAAATTGATATTTAATATTAAACCGATTTAGTACATTAATTTTAAACATTTGCAAATAAAGGTCATGCACATTAATACAAGACAAATGCAGGATTTTTTTATGATAATATAAATACTATTGAATACAATAGATAAAGTAAATTTTCTATCAACCATTAGGATATTCAAAATGAAAAAAATTACACAAAATAAGGATTTTATAGAAGCACTTCCCATGATTATATAAGGGGTTGCCTTAAAGAAACATGAGATTTGTTAATCAGGTATATAATAGTCTCATGTATTTTGTATTTTTAGTTTTTCATTTTCATTTGTTATATGAGTTTACACGTATTTAGTTCATATATTAACATTTACCTTTCTTGAATGACTGCATCTATTTTTTATATGATTTCAAAAATAAAATATTTACAATCATCTTATCATCCTTCAAACCTCCACACATGAAAAATGAATAAATTTTTAAATTTTGAGATAATTTTAAATGTCCAAATTTTGTAAATATATATATACAACAATTTAAAATGATAAATGTAAGAGGGTAAATTTTACAAAGGGTCTGTTAGAGCATTGAGTTGGGCTTAATGAAGTTCCGACAGAGGGTTTGGAAAGGTCACCGGTAAGTAGGAATATGTGACAAAAGGTCTTGGTGATTCCCAGAAGGTCTAGGAAGAAACCAAGTAAGCACGAGTGAGTTTCAACGAGTTCACGACAACTCCGAGAGGGGGTAAGATGAATCAAAGGAGAACATGAGACAAATCTCAGAGGGTTTCGTTAAAAGGATAGAAGTGTTGATAAAAATTAGATAGAGTCTGGTCCCGATAGAGTTCTCCTCAGGGTAGGAGAAATGATTTTGTATTTTATAAAAGCTTTGTATGTCCAATTATAGTAGGAGCATGCCCATTGTTTGTTGCCCATAACCATTAATTTTATGAGATATTATAGGGCTTACTAGCAGTTAGTTAGGAAATGTAGCTCTTTTTGTGGAAAGTAGTTTTGAATTGATCTTTAAACGACATAAAACATCACATGTCAATTTGTAATCGGTTAATATTATAAATATTATTTTATTAGAGGTGTATATGTACAATAAGTTTTGGTATATCAACCAAATGTACATGGGTTACCATAAAAATAAAAATAGTAAATAATAAAAATGCAAAATACGTGAGATTGTTGTTTACCTTAAGTGACAACCCATTGTCGTGGATCATAATCCTATACCAAAATGGCAACCATATTTTACCTAAATCGTTGTCATTTTTACCTAATTATCAAATATATCTACTATTTTGTTAAAAATAACAAATATACTCATTGAGTTTCTAAAATATCAAACATACTCATAAAATATTTTTCAAATTCCACGTGTACTCATTCCTCCATCTTAAATTAATTAACTCACATTTAAGAAACATTCGGGGGAGTAAAAATTTGATAGAAAAGTTTTGAAATACATAGAAAAATGATTGAAAGTAAAAAAGCATAAAGTTGAAATATATAGTTTTTTGCGCTTACTGTGGACGAGTATTCATTAGGCATTTTCTCGTCGTTCCTTCTTCTCTACCTTAGAAATCATCCAAAAGAAACTCCTCCATTTTTGAAGGAAAACCCGTATGCTGCTTGCTCCAATGGCACGCACCCAATTCCTCTGTATACTGTCAAAAGTGTTAAATCCATAGACATGGAGCCATAACAAAGCTACGACATGTCTTTTATGGAAGCTTTCATTTTTCCAAGTGCCGGCTGCCACATTCCAAAATCGCGAAGATAGGATTGCAATTTGACTATTATATTATAATTATTTTCTCCACAACTGCATTGTATTTTTACTTTTATTTCCACTAATGAGGGCCGAGACGAACCTCTCAGATCAGAAAAAAAAAAAAAAAAACCACGAGGACACCTTTGGGAGAAATTCTATTGTTGAGACTCGAGAGAAGTCGACTCCCCACTTTTTTTTAGTCAAGGAGTCGGAAACTTCTTGGATATGACAACTAAATAATGCAGCAAAGGGTATAACTACCCTTAAGCGGTATCAAACTGCATACATTAAACATTTGGTAGGGTGAAAATTCCGTGAGGTTGTAGGAAATGGTGGGAAATAGAAAAAAATATTTTAAAAAATATGTGATTAATAGGAAATAATAGAGATATAATTGAAATAAATAGATTCATTATATGTAGTTGGTAAGAAAAATTATTAAAATAGAAATAAAAAAAATAATGCGAGTGATGAAATAATTATTGACCTACGGAAACAAAGTCCCACCATTTGCCTCCGTTTCTCACTAATCACACCGTCACCGTTAGACAAGGCCAATGAGAGATAAACACCTTATCATCTCTAGACATATAAGGTATTTATGACATGTAGCTGCCCTTGAAAGAAATATATATATATATATATATATATATATATATATATATGGAAATGATCCGGTGCATGCGATTGCACCGTGCAGTCCATGCAATGTGGGCCCCACCTGATCATTTCCCATAAATCCACCCCACCCATTGTATTTAAAATTGTTCACTTTATTACCATACCAATTTTCATCCAAATCCAACATGTGTGTAGTCTCCATCTTAAAATGATGCAAAATCAACGTAATAAAATAGTTTAATGTAAATATCAAGTTTAAAGTGGTTTTTTCAACATCTAAACCGTCTAAAGTATGATTTATATATGGATAAATGAGTGTATAAAGTTTCATTACAATCTAATATGTGTGGGGTCCATTTTACAGCGGACTGCACAGGATCGGTTCCCATATATATATATATATATATATATATATATATATATATATATATAAATACCATGAAACCCTTTCCGAAGAAAAAGAGAAGACAACCTTGTACTGAGAAGGCTACATTGGTAGTGAATACACTATAAAGAAATTTGAGCCCTCCAGTTTCGTGGTTTTTCGGATAATTCATTCTTCATAGGATCAATTTTTTCACGCAAATCTTCATTTCATACCTTTTGTCTTAGCATGGATTAAGGTATTGATTGAGAGCTGTGTTCGATCCCGATTGATTTTGGCATTTACGGTTCACTTTATCTTATTATATGCATTCAATCTCATTCTCTATCCTTATTGGAACATTACCAAAAAGATATTTAGCGAATATATTTGGAATTATAGTAAAAAATAATTGGTATATTTGGAATTAACCCATCACATGAACATGTGTCGAATGCTTCAAAGTGGATTTCACACGGAATTGAGACCCACATAACCGGTCACTCGATGCAGGATGCCACCCAACTTGCCACCATGGCGGTCGTATCGTCGCAGTGGTGACCTTTGCCGAAAATGTCTGTCGCTGTCCACGCATGGCAACGTCAACCGATGCAAATGTTTCGGACGCGTGAAGGCCAAGGGCACATCCATACGGAGTGGATTCTGAACTTTGAAGTCTTCTTCGGAGGCGGGCGTAGTGCGTGCGCCATGAATGCCAGTCACGCTTTTGGGCGCATGGATTCCATCATGTTACAAATCATGCCGTGAGCGTCGCGTCATCGGAGTATCGGACACAAATTATTCTCCTGAACCCATATTCATCCCTTATCTGTATGCTGGACCATGGATCACAACACTAGGTGGGCCTTGTGGCCAACGCCAATTTGGTTTTGAATCCAGGGTACGGCTTCCTTGGGAACTGAATTGCCACCTGTCCAACGAGAACTATCCTGAAAATTTGATGTTTGAGTTCTATTCTAAACATATAACCGTAGATTCTTTAAAATATAATTTGCACAGTTCATCATTGAAATTATATAAATTAAATGGCTGCATATCATTTTTATATACTAAATCTAAAATTTTTAGAACCGTTACTTATTTAAGATCGCGCTCCGCTTCTAGCGGTTTCATGTGATCTTTTGAGGATGAGTTTATTTTTAAACAAAAATTTGGGCTTTTTTTAAATATATTTACTACATTTTACTTTAATCCTAAACATACTTACTATGTTTTCAAAATTCTAAATATATCTACTATGTTTACAGTTAATTTAAAAAATGCTCATTCCTTTGGAAACCGTTAGCTAAATTTTTATAAATACTCAAAATACTCCTACAATAAAATAATAAAAGATGAAAAAAATAGAAAAAAGATAAAATTATAGCTCTCCGAGTTTAAAAATTCTGCGTAATTAGAGCATTGGTGAATTATGACATTCAAAACTTTGATTATGTTCAAAATTTGATGGACATATTAGTAATTTCGCTTATTAACTAACGACATTAATGCACGAATTCAGTGTTTTTGAGATTAATTGTAAACGTAATGAGTATATCTAAGATTTTGAAAACGTAATGAGTATATTTAGAATTAAAGTCAAACATAGTGGGTATATTTGGGAAAAACTCTAAAAATTTTCTTCTAAAATTTTTTATATACACAATTGTCTAATTTTTAATTATTTTTCACATTTTTTTATACAAACTACTATACTTTTTAATTATTTTTACACAACTATCCATGCACCCAACATATTTTTTTAACTTTATTTTTTTATTCTTCGTTATTACCCCTATCATATTATATCGTATTATTTTATCTCATTTCAGTAACTTTTATACCAAAAAATTTCCTTTCAAAAGTTTTGTCACTTCTCAAGAATACCCTTAATTTTTAAGCATAGCGATGATTGATGCAAAATTTAATCTATTTATTATATTTAACGTTACTTGTTTAGTTAAGAGATTAAGTTTCATTTAAATCAAGTACACGTACGGGCCAAATTAGAAAAAATCTATTTATATATGTATTCAAATATAATATTACATTATAAGTTGTTTAATGCTTAGATGAAATAAGAATGTCATACGAATTTAAGATAAAAATATATTGCGAATGAAAAATATTTTTAGAAATAAGAAAAATGAAAAAAGTAAGTTGTTATAGAATGAGAGGAAAATATATTGGGAATGAAAAATACTTTTAGAAATGAGAAAAGCGTTTTTGAGAAATGAGCCATATTAATTACAGAATCATTTATTCGCATAATAACAATATTTTTATTATTATTTAGATGTTAAAAATACTATTTAAAAATTAATACGTAATTAGTCTTGTAGTTTAATGGCCCTCATATGCCACGTGATATGCTATTAGTACTTCTAATTTTAAATTATTAGCCAATTATCCAAGTGAATTCTTTCAAAGAATTGTTGAGAACCCTATTTATGTCCAAATTTTAATACACACGCATCTTGGATGTGTCTAAAAAGTGAAAAAACTTCTAGGATGTATTTGGGAATGGATAAAACTTTTGATGAAAAGTTGTAGAGGGTAAAAGTTGTCAAATTATGTGATATGATAGGGGTAATGATGATGAATAAATATGATAAAGTTGAAATAGATAGGTTAGTTGTGTTGGTAGTTGTGTAAAAATGATTGAAAACTAGAGTAGTTGTATAGAAAAATGTGAAGAAATGATTAAAAAATAGGGTAGTTGTGGAGAGTGAAAAGTTTTAGATTGAAAAGTTTTAACTTGACAACTTTTACTTATTACCAAACATATCCTTAAATGAAAAGTTTTAAATTGGAAAAAGTTATGCGATATAATAAGCGTAATAATGAAAATAAAGTTAAAATAGATGAGTTAGTTATATATAAATGATTGAAAAGTATAATAGTTGTTTTGAAAATTGTGAAAAATAATTAAAAATATGTAACTATAGAGAGTGAAGAGTTTTAAGTTAAAAAAAAATTGGTTTGAAAAGTTCTAAAGTGTGCATGTAAAATAAGATATCAATTTAGTTTAAGGCCTGTTTTGGGATGATCCTAGAGATGTGATTTCTCATTCTCAATTTTGTTCAATTCTCAACATATTCTTTTATTTTACAGTACATCATTGCCTTACCTTAGCAATTTTCAATACCAATTTTCCTACTATCGGCGTCCAACAACTCTCTAATCCTATCAGCAAGTGAACTAAACTCCTCTCTAATCCTAGCAGAGCAGTAGCAAGTGAACTAGTGAGTCAACAAGGTTGACTCAGTTCTAAGTGACATTGCACGCTTCAATTACTTTCGTCATCATCATCATTATCATCATAAGTCATTTCTCACCTAGTGGGGTGGGTTGCACGGATTATGTTTCGTCATTCTTGGTAATTTAAGACTAAATTTTTGGTAATTTGTAATATTTTTAAGTTTTATTTAATTACTTTCATCCACATTTTTTTGAGGTCTTCTTTTCATTCTCCTACCATCTTCTACTTGGATAGACTATATTCTCCTAACTTGTGCCATTTCGAGCTTTCTTTTAACACAACCAAACCATATTAATTTATTTTCTCTCATTTTATCATAAATCGATCTTACTTTTAGATTTTCTCGAATTATTTTATTCCTATTTTTATCTTTTTTTGTTTTACCACTTATCCATCTTAACATTCTCATTTTCGCTACGTTCGTTTTTTGTACATGTTGTTCTTTAACTGCCCAACATTCTGCCCCATAAAGCAGGTCTAATCGCGGTCTTATAGAATTTTTCTTTTAATTTGATTGGAACTCGACGATCACATAAAATTCCTGACGCACTTCGCCATTTCTTTCATCCTACTTGAATTATACGTATTATATCTCTCTCTTAATTTCCCCATAATCTTAAACTATTGATCTCAAGTACCGAAAGTGATTAGTTTTTATTACTACTTGATATAAAATCTTAATTGGTTCATCATCCGGGTTCTTACTATTATTAAAAATGCATTTCATATATTCAATTTTTGTGCGACTACTTTTAAAACCATTAGATTCTAAAGCATCTACTCACCTATTCAATTTTAAATTTAGTATTTTTTTAGTTTTATCTATTAGAACAATGTCATTTGCAAATAACATACACTAAGGTACTTCTTCTTGGAGGTGTTTAGTAATTTCATCTATTACTAAGGTAAAAAGATAAGAACTCAAGGCTGGGCCTTGATGTAAACCTGTTTTAGCTGGAAAAATATTAATATATCAACTTATAGTTCTCATATTTATAGTAGTCCCCTTATACATATCTTTAACAATATTAATATATCTGTTATTGATTCATTTCTTTTTCATTATTTGTCATATTAATTTTCTTCATACTCGATCATATGCTTTTTAAATTAATAAAAATTATGTATAAGTTCTTTTTCTTCTCCCTATACTTTTCAAATAGTTGTTTAAGTAAAAAAATAACTTCAGTGGTTGATCTGTCTGACATAAAGCCAAATTGATTTTCAGATTCATTAGTTTCCCGTTTTAGTCTATGTTCGATTACTCTTTCCCATAATTTCATGGTATGACTTATTAGTTTTATTCCATGATAATTTGTACAATTTTGGATATCTTCTTTCTTTTTTATAAATTGGGACTATAATATTTTTCCTCCGTTCACTTGGCATTAACTTTGTTTTTATAATTTTATTAAATAAATTTGTTAACTATATTGTACTTACATCTCTTATGCACTTTTATGCCTCAATTGGTATATTATTTGGGCCAAAGACTTTTCTTATTTTTATTTTCTTCAGAGCTTATTTTACCTCGGATATTTGAATTTTTGGGAAATAATTGGTGTTCATATTTTCTTCTCCATTTAAACTAACATCTAATGTTAAATGTTCGTGTGGGGTATCATTTATTAAACTATAAAAATAAGTTTTCCATCTTTCTTTACTTTCATCATCTTTGACTAGAACCCTTTAGTCTTTACTTTTAATACATCTAACATGTTAAATTTTTGTCTTTATTTTCTCTTAATTTAGCCAACTTAAAAATATCCTTTTCACCTTGTCTAGCCTCTAATCTGTTATATAAATTGTCATAAGCTTTATGTTTAACATCACTAATATTTTTTTAGTATTTTTCTATAGTTTGTATTATTGTAATTTTGTATTTTTTTTTCTGTCATGTTTTAAACTTTTTTTGTTTATCATTTATAACTTTTTGAACATCCTCATGCTACAACTAAGTTTTCTCATGTGAGGGTTTACGATTTTTATACATTCCTACAATACTTGGTTTTACTTCTTTTATGTTAGTTGTCATTTTATCCCACATTGATTCTACTTTATTTTCTTGTATGTCCCATTCTTCCTCTTCTATCATTCTTTTACTAAAGAATTTCATATTTTTCTCTTTAAATTCCACCATTTAATTTTTGGAATTATGTTCTCTTTAGTTTTTGTTCACTTTTTTTGTGTATATATATTCATCACTAATAATTTATGTTATAAAGTTAAGCTCACCCATGAGATAACCTTACAATTAATACAAAGGGATCTATCTAATTTTCTTATAAGGATGAAATTTATTTGGCTAGAATTTATCCCACTTTTAAAAGTTATCGAGTGTTCATCTCATTTTTAAAATAAGGTATTTGCTATAACCAAATCATATAATATAGCAAATCCAAAATGACATTCCCCATTTCATTTCTTATTCCAAAGCCAAAACTACCATGACTTCTCTCATATCCTATATTCTCCTTTCCTACATATCTATTTAAATATCCATCTATCACAACTTTTTTTTTGGTTAGGTATCCTTTGCATTATACTATCTAATAGGGGTGGGAATCGGGGCGGGTCGACTCGTGACCCGCCCCGCCCGACCCTGTTTTAATACAGGGGCGGGTCAGGGGTGTGTACCCGGAGGGCGGGGCGGGTCAAGGTGGGTCGGGGCGGGTCTACCTGCTGACCCGTTTTCTGATATTTTACATTAAAAAGAAAAATCACGTTCAATGCTAATATTCATGTTTTATTTAATTATTTATATTTACTTTGATTGATTAATAATAGATTCAAGCATATAGTAGTTAAATTTAATATAAATTTGTCTTTATACTTGATAGTTTTATAAATTTTTAAAAATTTCTTACTTGACCCGCAATTTTTTACCCGACCCGTTGACCCGATACCGACCCGAATTTTGTCCCGAGACCTTGTAGAAAAAAATAAGGGTCAAACGACCTTGTCCCGACCCGGTATAAAATAAGGGTCAAACAAGATTTTTGAAAAGGAGGGTCAGGGTTGGGCACACCCTGACCCGCCCCGATTCTCACCCCTACTATCTAAGTCATCTCAAAATTATTTTTTGATTCTATCATCTGATCCTACTTGTGGTACATAAACACCAATCACATTTATGATCTATACACCTAATACAAGTTTTATTTGAATAATTCTATCATTTACTCTATTAACATCTATAACTTTATTTATGAATTTATTTTCCACTATTATCCCTGCACAATTTCTATTACCATTATTTCTTACACACCATAATTTGAATCCATTAATCTCTTTAGCCTTCTTTCATTTACATTTAGTCTCTTGGTGGCAAGCTATATTAATTCTTCTCATTCGCATAACATCTACTATTTTCATATTTTTTACTGAAAGAGTCTCAACATTCAATGAGGCAAAATAGACCTTATGTTTTGGTATCACCTTTTTTCCTAAACCACGTCCATAAAGTCATGAGAACCTTTGTCGACTTCTCACTACAACTGGACGTTGTTGTGGTGTGTCGCTTCCGAAGAAATACCCTAGCTACCCCTGCTCATTTCTCACTTCATCAAGGCTCTGATGTAGCGCGTCGTTTATGTGAAAACGCCCTAGCAATCTTTGCTCATTTCTCACTGCAGTTGGACTTAGTTGCAGCGCGTCGCTTACAGGGGACGCCCTAGCATTAATGATTTTTAATATATTTTTAGAATTCGTAAGAGATGTGACAATGATTTTTTATAACACTAGCTGCCAGCCTGACATGCCAACCCTCACTTTTTTCTCGGGCTTGGGACTAGTAGTAAGATAAATGCGTCAATTACTTTATAATATATAAAATGATTTTATTTCAACATACCAACAGGAATACCGAGGTTATTCTAGAATTAAAGGTAATTTTGTTGAGAAAAAAATCTCCTCGTACCTACAACATTTAGTTATCATTCATTATTCATAATATTTTAAAAATTCTCTTGACACATACAACATTTCACCCATAATTCTGCCAATGCCCATGTTGTTATTCTCAGCCAAAATGAATGCTAATTGTATGTAGAAACGTTGATTTTGTCTTACATCATTTGTAAACAAAGATTCCAAATGGAATCCCTACCTATTTTTCTGCAAAATAGATATGATGTATTTTTGTGCAAATTATAATAAAAATAGAATAAGAATTTATTTTATCTTTATTTACGTAATGTATGAGGGAAAAATTGCAATTTTTACATGTATTTAATGTCGTTTTGGACTAAAAATGATTACATGGACATCTAGGGAATTAGGATTGAAATGTTGTAGGCGTCAAAATTTTTTTTGGAATATTGTCGATACGAAAGGAATAATAGTCAAATATTGTAGGTACAAGGGGAATTCTTTCTCTATTTTTTTTTAAAAAATTTAATGCCCATTAGTGTAATTAGGGCGTGCAACTAGATCAGCTGAACCCGAATACAAATAGTATTAGAACTTATTTTTTTACAACTCAAGCTCGAAGAATCCACACCCAAAAAATTTGATTTGTAAATATAATATCGTTAAGAGTTCAAGTGAACCTAAATCCGGAGAACCATAGCCGAATTTTCCAATTTATATTATTATAAAATATATTATATACATAAAATTTAAATAATATTTCACAATATTTTGCGTATTTTTGTCATTTATATTTATATTTGAATATTATAATTCTATTATAAATAAAGTATATTATTTTCATTTATATTTATCTTTTATTTCTATCGTTTACTTTTACGTTCATTAATTTTATTCTTTTGATCTTGTTTTTGATGTTAAATTTTCTTCTAGAAATATTTTTTATGTTGCTATGTGTTTTTAAAATATGCGGTTTGACAGGATATAATTATGTTTAGTTACATGATTTGTTATTATTATATATTTATATGAAATTTTAAATTTATTACTTTTAAATAAAATGTAAATTCATTAACCTAAATTCTAATAAGAAATTAAACTCAATTTTCAAAAACAGGTTAGGATTTAGGTTTTAAAAATAAGTTAAGGATAAAGTTAAAATTAATATTTTATAAGTTGACTCGAATTTCACTCTGCGCTGTACCCCTGGTAAATAGTAATGCGTAATTTCTTACACGGGCGATTGGACATGTGACGGAATCGCGGGCCACCGCCAATACACCGATAAAATTCGTTCCCTCCATTGTTTTAAAATTTTCAGTCTTCGCCCAGAGGCCGAAAGCCTCTGGGGAAGGGAAACCGACTTATATGGTATCCTCCATTTTTTCCTCATCCATCTTCGACTCGACAGTGAAATTGTCAAGCAAGAGAGAAGAGGAAGGAAGAGATGCCGATAGAGCTGCCGAGAGGATTGCCTTTCTCTGTAGACACTTGGTCTCCTTCTTCCAATAACAAGCGCTACCATTTCCTCACGCACGCCCACAAAGACCACTGCCTCGGCATCTCCCTTCATTCCTCTTTCCCAATCTACTCCACCGCTCTTACAAAAACTCTCCTCCTTCGCCAATTCCCACACGTATGTCTCCCTCCCCGCTTTCTAGGTCTTTTATTTATTTTTGGCGATTTCTCGGACTCACGATTTGGATTCCTTAATTTTGCTTTTTTGTGCGACGTGACAGCTTGACGATTCTCTGTTTGTTGAAATGGAAGTGGGGGAGTCGATCGTTGTGGATGATCCTGACGGTGCTTTCTCTGTCTCAGCTTTCGATGCCAACCATTGTCCAGGTAGTTCTGATCTGCCAAATGAAATTTCCGTACTTTCGGATTGTCTCGAGATGCAGTGGTTGATTGATGCATTACACACTTCCACTTTCTGCAAAGATCAACGTGTTTTTGCTTAATTTGGAATGATCCACGAAGAGCGTTGCTGAGCAGTGTAGGGTTTTGCTGTGTGAAATATAGGTTCAGTTATGTTCTTGTTTGAAGGCAGCTTTGGCAATATTCTGCATACGGGAGATTGCAGACTCACTCCTGATTGCCTTCAAAATTTACCAATGAAATATATATCTAGAGAAGGTAAGAAGGGTGGGAGCTGCCTGGATTACTTGTTCCTGGACTGCACATTCGCTGGCTGCTCTTTGAAGCTCCCAAGCAAGCATGCAGCAATCAGGCAGGTAAGCGACAAACCCAAGAACAATTTTTAGTTCTAACTGCCTATGTTGTTATGTCTAGATGGCGTGAGCTGTGTCTTGCAAATTCTGGGGAAAAAAGCAGCATTCCTACCCCACGTTATTTTGGGTGGTGGTTTGGTTTTAGATGACGTGAGAGTTGATATACTTAGCTGCACTGCCCAACCGTATCCAACTCCTGAATGTGTAATAGCACGATGGAACTTGTGCTGGTGCTGATATGTTGTATAGAAAAATGGCAATCTTTTGTGTGGCTTAGAAAAGTTATTTCTACTTGTTTGTCTTGAGGCAGGTTATCAGCTGCATATGGAAGCACCCGAATGCTCCACTTGTCTATCTTGCTTGTGACCTTCTTGGCCTGGAAGAGATTCTTGAGGAAGTGACCAGAACATTTGGATCTAAGATATATGTTGACAAAACAAAAAATGCGGAATGCTTCCAAACTCTTAGAGTCACAGCTCCTGATGTGCTTTCCCAGGATCCATCTTCTCGTTTTCAGGCATGCATGATGCATCTTGTATCATCATTGTTATTTTGTCTACCATCTGTGCTGAATATATATATATGTATATATATAGGTTTGTGCTTTCCCTTTTATATTCATTGTTTTTCCTTCTAACATGCAGATATTTGAAGGGTTTCCAAAGCTGTATGAAAGAGCTCTAGTAAAAATTACGGAGGCACGGGCTAAACTCCAGCCAGAACCTCTCTTTATGCGCCCATCTGCACAGTGGTACACATGCAACATAGATGACTCAGAGACGGGAACACCAAATAAGATGAAATTTGGTGGGGCTAAGAGAGACGAGTTTGGTGTTTGGCACGTCTGTTACTCAATGCACTCATCTAAAGAAGAGTTGGAATGGGCATTGGAACTCCTCCAACCTAAACGGGTTATTTCCACGACTCCCCCTTGCAGGGCTATGGAACTTGATTATGTCAGGAAGCACTGCCTTAGCAACAAAATAACAGATGATGACCCTGTTTGGAAATTACTTAAGATCAACGTTGAAGATTCTTCTCCATCACAAGCTTCTGCAATTTCAGATATAGCAGCGGAGATTGTAGCTGGTTCCTCAATGGTTGAGCAGAACTCAAGTTCTGTGAACTGCAGCCAGTCATCCCCGGCGAAGTTATCCATAAATAATGGCAGCACATGGTTGGACTCATCTCATATATCAAACAGAAGGCCCATTACGTTATTTGGAAGAGCAAGACTTGGTCTTGAAGATGATACTGTCGTACCAGAAGAGAATATTGGGCCTATTGATGCAGGTTGTTCGCATGCTGTTGCCAAGAAGATGGTATTATCATCCTATGAGGGGGATGATGTTTCAAAGATGCAGTTTGAGAGATCAAAAGAAGTTGCATCATTGGGAAGCAATGCACCGGTTCTAGATTCAAACCCAGTGAATGGAGTGAAGAGAACTGTCTCAGATACATCGTGGGCTGTGGCAGATAAGACAGTGGATGGTGTTACCGAACTGCGGTCAGAGAAAGCAACAGACGGTGGTAACATAGGATCAGAACACAGTAACTCCAGCATCATGTCATTGCAGAATTCAGAAGGGGCAACGAAAGGTTCTGGAATTGTAGCATCCAGCAGTTTCAATTCAAGCTTCAGGAAGCTATACAGATCCATGAATGTCCCAGTACCGAGGCCTCTTCCTTCATTGTTGGAGCTTATGGGACCCAAGAAACGACTCAGGTTCAGCTCCATGGAAAAGAGGGGCATTTAGCTCTAGGTATTGGGGCGCATGATCCATTTGAGCCTAGACCACTGGCACGGCGTTCTGTATTCAGTAAATCCGCATTTTTGGTCCTCTCTTACCCATTCAAAATAAGTGCTTAGTTGGGATATTGGTCTTTCTACGTCAAAATATTGTACCAAGAATAGAAGCCAGGTGGCCGATGTTCCTGCACAGGGCGTATATTTTCGGGTTTTACATTTCCATTGGGCTGCTTTTTACGGCGTTGTATCAAATTTATTCATTCTTTACTTCCGATTTGCAACATGTAATATCACGTCACAAAAGATGGGTTGGGTTTCCAGTCCAATAAGATTTACGTTTCATCCCCTTTTTCAATATTGCAAATAAAGTAATAACATCTTCAGAACTTTGCGCGAGAATACATCCTATCATGTGAGGTAATCAGGAATTAGTGAATCGGTAACGTTAATCATAAAGGTAAGGGTCGATTCTAAATATCTCACTACTTTTTATCTTTAATTTTCAACTATGCCTATGAAGTTTGAAACTTCCATCCATCCATACCCATTAAGCATGCTACTAATTTCAAGTATATCCAATCCATTACAAAAATTATTAATTATGATTAAAATGGCTAAAAAAATACCTGTAAATCTAGGTTTTGTATTCGCTAAAGTCCTTGCTAACGTCTGCATCTTGTAAACCTTGCTCTCCAAACCTTACACTGACTGGATTTTCCCCCTATTTTGTGACTTTGGAGGAGATGAAACCAAAATTTAAGGAATATTTTGGTTATTTTAATCATAGGCTGTGTGGAAAATGATAAAATTTTTAGACGAAAAAATTTTAAAATAAAAGAATAATATGTTATAATAGAGGTAATAATGATGAGTAAAAAGGATAAAGTTAAAATATATTAGTTAGTTAACATATAAATAATTAAAAAGTAAAGTAATTGTATAAATAAATATAAAAAATAATTAAAAAATATAATAATTATAGAGAGAAAAATATTAATTTAAAAAGTTTTAGATGTAAACAACGCACCCATAATTAACGATTTTTATGATAGATTGAATATGCTTAAAATTGATAGTAGAGTTTGTTTGAGAAATGATAAAATTTTTGAATGAAAAATTCGATCTAAAAATTTTCTAAATGGGAGAAAATGATGTGATATAATGGAATAGTAACACAAAATAAAGAAAATAAGGTTAAAATAAATTGATTAATTGCATGAATAATTGCATATAAAGATATGGAGAAATAATTAAAAAATAAAGCAGTTGTGGGGAATAAATTTTCTTTTTAAATTGAAAAGTTTTGGTTTGATAAGTTCTATTAGTAACTAAGCGTACCTTTAGTAAGTATAATTGTAATTAAGGATAAAAAATTGTGAATATATTTAAAATTGACCCTAAAGTTAATAATAATAATATAGGTAATTTTTTAAAAGAAAAACAGACAATAATGTGGACAAGTAGATTACAGATAACCTTCTATTCTAAAACAAACACAACAATGGCAATTATAGATTGGAAGGTAACTCTTGTCATTACAGAACTATCACAATAACTTGGAAGTTGGATTCCATGTCTGAGAAAGCGCAAAAACTAGCAGCAGACAACAATGCTCACGGACATTTTTCAGGTGTGAGTTTCAGCGTGCTCGCCGTCACAATACAAGCATAAGGCATTCTAACAAAAATATCAAAAGGGAAAAGCTAATGAAGAACAAAGCTGTTGGTTTACTTAATGGGCCTTTTGTGCAGGTAAAAGAGCTGACAACATTCATACAGGGGGCACGGCATTTTCATACATTCGAGCCGTTAAAAGTCGATTATGCAGTCTCTTCTAGTTTTTGAGAATGTTTTCGCAGTGTTGCTTCAAAATTCAAGAAGATTGCCTCAATCTGTGCAGTCCTGTTGACAAAATATCTGGGGAGACATAATATCTACAGCTGAAAAGAGATAGGAGACTTGCAATATCCACAGCTGAAAAGAGAGAAGAGGTAAGAGCAAGTACGTCAGGTAGAAAAAGAAAACTCTTTTAAATATAAAAAGTTAACAAGGGCTCACTTCTAACACCCTATTATTGAGTTATTATCATGTGCATGCAATCCCAAAGATGCTATTAAGATGGATAAATGGAGTAAAATGGTCTAACTGGATTCTAAATTGCGGCGAGCTGAATGAATCCAATTAAATGTTCAACTTCTATGAATTTCTGATAAATTGCAGTGAGCTAAATGAATCCAATTAAATCTTCAACTTCTGTGAATCTGTGATCATTTTTACAATTAAACAGGAGTCCTTAAGTCATTTTTCATAATCTCTCCCCATAAATTTTTCTCAACAAGAAATATTTACTGATTATCACCACAGGAAGAGAATAATCCCTGTCCATCAGCCGCAGATGCAGATGCAACTGTGAGGTATGAAACCCTTCGACCCAGAGATATTTATCTCTAGCACAACTCGACCAATTGATTTCTTAAAAAAATAATATGGTGAAAAACTATTGTACATGAAAAACTGCTCTATTGACCTTTATCAGATCAAATTTCTAAACAAGCACCTTACCATGTTGCTCCTCACCTTGAAAATAATAAGAACCATATCCAGGAATCAGCTCAAACCTCAAAACGAATAATCCTTCAAATCTTCCTTTGAGTCACCAACATCCATGTCAGCCAAACATTCCTCTGCAGTGATAGGAGGAAGCTGCCTTGTCTTCCGCTTTAGATTATGCTTGTGCCAGTCACTTTTGAAGTGTTCACGGTATTGCCTAGCATCTCCCACAACTGCATCACAGGTGCTACACTTATTCTGCTTGACCTGTCCCACGGCATTCCCATCTCTTGTAGATATTGCCTGGATTCCATCTCTAATTTGAAGCACAGCCTCACCAGGCTCTCTGTTAACATTCAATTGGACGTCCTCATGATCATCAAAATCAACATGTGTGTCTGCATCCACATGCGCTGAAACAGCAAGAATTTCCATTCTCCCCTCCATGTGCCTTACCAACATGTCGCAATCTCGGAAAAGGCCAGGTTCAATTTGACAAACCTGTATATTGACTCTTAACCATAAATATCTGAGAACTGAAAAGTATGAAGAAATTCAATAATCAAACATATCAAATATACTTCCCTTTCAAATATTGTGCATCATAAAAAACGAGTTGAAAAAAGCATGCATTTATAAAATATTTTAGACCAGAAATTTATGTCCAAGAGTAACAAAACCTCAACAAAGATTGCATGGCTGCGGAAGAAGTTCCATAAGCAGGCGTAATCGTTCTTATCACCCACTCACAAATGCAAGTAGCAACTTCCGTATGTTGGTAGGTCTGTTAGCTCCCATTTCACTTGTGCATTTTTTAATTTCTAAAACCTACTAAAAGCAAGTGAAAAATAGGTAAAAGAATCTCAAGATCACATAGCTGCTCAATCTAGGTTTTAGAATTCTTGGTTATCAGTTTGGTAAACACAGTCAACGGTGAGAGATAAAATTACTAGTAAAACAATACATCAGCTTATCTAAAGAGAGAAAAAATTATGAATTGCTCACCACGAAAAGTTGATTTGCTGACTCATCATTGGAATCAATGTTTGCTCTCCACTCTTTAAGCTTCTCTAGCAGAGAAGACGAGTGCCTTTCAGGTACAACCAGTCGCAGTCTCATTGGGGATCGCTTAATGGGGAACTTCTTCTCTAGCTCACGAATTACCTCCAGAGCCTGCACCAAAGATTACAAGACAAACAGTTGAAACATGAGTATGTAAATCCCCAGTAGTTATGCAGTAATAGGGACAAATGAATGCAGAACACAGGCAAATCTTAAATTGATAACAAGAGTCCATGATAACTTCAAGTGTGTAGGATGAAATATCACCATTTGACCTACTTTGTTTATACTGCAGGGGTGCAAGTCAGTTGGGTTTTCGTTAACACAAATCAACCCAATTCCAAACCCAACCCAACCCAACCTTCACATAACCAACTTAAAACCGCAACACTTAACTAAATGCTGCTTTCCTAGCAGGCATTCCTATCAGTTTCTTTTCTTCTCTACTATTTTCATATTATTTATAATAATACAATATAAAAAATAAAAAACACTAGAATGATTAAGGAAAGAAAACTGAAGGAAGCAGTAGAATGTTAAGTAATATAGTATCTATGAATGCCAACAAGATTTTGCTGGCAACTGAAAGACAAAAGGATGAGAGAGTACTTGATGAGAAACTATTTAAGTTCTATATATATATATATATATATATATATATATATATTTATTTTAAAATATTTAACATTTAACAGTTCAAACCATCCTAATGGAAGCACGGTAGTACAAATGTTTGTGCACCGGAAGAGTACCTCCATCTTTGTTCGAGCGTTAGCCATGAAAACAGCATCTCTATTTTTCTTTGCCATCAAATCGACAACAACATGCAACACCCTTCTCTAATTTTGACTGTTCGTAGCCCCTCGTATCTGCAAATCTGACGAATGGTAATAGATCCAATTCCTCCTTTCAAGCTCCAATTATTAGATCCAAGGCCGACAGTTCTCATCCAGCAATCCAATCTGGTCAACATCACTGGTAGCCGCAGATCTAGCAGCTTCCACCAGTGGAGTCCTCCATCTTCCTCCCATCTGTCCAGCAATAGTGCTTGTATAGCCGAACTCTGCACCAGCACAGCGGTGCTATCCCAATCAGATCCGACAGCCATTTGTGGATTCAAGTACTTCCAGCCATGGCAAGGATGTCTAGCACCCACAATTTCAAAGATCCTACCATCTCCCTTCTCCTTCAGATCCAGTAGCCTACCTCAACTCTGATGGCAAGCGGAAGACAATAGCGCCAGCAGCTAATGCCCCCAAATTTCTATCCGCACGATTGTTCAATCAACAAATCTCATCCATTCTATATATTTTATTAAAGGGCAGAAGGGTTTTCAAAGTTGGTTAGAAATGGGTTGAAAGCAACCCCACTCTTCAACCCAAGACCAACCCAATTCAAAGTTGGGTTGAAAATCCAACCTGAGTTTCAAACCGACCAAGCCCAACCTGATCTAAAATGGGTTGAGAGTCAAACCCAACCCACTTGCACCCCATAGTTTCTTGAATGTTAGAGTCTATTCAGTCAGAACCTCCTCCATTTGCTAGCAAAGCAAGCTCTATATCTCAAGTTTGAATCTTAAAGGTTTGGAAGCCACATTAAGTAAGCATCATATGAGCTGGTTCATCATGGTCATGGCAGGTCTAGTCTACTGTTTGGGAGATAGGCTGTGCATTTTGGCTTTGAATGAATATAAGGATTTGATCCAACACTTTTTTATGAGGTTTGGGTCTTTCAGTGTGTTGGTTGGATGCTTAACAGTCATATCCACTAAATAGCAAGACACTGCTGGCGAACTATGAGATCAACAATAATTAAATACAGTGCCGCATTTAATACAAATCCATTTTCATGGTTCAAGGAAACCTTCACAAATCACAACCTCCACAAATCTAATTTTCAATGTTTCCTCATACTCAGTTTATTTAATAAACCAGTGGTGCTCAATTTCTGTTGATTGGACTAATAATCTCTCACAGAATGGTAAAAACTTCATTAATATTTTCTCATTTTATTTGCTTGTTTATTTACATTTCATCGCAGTACAGATGGTACAAGGCAGAGCCATTGCAATTCATGAGTAACTTTTCTCACTGGTTTAACAAATACATATTTGCAAACATCAACGTAACTGTCAACATTTCAATGCATTATATTCAAGGTCACGTGACAATGCAAAGAAGACAGATACCAAAAAATTCTACTGGTATGAATAAAGAGTCCATGCAATCAAAATATATTCAATCGCTCATGATCTGAAAGCTTCTCATCATCTGGTCAAGATCCTGAATTATAATCATAGGGGATGAGAACCAATTTCTTAGTGCCAAATACTTGAAAAGTACAATACAAAGGAGATAACCTGTTTTTTTGAGCTACTATTAGGATCAACAGCAAAATGGATTTCATGCATGAGCCGCTCTATCATGCTGATAGTATAAGGCCGTTGAGTTTCTGGGTTGATGGTCTTCTGCATAACAATTGTTGCAATATCCCGAAACTGACTTGATAACTGTGATTCCCTTTCCTTCCCAGCAACTTGAAGCTCACCTTTGTCCAAAATCTGAGTTCATGAATCAACATCAGCTAACTCATAGATTATGCTAAAGAGAAATAAAATACTTTCAAACAATATGCAGCGAACTTTCTTGATGAACCAACCTTGTAGAGATTTTTTTTTCATAGAAAAATAAAGAGAAAAAAAAAAAAGATGAAACAATTCACAAGTTGTAGATGGTAACTAGTCTTTTCAATCAGCAACTCCAAATTCCAACTACCACAAAGTGAAATGTAACTTCTCTACTCAGATCAAGGAACATGCAGGTTTTGCAGACCTGTGAGGGGTGACAAATTTATTGCATAAAATTGCAAGTGATTCCATTGTACAATTTGAACGGTGAAAACTTACTGTTTCACAAACACCTTTTAGATCAAATATAAGCTACCTATCATAATTGTCTCCAAAGCTATTTTTATGATACTAAAAAAAAAATCATTTTGAAAATTTACACTGCTCATGACAAATCAAAAACTTACCAATTCGGAGAAATTTTTTTTATGGATGTTGTGGCCAACCTGGGTTTTGAAGTGAAATGAATGTCTTGACTAAATATATAGTTCCTAGCGTGTTTTCTTGGCAAAATGACTGAGCTTATCTAGCATTTTTCCCATGGGCATAAAAAATACAAAGATGTTTGCTGCATAACAACTCATGACACGTTTTAGCATGTCAAAATCGGGGTTTTCAAATGGCCTTATGAGAAGTGCAAGGGACAATTCTGCTAGCTCATGCACAGATATGTTGTACTCTCGAAACGCAACTGACCTCTAAGCATATCTTTGCTTGATCGTCTGTTCCAAAAGCTGCAATCATGTCTTTCGACTTTGCAAGAACTCCTTTCGACACATTTGAATAGACGGTCTGCGATTGCAACACTTCATCCAGATCTTTCTCTCTGCACAAAATCAACAAGAAGAAGAGAGGACAAAATTTCAGCTTTTTTAACCAATCCATCAAAGTGCAGTTTCAAGGAGAAAAACTGTCATAGAATTACAATTGCAAATCAGAATAAACAGCAAATACAAACAGACTGGGTTCAAATAGCGTGATCGACCTCGCTCCAACTCATTGTTGAGCAATTTTCTCAGCCGAAAGAAACGACTTCAGCAGAACGTAAGGAGATAAAAGGGTAAAAGAAGAAGCAAAGAAGGAAACTTATTGCCAGGGTTTTAAGGAACGTACACGCCAGAGCGCCAGGATAGGACCTTGTTCTTGTAACAGGCAATCTCGAAGCGCATCCCACGCTTTTTCAATCGTACGACGGCGACGTTGGTGAGCCGCTTCTGCCCTATGGGCTGCACCAGAGATCTCTTTGACATCATGGTTGCAATTGCCAGATGACTCTCCTCTCCCAATTCCAATATAGAGATTCCAGGAAGAGAGTAGACGTTCGCCTGGGAAGTCTCTCGGAGAACGCGGAATCCCCTTTCGAGTTTCGACTTTCGACACGAACAGCTGCTTCTTTCACAGCGTCCCACGTGCGGAGGCCCCATGAACTTGGGGTTTTTGTAAATTTAACCCTTTAAATATCTAAAATAGCGAATTACACCTCCATATTTCAACATCAGAAAATACGACCTTCAATTTTTTTCAATCGGTCTAACGGCCTTCAAACTTTTATTTTTATCGGTCTTATAACCTTCAAATTTTAAAAAGTTTGCTAAAGTTGCAATTCAAACCATTGAGGTTCACTAATAGGATGTGATAGATATGGGATAAAGATGTAATAAAATTTATAATTTTCCAAAAATATTTTTCATTTTTTATGTGTATTTTACAATCATCTCAATTAATTTTTTTTTTTTCAACTAAGCTCTGAAACATTCTTATAAATTTCTTACCATATTCTAAGACATGGTTAATAATATTACTAACAATATTTCTAAATTTATTTATATGGCGGACACTCGCGCACACTATGGGGAGACTAATGCCATCAACTATACTTTTTTTTTCTGATAATTTGCAGCTGTGGAGGATCAAACTTGGCACCCAACTCATTTGCAGCATATATTTTTCATTCTTAAATCTTAGCAAATAATAAATGATTTTTTTATTTCTCACATAACTCCTAGTTCTCATTTAATTTGTTTTATTTACAAAACATAATAATACTTTTTTAATTCACATTTTGGTCTCATTTTCATCCAATTAGTTTTTATTTCTCCTTCTAAATTGACCCATCCCACCAGACTGAGATCTACGTTATCTTCTCTTCTTGCATGACAAGTTATAGTGCTTGCACCACGCGAAAGATGAATTGGTGGCGCAGTTGCTCATCTTGTCGACGCTCTTGTTTGCCGAGTAAAAAGGTTTGCGACTTCAGATGAGGTTTACAATTTTTGTTTCTTTTTTTTTCGATGGAAACAATTTTTCTTTCTTTAAGTGCGGGAAAATTTGTATTAACCGCTATCATACAGCTGAAATTAACGTCATGGACACATCATCTTCCAGGTTTGAAGCTGGAGGTCCAATTGTTATTTTGGAACATTAGAAGGTAGATCAGCAAAAACTGTAATAATTTTGTAAAATTGTACTTGATATAACATATTTTACTAAAAATAAATAAATATTCTTTTAATAAAAAGAATTAGTTGATTACTAAATCTCAACCCCTACAATAGTGCATGTGGATCGTAGACCATAGATTATTTATTCAAATAGTTCTAAACATAATCAATGAAAAAATTTCAACAAACATATTGGTGGACAAAACATGAACCGGTTCCGCCACCAGGGCAGTGCCCTGCCCTGTATGCGTTGTTGCCATTTATATTGCTGCATGTGATCAAAATTAAGGGCGTGAATAGGGTTCGACTAACTGAACCTGATTTATAATGGGGTTGAGTTAAATACTTTGAAAAAAATATATAATTGAATTGAACCTACCTAATTTCAAAAATAGGTTGATTTGGATTAGATAATTGTCGACCTGACATGACCTGATTTCATATATTAGTGTAAAATCTAATAGATTATTAAAAAATAGTCATATATTAGCACATAATATATAAGAAGTAACTAGATACTGTTGTTTTGAAATAAGATTATTTACCGATTATTTTATTTTATAAATTATAAATTAGAAAGTATTCCTATAAAAGGATTATTTTTTATTCTTTCATATAAATTTATATTTTAAAATAGATTTAATTAAGAAAATATATTTAAATATTGTATATTTATTAACTTGATTTCTAACCTAAACCGAACTAATTTCTATATAATTAAAATAGGATTGAGTTAATATGTGAAAAATAGAGTTTAGTTAAGATTTTACAATGTGAGTTAGAGTTGCGTTTATCCCAACTTGAGTCAATCCAATCCGATTTACACCCCTAATTTCAAAACCCACTAGCTGCGGTGTAGTATTTGCAATGTTTTTCCTGGAAAAGTGGGAGTTTTGCAAATTCCTCTCAATATGGGGCTATTTTAGAAAGATTCCCTTCATGACGTGAGAGTGGTAAAAAGGTTTGATGGTAATATGAGTTATAATAGTGTATAAAAATACCAATAAAAAACATCACCCGGTCGGACATCCGCCAATATCAAGTGTTCAAACCTGAAAAATTACACACCCTTAAATCCTTTAAAAAGTTTCGAATCTGACGAGCTTCAAAATTTTCTTTTGTAATTTTTAATTGTTCGATTCGCAGGGTTAATAATTTTTTTTTTCATAAAATTAACGAGAGGTTGGAAACTAATTGAAAGCTTTTTTTAGTTGATATCATAAATTGGGTCACAGCTCATGCGAAATCCATTCAGAGGCTCTGCTCTTTCCTTTGGAGCCCACCCGTGCTTGTTGGACAGGGCATGGTGTTGCCCCGCAATTAAAACAAGAATAGGGGAAATTCAAGTAAGTCGATAAATGTTTCATTCCGGTGGATATGGATGTAACTCATGGCAAGTGTTAGGGTTGAGGTCACATTACAAGTACCCATAAAGAATCAGGACATTTTATTCTTTCAGTGATTCGAAATTGTATAGACCACATGTCCATTTACAATTCTCGCATTACCCAAACGCAAACCCACTTAATTAAAATAAACAGAATATAAGACACATCTAAAAGTAAGCATGGTTGTGGGGCCAATCTAACTCTAGTACTTTTAAAGGCAATGGAATATAAACTCATTACATAACCCATTTACCTATGAAATAGTTCATTGTCTCAACCCGACCGATAATTTACAAAATAGAATTCAACAGAGTTCAATCGACTCCTCAACACTTACCGTCTTGGCCAAGCTTTAGAGGCCCTCGACATGCAGCACGCATCTTACCTCTCCTCGGCGTTCTCCGGAACAACGTTCCCTTGCATGATGTTCCTATCGAATGGCACAGGCGGGATGTCAATGGTCACATTCCCTTCCAGCATCTCGATCGCTTTCCTCATGGTCGGCCGCCGGGCGGGTGAGAATTGAATGCACCACAACCCCACCAGCTCCATCGTCCTTGCTATCCTCTGCTCCTCCTGGCTGTTGCATTCGTGCCACTTTGACCCAGACCCGCTGCTCCCATCACCATCCTGCTGGGCCACATGGTGTGCGTACACCCACTCCGGGAAATACGTCTCACTCGACTTGCTACTCTCTTCGAAGTTCCTCCTCTCCCCCACCATCTCCAGCAGCACCATTCCATAGCTATACACGTCCGACTTCTCTGTGACCGGTCCATAGTTCTTGAACCACATCTCTGGGGGCGCGTAGCCTGGCGTCCCTCTTCCGCACGTTAGGCTAATGTGACTGTTCTCGCGGTTAACCATCTGGGCCAGACCGAAATCGGCCACCTTGGGCTGGAAATTCTTATCCAAGAGAATGTTATGAGGTTTGAGATCGCAATGCAGTATCCGGCTTCGGCACTCCTCGTGAAGGTAAGCAACTCCCCTGGCGGTGCCCAGCGCAACGTCATGTAGCTGGCTCCAGCTCAACTTCTGCTGAACGCCCTTTCTCTTCTTGTGTATGTACTTATCGAGAGAACTGTTCTCCATGTACTCGTAGACGAGGGCCCTTCGGGACTTATCGAAGCAAAAGCCCACGAGGCGAACGAGGTAGTTGTGGTGGATTTGGCCGACGGTTCGTACTTCGTTCAAAAACTGGGCCTCGCTGTGGACTGTTTCGTCCAACAGCTTCACGGCAACTATGCAGCCATTAGGGAGTTTAGCTTTGAAGACGGACCCAAAGCCGCCTTGCCCGAGCTTGTGGCTGAAGTTTTCTGTGTAGCGCTTGATTTGTCTGTAGGAGAACCTCATGGGCACTCCGTTTGCATAGTCTTGCAGGAATGCTTCGATGGAGATATTTTTGGTGGCTAAGTAGCGTCTCAGTGCTTGCTCATCTTGTCCTCCAAAGCGAATCTCTTTCAGCTTGTTACGTCGGATTAAAAATACAAGTAAAACGCTTCCGAACAACAAGAATAGTCCCAAAGCGATTCCTTCATTGCAAAAAAGAAAGTGTAAAGAAGGAATAAAATAGTGTATATTGTCATCGGAAAAAGAAAACATAAATTACCATGAATATTTACAAATATGAGATGTCAGAGTGAAATTCTTCGTAAAGCACATCTGTCTGTACGAGTGAGAATTTGTAATCTCATTCGTGTGGTATTCATTGCTACCTACGATTTTACCACATCAGATGAAAACATGCTGTAGAATATTTAATAATGTTTTAACTTATACCTATTTAATCGAAAATAATGTGTAAGTCGAATAGCTGAGCTTGTGCATGATCACAATCCATAGGATTAAAATATATAGTGGCAGATAATATCAATTTCCATAGCTTTAATTGATTCAACTCCAGTGAGGGTGGTTAGTTTTTTAATCCAGGCCTGACAATGTATCCATGTGTGCAAGTTGGATTTCATCAATGCGTTAAATCTTTGATTCCTTTCTCCAAAAGCATACAGCTATAGGTATCAAAATGGCGAACATGATGGCTCGCATGAGATGCTACTCATTAGATGGAAGGTGGTGATGTAGGAACCTATAATAGGACTTAGGAACCAAAGTGTACACACCACATACAAAATAGCTATACCGTTGAAATCGATCCGTTCAGGGCCCCTTTACTATCTAGCTTAGTAATTTACATCATATCAAACTGATGAGAAAATGACAACACCAAAAGTGAAGAATTGTAAATAAAATAATAAATAAAGAAAATGGAAATTGTTAAAACATGCATATAAGTAACGATCATAGAATTATTTAGTTACAAAATATAATTTAAAACTGAAAATAAAGAGCACTGATCTTCTCAGACTTGTCCAAAAACCTATTGTTTTTGAAATTTTTTCTATAAACATGTTAATTTAGCTATATTTAATTTACAAATCAAGTTTTATTATTTTTGGATAGGTATATATATTTATTTTGAATTTTTAAAAATATGGGTATTTAAGTCGTTTCAAATATAATAGATAAGCAGGAACCTCCTCCTTTTGGCTTAGTCAACCCGCCAGAAGCAGCTATGAGCTGCGTGGAACGCGGACTGAAACTGTGCGAGAATTATTTCGGAGGTGTTCTGGATTCTAATCCGCTTCTGCTATGAGCTTCTGCTTGCGGAAAGACCTACACTCCGGCAAAGAAGAAATTGACTCAAGCTTTTTAGCTCCACATGAATTGAGTCTGACAATCCAGGTTTCTATAATGATCAATCAATCAGGACCATCCAGTTATTGTAAATAAACGGATGGCTAGCTCAATTCGCAAGCACTTCTGCCAGCTTTTTGGACAGTCTAGTTTGGTGTTCAAACCGTTCCGTGTTTCAGTCGTCCACATTTTTTTAAGAGTGCGTGAAAAATTCAACTTCCGTGTTCCTCATACCTGTCGCGATTCTCCCTTGCGAACGAAAACCACTAGGTTTGCCGAGGGCGACGCTCATTCCTTCAGAAGCAATAAATCAAGCATTAGTTTTACCGAAAAAAAAAAATAAAAAAAAAAATCAAGCATTAGAAATGTTAGATGGTGGAGTCGCTATCAGGTTATGTCACATGCATGAGAAAATTATATATAGTTTTTTCCTTGGAAAATTATAGGCCATTCATCAGAATCAGCCAGCTATTCCGGAAGATTGCAAATCTCAACCACTCCTTAAGCAGGCGCAGGCGCAGTCGAATGGAATTTGGCTAAACCCACTAATCAAAATCAGCTTCCCTAGATTTGAAACAACAAACGCAAGATTTGTGGGATTCCAGCCAAAATCAGCCACTCAAATTTCTAAAAATCACGAGTTTAATTGACAACAATATATCCTAAAATTAAGGACATCTCTGATTCGCTTGGGGGAATGAATCATTTAGAAATAATTAGAATGGCTCAGTGGGTTACCATCTGAGCAATTCTGCCTGTGCGCCCCAGAGCTACAGAAGCAAAGCTCGTTCCCCTTGTTCGCATCGCTTGCATCAGTAAATCCACACCGCCCACCAGTGCTGTCCATGCAAGCCTCCGAACATGAGCTATCCCAATCGACCTCGAAGCCCGCTTCGAGCGCCCGCCTCAGATTCGTTATCCCACTGAAGTTGTTATTCAGCATCGTCATCGGAATCGGTATCCTCGAGGACAGACAGTTCTGTATCTGATCCACATACCCATCATAGAAATAACACTGGTTGGCCGTCGTGCCCTGGCATTCCAAACACGGCACTCTCCTCATATTGGGGAGCAGATCGGCCGGGGGCGTTTGGGAGCAGTTGAAGAAGGTTCCGCTCTGGTAATTAGGGCTCACGTGGAAATTCCCCGCCATCTGCCACTTCTGGGAACCCTGCCCGGAAAACGGGGGAATTGGGGCGCATCCAAAGAGGGAGATGTCGACGAGCCGGATCGATCGCTGAGCATAAGCGGATGAGTTGAGGGTTTGCAGGATTTGGTACCTGATTCCTTGGTTCTCGTCGTCGGCTATGTAGACGGTGTTGTTCTCGCAGGAGACTGTGATGTAGGAGCTGCAGCAGAGCTTGTTTATGCCGACGGGGAAACGGAGGATGGACGAGCCGCATGTGGAGGGTGCGCATAGATCGTAGTAGTAGGATGGGTCGCGGGCGGAGAGACCGAAATTCGGACCGTCCGACAAGAAGAGGAAGAAGGTAAAGACGAGGGCGAATGGCATGTTTGTGTCTTGTTGAGGATGGGAAATTGAGGGGAATTGGTGGCTGTTGCGTTGAAGAATCAAGATATGAGCATATGCGGATTTGGCTGCCGAGAAAGCGTCTGATGGAGTCGAGGCAGACGAAATGGCATGCGTTGACCGCGGCTCGCGACTCTTTATGCTCACCGTGGAGCCGACGCACCTTTTTTTTTTTCTTTTTTTTTTTTCCGCCCATGTTCGGTAACTGCGTGGTGTGGCATGGGACGGGACCGTGGGGCTCGGTTTCCCGTGTCAATAATTTTCTTAATTAATAATTATATTTTTCAATTTTATCTTCAAATTTTAATTATTTTTCTACTAATTATCTTCATTAAAGTTATTCATTTTAATTTTAATTTTATTATTTTTTACTCGTGACATAATTTTCAAAATATTTTATTTACTACTCTCACTTTATCCTATAATCCTCGTAAAATTTAAATTACCAAACGTGCTTTTGTGTTTTTCCCACTCCTATGGTTCCAGCGAAGAAGAAGTCGTAGCTGACATGGGACGGTTGCGCTCCAGTCCTAAGCCGACAGTGGCCGCACTTCTCCAGCGACTTTTTTTTTCCATCATCCCCCGCCAGGCGCGAACGCCTGCCGTGAATTGTCAAGCGTTTGCAGCGGGCGCCATCGTCTTAAGTCACTTTCAGAAAAGTCATCAGTGGCTATTGGCTATCTAGCACCTACGGTTTATGCAGCGTCTATAATTACATTTGCAATATCAGCACTCATTGCTAACCGCGCCATGACGGAACGATGCTGGAACTCTGGCAGCTAGCTAAACTTCCCCATTAAAATTTAAAAGTTTATAATTTTTGGGTGTTTTAGACTTACCTATATCATCGTTTATAACTTTCAATTTTTTTGAATAAAAATAATTTTCAATTTGTACAAACTTTTATGTATACTTGTTAATTTATCAAGTTAAAAGATACAATAAAGGTATAATTTTATAGGTTAATATGCAAAAAGATCTCTACCAGAAGTAGCTTAGTTTGCAAAAGCGTGTAATTTATTGTTGAAGCACACTAAATAAGTAGCTTAGTTACAAAACTTATTTAAAAATAATTTAACAGATAACTATATGTACCATTGAGTTTCATAACTATAATTCTTCTAAAATTTCAATCAACTAAATTTTCAGTCTAAAATCTAAACGCATGAAAATAATTATGAATGATATAGATTTAAAAGAAATACTTTAACGGTGCACGGATCATTGAAGATTTCAACGTGTGCTTCCATTTTTCCTATGTGGGTGGGTTCTGCTTCCTTGCATCCATCCGAATTACATTGAAGTAATTGTGTATAATTTTTTTTTATTTTTAAGAGGTTGATGATTAATATAAAATTTAATTAATTTATTATATTTAATATTATTTTGTTAGGAAATAAAGTTTTATCCAAATCAAATATATGCATATGTCACATTTGCTCAAAAATAAATATATTCATGTGTGAATTATGAAAGTACTTAGATCTATTCATAGATATATTATATGTATAAAAAATGCAATAGTACTAGACATAATTATTTATTCATACAATAGTAATATTTTTGATGATTTAAATATTGAAAATACTACTTAAAAATTAATTTTTAATATTACATTATTTCATTACATTGATTTTACATATTTATATATGGGGCCTGTATAGAATAACACTAAACAAATGAGAAAGTTTTTTTTATAATATAAATAATACTAAGCATAAAAAAGGACTAATTTTTTTTATAAACTATAGAAATATTAAAATGAAAAAGTTACAGAAAAAAAGAGTTCTGAACTGGGCCTCATTTTGCCATTGCTAATGAGCTAAAATTCAACTCACTCAATCTTTTTTTTTTTTTTTTTTTGGGGTATTATAAGGGATGGATGCTAACGCCTCAGTCCTATTTCATTCACACGACCTATTTAGAATCGTTAATTTAATAGAAAATGAAGTCTCATTCAAATTAAAAGACATATGTAATTGTCATTTAAAAATTATAATTTAACCAGAAAATGAAGTCTCAATCAAATCAAAAGACATACGTGATTCTCGTTTAAAAATTATAAAATTAATATAACATATAATTTGATGAATATATGAATTTTAAAGTTTTATACTTAACATCTAACCATCTGATATATCATTTCCAGATGAATAGATGATTTTATAAATTATTAGTACATTTAATGCATCTATGAACATAAAGGTCCAAATATTTTTCATAATTTATACATGATTATATATTAACAAGTATGACCCATCTAATAATTTAATTGAAATAATTTTTAATACCACATTAAAACAAAATATATCAAATAAAATGAATGGATAAGATTTTGATTTAATCTTTAAAGTGATCCCAAAATAGTGTAGTACATTAAAATTTTCAATCATTCACTTGCTACTAAATTATGCTAATAGGATTGTAGTCCTATGCAAGGAAAATCCAAAGAATTTCATGAAATTAAAGAAATAGGAAAATTACAATATCTTGAAAGCAAGAAAATAAAATGCCAACAATTTCATAGACAAATCATCTAGTGCCCTCGAGATGGAAATAAACTCTCCTATTTAATAAGCATCTTTTCAACCACCATGATAGTAATCCCCACTCCCCTTCCACCTAGGCTTAGGCTTGAGCAAATGTGTGGGCCTCATCGATAACCATGGTCTACTGACACCCAACTTTTGAGACTGATTTTGAGGTGAGGTAGATGGTCTCAACATTCCCCACCACTTGAGAGAGAACTTTCCTGGGAAATGATGATAGAATCATCAAGAATCTTCCTAAGTATCATCCTCCTCAAGAACTTTACTTAGAACAACCTCTCTCTTTTCAATAATGGCACATTCGTGTATCATCCACTCCACCAAACATGTAACCCGTGATAGTTATTTTCCATGATACACGGAGCAACCACTTGCCTAAAGAAAAATGAAGGATGTTGCACTTGACTTCTACAACATCATTGTCTTCCCTCAGCGGGCAATCCAATTAGATAATGGCATACAGCCCCCTGGATCCTAAACCCATCAGGTTTCAATGTAAAGGGTCAGGGTGTAAGAAGATCCTCTCATCTCCCAAATCTCCTCCGATAATGACATAACATGGGTGATAATCCCCACTCTCCTTCCTACCTTGGCTTGAGCTTGAGCAAATGTATGTGCCTCACTAATAACCATGGACCACGGATACTCAACCTTTAAAATTGATTTTAAGATGAGATAGATAGTCTCTTCATTCCTCACCACTTGAGAGAGAACTTTTGCGAGGAAAATAATGATAGAATCATCAAGAAGTATCATCCTCCTCAAGAACTTTGCTTAAAACGACCTCCTATCACAACCTCCCTCTTTTCAATAATGGCACATCCATGTATCACCCCACCAAATAAGTTATTCATGATAGTCATTTTTCATGATACATTGGGTGGCCATCTTGCTTAAAGAAAAATAAAGGTTGTTGTACCTGACTTCTACAACATCATCATCATCTTCCCCTCGCGAGCAGTTCAATTGGATAATGGTATACAGCCTCTTGGATCTCAAACTTGTTAGGTTCTAGCATAAAGGATCAATGTGTGAGAAGATCCTATTGGATCCCAAATTTTGTTCAATAACGACACAATCAGAATGACGTTGTCCTACCACTAAACCTCTTTTTCTATTTTTTCATTAGTGGCTTTCTGCAACAAGATTAAACAACTCTTCCTCATAGATATATCATCAAAGGTCAGAATTTCATTTTTCTAATCTACGCTACTTTCATTGGAAGCATATCTTTCTTCTCCTTCCAACTAATTTGGTACACCAAGTTCATCACTATCTCTTTAGTAACACCATCTCTAGTGCCTTCTTATCTACAATCTTTTTACAATTAGCAGCAGACAGAATCCTCTGTACTTCCTTCAAAATCAAAGATTATATCTAAGATGTCGTTAATTTCAATTACTCTCATCCTTACATTCACTGAGGATTTCAAGGATTTTGTTGGGACTGCAACCCTTCAGGATTGATCATTCTGTGTGATGAATTCAACTTCTCATTCCATTATTGAATGAACTTTCTTGTCAATTTTTCTAGAATATCAAATTTCTCTGTTGATTTCTTTACATGTTGATCTATCAACTTCAACAACATGAATCTATCTAATTTTGCCTTCTCCTCATATTCATCCTACAGCAGGAACATCTGGTCTTGTCATTGCTCCAATCGTAGGAGCTTTTCCTCAAGCTGCTTCAAATTCAACATTCTCTCGATAAAAATAGGATTGATAGCCTTAGTTGATACCAAATGATAGGATTGTAATCTTATGTAAGAAAAATCTAATGAGTTTTATGAAATTGAAGAAATAGAAATTGTAATATCATGAGAGTAGGAATATACATGCTAATGATTTCAAAGACAAATGATCTAACCACCCAAGTGAAAATAAATACTTCTATTTAGTAAGCCTCTCTTCAACCACCACGATAGCAATCCTCACTCCCTTTCCTACCTAAGCTTGAGATTTTTAGACAAATATTTGGGTCTGACTAATAACCATGGCCCATTGACACCTCAACCTTTGATATCGATTCTAGTATGAGACAAATGGTATCATCGCCAAACTTATAAAAAAAGAGCACCAAAGGCATATCTCTACTGTCCATTGCATATTTTCTAAAAATATATGTATATTCATTGACGTTGGAATATGCATCATGTGTTTATGTGTTTATGCTGAACGAAAACTAGAGAAAGTCTCTGACTAATAGGAATGATGATAGCTAAACTAAGGGCTTATCCTAAATATATTCATTATGTTCAACTAATATTCCAAATATATCTAGTACATTTTTAAAATTCTAAATGTACCCACCATATTTTCATGTAATTCCATCCATACTCATTCTAAGAGAGACGTGATTAATGGTTATTAATTAACTAACATATGCACTTACCAAAATGTTGTGGAAATAAGGGCTCAATCTCATGTTTGATTTCCAAATATGTCATTGCCCTAATTCCAGTCCCTTTTTGCTTTCGTCTCCTCCAGCTTTTGCCATCAATAGCAACAACTCACAACATTGGTCGGTTGCCCTATTCCACTAACCAGCAGGCACATCGATTTGGAATTATCTCCACCATTTAATTGACCAGTAACAGTGCAACTTGAGGCCTGTGCCCTACATCAATCATTCTTAACCCCGTCTAAAGATATAGGAGCTCAGTTCTATGCAATCGGGTCTATTTCACTCTTTTTTAAAATTTTTATGAAATTATTTTTTTTATAAAATTGTTAAAATAAGTTATTTAACATGTGTATTAATTTTTACCATTTTTGAAAATTTTAAATATTTTAAATTACTAACAATGCTGCAAATTCCAAAAAATATATAAAAATTTCAAAAAATGGTAAAAATCGATACGCATGTTAAATATACTTAGATTAACAGATGTATAAAAAAATTTAAAAATGTATGCATGCATGCAGGTGCATTCAACTGCAGCTAAACGATCTATCATGGTAGCTGAGATCTCATCGTTGACTTTTGATCCAACCAAGCAGCTTCTGGTAGCCATAAAAATTCACCACCCAGAAATCCCAGTAGCCTTTTTTTTTTTTTTTGGGAACCAGTAGCCTTGATTCCACTAGTCTTCACATTTTTTATAGTATTGTTCCCATTGATCTGCAGATTTCCCCATCCACCATGGCTTGTGGTTGAAACTACATAGAATTTACATTTAATTTTTTTAGAATAATTTCTGCTATTGAATGGAGCAAATTGTCAGTTGGCAAAGTTACGGATGACCATGGTGGGAAGAAGATGCATTTTATAATATGTGGCGGATGACGGGTTGCTGTTGGCAAATGGGTTTTGAAATTTTGTAGTTCTTTTTTGGTCATTAAAAAATGGGTTCAGCTATTAGAGAAACTGAATGATTTGAAGATCTAACCAACATAAATCTATCATCGGGTTAGAAGAAGAGCATATCATCGGAATTGTTGATTTCGTCCCGAATTAATAAGATTGAAGTAGCAGGCGTGGTGGACTTAGGGAAATACTTTCCTCAATAGCATAGAATCTAGAAATTATCACCTTTGTATAGGGTATTTTTAGCCATTTATAAAATTGCAACCTCAAGTTTACAGAACAATTGCTCAGAAGGTAACGGAATGGGTATGGTTAGGATTATACAAAAATGCAGGGGTATATTTCAATTTTTCAAAAATATAATGGGTATATTTGAAATATTGGTCAAATTAAGGTGTATGCTTAGGATAAACACCTAAATATAATATATGAATTGAATTTTGCATCCATCCTCAACATATTAAAAATAAAGTGGGTTACATGTAATAGCTTCCGTCTAACCTATTTATATATCGGGGATGCTTATATAAGCCATAACCATTGATATTAATGCTCCCGAAAATTCAAAAATCAAGATACTGAGGTGGGGTCCAGAAGATTAGGATTTAAGTGCATAGGACATGCCAACTTTATTTTATAAGATATTTGGACGACTTTTGTGCCTTGTCAAGTCTACTGTCCTAATCTTTTCATGTCTAACTGCTGTGTATACTCTCCGATGCACCTAGATGCAGGAGTTTTTCGAAACTTCTCCCAAAGAGATTATCTACAGAAATTACTAATTGGGTTATTTCCAAATATACTTATTATATTTAACTTTAATTTCAAATATGCCTATTATGTTTCCAAAATCTCAAATATATCTAAAACGTTTGCATTTAATCTCAAAAATGTTCATTTCGTGAGCTAATGCAGTTAGAGATATATGAAATTACTAATACGCTTATCAAATTTAGGACACAATTAAAAAAATTAAATATTGTAACTCATCAATGCCCTAATCGCACATGAATTCTAAGTTCAAAGCACCTTAATTTTATTTTATTTTTATTCATTTCATTTTACAACAGAGTATTTTAGGTATTTAAAAAAAATTTAATTGAAAAATTTTGACGAAATGGACATTTTAGGATTAAATGCAAACGCAGTAGATATATTTAGTATTTTGAAAATAGAGTAAGAATATTTAAAATTAAAGTCAAATGTAATAGATATATTTGAGAATAATAGTCAGTGATTTTAGTTGCGAATTTGGGATGTTGCTCGAATGATAAAGGTGGCTAAAAAATATTTCTATTTGCTTTTTTATAAATATGTGAATCTCAGCTAGATTTTTATTCTGGTAAAATCTGGCAAAATTTTAATTTAATTTTTAATATTATATTTAAATTCATGAAAAATAATAAAATAGTTGTGAACGCACCGGGAGATATTGGCGCGAATCTGGTGATCCGCTATGACTTTCCGGCCGCCAGCAGCATCTTTCTTTTGGACAGCAGCGGAAGCGCTTATGAGGTCTGAAAGAAATAAAATTTCCTCCATTTGAAAAGAAATTCAACAGTTGGTGGGAGTCTTGCTAGCGCCCGATCGAGCGAGTATTTCAAGAATCCTCCATATTTTGTGGATTTGTCAAGCCCCTTGTGATTGGCTCAAAACTTTCATCTTATTTTGCCCAACTGCGCATAACAGTCTAAACAATTATCCTATTCGGACGATCAGAACTTCAAATGGATGAGGGTGTGATAAAGAATGGATGTAATTTTTCGTTTTTCGAAAATGCTTTTTTCATTATTAAAAAATAATAACTTACTTTTTCATTTTTATTTAATTTTTTCATTTCAATACAACTTTTTCATTTTAAACAAACAAGAACACTTTTTTCATTTCTGCATCTTCACCTTATTCTCATCCCATTCAAGTTATTAACAAAGATAACAGCTTTGTGCATCTATCAACTCTTAGATTAATTTAGAATACTAATTGTTCGTCTAAGATCATAATTACGTCTTTATATTGCACTTGTTGAAAAATAGTAAAAGTTAATTCTCGGTACATACCGATATATAATTTGTTAAGTTGCATGTACATTTTCGTGGGTCAACTCTCGAATGAAGGGGTAGAAATCTTTTTTAAGATGTCATTGGCATCTTTGAAGTTTGGAATAGAAAATGGCAAGGTAATTGCTGTTGCCAGCATCATTGTTCTCAAAATAGTAGACATGAATTCAAATGGTGCTGGTGAATTTTCTTTCAATTTATTTAGGAGCAGGTTGTCTTCTTAAATTAGTAAGAATGTCTCAATAACTTCATTTTGATAGATATTTAAGACATATGTAAATATATAGATAAAAAAGGTAGATTAGTTTTGTCGGACTGTTTTATCCGTATAATATTTTAGTTGTTCAAACCGTACTCCCGAACTTGTTACCCAGAGAGATCTGCATTGGCTTCATCGACCATAGTGAAAAAAAAAAATGACACTGTGAAAAAATTAAAATAAATGAAGCCGTGAAGAGATTTTGTAAGATATGGTCTCAAAAAAATAATACGTCCAACTTAGCATCTTAGGTGGCAAATTGACTTCTTGACTCGTTGAATTTTTTACCATAAAATTTATGGGTAAAATTCCTATTTTTATAAAAGAGTGATAGAAATAAAAGATTTACTTCTCCTCGGAAGAAGTATTCTCCATATTCCAACCAATTAATAAGATTTTTCAAAGATTCTCCCTTAAAACTTTCGGTTCTCATATGTTGTCCTCATAGCTTCATGCATTACACTTGTGCGGCGCATGTTAGACATAATAATGGAAGGAAGAGTTATGTTAGGAAGGTTATAAAATGGGAGAGAAGGATGAGGAAAGGGGAGAATTTGACTTTGAGATTTTTGAGCGAAAAAAATTAATTTTCTTTTGTGAAGAAAAAGGACAGCTACAAGTAACGTACTATATCATCATCATCATCATCATCATAAGCCATTTCCCACCTATGTGGGGTCGGCTGCATGGATTCTGTTACGCCATTCTTGGCGATTTAAGACTAAATTTTCAGTAATATGTAATATTTTTAAATCTTGTTTAATTACTTCCATCCATGTTTTTTTGGGTCTTCCTCTCATTCTTCTACCACCTTCTACTTGGATAAACTCTGTTTTCCTAACCGGTGCTACTTCAGGCCTCCTTTTAACATGACCAAACCATCTTAATCTATTTTCTCTCATTTTATCATTAATTGGTCTCACTTTTAAGTTTTCTCGAATTATTTCATTCCTAATTTTATCTTTTCTTGTTTTACCACTCATCCACCTTAACATTCTCATTTCCGCTACGCTCATTTTTTGTATATGTTGCTCTTTAACTGCCCAACATTCTGCCCCATAAAGCATAGCAGGTCTAATCGCAGTCTTATAAAATTTTCCTTTTAATTTGACTGGAACTCGACGGTCACATAAAATTCCTGACGCACTTCTCCATTTCTTCCATCCTGCTTGAATTCTATGTATTATATCTTTCTCGATTTCCCCGTTCTCTTGAACTATTGATCCTAAGTACCGAAAGTGATTAGTTTTTGTTACTGTTTGATCTAAAATCTTAATTGGTTCATCATCCGGGTTCTCACTATTATTAAAATTGCATTTCATATATTCAGTTTTTGTGCGACTAATTCTAAAACCATTAGATTCTAGAGCATCTACCCACCTATTCAATTTTAAATTTAGTCATTCTTTACTTTCATCTATTAGAACAATGTCATCTGCAAATAACATACACCAAGGTATTTCTTCTTGGAGATGTCTAGTAATTTCATCTATTACTAAGGTAAAAAGGTAAGGACTCAAGGCTGAGCCTTGATGTAAACCTATTTTAACTGGGAAGACATTAGTATCTCCACTAATGGTTCTCACATTTGTAACAGCCCCCTCATACATATCTTTAATAATATCAATGTATCTGTCATTAATTCCTTTTTTCCTCATCACTTGCCATATTAACTTTCTTGGTACTCGATCATAAGCTTTTTCTAAATCAATAAAAATCATGTATAAGTTCTTTTTCTTCTCCCTATACTTTTCAAATAGTTGTCTAAGTAAGAAAATAGCTTCAATAGTTGATCTTCCTGGCATAAAACCAAATTGATTTTCAGATATATTAGTTTCTCGTCTTAGTCTATGTTCAATTACTCTTTCCCACAATTTCATAGTATGACTCATTAATTTTATTCCACGATAATTTGCACAATTTTGAATATCTCCCTTATTTTTATAAATTGGAACTATAATGCTTTTCCTCCATTCACTTGGCATTAACTTCGTTTTTATAATCTTGTTAAAAAGATTTGTTAACCATGTTGCACCTACATCTCCCATGCACTTCCATGTCTCAATTGGTATATTATCTGGGCCTAAAGCTTTTCCTGTTTTCATTTTCCTTAGAGCTTCTTTTACTTCAGATATTCGAATTTTTGTGAAATAACTGATATTCCTATTTTCTTCCCTATTTAGACTAACATCTAATGTTAATTGTTCGTGTGGGGTATCATTTAGTAAACTATAAAAATAAGTTTTCCATCTTTCCTTAATATTATCATCTTTGACTAGAACTCTTTGGTCCTCACTTTTAATACATCTAACATGTGTTAAATCTTTGCCCTTATTTTCTCTTAATTTAGCCAACTTAAAAATATCTTTTTCACCTTGTCTAGTTCCTAATCTGTCATATAGGCTCTCATAAGCTTTGTGTTTAGCATCACTAATAATCTTTTTAGTAGCTTTTTTTGATAGTTTGTATTGTTGTAAGTTGACATCATTTTTATTTTCCTGCCATGTCTTAAACTTTTCTTGTTTATCATTTATAGCTTTTTGGACATCTTCATTCCACCACCAAGTTTCTCTATGTAGGGATCTACGATTTTTATATACACCTACAATACTTTGTCCTACTTCTTTTATGTTAATTGCCATTTTATCCCACATCGATTCTACTCCATCTTCTTGTGTGTCCCATTTAACTTCTTCTATCATTCTTTTTCTAAAAAGTTCTATGTTGTTTCCTTTTAAATTCCACCATTTAATTTTTGGAATAACATTGTCTTTAGTTTTTGTTGACTCTTTTTGTGTATATATATCCATCACTAATAATCTATGCTGCATAGCTAAACTCTCACCTGGGATAACTTTACAATTTATACAAAGGGATCTATCCAATTTTCTTATAAGGAAGAAATCTATTTGGCTAGAATTGGTCCCACTCTTAAAAGTTATTAAGTGTTCATCTCGTTTTTGAAATAAGGTATTAGCTATAACCAAATCATATGCTATAGCAAAGTCCAAAATGGCATTCCCCATTTTGTTCCTTATTCCAAAACCAAAGCCCCCATGACTTTTCTCGTATCCTACCTTCTCTTTTCCTACATGTCCATTTAAATCTCCACCTATCACAACTTTTTCTTGGTTAGATGTTCTTTGCATAATACTATCTAAGTCATCCCAAAATTGTTTCTTGATTCTATCATCTAATCCTACTTGTGGTGCATAAGCACTAATCACATTTAAAACCTCTGCACCTAATACAAGTTTTATTTGAATAATTCTATCATTTACTCTATTGACATCTACAACTTTATTTATGAAATTGTTATCTACTATTATCCCTACACCATTTCTATTATCATCCTTGCCTATATACCATAATTTGAATCCATTAATCTCTTTAGCCTTCTCTCCTTTCCACCTAGTCTCTTGAAGGCATGCTATATTAATTTTTCTCCTTCTCATAACATCTACTACTTCCATACTTTTCCCTGAAAGAGTTCCAACATTCCACGAGGCAAAACGGACCTTGCGTTTTGATATCACCTTCTTCCCTAAACCACGTCCATAAAGGCATGGGAACCTTTGTTGACTTTTCGTCACAACCGGACGTTGTTGTGTCGCGTCGCTTCCGGGGGGACGCCCTAGCAACCCTTGCCCATTTCTCACTACATCCGGGCTCCGATGTAGCGCGTCGCTTCTGGGGAAACGCCCTAGCAACCCTTGCTCATTTCTCACTACAGCCGGGCTCCGCTGCAGCGCGTCGCTTACAGGGAACGCCCTAGCATTAACAATTTTTAATATATTTTCAGAATCCATAAAGAGATGTGGCGGTGATTTTTAATAGCACCGGCTGCCAGCCTGACATGCCAACCCTCGCTTTTTTCCCGGGCTTGGGACCGGCAGTAAGATAGAAACTCTACTGGCAAGGTTAAGTAACGTACTATATGTAGATACATTTTTATTTGTTGACAAATTTCATAAAAATTTATTCGAGTTCCTTGAAATTAGAAATATGAGAATTTTTGTAGTATTCTAAAATTTTTATGCATAGAGTCTTGATGCATCCAATTATATATATTTTTGTGTCAAATGGTGGGTTTAAGAATGATTTTTTTTTGTTAAATCATAAATATTTAATATTAATTCTCAAATTAGATCTATAAAATATATTAATATAATTTTTCTAAAGAAAAAAAATCTGAAATTAACAGTTTGGGGAGTATACATTACTGCCGCGCCCAACAGAGAAGGACGGTTGTTTTTATGATTTTTTTAAATAATTTTAAAAAAGGCCCTCCAATTAGCCGAAATTGTAAATGATTCCAGATAGGGTAAATTGCAAAAAGAAAGCCCTTTCCTTTGGTACTGGGCTCGATTTGACAGGCTTGGAAATTTCTCTGGGCCTTATTGCACTGGATCATAATTTTCCAAAGTGGGCTGCACTGGAGAGCCCGTAGAGGTAGACTAAGCCTGAAGAGCCCATCAGAAACTTCAGTGGGTTGGCCTTGTAGAACTTAACAGACAAGTCTAACAAGACCGCAGGTAGACTCGATCCCAACTAAAAGCCCAGAGTAGTATTAACAGGCTAGTCCAGAGTCGGCCCACAAACCAGGTCTCGTATGCCACGTTATGAGCAGTTAGAATTGTTTTTATCATATCTTTTGATCTCAAACATAGATTTGGATTATCCAATAGTCGATTTCTATGTTTTTGGATATTATAGATCTTTTGGATGGATCCGATCCATCATCAGAGGTCATTATAATAAGATTTTGGTGGGCATCCATATGAAAAATGACCGATCACTAGTTTGTGGCCCACCTAATATGCAATTTTGAGTGTTTTATATGTTGTCTTAGTAGATGAATTAACTAAGCTAGATTATTGGATAATTAGAAGAGTATAAAGACATTTTCGCATTTTAGAAAATTTAAAAATGCATAATATACTCATTATACATTTTGTTTTCAACTTACTAAGTTTTACTCATTATTAGTATTTTTAAGTTATTCTGCAGATAACACAGCAGGTGTGTTGTGATGGTTTTATCTTGAAGTTTATGCAGCATACATTTTATTGTTTATTTAAAGTTTGAACTTGAATTTGGAATATGATAAGTTTAGGCAACATTTACCAATATTTGATTGTTTTGAGTTTATTACTTTCATGCAAATTATTAGATTGTTCTTTCCTTTATGCTTGTATTATGATTTAAATTTGGCCCAACAAGCGGTACATTTTTTGAGATAACTTCCATGCTCAAATCTAGTGTGCAAATGTTGTTCTTGAGTTCGAAATATTACAGATTTATTTTCTTCATTAGGCATAAGCACAGATGCTTCCTACTGCCACAACCTGTGTGCACCGTTAACATAATACAACCTCATACTCTTGCTACCTGCTAATCCCCCGCTGAGTTCTGCCACCTGCCAACCATCGTCGCAACCTGTCCAAACAACGGACGTCTTCTCCTCAGAAGCCCACAAGCCTCGGACATCTTCCAAGCAACAAGCAACATCACCGGTGACTCATCCAGCGAAACTTTTCTCGTGGTGGTCAATTCTTTCTTCGGCTGTGGACCGGTTTGCAATCCCAGGTACGTACGAGGTGGATCCCTCCATCTTCTCCCTCGTCGACAGCTACACCTATGGTGCCCACCTCAACTACACCAGGCCATCACCAGCAACACCATCCAACCCGCTCCCTGCTGGGATTGCGACTCCAATCGCAGCAGTAATGTCTGCTATTACGAGACGGGGCTCGTGGTCGTGGCTGTCTCTGGCAGTGAGAACTTTTCCGCTTTTTCCTCCCAAGGTGGTCTATGCAAGTGCGGTGAAGGATCTGAGAGCACTATTTAAAATGTCCGATCATCACATTCCCTACCCCAGACGTTGCCTATCTTTAAAAATAATTTCTCTGTGTAATAGTCGTCTGCTACTGTTCATTCTCTCTCAAGCTCCTTGTGTATTATTATTATCAATTAATTAATTTATTTGGCCTATATGCTGGATCCAAGCCATTGATTGCGCCTGGATAGGTGTCTCAGTTGACTCATATGTTCTCGTGTTCGAACGGGAGAGGGGTAACTCGTTTTTTTTTTTTTTTTTTAATAACGCGGGCAGGGGCAAAAGAGAATTTTTATAAAAAAAAATTTATGGCTTAATGTTCGATGCAAGAGTAAAACGTGAATACACCAAAATTTTTAATTTTTTTGAAATATTTTTTACACAACTATTAATTTAAATGTATTTGACATGTGTATCAATTTTTACCATTTTTGGAGATTTTTAAATTTTTTTATTTTTAAAAATCAATGTTATATTTAGTAATTTAAAATTACTAAAATGCCACTAATTTTTAAAAGTCCAAAAAAAATCTAAAAATGGTAAAAATTAATACACATATTAAATACGATTAGATTAACAGTTTTAAGAAAAAATTCAAAAACAATTAAAAAAATGGGTGAAGTACACCCGGGTACATTGAGCCTCTATGCACCCGGGTGCGTAGGATGGATTCTGAGTAAAACAATATAGTGCCGCCAGCGGTTTCATGTAATTCCTTCAATTTTAAGGTATTAATGATTGATATAAAATTCAATCTATTTATTATATTTAACATTATTTGTTTAGCCAGGAGAACTAATTTCATTCAAATCGAGTATGTACATGAGCTACATTTGCTTAAAAATATATATTTATTTCTAAATTATAGAAAGTGTTTAAATCCATTCACACATATATTAGAATATAATAATATTTTATAGAATTATTTGTCCACACAATAGTGATATTTAGATGATTTAAATGTTGAAAAAACTACTTTAATATTAATATTTTAATTTCGAACTATTTTATTATGTCAGTTTTACACATTTATAGATGAGGTTCATATATAGTGAAATTAAACAAATGAGAGGTTTTTATAATGATATAAATAATGCTAAATACAATATATATGGTAGATTTTTCATCAACTATCAAGATTTTAAAAATAAAAAAAATTACATAAAAAAATTTCATAAAAGCGGATCCAAAGTATAATAAGAAAACTTAACAGCATACCAATTTCATATACTCTGAGGTACTAATTTGCAAATACCGATGAGTTTTTTTCCCAAACGCCTCGGTTGTTGGGCTGGCAACCCGAGTCGCTATGCATGCTCCGACAGTGGGTAAAACTTTGAGCTAAAAATTTCAAAATAAAGAAAAATGATATAATGTGATGAGAATCATAATAAAAAGTAAAGAAAATAAAACTAAAATAGACAAATTAATTGTATAAATACTTATGTAGAAATAATTAAAATGTAGAATAATTATATAGAGATGTAAAGAAATAATTAAAAATAGAATAATTAAAAATAATAAACAATTTTGAATTAAAAAATTTTGGTTGAAAATTTTCATGACTAAACAAACCCACCCAACATGTCAATAAACCAGGATTAATATCCCGTATAATAAATTTCCAGGACTGAATCATCGGGTGGGATCTGGGCACTGGTAAATCGATGGCCTGCATGTGGCTATCCCATATTTTTGAGAGAGGGAGAGTTGAATTTTATGGGTATCTTCCCATAAAGTCCCCAGCAGCAACGAGATCTCTCTCTGTTCTTTTCAGATGGCGAGCCTTCTCTTCCTCCGTTTTTTGGCTCTCTGTTTAACGACCCTCCTCTTCCCAACAGCGAAATCACAGGCCATAAGCACAGACCCTTCCTACTACTACAACCTGTGTGCACCGTTTACATGCAACAACCTCACACTCTGGTACCCCTTAATCCCCGCGGAGTTCTGTCACGACCCGGCCATCATTCCAAAGTGCCCCAACAACGACTATCTTCTCCTCACAAACCCGAATCCGTCCGATATCTATCGAGTGGTGTGAAACTCTAAATTTTAGTACCATGTATGAAATCCTAAGGTCATAAAGCTTGGGTTATTGATTTTTTTTAAATATATAATTTTGTAATATATGGAGTTGAAGGACTGAATAATTAATTTAATAAATAGTAAATATGAATAGTAATTATGTGATTAAGATAAAGTGATAAGTTAATCACTTTGGATTAACTTAATCACGAAAAAACCAAATTACAATTTTACAAACGTGATATTAAATTGTAAATTTAGAAAAGATAATTGATTGGTAATTTTGCCAAGAATGGATACAAAAAGGGGACTTAATGAGAATTTACAAAAGTTACATTGAGATTTATTAGAAAATAGAGGGTAATTTATGATTTCATAAATATTAGATATGAAAATAAATTTTTACAAATATTTTTGGAAGGAATTTTAAAATTCTGAATTTCACAAATTGAAACTATTTAAATTTACGGACCTTATGGAAAAATAAAAATAAATGGAAAATTTTTGGCGAATTAAGGCTCTAATTAAGGGCTTATATTCATCTTCACTGTTTTCATGAGATCTAAACATGCATAACTTGGAATCACATAAAAATTTAATAAAAAATACTAAATTATGTGCTCTCTAATCTAGACGGATCAGATTATGAAAAATAGTTGACTAAATTATCAAACTTGAATGTATTAAAAAGTATGCCAAAGTAATAAATTCCATAGTCATGCACGTACACGTTTTTACGTTGACATTTTGATTAATTAATTAATTAATTAATATCTTAATATATATAAAGCTGTTTGAGATGAAACTTTTGGAGCAAGCCTATTTTAATATACTCTACATAATGAATGGATTAAATTTTGCAAAATATGTCTACAAATTTTTAAAATGAAATTTTATGCCAAAATATGATTTTAATTAAATTAAAATATGTACTTAGCTCCAATTGAGGTGAAATTTTATGGGTAATCCTATTTTAATATGCTCAATTTAATGAAGGAATGAAATTTTGGAAAACATGTCTCCAAAATTTTAAAATGAGACTTTTTATCCGAATATGAATTAGTTACTTAAAATAAAATGGAAATTTTTTTCAAAATTTCGAAAGGTACATTTTGTTAGCAATTGTATATATATTAATAAGAAAAATTTTCATAATATATAGATGTGTATATACATAGTTATGAATTAATTTATCAATGTTAAAATCAACCGTTTAAAAAAAAAAAATTGCATGAAGAATATCACGCTGGCAGCAAACGGACAGCACATGTAATTACGTGGACCAGCAAATAATTGCTGAATTTTTTAAAAACTCAACACCTGTAATGTATTGAGCGGTGAGCTGGCTTAAATGAAATTTAACTATGGTAAACCGCTCAAGTTATAATATAAAAAGGGACGTGCTGATGGATGCTACTGCTGGAGAAAAAATAATTGCTGAGAAGAATGCATAGAGGTGGACGTTCAAGAAGGGCAGCAGCGTTATACATTTTTATCTGAAATGGCAACGGCCAAAGCATCCAGGTATTAATATATTCCCTTCATGCTGATTCGTTCCCTGCTTCAGCAATTTAAAACTTTTATATACATGGATCAGATGCTGCACGTTAACTATTTAATAAACAGAAAAAATAATAATAATTTTGTTGAATGCTGCTGGGTATGAAATATTGGACGAGCATACCATATATGAAAATAAAATTTTATTGCTGAAATGCAAAGGGCGGGGCAGCTGTATTTTAATTATTGATTTTTTTTTCCAACAGCTGTATTATATATATACAGTGGCTGGAATAATGATTGAAATGCAGCAGCCGTATTTTACTGAATTTATTTAATTCTTAAACGTTAATCGATGCTGAAATTAATATAAAGAAGGCAGATGGGCATTGCTGGACGTTGTGGGCAGCAGCGATAAAAAAAAATATATTTTTTTTTTTCAGCAAAAGCAACGTCCCAAGCATCCAGCATCCAGGGCAGCAGCATTATATATGTATATATATATATATATATATATAATAATAATAATAATTTTGTTGCTGAAATTTAATTAAGATAGGTGGACGTTCCAGGCTTTTAAACAGGTTCTTCCTTTAAGTTTTTTTTTTTTTTTTATTCACGATATTTTGTTTAATTCTGAAATGCTATTTCGTCCCCTGTCTGATGCTGATCGTTATTAAGATTTTTAATGACCAGCATATATATAAATGATGGATAATCATTGTTAACGTCCAGATTATTACATCAACTAATTATGGTTTTGATTTCATGTTGAATTAATGTCTAGACATATTTTAATTTCTATTAAAATTGTGTTTAATGTATGCCTTAAAAATATTGAGTATAAGTGACGTTTAAAACAAATTTTAAATTCTGTTCTAATCATGTTTAATTAGCAATTTATAGATGATGGAAGGATGGTTAGTATTAGCCCAACATGTAAATATGATTTGGAGATAGTTGTATGAGATAAAATATATATGGGTTAAAAAATAAGTTCATTGTACAAGCATGAAATGTTATAAATAGTCCTTTTCATTTGTATAAGAAAAGGAAAAGGAAAAGTGGAAGGTACAAGTTGACTACACAGGTAAGCAAGCAAATCTTTTGAAAATACAATTTTATACGACCTTATTCTGCAATCTTAAATTGTCTTGGAAATTGCTTCGTTAAAAGCAAATCCTTTTAATGTTGAAAAATATTGAAATGCAAATGTTGAAAAGGTTGTGTTGAAAAGAAAATGAGATTTTAAAATGATATTTGAAATAAATGTATTAGAATAGTTTTATTTCAAGGTTTTGAAGTATTTTAAGTAGGGGTGGGAATCGGGGCGGGTCAGGGTGTGCCCAACCCTGACCCTCCTTTTCAAAAATCTTGTTTGACCCTTATTTTATACCGGGTCGGGACAAGGTCGGTTTGACCCTTACTTTTTTCTACAAGGTCTCGGGACAAAATTCGGGTCGGTATCGGGTAAAAAATTGCGGGTCAAGTAAGAAATTTTTAAAAATTTATAAAACTATCAAGTATAAAGACAAATTTATATTAAATTTAACTACTATATGCTTGAATCTATTATTAATCAATCAAAGTAAATATAAATAATTAAATAAAACATGAATATTAGCATTAAATGTGGTTTTTCTTTTTAATGTAAAATATCAGAAAACGGGTCAGCAGGTTGACCCGCCCCGACCCGCCTTGACCCGCCCCGCCACCCTGTGAAAATTCGAATTTTGCCCCGACCCGCATTTCTTTGAAAACCCGAAAATCCCGCCCCGCCCCGCCGGGTACACACCCCTGACCCGCCCCGGTATTAAAACAGGGTCGGGCGGGGCGGGTCACGGGTCGACCCGCCCCGATTCCCACCCCTAATTTTAAGGATATGTTTCAAAGGTTCTCTAAATATTGGATTATTTTGGAATTTTCAAAATCCATTGTTTCGAGCAGGATTTAAGGAAGGCCAACACGATAAATTAATTTGAAAAACGATTTGAGTAATGTTCAAAGGATTATACAAGTCTATCACATATAGAAATGAACAATAAGATAGGTAGACAAAAGTATATGATATTAGATGAAAACATGTACTTGCATGTCCTTTGATCATAAAAAAACCATAAATGGGAAAAGCATTTATAAGAAAAATCTTTTGATTTCAAATATTTTTTTAAAGACGTTTTATCGTTCAGAAATTATTTACAAAATGGTTAGAAAATATTGTTATTTTAAATATTTTCCTTGAATACTTCAAATTATTTATGAAATATAAATGTTTTAAGGTTGGCCATCCTTACAAAACGTTTTGAGCATAGAACTCGTTAACATGGGTTAAGCCCAGTTTTTATGATTTGAAAGGAATACAGGCGGAGGTCTGTAGTATTTTATGAAAGCACATTAGCATCAAGTTTTCAAAAAAAGGACACAGACTGTGGTCTATGATTTTTATAAAATCATGCTAGCATGTGAATTTGAAGGAAAAGTGTGCACAAGGGTTATGCACTAGGTCTACTGTAGATGATATGCATACCGGACGCGGTTGCAAATTGGGCCCCCTTTGCATAGGCCGAGTTGCTTGAATAAGGCTAAATGCTGGCGGCGCCCTCCCTGCAATGGGAGATGGACACGGATAGCCGCCTGGCTCGTGGGCTATCTTCTGGAAGAGTTTCTCTCCTAAGGAAGGATGATCACTTGATAAGTGTCACCTACCAGATGGACAGAGACGTATTGCATGTTGCATATGCTTAAAAAGGATTTTATGAAAAGTATTTTAGGACATGATAATATCCTATGAGAAAAGGAGCCTCGATGAAAAATATTTTAGAACATAAATATATTTTTATATGTCAAGTTTTACAACCATATGTTTGCCATGAAATGAGATTATGAAATGTTCATGAAAGGTATTTATGAAAATGTTTCCTCCAATTGCTAGTCGAACGCTTGTTAAGCGTCTACTACTGAAAGGTGAGAAATGCATTTAAAATGAAAAATGCTTGCTTATTGAGTTTCGACTTATGTTTTGTTTTCCCCAACTATAGACAGGTACCGCATAGGCCATGAAGGAAAGGAAAAGAATATGAAGAAAACTTTTCAACAAGTTGGTCTGTATATGGTATGAATGATTATATGGAATCTTCAAAATATGTATGTATGAAATGTTTAGATTGAAAGAACTTGTGATGTAGATAAATCAGTTATTATGATATGAATAATATATGCGAAATTAATGACAAGAATATGTTCATATATGATGATATGATATTATAATGAGTATCATGCGTAAAGTTGATGACAAGTGTTTGTTATGTGATGAAAAACAAAAGAAAAGGAATGAAAAGGAAAAAAAAAATTTGGACGAGATCCAAATAAAAATCCCACCGTGTGATCAGGGCAACAATCCTGAGTCATGTTTAACAATCGATAAAGATCCCGGAGTAAGGCTTCTAGGCACCCTGGGTCGGGGCGCCACAAGTGATCAGCAACATCACCGGCGACTCATCCAGCCACACCCTTTTCATAGCAGCCAATTCTCTATTCGGCTGTGGACAAGTCACTAAACCCATCTATAACTTGGATCCTGGCGTCTACTCTCTCGTCGACGACTACACTTATGGGACCTACCTCAACTGCACCAGGCCTATCACCAGCAACACCATCCAACCCGCTTCCTGCTTGGACTGCGATGCCCACCGCGGCAGTAACGTCTGCTATTATGTGCAGGGGGCCGTGGCAGTCTCTGGTTGTGAGACCTTTTATGTTTTCCCTCCCAAAGGAGTTAATGTGAGCGCCGTGAAGGATCTGAGAGCATGTTTTCAGAAAGGATTCGAGATAAGGTATACGAAGCCGGTGGCGTGCCAGAGCTGCGAGGCGTCGGGGGGAAGATGTGGGGCTAACCCTCAACAGAAGTTCGTTTGCTTCTGTCCTTCAAGCGTCCACAATAGCAACTGCTCAGATGGTAAGTACCGTGCTCAATGCGACCTGAGTTTACTCGTCCGACGTGGCTAATTTTGTTGGGATATCATTGAACCATTAAGAAAATTGATAAGGGGTTTTCTTAGGATCCTAAATGAAAGATCAAGGAATTCGGTCTGAATACAAAGGGATTGGAATATTTAGTATGTTACTCAAAGCCGAGTCTTTTAGAATATTTATTAGATCTTTCCTAATTCATATGGTTGAAGAAATCCAAAGCTAGTTGCTCTCTACGGCATCATGGTATGCTAAGCTCTGCGGTTACTTGGACTTCACTACCTCAGCATAGATCTTCCACAATCAGTAGTAGATCTCTTTATACTAAGATCCAGAAATCATTATGTCCAAAAAACAAAAAAAATTTCCAGAAATCTAATTCGCCTGTGCCCTGCGGGCAATCCAACTTTTTATTGTTGGTGTTCTAATTGACCAGCACAAATAGCAAACATGTCGGTCAAAACAACGGAATGGTGGCTGGATCATTTGGCATTGGAGTGAAAACAAACAATGAAAGTTGTTTAAATTGAATTCAGTCTGAAATTGCTTCTCCTCATGCTCTCTACCATCTTCATCTTCCGTGATATATGCAGGTGAGGCCGTGGATTTAAGCACTTGGGTCTCCCCGGGTGGATCGTCCAAGAAACTGGTAGCTGGCAAGTTCACAAAATCCATTGGTTCTAAGAATTGTTCATGATTTGCAATTTCTAATGAGTTCCACAAACGCCTGTGGATTTAAGCTGACTTACGCTTGGTTTATCTACTCTGAATCGCAGCTATTTCCACATCCGTATCGGCAGTGGTGTTAGTCTCACTTGCGACGATTGCAATAATTTTAGTTTACGGCCGGAGAAAGCCGAAAGCAAAAGACGACGACGAAAACGAGGCCCACGAAAACCATAGAAAGCAGACAGAGTTGGAGGATTTGGTTACTAGCATAGCTCCTGTAAAGTACTCTTATTCACAGATTAAGAAGTTCACTTCCGACTTCTCATATAAGCTGGGCCAAGGAGGATTTGGGAGCGTCTACAAAGGTGTCATACAACAGAGCAGGAGAAGGGACTCAAAGGAGCTACATGTGGCGATTAAGGTGCTGAAGGATTCGAAACAGAGCGAGCAGCAATTCATGAACGAAGTGGCAACTGTGGGTCGGATACACCATAGCAGTTTGGTGCGGATGTTAGGATACTGCGCGGAGGGGAAAACCAGAGCATTGGTTTATGAATTCGTGGAGAAGGGATCATTGGAAAAGTTCAAACACAGCACCAAGAGCGAATCAGAAGAGGCATATAGTGTTGAGCAGCTGAGTCCTGTGCAATTACACAAGATAGCCATCGAGACCGCTCGAGGTATACTTTATTTACATGAAGGCTGCAGGAGTCGAATTTTGCACTGGGACATCAAACCACACAACGTGCTGCTAGATTCGAATTACTCAGCCAAAGTGGCCGATTTTGGGTTGGCCCGGATGATTGACAAGGACCGCAGCCACGTGACATTGACGGTGGGTCTAGGCACTCCCGGGTATGCAGCGCCTGAAATGTGGTCCAAGTCTTATGGCCCCATCACAGACGAGTCTGATGTATATAGTTATGGCATGCTTCTTTTGGAGATGGCTGGTGGGCGTAAGAACTACGATGCAGGGGCGTCCGTGTCAAGCCAGAGATACTTCCCTGAATGGGCGTTCCTGCGAGTGACGAGTACTCTGGGGATTGAGACTAAGGGTGGTGAATTAGAGGGCGAGGATGGAGATATGATACGAAGGATGTGTTTGGTAGGGCTTTGGTGCATCCAACACGTCCCCATGAAGAGGCCTTCAATGAGCGCAGTCATTCAGATGCTGGAAGGGACGGCGGAGATTGGAAAACCGCCGCGTCCGTTCCCAGAGCTCAGTACTGGGGAAATCATTTTTACTAACATCTCCTCTTCAAATTCAAATGTTGATATCAGCAGTCCTTATAAAACTGACAAATAATGCGGAGAAGATGAGCATTAACATAGAGTACTGGTGTCGGGGAATTGAACGTCTACCTGTCGCTGTCGCCGCCGCTTATTTGTGAGGCGAGCAACAGAGCATTGGGCGTATGGTTGGGGAGCACTTGTGAGTTTTGCGTTTTGCTTTCTATTTGTTATGGCAGGCTGGCTTATGGTCGAGAGTGAGTTTTAAGTTTCATAAAGCGTCATTACTAGTACACTGATCTCATTCTGATGATGGTCTTGTTATTCCAATCGTGCAATCCAAAAGAAAGTAAATGCCCCACCTTCACATTGGTTGAAATGATAATACCGGTGGTTTCAGTGAGTGCTAGGTTCACGCACACCCAACAAAAAATATAGCGTAGTCACACAAACAAACGACGTAGGATTAAGCAGAAATTAAAGATGTAATTAATTTCAGTATTTAACTCTACCCATTTTCACATTTCTCCTTACCTGGTAAACCTTTATACTAAGAGCAAATACTTGCAGCTTGTGACTCATTTCTCTGAAGTAAAATTTTTTTTTATTTGGTCATGGAGGAATATTTCCTCTTATTAAATCTTTTCTAGAAGTAATTACAATCATCTCAACTGTATTACAATTAAGCATTAAGACATTCTTACAAATTTTAAACAAGATTCTAAAACAAATCTAAAATATCTCTAAATCAAATCTAACAATATCTCTAAATTTTCTCTATAAGGTGGACACTCCCACAAAATGAGAAGACTAATGTCACCACTCCCATTTCAAACTCACGTCGTTGCTGTGCAAATGCAGTGGGTTACCATTACACCTCTTGCGTCATGGCTCCTCGTATTAAATCTTAATCCAACTTTAATATGCTTACCAATTGGTATTAGTTGTTTAGGGTTTATAAAAGCATGAGAGATCCAATATTTGGACATGTTTTGATGTTTTGATACATAAACTTGAGAACTTCTTATGTGCAAGGCAACCTCTAAGGAATGTTTGGGAACAAGAAAAAAATGCTTCCACCATATTTTTTTAAAATTGTATTTTCACATTTTATATACTATTTTTCATTATTTTTACGTATTTTTATATAATTAGTTTATCTTTTTAAATTTTATTCCCTTTACTTTTTATTATTATCTTTATCAGATGACGTCATTCTTTTCCATTTTCAAAAAAAATTTCTTCATTTTTTCCTAACATGCCGTTAATTAAGGAAAAAAGATTTTAAAAGCACCTCCGAAAAAATCTTAAAGGATAAGCCCTCATTGTTAGACAAATTAAATTTAATTAAGACAATTTTTTTATTGTTCAAATTGAACATAGTTTTTTTAAAAGTGTAGTAATTTTTTTTTATTATTAAAGTGTAAGAATTGTGTTTAACTGTCCGATAGCCGAAACAAAGGCTGCATGTAAATGCACTCTAATACACCGCTATTAATACTCAAAGCGTTAATTTTTCTTATCTTTGGTTTCACCTTAAAAAATGAGCTTTTTCCAAATATACTCATTACGTTTGACCTTAATCCCAAATATACTCTCTATATTTGCATGTAATCCCAAAAATGCTCGCTCTGTTACAGACGTTAATAAACGTCGTAAGTCAATTTATGAAATTACCAATATGCCCATCAAATTTAAGGTTTGGTTCAAAATTTTGAATATCATAACTCACCGCTACCTTAATTGACGAAAGTTTTAAAAATTGAGAGCTCTAATTTTATTCCTATTTTATTTCTTTTCAACTTTTGTTATTTTACACCAGGGGTATTTTTGGCATTTAAGAATATATAACCGACATTTAAACGGATGACCATTAACTTAACAGCCTTCAACGGAGTAGACATTTTTGGGAATATATGCAAACGTAGTGGGTATATCTAGGATTTCTAAAATATAGTAGGTATATCTGGGATTAAGGTCAAATGTAGTGGGTATATTTGGCAAAAACTTTAAAAAAATTTTCAAATCAGGGGACTATTTGGATATGTATAAAAATGCATTGTATTCGGCGGCGTAGGCTCCATGGTAGTTCTTGACCAAACAACCAAGATGTTTGCATATGTGGCCATGTAGATAAGAATAAAAAAAAAACAAGATAAAGCTTTTGAAGAAGCAGAACTAAAAATAGAGCTCTATTGAACAGAACAAATGGTTACCTATTTCTGCAATTGAGATCAATAGACGACAACAAAAAGGGAGAAAAAGAATCTAGGAGTTGATTTTCGATGCATCATGTGAACTTATGTAATTACTTTTTTTTGGTTTTGATGATGGCAAACGAATGTGATTTTTATGCTCTTGAATTTAATTTTGTGAATTTGTGTTTAGTGCTCTAAAATAGAATTTTGAAAAGTGTGGTCTGTTTGAGTAATTATCATTTTGAATTTATAACATTAATTGTGATAAGATTGTGCTTGAAATTTGAAAAATGGAAGATATTTTTTGGAATGCTTAGAATAATATTAGAAGAGGCTCAATTGACAACTTCACTTGGAATAATTGTGAAATATATTTTTTGAAGTGTTCTTAATCTTGAATTAAAATTGGTTTATTCATTTATGAATATCTTGAGTTGATTAAGATGATTGAAACAAGACTTTTTTCAAAATTTGTATTTTATAAAAATAGGAAAAAAGTGGACCTTTTAGTTCAGAATCAGCGTTATCTCAATTGGAGCAAGTAAAAAGTCGACTTTTTTGGCAAAAAGGTCAACCTTTGTGATATGGTGGAAACATTTTAGAATTTTAAAATTATTAAACGCTCCTTATTGTCATATTGGGTATATATGAAAGTTTTCGAATGCAACGAGTGTATTTGTAATTAGGGACAAATGAAGTGGGTAAATTTAAAATTAACCCTAATTTTCATAATAGGATACATTATTAGGAAAAATACGATACATTATTAGGAAAAGTTTATGTTGAAAATAAAACAATAAACATTTCAAAATTTAACCAACTACAAACTAAAAATTCAGCCTCGAATCAAATCATAAACATGTATGAACCTGACATAAACTTAGTATATTAGGGATATCAGGGTTACAACTTAGGACATGTTCGAAAAGATTCAACATCCTTAATTAGAATGAGACAAAAATATAATAATATATATTGAGAAAAAGAAAAGTTATATTGAAAATTAAAATAAGTATTTTACGAGTATAAAATCTCATTCAATACTGATCTCATTCAAGCTAATGTTATCTTTTCAGACACCTCATTCGGTTGACTTGCTTTCGGCGCCGAGTTACACACTTGCCTTTTGTATTGCTTGAAATTGGCTTTCTCCTCATATGGAACGTTAGCGCTGCATAAAAATTTTGGATCATCACTCCTACAATACTTAATCCAAGACGTTGACCAACTTCAGAAAAAAAAATCTTGGTTAATCGAATGACCCACTTTCTTGATTTGGAAGCTTTTGGAAAAAAACGTCTGGTACCGCTCATTCTCTTTAAAGCTGCTCATGCTTTTTATTTTATTTTTATTTGGCCTATTTGCTGGATCCAAGCCATTGTGGGGCATCCACGATTTTTTAGACAACGAACAACGGCGGCCATGATTAGAAAAAAGTACATATTCAATGACGAATACGCGACCTTCATTAAGGAATCTGCAGCATTGCCCGCGGATAGGCCCACGTTCCGTCCAATTTCAAACAGTATCCTGGACTTCGTTCCTCTGAGAGATCTGCGGTGGCTGCATTGACCACTGGTCGAAGGTAAAAAAGCAACGGAAACCGTGAAAAGATTTTCGTTCCGAGTGTGTGTTCGGTGAAAATTTTTTGGCATAAACATAGAGTTTTTTTGACCTCTGGCTTTCTAATTTTTTCCAAAGCCACCGCCGAACGCTTCGGTTATTTGGGTTGGCAGGTGGGGTCATTCCACGTCGAATTCGAATATCGATCGAGCAGCTCGGGACAGACTCATTCATGTCACAAAGGCGTGCAGCTTGGATTATTCAAAGTGGACAAAACATGGGATAGTTTCACTCAGTGATATCTCAAGAAACACAGGATTAAGATCCTCTACAATTTCAACGATCTGGACAAGTGAATGATCGCGGACATGGTGGCCATGGGCGGGCTATTGACTTCCCTGTTCCCACCCGAATGAATCGGTCTTGGGATTATCCCGTCTTTTGGAGAAAGGGAGAGTTGAATTTTATGGGTGCCTTCCTATAAACTCCACAGCAGAAATCAGAAATGAGACCTCTCTGTTCTCCTGACATGGCGAGTCTGCTCTTCCCCTGTTTTTTGGCACTCTCTCTGACGACCCTCCTCTTCCCAACAGCGAAATCACAGGCCATAAGCACAGATCCTTCCTACTACTACAATCTGTGTGCACCGTTTACATGCAACAACCTCACACTCCGCTACCCGTTCATCCCCACACAGTTCTGTCACGACCCGGACCTCATTCCAACGTGCCCCAACAATGACCATCTTCTCCTCACAAGCCCGCTACCGTCCGATACCTTTCGAGTGATCAGCAACATCACCGGCGACTCATCCAGCCAAACCCTATTCGTAGCGGCCAATTCTCTATTCGGCTGTGGACAAGTCACTAAACCCATCTATAATACGGATGCTTCCATCTTCTCTCTCATCGACAACTACACCTATGGGACCTTCCTCAACTGCACCAGGACCATCACCAGCAACACCGTCCAACCCGCTTCCTGCTTGGACTGCGACGCCCACCGCGGCAGAAACGTCTGCTATTATGTGCAGGGGTACATGACTTTCTCGGGTTGTGAGACCTTTTATGCTTACCCCCCGAAAGGGCTCAATGTGAGCGCGGTGAAGGATCTGAGAGCATTTTTTCAGAAGGGATACGAGCAAAGGTATACGAAACCGTCGGAATGCCGGAACTGCGAGGCCTCGGGCGGAAGATGCGGGGCTAGCCCTCAACAGAAGTTCGTTTGCTTCTGTCCTTCGAGCGTCCACAATGCCAACTGCTCAGATGGTAAGTACGGTGCTTCATTCGACCTGAGTTTGCTCCTCCACCGGAATTAATTTTATTGGAATATAAGAGAACCATTAAAAAAGAAATAATTGTCAAAAGGGTTTCCTTAGGATCTTAAATGAAATATCGAGGAATTTGATTGGAGCATGTAGTATGTTACTCAAAACCCGAGTCTTTTAGAATATTTGTTAGAAAGATCTTTCCCTTGATACTAAAAGGCTGAAATCTAATTGGGTTGTGGGCGATCCATCTGTTTGCTGTTGGTTTTCCCATTGATCAGCACAAACAACAAGCATGAAGATCAGAACAACAAATTATTAGGAAACGTGATTCGGGTAGATACAGATCACAGCGAAAGCACACACAATAAAATAGGATTAAAGAAATAACAACAAGATCAAACACAAGAAGACACTAAGATCTACCTGGAGGACCCTTCTAACCAAGAGGGGATAAACCAAGAGAGATATATCAATCTACTAGAATAAACAGGTTACAGAGATACACATAGATTACCTTACACATATTCTCTGGATGTCTTATATGCAGTTTAAACAAGAACACACTGATAACCCTTTCTCTTACGTCCCAACGGGACACCTCTCATGGTTCCACTGAATCTCTAACTGATATATCTATAAATAGTACTTTTATAGTTCTTATATAATACGAATTGCACACAACTAAACTACCCAAGATACGCAATTTCAATCCCTGCAAAATACAAGACATCTAACAAATCTCCACCTTAGCTTGAATTCTGCATATATTGCGCTTCAATTTGTATCAAGGCATCAATCTTGTACTTGATTATGCATTAGCTACAAACAACATGAACCGTATTTCATTTTCCAAAACCATTGCATTCTCAGGATTTCTTAGGCTTTCCATGATCCAATGTCAATGCATTCTCTGGATCCCAAAGCCATCGTCCATTGCTAAATTTAGGAAAATTCAATCTATTTTCATGTGCTTTCTATGCATCCTTAGCATCAGCACAATCATAAACTATCAAAAGATCTGCTCATGAGCTATTTCTTCAAAACAGATCGAATTTGATTCCTCCTTATCAACCTCGATCTACATAATCCAACCTGACTATGTCCAACGATGTAGCATCCTCTTGATCTATACTGCTCACAAAAAGCATAACACTTCATCTCACCCAGATCTCCAAATCAATGTAGAACATCCGTAGCTCCGTGAAGTCTATTCCCTCTGCCTTAATTTGAACCACTTGTCAAATCCCACATAATTGAAGCAAAATCTACTCAAACAGACATCATCATTGCGTCCAGAGCACCTAAAAGCATGAAGATCCACACCTGGTTCACTAAAATCTGAGTCCGGGATTACCAAACCAAGCCGCATATGCACAGACTTATGTGTGCCTCAATACACCAAAACAAATTGAGTCTTCTTCCACTGATTTGTTTTCAAACCAAAAAAAAAAATCTCGCGTTGCCTCCTCTTCCACGCATGATCGCGTAGGTTGCTAGACCGCCGATCTGCTCCGGTCGGAAGAGCCCTCGTCGGATTCCATCGCCGGCGAATTATTTGCTGCACTTGAAAACTTTTCAGGTCGCCGGATCCGCGTTGCAGAAGATGTCGCTTCCTTCTCTTTTCTTCTCTGCCGGTTCACATTAACCTACGAGCCGCTGCTCATCCAAACACAGGCGTAACAACGCCGCTGCCGCCGTCTCCTAGAAGATCACCTTCTTTGCTTCTACATCACCGCTAGATCCGAGCAGAGGCCGGCCACTTGCTCACGTTGCCATTCTTCATCCGCCGAAAAACCCATCACCGACCAATCTACTTGTTCAACGGTAAAACCCACCAAAGAAATCCATTCATTGCCTCTGCTCGCGCCAAAATCACAACCACCAAAAATGCTGCTGCACCTAAAATCTCTCCCCATACGCTGCTTCAGCTGGTCACGACGCCGCAACCCACTGTCGCTTGCTTTTCGCGCCTTTTCTTCGATCTCAGCCGTCCAAATCAAATTTGGACCACAACTTGCACAATCCGTTTGCAGTCTCTTCCACATCATCGACCATAGCCGGCCATGAGCGCACCCCCACCGGCCTTCTTCTCCGAATCCATCCAGCTGCCCAGATCTGGCCATCCAGATCCATCTCCACCTCACCGCCATGGTCATAGCTCCATGGCTGAGCAGATCAAACTCCAAATCTGGCCACACCTAGCCATACAAAATCACCACGAGATCTTGCGCCTTCAAAATGTCGCTATTATCCTACCTTCCACAAAACATTGATCAAACAATTCATCCTCTTCCCGAATCACAAATCTATCATCATAGCTATACTACTTGTTACGAAACGTGATACGAGATACGAATCATAGTGGAAGCACACACAACAAAATATAATCAAAGAAATAACAACAAAATCAAATACAAGAAGACATCAGGATTTATGTGGAAAACCCTTCTAATGAAGACGGGAAAAACCACAAGAGAGATACCAATCCACTACAATAAACATGTTACAAAAATACACATAAAATATCTCACACATATTCTCTGAATGTCTTACAAAAACTCTAAACAAGAACACTTTGATAACTCCTTTTCTCACGTCTTAACGGGACACCTCTCAAGGTTCCAATGAACCTCTAACTGATACATCTATAAATAGGACTTCTATAACTCTTACGCAAAACCAATACGCAACATCAGTTGCACACAACTAAACTACTCAAGATACGCAATCCTAATCCCAGCAGAATACGAGACATCTAACACAAATGATGGCTGAATCCTTTGGAATTCGACTTGAATCATACAGTCAAAGTTGTCTAAATTGAATATAATCTGAATTTGGTTCTTCTTATGCCTTTTACCATCTTCATCTTTTGTGATATACGTAGGTGCGGCCGTGGATTTAAGCACTTGGGTCTCTTCAGGTGGATCGTCCAGCAAACGGGTCGCTGGCAAGTTCACAAAACCCATTCGTTCTAAGAATTATTCATGATTTACAGTTTCTAGTTAGTTCCACGGACGCCTGTGGATTTAATCTGACGTAAGCTTAGTTCATCTATTCTGAATTTCAGCTCTTTCCGCATCCGCAGCAGTAGTGGTGCTAATCTCACTGGCGGCAATTACGATCATCTTCATTTACCGTCGGAGGAACTGTAAGGAAGTAGACGATGACGATGACAATGACGAAAACGGGCCCGATGAAAGTAATAGAAATCAGACCGAGTTGGAGTATTTGGTTGCTAGCATGGCCCCTGTAAAATACTCTTATTCGCAGATTAAGAAGTTTACTTCCGACTTCTCAAATAAGCTGGGCCAAGGAGGATTTGGGAGCGTCTACAAAGGTGTTATTAAGCAGGGCAGGAGAAAGGACTCAAAGGAGCTACATGTAGCAATTAAGGTGTTGAAGGACTCGAAACAAAGCGAGAAGCAGTTCATGAATGAAGTGGCTACTGTGGGCCGGATACACCATAGCAAGTTGGTGCGAATGTTGGGATACTGCGCGGAGGGGAAAACCAGAGCATTGGTTTATGAATTCGTGGAGAAGGGATCATTGGACAAGTTCATACATAACACCAAGCGCGGATCAAAAGAGGTAGATAGTGTTGAGTGGCTGAGTCCTCAGCAATTATACAAGATAGCCATCGAGACCGCTCGAGGGATACTTTATTTGCACGAGGGCTGCAGGATTCGGATTTTGCATTGTGATATCAAGCCACACAACGTGCTGCTGGACTCGAATTACTCGGCCAAAGTGGCAGATTTTGGGTTGGCCCAGATGATCGACAAGGACCGCAGCCACTTGACGTTGACGGTGGGTCTGGGCACTCCCGGATATGCAGCGCCGGAGATGTGGTCCAAATCTTATGGTCCCATCACGGACAAGTCCGATGTGTATAGTTATGGCATGCTTCTTTTGGAGATGGCTGGCGGGCGTAAGAACTACGATGCAGGGGCGTCCGCTTCAAGCCAGATATACTTTCCGGAATGGGCGTTCCAGCGAGTGGCAAGTGTGGGGATTGAGATTGAGATTGAGGGTGGTGGAGATAAGAAGGAATTAGAGGGCGAGGATGGGGATGTGGTACGAAGGATGTGTTTGGTGGGGCTCTGGTGCATCCAACACGTCCCAGTGAAGAGGCCTTCAATGAGCAAAGTGATTCAGATGCTGGAAGGGACGACGGAGATTGGAAGACCGCCGCATCCATTTCCAGAGGTCAGTACTGGGAAACTCAATTTGACTAACTACTTACCTTCGGATTCTGCTGTTGATATCACTACTACTCAAATTGACGAAGAATATGAGGAAGATGGGCGCTGAAATCAGGCGAGTGAGAATGTTGGTGTTCGGGGAATGTAGTCGCCGCCATGTATTTGCGATGTGGTCCTTGCATGTATGGTGAAGACGCACTAGGGGTTTTGCGTTTTGCTTTCTATTTGCTATATAGAGCATAACTGTTGTGCTTAAAAAAAGTATTATATGTAATTCATTTTTAATAATTAAATTATTAATTGCACTCCACTTAAAATTTAACATCATAAATCAAATTTTGATTATTTATATGAATTTTTAATAAATAAATTTATTAAATATTTATTTTTAAATTAACATTAGTTTCATGAATATTATGTTATTTTAATCTTTGTGTTGTGAGTTTATTTTATTGTGTTGAATTTAACGTATGTATTTGATTTCAAAATAAGCAATTAACGTTTAAAAATAGTGTACGTACATTTAACCGTTTAAATTTCATTCCTAAATAATAGCTATAACATATTATACAAATATGCAAAAATTTATATTTCATATGGTGACTTTAATATGAAAATTATGACTAGTAAATAGTTTAGATTTGTTTATTAAACATCACATAAAGCTAATTCTAAAATTGCTCTTTCCAAAGGAAAAAGCATGGGTAATTTGCATATATATTCACTTTTTTTATGAAAAGGACACGCCCTATCCCCTCTCCCCTACACTTGGAGGGGAGGATGGGATAATAGAGTCCAAGCAATTCATTGCCAAAAAATTATCTGTACAAAGTTTTTCCAAAATAATATAAGGGGGATTGCCCTACCACTCCTGGCAGCCCACAAAAGAAATAGAAACAAAATCAGCTAGGGAATGAGCGACAGCGTTACCGTGTCTTAACACATGATGGATAGAGAAATGTTGGAAGGAAGATAAAAGGGATTTGATTTCCGCAATGATTACCCCGGCCGGTGAAAGAATCTGTTCGTCCTTCAAGATATAGTTGACAAGAAGAAGTGAATCAGTTTCAAACTGGATATTCCTCAATCTTAGTTGAATAGCCCAATTGAGACCCAAGATGAGAGCTGTCGCCTCCATACATAGAGGTCTCATAGTACCACTTCGTCTCCATCCTTTTGCACCAATGTACCTCCCTTTGAATCCCGAATAATAGCAGCAAAACCCAAAGCATGATTATCATCATGTGTCCTCGCATCAACATTCATTTTGAGATAGCCGCCTGGTGGTTTGGACCATCTGATTACCAGGGGTCTATCAATCGCCCCATCCAAAAGAAGAAATTTTGCTCTCGTGTGTTGCTCGAGGTAGTCCTTGCACCACTCAATGATATTGACAAAATTTGGCTGAACCCCCTCCTCCCTAAATTTGTTGCGCAAGTACCACACCCGCCTACAGTAGAGGATGAAGAAAGCGAGCCTTCCCTGCCTGTTTGTTGAAACCAGATTTCGAAAAATATCATGTATCGACTCCCAAGGATAGGTGATTCTAACAGCTTTTAAGAAAGTCTCCCTTGTGTGATGACATCCCATGAATACGTGAGCAGCATCTTCCGTCTCTGATCTACAAAAAAAGACAATATGGATCCACATCAATACTCCTTAACAATAAATTTAGCCGTGTTGGTAGGGCATCTTTGAAAAGTCTCCACCCAAATATCATAATTTTGCTCGACAGCTTCGTCTTCCAAATAGCTTTCTAAGTTGATGCACGCTGAATGAAAGAAGGATTTGATCCGGTGCTTCCAGTGCATTGAAGTTTTAATGCTCACGTTGTATTAATTTTAAATATATCTATAACTTTTGTTTTAATTATAAATATACTTATTAAGTATGAAATCTTTCATATATACTAACTAAGTATATCTTAAATATTAAATATAAACCAAAATTAACGGTCCATCAGAGATGCAAGAAACGAAAATGCCCCTGTGCTTCTCTACCTTTCAAACTAAGGAAACGAATTCATTGCTGTCAACACTAAGCATGAAGCCCTCTGCTAAATCAAAAATCACGACTTCCCTTCTTCAAATTCGGCAATGCAGAGCTCTATTAAGCCTTGAAAAATAGTAGCAATCCCGGAAAAGAATTAACACATCATTTGCAAATGAAATCAGCTGTGGATCTGTCGCCGTCCAATTTGCTACGCCGATTGTCCTCTTTTAAGTTTGGTGACCGACTCCTGACATCTCTATTGCACCCATTAAAACTGTTTGGAAAACAGCTTCGATAAATCGCCATCAACTCCAGCAACGGGCGTCTTCATCTTTCCTTGTTCAAGCATCAACGTCCAGATTTGATGGACCACACGTGCCGCACCTGGTCGACTTGGGGACATTGCTAGGCAGTGAATGCTTCTAATGAGATTAGGAAAGGGATGCTGCAGAAATCAATAGGAAGATGATGAATCGGTGGATATTGATTGTTCCGAACTCTTCCCATCTTTGGTTGCTGATTTTAATGTGGCCATTCAGGATTGAAGAGGAGATGCTGGTATAGACGAAGAGTTGGATTTTTTTAGAAGGCTTGTGGTGGTCAAAATTAAATGCCTGTTGGAACTACCAACCCGATGCTGGGATTAGAAGACAATAGTGAGATTTCCATGGATGGGTTTCACGCGGGTGTCAATTGGTGAGTTCTAATTTCACCAGTCGAAATTTAAAGACTGCTAGATGCAAGACTTGGTGAGGAAGCTGCAACAATCGTTGGAGTCGCCAACTCTGATCCGCATAAACAGACTTGTAGTCAAATCGTTGGATTTGATAAGGGTGCCGGGTTTCTACTATCGAAGCTATTGAGACTAAATCGAGTAGCAGGTTGATGGATTCAGATGCCCGAGCTGATGAAGGCTACACTGCTGCTCGTCGAATTTGTGCCAGACCTGGAGAAGAGCAAAGGTGTGCTATTGGATTGCTAGAACAAGATTTTTCCTATCGCCGAAATTTGTTGTTGATCGCTACATGGCATTGTTGTTGGAACTTCATGGCTGCCAATCAAAAGGTGAGGGTGTCGCTGATCTGTTGGATTGAAGCACTAAATCACAGGGCTACTTTCGTCATTTCAAATCAATGTTTTTTTTTTTTTTTTGATAGAAGAATTACTCTATCCCGACCCCATTTCCACTTGAAAAGGGTTCGGAGGAGAGAAATCCAAGCAATTTCTTGCCGAAAAATTATCTGTAGAGATTTTTCCTATAATTGCTTGTGGGGGAGATCCCCACCAAGTAGAGTGATCCTGTTCAGAAATAGAAACCAGATCAGCAAAGGAATGGGCCACCTCAGTTCCTTGCCTAAGTACATGGTGTAAAGAGAGGTGAGCATTTGAATCAAGTATGGATCTAATTTCGTTGACAATATGTCCCACCGGTGAAGAGATGACGCAGTCACTTGATAGGAAGGAACAGAGCAGAAGAGAATCTGATTCAATTTGTAAGTGGCCCAAGTTAAGCTGGAGCGCCCACTTTGTACCCATAAGAAAAGCATATGCTTCCATCATCAGCGGCTCCATCACACCCCTCCATCTCCACCCCTTGGCCACAACAAAAAGACCCCGGGAGTCCCTAATAACAGCCGCCAAACCAATGACCTTCCTTTCCCTCGAGCAACGCGCGTCAATATTCAGCTTGAAAACACCATGTGGGGGAGAAATCCACCTAGCCACAAGAGGACGATCCAGAACACAAGATTGACCAAGAAGATTCACCCTCCTAAGTTGTTCCATATAAGCATGGCACCACCGTAGAGTGTCCTCGAAGACAGGTTGGACGCCCTCCTCCCTGCACTTGTTTCGCAAAAACCATATTCGCCAGCAATACACGATAAAGAAAGCCAGCCTATCCAGATTGTTGCCTCTAGACAGAGTGCATAACGATTCCAACACCTCCGATACGGGAGAGCTCCGGCAAGCAGCCATCCTGCCAATCCTCGCAATACACGGGCATCGCAAGAACAAATGATTAATATCTTCCACCTCCCTCTTACAAAACATGCAGAGCACCTCAACCGGGACACCCCTGTTTGATAGGTTCCAAAATGTAAGGAGTGCATTCTTCAGTAACCGCCACCCAAAAATCTTCACCTTACTAGGTAGCCCAGTCCTCCATATAGCCCAAAAGAAACGAGCCAGACTGGGCGCAATCGTGGACATAGATAGCATCCTATGGGCCGACTTCACCGATTAGTGTCCATTGGGTTCATGGGCCCAGAAGACACAATCCTGAACATCACCCCGGGGTAGTGGTATGTGCCTAACGTCCTGCCAGCCAACCTCACCCACAGCAGCCACCACCCTCTCCTTGATCCACGACTTTGACTCATCATTTATGAAATGACTGACCAGGACATCCTCAGGTAAAGATAATGGTAGAGGGCCCGCCTTGCACGCCATAGAATCTAGCCATACATCCTTAAAAAATCGAATCCGTTTACCATCGCCCACCCTCCATTTACATCCAGATCGGATCGATTCCCGCGCCTTGAGGATGCTCTTCCACGTGTAGGAGTCAGCAGGTCCCCCTTTACAGCACCAAATATCCGAGTCCGGGAAATATTTAGCTTTAAGCACTCTATGGCAAAAGGAATCGGTGTTAGATGCTAGCCTCCAAACCTATTTAGCTAAGAGGGCATAGTTGAAAGCAATTATGTCTCTGAATCCCATTCCTCCAGCCCTCTTAGGTTTACACATATCCGCCCAAGCAACCCAACTCATCTTCCTTTTATCTCCCTTTACGCCCCACCAAAATTTGCTCAACATGCTATTGATATTCTGACAAAAGGACCTGGGGAGAAGAAATATACTCATAGCGTATGACGGAATGGCCTGTGCAACTGCCTTAATTAAAACCTCCTTACCCCCCCAAGATAGGAGACGCCCCTTCCAACCTTGGATTTTTCGCCATATACGCTCCTGAATACCCTTAAACATACCTTTTTTGGACCTGCCTAGCTAAGCCGGAAGTCCCAGGTAATGGTGGAAATCCCGGCCCGCCATCGCCAGTTGCTCTGTTATCTCCCGTCGGTCGTGATTATTCATATTTGAGCTGAAGAAAATGGAGGTTTTGTCCACATTGACCATCTGACCTGAAGAAACCGCATATGTGTCTAGGATATCCAACAAGATCCTTATGTCCGCTCCGTCCGCCCTAACAAATAGCAAAGCATCATCAGCGAAGAGAAGGTGAGAAATCTGTGGACCCCTCGGATTGATTCTGATTCCATGGAGCACACCCCGGGCCACCGCCCTAGAAATGAGAACAGAAAGACCTTCCGCACATAGAAGGAAGAGATAGGGAGACAAAGGATCTCCTTGCCTCAATCCCCTATGAGGTTGGAAGAACCTTGACTTGAATCCATTCATTTTAACTCGGTACCTGACAGTTGAAATGCAACATTTAATCCACTCGATCCAAACCGGGCTGAAATTCATAGCCCCCATTATCTAACACAGAAAATCCCACTCGACCCTATCATATGCCTTGGACATGTCGAGTTTAATAGCCAACGCCCCCCTCATGCCTCCCCTCCGCTTCCGAAGAGAGTGGATCGCCTCATAGGCAATCAACATATTATCAGTTATCAGCCGCCCAGGGACAAAAACACTTTGTTCCATTCCAATGACCTCATGGAGCACCCCCTTGAGCCTGTTTGCTAAAACTTTAGCCAAGACCTTATACACCACATTACATAGGCTAATAGGTCGGAAATTTGATAGATCATTCGCCCCAGCCACCTTTGGGATTAACACAAGAGTGGTAGTATTTGCTTCCTTAACATGATTCTCCCGTTGGGCCCGACCACTTTCCTCTAAGAAGAGTTTACACCACAAATAGATATCCTTGCCAATGACATTCCAATGCCTCTGAAAAAATGCCGGAGACATACCATCCGGTCCCGGGGCCTTAGTAGGACGCATACTCTTCACCGCACCCTCCACCTCCCCCATCGTAAGAGGAGAAGTCAGCATCTGGCGTTGGTAGTCAGAGATTTTTCTTTGAATGTGGTCATTTACCCAGGATGCAGTCCCTGAGGCAGAAGAGGTGTAGACAGAAGAGAAATAAGACACCGCCGACTCAAGCATCTGATCTTGATCCTTTAGCCACCTACCACCTGAATCCCTAAGTTCCGCAATGAAGTTTGCCCTTCTACGATTGGAAGCCACCCGATGGAAAAAGAAGTATTTCTGTCTCATTCGTTAAGCCAATGGGTCTTCGCTCTTATGCGCCAAAGCTATTCCTCATCCTCCAACAACATATTGATTTGGAATTTAAGCTTCCCGACGGCATCGTCCCGCTCATCAGACTGATCAAGAGACAATAGGGCCGACAGCTCACCTTGCTTGCGGTCAATGGCCTTTCTCAAATTTCCCCTTACTTTCCGGTCCCACCGTGTGAGCTCAGAACCGCAACGCTTGAGTTTCCAAGCAAGGAGGTCGGCATTCCTCACAACTCCCAATGGTGTCGACTCCCACACTTGTCGAATGATCTTATGTGCCTCAGGATCGCGTGCCCAAAACAGCTCATATCTGAATTCCTTTGGTGGCCACCTAGTGCGAGAATGGTGATCAAACAATACCAGTAACGGGCAATGGTCAGAGGTGGTCTCCGACAGATGGACATTCCTCGCGAAAGGAAAAAGATTGAGCCATGAAGAATTTGCCAACCCCCTATCCAGTCTTGCTTCAACCCTCTGAGTACCCCTGCGGTTATTGCTCCATGTCATGGGTGTGCCCACAAAACCTAGGTCCTGAAGATTACATCTATCAATAGACTCACAAAAAGATCCATTTGGCTTTGAGGGCGGGTACGCAGACTGATATATTCATTCGGCCCTACAACTTCGTTAAAATCTCCCAAAATAAGCCATGGGGAGTTGTATCCCTCCCCTAACTGATCGAGAATAGCCCAACTTTGATGGCGGCAATGAGTATCCGGATGACCATAGAATCCGGTAAATCGCCACCCAAAAAAATCCCCATCGATATGATGATTAGAATAGCTACGCAGCGATGCAGACTGGTCATTATTCTAAAAAAGAGCCAGTCCCCCCCTCCTTGCCACGGGTTCCACCACGAAACAAGAATCAAAACGAATTTTGCGCCTAATCCCTTCCATCTCCTTAGTGGACCGCTTCGTTTCGCACAAGAAGACCATTTTGGGATCTTTTTTACTGACCAAGTCATGGAGACATCGAATTGCGCGTGAGTTCCCAAGCCCACAGCAATTCCAAGCTAGAATAGCCATATCAGTTGAGGTGGGGCCGGGTTACTCCCCGAGCCACCACCTCCCCAAGTACAACACATTCCGTATGCTTCAGCCTCTTTTGTCCCCCAATTTTCACATCTGGTTCCAAACTCTGCCTTCTTTTTACATTTTGAGACAGCCCTGTTCCATTTGGTTTTGTTGTTAACCTCCCCCGCACATGCCTCACCTGCCTTTTCCATCTGCCCGCACTCCCCTGCGCAAGCTGTAAATCCGCTGATTTACTTCTCCTTTCCCCACCTGCAGATGCTCCTGATAAGATGCTATTACCACCATACACCTCCTGCACGGTTACATCAACAAAGTGACAGCCATCACCCATGTCTCCTTCCCCACTTATGGCCTCCTTCCACCTACCTACTCCGCTCCCAGCCTCTTCCCTTGCACTCCCCCCCTGAATCTCCCCCATAAGCAGCTTGTGGCCACACTCCTTCTCACCCACATTCAACTCAGCATCATCCCTCTCAATGCCACAGCCCCCTTCCCATCCAGCGCTTCCATCTCCTGTTGGTATGTCTTCATCATTATAATCGTTATTATTATTATTATCCCACCCTTCCGCCCTCTCTTCCCCCCATAGCATCCCATCATCTACATTTCCCATAGAGTTTGCTGTAACATTCTGCTGCATCTGTTGAGAGGTAGGTTCGTTGCCAGCTCTAGGCAGTTCCCCGCACAATGATTTTGCGAACAGCAGCCTCTCATGTATCGCATCTTCATCCTACAATTGCTTTCCCTTTTCTGAGTTAGCCGCCCTCTCTTCCCCCCATAGCATCCCATCTTCTACATTTCCCATAGAGTTTGCTGTAACATTCTGCTGCATCTGTTTGGAGGGAGGTTCGTTGCCAGCTCTAGGCATTTCCCCACACAACGCTTTTGAGAACAGCAGCCTCTCATGTATCGCATCTTCATCCTGCAGTTGCCTTCCCCTTTCTGAGTTATCCATAATCATCTCAGTTGCCATAGTAGGATCTGTTCCTTCCCCATGAATCGCCCCCTGCCTGCTCTCCCTTGGGCCTGTTCCCTTGAGCCCCAAATATTTCATTGGTTGCATTCTGTTTCCCCCACTGACTTCCTCTTGCAACCTCATTGGTTTAGCCCTCACCCGTAACCAGCTACCGAATGGCATGTCAGCTTCCAAAGTGATTGGTTCCTGTTTGGCTGTTGACGGACAGTCCTTATGGGAATGTCCCATGATCCCACACAAATAGCAGAACAATGGGAGGTGTTCATACTGGAAACTCAGCCATTTCCTCTGCTGAGAACCAATCCTGAGGAACATACCTCTACGCAAGGGCTCCCTGCAATCCACCATGACCTTCAATTTGATCTCAGAATCCGTGATTCTGCTATCCAGAAGCTCCAAGAAAGTAGCGCCTATACTCTGCCCCACGACTTCCTTATCAGCTATGAAGGGAATGCCTTTGACGTGCACCCACAGCGGCGTATTTACAAGCATCAGCTGGGCATGGTCCATTTCCTCCTCAAGTTCTGCAAGGATGACGATACTCCGTTCAAATAGCCAAGGTCTGCCCCCCATTATCCGTTCCTTATCCTCCCTGCTAACAAAGGACACCTTAAAGAGGCTTTCTCCCACCTCGGTGAAGAAGAAACGCTCCTTCGTCCACCAGATTCTCTTTAACATTCCTTTGAAGAATTCTTTATTATATGTTTTTGAAGTCCACAGAGAACATAGAATGGCGGCTTCCTCTCCAGGCCTGATCTTCTTAATCGCCGATCCATCAATCGATAATGTTTGAAGTTCCGTCTGGAGCAGGTCAGCGACGCTCGGATTCATTCTTCCGGCTAGAATAGGCGTCAGATAACACTACAATAGCAGATACACTCCCCCAGCGACCCACCGACTGGCCTCCACCTCCACTGCCACCGGCGAAGCTCCCTTTCTCCCCCCTACTCGCACTCAGTCCCGTTCACGACAGCATCGCCTTTCGGGGCAACAGAGGCGAGATTGATATTTCAAATCAATGTTAATTGGCCATCATAACGTCCATCACATCTTGGGTATATTTGAAATTTACAGAATACTTAGTGTGTAATTTGTAATTGAGGATAAAGGTCACGGGTGTATTTAAAATTAACCGTCTCTCGTTTCGATCGTGCCATTCAAATTTGCTGCTGAAATTTTTGTCGTCTGATGCAAGAGCATGACGCTGGAGGATGTTTTGCAAAAACTTCCTTGCTAAATGTTGTTGGTTTTTAACAAAATAGTCAAATTCTTCAGATTCTTAATCCACAACAACAGACCAGAGAAGGGTATCCCATATTCCCAAATGGGATTCATCAGTACCAGCTCAACGCTGATTGTTTATGGCGAAATATGTTATCCCTCCCAGCTTCCGCCATCTATCTTCGGGAACTACCGTCATTAGGCGACTGATGGAAGAAAAATCATTGTCGATGCATATAGCCAGCAAGATCCGATGAAAATTCGTCAAAATTGGTGCTACCAAAGAGATCATTGTTGCTCCATTACCAACTACTGCCATCAAATCTGGTGATCCCTATAAAAAAAACGGTTAAATCAGTACTAACGAAGATGAAAAATCCGCGTGATCGATCTCGATCCTCTTCAATCTCCAGCCATCGAAGCTGGCAGCCGACACCATAAATCCAGCAACATCAAACAAAAAAAACTCGAGCATCGATCTAGATCGGACGACAAATAAGAAACCTCCTGTTTTTAGCAAATCTAGCTATAATTTTCACCATTCTAGTAGATTCGATGAGAATCAACGTCCTAACCCACGTCGTCATTATCTCCTTCGGTTCCGGTTGGATCTACTAGCCGGCGCTCCAAATTCACTGGCCATCTTAACGGCTAAGCCCCTGGCAAGTATTGAAAAGCTATGATCCTCCACGTCCACAAGTTCGTTGATATGGCAAAAGCTATAAAAAAAAAAAGAAAAAGAAAAGAAAAGAAAAAACATATGTCACAAGTAGCCTACTAAAAAAGCCAGAGGAATTGCTTCAGAAGAAAGCCAGAGGAGGATGCAACTAGATTCGCCCCTACAGGCAGCTAAAGGTTGATGACAATGGAGAATTTCTACAAATTGGGTGTATGTGATTTCGATGATATTTTTGTAAAAATTTTGAACTTAAGTGGCCAGGGGGTTATTTGAAAAATCCCTGCCACATCTCTCTAGCCGCATCTGAAGGCTCGCATCATGCTCGCAAATTTTGAACGGTAGATGGAAGCCAGGAGCACTGAGCTTTTGCTGCTCTCCAGAGTAGATATAGTATAGTCACACAAATAAAAGGCCTTCAAATTACACAAACAAAACACCAAAGGATTACATATAAAACATAAATATTTTATAGATTTTCTATATATATTGGGTGTGTTTGGCAATGTATAGAAGATGTCAAAGCTAAAACTTTTCACTTTCCATAACTATCATATTTTAAAATTATTTTTTCACATATTCATATACAACTACCCTATTTTTCAATCATTTCTACACAACTACCTACATAACTAACCTATTTATTTTAACTTTATTTTCTTTACTCTTAATCATTACTCCTATCATATCACATCATATGACGACTTTTACTCTTCAAAACTATTCATCAAAGTTTTATACATTACCAAACACACCCATTATATAATATAAATATATTATAAGGTGATTTAAAAATACATCTATAGTGTTTAATCATAATTGTAAAAATACTAATGTCGTGATGGTACAACAACGATATTATAATGATGTGAGTATATTTGTAAGTATAGTCAAACTATCTTGGGCAGTTTCTGAAACTATGTAGGTATATTTGCAATTATCGTCAAACTATATAATTTAATTTGCAAATTGCTTTGTATCGTATATAAACTTGAATAGTGAATTTTTTATATAAAATATGAATTTGAAATTAACATTTTAATTTTCTCGAGTGCTCTTAAGTTTTGATTGAATTTTGATTACTGCCATCTAATTTTAGTTTTTGTAAGTGTATTTTTGAAGTTTTATTATGCGTACAATGTACTGTTGACATTGAGATCAATTAGAAACCTTTATTTATGAGTGATGTGAGAAGTGAGGTTAGAATTTTTAATTGACAGCAGTATTCCTACGGAACTATAAAATACGTTTTCTAAGTTTATTAGTGATTAATAAAGATGTGACGAAGCGACGACTGCGACGTTATTTCCACTCCTTTTGCTGTCGTTCTGGTTTTCTTTATGTAGCCGCCTTATTTTATTCCTCTACCCCTTCTTCAATTGCTTAGGGAGCGTGTTATGTAGCCGCCTTATTTTAATCTTCTACATCTTTTTCAACTGCTGAGGCAACTACACGTTCATTAAGGAATATATATATATAGGGAGCTGTTCCGGTGCAGCGTCACTGCACCGGAACAGCCGTGCAGTGGCCCCAAAATGGGGCCCACATGATCATGAAATCATGATCTACTCCACCCATTGTATTTAGAATAATGTATTCCATTACCATACCAATTTTCATCCCAATCAGATACTTTAAAGTTGTTATTTACATTAAACTATTTTATTACGTTGGATTTGTACCATTTTCAGATGGGGCCCATATACATATCTGATTGGGATGAAAATTAGTATGGTAATAGAATACATTATTCTAAATACAATGGGTGAAGTGGATCATGATTTCATGATCATGTGGGCCCCATTTTGGGGCCACTGCACGGCTGTTCCAGTGCAGATATATATATATATATGAATATATTCTGGTGCAGCATCGCTGAAATGGGCCCCACGTGATCATGAAATCATGATCTACTCCACCCATTGTATTTAGAATAATGTATTCTATTACCATACCAATTTTCATCCCAATTAGATATGTATATGACCCCCATTTGAAAATGGTATAAATCCAACATAATAAAATAGTTTGATGTACATAACAACTTTAAAGTATCTGATTTGGATGAAAATTGGTATGGTAATAGAATACATTATTCTAAATACAATAGGTGGAGTAGATCATGATTTCATGATCATGTGGAGCCCATTTTTGGGCTACTGCACCGCTGTTCCGGTGTAGTGACGCTGCACCGGAACAGCTCTCATATATATATATATATATATATATATATAGACACACACACAGAGGTCCGCTTTGGTTACATAGAAATGGACACATGTAATCCTTTAAAAATTTAACATTTTAATCTTTTATGAAAAATCTAATTCATTCATTATATTTAACATCATTTGTTTATCTAGGAAATCAAATTTCATCCCAATCAAGTATGTTTATGGGTCATATTTATTAGAAAATGTATATATTCATATGTAAATTATGAAAATACTAAAATATCAATTTTAAAGTAGTATTTTCAACATCTAAACCGTACAAAATATCATTTATATGTGAATAAATGATTTTATAAAATATTATTACATTCGAATATATGCATAAACATATCTAACCATTTTTTATAATTTACACATGAATATATATATATATATTTGAACAAATGTGCCCATAAACATACTCGATTGGGATGAAATTTAGTCTTTTAGATAAAAGAATAATGTTAAATACAATGAATGAATTGAATTTTCAATTAAGGATCAAAATCTTATATTTTGAAGGGGTTATATAGGTCCGCTTCTATGTAATCGGGTTATATAGAAGTGGTCTCATGTAACCCCCTACATAGGAAAGGTTCTCATATATGTATACACACACACACACACACACACACACACACACACACACACTCCGCTTCTATGTAACCCGGTTACATAGAAGGGGACCCGCGTATCCCCTTTAAAATCTAAGATTTTAATCTTTGATAGAAAATCTAATCCATTCATTGTGTTTAACATCATTAGTTTATTTAAGGAATCAAGTTTCATCCCAATCAAGTATGTTTATGGGCCACGTTGTTAGTAAAAGTATATATTCATGTGTAAATTATAAAAAATGCTAAAATATCAATTTTAAAGTAGTATTTTCGACATCTAAACCGTCCAAAATATCATTATATGTGAATACACGATTCTATAAAATATTATTACATTCTAATACATGTGTAAATAGATCTAAGCATTTTTTATAATTTACACATGAATATACATATTTTTGAACAAATACGACCCATAAACATACTTGATTGGGATGAAACTTTGTCTCATAGATAAAAAAATTATGTTAAATACAATGAATGAATTAGATTTTTTATTAAGGATCAAAATCTTAGATTTTGAAGGGGTTGCATAGGTCCACTTCTATATAACCTGGTTACATAGGAGTGGGACCGTATATGTATAGATGAGAAATATTCAAATGCAGCTTCACTGCACCACAATTATCATGCAATTGCCTCAAAATGGGTCTCACATGATTATAAAATTATAATGTATTCCACGCATTGTATTTAGAATTATGTATTCTATTACCATACGTGTATGGACTCCATCCGCAAATGGTACAAATTCAACGTAATAAAATAGTTTAATATAAATAACAACTTTAAGTTGTTTTTTCAACACGTAAATAATTTGCTATAAAATTTATATATAGATAAATGATTGTATAAATTATTAATATATTTAAGTACATGTGGGGCCCATTTTGGGCAAAATGTGTCATTATATATATATACGAGTCCCTTTCCTGTGCAGTGAAGCTGCATCATAATTAACGGCGCATTTGGCCTAAAATGGGCCCCATATATACTTAAATGTATTAATACTTTTACAATCATTTATCTATATAGAAATTTTATAACAATGATTCACATGTTAAAAAACAACTTTAAAGTTGTTTTTTACATTAAACTATTTTATTAAGTTACATTTGTACCATTTTCAGATGGAGTCCATACACATATCCAATTGAGATGAAAATTGATACGGTAATAGAATACATAATTCTAAATATAATAGATGAAGTAGATTATAATTTTATAATCATAAACGGCCCGTTTTGAGATAACTGCACTGTAATTGTGGTGCAGTGAAGTTGCACTTGAATATTTCTTTATATATATAATCTTTCCTACGCAGTGAAGCTGCACCATAATTGACAATGCATTTGACCTAAAATGGGCCCCATATGTATTTAAATTATTGATACTTTATACAATTATTTATCCATATATAAATTTTATAACGAATAATTTATGTGTTAAAAAATCACTTTAAATTTGTTATTCACATTGAACTATTTTATTACGTTGAATTTCTACCATTTTCAGATGGGGTCCACGCACATATGCAATTAGGATGAAAATTGTTATGGTAATAAAATACATAATTCTAAATACAATGGGTGAAGTAGATTATAATTTTCAGATCATGTGGGGTCCATTTTGAAATAATTGCATCGTAATTGTAGTGTAGTAAAGTTGCATTTGAATATATACAGATATTCAGATGCAACTTTACTACATTACAATTACGTTGCAATTATCTCGAAACAGACCCCACACGATTAGAAACTTCGTATATATTTAGATGCAACTTTATTACACTACAATTACGGTGCAATTATCTCAAAATGGACCCCACATGATCAGAAAATTATAATCTACTCTACCCATTATATTTAGAATTATGTATTCTATTACTATAATAATTTTCATCCCAATTGCATATGTGCGTGGACCCCATCTGAAAATGGTAGAAATTCAACGTAATAAAATAGTTTGATGTGAATAACAACTTTAAAGTGATTTTTTAACACGTAAATCATTTGTTATAAAATTTATATATAGATAAATGATTGTATAAAGTATCAATAATTTAAATACATGTGGGGCCCACTTTGGGTCAAATGCACTGTCAATTATGGTGCAGCTTCAATGCATAGGAAAAATTATATATATAAAGAAATATTCAAGTGCAACATTACTGCACCACAATTACAGTGCAGTTATCTGCATATTATTGATATTTTGCATAGTTTAAATGTTGAAAAACTACTTTACAATTGATATTTTAACATTAAACCATTTTATTACGTTGATTTTATACTTTTATAGATGGGACCCATTTATAGTAAAATTTAAAAAAAAGGATTTCTAGGATATTAAAAATGATGTTAAACACAATGAATTGAGTGGATTTTTCATCAATTGTCAATATTTTAAAAATAGAAAAGGGTTACATAGAAAGTAGGTTTCATAAAAGCAGGACCGTATATGTATATATTTATTTATTTATTTATAATTTTTAGGTTAGGAAAGATATATCCAAGCTCATTAAAGATTTGAAGCGTCATGAGATCCTATTTCTTAAACTGCACTGTAGTGCTAAGTTAGAAACATGAGCTATTGCTGGGGATGTTAATAGTCATAATCAATTCGTCAACCCGCTCGTTCAACTCATTTATAAATAGATTTGGGTTGAAATTTTTGAATAAACGGTTTACAATCTGCCAACTCGTTCAACCACCTACTAAATCTTCCGCTTGCCACCTATTTTCATTTTCTTACTGCTCTCGTAATTTTATTTTTTATTATTTTCCTATTTTCATTTTCCCCTATGCTAAAAATACTCTATTGCCTTTTCTTGCGAGATCATTATCTGCCGAAGTCTAAGTCTTCAAGTCATTTAATATATAGCTTGTTAATAACTTGTTAACTCATTTATTAAATGGGTTGTAAATAGGTTAGAGTTGAGGTTTTTAATAAGTTAATAAAAGAATTAGAGTTGAGATATTTTAAATGATTAGGACTAGGATTAGGCTTCAACTCGTTCAACTCAAACCATTAACAATCCTAGTTGTTGTGGACACAACTAAATCTTAGGTTGGACTATTTTTACGTCCTCTATTGGTTCAATTGTTGATTTAAATAGTTACCAACTAGAAAAATATATATGAGTTTTGATGTTGTACACTTATATGTACCATAAATATGATACATTTAGCTCAAAAAGGGCCCTACATGATTATAAAATTACAAATTACTTCACTCGTTATATTTATAATTATTTATTTTATTAGCATAGCAATTTCATTCAAATTGGATATGTGTATGGGTCCTATATGGAAATAACACAAAATTAACATAAAATAGTTTGACATAAATAATAATTTTAAAGTTATTTTTTAACTTATAAATAATCTAAGATATAATTTATATATTGATAAATAATTATATAATATATTAATACATTTAAGTGCGTGTGGAATCTATTTTGAGCCAAATATACCGTCAATTATAGGACATATAAATGTATAGGATTAGATCTCTCTATATATAATTGGTATAAACAATTTTAACTATGACATTTGCATAAGAATCTACAAAACCCTATCTAGTGCAGTCGAATTGTACCATCCACTTCAAAATAAAGCTCACACATATTAGAAAGTAATAATACTTTATATAAATAGTTATCCATGTAAAAAAGATATTCTAGACAATTTAGATAATGAAAATATAACTTTAAATATTTAAACTAAATATTTATCAGAGCAACTTTTATGAAATCCCTCTTCTATGTAACCTCCTCATTTTTATTTTTTTTATGATTGATAGAAAATCCACTATATTTATTGTATTTAGCATCATCATTATTATCATGGAAACTCTTTTATTTGTTTAGTATCACTGTATATGGGTTATATCTATAAATGTGCAAAATCAACATAATGAAATGATTTAATACTAAATATCAACTTTTAGGTAGTATTTTTAATATGTAAATCATCTAAAATATCATTATTAAGTGGATATAGGAACCTTTTAGATATTATTACATTCTTATATATATGAGAATGGATTTAAGCATTTTTCCTAATTTACACATGAATGTATTTATTTTTGAGTAAATGTGGCCTACATACATATTGAATTTGGATGAAACTTAGTTACTAATCGTCAACATTTAAAAATTTGGGGGGATTACACTAAATCACTTATATATAACCCGGTTTCATAGAAGCACGTTCCAATATTTATTATGTTGATTTTGTATTATTTTTACATACTTAATTTGAATGAAATTTGGTATATTACCTAAATAAATAATTTTAAATATAATGAGAGAGTTACATGTTAATTTTGATTATTTATTGAGCTTCATTTATAGTAGATTGCATTGAAATTATGGTGCAACCCAACCGTACTTGAATATAATAATCTATTTTGTGAGTTAAATGTACTTAAAAACTAAGTTAATAATAAATAGCTTTATATAATAAAATGAGTGTTATAATACTATAAAGCAGAATGTATAAGAGTAACTATGCATTTGGCACAAAAATGTATTTACTTTTAATTTTTAATTTTTTATAAAACTGTTATTCTAAATATATTTAATTCATATAATAAGTTTTATAATTTTTGGATATATGTATCAATGTAATGAAAATCAAATCAATTTTCCAACTGGTTGGTTATTCTAGTTGAGCCACACAGTTATTTTGATCTAATCGGTTGAACTACCCATTGGATATATTACTAGTCACTAGTTCAACTGGCCAATTTGATCCAATTTTGATAATTGTATATGTATATACATATATATGTTTATGAATTTCAAATATAAATATATTTGTGTAATTTTAAAGTGACTAAAATACTCATTTAGAATTCAAAAGATATATAAGGGACGTTCGGGAAAATGAAAGTTGTAGGAAATATGGTATTTGATGAGAGTAGAAAATGACATATTTTAGAAATTGTGTAATTAAGATGAAATGATTGGGGTGAAGTTGGAATAAATAAGTTTGTTAGAAGGTAATTTATAGGAAAAATAATTGAAATAGATGGGCAAAAGTAGAAAAATAATAATTTGTTAATTATTGAGGAGCCTTGAAATCAACAATCCATTTCCCATCCACGTTTCCCATGACGGAGTAGCAAACGTGCCTATATACACATCTTCAAAAATAATAAGACTTAGGGATAATTTCTCTTATACTCGTACCAATTGCACATAATTCTTAATATACCCACGACATTTCATAAAAAAAATTTATACCCATAAAATTTCACCTTAAATTTCTTTCACACCCAAGCCGTTAAAACTATCATTATCTATCTCATTGAAAAGACGATTTTTCCCTTTTAAAATTTTTTAATTGAGATAATTTAACCTCAATATGACTCAATTGATGGTAGTAAATCATTAATACAAGATATTAAATAACTTGAAAGTCATATTAAGGTTAATTTATTTTAATTAGAAAAAATTTAAAAAGGCAAAATCATTTTTTCAATTGAATAGATAACGGTGGTTTTAACGACGTGGATATAGGAGGAATTTATGGTAAAATATTGTGGGTATAAAAGAAATTTATGAAATATTGTGGGTATATTAGGAATTATGTGCAATTGTTATAGGTATAAAAGGAATTATCTCTAAAACTTATTATATGAATTAAATATACCAATAATAACACTTTTATAAAAAGAAAATTAATAAATAGGTTTTTTGTTGAATGCATGATGACTTTCATACATTCGGATGTACAAAATTATCCATTATAAAATAAATAGTTATAGCTATAATAAGATTTCAAAATAACATCCTTCTCAATGGAAGTTAAAGTAGTTCATTACCCCTAATGGAAATTAAGGCATTTCATCACTATTCAGATCTATTTCAATAAATGAAAAGATTCAAGACTTATATAAATAATTAAATATAGAGTCTCCAATCTGATTTATTTATCATGTTTATTTTTAATGTCAAAACTATATGCATGAAAATTTTTATGTACTATACTTATATTATATATTTCAAAATTTTTATAGCTATACATCAACTCTCAAGAAGTTATTTTTAATGAAATATAGATTTTTAATGGTAATTATTTTTAGTAATGTAATAAAATAAATGTGTTCAACATGATAAATGGTTTTGATTTAAAAAATATTTTTAAAAATTGGGTAAATCCCCTCGTATCCATAGCATTTTCTTATTATTCACTTCACACATATGACATTTCAATAATTCTCTTATACCCACAATATTTCAACTCTAATTTCTCCGGTGCCAATGTTGCAACAGATGCCCGGAACGCCAATCATGGGTATGAAGAAATGACATATCAACCTTAGGCATTCGTGATTGACTCTTTCAAGAAGAATCGAAAATTCATATTCCTATCACCACCTCACTAATAGTTGCTCACCACCTGGCATACCACCGCTGTTTTGAACCAATCTCTCACCCATAGCTCCAGCCGCCCATTGCCAATGTTTTAAAAATCGAACCGAGAACTGAACCATTTTTATGTCTGGTTCAGGTCCAACCAGTTCAACTGTGATTCAAACCGTTTTAAACCGTGACGTCAGCATGACATAATTATGACGTAATAATTATATTTAATTTATTTTAAATTATTTCAAAATTAAATTAAAATATAAATAAATATAAATTCTATGTAATATAAAAATTACACATGGCATGAACAATACATTCAAGTTAATCATATTAAAATTATTATGCAAATCAAGAAAAAAATAAGACCACATATATTAATCAAGATGAAAATTTAAAAATAATGACAAATTTTAACAATTTAAGAAGAGTGCACTGACCTGAAATAGGTGCAATTATTTCATATTTTTTTGTTCCTATATGCTTGATCAGAATATCTACAATGAAATGATAAATATTAATGGAATGATATAAGATATTTATAAAAAAATATAATTTTACTTTACTTGAAGAAATTAACCACCTAAAAATAAGAAAAAGCAGGAATAGAACATCATTCAATTTTGAGCAAAGTTTGACAACTATTTAGGTATAAAGTGAGTACAAAACATAACTACGCAGGAATAGAACATATTTGAGATATTTAATTCAAGCAAAAAACTTAAAAGTTAATATCTTCAAAATATCCAAAAAAGAAACATCTCCACAATTGCATCTTCTTGAATCTCCTCAATTTTCTCTATTTTGATCATGATCTTCTTGAATTAGCATTGACCTTGTTAATGGATATTACAATCAAATATTAGTCTTTGAAATAAATTGTTACAAAAGTAAAAAAAAATAAAACTCGATAATTAAAAAATGAAGTTTATAAAATATTACCGAAATCTTCATTTCCTGTTGTAGCAAATAAAACTTGTAGTTGGTCCATTTGCATCCAAGTCTCAATATCTTCTTCAGTAAACAAATCTTCAGAATCTTCAGACTTCATGGTCCAATCTTTCAAAATATCTATATTATCTAAAGATATAGGATCAAAGCGAACTTTATTTTTTTTCTTCCTACATAATTAGAACAGAAGTTAAAGAGAACATATAAAAAATAAATTAATCACAAATCACATTGAATTTAATTTAATCATACCTCTCAAGCAAACATAAATTATACTAACATAAACAAGATTATTCAATCTTTCATGCTCCAATCTGTTCCTCTTTTTGATATGTATACGTTCAAATACAAACCAATTTCACTCACAAGCAGAAGAGCTACATGTTTGGCTTAAGACTTTAATAGCAACGGTTTGTAGTTTTGGAGCACTGCACCCATAGGACTCCCACCAAAGAGTTGCAAAATTATATAGAAAAGTGATGTAGTTAAAATTTCGAAAAAAAATTATAATCTAAATTTAGAATACCTGGATCTAAAGTATAACATGCTGCTATAGCCGCTGGCCTCCCAAAATCTCCTACAGTATCTCGATATAATTTTGCATCTTCATTAATACTAACTTGTGCTTTCATGTCTTCACAATTTAGTCTCTCAATTACTTCAAGTACTCCAGACCATGTATAAAACTTAGTCTTTCGATCAGCATGATAGAAAAGCATTAGATTGAAATAAAAGTCTGCTAGATGAAGAGGACAACGAAGTTGATTTTTCCAACAAAAATCAATGATGTTGAGCACTTGACTACAATTCATATTGATTTTTTTGAAAGTTTTCTCTATTGCTTTCTTTGCCCTTCTCATGCTTTCAAAAATATACCTCATTGAAGGTCTTTCATCACTATCGACTAATCGTAATATACGAATAAGTGGCTCAAATACTTATACAATAATCTCACATCGTTCCCAAAATGCAGAACAAAGTATCAGATCGGTTATTGTCTTTTGATTACAACGTCACTTTCTATCATCCCATTCTTTACTAACAACCATGGCTCTTAATTTATCTTTGCATGTTAAGAGACTTTGAATTGCCAAAAAGTGAGTTGCAAACAGCTTCATTGCAGGCCGAATTAACTCCTTTCCATCTGTATATTTTCTCATCAATGCAAGTGCAAAACTGTTGTTGTATATAAAAATAGAAATGAAACGAGCTTCATCAATCACCGTACTTACTACATCAATTTTTGCAATATCTTCCAACATTAAATCCAAGCTATGTGTTGTACATGGTGTCCAAACAATATGTGGATATGTGTATTTCAATATTTCTCTAGTCAACTTATAATTTGATGCATTATCAGTTACCAATTGAACAACATGCTCTGAACACACTTCTTCTGCGACTTTTTTAAATAGGTTACAAAGCATATTTGCAGTCTTTATCTCTGTAGATGCATCGACAGAAAATCTGTGCCTTTAGAACAATAAACAAGAAAATTAATTAAAGTTCTTTTTCTTTTGATCTGTCCAACCATCGGCCATAATAGTGCATCCATACTCTTTCCATTTTTCTTTGTAGGAATTGACAACCTGTTGAATTTCTTGATAATTTTTTTCAAATAAAACCACTCATATCATGATAGGTAGGAACTCTAAATCCACAACCAATAGTAATAATGTTGTCTACCATCTCTTGAAAATAAGGAGAATTCACAGCATTGAAAGGGATGCAAGAATGAAAAAATCATCGACCAATAGAAGCATGAGCTCGATCAATAGTATCTTTTCCAGCCATAGCACATTTTATAGAAGGTTGAACTGAAAAGAACTTTGAAACAACTTTTAACTTCTTCGTTGCATTTTGATTAACTTCTCTTACTTCTTCAACTTCTTCATCAATGGTGTGTAATGATACAAATGAGCTCTCTTCTGTGGCACTGAAAGGCTGCTTATGACTTTTTTAAGAAGTAATGCCACCTAAATCAAGTTTTATCTGTTGTTGTATATGGTATGACACCTCCTTGCAAACTGCTACGTCACCTTTTACCTTCGCTAAGTGTTTTTTCATACGGTGAATTCCTCCGCCATTAAATACCCTCCCACAATATAAATATTTATACTTTCCTTTTCCAATCCCTGTTGCGTGATTCCAACCTATATCATTTCTACCTCTTGATGCACGAGATTCCATAGCAGTGGATGTGAAACTACTATTCATATTTGGGACACTCGCGGGCTCAGCAGTTGAGGGATTTGATTGGGATTTTGACATTTTTTGTAAAACCTACAAGTCAAATTATAAATAAAATTTTATCATGCATGCACATCTTATATTTAAAATATCTAAATAACAATTCTAATTTATTGTATAACTCATTGTTCAAACTATATAGAAAAATGTATATTCATCAATTAATCCATAACATGGCAAAATATTGCATGATTTTAAAAAAATAAATAATATAAAATTAAAATTACAATGATGTATACACATTTATTCCTTTCTAGATTTTTCTAAGCCATGTGGAGTGTGGCCCATGGTGCAGAATTTTTTTATATGATATCACTAAATAAAACATAAAGATGCCAAAGCATGCTCATAAAGTATGGCCCACAGTGCGAATAAAATTATGGGTCTGTTTGGAATTACAAAAAAAAACAGTGACATCTTTTAGCCATAAAAATTTTCAAAATATCAATGCTCTCAGCTCATGTGTAGTCGTTGTCAACGATGCATTAAATGTGTATCTTTGAAATGCATGCATAGTGTTGGAAACAATGTTTAAAACAATAAAAATTGACCAAATCTTGAGTTTTGATGATTAACAAGAACTAATTTTGAGTATATAAAAGGTACTAATGTGTTTGCTAAATGTTTAAGGAAAGCAAAGAGGTCAAGTCGATCTCCAAGTCGACTTGGACTTCGACTTGGGTGAAGTCGATCCCAAAGTCGACTCAAATATCGACTTGAGAATGAATCCCAAAAGGCAACAGGTGAAGTCGCAGGTCAAGTCGACTCCACTTGCGACTTGGGAAGTCAAGTCGCAGACGAAGTCGACTCCAGCATCGACTTGGAGTATCCAGAGTTGAAAAGTGGAAACGAACATAACGAAGTCGCAAACGAAGTCGACTCCATGTGCGACTTGGGTGAAGTCGCAGGCCAGGTCGACTCCATCCACGACTTGAGAAGTTCAAACTTCAAAGATGCAGTTTTCAAACCATTCAAGAGGATTTATCACTCAAGTCCAAGGAATCAAGATGAAAAACAAATGAGTCAAATTCAAAGTCAAGAATCATGTTCTACATCAAATCAAGTCTATCAAGCTCAAAGACAAAGATACAAGAATGATTCAAACAATGTCTATCAAGACTACATAAGTCAAATATGCATGAATCATCTAAGTAAGAATCAAGTCAATCCAAGATAGAAGAACACAACTTGAAGATCAAAGCAGGTTCAGCAAAACCCGAGCCAAGTCGCAGGCCAAGTCGACTTCAGGATCGACTTGGGTCGAAGTCTGAAGTCAAGTCGACCAAGCCTAAGACTTGGGAATCCGAAGAACTGGAGTCGCAGACGAAGTCGACTCCAGATGCGACTTGGGTAGCCAAGTCGCATCCCAAGTCGACTCCACCTTCGACTTGGGTATAACGTTCAAATTTTCGAACGTTGGAGTTCATTTATTGCGCACCAACCACCTCCACAACGTTCATATTTTCTTCCCTCTATAAAAGGACCCTCAAATGAACGTGAAAACACAACAAGATAACACAAGACACTACTACAAAGTTCAAAGAGAGAAAAGAAGTTCAAGAAAGGTTTCCTATTTGCTTTTCTCCATTGTTGAGTGGTCCGTATAAATTCTAAGGAAGAAGAAAGCTTCAAGTTGCTAGCGCCTTCAACAATATTCATCCAAAGCTGCTTCTACAACTTCTTCCTCGAGCTAAATCTGCCTACACAAATCTGTAAAGTGTAGTTTCATTTATTTCATTGTCTTGTTGTATAAATCTTGATTTAGCTTAGGTAGCTAAGATCAAGTATATGCAAAGTAGGGTGTGATTGGAGTGAGACTCATCACCTACTCTTGCAAGTGAGTTGTTTATGCCCCCTAGAGCTAGAATCTAGAAGAGAGCAAGTGGCTCTAGTTGTATATGCCCCCTAGAGCTGGAATCTAGAAGAGAGCGGTGACTCTAAGTGTATTCGTGGAATACATAGTGGAACCCAAGTCACAACGGAGTGTGAGTTTGGAAGAGTGGAGTAGGGAAGGTTTGCCCGAACCACTATAAATCTTGTGCTCTATTTATTTTTACTGCTTTATCTTTATTGCTCTCCATTTTGTGCTAAAAGGGGATTAAGTTCTTCAAGGGGTTAATATTTTTGATTTACCAAAGAAGTTTTTAAAGAACCCAATTCACCCCTCCCCTCTTGGGTTTTGCCACCAACTCGGGACCAACAAGTGGTATCAAAGCAGGTCTTTGAGTTTACCAAAGAGATCTTATCAAAATGGCATCCCAATCTACTTCTGTTCCCGCTTTTGCTGAAGGTCAATCCTTTACAAGGCCACCGTTGTTTGATGGGAATAATTTTGGATATTAGAAGCTTCGTATGAAGCAACTCATCATGGCTACCGACATGGACTCTTGGATTGCTATCCAAGATGGAGTAATCTTGCCTACCGATGAAAGAGCTTCCAAATGGACCGATGAGGAAGTAAGAATTGTTAAGAGCAACGCCAAAGCTATGAACTCTTTATTTTGTGCTCTTACTGCTTCTGAATATGATAGAGTATCCTCTTGCTTGACCGCCAAAGAAATATGGGATACGCTAACCTCTATCTATGAAGGAACTTCTCAAGTCCAAGGGACGAGAAGAAATATTTTGATTGGAGAACTAGAGAATTTTAGAATGCTAGAAACAGAAAATATTTCTGAAATGTTTGCTAGATTCTCAAAAATTACTAATGCTTTAAAAGGTCTTGGAAAGGCTATATCTGAATCTGAGCAGGTTATGAAAAATTTGAGAGCTCTTCCCGAGTCATGGACTCCAAAGATCACTGCGATAGAAGAAGCCAAGGATCTTAACACATTAAAGCTTGAAGACTTAATTAGCTCACTCATGTCACATGAGCTAATTAAGAGAAGAAATGAAGATCAACATAGGGGCAAAAGAGCAATCACCTTGAAAGCCGCACAAGACACTGACGATACCTCCTCTTCTCAAAACGACGACGAGATTGCCCTACTCACAAAACGTTTCAGAAAATTTGTGAGAAAAGGCAAAAATTTCAGAGGTTTCAAAGAAAGAACTCCCAAAGAGAAGAAGAAAGAATCGACCAAATGTTACCGATGCGGCGGTTCGGGACATATGCAAGCTCAATGTCCAACTCCCGAAGAAAGCAAGGCAAACGAACAAAGAAAGGATAGAAGGAACAACAAAAGATTCCAAAAGTACAAAGGACGAGGCATGTACGTGAATGACGAAGAATCCACAACAAGTAGCTCCTCAACCGACGATAACGAGGCGGAAGAATGTGCAAGAATTTGCTGCATGGCACAAATCGAACAAGAAGAATGAATTACCTCAACAAAATGCACAAGCGATGAAGAGACATGTCTTAAGGCAAAGGCAAACAATGAATGGTTCATGGATAGCAGTTGCTCAAGGCACATGACAGGTGAAAGAAGTTTATTTCATAAACTTAAACTTGCAACGATGGAACAGTTGCCTTTGGAAATAATAAGAAAGGTAAGATTAAAGGTAAAGGAAATATTTATAGTATCTCAAATGCATGCATGGAAGATGTTCTGTTTGTTGAAGGACTCAAACACAATTTAATGAGCATTAGTCAATTATGTGATAAAGGATACAAAGTTGTGTTTGAATCATCTATATGTAATGTATTTGATGGAGAACATATCATGTTCAGTGGTAAAAGACATGGAAATGTATATTTGGTTTCACTTGATGAACTAAATGGTCAATGTCTAATGGCAATTGATAATGATCCATGGGTTTGGCATAAAAGGCTTGGACATATAAACATGAGAAATATAAAAACCTTATGGAAGAAAAGTTTGGTAGAAGGCTTGCCTAAGTTGAAATATGACAAAGACAAAATCTGTAAGGCATGTCAATTATCTAAACAACCAAAGATGCCTTTCACTACCAAAAAGGAGATTTCCACTACTAGGCCACTTGAATTACTACACATGGATCTATATGGACCATCCGACATTTTAACCATTGGTGGAAAGAAATATGTATTTGTCATAGTTGATGATTTTTCAAGATTTACATGGATAATTCTCTTAACTAGTAAAGACGAAGCCTTCTCTATGTTTGCAATTTTTGCAAATTTGGTGCAAAATGAAAAACAAAGTACTATTGTGACCATAAGAAGTGATCATGGTGGCGAATTTGAAAACAAACGATTCATAGAATTTTGTAATGAAAAAAGAATTCACCACACATTTTCTGCACCAAGAACTCCACAACAAAATGGAGTAGTTGAAAGGAAAAATAGAACTATACAAGAGATGGCTAGAACTATGCTAAATGAGAGCAATCTATCCAAGAAATTTTGGGGTGAAGCTGTAAGTACAGCTTGTCATGTATTGAACCGTGTTACCATTCGAGCAATCTTGAAAAAGACCCCATATGAACTATGGAAAGGAAGGAAACTGAATATCTCTTATTTTCATGCTTTTGGATGTACATGTTATGTTTTGAACAATGGAAAAACTAACTTGGGAAAGTTAGATGCTAAAAGCGACGAGGCTATATTCCTTGGTTATTCATCAAATAGCAGAGCATATAGAGTTTTCAATAAACGAAGCCAAGTTGTAGAAGAATCCATACATGTTGTATTTGATGAAATTAACCAAACTCCGAGAAAGGAGGATGAACTGAGTGATGCAGATGAAACAAAAGGCAAAGAACAATCAAAGGAACTCGAGCTCAAGCCAGAAAATCTCATGGAGGAAGAGGTAAGTGAAGGTAATGATTCTTATAAACCTCCAACTGATTTAAAGTTCAAAAATGCCCATCCAATTGAGCAAGTGATTGGAAATGTATATGAAGGAGTGAAAACTAGAAGATCAAAACAAAACGTTTATGGTCAAAATGCCTTTGTATCTAAAATTGAACCCAATACCATTGAACAAGCTCTCAATAATGAAAATTGGGTTATTGCAATGCAAGAAGAGCTAAACCAATTCGAAAGGAACAATGTATGGCACTTAGTTCTTAGACCAAATGATCACACCATCATTGGTACCAAATGGGTTTTTAGGAACAAATTAGATGAAAGCGGGCTTGTAATTAGAAACAAAGCCAGATTAGTAGCCAAAGGGTATTCCCAAGAAGAAGGAATTGATTTTGAAGAATCATATGCACCCGTGGCTAGATTAGAAGCCATACGTATTCTATTAGCATTTGCTTCCCATATGAATTTCAAATTGTTTCAAATGGATGTAAAAAGCGCATTTTTGAATGGGTACTTGAATGAAGAAGTATACGTTGAACAACCCCCTGGTTTTGAAGAAAAGTATCAATCAAAGTTTGTTTATAAATTAACCAAAGCATTATATGGACTAAAACAAGCACCAAGAGCTTGGTATGAAAGGTTAAATAGTTTCTTGATTGATCATGAGTTTCAAAGAGGGAAAGTAGACACTACTTTGTTCATTAAGTACAAAAATAAAAATATTTTGATTGTACAAATTTATGTGGATGACATAATATTTGGTGCTACTAACGAAAATCTGTGTCAAGAATTTTCTAAGATAATGCAGAGCGAGTTTGAAATGAGCATGATGGGAGAATTAAATTTCTTCCTTGGACTGCAAATCAAGCAACAAAGTGAAGAAATATTTCTAAATCAGTCCAAATACGCCAGAGAGATGCTCAAGAAGTTTGGAATGCAAAATAGCAAAGGAGCAAACACTCCAATGAGCTCTACAATCAAGATCGATGCGGACGAAAATGGTAAAAGTATCGATCAAACACTTTATAGAAGCATGATAGGATCCTTGCTATACTTAACTGCTTCTAGACCCGATATCCTATTTAGTGTTTGTATGTGCTCTAGATTCCAAGCATGTCCAAAAGAATCACATCTACTTGCTGTAAAAAGAATTTTTAAATATTTGTTAGAAACTACAAATCTTGGACTATGGTATCCAAAGGGGTCAACCTTTGATCTAATCGGCTATTCGGATGCAGACTTTGCCGGATATAAAGTAGATAGAAAAAGTACCAGTGGAACTTGTCAATTTCTTGGATATATGCTAGTTTCATGGCATTCAAGAAAACAAACAAGTGTTGCACTATCTACTGCGGAAGCCGAATACATAGCCGCCGGTAGTTGTTGTGCCCAATTACTTTGGATGAAACAACAGTTGAAAGACTATGGTATTGATTATATTGATATTCCTATTAGATGTGATAATACAAGTGCAATTTGTTTGACTAAAAATCCTGTATTGCATTCTAAAACCAAACATATTGATGTGAGACATCATTTTATTCGTGAACATGTTGAAAATCATGATGTGTGCTTAGAATATGTGAAAACAGATGATCAAATTGCTGATATCTTTACCAAACCACTAGCTAAAGAATCATTCTATAATATTAGGAATGATATGGGTATGATAGAGCTAAATTAGGAAAAAGTATATAAGAAAATTACAATTGAAAAATGTCAAGTCGATGAGTCAAGTCGACTCTAAGGGCTTCAAGTCGACTCCACTTTATAAGCGAAGTCGACTTCGCCAGAGTCGAAGTCGACTCCGCCCCCAGGCGAAGTCGACTCTAAGGGACCGAAGTCGACTTCGCCTAGGGCAAAGTCGACTCCGCGCGCGATGTTTCGCATTCGGCCGACTCTCCTCTCTTTTTCTTCTCTCCTCTCTTCTTTCTTCCTCATTTTTCCGGCCTCCCTGTTTTTCCTTTTCTCCTCCGACGATTCTCCTTATTTCTCCCTCTCCGGCGACAGCCTTTTCTCCGGCGATTTCTCCCTTGTCACCGGCAAATCGTCACACACTCTCTCTCTTTCACTCCCTTTCATTCTCTTAATCTCTCATTCCCTCAGTTTCCTTTTCTTTCTCTTTCTCTTCCACACTATCTCTCAAACTCTCTCTCTCTCTCACTCGCATTCCCTCTCAGATCCATAAAGTCCAAACACCAAATTGCACCAAAGAAAGCCGTATCAAAACCATACCCCAAACGGGTTCCCACACAACCACAACCTTCATCTCAACCAAAAGAAGTTCCTAGAAGAACTAGGACTCCATCAAAAAGAGCCAGAGAGGAACCATCAACTTCGACGGGTAAACGGGTTCGATTCCAGACCTCCACTCAATCATCTGATCAAGCACCCAGGTCGGAAAATCAACAACAAACCTCACAGAGCACACAATCCGGGACAAGCAGAAGGGGCACTGCAGCTGGGAAAGCACAAGTATTAAAGATGCCCACTACCTACTTCAAAACCGAGCTCCAACATAGCCGTTTTTACAAAAAATTCTACGAACGGAAGGTATTCATACCCAAGATTATAGATTTTAATTTCTTGAAAGAATATGGATCCGACATAGAAGATCTATTGGATTTTCAAGGATGGACCAATTTGCTAAAGGAAGACGAAAGGGTCTATCCAGATCTTACTCGAATGTTTTATTATCTTTGGGATGAAGAATACTTTGGAACCTTCGTCAAAGGAGTCGAAATGGATCTTGAAATCGGGATAGTTGCAGGACCAACTGAAGTAATGAGTCATTTAGGACACATACTTGGAGTCCCGTATGAGGATGAGTCTATTCCAGAAGACCTCACTTTGGATCAAATGTATAATCAGCTCACCCGGAGCAACAAGTACCATCCCGGAATCAAATTCCTTCGGTACATGGATCTTTCACCCAGGCTACGAGTACTCCGACTTCTCATTGCCCACTGCATCTACCCAAAGGGCGGTGGAAGAAACCAATTGAACCCACAGGAAGCAGGGATACTATGGAAAATGGCCAACAGGGTCAAAGTGAGCATACCCAAATTATTTCTTGAAGCCTTAGCTTCTAGAAAGGATAACCCACGAGGAGTCCTTCCCTATGGCACATGGATCACAAAGATTCTTGAATTCTTCAAAGTGGATATTGAGGGCGAGCCTTTCGAAGTGCTCAAATCCACAAATGCCATAAATAAAGCTCTCATACAAAGAATAAAGATCAATCTGCTTGAACTAAGGCATGAAGCTTCAGAAGAAGAGCGAGAAGACAATGCACAGACTGAGGGGGAGCAACCTCCCGCGGAACCACTTGCTCAAGAGGAGCCAGCATCTCCCATATCGCACGGATCCTATTCTCCACAAGGGTCCGCTGCAAGAGAACGGGTGCCTCCAACCTCTTCTGAGGAGGTCACCCTAAAGGATTTAAAAGATGAAATTGTTGCTATAAGGGCAGAAATGGGTTATCAAGAAGACCGGATGACAAGTCTTATCACCGGCGTTCACAATGCCCTCGAGGATATGCACTCCCGGCAAGACAGAATTGAGCGGGAAATGCGGACTATCCGCTATCATCTTGCCTCAGGCCGACATAAGAAGAAACCCATGCCTGAACTCGATCCTTACGAATCAGGATCAGTTCATAAAGAAGCAACTCCAGATCACGCTTCTCTTGTTTACTCATCGGCCCATCATTGTCCTATCGAACCAATCTTATATCCGATCTCTCTATTTCAATTCACAAAATCATTAAGAGTTGATCGATTTTTGATAAATTTTTGATAGTTTGACAAAAATGGGGAGATAGAATAGGTGAGTTGAGTAAAATTTAAATTTTTCTTTTGGGTTGGGTAGTTTTGTATCTAGGTTTCATTTTTGTTTTGTATTACATTTTGTAAAAATGAAACTTGATATATATATATATATATGCTTTTGATGAATGTTATGTTTGCTTAATATGTTATGCTTGATTAATAAAGTATTCAACATGATTTGCTTGAAAGGTATCCAATATGCCAAAATGATATAATGGTTGAAATTTCAAAAAGCTCTGACCTATAAGACAAATGCTCTGTTTTTCAAAAGACATATGAATATGATTAATGCTTGAAAGGTATCAACTCAAATGAAGTTTTGTCAATCATCAAAAAGGGGGAGATTGTTGGAAACAATGTTTAAAACAATAAAAATTGACCAAATCTTGAGTTTTGATGATTAACAAGAACTAATTTTGAGTATATAAAAAGTACTAATGTGTTTGCTAAATGTTTAAGGAAAGCAAAGAGGTCAAGTCGATCTCCAAGTCGACTTGGACTTCGACTTGGGTGAAGTCGATCCCAAAGTCGACTCAAATATCGACTTGAGAATGAATCCCAAAAGGCAACAGGTGAAGTCGCAGGTCAAGTCGACTCCACTTGCGACTTGGGAAGTCAAGTCGCAGACGAAGTCGACTCCAGCATCGACTTGGAGTATCCAGAGTTGAAAAGTGGAAACGAACATAACGAAGTCGCAAACGAAGTCGACTCCATGTGCGACTTGGGTGAAGTCGCAGGCCAGGTCGACTCCATCCACGACTTGAGAAGTTCAAACTTCAAAGATGCAGTTTTCAAACCATTCAAGAGGATTTATCACTCAAGTCCAAGGAATCAAGATGAAAAACAAATGAGTCAAATTCAAAGTCAAGAATCATGTTCTACATCAAATCAAGTCTATCAAGCTCAAAGACAAAGATACAAGAATGATTCAAACAATGTCTATCAAGACTACATAAGTCAAATATGCATGAATCATCTAAGTAAGAATCAAGTCAATCCAAGATAGAAGAACACAACTTGAAGATCAAAGCAGGTTCAGCAAAACCCGAGCCAAGTCGCAGGCCAAGTCGACTTCAGGATCGACTTGGGTCGAAGTCTGAAGTCAAGTCGACCAAGCCTAAGACTTGGGAATCCGAAGAACTGGAGTCGCAGACGAAGTCGACTCCAGATGCGACTTGGGTAGCCAAGTCGCATCCCAAGTCGACTCCACCTTCGACTTGGGTATAACGTTCAAATTTTCGAACGTTGGAGTTCATTTATTGCGCACCAACCACCTCCACAACGTTCATATTTTCTTCCCTCTATAAAAGGACCCTCAAATGAACGTGAAAACACAACAAGATAACACAAGACACTACTACAAAGTTCAAAGAGAGAAAAGAAGTTCAAGAAAGGTTTCCTATTTGCTTTTCTCCATTGTTGAGTGGTCCGTATAAATTCTAAGGAAGAAGAAAGCTTCAAGTTGCTAGCGCCTTCAACAATATTCATCCAAAGCTGCTTCTACAACTTCTTCCTCGAGCTAAATCTGCCTACACAAATCTGTAAAGTGTAGTTTCATTTATTTCATTGTCTTGTTGTATAAATCTTGATTTAGCTTAGGTAGCTAAGATCAAGTATATGCAAAGTAGGGTGTGATTGGAGTGAGACTCATCACCTACTCTTGCAAGTGAGTTGTTTATGCCCCCTAGAGCTAGAATCTAGAAGAGAGCAAGTGGCTCTAGTTGTATATGCCCCCTAGAGCTGGAATCTAGAAGAGAGCGGTGACTCTAAGTGTATTCGTGGAATACATAGTGGAACCCAAGTCACAACGGAGTGTGAGTTTGGAAGAGTGGAGTAGGGAAGGTTTGCCCGAACCACTATAAATCTTGTGCTCTATTTATTTTTACTGCTTTATCTTTATTGCTCTCCATTTTGTGCTAAAAGGGGATTAAGTTCTTCAAGGGGTTAATATTTTTGATTTACCAAAGAAGTTTTTAAAGAACCCAATTCACCCCTCCCCTCTTGGGTTTTTCCACCAACTCGGGACCAACACATAGCTCACGACAATAGTGGAAGGCAACTGTTGTTTGAAGGACAAAGTGGCAAAAATGATGATCTGAAAGGATGAATTTTTTACCCATGCAGGCACGCACCCGCAAAATGAAGACGAGTTTTTGGCTTTACCAAAGGGACTGTGAAGACGAAAGGAACGTTGTGATGTCGGAAGAGACACTGTGATTGCGGGGCCCACTGGAAACGGCGAATCGACTCCAGCGAAGAGGACAATAGAGCCCGGAAGGGGCAAAACCCATTGGACTGCCGGACACTACTGGATTATGGGTTTGGGAGAGAAGGGTTTTGCGAGGCCCGCTGGAAGCGGCAAATCAATGTCGGAGAAGAGGAAAATGGAGCCTAAAAGCGGCGAAAGGGCCGAAACGATGAGCTCGACATCGGACGCTGCTGGATGATGGGTTTGGGATGGATTCCCTGGACGACGATTCACCAAACGACGATGGCACGACGACGATTTGGGCGGAAGGGTTTGCGAAGAGTGGGAAAGGCACAACATAGGTGGGGCTGGGAGAGGGAAGGGTTTGCGGGGCCCACTCGATTTTTCCTTCTTTTATATTTTTTACAAAAAAAGGGTGAACCGAACTACGGTCGGACCGATTTTTACAGTTCGACCGTCCGGTTCATACGGTCCAAACAGTTTTTGGCTAAAACAGAAAATTGGTGCCAAATCGAATCGTTAATCTGGCGGTTCAACCGGTTGGACTGAGCAGCCCGGTCCGATTTTCAAAACATTTCTCCTTGCGCCCTTCTCTACTTTAGCGACCTCCTCTCACACGACGACAAAGAAGAAGAAGAAGACACCTCAGGTGTGGCTCACTTCCTCAACACCATCAAGTGCTCCCCCTATGATGCCATCAGTAGTGCTCGCAAGCCAAGCATCCCAAATGTTGCTCGGTAGTAGGCTAGTGTCGTGTCTTCCACCATCTTAAATGTCTTGAACATCCCCATCCACACTAGAGCTTCGTTCTTTCTCGGGTTCTAAATCTCCGCAGCAAACTTCCCCCATGGCCGTCGCTTGACATCGCGATAGTGCCTCCCCCGTCCTGCGTTGGCACGTGTTGGAAACAATGTTCCAAACAAAACAAATTGAACAAAGCATAAAGTTTTGATGATTAAACAAAGACTAATTTGAGTATATATAGTATACTAATGAGTTTGCCAAGTGTTTAAGGAAAACAAAGAAGTCAAGTCGATTACCAAGTCGACTTGGACTTCGACTTGGGGTGAAGTCGATACCTAAGTCGACTTCACAAGCGACTTCAAATGGAAAAGGTAGATAGCTTTGAAAATAGAAAACAAGCAAGTGAAGTCGCAGGCCAAGTCGACTCCAGGTGCGACTTAGGAAATCAAGTCGCAGACGAAGTAAACTCCAGCATCGACTTGGAGTATCCAGAGTTGAAAAACTGGAAACGGACATAACGAAGTCGCAGGCAAAGTCGACTCCAGGTGCGACTTGGGCGAAGTCGCAGACGAGGTCGACTCCAACTTCAACTTGAGGAGTTCAGACTTGAAGATTGAAGTTTCAAGCTTATTCCAAGGATCCATTTGGACTTTATCAAATCCAAATAGGATGCAAAGTTCATTCTCAAAAAGCAACTGAAGTTTCTTGAAGATCAAACAAGATCTACAAATATGAAGAATCATTTCAGAATGAAAATGATTCAAAGAAAGAAAGCCAAGGATGATAGAAGCAGACTAAATGAAGATCAAAGAGTTTTCAGCAAAACCCGAGCCAAGTCGCAAGTCAAGTCGACTTCAGGTTCGACTTGAGTCGAAGTCTAAAAGCCAAGTCGACCCAAGACTCGGACTTGGAAATCTGAAGAACTGGAGTCGCACACGAGGTCGACTCCAGGTGCGACTTGGAAGCCAAGTCGCAGGCCAAGTCGACTCCATCTTCGACTTGGGTATAACGTTCGAATTTTCGAACGTTGGAGTTCATTTATTGCGCGCCAACCACCTCTACAACGTTCAAATCCTTCTCTTTCTATATAAGGACCCTCAAATGAACGTGAAAAGACACAAGAACATTACAAGCTACTGCTATATACTCTACAAAGTCCAAAGAGAGAAAAGAAGATCTAGAAAGGAATCCTATTTGCTTTTCTCCATTTCTGAGTGGTCCATATACATTCTAAAGAAGAAGAGAGTTTCAGGTTGCAAGCTGCTTCATCAAGAATCATCCAAGCTGCTTCTGAATTCTTCCTCGAGCTCAAACTTGTCTACACATCATTGTAAAGTGTAGATTTCTTTGTTGTTTCATTTACTTGTGATTGAACTTGATCTAGTTTGAGGAACTAGGATCAAGTGTATGCTAAGTAGTGTGTGATTGGAGTGAGACTCATCACCTACTTGAGCAGTGTGTTATATGCCCCCTAGAGCTAGAATCTAGAAGAGAGCAGTGGCTCTAATTGTATTGAGAGAATACAATAGTGGAACCCAAGTCACAAGGAGTGTGAGCTTGGAAGAGTGGAGTAGGGAGGTTGCCCGAACCACTATAAAAATCTTGTGTGTTTGATTTATTTATCTGCTCTCTACATTATATTGCTTTCCATTTCGATTCTTCATTAAGGGGACTGGATTAATCCGGGGTTAAGTTTCTGTTTAAGTTATAAATTTTTAAATACCCAATTCACACCTCCCCTCTTGGGTTTTGCCATTAACTCGGGACCAACAACACGGATTTGGTAGTGGGCAGTGCGTCTAAAGCTAGCTCCGGCTTCACAACTCTCTTCGTCGGTGCGATGGAAGCATTCCACCTTTAGCTCTTCTCCTCTTGCCTATTGCCAATGTTAGGCCTACTTCTAGTGATGTTGTATGTTGTTCCATGTCGTTGCCATATAAATAGAGCGCTACTTCCAAATGGACACTATCGTGAGCACCCAATCCAGTTAGCCTTACCTTCACTTCTGCCTTCACCATGATTGCCTTGGCAAGATCTACAACATTTTTTGAAGGAATAGAGGTTCAAATCCATCTTCACGAGTATACCATATTCTAGTGAGAAAGCACCTCCCAAAAATTCCTTAAAAATTCCTCCATTCATGCACCATCTCTCCCCTATAAAACCACCTCGCCTCCAAATTCTACAAGCTCCATTTCACAAGTCCTCAAATACCCAAATACACATATTGACCAGTGATATGATCTAAACCCATAACTAACACCCCAAGTCTATGTTGGAGGAGAGAATAGCAAGGAACACTCCTTTAAACAACCCGCCCCCACCCCTCAAAGATATTATTTTTATCTCTCTTGGAATATCAAAAAGCCCATCTTTAAAACATTCTTCTTTGCTCTCCACCAACAACGAACTGAGATCATCCACGCCAAATTGATCCAAGATGAAAGGTTCTCTTTGCCAACTTGGCCAATCAATCACACGCCATCATCTGTTACTACTTTTGTGCTGATATCCAGCTCAAGAAAATTGCCCTTTATGATTTTGATGGAGGCGACGAGGAAGAAGGGGGAAATGGAAAGGAATGGAAAAAGAAACGTAAGCGGTAAGGGAAGATGAGTAGAGAGAGACGACTTAGTGCAAAGGATTCAGCTCGTTTGGGCAATTTGGGTATTTAAAAAAATAGTGGCACTTAACTGATGGGAGGCGATGACATAGACATTAAAAGAATTAAGAGTGAAATGTTGTAAGTGTGAGAGAAATTATTGAAGTGTTATGAATACAAAAGAAATAATGGACAAACCTTTTAAAATTAAAAAACTAAAGGTAAGGATAAAATCTCTAAACTCATGGCAAGTATTGAACCATTAACATAAAGAATCCCGATCATCTCTGATTAGTCTAAGATGGGCACTATTGTTGACCACCCCTGTGAATCGTTCGATCATACAGGCATGTTTAAGGTCATTGCATTAATGTCAAAGAAATTGCACAAATGGGAGCAATTAATGCAATGAATTTTGCCAGCAGGCCCTTGTTAAGCAAATGTTGTGCTTGCTTCGGACCCTCATTTCTTCTTCTCTCTCAGCATGTCTCTCTCTCTTTCCTCCCTCATTTTGCCTCATCGTAGGCCAATCTCCCTCTTGCGCAATCTTGCCCACCGCTCTCGTCTTCTCTCCCCCTCTCTATCTCCTTCTTCCTCATCCCTCCCTTCTCCCACGCCATCTCACTTCCTCTCTCATGTCTTCTCCCTCCTCCCCGCTCTCTCTACTTCTTCTTGCTCCTCCCCCATTTGTTCTTCATTTTTATGCACCTCCTTCTCTCATCTTCTTCGTTCGATTGAAACTTTTGTATTCTAGAGACATTGAGAATGACCTTCTACCTCTGTTGAAATTCCCACTCTTATATATTTTAATTTCGTAAATTTAGAAATGTGTTTGTAATTGTTCTCTACCGCAAAGAGAGCTTCTTTAACTTAGCTAGCTATTCTCCACTATGAAAGAATAGTACTGTTATTTCTTTAAGATGTTTTGGACCAAAAGCATATCATCAAAATCATGCTAATTTTAGTAAATAATAACAAGAAGAGCAAGAAGAATTTCATTATCTATCCAAATCCTTCTCCAAACTTCATCCTTTGCACACTCCTGGTTACTCCTGATTATCAAGGTCTAGAATTCTTGAAATAAACAAGGAGTTGAAACCAACATCACTCACACTTTTCCTTGTGCAAAATAGTTGATGGAGTTTCTTGTATTGGGAAATGGCATTCTCAATCGAGCTCTCAACCTTTGAATTTGCATGGTTGATTCTCTTCAGTAGTTGCATTGCGAAGGACACCCTCAAATTCTCCTTCGAAGATGAGTGAGAAGATGAGGAGGAAGAGCTGAACGAAGTTGGTTTTCTTTTTTTTTTTCTCACAAAGATATTCCTAAATTATTCTCTTAAGCCCTCCATGCCTGGCCCCATTTATTAGATTGAAATTCAGCAAAGTAAGGAATAATCTTAAAGGCAACAACTACTTATACACAAATTATGACACAGAGATTAATAGTCCAAAAACTGGGGAGAAGGTGGGAGGAGGGAGAAGAAGAAAGAGAAAGAGAGAAGGGGGAGGAGGAGGGAGAAGACGTAAAGAAGGCATCATTGCCAAGTTGTGATAGCGGGAGCGACAAGGACGACGTGCATGCAGAAGGAGGCATGTGGAAACAAAGAAGAAACGGGGGAGGAACAGGAAGAAGTAGAGAGAGGGGGAAGGAGGAAGGAGAAGGTAAGAGAGAAAGGGGTTGAGATGACGCAAGAAAAGGGAGGGAGGAGGAAGAAGTGGGGGGAGAGAGAGAGAGAGAGAGAGAGAGGGAGGGAGGGAGGGAGGGAGGGAGAAGAAAAGAGAAGGGCAGGTGAGATCGTGCTGGAGGGAGATTGGCCGGTAATGAGGTAGCAAGAGAGAGAGAAGGAGAAATGAGGGACTGCAGCAAGCACGACACCTACCAGATAGGGGCCTGTGGGAAAAAATTCACCACATTAATTGCTCCCATCTACGGCAATTCTTTTACATTAATCTAATGGCCATAAACATGCTTGCACGATCGAATGACTTATAGGAGTGGTCGACAGCAACGTCCGTGATAACGCATCAAACATAAATGAAGACAGATTGCAAATAATAATAGAGTGGTGATCCCATGCATCCGGGTGCATGGGACCTCGTAAATTTATTTTTATTTTTTATCAACATTTAGATTTGGACGTATTTAACCTAAAACTAGTTAGAAAATTACAAAAATTGTCACTGTGTTTAAAAATAAAAAATTACTTAAAAGCATCTAAAATGATTAAAAAAAATTTAATACACCCAGCTCTATATGTGTTATAATTTTTTTTTAAAAAAATGAGTTTCTTGGCCTGATGCATTGCTGCCCCCATGCACCCGATCGCACCCGATCACCCCTTGTAATAATATACATTTTGAAGCATTACTAAGGGGTAGGTTCCGCCGGAGCTACCTCCGCACGAGAGGAAAAACTCAATACCTAGGTCATGACTCATAATTCATGGGGTTGAGGCTAAATGCACTCGGGTGCATTTAACCTATTTTTTATTTTTTTAAAATTTTTTTATATAATTGTTAATCTAAGTATATTTAATATGTGTATCGATTTTTACCATTTTTGGAGTATTTTTAGAAATTTATTTTTGACTTTTAAAAATCAGTGACATTTTAGGTAATAAAATTACTAAAATGCCATTGATTTTCAAAAATCAAAAATAAATATTTAAAATACTCTAAAATGGTAAAAATTGATACACATGTTAAATACATTTAGATTAACAATTGTATAAACAAAATTTTAAAAAAAAATTTTAAAAAATAAGTTAAAGCACCTAAGTGCAGAGAAGGTAATGCACTGATTCCTGAGTGTAGATTTTAGAATGACGACGTCGAAGGCACGCGTGCCACTCTGTTTAAACTGGACCACTTCTATCGAACCCTGATGATAACAACGGACAACAACACTTCGGTCATGAGTTTGACTCTCCAAAGGGGCGACTTTGAACGTGGATTGAATCTCGCTCTCATATCAGCATTACGCAAATGCTGCATCATGGCTGCTGGTTATTATAGAACAAGATTAAAAATATTTCCTAAAAAGAGAGAGAGAGATAGAGTGTTGACTTTTATGGGATGCTCTTTCCTATATAGACTACACGCAGAATAAACTTTGTTGTCTGAGATGGCGAGTCTTCACTTCCTCTGTTTTTTGGCCCTCCTCTTCCCAGCAGCGAAATCACAGGCCATAAACACAGACGCTTCCTACTACTACAATCTGTGTGCACCGTTTATATGCAACAACCTCACACTCCGCTACCCGTTCATCCCCACGCAGTTCTGTCACGACCCGCACCTCATTCCAACGTGCCCCAACCACGAGTATCTTCTCCTCACGAGCCCGCAACCATCCGATACCTATCGAGTGATCAGCAACATCACCGGCGACCCATCCAGCCAAACCTTTTTCGCGGCGGCCAATTCTCTATTCGGCTGTGGACACGTCACTAAACCCGTCTATAACTTGGATCCTTCCGTCTTCTCTCTCGTCGACAACTACACCTATGGGACATACCTCAACTGCACCAGCCCCATCAGTACCAACAATTCCATCCAACCCGCTTCCTGCTTGGACTGCGACGCCCACCGCGGAACTAACGTATGCTACTATGTGAAAGGGTACGTGACCGTCTCTGGTTGCGAGACCTTTTATGCTTTCCCCCCCAAAGGGGTCAATGTGAGCGCTGTGAAGGATCTGAGAGCTTTTTTTCAGAAGGGATTCGAGGAAAGGTATACGAAGCCGTTTGTATGCCAGAGCTGCGAGGCCTCGGGCGGAAGATGCGGGGCTAGCCCTCAACAGAAGTTCGTTTGCTTCTGTCCTTCGAGCGTCCACAATGCCAACTGCTCAGATGGTAAATACGGTGCTCAATGCGACCTGAGTTTACTCTTCCTCCATGATTAATTTTATTGGGATTTCAGAGACGCATAAAAAAATAAATAATTGCTAAAACGGTTTTCTTAGAATCTTAAATGAAATATTAAGGAATTTGATTGGAACATGTAGCATGTTACTGAATGCCCGAGTCTTTTAGAATATTTGTTAGAAATTGGAGAAATCCAGAGCTGGTTGCTCTGCGGCATCGTGGCATGCTGAGTTGCTGACCTTTGCGGTTAATTCATGAACTTCACTACCTCGGTATTGATCTTCCACAATTAGCAGTAGACCTCTTCATACTAAAGCCAGAAATCTAATTAACCAGTGCCCTGTTGGCGGTCGATGTGTTTGTTGTTTGTCTTCCAACTGACTAACACAAACAGCAAGCACGTCGGCCAGAACAACGGGATGGTGGTTAAATCGTTTGGTATTCGAGTGGAATCATAAAATGAAAATTGTTTAATATATCCATCTTGTGTGATATATGTAGGTGCGGCCGTGGATTTAAGCACTTGGGTCTCTTCGGGAGGATCGCCCAAGAAACTGGTCGCTGGCAAGTAAACAAAATCCATTCGTTCTAAGAATTATTCATGATTTACAGTTTCTAATTAGTTCCATAAACGCCTGTGGATTTAATCTGACGTACGGTTGGTTTATCTATTCTGAATTGCAGCTCTTTCCGCATCCACATCGGCGGTGGTTGTAATCTCACTTGCGACGATAGCATTCATTTTCATTTACTATGGGAGAAAGTCAAAGGAAGTAGACGATGATGATGACGACGAATACGAAGGAAATAGGCCCGATGTAAATGATAGAAAGCAGACGGAGTTGGAGGATTTGGTTAGTTGCATGGGCCCTGCAAAGTACTCTTATTCACAGATTAAAAAGTTTACTTCCGATTTCTCTAATAAGCTGGGCCAAGGAGGATATGGGACCGTCTACAAAGGGGTCATCAAGCAGGGGAGGCGTCAGGAACTGCACGTAGCGATCAAGGTCTTGAAGGATTCGAAACAAAGCCAAAAGCAGTTCATGAATGAAGTAGCTACTGTGGGTCGGATCCACCACAGCAATTTGGTGCGAATGCTGGGTTACTGCGCAAATGGAAAAACCAGAGCATTGGTTTATGAATTCATGGAGAAGGGATCCTTGGAGAAGTACATACACAACAGCAAGCGCCAATCAGAAGTGGTAGATAGCGTTGAGCGACTGAGACCTCAGCAATTATACAAGATAGCCGTCGAGATCGCTAGAGGGATACTTTATTTACATGAGGGCTGCAGGAGCCGGATTTTGCACTGTGACATCAAGCCACACAATGTGCTGCTGGACTCGAATTACTCAGCAAAAGTGGCAGATTTTGGGCTGGCCCGGCTGATCGATAAGGACCGCAGCCACGTGACGTTGACGATGTGTCAAGGCACTCCCGGATATGCACCGCCAGAGATGTGGTCCAGAGCCTATGGCCCCATCTCCGAGAAGTCTGATGTGTATAGCTACGGTATGCTTCTTTTGGAGATGGCAAGTGGTCGGAAGAACTATGATGCAGGAGCGTCAGCTTCAAGTCAGATATACTTCCCCGAATGGGCGTTCCATCAGGTGGCGAGAGGGGGTATTGAGATTGAGGGTGGAGGAGATGGCAGGGAATTAGAGAGCGAGGCTGGGACTGTGGTACGAAGGATGTGTTTGGTGGGGCTCTGGTGCATTCAGCAGATCCCTACAACGAGGCCGTCTATGAACAGAGTAATTCGGATGCTGGAAGGGACGGCGGACATTGGGAGACCGCCTCATCCGTTCCCAGCGGAGGAGAGTATAAACTTCTCCACTTCATATTCAAATGATGATATCAGTATTTCTAAGACGGAAGAAGATGAGGAAGATGAGAGACATCATTATGCGTGAAAGAAGTGGGCCATTTGACGGCACAATCCACACCCTCCATTTCATTGTTTGTTTTTTTTTTTTTTGATACGTAGGTGTGGTGGGGATGTGATAAACCTGTTGGATTTGGATAATGTGAAAGCATACCTAAATTTATTGATGTCATAGATTCGACGTAGAATAAAATGAACAATCTTAATAAGTACAAAGTCTTCTCCTACAGTACTTCCTTTTCATAATACCGCAACAGATGAGCAACCGCAAGTATAAATTGTGTGTAGGAGGGCTCAGACTCCCTTGCGTATATAAAGTCTTCCTATTATGCTCAAATAGAAAAAGAATCAACCACTTAAGAAATTGTCATATTCTAAAATATGTCGAGCTACCACTTTTTGTAGAATATTAGGGCTGTATTATATTAGGCCACCTTATAAATCTTAGAAGATCTAATATTCTCTCACTTGTTTCTAATATATATAATAAAAAATTTCTATATAAAATAAAATTCCTACATTGAGCATTTGAAGACTTCCGGATGAGTGCACTCGTTTCAAAAACTGCTCAGTCAATAAATATGCAATTCAACTTTTTAAGTTAAAAAAATCTGTTAATACAAATCATGGCGGTTATATGCAATATATACACATTTCCTTCTATGCATCATGATATTATCAAACTCACTTAATCAAGTTTTTAATAGTGGATTTGCAATAATGTGGTATATTTACAATAATGTCCACTTTAATGTCATAGAGACAAATCCTTTTGTTTCAACCACATATTAATTGTTAACAACATACAATAAAGAAATAGAGAAAAAAATCAATAATAATAATCATCACGTATGAGACCTCAAAATTACATACTTAATTATCCCATGTAATATAATTCATGTCTTTTATATGTCCTTAGAAAACTTTAGACGCCAGAACGCTTAGTCATGGAATCAACATCATGTCGATACTACTAAAAAAACTAATCAATATAAGATGATTATTGATCATTTCTTATATCGACAAGTACATAATATTGATATACTAAATTAAATTAATAAGTTTCATGTAATTGGATAAGCAAACTGTACAATAATTGTTATAATAAAATCTCAAAGGTACAAATTTAAGCATTGAGATAAATTTCATTAACCATAATGTAAGTAAATTGACAATTAATAGCAGCAAAAATTCTGAATATATATAATTGATCACCTCTAATTGATCAATAGTGCCTTATGTGAGGTTATAATCTTTAAATCCTTGGAGATATTAAATTATTTTCTTTATTTTATTCCAATATTTTATTATTGGGCCATATTAATATCTCACAAGAAATATCATTTTATAGTTAATATCAGGACTAACACACACTTGAGTATACACAATACGTTTGAGCGTAGAAATTAGGGGTGCAACTCGGATCGGGTCGGTACGGGTACTAGTTTACCCTACCCATACTCTATTTTTAAAAAGTCTACCATACCCACTTACAGCATCGGTTCCTATTGCACCCTACCCTACCCATTACCCATAGAGTCGGTTTCGATTCCGATTCTAAATTGATTCCCTAACACTCAATGATAACAATTAAACAAAATATTTAGATACTCTTTTAAATAAAAAGAACAATATTTATTTGTATTGTACACTTTATACTTTACAATCATTTCATTTTGGTGTTGTTTACATCTTATGCTTAAAACTAAGAAATTAATACAAAGGCAGTACATAACAACATTAAAAATCTGATGGTGCATCACAACCAAACATTTTACAATAAATATCGAACTGCTTCGGTCATGTTTACTAGACTCCATCATTCATCCATACAAGGAAAAAAAATTATACAAGGAGACTCTTTTTATCGACTTTCAATGCTTAGCATTCAATCCAACTCTTTTTTTGATGAATATATATTTTACGATCATATCGACTTGTATTATAATCACGTTAAGACATTCGTACAAGTTTCACATAACCTTTTAACAAACATCCAATCATAACTTCTATGAATAATCAAGGATACTATAATGTCATTGCGTTTCAAACGCCGACCGATCATCTATGCGGCAATTGGTGTTATACGAAGTTACCCGCTTGGTGGCCACATTCAATCCAACTCTTGATTAAGTACTAGGAAAACGCTTTAAATAATGGAATCTAGTTCAATGCACTTAGATGCATCACCTTTTTCTAAAAGTTTTGAAATTTATATATGGGTCCAAGCATGAAGTAAATATGCATGTAGTTTTTTATATTTTTATTTAATTTAATAATTGTTATTTTCAAAATTAAAAGAAAGTGTGTTTGTTTACACCTAAAAGTTTTTAAACTAAAATTTTTCAATCTAAAACTTTTCATTTTTCACAACTACTTTATTTTTTATTTTTTCAATTTTTTCTATACAACTATTCTACTTTTCAATTATTTCTATACAATTACACATATAACAAACCTATTTATTTTAACTTTATTCTATTTACTTTTCATAATTATCCATATTATATAACATCGTTTTTCTATTTAAAAAAAATTTTATATTAAAAACTTTCATTTAAAAATTTTATTACTTTCCGGACACTTCTTAAATAAATTTAAGAAATACAAAAACTACATATATGTCAAATTTATGCTTGGGCCCAATTTTAACTTTTTATAACTGCTTTATTTTTTAAGTATTATTCATATATTTCTATCCAACTATCTTACTTTTTAATAATTTCTATATAATTACTTATACAATTAGCATATTCACGTGAACTTTATTCTCTTTACTTATTATTATTATTTCTATCATATCATATCATTTTCTTCAATTTCAAAAATTTTTACTGAAAAAAACTTTTCAATAAAAAATTTTACTACTTACCAAATACATTACTAAGCTATACCCTTGATTCACATAATGTTGATTTTTAGTCTGTAATTCGGCGATGACTCTTTTCTTCATTTGATGTGCCCAGTAGTCTGCTTGACTCATGAAATTTGACCCAAAAATTCCAGTGCACGACACCAGCGCTGTTGGCGCCGTGGTAGTCACGCGGGCTTTTCATGCCCATGAACCGGTATCAAATCCCGGGTGGAGCAAGTGCTCATAGTCTACATGTAATAAAAAAAAAAAATCCAGTGCACATTACAAAGAAGAAAGAAGTTCTAATGGTTATTTTGCTCGCCCGTTCTAAAATTTTAAGAATATTGCCTAATAAAAATTTCATGTAATTAATCAACTCACCGGCCCGTTCTAAAATTCTAGAAATACGGAAAGTAAATATCATCAAGCAAGTAATCCAAAAATTATTTCTCTCTTTGCCTTATCTAAGACTTAAATTCATGATCTTTAGAAATAATAATTTTAACATCTAAATGAGTTCTTAAGTTAAATTTTATAATTAAAATATTTAACTCAATCCACTTAGTCTAAGTCTGTTTACCGTCCCTAAGCCTAATAAATTATTTTGTTTCTATTTCACTTTTCTTATGAGTCATGTCAGTGGCACACTATGTATTAACCAATGAAAACATATGTCAGTGGCACATTATGTATTCACCAATGAAAACATATTTTTCTCTATTATTATAATAAATATTTCACTTTTCTCTATCGTTTAAATTTTTTTATTATGAAAATACTATCTATTTTCTCCTATTTTCCAATCCCCAATTACGTAATATGGTGGTTCTCTATTTCCTCTCGATTTTTATATTCATTTTTTCTTTCTCCTTTTCATGGTCTGCAGAACACCCTGAAGTGCTTGTCATCATGTCACGCCGGGGGTGCAACTTGGTACCGGGTCAACCCGGCCCGCTTTCAAACTCAAATTTGGATTTTTTTTTAAAGTTTTTTCAAGTTAGACGTGACTTCAACTCAACCCGAAAAAACCCAAAACTAATATTGGGTTTGCATTAATCAGTACCAAAACCTGACGGGGTCCAAACCCAATATTCTTCCTAATTTATTAAAATAATTATATTTATTTATGCTAAGTATTTCAACTATAATTGTGAGAAATTTTATTCCATATACTCATAATCTAATTAAATTATAAAATATTTATTCTAAAAACCTAAATATTATATAGTTTGTCCATAAAAATTGAATATATTACATCTATATTAACTATATTTGCAAATAATTATAAATATATCAATTCTTTAAAATTATCGCATATATACTAATTAACTATGAGATATATAAGTTTCTCTTTATAAAAATTTATATAGTTATTTATGTAATCTTATTTATTTTTTTACTTTGATCGTTATGCGTAAATTCATTATGTTCATTGTATTTAGAATTATCTTTTAATTAAAATACTAACTTTCATCAAAACCAAAAATATCATAGATTTTATAAACATTTTCGCATGTAAATTATTCATGTGCAAATGCAATAATGTTTGAAATTTGTTATCTCTATTAATAATTTCAACTTCTAATGGTTTGAAAATGACCTGAATTGCAACCCGAAATTAGGGGTACAACTCGAGTCGGTTCGGTTCGGGTAGTGGTCTACCTTACCCTACTCATTTGTCAGTCCGGTTCCTAGTATATCCTACCCGACCCATTACTCATAAGGTCGGTTCCGGTTTCGGTTCCAAATCGGTTCATTTAATACTCTAATACAATATTTTTAAAAATTTTATGTGATTTTAAATAATATAAAATAATACTTGTTTATATTTTAAAATCATAAGTACATATATTATTGTTTATATTATTATATAAAAATATAAAGTATAGACCATCACGACCCGATCATTAAAACTATTACTATATTATGATCATAAGTCACAAGCGTATTTATAAGAGTCTTTCGGAAGTCAGTGACATATATATAAATTCATTTAAATTTATACTTAACGAGGTACAAATTTGATTTAAATTCGAATTCGTTAAAATATGTGTGCACATAAGATGTTAAAGATAAAACATAATATATACTATATAATATATATGATACATATATATAATTATGCACCTAATTAATTACCCATATGAGTATCGATGCAAGTCGGTTTTGGGTATCCAACGTATCTACCCTATCCGTACTCTATTTAAGGAAGCGCGTAATAATTTGTATCTTACCTATACCTATATGTAATATTTTCTACTCTACCCTATCCAAATTAGAGTCAGGTCAGTGAGTATCTATGAGTGCCCTACCCAAGTTGTGCCCCTACTCGAAATCAATACTGAAACCAATGTCAACCTAGTCCGAACTCAAATTTTAATATTAAGGTTTGGGTTCACCTAAACTCGGGTTTAAACTTAGAATTCGATTTCACCCAAATCCAGTACAACCCGACCCAAGTTGCACTCCTAGCATATGCGGGGAACAGATTGAAATTTTGGAATTAAAAACATTGACTTGGCAATTCCCTTTTCTATTCAAGTGACGATTTTCCACGTTAGTATTCCGTCTGATCGCCGGAATGGAACACGGTAGAACAACGATAAACTCGAACCTGGAGCTTTCGGGGAAATGCCAAATGTTGGAATCGAAGGGTCATCGGCAAAGTGAGTGACTCGGGAACAGCAGTCAATGCTAAGCAGTGGGAGTGACCCATGAATAGATAGTTGGACTGAAAGACCTGAAAACGCCATTTACACGCGGAAGTGGATTACTACAGCGCGTCCAGTATCCTCTTTCCATGGCACATGGGTGAGATGGGCCCAGATTCAGGAGGCGTGCAAGGAGGGGGGCAATGGCACACGGTGGGTGAAACAGTTGGAGCACAGTTGTAATCCGCATTCTTCAGGCGCCCTTCTCCTCCGATCCCTGTCTTGGTATAGTTTTTTAAAAAAATTTACTGTACATATAATTATCATATCTATTTTATCTTTGCGGAACAATTTCATGCGGTCAACCACATGCAGGTGCTTGCTGGATCACTCCTGCATTTTTTCTTTAAAAAAAATTGTATGTATTTGTGAGCCCCACTTAAATGGGTTTATACATGTTTTCAAATTTTGTTCACGTATCTAAATGCATTTTTCGAATTTTTGCAACAAAAAAATTTGCATTTCATCAGTGCATATTCAAATCTTAGTTTTAAAAATTCAATAGATAAATTTCAAAAAAATCTTAAAAAATTTGTATGGGCCTATTTAAGTGGGCCACAAACATTTAAAAATTTAAGAAAATAATGTGGTGGTGATCCATTGGCCTGCTGCACGGATGTTATTTGTAATAATTTTAACTTTATTCTCTTTATTTTAATTACTACTCTTATAGTATCACATTGTTCTTTCATTTTCATTTTCACTTTTGCTTTTTTTCCTCATCTGATTTGCTATTAATTATGGATTTTTTAATAAAGGTGATTTACAAATACACACTTAGTTTGACCATAATTGCAAATATATTCTTATATTTTCAGAAATTATAAATAACTTCCATAAATTTGACCATAATTGCAAATACGCCATTACTACAAAATCATGTATGAGTATATTTGTAAATATATAAAAATTATGTTGGTATATTTGCAATTTCAAAAATTAAGTGGATATATTTAGTTTTCTCAAATATACTTACATAGTTGCATATCTTTGTAAACATAACCACTTTGTGACAATGTGGTAACCGCGTCATAATAGCATGGGTATATTTGTAATTATGGTTAAATTATGTGGGAGTTATTTACAATTTTTAAAACTGTGGATACATTTCTAATTATGGTCAAACTAAGCGGGTGTTTTTGCAAATTACCCTTTAATAAATGTATATTATATACATAATTATTTTAAAAATAAACAAATGGATTTTATTCCATTCACTTTATAAAATTTAAAGAATGATGTTGACATTGATCATGCTCACCTTTAATGTTGCATATTTTCACATTATTTCCTCGTTTCATACCTTTAACTAATCATATGATGCTTATAAAACATATATTTTTTGATAGTTTGTTTTCTTGTCATGGTGATAGTTGGGAATGTTGATGGTTGATTGCCATAAGGCTAATGCTTTAACATGATTAGTGTAAAGAAAAGTCAATAAAACAAAATATTTGCGTGAAAAAGGAAGTCTTAAAGGGGTCAAGGCTTTTTAGAAACTATTAACTCCTTGAGGTAAAGAATAAAAGTTTTTGAGAAGAAGATAGTAATACAATAAAAGAATAAAGAAATTCTAATGGCCGAACCCCTTTTCTGATCATGAGTACCTTTATCACTACGCATGAAGAAGAGGATTAACCTTTGTTTACTTCCTCAGATTTTGCAAAAGCATGCCCAAATATAGTTTATTTTCATATTCAATGGACTGAATTTAAGCTTAACTCGACCCAAATTGAATCTCAAATCCCAATCAATATGTCATATTACTTTGTAAATTTTTTTAGATATCATAATTAACTCATAAGTTTCTTTTTTTTTAAAATTTTTCATCATTGTGTGTATTTTTCTTTAGGTTTTTGTTTTTAAATTTTATAGTTGATATCAGTTTTTGTTTTTCTTGGTTGTTTCTATTCATGTTTGTTTTTTGAGATTTTTAATTATCCAAGTGCATCGTGAATAATTTTGTTCTATTGTTTGAATATGCTAATCCAAATTGGTAAGTATTTAATTAAGAGGAACTTTGAACTGATTGATTAACTAGTGCAATGCATGTGGACTCACAACCCTTAACTTAAATTCTATATATTAAATAAACAATATTGTAATTATTATAAAAAGCTTCATATACTTGTTACAACTTACAACAAATCTATTATCCAGCTTGCAGTTTCTTATGAAGAGGGTTAGAAGATTGCAATTGTTTTTTTATTGGTTGTATATAACATTACATCTCATCTTTATATTAAAATCAAGCTTATAAAAGATAACAAGCTCTCACCTGTTTATTCAAAAGACAACAAGTTTCCATATACCTACAGAAGACAACAGGCGGCTCTCTATCGACAATGTTGTCAAAACTAAACCGGTAAAATGACTAATCTAGTCGAATGTATTTAACTGGTTTAAACAATATCAATATTACATATTTATGATATCATCATATTTAATATTTATATATTAATAAATATTTCATAACTCTTAATAAGCTACTACTATATGTCAAACTTAAAATATATCACTCTAATTACCAAAATATGTAGAAAAATAGTAAAAATATTTTTGATAAATGTATTAACTAGCACAAATATAATATGTAAAATAAAAATATAAATTAAGGGCCACTTTATATTATTTTCTCGTTTATAAAAAAAATTTCATAAATTTTCTTCACTAATTTTTAACTCTTTCCAAATGAACATTAAGTAATAAAACCTATCTAGTTAATTATGAAACATCTATACATTTATAATAAAATTTAAAAATGCATAGATATTTTTAGAATTTTCTTTATTTTATTTATTTTTAAAATTTGTATAATCAATTAAATTATAAGGTGAAATACATCCTGCGATTTCATGCACCCAGGTGTACTGAGCTTCAGTGCACCCGGGTGTATTGACCCATTTTTTTATTTTTTTTGAAAATATTTTATACAAGTGTTCATCAAAGTGAATTACTTAAAATATCACTAATTTTAAAAATAAAAAATAAATATCTAAAATATTCTAAAAATAATAAAAATTGATACGCATGTTAAATACACTTAGATTAACATTTATATAAAAAAAAGTTTCAAAAAAATAAAATAAAATAAAATAAGTTAAAATGAATTGAATGCACCCGGATGGCGCATTAAATGGTGATCCATCAATTATACGTCTGAAAATCTTAACTCTAGCGTCCTTTTGAATTATTTACCAAATATGGGGCTTTTCCAAAAGTCATAGAATTTCCATTTTTGAAAAGCTGTTAATTGTGTAACTTAAATGAGTCGTAACTTAACTTTCATTCAATTAATACTTGTCTAGCCGACCATCAATGGGATTCGTTGAACAGGCCGCGCCTGTCTAATAAAACATCCGCGCGCGTAGGCCAAGTTCCGTCGCAAGACTGAAACTTAAAAGAGATAGAATAGTTGTATATATAATTATATTAAAAATAATTAAAAAATAAAATAATTTTATAAAAAAATATTAAAAAATATATTAATGGCAGAAAATGAAATATTTTAGATATTTCCTGTTAATGGCCAAACGCACCCAAAGACTGAAACCGTTTCTTGATCGGGTGAAATTCGTACGTGTCTTGAGAAGTAATCAGCCAGCTCACTTCCTTGCCAGCTATGCTATGCTTCAATGCGTGGATAGGCGTCTGCGGACAGGTGTCCAACGTTTGTATAAAGATTTGGCAGATGAAATGCAATCTCTGGTGCCCCGGGATTCCTCTTCCTCCTAGGTCATCTTAGTTGCTAAGATGGTTTGCTTTGCTACGCTTGTTTTTTAATAACAGAAAACTATAGAATTGATTATTTATTTTAGTCAATCTGTTGGTTAATTTAATAGGCAGAGTAATTGGCAGAGCCCTTTGGAAGAGGAGGAATATATGCCTCACAACTGTGCTTGAACCAAATTCCAACCATTTAAACAAAATTCATATTGGTCTCACACCAATTGATTCACGACTGCCTTCCTCTGGCTGAGTGGCTGTAGGCGTCGTGGAATCGTGTGAAGTCGTGCACGTGAGCCACTTTATTTGAAGTCAAGATAAGATACGCGCATGGAAAGAAGAGGAGATGCACAAATCATATATTCTATAGCTAACGCAACAAGCCAAGCCAGAGATCGACCGAGACACCAGATCCCTAGCTCTGTTATTCCTATGGCAAGCCTTCAATCCCCGATCATCTTCTGCTTTTTGCCTCTCTCTCTAATGATCCTGCTCTTCCCAACTGCCACAGTGCCCCAGAGCACGGACCCTTCCCACTACTACAACCTCTGCGCACCTTCGTCTTGCAATAACCTGACATCACTCCGTTATCCCTACCACCCCACCACGTTGTGCCACCACCCCGACCTCATCCCGACCTGCGTGAACAACCAGTATCTTCTCTTGGCGAGCCGTATCCTGCCCGCGGATGCCTCCCGTGTCCTAAGTATCACCTCCAGCGACTCTGCATCCAGCGATACTTTTCGTGTAGCCGCCAATTCGCTCTTCAGCTGCGGCCAAATCTCTCGCGCCAACTATACCACCGATCCCAATATCTTCTCCCTCCTCGAAAACTACACATACATGACTCACCTCAACTGCACCAGGTCGCTCGCCACAACCGACAAGATCCACCCGGCCTCCTGCCTTGATTGCGATACAAGCAGCAGCAGCAATAGGTGTTACTACGTCCCGGGCTTTGAGAGTTTTCCTGGATGCGATCGCTTCTTCATATATCCTCACAAAGGGGATAATTTGAGTGCGGTGAAGGATCTGAGATCGTTCCTTAAAGAGGGATTCGACATAAGGTACACGAAGCCATCCGATTGCCAGGCCTGCGAGGCCTCGGGAGGGAGATGCGGAGCCAGTCCTCTGAATGAATTTGTTTGCTTCTGTCCTTCCAGTGTCCACCCGACTAATTGTTCAGATGGTATGCATCTACCATCAGTCATCGCAACGATTGCTCAATAGTAAATTATTTTGTTGCCTTTTTCCATGTGGACACACGTGAATTAACAAATAAATTTCATTAAGACGAAAAGATTTAACTCGTCAATAAAAGGATGGAAAGATTTAGTACCCACAATGTAATTATAGAGGAAGTAATGGTCTTGATTAGATAATTTTATTATGCTCTCAACCTCTGACAACCTTCTGTGGTGTGTGTAGGTAGGGCCGTTGATTTAAGCACATGGGTCTCTCGAGGCGGAGGATCAGGAGCGTCCAAGAAACTCGTTGCAGGTTCAACGCATGAAGCTTTTTTTTTTTCCAAATAATTTTTTTTTTTCTGGTTAATGATTTCAATTCATTGCTTTTCGAGACGTTTACTTGCGCGCTCGCACTGATGGATTTTATTCTGCCTGATGTAGCTATTTCGGGGTCTGTCGCAGCTGTGGTGCTATCACTTGGGTTAGTAGCAGGCATCTATATTTACCGGGTGAAAAAGGGAAAGCAGGAGGACGACGACGAGAGTGGGCTAGACGATGAGGGCGCTGAAGGGCAGATGGATTTGAAAGATTTAGTTACCGGCATGGGCCCTACAAGGTATTCCTATTCACAGGTTACCAAGTTTACATCCAACTTCACTAACAGGCTCGGGGAAGGAGGATTTGGGACTGTCTACAAAGGAACCATCTTTACGCAGGAGGGGATCAGAAGCCATGAAATGGAAGTAGCGGTTAAGGTGTTGAAGGATTCGAAAGGAAGCGAGAAGCAATTCATGAATGAAGTGGCGACGGTGGGCCGGATACACCACAACAACCTGGTGCGCTTGGTGGGTTACTGCGCGAAAGGGAAGAAAAGAGCGTTGGTCTATGAATTCATGGAGAAGGGCTCCTTAGAAATTTACATACACGGCACCAATAGCCAATCGGAAAAACAGCAGGCCAAATCAGGAGAGGAATGTACACCTCCTGCTGTAGTTGAGCCGCTCAGTCCTCAGCAATTGTACAAGATAGCCATCGAGACGGCCCGAGGGATACTTTATTTGCATGAAGGCTGCAGGAGCCGGATTTTGCACTGTGATATCAAGCCACACAATGTGCTGCTGGACTCGAATTACTCTGCTAAAGTGGCAGATTTTGGGCTGGCCCGGATGATTGATAAGGACCGCAGCCATGTTTCGTTGACGGGAGGTGGAGGCACTCCTGGATATGCAGCGCCGGAGATATGGTCCAAATCCTATGGCCCCATCACGGAGAAGTCCGATGTGTATAGCTATGGAATGGTCCTTCTAGAGATGGCAGGTGGGCGTAAGAACTACGATGCGGGTGTGTCTGCCTCCAGCCAAATTTACTTTCCCGAATGGGTTTTTCAGCGAGCGGCAAGAGGGGAACTGACAAGTGGGAGGAGAGGTGAAGAGTGGGCAGAGAGAGTCGGAGAAGAAGAGGAAGAGGATGGGGATATGAATATTTTGAGGAAGATGTGTTTGGTGGGGCTCTGGTGCATTCAGCACGTTCCCTCAAAGAGGCCTCTAATGAGCAGGGTTATTCAGATGTTGGAAGGGAAAGCCGAGATTGGAACACCGCCACGGCCATTTCCAGAAGAGGCATGGAGTAGTAGTACTGGGGAGGTGGACACGGCCGCCTACTTCTTGTCAAACTCAACTGTTAAACAGTAACAGAAATGAAGTGGATGAAGAGGATGTAATAACAGCTCATCGAGGATGAAAACGGGAAAGATGGGTTGGGAAATAGGAATACCCCATATATCTAAATGGTTAAAATCTCCGCCATTAAGGTTGTGAACCTCGCTTTGTCGATCGTGAGATGTCGATGGCTTTATCTTTTAACATTTACTGTTGGTTTTGCTGCTGTGGTAGCCAGAGCTGCTGTTACCGAGATGTAATAATATTAGTAGCAGCGTGTCCCAAAAATCCCATAAGCTTGAACAGGATTTGTATTGAATATTGATGAGATTTTCCTTCTCAAAATAACTTTTTAAATTTTTATTGATGTGGACTCTATGGATGCACCGTCCTGGACAAAGACCGTTGGTCTTTTTTTTTTTAAAATTGGTGTACGATGAGATTCGAACCCGTGTACAGTACAAACTGACGTCTCTATCTGGCCTGCTGTGACCTTTGGTCTTCATTTGTAAGAAAAGTGCACCGTTTCGTGAACCTCGATAATTAAATTTTAAAAAAAATTGAAATATTGTAAATGAGAAAAAAAAAAAAAAAAAAATCCTTGCAAACTGGCTGGCAGGACAACCCCTGGCCTCACACAACTCTCTACCTCGTTCGTCTCCTCTCCCAAGTTGCCAAGTGGACTGCTCCACTTCCTTCTAGAAAATCTCCCACTCCTCTCCTTTTTCTCGCTTCTCTCTCTCAATCTAACCAGCAAGCGACCGACCCCACCGGGTGGCCCACCGCGAATGATCTGTCCCTTTAATTTGCAAGGACTCCCTCAGCTCTTCTTGCAAATTACCTCGTCATAAATCCTCGATTTGCAATTTCTAGAAGTGGTGTCCGAAAACCGCCTTGCGGCCCACGGTTTTTTTTTTTTTCAAAAAAATAAAATAAATTTCACTGCCATTTAGTCAGCTCTTCATTCCATCGTGGCCGTTGGATCATTTAGAAAGTCGAGATGAATCCAGCGACATCTGTTTATGACCATGCTTATGTTCACGAAGGCCATGTACACGTCACTGCCATTTGCCACACAGGGTGTGAATGTCATTCGCTGTACCGTGGAAGAGTGCAGCCGCTTCTGCCCGCGCTGCCTGCGTCGGGAACAACTCGGGAAATGCCGGTGCCAAATTTGGGGAAGACGATCGCCTTTGAAAAGTAGGAACCGGATTCAATGCACCCAGTTGTACTTCGTCCATTTAAAAAAAAAAAAATTTGAAATTTTTTTCATAAAACAGTTAATCTAAGTATTTAACAGTGTATTTATTTTTTGAGGTTTTTAGATTTTTTTCAAAATTTTAAATATCAGTGGCACACTGATATTTAAAAATCCGAAAAAATATTCATAATGGAATTAATAAACATGTTAAATACATTTAAATTAATAAATGTGTAAAAAAAAATTGAAAATTTAAAAATGGGTGAAGTACACCTTGATGCATTGAACCAGGATCCTGAAAAGTAGGAGCGTAATCTAAGCTCATGAAACTTAGTTCACCCTAATTGTAAGACTTAAACTCTAATCTTATTTTTAAAAATTGGGTTTGGATGAATTAGCTTTAGGTCGGAATTTAGTTTAATAAATTTACATTTTATTTAAGAGTGATAAGTTTAGAATTTTATATGTATATATAATAATAACATATCATGTAAGTAAATACAACAATATATAATCAAACTATATATTGTTAAAAAATATAGCAATATAAAGAATATTTCTAAAAGAAAATTTAATATCAAAAATAAAATAAATAAAGAAAATTAATAGATGTAAAAGCAAATGATATGAATAAAAAATAAATATAAATGAAAATAATACACTTTATTTATAGTATAATTACAATATGCTAAATATGTATTTAGATATAAATATAAATAATATAAAATGCACGAAACATAAAAAATATTATTTAGATATTATATATAATATAATTTATAATAAATATAAAATAAAAAAATGAGGTTAAGTTTTTCGAGTTTACTTAAACTTTAATCATATCATATTTACAAATTAAGTTCACCCGGCTCAAGTTGCAAAACATAAATTCTAGTATTATCTGAAATTAAGTTTGGCCGGCAGAGTTCACGCTTGACCCGACCCAAATTGCACCTTAAAAGGGGGCGATGAGCTTTGCAGTAGTTGGTGGAGATTGGTCGCCTCTTTGAACGGTTGGGACGCCTGCAGCTTGGAGAAGATGAAGGGTGTGTTTGGGAATTAATAAAATTTTTGGTGAAAAATTTTGAAGAATAAAAATTGTCAAATGATGTGATATGATAGGGGTAATAATGAGGAGTAAAGAAGATAAAGTTAAAATAGATAGGTTAGTTGTATAGGTAATTGTGTAGAAATGATTGAAAAGTAGAGTAGTTTGTATTGGAAGATGTAAAAAAATAATTAAAAAATAGAAGAGTAATAGAGAATGAAAAGTTTTAAATTGAAAAGTGTGGTTGAAAAGTTTTTATTTTTGCCAAACACCTCCGAAATTGGTGCAGAGTCGATTGTTGCTGAGGCAGCGGGCGATTGGTGGAGACGGGTACGGGCTACTGGGATATGGATGCAGTTAGGGGGCCGGTGACGTCGATCGGCAGTTAATTTTCCTTGTGCGGGTGAGTAGTCTACATCGGCGCCTTAGCTGTCAAGGCGGGAAGTTCGATGGAGGAAAATAATTGCTCTCGTAAAGTGCTCTGCGGTGTACCGAATCTTGTATTCATTCACCCATGTGTGGATGATCTTGGCCACGAAGCATGTGATGTTGTTGCAAATTTTAATAGTGGGCCTATTGAGAAATTGTCTTTGCGGCTCTTTATATAACTGTATCCCATGTAATATACCAATTTTGAGAAATTGTCTTTGGGGCTCTTTATAACTAGGGTCATCCTAAGATGGGATTTGATGGGATTATTTTGCAATAGAATTTTTTCTTTTGACCGATTTGCAATAGAATCTTTATTTACCAATAGATTTTTATCTAACTTCAATGAACTTCTATTTTAAATTTTTATTTCATCCACATCCCATTTAAGTTTTGAAGAGTCTTTTTTTTTTTTTTTTTTTTGATTGGTACAAGTACATATCTCAACGCATTTCATACTTGAAGATCTGAGACATTCTTACAAATATAAGGGATACATCTTTTCCAAAGAAGTCTGGAGACACAGCTCCACGAAAGAATAAGGAAGACACAGCTTCCAAACAACCACCTGGGAGACCACCCGCTCCCACACTACATCCATCCGGGAGACCTACTTGCTCCCACGCATATATCTATCGAAATCCGCACGCCCGCGATTCGAACTCTCGACCGACTGCGGCGCAGAAACGCGGCCACCAACCGAGCTAGCCTCGGTTGGTAGTTTTGAAGAGTCTTATGTGCTCTCCAACACAAAGATATTGCTGTGCTTCGTCTTCTCAAAGAAAACGTGAGTTGTGTGCAAACTAGAAATTAAAATCTTAAACAATTTAAACCTTTCTTGCGTGAATTGGGAACTGATTTATTCGTTTTTTTAGTTAATTATTTAATGAATGACTCATAAATAAAATAATAAACTTTTTTTGAAATAAACAAAATAATAAACTTACAAATAATTAAAAAAGAAAAATTATTTAGTACACACAGCTGCATTATGTCATTCATGCACTGTAAGGTCTACTTAACCGCTCATTATTTTTGAATTATTCAATTTATTAGTATATTAATTTTCATCCAAATCAAAGATGTGTATGAGTGATATCTTAAACTTGTACAAAATTAACGAAATAAAATAATTTATTGTGAATATCAAATTTAAAGTGATATTTTCAAACTCTAAACTATCCAAAGTACACTTTTTACAAAGATAAATGATTATATAATGCATTATTACATTTTAATATATGTGTAGTCTATTTTACAGCTAACTAAACCGTAATTACGGTGCAAGCCATCTGCACTGGATCATGTCTCATAAATAAATTAATAATCCATAAATATACAATAAGTGAATAAATAAATGAATAAATAAATGAATAAATAAATGAATGATTAGTTACTAAATAAATTATTAATTATATTAATAACGAAAATAATGAATTAATATTTAAATTCATTATTTCATTATAAAATAATCAATAAGTGGTTTTCGATTTGTGGAAGAAGAAGCGCGAATGGTTTATACATAGTTTTCAATTTTTTTCAAAAAGCTAAGGAATTTTATCTTAAAATTATAAAAATAAAGCGCAACAGTATCCCTGGCCCTCAACGGCACGTAAGAGCGTTCGTCCTCACATTTTTATTTTATTTTTTATTATTATTCCAACTGAATTATAATTAAAATATCACATTTTTTCTATTTCATATTATAAGTCTAATTCTCAATTTTCTATAATCAACTTACGTCAATCAATAAAAGATGATGGATAAGCCAACGAGACACTGACTTGTTGGTCACAACAGCATAGATAAGGCTGTTTCGCTGTAGAATAAAATGGTCCCCCTGGATAATAAATGAGAGGATGGGGTCTCCTCCTTAGCGTCTCCCTAAAGGGATTAATGGGAGTTTGTTGTTTCCATTGTGAACAAGCGTAATCTGTACTATTTGAGGTCATTTTGTATAATACCAAACAAACATAAACAAATAAAGAGATAAATAAAACTCCACGAGCGGGAGACACAGCTCTCATGAGTTTCGAACCCAATCCGAAACTGTGAGGAGATTTCTTAGAACGGCGACCACCATCTCATCGGAAATTTCTTTCAAGAGTTAATTTTTTTTTTATTTTGTTTCAAAAAATCTAACTACACATATTATTTAAAATATAATTTTGATTGTTCATAATGAAAATTAAAAAAAAAAAGATGTTATTGTGACCTTAAATATGTAAAAATCATAAAATTTACATATTCAGCAAATAAAAACTAGTATACAAAATATTTTAGCAAAATAAAAGACTTTTTTAGACTCATCAAAACCAAATATACGTATAATCATACAAATCTTATTTTGTATATTATTTATAATCTAGAAATATATGCACCATTGATATCCTTATATCATAATTTTTTTAATTATCATCATTATATTTGAATTATTTTCGTTATAAACGGTCAAAACCATGTTTAAATAATACGTGTGGTATTTTTTGATTTGGGAAGACTTTCGGTCGAGATGGTGGGAGGAACTTGAAGCCGTTCTCCGAGAATTCCCTTGCCATGCACTTCCTTGTTTTATGTCGGCGCAAATATGGTCAAAATAGGTGCGCGTATAGAGAAAGAAAATTAGGACTATACTTAGAGGGAAGCAATTTTTTTTCTGTCTATCATGTCTTGAGGCAGAGAAATACGGTGACTCATATCCTTACTGAGCTGGTTTTGAGATCTCAGTTGGAACACTAGATTTGGTGGGGATAATCCCCCCAAGCTGTTCTGAGAAATATTTGTAAAGATAATTTTTTGACAATGAACTGCGTGGATTACTCTCACTCTAATTCTTTTCATGTTGAAAGGGAAGAGGGATAGATTACTTCCTTTCATAAAAAAAAAAAAAAATAGAGAAAGAAAATCGAAATATTCGAATTATTGGATAGGTTTGACTCGGTAATTCCAGTTACCAGAAGTGATTTCCCATCCGATCGCTGGAGCGGAACACGGAATAGAGTGATGGTGACAAATGTCGTAATGGAAGGGTGACCCGACGACTGGAGTGAACGAAGAATCGATAAGTCCATTGTCCACATGCGATGACGCGCTTGGAGTGACCCATCTCATGAATTGACAGTCCACTCGCGGCGCAACTTCTCAGTCCCTATCACTCCTTCCATTATTTGACGCCTCAATTACTGGTACGGGGCAGTGGGCCCTTGACTGATGATTCTCTAGAGGATGACTCTGTGTTTGGCCAGCTGCACTTACCCAAAAACGCATTTTACACGCCTCACTCCGTGTGTTGAGTACGGGGTGCGACTCGAGTCGGGTTATACCGGATTGAAGTGAATCCAAACCCTAAGTCAACCGGGTTGGAGTAAACTCAAACTTTAAGAATTTAATCCGGGTTCGGACCGGGTTCGCATTGGTTTTGGTTTGGTTTCGGGTTAGAATTCGGGTTACTAATAAACTGTTTTTTTCTAATTTAATTATAATCTAAAAGAAAATTATTGGAATATACATACCTGTGTTTATGAAGTCAAGTGTAGCAAATAGCTAATAGAAATAACTCAAGTGTAGCAAATAGAAAATGAACATATTATACCAACTATTGTAGTTGAAACTAAACATTATCATACAAATTGCTAAAATTGAATTCAAACTGAATATTTATCATACAAATTGCTAAAATAGAAATTGACTACTTGTCATACCAATAAACTTAAAATATGAATCAAATTTATACTACAATCTGAAATTCAAACTAACAGATTTCTCATACTAACAGAAAGTATAATATGAAATAGATTTATCATGCCAACTCAAATTCAAACATAATCCACATAACAGTTATTTAAAGCAACTAAATCTAAATACACTAAGCATAATGGTTTAACATTCCAATCTAATTTAAGTGCAATTCAAATTTAAAATGACAAATAAACAAATCTCAAGTTTAAATAAGTTTACGTCCACTTTTAAATAAATTCAAAATTCAAATGAGTTCATGTCTCCAAAGTTTCCAAAAAAAACTAAAAAACTATTCGAAGACTTCCAAGTAATTTCTCCCTTGATTTCCATCTACATTTCGAATGTCAAGTTCTTACACGTGCGGCTACCCCTCATATATTTTTTTAATTTTTTTTAAATATCCATATTAACTATATGTTGTAAATCATTAAATCATAGTCATTCATTAATTTAAACAATTTAAATCAATTAATCACTTAAATTAAACCATTTGACTGATATATATTAAATCAATTAACCACCTATATATTAATATTACAAAAAATGTATAATTTATAAAAAAAATTATATAAATTACACCGGGTTCGGACTGGGTTGGTGCAAACCCGGTTTTGGTTTCGGGTTTCTACGGGTCGGGTTGAAACCGGGTCTTTTTTTGAAAAAATCTTAAAAATAAAATCCATTTTTGGTTTTGGTACCAGGTCGGGTCGGGCGGGTTCGGACTGACCCGGTACCAAGTTTCACCCCTACTGTTGAGGTTCAGTACTTTTCAAATTAAATTTTTTTATTTTTCTTATCTGATGTATTTTTAATTATTTTTTTATATCTTCTTATATAACTACTTTATTTTTTAATTATTTATATATAATTACTAATACAACTAACTTATGTATTTTAATTTTATTATCTTTATTCTTTATCATTACCTCTATTATATCATATAATTTTGTCCAATTTTTAAAAAAAAAATTCGTCATTTCTTATAACATACACTTAGTAAATTTTTTTATAAAAAAAATTACTCTTTATATGACTAGATTCAAGGTTAAAAGTTTTAAAATAAATGCAGCAAGGACCCTAGTGGTTAATCAACCCGGTGCTCTAACCCTCAGGTTGAAATTCAGATTGGAAAGTTTTTATTTAAATTAATTATAAGTTTATAATTTGATTTATACTTAAACTAACAAGTCATCTAAACAAAATTAAATAATATAATTTACCTATGATATAATTTTAACACTACAAACATCAATTCAAACATAAATATAAATAATATAAAATTTATAAATATGAATAAATATTATTCGGATTATATATAATATATTTTATTTTAAGTACAACTAGGAAGATTGAGTCGGGCTTTCTTAAATCCCAACTCGTCTCTATTTTACAACCCCAGTTCCTCAAGCTCGATCAGCGGGCCGCGTATGGGCTCAACCTAGCCAGCCCAAAAAAATTCGCACCCTTGCGACATTTAACCACTTTGCAAATTTTTTATATTCATAATTAACTCTTGAATTTCTTTTTTTTTTAGTTTTCATCATTTTGTGCATTTTTCATTTTTTTTTTTTTCAAATTTTACAGTTGATATCATTTTTTCTGTTTTGCTGGGTTGTTCTATTTCCATTTTCATTGCTTCGAGATTTAAATAATCCAAATGCCTCCTCCATGATGTTGCCCGATTGTTTGAACAACGCTAATCCGAACCGGCGAATATTTAATTAAGAATAACTCTGAATTGAATGATTAGCAAGTGCAGTGCCTCCGGACTCAAAATCCTTAAATGCCATATAGTGACTAAACTTTGTTGAGCAGGGGCGGCACGCGAGCTCATAAAATTCAGATTCACCTTAATTCTAACTACAATATTATTTATAAAATATAAACTCTAATTTTATTTGTGAAACTTAAATCCCAACTCTATTTATGAAAATCTAGTCCGGTTGAGTTTCAAGGCGACAAATGTATATTTTAGTTAGTAGGAATAAGTTTATAATTTCATATGCATATATAATAATAATAAATCATAAAAGTAGTAATAATAATAATAATTAATCAAACTATATTTTTTAAGAAAATTTTTAGTTGCTTATAGAGCATGTTTAGTATTTTCAAAAACTTATTAATTTAAAACTTTTTATTTTCCACAACTACCTTTTTTTTAAAAAATAATTTCTTCATATTTTCATTTACGATTAACCAATTTTTCAATCATTTTTAACAACTACTCATATAATTATCCTATTTGTGTTAATTTTATTATATTTACTTTTCTCATTGTTACCCTTATCACATCACATGACATCATTTTTTCATTTTAAAAACTTTTACATCAAAAATTTTTATTTAAAAATTCTATCAAATACCAAACACACACATAGTACCAGGCTAGAAGAAAATTTAACATTGAAAATAAAATAAAGAAAGAAAGTTAATAAATATAATATAAAGATAAACGTAAATGAAAATAATTGAATCGATTTATAATATAATTGCAATATGACCAATGTGCTGCTGGACTCGAATTACTCTGCTAAAGTGGCAGATTTTGGGCTGGCCCGGATGATTGATAAGGACCGCAGCCATGTTTCGTTGACGGGAGGTGGAGGCACTCCTGGATATGCAGCGCCGGAGATGTGGTCCAAATCCTATGGCCCCATCGCGGAGAAGTCCGATGTGTATAGCTGTGGAATGGTCCTTCTAGAGATGGCAGGTGGGCGTAAGAACTACGATGCGGATGTGTCTGCCTCTAGCCAAATTTACTTTCCCGAATGGGTTTTTCAGCGAGCGGCAAGAGGGAACTGACAAGTCGGAGGAGAGGTGAAGAGTGGGCAGAGAGAGTCGGAGACGAAGAGGAAGAGGATGGGGATATGAATATTTTGAGAAAGATGTGTTTGGTGGGGCTCTGGTGCATTCAGCACGTTCCCTCAAAGAGGCCTCCAATGAGCAGGGTTATTCAGATGTTGGAAGGGAAAGCGGAGATTGGAACACCACCTCGGCCATTTCCAGAAGAGGCATAGCGTAGTTGGGAGGTGGACACCGCCGACTCCTCCTTGTGAAACCCACCTGTTTATGGCTGTGCAAACAATAACAGAAATGAAGTGGATGGAGAGGACGCAATTAGAGCTCGCTAAGGATGAAAGCAAGAAATATAGGGTGGGAAATGGAAGTACTCCGTATATCCAAATGCTTCAAATCTCCACCATTAAGGTTTTGAACCTCGCTTTGTCGATCATGAGATGTATCATTGTTGAATTTGGTGTTGTGGTAGCCAGAGCGGCTGTTACTAAGACGCAAAAGATAAGAAACCATTTTGAAATTTTGGATAAGGTTCATGTGAGAGGGTGTACTAGAATTTTTTTTTTTTTTTATTGAAGAAAAGAATTTTGAAATAAAGGTTGATTTCAACAATAAAATAAAACAACATCGCTAATGTACTAGAAAAGAAAATGAAAATACCTATCTAGTTATCTCAAGCATACCCTTAAAAGAACAGAATTATGAAAAGAAAGGGCATCCGTAAATAGAATTACACGCTTTCCACAATGCTTATATTTTATTCAACACTTCTAGAAGTGTCAAAAACTAGTAGATTCCAACCTAAAAAATGGCTTTTTAGTTTAGCAAAGCTCTCATATCTAGAGTAAAATAATTATCCTTTATAAACACCCATAAGACGTCAATGCATTGAAGAGGATGATGATTGAGAATTTTTACAAATATACGCGCAAGATTTACATAAAATTGCAAGCATAACTACCATTAGATTTTTTGTAAAATGATGATAATATCCTCTTAGCCAAGGGATATACTTGAATTTTTGAATGGATTGTAAGTATATCACAAAAAATTTAAAATAATAACATATGTAAAAATATAAAAAATAATGAAATAACAAATGTCTAAAATGTTTGCAAACATAGTGTGTATCTTGATTTAAAGAATATTTTCATCATTTTATATAAAATTCTAATTGTGTTTTCATAGAAGCGAAACGATTGCAATTTTATACAACTTTGTAAACATATTTACAATTGCGAAATTTTTTTTTTGCAAATATGCCTAAAAAATTTGACTAACGTTACATTTGTCCTTAAGTTTACCGATATTACAAATATGCCAACAAAGTTTCATGGAATTGCAAAAGTGTCCCCTTCCTTTAATATACCATTAAAATTTCCTGTAAAATGATAATAATACCCTTCAAGCTAAATAATACGCTTCTTTTCAAATATTATAGATATATTTACTATTTCATTCATTTATATATATATATATATATATTATTATTTAGATTTTTTAAAAATATGCTCATAACATTTGTAAAAATTGTGTATCACTTGACTTAAAAGACATTATCATCATTTTATAAAAAAAAATTTAATAGCATCATAACGAAAGAAAAACACAATTTTATATAAACTTTGTACGCATATTTGCAATATTGACAAACTTAAGAACACGAATGCAATATCGGTCAAATGTTATAAGCATATTTACAAAAAATCCCTTGCAAAAAACTTGAGAATACAATATTAGTTAAATCTCATAGGCATATCTGTAAAATACTTGATTTTGACAATTTTTTATATTGGTAGTTTGTAGCTTTATTTTAAATGATAAAATCCCAATTATGAGTAAAAGATACGCATATCAGAAATACACCTAAAAAGCTGTTATGAAATCTTCTCATTTAAATTATGAAAGAAAAGTGTAAATCCCAGAGTGAAAAAATAAGATAAGAAATTAATATATTCACATGACTCATAAATATTATTTGTGACAATATACAACAATTTCTGCCATCCAAAATTCTTACTGCCTAGATGACTTCGCCACCGATTAGTTTCCCTGCAGCTTTGTCGAAGATGGTGGTACCTCATTCGTACCAAGCTTACCCATCGGATGAGGGATCTGTAGAATAGTAAGATGATGGATACATGCAGATAACGCTGTGTCAAGAACAGGCAACGGGAAATCTAGTGTGCTGCTGTGGCCGCGGAACTACCAAGTTTTCATGAACGTATCCACAAACCCTTTCAAAACGCTTTCAATTAATTGAATTATAGAACATCTAAAAATAACAATTCGAAAGCTTACAATTAATTTGCTATGGCATATTATTTCTTGCTGAATTAGGCATAGAAGAAAGCTGCTCTTCCAAGACTTTCAATAGATCATAGTACTCAGCAAAAGCAGGTTGCGACTGGGACACAGATGGCAGAATTTCATAAACATTGCTATATAAAAGAGGCTTTTTAATTAATCAGACACAAGCAGTTGAGATGGTAAAGACTTACCAAGAGAGTCATACTATATGCATTCCACAACCTCATATCATGACGAAAAAGATCAAACAAGACCTTCAAAAATTCAAAGATACACGGTCATCAATTAATGACGTTTTCAGAAGAAATCGTAATTAAAAGATCCATTTTTTTGCTATATATTTGCTACAATATTCCATTTTTTACTTCCATAAATATGAAGCATGGATACAGAAAATATAAGGGCATGATTGCAGAAGCCCAAAATTAGAACTATGACTAAAGAGTTCCACACAATTTACTGTTGGGTGAATGAAAAATAAAGTTGCAGCGTCAGATCAGCCAAGTATCAGTATTCCTGAGTTCCCAAATCTCAGTATGGTGGATCAACTCAAATAGCTATGTGCTACTATCCTACAGTCTATGTACGTAGCATGGAACATATACCACTTTTCACAAGATGCTTCAGACCATCCAGCCATAGTACATAATTGAGTTGAGTGAAAAGAAGTCCACATTAGACAAGACGTTATCTGTGATACAACAACCATGTCTAAAAGGTCAGAAAATCAGCAAAAGAAAAAGATACCTCTGCACGCCTTAAAAGAGTAGCCAGGACCACAATCCATTCTTTAAACTTGACAGAGCACATGTGCGCCAACAAAAATTCAGCATCCAACCGACTTTGCAAAGTACCCATTTGCAGCTACAAACAAAGAAACTAGCACAGTAAGATAAAACATCAAGCATATCTGAAACAATAATACCTCAAAACCTATATAAAAGCTACACAAGGACAGTGCTTGGGCCAGGTTCAATCCAAACCCAAGTAACCCCACAATGTTTACTGGCCTCTGACCATTCTCCTCACATGGCCTGTACTAACCGCCAAAACCCCTCCCCTCCCCAAGTCATACAGTCACACATGCTTGACAGGCTTAAGTGGCCTCTTCCTCAACTGCATTACTCAACACATGCTGCCTTAGGATCAGTACCTGCAGTACTGACACATTCTGCCTTAACATCAGTGCCTCCCACCACTGCACAGTGCACACTTCATCCCTCAACTATAACACCCAAAAGCCAACTATCTCAGCTACCAGCAGCCAGCATTTTGCTACTGTGATTGCAGTGGAAATTCTCAGTAACCCAATTTATTGACACAAATCTGGGCCAAAATTTTAGAATAGGGAATTAGGTTAGGATTAAAATTCTAGAAATAAATTCAGGGTACAGGTTGATTCTAGGGGTGTTAATGGTCATGGTCAATCCGTCAACCCATCCGTCCAACCCATTTATAAACGGGTTTGGATTGTAATTTTTAAATAAATGGTTTATGACTGGTCGACCCATTTAACCATTTAAATAAATAAACGGGTTAGGATTAAGACTTTACAACCCATTAACCGTTTAACCCATTTAACATGTTTAATCTATTAACCCATTTACAACCCATTAAGAGTGGTGTATATATATTTCTTAAACTCTAAATCTATTTCTCTCATTTCAATTTTCTATTTTCCTCCATTCGTCTATAATTCTACGTCTTCTTTGTTGCTATATTGTGGCATTGTCGTCACCATTCCTACTGCCGCTTGCGCTCTCTGTTTCACTCTCTCCCTGTTTCTACCTTTCTCTCGCCTTCCCTCCATCTTTCCCTCTTCTTCTCTAATCGTTCTTCTCTTTATCTGTATTATTGTTTCCCCCTCTCTATTCTCTCTGTTTTGCTAAGTTGCCGTCCTTCTTTATGTTGACGTGTTTAATATACACTCCTCTTCTGATGAAAATCTGGACATGTCATATATCTTGTCGATATAGATCAATTCACTATGACGTTTATAAACAACACACTCAACCTTAAATTAGTTTGATTTAGACTCGTTTACAACATATATAACCCGTTAATAACCCACTAATCCATTGATTATATGAGTTATAAATGAGTTAGGGTTGAGGTCTTTTAAATGGGTTAATAAATGGATTATGGTTGAAATTTTTTAAATTGGGTTCGGATTAGAATTAGGCTCTAACCCGTCCAACCCGATCCGTTAACACCCCTATTTGACTCCAACATGACTTGACCCAAACTGAGTTCTATTTCTACGTATACAGCATGGAATAAAATTACAGAAATTGGTGCTGCCAAGGATTTTGCAAAGTATGGAGGCAAGCAAGTATGACAATAACCAACAATGGTCAAGCAACAACATGGTTGTAAAAGAAAAATAACGATAAAAATTAGTGTGCATATCAAAGAAAGCATCACCCTAAAGAAGCTGTTCAGATTGACTTCTCCTTCATTTATAGAATATGATACACTCCATCTATTCTCCATGGAATCTTGCATAATGAATAAAAAATAATATGAATTTAATACCTTTTGCCCAATTAATTCAAGCCCCGAAGCAAAATTTTCTAAGCGAGCAGATCCTGATTTTTCACGCTGTAGATATTCCTGCAATTATTTGCATGTGATAAAGGTGAAGTCCCTGAAAAACTAAAGGAGAGCTTAAAGAAACAGAAGACTCTCTTACCACTAGATCAAACTGAGTTCCCTTAACAAATGCAACAAGCTTTGAAAGTTCTTTTCCTGACATCAGAAAGCTAGCATGGCTTTCCAGAATGTTCTTCACAGAAGCAACATGTGCGCTCTGCTCTTTGATTGAATTACTGTTCTCAAAAGAATCTTATTTTCAGAAAACTCATAATGAGAGTCATCACAGCTGCCAAAGATCAAGGGGAACATGCAAAATGCACTATGCAGCAAACTAGTTAATGATTTTCTGTTGGAGTACTTGCATGCTTAAAACAAAAATATTTAACAAGATAACAGACAACCATATGCAAAAAATATATAAAAGATTCCTCAAATATATATATATATATAAGAGTATTCTGTGCAGCTAAACTACACTAACGACAACAAGAAGACCATCCAATAAAAATGACTACCTTTTCAAGTCTGAAGGTTGCCGTCTGGAACTAGAGCTGAAAAGAAAATACCCCAGAAACCTTGGAGACATTTTGTCGCCTTCTGTACTTGCACTCTCATATTCTCTTCCAGATCTCAACAAGAATCTCACCTGAGAGAAGAATGCAGTAAATTACCATTAAAGTCTCCAATACAAAAAAGACAATGCCAAATGAGACTGCTTACCAGCTCTCCAGCAAGCTCATATAAAGATTCATCAAGTGTTGCCTGCAGGAAAAATATTAGTAAAAAATCTAGCTTGGCAAAGATAAAGAAAATGCAAAGAAATAATAGAAGATAAAAGAGGGGAAAGGCTTACTTGCAATAACCGAAGAGCACAATACTGACTTACAGCAGGACCTTCAAGTTTAGCAATCACCTGGCAAAGTAAGTGATGAGCAGACTCAATCTGCCTTATAATGATAGCTGATTATTGGACATCTTACTAGATCCTCACATAAAAGGTCTGTATCACAGTAGTTTCAATACTTTAAAAACAATCTAAAAAATATCACTAAAACTACCATTAAAAACTGCAAAACCTAAAGTTTCAAGTTTCGGTCTATATTACCCAAATGGTAAGAGGTGTCAATTTACAGAAGTACAAATTAGCCAGGTGTAATCCCCATGGTCACGGATACCATCTACAGCACACTTGGTTCAGAAACTTGTTCATACAGTTTCTTTCTGCTTCTCTAGGAAACAGGAAAACTTACTTAAATTGAGATTTAGGGATTGTCCAGGAAACCATTAAAAGATAAATAAATAGCAGAAAGTGAGGAAAAGTGGATAATATCTAACTGGATAGGGGCTAATTATTGGAAATGAAGTGAATAAGTTCCAAATAGATAGGTTTTTTAGATCATGGTTCTTAGAAATGGTCACATGCAACCAATACAGGCATATTGTATCCATATTGGCCGCCAATACCTGTATGCTATATAGGGCAGTTTCGGTGATTTCGCAAAAAAGGATCAGCCTGGAATCAGATGGCAAATATAGTCGGTGAAAGTTCGAACTGCCGCTAATCTATTTTTGATGAGTTTAGAGCCATTTAGATGGACTGGAAAAATTTTTGAGTATCCAGAGTTATTTTGAGAACATAGTTTTAAGTTTTGAGGAAGAAAAATTAGGGACTATAACCACTTAAATCCATTTTCTTGAAGATTGAACTTCAGTAGAGGGAAGAGAAATAATTTTCCATCCAAAATGAAGAACCAGAAAAAGTAAAAACTGAAGATTTGAACAGGACAGAGAGATCAAAGTCAAACTTTTATTTTTGTGAACATAGGAAAAAAGGTCACATTTTACCCATTTAAATCCATTCGAAATAAGGATTTAGCTCCAATTTGAAGTTAGAAAAACAAATTTTCCTAGATTTGATTGATTCTTTTTTATTCTCGGGGTCATTTGAAAATATACCTACACCTTGTGCTCAATATTTCAAGTATAACTATATTATTTTTAAAATTTCCAGATAAACCATATAGCTTTTAATGTTAGTACTAATGTTCCAGCGCCATCATCACCCAAGGCATAGCCAAATGGTTTGACAGATCTGCATGCCGGTCGGGAGGAAAGTCTTCATTCACATCAGAAAAAAAGAAAAAGAAAAAAAGAGAGAGTTCCAATGCCATCAATGTCCACCACAAAGTGTTGGATTTTTTATTTATTTATTTTTTTTTTAGAAAAAAAAAAAAAAGAACTATCCTTCTGGATCAGGTAACATTTAAAGGTACAATCAACCACTCAATTGTACATCCAAGCCAAATTCTCACTGCTGGCACAGACAAAACTCAGCACAGCTGCCGCCAACTGCCTATATGTTCGTTGTTACCAAACAAGACCTTGGAATGTCTATCACAAATTTAGAAATAGTTAAAGATCTCACATACATAAATCATTTAAACTTTTAAATATGTAAGGAGATTATTAATTATTAAATATTTATATTATGTTGATAAGGACAATAAAATATAATAATAACACAAATTGGAGCTGTTTGAGTGATTATGCTGAAAAATACTGCAAACTTTTCAAAATAATCACAAAGTTAATCCTAGGATAGGCTACTGCCTGATAAGAAACAACAAAATTGAAGTTAGTGCAGAGACATGCAAGTCTTCTTAAGTTAAACTGTGATAGATGAAATAAAATCTTACTAGTATGTAACAAGCAGCAGTGCGATACCATCTTCGCTGAAAACACTCTTCAAATAACCTAGGTGTCCAATAAAAATGTCAATATAACAATGTTCAGAAAGAGCAGTTTAGTTCAAAATAATCCAAATCACAGATAATTAAAAAAAATTCCATCAAAATGCAGAAAAGTGGAAAGGGGAATTAGTCTCAATATGAATCAAACTCAGCAGTTCCTCACACCATAAGGGGAGCAAATGCAGGTTCTTAACTTCTATATCTGCAAAAAATAGTTTATCTTAAGCCCTAACAGCAATGCACTTGATTCTGGAGTACAAGTTTCCTAGACCAAAGTTAATTGAATGGATTAATTCATTAGTTGACTATGAGGAGCAAGCTCTTGTAGAAGCTAGGTTTTGGAAGCCATGAGCATTTAATTTTTTGCTTGGATTTATCATAAAATGAGACTTTCAACCTCCGAAAGTGTTGCTGTGAAATATATTTTCCCCTTCTTGCTTTTTCATATGTTTAATGCATCTGGCCAGAGTCACGAGAATTGTTGATGCACTGTAAACGACATTGGAGGTTCAAAAATCCCCATCCCCCAAACCCAACCCAAATTGTCTCTGACGATTTTAATCGTAGGTAACCCCCTAATGGCCCTTTCTTTATGTGCACTCCAAGAAGTGATACTTTTTTTGAAATTGATTATTAAGTTACCATTAGGAGGTCCCACAATAATCATATCAAAGATCATAGAACTGTCAAAAATGGAGGGATAAGATACTATAGTTAACCTAATTTGTAAGGATAAGATTCGGAAGGTGGTGGTCATAATGACATGCTACACATGAAAATCTAAATGATAGAACATACTCTGTTGATCTTCCAGCAGCAGAGAACAAATCTGCCCAATGTCTCCCATCAGTCTTCCTTGCAACACATACAACAACATCCACATATTCAGGAAAATTCCTGATTAAATCACAGGTTTTCTCCAAAAGGGAGCTATTTCCAGACTCGTGAGGAATTGAGGCCTGGTTCCTATTTGCATTCTGCCTGCAAAGAAAATTTTTACATTTTCTTAGGGAAAACAACAGTAAGATAATTCCTCATGATTTCCATAACAAATAAGAAAAAAAATACAGTCTCTGATAACATAAGTAGATTCAGTGAAACTGCTTATTCATCTGCTGACCCCAAACATCACTAAACTAGCATGATTGTTGAAACTGATATTCTTCTGTATTAGATTGTTTTAAGAAACATGATTGTCCATTTGCAAGCAGGCAATAAGAAGAACAAAATTAAGTTAAAGCATTTTTATCCAACACTGCAGAAAATTTCACATCATGATTATGCACACATAAGCAAGGATTTAAAGTTTTTTTTTTTTTTTTAAGAAAAAAAAAGCTGCAGCATATTCTCCAACCTAGAATAAAATTTCACTATTCTGATTGGAAAGTGTAATATACCTAGATATTTCAGCATCAAATACAGTGAAAAGGAGCCACTCCAAGCAGTGAGAAAAATGAGGCTTTTCTGCTGACAAGTTTGCTAACCATAAAGCTTCCTCGTTTTTGTCCCTCTGGAGAAACAGAACACAGGTGAAATTAGGTGCCGGTGGCAATAAGCTACAGTGTCTGGAGCTACCATATTCACATATATTAAAACAACAATGATTAGGAGACAGCAGAATTGATTAGCAATGAAGAAAATAAGGAAAATCAGTTTAGTTCTCTAAATGATAACAAATATTCAGCTAACAGATTAAAATTTATTTATCTAAGAAAAAACTCATATTCATATTTATTCAAAATCTAAAAGGCCAGCGAGATTTTTTTAAAAATATGGCTATAAAAGCTGAAATTTCAAGGAAACTCTAGAGGAGAGGTCATGCAAAAGGTAAAACCTCTAATCCCCCAGAATGCCAGTTAGCTACAACCTCCATTCAACTGCAAGGTCATTTTTACTCATTTGTTTTTGCTACTCACACACTCTTATGATGAGAATGACTATGATTGATTAAACTTTAATGTGAAAGATAGACCAAAGGTCTGCTCCTTCAATCTCAAGACATTTTTACAATTTATCATGAAACTGCACTTTTTAGCATTCATATTTCCCAGATTCCCCACCCACATGGCCAAAATAGCAGAACTGTAAATTTGTAAGGAGGATGACAATATCTTCCAAAGTTCAAACTAGTACTAGATCGCATCGCCATAATGCAACAGTAATGAAGATTCATGATGGACAAATAAGCATGAACAAACGGGCACCAATCAAGTAAATATCCATCAATAAAGATGTTCAAAGAGAAAGAAAAAAGAAACATGATAACAAAAATTAGACATGATTAACTGGGTGCTGATTGCTGCAATGGTTCCAAATATTGGTACCATTGGTTGTACAGGCAGTGCCGAATTTATACAAAAAGGTTATCATACTGGTATCAAATTGAATAGTCCTGTGTTGGACTTTTTTTACGCCAAAAAAAAATCAATGAAATCTATAAAATTGTTAAGTGTATCTTTTTATACACAAAAATAACTGTAGCAGTGCCAAAAAAACTGTAGTAGTCCATTCTCTTCCTAAGTTAGGTGATACACGTAAAATCACCAAACTAAGGCATTTTTAAAATGTAACCTCATACAACCCCATATGGCCTTATCTTGTATTGGAATCAGCTGATATATCTATGATGTCACTGTATCTTATCACTAATGGATGATATTAAAAATCATAAATTACAGACTCCGTTTCAGCTTGAATGAACTTTAAATTTTGAAAAAAAAAAAGGATTAATGAGAAACTTGAAAGAAAGAGTATTGTGGTACCTGCAGAAGATGTCTTAGCAAACAATGCAATATTGTCTGCGCTTGAGGAGAAGGCTCAAAGCATGGAAACTCAGTACATGCTGAAAATGACATTCTCTGGGAGACACCAACTACAACCCCAGCATTTGGAAGAAGACCCAGAGGGTAGACCTCCCGGTCAAATTCCAGCTCTGGGTCCAACTACATGAAAAGAAAGGGAAAAAAGCCAAAAAAGGGAAGAAGAAAGAAAATCAAAGTTAAGCAGTCTAAATATCCTGATTTAATAACAAATCATATAATGAGATTAAACAGCATGATTTAGTATCAAGAAGGCACTAAAACATCTCGTACGTGCAATTCCCCAAATTCAGGGTGCTATATCACGGCATGACATACTTTTACAGGGATTTATATCTTGGGTAGAAGAGAACATTTATTTATTTTTTGTTTTACCTTTTATTTAGGGATTAATTTCTAAACATTTATTTTAGGGTTTTCACAGAGTAGATTAGACTTTTCATAAAAAGGACAGCATTGTGTTAGTTTTTTCATGAAGTTGACAATTTGTCGGAAAATTACATTTTGATTTTTCTCTTTCTTCTCCTTGCTTTCAAATTCAATCTCATCTTTCTTAAATTCATGATTTTTCTTTTTCCTCACTCTTTCTTCCCTTCTAACCCTTGAGATCATCCTTCCTCCTTTCCTCCTTTCCTCTTTTCTTTTAAAAAAAATAAAAAAAAAGTTCTTTCTCCTATTCTAATTAGGAAATCCAGATGGAAATACAAATTCAGCAGGTTGATGTTGTGTGATAAATAGGAAATACCAGTTTCATAACAAAATGTTTCTGCATTCCAGGAGAAATGATATACCTGTAAGAAATCTTCCTGCTTAAATGGATCAACTCCCGGAGATGGATACCAGAGCTATAATGATAAGCAACAAATAGAATTTATATCAGACAAGCAAAATGCAAAATATCATCCAATAAACTTTGGCAGAAATGAGCTTCTGAGAGTATGAGATCATTAAATAATAGAAAGGAAAGAAATTGCCTGCATTCCTCTATGACCATAATCCAACCATGAAACTTCTTCAATTAGATTTGCCTTTTCCTCTGACTGTCCACAGGTGACCCAAACAAGCTCAACAGAATCAGCAAGCTCTTGTTCATGCCCATCATCCAAATCAAGTACGGAAAGCTCCCCATTAGTCCTCAATATCAAACACCTGGATCACATTCACGCTTTTTAGTTGCCAGTCACAATCTGTAAATCCCACTATCTCCAAAGACGAGAATAGACCTAGTAGGTTGTCCAGTTATGGAATCTGAAGAAGAGTTGATATGGTTCTCTGATTCTCTTGGCAGTGGATCGGGGATGAAACGCATCGCCGCAGGATGGCTCTTTGCAGTCATGATTGAAAGCTCTCTTACTGTAGAAAGCTGTTCGTCATTTTATCACTTAAAATGGACAGAACATTTAGTTGTTACAGCTACTGCTTTACTCTTCCAAAGCATAGATCAATGTACCAGCAGCAGCAAATGACTTGAAACAAAATCAAATCACGGTCCACTAAAATGACTCCAGAAATGAAAGAAAAATAGAGAAATCTCCTACCTCCATAGAAGGGGTACCAGAAGGTGACAATTCACCAAAAATTTTGACATGGAATATGCGGACATCAAATGGATGATATGTAACAAGTATATAATCTTGAAAGACATCCATGACAACTGGCTCGCCAAGTAATCGTTTCCGATAAAGTAATGAGCTCTGATCAAGATGATATCTTGGATAAAAAAGTAATTCATACCTGCATGGCATCAAGTGATTTTCCGTTAGCTGACAAGTTAGACTGCTAGGGTTAAAATCCTAGATTACAAAAATACATGCATCTCACAAGTTAAACTAATTAGTTGAATGGAAGCAAAACCTTGATTTGCAACAAAAACTGTTAACAAAGACAAAAATACCAAAAAGAATTTAGAAAGCTCAATATTGGGGTATCAATACGACAAATAAACACAATTCAAAGACCATGTCAAATACACAACAAATGCTAAATGAAGGAAAATATCGACTCAAGAGAAAATCTTTAAAAAAAGATAGTTTTTTGCATAAGGAAATGAACAGCTTTTGTTCATCAAAGCCAGACACACACGAAGTTGGAATTATTCACACTTTTAAACAGAAGCAGCCCTGGGTCAGGTTTTGGAGAAAATTCAGTGCAGATACACAATAAATCATTTTCAATAATGACGTCATCACGTCATAGAATTTATTAAAAACAAAGCAACAGTAGCAACTGTGGCATCAAACAGATCATGGACAAAAATATAACTAGGTCTACCAAATATTTGAAGATGGTTTTGAACCAGGTGAAAATAGCATCAGGAAGAAATTATGGAACTAGACAAGAGAAACAGCAATGTTGCTGTTAAAAATAATGATTGTGATTAACCATCAAATGCTGTTTCCCACCTAATGATTATGAGAAACAACAAATCCTCCACAACATAATGACTTCGATAACCATCGAATGCTGCATCCCACCTAAGTGACTTCAGAGCTACATGCATCCCATTACGCCATTCATAAAGCAACACAAGAAATAAATTTTAACATTTCCATGAATCAAATATCAGCAACAATTTGGAGTTCATTTCAGCACCAACATTCACATGAAAAACAAATTAAGATGTTTGGTTAACATCTACAGCACATGCAACTGCACATAATTATTTATGAGCTCGCAATAACAATATAGATGAGCACCAAAAATTAAGTCAAAGGCAAGAACAAATGCAAGGAAGTGACAATACAGATGCTCCTGCACCACGGTCATTCATGCACACCTAAAATGACTGCTTTGAATGAAACGATTAAGATGAGATACACAGCGAAAAAAGGTGGTAAAGATCAATAATTTCTTACATATTGGATGAATCCACATAGTTACAAACAATAACAATCTTTCCCAACCATAGTAAACCTTTACATTGAATTTTCTGTTCCTGGGTAATATCCCCAAACACGCGCCACTTTTTGTACTGCATGTCATACAAGATCAGCCCATGGAGTCCTGCAACAGCCAAGAACATACCATCTTTGCTAGCCACCACATGCAAAATTGGCCAGTTCTGGGAAATATAAGATACCTAACAAGGAATTGGAGACAGTAAATAACCTCAGGAACTTTGAAATAAATAATGAGTGAGACATAGGATGGTAGGAGCATCAAATAATATTTATTAATCAAAATCCTTAACTGGAAGTTTGAGATGCAATATTTTAAGATCATCTGTTTCTTCAGACTGAACCACAAGTACTCGATCTTCACTATAAATCACTTGACGAACATAGGTTGTCCCTGAAATGCCCCTGTTAAGACAGCACTTGCCAAAAGAAAATGCAATGATCCTCTCTGAAGAACTTTCCTCAATAGCATAGAGCCTGTATCCATATTCATCCCACTGAACTAATGATGCACCGCCCATTAGAGGTTCACATTTGAAGTCATGATTTGGTTTCACCATTGGAGAAGAGGAAGAGCTTACACCAATTTGGCGTATTGTGCACATTAAACGGCAACCAGATGCGGACCAAACAGTAAGACCTCTATATTTCCATCCAACAGCAAAAGCATTACCATCTGGTGCCCACCCAATACAACTTACAGGCCCAGTATCATCCATTGAATACCTACATGGATCAAAATAATTAAAAATAACCCTCAGTGAAGAAATAAGAAAAACAAATGCAACATAGTCAGTAAGGATTCCACAGTCAAGCGATTCTAATTTTTGTATTTAATCAAGGTCAACATGGTGCTAGTTTCCAAGAGAATGCAATATTATCCGAATTATCTCATACAACAGGACTAAATAGGAAGCAAATGCTGGATTGAAGTTTAGAAGAAGAAGGGAAAAAACAAAAGATAAGGTGGTAGAGAATAAGGTGGTAGAGAATAGATCTATGCCTGTCAATGTGAAAGGAAAATCAAATAATTCCAGAAGGCAGAAAAGCAACCTTTGACTCAGAATGACCAGAAGTTACAGCAAACAAGATGGACCAAGGTTAAGCATGGAATAGAAATCAAATTCCAACTGCTAAACTCCATCACGTTCAGTCAGATTATAACTAAGTGATGTTACATATCAGGCTACTCTTCTTGGTGACCCAAAAATGATATAAGTGCAGAACAACGACAATGAAAGCCACTTCAGTAATTAAAAGCAAACCTTATTTTAGAACCAACAAAAATAAAAAATCATAATGCCAATTCCTTCAGCTTATTAATAATTGTTGAGACTTACCCCCAATCATATAAAGAGACAGTGCGCAATAGTGATGCATTCTCCGCCAGATCATATAATTCTACTACACCTCTTCTACAACCAACTGCAAGGATTTGTTGATCTGAAGCTATTGCAGAACACACAGCATCACCAGAACTCAACCATCTTTCAGCGTTAATTGAATCCTTTTGCTTGAGACCTTTTTTACTTATTGAACATAATGCAATTGGGCCATCAGAAAACAAAACGACCAACAATCTCAACTGTAATGACAATTCAAGATGGATAATAGCACAGCTCTGGTGTACTTCTGTAGTAGAAGACCCATTGTCCGTGGAATGCACGTATTCAGTCGTCTCACTGGTGCCACATGGATGACCCTCAAGTTCAAGGGACTCACCAAACTAAATCAAAATCAACATAAAACAAGAACAAATAAGGATGATGATTTACTTCTAGTTTCATCCACAAGCAAGAACAAAAAAGTGGCGATGTACTCTAGAAGCAATAGCTTAATTCTCAAACAAGTTCATCGCAATGTACGAAAAATAAGATCAACATACAATGACTTTGGTTCATCTGCTTTGCCCATCTGATGGACAGGTGGGCAGCATAAGCACAGCAGAAAAATAGACTGGAGATGATTGCAAGCCTCATGAATCTTAGAATCTCATCATTTTTGTTCAACTATATCCTAACGTTGATTCTTAAACTTAAGGGCCTGGTCACTGCAACGGATTTGATTGGAATGAAATGGACATGATGGTAGGAATGTCAGAAATGGCATCAGACAGAGGGGATGACAGGAATGTAAGAGATAATGTCAGCAACAGAGTAAGAAGAGTTAAATTTGTTTGTCAGTGTGCAGAGAGAAATGGAGACGCAGGAGGGAATGGGAATAGGACTGTAAGAAATAATGAAAGAAAGGTAAGGTTGCCAGAAAGTACTGCAACTTTCCGTGGAAATCCATTCCTAGCCAATCAAGTGCTAAGGGAATCCTCCATTCATAGCCATGAATTTTCTCAGGCATGCCATAAATACCAGGTTCCATGCAGCATTGAGAGAAATACATGAGGCGAATCAGACACACGCAAGGGAAAAAAGAGACACACACACACTTAAGCTTTCCAACTTCAAAACTTGCTTGAAATATTAAGTTTGACAACACGAAATAAGGATGTTGCTTCGACCAAGTACACGTGAGAATCATAATGAAATTTGCATCATTGATCCAATACACAAAAACACTAAGCCATACCTCCCCCTTCCATGACAGAAGATGTAAAAAGCCATTGGAAAGTCCAAGTAGAATACATTTGTTATCGCATACAAAATTGCTCCTGAACAAATAACAAATAGAGCATTTGAATAAGCATGTTCTATTCTAATAAAAACATCAGATGTACTGAAAGTTCGTACATTGTCAAGTTTCCATCTGAAAAGGGTGTCTTCTCACTGAGAACCAAAGATATAGATGCAAGAAATAATCCAGTTGGTTGCTTCCCTCCAATTAGTATTTTCTTGTCTGTAATTTGGACCCTAAAAATGTGAAGGAAAAATGACGATGTCTGCAAGGAAATTTACAAAGGTAAATAACAAGTCCATAATAGCAATAGTTGAGTAATATCAAAATGGCATAAGATATAAATCTAAAGACTAGAAGATGCAGTCATTGACTAGCAAGAACCATTGATCAGCGGAGACGTAAATTTATTTCAATCCCCCCTCCAAAAAAAAAGAAAAACAAATTTGCTACAACTATGTTTATTAATCAACTAAACAAGCTAAAGGAAAGCACAGTAGTTTTGAAAATGTTCATTTTATCAAAGCTGTCTTCATCACCAGAGAGCTGATCCATAAAGCATCTCATTCTCGATTCTCTCAAGAAATAATCAGGAATGTATCCAGTATTTCCAGGCATCATTGCACATATATTCAATTCCCTAGGACCAAGCACCATGCTATTTTAACAGTACTGGCAACGATTTTAGTAAAACTTCATTCGTGGAAAAATACTGTACGTCTGACAATGCACTCAATTCATGCCAGTGCAGGCACAATAAGAGTGGAAGACAGAAGGTTGAGATATCATCCTCAGGTCCCACTGAGAATGAGTAAAATAAAACAACAGTGCATTTGGACTTCTTTTTATGCATACTCAGAGTTCAGATGCCCAGGTATCTAAATGGCCAATGTGGCACAATCTCCAGTATTCATCCATTCACATATGCACTAGGCCCTACACTGCCATTCAGTTTTTCAGGTTCAACTGAAAACACATCAGCTGCCAATTTGGTTCAACAAACAAGTTATCGAGTCAGGAAAAATCTCCAATGTTGCCACTTCTGCAACATTCGACTGCATTATAGCCATTCAGTCCAGCGCTCCAGCATTTTTAGTTCATCCAATTATCAATTTAATTGAGTTCTATGGTGCACGCATACAAGCTCTAAAATCAAATCAAACAGAAAATTCTGCCAGCCGAATTGGAGCGGGTCAGAGTGCGCACCACAACGGAGATAAGTTTGGTGTCAGGGCTCCAGATTGCCTGCAAATTCTCCCCTTCGCTAAGAACAGACTCCGCCTCTCTCATGTATTTCCCCAATCTGACCTTGTGCTGAGTGCGAAGAAACAAAAGAAGACATGATCAGGGGAAATTGAGGTGAGATCCAGAGGAAGGAATGCAAAGAAAAATCGCAGTAGATGAACGAAGTAGAAGAAGGATACCTGAGAGGAGCTCCAGAGCTCCAGGTGAGTAGGGCCCACGACGAGGAGGAGACTGTTAGCGATCTTGAGGTAGATGATCTGCTCGGTGGCGGGGCAGAGGCCGGACTGGAGAGGGATGACCGACGGCCATCCGTAGGCCATATACATCTTGGGAGCCGAGGAGATTAAGATGGGATAAACAAGCACTGAGATAGCAAGTAAAAGAAACGCGAAGGCATTTCAGAGAACGAGCGACCTTCAAATCTCGTTGGAGATTGCTATCGGTTCTTTCCGGATCTACTGATGGCAGAGAAATGCATGCTCGGAGTTAGGACTCGGGACTGTCTCGCCCTTGAGTCTTTTTTGAAAATAGGCCCTTTAAATGTGTTTAATTGTAATTTAGGTTATCTAGCTCGGATATTTGCAGAATGCGTTCACAGTTTAAAAACATTATACGGTGAACATTAATTTCAAAGCTTATAAGACAGTTTTAGATATGGAATAATTTCAACTCACAATTTTATAATATTTTGAAATAAATTTAAAATCATACTCAACACAATTTATATCAATAAAATTGATTGACGAATGTCAATGATGGGCTGGATGCAGAGCTCATAAATGTGTATAGTTATAAATAGGGACATAATAAGAAATCCATTTTTTAGCCTAGGCAAAAAACTTTTTTTAAAATTTTTTATTTTTTGTAAAGCTATTAATCTAAATATATTTAATCTATAAACCATATTTTACCATTTTTAAAGATGTACATTTTTTTAGATTTTTTTAAATAAAGAGGCATTTTAGTCCTTTTTAAAATACTCTTATGTCGCTATCAAAAAAATACTCTTATGTTTAAAAATACAAAAATAAATATCTCAAAAAATAGAAAAACTTAGTTTATAAATTAAATATACTTTAAATCAATAATTTTATAAAGAAAGGAACAAATTTTGAAAAATAAGGCAATGTTTTGCATGAGACATTTGAGGTATGGGATGGAAATGTGCGGGATAATGAATTTCGAAGGTAATCATCTATGAAATAATAACTATATTTTTTCACTTTTACCATTGTATTCAAATCATTTTTCTTTATCGACTACACTCCATCATATCTATTTATTCCAACTTTATTCTTATTATTTCATATCAATCACACAATTCTCAAAAGATTCCTTTTACACATTCAACCACATCTCACAATTTTTTCTCATTTCACATCCCCAAACAACCCTTAAGTTTTTTTTAACCTTGGCTAACAAGACTATGAATCTTATTTATATACAAGTATTTTAGTTATCTTTATATATAAACATCTTAAATGTTATTTAAAATAAAATGAATACTATATTTATATATCCCTTAATGGGGAAACCGGTTTTACCATAAATTTTGATGGATGTAAAAATCTTTTTTTGATGGATCTTGATTGGGTATTCAGTTCGTGCCCCATCTTGATATTTTACTGACAGTGATCTTCATTTTTGTATGGCTGTCAGGCTCTTGGTTTAAGGTGGGCAAAGCCCAGTTTAACTAATCTTTAACGCCGTTCTCATCTGATAGGGTCCCATAAATCCCTCGGTTTTCCTAGATCGCCGGAAGGAGAAAACATAAGCTGTGCTAACTACTTTTGCATGTTTTTAGAAAATCGAAAGATTGTGGATATTTACAGAATTTCTAAGTTGTAAGCCCAAGTTGTGCTATTGCTTTACCCTCCCTGACAACCAATGTCTGAATGAGCAAACCATGGACTACTGCGTTCAGGGCCAGGGGCAATCCTCTTTTAAGCAGAAGTGGAGGTGGGGAGAACGATTTAAGGCACTTCAAGGGACATATCTACCAAAATTTTCTTCTGTTTTCTCTAATGGAATTACGTTATAGGCATAATGCCTCTGTCTCAGTCCACCAAGTATAAACACACTCATAACAAAACGAAGATAAGAATGCTAATTGCAGTAAAGTCATCTCCATGCTGAAGCTACAATCAAAATCTTTTCTTCCCAACCAAAATAAAGTGCTCCACTTTCCTCCTTAACCCTGTACCTGTCGCAGTAGGCCTTTCGCAGCAGCATCCTTATTGCATCATTGACATAAGAGCTAAGTGGGCAAGCAACAAACCCAGCCATCGTCATCCTCGCCCTCCATTTCCCTGCTGCCTCATATCTCTCAATCCTATCTTCCCCCTCGCATGCAACGATATTGATTATGTCGCGAGCTAGACAATGCTTCTCGACATTTATTCTGTCTGGGCTTTCCCTTGGGAGGGTCGCATCTAAGGACTCAAACACAGCTGAATAGTAGTTGTAGGCCTCCACAAATCTTGCAAAGAAAGGGGCTGTATTGGTGTTCACATCCTGCTCCACAACTGTCACCAGCTTTGGCTCTAGGCTCTTCACCATGCGGAGAAGCCGGTCCCGCTGATTGAGTGTTGAGACACTCTCATCTGGCATGTGATGCAGCTGGAAAGCACAGTTCACTACAAGTGCCTCATTAGATTGGCATTCCAGCATTGCTGGAGTCACATCCTCTGTCTTGGCAGCTATTGCTCTGAACTCAAAGGGCACCCCAAATGCCTCTGCTAGCTTTTCGAGCCGTTGACCAATGACCTTCAGACCACCAACTGGGCGTTGCACTGACTCTGGATCATCCACACCAGTTATCCTCACATAGGGAGGATTACTTGGGCGGGTTGAAAGTGCTTGTATGAGTGTTATGTATTGACTTCCCTGATTGATGTCAAAGTCTATGATGTGGACTCTTTCCTCATCTTTGAATGCTTCAGCTATTGCACCATTGGCTGCCATGAAACCAAACTTGAAACACGGGCAGACCTCAAAGAGGATCTGCATTGCTGAGAGACGGTCTGAAGTGGGAGGCTCTTTGCATTTGAGAGCCTTATATAGGCCCTGACCTGAGGAAGCAATGCGGGCAGCAAGGCCTTCCACCATGTAGGCTGCAATCCTTTGCGGTGGATCACCTTGGATCGAGACCTTCTGTCGGAGTTCAGATATAAAACATGATGCTTCTTTCATCTTTCCATCTGATATTGCTGCAGCACAATTAAAAAGCAACTGCTTTGGAGTCAGATTTTCCAGCAAATGTTTATCTGAAGAAGCCAGTGAAGCTGTTTCTCTGTTGCTGCTAACACTACTCAGGTTTGAGTCTGAGGAGGATTCCTTTGGTGAATTGGGAAGCAGAAGATCACTGATTGGATTAGCCCATTCACTATCAATAGTCATGGCCTGATCCTCATCATCATTATCATTCAGCAGTTCTCTCTCTAGCTCTTGCAGCTTTAACCTGATGCTTTCTTCATCATAATACATACCATGGTGTGCACTTCCTCCATCCGAGCACTCTGATATAGAATGCATATGAGTAATGTCATCAAATGTGGAATGCGGATGCAGGGTTTCTGCGAAATGAGAATCTGATGAATTTTGTACAGTGAGAGAAGATTGTTCAGAAGCTGTCAACTGATAGGAGATAGCATCTTGAGATCGAAGTCCAGATCCTGGAGTAACAGAGTCTGACTTGTGAAGAAATGAAGCCCTTTTAGTTGGTACTCTGACAAAAGAATTCTGAAGGCCATGGAGGTAAGATTCTTGTCTAGACTTCAAATTTCGCTTATCTGAGCTGAATAACTGATTGGATAAACCAGCCTCGCCACTATTGGTTTTAAGCGCATAAACATTAGAATCTCCATACGAAGAGTTGGCTGAATCAACAGTCCTCGCTAAAGACATGCTAGCCTTCTCAGGGGACACAGGAGCGTTCTGGAAAGTAGCAACTCCAACCAAAGAGAGGATGCTGTTCTGACTTCTTTTATTGCCAGATGACTAGTCACCATGCCAAGTGCAACCTATAACAAATGGAACTGTCATTGACAATCATATTAAAACACCCTTGAAAAACATGGCTAGTTGATGTAAGCTGATGTCTAAAGCTCCTGTAAATGCAAAAGAATGCTTGGCTCAAACAAAAAATAAATGGAAGGCTAATAAGAATATATTCATATTCTTGCACTAAAGGGATATTTGAATTGTAAGACCTAATCACATCACTGTTCAAATTCCCAAATTACTTTCTTGTTTGGGTTTGTTTTATACGCAATTGAATGGCAAATCACGCAGAATAAATATGTTCTGCTGTCAATGGTATCCATATGAAGACGAGGCCTGATTTTTCGCGGCCAGGCGCTTGGGGGCAGCCATGCATCCAGCCATAAACCATATTTTTTTCAGTTTTTTTTCGTGAACATAAAAAGCCAAGTGTATTTAATCTATAAACCAAGTTTTACCATTTTTTGGATTTTTTAAGTTTTTTTTTTCGATTTTTAAACACAATGGCATTTTCGTGTAGAAAATTATGAAAACGCCACTGTGTTTAAAAATCCAAAAAAAATTACTTAAAACATCCAAAAATGGAAAAACTTAGTTTATAGATTAAATACACTTGGCTTTACATGTTTATGAAAAAACTGAAAAAAAATTATGTTTTTTAGGCCAGCCTAAGTAAAGCCTAACTTAGGCCAACCTAACTGAATCATCTTCCTATGAAGACTGAAATGCAACCTTGGAATCCTTGGTTTTTATCAATCCAGCATGTTCAACATGTCATATCAAGGAAAGACTATATGTTTGTATTTTCTGGAATTCCTTGGAAGACTCCCAATGAAGAGGCCTACGGAAGATAGATGAAGTAGACCCAAAGCAATGCTCAGTTGGATGCATAAGTTGACTAAGGGTTTGTTTGGCAATTTGAAAAAGTTGTCAAATTAAAACTTTTCAACCTAAAACTTTTCACTCTCCATAACTACTTTTTTTTTTAATTATTTTTTACACATATTTCTATACAACAACCCTACTTTTCAATCATTTCTACACAACTACCAATACAACTAACCTATTTATTTTAAATTTATTCTCTTTATTCCTCATCATTACCCCTACAATATTATATCATTTTCTACTGATTTGACAACTTTTACATACAAAACTTTTCATCAAAAGTTTTACAACTTCCCAAACGCACCCTAAATATACTTAGAAGCTAGGGTGGTAGTTTAGGAAATTAAACATAAAACATAATTGGGATTCAATTTCATCATTCACACATGTTATTTTGACAAGACAATGGAATCATTTTCGAATCCTTGAAAATCTTATAGCACCATACCAGAGTTAGGAACAGTTGCAAGCATCCAACGCTGAAGCTGTCTAGTTGATTAAGCCTCTCAGAAACCTTCACTTACATTTCCATTTTCTTCTCAATGATGAGGAGGTTCAAGAAAGTGTAAATCTTCTAGAAGTGGAAAAAACATTAGAATTAATCAACCAATTTGCTGAAGTTTTTAGATTCCTCCTTTTAAATAATTACCATAACAGTGAAAAAGCAGAGATCATTGGCAGCGCATAGGCTTTTAAGATTTTTCTTTTTTTTTTTCATCATTTCGAAAGTTTTCCTGGTATATTGAATACCAAGGTATCAAGGACACAAGAAGAGGAAACACGTTATGAAATAATTATACATTGGAAGGACCTTTCAGTAAAGAACTAGCTTCCACCTCGATTTTAACACAAATATTATGAATAAGAGGGGAAAATGTACTAAAAGTAAGGTCTGCTAACCCCGCCCATACATTTGCAATCATCATCATCATCATCATCACAAGTCATTTCCCACATAAGTGACTGATAGACCAGGTGCATGGACACTTATTGCAAGCTCTATGATGCTTAAGCCCAAAAAAAGGACCATCTGTGTAATATGGTCTGCACTATACAGTGATTGATAGAAGAAAATATAATGGATTGAACAACCGATTTCACTGTGGCCCAACCGTTGAGAAAGTTGCCCAAGTGCTAGGGAAGAATATCTGAAAACCTTCCAAAGCAATTTATAGTTACAGCAAAATCTTGCCAGTCCAAATATTCAAATTGTTAGCGTTAAGGACCAGAACAGGGATGAGGGATCCAACAGACATCACAGACGCCAGAAGATCCTTCCAAGTTCAATTAGTGAAGTGAAATCCATAAATTTTGAAGGAAAAGACGGATTTAAAGTTCACAATCGTTCTTCTAGGCCACTGCTTCTTTTGGACATCAGTATTAAAACGGAATAAATCACACAACCATTACATACAGATATTTGGTGGACACACATCAAGTTGCATCTCATAATTATCGTTATGAATAATTCCTTCAAGCTATAAACAAGATCTAAATCTTCAGAATCGTAGCAACAATCACTTGCACGTGTGTATGTGAATGTTTTCTTATGAAAGTTATCCTACGTTGTACTTAGAAAACACAAAAAGATGTCAAGAAAACTGAGAGACATCAACAGCTATATCAAGAGAGAGAGAGAGAGAGAGAGAGAGAGAGAGGAAAGAAAGAAAAAATATAAACGAAACAACTCCTCAAATAACGAAAACAGATCACTTGTTACGTGTATCAAGCAGTCCTCGAGAGCTGTACATGAAGTTCAAACCACCAGTCCTATGTCTTCAAGGGACAGGAAGACCCAAAATGAGGAATCCTCAAAACGAAAGTCCAAGAGAAGAGAAAGAACAGCCTTTGACCATATATTCCTTATTCAGGAACCGAAAGTTAATAAAAGATGCCATCTTGGGGCATCCCTCCATGGTTTTATTAAGAAAGAAAATTGCAACTTGAGGGTTGTCTGATTAGGTTGGAAAGGAATAAAGCATGCGTAAAGTAAATACTAGGAAATGAAGGAGAAGAAGATGAGGAGAAATCCTAATTTTTATTAAAAAAATAAAAAGGTGCTTTTGAATTTATTTGTGGCTTTTCTGTTCACTCAATTCCAGATTCTGGAACCACCGTTCAAAGGACCGATAAATTTCCAATCTTTTGGAATTCCAATTTAGAAAGCTTATTACCTTGTTTAGAGCTTCTTTCAGTTTCAGTCGGGAATAGCATGCTGCTTCTTGCGTCCATGTCTCTCTTTTTATCCTGATGCTTTTATTTTCTACTTCCGACGAACGCTGCCACTTGTCTGACGTTTGCGACAGTTTTTTCTCCGTATGATCCGCAGGCTCCCAAGAACCAATAAGTCCTCATGCAACCGGTTCACTCCGCGATCTTAACCGTTAATCTGACATAAGGCTCTGTCTGTTACTGAGAGTCTGTTTCAAGTCATACGAAAATTCTTAAATCATATCTGTATTTTTATTTTCAAAACAACTTTTTAATTTTAAAGATAATTTTTTCGATTTCCAATATAATTCCGAAGATACATTATTGTATTCATAGAAATTCCATTCAAAAAATTTGTACATTGTCTAACGAATTTTTTTCTAATTTTCTGTATAATTTTTCCTGTTCTCACCACACATCAGTACATTTTCATATCAAATAAAAATTTAATTCAAAAATCTTATACAGAACAAGCGTTACCCTAATAAATATTTTCCAATTTGGCATTCGCAAGACACGGGAACACTTCCTCTGAATCTCGGGCGAACAGTAGATGCAGTTGATTTAAATAAAATGGATGGATCGGATCATAAAGTCGGTGGCTCTACGTTAATTCGTTGTCTCGAGGACTACCATTTCGGTTGGCCGTTGCATATGGGAGATGCAAAGTGGTCGGATCCATCCGCTGCCTGCAGTCTCAGCGATGGCATTGACAATCTACAAATAATAAATTTAGATTTCGTGGTCCGATACAAGCCAAGGCCAATAACCACAGTCTTTTCACAAGAAAAATATTTAAAATTTAATTGGTTTTCAATGTAATTTTGGTAAGATCAATATCCACCGTCAATGACGTTTCCGACACGTTTGAGAAGAAAAATCATGTTGAGTCCGTCAATGTATGGGCCATGGCAATTTTGCAATAGTATGAAATCTTCATGAATCATGATGATTGGGATAGATCGAGATCTACTCGCATAGCTCGCATATGCGCACGCGCAGGGAGATTGTGAGCGGCTCGCATTCTTGAAAGTCGATGTTCGTACTTCGTAGCGGCATGGAAACTTGGAAAGTGAAAATGCGAAATGGTGAAATCCTCTTCGTTTGGTTCAACCCGAGTGAGCCCAACCTACCATTTCCGGCCATGTGAAAGCGCACGAGGAAGATCGTAACCCTTTATCTATTTTTTTTATAAAAAAAAAAAATTTCATGACTACAAAAAGCTCCGTTCTTGAGTTATTTTCTATTTGGAGTCGTATCTTTTTCCTGTAGACAGTGCCAAATTCAGGCCCTTTATCCTTTTCCAATGAAATTTCCAATCGAAATTGAAAATCCATACATAAATAGTAGATTTGGATGGAGTTGATTCGGCCGCTGGGTTTTATACTATGTTTCATCCGTGAGAGAGCAGAGAACGCAGGACGAGTTGGCCTGGCCACTTTCCCGCCTTCAGAAATGTCTACAACCTCATATTTCAATATCCATCAATCTAGCTTATGATTTCGCACCACCGCCCCACGCGGCCACGCCTTGATGTGTCTCGCTTTCATACGAAAATGACTAGTATGCCCTCCAAAGAGAAAAGGCCAAAAATTTAGAAGGGGGAATTTTATTTTTAAATCGTTAACTATTAATATTTGCATTTAAGTTCTAAAGTTTGTGGGTTAGCTTTTTAAACTATTTAAAATTTTGTTTTTTTTGCATTTTAAACATTCACTTCCTATGACAAAAAAAAAAACATATGTCAATCCACGTGTGATGTAAAAAATATCCTGACAACTATTATAAAACAAAAAAAAAAACCAATTTGACAACTAAAATGACACAAATTTAGGCGTGAAACTTTTTTAGCTAAGGAGTTTTCAATTGCATGATGGTCGAGGACTTGACTGTTGATGAATAAAGGAGATTTGTTATGAAGGGATCTATTTTGCATATAAGAAATTGATTGATGATCATTTGAATAAGCGACGATGAATATGCAACTTTAGCCATGATAATGAGGGCAATTGGTTGCAAATATTTATGGCAGCAGTTGTGATGTGAATTGTTGTTATGGTGAGGAAGAATAGAGAATATAGTTGTAGGAGTAACAAGTACTAATTGTGTCAAATAGATCTAATAGAGATGATGGAGGTGGCAAAGAAGCGTCGGAATATAAGAATGTTAGATTGTTGGCTGGTGAGTAACCATCCACCTAAGGCTATTAGTGCTTCAACATGAGCCAATGACGGAATCATGGCCAACCACACTAAATGCATAAAATAGATCCATGATTGATAAGCAGAGCGTGATGATCAAAATGCACGCCACTATTTCCTTCATCTCCTATGCTTCTTACCCAATAGCCCTTATCTCCATCTTCTCCAATTGCTGATGTTAGCAAAAACCCACTGCCTTCCTTCTCACCATCCGCCCATCTAGTGGACATAATTCTCCATACAGTAACAGTAGTGTATGTGACTAGCAAATTATTTGAGATGCTTTCTTGTTGACGCAAGCAATAACTTCATCTTCCATGAATTCAATTCTAGCAACTGACAAACTTAATTTTAGCAAACCAACAATTAAACAATCGGCTAGGCAACTTTGCATTAGTCGACAAAATTCATCATGCCCATGAGCAAAATATGATCATTGGAGCTACTATATTGAACCCAATTGCGACATCTCCAATCCATTGCAAATCGGTAACCCATCCATTAAATGTAGCAACCATGAAAACTCATGGTCCATGATAGCAAGAATTAAATATTAAATGACACCATGACTTTAAAATTAATTATCATGCTAATTTCAGCACCATCGTCTCACTCTAAGCATTCATATCAACAGTAACAAATGAACAGCTATAAATTCAATATACCGTAGCAAAATTTGTTGGTAGAAACTCCCAAAGTTATTCTAATTGGGCATTTATTTTCATATAGATGCAAGAATATTTTAACGTTGTAGGTGGTTTTAAATGCAAAAAATGAAACCTCAAAGGGTTAACAATACCAATATACAAACTTCAAGATTTAATATGCAAATATATATAACTAGAAGGTTTAAAATGCAAATTATCTAGATGAAGGAAGATGCAATAAGGGTAAATATATTTTCTCTCTCTTTCTACTCATCTTTTATTATTATTTATATTTTAATTTTCCAATTATCTTATTTTTCTATTTTTCTCTAACTTTCAATTATTCGCTTATATCTTGTTGTATAATTATGTTATATATTTTTCACTTTTACCTATTTTATATTATATTACGCTCTCATTTTTTCAAAAATTATCTTATTCCAACTTAATTACAAATTCTCAAATGCTCCTCAAATGAATGAATAGGCAATCTATGGATTTTATTTGATCACTTACATTGAAGATGAAGATGCAGCTTTAGCCATGATGATGAGGGGAATCGGTTGCAAATATTTATGCCAGCAGCTGTGATGTGAATTGTTGTTATGGTGCAAGCAGTGACAACAATGAATTTTCTTCACCAGAGGAAGAGTAGAGAAGATAGTTGTAGAAGTAACAAGTGCTAATTGCATCAAATAGATCTAATAGAGATGATGAAGGTGGCAAAGAAGCGTCGGAATATAAGAATGTTAGATTGTTGGGTGGTGAGTAACCATCCACCTAAGGCTATTAGTGCTTCAAAATGAGCCAATGAAGGAATCATGACCAACCACACTAAATGCATAGAATAGATCCATGATTCATAAGCAGAGCGTGATGATCAAAATGCACGCCACCATTTCCTTCATCTCCTATGCTTCTTCCCCAATAGCCCTGATCTCCATCTCCTCCAATAGCCAATGATAGCAAAAATCCACTATCTTCCTTCTCACCATCTGCCCATCCAGTGGACATAATTCTCCATACAGTAACAGTAGTTGTATGTGACTAGCAAATTATTTAAGATATTTTCTTGTTGATGCAAGCAATAACTTCATCTTCCATGAATTCAATTCTAGCAACTGACAAACTTAATTTTAGCAAACCAACAATTACACAATTGTCTAGGCAACTTTGCATTAGTTGACAAAATTCAACATGTCTGAGTAAAATATGATCATTGGAGCTACTCTATTGAAGCCAATTGTAACATTGTAGCCCATCCATTAAATGTAGCAACCACGAAAACTCATGGTCCATGATAGCAAGAATTAAATGTTAAATGACACTATGACTTTAAAATTAGCTATCATGTTAATTTCAGCACCATTGTCTCACTCTAAGCATTCACATCAACTGTAACAAATGAACGGCTAGAAATCCAACATATCATAGAAAAATTACAATCCACTAAGCATTGCATGCCCTTGTTTGAATTTGTTGGTATAAACTCCAGAAGTTGTTCTAATTGGGTATTTATTTTCATACAGATGCAAGAGTATTTTAACGTTGTAGGAGGTTTTAAATGCAAAAAATGAAACTTCAAAGAGTTAACAATGCCAATACACAAATTTCGAGATTTAATATGCAAATATGTATAATTAGAAGGTTTAAAACGCAAATTCTCCGGATGAAGGAGGATGCAATAAGGTTAAATATATTTTATCTCACTTTCTACTCATCTTTTATTATTATTTTATATTTTAATTATCCAATTATCTTATTTTTCTATTTTTCTCTATCTTTCAATTACTTTCTTATATATTTTTGTATAATTATGTTATATATTGTTCACTTTTACCTATTTTATATCATGCTCTCATTTTTTCAAAAATTATCTTATTCCAACTTAATTACAAATTCTCAAACGCTCCCTAAATGAATGAATAGGCAATTTGTGGATTTTATTTGATGGCTTACATTGATGGTTGCAAAAGTTTTTTGCCTAATTAACCATCCAACTTTGAAAAATGGAATTTTCCACTTAGGTTTTGAAAATAGCAAAACTACCTATCTAAAAGGTAAGGAAATTTTCATTTAAAAAAAAAAAAAAAAAGCTAAAGGAAATAATGCAAGCAAATGACGATGGGTTTTTCATTGAATCTGAGGTTGCAGACGGTGGTCATGGAGATGTACACAGTGTCTACAGATTGAGGCTACCAATGATGGATGCAGTAACAAATGGTGGTTGTGTTGGCGGCACGAATAGAGGAGCACAGTGGTGATGGGTTTCACCATACGTACAACGATGAGGAAGGCGGCAATAACAATCAGTTGTTGTTATGGTGACAATTCTGATGATTTTCTGGCTGAAAAGTTTCAGGAATGGACAGTGAGCAAAGGCTATCGGATGGGCATGGATGGTCGTTGGCAACGAGGAAGGCGAAAGGCGGTGAGATGAGTTGTCTCATCGAATTTAGAGATAAGTGGATTTCACTGACGACGATGACGGAGACGCCTAGATTTGAATTTGAGGCGGATGGTCTGTAATAATAATGCTTGTGAATTGTGATCAATGGGTTTTTGTCGACAAAGTGAAAGATGAAGAATAGGGCCAAAAACTACTCTTGGCGTTTTTTCGCAACAGGCGTTGTGATCTTGTGCGAAATTGGCGGGAGGCTAATTGAACAGGGAGTTCGTACCGCTGGTCGAGTCTGATTACTTAAAGAACGGTGATCAGCATTCCACAATGGTGTTCAAGAGGCAGCAACATCTCTTTGTTCTTACATGCATGATATTCAAGGTAGCAATAATAATGACGTTTTTAATAGTATTGAGTTCGTTTTTCAAATATACTTATTACGATTGATCATAATTCCATATATACTTCTAACATTTCCAAAATGCAGTGAATATATTGATATTAAAGCTAAATATAGTGAGTATATTTGGCTATGGGCATGTTTGGCTGAACATAAAGAGGAGTGATTATGTTAGCCCGGGCTAAGTAAATTTCTCACTTAGTCCACCTTAAAAATCTTATTTAAAATAATTTTTTTTATTTTTTCTTCATACACTTGTTTATCTAAGTGTATTTAATATATAAATTAAGTTTTACCATTTTTGGATATGTATATATATTTTTATCGATTTTTAAAAATGAGGGTATTTTAAATATATATATATATACACATAGATGTTTAAAAATCTCAAAAAAAATAGATAAACATATTCAAAAATGATAAAACTTGGTCTATATGTTAAACACACTTAGATAAACAAGTGCACGAAGAAAAAAGTAAAAAAAAAAGTTGTTGTAAATAGATTTTTTAAGGTGAGCTAAGTGGGGCATTTACTTAGCTTGGACTAACAAGATCACTTCTCGAACATAAAAATTTTTAATGAAATTTTTTATTTTTCATAGCTACTCTATTTTTTATTATTTTTTATAATTTTCTATACAAGTATCTTATTTTCATTCATTTTTATCTAATCACTCATTTAATTAATCTATTTTTAACTTTATTTTTTTTACTTCTCATCATTATTTTAATATCATATCATTTTTTTAATTTAAAAATTTTATATCAAAATTTGTCATCCAAAAATTTTATCATTTTCCGAACATATCTTATACCAAAAAATTTTCAAAACAAAATTTTTTTAATTTAATATAATTATCTTACTTTTCAATCATTTTTACATAACCTCACATCAACTAATCTATTTATTTTAACTTTACTGTTTTTGCTCTTCATCATTACTCATATCATATTACATCATTTTTTTATATTTTAAAAATGTTTGCATAAAAGATTTTTCATTCATAAGTTTTATCATTTCACAAACACAAATCGAATGTATTTAGTATTTAATAAAACTTTGAAAAAAAATTTGAAATGAGATTAAACGGATATGCAAGGCAATAATGAAAAATAAAAAAAATAAGGTTAAAAGATAGATAGGGTAATTAATGAAAATTTGTAAAAAAGCGATTGAAAAGTACGATAATTATATAAAAATATAGAAAATTAATTGTAAATATATGGTAGTACAGACGAAAAAAGTTTTGAAAGGAAAAGCTGTTTTTCTAGTGAGTATCAAACGCACGCTAGTTTTATTGTTCAAAAAAGAGGGAGGGATAAACTTGTTGTTTTCCAAGCTTCAGAGGGTTTATCTTGAAAACCCGTCGACAAAGACTAGGTTTGGAAAACTGGAAAAGGTCATTCAGCCTTAGTTTGTACTCGTGGCATGACTGGGGGGAAATGGCAAAAAAAAAAGCGTAATTTTCTTGGGTGAGTGTAGGTTGAATGAGACTGCACGTTGATCGCAGCTTTGCAAGATCATCTGAATTTTCTTAAATTTGCAATGGAGATAAAGACCACTGCATCCACGTTGATTTGAATAAGCGTAGTCAGTGTTCTTTTTTGAATAGCACTGAAGTAAATGAAAATGTGGCCCCAAATGGAATAATTAATTTCCTTGTCTGAGGAAAAGTGGGATGGCGACATTCCTTGTTCCACCTTGAATCAGGGGAAAGTGCCCAATTTTGCCGTTGAGAAGTGGTCGAATGAAAACATGAGCATGCGCCTGTGAGACAAGCATAACTCCCATATTTTCAACATGGCCAACTAAGTAGGAAACCTTTTGAATTATTCAGACTTTAATCCCAAAAATCAAAACTGAGGATCATTAGTCCTTGCCAAGAAAAGAATATGTGGACGGTTCATGCAGGTTGGCCCCATCTTGTAGTGGGCCTGAGATTCACAAAAGTCAAAAAAGCATACGACCCCCCTAACCCACCCACTGGCAATTTGCAATGTCATTGGTGCGCTTTCTATCACGTTATCGTCCTGCCAACTCCTCCAGTCGAAGGCATTGGAACTTGGAAATGCAAGCCAAGCTGCTCCCCCAGTCCCACTAAAAAATTCCACAGTGCCCCTAGTTTTTGAACTCTTGATCATCCTTGCAAGCACTTGAACTAATCTCCCCCGGTCTCTATCGTTCTTCTAGTTTATTTATTATTACGAAAGCCGTGACTAGGTCTGCCAGCGTATGGAAATTCTCGGGGAAAGCCTGCGATTTTTCCTAATTGCAAATTACACCCTTATTTTACTTCTTGTCCTGTTTTAATATTGGGTTAGGTGTCATCACCACATTTCTTCACAACCAGCACTTCACCACTAAGTCTGATCCACTATTCAGATATTATCCCCTTGACTTAATTTTTTTTTCCCCTTAGATTACAACGCATGAAGACACCACTCCCTTTGGATTCGAGTCCGGTTGGTTACGCACACACAAGATGGCATGAACCAATGGGGTTGTGCCCTGCTTCTCTTGACTTAACATTTCAAATGTTAATATATCTGCAGACATTGTCACTTGAACATAGCACCAAGGTTTTTTTGTAACCGCCAACAAAACCCTTCGTCATAAGTTTAAGTGGAAAAGCTGTACACGCATTAACATTTGAAGTATTGGACTAAAAGATCAATATTTGAATAGTAAGTTAAAGTCTGCACTTAAGCGAAACTTATAAATAATATATGAAACGATCCAGTTGGAAAAAAATTTGCGAGCTACTAAGTTGGAATCTAGAGTTTCTATTAGATAAATACATCATCTAGGTAATTAATTTGGCGAGCTTTACAAAGAAATGGAGGGATAGAGAAGATACGATTTTGTTAGCATGGGCTGTCAGATGCAACTTTTACATGACTATGTATCTTTTTTATATTTTAACAAAATTGTTAATTTAAGCTTATTTTATTTATAAATCAAGTTTTAACATTTTTAGATTATAAATATTTTCATCATTGCCTCAAAAAATATTTTCATCGTTTTTCAACCATTGAAAATGACCAAAATAATAATATGTTGAAAAATAAAAAAACGTATATCGGTCAATATGGGCATAATCTGGCTAGTAAAGTTCTAGTATTATGTCCAAGGTCCGAGTTTCCATTTTCGTTGTGAGTTCTCGTTACTTGAATGATCTATCGGTTAGATGAATGTGTGTGTCTATATATATATATATATATATATATGAGATATGTTCTTGTGTAGATAGACAAACTATACCATAATTATAACTCAGTTTGCTGCAAAATGGGCCCCATGTATGTTAAAATGTAATAATATAACATACACTCATTTATCCATGTAAAAAATATACTTTAGATTATTTAAATATTAAAAATATCACTTTGAACTTAATATTTATATTAAATTATTTTATTATGTTGATTTCCATTTAAGATGGGTCATAAGCACGTTTGATTTGGATGAAATGGTATGTTAATAAAGTGAATAATCTTAAATATAATGTGTGAGATAAATTTCTTATTCATGATCAAGTGGACCCACAATGCATGGACTACAAAGTACAATTGTATACATTAGATTAAAATCCTATATATAGAGAGGGATATTCTACTGTGCGGATGGTTCGCTGAAAATGAACCCCGTACATATTAGAATATAATGATACTTTATATAATCATTTATTCACATAAAAATCATATTTTAGATGGTTTAGATGTTGAAAGTACCACTTTAAAATAATATTTACATTAAACCATTTTATTATGTTGAATTTATATCATTTTAAAATAGGGTCCATACATATGTTGGATTTGGATGAGATTTGGGGTGTTAATAAAGTGAATAATTTTAAATACAATAGATGAAGTAAATTTCAAATTCATGATTAAGTGAGCCTACAGCGCATGGACTAAACTGTGCAATCATGTGCATTGGATCAAAATCTATACACATATATGGGCTTTGTTTAAGCGATCCCATGTAATTTTCTCAAATTTTAAGATATTGATGGCAAGAGTGCAACTTGATACTAGATCGGTCCGAACTTGCCTAATCAAAACCAGTTTCAAAACTAAGTTTGGATTTTATTTTTAAAATTTTTTTTCAAAATAGACCCAATTTCAAACCGATTAGGGAAAACTTGAAACTAATACCGAATTTACATCAACCCGGTCAGAACCCAATATACCCCTTAATTTGTTAAAATAATTATATTAGTTTGTGTTAAACATTTTAGCTATAATTATAATAAAAGCTCTTCCATGTAATCATAGTCTAATTAAATTATAAAATATTTATTTAAAGTCTAAATGACATCTACATTTTCCATGAAAAGTTAAATCTATCGCATCTATGTTGACTTAATATGTAAATAATTACAAATATACAAACTCTTTAAATTATTACACACATACCAATTAACTATAACATATGAGTCTTATTTTTATTAAACTTGTTTAGATAATAATCTCATGTAATATCATTTATTTTTTATCTTGATTATTGATGGTAAATTTGTTATATTTATTATACTTAGTATTATCTTTTAATGAGAAAATCAACTCTTATCAAAATTAAAGATATATGAGAAATAATCCTGTTAGCTGAAACTAAGTAATGACTTACTTAGCCTAGTTTCAAAAAATTCTTTTAAATTTTTTTTTGCTTTTGTTTATGTAAGTATATTTAATATATAAATTATATTTTATCATTTTTGCATATATAAATTTTAAGATTTTTAAATGCTGGAATATTTTAGCCATTTTCAATCATTGAAAATAACTAAAATACCTCTGTGTTTAAAAATCTAAAAAAATATATGCATATATCCAAAAATAGTAAAATTTAGTTTATGTTAAATATATATATATATATCTACAAGTTTATGAAAAAAGTAAAATAAGTTTTTAAATAAGTTTTTTTATATGGGTATTTAATCAAGGCTAACAAAGTTACTTCTCTCTATATACATATGGATTTTGATCTAGTGCATGCGATTGCACCGCGCAATCCATGCATTATAGGGCCCAGTTGATCACGATTTGAAAATCTACACTAGTCATTGTATTTAGAATTATTTACTTTATTAACACATTAATTTTCTTTCAAATCCAATATATGGACGAGCCCCATTTTAAAATGACATAAATTCAACGTAATAAAATTGTTCAACATAAATATTAATTTTAAATTAGTATTTTCAACATCTAAATTGTTCAAATTATGATTTTTTATATGGATACATAATTATATAAAATATCATTACATACTATCATAGGCACATTTCCGAAGGGCTACACACTAATGACGGTGTAGTCTGCACATTAACATATCTCTCTATGTAAAGTAAGAATGCCACTTTTCGTAAAATGCGTGAACACTGCCCCGATCAAAAAACGGATTTAACCGGTATTAAATTCACCGCCCAAACACATCATTAATTGGCTAGGCATGCTGGAATCCTTATCTTAGTTTGACGCCCTGTAGGAATGATAGTGACTCGAAGTTGCTTACATAATTGTTGATGCAATACGTGGGGTACAAGTTGGGGAAGAAATTATTTGCCCATATGTGCTAGAAATTATTTGTCCGTATGTGCTAGATAGCTTTCAACGGTTGGGATTCGATCGATTTAGCTGGCCCTTTCCACTATCTATTAATTAGATATGCATTGGTATTGAGAACCCTTCGTGTAGAGACGGACATATATTAAAATATAATAATATATTATATAATTATTTATCTTTATAAAAATAATATTTTAGACGGTTTAGATATCTACATACAATTTTTAAATTGAAATTTACATTATATTATTTTATTATGTTGATTTTATACCATTTTAAGATGTGGTATGTACACATATTTAATTTGTATGAAAATCAATATGGTATTAAAATAAATAATTTTAAATATAATTGGTGAAATAGCTGTTAAATTTATGATAAGTAGGCCCCATTTTGGGGGGTTACGGTGCAGTCCACTTGAACATTTTCCCAATTAGTATGCCTGCTGGGGTCTGGGCGGTTTCGATTTCTTAATCCGTTTTAATGACGTGCGCCGAACTTCTTAACTTATAGCGTTGAATTCCCACCACGTTTTTCTTATTCAACCTTCAAAATTAATTGTCACGAGAGAGTCGTGTTAAGGCGACAAGATTTCTGGTGCGCCTGAAGATCAGATGCGGAAATTTGTTGGCCCGATTGGAAAGAAAAGGAAATAAAGTGAAAATTTTCATTTTTTAGGGATATTTGAGCAGGTATCTATTGTCATAATTTTATTTTATTTTTATTGTTTGCACTTTTAATCATTGTCCGTATCTATTTCAGCGTTATTCAATTTATTATTATTGAGATATTAGAAGCATTTTTGGATTTTTAGACTTCCATAATATATAATGATTTAACACAATTTAGGGGACGTTTGAGAATATGTAAAATTGTGGGAAATTGTGGAAAATGAAAAAGAAAATATTTTGAGAGATGTGTGGTTGATAGAAAATGATAGATGTATAGTTGGAATAAATAGGTTTGTTGTATGTAATTGGTAGGAAAAATGATTGGAATGTAGAGATAAAACTAAAAAAAATACTATGATTGATGAAATAATAATTGGTATTGGGAAACCAAATACCATCATGGTTTCCATAGTCACATGTTAACAAACGTCCCCTTACTCGTTAAGAATTAAGATTAGCCTGCTAAATGCGAGAGTCGTTGCCTCTTTGGGCAAATCTAAATAGGCCCAGCAGCGTTGGTATTCGTGAGCTACAAGGCCAACACGTTACCACGTTAGCAAGCCACGAAAATTTTGATAGGCCCACTCCCATTGTCAATCGGCAACATCGTTTCCTTCCTCTCTCACATTAGAAGAAGGCCTAATTTAGATTACCCCCTTAGAAAACTAATGTTGAACTCGCCGTGGTCAACGCCCGAGTTGCATCTATGGCCCGTGTTTTTGATGAGCTTAAGGCTGGGAAGTCGGAACAAGATGCAGTGGGTAGGACAAGTGCGCCCGTGAGCCGACGAGTTCTTTCCTCGCGTGCTGAAAAGCCAGGATTCCGATGGAGACACCAGAGAAATATCAGCGCCGGTCCGTGTCACTTGCAAGCAACGGCACATGTGCGTTGTCCGCATTGAGTAATGACACCACCGTCGCCTAAAATTTTTAAAGCACTCATTGACCATCCTCCTTTTTCATCAACAAATTTCCAATGGCAATCGAATCAGAGACATGGCTCTACTTTTTGCATCTCTTGGAGCCTTGATCATTTGATTTTGATCCAAACTCAAATATCAACTATCAACGGCGTAGCTTAAATTCCGCAGCTATAGATGACGAGATGAGCCCTCTTGAACGGGCCGGGCCGACCTCGCCTAATTTCCCTTGTGTCAGCCCATCTTAAATTTCTCAACTGTGACTTGGGGCCCACCAAACGCTTGTTGCGATGAACTGCTGACACATCACTAATCATTCGCTTAGACGGGTTTTCTTGTTTGTTTATGCATCAATTAACGATTAGCTTAACGGATTAATCATGGTTCAAGTCACGCTGATTTACAACCTTGTTTTCAATACTCCACCTGTCCGTCGAATATCCAACGCCATCTAGAAGGCGGGTCCACAAAGCCATGTCCGTTGATTTCAATGGATGGGCCACCAAAAGGACGGCTCAGATATCGTCCTTGTCAGAAGAAGGTGCTGACAGTACCGTCCATATTAATTAATAAAGCTAGAAAATTATAAAACAATAAAAACGGCTAGGCGGATAAGATATAGGGCCCATGTGCAATAGCTGTGGAGCTAGCTTAGTCACAGGAACTAAACTGACAGGCGACCTTATAGAGCGATTTGTTACCAGTATGTCTGCTTAAAAGCATATTTGAGCCAATCAGAATCCCTTAGAGATGTGCCAAAAGCAGGTAATTAAGATTTCATGACAACCACATGAATACCTAACTTGTCGTTTTCTTGTAAGACATGCTATTGTTTCCGAAAACCATATTTTAATTAATTAACGTATACATTCATCCCTCACATACATTGCACCTTCTTCTCTTTTCCCATCCTTGCAAGTGTTCCACCCTTCACCAGCCTCCATCTGCGGCTTTTCTGCAGACAACATGGTGTGAGCTACATCTGAGCTTTCTTTCGTGTCTGTGTCTATATATAGAGACAGTTAAAATACTGAAAATATTGAGTCCTAATTAAATATATATTGTGACTGGCTAATTAACCAAGGTTGTTAATTGGTTGATTCTTACTGGCGAATAAAAAATGGGTGATTGAAAAATCGTAGTAGCTAGTTTATGTCTAAACATTAAATGGGTGAGTATTTGACTTGGGATATTTAGGCATTGTTTCCAATAGATGGAAAGAAAAGAAAATTGCTCCTGGTACGAAGATGGGGGCATGGGGCTCTCCATGCACTCGGGTGTACGCAGATAACTTATCTAGCTACCAAAGCTATTAAACAAGACATTCCCAAAACCAACCTTTATCGACTCCCGTAAGTTAGCATTTTTCTGTTGGGATAAAATGGTGTTAGTTTGCGCCTTGGAATAAACGTGAAACTCCAAAGGAAGCTAGGCAAGAAAACAGCCGTCAGAACAGCTTCCTCAAGACAAGGAAACCAAAAAAGCCGTATATCCGTTGCTGCTGCTGAGTGCTGATTAGTCGCCCACGTGTGCGGGACGTGAGATGAATCAGATAATGCATACTCACGTGCATGTGATTTGGGCTTCGCACAACGCATGCATTGGTTTCTAAGGCCAGAAATCAAGCTACATCAGTGGGAAACATTTTTGTATATATATTTATGAGCATCCATCTGTTATGAAGCACTCCGCCTAAAAAAAGACGAATGAAACGGACTGAGGCATCATGTTGCGGGATGGAATTTGCCATGTGACATGTACAAAGCTTTCCGAAAAATGGAAGATTATTTAATGCCCACCAAGCACCCAAACTACCCTGTAACAAGATGCATTGAATGAAAGAAGAAGTGAAGTGGGAATTTTGGGTAAGTTATGAAACTAGATGAAGCTGATATGGGCGCAGAGTAGGCAAAGATAGGCCATGATTTTATGTGGGCGGCTCTAAATGAGGGTGGCCGTTGGGAGATAGTGGCCCATCACAAGTAGTGGCTTGGGTTTTTTTGGGGGGGTGTTTGGATGGTAAGTCAAATTGGTTTCTTGATGTTTTCAGTGTATGTTGATGTCAAAATTATTGTGGTTGGGAAAAGATGGGTTAGCTTGAAATAGTGAAAGGGGTGAGTTGTGAAGTTGTTGTTGTGACTTGGGAGAGCTGAGGTGGCTCATGCGGAAACCTTTTTTTTTTTTTTTTTTTTCTTTTTCTCAGTGGGGGGACAAAAAGCAGAAAGCTTTTTGTATTGTGGTAAAGTATGACGATCTAGAATAATATATTATTGTGGCTAGTGGAAATTCACAAATCTAACAAGAATTTAGGATGGAAATGTATTGGAAATGGGTAAAAATATTTTGAAAATGATAAACTTATATTGGGAATAAGTAAATGTGTACTGGAAGTGGGTAAAAGTCTACCGAAAAATATGACATCCCACCTTTTCTCATCTCATCCTGTCTTTAAACTAATCCTAAAAACGTTGAACTGTGAAATTAATTGAAATATATACGGCTCGCCTGAATCAATTCCCCACCTCTACTTTTGATTCGTGAGTAGTGCCACTTCTAAGATTTTAAATTCACGCGTGCAAACTGCAGATGAATTCAAATCACTATAGTAGATTAAATATGAGCTTTTCTTCGGGGAAACCAGGAGCAAATTACACCCCTTGAATTTTCCATAGTTTTGATGTCTTTTCTAATCCAAGCCATGTATCATATTACTCTATATGAATTCTTTGAATGTTCTGAAAAATTATTTTACTTCTCAATTTGGTACTGTGTAAAGGAAATTTTTTCCAATGCGATATCACATCCAACTACTCTATTTTTCTAATAATGACCTCAAATCATTTTTTACAATTTTTCATGTGTCTATTCTATCTATTTTTATTTTATTTTATTTATTTTCTTCAAAAAATTTTATGTAAAATTTTTTACCCTTTTTTTACACAACACACAAATGGAGTCTAAATTTATACATAATTAACAACAAGCGCAAGTACGAAAGATTCTTTGGAATCATATTTTTAATACTATATATTATCAATTAATTTGATTTTTTATATTTATACTAAATAAATTATTTTAAATATAATACATGACTTATATCAAAAGATGAAAAATTTAGGAAAGATGCAATTTACTACTGGTTTCTTAAGAGAAAAGTTCATTAAATGTACCAACTACATCATAATTTATATACGAAAATCTGTATTTGAAAATAGTTGTCTTATCCAAAACTTAGATTTAAATGATTATTTGTATCATAATAATACCAATGATTTTAAACTATATGTCTACTGTAATTTTGAATTATTTATGGATATAGGGCTTGTTTATAACTATCTAGGCTTTAGTATGTATCTGATATTTATGTATGAATTCGACTTCTGTACATTTGGTATTACTAATTCACTTTGTTAAGACTAATTAGTTTGGCCTTTATTTTCATTATTTTATCAAATTCAATCCATATATTATATTTAACATTATTTTATACTTAGATATTAAAAGTTATATTAATTTATAATTTGCATTATTTTTAAAATTAATAGTCACTTAAGAAGATTTTAAATCCATTAAGAATAATTTATTAATTATAAGGATCCTAATTTAATATCTAAACCATTTAGAATGTTTATTCTACCTAAATTAACAATTTTTTAAATAATTTCATAATATTCTAAAACCTTAGTGCGTGATTTTCTAAATTTATCGACCATACATAACTCTAGTTGATATGATTTTTGGCATCTAAATGAAATCAATAGTGTTAAATACAATTGATAATTAGATTTGATAAAATCATCAAATAGGACTCGTACTAGACAGTCGTGCCGAAGAAAATTGGTAATACTAGATTTATAAAAGCCAAATCTTTATGTATATCATACAATATAGGATATGCTAATCCGATGTAATGGTGTATAAGGCATCTCACCTGTACCATCCCATAGGTGATAGAAAGGTGAGCAGATGGAGGATCCCAGCCTGTCCATCTGCTAGACCCCAACAGAAAAGATGGTGGATTTTAAATTCAGATTCGTTCGTTCGTCGATGGGCAGGATAGTTTTAGAAATATTTCAACAGAGTAGAAAATGTAAGGCCATGATCTATTAATCTACAGCTGGTATCGATCAGGCGAATCATATGCCATTTCTGCACAGCTAGTTGTGTGCTGTTGGGATGTCTCGCACACGCGTGTGGGTTCAGCAAAGCCCTACTTGAGGGGAGCTAGCTAGTGGGAAATGGATGTTTGTACAAGTAACTGAAATACTTTGCATTTACTGTTTGAAAGCTATCCCAAACCTTTCTGTTCATGCTTCACGAGAGAGAGAGAGAGAGGGAGAGGGAGTTCCTAACGGTATTTCTCATTTGAAAGAATCTCATTAAATAGAGGTTTTGAAGAGTAAGATGCAAGTTGGCAACAGTTTCCTTCTACAATATTCATTAGGATATAAAAATACAAATTCCATTGGGTGTAAATGTCAACAAAATACTATCAACAACATGACTGCCTACCCACAGATATATAAAAAGATAGGCTACCTTTTGAAGATATTAAAAATCAAACCCGCACTCCATGAATTTTAATACGTGTTCAATAAACCAAAATAAGTAGGTCATCTTATTTCATCTACTACCGCATAGTACGTAAATACACATCTACGCTGGCCGCTGCTACTTCTACACCTCGCACAGCTTTCATGTATATACGCACCCAATTAATAATTGAGTTCTTTATTGCCACTTTTTGGATGCAGGCTTCAATCTGGACCGTCAATATGCTGTTTAATTCACATCTGTAGTTGGCTGCACAGCTACATATGTGTGACCCATCAGACGGCATCGATCATCAGTTGTGGCACGCTCTCATTTTTAATTAAGTCATGCTTCACCATCACTTGTTTCACTCTAGCCTACGTGGTCCAAATTAAAGCCCAAAGTAGATTTGTTTATTTATTTATTTGATTATTCCACATCGGATAGCTTGATGATTGGAATGCCGTAAATCTTGTTAGAAGAAGAATCAAAGAATTGTGTCCCACCCAATCGACAACTTGGACTGCCCCGGCAGCCACCACTTGGCACTTGCGATCGAGGGGGAAGGTTTACAAACATCTATAATTATCTAATCTCCTTGTTATGAGCCCTTCTAGAAAGGGAAATAAACAAATAAAAACGGTTGCATGCACTTGGGGTACCCGAAAATAGTGACAGTTTAATAACTTTCCTTTTCGAGCAAATATGTAAATATATATAGAGAGCAGATGGACATCTTTATTCATGGGGGCATGAAACCTTACAAAAGCATAATGTTTTTTAATTTTTTTTTTTGCCAATTCTCAAAAAAACAAACACTCCTTTTTACAACTAAGAAAGCATTAGAAGCTTGAGCAGTTTCGTTGTTTTAGGTCACTTTCATTAAAATTCAAGGTATTTTTGGGCATCCACCTCAATCTGATGGTTGTAAAAACAGAAGTTGATTAAAAAAGCATTCGCTTATCAATGCAAGTTATGGGTCTCTGTTTATGATCACTGATTTGCCAACTTTTTCCAGTATTTTGGTTTTTTTTTCTTTTTTTTTATTATGGAGATTTTTCTTACCATAATCAAATTGAGCAGCGGAAGCAATGTATAAAGTATGAAAACTTGATTCCTATACTTACGAAAAATATTATTTTCAACTAATTCCGAATTAAAATATTAATTAGCTGGCATGACATGTGGCCGAACGCAGTTAGGATTCAACCATATCGTGGCACACGAGCTCCCTACTCGTATTATGAAACAATCCATCAACCTCAAAGACCATATCTCTATCATCATTCCGAGAAATAAAATTTTCGCTAATCAAGACTGCTGAATCATTTGATTGCCCCAGTGGGATGAGTTTTTTTTTGTTTTTTTTTTTAATTGGACAGTCGGGTGGGTTAATACCTATTGGAGCTGGTAATAATGACTATATTGAAATTAATCTGTTAACTCCCAATTTTGGATGGCTAATTAATAATTTTCACTGGTGAATATTCAAGTTCACAGTCGCTGCAGAAAGAGAAAATTTCCACTTTAAACAGATACGTTTATATTGTGATGCAATCGTAACTCAATGAAAGTTCTGTACTTCCACGTAGCAATTATATTATTTTAGCTTTATAGTGATAATAACTATTTACGTTATCAAGTAATATTTTTTTTGCGACCAAAAGAGATAATTAAAACTAAGATCTTAATGCATAATGTTGATTTTCTTGTGGTAGTTGCAAATACAAGCCAACTGGTTGTATATAATGGCCGTTGCGCTTGTGAACGATACGTCCCTAAGCTCCTAACTGTATCAAAGAATATCTATATGCATGATAATCTTCCCTTGTGCGTTTCCCACCAAAACTTTAAGATGTAGGATATCAGCAGATTGCAGTCCATAGCAGTAGCAAATATGCAAGGAAGACTAGCATCGGATTGGTGGAAACAGTGTCGACAATAAAGAGTTTTCATTGCTTGGATGGGTATAAAATCTCTATCAGTTGTGAAAACATTTCCCACAATTTCATATATGTGTCTTCTCATTCAACATACCTATTGACCGTCCATCCGTATGGAAGTAAACAAAGAGAGACGGGCCACCCACGCTTCCATGGCCTGCCAGCGGCTGATCACCTGCAGCCAACTGCATCACTGAGCCTGGAAGAAGATATCTACCATACAACATTTCACCTCCAAGACGAGGACTAGAATTAATTAATATGCCATTCAATTACTTGATGTTGATTAATGAACCATGAAAACGTATGGCCCACTGGACATTTTATTTTATTTTATTGAGTTCAGGACATTTTATGTTTTTGATTACTAATTAATGGTACTGCAAAAGCCGCGAATGATGTGCTGAAATGGCGTGCAGCACGCTCTTTAATTTTCTCGTCGCGACCTGCCGGCATGTTGCAGTTGGCCAAAAAGAGTATCGGAAGTTAATTTTTCTTTCCTGTTAGTTTTGTACATGGAATTTAAAATTACCAATGTGAAAAAAAATAACCTTTCTTTATCCTTATGTTAACATGATATATAGGAGGAGACACAGGGATTAGCTCGTCCTACACCACACGCCTGAATTAATTGTACGTGCCCAGAGAAAAAAAATTGGAAATTCGGAATTCTGAGCTTGCCAGTTCAATCTTTTCTTACAGTTGGGTTTCTTAAGTTAATTAGGTGGAGAATATAAATGAATAGTGTTTAGCTAGAATCTTTAGATATAATAAGAAATGGTGGGAAATATAAAAAAAAAGTGTAATAAGAATATGTTAATGTTATTCCCATTATTACAAGAAAATAGGTTTTTAGCGACACTTTTTATTAGCATCCAAAAATCTTTATTAGCAATTCATATAAAAAAATCTTTATTAGCAAGAAAATGTATAGTCAAGAAAAAATTTCCTTATGATATGCTTTTACAAGAAAGCAAAAATTCTTTTACTAATGATAATACTTTCATGTGTAAGGAATTTTTTTTTTACTTATGATAATACTTTTATAATCAGATTAATATTTGATGCCTAAGTATAAAAAATTCTGAATTATTTGCAACAAAATTTCTTTTTAAGTGATTTTTGTATGATGTGCTACTAATTATTGATAATCTCTGCCAAAAACATTATCGATAATCAAAATTTTCTTTAGCAATTAAATTTTAATTTTTGTAAGAACAATTTTATGGCTAAAATAAAAAAAATTTATTGGGAAATGCACATATAGTATTAGTTATAAAGTGAACAATAAATAATTTTAAACATAAATGTAACAATTGAAATATAGTTAATAGAAAATAAAATATTAAAAATAAAAAGCATCACATAAAAAATACAAATTAAACTTTTACTTTCGATAGTAAGAATCTTTGACACATCTAAAACTATAGCTAGAGCAAAGATTGGATGAACCATATCCCAACTATATGAAATTTGACTCAAACTGTGCATATAGTTTTTTTCAAAAAATTATAATAATCTTAAATTAATCGCTTTATTTTTAATTTAAATTATGACAACTTATATTTAATTTATTTTTTTAATCAAATATTTTAGTAGTCAATATTTTTTTGATAAATAGTAGTCAATATTTAAGTGACTTTAATTTGCAATATATATAGAAAGTATTTAAATTTTAATTTTAACTTGCATTTTCAACCCATATTATTAATGTAAATCTAACTTTACACTGACTTGAGCTCGGCTCATTTTTCCAAGAATAAAGTTAATACTAGGTTTACTATGATCTTGTATGGTATAATATAGATTATAGAAGGTTAATAGAGTCAGGATTCAATGGATTGGACCGGTTTACACACTACTTTCTATTGCATGGACATCTAATTATGCAATCAAGTCTACAAATACTGATGATTATAGCTAACTTGTTGTTTATGCACCTATTGCTTTAGGTGGCCATTGTTAAATATCATACTAATAACATTTGCCTTACAAATTGTGATAATCTAAAACCAGCGTTGATGATTCGGATAGCTTAACAAGTGCAATGAGTTGCACACGGTCTATCCGTCTACGTATTAGGTCTAAATTGTAATAATTATCAAGTTCCAGTAAATTATTACATATCTATCCAATTCCTTGATAATGGCCTCATATGTCTAATTTATGCCTCTAGTTTTGATATTTGGTGAAGGGCATTTTTTCCAATAAGAGAAATGGAAGTTGAAACATTCCACAAGTGGAAGCTATAAAAACTTGTTGTTTATGTGCAAAAATTTCATAAGTATGAAGGCCTAAAACAATGAATTAGCTATACTTTTTTTGCAGCAATTAATGAAATCTTCCAATTACAACAAGTTAAATAAACAACCTGGACAAAGGTAGAAAACTATAGCTTTTGACAATGTCATGTTGGTTGTACCATGAGTTTTTTTGTAAAAGTCTTATAGAAAAATGGCGATGTGGTCTGTGAAACTCGCTCTCACTTATAGTGGATATATGAGATGGGAATTGTCCTGTATATCTGGATCACTCAACTGAATAGATGGAAGGATCAAATTGCATGCTAAGCTTGGATTTCCAAATGATCATCACAACAAATTTTATTTCTACAATAATAATCCATACTAACACTCAATATGAAGACTTTCATGAAAAAAATTAAAACACTCAATACGAAAACAAAAAATTCAGTAATTAACTTCTTTCTTGTTAATATCCACACAACCGAGTATTAGTAATGATATTTGCTGCTAACGTGGTTGCTAAAAGTAAGATTTGTAGTAGTTGATGTCTTCTAGAATCAGATATGGGAAGCCCATCATATGCGACATAAATCATTTTTTATTTTTTAGTTTTGTATAAATATATTAATTAATTTAAGTGTATTTGATTTATAATATAAGTTTTATTATTTATAATATGTTTATTTTTTATTTTTAAATAAAGGAGTATTGTGGTCATTTTCACATGTGAAAACGACCATAATACCTCTGCGTTTAAAAAATATGAACATATTAAAAATTAGTAAAACTTAGATTATGAATTAAATATGCCTAAATTAATATGTTCATAAAATATTAATATATATATATATGTGTGTGTGTGTATTCACGTATCCGGTAATAAGTCTAAGTCGAAGTGTAAGTAGATGTCATTATTTAGAGGCTAAAAGTGATCTGCTAATTATTTGTCACGAACCATCATTATTAGCAACAAGAATATATCTCTATTATATGCAACGAACATATTACATATAACGATTGTAAGTAATAAATTTTATTGTTTTCGCTAAATAATCCTTTGTAGAAAAAATTTTGTATCTAAAGCATATAAACCACAAATTTTTTTTCACCTAACTAAATAATTTCCTTAAAAAGTAACATATGTCACAAAGTATTTGCAATAAGAACATATTTATAACAAAAAATTTTAAAATTTTGCATTATATAAAAAACCGGTTGCAAAAAAGAAATTTTTTTATAATTATTTACAAGTAAACTTTCTACTTCGACTAACCATTTTCAATATATATGTGTGTGTGTCCCATTTCAATAAAGTAACTAGGAATAGTAGATGGTTGCATCTTTTTCTTGCAGTGGTACGTGAATATTGGGCTGTGTGGCCGTCCCTTTTAAATGCTCCTCGCAATTAAAGCTAGGAACCTTTATCAAAAAAAAAAAAGAAGAAAAAGAAGAAGAAGAATCATCACGAAGGGAGGAACCAACCAATTAGGAAGCCGCATTATAAACAACTGTTTTGACAATCCTAAAATGCAATCCTAATTCTAGCAAATGGCCACTTGGAAATAAACCATTTCGGCAAATGAAATGAAGCCACTGCATGCGTGCCTCTATTTCTTCCTTTAGTTAACGCAATACCATACCTTTTTCCATTTTCGTACCGAAGGCAGAAAGAAGGGATGGCATATATTGTTGATCATTAGAGTGGGTGCCAAGACAAAAGATTTAATTAATTTTGATACACTGGCAAATGAGTAGGGTAGATAATACACATGTACTAAGAAATTCCTTAGAATAACTGCAATCTTCTAGTTCATTTCACGAACCAACCAAGAACATAGATGCGCCTACCTAGCTCAAATGTGTATATCGACCATGATTGATGGATTAATGCCTTTTCTTCTATATCGGACCATGAAAATAAGTGGTGAAAGTTACGGACTACCGAGTGGTTAAAAATGGGAATATGTATATTCAGTTTTTTAAGTATGATATATGATATTCAGTTTTTTAAGTATAATATATGATATCCGCAGTGCATTTTCGCTTACTGTCAAGCTTCGTGGACCATTTGTTACTCCACTTTCGGATCTCTTTTGAATAACAATTAAATGAATGGTTAGGTTGGGTTGATTAGAACGAATTTGTGGATATCCTCCCAAGTACCCACCTTCGATCATTTGGACGGTTTCAAATGGCTTTGCTTAAATCGGCATTAAATAAAATTTCTTAAACGGTGGAAATCCAACAATAGAAACCGGGATGTTATTATATTACATTCGTAACCATGCAGATCGACAAGCTACGTATGAGAAATTACAGATAATTTGGGAGACGTATTAAATTAAGAGTATGTTTATGTCACGAAACTAATGAGGGATACCCAAATGTATAAAATGTAAAAACCTATATAAATACATACAATTACGAAGATTGGTGGGCTAAAAAAATATTTTTATTTTTGGCCATTCTCGTAAAACCATGATCTGCTTAGAATTATTTAACCCAACTACACTCAAAAGGGCGAAGGGAAGTGGGAAAGATGTTAGGATTTGTTAGGGAAGTTACGAAAATGAGAGGTATTTGAAAGTGGAGGTTTTTGATGCAATGGCCGAACACGCAAGGCTTAGGAACTACACATATTACATATATACACTCGTCGTATCGTGCAAAACCAACAAAAGTGACTTCTCATCTATATACCTATAACCCTCTCACCATAACCCTAGACCAACCTCACCTCATTTCTCTTCATTTTTCTTTCCTCCCATATCTTGTTCCCTCATCCGAGAGATCGATCCATCTATCAGCTGCTTCCCGGCAGCCTCCGAGCTCCAGTACAGAAAGAGGTCAAACAAATGGAGAAACCCGAGGCGGACGATTCAAAGAACTGCCCCCGGGGCCACTGGAGGCCCGCCGAAGACGAGAAACTCCGGGAGCTCGTCGAGCAGTATGGCCCCCAGAACTGGAATTCAATTGCGGAGAAACTCCAAGGAAGATCAGGTAGCCAAGCTTGCGAACGAAATGATCATTAACGTCTCTCTCTCCCTCTCATTTTCTGTCTACCTATCTGTATCTGTCTGACGGAAGTACGTTTCTTGAATTGTAAGAAATGCTAAGAGATGGGTGCTTCTCATTCGTGATTCATGTAGGAAAGAGCTGTCGATTGAGGTGGTTTAACCAACTTGATCCTCGAATCAATAGGAGACCCTTCACCGAAGAGGAGGAGGAGAGGCTTCTAGCGGCGCACCGTGTTCACGGGAACAAATGGGCTCTCATAGCTCGGCTCTTCCCTGGCAGAACCGATAACGCCGTGAAGAATCATTGGCACGTTATAATGGCCAGGCGGCATAGAGAACGCTCCCGACTATTTGGAAAAAGAAGCTGCCAACACCATCTTCTTAGCAGCGCAGACAGCGGCATCACCAGCCTCTTCACCTTGCCTTCCAGAAGCAAAGATGAGAACGACTCCAAGTGCTTCCAGTTCGATGCTAGTAGGCTCTTTGATTTCCAAAGCCAACCCAAAGATGGGGCTTTCTCGATTTCGAAATCTAGCTCTTGGACGGCATTCTCCACAGCATCGCCGGCGCCATCGATATCTTGGGATGTGTTTAGTGGGGGTAGAAAGGATTACTTCGGCCCCAATTCCAATTACTGCATTCTGGAGAGCTCCCACAGCTCGGAGCCGTCTCATGCCCGCTACTACTTCGATTCTTCCATGTGTGGAGGGTACAGGAATATGGGTGGACAGCAAGGGCTGGCTTTCCACAAGAGGGTTGTGTCCAATCCTTCTCGGTACTCTAACACAGGAGATGGTTGTGCTAATGATGCACCAATCAAGAGTGAGATAGTAAGATTTGGGGATAATTCGGCTTCATTTCCTCTGATTAGGATGAATAATAATCAACAAGAGCTTGGAGAAGAATCGTTAAAGCAGAAGGATGCAGTTCCATTCATAGACTTTCTTGGTGTGGGCATATCATCATCATCTTGATTAATTTAAAACCTAACTCTATTTTGTACAGCCTTTCTAGCTTTACTCTTCTTGGGGGTTGCATCAAGATATGGAAACCAATGCTTGATGCAGTGAGCTGGCATCTGAGTCATCGTCGTGGGAGGGATTGATCTTGATGTTTTTGCCTGTTGGCTGTTGAAAAAATATTTATGGAACAAGTTGACAAAATCTTTTGCATTTAATGCAGGTATGGTGGCTGCAGTGCTAGTGCTAGTAAGTCGATGTATATGGGGATTAATTGCCATTCTCTTGTTGGTTTTTGCTTTTTAGCTTCATATTCTGTTGATCATGAAGACATCCATGCTTGCATGAATGTTTGTGGTCCACAGCTGACCTCGATTTTCCAAGTGAAAAAAACTATGATCTATGGGTTGCATGCATGAAAAGAAATTAACCTGCTGTCTCCCAATGAAAATCAAGCTTTCATCATGTGGTTGAAGATATACAGACCACATGCATATATACATCATGCATGGGGAATAAAACGGCTCATTTGCTAAATATGTTCTATGAAAAATGAAGCATGCATAATTCTTTCTTTCTTCTTCTTTAATTTCTATTTTCTATTGAAAATTCCATTAGATAGTGATCCCGGCAATCTATGGTAAAAATCATATATCCAACCTTACTTTCCTATCCATCAGGCTGCAAGAAAGGACGGCTTGTCCCTCCAGCTCTGCCTGTGGGCTTGACTCTGATAGATTGTATATATAGCCAGGCAGAAGCAATTTACCTGCTCGTGGTCCACCTTGTCCATGGGCAGAAGGAATGTAGGAGACTCCAACTCCATAAATAAAGAAAAAGTTAGCTAGCAAGCCTATATATCTATTTGGACGGGAGACCGCAACAGGTTGAATAGATGGTCTTAATCAAACAGAAAAAATGTAATAGGACATAGAATTAAGGGACTTCATTTGTTCTTGAGAATATTTCCGATATATCCCAGATCAAATTAGGTATATCTTTTCTGTTTTCCCTACCCGTGCGCTTTTAGCATATTGATTGACAAGTACTGAAAAACCAAACAACAAAAAAAAAAGTAAAAAAAAGAAAAAAGAAAAACATACATTCTTCCACGCTCTGGGCCACTGCACGAGAGTTCACTCAACAATAAGAAATTATTATTCACTATGCACATCTAATGTTACTATCCTGAATCCCGAAATCCAGCCTCGTTCAAAAGAACTTAGAAGATGCTGTCTATTGATTGTAAAATCCTTCAGATGGCATGCATGCAAATGCTTGGCTCAAGGCTATGATTATAAAGAAGGCCAATATATCTAGTCTCATTATGTATTACAAGAAAATATATTTTTTGCAATTTTTATTAACAGAAAAAATCTTTATTAACAAAAAATTGTGTACGCAAGGAAAAATTTTCATGCTTATAATTATGCTTTTATAAGTAAGAAGAAATTTCCTCACTATTGGCGATGCTTTTATAAGCCGGAAAATTTTTCCTCACTTATAATAGTATTTTAGTAACTAAATTAAAACTCAATTACCTAAACATAAAAATTATAAACTATTGAAAACCAAATTTCTTTTTAACAATTGCTATATGGGATATGCAAATTATTAGCAACCAAGTTTTCTTTAACAACTAAAATTTTACTATTTGTAAGAAAATTTTAATTGCCAAAAATCATTTTTTTTTAGTGATGGCAATATTTGGGAGCCTCCGGTGGTAGAGCCACATGTAGTTAGGGCAAGCAATACTTAAATTTTGAAAATTCAAAAACCTATTTTAAATTTTTTAAAAATATAATTCATTTTTGTATGTTTGGACTTATGCCCCCTTTCACATACTCTCATTTGGATAATGATCATTTGGCTTAAGGACATGTATATATATTTTATATTTTATAATTTTTATGAAAATGTGGGCTTGACCTTACATTTTACAATTTTTAGATATTTTTTTTAATTTTAAAAATCATATGTTTTTGATTAAAACTTACTTAAATACCACAAACGATTGATTTTGAAATTCAGAAAATATGGTACATTTAGGAAGAAAAAAAAATTGGTAGATAAGTTTTTAAAATAGATTGAAAATCGAAATAGATAAAGTAACTGTATTAAAATTGTGAACAAGTTGGGGGAAAAGTTAGGAAATCTCTTTCTTTTCCCCTTTCGGAAATTAACGCACCATCTGTATACTTAGCTAAAAATTATAAATTTTGATACGTGAATTCTAGCCAATGTTTTCATTTAAAAATTTAAAAAACACCTCTCTATAGGGATTGCATGATGGTATAGCCCTTCGAGTTTTAGTAGATATGAAATTAATATGCGTGTGTTTAATAATGATTAATGAATTAAGCTTATTACTTTATAATTAAGGAACAAAAAATTCTATGGTCAACGTACGCATAGATTAAGTAATACAAGTCCTAAAATATATATCAGGAATAAGTTTCATTAATGGTGACCTTATGTCTTTTTTTGATGAGAATGGTGACCTTAAGTCTTGACCAAATTGATTTTGTCATTCCATAGTTTTGCTAGCTTATTTCATTCTTTGTTCTAAATTTTAAGAATAATTTTTAATGTTTTAGCGTGGTAGAAAATAATTATTAAGTCTGTAAACATTACTTCATCAAAAGAAAAGTCTATAGACATTATTAATTAGGTGTAACTTGTTAAAAATAACTTGGACAATTCATAACCTAAAATTCCTACAAAATTGTACTTTCATCTTCATAAAATTTCTTTATTATTGATATTTTCAAATTATATCTCATATTTAACTCTTTATTTAAAAAAGGAGTGTTCATTTTAAAATAAAACTTTTTACTCTCTATAATTATCTTATTTTTAAATTATTTTTTTACATCTTTCTAAACGAATTGTCATATTTTCTAATCATTTTTACACAACTACCTATATAACTAATTTATCTATTTTAACTTTATTTTTTTATTTCTTATTACTACTCATATCATATCACATCATTTTTTCTTATTTAAAAATTTTTATACTAAAAATTTTTCATTCAAAAGTTTTATTACTCTCCGTACTCTCAAAATTTAATTCATGATTATAAGTTTTGAGCATTTGCTACAATTAGTCCCAATTTTAACAGAATTTATTAATTTAACATTTACTTCTTGATGAATTATAATGTAAAATTTTCACATAACGAACCTCAAAGGTGCATTTGCAAATAGAAAAATTACATAGTATCAAAAAATTAAAGATATTTTAGGCTAAGGTGCACGTGCTATGAATAATCCAACACGAAGAGAATTACCTTAGCCACATATATCTCATTTCAAAAATTATATGTATTAAAAACTTTTATACTGCATGTATGTTTTATATTTTAGAGCAGTTTAGTAGTTTTTATTCAATCTCAGAGATGCTTTTTTTTTTTTTTTACAAGACAAGTTTTCAATGAAAATTATTTTGATAACATGATAAAATAAGATATATTAAATATGATAAATGGTCTAGATTAATATTTTAAAGTTAAAAAATCAAAGAATAAGTATGGAACCTCCATGCTCGCAAAGACAAAATCTTTAATATGTTAGCCGTCACTACAAATAAAAGTTGGAAAGCGCAATCAAGAGAAGGAAACCAAGTTAATGCCTGCCATCACATTCGGAGCATACATCTCATTCGATTTGAATTTTCTTTTGCAAGTCTCTCTTTCTAGTTGCTTCAATCCAAAGAACGGGTCAAAGACCGATCGACCGAGACACGGAAAAACAAAGAAGCTTGTCGAAGGCCTTTTCTTGTGTAAAATTTTAAATTTGGTTTGGTTGGATTCTTCCAGATTCTAGCAATATTATTAGACCATGTACGAAAGATACATTCCCATTCTTCAATACCAAGTCAAACATGAATTTGTTGAAACGTTAACGAATTGAGAAATTAACTGTAAGCATCGTTGAGGGGAGAAAATGACTTCTTGAAAAACCATCTAATCAAGACTTTTTAGTCCCTTATTTGTTTATAGTAAGGTTTGTTGATGAACAAAAAGATACTGCCAGCGGTCGCTTTAGTGATAATTGATGAAAGAATGACATGGGCGGGAGAGTTTTAAGCCCTTTAGCAGCGTGGGCCCAAGATTCAAACACAGAGGGATTATCCAGATCATCTGCTAATTGCTTGTTTTGTAGGGAAGTACTTGCCAACCATCTCAACGACGTTGTACTTGTACGTGAGGGTTGGAGTGTTGGATCTTCTCTGCATGACTCTGTAGCCTTCTAAGGCACCGGTGGATATCTTACAATGCCAACTAAGGTCTAAGAAAAGACACAAGAAACAAAAAACGAGACGACTTGCAGCCCCCACGTGCAAGTGCAACCCAGCTCACCTCAGCTGCCCCATCTGGATCTGTGGCTCTCAAGTCATCTTAATTAGAGATTCATCCCGCAGCTTGATCGCAACCCTTCATCGTTTAGGCGGCCCACCCAGGGAAACACGACATTCACCATCGTCATCAGTTCCACGGCGTAGCTGAGCAATGCGGAGATTGTCTACCTATCACCGCTGGTGAAGCACGGAATATATAACATACCTGAGATGCAATCTTTTACGCCTGGTCAAAAAAGAATAGGTACAATTTCTTTTACGCCCGGTCAAAAAAGAATAGGTGCAATTTCGACCACCCTCTGTGCGCCGTTGGATATTGGGGGTATCTAACAGCTCAACTGTTGATAAATATTTGAGCAAAATTGAAAAAAGTCCTCCATCACTATCAGTGCTTGAAATTCTGCAAGTAAACTTTCAGAAATATCCTTGTGCGAATCTCTCTCCCCCGCAAACGACTCTCACTCATTCTCCCGTAATCTCTTCGCCTGGCGCTCCAAGCCGTCACCGACCGTATCATTCATCTATCTCCCCAGCAGAAAAATACTCACCATCGTTTTGCTGCTGCTCTTCTCCAACTGCCCATGACACCATTCTTGCTGATGATAGGAAAAACCCGTCACCCATCCCAACCACTAGATCTGCGTCGACCTAGTTGCTGCCACCAGTGAACTCCGGCTGCCATTATCAACCATTATCATCGTCACATCCGGCATTCTCCTCGTTGCTGGTGAGGAACCCGTCACTGCTGGAGCTATCGTTCGCATTCTCTCTTTCTCCTATCCGATCTGCACTGCTATCGGCAACCCAAACCTGTATGTGATCACACTGCCGCCAAGAAAGCTCTGTCGCCGCGCTCACCTCCTCTCTGCTCAGACGTCATTCTCTGTCAGATCTGGCCATCCATGCATTCGTCAAACAATCTTATCCACTCCATGAAAAATTTAAATACCTAAATTTCCATGTCTCCGTCGTTCTCTTCTTAAACATTTAAATACCCAAATTTCTATGATTGATTCCCTTCAATAAAAAGAAAATTTGCAGCATGCAAAGATGTATTGACAGGAGGAACACAAAAATATCTTCTTCCCAAGGCCCAAACAGAGTATCGTTATGGCTATCGAAAATAAGAGCACCACCCATTACCCTTTTCAATAGCCATTATCTGCCCCCAAAGTCCGGCAAGTAGCAGTGAGTTCTTCACCAATGATCTCTTCTTCAAGCCTCCTCAGGCTCCATTTTCCTCCTCCAGATCCGGCCCAGGTGGATTTTTTGTGTAGAAAAAAATGTGCGGTAGACAAAGAGGAGAGAGCGAAAATGGAGGAATGGGTGCAAAACATTCGCGGGAAGAGAGATTTGAGCGGGGGGATATTTTTAAAAAAATTCCGTCCCTATTGCAGCGGCTTGTTTCATTTTTGCGGAAAAATTCCTCCAACGGTTGAGTTCTTACCTGCAAAATTCAACGACAAGCAGAGGTGATCGAAATTATGCCAAATTTCGATGCAATGGATAATTATGATAAATGCTTTTTTAATCAAACATGATCAATGTTTTTATATATATGCTCAATTTCTTTTTTCAAAGTTCCTAAAAAAAGTTAAGTTGCCATTATCAAGTGAGTCTGTGTACTAACTATATCAATTCTCATGGAAGGACTGATTTCGGATCCATTATTAAATTTGAAAAATCACAACGGTTTGTTTCGAAGGGTGTGTTTGGCACTTCTGTGAATTTAAAACTTTTTATTTCTAATAACTATTTTATTTTCTAATCATTTCTTTATATACAATTACTTTACTTTTCAATTATCTTTTCATAATTACCACTCCAATTACTTTATCTATTTTAATTTTATTTTCTTTACTCTCATTATTATTCTATCATATTACGTCACTTTTTTCATTTAAAAAAGTTTTACCGAAATTTTTTTTTATTCAAATGTTTTAAAATAACTAAATTTGCTATTTGATATTCTTCTCCTTCCGCATGTTAAAATTAGCATAATAAAATCCCCCAACATTAAGGCGAACTTCGTTAATTGAAATCAAAATGGTGGTATCCAGTAATTTTAGTTTTTCTTTCTTTCCTTTTTTTTAAAAATTACTTTGCATTACTTGCAAAAAGAACCCCAAACGTTTGCTTTTAGGTTAAAAAGGGGAAATTTTGGAAAAAATATTTTTGCTATTTTTACACCTCTATTCATATGATTTAATATTTTAAAACCTAATAATCCTACTTTCTAACTATTATCTTTATATTACATTCACTTTTTCACATCTTTTCCCACCTAATTACCTTACATTCTAATCTTTCCCACAAGTTTTTTTCTCGCAAAATTTCTCCAACTTTTTTCTCTGTATGAAACGCACTGTTAAAAGCAAAATATGGTAAATTGCTTCCGAAAATAAATAATGATATAAAAATTAAAATTCAAGTAATTATGAATAATTAAATAGTATGTGGGATGAAGTCATGAAACACAACTTCTATGCATCGAAAGAAACATCATGGAACCCATTCCATAAAGATTTTGATAGAACTTTTCTTTTTGAGTTTTAACGAATGATCGGATCAAATTTATTTGTTTCGATGAGTTCTAAAATGCATGTTTTAATTAGAACCGTAAATATTATTTTAATGGAAGAATTGTGGACTTTTTTTATTGGTACATTTATACGTTTTGACAACTTAATTTTACAATTAAGCACTTTCACAGTCTTCACTCCATTGAAATTTTCTATAAATATCGCCACATTTTGAGAGGACATCTGCAAATACCTCCATGCTACATGTGTGACCAGAGATTCAAACTAACGCCCTCTCACATGGATTGGTTGATGCTGACCACGTTGACAGAGGCATTGTGATGGACTTTTTTTGCGTGTGTTTGGAAAATTATAAAATTGACTTTTGGATACAAAATTTTAATATAAAAGTTATTAATTCGAAAATGATGTGATATGATAGTAATAATAATGAGTAATAAAGAAAATAAAGTTAAAATAGATGAGTTAGTTGTGTCAATAGTGATATAAAAATGATTGAAAAGTATGGTAGTTATATAAAAAAACGTGAACAATGATTAAAAAGTTAAGTAATTATAGAAAGTAAAAAGCTTTAGCTTGACACATTGACTATCGAGATTTCGCGAACTTGATCCCATCATCCTTTTGAAAAAACCAAAGCTTGGAAATTTTCACAGACAAACCACTCCGAGGTGTATATATATCAGAAATATTCAGGTACAGCATCGCTGAAATGGGTCCCACATGATCATCAAATCATAATCTACTCCACCCATTGTATTTAAAATAATATATTCTATTATCATACCAATTTTCATCCAAATCAGATATGTGTATGGGGCCCATTTGAAAATGGTACAAATTCAATGTAATAAAATAGTTTGATGTAAATAACAACTTTAAAGTGGTTTTTTCAACATGTAAACCATTTGCTATAAAATTTATATATAGATAAATAATTATATAAAGTTCATTACATTCTAATATATGTGGAGCCCACTTTTGATCAAATGCTCCACTGTTCCGGTGCAGCTGTGTTACACCGGAACATATATATATATATTCCGGTGCAGCGTCGCTGCACCGGAACAACGGTACAGTGGCCCCAAAATGGGGCTTACATGATCATGAAATCATGATCTACTCCACCCATTATATTTAGAATAATGTATTCTACTACCATACCAATTTTCATCCCAATCAGATATGTATATGGGCCCCATCTGAAAATGATACAAATCCAACGTAATAAAATAGTTTGATGTAAATAACAACTTTAAAGTATCTGATTGGGATGAAAATTAGCATGATAATAGAATACATTATTCTAAATACAATGGGTGGAGTAGATCATGATTTCATGATCACGTGGGCCCCATTTTGGGGCCACTGCACCGCTATTCCGGTGCAGTGATGCTGCACCGGAACAGCATCCTATATATATATATATTCAAATTTCGATACTATGTACATGGGTGCACTTAGGCTTGGTGTACCCATAAGCGCATTAGGGTGCATTTAACTTATTTTTTATTTTTTTGAAATTTTTTATACAACTGTTAATATAAATATATTTAACATGTGTATGTCACCTGCGGCTAGCGCAGGTGGCAGGGGCGTTGGGCTCCTTAGAGCAGGTCGTGGGTTCGAATCCCACATGGGGATTTCGGCCCGGAAAAAAATGGTGTGGGAGTTGTGGTCTCCCTTTGAGGTAGAGTGGGAGCTGTTGTCTCCCTTGAGCTGGGTGGAAGCTGTTCTTCCTAATTCTTCAGTGGAGCTGTGTCTCCAGATTTCTTTGGAGGAGTTATGTATCTCCTTGTTTGTAATAATGTCTCAGAACTACAATGTAATATGTGTTGAGATGTATGTAAATATAAACCATCAAAAAAAAAAACATGTGTATGAATGTTTATTTTTTTTTGATGAAAATGAATGTTTATTGTTTTTAGAGATTTTTAGATTTTTTTGAATTTTTTAAAATCAGTGCTACTGATTTTAAAAAATTCAAAAAATCTATAAAAATGGTAAAAAAAGATAAATATGTTAAATATACTTAGAATAATAGTAGTCTAAATTTTTTTTTTTTAAAATAATAAATATTTACACTCTAGTGCATGCGCTCGGGTGGAGACGCAGTTTCCGTATGCATCCGTTACTTCGCTTGGTTCCGCTCTCCTCATTCCTCGAAACAAAAGTTGCTCCGAAAAATGAACATATGCGAGTTATTACAGGGAAGGATGAGGGCAGTTAGTTGGCCACTCGCCTCCAACCACTCACCGCATGCCTGCCAAAGCGACACGCGTGTCCGCCGGCAGCGAAAACTGATGAAATAGGGAGAAAGGGCAAAGGGCTGCTGACCCACCTCAGTCCAGTCCCGCCTTCGAAACCCTCCGAAAAACCCCAAACGTCCTCCCGTCCCTCTCATTCTCCGAAATGGCGAACGCAGCAGCGATGGCAATGAAAGCCGCAACATGCCTGCATTGCTCCGGTGCCCCGACATTCCGGAGTCGAAGGAGGACCGTTGGGATATCTCCCAACGCGAAGATGACTACGCGAATTGAGAAGCTGATACAAGAGGAAGGCGTGGTGCTGATGCCCGGCTGCTACGACGCTCTGTCGGCTGCTATCGTCCAGCAATCTGGATTCAGCGCCGGCTTCATCTCCGGCTACGCCCTCTCCGCCTCCCGCCTGGGGAAACCCGACTTCGGCCTGCTTACGTAAGCTGCCTACTTCCAACCCCTCTTCCACTATCCTCCTGATCTTCATTTTGATTTGGAAAAAAAAAAAAAATCTCGGCTTTTCTATTTTTTTTCTAGGCCTCCAGAAATGGCGGAAACCGCTCGCTTCGTCTGTGCTGCCGCTCCTCGTATCCCAATCATTGCCGATGCCGGTGAAGTTTTCTTTTTTCCGTGTGACATTTCTGTAAATATCTTAGTTTATAGTACACTGTTTGTTTTATGGGGAACTAGAAGAGTGTATGAATCCACCTAATTCTCTGTTGAACATAGTGCCAGCAGTAAGATTATTGTGATAGGCTTTCTTTTCTTTTCTTTTTTTTTTCTTTTGATCTGTTGTGATAGTCTTTCTGAAGTCTTGTTCTAACTTTCCATCTTAGCAATCCAGGACACTTTTGCATAAGCTTTTCGCACATTTACTGGGTATTTGGAATGATGCGGGTTTTCGTAGTCGTGTCTTAGCACTGACTGTCCATCCTATCAATCCAGGTCACTCTGCATAACCTTTTCGCACATTTATTGGGTATTTGGACTGCCTCTTACTTAATTTGAGTAAAAACTTCTGGTTGTGTTTGTACATTCAAGTGACATGAAGTGTCACACTGTCACCTATTTGAATGGTTGGGACCGGATTAACGGCCATTTCCAGTCTATTTGACAGTGAAACGCTCAAGTAATTTCTCAACGATAGCAAAGGTCCAGGCTTCTGATCTTGCATCCGTGACAATTGTTTTGGACGTTGGATGTGCACTCTTGCATGTGCTATTTTTTTGCCATCAAATGAATGAATGGTCCAGTCAGACCAGGATGCAATGTTCCAGATTTAATTGGTTGGTTTATATCACTTGATTAATGTGGATTTTGTTGGCTGCCAATTCGAAATTATGATCTATGCAAAATTTGGTTGCATGACAAAAAAGAACAGTGCAGTAGTCATTAATGGTCCACGGTCAAGTTTAATGAGTTATGTACCATGAAAATGAGATGGGGTATTTTCGGTGACTGCCTCTGACTGCATGTGGTGCCAATGAGGTCAATTGTCAATGGGAGGGCTATTGTTTCCATAGGAATCCACACATTCTTGTTATGAACGACAGCACCCTAGTAAATTTGTTATGGGGTGTTTGGTGTTTTGTTGGTCGTGCTTATATATGCTAGGCATCTTATTTTGGCAAATGTTGGGTTCAACCCGGCGAGTTGGAATGCAGCTTGATCTCAGAAGCCAGCACTTCAAAAGCCTAAGGAATCTGATCAAGTTTAGCAATCAGCGCACGTGTACATATGCAGAGAAACCAGTTCGTGGATTTAGTGGAATTTCAATGGCACTGCTGCAAATTGCAATAATTTGATTGCTTTTACCAAGAGTCTTGCAGAGTCATAGTCTATATCAAAATTGAATTAATGCATGGTCACATAATTGTTCTTTAGTTTCAATGCATATTGAATGTAATGGACACCACATGCTTATGTCAACTGTAATGATGCTTAATTTTGACTTTCTGTGCTGTTGGTGCCTAATGTTCTTAGTTAATATTTTCTAGATACTGGTGGTGGCAATGTTCTCAATGTCCAGAGGACAGTCCAAGATTTGATTGCAGCAGGTGCTGCTGGCTGCTTTCTTGAGGTACAATTCAGGACAAAAGTTTTGAGAAACTGGAGTTTTTCTCTGAAATCAGCATCATGATCTCTTAATTCATCAGTATTAGAAGTAAAGGATGTTCTGTTTCAGCTATTTCTGCTAATATTTTCTTCTCCTATTACAGGATCAAGTATGGCCAAAGAAGTGTGGTAAGAGGAACAATATTCCTGTCTCCCACTGATCTATATTTGCTTCTTCCTGGTGATATTGACCAAAAATTATTCGGTTGTGTCCTTGATATTTTTGTGGGTCATACACTGACACTGTTCTGGCAAATTCTTTCTGGCACTCTTTGACTTTCATTTCATCAAGGCCATATGCGTGGCAAGCAGGTATATTCCCTCTCTTTCTTGATTTAAGATTTTTCATGAACATTATGTTGTTATATTTTATTACCATAATTATCTGTTTGCATTTTGTAAAATTTTTAGGTAATACCTGCTGATGAGCATGCTGCTAAGATAGCTTCAGCAAGAGATGCTATTGGGGATTCTGACTTCTTTCTTGTGGCTCGCACTGATGCTCGTGCAACTTCTGCTAAAACAGGGCTAGCAGAAGCAATTTCGAGGGCTAACCTTTACATGGAGGTATCAGATTGTGAACCTCCGCCCATTTTATGAAGTCATTTGAGCTGAATGTCACGAACTCATTCCAGGGTCCATAAAACAAGATTTAGGGTGTGTTTGGCAATGTTAAAAAAATGTCAAGCTAAAACTTTCCAATTTAAAAATTTTCACTCTCCGTAACATCACATTTTTTAATTATTTTTTCACATTTTCCTATACAATTACCCTACTTTTCAGTCATTTTTACACAATTGCCCACATAACTGACCTATATCACATTATTTTCTTTTAATTCAACAACTTTTATATCAAAAAACCTTTTATCAAAAAGTTGTATTACTTCCTAAACACACCCTTAGTTGAAGATTTTTGCAAACTGGGGGCATGTTAATTCAAATATGTTAATGCATCTCATTAAAATGCACCTACCAAAATGTAAACAAGTCGCAGAATGTGCTAAATGGCTTGTTTTGCAAATTTCTTGCATTGCAGGTGGAAGGTCCTGTTTATAGTTGGCAGGTTAAAGACTACCAATTATGAACTGTGTATAAATGGTTCTTTCATGTGACATGGCTGTGGTGATCCTAAAAACACCATGTTTTCCTGTCTATTACAGTTCTGACTATTCTCATTTTTCTCTGATTCATTATGTGAAGTAATTAAAGGGTTTTATTCCAAATAAAATGCATGCAGGCCGGTGCTGATGCTTGCTTTGTTGAGGCACCAAGGAACGATTATGAGCTCCAGGAAATTGGGCGTCAGACAGCTGGCTACAGGGTGTGTAATATGCTCGAGGGTGGGGTAACACCTTTACACACTCCAGAGGAGCTGAAAGCAATGGGCTTCCACCTTATTGTTCACCCTTTAACAACCCTGTATGCAGCAGCCCGCACGATGATTGACGTTCTTAGGACATTGAAGGAGAGTGGCAGCACCAGGGATGAGCTCCACAAGCTGGCAACGTTTGAGGAGTTTAACAAGCTTGTTGACTTGGAGTCCTGGTTCGAACTTGAAGGTCGATACTCAAATGCCAAAATCCTCAGTATCAATTCGTGATTCATATTTAGACCATTGTTTCCGGTGGTGATTCTGGTGAACGCATGTTTTCAAGTGGGGGTATTTCATTTAAAGATGTTTCTTTTTGGAAGTGTGGAAATTGAAGTCTGCCAAGATACACCACATCTGGAGGACTGTTTGATTATTGGAGCGAGAAATCTGTGCTGATGACAATGAATTCTCTCACGTAGGATAAAAAACATTGTTTCGTGATAGAGATTTATTTTCCTGTCGAAAAGTTATCTGGTCGGTTGAAGGTATCAATAATTTTTGAAAATCAACTTTATACAGCTATAATGCTTGCCAACGTTTGTTTGCCTCGAAGCTGATTCCCTGTCCAGTCCGCTGGGGAATCCTAATTTTTCCTCTCACATGATCTCCGGACGTCATCAGGGGCTTCATTGGAAAGGGAGAAAAAGGGGGCATCTAGTTCGGAAATATGATGTGAAAGGGGGCATCCGGTTCGGGAATATGAAATAAAAGGGGGCATCTTTTTTCTTTTTTTTTTGATAAAATAAAAGGGGGCATCTAGTTCGGAAATATGAAATATGACCGGCTAACTGAAATCGGAAAGGAAGGAGTGGGGGATAGGTTTTTCCATGTAATTTGACCTTTTATTTTTTATGAAAACGTAATTTAATCTCTTTAATTACTTGACTTTTTTCATTTTTTTACTAGTTGATTCGAATCATTTTCTTATACTACTCTATTTATTCTTACTTTTTTTTTTTTTTCTTGGTGATGTGAATGAAGACTATCTGCGCCGAAAATAAAATCAGGACCTCATGCGGACGCTGATGTGGCTATGCAAGTGTTGACTATTTATTCTTAAAATTTTAAATTTTTTTCTCACTTTCATTCCCAACCGCGCCCTAAACTAAAGATTACAAGGGAAGTGAATTATAAAATAAAAGACAAAATACATACTTCCATAAAGCCGCTAAACAAGCTCGGTAGCGTGCTAAAAGCCTAAAACGTAGCTTTTGTGATATTCTCATCGCTCAATCCAGAATCTGCTTACCGTGGTGGAAGGGGCGTATGATAAATGGCCGTCACATCAACCAGGATTAGTGTAACTGTGTAAGTCGTTTTGAGAATAACCAACTCAGATTATAAAATAATAATAATAATAATAATAATAATAATAATAATAATAATAATAATAATAATAATAACAACAACAACAAATGCATGCCAAATTTATCAACAACGTGTCAGTCCCGCAAGATGTGTCACATCTATGTAGTCGGTGAAACTCATCCGCAGTATTGTCGATTCGCTTCAGAATGCAGAATGGAAGTGAGACTTCTTTCTCTTAAGAATCCAGAGTGTCACATTTTGAATTCTCCTTCTTCTTCTTTTTAGAATGTTTCGATGCAATGCATCCCGTTGAAATCCTATTATTATTATTATTATTAATTTTTTTTAATAAAACTGTTAATCTAAATATATTTAATCTATAACTAAATTTTATTTAAAAATAAAGGGATTTGGTACTTTTGAACGACTAAATTACCCATGTTTTCAAAAATCTAAATAATATATATACACGTTTCTAAAATAGTAAAACTTGGATTATAGATTAAACATACATAGATTAAGAATTTTATAAAAAATTAAAAAAACAATAATAAATAATATTTCCAGTCAAAGGTTGCATCGAAGTAAACCCTTTTTATATAAGAGGCCTGATCATTTACAGCCACATGCATGGGGGGGCAGCCATGTGTCCAGCTCAAAAATATATATATTTTTATTTTTTTCATGGATAAGTAAATCTAAGTCTAGTAAATCTATAACCTAAGTTTTACCAGTTTTAGATATTTTTAAGTATTTATTTTAAATTTTTAAAGACAGTGGCATTTTGTAATTACCAGAGACAGAAATGATCGCGGCACTTTATATAAGGGAACAAACTTGAAAATTAGTAAAAAACAGAAAACGAAAGCGAGGGGGAATTCTGGAATCAAAAGTACGGAGAAGGAACCGAGAGACTGGCGCGTTTATTCTCTTGAGAGAGATACGATTCGGCTGTGAATTGTGATGCATCATACATCGGACTCCATTGAAGCTCTGCTTTCACTGTCATGATTATTCGACTCAGATCGCTTGTCAGGCTTAAAAGTAACAGTAGACAATTTTGAAAATTACTTGTTGAAAGTCGAATGATTTTAACGGTAGGCATTTTTCGTGAATTTCGCCACCCACTAGCAAGTGGCGACTGCATTTCTTCGTTTCATCACAAAGCGTTCGGTGAGAGAAAATTTTTCAATCTAAAATTTCTCATTGTTATGGTTGTTTTTTTCGTTATTTTTTCATATTTTTCTATATAATTATCCTAATTTTTAATTATTTCTATATAAGTATCTATGAATTTAGCCAATTTATTTTAACCTATTTCTTTACTTTTTATCGTTACTTTTTTATATTACATTACTTTTTTCCGTTTAAATAATTTTTATAGTAAAAATTTTAAGAATAAAAATTAGTGGTAAGAATGAAAATTTTGCCTTGGAGAATACCCCAGTTTGAACCCAAGAATGGACACTGCAAGGATTGCAAGTATTAAATCGTGGCACCATCTTTCGATGTACAAAGACAGTGACACGTCTAGCTCTACTGATGGAATATGAAGATTTTATTGATACTTGGTTCTTGAAGTCAATAAGCATTTCCTACAAATAAATTTAATAATAAAAAGTAAATTAGAATTCCCAATTCAATGAAAATGGTTCCATCAAAATGCTTTTAAGGAACCTCTCTACCAAATTATTTTGGCCAAATGATATTGGAATCTACGTACATGCATTTATTTAAAAAGGATTCCTAGTTCAATGACTTGATTCGTTTTAGCAATTTGATAGCTGGGGGGAAATTCACTTAGTCTATTATTCTTAGCCTCATTTGTTTAATTTATGAAACTTCATCATTTATTTAGCAGTATTGTGCATGAACTCATTTACAAATATGTGAAATGAATAAAATAAAATCATATGGTATTAGGTATGAAGAGTGATTGGGTGAAAGCGATCCACATTTAGGCTCCAATCGCGTTTGGCTATAAATCATACTTTTTTATTATATTTTTATAACCATGTTCATTTGGGTATATCTATTATTTAATCTATAATCCAAAATTTATCATTTTTGAATTTATTTTTATATATATTTTGATTTTTAAATATCGAGGAATTGTGGTAATTTTCACATGTGAAAAATCCCTGTGATAATTTTCACAAGTGAAGAATTACTACAATTCCCTGCGTTTAAAAGTAATAAATAAATAAATATATCTAAAAGGGGTAAAACTTGAATTATAGATTAAATACATATAAATGAAAATGTTTATAACAAATAAAATATAAAATATAAAAATAATTTAAACAAAAAGTTGTATTTTCAATATCTAATTTATCTAACATATTTTTCTTAAATGATTCTATAAAATATTATTATATTTTAATGCATATGAATGGATTTAAGCACTTTTTATAATTTATATATGAATATATATATTTAAGTTAGTGAGGGCTATATACATCTATTATTTTGATGAAATTTTATTTTTTACTTAAACAAATAATATTAAATATGATAAATGAAATGAATTTTCAATCAATCCTAAAGACAGACCAAATGGTAGGGTTTTATGAAAAACTTTAGTGTAACTTGATTACGTTGAAGAGAACCCATTGAGAACAGGCACATAAAATCTGCTCATATTAACATTAAGACTTAAAAATTAGTTATACAAGTTAATCACTCGGCTACTCAAGGATTGCATTTTTCAGAGAATAAACTATTCATAATTTATGCCCTGGTAGTCCGAGACATTAGCATCCAATGCACCCGCTCGATATCGAATCCCGTCAGGTGCAAGTCTTATTTAAAAATTATCTCTTGTAGTAGAACTTTACTGCTGTCTTCATATACGGAGGGTTGTGATAGATTCTTGATTATAATATAAGTTGTTACATTGTATAAATAGCGATAAAAAAAACTTTAATTTCCAAATGTGACTAGATCGTAATTTAAAGGAAAACATCAACTTCAATTTCCCACTGCAGCGCCAAACGAGTAGCGCTTGTTTGGTAATAGGTGACATAATGGGTTCTTTGTCCCAGTGTCCGTGCGTATTCAAATCCCCCTTGAGAGGACTTCGGACCAAATTTTAGGTGGGGCAGTTAAGCACCTCTCAAAAATATATTGGTAGTTTATTATTTCCTCTGTTAATATTTGGGAGCCTATGGTCTCTTCTTTTAATCAAAATTATAAAAATTATATCAATAAGCTTTGAATGTAATATCAGTTGAGATATATTCTAAAGGTATGTTTGGTAATGACTAAATATTATTAAGTTCAAACTTTTCACTTTCTATAATTATTCTATTTTTTAATTATTTTTTCATATTTTTATTTATAACTATTTTACTTTTCAATCATTTTTGCATAGCTACTCATACAACTAACCTATTTATTTTAATTTTATCTTATTTACTTTTCATCATTACCTTTACCATATCAAGACAACTTATACTCTATGCAACTATTCATCTAAAGTTTTATTCGTCACTAACACACCCTAAGGGTGTGTTTGGTTGGAGGTAAAACTTTTGGTGAAAAGTTTCTGGAGTAGAAGTTGTCAAATCAATAAAAAATGATGTGATATAATAGGAGTAATGATAAGGAGTAAATAGAATAAAGTTAAAATAGATAGGTTAGTTGTATGGATAGTTATGTAGAAATGATTGAAAAGTAGGGTAGTTTGTATAGAAAAATGTGAAAAAATAATTAAAAAATAAAATAGTTATAGAAATTGAAAAGTTTTAGATTGAAAAGTTTGTGTTGACACTTTTTTGCCCCAAACAAACACACCCTGAATATATACCATTAAGAAAAAATTCCCCACTGCAGCCGTTAAGAACTGGGTGGGTGCGCCACTGAGCAGGACGGAAGTCTCCGTTGTTTCCGTTGTCTTGCAGAAGCAGGGAGGAGACTATTATTCCTAGGAAGGGCTGGGATGGGGGATCCGACTCCGACGGCTCCGAAGCTCCCAATCCCCGGCCAGAGAAACATCCTCATAACCAGCGCTCTTCCCTACGTCAATAACGTCCCTCATCTGGGCAATATCATCGGAAGTAATCTTTCTTTATTCCTCCCTGAATTCTAACTTTCCTCCTCCTCCTCCTCCATCTCTCATGCGCTCGCTCTGTGAATTTTAGGCGTCTTGAGCGCCGATGTCTTTGCTCGCTACTGCCGCCTCCGTGGCTACAACATCATCTACATGTGCGGAACCGACGAGTACGGCACGGCAACGGAAACGAAGGCCATGGAAGAGAACTGCTCGCCTCAGCAGATATGCGATAAGTAAGTCCAATAGGCAACATGATTTCGCATTTTTTAGCTTGTCGTTTTCGTATGTGTTCCATTTGCTACACCTTCTGCAGCAACACATATGTTAAAAAATTGTGAAAATGGATGTTCTGAAGCTCCGCGAATTATCCCGAAGCTAGCTAGTGCGGAGAATTTCTTTGGGATTGAAAGGAAATGGAATTCGATGGGGTTGTTTTGTAGAGGCCTGCTTTTCACTAATGATGGAAATATGATGAACATTACAAGATAATTTAAGGTATTTCTTTTCACAAAGGTATCAGCGATGTTGGTCATGCACTGTTTATGTGAGCTGATTGATCGAATCAATTTTGATAATACAGTGTTCATCATGCGTGAGTAACCATTAAGATTATTAAAATGCTAGAAACACGTCTTTGGAAAGAAAAAAATTGGACATAGCAGGCGGATTCATATGAGAGCATTTACTCCACACCACTGACGCCATGTCTGCTTTCTGTATTCATTTTAGGCCACATTTTAATGAAACATGTGTGCACGCACCAACATCATGTAGTTATTGAGAATTCTTGTAAAGATCTAGTTTCTTTGATTGCGTCCACTCTATTTGTGCAGGGGCTTCTCTAGTTTTGGCCTTTGGAGTGATAGGTGCCCATTAGCATCATCTATTTTGCCCCTGATATGAACCAGCCATTGGTAAATCAATTCCCGATGATTGCTTAAACAAATCAAGCAGGGTTCCACTTGGGGAGGGAACATCTCCAACCGTTTCTTGAATTACAAGAAGAGTAGAAAACAAAATAGACCCCCCACACTAAGATACGACTCCCCTTTTATAGGACTCTGCCTTCCCGGCTAATGCTACTCTAGCTACCCTGCTACTCTGGACCTAACACACACCTTAACATATCATTCCTGCCGGTCTGAAGAACCTGGTCCTCCAGGTTCGATTACAAAATCAGTTGTCAAACTTTTTGAACTCCCTATGAACATAGCAAACACATGCTAACAACATTAGGAAGATGTATGCGGATCTGTGCGTTAGTTGTGGCTCTGAGAGATCTTCTCTATTCTATGTTGAACGATGGCCCCTTTTGCCAGATACGAATTTTTGTCATTTGATCACTATCGTGCATCTCTTGGCATGTCGAAAGTGCTCGTTCCTTTTCTAGATTGAGCTCTTCATAACCACCTGTTGCTGGTAACGTTGGGGCTGAGATGTTCAGCGAGAAAATTTGGAATGCTGCGTGAATGTAATTATTTGCTGACAATTGCAAGTAGTAGGCCACCTTCAGTTTCAGCTTCCTTCGGCCAGACAAAATGTTTTGGCTTGCCTTTAGATTTTGCTTGCAATTATCCTCAAGGGAGAAGGAATCCGTGCCTCTTGCAAATGGAACCACACCTCCAGGATCCCATAATAGTCGCGCAACACTTTTTTCACGCATACATCCTTCTCATCTGGATCCCATGGAACAAGCAGACTTGCACCATGTAACTCGTCCTTTTTGCCTGGGTCCCACCCTAAACGGGGTTAGGTCTGCTGAGGCGATCGAAACTCATCCACCCCAGACACATGTGCGTCTCTTGTGAAGTCTGGGAGAAGAAAAGGATATGCAGAACCTTTAGTACCTATGTACCCCTCACCTGCCCCACCAGGTTCCCATGCGCGTCAGGGTCCGACAAGACTTGCCGGACGACACTTTTCCACTGGGTCCCACGGTGCAACATAGAAGCTGACTAGCTGAATTCCCGTGAGGGCGTATTGTTCTTTTGGCCTTCTATCTGTCTCGATCAGGGCTTCTACTCTGTCATCCTTGATACAGATGGAGATATTGGAAAAATTCTACCTCCGAATTTCGTTCGATTTCTTTCCAACGTCTGTGATGATTAAGTGGGTGTGATGTAGGCCTCCGGCAAGGCGGATGGAAGAAAATAGAGAGAAAGGTGGACACCACAGACAGGTGTTTCCAATTAGATCTCCATTGCATTTTGTATTGGAAACAAAGGCTTTTTCTGCAGTTGGGAGTTTCTCATAACTATTGTAAATTGCGGCAATCTCCTTCACCATCATTTGCATCATTATCACCTTGGCCTCTTCAGCTGGTTCCATTGCCTCGCATGATGATGCCACCATAGCCGAATGGTTTCATCTCGGATACTTTTCTTCCTCGATTGGCATATTGGACACGAGCATGGGATCCAGGCTATCCTCATCGCCTATTACAACTCTCTTGTGGCTCAACATTGTCTCCCTTGTCATCGGTAGTGATGGTGCCTTTTTAGGTTGCTTTCCACAACCCTGTCCGCTACCCTTGTCAATACTCAGCACATGGTTTTTCCCTCCAAATTGGAGCAGGGGGGCCTTGCAAAACCTCCTCCATGAGTTTACCCGTCGATTTCTGTGAGCCTCATAAAACCACTCGAGCGCCTCCCATTCCAAGTGATCATACACAATCGACACTCTTTCATCTTCTGAAGTATTGATCAGTTTGAAATAGATTTGTGCTCTAAGCAACCATGAATTTGGATCTCCCGATGAAAACATTGGAAAATCCACTCGGCCTTGCGGCAAATGGTTGCCATGACCAGGAGGTGACCCTCTATGACTTCTTCTACCCTGATCTGGCTGCTGAGTTCCTTTCCACCAGAATTCCGACCTCGATCTCCATTTTTCTGCGATCTATATCCCACCCTATCCTTCCACCTACTACTCCCCTAGTGCGGATAATTTCGCGGACCAAATCCCTCATCCGTCGATGATGAATTCTCCTTCGAAGAGGACTCTTCATTACCCGACAAGGATCCAAACGTGTATTGCTTATTTCTACAAGTATCTAGAAGCAGATTCATACCTGTTTGAAGATCTCTAATTTGTTGAGCCATGTTCGTCATCTCCTTCTCCAATGACCTGAATCGCAGATCAAAATGCCTTCAGTCCCGCTCACTCGATGAGCCAGAATCACTGCCACCTGTCGCGGTGTGCGGATCATTCACTATAGATCACCTGTCCCCCATGGATGCAGCCTGAGCTCTTGTGTGTGCTTGACGCCTGCGTCGCGCCAGTTCCAGGAACACTGCGCTCTGATACCAATGATATGAACCAGCCATTGATAAATCAATTCCCGCTGATTGCTTGAACAAATCAGGCAGGGTTCCACTTAGGGAGGGAACATCTCCAACTGTTTCTTGAATTATAAGAAGAGTAGAAAACAAAATAGACCCCCCACGCTAAGGTACGACTCCCCTTTTATAGGACTTTGCCTTCCCGACTAATGCCACTCTGGCTACCCTACTACTCTGGCCCTAACACACATCTTAACATATCAGCCCCCAGCGCATCTTCTTCCTTTATTCTGTAGAATGTTGTCATTTGAAAGAAAAGAAAAGGTAATGATCCAAACTATATCAAGGCAGATGAAGCTCAAAAGATTTTTGGTGTGCAAGTAATTTGGGAATTTTTAGAGACTATCTTGAGGCCACGAGTTGCTATTATTGTTTCAAGTGTTGATGCATGCGTGAGGTTCTGCAATCATTTCCTAATTGATAAAAAGTAGTGCCATTTATTCATCATTGTTTCGAGGATGGATTCTGATTTGTAGCTGTTGCCTTGCATATGCAGATACCACAAAATTCACAAGGAGGTCTATGATTGGTTTGATATTAGCTTTGATAAGTTTGGACGTACTTCAAGTCCTGAGCAGACAGAAGTTTGCCAAGCAATATTCAAGAAGTTGATGGAGAATAATTGGCTTTCTGAAAATACAATGCAGCAAGTATGTTTTTAACTCTTCGCTTCTCATTGTCTTTATTACTTTTGTACATGGGAGTGCATGGGAGATGTGGATGTAATATGGTTAAGAAATTTCTTTAGGGGGTATTTGTTTTTCACAAAAACTTTTCAACTTAAAACTTTTTAATTTAAGACGTTTGATTCTCCATAACTATCCTATTTTTATTTTATTTTATTTTTTTACTTCTTCCTATACTGCTACCTTTCTTTTCAATTATTTCTAGACAACTACCTATACATCCAACCTATCTATTTTAACTTTATTATCTTTATTTCTCATCATTACCCTTATCATATTATATCATTTTCTCTCATTTCAAAAACTTTTGTACAAAAAATTTTTCATCAAAAGTTGTATCACTTGTCAATCAGACCCAAAACAAAATCAATTCCAAGTGAATGGGAAAAAACATTATGGTCCTAATTTATAAAAGTAAGGGAGATATCCAAAATTGTGCAAATTATTGTGGAATAAAATTAATAAGTTATACTATGAAATTATGAGAAAGAGTAATTGAATATAGACTAAGATGAGAAACTAATGTCTCTAAAAATCGGTCTGGTTTTATGCCAAAAAATAAACTACTAAGGTTATTTTCTTGCTTTTAAAACTAGTTGAAAAATATAAAGAGAAGAAAAAGAACTTACATATGATTTTTATAGATTTAGAAAAAACGTATTTCGAATTCTAGGAAAGTTAATATGACAAGTGATGAAATAAAATGAATTAATAACAAATACATTAATATTATTAAAGATATGCATAAGGGGATTGTAACAAATATGAGGACTATAAATGAAGATACTAACATTTTTTCTAGTTAAAATAGGTATACATCAAGGCTCAGCCTTGAGTTCTTATCTTTTCACTTTAGTGATAGTCAAAATTACTAGAAATTATCTATCACTAGACATACATAAGAAGAAGTACCTAGGTGCGTGTTATTTGCAAATGACATTGTCCTAATATGTGAAACTAGAGGAGTATATTAGAAATTAAGTAAGTGGAAAAATGCCTTATAATCTAACGATTTTAAAATTAGTTGCACGAAAATTGAATATATGAAATGCAATTTTAACAATAGTGAACACATGGATGAGAAACCAATTAAGATTTCAGATTAAGAGGTAACAAGAATTAATTACTTTTGGTTTTTAGGATCACTAGTTCAAGAGAAAGGAAAAATCGAGAAGGATGTAATAGACATAGAATTCAAGCAGAATGGAAAAAATGATGAATTGTGTCAGAAATTTTATGTGATTGTCAAGTATCGATTAAATTAAAAGAAAAATTTTATAACATCTCAGTTGGACTATTTATGCTTTATAAGGTAGAATGTTAGGCAGTTAAAGAATAACATACACATAAAATGAGCATAGTGGAAATAAGAATGTTAAGGTGAATGAGTAGTAAAATAAGAAAAGATAAAATTAGAAATGAAGTAATCCAAGAGAATCTCAAGGTGAGACCAATAAGTGATAAAATGAAAGAAAATAGATTAAGATGGTTTAGTTATATTAAATGGATGCTTGAAATGACACTGGTTAGGAGAGTAAAGTCTTTCCAAGTAGAAGGTGATGGGAAAATAAGAAGAAAACCTACAAAAACACGGATGGAAGTAATTAAACAAGATTTGATAATATTAAAAATTACTGAAAATTTAGTCTCAAATCGTCAAGAATGGCGCAATAGAATCTATGTAGTCGACCCTACCTAGGTGAGAAATGACTTATGATGATGATGATCTTTATTACTTCTGTGTTTGCATATGTGGGTAATTTTTAATATCATGTTTCTCATACATCCCAGACTGCAGGAACCCACGTTCACTACATGCAGTAGCGACTTCGAATTTAACTTAGTTTGCAATTGTAATGTAGCTTTATTGTGATCAATGTGGGCGCTTCCTAGCTGATCGGCTGGTGGAGGGCATATGCCCCACAAAAGATTGTAATTATGAGTCTGCTCGTGGAGATCAATGTGAAAAGTGTGGGAAGTTGTTGAATCCTACTGAGCTGAAGGATCCTAGATGCAAGGTATGTACTTCACTGCACGCCCCAAGATTATGACTTTCATTTTCTTGTTTACTTCTCTTTTAAGCTGTCATATATTATATTGCGGTTACCTTTCCCGTAGGTGTGTCAGAACACTCCTCATATTCGTGACACAGACCACTTGTTTTTAGAGCTACCACTTTTAAAGGATCAACTGGAAGATTATATCAATAAAATGTCATTTGCTGGATCTTGGAGTCAAAATGCCATCCAGACTACACATGCATGGCTGAAGGAAGGATTGAAATCCCGCTGCATAACAAGGGATCTTAAGTGGGGGGTTCCGGTACCACATGAGAAGTTTAAAGATAAGGTTTGATAATGCCACTTACTCTGTACACATTCAGATACAAGAATCTCCTTTTTTCTTTAAGTTCCATTGTTTGCTGGGTCACAGAACTGGGTGCCTGTAATCTTTGAAAGCATCTTCCAGATCCATGTTTAGTTTTTTAACATATTGGTGCTGTTTGTTTCTGCTGGTGTTTAGGTGTTTTATGTGTGGTTTGATGCACCGATTGGTTATGTCTCAATTACTGCATGCTACACTCCTGACTGGGAGAAGTGGTGGAAGAATCCTGAAAATGTGGAGTTGTATCAATTCATGGGCAAGGATAATGTGCCATTCCACACTGTAAGAAGGTCTATCATTACTATTCTATCTTCTTTGATAATTTTCAGTTTAACCAATTAACTTTGTACAGGCATTTATCTGATAATTTTATTGCTTAATGGATGTGATGATGCTAATACTATTTTTTCACTGCACTAGGTCATGTTTCCTTCAACACTCATTGGAACCGGTGAAAACTGGACATTGATGAAGACTATCAGTGTAACAGAATATTTGAACTATGAGGCAGGTGTGCTCTTGAACTAATCACTGTTGTTTATATTGGAAGGTCCAACCCATGCTTTAGCCTGGTTCTATGCCACTGATATGTTTGCTGATTCTTACTCTGCTTGCAATCTTGCTGGTTTCAGGAAAGTTCTCCAAAAGCAAGGGTGTAGGTGTCTTTGGAAATGATGCAAAAGATACAGAGATACCCACAGAAGTCTGGCGATACTACTTACTAACTAATAGGCCAGAGGTGAGCCCTGCAGATACAACATAAGATTTTGCGTGTTTTGATTTCTGATCATGTTAATGACTGCAAGTTTTCTTTCTTCTTCTTGGATCAGGTATCAGACACGTTGTTTACATGGGCAGATTTGCAAGCTAAACTAAACAGCGAGTTATTGAATAACCTGGGGAATTTCATTAATCGGGTGTTGAGTTTCATTGCAAAGCCACTGGGTGAGCCACTTATGCCTTTTTCGAAAGAAAGAGTCATGGTTGAAATGTCCACTGCTGTTGTCTGACTCGTTTGGAAAGTACCAAGTTTTTTTTTTTTTATGCAGGAAAGTACCTAGTTTTAATGTGTCATGGATGCATCTATTTTCTGCAGGATCAGGATATGATTCTACCATTCCAGATGCTCCAGATGCAGAATCCCATCCTTTGACCATGGTGCTTGCGAAAAAAATTAGCAATCATGTTGATCAGTACCTAGAAGCCATGGAAAAGGTGATAATGTGATATAATGAACATTTTCCCATTATTTCTTTTTTCATCTTAAAAGAAAAATCATACTGGAAATGCAGCTGAACTTTTGAAACAGAGAAACAAACTGCAAACGTATTTATGAACCTGGTCACTCTGCAAGATATGGATGAAATTTCATATGCTTGGTTTTGCTATTGATTATAGGTTAAATTGAAGCAAGGTCTGAGAACTGTAATGAGCATTTCGAGTGAGGGTAATGCATATCTGCAAGTAAGCCTATTAAAGTCATCCTTTCTGTTAGATTTGTTTCTCTGCTGTGCTTCGACTTCACATTTCTATGGGGTAATGTAGGACAGCCAGTTCTGGAAGCTTTATTACGAAGATCTGCATGCCTGTTCCATTGTTACGAAGACTTCAGTTGGACTTGTGTATCTGCTTGCAACTCTTTTAGAGCCTTTTATGCCATCTTTCACTGCTGCAGTAACAAACCTACTTATCCATATTTATTTTTGTATGAAGCTATTTTGAAGTAGTCCCGACTCCACAATTCTAAACTTTTTTTTGCTTCATGACTTGTGTTGCCATTGAAGGTGCTGAAGCAGCTTAATTTGCCTGCTGAAACTCAAATTTCAATTTGTGATGAGAAAGGAGACATTGATAAAGCAAGAAGGCCTTGGGAAATCCTACCCAGTGGTCACAAAATAGGGTCTCCAGAGCCGTTATTTAAAGAAATGGTATTCTATTAGTTGCCGTGAATTCTTTTTTTCTTTTCTTGTTCATTTTCCATGTCAGCACAGCAATGTTCCATTAGTTTAATTAAAATATTCCTTTGTTATGTGGTGTCCACATTTTATTTTGTTAAGAAGATAAAATCCTGTGGTTTATCTACCGTATGAAATTTATTTTTTCAAAGAAGATGAGCTTCAGTTCTTCTTCTTTTTCTTTTTCTTATACAGAAAGATGAAACTGTAGAAATCTTCAGAGTGAAGTTTGCTGGGAGTCAAGCAGATAGGATTTTGAAAGCTGAAGCTGAAGCTGAAGCTCAAAAAATAACTGAGCAACTGAAGAACTCCAAGTTGTCAGGTAGTTGATGTAATCATTCTTGCATAATTTCAAGGGTATAGTTCTCTCATTGTGTGAGAAATTACCCTTATTAAGTGGTTTTTGGAGAATTATTGATAAAATAATATCTAAACAGAGTTCTGAGCTTTCTATGCCCTGTTTCGTTGTTTTAGTGGAAGTTTTATTTGGTGAAGGTGAAAACTTTGCTGGATGTTGATCTTGAATCTGTACAGTTTTCACAAAAACAATCAAAATTAAATGCCTCTATACTTATTCAACATTATATTAGAGGTTTGAGTCATGTTTGATTGAGTTTAGGGATGAATAGTTGATAGTGTTGCACTCATGAATGAATTCCAGTTGCTGACATCATACATCAAAGCATTAGATCAACTTAATGAGGCTCGCCTGCATGTATCCTATTTGTCAATCCACTATGAGGAACAATCGGCACAACATTGCTTTTTCATAGTGGTTGCATCCACTCTCTTCTGGCCTGGTTTATGCTGAAAACTTAGGGATAGCATGCATCTTAAGCTCTTGAGGGGTGAATACTCATTGTGGTATCCTCTTTAATGATAATGATTGCAGAGGTGGATTCCATTATATAGATAAAAAAGGGCAGCTTTACTTCTATTAGTTTTGGTTTTTCTCGGATAATCACCAATCATGGATTTTTTTGTGTAGATGGAAATGGAAAGAAGCAACAACAATCTAAGCCTGTTGCAGAAGCAAAGTTGAAATCTTCTGTTTCAGAAGTTTCTGTGTCAAGGCTTGATATTCGTGTTGGCCTCATCAAGAAGGTTCAGAAGCATCCTAATGCTGACTCTCTTTATGTGGAAGAGATTGATGTGGGTGAACCCTCACCTCGCATTGTCATTAGCGGCCTTGTCAAATTCATTCCTCTTGAAGAACTGCCGGTATCTTTTCTCATTTTGTAAATTCTTCTAGTTAAATGAGTTCTTTCTCACACCAGAAGTTCTACCATGTGTACCTTTTGGTGGTTATTCCCTTTGCAGAATCGGAAGGTTTGTGTTCTTTGCAATCTGAAGCCAGCAGTCATGAGAGGAATCAAGTCACATGCTATGGTTTTGGCTGCTGCTAGCGATACCAAAGTAAGCAACTAAATAGTAGCTATATCTACTTTACAATTTCGATGCATCATCATGAGGATTTTTTTTTCCAATGCATTGTATTGTTCATGAGGATTTTCGTTTCTTGTAATTTTTAAAAATGCTACTAATAAGACTAAACAAACTTATCCAAGAATCTCTTTCTTGATAGACTTTACGTTTTTTGGTTGAAAGTAGAAAAAGGGTAAGGGGATAAGATCCTCATATTTGTTGAATATTAAATAAATAAATAGTCGGATACTAAAGCTGCCCTCGCAAGTTGATCTTGTCAACCATAATGCAACTGACTAAGAGTCTAAATACTGACGGCACTATAAGATCACAATGTTGACAAAATATAATCGTGGATTTCAGCTTGAATTGGTGGATCCACCACAATCTGCTGCAGTGGGAGAGAGGGTTACATTTCCAGGATTTCCTGGCAAGCCGGATGAGGTACTCAATCCAAAGAAAAAGGTCTGGGAAACCCTTCAAGCAGATCTACACACAAATTCAGAGCTTGTAGCCTGTTACAAGGACGTGCCTTTCACAACTTCGGCAGGTGTTTGCAAGGTTTCCTCCATATCTTGTGGGGTAATCAAGTAGAAGCAGATTGCGTAGAAGGGAAATATCATTCCCCATTTCTGCTACTGTAGGAGTTTTGTAAAATCCAGTAAAAGATACACCCTTGTATCTCGGGTGCTCCAGAAGAATAAGGGGAGCGATTTTGGCCCATTTTCCATGGAAAAGACTATTCATGGTTATAATTTATAGTTTGCACGGACATTTCATACGACAATAGTGCTTGCTGCTGTAACGATTGTGATTTGTATGTAGTCGTCAGGGAAAGTATGTTGGCATACACACTTTTTTTTTTTTTTTTTTGAAATTTTTTTAACAATATTGTTAATCTATATGTATTTAATATGTGTATAAATTTTTACCATTTTTAGAGTATTTTAGGTAATTTTAAATTACTTAAAATGCCACTGATTTTCAAAAATAAAAAATAAATATATAAAATACTCCAAAAATGGTAAAAATTTATAAATATGTTAAATACACTTATATTAACAGTTTTATAAAAAAAATTTCAAAATAAAAATAAAAAAATGGATGTATGCGCCTGGGCGCTACATGCTCGGATTCCTTTTATTTTTCGTTCATGAGGTTGCTCTAATTCAACAAAGAAGAGCAAATTGGTATTGAAAATCGCAGGATCGTGAACATCCAGATCTTGGCATTCCGTCGGACATAACTTGTTGGTATTTTTGTATTTGGGTAGTGGCCTAGCGAGAAGAGATGGTTAGCGTTGGCAGAGATCAACGTTAGAAAAAAAAAAAAGCAAATAAAGGAAAAAATATTTTTTTTTATGGAAGGAGAAAAAAAAAAGAAATCTGTGTATTTTAAATGTTGCATGGGACGCGGCTCTGCGCATAGCCCTGTTCCGCTCATGTAAATTTTTTTTTTCAATGTTGCATGGGACATAAAAACTTGTACATTGTTTTTATTTTAGAAAAAAATAATATTTTTTTTATTATTAACTTTTTTCAACAAAACGGCTCTGCAACCAAAAAGCAAAAATAAGTAATTAAAGAAATAAATCCATAAAGGATCGAATCAAGATGCCAGGTGGCATCTCAAACAATTCTCAGGTGTGGGTCCGGCGGAGGTGCAAACATTCACCATTCATATAGCGGTGGGGTCTCACGGCGCACTTGGGTGCCAATCGAGGCACGAGGCAATCTCATCTTATCCACACTCCAACCACAATCCCCAATCGTCAAATCCAAAACACAATCAAAGCCACAGCCAACTGCCATCTCTCATCCTTCCTTCATCCGTCTTTATTTTCTCTCGTCTTCCTCTTCAACGCCGCTACTAGCAGCCATTCTCCCTTTCTCTCTCTTTCCTTGCTACAGAGGAGGCAATGGCGTCCATGAACTCCAGCGTGCTGGCATGCAACTATGCCGTAGCTGGAACTGCGGCTGCGGCATCTGATGCCACCTGGAAGTCTGCATCTCTGCCATCTGTTGCATCTCCTCCGTCGGCAGCCCACCCAAAACTGCCAGTGATCAAAGCCCAACAAGTCAGAGTCTCTGAATTGAATGAAGAGAGAGGAAGCCAGGGCAGGAGAGGCGCACTTCTCGGCCTGGCCGCTGCTCTTTTCGCTACTGCAGCTGCTACATCGTCTGCAAATGCGGGCATCATCGAAGATTACCTAGAGAAGAGCAAAGCCAACAAGGTAAACACAGACCAATTTCATATTCCTGCCCAAATGAAGAGAGGCCTTTTTCTTTCTTGCCCTGTTGCCCATGTCCAAATTACTCATGGTGGGTGATTAACACGGGGATGTTTTCATCTAATGCACAGGAACTGAACGACAAGAAGAGAATAGCAACGAGCGGGGCCAACTTCGCGCGTGCTTACACCGTCGAATTCGGCACATGCAAATTCCCCGAGAACTTCACTGGCTGCCAAGATCTTGCAAAGCAAAAGGTTCTCTCGTCTGGTTTTTGTTAACCTTGTGAGAATAGCTGCATGCTTATTTAGACTAAGGGTGTGTTTGTTTGGGATATAAACATGTAAACAAAAACTTTTACATCTAAAATTTTTCACTCTCCGTAATTACTCTATTTTTTAATTATTTTTTCACATTTTCCTATAAAAACTACTCTACTTTTCAATCATTTCTACACAACTAATCTATTTATTTTAATTTTATTCTCTTTACTTCTCATCATTACTCCTATTATATCATATCATTTTCTATCAATGTGACAACTTTTACCTCATAAACTTTTCATCAAAAGTTTTACTCCCAACCAAACATATCCTAAATAGAACGAGAGTGTGCTCGGTAATATATAAAAAATGTTATCATGAAAATTTTCAATTATTATATTTTTTAATTATTTTTTTACATTTTTTTATTAATTATCTTATTTTTCAATCATTTCTACTTATTTTTCAATCATTTCTACACAAGTATCCGCACAATTAACCTATTTATTTTAACTTTATCATTCGTACTCTTTATGACTACTCCTATCATATCATATTATAACTTTTACTTTTCAAAATTTTTCGTTCAGAATTTTATCATTTTCAAGCACAGCACACCTAAATGCGCTTTTATTTGTTTATTTATATATATTTTTTGGCGGTGCTTTGTTGGTGCAGAAAGTTAAATTTTTGAGTGATGACTTGGAGTTGGAGTGCGAAGGGAAGGACAAATACAAATGCGGTTCGAATGTGTTCTGGAAATGGTGAAGGGACCTTGTAATTTCTTTGTGATGAATGCTCCTTTTTTCAACAACTTGTATTCAATCCATCTGTACACTCTAGCTTTATTAGGCATGCTTTATCTACATCCATCTTTTCAAAAATCAGAACTCGTATCTACCGAGGTCTGTCATTGCTTTTCCAATCCTCATTTGGGCTCGAGCGTCTTGACGCTGAGGTAATGGATAGAAACGTTCTTGAGAAAATTCTGCTTTGACACAGAAAAGTGGGGGAGAGAAGCCCAGCTCAATTGCTGGACTCATTCTTAGTGTAGCAAGGACGGGTGCATCATCTATGCCATGTCTTAACCCGGTGGAGCCTTGCGTGCCATGTCTTAGCCAATATTGCAAAAAATAGAACTCTTAACCTCCTCAGAGTCAAGCCATGGCCCGACCAAGGAACCGTATGGCTGAGCGGTATAATGCTTTTCCGCGATCCACACCAAAGAAAAAAAAAATAAATAAAAATTGGAGCTTGAATTTTAAGCCGGGCTAAGCACTCAAATTAGCGTATTTGCGAAGTGCTTTCAAGTGCGTGCGGCCTTGCAAACCGAGAGAATGGATTTAACGGGGACTCATAAGCCGTGGCATTCGCGCCCGGACGTCGGTGTTTCTCTTTCATTGCAACAATCTCTTCGGTTAATATGTTTTCCATGACATGGACAGTAACGAAGTGCGCTGGTGTAAAAAATTTATCCCATATGAATTAAATATACTTCGTATAATTTTTTATGTAATGCGGGGGGTAGTATGAATTTTAACGACTAATAATTTAATGCTGTCATTCGGTAAGAGCTAAAAAAATTAAAAAACTCACAGTGAGCGTGTGATATAATATACTAAGAGTAATGATTATAAGTAAAGAAAATAAAAATAAAATCGATGAAATAGTCGTATATAAAAGATGTAAAAAATTAATTGAAATGTAGAGATAATAATTAAAAAAAGTTAATGCCAGAAGACCCTCATGTAGTTCCTTTTTTTAAATTTTAAACTTTGAAAGAAAAGTAAAATATTTATTTTATTTTTAGAAACATAAATAAAAACATAAATAAATGCATATGGTAAACATAACAAACGGTCTAAATTTGGAAAAATATTTTAAAATGAATGAAATATCCAAATAAAAAGAATGATATGCTTAGCAAAATCAAAAACTTGTTTCATAGCGTATATTTATTTGTAAAGAAAAACGAATCCAAATGAAATGAATAAAATATCCGTATAATGTTATTCATGCTAAAATATATAGTCTTAAAAAAAATGGCAAACAAGGTTCGCTCTTCTTTTCTTGGGTTCTACTAGTTCGTTACCGCCAGCAAGAAGATGCTATTTTATCTAGTAGAAAAGAAATATCTTAGTAACTATGAGCTCAATAAGAACCAGTTTCCACTGACTCTTTGGAAGCTCTTTTGTACTTTGATGTTAAAAAAGAATAAAAGACTTCTTTTATTGAAAAGCTTTTATGTTTATTTGTCCTCAAGAAAACAACATGGTAATAAATACATCATAGAGCCGCACTGATGGATATCCACAGAAATGTATTCTACTCTTTGCTCATTGCATCCAAGACCACCTTAATGTCATCGGCGATGTTTTGGGCATCCATGGAAACACCTGCCAGCCCCCTTCTAGCAAGTCCGGCGCAGTAGAGGCCCTTTTCTCCCTTCCAGTGGTGGGGATAACATGGCCGAGGCATACCGTCGTTGTCCAGGAGGTAGTCATCGTCCTGGATAAAAAGTAGATGGACAATATCAGACACGAATTGAACAAATAAAGAAAAAAACATTGATAAAGTTAATGATCTGCAAAAAGGGTCGCAATGGAATATATAAATTAAAATAAGAATGAGAAAAAATGGTATTATGAAAATACAGCAGTAAGTATATCTATCATGTAATTAGTGTGTGTTGGAATAACAGGTAGATGAAAGGAAAAACAGCAAGAGATGATGGTGCATGGAGGTTTATCGAATGGGTCTAGCTTGCATCAAGGCCAACCCAGTGCAATTAGGAACAGGATGCCAGTTTTTGGGATAGCTCCAAAAATCACCATACACAGAGAAAACTAAAGGTACTTCCCGTCTAGTGTTTTGACAGAGCACTAAAGCAGCGTATTTTCTAAAGTAGTAGTTAAATATTAAGTAATTTCTATGTTTGCCTGAACCCACTTCTTGAAAGGTGATTTCAGTACGCCAAAGCAAACATACCCTAAGAAAGTAACTGACTATAAGAAGCAAGTTCAACAGCAAGAGGGATTTCAATTCATGTCCCTTCATTCCTTCTGCCTACCTTGAGCCAGCACTTGGCGGTGCTTCGGTAGCCGGTGGCAAAAACTATGGCATCGAATGTGGTGGCTTTTCCATCAGCGAACACTGCCTCGGTTCCCCTCAAGCTCAACAGACCCGGCAGCACCTGTTTGTCATCACACATGCACTGCCATCACTACTACAACCGAATTCAATGTCCTCAGCAGGATTCTTATTCGTGGTTCATAAGTATCTATTTGTTAAGACTTAAGGGACACCACTCATCGGCGCACAGAAATAATATTGTACCTGAATTTCTCCTGACTTGATCTTGTCAACAGTCCCAACATCTATCACAGCAGAGCGACCAGTTGTTGCTTTGAGATAAAATGGGCCTTTCATTGGGCGGCGGATTCCATACCCAGACAAATCTCCATAACAGAATTTCCCAAGCGTCACAATGAGAGGGTCCACTATATAACATGGTAAATATTGCAAAAGGTTCATCCCAAGCCGAACCAGGTCCCTCGTCAGCACATGCAACTGCAAATTTAAAATTTTTTTTTTTAAAAAAAAAACAACGAGAAAAGAAAAGAAAAGAAAAAAATCTTAGAACGTGCACTAATTAATATGTAGCGGACATGCGAGCATGCATGCAACTAAGACCACAGAAGAAAACAAGAGTAGTGGCCTAGTGGGATGAACCGATGAAGGCCTAGTTACCGGGCTCCTAATGACAATGGACGTCTTGGCTCCATGGCTACAAAGATCATAAGCAATCTCCATGCCGGAATTTCCAGACCCAACAACCAAAACAGTCTTCCCACTGTATTCACTGCCTGACTTGTACTGGCTGGAGTGGGCAATCTTCCCCGTGAAGGTCTCCAACCCCGGCACATCAGGGATGAAGCCCTTGCAGTTCTCGCCAGAGGCCACCACCAAGAATCTCCCTGTGTACTCCTCCACCTCATCCGACCCCAAGTTCCGGGCCTTCACCACCCACCTCCCGCTGGCCTCATCATACTCCCCAGACTCCACAGATCGACGATGCAACGGCGCCAGCTTGAAGTGGGCCACGTACTGATCAATGTATCTGATGAAATCTTTCTTGGGTATGTAGACGGGTGATGAAGAAGGGTGGGGCATGTGAGGGAGGTGGCAGAATTCCTTGGCCAGATGAAGGTTCAAACGGTCATAGGCTCTTTTTCTCCAGAGAGAAGCATGGCAATCTTCTCTTTCGAGGATGATGTTGGGAATGGAATGGAGATTAAGGCAAGCAGCAGTGGCCAGCCCCGAAGGTCCAGCGCCCACTATTACCACCTCCGTCTGCATGTCTCACCACAGGTAACAGCACCTACGACGTACGATGCAAGTTCAAAGGTTGGTAGGATTCGGCGCCTGTTCCTCTGCTATTTATATTCGCAGCAAGTTCTTCTTACTCTGGCTGGACATATAAGATAATGCTAATGAATAATTCTACATCGTCCGATAACATAACCTATATTATCATATGCACTTGTCTACTTCGATATTAATTTCTTATGTCCAAGTTATAATATACGATGATGATTTCATATAAATATTAAGGGAGGTCCAAACAAGATTTCACCGTGATATTGATTAAGATTTTAGTGCGTCCGCGCTCGTGTAAAGATACAACTCATGATCATCTTATTAATTCTATCCCAGCCGTCCATTCCAATTGCGATGTTTGCAAGACGTTAATCATTCAATCATCCGGAATCGCAAGGGTTGCGACGCTCATAATTCTATCCCAGCCGTCCATTCCAATTGCGATGTTTGCAAGACGTTAATCATTCAATCATCCGGAATCGCAAGGGTTGCGACGCTTATAATTCTATCCCAGCCGTCCATTCCATTTGCAATGTTTGCAAGACGTTAATCATTCAATCATCCGGAATCGCAAGGTTTGCGACGCTTATAATTCTATCCCAGCCGTCCATTCCAATTGCAATGTTTGCAAGACGTTAATCATTCAATCATCCGGAATCGCAAGGTTTGCGACGCTTATAATTCTATCCCAGCCGTCCATTCCAATTGCAATGTTTGCAAGACGTTAATCATTCAATCATCCGGAATCGCAAGGTTTGCGACGCTTATAATTCTATCCCAGCCGTCCATTCCAATTGCAATGTTTGCAAGACGTTAATCATTCAATCATCCGGAATCGCAAGGGTTGCGACGCTTATAATTCTATCCCAGCCGTCCATTCCATTCCCGGTTGTCCATCCCCAAATTGCAAGGGTTGCGACGCTTAGCATTGCTATCTAAGGTTCATACAAATGTAGATTACCGTTCACTTATGTCCATGTGCAGTGGAGGGGGCACCACGAAAGGGCAGAAACAACCAACTATTCCATTAGGGGGTAAAAGCCGAAAACCTATTTATGAAATAAAATCTGGGGTGGCTGCCCTGAAGATCCTAAAATCAACCATTTTGGGTAATCGACTATTAATGGGAACATTACTACTTGGCCGCCACTATCCCATATTTCCTATTTCCATTAATATATTTATATACACAGAGAGAGAGGGAGCCGTAAATTGGATTTTTTCGGGTCAATTTTTCTTTAGAAGCATAAGAAAATGATTCCATTCTTGCAATGAATATGCTCCATTAGTTTTCGGAATTTTAAAGCGCATTTGCAATTGATTATTTCTTCTTCGATCGTATAAATTAAAATTTTATTGCTTTAGTTTTATGTTGCAGATCTCGTTGATATTATTTCCCTACTAAGACTTTTCATATTTTGATACAGTTTTTGCATCAACATTTATAAGATTGGGGCGAAATTGAAGGAATGCCGTGACTTTCCTAACATTTACATCTATACTTCAAAGTTTATCTGAAATCGTAAGTGTATCTAGAAACCTTAAATCATTTTTGACAAGGATGAAAATACTCTTGTAAATAATAAAATGAATAATACAAAATATACTTGTATAAAATATCAAAAATTTTATTTTTTATAATTAGTCCCCACATTAAATGGATAGATTTGATGTGAGGAATACTTACAAAAAATTTCTTCTAGTATTTTAAAACTATTTTTTTTGTATTTTTATTTTATTGTTTTTAGTGGTATTTTTGTTATGTGGGTACATCTATGGTTTTAGAAATCTTATAGATATAGATGCAAATTTTACAAAAATTTTGACATGCCAGTAATTTCATCCAAACCTTGTAGATATAGATGCCAAAATTCCTTATAATATATAATGTATAATTATAAAAACATAACATGAATTTTTTATCGGTCTTACAATATTACATTTCATCTTAATTCATACAAATTAAGCTGAAAAAATCATATATCTTATCTTATTTCATCTTACAAATTCAGCCGAAGTATTCTTATATATTTTTTTATTTATCAATAAAGGGGGAGACAAAATGCCTTCACTGAGGAGACAACAATGGAACCCAATCTAGTGCACCCGGGTGCATTCAGGCTCAATGCACCCAGGTGCACTGCACCTATTTTTTTTTATTTTTTTTGAAAATTTTTTATACAATGGTTAATCTAGGTTTATTTAACATATGTATCAATTTTTACTATTTTTGGAGACTTTTAGATATTTTTTTTAGATTTTTTAAAATCGGTGGCATTTTCGGTAATTTAAAATTACGAAAAATGCCACTGATTTTTAAAAATCTAAAAAAAATATCTAAAAATCTCCAAAAATAGTAAAAATTGATACATATGTTAAATAAACCTATATTAACAGCTTCATGAAAAAAATTTCAAAAAAAAAATAAAAAAAATAGGTGCAGTGCACCCGGGTGCATTGAGGCTGAATGCACCCGGGTGCACTGGATTGGGTTCCGACAACAATCCCCACTTACGAAAGACAAAGCTATATGGCTTGATCCCATGACTAGTATAACATTATAAAAACATAATACACATATGAAAATAGGAAAAAATAAGGTGAAATGTTTTGAAATAGACTAAGTAATAATATGATATAACGTGTATAATGATTAAGGGTAACGAGTTTTAACTATACAATGTAGTTGTGTGCAAAGATACAAAGAAATAAAGAATGGTAATTATATTAAAAAATATATATGAAAGACTAGAAATTTTTTTTCTTGACTGGCTTGCTTATAAATTGTACTTAATTTTTTTTTCGTCTTGCTTGCCAAATAGTATCTTTGCCATGTATTAATTTAGTGATGTTATTGTGTCATTGTAGGTATGGCTACAAACCAGTGGGGAGCACATAAATTATATTTAATATTCAAACCATTCACTTTATTCTAGTTAAAATTGAAAGCTGTAAAGAACACTTATGAATAACAAAAAATATGTGGTGTGGAGCATATATATTCCTTAATAAATATATATTGTGTTCAATAACGGTATAACAATGGATTATTAGTACTAATTAAATTACAAGATATATGATAATTATCGAAGCCCGATATTATACACCGGGTGCATTGAACTAAGCGCACATGAGTCGAGGTTACATATTATCAGGTCCACGTAACTCTGTCCATTTTTAACTCATTCTGACATAATGCAATAAGAGCGACCAAAATTTTTGCACTCAAGAAATAAAATTTTTGCACTCAAGAAATATGGCACGTAAAGGGTATAATTATCGTCGACTATTACTACTAATTAAATTACCAGATGTATAAAAATTATTGGAGCTCGATCTAATGGATCCGAATCCAAATTACATAGAAATGGTTATATATAACCCCTTTAATTTTTAATTAAGCCCAATTAGCTAGGTTCTTCCGTTCTAATAATGCAATAGGAGTGATAAAAATTTTTGCACTCTAAAAATATGGTACCCTATCCTAAAAAATAAAAATATAGCTCCCAAACGGTATAACCATTGACTATTATACTAATTAAATTGCGAATTTATATAGTAACTATTGGACCCCCATAACTAAGTACACTCAAGTCCACAACTTTTTTTTAAAAAAAAAAAATAGATTTTTTTAAAATTCATATGTGAGCATTAATACGAAGTTTATATAGTTTTTACATTTTAAAGATTGTTTTCAATATTTTTATCTTTTTGAAAATAGAAAAATTAATTCATTTTTCATGAAGTGGCACATGACATGACTTTATTTTTTGATTTTTAATATTTTAAAATAATTAAAAATGTAAAACTATATATGAAAATTTCACTATCAACGTACGAAGTTCAAAAAATCTTTTAAAAAAATAATTAATAAAAAAGAGGAGGGTTATGCGCATAGGCGCACTAGATAATGGGACTCATAACTATCATGGGTAAGTATAAAAATATCGAGGTACGCCGCATTTTCTAATGATGTCATGGCCATTTATTTCATTCTAAGCTTAATTGGAGAATCTGGCGATTCCATTTATCGTCTCTGCTCTGACATCACACCATTTTCCAGGAATGCTTTTGTTTATCGATTGCAAGCATGCACGTGGCAAGCGATGCCAAAAACACATCGCACGTCGAGGTTTCACAAGCTTCTTTTGATTTGGTAATACCATAATTTAAAATTTTCGTCCGCAAGTTATGTTGATTTTTGGATCATTTGAAAAATTAACCAATTGAATGTAGATTACGAGACAAATTTAATTTCTTTAAAAATGATGAAAATACTCTCCTAAAAAATGAAAAATAAAAGACCTTTGTAATATTAACAAATTTTATTTTATTTTATAAATATTCCTCACATTAAACGGATCTGTTTAAAGTGAGGGAACTTTTGTAAAAATAGAATTCTCTACTATTCTAAAGGGATTTTCTTGTATTTTTGATAAATTAGAAATACAAGAAAATACCTTTAAAATATCAAAATTACATTTTTTTTACAGTATCCCTCATTTTTAGTAGATCTATTTAATGTAAGGAATATTTTTAAAAATAAAATTTTTATTGTTTATAAGGTATTTTTCTATATTTTTCTTTTTATTATTTTTTGACATATTCAGAATATGTCTGCAGTTTTAGACAAACTTTGTACGCGCGAATGTAAATTTTCATCTAAACCTTATAGCTACGGATGCAAAAGCGTCGCAGTATATCTCTTTATCACTCAAACCCAACCAAACCGGCAGATGACTAGTCCTCCTCCCCGTTTCTCAACCAAGATAATTCTGTTGAATCCGTTCCATTCAGTTACTTTGCAATTATTTATTGTATAATAGTGCTTAATTAATTTTTATAAAAATAATTTAGACCATAAAAGAAAGAATTTTAACAGGCTAACACCACAAAACTAGTTATCATTTACGAGAACACATAATTCTTTTTAAAAATAATTATTTTACTTCTAATAAAGAATTTTAAGCACAACGAATGGATCTGATTTTGCAAAATCAGTTTAGGGCCTGTTTGGCCTAGCGTCATAACATTGCCAAACGCCATTGCTAACAGTTTTCATGAAAGTATCGATGATACCGTTAGCTTCCAGCAAAAATGAAAAACATCATAAGCTAAAGTGAGAATAAATTTTTTTTTTTTTTTTTTTTATCTACGAAAGTGAGAATATTTAATTAGTAATAATAAAAAATTCGGTAAGAAAACATGGTTAAGAGGCCAAACAGATTCAAAATTTCCAAAAACGCCGATCGCTAGCGATAACACGCTGCCAATTTGGCCCTCAGTGTCCGGATGATCTGAGTTCCATAATCGGAAGATGTGGAGCCACCTCTAAGTCATCGTTGCCCTTTGAACTGTTTAGGAACGCGATGGGAATAAGCTCAAGAGATGAGATTAAAATGTAGTATAAAGATTCAATATTTACCTATGCATCGCGACGGGAATAAACTGAAGAGATGAGATTAAAAAGTAGCATAATGATTCAATATTTACTTAACCATGCTTAATTTAGATTTTAAAAATTTTAAATATGATTTTAAACCTGAACCATTTATTATGTTTAATACGTCTTATTTTATTATATTAAAAAATAAGTTTTATTGTAGACTTTCTTCTTATGAAAAATAGTATTTTTGACAGTAAATATATAACCACTAAAAATTTCAAAAAAGGTATAAATAAAGCATATAAAAGTTTCTAATATATTTGGTTTTTGGAATCGCAACACATGGATAATATCATAAATGGTTTAGAATCTTATTTTTTAAATCTAAACAATTCATTATGTTTAACACACCTTATTTTATTATGCTATAAAAAATAAATTTCATTAAAAACTTTCATCCTTTAAAAATAGTATTTTTGAAAATGAACATATAGCTACTAAATTTTTTTAAAAATAATATAAATATAGTATATATAAATTAATAACATATTTGGTTTTTGGAATCATAAGACATGGGTAAACATAATAAATGATTTTCAATTAAAAAAACATAATAAATTAGATTTTTAAAAATATATTTTAAAAAGTAAAAGTATGCGCGGAGGATTCCATGCTTACGTATAAGTACTGAATCATACTTAAAAAAGTAATGTTGTACATTAAAGTTTGAAGAAGTATATTGAAAATGATAAATTTTTTTTTTATCGAAAATAGGAAATGTAGATTGTTAGGTATTGAAAACGAGAAGAATATTTTTATATATTAAAAATTGAAAAGTACATTGGAAATGAAAAAGATTATAAAAATGAAAAAGTAGATTGTTATCTCTGGAGTTGAAAGTAGTACTTTTGCGAAATGTTGAATTTCATCTTACGTTAGTGGTTGAACGTGTGTCAAATCAGTTCGGATTTGAAGTTTTAAAAAATACAAAAAGTCAGTATAATTAATTATCCAATTACCTAATTTTTTGATTTACACTCTTATATTCCAATTATTTTCTCATATTTTTCATACACTTATCTTTACCTATTATTAAATCATTATCACTCTACCCGTAGCATATGCATTACATTTTTTTCGAAGGAAGCATATCCATTACATTAATTACATTTCATTCCCACCATTTACACGGTTAAAGCACCCTTTTTTGCTGTATATGTTAATTAAAATTACGTGTCGATCATTAGCCAAAACATAATCTGATCCGCCACGCCATTTTTTGGTGGCTCGTTCGAAATCTGACCTCACGTTTACTGAATTAATTAGTGAATCTAATTTCGTAGCAATACCCAACAAGGGATCCGTTAAAAAAAAATAGAAGATTTGTGACTAGAATAAAATTAATGTGGGAGATGTATTGGGACATCTGCATACAAATTATTCAGGCCTTTACTGGCATGAAATAATTAAGTTCAATTTGTACAGCTTGGTTTTTATTTTTTTAATCTTTTAAAGTTATAAGACATTATTTAAAACTATTTTTAGCCCACGTAGAAAAAATAAACATATTGAAAGCTGTTATAATCTATAATTTTAAAGATATTATTAATTTATTATCGATAATCTTATACATTTACACTTGTTGTGAATTATATAAAAATTAATTTGATTAAAATAAATTTTCATATGATTAATTATTCATACAATAGAATATAATTCATGGTTCGAATTAATTAGTGCATCTAATTTGTTCGTACTAAAACTCAACAAGGAATCCGTTAAAAAAATATAAATTTGTTATCTCCAATAACATTAATGTTGGAAACGTATTGGGACATCTGCATACGAATTAACTGAGGGCTCATGGTATGAAATTGAGTGCAATTTGTACCCACCCTTGATTTTTCATTTTTAAAACTTTTTTTAAAAATCCAAGTCATACAACCTATTTTTGGGCTGGAGGATGTTTCAATGCATATGCAAAACATATATATATATATATAGTTTTAATTTTTTTTATAAAATTCTTAATCTAAGTATGTTTAATTTATAAATCAAGTTTTACTATTTTTAGAAATGCATATATTTTTTATTTTTTAAAAAATAAGGGAGTTTTAGTCCTTTTAAATGACTAAAAAATCCTTATTTTTTTAAAAATATATATATGCATTCTCAAAATAAAAGTGGTCTTTTTAGCCTACGATAAGCAAATGATTTGCTTAGCTTAGGCAAACAGGATTATTCCTCTTTTTAAAAATAATAAAACTTAATGTATAAATTAAAGCCACTTACATTAAGAGTCTTATAAAAATATTTTTTAAAAATAAATAAGAATAAAATTTGCAACCAGATGCATTAAAGTAAACCTCATTTTGGGAAAAAATGATATAATATAATAAGGGGTAATGATGATGAGTAAAAATAATAAAGTTATATTAGATAGTTTAGTTGTATAGGTAGTTATATAAAAATAATTGAAATATATGGTTATTGTAGAAGAAGATGTGAAAAATGATTAAAAAAAAGGTAATAATGGAAAGTGAAAAGTTTTAGATCAAAAAATTTTTAATTTAAAAAGTTTTTACTTTTAACAAACGTGCACTAAGTATAAAAAAATTGCCCTATGCTGCCCCAATAGGTGGGCCAGCCCGGTTCAAATGATGGTGACTGCGTTATGGTAGTTTACGGTTTAGTACTCTTATGAGGTTTTACAATTTCTACAATTGTGGGAGTTTACAATTTCCCTCATTGTGGTGGGGGTTTAGAAAATTTTTCTCAATGATGTGAGAGTATGCATATGCTACATTATAATATTAGGTGTTATGATGTATACAGAAATATAAAAAAAAAAAAGTATAAAAAAATTATTGGAAGCTTTTATAATTTATAATATTGAAAAATACTATTATGATGAATTTTCCGCATTGGATCCCACTTTTAATTTCCTCCTAAATTTTGTTTTTGGCAGAGATGCATGAAAAAAAAAAAGCTCAAAATGTACCATCAATGGGGTGGTGATTTCCAGATATTCACGCGGTCAACCAGACTGCCAGAGTAGCCAGCAGCACTAGTTGGTTTTTCTGTCAGTACACCAATTGGCCGGCTGTGACAGACCCATGCATGCATGATGTGCATTAGCTCAACTAGCTCAACAGTGCGTAGTAAACATGTTCTCACACCAGCGCCTGGCGTAAATTTAAACGCAAAGGGAAGGGCCAGCAGCTGTACAAGAATCCTCGGGTCTAAATAAAGCTGGTCTCAAACCCAGTTAGACTAATTTAATTCGATTTATGATAGATTGGGTTAGGCATTTTTAAAAAAATAAGCTATGTAATCCAATTTAAACTAATTCGATTTCAAAAGTAGGTGATTGTAATCCTGATTTGATTTCATACATTATTGCAAAATATATTAGATTAGATTATTAAAAAATAATCATGCATTAGCATATAATACATAGAAGTTAACGGGATATTATTGCTTTAAAATAAAATTATTTAGCACTTATATTATTGTATAAGTCATAAATTGAAAAATATTTTTATAAAAGGATTAATTTTGATTCTTTCATATAAACTTATATTTTGAAATAGATTTAATTAAGTAAAATATTTTAAATATTGTATATTTATTAACCCAATTTCTAATCCGAACCGAACTGATTTCTATAAGGTTAAATGAGGTTGGGTTAAAGGTGTGAAAATATGGTTGAAAGTAGGATTTGATTGAGATTTTACAAGATAAACTTAGGGTTGTGTTTATCTTAGCTTTCTTCACGACTAATCGTAAGGATGTTTTTATTCTCTTCCTCCTATATTGTTGGCGAATCTGGTACATGCGTAACCAACTCCGGGTGGAAGGCACTCCACCGGTGTTTTCGAATGTGAAGGAATGGTGTATAAACTTCAGAGATCAGTATGGGGCGGCGATGGCTAGAAGGGGGGCAACTTTTTTTGAGAGACCCCTGGTTGCTAGATGGACTAAGCCTAGCGGAGGCACATTCAAGGTCAATATTGATGGGCGAAAGAATCTCCACAACAACTGCACGGGGTTGGCAGCGGTCATTAGGGACTCCAATGACTCTTTTGTGGCGGCAAAGGGGTGGAATAGGCGTAAACATCTGGATCCGTTGATTATGGAGGTCACTGCTTTATGTCTGGGATTAAGGTGGGCTTTGGAGGGCTAGTTTAACAACTTACAGGTGGAATCTGACTTGTTGACTCTTATTGATTTTTTGGTAGACGATCACCCAATTAGGGCCCCTGTGGGAATCATTGTCTCACAAATCCACCAGATTGCCCTACAGGCCCATTCTCTGTCATTTCACCATGTGCTATGGTCGGGGAACTCCGTGGCTCATCTTTTGGCTGATTTTGCATCTTTTAATTTTTTGCCTGAACAAGAATGGTGGGGTATCCACCCTTTTTTCTTCAGGAAAAACTCTGTACAGATAATTTTTTAGCAATGATATACGATGATAGCCTTATCCCTTCCACCTCTGACCCATCTCTTGTGCAGAGGTTGGCGGGATAGGGGCTCATCTTTTAATCCCAAAAAAAAAAAGTCAATCCAACCCGATTTACATTCGAGTAGAATCTTTCAAGCCAAGCATTGCTATGTGGGGTAGTGTAATCTATTTCCCATGAAGGAAAAGTGCACTTACGACTGGGATAGGTCCAATAAGGCTTCATGGTCGACATGCCACTAGCCCATTATCGTAATGCTATTTTTTTTATTGGTATTATATATATTATTGTATTCTAATATTACAAATCAAACCCATTCACAACTGTCATTGTGGAGGGACATCATCTCCACTCATATTCAGGACGACAACTATATAATTACCCTAATTACGGGGGACACATACAACAAACTTACATTTAGTAGGTGTTTTGAGCACGAAACGTCAAGGCAACTATGCCAATGTCTCAACCAACTAGGCCACTCCCTAGTTAGCTCCATCATATTGTTATTTGGAACTTAGGGCTGGGTGTCCATGCATTAACTTGATCCGGGCTAAGCCAATCCTAAATAGGATGGTTTGGATTGGAAAAATATAAAAAATGGAGTTAAGTAACCTGATTTTTAAAATGGACCCCCTTCATCTTTTCCAATTATTTCTTAAAAATTGTATTACTGAAATTACAATTTTGAATCATAATTATCTTCCAAAAGTCAACTCGATCATACTTTTGACCTCACTTGTGAACCCGATTTCAACTTGAGATTAACTAAATTGATTTTCTTTTACTAAAGTTAGTTGGATTAATTTAATCAGGCTATGCTTCTTCTTTTTGATGTAATTTTATTTATTTTTTTATAACCTTTATCAACTATATTTATCATTATTTATATTATTGTGGAAACTCTTTCGTTTATTTAGTATTATGTGTATAAGTTTCATTTATAAATATATAAAATTGAGATAATAAAAATCAAGTTTAAAATTTTATTTTCAAAATCTAAACATTTTTAAAGTTTAATTTTTAAGTAGCTAAATAATTCTATAAATTATTGTTATATTCTAATGTTTATATGAATTGATCAAAGTATTTTTTTATAATTTACACATGAATATATATATTTTCAAGAAAATGTAGTCCATGTATATCTTTGATTTTGATTAAACTTGATCTCTTAGTTAAACAAATGAAGTCAAATATAATGGATATAATAGATTTTCTATCAATTATTAATATATTAAACATATATGAAATTATTTGAAACCTGATTTTACTGAGGATGCAACTCAAGTTTTATCAAATTCGGGTCTACCTTAACCTTAACTTTAATTTAATTTATAAAATTCAGATCATGACCCTAACTCTCTTGTTGTAATAAAATTTAAATATTAACCCTAACTCTCTCCCTATTATAAATTAATTTTGTTTTAAAATTCATGTTGGAATTTGACAGATCTTTGTTTGATTTGAGGTTGAAAATTTTCAAAATTTTATAAATTATAATAAAAGAGAAATGTTAATAGATAGCGTAATTAAATTTAGGATAAATTTCTAATACTATAAAGTATATTTTAGAAGAAATTTTCTATTTTCGAATAAGATAAGAAAAGAAAATTTACCATATGTTACATATTATAATATAAGAGAAATGTTAATAGATAGCCTAATTAAATTTAGGAGAAATTTCCAATAATGTTAAGTATATTTTAGAAGAAATTTGTATTTTCAAATAAGATAAGAGAAGAAAATTTAGGATATGTTAGCGTACAACCAATGAACGTTGGTACGGTGCAGTTGGTTGTAAATTGGCCCACATTGATGATGATTTTAAAATTCAACCACTTATTTAGTTTAGCATCATTGATCCTAGCATGGCATCAAAAATGATTCGATTCGAATTTTTGAGCGATCGTACTTACTCGCAAAATATGTGTAATTATATGTAATTTATAAAAATACTAAGATACAGTTACATGTGTATTAGAATATAATAATACTTTATAAAATCATTTTTCCTCATAAGAATGATGTTTTAAATGGTTGAAATGTTAAATGTACAACTTCGAAAGTAATATATAAATCAAATAATTTTATTATGAGTCCGTTTGGTAAGTAAAAAAATTTTTAAATGAAAAGTGTTTAGTATATATGATATGGTAGAGGTAACGATGATGAGTAAAAAAAATAAAGTTGGAATAGGTTTGTATTATGAATAGTTGTATAAAAATGATTGAAAAGTAAAGTAGTTATATAAGAAGAAATGAAGAAATAATTATAAAATAGGCTAGTTGTGTAAAGAAAAAAAAATTTAACTGAAAAATTTTAATTTTAATTTTTTTTGTGTAAACAAACACACTTTATTAAATTTTTACCAATTTTCGTACGAGGACCACGCATAATTGTAATTTGGATGAAACTTATTATTTCTTTTTTGTTCAATAGATGAGTTGAATTTTAATTCATCATCGAGATAGAAGCCCTGTATGCAGCTAACTTGTGCAATTGGTTGCAGCAGCAGCATATCCTAGTAATGTAAAACATAAAGTGAATGAAAACGAAAACAATAGAGGTTACATAGAATATTATAATTTGAAAATGTAGTCACACGTAAACATAAAAATATAAAATATATTGTTTAGGTTTATGAATATAAATATGAAATTTGGTTCTTCCTCTGATTTTGGCCGTTCTTTTGGTTTGGTTTTTACCTGAATTAATGCATTTTTTCTCGGGTTTTTCGCGCTGGGTTGGGCTAACCCGGCCCAAGTTCATCGTAGATTTTGATTTTAAAATTTTGTCTACCATCGATGGTTAATCAAACCATGGTTAACTCGGCTACAGCCGGACATGGAAAGGAGCAAAGCAGAGCAAAGGAAAGAGATTCTCCAATGCATATTTGCTTTATTTAATTTCGGTAATTGCAACTGTCTGTTGTATAATTAATTAAGGCTTATCAATGATCTAATAACAACAGATGAATTACCGATACCCATTAATTGTACACACATGCTGTAAAACATTCCCTCTCGAATTAATGTGCTAATGACAACTAGTCTCTATTCTTAAGCACAGCTGGCTTTACTCAATTAGACAACAACTGTTTGGTCGGTGACTTCATCTGATTAATGTGCTAATGACGACTCAATACGCGAGCTGTCAAGCATTTTCCTCCGGTTAATGCGCAAATGAGAGCCAGCCCGACGATGTTTTCCTCCCATTTGGAGGGGCGTGGTTTACGTACAACAAGAAGGAAATGTGGATTGCTGAATGCGCCAGGTCATCCATCTTCCAACACAGCCGCGCCTGTTGTATTTGCTGGCATTTCTACTCGTGACAAAGACGTGGACGATTTTCGTCCAGGGACTTTTGCAATAGGACAGTGTTAGCACTGTCCTAATTAATCGGCGGCTTCCATAAGAGATTGTCACGGAGAGGCATGTCGCATTTGTGTAGATGAGCCAGTTGAGGACAGAAAGAGCATTTCGGACTTCTTCAGCTGCCATCTTCTTTATCCTGCCTCCTCCCGCTACCCTCGCCGACGAGTCCACGTCTCTCACTTCACACCCTCATTCGCTGCGTCTCACGTCTCTCACTTCACGCCCAAATGTGCTGCTGCGGGCGTGTTTGAGATTGGCCTACAGCAAACCAGCAAGTCTGCTGATGAAGTTCCAACTGTAGGCCGTCTCCTTACCTGAGTGGCTCCAATATCTCCTCCTCATCTCCAATCACTGTGGGATCTCACAGCTGAGGGTGAAAGCCAGCACCATCTACAACATCGTCATACTAGCACCTCATCGTGCATGCACGGAAGCGAAAAATTGAAAACCATCTGCATGTTAAGAAAACAAAGTGAACTGGGAAAGATGATTTCTTTGTTTGTTCATTTTGTGCAGCTGCAGTATCCTTCGTATGGGCGTGGCCTAGCTCTTTCCTCCTCCAAGAAAGGGAGAAATTCAAGAACAAGAATACCATCTTTGCCTTTCAGATCTGATTGGGATAATTCGATTCTTATTAAAGAAATTGTAAATCGTTTGTTAAGAAACGTGATTCAGATTGATACAGATCACAGCAGAAGCACAAATACTAAAATAAAATAAATAATAGCAAAATCACACAAAAGAAAGACACCTAGATTTATATGGAAAACCCTTCAAACTAAGAAGAGAAAAACTACGGAAGAAATGACAAACCAATATGATAAACAGGTATTTGAGATATATACAAAAATATCTCACACATATTTTCTGGATGTTTCACATATACCCCAAACAAAAATACGCTGATAGCCCCTCTTTCACACCCCCCAATGGGATACCTTAATGTTTTATTGAATCCCTAATAGATTTACCTATAAATAGAACTCTTATAGCTTTATACAATATCAATACGTAATCTCAGTCCCACACAAGTAAACTATGCAGAATACTCAATCCCAACCTCAGTAGAACGCAAAACAGATCTAATACTAATTTTCCAATGCAAAATTTACCTTAGAAAGCACGCCAATAGTGCCTAAAAGCCAAAGTCAACAACGAAAGCTCAAATTGGGCGAGGCTTTGCCACCAGTTGCCTCATTGCCATTATGGTTTCTAAGACTAGCAATCTGTAATATAATCAGCTTAAGAGCATTGGAATTCCAATAACAGAGCCTGATATTAATGAATTCTACCATGAATAAGGAACAAAAGAGATGAGAATCAAGAACGGCAGGAAAATAAGTTATCATTGTCTAAGAACACTAAAGCATGCATGAAATATGAATTCCTTACATTTCCTACGCCATGAATTCCTAGTATTTGACATCTCGAGGAGTCCTGCCAAGAAAAATAGTCATACCAAGTTAGCATTTTTAATTGTGATCATCCACAGAAAATAGGGGGAAAAAAAATTCTTACACAACTTTATAGAAAGTTCATTTTTTTAAATTCTGGTGATGCAAACCACTACTTGAACACATCCATAGGGAATGGTCAAGAATCACCCATATGGAATCATTGAAAACTCTCATTAGGATACTTAAAATAAATGGTTAAGAATCTCAACTTGAGAAAAGCACTTGAAAATTCATATCAAACACATCCTTTTATATTTTCATGAAATGATCAGCCAGTGTGTGGTTAGCATCTCATGTAATATTCAACATTACAAAGTTGAAAGTTCTGATAACAGATCCTGTTGGAAGTAAATAGGAATTTTCAACACAAAAATTGGCGTTGTAAACGGGCAGGCGGACGGCCCAAATTCATGTCCTACTATTAATTATGCCATGCTTGTGTTGCTTCAAGCCTATTGAAAGTCTATACAGTAGAAGCTTGACATGGAATTGTACATACCTGCAAATCAAGACAAAATTTTTTTTTTTTTAAAGAAAACATTAACTAGGATTCACGTAAAAAAAAATGACTGAAGTAAATATACTCATCTGAAATCTAACAGTTCTAGATATTGATTACAACTGACCTTAGGTTTACGGCTGTGATTGCAGCTTAATATATTCACCATCAAAATAGGAAAACTGAGAGGCTCTTGTGCAGAGTTGTTGCATCTTGGACTTTGATATTAGTTTGTTGGGTGCTCACGGGTCTTCTCAATCCCAAAAGCTAGCCTAAGAAATGAGGCATTCCCTCACACTTTGACTGCAATCTCGGCCCATTCCACAACCGATGTGGGATAATCTAACATTTCTTGTATCATCTATTATCGTTTTACTTTCAAGATGAATTTTTATGTTTAAAGCTAATGCTACGATTTGGGAACACCTCCTAAAGAATTTATGTATTTCGGTTCTATAGTAAGCTATTATGGTAAAAATATTGATTTTCAGTACATGTTAGGCAAAAGCAGTAGATGAGGTTTTATGCGGATGTCCTTGTTGATGAGCATTTCTCCAAGTACATTGTCACACCACTAAATTAAATGTCGTTTATGTTCAATCGTTCCTTCAATATGCTATTAATGCATGGTTGAATTGAAAGAAAAGCTAATTGTGCTTATCATAAAAGAAGTTACAATAAGTAACACTAGAATTGTAAATGGGAAGTTTAGGTGATGACAAGTTTAACCATATATGGCAGGGTAGAGAAAGATAGCTAAAGTATCGACTAAGGAAAATGGTAGATCCTCGGAGACAGTTAAAGTATTGACTAAAGAAAATGGTGATCATCGAAGTGTGTGTATATATATATATATAGGACGGACAACACTGCAAAAAGGGTGCAATCTGCCCAAAAATGGGTTCCATATGTGTTAAAATTAACATTTACCTTGCTAATTGCATTTATAATTATTTATTTTTTATAGCATATCAATTTTTATCCAAATCCAACATAAGTATGCGCCTCGTCTTAAAATTGTACAAAATTAACATAATAAAATAATTTAATATAAATATCAAGTTTAAGGTTGTATTTTCAACATCTAAATCGTCTAAAGAATGATTTTTATATGATTAAATAATTATATAAAGTATCATTATATTTTAATACATGTGACTCATTTTGCAGCGGACTACACTGTAGTCCACTGTAAATGGGCCCCACACATATTAGAATGCAATGAAATTTTATACAATTATTTATCTATATAAAAATTATACATTAGATGGTTTAGATGTTGAAAATACCACTTTAAACTTAATATTTAAGTTAAAATATTTTATTACATTGATTTTGCATCATTTTAAGATGGAGACCATACACATATTGATTTGAATGAAAATTAGTATGCTAATAAAGTGAACAATTCTAAATATAATGAGTGACATGGATTTTCTATTCATGATCATGTAGGGCCACAGTGCATGGACTATAAGGAGTAATCATATGCACTATAATATTTTTCTCTCTCTATATATATATATAAGAATCTTTCTTGTGCATTTGACTACACCGTAATTAACGGTGCGTTTGGCTCAAAATGGGCTCTATATATATTTAAATCTATTGATACTGTACACAATTATTTATCTATATATAAATTTTATAGCAAATGATTTATATGTTGAAAAAACAACTTTAAAGTTGTTATTTACATCAAATTATTTTATTACGTTGAATTTGTATTATTTTCAGATGATGTCCATGCACATATCCAATTAGGATGATAATTAGTATGATAATAGAATACGTAATTTTAAATACAATAGGTAAAGTAGATTATAATTTTATGATCATGTAAGGCTAATTGCACCGTAATTTTGGTATAATGAAACTGCACATAAATATTTTTTTCTCTATCTCCCCCTCTCTCTTTATACATAAGAACCTTTTCTCTGCATTTTTTCTGCACCGTAATTGACTGTGCATTTGGCCCAAATGGGCCCCACATATACTTGAATGTATTAATATTTTATACAATTATTTATCTATATATAAATTTTATAGCAAATAGTTTACTTGTTGAAAAAATAACTTTTAAAGTTATTACTTACATCAAACTGTTTTATTACATCGAATTTGTACGATTTTTAGACAGGATTTATATACATGTACCATTTTCAGATAGGATTTATATATATAGGTGAAAATTAATATGGTAATAGAATATATAATTTTAAATCCAACGGCTGTATGTTGAAAATAATCGAGGCCTTGGGAAAGCTTCGGACTGGTGGGCCGTAATTGTCGGGTCCCTCCACAAGCGCAAAGCATTTATAGTCCGTGCGTCCATTTCCTATGCCATACATTCCTGGTTTTTGTACTTCTCGAGAAATCCTGAAACAGAAACAAATGCTCATGATCCTAATGTTCAGACTTCAGAGTAGCAGGACTTCGGTGCCTTCTTCTGTAATTTTTAGAATAGTTTCATCGGAAATCAAGGTCTCCAAATATTAAAAACTCAAGTGTTGGTTTTTGTTTGCGTTTAACATTTCATAAAACTTTCAAAAGAAAAGTTTTCGACATCACATTTTTTTTTTTTAAAGTAATTATGTAATATGACAAAGATAATGATAACGAGTAAAAAAGAATAAAATTAAAATAAATAAAATAATTATGAGGGGATTGTTGTAGAGAAATGGCTATATAAGTATATGTGCAAAAAATAATTAAAAAATAAATACTTGCGGTGGTTAAAAAATTTATATTAATAAGTTCTTATGATCGCTAAGTACATCTTTCTTTTTATATCCCAATAAAAAATACACCTTTTATATTCGCAAAAAAGATGACCATATCGAGAACCAAAAGTAGAATTTAAAATACAAAAAGGGGAAGGGGAAAAAAATGAAATAAATCCTGTAAGTTTAATATGTTTGCATTTGCAACATAATCATTAATCTATTTAAACTCTGTAAAATGAAACATATATACTCAGTTACTCACATGCAAAATCCTAGATTTTTTTGGGGAACGAGACAATATTTGAAGCTGAAATCCAGCCGTGACTTCGAACACAGCCAATTTCATTAATTGGCCTAGTCATAATTAAGCCTCAACCTACTGTACCTAAATCCTAATGCTCTAATAGGACATCAGCCTAGTGAGAGAACTCCCTAGGCTCGCCTGTAATTGCTCTGATATGGTAAGCTAAGGGCACGGTTGTTAATTTATGTGTGGGAAACGTGGGGTGAGAATCCATGAGATTGCCAATTCCCAAGCTTAATTGATAACCATATTTTTACTTTTTTACCCTTATATGTCAATCATTTCCAATCATTTCTCTTTTCTATTACACTTTAACTACTCTATTAATTTCATCTTTACCTTTATAGTTTCATATCAATCATTTCCAATCTCCCCTGTAAGGCCTGACTGGCGAGTGGTTCGCGCTCGGGTCTGGGTGAGAGTGTCGGAGGGCGCCGGAGGTGGGGAAGCCAGCCAACCTCGACACTGTCTAACAGAGGGTACCTGTCTTCGGCAACTTCTAGCGGAGGGTGTCGTAGGTGTGTAAGAAGGGTGTGGAAGACCATCTGGGGCGTTGATCACTGCTGTCTGGCATCGTTTCCGTAAACCTCCGGAATCTGTTAGGCCGTTGTTTGGCATCTGGATTGGCAATAATCCTCTTATCTAAGGTTTGGGAAGGAAGTGTTGATGGACCTCCAAATGCAGGAGTTGCTTGAAACGGAACTGCTGACACTATCCATTGAGGATAGCGACATCAGAAAGATCACTCCGGGCAAGGACCCGGCTCTACTTTGCACGCTATGGTCATCAAAATCTTATAACAAGGAATATTTTAAAGGCATGATGCGGCGTCTATGGAGAACAAAGGGACAACTGCTGTTTACCGAGCTCGGGGAGAACTTGTTGCAGGCTTCATTTTCCGATCAGGAAGACAGGAAGAGGGTGCTGGAGGGGAGGCCATGGCTTTTCGACCGGAGCTTGGTCATAATCGAAGAGCTGAAGGAGGAACTGGACTATGCCCATATTCTGCTTGTAAAAACGCCTCTATGGGTGCAGATTCAAGGCATCCCATTTATAGTTGACAAATGTAGTCTTGGACGCAATGTGGCCAACACGTTTGAGGAGGTGACTGATATTAAAGCATCGGAGACTGAAGTGAAGCTGCGAGTGTTGTGGGACTGTCGGAAACCACTACGGAGAGGTATGTTCATCCAAGTGGGTGATCAGCGTAGGAGATGGATAAGTTTCCAATACGACAAGCTTCCCATCTTCTGCTACCTGTGCGGAGTCATGGGCCATGCACATAAAGAATGCAGATCTGTTCCGATGGAGCGAAGAAGTTTGGTAGAGGCGGACATGCCGTATGGCAGCTGGTTGCGGGTGGGTGTTCGGCCAATGAGGATGCGGGGCGAAGGTGGCGCTGATTTCAGAGCCAACCCCGTCAAATATCTTGGCAAGGAAGGGCTCCGAGAGGGGGAAACTCATGTGGAGGAAACTCTGGCGTTGAGAAGCTTGGTTGCAGGGCAGGGGGCACGTTGGGGGGCTCATGCTCAGTCGGGTGACACGGCAATGCTGGCTGGACGTTGCAGCGTCAATTCGGCTGGTATTCGTAGTGCGGAAAGGAATGATCACTGCAGTGCTTTAACAGGGGACGTTGATCTGGGTGATGCGGATGTTCGGGATGCGAGTGCAAACCTTTCCTTCGGACATTCTGGAGCTGACGCAATCCTTCCTGCTGTCCAAGCGGTTGGAGCTTTCAACGGGGGTAATGCTGCCCACATTGCCTGTGGTGGACCTGCTGTCCACGCGGCCAACAATGGAATTGCGACTCTTGACGCCCATGTGAGGGATGCTGCTCATGATGCTATGGGTGCTGCTGCCCATGGGGGCCTCGCTGGTGTGGCGGCTTATACTGACCATGAGGGCGTTGTCATGGGGAGTACTGCTGCCCGTTTTGCCAGCGTGGGACCTGCTGTCCACACTGCCTTCTTCGGAGCCGCGATTCACGATGCCAATGCGGGGGACGCTGCTATTGCTGCATTGGGTGCTGCTGCCCATGTGATCCAAGCTCGTGCGGTGGCTAACTCTGGCCACGGGGGGGTTGCTACCAAACTGGGAGCTGCTATCCACGTCACACATGCCGATGTTGTAGCTGCCTATCGTGGTGCTGCCCGCTTGGCTGCTGCACCTGCTCATGCTGGCCACCCTTCTGGTCAGATGGATGTTGCTGATTCTTCTGCTAGTCCTGCTGCTGCAGGCCTATTGGGCGGCAATCTCGTGGATGCTGCCCACACCGTCATTGTCCACGATCAGGCTGGTGACGCCTGGGAGGGAGCTGCTCATGCTGGAGTTGTACATGCTGGAGCTACCCTTGCTGTTGCTGATCACGGACAGCAGGGTGTTCAAGGGGATGGTGTGGGGGGCTGGACGCCTGGAGGACCAGCGTGTGATGGCAACCTTGTCACCAGTCACGTGGGGGGCGAGTCTGCATGGTCGTCGGGGCTTCAAATGCGAGAGGGCTGTATGGGTGAGGGGGAGATTGATGGGGGTCTTGTGGAGGTGGAAGTGCAAACAGGGGGGGAGGGGGAGAACATGGGGGGTTCTACGCGACAAATGACAGGTCACAAAGGGGGGTGGAAAAGGAGAGCAAGATTGGTGGAAGGTATGGCGACCGATTTAGCTGTGGGTTATGGAAGGGGTAAGAGAGGGCGGGAGGAGAAGCTGGCTGGATGTGGGATTGGGGGAAAGCGGGCTAAGGGGATGATCGGGGGTTCAAATGGGGAGGTGGAGGCTCTGGGGATTACCCAGGCCCACCTCCAATGATATGGCTATTTTGGCTTGGAATTGCCGTGGGCTTGGGAACCCACGTGCAATTCGTAATCTTTTTGACCTTGTAAGGAAACAAGCACCCAAGTTAATCTTTTTGAGTGAAACTAAGTGCAATAAGCAGGAAATGGAATGTATCAGACGAAGGCTTCATTTTGATTCTTGTTTTGTGGTGGAGCCAGTTGCTCGTAGGGGCGGTTTAGCCATGTTATGGCTCAACGCTCATCCTGTTTCTATTCAGAGTTTCTCGGCTCATCATATCGATGCCGTTTTTTTGGGCTGGCGTTTTACGGGATTCTACGGTCACCCCGAGACCCATCGCCGTCATATTTCGTGGCAACTTCTCAATCAACTAGCGAATAATGGTGGTCTCCCTTGGCTTGTGATGGGTGACTTCAACGAAGTGACCAGTCAAGATGAGTTTATCAGTTTAAGGGCACGCAATCAAGCTCAGATGGACCTTTTTTGTAACACTATTGATCTATGCAACTTGCAGGACCTTGGATTCTCGGGCCCGGCTATGACATGGAGCAATCATAGGAGTGGTTCTCAGCGGGTGGAAGCAAGGCTTGACAGGGGTCTATCTACTCCGTCTTGGACTGGTTTGTTCCCTTTTGCCAGGATTGTTCACCTCACGGCCGCTTCATCCGATCACTGCCCGCTGCTACTTGTGCTGAATTCCAGGATTGTTTGGCGGAGGCCCCCAAAAGAATTCAGATATGAGGCTTTCTGGTCCCGGGACCCCGAAGCTACGGACATCATAAGACAGGCGTGGGGGTCATTTAGCCTCGGGGGTGCTGCGGTTCACGAAACCCTGCAACGGAAGATTGAGGTATGTGGTACGGAGCTTTCTAAATGGAACAGGTTGAGAAGGGGGAACCTTAAAAGGGCCATTGCACGAAAACAAAGGGAGTTATCGACTGCACGGGTCCAAGCCCCTTCGGATGCTCGGGACTTTGAAATCCGGAAACTCAGATATCAAATCAATATCCTCTTGGAGGATGAAGAGAAACTGTGGAGTATTCAGGCAAAGGCCCACTGGCTCATGGAAGGAGATAGGAACACGGGGTTTTTTCATCGGTTAGCTTCCAATCGAAGAAGAAATAACTTCATTGAGTCACTGGTGGACAATGATGGGCAGCTGGTTAGTGACCAAGATGACATGCTAAACCTTACTGTCACACACTTCTCGGAGATTTTCTCATCTTCTTCCCCTCCGAATGCGGGCTGGGTTTCTAATCTTATCTCAAGGAAATTATCTGCTACTCAGCGGGAGGAACTGACCAAGCCACTCTGCATGGCGGAGGTTGTGAAGGCCATTATGAGCATGCGTCCATTGAAGGCACCTGGGCCTGACGGGATGTCACCGGGGTTCTTTCAGCGGTACTGGAATATTGTTGGCAGTGATATCTTTCAATGGTGCAAATCATTTATGGAGGAAAGGGACCACAATCTCTTGGCAAACCACATTCGGGAGGCAAACACTACTACTTTGGTGCTGATTCCAAAGAAGGCGGGCGCCCAAATTTTGTCGCATTTCCGGCCTATTAGCCTCTGCAATGTTGTTTATAAAATCTTGGCTAAGGTTTTGGCGAATAGATTAAAAGCTATTCTGGATGATATCATTGGGATGGAACAGAGCGCCTTCGTCCCGGGCCGGCTCATTTCGGATAACATGTTGATCGCCTATGAGGCCATTCATTCTCTGCGGAGGCGTAAGGGGGGTAAGAGACGCGAGCTGGCAGTCAAGTTAGATATGTCCAAAGCTTATAATCGGGTTGAATGGTGTTTCTTAAAACAGATCATGGAGGCTATGAATTTTTGCCCGAAATGGATTAATTGGATGCTGTGCTGCATGAATACTGTCAGTTTTCGCGTGAGAATCAACGACTTTAAATCTGCACCATTCAGGCATGAAAGAGGGCTTCGTCAGGGGGACCCGCTATCTCCGTACTTATTCCTCCTCTGTGCGGAAGGCTTATCGGCACTCATTTCGTCTGCGGTGGCCTGTGGATCTCTGCATGGCATTAGACTAAATCATCGGGGGCCCCAAATTTCCCACCTCTTATTCGCTGATGATGCTCTTATCTTTCTCAGGGCCGATTTGCAGGATATCTCACATTTCTTGGACATCATCAGGACATACTCCGCCTCCTCGGGCCAGTTGGTGAATGTGGACAAAACATCTCTTTTCTTCAGCTCCAATATGGTTGATAGTGAAAGGCAGGCATGGTCGGACTATTTTGGATCTTCGGGTCAGGAAGTCCATCAGTACCTTGGCCTCCCGGCATGGCTGGGGAGATCGAAATGTGGGATGTTTAAGGGAATCAAGGACCGCATTTGGCGCAGAATTCAGGGGTGGAAGGGGAGGCTATTGTCTTGGGGAGGGAAAGAGGTGCTTATTAAGGCTGTGGCTCAAGCGATTCCGTCCTACGCTATGAGCATTTTTTTATTACCCCAAGCATTTTGTCAAGAAATTAATGGGATGTTAAGCAAATTTTGGTGGGGGGAACGGGGGGATAAACACAGGATGAGGTGGGTGGCCTGGAAGGATATGTGCTCATCCAAATGTGCTGGGGGGTTGGGCTTCAGAGATCTCCGCCTATTCAATTATGCTCTTCTTGCCAAACAAGTCTGGAGACTATCGACATGCACGACCTCCTTCTGCTCAAAGGTATTAAAAGCAAAATACTTTCCCAATTCTGATATCTGGGAGTGCGTGTCCAGGATTTCGGACTCTTACACCTGGAAAGGCATCCTTAAGGCACGTAATATGATTCTACCGGGGTGTAGGTGGTGGATTGGCGATGGTAGAAGGGTCAGATTCTTCAAGGATGATTGGGTGGACGACGGTGTACGTATGGCAGGACCGCTTCCGCTTTCCATTCCAGAGGATGCTCCGGTGAGTTTCTTTATCGGGGAGTTTGATGGGTGGATTAAGGACCGGGTTTTGGCGGCAACCGGTGAGGCTGGGTGGGAGGCGGTCAGTCGTGTTCCTCTTCCACGTCACCCTCAGGATGATTGTATCTTTTGGAGGCACGAGGCGGATGGCCAGTTCTCCGTCAAGTCGGCTCATCGATGGCTTACGGCAGGATCTGACAGTCATTACCTCTCAAGCTGCTACAAAGCCATTTGGAGATTACGGCTACCAAGCAAGATCAAGATATTTGGGCGGCGGCTTTTCAAGGGTGCTCTTCCTTCACTGTGCAATTTATCTAACAGGGGGATTGCTGTGGACCCTCATTGCCTCTTCTGTCGTAGGGAGCCGGAGGACGCTCTTCACCTTTTCCTGAATTGTGCTAGAATCGCAAGTTTATCTCGGCAGGTTATTCCGGCTCGCCTATGGGCGTCTTCCATTCAGGAAATCATGTGTTCCCTAGCCTCTATGCCCAGGTGCGATGAGTTAGTTTTTTTCATTGTGTTTTGTTGGAGAATTTGGTTTGTTCGGAACAAACTGTGGGCTGAGGGGGCCCAACCCGGTTTTGCTAACATTTTACCATGGTGCAAGGAGTATATCGAGCAATGGAGACGTGTATGGCTCCTCGACAAGGCGAATGCATTGGATCTTCCCCTTATTCCCAGATGGTCAAAACCGCCGGCTGGTGCCTTCAAGGTCAATGTCGATGCCCGGTTTTCTTTGGACCGGGGAACTTTGGGCCTTGCTGCAGTAATTAGGGATTCTCGTGGACACTTTATTGCTGCTCGGGGATGGAAACGGACGGGAGTGGGGGATCCACTGTTGGGGGAGGTAACCGCGTTTCACCTTGGCACTCTTTGGGCTTCCCACTTATCGCTCCCCGCTGTCCAATTGGAGACCGATTCACTCCTTCTCTACACCTACTTGTCAAATGATAACAGGGTTCTATCTCCCGCGGGCCATCTTATCTCTGAGATTAGATCTTTTCTTCGTGACAATGCGCATTTCTCGGCTCTTCATGTTCTTAGACAGGGGAACACGGTAGCTCATACTATTGCTGATTTGTCCTTTAGGTCTGACACGGATTGTTTGTCATGGTGGGGAACTCTTCCACAAGCTATTGTTCAGAAAATCTGTACTGACATTTATATGGCAATGAATTTCCCGGATTACTCCACCTCGAACCTCTCTCACAATGAGGGGGGGTCGACGTAGAGTTATTCCTTTTATCAAAAAAAAAAAAATTTCAAAATATTTCATTTTTCACTTTCCACCTCATCCTACAATTCCCACAACTTTCAAATTACCAAATGCTACCTAAGAGTGGATGTTTTGCTTGCTAAATGTTGAGCCACCATATGTGTCATATTTGTTAGATTGTTAGTAACGGATACTTCAAGTTAATTATTTCACATTTCCATTAGTTGGAACGTGATGGGATTTCAATTTTTTTAAACAATCATTTAATATCATTTTTTGTGTTCTATAATTTCTCATTTTTCATGCATAATAATCTTATTTTCTTGAGTTTCAATAATACTTTTCATATTTACCACGAAAGGTGTTCCTTGGTGGTAACTCATGATGGTCATTATTGGTTGATCATGAATTCGACTCTCCTCTCTCTCATTTAGGTGGTATATGAGTTTTTTTGTTTCCTCCCTTTGGTGGAGGTATTTGTGGTTTTTCCCCTATGTGGGGTGTTATTGAAAATTTTACTCCAATGTGTGAGAGTTATGATTGTCCTTGAAAGTAATATGGATTGTCATTATGTAAATAAATACCCATAAAATACTATTTTTCATATTTTAAATATGTAACAATCTCTACCTCCTAGTCCATTTTTCATATAAATCTATTTCCATAGGATTATTTCAAACAGGCTAAAAGCGGTCCAATTTTGGTTTTGAAATTTGAATATTGTTATTTATCATAAACAACTAAATTCTAGAACAACCCATTATACGTTTGGTGATAACAAGATATTAATATCAATTTGGTAAATGTATCAAAAGATTTGGGACAAAAGTTGATTAAGCATTGAATGTATCACGTGAAAGAGTCCAAATAATTTGGATAATTTGCAAATATACCCACTTAATTTAATTAAAATTGTAAATATACCTACATATTTTTAAAAGTGCAAATAACTCACACATAGTTTAACCATAATTGCAAATAACCTGATGCTATTATAACACTATTACTGTAACAATATAACATGGAGGTTATTTCCTATTATAGTTAAACTATATGAGGGTTATTTACAGAAATTAAACGAATCACTTAATTTCTAAAATTGCAAATATATCTACATATTTTACATATTTTTACAAATACATTCACACCATGATGGTGTTATAACGATGTAGGAATTATTTATAATTTCTGAAACTATATCGGTATATTTGCAATTTTCATCAAGGTAAGTGGGTATATTTGCAAATTGATATATTTGTAAATTGATATTAATATCAATTGACAATGTATCAAAAGATCTATGACAAAAGTTGATTAAGCATTGAATGTATTGCATGAAAGAGTCCGGATAATTTAGGCGTATTTGGGGTATTAGATATATACATTCTAATAAATTGATTAGTTTTTACTTATTGGCCCTATGCTACTTATTGTTCCAATTGAAATTTAACTCAAAATGTCACATGTTTTTTTATCTCATATTATAAATTAAGCTCGTGAAATCTTGCAAATTTCTTATAATCATTTTACAACATTAAAAGGAGGTTAGAGTCCCTCAAATGAAAGACATTGTTCATACTTGGAAGATATTACTCCTAGGCAATGTTTAAAAACCAGATCGAATTGGACGGTTGGACCGGTCGGACCATGAATCGGTCATGTTCCGGTTCATTGGTTTTTCCGGTTCAATCGCAGTTCGACCGTCGGTTTGCACTGGTTGAACCGGAAAAACCGGGAAGCGGTCACAAAACCGGTTCATTGACCGGTTCTGTTTTTAAAACATTGCTCCTAGGTGGGTTTCGAACACCCAAGCAATGAGCGTTTGTTTCCAAGGTAATATAACGTGGCTGAAGAAATGCAGTAGCTGTGACAGCAATTTCTTATCTAAGCGCACTTTAGTTAATTACTGACACTGCATGAGGATTCCAATTTAATGTAACCGAGTTCACCTAATTAAAATATTTAATCCTCTTAATTTGGGCTTACTTTGATGAGTAATCAAGGTCGAGTTCAATCATTTTATTGGAAATAATTTTTAAAAAGGTGTATTTGGAATTTAATAAAACTTTCGGAAGAAAAATTTTTGACGTATAACTTTTGAAATAGAAGAAATGACATAATATGATATGAGCAATAATGAAGAATAAAAAAAATTAGAGTTAAAATAGACTGAGTAATTATAAAGAAAGAATTTACAGTAGAATAATTACATAAGAAGATATAAAGAAATAATTAAAAATAGTATAGTTGAAGAGAGTGAAAAATTTACATATTTTTATGATTGTAAAACACACCCTAAAATTGCATGTTTTATCTACATAAAATATTTACATTGGTCTTTATTATATAAAGGTCAATTAAATTGAAAAAAAATCACTGCAACGAATTTGTTGCCCTTAAGCAATAGCTTATCGACAACAATATTCCAGTAAAATTTTTGTTGCTCTAAGATTTATTATACTCATTTTTTGATAACTATATAAATTTTAAAGCGTAGGTATGTCAAGACTTTTTGAAAATCCGCATTTATACCTAAAAGGTTTGCCCAAAATTATGTGTGTCACCTTCTTTAGGATCGACGTTAAAAATATTTTTCAGAAGAAAAAAAATAGTCATGTAGAGGAACTTGTTGCCGTCTCTAATCTCCTACACTGGTGGCAGGATAAAAATAAAAATAAAAAATCATTGCCCTTTGCAAGATTTCAGTCGGCCAAGCATTATCTCGACAGATGAAAACCTTAATAATAATAATAATAATAATAATAATAATAATAATAATAATAATAATAATAAAGCATCGTTGTCATCCTTTCTGGATTTAATAGAAACCTTTCATCCAAAAAAAAAATATATTGAATAGAAATTCAGTAGGAACTCACCACAAATCCAATGGAAAATCCACCATGAAATTTGGTGAACTCGTTACTCGCCATTGACTTCTCCAACCTCGACCAAAATTGCAGCTAAAATTGCTGCTTGTGAGATTTTCGCGTTACCATTGGATCTATAGCTGACAATCGGTGCTGTTAGGAGATAATGAAATGCCGGAATCGAAATGAAATTTTATCAATCTTTAAGAAGATTTATAATCTTTTTTGCAGCTGAAAATGGCATTTGAAAAGGAAAAATTAAAAGAAAATGAAAACAGAGCTGAAGTTGTACTTTGACAAATGGCTCTTTACACTCGTATGGCCTCATGTAGGCAACTCACTGACCCAACTCTCCCTCTTCTTGAGCAATCTCAACACCATAATCCGTGCCGCCACACTTGCCACAAGGCCCACAACCAGTGTTTCAAAAACAGCAAATGAAGTGAATACTGCCTTCATGCCAGGTGCGCTTCCCAAGCCAGCAACAAATTTCCACGTGCATTGACGTCTTTTCACAAGTCGCAACAGCCAACCCTCATAATTGCTTTCTTGTGTATAATCCATGAGAGCATGGCAACGCTGGATTTTTGAATTTCTACTTATTTCCTGAATAAATTTAAAATTATTATATTATAACTATATTATGCTGATCATCTATATCAAAGTTGCACGTATTAATAGTCTGAATCTGCATATTCCATTGAATATTTATGGTAGCTGTGACCGATTGTCTGCACGTATCCTATGTGCTTGCAGACGTTGTGCATGTCACCAAACCCTCCTCCACCAGGACCCCCTCAATGTCGTCAGCAATTTTCTGTGCGTCCTCGTAAACACCAGGCCACCAGCCAATCCCCTTCGAGAGAGCCCCGCGCAGTAAAGCCTATTCTTCCCTTTCCAGTGGTTGGGAAATTTCTGCAGTGGCATCCCTTCCTCGTCCAGGAGATCATTGTCCCCCTGTACAATCAATCACCATTAACTGATCTACCACCATAAACGTGTGCTTCTTGGGTAATATAAAAAGAAGAACCGGCTAGCAACTTTACCTTCAGCCAGGTTTTGGCGGTGCTCCGGTAGCCAGTGGCGAAAACGATGGTATCAAAGGCCTGCATTCTGCCATCGGCGAACTCTGCCTCGCTGCCTTTGATGCTCACCATGGCTGGCAGAACCTGTTCGTTGATCACCATCAGATATACATGCATGCATGAACACCCATTACGTACGTACATACGTCCATATATTGGCTATTAATTATAAATATAACATTCATTTCATTAATTGGACTTGCACCGGCATGAGATTTCCTATATATGTGAGTTTGATGAGAACCTCTGAAACCAGACAAATTCGTTCGCTGAATGGATTTTCATCTGAAGCGAGTTGTCTGGCAAAGTAAAGGTCGTACAAGGCAGGCATATCGGGCGGCCAAACAGGCCCTCAGGCTGATGGATTCTCGCCGTGGAGTTCGGCCACTTGATTTGGCGTCATCATGGAGGCCCCGGAAAAGCTCCGGACTGGTGGGCTGTAATTGTGGAGCTCTCCACAAGTACAAAGCATTTATAGTCCGTGCTTTCATTTCCTATACCGCACATTCCTGGTGTTTTGTACTTCTTGAGGAATCCTGAAACAGAAACAAATGCACAAGATGTTAATGTTCAGGAGTAGCAGGACTTGGGTGCTTCATCTTCTGATTCAAGTTCTGATCTTTATGTTTGCAAAATAGACGACCCCATTGAGAACCAGAAATAGAGTTTAAGATACAAAAATTGAAAACGGGAAAAAACTAAATTAAATCCTTCAAGTTTTATATGATTGCATTTGCGAACCTAACCATTAATCTTTTATATATTTCTTTTATTGTTTTAGCGGACTTTTATTTCCGATCATCCCAACTAATATTTTCAACTTTTCTCAATGGATAATACCTCTGCATGAGAGAGACAATTGCCCTCGCAAGATTGAACCAGAGACCAATTGGCACCGCGGCCAGATTAAGCACCAGCTGTAGTGGGCATTTGGGTTCAAAATGTCTGTATCCTGTGCAAATATTTAAAGACGTCTGATTGTTTACGGCCGGCCGTACGGGGGCAGCCATGCGTCCGGCCATAATACCCTTTTTTTTTTTTTTTTCAGTTTTGTCATGGATACGTAAAGTTAGATATATTTAATTTATAAATTAAGTTTTACCATTTTTGAATATTTTTAAATATTTTTAATTACAGTGACATTTTTGTATTTTCTAATGAAAATGTCACTATATTTAAAAATAAAAAATACTTAAAAACATCCAAAAATGATAAAATTTGATTTATAAATTAAATATGTCTAACTTTACATATTTATAAAAAACTGAAAAAATAAATATACATATGTTTTTTAGGCCGGCCTAACTAAATCGCCCCTTTATTTAAAATATGCATATTAATTTGGTAAAAATTGCTTTATTTCTTGAACTTTTGGGGGTCTAGACAATTGCTTCATAAGATTGGGAGGAGGGCCTAGGTAAGGCCCAAAATCAGGCAGGCGGAACAACCTTAACATTCCCTAGGCGGTAAATATTAGGCAGAGTAGAGTTGCAAAATCAAGGCCTATATGTTATTAACTCAGATGTCTTCAAGTAATTAATGTATAGAGATTAAGTAAAAGGAAACATATATACTTACATGCAAATCCGAGATTTTTCTAGAGAACGAGTCATGTTTGAACCTGAAATCCAGTCGTGACTTCGAGCGCAAACAATTTCATTAATTGGCCAGTCATAATTAAACTTTGCCAGGATTCTCCCAATGCTCTAACAGGACATCAGCTTATATAGTGAGAGGGCTCCCTATGCTTCTCTCTAACTACTCCGAAAGGGAGAGCGAGGGTTGCAGGCTTTGCTAGCCGAGTGTTGATCTCTTTTTAAAGCGGAGAAACAGTCATGACATGCATGGCTGTCAGCATATACGTGTCATATTTGTCAGATGGTCAGTAACAGACCCTGCATGCGTGTTTGTTATTTCAGATTTCCATTAGGTGTAAAGTGATGGGATTTCAAATTTTCAAAAAAATTAATTTTTAATATGAAAATAAATCATTTTTAATATTATTTTTCGTATTTCTTATAATTTCACTTTTTCTATACATAATTTTTTTTTTCATTTTCAATGTTATGTTTTATATTTTCAATACAAAACAAACTCCCCCTCCTGTCCAATCTTTTCATACAAATCCAGGGTGTGTTTTGGAATGTATTTATGAATAATTTTAGAAAGTAAAAGTTATCAAATGATGTGATATGATAGGGGTAATGATGATGAGTAAAAAAAATAAAGTTAAAATAGATAAGTTAGTTGTGTGAATAGTTCTGTAGAAATGATTGAAAAATAGGATCATTTTATAGGAAAACGTAAAAATATAATTAAAAAATATGATAGTTGTGGAAAGTAAAAAGTTTTATATTAAAAAATTTTAACTTGACATTTACTGCACATTTTCGTAAGATTGTTTCAAACCGGCTAAAGGCCGTCCCAGTTTGGTTTGAAATTTGAATGCCAGTATTGGTATTTATCATAAACCACTTAATTCCAGAACAGCCCCATGATAAGTTTGGTAATTTCTCTCGATTAACAAGATATTAATATCAATTATTGAATGTATCAAAATATCTGGAAGAAAAGTTGATTAAGTAGTGAATGTACTGCATGAAAAAGTACGGATAATTTAGCCGTATCTGGAGGATTAGATATATACATGCTAATAAACTGATTAGGTTTTACTTATTGGCCCTGATCTAATTATTATATGGCTAAAGAGATTTGGTTTTTAAGGCAATATAATTTGGATGAAGAAATGCAGTTGAGAGAGAGCAATTTCTTGTCCAAGCGCATTGTAATTACTGGCATTGCATGTTTAAGAGCTTCCCTTATCTGTCAGCATGCGCTGTAAGATTCCACTTCAGTGTAACCGATTTCACCAAATTAAATTAGTTAAACCTTTATTTTGGGTTTACTTTGATGATCAATGAAGATTCAATTCAATCATTTTACGTTAAATAATTTTTAATTAAAATACCATATTTCGTCTGCCTAAATACTTACACAAGCCGCTGTTATGTATTCTTTCAAAAAAGAAAAAGTCGTTGTTATGTAAAGGTCAATCGCTACAAAGAATTTCACTTAATGTAGCTATTGGCTCCCTTCAAAAAAAAACTATTGGCTGCATTAGACATATTTTGATTATAATTAAAGATTTAGCTACAAATAATCAATTTCTTTTTTATGAAAATAATTAATTTCTTTTAAGTAAGCTACAAATAGTTAATTTCTTTTAAGTAATGGCATTCCATTAAATATAGTCATTTTTTACATGAAGTACAATTAAAAGTACATTTAATGTAGCCATTAAAATTTGACTAAAAATGATAATAAAAATTTTTGCTGCAATTAATATAAGACTAGCTAAAATATTTGATCAAAATTTTAGCAGCAGAAAATTGGTCACATATACTACATTTCTTATAATGAATATAAATTGATTAGAAATCAATGCAATGAATTTATAGCCCTTAAACAACAACTTATTGACAATAATGTTGGTAAAAATAATCGTTGATCTATAATTTCTTATAGTAATTATATGTATTGTATAAATTTTAAAGCTTCCAATCATTTTTCTTCAACTAATTAAGCATCAAAACTTTCTAAAAATAGAGGTTTTTGCATTGCTACCTTTAAGGTTTGGTTGAAATTATATGTGTCATGACATTCCAAAAATTTGCATTTATACCTACAAGGTTTACTTAAATTGTATATCATGTCCCATAGAATTGACATTAATAATTTTAATAAAATAACTAAAATGCATCATCAAATCACCATATTGAATGTTTTTATAAAAAAAAATACCAAATTGAACGCTTCATCTTCTTAATTCAACAATTTGGTTACCAATCTGCGATCTATACAGCAGATCAATGGTTAGCATGGATGGAGATTATACCTGTGTAATGGCACCATCCAGTTGAAACCACACTGCACGGTCGATCGCTGCAGCTGATCTTCTAACCATCTGACTAAATAATTTTAAAAAAATCATATGTTGCCACTGTTGCCATAGAGGAACTTGCTATTGCCACTCCTCTCTTATGGTGTCAGTAGCATCGAAACAATCATTGCCCCTTACAAGATTTTGGTTAACCAAGCATTATCTTGGTGGACAAAAGCCCTAATAAAGAGAAAAAATCATCATTATTACCCTCTTAGGATTCAAAAGTGACAGGAAACTACATAAATCCAGTGAAAATCCACCATGAAATTCAGGGGACTCGCCATCTACTGTTGATTTCTCCAATCTCGCGGTGATCTTTTGGGCCATCATTGGATTTATTGTAGGCAGTAAATGCTTGGTAGAGGAGATGAAGATGATGTAAATTATGCGATTATACGTTCTCCATTTGATTGATTGACTTGGATTATCTTAGGAGGGCCTAACAACATCATTTGAGATGAGTTTGAGCATTGGTATTCGATGGATTTGCTAGTGATAGGGTGTTGTTTAAGAAGACTATTGTGGCTATATTCTTCGAGGAAGAAACTAAATGACTATGATGGCAAAGAAGACATATGGGGGCTTAACGGGTTATGCATGAACTTTTTCACTAATTTTGAAAGGGATAACACTACTGATGATGCATCTAATAGTTGCGTCATCGACATAAGGCGGTGGTGTCCGTCTATAATGCCGCTAACGAGTATGCTCCGATTGGCAGCAATGGCTGGTAGTCAAGGAAGATGGTTATAAGGGTATTTTCATTTTTTCTGAAAATTTTTTTCATTAATAAAAGTGATGCATCTTCAATTTTAAACATACTTTGTATTTTGGAAAAATCATGATACTTTTGTAAATTCGACCAAACCTTATAATCTTTCTAGAATATTCTTCTACGTAGATGAATAATTTTATAAATGATTTCATATTTCAAGGATTATATGAAACGAATTTTTAATTAACTTGTGCATATTCCACCCGATGCTTTTATACTTTTTAAAAGTTCAACATGCATAAACTTCCATTAAAATGATTCCCCACCACAAATAAAAAGAATATTTAGTAATGCATATAGTTACTATAAGTCCATATTTATTACCAGAAAATTAGTATTTTTAAGACATATTTTTAGCAGCATTTAATGTTTTTGATTGCAAAAGGCATCACTTAGTAATATAAATAATAATAATTATTATTATTATTAGCAACAACACTATAATAAATATTGCAAAAAGTAGCATTTTAACAACAAGAAGTTATACTTTTAGTGACAATAGTTGCCACTAAAAATTATAATTTCAAAGACGACTTCAAAATATTGTCTCTAAATCCTTTTATGCTTGACTTACGGCCACCACTTAGCTACAGAAACATTATCGATATAAATTGATATATGGAGAGAGAAATTTTAGTATAACTAAAAGTCTATTTTCTGGTCTTTGTTAAAAGCTTAGAATTTTTATGTTACTAGTTTAGTACTGTCTTTGCAACAACAAAAAATCTTATATTTGCTGATTCTATATATATTTCAAAATGTTTATTTACTTTAGGCACTCATTGTCATGATTTTCACTAACGGAACCACATATTCATAACCGCAGTACGTGCCTACAGTGAGCCGTAAATGATCAAACGGCAGTATAGTATGGTTAACGATTCTACTTTTGCATAATGTTTTTTAATATTAATCATCATCTTTTAATTTTTTTTTAACAAATAAAAAATGTTACACTCATTCAAAAATCATATCCTATAGTAAATTGAATCGGCGCATACGAAGTCCATGCACGGGGAAATCTATCTTGCCTTTTTATTTAGAATTATTCACTTGATATATATATATATATATAGGATTCTGTTCCGGTGCAGCGTCACTGCACCGGAACAGCGGTGCAGTGGGCTCAAAATGGGGCCCACATGATCATGAAATCATGATCTACTCCACCCATTGTATTTAGAATAATGTATTCTATAACCATACCAATTTTCATCCCAATCAGATACTTTAAAGTTGTTATTTACATTAAACTATTTTATTACGTTGGATTTGTACCATTTTCAGATGGGGCCCATATACATATCTGATTGGGATGAAAATTGGTATGGTAATAGAATACATTATTCTAAATACAATGGGTGGAGTAGATCATGATTTCATGATCATGTGGGCCCCGTTTTGGGGCCACTGCACGGCTGTTCCGGTGTAGTGACGCTGCACCGGAACAGGTCCCATATATATATATATATATATCAATTAATGTTGTAGGTCTTTTACAACGTCACCCATGCTGAGAACCCCCTCAATGTCGTCCGCAATAGTCTGTGCATCCTCACAAACTCCAGCCAATCCCCTTCGAGAGAGCCCGGCGCAATAAATTCCATCCTTCCCTCTCCAGTGGTTAGGAAATTTCTGTAGCGGCATCCCTTCCTCGTCGAGGAGATCATTGTCGCCCTATACAATCAAACACCATTAATTTATCTACCATCATAACATGCGCTTACCAAGGCCAGCTAGTTTACCTTCAGCCAGGTTTTGGCTGTGCTCCGGTAGCCAGTGGCGAAAACGATGGCATCGAAGGCCTGCATTGTGGCATCGGCGAACTCTGCCTCGCTGCGTTTGATGCTTACCAAGGCTGGCAGAACCTGTTCGTCGATTATCATCAGATATACATGCACGAACACCCACTTACGTCAGTTACGTGCATTAGCTAGTAATTATACAGCTCACATTCATTTCATTAGTTGTACGTGCACCTGCATGAGGTTTCCTATATATGACTATATGAGTCTGAAGAGATGTACGTGTATGAATAAGATCACCTGGATTTCTCGGGACTTGATCTTTCCTACGGTCCCCACATCGACGACCGGAGAACGTCCCATGGTTGCTTTGAGAAGGAAAGGCCCTTTGTCTGGCCTGGTTATCCCATACTTAGACAAGTCTCCGAATTTCAGTTTACTAAGTAGGACAGTTAAATTGTCCACCAAAGAACACGGTAGATATTTAAGGAGGACCATCCCTAAGTACACCATTTCTCGTGTAACCACATGGACCTGCACTTATGTATTCCAATCAGCTTAATTACTACCTGCAACCATATACTATGTAGATTTAATTAACGTAATAAAAAAATAAAATAAAATCACGGTAAATATGTTACCGGGCTCCTCACGACTACTGCTGTTTTAGCTTCATGGTTGCAGAGGTCGAGAGCAATCTCCATCCCCGAATTCCCGGACCCAACAACTAGAACTGCTTTCCCACCATAATTCTGCCCTGACTTGAAAGCGTTAGAGTGCACAACTTCCCCAGGGAATGTCTCCAGCCCTGGCACATCAGGGATGAATCCCTGGCTATTTTCACCCGTGGCAACCACTAAGAACCTGCCTTCGAACTCCTCTATCTCGTTCGACAGAATGTTGCGGGCCATCACAACCCATTTCCCGCTGTTCCCGTCGTAGCATGCGGACTCCACGCATCTGTTGTATAAGGGACCCAAGTTGAAATGATCGACGTAGCGATCAACGTAGCTGATGAATTCTTGCCTGGGGATGTAAGTCGGGGTTGACGGAGGGTGTGGCATGTGAGGAAGGTGGGAGAATTGCTTGGCTAAGTGGAGGTTCACACGATCATATGCTCTTTTCTTCCAAAGAGAAGCGCAGCAGTCTTCCTTTTCGAGGACGATGTTGGGGATGGAATGGAGACCGAGGCAAGCTGCGGTTGCTAGGCCCGCAGGGCCAGCTCCAACTATTACCACCACAGTCTGCATTTCTCCACACTACAACTCTAATGCTTACGACTGTAATATGTTTCCTGGGCGATGGAATGAAGTTGCATGCAATATTTATGCTTGGCCCACTTCACCACCTCCGATATTTATAGCAAACTGGAGTTCTTATATGCTCTGGCAGCTTAGGTTGATACACAGGCACCCAAAATTTACCAAACTTGGAAATTAAGCTGTGGTGAACTAACAAAGAAAGGCACAACAACTCTCGAATGGTAATATTACAAGGAATGCATCTGATCGTAGAAACTACGAAGGGTTACTTTATATGTTTTAAAAAATTATTTATTAAAATCTAAATAATTTAAAATAGAAATTAATATATGCATATTTACAATAAAAAATCACTTTGATAATAAACTTATATTTTGTAAATATTTAATACATTTAAGAGTTAATATGTAACTCTTAAAATTTTGAAAGTAGGTCTATTGCCTAAGAAGTTTTTCAAGACGTATAATTTTTATGTATAATTTTTAAAATCAAGCTAAATGCAGACTAATTTATATTCTAAATGGCTTAGATTTCGAAAAAAAATTTAATCTAAATAGTGTACAACCGGTCGTATAAAATCATAATTTTTTATTTAACTTTTAAGAGGGATCTCTTTTGTCTTTCGCGGGGGATTGCATTTGCCATTTCAAGAGCATTCGGGCCTTTGGTCCGCAGGCCGCCCATTGTATGCGCACGGTACCGTATTTTGCCATAGAGACCAAAATCTGGAACGCACGCATCATCTCATCCATGAAATCCAACTAATAAAGCGATCGAAACAGGCCATACCAGGTGAAAATGCATATAAGACTGCAAATATCTTGCAAAAGTGTAAATGTGCTCGGTATAAAACGTTCAATTTCAGTTTTATTTAAAAATGCTGATCTTCCAATGTTACTTTTCATGAACATATGCGCTAGAAAATGGAATTTGGATAATTTAGATTACTATTTAGAAAACAGATATGGGCGAGAATGTAATAACAGGGCTACAGTCACATTATTTTAGGAGCTCCGACGCAATCAACGGTGACAGATCCTGTTTTCCACAGCGTCCAGCGGCCAAGCCATGTGGAACACTGGAAGTTGGTTGTTACATGCAGCTTGTCGTTTTCACTTTTCAGGGGGAAGGGCATGCAGAAGGTAATAAGTGCTTATTTGGTTGGGTTTGTGGAAAGAGGATGTTAATTTGTTTCAAAAAAAAATTTATGTTTTTAACGTACGATTAATTTGAAAGAATAATAACTTTATTTTTTCATTATTATTTATATGTTTAACGCTTATAAGCAATCCATTTTTACTTCGTCGGCTTCATGTATATAGCAGATATCATTATATTTCTATGATTTTATTTTCTCCAAACAAACTAGTTTTTTCCTCGTTTTGATGGATTTCATATAAATATTTTATATTATTATTCTCGTCATCTACGTTTTCATTTTTAAAAAAAAATATATATAGTTTGTTATTAACTTTATACAGATATCTTTCTATAATTAATGTTATCAACACCCCTTCCTTTTTAGACCTTTTCTGCCTTTTAAATTCCCATTGAGATTTTCATGTGTTATCTTAATTAATTAAGGGTCAAGATCTTGTGGGACAACTTAGGTAAGTTATTCATGGTCATTTCACCCGCGTGCATAAAAAATTCTCATTTCTATTTTTTAAAAATAAAAATATAAAAATAAAAAATGAAATTTTTTTTATATACAAACAGATTTGTTTACATCCACGTTTTCGAGAAAAAACTTAAAATTTTTTTTTTAAAAAAATAGGTATATAGAAAGGAAAATTTCACTGATTAAAATGGCGGTGGTGGAAAATCTCAACGGGTATTTTTTTTTTTTTTTTTGGATAGTGCGGGTATTGAATTTTTTTTTTTTTTTTTTTTTTGGGATTGTGCGGGTATTGATTTATATTGGACGAATAACTCAACGTCACTACCTACCGCGCGGATTGTGGACTTTTTATCACATTAATAGACCTAGACAAGCTTGTTGCTAGCACGCACTTGTGCCTATGGCAGGGACGACCAGGGGCTTCTTTGGCCGTGAGGAGCCGCATGGAACCTGAACATTCAAAAAAATCTCTCAAATTTTAACATATTTAAAAAAACATAATTTATTTTTTACATGATTGCTCCCTAAATATTATAACGCCTGCCTTCATCTGAGTTTCTCTTCTACCCCAGTTGTCCAGAATTTTCTATACAAATTGGAAATGCTGCCCTCTTAAAATCTCGTTGATTTACTCAGACCAACTTTTGTAGAGAGTTATTATAGCGAACCTCCTCCTAACAAGTTGCTCGGCAGATAAATATCAGCTTGCATAAATTTGGCCAAAAAGTCACCATGAGCTCCAATGGACTGTTTCAGTGTCATAAGTCATGTTGTTTAACTATTTTGATATTTGATATTATTGTCTTAACTATAACAAAAAACCGATTCAAGAAATACAAAAAAAAAAAAAAAACAATTCAAATAGGATGGAATGAAGCAATCCTTGTCATAAATAATTGAAGAGCATTTTTTTAAAAATTCATAGATGTAATCAGATGTGAAAGAAACTCAATATTTCAATGTTGAGATCTACTATTTTGAATACTTGCAAGTAATAACAACTTTACCAAGACGGAAAAATTAGTCACCCACCATGTGGTCCAATCCTCATTGAAGATTACAACTTCAAGATCCCCCTTTTGGTAACTCATGATTATCCAAGCTGTGAGAGACCCTATGCTATCTCATTGACTAGCAAGAATATTTCTATGCTTCGTTTAGACTTGTACTTCCAACAGATCAAGAGCAATTCAATACTGCAAAGTTACCACTTAAATGTCCAAGTAGCTGACGCAGATGTATGTAAAGTAGTATGAGTTGAAGGTAAATATTACATAAAAGCAATAACCTTATTACTCTACCCTTGGAGCAATACATCTCCATCAAATGACTAATCATCTAGGATGGGTGATATAGTAAAAAGTTACTACAACGAAAATGTAAATTGGCTTTCAATGTATTTTTACATACATTTCAAGGCACATTTTTACCTTTTAAAGCTACTTTTGTTGGGGATACTAGAGCTTACTTCTCCGAACGCTTTAAAGTAAGCCTGAATACTCCAAGCTGAAACAAAACCACTATGTCTCTTGTCTCAGTACTCACTGAAATAAAGCCTCAATCTCTCGAATGACAAAGAAGATGCGCTTTTAAAGGAACATTTACTAATCTTTTGCTACCATGTCACATGTATATATAGTACATGTGGACCTCAATAAGAATATGGTGTATGACACGCACCCACAAGGGCATGAAAATCAAGGAAAAGGGGAAGAGCATGGGTATGTGGCATCACAAAGGTGTGAGCTATTTTCTCTTAAAACAGTTCATGCCCTCTTCCAATCTGAAGTTAATATAGGCGTGCTACCCTTATGTCGCCACCTAATTTTGACAGGGTATTGATACTAATTAAGAAATCTATTTCTAAAATGTGACAAATAATTATTGTAGTCATCATATGACAATTTATTTTAATTCGGTTTGAATATGAGGTATTATTAAGAAACATATATGGTAAGAAATTTGGATGGTTATTTATTGTTCTATTATGATTTTATAGTTTAAAGAAAATTTCTTGTTCACTTGTATATGAATAAGCATCCACAAAGTAATAAGATAGGATCGTGTAAGGTTTATTACCTCTATAAAGAGGTAAGGATGCAACTTGAGTCATATTGGTTTGATTCTTGGTTTTCCATTTATACATGCTCTATATAGGAGCCTGATTATATAGATTATAATGTATTCTAAGCTAAAATATAACATTCATTTATTTTTACAATTAATTATATTTGATCTTTTTATAAATATATTTTCCTTAATGTATTCAATCTATATACCAAGTTTTGTCATTTTAGAATATATATTTATTTTAAATTTTAAAAAAATTAAGGAATGAAAAAGGGCTTAAACACCTATGAGATTGATGGTCTTAAAAATAAAAATTAATACGTCAAAGTATTTTAAAATGCCAAAACTTGATATACAAATTGAATATACTGACCAAAACATATTTACGAAAAAAATCAAATAAAATTAAAAATAAACGAATGTTCTATTTTAATTTAAAATACATATTGTATATATAATAATGCTCTACCTACGTAAGTCTTACCCTACCTTATCAAAAAGTCTTATCCTACCTTACTTATGTGAAAATTAGATTGTTTTGATCTCAGTTCCAAATTGGTTTTTCCAGTACAGAATGTTTAACAATGAAGTAGTCAAGTTGTTACTTTTGTAAATAAAATATTAAGTGTTTGAGAAGAGAATATATAAGGAATAAAGCGAATTCCTTTAGAGAGACAAAAACAAAAGATTAAAAATATATATTTGAGTTATAGAGATAAAGAAGAAGCAAATGAGATTAAATTAAAATTAATCAATTTTAAACATTAGTCAATATATTTAAAAATGGATAATCGAATCTACAAATACAAGGCTACACGCCAAGAAAAACATTGAAAGCAATAAATTTTCAAACAATTTTGCAAATATACCTATGTGATCTTATAACTATTATTACATTTCTACTATTATGTTTTAAAATTATGTTTTATCAAAAGTATAAAAATAGAAAATTTCGTAAAATTTTAAATTCATATAGCTTATCTAGTATTAAAGAAACTTCTGAATTGATGACTGTAGACTAAAATATTATTGTCCGAAAACCTCAATGGAAAATAGCCTCGAAAACTTGTGATTTTGATGTTTTAAAAATATTTTGATCATACTCGTAGGTTTTTTTTTTTTTCAGATCAAGGATCATACTCTTAGAGTATGTTTGGCATTTGAGAGAAAATGTCAACTTAAAACTTTTCAATTTAAAACTTTTCACTCTCCACAATTATCATATTTTTAAATCATTTATTCACACTTTCCTATACAACTACTTTACTTTTCAATCATTTTCTACACAACTATCCATACAACTAACCTATTTATTTTAACTTTATCCTCTTTACTTCTCATCATTACTCCTATTATATCATATCATTTGACAATTTTTACTCTTCAAAACTTTTCATCTAAAATTTTATTTCCTCCCAGACACACTCTTAGTTTTATAGGGTGCGTTTGGTTGGAAGTAAAACTTTTTGATGAAAACTTTTCAGAATAGAAGTTGTTAAGTTGATAGAAAATGATGTGATATGATAGGGATAATAATGAGGTGTAAAAATAATAAAGTTAAAATAGATAGGGTAGTTGTATGGGTATTTGTGTGGAAATAATTGAAAAGTAGGGTTGTTTATATAGGAAAATATGAAAAAAAATTAAAAAAATAAAATAGTTATGGTAAGTGAAAAAATTTTGATTCAAAAATTTTCATCGATATATTTTGTGTGTAACCAAACACATCCATAATTGTGAAAACTGGCAGATATTCCTTCAAAGGGCTCCTACTCGCACGCATGCGACTGGCCTTCAGCCCAATATCCACGTGGCGGCTTATCGAAAAATTCATAAAAGGCGAAGATTCGACGAAGCGTCGGTGACTTTCTCGAGTCTCGTCCCCGGATTCTTTTTGTCTTTCTTCTCGATCACGACTGCTTTGCTTCTGATCTGATCTAGGACTTCGGTGGAAGATACACGTAACTTTCGTGTATATACCCCGTTTTTCTCTGTCTCCTTCCCCCCGCTTCTTCTGTTGTGTTAATACCAACATTTCCCTGTATTTTCTGGTAGCCGGTTTTGTGCTGCTGGAGATTTTCCGAGGTGGAAAGGAATTCAATGGATTCGTCGGCAGGCCAGGTTCCTGAGTTCGATTACATGTTCAAGCTGCTACTGATTGGAGATTCTGGAGTTGGGAAGAGCAGTCTCCTTCTGAGCTTCACTTCCAACACCTTCGAAGATCTTTCTCCCACCATCGGTACGTTCGATTTTGCCTACTTCTCTCTTCAACAATGCCATCCCTTTTACGACGTTTTGGAACTTCAAAAATGGCGCACTATGTACAAAAAGTTCTCTTTTTTCTGTCTTAGTGGCGTAGGACAACTGATTTCGGTTGGAATATACATGGGCCTAATTCTGTTTTTGCAAATATTATGGTGATTGTAGTTGGATGGATTGCTAGGAAGTGTTTGAACGGTGCGACTTCGTAGAATAGGAGTTGGATAATCAAAGTTCAGTTCTTGATCATGGCTAAGATCAGTTCGATTTCCCAACAGTGGTAACCAATGCTTGAGAGGTTCATTTTGGTCAAAAAATGAGTATTGGTATTGCTGCTGTGGTTTCATGGCCGGCTGTGCAATGTAATGGTGATACGTAAAAAATGAGGCTAATGTCGAGGAGAATGTAGTGGACCTCTTCCCTTGGGAATCTTTACCTTCTTTTTCCAACTTATTTTCTGTTGGTTTCTTTTGAGTTTGATGTACTAATTATCTTTCTTCCTATGGTAGGAGTGGATTTCAAAATAAAAATGGTTACCCTTGGTGGGAAGAAATTAAAGCTAGCTATTTGGGATACAGGTAATTTCATGACTTGCTTATGTCTGCCAGATGCCTGGATGTGTTTGAGATGCAATGCTGGTTTTGATTTCAATTCGTTATTCAGCATCATAGGAACAGTCAAGTGCAACCATCATCGTTCTATCATTTTATAGTGCCTTTTAACAATTCCAAATGAACGAGAAATGAAACAGAATCATTGATTCAACTGTTCATTAATTCAAATATTCAATTATAGTTTGCTCACAGTTCTGTTCTTGTGATGGAGTTTTGCCCTATGGGTGTTTGGTAGGACTGTGGGAGAGAAATCCTGGAAATGAGTTTGAGGGGATTTCACTTTTTGTCACACAGTTGTTTAACCGATGGCATAATTGTTATTGGATTCCATAGTCACCCATGCTGAATATTCCATATGAACCCGACATTGCTGTTTTGAGCTGGATTGGGTGAAATATCAAGTATTGTTTGTTTAGGATGAAATCTCCTCTCCACCCACACTGACTTACTCCTAACTATGTATGCATAGTTGTCACTTGGACTTCCATCCTTCTATTACTATCTCCACTTTCTTTAGTTTCTTTCCATTTTTGATAAGTAGAGTAGGTCATCAAACTTGACCTTCTGTGTTTCTTATAGAAAGGTTTTTCTCCTCATTCCTGGACATGCTGTTGATCGCTTGCTTGTTATACAGCTGGACAGGAGCGGTTCAGAACTTTAACAAGCTCATACTACAGAGGAGCACAAGGGGTTATAATGGGTACATTGATTCTTGCATTTCAGTGAAGTATTTATTTTAGAATTCTTTCATTTACAACATCCTTTTGCAAGATTAGTTTCTTGAGGACATGGATACAACCTTAGTAATTATCTTTTTTTGCTTGGTTGGATATTCTGAGTTGCTTCCTCTGATGATATGCGTCCTATCATGGTTATGAATGTTGAGTTTCATGCGTGTGCTTGCATGACATGGCATATATGTGTCACATGGAATTTTTGCAATTCGTTGCTGTACCATTAATGTGGATATTCAAAGCCAAGATCCATTTTATATTCCATTTTATATTTTTGAATCGCTGTACCATTAAGGATTGCTTAAGCCTGATGCCTTAAGCATAAGTGTTTCGTAAATTTTATCAGACACGCACAGTTGTTTGGTAAGCAGTGAAGAATAACGACCAAATGAAAGTGAGTTATCAATCATCGATGAGAGGGAATTCCTCTTTCCAGAATTCTGCTCCATGAGATGTTCAAAAATTTATGGTTCGATTGTGCCTTCTTTTATGGATTACTAATGATCCCTTGAAGAGGAACAAGTTCAGAACTTAAAAGAAGTCCAACTTGATCCATTCGTGCACACAAGCATTTAGGTAAATAATGCGAAGCTTCAAACAATTACTCCACAGCTGGTCCCTCTCTTGCAGGTGTGATGCTAGGAGGGCCGTACAGCTAGATTTCTTTGGTAATGCCCTGAGGATAGGCACACATAATTACACATTTCAAATTGGCCTTGGCATTGCATGAAAATGCAGCAAGAGAAAGTTTAGTTTCAATTTTTTAAGTCCTGCCTATCCAAACTTTCATCCAGACAGAAATTATTGATTCATGTTTCTTACAATTTGCTGCCCTCTGCATCTCATATTTTATCTTTGCAACTTCTGTAGGCAATATATTTTGAACAGGTAAAGGTGATATTAAGCCTATATTGCTATTTATTCTGTGTAGCACTCCCAGACATCCATATCTAGTATGTGTCAAGAAATTACTGCAGAAGGTTCTCAGAATAGTTTGTGCAATTTAATCGTCCAATGATTATGCATGACACAAGCAAAGAAGGCTGCTTATGATGTTGGATTTGCTTACTAAAAATAGACCAAAAATATTTCTAAGCAGCAAAAAAAATAACATCCTCACACTATTATCTTGTGAAAGTTTTGTAATTGAATCATGGATTTTTTATATTTTTTTCTTCTTATTGTCTTCATTTCTTGTAATGAAAAAGGATTAATTTTATTTAAAACCCCTGCAGTTTATGATGTAACTCGTCGAGAAACATTTACAAATCTTTCAGAAGTGTGGGCTAAGGAAATGGACCTGTACTTAACCAATCAAGATTGCATTAAGATGCTTGTTGGAAATAAAGTCGATAAGGTATTTCCTGTTGGAACTTAAATTATTGTAGTCTTGATTATTGACGATTAAAGTATAACACATGTTCCGAAAGAATAATGTTATATCTGAGGTATTACTGGCATTTGTTTTCCTCTGTATATCAGAAAGATGGGTGCTATCTGCCATGCATGTGATGGTGGCAAATCTGGACTTTTTTTTTTTCCTTGTAGGAAAGTGAAAGGGTGATCTCAAAGAAAGAGGGAATTGACTTTGCTCGTGAATATGGATGCCTGTTTCTGGAATGCAGTGCAAAGACTCGGGTAAATGTTGAGCAATGTTTTGAAGAGCTTGTACTGAAGGTTTGCAAACTGAAAACTCACTTGTGTTCATATATATTCTCACTGTCATTAGTACATCATCCAATTAATTGGTTGAATTGCATGAATCTTGTATCACTATTTATGAATATCCTGATATTTAATAAAAATCACCCCAATCTTCCATCTTGCTTTTATTCACATGCTTGAGGTGAAATCTAAGACAAACAGGGTAAGCTTGCTATCTGAGGTGGCCATTTCCTTGCTCTGACCTTCATAAAGTTAGAAGAGTTTGCCATCCGTTTATACATGAATCAGTGTATGCATAATGATTTGAAACATTAAAACTAAACATAATTGATTGACCCTAGTTGGGGTGAGGTACCATTTCCTAGTTCTGACTTTCGTACAGTTAGTAGAGTTTGCCATCTGTTTATGCATGAATTGGTGTATGCGTAATGATTTGAAATGTTAAAACTAAACATCTTAATCGATTGATCCTGGTTAGGGGTGAGGTGGCCATTTCTTTGTTCTGACTTTCAAACAGTTAGAACTTGGAAGAGTTTTCCATCTGTTTATACATGAATTGGTGCATGCATAAAGATCTGAAATGTTAAAACTAAACTTTCAATTGACTGACCGTGGATAGGGGTGAAAGTAATTGGCCATGTAGAGATGAAGGATCCTGAAATTTTTCTTAATTTAGGTTCTGTTTGATAATAAGTAAAAATTGTCAAGTTAAAACTTTCAATCTAAAACTTTTCACTTTCCACAACTATCCTATTTTTTAAATCATTTATTCACATTTTTCTATACAATTACCCTATTTTTCAATCATTTTTACACAACTAACCTATCTATTTCAACTTTATCCTATTTATTCCTCATCATTACCCCTATCATATCACATCATTTGACAACTTCTACTCTCTACAACTTTTCATCAAAAGTTTTATTCATTCTCAAACACACCCTTAGTATACTTCAATTTTTTTTTTATCGCAATCTTACCCATCGCAATGACAGTACTGATTGAACTGGGCCTTTTCCACCCAACTGGAGTAGGTTCATGGCCAGCTTTAATCCTGGTTTATTTTCCTTAATCCCAGATTTTTTTTTTAATTTTTTTTTTTGCCAGAACTTGAGCCCAGACTTAAGCTGGCCTTGACCCCAGAAGAGGTCCAGCCCTGTGTTGTGTGAGTGCAAGGGCAAGAATATGACCAATGGCTCCAAGTAACCTAAATTAATAAAATATTTGGGTGTTCTTCCTCCGGGAAGAAAATTTGGTCATCTAACTAGCATGGATCTTTTAAAGAGTACCGAACTTGGAAGTGTCTTTGGAACCATCAGCTTTCTTTGCAAAATTACAGTCTGCTGAAGTGCGTGTTCACTTCTGACCAATGCACGAAATTCATGAACAGAAATCAGTATTTTCAATGTCAATGTTGGATGATATTTTTAGAATATGGATGCAAATATCAACATTGATAGGGATATCTATTGAATTGAGTACTAATATGTTGGGCAATGATGCTGACCTCTGAGAAAGAAATATTTTAAAAATTATTTTCATGGGGAAACTGGATGAAGATATTGAATATGCATTACAAAGACAACAAAGTAGAAATTAGCATAGATGTCAAATTTCCTTTGCATGCGGACAAATTTTTTCTCCCTTTTTTTCGGTCTACCCAAATGTACCTTTAATCCCTATCCCAAAAATAATAATAATAATAATAATAAATGGTACCTTTAATAAATATTGCAAAGATCGGGGGTAAAATCTTAAAACCGAAATGGGATTTTCCCAATTGAGGCCATACAAATGAAAAGGTCATGTTTTCTTAGAAATTTCTATGCCTTTAATCTCCAATGGGTCTCCCTATGCGTGCATATGATTGCTTTTTGCCAGGTATAGAGCAGTATAATCATTTATTTTAGTCTTCGATGCAGATCCTGGAGACCCCCAGTCTTCTTGTAGAGGGTGCAGCGGGTGGGAAGAAGAATGTATTCCCAAAAAAGCCACAAACCGATGCTTCAACCAGCGGCTGCTGTTGAGAATAATCATTACCAAGGCATTTCCAGTCTCCACATGGGTGAGAGCTCAATGACAAGGGCAAGCATAGTGATGTTCAATACCTTGGAATGTGCTGTTGCAGAATGCAAATTCCTACGTGCTTCCAGGGGGAAACCAGTTCCACTTTGACCACGATTGTAGTTTCTTCCGTCTGTTCAAATCGATTGAAAGGTTCCCAACGCGGCACCGCGTCTCTCTTTGGGAAACGCATGTTATTTTAGGCAATAACAATCAAGATTGTTCTTCGTAATTATTTCCATGGCGGGTGTGAAAACCCCAGCGGATACAGCCAACGTGTGGGGTATATGAAGCGAATGTCCATGACATTCTCAAATTGAATGTAGACTAGGAGAAGAAAGGGCCCCATCAACTGAAGAATTATAATCTCATTGCATCATCTTTTCTGAGCATTTTCCGGCCTTTCAACCAACAGCATTTATAGCTAATGATGCCTTATTAGTTTGTCGCATAAAATGCTCACGTGTGAAGGGAGACGCCATGATGTTTCATCGCCCTACTCTCGTAGGCGAATTTTATGTATAATGTAACCCTGGGAAACACGCATGGATGACACCCTCTGCTCTCCTGATATGAGGAACGCATCTGGCTGCCAATGTGAACTGCACTTCCCATTTAATTATACCATTTTTTATTTGGGAGTATGATTATATGCAGCATGATGTATTTTAAGCTAAAATATAATAGTTATTTATTTTTATAATTAATTGTATTCTTTTGATTTTTTTTTCTTCATAAATATGTTTCTCTAAGTATATTTCATCTAGAGCTGTGATTATACACGACCGGCAGCATGGTGGCCCCCATTCGTCTGGCCGTGTAACCTATTTTTTAATTTTTTTTTATATTTTATAATAAAAAATTACGAAAATATCAATGTGTTTAAAAATAAAAAATGCTTAAAAGCATTCGAAAATGGTAAAACTCAATGTTGTCAGAACCGAACCGGTGATTGAACCGGTAAAGGTACTGGTCTGGTTCGAACCGGTCCGACCGGTTAATCAAACCGGTTCGAACCGGTGACGTCAGCATGACATATATATATGATGTCATAATTATTAAAAAATTTTAAATTTTAAATAAATATATTGAAAAAATATATTTTTATAAATCTTAAATATATATGTTAGATTTTAAGGACCATAATATAAGTACAAAACATGCAGGAAAAAATTAATAGCAAGTTTTAAAAAATCTTTGAGCATGAATTTTAAAAAAATTAACTACATTAACTGAGAGTGCATAAAGCATATCGTTAATTGAAATAGTGGCTGTATATTTAATTATTTACGCAAGATGCGGTATCATTTAATTAAGTATAATATTTTATTAGCTATATTATAATTTTTTTGCTATACAATTAATTATGAGAGTAATATTAATTACATGAGTTGCACACACAAAATTAGGCAAAAAAATTATGTATTAATACGCTATTTTAATTTCGTTCTTTTTATTCCTCATTATTACCCATATCTTATCACAATATTATATCTTATTTTAAAAACTTTTACTTCAAAAATTTTTCTTCTAAATATTTTATCACTTTCCAAATACACTTTTATCTTACTATTACATGCAACATTTTTTACCCCAAAAGATTCCATCCAACACGTCATTGCATCTATCATTTTTTTAAAAAAATTTCCAACACGTCATTGTAGCATCTAGCATTGTTTTTTAAAAAAAAATAAAAATAAAAAATCCAGCACGTTGTTGCACTTAGCCTTGTTTTCATTTTAAAAAAATTTCATTTATATTACATCCAACACATCATGGCATCACGTCCAGCATTGTTTTTTTTTTAAAAAAAATTCATTTGCATTATATCAAACTCGTTATTATTACATCAATCCTTGCTTCCTTTTTTTTCAAATCTGTTGACAAATTTTTTTTTTCAAACTATTTATACAGCAAGAATATGTTGTTCGATTAATTTTTCGTAAAAAAACACCTATTTAAACTATGAATCAGCTGATGTATTTTGTTTTATTAAAAAACTAACTTATCGAAATCACCTTATTTGTTTTTAGTCGCTGATTTTAAAAAAAATTTATTTTAAATCATGTTATCTACATAACAGGTATTTGCTAATGTATCTTTAAAAAAAATATCTCAAATCACGTTATTTGCATATTAGGTATGAGCTGCCGCATTCTTATAATCCATATTAAAAACATCACGCGTCATTTTTTGCATTCGTTTTTTCGTCCGACCGGTCGAACCGGGTTGGACCGGATATTCCGGTTCGACCGTCGGTTCGCCGGTTCGAACAGTTTTCCACATTCGAACCGAACCGCACCGAACCGAACCGGGATCTGGACCGGTTCCCGGTCCGACCGGTCCAACCGGCCGGTCCGGTCCGGTTCTGACAACACTGGTAAAACTTGGTTTATGAATTAAATACACTCAGTTTTACATGTTTATAAAAAATTAAAAGAATTAAAAAATAAGTTTTTTGGCTGAGACATGTAGGCAGCCATGCGTTAGACTGCATCCGATCACTCTTCTTTAATCTATACACCAAGTTTTGCTGTTTTACAATACTTTTACTTGTTTATTTTTTATTTTTAAAAATTAAATTTTTTAAGGGGTGAGAAATTACTTAAATGCCCCTCGAAATTTGATAATTTTTTTTAAAATAAAAATAAATATGTAAAAGCATTATAAAATGATGAAACTTGATATACATATTAAATACATTTAAGAAAACATGTTTACCAAGAAAAAATTAAATAAAAATAAAAATACAATAAAATAAATTATTGTTATATTTTAGCTTAAAATATATTATGATGTATATAAACGGGCTCTTCTTATTTGATTTAACCATGGTTAACGTAGTTAGCGGTAAAGCCCTAGATATAATTAAACTATAACTCCACATCCATAATTATTGTCTTTAACGCAGCTCTGTACGGCTATAAATACGAAGTTTTTTTGTAAATATTATCATGTATTGTCTTTTTGTCATTATATAATATTTGTATTGTAATATACTATGATATGGTATCCTATGCATAACTTCTTTATTAGAAAATGTTTTGCATATTTATGTTAGAGTAATTTACATATATGTGATATTTAATATTTTCAATAAATACTAATACAGATGTATTTTATAAAAACTCTTTTAGATTTAATTAAAAGATAACAATAAAGCTAGAGAATAAATTTTATAAATATTAAAATTGAAAATGCTCTCTCCTTTTTAAGAATTAGTTTTTCATATCCTTTTATGAATTAGTTTAAGTAGCATGGGTGGATAGGTTATTTTTCAAAAAGCTTAAAACAGAAATTGCAAAATATATGTGATTTAAATGCGTATAAACTAAATATGCGTGGAGCTAAAACAGAAAATTTTAAAAAATCTCAAAACACGTATTCAAGTCATGTGTGTGTGCATCGAATCATGAGAAATACTTCAATGCAAACGGTTGTAGTTTACAACTATTTGATTTTTAAAATTTTTTGCATTAATTCTATTCATTGTATTTTAAATTATTTATTTAGCCTATATACGAAAAATCAAGTGAATTGAAAATTTTTATGACTAATAATTTTAAAAAATATAATTATAAATAACCTTACACATTTACAATTGTTGTGGATTTTATACAAATCTAAATAATATAATTTTTCATGCAATGTAAATATCAATAGAATAAAATATAATATATGGCTTGAAAACGTTAAAAAAAAAAATAAAAGCAATCGATTATATTGAAGATTCTTTCTTGAGTTATTACCTATATATACCATATAATCATATATAAAATATATAATAATAGAAATATAAAATAAACATTAATTAGAAACGTCCTACGCTATGCCTGTTATTTTTTGTTACGAAATTTAGTAATCTAGTAAACTATAGTCACCGCTATTGATTAGCATGACAAGTACTCTTCCCGAAGAAGCCGCATGCTATTTTCTCTTTTTTATTACGACTTTAACCATCGCATTAGCTACAGTCACCGCTATTAGTTAGCATGACAAGCACCCTTCACAAAGAAGCCAGGTGCATCGCTAGCATTGGGACAGCTCAGGATTTAATGTTTGGGCATTCCCCCGGTCCCCACTCTCTGCCACATGCAGCAGCAAACACATTCATTTTATCACACCCGTCGATCTCGAGGGGGTCACCCGGCGCATGAGCCACGGCAATTTGTCAGCGGTTCGGTTCCCTGGCTAGTCCGGTACGTGAGCGATGACTTTTCAACAGGTCGTGGATCTGTATGGTGGCCCACCATATGACTAGTCTCAATGATCATTGACCATAACAGAGCTACTGCAAGTGCCAGATTACCCATGTCATCATCTTCTTGAAATTCGAGGAGTGAAAGCTGCCTTGAAAATCTATTGATCACGGAGGAGTGAAAGATGATGGCAACACTGATGGTTGCCTAAAAGCTGGAGGGTACCCGTGCGTTACGCAAGGTTCCAAGCCCATCTCAACTTATTTGGGAGTAACATAACACGTTAAAAATAATTTTAGAAAATCACCCGACATAAGAAATGAATACGTTGATAAATAAATAAATTTGTGGAAAATCTCCTTTTATGCCGATAACGTCTATCCCTCATTTCTTTAATACTTACAATATTTCATGAATTTCTTTAATGCGTATAGCATTTTATACTAAATTCTTGTGATATCTACATTGTTAACACAACTGTTATTTATCTCACTGAAAAAATAATTTTATACTTTTAAAAATTTTAATTAAAATAATTTAACCCTAATATGATTATTAAATTATTTAATATCATATATTAATAATTTACCATCATCGATTAAGTCATATTATGATTGAACTATTTGAATTAGGAATTCTAGACAGGTAAAATTGTATTTTCAATGGAGTAAATAATTATTATGTTAATGGCATGAATATGAAATGAATTTATTAGAAATGTGACGAATATAAGAAAAATTTATAAAGTCGTTATGAGTAGAAAAGTAAGAGCAAATGTTGCAGGGAAAAAGAGAAACTTTTCCAAAATTTGCCGGGCAAGTGATGCTCCAGCAAACGAATTTTAAAATGATGAAAAGTTCGATTTGTATTACTGAATTAACACACAGCCAACTTCATAAAAAACTGAAAAAAATGCACAGTCCAAGTAACACTGACATCAGAAGAAGAAAGCAAAAATATGGTGTGAAATGTGAATTGACCGCAACAAAAGAGTGGATGTCTACTGCTGGAAGGATATAGACACGCATATTGATATGTACATACACAAAAGACGTCTTCAAGAATGACGCAGGCCATATTGCAGCTTGCGCATTCTAGAGTCTTCAGCCCACATGGATCTGAGAAGCTTAAGCAGTACCCTGGCTTTGGTCTTGGCCTTGCCGCTGCATTGGCTTTGCAGCAGCAGGAGCAGCTGGGTCAGCACACCTGCATGAAGAGCCTCCTGTCGCGCCTTCATGGAATCACGGCAAAGAATCAGCAGCGAACTGACTGCACTTTCACTGCCTTCATGGTCTGATACTTTGAAAACCATCTTCACCAGGAGATTGATGGCATCTGCATTGCCGATTGCAGCCTTTTTCCCACTTTCCATCACCAACAGAAGTTCCAGAGTATCCAAAGCCATCAACGCAAAACGCCTATCGGGTTTCGATAGGTATTTGATCAGCCCATCAATGCCGCCTTCTCTGATAACATCCCCACGGTTCAATTCCACTGAACATAGGCCTGATATAGCTCTCATCGCTGCATCGGAAGCACATATGTCGGAATTCTGATGTAGGAGTGAGATTAGTTCCCGCAAAACCGCAGGCGTCTGTCCAAGCACAATGCAGAGTTCTTTGGCTTCTGTAGAGGATGAGATTGCCTCCAACAGACGGCACAAGCTCATTTTGATCTGTATGTGGCCTTGCTCCAATAAACATACTAAAGACGCTAAACAAGAGGCTTCTTTGAGCATATTAAGAGGACCCAAATCACCGATTGGTGCCAAGTTCAACAGGCAGTGCAGAGATTCCTCTGCAAGCTCCAGATCCTTCAACGGAAGCTTGGCCTCTGCCCGACGATCGCCAAACAACAGCTTTAGCAAAAGTGAGAAGAAACCCAGCTCGATCAAGCTGACACGTTGTGCATCTGACTCTTCAGACAGAGTTCTGATCTTTTTGAGTGTTTCGAATCTAACGGTGAAGTTGGCGTCCTGTGATTGAAGGCAGCCCTTGAGTTTGGCCAGAGAAAGTTCAGTCTCCGTCGACTTTGCCTGCTCGACAGTGGGGTTTTTGTTCAGGAGAAGCCAGTGGTCGATCAGATGGCGGAGCGTGTTGTTGGGAACCATTGATAGATCATGGAGCCTCTGCATCGTAACAGGGCATGTAAGATTGCCATATGCAATCCATTTCTCTATGTTGGTTCGATCATAGGTGTGACCGGTGCTGAGAGTGACAGGATCGGTGAAGAGATCAAGGCTGATTGGGCATCTGAAGAGATGAGGGACGGTCGTCTGATTCTCCTCCAACGTGGACATTCCAAGGTTCAAAATACAGTGAGAAACAAGAAACACCAAAAATCCAGGTGTGTGTAACCAAGTTCAAAATGCAAGAAGTGGGTATTCAAGCAACCACAAAGAAACTCTCATGCAGGGATACTCAAAAACCCAGAAGCGGGTATCCAATCTAGACAGCTGCTGACAATGAAAATCCCAAGAGGATTGAAACTTGAAGTGGCTTTTGATAACTGGCACTGGCTTTCCCACTTGCAGGTGATCAGAGAAGGCACATGGCAAAGGCAAGAAGCCAGAACAAGGCAAGTGTTGCAGGTCTAGGCTAGAGTTGGCGTTTGAATGCACTGCGCGCTAAGACAAGCGATTGGGAGTATTTCGGGAGGGAATGAATGGAAAGGCGCGGCCAAAGCAATTGGGAGGGTGAAGATAAAGTGCATCTTAGTTGGAGGGATCATATCAAAGACAACCACATACAAACACTAGAAATTGCAATGATTGTCCTTTTTCTTTCTGAGTCTTCTAAGAGATTATAGCAAATAATTGAATCTCTCTCTCTCTCTCTCTCTCTGAGCCAAAACTGCCCCCCATCTGCACCATTTAAGAAGGGCAGCTTTGAATACGGAGGAGATCGAAGATAGAGAAAGTAAATGGCAGTCACAAGAGTTACAAGCGGCACAATCAATGTAGGAAGCAGCAAAGATGAGAAATGAATTGTGCGGATGGATGGATGGTTCTGGCAGAATTCATGACCGCGGGCTATTCATTCATGCACAAGAAGTCCACACCACATTGATTGAATGGTGGGTGCCAGAGCTGGATCCGTCCCTCGACAGGGTCGGGGACCACAGCCTGATACAGCTGCTGATCAGCCCAGCTGGTCCATGGAGTCCACGTACTGGCAGGTGAGAGCCATTACTCTGTTCTCTACTTCTAATCACGGTCGGATATATACTAGACCGTCCATGCACATTTGGCTAGCTATTTCATTCACACTCGCCAAGGATGCTTATCGCGTAAGTCGGATGAATGCAGAATCCGTATCACCTGGTGCTTATAATGTTCATAAATGAAAATGGTATGAATCGAGCGGCGCAATTTGATATGAAGGGATCTCTTTGTCATTAGGAAGTGGGGCAATCACGTCGAAATGTTAAGGGGGACGTATAATTTTTTAATTTTCACTGGGGACAATTGCCCCCCACTGAGATCTTATGTCACCTATGTTTCGGGGTGGCTGGTTAAGTAGAAATGAATGGAAAGGGGTGATTTTAGTAACAGAGATAAAGATTAATACATTCATTAATCATAGAAAAAGCAAAATGATTGTAGATTTTTCAAGCAAATTACTTTACACTTCATTCCATTCCATGTCCCTAATCACACCCACTGGCATTCTTCTATTGTTCAACCTTTTGCGGTTTACTTTGTAATTAGGGAAGTAGATTTAATTTAAAAAGAAGGAAATGTGAAATCGAGAAGTAAAGAAAATTTAAGAAAATTAAATGATGTTTGAAATTGTCGAAAACAAATGGGCAAATTTTTCAAGGAAAGTACAGAAAGTGTTTATTCAAAATACAGATAATATATATAATAGAATTTTCAAGAGTAGATAGAGGGTAATGATCAAGCCAAATGACCATCTCCGACTAGTCTGAAAGTCAAATTAGTTCAAAAAACATATTTTTTATTTTTTTCAAAATTTTGCGTAAACTTGTTAATCTAAATATATTTAATTTATAAACTAAATTTTAATTAGAAAAACTTAGTTTATATATCAAGGGTGTATTTGTTTGGGATATAAATATGTCAACCAAAACTTTTCAATCTAAAACTTTTTACTTTCCATAATTACTCTATTTTTAAATTTTTTTTTCACATTTTCCTATACAAACTACCCTACTTTTCAATCATTTCTACACAACTATCTATACAACTAACCTATCTATTTTAACTTTATTCTCTTTACTTCTTATCATTACTCCTATTATATCACATCATTTTCTATCAATGTGACAACTTCTACCTTAAAAACTTTTCATCAAAAGTTTTACCCCCAACCAAACACACCCCAAATATAACTAAATTAATAGTTTTATAAAAAATTTAAAAATAAAAAATATATTTTTTAGACTGGCAGGCCAATCTGAAATAGTCAGTCCTCGATGATCAATATGGTTGAGCCTCATGCAGCCCTTTTTTTGTTTTAAGTTATTTTTCCTAAATTTAAAATATTTATCACATTTAACCATGTGCATTTATTTAAAATTCTAAAAATCGCATGTAGAGTCCATTCAATAAGATGTAAAAAAAAAAGCTTTTTTACTCCTTGCTACACATATTTTAACTATTTAAATATAATACTTTTTCCACAATTATTTTTACGTTTCAATTATTTTTCATCTTTTTACACAACTATCCTATTTATGTTATCTTTCTTCTCTTTATCCTTAACTATTTTTGCTATCATAATACAATTTTTCTATCACTTTTTGAAATTTTTTCATAATTTTTTTTTACATCTTACCAATGTTTTAAAAACCGGACCGAACCGGCTGGTCATATCTTTCTCCGGTTTGACCGCGTTCCAGGAACCAGTCACAAAACCGGTTCAGTGACCGGTCTGGTTTTTAAAACATTGCATTTTACCGTAGGAAACTATATGGAAAACTTTTTATATATTATATATATTTTAAAAATTTTAATAATTATATATTCACTCTCAAAAATAATTTTTATGGAATATAAATTTTCGATAAAAATTATGTTTGACAACTAAAAAAAAAAGATGTGTTAATGAAAAGAAATAGTATAAATTTGAAATTTTAAAATAAAAAGACCGGATATTAAATCATTGTTCATAGATAAATATCAAATCTATTAAAGAGTGTAGGAAAATAAAGTTGAGTAACAATTAAATATCACTTTTTTATATCAATCAAATATCACTTTTAATTCAAAATAATATCGGATTTGAGCAAATTGGGTATATTCTCGTTATCTAAGGCTGATACCAACAGCTTGAACTCCAAGTAAAGGAAGACATGATCCCTTTTCAGGAGGGGTTGGCGTCGTGGTTAAAAATTCATATTTTTTTAAAAAAAAAATTCATATGGTTAAAAAGAAATTTATGAAATGATTGGCTGTAAAATCAAACTTTTGAAAGTTAATTATTCGAAGCAATAGTGAACTTTATTAAAGAACATATTTATGAAAAGCTTTTAAAGAAAAAGTGCTTTTGAGTGTAAGAAATTTGATCAAAGCAATCTTTTTAGACCCTCGGTGTGTTTCGAGACACATTAAAGTAGTCCAAGAACAAAACATTACCAAGCTCTCAAAATTTTTAACATTTACTGTATTATTATTAGTTTTCAAGGAAAAAAGATATTAATTTTTTATTTTTTCCATGTTACAACTTACATTGTTCTTTTTTCTACATTTTTTTAATTGAAAAATGACGCCAACATCTACACAATTATGAACAGGCAGTGGCACCTTTTTAGCTGAGGGTGTAATTTGGTACCAAGTTGGCTTGAGCCTACTAGACTCGACTCAATTTCAAAACGAAATGTTGTTTTTATTTTTACTTTTTTTTTCAAAATAGATCTGGTTTCAATCTGAACCAAAGAAAAACTAGAATCAACATTAAATTTACATCAACCCAATACCAAAAACTTGACTTAGTCCAAACCAATGTTATTAAAACCGAACCGGACCGGCCGGTCGGACCGGTTCGACCGGGAACCGGTCCCGTGTCCGGTTCGATTCACTACGGTTCGGTTCAATAGCAAAAAACCAGTCGAACCGGAAAACCGGTTCAACCGGGTTAGACCGGTCGGATAATAAACTAATAATAAATTAATATATTAAAAAAAAACGAACGATATATAAATATATTAAATTTTCAACACTTACTGATTTGTTTTATTTCTTATTTTTTCAGTTATGTTTATAGCAATTCATCAAGGTACCGAGATAAAGAGGAAGAATTCAAGTAACAACAACCAAGCAACAACGGTCATAGCTTATTATAAGTTTAAGTCTTTCAGGTCAGTTAATGTAGTTAATTATTTAAAACTCACTATTAATTTTTTTCCTGCATGTTTTGTTCTTGTATTGTGGTCCTTAAAATCCAACATATATATTTAGGATTTATAAAAATATAAGTTTATCAATATATTTATTTAAAATTTTAAAAAATTTAATATTTATGATGTCATAAATATGTCATGCTGACGTCATCGGTTCGAACCGGTTTGATTAACCGGTCGAACCGGTTCGAACCGGACCAGTTTCTTTACCGGTTCAATCACCGGTTCGGTTCTGACAACATTGGTCCAAACCCGATATCTCCCAAGTTATTAAAAGAATTATATTAATTTATATATTAAGTATTTTAACTACTATTATAAGAAAAAAAATTCATGTAATCTAATTAGACGGTAAAGCATTCACTCTAAAACTTAAATATCATCTACAATTGTTTACAAAAAATTGTATGTATTGCATTTATGTCAGCTTAATCTATAAATGATTATAAATATACTAGTTCTTTAACATTATTGCATATATACTGATTAACTATGACATATATAAGTTTTATTTTATTAATTTGTTTAGATATTAATTTTATATAATACCATTTGTTTTTTTTACCTTAATTGTTGATAGTAAATTTACTACAATTATTGTACTTACCATTTTCTTTTAATTAAAAGATCAATTTTTATCAAAATCAAAGATACCATAGGCATATAAATATATTTATGTGTAAATTATAAATAAATAAATTATCATAATCAAAAATGTATTTTAGAATTAGTTGGTGCAAATACAATAACATTCAAAGAATTTTTTATTCCTATAAACAACTTCAATGAGAGTAACTTAAATTTCAACTCAAAATCAAGATTAACATAGTCTAAATTCATTTGGACCCGATTCTAATATTAAGATTAGGGTTTGAATTCACTAAAATCCAGTACACTTAGTGTTAAGGTTTACCTAAATCTTTAAAATCTGACCGACTTGTACCAACTTTCGTAGGAATAGAAAGTTTTAAAAACCAACAGACAAAGCCGTCTTTTTAGGAATAAAATACATGCTTTGTATATAAATCCAAATGGATTTGTCAGCTAGTTTTACTTTCTTGTGAGTGGACCACTCGATTATTGGCCAAAAAGCCTGTACGTATATATGTATGTACGAATGAATGAATGTATATATGCATGGTTTTGTGCAGCGAGATGCGAAAGCCATGGCCAGTGGAGTTGCCATATCCATGTCCAATCAACCATCGGCCTGACCTCGAACACATTGGAAGAAACGCAGGTCGAGGTGAGACAGATTTTCAACGTGGACCCTCCATTACCCCATCGACAGATCATGTCATCTGTGGGTGGGCGGGAATCCCGTGAAATCGGCACGTAAATTTTTTTTTGTTTTTTTAAATGAAAAATTTGTGGGGACCTCCTCGGGAATGATTATTTTTAAGTTTAAACCCGTCTGTGCTGGAAGTCAAAAAAAAATAAAAACGAAAAAGAGAGAAGCCCCACTTTGTACATGGGGTTTATTCCCTATGTTTGACGCTACTACCCTGCTTTTCTTGATCTGAAACGTACGTCAACATCTATTGTGGAACTCCTCCGATGGTTTTGATCATTTTGTTGTTTTGCCTTTTGGACTATTTCGGTTGTTCCATTTTTTTCCTTCTTTCTTCTTTTTTCTTTTTTTTTTTGGCCGTGATTGGATAGGATATCATATAACTATTTGCATTAGAAGGGCGGGCCATCGAATTATGACTTTGAAAATGTGTGCTGGGATTTGATATCATATAGCTATTTATTTGTATTAAAATGGTGGTTCATCGAAATCTAACCTTGAAAATGTAGATTTTGCTGTTACTTGTACAATTAGAGGTGTAACTCATATTTGCCTTCACTCTAATACTATTTATAAAATCAAAATTTCTCATATTATTCATGTAAATGAGATTTGAATTACAATTTACGATTGATTCAAGTTAACATTTTTTATTTGAACAAAGCTATAAGTTAATATTTTCATGTAAATATATTAAGCATTTGGAGTACTCTTATAACTATTAACTTCTCTAAGCTTCAAAATGTTGTCAAATGGATCCAGCTATGTATTTCTACTACCAAAGTAAACACCTGTTTAAGATACAAACTGCTGATCTAAATAGATACACAAATTATAAGACCAGCTTTCCCCAACTCGTTTGAAAAATGAAAACGTGCGGCCATGCAGGAAGGCACGCGCATCGAGGAAGCCTTATATTTTAAAAACGTGGCAGGTCTCCTGCAGCGGAGCTCCAGGGAATCTTGGGCGCGCAAAATACTGTTTGCGTCGGATGCTCGTGGTCAAATAGATCCCATGCATCTAGTTGTATAAGCCTTTCCTGTGTTTGGCCGTGGGACTCTAGTATAATTATTTTTTAAAATTTTTCGTAAGACAGAAAATTATAAAAATGTTACCATGTTTAAAAATAAAAATACTTAAAAATATTCAAAAATGGTAAAACTTATTTATAAATTAAGCATAACTAACATTACATGTTTATAAAAAAATTAAAACATTTTAAAGAAGGTCTCATGGTCGGACATATGAGATCACGCCTCAAGATTGGACGGATTAGTATTTAATTTTAATTTTAATTCATAGTGAAAATGTTTAAAATTTTAAAAATGATATAAGTATATGTAGAATTAAAGTCAAACATTGGGACATATTTGAGAAAAATTGGAAGAATTTTGAATCATACTTATTAAGTATATACTAAAGGCAAAATGATTATTTTAGACTGGTTTGAAATGCCCTCACGTCAAACCAGTCCAAAAACATACTTTTTGAATTTTTCAAAAAAAAAAAATTGACAAGACTATAAATCTAGTTATACTTAATCTATAAATTAATTTTTACCAATTTTTAAAATATATATTTATTTTAGATTTTTAAACGTAAGGATATTTTATACTTTTAGTCATGTTTCAATAATTTAAAATGACTAAAATACTCCTGTATTAAAAAATTCAAAATAAATATATATATACGTCTCTAAAATTTGTGTAAAAAATCTGTATTTTGGACCAGACCATTCTGAAATATTAGGACTCATACTAAAAATATATAAAAATTAAGGCTCAAAACTATATAATATAAGAATTGCATATTTGCTATCAAAAATATCATATGGCCACTTTTATATTTATAAGAATTTTATTTGTGAGAAATCGAGAATTTACCAATGTGAATTATATGTCTTAATTTCACCCCAAAAAAACTTTTTTACTTATGATGATGCTTTTATAAATAAGAAAATTTTCCTTCACTTATGGTGATACTTTTATATGTAAGTAAAATTTTTCTCATTTATAATAATGTTTTAGCAACCAAATCAAGACTTGTACGCCAAATACAAAAATCATGAACTATCGACAACCAAATTTATTCTTAATAGTTGTTATATGGAATATGAAACAAATTGCTGGTGATCGAGTTTTTATTTAACAAAAAAATTTCAATCTTTTGCAAAGAAATTTAAAATTTTTTGTAGTGTTCCAAGAGTAAAAAGAATATTCTGTCGGTGATTTGGAAAATGTGATCCATAATGTAAGTCCGTCAGCTCTTGATTTATCCTGCTCATGCGGTCATACCTACTTATGTCATACCTACTTATAAAAGTTGTATTTTATTATTCTACTCTACCGATTGATTGATTCATTTCTTAATTGACCTTATTATACTCATATAAAGGTTGAGTTAGCTTAGTTCTAGTTACAAATCAATTTCTCACACACAAAACAATTAACAGTGAAGCCATCAAGAGTGTAAATAAAATATTAGAGATCAAGAAGAAAAATGCAAGAAACAAACATAAATCACATTGAATAGAAAAGAAAACAAAAAAAATTAAAATCTATACACATAGGCATATGATACTCATTAAGGTTAATTCCGCATACTCATTATATATATAGGACCTACTTTACGCTAATGGAAGATATTATTCTTTTTGTTCATAGCTTAATTTATCCTACCCAAAAGCGAGTGTGTTCCTCAGGTATCCACAAACGTCTACCCAAATTGAACTCATAATGAGGATAAAAAATAAAAAAATGAATTTATAAAGTTAGGAAGTAAGAAAAAAAAAGAAGGGATATGACAAAAGACAGTGATTAGGAATACAATTATTAAATAAAATATTTTATATGAAATGACAATGAATAACTATTCGAAACATAGAGAATAATTATTTAAAAAGGGCTGGCACGATGAGATTGAAAAGCAGGTTGTTGTGAATTAAAAATAAGAGATTATATGGAGAATTAAAAAAGTAAAATTATTATGTATTAAAAATTAGAAGATTTGCTAGCACAGTGTCTAGCCTCTAACATGGGCTTCAAATTTTGGTTTCAGAAAATAATGTTACTATAGCAACTCTTTTAGCAATATACTGATTTACACAATTGAAGTAAAAAATATTGAAAAATATATACTTGAGTTCAGTTATAAATACAAGAAAAAAGTTTGTAGAGCTTATGGCTAATTTAAAAGTAACATTGCACTTGTAAAATTTTTTATTGAAAATGTAAAATCACATCTTATCCCATCCCATTCAATAAGATTGGTAGGAATGTTCATGACACTAATCTCTCATGCCACACTACCTCTCACATCACATTATCTAGTGCCGGATCTGCTCACTATCACAGCAATCATTATTGGGAGTTGTCAAGATCAATGTGTGTCATAGCTCAACCCTCGAATGGTTGGATATTTGACTCTTTTTCTAAAAAAAAAATTGGAGATTCTCCCACCCACCCCTAGTTCAATATGTGACATTAGGTTAACACTCTTAAGACCTCATCAAAAATCCATGACTGAGAATAGCCCCCAACCCTTCTAGCAAGCAATCTGCTTAAAGATAAATGAAATGGTCCTTACTAGCTATCTCAAGGACTAAGGGAATAGAGTATACTAGGGGTGTAAATAGGGTTGGGTTCAACCCGAGCCCGCGTCAACCCGAACCGATTTATACCATGGTTGGGTTGAGGTTTTGGAAATTTGGTTTTTAAAAAATGGGTTCAACCCGACCCGATTTTAAAAAATGGGTTGGGTTGGGTTAGGGGTCGGTCAACCCGACCCGACCCGATTTCATAAGATATGTATTTACATATATTTATGAGAGTGTATTTCATTCATATTGCTTAGATATTTAAATAAAATTGTGTTGAGTTTGGAAATTTGTTTGACTATTTGGTTGTCAAATGTTATTTGAATTTATTTGGTTTGGAAATATATTTGGTTAATTAGTTGTGAAATTGTGTTTGGATTATTTGGTTATATTGCATCGTAAATAGGTTGTTTAGATATTTGCTCGCATTGGTGATTTAGAATAACATAACAGGTCAACTGAGAACTTAAGATGTTTGTAGCTTTGATTGGAAGCCAACTAAGAAGGTAAGTAAGACTATAATATTCATTTTTCTATTTTGCATAATTTACTGTAATAATTTTACTTGGCTTTCACTTTTTGACTTGCAGAAGACATCGATTGCTCAAAAATACAAAAACAAAAAAACGAATCAATTACTAAACTTATCCTCCACTTTTGAGCTATGTAGAACTTTTATTGGTACTTATTGTTTTTATAATTATAATTATTTTTATTATTTTAGAAATTCAGGTGAACAAAACTTTAACTCGCATTGATAACATGTGTAATCTATTAGCCCGATTTCTAACCCGAACCGAACCGATTTGAGGTGGGTTGAAATAGGGTTGGGTTAAGATGTGAAAAGTAGGGTTGAAAGTAGGGTTGGGTTGTGATTTTACAAGGTGGGTTAGGGTTGTATTTGTGTCAACCCGAGTCAACCCGACCCGATTTACACCCCTAGAGTATACCCATTTCTAACTATTACTTATGATCAAAGTTTCTCATGCAGAGTTCAAACACTAGGAATCCTTTAGTGTGCTCCGAACCTCTTTTTCTTTATAGTTCAAGAGAACCTTTAGGAATATAAAAGCTAGTAAAATTTTGGGATAAAATAGGAGTAGAAAAGAAATCATTTTGAGAATTGTAAGATTGATATAGAACGATAGAGGAAAATTATAATAAATAGGATAGTTCAAATTAAAATGATTAGAATATAGTAATAAAGTTGGAAAAATAAAGTTGTCAAATGGAAAAATAAAGTCGTCCCATTGTTAAATTATTTGCAGGATAATGTGTACATTATGATTTCTCATTTCACCCCACATTGCCCCATTATCAAACAACCTCATAATGTCTTTTTGTTTAATGGATCATTCTCCTTAGTTAACCTTCTAAACTAGGTAGGCCACAATGTAAGAATCCATTAGTTAGCATACATTTGGTAATATACATTTGAAGTTTTTTGTGCTTTTTCTCTCTCCTACACATTCTCTCATAAATGATTTAACTATCTAACAATTCTATTTTTTTCAGCTTTACTTTCATGCTTTAATCATTTTTCTTTCAACGAATTTTTTATTCCAACTATATGTTTTTCATTTTATATCAATCACTCAATTTTCAAAATATTCTCTTACCCGCTTCCTGTACCATCTCAAATTACCATCAAAATTTACATTCACAAATGACACCCTACAAACACATACAAAGGTAATAACAAAATAATATAAATATTAGTTTATAGATAATGATGTAAAATTTTAAGCATCCATACATTGTGGCATTTCTAATCAGTTTACTTATTATTATTATTTTCAATTTTTTACTTTTTTAAAAATATATTATGTCCATGAGTAACTATATTATTCCCACCTTTATGGAGCCGATATAAAATTTCAAAAGGAATTCATTCATGGCAATGGATTAATTTATTAATTCAAAGTTTAGAAACATAATTTAGCTAAAAATGTATTTATCACATGGGAAAAGAATTTGGCAGACCATACTTTTTTTAATTTTTTCATACCATACTTAAAAGTGAACATTTTTTTGAAGGTTAAAATATTAGCATTTATCAAAGGAGCTGTTTTATTGGGGAGCTTTCACCTTCCCTATTTATTTGGGAGCTTTGATCTCCTCATTTATCAGGTAGAGGTTTATTCCACTAAAGTTGATAAGGTGGAGCTTGTGATTTTTCTTTACAAATTGCAAGAATATCTCAGGCTTTATTGTAATACACAGATGAATGTAGGTATATACAAATCAAAAAATAATTTAATTGTCTAGGATATTCAAAAAAATCAATATAATAATTATATGTCTAGTTTGATAATGATTAAACACATTGAATAGTTTGTATATAAGCAACTAAACTAGTCAATCATTAAAAGACACATTTTATTGCCATGTGCATTAAGCCTTTTTTATTTTTTTGAAATTTTTTTATACAATTGTTAATCTAAGTGTATTTAACATGTGTATCAATTTTTACCATTTTTGGAGGTATTTATTTTTTATTTTTGAAAATCAGATCTTTAAAAATAAAAAATATAAATATAAAATACTCTAAAAATAATAAAAATTGAAACGCATATTAAATACACTTACATTAACATTTTTATAAAAAAATATCAAAAAAATTCAATAAATAAGTTAAAGCACCCAGGTGCACGGAGGCTAAGTGCACCTAGGTGCACCGTATTAATGCCCTTTTATTGCATGCGCTTTCTTTAATTAAACATGCAGGCTTCTTGGTTGAGGCACATGATAAGGCCTCTTTGAATCATCAAATAGAATTAAATTTGGATAATAAGATTGAATGAGGGCAGATGATTTTCATTGAATAGTTAAAAATTATATTAAGAATGAAAAATTATCTGTTATAAAATGAGTTTTTTCGAAGAGTGGAAAAAGTAATATTAGAAGTCAAATTTTGGAAAATTTCATCCTATTCCGTGCAATAATAAAATGATTCCGATTGATTATGGGTGTGTTTGTTTAGGATAAAAAGTTGTCAACTAAAACTTTTCAATCTAAAACTTTTCACTCTCCATAATTATTCTATTTTTTAATTATTTTTTCACATTTTTTTTATACAAACTACCCTACTTTTCAATCATTTCTACACAACTACCCATACAACTAATCTATCTATTTTAACTTTATTCTCTTTACTCCTCATCATTACTCCTATTATATCACATCACTTTCTATTGATTTGACAACTTCTATTCCAAAAAATTTTCATCAAAAGTTTTACCTCCAACCAAACACATACTATGTTTGAAATTTTTTATATCTGCAGATCACTTTTTTTTTTTTTTTTTTTCGGGTTCCGCTGTTTCGGAGGCTGTGGAGTCAAAGATCCGCGTCTATCATTTGGATATGGTGTCGCCCATGTTAGAGATTTGCATTTCTCTTTTGTGATGTTATTGGTGCCAACTAACAGACTGCTTACCAAAACTGAGATACCAATTCGGTAAATACTAAATAGCGCTAGTGTCAAAGCAATTAGGTTAGTGACCAGCGCTGTTGGCGCAGTAGTTCTCGGTACGGGCTTACATGCCTAGGGTCCCATTATAAAAACCCGGGTGGAGCAGTTACTCCTTCTGAATGTAATAAATAAATAAATAACACAATTAGGTTAAAACTTAGATAAGTTACTTATTATAGGAATAACTTAGAAACAAGGGAAGCAATTTCAAAATTGATAAATTATGTCACCTGCGGCTAGCGCAGGTGGCAGGGGCGTTGGCCTCTTTAGCTTAGGTCGTGGGTTCGAATCTCACGTTGAGATTTCGGCCCGGAAAAATGGTGTGGGAGCTGTGGTCTCCCTTTGAGATGGGGTGGGAGTTGTTGTCTCCCTTGGGCTGGATGGAAGTTGTTCTTCCTAATTCGTTAGTGGAGCTGTGTCTCCAAATTTCTTTGGAGGAGTTATGTATATCCTTGTTTATAAGAATGTCTCAGAACTACAATGTAATCTGTGTTGAGATGTATGTAAATATAAACCATCAAAAAAAATTGATAAATTATTTATGCAAGATATTAATGATAAGATATAATAACTAAAAAGTCATATCATATTAAAAGGCATAAATGAAGATTGAGAATGAGGATTGTCATGGCAATTTATAAATACTATCGTTATTACGTAACTAGCCAAAGCTAAGTAGCTACTTCGGATTAGATTGGATCTGATTCGAGGACCCAGAAACATAATCGGCCCCACATCCCAAAAAAAGTTAGCTGACATTTTTTAATACATACTATTTTTTCTTATGTGATGATTGAGCAGAATATGGCTTCGGTTGGCCGGAGATCCGAGGCTTGAAGTACTTTTTTGACGCTACTTTCCACGGTCTTGTTCGGATGATTTCACATGGAAAATAGCCTAAAATATCGGTAAACTCTAAAATTTTTAATCAAAATTTTTTTCCCTATCTACGGTTGTAAGTTTTCTTATATGATTATCTTAATTTTTAATCATTTTTTATAACTGTTTGCATAACTATTCTTTATATATTTTAGATTTATTTTATTTACTCATCATCATTATTCTATCATTTTTCATTTTAAATTTTTTAATAAAAAATGTTATTAAAAAATTGTATCAAATACCAAACAGATGGGTTTCATTTGAGGATGCATCATGTACATAGCTTTCGGTTTCGATAAATTGAGAGAGCGCTTACTATGGAAGCGGCGGCATATCCACAGCCAAACGTTTATCTTAATTGATGTGATGCATTAGTGATAAGAGCAGTGAGCACGTAAGACATGTCAGAAGGCAATGCCAAACGGAGCCACAGTAACGCTGGAGTGGAACGCCATAACCGTCCGGCCAAACGAGAGTATACATTCGGTGGGAATTGAAGCGGGCTATTGATTTCCAAAAGCGAACACGCGAGCTGCGAGCATAAATAGCGGCTCCCTTTCTTCTGCGCAAGTTGCGACGGGGCCCTCCTCTTTTCTTCTGCCCATGTGCCCTGTCTCATGGGAACTTTGACTCAAATACCCGACAATCTCAATTACTGGGCCATTTGAATGGACGGCGGAGGTATTTCTGAGGGGATCCTTCACCTGCCAAGTGCGAGAGCCAAATCTCGCGCATGCGTACTCGCCTACTGCTAGCTACGAGGGTTTCGTACTTTCAGCTTCCTTAGCCAGTGCCCAACACTTCCCTCACGTTATATGACTAAGCATTAATTATATTTTATCTTGCCATGGCAAATTAAATATATGGGTTCTACTTGTGTCTAAACAGGTTACGTAGAAACCAATATCATGTAATCCTCCTTTTTTTTTTTTTTTTTGAACATCAACCCTTCAATTTTTAAGATGTTAATGATTAATACAAACTTCAATCTTTTCATCTAAATAAAGTGTGCGCATAAGCCACGTTTGATTAAAAATAAACATATTCATATGTAAAGTAAGCAAAAACGCTTAGATTTATTCACATATGTATTAAAATAGAATAATATTTCATAAAATTATTTATCTATATAATAATGATATTTTAGATAATTTAGATGTTGAAAATACTAACTTAAAATTGATATTTAGTATAAAACAATTTTATTATGTTAATTTTACATTTTAATAGATAACGGCCATGCATGTCAATTTTAGACAAACAAAAAGAACTCATGATAATATAAATGATGTTAAATATAGTAGATAGAGTAATTTTTTTATCAATTGTTAAATTATTAAAATAAAAGGCGTTACGTAGAAAAGAGTTTCATAGAAGTATAACCTTAAAATTATATTATAACCGAAGATCATCCCTTACTTGCACTTAAAAATGATTTTTTTTGAAGTGGATAAATTAAAGTATGCTAATCAGTTTGAATGGTATGGACAAATACCTAGAACCGTGGTCATGTAAGAAAGGAGGATATTATCCATCAATTGCAAGTAAGGGATAAGAAGATATGATTAGAAATATTCCATTACGTAAATGACGGGTCATGCAAACGTCAAAATGAACCGAAATATCATATTTAATAAAAAAAATTACTCTTAACATATCTGTAAATTTATCCGAATTGTATGATGTCCTTTTCCGCCCTTCAATTTCATGAATTGCTTATGTTCTAGCTTTTTTTTTTTTTTACGATAAAAAATTTTTATAGGGGAATTTGTGTATATGTTGTTAAAGAGTATCCAGTGGAATTGGATTTGAATGGGTAAATTGGATAATGAGAGGTGGTTGTGCATTGAAAAATAAGAGATTGTAGGAGTGCTCAGAAAAGTAATATCAAGAATTGAAAAAATATATATAGTTATTCAGTAAAAGAAGTTATCTGAAACGTAATTGGAAATTGAAAATGTAATAAAGTGTTCACCCCGTCCCATCCATTATACTGATGTCAAAATTACATATATTTTTGAACATGATGTCAAAATTATACTTTTGTTGCAGCTAATGGTTTAAAATTATAGCATATTACGATATTGAAAGGAATTATAATGTATAATTATTGGCATATTGAACAGAAGATATTGGAACTTTTGAGCAATACGATCAATAGATAGTCCATTTTATGTTTATAGTTGGATGCATTTGTATACAACGGCAGACTCTCGCTTATATATATATGACAGTGCTAAAGCTTAAGGAGTAAGGACAAGAGCCAAAGGTTAACTACCATTCTCAGGTGGAAATTTAGAGCCCGTTTAATTAGGCAGGAAAATGAAAATCAAAAGGAAATCATTCTAAGTTTTTAACGATGAGAGTCCTTTTTTATTTCAATGATGTGAGTACTTAATTGAATAAAGCTAAAATAAAAAGATGACAAGAATTAAAAATATAAATGAAAAAAGTATAGTTGTTTTTAAGGAATTTTTTTCCATTAGCAATAATAGGATTGTGTACAGGTTTCTCAAATTTCCATGTTGTTTCAAAAATATGTAATTTTTTATTACTTCTTTTTTACAATATCTATTTTCTGTTGCAATTCGTACTTAATTTAACTTACAATTTGAGATCAATACTCCAGCTTTGTGGAGATCGAAATATCGACCACCGGGACAACTATTTCAAAAATATGTAGTTTTACGACGCCTCTGGCACACTTTTAAACATTAAAAAATTCGCTTTTAATAAATTTATTCAAATCTTAAATAGATCGTACTTCGTTTGGTTTTTTTATTCCTTTTTATTTGATTTATTACTTCAAAAAATTTAAAATTTAATCGGATGATTTAGTATATTTATTTTGGGTATTAAAAAGGCATTTTTGTCATTTCATGTTAAAGCTCTATGTAATTGGAAAAAAAAAAAAAAAAAACAAAACTGAATATTTCTTGAAGTCACCTAGAAAGTAGAAAATTTAAGGATAAAAAGTGCAAATTCTTTAGAAACTTGAGATACCCATCAGCAAATCCTCCAACAATTATTGACTCTTTATGTAAGATAAAACCACTAAACCAGTAGCAAAGCCACAGAAAGCTGAATGAGCAAATGCCCCCTCAATTTTTTTAAAATTAAATAATTCTCTTTAAAAGTATAATTCATTTTTACATGATTGCCCCCTTCTCCTTTAATTTATATCAAATTGCTCCACGAAAGGTCTGGCTCCACCGGTGGGTCTAAACTAGTGTATCAATAAATAAATGAGGGTCTTTGACATCTATCTTGTCGGCCATTTTGAATTCAACGTGTAATAATAAAGAATAATCATGCTGGTTCCCCATGCTGTATTTTAAGAACTTTTTTTAGTTGAAGGCATTCTCACTAGCTAGTCGCATCGTCTTCATTTAATGGCTTACCATCCCCATTAATAAATTGATAGATTAATGATTCGTTTGGGGTTGCATCTACATGGGTGAGATAGGTGGGGAAGTGTGAGATAGTGAAAAAAAAAACTATTTTTGTAAATTTGTAAAGAACACAAATAAGATTCCTAAAATAGTAAATATGATATATTAACTAAATACTTATAAGCCAATTAAAAGTAAAAAACAATAAAAATTAAAAAATACAAAATACATAAGATTGTTATTTAGTTAAATAACAAGTCAGTATAAAACATCATAATCCAAAGAAAAATTGCAAGAGTACCTCTTACATAAATGGTGTTCTGATACTTCCATAATGCATAAACGATGTTTTGACGATTACATGATATGCATTTTTAAACCGTAGTTTTTCCTTAAAAATAGAAAAAAGCATGGGTTGTTATGTCACTCCCCAAATGCCTAACTGAACACGCGTTGCAAGGTGGATAAATACATGAGCCGCTGGAAAAAGCAGAGCCAAACGGGCCTTAATTCTATCACTGAAAGCTTCATTAACAAGAGATGGTTGAGCCCAGGCCTATGGCCCACAAAATTTTGGACCAAGTTAATCCCAATGTCAAGGTTTTAAATGTGATATAGGCTTTGTTTGGCGGGCTGCGCGGTCATCGTAAGCTTAATTAAGAGATTTCAAGTAACACGATTCAAGCTTTCTACGTACGACGGATTTCAAATAACGATGATTTCAAGCTTTTTATATATGATGCTACTTCTAGCCTAACATGATTTTCAAAATAATTCATATGGAAGCAAAGGTTTTCCTCGCCGAATAGGAAAAAAAAAATGATATATAGCTGTTAACAATCAGAATTCTGGGATAAAACAGATCAAAAGAACCTGCTCGGTTAAATTTAAGCCACCCAATAGTGGTTCCAAAACCATTGTTGGCATTCGCGTTTACAAGAGGCTAGCGCATGAATAGAAGATGTCCAAAATACTTTTTTGAGGATGGCATTGGTTCACCATTTTCAAGAGCTAGCGTAAGAATAGAGAACGTCCAAAATACTTTTTGAGGACGTGGAAGGTCGCATAATCTTGTGCTTGGTCTCTATCTTCTTGGGATTATTGAGCCATTTTGACCGAAGGCCAATCAAGGAAGCCTGAGGGTGACCAATTGTGTATGAGGTCGGTCGGATTGAATGATGGCTGAATAAATGGGCGGCATGGGTCCATCTTTCCATGTGCGTGCCATGCATCATGCTTGCATTGTCCCTAAGCTTGCAAAACCCATGTGTGATGTGATGTAGGCGCTGCACTTGCACGTGGACCGTCCCACCACATGCCTTGTAATCATCACTCCCGCTTTCCCCACTCTAGTGTGGTTTCTCATGCAACTGCTGGACTGCTTGTACAATCATGTGTTCTGGTCCTGGTAACTAAAGAGAGTGGAAAGCCTACTGTAGGAATAGAGTTTTTTACCTTTTGATAGTTTAGGAATGGATCTTAAAACTAAAAATCATATAATATTTCATCCAAAAAAAAAAAAAATCATATAATATATTTTAAAACCGTCACAGGAAGAGTAGAGTAGGTTCAGTTTCAAATGTTGCAGGCAATCATTACCGAAGCCGAAAGGGAACCGACGGAGTGGGCCGAGCCGAGTTATTTGTCACGCTCATGCCAGACGGCCCACCGAAGTGCACTTGATGCATTCGGTGCACCAGTTGGACGGAACGCCGATCGGCTGCCAGTGATTAGAATCTTCAAACCCAATCATCATCTTCCGTGTAAACAAAGCAGTAATGATCCGAATCATACGCTGATGCAGCGTTGTAATTATTACGGATTTCTATTCAATTATTTTACGCTCTGATTTTTGTTTTATTAAATGTACAGAAACGAAAAGCATGAGGCGAACTGAACAAACACAATCACTGCACTGCAATTTTTACAATACAATTTGGACCCCACTGTCGTAGTCTGGTCTGGTTTTCATGTTATCACAGCCAAGTGTCAGGCCCTTTCTCTAAAGCGCCTCCTGCCCCCGATCGCCCTTTTGCACGGAAAGATAGGGGAAAGAGAAATTTCATACTCAGGCAGCATCTAGGGGACAGTATGCAAGTACGCACCACAGAGGACACGTAAATTTGCACATGTAACATAAAGTTTATGAAAATTCAAATGTTTAGTTTCTTGGAAGATAATCTCCGAATTACGAGATCATCTACTAACATTCGTAACACATGTTCGGGAGCTCTGTCATATGGAGAAGCACAAGCAGCCAGAGCATGAAATGAGTTCTCGCAAAGGAAAGCTACGGCCGCAGCAGCTCCCGCCAGCTCTAAAAGCCATTTGAATCTGCCTCCTCTGTTTTCCGCAATAGAAAAGAAAACGAGAGAATTGTTTAATGGCGGAGAGAAAGATGAGGGAGTGGAAAGGCAAGCGTCCCATCTTTGTGGGGGCTTCTTCTCCTCTTCTAATGGCTTTCCGCCACTCCGCTTTTCCTCCCACCCTTCCTTTCCTCTTCATCCCTTCCTCTTCACGCTCTCGATCTCCATCTGCAGCCGAAGCTGCTCCCCGGATCGTGTCTGGAATATGGTGAAGGATTCCGAATACTACGACATTCTTGGCGTCGGCCCCACCGCAACCGAGGAAGAGATCCGCAAAGCTTACTATTTCAAGGTTTACTACTCTCCATGCATTTTGATCGCTTTGCATATGAGCTACTTTTAGGATCGAGATTTTCTCTGTTTTCTCAGTATTTGAGAAAATGCAACTGAGACATGGAACGGAATTATATGCGCCTTCTATTTGTCATGCATTACTTGCTTTACTGGGATTCACTGTTGGATTAGATTTTTGTTTTTTTCGTTGATCAAGCAACTTTCACTTGGATTCTTGGTTAGAGTTTGTGAGTTCGGAATTTCATTTTCGTCTACTGGAACTTGGATCTGGAAGGATGCTGATGGAAACTGAGAGAGACACTATGATTTAGATTGCTAGACTTTGTTCTTCGTTCGTCATGTGGTTAGTTCCTGACATGTTGCAATTCGTCAAATTCGAGAGTAGATCACGCTTGGTTACTTTGATCTAGTAATCTCTCTTTTTACGGTTATTAGTTAGTTGTGAATTGTGATTCCTGTTTATTGATCTTTTATTGGATGCGCGCGCGTGTATCTGATTCCATCAGTTTTATCCTAGATATTAAGTTCCAAGTTTCTCCAACGCTTCAACCCATTGTTTAATTCATGAGTAAAGGTGATCTTATTTTTCACTTGCATCATCAGCAACACATTTTTATTCGTGAAGTGCTGGGTAACTTTATTAGTTCAAAAAAGTAAAAGAGAAAAACGAGGAGAGTATTGGTAGGCAGAAAAGATGAAAAGGGAAAATGGTGATGAGGCTTCAATTCTGGCAGATTATCTGTGTTATAAAGGTAAAATTGGATCTCACCCCTTCTATTTGCAAAATTTTATGTGAAGTAAAGAAATCATTTTCCTGCTTGCAAACAACCCCTCAGTAAGAAATAAAAGGAAAGAGGGGGAAAAAAGCCCTGAACCTACAAGTTGCCTATGAATGACAGAGATGTCCATACAATTGTCTCTCATAGGATTAGGTAAATAGATTCTCCAAATATGAAAAGAGTCGAGATCCGACTCATAACCGAGGAGAGGATATGATACTTCATTGCTTCAATGTCTTTCTCCCTGTTTCTTCATTGAATTCAGGAATGATTTTATGAATATTGTCGTAGCTATATCATGAATGTTAACCACTATTTCAGGTTCCCTAAAAATCCTGTTGCTTGGCTTACGAAAACAAACATTTCAAAACAGCTCGGTAAATTGATATTATCTAATTTAAGGATGAAAAGAGGGTTGGGCCGACCCATGACTTACCTCACTCCGGTTTTATAGAGAGTCGAGGCAAGGATTTTAATCCAGTGGGGTGGGGCGGGTCAGGATTTTGGACTCGTGTTTTAATTCTAATGGGTAGGGCGGGTTGATCATGTCCCGACCCTCCTTGACCTGTCCCCCAAGGTGTAAATTTTTTTTATATATAAATCATATGACTTATGCGAATGTCGTTTTATTGGATAAATATATTTAATTTTATGACTTACTAACATGAATATAATTTATATGAATAAATTTTTATTTCTTGATTGTATAAATGTTGTTCAAGTTATTTTAATCACATGTTGTTATGGATAAATATCTTGATTTATCAATGAAATAAAATATCTTATCTATGTTGTTTTTATCTTCGAAGAATAAATATTATTATTTTGTAATTTAGCAATTTTAATTGTAATTCAAAATTTACATCAATGTCTTTTTTTAAGGCTGATACACATGTTTATTAAGTTATAAATGAAATTATTTTAAAAAAAATTACTAATGTTTTGATATGACAATTGTGTTTTACTTACTAAATAGTAAAATATTGAAGCATTTAACCTTTAAATTTTTCATAGATATGAGTTTATATTGATATGTATATAAAATTTTAAACTTTGACCTATTTTTCAACTGACTCATTATCCCGATACCAATCTGAAACTATCTTGAAATTTGTACAGAGACCTATTGAAGAAATGTGAGAGTCGGACCGACCTTGTCCCGATCCAGTATAAAAATAGAGTCAAACAAAATTTTTTAAATATAGAATCAAGGTTGGGCACACCCCAACGCATCCTGATCCGCCCTGATTTTCACCCCTAATCTAAATCCGACGACTTAGAATACTGTTTTTTGTTTTCCAAATATTTATTTATTATTATTTTTATTTTTTTTATTTTTTTTGGAGTTAACAGAGTTCATTCTGTGTGCAAATAGTAATAAGTTCGGCATAGAGTGTTTTGGCCGGTTTAGGACAAGAAATATCAACTGAAGCTGGTTTAAAAATCACTTCTGCAGGCAAGGCAGGTTCATCCTGACAAAAACCCCAATGATCCCCAGGCAGCAGAAAGGTTCCAGGTAAGTCAGTTTTTTTATGTGTCAAGTTTAACGTACGACAGTGTCTGGGGTTCAGTTAAGCATAGCTAAGCATGTTTAAGCACCCATGTTTCTCGGATTCATTTAAAAGCCTTGTGCTGAGATTGAACGCACTGGAGTACACCAAGATGCAGGCTGCACGTGGAACTTTTTGTATGGTAATATTTTGTACTTTGGCAAGGCTCATTCCACAGATTTTATTATCGATGCGAATCCGAGTTACTCATCTTATTGTAACCACTCTCAGAATATGCATTCTTTTTTTTGCAATAGACTTGACATCCATCATTAAACAGTGACTGCTTGTTCATCCATTATAAAATGCACGCTGTTTATCAGGTACTGGGAGAAGCTTATCAGGTTCTAAGCGATCCAGTGCAAAGGCAAGCTTATGACCAGAATGGAAAGTATTGCATATCTAGGTAAGCCGTCACCAACAACAAAGCTACCAAATTGTGTTACCCTGGAATAACTTTCACTGCTTCTCATTCCATTTTAAGTATGAGATCAATCCTTTCTTGTCTATGTGACATGCATTATATTGTGGACATGGTAATCAGCCTCAGGATGAGATCTATTAAGCAGGCCCAAAGTTGGCTGGTCTGGCTTGGAGGTTGTTGTTCTTGGCAACAAATATGATTGCAAGTACTAAATCCAAAAAGATTCTGTGTCGTCTTATCCTTGTTATAAGACCATGGTTCTCAGAACAGCTGCTGTAAAATGTTTTTGCACCAAAGCTACTAAATCTGTTTCTTAATCTATAGTCTTCTTGTGGTAATGCCTGTTATATGTCCATGTTCTTGTCACAAAAGCTTATTTTATTTCTAATGACCGGAATTGCTGTACTTTGCAGGGAGGCCATGCTGGACCCAACTGCTGTCTTTGCCCTTCTTTTCGGAAGTGAATTATTTGAGGACTACATAGGGCATCTTGCTGTGGCATCGATGGTATCTTCTGAAATGGCTGTTGACATGGAGAATCCTGATACACTACATGATCGGTTGAAGGCACTTACACCCTTTAAACCTTTTTTAATGGCTGGGGCTTTGTGTTATTTAAGACTATTTAATATCCATGAAAATTTTGTGCTAAACCATAAATTCATGCATAAGTTGTGCTAAACCATGTTGTTCCGCTTGCCACAATAAAGGCTGTCCAGAAGGAAAGAGAGGAAAAGCTGGCCAGGACCCTGAAAAGTTTTCTCAATCAGTATGTTCATGGTGACAAAGAGGGCTTTTTATATTTTGCTGAGTCTGAAGCAAAACGACTTGCTAATGCAGGTTACCAAAATTCCCAACTTCTGTCCTTCATTCCTTCTTTTTTGAAACTGATACAGTTCAGATAATTCCCAATCAAATTTGCTGACATTCCAGTTATTTATTCTGCGACATCAAATTCAAAATTTTTGAATGTTGGAATGGTATTCAAAATTTCTTATGAGTGTGATAAGTGTTTTTCTCATTCTGGAATACTCATGGATGGGTCAGAGATAGTGTAAGGAAGAAGAGTTTCCATGTTTTGTCTTGTCAGACATTTGTAAATTTTGAAAGCAAGGAAGAAGAAAGATATGGTATCTTGAACGATAGAAGTCTGTTTATAAGTCACATGGACTGAGGATCAAGACTAGGGGTGGGAATCGGGGCGGGCCATACCGGGTTAAGGTTTGCCCAGCCCTGACTCTACTTTTTAAAAATTGAGTTTGACCCTCTTTTTATACCGAGTCAGGACAAGGTCAATTTGACCATCGCTTTTTTTTAATAGGTTACGGGACAAACTTCGGATTGGTATCGGACCGGTTTCGGGATAGTGGGTCGGGTCAAAAATACGGGTCAAATAAGATAATTTTAAGAATTTATATACCTATCAAACATAAGCATACATCTATACTAAATTTAAATATTATATGCTTCAATATTTCACTAATTATTAAAAAACACATAATTAAGAAAATAAAACATTTGAAAATATAGTATAAATTTATTAAAATAGGTTAATATACAATTACACATAAGGGTTATATATGTACAAATTCTTTTTATCGATTCTTATATTGCTTTCCGAATAAATTGATTGTTCTATTGTTGTTAGAGTTGATTATAAAAAACTGAGAATTTTGAAAGAAAATAATAATAATATTTAAACATAGACTTATAATTTTTAATAAATTAATACATATGGGAGGGGGGTGGGGTTGGACTTTTTGGGTCGGGACATGGTCGACCCACCCGACCCTATTTTTGAATTCAAATCAAAATTTCTGACCTGTCCCTAGTAAAAAAATATATTGGTTTTACCCGACCAGAAATTGTCTGGTCAAAGCCGGGTCACAAGTCGACGCACCCCAATTCCCACTCCTAATCAAGACCCCTGTGCCCATGGCTCTATTGTCAGGTACGAGTACCCAACTTGAACAATAGAAGTTAGTCTATAAACCAATGTTTCCAAGATAAATAATTGTTGCTCCACCGCCCTGATGCAAGGAACCCAAAGTTCTTCAAGATTATTGAACGCCTTTGTCATTCAATGTAGAAATCCATTTATTTATCAAAGATAGAATAATAGTGGGTGAACAGAGAGAGAATAATAGTGGGTGAACAATTAGCTTTCTTCTCAGATTCCTGTCAAATGTATTGTTATCAAGATTCTAGGCTTTCTAGCTTCATCATCATACCTAGATGCCTATGCAATTTTCCTAGAAGTTTTGCTTCCTGGCTAAAGCTGGATTTCTTATGTGGACTTCTATGATCAAAGTTGCAGCATGCATCCTTTCTGCTGATGAGTGCTACTTCCACATTTATGTGGGGAAGTATGCACTCAGATGTACTTGCCTATTATTTCACGACCCAAATATAGATTACCCATAATCATTGAATGGCTAGATGATATCTAGATAATTTTTTCCCTCTCTGCTACAGCTTTTGGAGTAGAGATTCTACATACAATTGGCTATACATATGCAAGGCAGGGTGCAAAGGAACTAGGGAAGAAAATCGCCTACCTAGGGGTTCCATTTTTAGCTGAATGGGTGAGGAATAAGGGACACTTCTGGAAGTCACAAATAACAGCAGCAAAAGGTACATTGTAGGCTACCAGAATTGTTGGTTTTATGTGATTGCTCTATAAATCATTAATCAAATTTCATTTGGAATTTGGTTCAGGTGCTTTCCAATTATTACAGTTACAGGAAGACATCCGCCGACAATTTAAAACAGATGGCTCTGGCCCTGAAAGTGATGTTGAGACACACCTGCGGTTGAACAAGGATGTTATGATGAGCTCATTATGGAAATTGAATGTGGTTGACATTGAAGTGACCCTCCTACATGTTTGTGAAATGGTTAGTTTGCTGTGACTGGCATAATTACGCTGGTTGAGTTTTATGACAGCATGAAATTATGGAGTGTTATATAAATGCTGAAACAAATATATGGTGTCATTTGGTAGGTTTTACAAGAAAGCCATGTCAAGAAGGAAGAACTGAAAACTCGAGCAGTTGCTCTCAAAATTCTTGGGAAAATTTTTCAGGTATGGTAATTAGTTCCAGCTGCTGTTTCTCTTCAATATTATTTGGGTTTTTTAAGATTCCCAAGCTCCATATGACACATTTGCATGAGTTCTTTTTCCTTCTGCCTAGAGTTAAAAACCTTTGAAAGAGAGTAAAGTCCGTGCCTCACTATAAACTGATGAAAATCTTAGTTCATACCTCAGGAATAGTCGAGCAGAGCAAGTTAGCGTTTGTGCCACCAAGCAAGCACATTACAAGACTAATGTTGTCCTAGCCCCCAGCTATTTCCTGGCTGCTAGTTGTAAAACCAGTGGAACTTGGGCCATAGTCCCCACATAATTGACAGCAAGCATATGCCGAGTCAAGTATTTGTCCTGCGCCTAGTAATTTCTAGGCTGCTCCGTGCGAAAACAACAAATTTTGGACTAGGGACCCACGTCAAGTGGGATCGAACTCTGATTGGAATACAATCTTGGTTAGGAAGGTACAGTGAATCTACATCATTCCTGCTGCATTTGCTTGAGCAGGTACTTGATTTGAGAGACTGTCCTGCATCTTCAAATTAGATGTGCAACTTGACGAGAACTTTCCCAACCCAACTCAGTTTTAGGGTTTGAATTTGATAATTTGAAAATTTAGGTTTAAAAATTGAGTATGAATCCAACCCAGATTAAAATTAAGTTAGGTGGGTTGATAAAAACTCAAGAAAAAATCATGCATGACATATGTAGCTTTAATATAAGTATATATATTTTTTGTAATCTCTTTTGTGACCCCAGCGATAGGTTAGGGTAAGACTTTTGTAAATAAATTATGATAGGGTAAACTGCAAACCAAATAGACCCAAGTTGCTCCTATACTTAAATTAATATAGGTACAAATCAAACGAAACACCATATTCGTACGGACGAGACCCTGTTTCTATGATTCGGTTATCAGAATTCTGCAGCCCATGTCTGCTTGGTGACTTCTCATTTATGAAGATTACACCGCTGGACCAACAGTTTTACGTTTATGACTTTGCAGAGGGAAAAGCAGCTGAGAAACGGAGGAACGTCAAGAAGACAACACATCTCTAATGTTGCTGAAGACGACAGTAGTTCTGATTCTAGTTCTGTTGAAGAGTCCCCACGAATTCTTTCATATCGAACCCCCCAAATTACTCAGGCAAGTTTCGAATTTCTTCCCAGCCGTCTCATACTATAATAAGAATCTTAGATGCATTATGAACTCTATCAGAGGAAAGTGGGGACTTGGATAACCCACAATATAAGAAATAGTTTCGTGAATTCCTCACGTTCTCCTTTTTTGACTTTGTCCGTTCTGCTTTTGATTGGTACCTTTTTTTTCATCTCCATCGGCTACATGAGGTTTCTATCACAACTTACAGTCAGCACTAGAAGTCGCTAATACTATCAAGTCGAATGAGCACAGTATTTTAGTTTTCTTTTTACGTAGACATCAGATGTGATTTTGATATTTATTTGATAATGGGTCGTGGCGTTTGTTTCGTGACAGGGCATTGGCAGGCTATTCAGATGCCTCTGCAATCCAGCATATGATGTTGATGATGATGAGTTTGCATGCAAGTAGTTGATAAGCAAAGCAGCATTCTTCTTAGTTCTCAAAATAATGTAATAAAATTCCCAAGCAACTACATAGCATCCAAATATTTAAAAAAAAAAGAAAAGAAAAACATTTGTGGACAATTTTTGAGTATCGATTTCTCGTGAGTCTATGGATGACTCACTGTCGGCCACATTCCACATATGCAGACACACTGTCGGCCACATTCCACATATGCAGACACGAGGTTGCAAATCATATTTGCACGATGGATTTTTACTTTTCCATTCATCTGCCCCAGATAGACGGACCACCCGCAAAGAATGGTTGTAAGGTGCTGCTTACTGCCATTATTTTGTTTCCAGGCTCTCAACAATCGGACTATTTTAATACTCAATTTACGAAATATGATAAGAAGTTCATTTCCAGTAAGAATCCGCCCATCCAAATTCCAAACAAGTCCCAATCCGTTTTCCTTCTAAATCGGCAACCTGCCAAATGTTGAAAGTTGAAAGGAGTACAACTTAAATGAAACAATCCCTACCCACACAAACTGTACAAGAACTTGCTGTTGCATTTAGATGTTCAACTGAATTCGATTCCACTGCTATTGCAACTTTTAAAAAAAAAAAAAACAGAACACGTTCAGGGGAGCATCAAACGCAATTTTTTCCATTTTTGGTCTACCCTAGCAAGGATGGCTTCTCTTTTTGAAGACTGAAAAACAAGTTCACTCAGTGTGCTTGATGCTGCTGTATAGCCCCTGCTGCACGGTGAGCCTGGACAGCACAAGCGCAGTGCACTGAGGTCAGGCTCAGACAACCGCTGATGATAAGAGAATGCCTTCCAGGGCAGGTGTGAAGGGCTGGGAAGGAGTCACATACTGCCTGAACAGCAGGCGGTGTGAGAGCAGTGCACTGGCTGATATTCAGGTTCATGAGGCCTTCCTCGCTGCCATAGCTGTTTAGCACAGACTGCCACAGGTTATCATGCTTGTCCTTCGCACGGCTGTTTGCTAGAGAATACATGGCTCGGTCTGTAATGTTCTGACAGTAGTACAAACCGAGGGTGCGGAGATGGTGGCAGCTGTTTGCTAGTGCAATCACGCTTTCATCTACAAAAGTAGATAAGAATACGGAGGAAAAAGAAGAAGAAGAAATGCATAAGAATCCAACTAGGACAGCACCTTAAAAACAAAAAAAGCCAATATTTAAATGAAAACACAAACAAGGATGGGTTCCATGAAAAGAGATGACATGCGCATGGTATCGAATTGTACAGAGCTTAATCAACAGCAATCTACTATCCATATCTCATCGGTTCTGTGCAAGCAAATACCATCATAAGAACCACTTGGAATGTATCCAGCAAAAAAATATTTAGTAGGAAAGGGGAAAAAGTCAATCACAGATAACAAATGCAAACGTGGATGCCCCTCTCCAGACCCCCCCTAATCTAAAAACTGTGTTGTTTATTGCGCAGTGTATTTCACATTTCTGTGAAATCAACGAGGGTCAACTCAGATTTATATTCTTCAAAAAAAAAAAAACTCAGAATTATGTAGTCATGGCAATGTGATTGATATTTTCCACTAGTGAACAATAAGTAGGAACCTCTCCACATTTGGGAATGTGGCTGTATGGATGGGATGGGAAATCATGGGATATACATTCTCCCCCAAATAATTCAACAACCCAACAACCTTATATTTCTAACTTAACCTTATATTTCAATCATTTTTCTTGCCAATTACCCTATCATTTCATATTAATCACACAAATTTCAAAATATTCCCTTTCATACTCCCCCACCTCATACCAAAATCCCATCAAATTTTACGTGACCAAATGCTCCCCTAGAGTTACTAAGGTGTTCAGGCCTCAATCCCTTTGCACGTAACATTCATTCTTCTTCAACATCAAATCAGAAAAGAAGCAACTGGACTTACACTGTAGCAACAAGTAACAACCATAATAAAATAACAGGCATGCAGGTAATGAGCGCATCCATCAGATGGAATTAATGGCTGTAAGCTTCTCTTAGCTCAATATTGTTCCTAACAAGATACCAAGAGAAATAATTTAAAAAACAGGGCAGTTGTAGAAAGCATTGGGGAGAAAAGAGGCATGGGAACCAATAGAGATATTTTATTAAGCACTGTCCTGAAGCAAACCAGGTTAATCGCCCATAATAAATACCTGTTATTAGAACACAACCACACAGATCCAAAGACCTTAGATCTGGACATCCTAATGCCAGACTCATCACTCCAACATCTGTAACATCCTCACACCAACCAAGATTCAAGACCTGCAACTGACTGCAATTCTGTCCAATTGCCTGTGCAAGAAAATGATGCATTCGTGAAGTGACATTTGAAGAAGAATATCCAATGTTACACAACATTGCTAGCCACTACTTGCCAATGCTTCATACCTGCAAAGTCCTGTCTGATGCAGCATTGGTGCAGCCACAAAGATTTAAGATTTTCAATTTCCTGCAGACACTGGTCAGATGAGCAAGGGCACTGTCACTAAAGCCTGAGCACCCGCTGATATTGAGTTTGGTAAGAGACGGACAGCCATGGGCCAATGCATACAAAGCACAATCTGTAAGCTTGCAACTTTTACTAAGGTCTAAGTTTTGGAGATCATGGCAATAACTTGCAACAGCCAAGACAGCAGCATCCTCAAGTTGTGGTTTTTGCTGGCGTAAAGTAAGCACTTGCAACTTTGTAAACTTGGGGGCTAGTGATAATGTCAGGTTATTCATATTCTTCTGGCACCTAAAACACAAAGGATGCCCACAATAGAATTAGATGTGCAATATAAGTAACAGAATCCAAATAATAATGTAAGGAATAGAACTAGCGCATATCAAATAACAGAACAGTATTTTATGTCCATTAAATGATATCTTGAAGCCAACATTAAAACCCTTCAACATTTATAATGTGCATTTTGGACTGTAGACACATTCTAGATTTGAACAGGAGCAGTTAGATCAGCTAGTAGATCAAATAGAACCATGAAAATAAAAGTGTGATGCATAGAAACATAACTAGCTGGAGGTTTAAACAATAGGCATCATCTATCATCTGCACCAATTGAAGAAGCAGCATAAATGCACCACAGAGACTAGTCCTACCATGACAAAGAGAGATGAGCGAGCCCCCGACAAATAGCCTCTCTCCATCCTGTACATACACTAGACGCCATTATGACTGTTCGATCATCAACCAGTGAGACAATTCGCAAGAGAAGCTCCATAGGAAGGTCCTTCCAATCAGTTATCAATCCCAGTCCCATCTTGTTCCCAACCACGAGTTTCCGAAAGTAGCTGTTCAAGTCCTGTGTTACCATATTCTGCCTGACCATCTCAACAACACCAGAGCTATGATACTTCGAACTTCTGCAAACAATCAGGAACAAGAAAAGGAACCATAGTTTAGAAATTCACGCATTGATTATGAAAAATAATTTTTTTTAAAAATGGTCACAAACCAAGCCGAAAAGGGGTTAAGCGAAATACATACATATAAAATAGCATCTCTGAATCAAATGATGGAAGCACCATGAGCCCACAATATGATTCTCACCATCCTCAGTGTCCTACTGAAGGTAATACCTTAGATGCACAATAGATCCTAGTGTGGCCTTAAATGTTTGATGCCGTCTATAATGCCAAACCCCAACCCGATAGAAAGTATTTAAGAGTCCAACTGATTCTGCTGACACACGATGTAACATAATTTTATCCCTTTAAGCCAGCTCCCTAGCTCAGAGATGTCTTGCATCACTTCCCCACAGTTAGCACCTTACCCTCATCTTCGTATCATCCTAGTTTCTATTTTGAGATACAGAGCGGCCTAAATGAATAAAATTGTAGGAGATCTAAAATTTGGTTCTCAAAGTTTCCATGCTAAGCTGGAGCTAGGGTGTTACGATATAATTTGGCCATCACTTTAGAGTAGAATGCAAATAGAAACAGAGATGGACTTCACAATTCATTTCGATGATCTGGATATGCTAAACCCAAAGGGCGAAATAATAAAATTCAAAAAGAAAATACTTCCAACTATTGTCTCGCCCAACAACAAAGGCAGATTACCAATAGCGTCCATTCTCAGTACCAAACCATCCAATCGTCGCAACGAAAATCATCCCTGCAGTTAATGCATCAATCCAAAAACAGAAAAAAAAAACTGGCGACGGCCCATGCACCAAAAAATCGTCATAATCAACCATCTTCCTAGGTGCCCCATATCTAACGCAGGATACAATTACCAATAATTCGATTTTATAGCCGGATAGAAGTGCACATAATTCGATTATTCAACATATCTTCCTGGCGGACCCCATAACACATGCGTTAGCACCAACACAGATTAAACGACCGTAAACTCGCAACAGATAGAAACTTAGTCCTATTTCCCACCACAGAGGCACAGAGCACTTTCGTTTTCCCCGCCTCCATAACACACGCCAGTAGAGCACCAACACAGATTAAACTCCAGAAAACTCGCAGAGTATAGAAGCTTAGTCCTATTTCTCACCGGCATCTTTCCTAGCGTCTCCACGAAATGCAATCATCCGCTAAGAGAGTACGAGGCGATTAATTACAGACCTATTAGGATCCCATTCATTAAAAACACGAAGTGAGCTAATTCCGCAGACACGAGGGAAAGAGCTCAGCCGCCGTATGTTCGATCGCTAATTCTACAATCGTCAGTCGACGATGCAGCGAAAACTTAGAAAGCATCTGCTTCCGATGAGAACCGATACAAGGCGTAACTAATGAAAAACCGGAAAATTATGTAACGATCATGGCCCAAACTAGCATCAAAAACGAAGGAAAAAAACCACAGAAGCAAGGGAAAAAAACTCAGAGAAGCAGGTATATACCTCCTTCGAGGAAATCACGCCAGTCGAAGAGAACCGAAGAAAGATTGATGGAAATATATATGGAAACGGAAACGGAAACGAAAACGAAAAGGATTGCTAGGGCTGGACTGCGGGAGAGAGCGGAAATATAGAGAGGGAAAGGCGCCGAGACGACAACCAGCCGGAAAACGGGTGACGTGTGCGATGCCCCGTGGCGTGCTTAGGAGAGCCGATGCATGCAGCGGGACGCACAGAAGCCTACTCACGCGAGTAGAATGGCGGGGCCGAGTGGGGCAGCAGATAAAGCACGGCAAACGCGAAAAGCAGCGATAGGCAGTGGAGAGACTAGACGTCGAAATTCGAAACCGCAAAGAATGAAAGATGGGATCATCTGGATTTTTCACGTTCTCCCGTTTTCTTCTTTTTACTAATGGTGCGTTTGTTATTAAGGAAAAGTTGTCGAGATAAAAAATTTTAATCTAAAATTTTTCACTCTCCACAACTGTTTTACTTTTTAATCATTTCTTCACATTTTTCTATACAACTATCCTACTTTTTAATCATTTCTACACAATTACCAATACAACTAACCTATCTATTTTAACTTTATCTTATTTATTCCTCATCATTACCCCTATCATATATTCGTATCACATTATTTGACAACTTCTACTCTCTACAACTTTTTCATCAAAAGTTTTACCCATTCCCAAACAAAATGTGTGTTTGGCAATGAGGAAAAAATGTCAACTTAAGACTTTTCAATTTAAAATTTTTCACTCTCTATAATTATCATATTTTTTAATTATTTTTTCACATTTTCCTATATAACTACCCTACTTTTCAATCATTTCTACACAACTACCTATACAATTAACCTATCTATTTTAACTTTATCATCTTTACTCCTCATCATTACTCCTACCGTATCACATCATTTGACAACTTTTACTCTCGAAACTTTTTCATCAAAAGTTTTATTCATTCTTAAACACATCCAAAATAATCCATCTTTTTAACCCACTACCGATTCACTCTCTCTCTCACGCTCGGCTGTATCTGGTATCTGGTCCACTCATCGACCACATACGTAGGTTGTCCATGAACTGACGGTCGTGGATAATCGGACCCACCCGACGTCTTCTTATGACGGACCGAATTCTTTGCTGCTGCGACTTGCAATCAAATTCGTGGGCGCGTACCATCAAAAGAAAAAAAATCGCGGGCGTCGTATTTTCGGTCATTGGAACTGCAAGTAGCACCGTCATAAGTCGTTTTCCCATGCTTTTACCCTTACCTTGCAATTATTTTTCCTACCAACTACATACAATAAACTTATGTATTTCAACTATACATATATCATTTCATATTAATCACACATTTCTCAAAATATTCTCTTTTTCATTTCTCATTATTTCCCACAATCTCACAATTTTACACATTACCAAACGTCCCCTTAACTCCGTTGATGTGGGAAATTTTCGAGAAAGCTGGGCAAGGGCGAGGGGTTTCATGTATTTCAATTATTTTATTCTCTATGTTTTTATTTTTATATTTTGATCATTTTCTAATAATTACTATTTTGTTTATTACTACTCTACTTTTACCATGTTACATTACTTTCATAATTCCCAAAATTTCTCTCCTTCTCCACTAACATTACCAAACTCACCCTTCGAATATAGTATGCATTATTTTTCATTTTATTAATAATTCGATGCGAATTTCATTACTAAAATTATTAAGATATTCACCTTATTGTTTATCATCTATAATCAATAAACTAAGAGTGTGTTTGAATAGTGATCAAATATTTGCACGAAATTTTTTTTGTATTATTAAATTAGTAAAAATGATGTGATATGATAAGAGTAATGATGATGAATAAAAAATAAAATTAAAATAAATAGATTAGTTATATAGGTAGTTGTGTATAAGTTATTAAAAAATAGAATAGTTGTATATGAATATGTGAAAATTTAATTTTAAAATTAAAAAGTTTTTGTTAAAAACAAACATGTCATAAATTTAAATTAAATTAAATTTTTTTATTTTTAATTGTTATTCTAATCATACTATAATTGTGTTGGGAAAGTAATCGAACTTTTGAATGAAAATTTTTAGTGTAAAAATTTTTGAATTGGCAGAAGAATAATATGATATGATATGAGTAATGATCGTTAATGGAAAAAATAAAGTTAAAATAAATAGGTTAGTTATACATATAATTGTGCAGAAATGATTAAAAAATAAGATAGTTGTGTAAGAAGATATGATAACATAATTTGAAAACATTGTAGTTATTGAGGGTGAAAAATTTTAATTTGAAAATTTTTTATTATAAACAAACATATCCTGCGTTATTTTTTTCACTTTTCCAATACTTTTTATTCTCACCTTCCTACTTTAATTTTACACCTTTTCAAACATATTTGCAAGAGTATATTTGAGAAAATATAAAAGTCAAAGTGAAAAAAATGAAAACGGAAAAATCAAAAAATTAAAATAATGATGTTATATGATTGGTATAATAATTAATGATACAAAAAATATAATAAAATAAAGTATGATAGTTGTATGAAAAGATATTAATAAATGATTGACGTATGAAAATAATAATGAAAATAAATTAAGATATCAAATCATATAAAAGCACGTGAGAAATGCAGCTTGACGAATGAAAAAACACTGACTACTTGTCCCCTTACCTTTTCATATAATCATTTTATTTTATGATTATTTATTCATATTTTTCCCCACAACTTCTTTATAGTTCAACTATTCTCTTTACTAATAATTATTATCGCGTCACTTTATTTATTCTTTCAACAAAAACCTTTTAACAATTTTTCCTCCGTTTTTCTCTCGAACCCCAAACACTTCTGCATAGGGGTGCAACTTGGGCCGGGTTCAGCCCGAACCCGGCCCGCCGAACCCGAAAAAATGCAGTGTTGAAACTCTAAACTTTTCAACCAGAACCCGATTTTTGAGCCCAAGCCCGAGCCGAATTCAAATAGGGCTCGGTTTCGGGTTCAGACAAGCCCGAACCCGAATTTGCATTTATATAAAATATATAATTTATATTATAATAATAATATATTATAATAATAATATATTATAATAATAATATATTATAATAATAACATATTATAATAATAACATATTATAATAATACATATATTATAATAATAACATATTACTCATGGATGGATGATGGACAACAGGAGTACGGCATGGCAGGCATGGACAGCTCATCACCGAGACAATCTAACATCTTAAGTGATTTTAACAAAATACTTATTCCCAATTTACATTACGATATAGGTCCAACAGTTTTTTTTTTTAAAATTACTCTTCACACCTTTTACTGAAGCCTTTTGACCAACGAAATCTTGTGATACTAAATATTAAATTTTTTTGAGATCTTTTTTTCCAACAGGAAAATTTATGAGAACTTTAAAATTATAGTTGTAAAATAAGCTTAAAACAATAGAGGAGTAAAAAAATACAATTAATGATTAATAATACAATTTTATTGACAACATTTACACATAATCCATATTCTACTTGATACAAAGAGAATGCTCAAAACAAGTCTCTTTCTTTCTACTCTTAAGTGGTATTTGAATTTTTCTTAATTTCATACACTAAATTGTTTTTTAAACTTTTTTATATAATAGATTTGTGATAAAAAATTATATATAAGATGAGTAACAAAGACATATTAATAGAAGATGTCAACCCGAAACTCAACCCGAAACTCAACCCGAGCCCGAATTTCAAAAATAGGGTTAGGGTTGAGGTTTACAAATAGGGTTAGGGTTGAAGTTTTACAAATAGGGTGAGGGTTAGGGTTGAGGTGAACCCGAGTTTCATGAGCCCGAGTTGCACCCCTACTTCTGCATAGTGTGTATACATACACTACTTTTATGTGTCACGCTGGGGACTGTTGAGTGTAGTAGAATGAAACGTGAATATGATGAGAAGAAGGGGTAAAAAATTGTTATTGCATATTAATATATGAGAAATTATAATATGAATAAAAAGTAAAAACTGAATTAATTTTTTTACAATAATTGTTATTTATTTAGGGTGTGTTTGGAAAGTAATAAAACTTTTCGATGACAAATTTATAGTGTAAAAGTTATTAAATTGACAAAAATATAACAATGAAGTGCATGGAGAATAAATTTAAAATAAATAGTTTAGTTGTATAGATAGTTGTGTAAAAATGATTGAAAAATAAGATAGTTTATGTGAAAAGATCTAAAGAAATAATTGAAAAATATTAGAGTTATGGAAAGCGAAAGTTTTTTGAAAAATTGTGGTGAAAAAGTTTTATGCCCGACCTGTTTGGAAAGTGATAAAACTTTTTTAAGACGAAAAGTTTTTAAAATAAAAGTTTTTGAATTGACGAGGAGTAAAGACGATAAAGTAAAAATATATAGGTTAATTATATAGATAGTTGTTTAAAAATGATTGAAAAATACGGTAGTTATATAGGAAAATATAAAAAAAAATAATTAAAATTTTAAATAACCATAAAGAATGGAAAATTTTAGCTTGTAGTGTGTTTAGTTGAGAATAAAACTTATTAATGAAAAATTTTTGCGGTAAAAATTGTCAAATTCATAGAAAATGATATAATATAATATGATAAAGTATAAAGAGAATAAAGTTAAAATAAATAAGTTAATTATATGGGTTGTTATATGGAAATGATTGAAAATTAAAGTAGTTTGTGTAAAAAAATATGAAAAATAATTAAAAATATGATAATTATGGAGAGTAAAAAGTTTTATATTAAAAAACTTTAAGTAAAAAGTTTTACCTTTTAATAAACGTACTCAAAAAAATTTTTAATAAAAATTTTTCAGTCTAACCTATTTATTTTAATTTTATTCTTTTCATTCATCATCGTTACTTTTATCATTTCTTATTATTTTTTCTCATTACAACAACTTTTATACCAAAAATTTTTAACAAAAGTTTTGTCATTTCTAAAAAACACCTTCGTAAACATTTTCTCAGCGCAATCAAATACAATCTTGATATTTTTCTTAAATTGCCCAGCTCACTTTGATAATGTAAAAAAATTTGGATAATTCATGTCCCATCCGCTTCCCATCTAATCATCAGTCAGGGTCAGTGAAAGGGCTCAGCTTTATAGGAAGTGCGGCATCGGCTAGACCGGATTGGCACTTGCCAGGTCATCAAGCTGGTGGGCGGACAAATCTTGCACATAAAAAATTCGTGGGCCCATCAACAGCAACAACGACAGGAGATGATGGTGATAAATCCGAGGAAACGACGAGTGGGATGTTCCTGTGCATAGGGGTGGGCACCGGGGCGGGTCACGGGTTGACCCGACCATGTTTAATACCAGGGCAGGTCGGTTTTTATATTTTTTTAAAGAAAGGCGGGTCGGGGCAGGTCAAAGTTTGGTTTTTTTAGAAGGATGGCGGGGCGGGTCAGATTTTGGTTTTTTAGAAAGATGGCGAGGCGGGTCAGGGCGGACCTACCTGCTGACCCATTTTCTTATATTTCACATTAAAAAGAAAAACCTCATTCAATGCTAATATTCATATTTTATTTAATTATTTATATTTTATTTTGACGGAGTAGTAATAGATTTAAGTATATAGTAGTTAAATTTAATATAAATTTATTTTTATACTTGATAGTTTTATAAATTTTTAAAAACTTCTTACTTGACTCGCAGTTTTTACCCGACCCGTTGACCCAATACCGACCCGAATTTTGTCGCGAAACCTAGTAGAAAAAAGTAATGTCAAACAAGATTTTTGAAAAGGAAGGTCAGGGTTGGGCACACACTGACCCACCCCGATTCCCACTCCTATGCAAAACATATCGCAATGAACAGAGTTGTTAACAATACGGGTTGTACGGATTCGTGCTTAATTTTAATTTTAATTTATTTAAAATATCTCAATTCTAATTCGTTTATTAACTCACTTAAAAAACTTCAACCTTAACCTATTTACAACTCATTTAATAAATGGGTTGGTGGGTTGTTACTGGTTGTATAACAAATAACCTAAAAGCCTAAACTCTAGAAAATAATGATCTCGCAGGGAGATACGAGATGGTGTTTTTGGCATATGAGGAAATGGAAATAGGGCAGTAACGGGAAAATGGAATTAGGACAACAATAGAAAAATGAAAATTAGATGACCAGAGGAAGACTTAGAGAGGAAAAATAACAAGAGATTTACATGTATATATATAAAACTTTAATGAGTTAAACAGGTTAAACGAATTAAACGGGTTGAACAGGTTATATGGGTTACTAAACGAGTTGATGAGTTATAAAATTCCAACCTTAATCCATTTATTTAATTAAATGGTTAAACGGGATAGCGGATCATAACTCATTTATTCAAAAATCTCAACCCAAATTCATTTATAAACTGGTTGGACGAACGGTTTAACGGGTTGACCACAACTATTAACACTTAGCCATGACTTATGCGGATCAGTGGATCCACCGACAATTTTGCCGTGCGATTTCTGTTCGGAACAGGGGCACACAACTTTCTTCTTAAATTTGTGGGCAATGTTAAGAAAACCCGACCACTAATCAAAACCAGCGAGGCCACTGGTCCATTTCAAACTAGTTTAACCGATTGTGAAGATCCTATTAAAGTTTTATTTATAATTTTATAATAATAAATTAAATAGAAGTTTTATTATTTTAAATTTATATTATTTTAAATTTATGGGTGTGTTTGAGAATGAGTAAAACTTTTGATGAAAAGTTGTAGAGAGTAAAAGTTGTCAAATGATGTGATATGATAGGGGTAACGATGAGGAATAGATAGGATAAAGTTGAAATATATAGGTTAGTTGTGTTGATAGTTGTGTAGAAATGATTGAAAAGTAGGGTAGTTGTATAAAAAAATACGAAGAAATGATTAAAAAATAGGATAGTTATGGAGAGTGAGTTTTAGATTAAAAAATTTTAACTTGACAACTTTTACTTATTAACAAACACACCCTATGTAAGGATATGCTTATCTGAAATTGAAAAAATGAAAATATAGAGGGTGTAATAGTCCTAAAAACATGTCAACCTAAAACTTTTCACTCATTATATTTATTATATTTTTAAATATTTCTATACAACTACCTTTTTTATGAAGCCGAATGATCAAACTGGTCCAAGAAAAAAAAAATTAATTTTTTTTTAAACATGTTAATCTAGTTATATTTAATCTATAAACCAAGTTTTATCATTTTTAGATATTTATATATATTTATTTTTGGATTTTTAAATACAAGGGTATTTAAGACATTATAAATGATTTAAAATGACTTAAATACCACCGTGTTTAAAAATTCAAAGTAAATATATAAAAATATTCGAAAATGGTAAATTTTGGTTTATAAATTAAATATAACTAGATTAACATGTTTATAAAAAAATTTCAAAAAAATTTATTTTAGGCCGATCTGAAATCGCGGTAAATGATAAGTGTTTTTTTATGAATTATATATAACTATATTACTTTTTAATCATTTATTTATAGCTATGGTATCTGTTTTAACTTTATTTTTTTAATTCATCATCATTATTCCTATTGTATCATATTACTTCTCCAAATTTAAAAATTTTACGTCAGAAATTTTTTTTCAAAAATTTTATCAAATAACAAACACGCTTATAGTAAATTTGAATTTAAAAAAACAAAAGCAAAACCACTCATAAACGATAGCGCCAAACAATGCATGAGATATTAGGGGTACGTTTGGATACACAACAAAACCTTCCAGCCAAAAATTTTTCAATATCCATAATTATATTATTTTTAATGCTTTATTCACATTTTTCTATAAAATTACCACATTTTTCAATTATTTTTACATAAATATCCATACAACTAATCAATCTATTTAATTTTATTCTCTTTATTTTTCATTATTACTCATATCATATTACATCATTTTATCATATTTTTAAAAATTTTAATTTAAAAATTTTATCACTTTCCAAACACGGAAGACTCGAAAACATCAATGGCTTGTTCGCAAATTTTTTTGGAATTTAAACTTGTAAATTTTATATTTTTTCATTTCATATTATTACAATTAACTGTTTGTTAAATTTTCATCAGTTAAGATGAAAATCAGAAAATCGTTATGATCCACGTCATTAGTGGGGGAACTAGGACTTTTGACGAGGGCGCCCATTTTTCATTGAAGGGGTATAATATTTTTTTAAGGAGCAACATGTAAAAAAAAATTGAATTTTTTGTAATTTTTAAATTTTAGGAGGATTCCCCTCCTTTTGTACGTGGCTCTGTCACTGGACATTATAAGCTATTTCACACATATGTAGCGTCAATTCCATGCATTCAGAATTCTATCGCATCAGTCATTACGATCATAACTTGTATTTGTATATCTTATTTAATTTTTTATCTATATTTTTCGTGTATTCTTCTCAGTTTATATTATTTTCTACTTGAATGAACTCAACTTTTCTGATGATGTCATTTCGTGTATATACGTGTAACATGTTAAAACTATTTCGCTCTACTTTTTCTCATTTTATTACCCATCGAATTCACCTTTATGTTGTCTCTAATTATTTCGTTTTTAATTTTATATTTTTCTTATTTTACTTTTCTTTTACCTTAATATTTGCATTTATGCTACACTCACTTTATATATATATGTTGTTCTTTTAATTACCCTGTTAACATTTTATTCCATGTAGCATAATTGGTCTAATTATTGCTTTTTGAAATTTTTCTTTAATCTGACTAAGACTGGACAATCACATAAAATGTCTAAAGATGCCATATTTTTCTATTCAATAATATCTTTCTTAATTTCTCCACTTTCTCAAACTACTGACTGTAGACACTCAACGTAATTGGTTATTAGTACTACTTGGTATGAAATATTAATCAATTTTTCATTTAAGTGCTCGCTATCATTAACTTTGTATTTTACATAGACAATTTTTTCAACTAATTTCATAACCATTATATTCTAGAGGATATTTACAATTAATTTAATTTTAATTTTATTCATTCTCTTGTTTCATCCTTTATGACCATATCATTTGGCCAATAACATACACCAATATGCTTCTTTTTATAAAGTTTAGCAAATTTATTTATAATTAAAGTAGGAAAGTAAGAGCTTGATATCCAGATATTATATTAGAAAATAACTCACATCATTGATAATTAATCTTATATTTATTATAATTTCTTCACATATATGGATATCTCTTAAAACATTGATATATCTGTTAATAATTATTTTTTAATCACCTTTCATATTAATTTTTCTCCTAACATGTGTTTTTCAAACCAGTAAAAATACATAATAATTTATAAATATACTCACATAGTTTGACACTAATTACAAATATATCCACAAAATTTTATGAATTACATATTACCCTCATATAGTTTTACTAAAATAACATATTACCCCATGAGCTCAGTTTGCAGTTAGCTTTCGTTAATACTTAGTTGGTTATTTTGAAAAATAACCCTGTTAAAATTCATATTAAAAGCCATTAACAAGAAAGGCACCTGCTGCATCTGAAAATTTTGGTGGAAGGAAGCACCAACATTCAATAGAAATTTTTTTGTCATTAATGTAGATCAACAGAAGAATTTCTTCTGGTGAAACGTCACTGGAAACAAGCGAAGAACTATATTGTGCTTAATGCTTAGTATTGTGAGCAGAGAACAAGACATTGAGGTTGTCTCTGCTAGATAGTAGCAATAAATGATATGATAATTTGACCGAAATGGAATTTGAAACTTTACTAAGGTCTCAATTTAAAAATTAAATTTTTTTTCCAAAGAAAACTGGCAAAATGGATGTTCGCATATTCGTATGTGCATTCCACGATGTATAGATATTTGCTTGTAGATAAACTTCACAAAAGAACATATGATGATTCGAAAGGCACGACACTTGAAAATTATAATGTTTAAAATCCTGCTACCTCTTTCACAAGCGGATGGGAACAATCTTGGTGCCATTTGATTTCAGTCATCAATTGAACAGTATTAGTTGAGTTTGGAATCAGCGGCCATGGAGGATGTGAGAGAAGATAATGGTGTTTGCGCGCAAGACAATGCCGTCATTCTGAAACACACTACTGTCGTGGAAGATGTCAGCATTGTCTTGGAAGATGCTATTATTGCTGTCGAAGATGCTGTTGTGCAAGACGTTCAATACCACCATCGACCAACAAAACCCTCAATCCAAGCAAAAAGGGGCAAGCCAAATGCAGGAATCAAAAGGGGTGCCGAATGATCTCTAGCCCTGAATGGAAGGGTGATTTTGGAAATCCAAATATCATCTAATAGCCCACTGCATTTAGTTTGACGTCAGTCGTTAGCGTGGGGACAATATAACATTTCATTGAAAGTTGAAACTATGCAAGTGTAATATACAATTCATAAAATTGTACGAGTATATCGACAATTAACATCAAACTATGTAGGTATGTTTGTAAATTACCCAAAAATATGTAGGAAATTTTTTTTATTCTTTTTACACTTTTCAAATAATTGCCTAAGTAGACAGATGACTTATGATGTTAATTTTTTTTCCAATATCGCCCCCAGGAATCTACAATCAATTTGTCAACCTGAGAACCACCTGGTATTTTAATATTGCATGAAGAATGGTGCATGCTTGTTAATGTTTAAAAGCCTACAAACCCACATGATTTTAATAAACTGGAAAGCATTTTTACTTTATTATGATCTTTCCCCAAAACAATACGCATGGTTAGGGGGTGCAGCTTAGATAGAAAACCCGTGGGTCAATCCATTAGGCACCATAAAATGGATACGATAGGTTCCTATTTTTAAACTCATGGGATAAAGTAAATTCAAAGTAAAAAATACCATATTTAATTAGGATAAGGTAAGTTCCAAGGTTTGAGTAACGACATAAATATATATAAAAATTTTAATTTATCAATTATTTAATAAGTTTTTAATGAATGTATTTTCAAAAATTATATTATTATTATCTTAATTTTAGGTTTTTAAGTAAGACTTATAATAAAATTTCAAAGAAAAGTTTTGAGTGCGAAAGTTTTTGAAATATGAGAAAATAATATGATATAATATGGATAATATGAGAAATAAAGATAGTAAAATTAAAATAAATAGGTTAGTTATACGGGTAGTTATGTAGAAATGATTAAAAAATATGGTAGTTTATATAAAAATATGAAATAATAATTAAAAATATGGTATCTGTAAAGAATGAAAAATTTGATATTATAAAGTTTTATGGAAAAACAAACACACCCATATGACTACAACACATCCCTTAGTTAAGGTATTCCTATTGCATCTTAACTAGAGCTAAGACATTTTTGAAAAGACTCTGTACTATATTTAGTTAAGGTTGCAACACATTCCTTAGTTAAGACACTCCTATTACATTCCAACCGGAGCTAAAACGTTTTTGGAAATACTCTCTCATATACTTAGTTCAGGCTGCAACACATCTTTTAGTTAACACACTCCTATTACATCCCAAATAGAGCTAAGGTATTTTTGGAAACTGTGTCCTGTACACTCATGTGTACTTAACTTCGCTGCACTAAAGTGTAAAAACTTATGTGTTCAATTTTTTTATAGAATTTTTAATCTAAGTATATTTAATATATGTATTAAGTTTTACTATTTTTAGAAACTTGTAGATTTTTTTTATTTTTCAAAAACAGGATTATTCTAGTCTTTTTTAATGACTAAGATAGCTGTATTTTTAAAAAATCAAAAAAATATTTACAAACCTACAAAAATAGTAAAAATTAGTTTTTAGATTAAATATACTTAGTATAATAGTTTATAAAAAAAATTTCAAAAAAATATTAAAATAAAATTTTTATACCTAAGTACAGAAAAGCTAAATGCACCTGAATGCATTCGATCATACACAAGAACAAAAAGGGTGAACTTAAGTTGGGTGTCTCTTTTCCGTTTCCGGCGGACGACTGGGAGGTTACGTGCCTCATAATCCGGTGGGCCCATTCACGAGGAGGCCCCCTCTGAATCAATGGTGTTGATAAAGTCGCAGTTATGCCGTGTCAGATATATGGACCACGCAAACGATGATGGGTACCAGGAAATATGAAGCAAATCAGCAATGGTTTTTTTTCTCTTTTTTGACATGCCACCTATTATTCCATCGTGCAAAATAATTAATTGGACCATCTGAGTCGCTGGAACGATTGAACGTGCGTCCAAATTCCAGAAGACCAGCCATTGATCTGTTCTGCGGATCTCTTTTTAAGTCCGCCGACAAAAAACACGCAGAGCAAAAAGCGCAGTTTCCTGCATCCCGTTCCGCGGAAACGGGATTGAGCGCACCACATTACACAGACGCCGCTTCGCCACGTATGCAACCGTGACTGTCGTCGTTCGTTGATTAGCAAATGAATGGGTTGCGCGTACACGTTTTCGCTGAAAATTCGGACATCTGTAAATATCTGGACCATTCATCGGATGCTCCCGGTTTGAACTTTTCTTTTTCCCCATTTAATAAGCTATTCAAAGACATAAGCATGTTAAAATATCTTTAGTACGTCCAAAAAATTACTTTTAATGTTTTCCCGAGAGGAACGTGCATGACGCATGTCCACCTGTCCAGAAGAGCTGACGGCAAGACGAGAAAAGGGGAACTATTTGGTCATTCATCATGCGACCCATGTTTACAAAAAGGTATATTAATGATTGCACCATGTGCACTTAGGTTGAGTGCATATGGGTATAAAAATAATTTATTTTTTAATATTTTTATGAAATTTTTATAAAATTATTAATTTAGCTGTATTTAATCTATATGCCAAATTTTATCAATTTTTCGGAGACTTGTAGATAATTTTTTGATTTTTTATAAATAGATTTTAAAAAATAAAAATATCTACAAGCCCCTAAACATGTTAAAACTTAATACATATATTAAATATACTTATATTAATAATTTTATAACATTTTTAAAGTATTAAAAAAATAAATTTTTAGACCAAAGTACACGTAAGCTAAATACATGAGTACATAGGATCTAGACTCATTTCTTCTTGTCGTAAAGAGTCTGCAGGGTTGTATATTTCAAATATTCATAAATAAAACTTGGTCATTTCCGAATGTTGATGATGCATTTGGTATTTGGAGAAAAATGACGAGGAAATTTTAAGAACAAAATGTAAAGAAAAATGAAATAGTAATGTGCTACGATAGAGTTAAATGATTAATAGTAAAATGCTAATAATCAAGTTGAAGCAATAAGATACTTGTATGAAAAAAGAGTAAGAAACAAAGTAGTATGTTAGCTCGTTAGCTTCGTACTTAGCAAACCATATCAAATAGAACCATGTGCGAAAAAGTAAATTTTTTTTTCCAAATGAGAGTTGCACTCAAAATCAACATGAGCTTTTTAAATAAAAAATGATAATTTACAAATATATTTACATGCGGGGTGATCATTTCGGACTGGTCCAAAAATATATTTTTTTAGTTTATCTAAAATTTTTTGTATAAACATATTAATCTAATTATATTTAATTTATAAACAAAGTTTTATAATTTTCGGACATGTGTATATATTTATTTTGGGGTGTGTTTTTGAAGTAATAAAACTTTCGATAAAACGCCTTTGTTGTAAAAGTTTTCAAAATGTAAAAAAATAATGTTATATGATAAGGGTATAATGATGAGTAAAGAGAATAAAGTTAAAGTAGATAACTTAGATATATGAGTAATTGTATAGAAATGATTGAAAAGTATAAAAGTTGTATAGAAAAAAGAGAACAAATAATTAAAAATAAGATAGTCGTGGAGATTAAAAAATTTAAATTTAAATAATTTTTGATGTTGCCAAATACCCTTTGATTTTTAAATATAGGGGTATTAAAGCTACTTTAAATAATTTAAGATGACTTAAATAATCTTGTATTTAAAAATCTAAAATAAATATATATACATATCCATAAATGGTAAAACTTGGTTTATAGCTTAAATATAACTAGATGAACATGTTTATAAAAAATTTTTAAAAACTAAAAAATAGATTTTTGGTGATTTCGGACTGCGGTCTGAGAAGAATGACACTTTACTTACATAGTTTGATCATAATTGTAAATATACACACATAGTTTTAGAAATTACAAATTACTCCCATTTAGTTTGATCATAATTATGAATGTATCTATGCCATTGTGATGTTGTTACTGCATTATTATGACATAAGTATATTTGCAAGGGTATGCAAATTATATGGATATATTTGCAAAAGTTAAATATACTCACTTAATTTTTGAAATTGTAAATATATTGATACAGTTTTCATATATTTGCAAATATATACATGCCTTGACGGTGCAATGATGGTTCTATAATGACATGAGTATATTTGCAATTATAGTCAAACTATATAGGTGTAATTTTTAATTTCTAAAACTATAAGAATATATTTGCAATTATGATCAAACTAAATGAATATATTTATAAATCACCCAAAAAAATCCACACAAAGTGACACTCGTATTAGTATGGCACTGCCATTATCTCCAATTCTTCAAAAGTAATATTTCACTTTTACATCTTATTTTCGGATTTTATGATCTAATAATTTTGTTGCAATTATCTAGTTTATCTTCAAATTTTTATCTATTAATAATTGCCCTTATCACACATATAACTATAACATAATTGCAAAAATTTTCACCATAATTCCTCCCCCTCCATTTTTTAAAAAATTTATTTTATCAGTTACCGAACACGTATACGATTTGTCTGAAAAGAGGCGAAAAAATTTAAAAACAGTTACCAAACACGCATTATGATTTTTTTAGAAAGAGGCAAAAAATAGAAAAATTTAAAAAATATGAGTGATGTCAAAGGGGAAGCCGGGAAGTAATTATGAGCGAAGAAATTAAAGATAAAATAGATAGTATCATTCTGCAAATAATATAAAAAATACAAAAATACAGAAATAACAATGAAAAATAGGATAATTTCATCGAACGCGAACGCGTACTCAGAATTCTTCCTAAGGCCCATTGATCCGAGCCTCCAACCATGGCACAACTTGCCGCCTTGACTCGGTAAGTCCCACCCGTCTGATGGGAGCTAGGGGTGCAACTTGGTACCGGGTCGGTCCGAACCCGCCCGACCTGACCCGGTCCGGTATCAAAACAAAAAATAGGTTTTATTTTTAAGATTTTTTTCAAAATAGACCCGGTTTCAACCCGACCCGTAGAAACCCGAAACCAAAACCGGGTTCGCACCAACCCGGTACCAAACCCGACCCCGGTCCGAACCTGGTGTAGTTTATATAATTTTTTCATCAATTATACATGCTTTTTTGTAATATTAATATATATATACATGTTTTAGGCATTACTAACTCTAATTCAGACAAATCACCTATTTCTTCATTATCAAAGCATACTTGAGGTAACTTAATTTCTAGGATGATTTTTTATAATTATTATCTTCTTATTATTAACAGTTGCATGTATTTTTTCGTCTCGGTTGATGCATATTATTTTCAATATATGTAAATCGAGGAGGAAGAACTTGACACTAGAAATGTAGATGAAAATCAAGTGAGAAATTACTTGGAAGTCTTCGAATAGTTTTTTAGTTTTTTTAGAAACTTTAGAGACATGAACTCATTTGAAATTTGAATTTGTTTAAAAGTAGATATAAACTTATTTAAACTTGAGATTTGTTTATATTGTCATTTTAAATTTGGATTGCACTTAAATTAGATTGGAATGTTGAACCATTATGCTTAATGTATTTAGATTTAGTTACTTTGAATAACTGTTATGTGGATTATATTTGAATTTGAGTCGACATGATAAATCTATTTCATATTATGCTTTCTATTAGTACGAGAAATCTATTAATTTGAATTTCAGATTGTAGTATAAATTTGATTCATATTTTAAGTTTATTGGTATGACAAGTGGTCAATTTTTACTTTAGCAATTTGTATGATAAATATTCAGTTTGAATTCAATTTCAGCAATTTGTACGATAATGTTTAGTTTCAACTACAAAGTTGGTATGATATGCTCATTTTCTATTTGGTATACTTGAGTCATTTCCATTAGCTATTAAATAGAAATGACCAACTAGTCATAAAACTAACTAATTTGTCATTTATTTGTGTCTATAGGGTGCTGAAAAATTGCTTGCAGAGTTCATTCAAAGAATATTGCAGAATTCAGCATTATGTTGCAGAATTCTTTGAAAGTATCTTGTAGAATTCAGCGTGAGGCTTGACTTCATAAACACATGTATGTATATTTCAATAATTTTCTTTTAGATTACAACTGAATTTGGAAAAAAATAGTTTATTGGTAACCCAAATTTAAACCCGAAACCAAACCAAAACCAATGCGAACCCGACCCGAACCCGAATTACATTATTAGGGTTTGGGTTTGGGTTTACTCCAACCCGGTTGGCTTAGGATTTGAGTTCACTCAAACCCGGTATAACCCGACCCGAGTTGCACCCCTAAATTGGGAGCAGGCCACTGCCAGGTCAGCTCCCTGTGACCGAGTAAAGGTGGGCCACCTCATGCACTCGGCCCATCCCATCGGGATTGGGCGGGAGCTCTTCCACCCATCTCGTGCTGCTTTCCACGCGTCAATACGCGGCATTCCTATTCCAGTTTTTCCTTCCTTTCTTCCTCACTCGTCGTCCACGTCCATCGTTGCAGACGGCGAAAAAATCAGGGGAAAAAAAACCATTCCCTCTTCCATGGATAACCTTCTCATCTTCCTCTCCTTATTCCTCTCCGTTGCTCTCCTGTCCTCCTCCTCCTCCTCCTCCTCCTTCACGCCTCCAGATAACCACCTCCTCAGCTGCGGCTCCGAGCGCTCCGTCAAGGCCCCAGACAACCGCGTCTTTCTCCCCGATTCTGGCTCCGACTCAATCCTCCTATCCACGCACACCAGGATCTCCATCCAGCACCCAAACCCTCCCTCCAGTTTCAACCCCCTCTACGAATCCGCTCGAATCTTCACAACAACGTCCTCCTATTCCTTCCCCATCAAATCGACCGGCACCCACATCGTCCGCCTCCATTTTGCCCCTTTCACCTCCTCCGACTACAAGCTCTCCACCGCCGTCTTCCACGTCTCCGCCCAGAGATTATCTCTGCTCAAGAACTTCAGCGTCCCCGAAAACACCAATGTCGTGAAAGAGTACATAATCAACGTCGCCAGCGCGAAAAAGCTCGTCATCAATTTCCATCCATCCTGCAAGTCGTCTCTTGCGTTCGTCAACGCCATCGAGGTTATCTCCGCGCCGGACGATCTGGTTGCCGATGTCGGCCGATCGGTGGACTCCATAGGAATCAAGGATTTCCCTGGCCTTCACGGATTCTGGCTGGAAACCGTCCATCGAATCAACGTGGGCGGCCCCAAGGTAACACCTTTCAACGACACCCTCTGGAGGAACTGGATCCCTGATGAAGAATTCCTCCGGCTGAAGGATTCTTCCAAGGCCATCTACTTTGGCGGCCGGATCAAGTATCAGCCAGGAGGTGCCACTCGCTTGATTGCCCCAGATAACGTATACAACACTGCCCGTGTCTTGAATGTGGAGAATGCGGAAGTTTTAGATCCAAAATTCAACATGACGTGGGAATTCCCTGTCAGTTTGGGCTATAAGTACCTTGTTAGGATGCATTTTTGTGACATCGTCAGCTCAGTGCTGAATCAACTCTACTTTAATGTTTATATAAATGGGTTTTCGGCATATGAGGATCTCGATCTTTCTCACCTCGCGGATCAGACGTTAGCATCCCCTCACTATGTGGATTTTGTAGTTGAGCCTGAGAAGTCAAGGGTCATTCGTGTGACAGTGGGGCCCTCAAATTTGAGTGGTTCTTCACACATCAATGCGATATTGAATGGGTTGGAGATCATGAAGCTGAATAATTCCATGGGATCTCTTGATGGTGAATTTGAGGCAGCTGCCCAGGCAGAGAGCTGGATGAGCGGCAAGGTCGGTATCTTCTTGTGTTCAGTGTTGGGAGGAATTGCTTTTATGTGCATAGTTGTTGCTTTATACATGCTGGTTTCGAGGAGGTGGACAACGCTTAGGGATTCTGTCTCATGGTCGCCTTTGCCCCCTGATGCTTCAGAAGGTGCCATGAAATACAGGAATATGCTACAAACGGGTAATTTGGGATATGTTAGAGTCTGATTGTAATGCTTTTTGGTCCATCTAGTTTGGGTGGGTCTTTGTAGAAGGAGAATGTTAATGACTTCCTTGGTTATGCTGTCTGTATTCTATGGATGTGTTAAATCTCTGAAAGAGTTATTATGAATCGAAATAGCCTTGTCTGCTGTGTAAATTCTACGAGAGGTTAACCTGAATTTACTTAATTCGCACTGGTTTTAATAAGAATTGATTTTTCGGCTGCTGATATCATGTTGATATTTCTTTTCTGAAAGTCGTTTTTGTGAAGGATAAAATCTTGTATTTTTTGTATGTTGCTTTGAGCTCGACTTTCAGAGTCCAATGAGATTATTTCAAAGGCTCTGGCCTGCGTTTTGGTTCATGGATTCATCGCATTTCCTTTCCAATTCATTTTGTCGAGGAAGGACCTAGATTTGATATTCCCTTTTCCAATTTGGCTTTTTGGCAAGGATGGCTTGTTGTTGATTAGCTACTTCTAGGAGAAGAGCTGATGGATGTAGGCTCAAAAGAAGGGATAGATGTAATCCAGAAAATATTATGTGGGGAAGTCTAATTGAAGTGTCAATCAGAGATTTTCACTTTTCTTTGCTGCGGAGAATGGGTCTGGGTTGCAGATGTTGTGAATGGATAAAGGTATGTATTGCGTAAGTGTTATTTCTCAATACAATGATACCTTCTTATTCTGAACTTTTCATCCACCGCTTTTTTCCATTTATTAATATTTTCTTTGAAAACAGATGTTGTGAATGATAAAGGTATGTGTTTCGTAAGTGTTATTTCTGAACATAGCAATGCCTTTTTATTCTGAACTTGGCATCCACCCCTTTTTTCCACTCATTAATATTTGAAAGTGCTTTTTCGAGTAGATATTCGAAGAGAGGATGGATGCGAGTTTAATCAGGTTTATGTTTCAATTACATGTTGCAACGTGACACTTTGTTTTAGGAACTCAATTTCAATGAACGAATTCAACAGTTTTTATTGGAAAATAAATGAATTCAGATTACAGAGCTAGACTGCTAGGAACTCCCTTTATGACATTTGCACATTCAACAACAACATTTCTTACACCAACCTTTTTTTTTGGGAAGCCACTGACCACTGACTCCCTGACAAACTTTTCTGGCTCAGCTACAACAACGTTGCTAACTCAGCCATGACTCCCCAACACTTACTTGGACCCAACACTTGATACACCTGCTATTTCCGCTTGCCCATCACCTGTATCTCCCACCCAAGTCCTATAATCTCCCCTCGCCTGGAATGATTCCACACCACCCAAATCGAAATCAGGAAAATCCTGTTGTAGTTACTTAAGTTCTTCTTAGGAACCATCCCATTTAGTGAGGCCTTTCCAACATACACATCACTTGGCAAATGTTAATAATACCAGGAGCAAGCTGAATACAATCACCTTAATCTTTCATTGGAAAATTCGAATGCAACCGTAATATCTGTTTGCCAATTTATGGAAGTGGCTGGAATGAGCAGACTGTTGTCAGAAGGGTGTAATTCGAGATAAAATTTCTCCCCACGGACCCCATCTTAATTCCACTTTTGGCTATTAACATCAGACCTGTTGTACTACTTAATTCTGGTTGTCATTGGAGCTGATGAACCTCCCAAATCCCTCACTCTTCTTTTTGTTTTGTCAAATTTCAAGGTGGAAGGGACCTTTGATTTGCTGCTGCTGCTTTCTTGACCCCCAAGGTTAGATGCATTTTCTGTACGATTGATTGGCAAGATCCTGCCATAGGACGTCTTGACAAAGGATGAAATGGGACCAAACACCATATTCAAGGTTTGTGAGGTTGGAGATCTCACTAGGAAGCAGGTGAGCTTGTCATGCTCACATCATCTTAATGGCAGCTACATCTTGCCTTGTCTACAGATCAGGAATACTTGCCTAGTATGTTGGCACAGATCGCCCATATGTGACCTTAATTATGAATGATGGAAAGCAAAGTGGGAAGCTGAAGTGGATCTCTGCCGATTTGAGCTTCTCCAGTAGATCATGACTGACCAACAGTGAGGAAGGAGGATAAGAATCATATGCCAGGTTCCAAGAACTCGACTTCTCTTCTTTAGTGCCTTGCACCTCACCCATTCTGTTGCTGTCTCTTGCAAATCTTTAACTACTTGAGATATCCTTAGAGATTTGCTTATTTGAATTGCCTTGTTCGTTGCGGATTTTCTCCATGCAATCCGTATCTGGCTTCCCAGACTTCATACATGGGATGATTGGAGACATACTTTCATTCATGTCCTGCTCCTCAAGACTTAACACCTTAAGATCTTGTCCTTGAGAAGACAAGACCTCCATTGAATCACACAAAACCCTCAAATCTTCAAAATGAATTCCTACTGCTGGGATGAACTGGAGTCGATCTCCATTGAAACACATGGTGCGCTCAGGGCAAATGACTTGCTCCATTTCCATTGTCTTCTTGCTGCGTTGGTTATCTTTTAATGTCTTGTAACGCCCACCATGGTTGCTGAAGAATTGTCCTATATTTGATGCCAATCTCAAAGAAGGCCTCTGGCTGGCAGTTTCACCAAATCCCAATGGCGGCTTATGACTGGCTTGCTCCTTCCTCATCATTTTCACTTGCTTGATAAGATATGCCATGCCATCATGCATCTCTGTCATTTGTTGACCGAATGTTTTCTATGTATTGATTCAATGTCTTCATGCAAGAATCCAATGCAGATGTCTTCTCCACAGACTCCTAGTCCAATATTAGAAGTCAGTTCTCCCGACTCCAGGCATTCGCCGTTGCAGCAACTCTACAGGTTTCCAGCTTGAATTTGGATGGCATTCTGCTACTTTTTTAGGATCTCAATTTCAATGAATGAATTCTACTGCTTTTATTGGAAAATGAATGAATTCAGATTACAGGGCTAGACTACCAGAATCTCCCTCTATGACATTTGCACATACAACAACAACATTTCTTCCACTGATCTCCCATTTTATAGGGAAGCTACTGACTATTTGCTCCCTAACAGATTTTGCCAGCTCAGCAACAATGGCATGGCCAGCTCAGCTATACTCCTAGATTCTACTGGGACCCAACAGTCAATACATCTATTCCCACTTGCCGAACGCCAGTATCTCCCACCTGAATTGTATCAATTTGGTGGCTTCCATGCTGCTGATTTAGTTGAGCACTTTCATAGCACTAATTCGCACTACGATTTTTGTTTGCAGTTTGTTTTAGAATCTATATTGCCTAAAGTAGAAAGGATAGGTGTTCTGGATGAATTCGTATGAATTTAAATCATGAAGTTGAAATGGAAATTGGATTGTGGGCCTCTCCAAAATGTTCAGTTCTCTAGTGTCCAGGAATAGTGCTTGACGTGACATTAATGCTGACAATACTAGATAGCAAAAAGGTCAATTCAGTGAGATAAGGCTCAGACTGGTGATGAAGTTGAGTAAGCTCAAGAAGTAATACTGACAGGATCATTTAAGTGAATACCATGCACGTGTCTGTTCCTAGAAAGCATGCAAATATTCTAGTCCTGTAAAAATGACCAATACGAAGCATTTCTTTCATTTGGTATGATCATATATTCAAGATCCAGTCATTCTTCAAGAGGATAATCAAGGTTGTAAATCCACGAGAACCACAGAACCTGCTTACATAGAAAAAAATTTAAGACCTGAAAAGTTGGCATCTTGCACAGCTCCTGGTTTCATAACTAAGGCTGTGAAATGTGGATGTTGTGTCTGACAGTAGATATGAGATGCCTGGAAAAGGAAAATGTTAATCAGAAGATCTGCTTTTACAGCCGATTGCTGAATCCGTGTTGGCTGACCATTGATCCAAAGGGGCAAAGATCTTCGAACAAGGAGATTTGACTCATCGTCAATCTCCTACTGTGATCATTGTCTCACAAGATTAATTCTTGGAAGAGAAGCCATATTTAGTGTAATACCAGAAGCCAATCTAGCAGCAGCTTATATCCCTTCAGCATTAAGCAGCTGGAAAAACTCCACTGGCCAATAGTCTCTAAACAGCTAGAATTGAGGAGTCGAACATTCAATTCACTTGCTGCTCAGATAAGCTTCTGTCACGGACTGTAATTTTCTCTCTGAATACCAATCTCTGGAAGTTGCAATTCATGATCCAGGTTCCACACCCACAACCTCATCATTGGCTGATCAGCACTTTGCTTAACCAAACACAACTCCATGGTCTTTCTAAATTTTCTCAGAGAGTTGGTGTCAATATGGCCTATGTGTCTGGTATCGATGACCTACCATTGTTTTCTGCACTCATCCTTTCCATGGCCGATTCAGAGCTTTGCCCTTGGAAATTGTGGGATCAACAGCTGTGTACAAAGAACCTCAAGAAGTACACCGACGGAGAATACATCAGATTTTCCCCATCAGGTGCTGCATTTTGTATTACTTTGGATCAAGGTAGCCAAAGCTGCCATTGAGAATGGTCGATACATGGGATTGATCGCAAGATTCGACCACCTTTGAAAGACTGAAATCAGCAACCTTAGCAAACATGATTTTGTCGAGCAGAACTTTTGCTGATTTAGCAGCATGGCGAATGACGAGCTGCACAGAGCCAGTGTGAAGGTAATGAAGGCCCCGTGCTGCATCAATGCATAACTGAAGCTTCTGCTCCCCAGACAAACAGGACAAATCAGAACCACCGATGGTTTTTCAGTGAGCTGTTTTCCTTTGATTCATAGACCAGCATTATCTCTGATTGTTCATCACAGAACCCAATCAAGAAACGAGATGCTGATGCTGAAATTTTGACAAAATCATTATCTGGGCCTCAAACTCTCGAAATCCTTGCCCAGAACCTGGCATTCCCTGCTTTGCAGCAACTTTTGTATCCTTCAGAAAACCTTTGTAGGCATCACCAAATCCACCAAAACCAAGCAGAGAATTCTCATGGAAGTTCTCAGTCGTGCGCTGGTCCCTTGTGCTGTATCCTTTTAAATTGTCACCTCTCCTTTGTCGCATTAGTTTTTAGTGTTTGGGCTTAGGATAATTTCTTTTTTTCCCGTTCTCCTGGTTTTTTTTTAAAATAATATTATAACCAAAAAACGAGAAATTAAATATCACCGACGCGTACTCTTGAATGATTGCAACTCTGTCCTAGTAATTTTCACTATCATGTTTTTTTAATAATATTATAACCAGTAAGATGAGAAACAAAAAATCACTGACGTATACTCTGAATGATTGCAACTCTGTCCCAGTAATTTATGGGGTCCATAAGTCCATATTGTTGAAAAACACTCAGTAATACCCTCGACAGGTGATGTATACTTCTATTAGATAGATCTTTGCTTGTTCGGCACCATCAGTGCTACTGAGAGTCTAAAGAGCTGCCTCAGAGCACGTTTCTGGAGTAACTGAAGCAGGGATACTGCTACTAGGGTGATCTTGTAAAGTTTCAGTTGCTTGTTAAAATTCTATAATATTTGTATTTGCAGGCATCGCTTTGACACTGTTATGGACATCCATTGTATTGCAGTTTATGGTACATCAACATTGCATAATGCACATGCTACGGGTATTTATTGGACCTGTCCATCTAGTAGTATTTTTTCCCACCTGAATCTGTTTGAATGTGTAGTGCAAGATTGTAGCTTTCTAGCATTGGTGTAGAGGTGGACATTGATTAATTTGAATGGTTAACTTCTGAAGGCAGGTGATATGGAGGTGGAAAATTTTACTGGAAGCTACATTCTTATGTATGATGTATTGCCTTTTCTACTCTAGAGTGGTGAGTCATCGATGGTACTTCTGATCAAGTGTTTGATCAGGTCCAAAGGAAGGGCGTGACTTTGACATGACCTGTTGAAGCCGCGCTCGGGATATTATGCTTTTGTAGTACATTTTTTATGGGTTGCTTGTCAGGAATGAACCAAAAGAAAGAAATGGGGCCCACATGATGATCAAATTATAATTTATTCTACCCATTGTATTTAGAATAATGTATTCTATTACTATATCAATTTTCATCCCAATCGGATGTGTATGGATCCCATCTAAAAATGTTACAAATTCAACGTAATAAAATAGTTTGATGTAAATAACAGCTTTAAAGTGGTTTTTTCAACATGTAAACCATTTGCTATGAAATTTATATATGGATAAATGATTGTATAAAGTTTCATTGCATTCTAATATGTGTAGGGTTCATTTTTGGGCAAATGTATCGCTGTTTCGGTGCAGTTATATATATGAGGGCTGTTCGAGTGTAGCGTAACTGTATCGGAACAACGGTACGTAAAATGGGCCCTACACATATTAGAATGCAATGAAACTTTATATAGTCATTTATCCATATATAAATCATATTTTAGATGGTGTAGATGTTGAAAAAATCACTTTAAAGTTGTTATTTATATCAAACTATTTTATTACGTTAAATTTGTACCATTTCAAAGGGGTTCATACACATTCGATTGGGATGAAAATTGATATGGTAATAGAATACATTATTCTAAATACAATGGGTGGAGTAGATTATAATTTGATTATCATGTGGGGCCCATTTCAGCGCTACTGCACCGTATTTGCACTTGATTACTCCTCTTATATATATATATATATATATGGTTCATTTGATCATGAATGAGAGATCTACTTTACCCATTATATATATATATAATCTCCATCAGAACTAAGAAATATTTAACAGATTTTGAAGGTGAACTATAAATTACTGCTTGCTTGCTACTTGGTCTGTGAAAATACTTATCACTGGCCTTCTGCTATGGTTTTGGATGCCGTAGAGGGAATCTGAAGCTCAGATACTTGAAACGATGCATATCACCATGTAATGGATCTCGTCTCAGCTTGACCTACCAAGAGGATGGTATGTCTTCTGCATAGGCATTAGAATGTGCATGGAATGTTGAGGTCCTGGATAGCTTCTGCAGGCAAGATGTGGAGCATCTGATGGCATTGCTGGATTAAACTGCAGGAGTGTCTGGTGAAGCAGTCTCAGGTGATGAAATCTAGCTATCTTCCAGCGGCTTCTCCATCTGTGCTGCCATATCTTGGAGCCTCAATGCACATTCCAAGTTCCACAGCACCTCTCCCATGGTCGGCCTATCAGCCCCGTATTCACCCAGGCATTTCTCTGCAATCTCCCCAAAGATCCTCAGTGAGTCACCATTGATCTCATTTGCTATACGAGGGTCGACAATTTGCTTTAGCAAACCCCTCTTCTGCCATTTCATTGCCCAGTTGGCCAAGTTCTGCTCTTCAAAAGGAAGTGAGTGGTCGACTGCAGGCCTGGCACAGAGAACTTCAATAAGCACCACTCCGAACGAATACACATCAGACTTCTGTGTCAGTCGGCTCTGTCGAAAATACTGCGGATCGAAGTACCCAAATGTGCCTTTTACATTGGTCGTCACATGAGACTGATCAAGCAAAGGAATAAACTTGGAAATTCCGAAGTCGGCGACCTTGGCCACGTAGTTCTTGTCCAGCAGGATGTTTGCTGATTTAATATCTCGATGGATAATTGACTGCGAAGGGCCCGTGTGGAGGTAGTGCAAACCCCTTGCTGACCCAATGCAGATTTCAAGTCTCTGCCTCCATGACAAGCATGGCAAACCTCCTGTACCATATAGATGATTATTCAGAGTCCCATTTTCCATGAATTCATAGACCAGTATCAGCTCTGACTCTTCCTTGCAATATCCAATTAGAGAAACGAGATGGCGATGTTGAATTTTTGAGAAGATGATGCATTCGGTCAGGAATTCCGAGATGCCTTGTCTGGAACCCATTGTGCTTCTCTTCACAGCCAGTTTCTTCCCATTCTTGAAGACCCCCTTGTAGACTTTGCCAAATCCACCATGGCCAAGGAGCAAATTCTCATCGAAGTTGTTGGTTGCCAACAGTATGTCAGCCAGTGGGATCTTTCGGCCTGCTGCACTTGCATGTGTTGCGACCTTAGCCTGGTGGAGCTTCCTTTTTAGCTGAGAGGCCATCAGGATTGCTGTTATCAAGCCGGAGAAGAAAGCGAGTCCACCCACAGCCGAACCAGCAAGAAGACCGACATGTTTCTTCAAATCAATTTTCAACCTGGCTTTCCCTGCCTGCGTTCGGCGTCCACTTTCTGTCACCGGATGATTCGGCAGTGGCCAATATTGTATTTCGGCAGGTGATGCCACCGGATGATTCGGCAGTGGCCAATATTGTATTTCGGCAGGATCACCTTTCCGGGTTTCTAGCGTGTTTAGCTTGATGATCTCCACACCATTTAATATTGCATTCAGCCTTATTGCATTCAGCCTTGTTGCATTCCTGTTTCTGGAGGGACCAACGCTCACACGTACTTGCCCTGAACTTTCCTGATTCATGACGTAGTCTGTGTAGTAAGGGGCGGCTATCTTTTGGCCAGTGAGAGCAGAAAGGTCGAGATCTTCCCAAGCAAGATAGCCATTGATGTAGACATTGAAGCGGAGATTATCTCGCGCCGTACTGACTATGTCACAGAAATGCAAGCGAACGAGGTACAGGAAGCGAGAAGGCACGGGAAAGACCCATGTCAGGTTGGAGTTGTGTGAAGCTCCAGAGCTTCCGTACTTCATTTCTTGTGCCGTGGCATAGACATCCACAGGAGCGATTTCACGACTCATCCCCTTCCCGTAGTTCAGCTGGCCTTGAAAGACTGCCTGTTCTGCAGTAAACTTTCGTTGCAGGAATTTCTCATCAGGAACCCAACTTCTCCACAGCACGTCGGTACTGTTGTTGAGGGGAGAAATTTCAGGGCCGCCCACATTGATTCTGTGTATGGTTTCTAAGACCTGTCGGGTCGGAATGTTATAATATCTCATGTTCATGGGATTGATGAAAAGGACGGGGCTAGTGATGAGATTGTCGGGAACGGAGAACACTTCGATGGCGTTTACAAATGCGGAAGACGTATAGGAGGGTGAGAAGGAGATGGTGATTTTCTCGCTATTGGGTCTGAGAAGATACTCCTTAATCACTGGCGCTTTGCTCTGGCTTTGGACTCTGAAGCTTCTCAACAACGTCAACCCGATGGTTGAATTCACGCGTGTTTCATCCATAGGTAGTTGGAGTGTGGACAATGAAACATCGAAGACCATGGAGGAAAGCTGACGGGTTGGAGAGGAGAAGGGAAAGAAATGGAGTCGAACAAGATGATAGCCCTGACTATTATTAAGCTTGAATTCATATGAGAAGGGTGACGTGAAGATTCTTGCTGTGTGATAGAGAGAGAACAAATTGGTGGGTGGATCAGGATCTTCGATGGCAATCGATGAAGTGGTATTAAAAGGGAGGGTGGTGTGGTTGCAACCGGAACATGAATCACCCTGGAAACTGCGGGATCCAAAGGGAATTGTTTGGTTGGAACCGCAATTGATGAAATAGGCATCTGAAGGAGCGAAAGCTGACGAGAAATGGAGGAGGAAGGAGGCGAATGAAAGGAGGAGAATAGTAAGCTTGGCTTGGATCATCTTTTCCACTGACGATAGGAGTGCTGCTCGTGCCTCGTGGTGTTTGATTTGCTAAACAATGGCTAAGTAATGATTTTCCTTTTCCAAATTGGTATAACCAGTAAGATTGATTTTTTCAAAAACATGCGAGTGGAAAAATCATATGGAGCACTGTACGACCTGAAAACGATAAGAAAACAATTGTGGAGTTTGAAGTTCCGAGTCAGGCCACGTGCGAGTGCATAACAGCGGCCTGTTTGGCCGCCGTCCACAAGGGACTAAGGGTGCGTTTGTTTGGCATAAAAAAATGTCAACCAAAATTTTTCGATCCAAAATTTTTCACTCTCCATAACTACTTTATTTTTTAATTATTTTTTCACATTTTCCTATACAAACTACCCTACTTTTCAATCATTTCTATGCAACTACCCATACAACTAATCTATCTATTTTAACTTTATTCTCTTTACTCCTCATCATTACTCCTATTATATCACATCATTTTCTATCAATTTGACAACTTCTACTTCAAAAACTTTTCATCAAAAGTTTTACTCCTAAGCAAACACACCCTAAGAAAATAGCAGGCGTTTTGTTGAGAAGTTGGGATCCTTTTTTGGGAAAATTATTTTTTATACCCACAATATTTATTTATAATTTCTATTGCATACATAATGTTTTAATTTTTTTTATACTTATAACATTTTACCCTAAGTTTTTATCATACTAATGTAGTCAAAACAATTAATAATTACTCCTATTGAAAAGATGATTTTGTTCTTTGATGATTTTTAATGAAAATGATTTAATTTTAATATGCCTCAATTAATGTTAGTAAATCATTAATATATGATATCAAGCAAGTGATTTAAATATGATATTGGGCTAAATCATTTCAATTAGTAAAAATTTGAAAAGGCAAAATTATTTTTTCAATGGGGTAGTTAACAGTTGTTTGACTATACAGGAGCAATAGAAATTTATTGTAAAATATTATTAGTATAAGAAATTTTTTTGAAACATTGCGGGTATATTAGGAATTAGAAGTAAATATTGTGGTTATAAGTAGAATTTTCCTCTTTTTTTGTGAAAATCGAGAAGTTAGGAATTTTACTTTTCCATGACTCTTTAGGATAAAAAAAAAATTAGCAAAAAATTACTTTTATATGAGATTGTCAAACAATCATTATTAAAATGCGTGCATGTTTTCAGGCTAGCCAAACAAGCCCTTAAGTTGACAGAAATTCAGTAAGGGAATGTCCGTTTTGGTGACTGACAAACCCATTACAGCTATACACGAGACCGCGAATGAACGATGAGTCGCCTTCTTTGATTGATGAAGTCATAAAACCGCGCTTTAGTATTTTTCATTTCATTTAGCGGTAAAGTATGCTTCTGCCGGTTGGATTAGACCACAATATAGGGATGTGATTAGGACAGTCGTCGATAAGGTCACACGGCAAAATAATTGTGATAGTATTTATGGAGAGTAACAATTGCAAACAAATAAATAAAAAATAGACTACATTTTGAAGGTAGAAAGAGATTGATTAAAAATATAAATAACAGTGGGAGGTAATATATTTTATTTGATGATTAAAACATTCCACCATGTTAAATGGGATGAAGGAAGGAGATCTTCACGTAAACTATGAAAAATGCTTAAAAACAGTATTTTTTATATACATTTCACGGAGATGAGCAGGCATGGTCCGGAATGACACGGCAGGGAAGACTGGGAGCGCGCCTGGATTCCGTTGGTCCTTACTCGTGCACCATGCGTGCTAGGCTGCTACACACCCACGTAGAAGTAGAATGGCGTGGACCAAGATGGCTCATAATTCCACAGAACAAGACATGAGCCAGAGCCAAAAAACTTATTAAGGACTAAAACGCGCTTGTCCAATGTCCCAGAGTCCATCTCTTTAGTTTCTATGACAAATACCCGGCCATGGTTTCCACGGTTAGGACTAACCTGTAAACATCACTTTGTCGTTATCATCCCGGCCCCATCAACAGCTAATATCAAGCAAAATTAAAAAAACAAATCAAGAAATTGTAAAAACTCTCATCCATCAGGACGCGGGTCAAGCCACGAATTTGGGTTAAACGTCTGCACATATATCCCGATCTCTCTCTCTCTCTCTTCACCATGTTATCTATTTTCAAATTGACGGACAACAACTCCAAGAGAGGAGGAACGTGGTAAAAAATTCCGATTTTAAATTCTTGATCATCTATCCAACACGTTCTTAACTTATGGGTATACGATATCAACCCAACTTTCTCAGCACCATGAGTAGATGTCGGCCGAACCAGCCGTCCAGCGTACCAAATTGGTTCGTCCCCGCACTTCCCACTGCAGCAAACTAACGCAGCATACGATGGACAGGAGAATCTTTTTTTTTTTTTGTTTTTTTTTTGTTTTTACAACCAAAGTTTGGTTGCAAAATGTTAACATTGGAAACGTCAACATTTATGCAACCTATATTCATATATTTTCATATGCAGGTTTTATCATATATGATTTTTAATTATAAATTTATACAGAATAGATAATTATTTTAATCGATGTTAAAAATTAATGATTAAAAATATAGATATAAAAAAAGAATAATTATATTTTAAGACAAAATTGTGAATTAGCTATTATGCTAAACTTAATTTTTCATCACAACAGAAAAATTCGTTTTTAGAAACTATAATTAGCAAGAAGAATATTTTTAATTATGTCTAATCAAATATTTTATTGCACAAAATTTTTATTATAGGGTTGTTATGTCGTGTGGCAGCTTGTATTGCGACTGCAAATTTTTCTAAAATTTTTTATTTTCATGAATATGCAAGCATCACTTAAATCTTATTTCTTGTGAAATTTGCAATTTTTGTCCTAAAATTTATTTAAAAAATTAAAATAAAATACTAAGGATGTGTTTGGGAAGTGATATAACTTTTGGAGAAAATTTTTTATTATAAAAAATTTCGAAATAGGAAAAGGATATAATATGATAAAGGCAATGATTGAAAAGGAAAGTTGTACAAAAATTATGAAGAAATGATTCAAAATAAGGTAATTGTATAGAAAAATATAATAAAATGATTAAAAATATCATATCATATAATTTTCTTTCATTTCAAAAACTTTTACATAAAAAACATTTTTATCTAAAAGTTTTATCACTTTTCAAAAAACACTCTAAATGAACAACATTTATGCAATAGTAATATTATTTTTTTCAGACAATATTGACAGAGAATGCAAATTTGTGTCCAATTATCTGTGTTGAACTAATTCGAAATGTTATCATTGCAAGCAACATCGAATGTAAAGTAGCTCTCCCCCATCACTCGTAACAAAATGTGGGATTTCTATCCATGCTTGAATGAAATGATGAACCAACGTGAAATATTCTCCTGCCATCTTTGAGACCTGAACACCCATCAACACACATAATGACACAAGAAGAAAGTTTACATCTCTCCTGTTAATCATCCTCGTCCCCAGCTACATGCTACTTGGGCTTTGATGTTGGACTATAGAAATGATCCTCCCCACGAGGCCATTGGGATTGTGATGTACATGTAGGGAAAGTGATTATCAACGTAAGGGCTCCATATTTTGGAGATTATCTTCAATAAGGGGCTATAAGGATAGAGTACCAGAAAGAAATGAATGGCTATGCACTTGGAAGCTTCACCTATTTGAGATGAGCCTCCTTGAGGGCCAAGATGTATGTGCGATTGGATTTCAGTTATGCATCTAGAAATTTCAGTAATTGGAAATGACTCTTCTGAAGGGCTGTTGGGAACTTGAAATGATAGAGCAACATGGATAAATATACTTTATTTTTATAGGGTTGCTATACTTAAAATAATATTACGCTCCTCTCACGTTCCCCTTCTCCAACCACTGAAAAGCAGTTCTACTTTTGCTCCTTCATTTTCTCCTCCCAAAAATCATTTTTCTAGCTCATATATAACATATGATTTAGGAACATCACAGTGCTTACTTTTCTCAAATAATTGAAATCCTTGTAATTTTCCACCAAGCCCTCCTTTCCCATTAAGGGCATGTTTCGCGAAATTTAAAACTTTTAATATAATACTTCAAAAAAAAAAATTTTAATATCAAAATTTTTAATCTGAAACTTTTTATTCTTTATAATTATTTTATATTTTAATTATTTTTCACATATTTCTGTACAACTACCTTATGCTCAATTATTTCTACACGATAACTCATATGATAAACCTATTTATTTTGATTTTTTTTCTTTACTCTCCATGATGGCCCCAATTATATTACATTATTTTTTCCCATTTTACAGACTTCTAAAATAAAAACTTTCCGGCCAAAATTTTTCAAAACAAACCCTCGAATTCTTGCCTATCCATTACTCTCGTTTTTCATGTAGCCGTGCGCGTCCAAACAGATGAGGTGACGTGCATTTATTTATGTTCCCATGTGCCCACGGGCTTGCTATTTAGTAACTAACACGTTATTTTTATTCAGTGTTCCCACTTTCATTATTACGTTAAATCGGTCAAGGATGCGTCAGTAATATTTTATTTCATTTTATTTTATTTTTTTAAAATTAAGTGGAACCGGAGAACTAACAAGTTGGTTTAGGCTAGCCTGTTAAACCCTTTATTTCCAAAAGTTATATCTCGACATCCTAACCTTGGGAGTATTTGGTTACACAAAAATTTTTCATGCTCTATTACTCTTCTATTTTAATTATTTTTTTCATCTTTATATATAAATTATCTTACTTTTCCATCATTTTTGTAAAATATCTGTATAATTAATTTATCTATTTTAACTATATTCTTTTTATTTTTCTTCAAATTCCTCGTCACATCACATTATTTTCCTAGGAATTTTATCACCTTTCAAACACAATCTCGAATATGTCTAATTTTTTAAATCTTCAATCCTATATAAGAAATTTTGGATGAGCATCTAGGTTGACAATCCAGGTTAAAATAGGCTAAAACGATATAAATTGAATAAAATGATACAAAAATCTATATAAAGTTCTGTCAATTGAATGGACGGTCAGTACAAGCAATCATGATACTAAAAAAATATAAACTTAAGATTATAAGCAAGGAAGTATTCATAAAAATGAAATATCTTGCTTCCTTAATATGCATATACAAAGTTGTTTGGCTAAGCTAAATGGATAAGCTCGAATTTTTTTTTTACATTAAAAAGTCTTAAAAAACACAAAACATGTAGATAATATGAAACTAATTTTTTTTTTTTTTTCCCTTAATGCCCGACGGCTCGCTAATTTTATTGTCCGGCCAAACAGGCCTTAGTTGCGCATCTGGCTACCGGCTTTTACACTAATGACCTAGCAAACATCACTAACCTTTACAATTTGTTGTTTTTGTTAGAAAATCGTTAATTCTGAGCAAGGGGTGCAGCATTTTAGAGAGGTGAAGGTGTAAGATATTTAGAGTGAGAAAGCCAGTTAATTTGCTACTCTCCAGCTTCCCTGCCGAAATACTTTGCTAAAAAGATTGATTAACTAAAGCGAAAAGTTATATTAATGTATGGAAAAATTGAGCACTGACCCTCTCCGACCGGTCAGACCGGTAAAAAAAAAAAAAAAATTTTATTTTTTTGAAAAATATTTTTATAAACATGTTAATCTAGTTATATTTAGTCTATAAACCAAGTTTTACCTTTTTGGATATGTATATATATTTATTTTGGATTTTTAAATACAGGGTTATTTAAGTATTTATTTATTTTGGATTTTTAAATACAGGGTTATTTAAGTAAATACTTAAATAACCCTGTATTTAAAAATCTAAAATAAATATATATACATATCCAAAAAGGTAAAACTTGGTTTATAGATTAAATATAACTAGATTAATATGTTTATAAAAATATTTTTTTTAAAAAATAAAAATATATATTTTTTGACCGGTCTAAAATCAGACCGGTCGGTAATGATCATTAGGCGGAAAAATTGGGATGGCCATAATTGGTCAAGTTGCTTGACCATCAACCTCTACCAAAGTTTTGATTTACATAATGCGAAACTTAATTAATCTGGTTGAGTAGTCAAGTTTGGGTTGAATCCATACAATGATGAGTGGGAAATCATCCCCTATTTTCAATCATTATTTGCCACGGCTATTCTATTTCTTTATATTTTATCTTTATCATATTACATCATTTACATATTCTCTAAAAATATGCTCATTTCTACTCTCTCATTCACCAGACTGTGCTTAAGATTTTTTCCATTTCTTACAATTTTTTTTTTCTTTTGGTGTCTTGCCTTACGTCATTAAGTTAAGTTTTCAACAATAGAAAAGAAAAATATTCTACCTTGTGGCCCATGGTCTCCTGCTAATTAATCAATTGCCTAAGCGCTACTTTAGATGACAAAACGATATTCATTTTTTTAATTTTAGGGTGTATTTTCGGAAGTGGTAAAACTTTTAATGAAATTTTTTTGATGTAAACAATTTTTAAAATGGAAGAAAATAATATAATATGATAGTGATAATGATGAGGAATAAAAGAAAAAAAGTTAAAATAGATAAATTAAACATATGGATAGTCGACTAAGGGTATGTTTGGCAATTAATAGAAAATGTCAAGTTAAAACTTTTCATTTTCCACAACTATCATATTTTTTAATCATTTTTTTACATTTTTCTATACAACTACCTTACTTTTCAATCATTTCTGCACAATTATCTACACAACTAACCTATTTATTTTAACTTTATCCTATTTACTACTCATTATTATTCTTATCATATCATATCATTTGACAACTTTTACTTTCCAAATTTTTTCATCAAAAGTTTTATTAATTACCAAATACACTCTAAAAATGATTAAAAAGCAGAGTATTTGTACATGAAGAAGTAAAAAAATAATTCAAAAATAAAGTAATAGTGAAGAGTGAAAAATTTTAGATTGAAATATTTTAATTTGATGGTGTGTTTAGAAACTGATAAAACTTTTCAAGAAAAATTTTGGTATAAAAGTTTTTAAAATTGGAGAAATATTAAAATTTGTTAATGATAAAGAACAAAAAAAGTAAAAATTATTCTCATGATCATAACATTTGCCTTTAATTCCTCATATACCCATAATATTTCATAAATTCTTCCCGTACTCGTAATATTTCACCATAAATTTCTTTCATACTCATTCTGTCAATACAATCATTATCCATTCTATTGAAAAAATGATTTTCCCCATTTGAAAATTTTTAACTGAGACAATTTAATTTTAACAAAACTTATTAATGATAGTAAATCATTAATATACGATATTAAATAATTTAATTGTCGTATTAAGATTGAATTATTTTAATTAAAAAATTTGTAAGTGCAGAATTGTCTTTTCAATGGGATAGATAATAGTTATGTTAACGGCGCGAGTATAATAAGAATCTATAGTAAAATGTTATGGGTATAAGAAAAATTTATAAAATGTTGTGAATACATTATGAATTAGGTGCGAATGTTGGAAGTATAAAAGGAATTCTTTCAAAAATAAAGTTAAAATAGATAAGTTAGTTGTCTTGATAGTTATGTAAAAATGATTGAAAGATAGACTAGTTATATAGGAAGATTTATAAAAATGATTTAAAAATAGAATTGTTATAGAGAATGAATAGTTTTAAAGTGAAAAGTTTGGTTGAAGAGTTTGTATGGTTATAAACACACCCTGAAAGGTTTTGGTGTTTAACAAGTAGCTAAATGCTTGGGAATCTTTTTTCATTTGCTGGGCGGTCGATAGACGCTCTTGGGAGCGATATCAAGGATCATTCCTTGCGCATACGTGATCGGGGAGCTAGTGTTTACTTCTTTTGCAGAGTTACTGATGGGGAGGAACTGCTCATCAGGAATCCAAGTCCTCCACAGGGAATCGTTATCGCTCTGGATTTGAGGGCCTCCGACGTTGATCCTGTACAATTTCTCCAGCAGTTTCCCTGAGAGATCGTCGTACGTCTGGAGACCGACAACACGGACGGTTTCGTTGATGAGACCCACGGGCGCTTGGAATACTTCGATGGCGTTTACAAAAGCGAAGGATGATTGCCGAGGAACAAAGGAGATCACGAGCTTAACGCCGTCTGGCTTGAGGAAGTATTCCTTGAGGGTCGCGTTTCCGTTAACAGGAGCGAAGCCACTCAGCAGAGGAAACCTAGAAATGGAGGCGTCGAAGAAGGCAGACGAGAGATCGTGGCTTTGGGATGCGAAGGGGGAGAAATGGAGGCGTACCACGTGGGTTCTATTTCCTGCAACGGGAAACTCGTAAGCAGATGCGTTCTTGAAAATTCGCGCTGTTCTGTAAAGGGGATCGGAATTTGAAGAGGCGTTTGCGGCGGTGACGGCGATGTCTCCGGTGCTATTGAGGAAAGCAGAGCCGGAGTCGGCCGCGAATTCCCGGCCGCCGACGGTGACGTTGCTCGCTGATCCGCAGACTATGAAGTAATTATTACCTTGAGAAGAAGCCGGTGTAGGAAATTGAAGGGAGAAGAAGATAATTAAGGGGAGGAGAAGAAGCATAGACTCCATCGAAGGTCATCCACTGGTACTCGAGATATTCCGGGCAAATAGGTTTTGCTGTGCTTTTTGCAGAGGACGAAGTGCCTGCTGACTCAGTCAACCATCTAATAATAAAAATTGAATTGCACTCCTTAAGAGTACAAACGTATTGCATGCTTGTTGCGGCGGCATCCATTGCAAAATAGGATCCATATGTATTAGCATATAATAATAATTATATATACGCATTGTAATCATGTTTTGGACAACTTATATGTTAAAATAGAACTTTTGAAATTCATATTTAAATTAAACTATTTTATATCAAATTTAGATAAGAGCAATGCACGATTTAGATGAAGGTTTGTATGATGCTGAAATAAATAATTTTAAATACAATTGCAGACTAAAATTTAATTTCATGATCAATTGACACCATTTGCATTATACTTATAGTGTTTCCCAATTATGTTAAAGTCATATATATGGTATCGTAACTAAGCCATTTATAGTACTCTTCTATATAATATCGTAATTCATTTTGATTAAAATTTACATTTATAAATATCTAATACCTTTTATTTTATTTTTTGAGACTTATTTAATACCATTTTAGAGATTATAAATTTGATGATAAATTTATGGTACATAAAAGTTCTCGGTTAACATAAATTTTGACAATATAAATACATAGGCATAAAAACACTACAAATGGTTTAAATTTAAAATATACAAATCCTATTTTATACAATCATTATCATATATCACAACTTCCTTTTCTTTATTTTAAAAATTTTTCATGAATATGTTGAACTCATTTAGATGGTTAACATATTAAATTTTATATTTTATTTTGGGTGTGTTTGAGAAGTGGTAAACTTTTAAATAAAAATTTTTAATCTAAAAGTTTTTAAAATGAAAGAAAATAATATGATATGATAGAGATAATAACGAAGAGTAAAAAGAATTAAGTTAAAATAGATAGATCAGTTGTATAGATAGTTGTGTAAAAATAATTAAAAATAAGATAGTTGTATAAGAAGATATGAAAAAAATAATTAAAAATATGATTATTTCTGAGGAGTAAAGATTTTTAATAATAAACAAAAGAGTCCTGTGTTAAAAAAAACATTAATACATGTGTTGGTACATATATTTTGCCATTTTTTTTTTCAAAATATAAAATTTAGTGTGTTATTCAACATGAGAGGCGTTCACCTTTCTATTAAAAAGATTTTAAAAAGATGTTATGATTGGTCGAAAGTTTATAAGATCAATGCGATATATATGGTTAATTACCATATATAATACAACATACTTGTTACTTAACTAAATAATAGCGGCTTACGTTTACTCATGAGTTCAACTCTTCTTTCTTTCCTTCATTTCCATTTTGGTGGGAGGAGAATTTTTCTGTCTTCCCTTTTATGGAAATATTTGAAATTTTTTCCTTATATGGGGCATTATTAAAAGTTCCCATCTTATAAATGTGCTTGAATGTAATGTGATTATATAAGTTGTCATGATATATACAAATACTCATAAAAAATAGTTAATTTCTCTTCTATTTAATACGTTCTTAAAATCTGATCCATTTAGGATATCTATTTACTAATTTATTTTAATTAAAAATTTATATGTAAATAATTGATAAGTTTATGGGCAACCTAAAAAATTTTCAACCTAAAATTTTTTTTTACTTTTTATTGTTCATGGATTTATAAGCCCCAAATAGATCTCGTTTCATGTGAAATTGTGTACTTTTTTAATTTAATTGATATTATTAAAATTTTTAAATCAATGAAATGATCGTTTCTTCGATTTTCAAAAATTCTAAAAAATAAAAATGATTCAAAATTTTGTCAGATTTCAGATGAGGTAACAATCTAATGAGTCCACATACTTATGAAAAATATTTTTTGAACTACTCGACCGAATAGAATTGCCGCACATAATTAATATCATTTGAGAGCAGAATGTTGATATGAAAATATTGAAGTTTTAGAATAAATTTATAATATATAGAATTCTTTAATCAGAGTGAATTTTGACATTATAATTATATGTATATAAAATAATATTATAACTGATTCGTATTTTAAAGATATTTTTAATACGGTTATGAACCTAGTGCTGAAGGCACACTATTGGATTTTCTATTTTTAAATTTTTTTAAATATCCTAGTCCTGTATCATATTCTCTTTCATGAATATTTGTGTATATAAAAAATTAAAATATATAAATCAGAAAAGGTGTAAACACATAGTTTTTAATCATACATATTTTTCAATATCATAGATTATAAATGATTTTAATAAGATTAATTTTTATTTATATTAAATAATTTTAATGGCAATTTCATATATGCCCACAAATTTTACCCATAATTCTACCTAAACCAACGAATTTTCAAAAATTTCTTTCCTACCCACGAATTTTTATCTTAATTCCACTTATACTGATGCCGTTAAAGATCTGTTAAATAGGCCGTTAACTCTCTTATAAAGCGACGAATATGCCTAAACTCTAATTTAATTTAAGGTTGTTTTGTTTAAAGTTAAAAATTCATATGAAAATAATATATGATTTTATAGTTGTAGAATTATAGATGGACATTCTTGTTATTTTGAAAAAGTTAACGACTTTTTTTAATAGAGTTTAACGACCTGTTTAACAAATCTTTAAGTAGAATTAAAAATGAAAATTCATAACCATGAAAGGATTTTTTAAAATTCATGAGTACAAGTGAGATTAAGAATAAAATTTATAATTAATAAGAAATTCACCTTATTTTTAAACATAATAAATGGTTTGGAATTTTAAATTTTTTTTATAGTTTTTTAAAAAAGTTAAAAAGGGTTTAATCTACACCGGGTTCCGTAGCAGCAAAGCCCTGATCTTGGACAACGTATCGGGTGGGCGTGAATATGAGTTTGCATCACTTGGGGGAGACGATTAGTTGAGAAGGCTTATAAGTTTCCGCGTTGACTTCAGAGTCTGTGCTATGGACTCGTGACCAATAAAAGACGATCAACCGTACAAGTCGTGGAGCATCTTCTCGGACAAGCTCATAGTATCAGGCGGCTACCTGCGTATCACGCTATTTACAAGCAGAGGAAATGGTTTTTTGCCCATCTGTAAATGGTTTGACATATGGGAGGCAGCATGGAATCGTTATGGCCTCGCAGCTGGCAATTTGCGTATTTGCATTTTAAATCTTAAGATTTATATATTAGCATTTTAAATCATGTGAAGTTTGATTCTTTGCATTTTAGACTCTTAGCGTTAACAATGTTAAAAAACACGGTTAAAATCTAATAAATGCCCAAAATGCCCTTTGTATTTTAGATCATATGAAATATAGTTTAAATTCATAATCCTAAGGATATTTAAACGTCGTTAAAATCTTGGTTTGCATATTAACATCTCAATCTTTTTCAAGTTTGGTTTAAAATCTAAAGGGCATTTTAGGCATTTTTTAAAATTCTAATTGCATTTTTTAAAGTCATTAGGGTTAAGGGTCTAAAATGCAAAGAACCAAATATTATAGGGTTTAAAATGTTAATAAGCAAATCTCAGAGTTCAAAATAAAAATAGGTAAAGTTAGAGGGTATCAAACACAAATTTTCGCCTCATAGCCTTAATTTACCACAATAAATTTCTTTAAATGCAACAACAATATTAGTGGTGAATATTATAAATTTCACTACACCTAACTTTATAATGTGGCAAAGATGCATATGGAGCTAAGTGGTGGTTGCTTGCTTTCTTGTTTTTACATTGCAACTTTTATATGAATATTAATCTTTCGTATTTTGCAGTGTTATGATGTTATATGTAGCCAAAATGTGAGGCTTGCATATTTTTGTGTGTATATTTATAATTAAGGCAAATGTAGTGGGAATATTTGAAATTTACTCTATAATATTATATGAGCCTCATCCGTTTTGTTGCAAATTGCGCTGTTGGGATATACATTAGATAAAAAACTGTTGGGAATGGGAATTGAAAACTAAAGTGGGCCTATAATGGAAACTGACAACGGGCCACCGTGACCATAACGTGAGGGAAACCGTGACTGCAATTGGCTTTAGAAAATGTGAGGGGTGAGAATGAAATTGGTAGTTGGGGAGGTTAATGTTCGTCAACACGTTAATCTTTTTTTAGGAGTCACATCAATTTAAAAAAAGAGGAGTCACATCAATATAAAAAAAGGGGAGTCACATTAATCTTATTTGTTTAATATATTTATTCATGAACACATGTGACTATTTAATAAAATAAACATATTAAATTTGAGATTTTACCATCCATCTACCTATTTAGTAATTTGTTTAACTCATTTAACCCATTAAAATTACACACACGTAAATTTCTTAATTATTTTTCCTTGCAAGTCTTTCTCCTACCACTTCTTTCTTTGGTCTTGTTGCTGTCATACTTTTATTTTCCCATTATTACTCTATTTCCACTATTTCTTGTTGCCTGGTCTGCGGTAGATTTTCCGTTGCAGGAATTTCTCATCAGAAACCTGACTTCTCCACAGCGCGTCGGTACTGTTGTTGAGGGGAGAAATTTCAGGGCCGCCCACATTGATTCTGTGTATGGTTTCTAAGACCTGCCGGGTCGGAATGTTATAGTACCTCATGCTCATGGGATTGATGAAAAGGATGGGGCTAGGGATGAGATTGTCGCGAACGGCGAACACTTCGATGGCGTTTACAAACGCGGAAGACGTATTGGAGGACGAGAAGGAGATGATGATGTTCTCGCTATTGGGTCTGAGAAGATACTCCCTAATCACTGGCGCTTTGCTCTGGCTTTGGACTCTGAAGCTTCTCAACAATGTCAACCCAATGGTTGAACTCACGTGTGTTTCATCGATAGGTGGTTGGAGTGTGGACAATGAAACATCGAAGACCATGGAGGAAAGCTGACGGGTTGGAGAGGAGAAGGGAAAGAAATGGAGTCGAACAAGATGATAGCCCTGACTATTATTAAGCTTGAATTCATATGAGAAGGGTGATGTGAAGATTCTTGCTGTGTGATAGAGAGAGAACAAACTGGTGGGTGGATCAGGAACTTCGATGGCATTCGATGAAGTGGTATTAAAAGGTAGGGTGGCGTGGTTGCAATCGGAACATGAATCACCCTGGAAACTCCGGGATCCAAAGGGAATTGTTTGGTTGGAACCGCAATTGATGAAATAGGCATCTGAAGGAGCGAAAGCTGACGAGAAATGGAAGAGGAAGGAGGCGAATGAACGGAGGAGAATAGTAAGCTTGGCTTGGATCATCTTTTCCACTGACGATAGGAGTGCTGCTCGTGCCTCTTGGTGTTTGATTTGCTAAACAATGTCTAAACAATATGCAACCCATATTCATATATTTTTATGCAGGTTTTAATATATACGATTTTTAATTATAAATTTATACAGAATAGATAATTATTTTAATTGATGTTAAAAATTAATGATTAAAAATATAGCTGTAGAAAAGAATAATTCTATTTTAAGACAAAATTGTGAATTAGCTATTATACTAAACTTAATTTTTCATCACAACAGAACAATTCGTTTTTAGAAACTGTAATTAGCAACAAGAATATTTTCAATTATGTCTAATCAAATATTTTATTTCACAAAATTTTTTATTACAGGGTTCTTATGTTGTGTGGCAGCCCGAATTGAGACTGTAAAAATTTTTTATTTTCATAAATACGCAAGCATCACTTAAATCTTATTTCTTGTGAAATTTGCAATTTTTGTCATAAAAATTATTATAAAAATTTAAAATAAAATACTAAGAATGTGTCTTGAAAGTGATACTACTATTGGAGGAAAGTTTTTAGTATAAAAAATTTTGAAATTATAAAAATGATGTAATATAATAAATTATAAAAATGATGTAATATAATAAAGGCAATTATTGAAATATGATAGTTGCATAAAAATTAAGAACAAATAATTAAAAAATAAAGTAAATACATAGAAAAATACACGAAGAATTATGGTGACTCCTGTCCTTTCTTCTTGTACAATACTAATAAAAAAATTAACTGTTTTTTCCAAGTTGAAAAGTTAGATGGTTTTACCCTTGTAAGTTATGATCACATGAAGAATTATGGATGATCTTGCCGATCTTAATCCAACACGATTGACAAAACTTGCCGGCTAGCAAGTGATCTGTAAGTTATGACTACGTTCGTATCTACATGGATCCAAAGATTTTTGCCGCCGTACATCTAATTCCTTTTAACCCTGTGTAGATGCTAGATAATTGAAAATGAAGATGTCATTTTCAGTTATTTTTCTACCACATGAAGGAATTAATGGTATCGATCGTTAACCCCCAATTTCTATGATTCTCTCATTGGCCCATTGCTTTTATCGATATATTTTTTATTTTTAAATGCTTTTGAATTACAAAAATGAAAAAGTTATTCATACATTGAAGCATGAAAATTTAAAATACCTAGTGGTGGGTGTGTCTCATCTTCGAAGTTCACGACTTCCTATCATCACGAATTTTGAAATTTAAAATAAATAAAAAATCTCCTAAAATTTTTAAAATATAATTTTATTTTTTTATGACTATCCCTTCAATTAATATCATGCCGCCCTTATGTAAGTTTGCCCCTCCAAGAAGGTAATGGCTCTGCTATTTATGGCTATCATTGTCAAAGAAAACGAACTGCGTAATCTACACTTCTGGATTGAATTTCCTACAACTCGTGATCTGCGGATCGTCCAGGAGTTCTTCATCATGCTGTCCCGCTGCCTTCCGGCAGCTCATTAGCTCTGCAGCTTAGAGTTTAGCCTCCTGCGCTGTCTTTTTCGAAGTAAACAAACAGCAATTTCGTCATCGAGGTTTTTTTCATCTCGATCAAAGAATCGATATTCTCTTTGACTGACACTCACTTGAACTGAGCTTCATTGATCAATGTTTATTGGACATCAACTAAAAGATTATAAATTTGATGGAAATCTATAGATCAACCGAGTACAAGACTTGATAATAGCTTAAAACGTCATCAAAGTTGATAAATGCTAGCTAAAAGCTAAACGCGGGGAACATGGTTTGATGATCTTTACTTTTGGTTCCTATAGTACAAATAACTATCTATTGGACGCTGAACAACGGGCTATGATCATTACAATCATTGACTTGGTTTGGAAACACAAGTGCATTATGGAAGAGAAGCAATCGTATGCAAAAATGACAGTGGATGAAGAAGTACAGGCTGCCTCATCTCCCCTCGCCGCTGGCGAACAATTGGGAAAATACTCCGCTGGTGGTCACTTCCGAGGCACCAGAATCGCTATTGGCGGACTGAGTTTCCGGCTGGAAATCTGTGCAAGTGGATGGAAGACGTTGGACCATCGGCAAGGGTGACCCGGTGATGTTGGACGCGCTGTCTTCGTACGCTTCTCTCCGGACTGAGATCTCCTGAAGTTTCAATGCGTACTGCAAGTTCCAAAGCACGTCGGCCATCGTGGGGCGATCGCTTCCATGCTCCGCCAGACACTTCACTGCTGTCTCCACGAAATTCCTGAGCGAGTTTGGATCGATCTGGCCAGCGAGCTTCGGATCCATGATCTGCCCGACCATATCGCTCTTTATCTTGCCCAACGCCCACTCCGACAGATTCACCTGTTCCCTCGGGAGGGTATTATCCACGGCAGCGCGCGCGCAGAGCACCTCGAGAAGCACGACGCCGAAGGCAAACACATCCGATTTCTCGGTGATCTGGTGCCTCTTGTAGTACTCGGGATCCAGGTACCCGAAGGTGCCTTTCACGAAGGTAGTGACGTGGGTTTTGTCGAGAGACTCGATCGCCTTGGACAAGCCGAAATCGGCTACCTTCGCCACGAAATTCGCGTCCAGCAAGATGTTCACGGATTTGACGTCGCGGTGGATGATTCCCCGGGAGGACCCCGTATGAAGGTAGTGAAGGCCCCGAGCGGAATCGATGCATATCTGGAGCCTCTGCTTCCACGAGAGAGGGGGCAGATCCGAGCCGAAGAGGTGGTTCCTCAGCGTCCCCTTCTCCATGAATTCGTACACCAGAATCATCTCCGACTGCTCGTCGCAGTAGCCGATCAAGGAAACGAGGTGCCAGTGCCGTATCTTCGACAGGACCGTCACCTCGGCCACGAATTCCGACATCCCCTGCCCCGATTCGGGTTTCGCACGTTTCACCGCCACCTTCGTGCCGTCCTTGAGAACGCCCTTGTAGACGTTGCCGAATCCGCCGGTGCCGATGAGGGAACTGGAGTGGAAGTTGTTGGTCGCCAGCAGTATGTCGTGGAACGAGATCTTGAGGTCGAGGTTCGGAAGGACGGATGGATTGACTTCTTCGCCGTCGGCAGCATTCAAATTCCCCTCGCGCGTCGAGATCGGCGACCACATGAGCCCCTGAGTATCGGCCTTCTGTTTCAACATTCCCAGCGCCTTCTTCTTACGACGCCTAAACAGCAGCAGGACGGCGAAGCCGAGCAAAGAGAGAACAACAAGGCCTCCAAGCACGGCAGCGACAAGAACCCCAACAGGCAGATTCTTCTTCGAGCCGCTACGGGAACCGACCGCGGGTTCATTTATCGCCATGATCTCCAGACCGTTGAGAACGGAATTAATCGCCTGCGATTGGCCGATGCTTACGTTTATACGGCCCCAGCCATCAGGCTCGGAAACGAAGTCTGCGTAGCGAGCTACCAGGCTTTCGAGACTGACATCGCTTCCTGTGGAAGAGGAACCGATATATACGGGGAATTGGAGAGGGTTGGTCTCATTAGCTATATTACAGAAATGCAGCCGGACAAGGAATTTCGAAACATTAGTGACTGGGAAGCTCCATGTCATATTGAAGAAGTTGCTAACCGCTTGGAAATCTTTGTTCATTTGCTGGGCGGTCGAGTAGACGCTCTTGGGAGCGATATCAGGGATCATTCCTTGCGCATACGTGATCGGGGCGCTAGTGTTTACTTCTTTTGCAGATTTATTGAAGAGGAGGGAGTTCTCACCAGGAATCCCATCAGGAATCCAAGTCCTCCACAGGGAATCGTTATCGCTCTGGATTTGAGGGCCTCCGACGTTGATCCTGTGCAATTTCTCCAGCAGTTTTCCTGAGAGATCGTCGTACGTCTGGAGACCGACAACACGGACGGTTTCGTTGATGAGACCCACAGGCGCTTGGAATACTTCGATAGCGTTTACAAAAGCGAAGGATGATTGCCGAGGAACAAAGGAGATCACGAGCTTACCGCCGTCTGGCTTGAGGAAGTATTCCTTGAGGGTCGCGTTTCCGTTAACAGGAGCGAAGCCACTCAGCAGACGAAACCTAGAAATGGAGGCGTCGAAGAAGGCAGACGAGAGATCGTGGCTTTGGGATGCGAAGGGGGAGAAATGGAGGCGTACCACGTGGGTTCGATTTCCTGCAACGGGAAACTCGTAAGCAGATGCGTTCTTGAAAATTCGCGCTGTTCTGTAAAGGGGATCGGAATTTGAAGAGGCGTTTGCGGCGGTGACGGCGATGTCTCCGGTGCTATTGAGGAAAGCAGAGCCGGAGTCGGCCGCGAATTCCCGGCCGCCGACGGTGACGTTGCTCGCTGATCCGCAGACTATGAAGTAATTATCGCCTTGAGAAGAAGCCGGTGTAGGAAATTGAAGGGAGAAGAAGATAATTACGGGGAGGAGAAGAAGCATAGACTCCATCGAAGGTCATCCACTGGTACTCGAGATATTCCGGGCAAATAGGTTTTGCTGTGCTTTTTGCAGAGGACGAAGTGCGTGCTGACTCAGTCAACCATCTAATAATAATAATTGAATTGCACTCCTTAAGAGCAAAAACGTATTGCATCCTTGTTGCGGTGTAATCCATTGCAAAATAGGATTCATATGTATTAGCATATAATAATATTTATATTGTAATCATGTTTTGGACAACTTATGTGTTAAAATAGAACTTTTAAAATTAATATTTAAATTAAACTATTTTATTATACTAATTTTATGTCAAATTTAGATAAGAGTATTGCACGATTTAGATGAAGGTTTATATGATACTGAAATAAATAATTTTAAATACAATTGAGAAATTAAAATTTAACTTCATGATTAATTGACACCATTTGCAGTATACTTATAGTGTTTCCCAACTATGTTAAAGTCATATATATGGTATCGTAATTAAGCCATTTATAGTACTCTTCTATGTAATATCGTAATTCATTTGATTAAAATTTACATTTATAAATATCTAATACCTTTTATTTTATTTTTTGAGACTTATTTAATACCATTTTAGAGATTATGAATTTGATGATAAATTTATGGTACATAAATATTGACAATATAAATACGTACATATAAACACATTACAAATGTTTTAAATTTTAAATATACAAACTCAATTGTATACAATCATTATCATATATCTCAACGTCCTTTTCTTTATTTTTAAAATTTTTCATGAATATGTTGAACTCATTTAGATGGTTTACATATTAAATTTTATATTTTATTTTGGGCGTGTTTGAAAAGTAATAAACTTTTAAAGAAAAGTATTTAATGTAAAAGTTTCTTAAATAAGAAAAATAATGTGATATGATAGAGGTAATAACGATGAGTAAAGAGAATAAAGTTAAAATAGATAGATTAGTTGAATAGATAATTGTATAAAAATAATTAAAAAATAAGATAGTTGTATAAGAAGATATGAAAAAATAATTAAAAATATGATCATTTGTGAAGAGTAAAAAGTTTTAATAGTAAACAAATGAATCCTTTGTTAAAAAAACATTAATACATGTGTTGGTACATATATTTTTGCCCTTTTATCTTTAAAATATAAAATTTAGTGTGCTTATCGACTTGAGAGGCGTTCACCTTCCTATTAAAAAGATTTTAAAAAAATGTTCCGATTGGCCACAAGTTTTTAAGATCAATGTGATATATGTGGTTAATTGCCATATATAATACAACCCACTCGTTACTTAACTAAATAATAGCAGTTTACATTTACTTATGATGGTGGTAACTCATGTTATCTCATTATTGGTTGGTCATGAGTTCAACTCTCCTTTCTCTCATCCATTTCAGTGGTTGGAGAATTTTTCTCTGTCCTTCTTTTTTATGAAGATATTTAAAATTTTTTCCTTGTATGGGGCGTTGTTAAAAGTTTTCCTCCATTGCATGCAGGTTATAAATATGCTTGAATGTAATGTGATTATATAAGTTGTCATGATATATATAAATACCCATAAAAAATAGTTAAATTCTCTTCGATTTAATACATTCTTAAAATCGTCAATTTCTCTTCGATTTATTACATTCTTAAAATCTGATGCATTTAGGATATTTATTTACTAACTTATTTTAATTAAAAATTTATATGTAAATAATGGATAAGTTTATGTGCAACCTAAAAAATATTTTTACTTTTTATTGTTCACGGATTTATAAGCCCCAAATAGATCTTGTTTCATATGAAATTGTGTACTTTTTAAATTTAACTGATATTATTAAAAACTTTTAAATCAATGAAATGATCATTTCTTGGATTTTCAAAAATTCTAAAAAATAAAAATGATTCAAAATTTTGTCAGATTTCAGATGAGGTAACAATCTAATGAGTCCACATACTTATGAAAAATATTTTTTGAACTACTCGACCGAATAGAATTGCCGCACATAATTAATACCATTTGAGAGTAGAATGTAGATATGAAAATATTGAAGTTTTAGAATAAATTTATAATATATAGAATTCTTTAATCAGAGTGAATTTTGACATTATAATTATATGTATGTAAAATAATATTATAACTGATTCATATTTTAAAGATATTTTTAATACGGTTATGACCCATTGCTGAATGCACACCATTGGATTTTCTATTTTTAAATATCCTAGCCCTGTTTCATATTCTCTTTCATGAATATTTGTGTATATAAAAATTAAAATATATATAAATCAGAAAAGGCGTAAATGCATACTTTTTAATCATACATATTTTTCAATATCATGATTATAAATGATTTTAATAAGATTGATTTTATTTATATTAAATATTTTTAACGATTTTTATTTATATTAAATATTTTTAAGGGCAAATTTCATATATGCCTGCGAATTTTACCTCTAATTCTACCTACACTCACTAATTTTCAAAAATTTCTTTTATACCCACGAATTTTTATCTTAATTTTACTTATAATGACGCCGTTAAAGATCTGTTAGATGGGCCGTTAGCTCCCTTATAAAGTGACAAATATGCCTAAACTCTAATTTAATTTAAGATTGTTTTGTTTAAAGTTAAAAATTCATATGAAAATAATATATGATTTTATAGTTGTAGAATTATAGATTGACATATTCGTCATTTTTAAAAAATTAACAACTTATTTTAATAGAGGTTAATGGCCTCTTTAATAAATCTTTAAGTAAGTAGAATTAAGATGAAAATTCATGGACAAGAAAGAATTTTTTAAAAATTCATGAGTATAAGTGAGATTATGAATAAAATTTATAAGTATATAAGAAATTCACCTTATTTCTAAACTTAATAGATGGTTTGGAATTTTTAAAAAAATTTGTAGTTTTTTAAAAAAGTTAAAAAGGGTTTAATCTACACCGGGTTCCGTAGCAGCAAATCCCTGATCTTGGACATCGTATCGAGTGGGCGTGAATATGAGTTGGCATCACTTGGGGGAGACGATTAGTTGAGAAGGCTTATAAGTTTCTGCGTTGACTTCAGAGTCTGTGCTATGGACTCTTGACCAATGAAGACGATTAACCATACAAGTCGTGGAGCATCTTCTCGAACGAGCTCATAGTATCAGGCGGCTACCTGCGTATCACGCTATTTACAAGCACAGAAAAAATCTATATTTATCTATAGAGAAAGTGTGGCCCTCATTATTTGTGAATTTTGCAAATCTGTAAAAAAGAAAAATTTTTGGTGCGCATATATACATATCTATTTTTATTTTTTTTTAAAATTATAAAATTTCATGAGCAGTACAATTTACGGCCCAAAATTCGAAAAAAATTAGACTGGTTTTTTGCCCATCTGTAAATGGTTTGACATATGGAAGGCAGCATGGAATCGCTATTGCCTCACAGCGGCCAATTTGCGTTTTAAACTTGCTAATTTTGCATATTTGTATTTTAAACCTTAAGATTTAATTTTGCGTATTTGTATTTTAACCCTTAAGATTTATGTATTAGCATTTTAAACCATGTGAAGTTTAATTCTTTGCATTTTAGACTCTCAGTGTTAACGATGTTAAAAAACACAGGGTAAAATCTAATAAAATACCCAAATCGCCCTTTGCATTTTAAATCATATGAAGTATAGTTTAAATTCATAATCCTCAAGCGTTAAAATCTTAGTTTGCATATTAGCATCTCAATCTTTTTCAAGTTTGGTTTAAAATCCAAATGGCATTTTAGGCATTTTTTAAGATTCTAATTACATTTTTTAAAGCCATTAGGGTTAAGGGTCTAAAATATAAAGAACCAAATATTATAGGGTTTAAAATGTTAGTAAGCAAAACTCAGAATTTAAAATACAAATAGGTAAAGTTAGAGGGTATCAAAGACAAAATTTCCCCTCATAGCCTTAATTTACCACAAGAAATTTCTTTAAATGCAACAATAATATTAGTCCTGAATATTATAAATTTCGATACACGTAACTTTATGATGGGGAAAATATGCATATGGAGCTAAGTGGTGGCTGCTTGCTTTGTTGTTTTTACATTGCAACTTTTATATAAATATTAATCTTTCGTATTTTGCAGTGTTATGATGTTATATGGAGCCAAAATCTGAGGTTTTCGTTTTTTTTGTGTGTATATTTATAATTAAGGCAAATGTAGTGGGTATGTTTTAATTTTACCCTGTAATATCATATAAGCCACATCCGTTTTGTTGCAAATAGCGCTGTTAGGATATACATTAGAAAAAAATGTTGGGAATGTGAATAGAAAACTGAAGTGGGCCCATGATGGAAACTAACAACGGGCCGCCGTGACCATAACGTGAGGAAAACCGTGACTGCAATTGGCTTTAGAAAATATGAGGGCCGAGAGTGACACTAGTAGTCACGAAGGGCTGAGTGTTCGTGGCAAACGCGTTAATCTTTTTTTTAAGGAGTCACGTCAATCTAAAAAAAGAAGAGTCACATTAATATAAAAAAAAAAGATATCACACCAATCTTATTTGTTTAATATATTTATTCATATGTATGTTTAATTATTTAATAAAATAAACAGATTAAATTGAGATTTTACAATTCGTCCACTTATTTCATTTAATTTATTAAAATTATATATATATATATGTAGACCTTTAGTTATTTTTCTCCCGCCACCTCTTTTTTAGGTCCTGTTGCTGCCATGATTTTATTTTTCCATTATTTCTGGTTGCCTGGTCTGCGGTAGATTTTCCGTTGCAGGAATTTCTCATCAGAAACCCAACTTCTCCACAGCGCGTCGGAACTGTTGTTGAGGGGAGAAATTTCAGGGCCGCCCACATTGATTCTGCGTATGGTTTCTACGACCTGCCGGGTCGGAATGTTATAATACCTCATGTTCATGGGATTGATGAAAAGGACGGGGCTAGTGATGAGATTGTCGGGAACGGAGAACATTTCGATGGCGTTTACAAATGCGGAAGACGTAAAGGAGGATGAGAAGGAGATGGTGATTTTCTCGCTATTGGGTCTAGTGGTATAAATCGGGTCGGGTTGACTCGGGTTGGGACAAATACAACCCTAACCCACCTTGTAAAATCTCAACCCAACCCTACTTTTCACACCTTAACCCAACCCTATTTCAACCCACCTCAAATCGGTTCGGTTCGGGTTAGAAATCGGGCTAATAGATTACACATATTATCAATGTTAGTTAAGCTTTTATTCACCTAATTTTCTAAAATAACAAAAAAGCAATGATAATTATAAAAAAAATAAGCACTAAAAAGTTCTACGTAACTCAAAAGTGAAGGATAAGTTTTGTAATTGATTTATTTTTTTGCTTTTGTATTCTTTGAGTAATTGATGTCCCCTGCAAGTCAAAAAGTGAAAGCCAAGTAAAAGTATTGCAGTAAATTATGCAAAATGAAAAAACGAATATCATAGTCTTACTTACATTTTTAGTTGGCTTCCAATCAAAGCTACAAACATATCAAATTCCCAATTGACCCGTTCGTTATTTCAAATCACCAATGTAAGCGGACATCTAAACAACCTATTTACAATGCAATATAGGGTATGTTTGGCAATTGAAAGAAAAAGTCAATTAAAACTTTTTAATCTAAAACTTTTCACTCTCTAGAATTATCATATTTTTTAATTATTTTTCACATTTTCCTATACAACTACCCTACTTTTCAATCATTTATATAAAACTATCCACACAACTAACCTATCTATTTTAACTTTATTTTCTTTATTACTCATCATTACTCCTATCATATGACATCAGTTGATAACTTTTACTCTTCAAAACTTTTCATCAAAAGTTTTATTCATTACCAAACACACTCATAACCAAATAATCCAAACATAATTTTACAACTAATTAACCAAATATATTTCCAAACCAAATAAATTTAAACAACATTTCACAACCAAATTGTCAAACATATTTCCAAACTCCACACAATTTTATTTAAATATTCAAATAACATAAATGAAATACACTCTCATAAATATATCAAAATACATATCTTATGAAATCGGGTTGGTTCGGGTCGGGTTGACCGACCCCCTAACCCGGCTCAACCCGATTTTGAAAATCAGGTCGGGTTGAACCCGAACTTCCAAAATATCAACCCAACTATGGTATAAATAGGTCCGGGTTGATGCGGGCTCGGGTTGAACCCGACCCTATTTACACCCCTAATTGGGTCTGAGAAGATACTCCTTAATCACTGGCGCTTTGCTCTGGCTTTGGACTCTGAAGCCGCTCAACAATGTCAACCCAAAGGTTGAATTCACATGTGTTTCATCCATAGGTAGTTGGAGTGTGGACAATGAAACATCGAAGACCATGGAGGAAAGCTGACGGGTTGGAGAGGAGAAGGGAAAGAAATGGAGTCGAACAAGATGATAGCCCTGACTATTATTAAGCTTGAATTCATATGAGAAGGGTGATGTGAAGATTCTTGCTGTGGGATAGAGAGAGAACAAATTGGTGGGTGGATCAGGATCTTTGATGGCAATCGATGAAGTGGTATTAAAAGGGAGGGTGGTGTGGTTGCAACCGGAACATGAATCACCCTGGAAACTCCGGGATCCAAAGGGAATTGTTTGGTTGGAACCGCAATTGATGAAATAGGCATCTGAAGGAGCGAAAGCTGACAAGAAATGGAGGAAGGAGGCGAATGAAAGGAGGAGAATAGTAAGCTTGGCTTGGGTCATCTTTTACACTGACGATAGGAGTGCTGCTCGTGCCTCTTGGTGTTTGATTTGCTAAACAATGGCTAAACAATATGCAACCTATATTCATATATTTTTATGCAGGTTTTATCGTATATGATTTTTAATTATAAATTTATACAGAATAGATAATTATTTTAATTGACGTTAAAAATAATGATTAAAAATATAGATATAAAAAAATAATAATTCTATTTTAAGACAAAATTGTGAATTAGCTATTATATTAAATTTAATTTTTCATCACAACAGAAAAATTCTTTTTTAGAAACTATAATTAGCAACAAGAATATTTTCAATTATATCTAATCAAATATTTTATTGCATAAAATTTTTTATTACAGGGTTCTTATGTCGTGTGGCAGCCCGTATTGCGACTGAAAATTTTTTTATTTTCATAAATATGCGAGTATCACTTAAATCTTATTTCTTGTGAAATTTGCAATTTTTGTCCTAAAATTTATTATAAAAAATTAAAATAAAATACTAAGGATGTGTGTGGGAAGTGATACTACTATTGGATAAAAGTTTTTACTATAAAAAAAATTTGAAATTGTAAAAAAGATGTAATATGATAAAGGCAATTATTGAAATATGATAGTTGCATAAAAATTAAGAAAAAAATAATTAAAAAATAAGATAACTATATAGAAAAATACACGAAGAATTATGGTGACTCCTGTCCTCTCTTCTTGTACAATACTAATAGAAAAATTAACTGTTTTTTCCAAGTTGAAAAGTTGGATGGTTTTGCCCCTATAAGTTATGATCACATGAAGAACTATGGATGATCTTGCCAGTCTTAATCCAGCACGATTGACAAAACTTGCCGGCTAGCAAGTGATTTGTAAGTTCTGACGACGTTCGTATATACATGGATCCAAAGATTTTTTCCGCCATACATCTAATTTCTTGTAACCCCTGTGTAGATGCTAGATAATTGAAAATGAAGATGCCATTTTCTGTTATTTTTCAACCACATGAAGGAATTAGTGGTACCGGTCGTTAACCACCCATTTCTACGAGCACCGTGAAAAAAGATACGCATCTTCTCTCTCATTGGCTCATTGCTTGTCTAGATAAATTTTTTGTTTTTAAATGCTTTTGAATTACAAAAATGAAAAATCTATTCATACATTGAAGCATGAAAATTGCTTTTTATTTTTTAAATTAAAAATAATAAAACGTAAAATTTAGGCACTGAAAAGATCTTATTCAGGTTCATATATTAATAAAAAAATTTAGAAACTAAAAATGACCATAACTTGCGAAGCATTGAGTAATTTGAGTTAATTTCAATTAACTCTCTTTTCATCCTGACTTAAGCCATCAAATCTTCAGCCCCTTAGAATTCAGACCCCTTTAAGCTGCCAATGCTTATCAATTAATTTTGATTTTTTTAAAGAATACATATTTTTAAAAGTATGAAACTTATATCAAATACTGTATAATGTAGATCCCCAGTCTAGACTGTATCGTCCAATGATGAGATTGTTGGGCCCATCAACCATTATGGCGAGTAGTGAATTCTACCCCGTTCAACATGAAGAGATCAGAATGCTATAGGATGAGAACTCAAAGAATCGATATTCTCTTTGACTGACACTGACTTGAACTGAGCTTCATTGATCAATGTTTATTGGACATCAACTAAAAGATTATACATTTGATTGAAATCTATAGATCAACCGAGTATAAGACTTGATAATAGCTTAAAACATCATCAAAGTTGATAAATGCTAGCTAAAAGCTAAACGCGGGTAACATGGTTTGATGATCTTTACTTTTGGTTCCTATAGTACAAATAACTATCTATTGGACACTGAACAACCGGCTATGATCATTTCAATCATTGACTTGGTTTGGAAACACAAGTGCATTATGGAAGAAAAGCAATCGTATGCAAAAATGACAGTGGATGAAGAAGTACAGGCTGCCTCATCTCCCCTCGCCGCTGGCGAACAATTGGGAAAATACTCCGCTGGTGGTCACTTCCGAGGCACCAGAATCGCTCTTGGCGGACTGAGTTTCCGGCTGGAAATCTGTGCAAGTGGATGGAAGGCGTCGGACCATCGGCAAGGGCGACCCAGTGATGTTGGACGCGCTGTCTTCGTACGCTTCTCTCCGGACTGAGATCTCCTGAAGTTGCAATGCGTACTGCAGGTTCCAAAGCACGTCGGCCATCGTGGGGCGATCGCTTCCATGCTCCGCCAGACACTTCACTGCTGTCTCCACGAAATTCCTGAGCGAGTTTGGATCGATCTGGCCAGCGAGCTTCGGATCCATGATCTGCCCGACCAGATCGCTCTTTATCTTGCCCAACGCCCACTCCGACAGATTCACCTGTTCCCTCGGGAGGGTATTATCCACGGCAGCGCGCGCGCAGAGCACCTCGAGAAGCACGACGCCGAAGGCAAACACATCCGATTTCTCGGTGATCTGGTGCCTCTTGTAGTACTCGGGATCCAGGTACCCGAAGGTGCCTTTCACGAAGGTAGTGACGTGGGTTTTGTCGAGAGACTCGATCGCCTTGGACAAACCGAAATCGGCTACCTTCGCCACGAAATTCGCGTCCAGCAAGATGTTCACGGATTTGACGTCGCGGTGGATGATTCCCCCGGAGGACCCCGTATGAAGGTAGTGAAGGCCCCGAGCGGAATCGATGCATATCTGGAGCCTCTGCTTCCACGAGAGAGGGGGCAGATCCGAGCCGAAGAGGTGGTTCCTCAGCGTCCCCTTCTCCATGAATTCGTACACCAGAATCATCTCCGACTGCTCGTCGCAGTAGCCGATCAAGGAAACGAGGTGCCAGTGCCGTATCTTCGACAGGACCGTCACCTCCGCCACGAATTCCGACATCCCCTGCCCCGATTCGGGTTTCGCACGTTTCACCGCCACCTTCGTGCCGTCCTTGAGAACGCCCTTGTAGACGTTGCCGAATCCGCCGGTGCCGATGAGGGAACTGGAGTGGAAGTTGTTGGTCGCCAGCAGTATGTCGTGGAACGAGATCTTGAGGTCGAGGTTTGGAAGGACGGATGGATTGACTTCTTCGCCGTCGGCAGCATTCAAATTCCCCTCGCGCATCGAGATCGGCGACCACATGATCCCCTGAGTATCGGCCTTTTGTTTCAACATTCCCAGCGCCTTCTTCTTACGACGTCTAAACAGGAGCAGGACGGCGAAGCCGAGCAAAGAGAGAACAACAAGGCCTCCAAGCACGGCAGCGACAGGAACCCCAACAGGCAGATTCTTCTTCGAGCCGCTACGGGAACCGACCTTGGGTCCATTTATCGCCATGATCTCCAGACCGTTGAGAACGGAATTAATCGCCGGCGATCGGCCGATGCTTACGTTTATACGGCCCCAGCCATCAGGCTCGGAAACGAAGTCTGCGTAGCGAGCTACCAGGCTTTCGAGACTGACATCGCTTCCTGCGGAAGAGGAACCGATATATACGGGGAATTGGAGAGGGTTGGTCTCATGAGCTATATTACAGAAATGCAGCCGGACAAGGAATTTCGAAACATTAGTGACTGGGAAGCTCCATGTCATATTGAAGAAGTTGCTAACCGCTTGGAAATCTTTGTTCATTTGCTGGGCGGTCGAGTAGATGCTCTTGGGAGCGATATCAGGGATCATTCCTTGCGCATACGTGATCGGGGAGCTAGTGTTTACTTCTTTTGCAGAGTTCGGGAAGCGGAGGAAGTCCTCATCAGGAATCCCATCAGAAATCCAAGTCCTCCACAGGGAATCGTTATCGCTCTGGATTTGAGGGCCTCCGACGTTGATCCTGTACAATGTCTCCAGCAGGTTACCTGAGAGATCGTCGTACGTCTGGAGACCGACGAGACGGACGGTTTCGTTGATGAGACCCACAGGCGCTTGGAATACTTCGATGGCGTTTACAAAAGCGAAGGATGATTGCCGAGGAACAAAGGAGATCACGAGCTTACCGCCGTCTGGCTTGAGGAAGTATTCCTTGAGGGTCGCGGTTCCGTTAACAGGAGCGAAGTCACTCAGCAGAGGAAACCTAGAAATGGAGGCGTCGAAGAAGGCAGACGAGAGATCGTGGCTTTTGGATGCGAAGGGGGAGAAATGGAGGCGTACCACGTGGGTTCGATTTCCTGCAACGGGAAACTCGTAAGCAGATGCGTTCTTGAAAATTCGCGCTGTTCTGTAAAGGGAATCGGAATTTGAAGAGGTGTTTGCGGCGGTGACGGCGATGTCTCCGGTGCTATTGAGGAAAGCAGAGCCGGAGTCGGCCGCGAATTCCCGGCCGCCGACGGTGACGTTGCTCGCTGATCCGCAGACTATGAAGTAATTATCACCTTGAGGAGAAGCCGGTGTAGGAAATTGAAGGGAGAAGAAGATAATTACGGGGAGGAGAAGAAGCATAGACTCCATCGAAGGTCATCCACTGGTACTCGAGATATTCCGGGCAAATAGGTTTTGCTGTGCTTTTTGCAGAGGACGAAGTGCCTGCTGACTCAGTCAACCATCCAATAATAATTGAATTGCACTCCTTAAGAGTACAAACGTATTCCATCCTTGTTGCGGCGGCATCCATTGCAAAATAGGATTCATTTTTATTAGCATATAATAATATTTATATATACGTATTGTAATCATGTTTTGGACAACTTATATGTTAAAATAGAACTTTTGAAATTCATATTTAAATTAAACTATTTTATTATACTAATTTTATATCAAATTTAGATAAGAGCAATGCACGATGTAGATGAAGGTTTGTATGATGTTGAAATAAATAATTTTAAATACAATTGACTGACAGAAATTTAATTTCATGATCAATTTACACCATTTGCATTATACTTACGGTGTTTCCCAACTATGTTAAAGTCCACTATGTTAAAGTCATATATATGATATCGTAACTAAGCCATTTATAGTACTCTTCTATATAATATCGTAATTCATTTTGATTAAAATTTACATTTATAAATATCTAATACCTTTTATTTTATTTTTCGAGACTTATTTAATACCATTTTAGAGATTATGAATTTGATGATAAATTTATGGTACATAAAAATTCTCGGTTAAAATAAATTTTGACAATATAAATACATAGGCATAAAAACACTACAAATGGTTTAAATTTAAAATATGCAAACCCTATTTTATACAATCATTATCATATATCACAACGTCCTTTTCTTTATTTTAAAATTTTTTCATGAATATGTTGAACTCATTTAGATGGTTAACATATTAAATTTTATATTTTATTTTGGGCGTGTTTGAGAAGTGATTAACTTTTAAAGAAAAGTATTTAATGTAAAAGTTTCTTAAATGGGAAAAAATAATGTGATATGATAGAGGTAATAGCGAAGAGTAAAGAGAATAAAGTTAAAATAGATAAATTAGTTGTATAGATAGTTGTATAAAAATAATTAAAAATAAGATATGAAAGAAATAATTAAAAATATGATTATTTGTGAAGAGTAAAAAGTTTTAATAGGAAACAAAAGAATCCTTTGTTAAAAAAACATTAATACATATGTTGGTACATATATTTTTGTACTTTTAAATTAGAGTTATAGATGGACATATTCGTCATTTTTCAAAAGGTTAACGGCTTTTTTAATAGAGGTTAACGACCTCTTTAACAAATCTTTAAATAAATAGAATTAAGATGAAAATCCATGGCCATGAAAGTATTTTTTAAAAATTCACGAGTATAAGTGAGATTATGAGTAAAATTTATAATTATATAAGAAATTCACCTTATTTTTAAACATAATAGATGGTTTGGAATTTTTTAAAAAATTTTGTTGTTTTTTAAAAAAGTAATTTTTAAAAAAGTGAAAAAGGTTTTAGTCTACACCGGGTTCCGTAGCAGCAAAGCCCTGATCTTGTTCAACGTATTGGGTGGGCGTGAATATGAGTTTGCATCACTTGGTGGAGACGACTAGTTGAGAAGGCTTATAAGTTAGTTCAAAAAATTATAAAATTTCATGAGCAATACAATTTAAGGCCCAAAATTCAAAAAAAAATTAGACTGGTTTTTTGCCCATCTGTAAATGGTTTGACATATGGGAGGCAGCATGGAACCGCTATGGCCTCACCGTGGCCAATTTGCGTTTTAAACTTGTTAACTTTGTGTATTTGCATCTTAAATTTTGAAATTTGTATATTAGCATTTTAAATCCTGTGAAAGTTAGTTCTTTGCATTTTAGACTCTCAGTATTAACCATGTTAAAAAACACTGTTAAAATCTAATAAAATATCTAAAATACCCTTTGCATTTTAAATCATATGAAATATAGTTTAAATTCATAATCCTCAAGGTACTTATTGCATTTAAAAATATCATTAAAATGCATCTCAATCTTTTTCAAGTTTGGTTTAAAATTCAAAGAGCATTTTAGGCATTTTATAAGATTCTAATGACATTTTTTAAAGCCGTTAGCGTTAAGGGTCTAAAATGCAAAAAACCAAATATTACAGGATTTAAAATGTTAATAAGCAAATCTCACAGTTTAAAATACAAATAAGCAAAGTTAGAGGGTATCAAACACAAATTTCCCCCTTGTAGCCTTAATTTACCACAAGAAATTTCTTTAAATGCAACAACAACATTAGTCGTGAATATTATAAATTTTGCTACACCTAACTTTATGATGTGGCAAATATGCATATGGAGCTAAGTGGTGGCTGCTTGCTTTGTTGTTTTTACATTGCAACTTTTATATAAATATTAATCTTTCGTATTTTGCAGTGTTATGATGTTATATGGAGCCAAAATCTGAGGTTTGTGTATTTTTGTGTGTATATTTATAATTAAGGATAAATGTAGTGAGTATATTTGAATTTTACCCTATAATATTATATGAGTCACATCCGTTTTGTTGCAAATAGCGCTGTTGGGATATACATTAGAAAAAAAATGTTGGAAATGGGAATTGAAAATTGAAGTGGGCCCATGATGGAAACTGACAATGGGCCACTGTGACCATAACGTGAGGGAAATCGTGACTGCAATTGGCTTTAGAAAATGTGAGGGGCAAGAGTGACATTGGTAGTTATGGGGGTGAGTGTTCGTAGTAAACGCGTTAATCTTTTTTTTCTGAAGAGTCACATTAATCTTACTTGTCTAATATATTTATAAATAGGTTTGAGTTGGTATTTTTAAATAAATAGATTATTATTCATCAACATGTTCAACTATTTAATTAAATAAACAAACTAAGATTGAGACTTCAAAATCTAAAATTTTGATCTTTAATGAAAAATTCAATCATTCATTATATTTAACATCATTTGTTTATCTAAGAGGCGAAGTTTCATCCTAATCAAGTATGTTTATGGGTCACATTTGCTCAAATATATATATATATATATATATTCATGTGTAAATTATGAAAAATGCTTAGATCTATTTACACATATATTAAAATATAATAATACTTTATAGAATCATTTATTCACATAGAAATGATATTTTGGATGGTTTAGATGTTGAAAATACTACTTTAAAAATTGATATTTTAGCATTTTTCATAATTTACACATAAATATATACATTTTTTGACAAATGTAGCCCATAAACATATTTGATTAGGATGAAACTTGATTCCTAGCAGTGTTATCAGAACCGGACCGGACCGTCCGGTCCGACCGGGAACCGGTCAAGTTCCCGGTTCGGTTCGACCTGGTTCGGTTTGATTATATAAAACCGTCCAAACCGGTGAACCGGCGGTCGGACCGGATTCGACCGGTCGGACGGTCTCGTCTTCTCGCGACCCCGCAGTAGCTAACCCTACAGCCCCTCTCGTCGTCTCACGGCCCCGCAGCCACGTCCAGATATGTGGAGGCCAGCCGAGATCATCACAGCCACAACCAACGCGTGGGCCACAGCCACACCAGCGTTCGTGAGCCACTGCGTTTGTGTGGGTTGTGCGGCCTTTGATCGAGTTCGACGCAGATGGGGAGATCGATAGGCGGTGGCTTCCGGAGGGATTCGAGGAATGAGTGCGGGAGAAGAAGTTGGGGCTTCTGATCAGGAAATGGGCGCCGGCGCCGCAGCTGGAGATTCTGAAGCACGAAACATTTAAAAACCACTCCCGAGTCCAGCCATCGTCTGAAACGGGAAACCCGCCTTGCCCGCTCCCCCGCAGAGCCTCGTCCGCACACCCGCAGCGCCTCGCCCTCGCGCCCGCCGCCCACGCCTCGTCCTCAGCGCCGGCATGCGCGCCCACCCGCGCTCCGTCATCAGCGCCCGCACTCGCTACCGTGCCTGCGCATCGTCGTCAGCGCCGTCACGAGCCTGCACGCCCGCCCATGCTGATGTTCAGATAATTTTGCAATTCATGGGCTGCGTAGAGCAAATCAGCATTCAGCAGCAGGCAAGCAGCTGCAATGGATCCAAACAGAGATGTCATCTGCTTGAAGACAGTAGCAAGGTCAGGCAAAGGTGCGTGGGTCCCAGCTCCCAACCACAAAGGAATATAAGCATTTGGGGACGCGTGGACATATGGCATGCATTGCGGATTAACACGGGAACTTGGAAGGAATTCCTCCGTGAAAAGCAGCAGGCAATTTGGAAAGTAAAAATGTCATTCGTTCCAGCTCCAACGGAGTTCAGGAACAACTACATTTTCATTTTTTTAAAATATAGAAGATATTTTTATTTTTTATATTATTATAAGTTATTTGATTGTTCAAATTTTCAACACTTACTGTTTTGTTTTATTTCTTATTTTGTCAAGTATGTTTATAGCACTTCATTAAGGTACCAAGATAAAGTGGAATAATTCAAGAACCAATAACTAAGCAACAACGGTCATTATTTATTACAAGTTTAAGTATTTCAATTTTTAGGTTAGTTAATTTAGTTAATTTTCTAAAATTTATGCTTAAAGATTTTTTAAAACTTGCTATTAATTTTTTTCTGCATATTTTGTACTTATATTGTAGTCCTTAAAATTTAACATATATATTTAGAATTTATAAAAATATAATTTTATCAATATATTTATTTAAAATTAAAATTTTTAATATTTATGACATCGTAAATATGTCATGCTGACGTCACCGGTTCGAACTAGACCAGTTCCTTTACCGGTTCGGTTCTGACAACATTGATTCCTAGATAAACAAATGATGTTAAATATAATGAATAGATTATATTTACCATCAAAGATCAAAATCTTAAATTTTAAAGGAATTATGTAGGTTCGCTTCTATGAAACAAGGTTACATAAAAGCGGAGCTCATATATATATATATATATATGATATATTCCTGTGCAGTCCGCTGTAAAATGAGCCCCACACATATTAGATAGCAATGAAACTTTAAACAATCATTTATCCATATAAAAATCATACTTTATACAGTTTAGATGTTGAAAATACCACTTTAAACTTAATATTTACCTTAAACTATTTTATTACGTTGATTTTGCACCATTTTAAGATGGAGATCACACACATATTGGATTTAGATGAAAATTGGTACGCTAATAAATTGGACAATTCTAAATACAATGGGTGGGGAGGATTTCCCATTCATGATCATGTGGGGCCCACGGTGTAGTCGCATGCACTAGAACAAATCCCTATATATATATAGAGAGAGAGTTGCTCTGGTCCAGCATCACACCACCGGAATAGCAGTGCAGTTACCTAAAAAAGGGCTCCACACATATTAAAATGCAATGAAACTTTATACAATCATTTATCCATATATAAATTATACTTTAGATGGTTTAGATGTTGAAAAAATCCCTTTAAAGTTATTATTTATATCAAACTATTTTATTGCATTGAATCTATACCATTTTCAGATGGAGTTCATAGACATATCCGATTAGGATAAAAATTAATATGGTAATAGAATACATTATTCTAAATACAATAGGTGAAATAAATTATAATTTGATCATCATTTGGGGCCCATTTCAGCTCCACTACTGTGCAATGGCGCTGCACTTGAAAATATCTCACATATATATAAAGAGAGAAAGATATTCAAGTGCAATTTCACGGCACCACAATTACGGTACAGTTATCTCAAAATGGGCCTTATATGATCATAAAATTATAATCTACTCCACCCATTGTATTTAGAATTATGTATTTTATTACCACACCAAGGGTCTATTTGGCATCGATGAAAACTTTTTGACATATTTTTGAGTAAAAAAATGTCAATCAGGCTAGGATATATCAGTGCATTCAGGACTCTTATGTGAGCATTCATGCATCTCTTCATTAATTATCATGGTCAACATTGTATGAAAAGGTCGTTCGTTGCTGAGAAGTTTTGGAATTTTTTATAGTGCCCATTGTGCACTTCTTCCAACGTTATTGCCATAGCTGGTATGTGCGACATACCTATCCTGTTGAAAGACGGCCACTGAAGTGGTGAAAAGACAGGTTTTGCACATAGCCCCTTGCTGTTGAAAAGTTTTTGTTGTTTCAGGGAGTTTTCGTCAATGCCAAACACACCCCAATTTTCATCCCAATTGGATATGTGTATGGACTCCATCCGAAAATGGTACAAATTCAACGTAATAAAATAGTTTAATATAAATAACAACTTTAAAGTTATTTTTTCAACATGTAAATCATTTGCTATAAAATTTATATATAGATAAATGATTATATAAGTATCAATACATTTAAGTGCATGTGGGGCCCATTTTGGGCCAAACGCACCGTTAATTATGGTGCAGCCTCACTACACATGAAAGATTCTTATATATATATATATATATATACATACATACATAATGAATGATCCTTCTAGCCCGAGCTAAGCAAATGTTGTGGTACCCAGACCTAAGTAGGAATCATACATGTGCATTTGACATGTAAACATGAACTGTATATTATTTGATTTATTTATGAATGATTTCGATGATTTAATAATTTATTGAAATTAGAGTTAATAATTAAGATTGGTGATTAAATTAATCGTCATAACCCAATGTGGGTTAATATGACTAAGGTGGCCTAATGAGGATTGAAAAATGTCAATGCGCAATGAATAATTATTTCATTTATCATTATTTAATTAGTGGAGATTATAATGATTATTATGGAATTAAGGTGATAAATGTTAGGATTGAGATGAAATTTGAAAGATAAGCAAATAATTTTGTAAAAAATCTTATGGATGAATTGGATTATAAAAATTATGATGGGATTAGGGTGATAATTATTTATTTTCATCCAAATCCAAAAAGTTGAACTCAAATGGTCATAACTTGAGATAGAAGGGTCATTTTGAGATGAAATTTGACATAAACGGATAAAACGATATGACCAACGTTATGGAAGATTTTGATTAAGCTAATTATCTTAAGAACATGCTTGATCACAAAAGGATGAGAGGAGTTGACTTTTGTCCCATAAAGTGACATGTGTATTGATGTAAAAGCAAGTGGATTAATGACATGTTTAATATCTTATATGAGGTGTCAAGAGAGGGTAAATTGGAGTGGATTTTGTGAATTATCTAAAATATCAAAAATCCATGAATTATCTAAATATAGTTTTCGAATATAATATAAATACTGTTTTAAAGAACCAATTTGAAATAAAAATTGAAATCAACTTGACATTAAAAAAAAAGATAGGATATGCTTAAGATTGACTAGATCAAAAGTGGGATAGAGTGGTAGTTCTTGAAAATAGAGTAAGAATAGAATACTCAACTGAACCTACCCAATACCCTTACCCAATTGAGGTTGTACCCCTAATCACGACACCTCAGTTGCGAGGTCCGATAATTGACCACTACCTGATAATGAGCATTTTAATATTTCATGCAAAATGCTGCACGCTTGTTAATGTCTAAAAGCTTATGAACCCGCAACATGGTTAGTTTTGTAAGAAGCCAAAATGTTTTAACAAGCCAGGTAGACACGATATTAGTTACCTAATCTTCTACAGGGAGCTCGCTTATTGCGAGGTTAAGCCAGTTACTCCTAAGGTATATTTTGAATTTTGCAATATTTCGACATTTAGAAATTGTTTCCGTGAATAACTAAAAACTATGTGCTAATTAATTACCCCGATCTAATCTATGGCGGCAGAGGAGAGAGAGCGGAACAATAATTCACCGCTTTTCTACAGTTTAAAGTTTGAAACGACGTCGTCAACGTCTGGTTTTTGGTATTTCTTTCTATTTCGCTTATTCGAATTCGACAGAGAATTGAAAACAGACCATGAGGTTGATTAGCTTTCGAGGTTTCGTAGCTTGGCCTCCTACGTAAGACTGGAAGAGTCCTTGGCGTGAGAGCAACTCGAAAGCTGACCAATCTCAACCGTCATCCGCATCTGCCCGTGAACGCCATCCGTACGATTAAAAGGTGCTTGGATGCGTCAAATTCTGGGAAAAGAAGGAAAGCATCTCGTTAGCTTTTTAATCGAAAACACCTCGTAAGGCTTACTTTGAGTTGTCCAGAGACTCCAGACTCCAAGCTCCGGCCCTTAGCGTGAACCACAGGACCGGTACTCCATGACGGAAAGGATTGGTTGGATACTTGGGTCTGTTTTGCTTATAAGCAGCAAAATCCCACCTAACGCAGGTTTACCGAAAGCATGCGTGAAATATTTCCAAGGCATAAAATTGACAAGTTAAATTTTTAAAAAAGAGCGAGGATAACGTGATGCAACATGAATAAAAGGAAAATAAATAGGATAGTTGTGTAATAAAATGATCCAAATATGGAGTAAAAATTAAAAAAAAAAAAAAAGTAAGGTAGTTGAATAGTTAATATGTCAAATTAATTTTAAAAAATATATAGAAAAAAGGTTAAAAGTTTTTTTTTCAATTTTGTTTTCTATATGATGGGATATCTAATATTTTAATTGTCTATCCATCTTAATTTCATTTCCTTTAATACTAATAATTGTCTTTATCGTATTACGTCCTTCTCACTTTTTTCCAAACTTTTTTTTATCTGTATTTGCTCATTTTCCTCTCAAATAACAAAAGCGTATTTACTTACTTACCGACAGATATTGCAATTTGATACTCCAAACGGAAACTCTTACAAGCCTCTTGATGAAGACCGATCATTTACGACCGTGACACCAACCCATGGGAACATGTTCCCACAACTTTCTCACGGGAACTTCATCTCTAGCCATCCAATTTGTTTTGAACGGTCGAGATTAAAAAGGCATTTTCAGAATTGAAAATTTGTGAAGGGGAATTGATTGGCAGCTTCACCCGTAGTTCCTTTCTTCCCTTATGCCGACGACCTGCTGTTACCGACGAGCTGGCGCTGCTGAAGATTTGCTGCCGCCACCGCCGATTTACTGCTATCGCTGATTTGATGCTGCTGTCGACGACGTGATGCTACCGATGATTTGATGTTGTGGCTCGCATAAGGGTGCAACTTAGGTTGGGTTGTACTACATTATGGTGAACCCAAACCCTAAGCCTATTAGGTTGAGGTGAACCTAAACTCAAATCATAATATTGGAATTCAAGTTCGGGTCAAGTTCGGACCAGGTTGGTATTGGTTAGTCTTGATTTTGGGTTGAAATTCGACTTACTCTCGAAACAATAAAAGTTGAAATTACCGACAACGAATTTTTTTAAACATTATTACATTTGCAGATGAATAAGTTACACGTGAATATATAAATATGACTTATGATATCTTTGATTTTCATGAAAGTTAATCTTTTAATTAAAAAATAATTATAAATGCAATTAATGTAATGAATTTACATATAACAATTAAGATAAGAAAAACAAATGAGATTAAATGAAATTACTAACTAAAGGTTAATAAGAGTAAAACTTATACATCTTATAGTTAATTTTTATATATCCAATAATTTAAAAAAATTAATATATTTATAATAATTTACGAATAAAGTTAACGTAAATGTAAAATATTCAACTTTTAAGGAAAAATGTATATGACATTTAAATTTTAGAATAAATATTTTAGAATTTAATTAAATTATGATTGTATGGAATAATTTTTATCACAATTAAAGTTGAAATACTTAATATATAAACAAATGTAACTATTTTAATAAATTAGGGAAGATATTGGGTTGGTACCGGGTTGATACAAATCTGGTATTGGTTTCGGATTTTCTTGTGTCGAGTTGAAATCGGGTCTAATTTGAAAAAAATTTCAAAAAAAAACTCAAAATTGATTTTGAAACCAGGTCGGGCGAGCTCGGACCAACCCTTACACCGATAAGATGTTGTTGCCGACGATTTGCTGCTGCAGGGATGAGTTTTTATTGCCAACGACATTCCATTATAGCAATGAAGCTGAGGGCGATTGACGGCACCAATTGGCAACGAAGAAGAAAACTCACAATGGCAATTTTTTTCAGATTCCAATGATTGGAGAACAAATATGGTCCGACGAGTTGAGAACCAGAGTTATGAAGCTGACGGCACGTTATTGACCAACGGCAAGTGGGTTTGAGGCAACTATAATGGTGGCGGCTAGGGTTCAGCAAGAGGCTGTAAAGGGGTGACACACCATGCATCATCCTTCACGACGGACAGAAATTTTGATTAAATTATGACAAATTGTATTTTATTTAGCTCTAGTACTCCTACTGTCAGCTTTGTGTGATTCAAGAGTTATTTTCTAAATGTTTGAAATGCTCTGAATCATGTAGACAGTTTAGTTTGGACAAATTCAACTTATTAAATTATAAATAGAAAAAATTATGTTGACGGTTAAAATAGTGCAGATATTTTTTATTTAAATATAAATAAAAATAATATAATAATTATCATTTATTAAACTTATCCCAAAAATTCATATATATTTATTTAGATTATTTAAATAAAAATTATAGTTTTGGGACATATAATTAAACCTTTATTATACTTAATTATTGAATTTAGGACATATAATTAAATAATCATTTAAATTAATTCCACCAATTTAAGTTTCAGGATAGTTTAAATTACAATTTGGGGCATATAATTAAATTATCCTAGAAAAGTCATATATATATTTATTTGGTTTAAACCATTATTTAGTTAATTAAACATCTAAAAATACTTAATGATTAAATTAGTCCCTAAAAGTCATATTCATTTATATTATTAAATCTAAATTGTAGTTATATATAATTTAAATAAATATGATTTATATAATTGTATTTTAAAAATCATTAATGTCAAGGTTTAATCATTATTAAACTAAATTACATTTTAATCATTATTAACTAGTCCAAAAAAGCCATATATAATTATATTATTAAATCTAAATTGTAATTATACATAACTTAAATAGATATAATTTATTATGATTTTAAAAATTCATATATTAACAATTATTACTGTTGTATATATTTATTTAAATTTTTATTTCATTTGGTTTAAATTAATTAATATTTTTCTAATATTTAGCATCATATATTTATTTAGTTCTTAAATTATTTACTATAAAATCAAGGTTTGCATAGTTCTATCATGAATTATTAAGTACATATCTTTTGCAAAATGCATAAATTTATTTAAAATATTTGAAAAATATTAAAATTAGATGTTGTTAGATGCAGTTAAATACAGTTAGATGTAGTTAAATGCGGTTAGACGTTGTTAGATGCAGTTAGATACAGTTAGATGCGGTTAGATATTGTTAGATGTCGTTAGATTTAGATGGATTGCATTAAATCGTATTATTTGAATTTTAGTTTTTGTAGTTAAGATATAAATGACCTTATAATTGACTTAAGATTATATTATAAGTGTTAAATTAGGATTACCTTATTAATATAAAAAATTAGATCCAGTTAGATTCAATTAGATGCAGTTAGATTCGGCCAGATCTGGTTAGATTCAATTGGATCCAGTAAGATCCAGTTAGATTTAGGTGAATTTCACTAAATCCTATTATCTGAATTTTAATTTTTATAATTAAGATATAAATAATCTTATAAGGAACTTAAAATCATATTATATGTGTTAAATTGGGATTAACATATTAATATTAAAATTTAGATCCAGTTAGATATTGTTAGATTTGATTAGAAACAGTTAGATATGGTTAAATTCTATTACATTCAAAAAATAAAAAATATTATTAAAATTTTAAAATTTTAAAATAAATATTAAAATTGTTATATTTGAGAGTACTTTATTTATATGAACTTTAAATAATATAACATAATTTCTTATATAAAATATATTTTCCAACTTTTCCAAATATAATGAAATCTTAGTAAAAATAAGATTTTCTATACAAATATTTTTACAAAATGATAAGTAATGAAAAAATATGTTCACATAGATATTAGTGATTGATTCACCAAATAAATGGAATAGATTGAGATTTTAAGTACATTTAATACAAATCTTATCAAAAAACTAAATATACTTTGCGCGATGGCTGAGGGGATGAATTATGCCTGGCACGGGAGGTAACTTGCAAATTGTCAGCATTGGTTTTCAAAATATCATCCAACGGCGCTTGTTATTTATGCAAGATCAGACGGCCATAACAGGTGGTCGAAAAAATTGACCCTATTAGTGACCGATTGTAAATGATCGAGCTTTCCCTCTTGATGGCTTGATGTGAGACACAACTAAACACACTTGTGTGAACTTCAAAATTTTTCCTCATAATCTATGATCCAAATTAATTACATTCCCTTTGAAATAGATAAAAAGGTTTCATTGCTATAATGGGATCTAAGCATTCTAAATTAGTGGTGGGGATTAAGGCAGGTCCATCCGTAACCCACCCTAGCTTAACTTCATTCTAAAGTAGAGCAAGTCGATGAAATATATGTTGTGACTTTTCAATGAAAAATTGTTGGCGTAAGAGTTTTTAAAATAAAAGAAAATAATATGATATAACCGGACAATGACAAAGAGCAAAGAGAATAAAGTTAAAATAGATATATTAATTGTATGGTTAGTTGTATAGAAATAATTAAAAAGTAAAGTAATTGTATAAAAATATGAAAAATAATTAAAAATAAGGTGCTAATAAAGAAAGAATTTTTTTAATTTAAATATATATTTTTTGATATCATTAATTTGAATTTTTTTTTTGAAGGACTTTGCCCAGATACTCAAGGCCGAGAATGTAGGACTCCGATTCAGTGCTCCCGGGAGCGTGCAGTGCTGCATGCTCCCGGGCGCACACATATATTTTTTTTTATTTTTTTTTGAAAATATTTTCATAAAATGTTAGCCAAAGTGTATTTAACATATATATCAATTTTTACCATTTTTGGAGATTTTTAGATATTTATTTTTGATTTTTGAAAATCAGTGGCATTTTAGTAATTTAAAATTACGTAAAATGCCACTGATTTTCAAAAATAAAAAATAAATACCTAAAATACTCCAAAAATGGTAAAAATTTACACACAGATTAAATACACTTGGTCTAACATGTTTATGAAAATATTTTCAAAAAAAAATAAAAAAAAATATATGTATGCACCCGGGAGCATGCAGCACTGCACGCTCCCGGGAGCACTGAATCGGGGTCCGAGAATGTACGGGACGGGAACATCGGCCTCAGTGCGAAGCCAGCTGCACTAGCATGGCTCACATTTATTTTTTAGTGTAAACAACCGCATCCTTTTTTTTTTTTTGAAGCAGCAGGTCAGACTCTGACCCCGCATGCACCACCATCCTGAGATCTCCAGCCCGGGATGGTTCATGACAGAACTGCCGCTTTCAAAATCTGTTCGGATGCGTACTGAAAGCCAACTTTATTCGATGGCATTCTTTTCACAGCTGATCATCCGTTTAAAACGCTGGCTATATTTTCATTAATGCCTAATATAAAATAATAAAAGATAAAATGAATGAAATTAAAGCACTCTAAATTTAAAACTCTTGTGTAATTAAGATAACAGTGAGTTATAATATTCAATTTTTTGAATTAAACTCTAAATTTTATGAGCATATTAGTAATTTCATAAATAGGCTAATGTCATTTACTAACGAATGTAAGGAGTATGCATTTTTGGGATTCCATGCAAACATAGTAAATATATTTAGGATTTTTAAAATGTAATGAGTATTTTTAAGATTAAAGTCAAACATAGGTATATTTGAGAAATCCCAAAAAATTATTTTTCTATTTCTTATAATAACAACTCTATTTTCATCATGGAGTGTTGATCTCTTGTATCAATTCAGAACTGCAAATCTGATTGCTTCGAGGGATTTCAAACCCAACAGCTAGCCCTTGTGGGTGGAGGAAACTAAGGTGGGGCAGGGTGAAATTGAAGCAGATGCAAGGTGCAGTGTGGCTGACCTCAAACTGGGTTTTGGAGCTATCTTTACAGACTCTGATGGATGTTTTGCTGTTCAAAATGTTGGACTAAAACCGGTATGGCTGAACCTCTGAAGCTAATGCTATTGTTTAGGCATTGCGTGGTCGAAAGATTGGGGCTACGAGGAAGCCGAAATTGAAAGCGTTTCGATGGTATTGATCAATTGGTGGGGTTCATAAAAAAAAAAAATGGCTGTGGGATATGCTGCACATTAAATAAATGAGTAATTCTGTTAGCCCAAGCTAAGCAAATGTCTCGCTTAGCCTATCTCAAAAAACTCATTTACAACAATTTTTTTTTTGTTTTTTTCATACATTTATTTATCTAAGTGTATTTAACATATAAACTAAGTTTTATCATTTTTGGATGTTATATATTTTTTGAGATTTTTTAAAGATATGAGTATTTTAAATAGAGGAGTGATCCTGTAAGCCCGGGCTAAGCGTGACTAAGCAAATGTCCTTCTTAGCCTACCTTAAAAAATTTATTTACAACAATTTTTTTTTTGCTTTTTTTCATACATTTATTTATCTAAATGTATTTAACATATAAATCAAGTTTTACCATATTTAGATATATGTATATATTTATTTTAGATTTTCAAAGATAAGGATTTTTAAATACATATATACATGTGGATGTTTAAAAATCTCAAAAAAATATAAACATATCTAAAAATTGTAAAACTTAGTTTATATGGTAAACATATTTAGATAAATAAGTATATGAAGAAAAAAAGTAAAAAAAGTTGTTGTAAATGAGTTTTTTAAGGTAGGCAAAGCTGGACATTTGCTTAGCCCGGGCTAACAGGATCATTCTTATTTTAAATACATATATACATATAGATGTTTAAAAATATCAAAAAAATATATACATATATTCAAAAATGATAAAACTTAGTTTATATGTTAAATACACTTAGATAAACAAGTGTATGAAGAAAAAACAAAAAAAAGTTATTATTAATGAGTTTTTAAAGGTGAATTAAGCGAAATATTTGCCTAGCCCGGACTAATAGGATTATTCCTTCATTAAAGTGCTCGGTCTTGGTGGATAATATTAGAAGTCGTATGGTATTTTTGAACATATTTTATTTTCCCATCTAGTTAGGAGTTAGGAGTGAGTACATGAAAATTTGGTAGCACACCTGTTAGCTAAATTTGATTTATCCCTCAATGTTGAAGAGCAATATTGGCAAGAGAATCCCCAATATAGGAGAGTGGAAAGTCTTTGTAAAGATAGTGCTTTTTTTTAATGATCTGGGCGCCTCTCTCTCTCTTTGTGTGAGTTTTTTGTATTTTCGACCCTCAAAGTTTGCGTATTTGTGTTTTAAATATCGAGATTCTCATATTCGTTTTTTAAATTCAGTAACTTTAAATCTATTGCTTTTTGGATCCTATTGTTTCACACCATTAAAAAATCCAAGTAACATCCATTTATGTGATGTGAAAATACTAAAATGCCCTTAAGCTAATGTTTTGCTTAGCCAACATAAAAACTCATTAAAAATATTTTTTTTCTTTGTACACTTATTTATCTAAGTGTATTTAATATATAAACTAAATTCGATCATTTTTGGATATGTGTATATATTTTTTAGAGATTTTTAAATAGTCTACAATTTTTGGATGTGTATATATTTCGTAGAGTATTTAAAAATCTCTAAAAAATATATACATTATCCAAAGATGGTAAAATTTATTTATATGTTAAATATTCTTAGATAAATAAGTGTATAATGAAAAAATAAAAAATATTTTACATGAGTTTTTTATGTTGGCTAAGCAAGACATTAGCTTAAGGGCATTTTAATATTTTCACCTCACATAAAAGCATGTTACTTGGGTTTTTTAATGGTGTGAAATAGTAGGATCCAAAAAGCAATAGATTTAATGTTATGTAAATTTTGAAGCTTAAAATGCAAATGTGCAAACTTAGAGGGTCCAAAATGCAAAAAACCCCTCTTGCTGTTCTTTCGTTGTTCGGAAGGGTGGGGGCGGGTGGAGCCCCGCCTTACATCCACACACAAAAATATATATTATTTATGTATTTTATCATCAGTCCAATATTCTTAAAGAAAATTATGCCCACGGTTCCATGCGATTCGGTTGCCAGCGTGAAACGGTGGGAGAGTCGAGATTTTACTCGACTGGCCCAAAATTAAGGGCTTGGATCTATCCGTAGACATGTCCAAAGATCCACACAACCAAGCCCATTGCAAGGGATGACGACGCCAGCTCACACCTGATCTAGAAGGGATATTTTCTGGTTAAAGTTCACCATTGTAATATAAAATTTGATTGTGCATATGAGTTTTTAAAAGAATTAAATTTATTAAAATTTTATTTTTGAATTGATATTACTATATTATCTAAAATTTTCCTATAAACATATTTTATTGTGTTTAACGTAATGTATGAATTTGATTTGAAAAATAAATAAGTAGTTGTAATAGATTATACACATATTCATCACATTTAAATTTTCATAAAGTAATTTCAATAGAGTCCAGTTCTATTGCACTCGCGTGCAAAAAATTATTTTTTTAAATTTTTTATATAACTGTTAATCTAAGTATATTTAACATGTATATTAATTTTTTATTATTTTTAGATACTTTTAAATATTTTTTATTTCTAAAATCAACGACATTTTCGTAAGCAGAATGCACCCAGGCGCATTTAGTAGGCTCAGATTTCAATGTAAAAGCCATGACTAACAAATGGTTGCTATACATCACAAAAACCAGTTTTTAAAAGCGGCCAACCAAGGAAAAGAGCACCGTGCTCTTTAAAATTCGGATTCCACATGATCGACCGCTCTCCGCAAGCTTCGATTACCGTTCAACAACGGTGAGTGGAGCCGTGTAAATTTAAATTAATATTAATTATAAAATTAACTAATACCCATAATGGTTAATTTATATCAGTTTTTGTAAATCTCCCCACGAAATCTACGGTGGACAGCCCGAATTTGTATTCCCGGGTGCAGCAATGAACCTAATCCGTCAGCCGCAATGGCAGCATACTCGCTTAGATTTCTGCCCTTCGCGCACACGCACACGCCCTCCAAATCCAAATCTTTCTCGTTGATTTCTTTTTCCGCTCTTCCCTTTCTTCCTCCTTCCAAATCCATCCCTTCGTCGGTATCACCACCCTCTCACCTTCTCCTTCGCTCTCCCGATCTCAGAGCAAAAACGCTGGCTTCCATGGCTTCATCTCCTGACTCAATTTCTTACGAAAAAGAGCTCGCCGTCGCCAAAAAGGCAGCGACTCTAGCAGCTCGGCTCTGTCAGGCAACCCATCTCTCCTCTCATTTCTCTGCCTCATGGACTTCTCTTGTATCCTAACACCCAACATGCTTACATTGCATGCTTGGGCAGATATTTTTACCCATTTACGGTTGGTTTGGATTGAATTTTCAGTTTTAATTAAGGTCTATTCATTTGGAGTATGTACTCTACCACTTTAGATTGAAAATTTCAATTCCCAAATGAGATTCCTTCCCCCCCTGATTTTTGAAAGATTGTAGTTGTATCACGCTGGCGTGGCTTGTCTGTTGAGCTTACCTACAGTTTGTAATTAGTCTTTGTTTGCATGATAATTGGATCCGTAATCAGCTTAAACACTTTAATTTGTGGAGATTACAATTTTGTTGAAGTTTGTAATCTAAAGTGCTTGGCTCTGCCCTTTTCTGGATCTTCTCTTTTTCTTATGCTTGTATTTTTATTTATTTACATAATTGCTAACAGTGAAGAGAGTAACGGGTTTTTTATTTGCTTTGTTTTCACAGACAGTGCAAAAGGCACTTCTGCAATCAGACGTGCAATCGAAGTCAGATAAAAGTCCTGTGACTGTAGCAGATTATGGTTTGTATGCTTTTAATATCCATCCAGAGTTTTCTTTTCTGTTTTTTAGATTCCCATTGGTAACATTGATAACTGTGATTATAAATGCAAGATAAGCTGTTAACACTAAATCCATATTCTCAGTTGGTTTACCGATTGATACAGTTGAGCACAGCTTATCTTAAAGAGATTTAGGGTCTGTTTAGCCTTGTGTTTGATATGCAGGAAGCTCTGGCACCACCACTCTTAGAGGAGTGTTCGGCCTCACTTCCGGCAGTTTGTAAAAAACTCTGGAATAAAATGCGTTGGGAGTTACAACTATCCCCGGTAAAAATGGATGAGTGCAAACTCCACTGGTTGGCGGAATGTGGATAAAATGCTCAACCAGCTTTCTATCAGTTGTGCTTAGCACAATTGAACTTTCCCGCAGGATGCCCAATTACAAGTAAATTGTTGACGAGAAGTGATCTTGTTAGCCTAGGCTAAGCAAATGTCTCGTTTGGCTCACCTTAAAAAACCCATTTACAATTTTTTTTTTGTTTTTTCTTCATATACTTGTTTATGTATGTGTATTTAACATATAGACAAAATTTTACCATTTTTGGATATGTGAATATATTTTTTTGAGATTTTTAAAGATCGGAGTATTTTAAATACACACATATATATATGTTTAAAAATCTCAAAAAATTATATGCACATATCCAAAAGTGGTAAAAATTTGGTTTATATGTTAAATAAACTTAGATGAGAAAAAACGAAAAAAATATTGTAAATGAATTTTTTGATGTGTGCTAAGTGAGACATTTGCTGAGCCCAGGCTAACAGGATCATTCCTCATTGTTAACTGCATAAGCTATTTGCTGTCATTATCAAGGGCTTTAAATTAACCTATGCCAAAGCATGAACTTATATATATATTCTTTTTGGGAAAAATAACAGAATTCTATTTGTCATTTTCTATTATCTTTTGATTTATCAGGTTCACAGGCACTAGTTAGCTTTGTGCTAGGGAGGGAACTTCAATCCTTTTCACTGGTGGCTGAGGAGGTAAGATTAGAACGTCATTTTGCAGGTTGAACAAATGTATATCTATGTTAAGTTGTTAAACTTGTTTCTCGAGACAATGCGGATGGCTTTTCTCTAGTCCTGGAACTGGTCTTACACTTTTGATCCTTTCTTTAGGATTCAGGAGATCTACGCAAGGACGAATCTAAGGAAACACTAAAACGGATTACAAAACTTATAAATGAGACCATCTCTAGTGATGGTGGATACAGTCTCTCTCCTCTATCTGAAGAAGATGTCCTTGATGCGATTGATTGCGGCAAATCTGAAGGGGGTCCCCTTGGCCGACATTGGGTGTTAGATCCTATAGATGGTACAAAAGGGTGAGAATGGTAGTTTAAATACAAGTATTTTATGATGACTATGAGCTTACGACACAAACTTGGTGCTTTTCATTTCTCATGGGGCTCGCATGTCAAGCATTGGGCATTAGCCCGCGTATGGCAAAAATGCTTAAGAACGGTAATTTAGGGTCTATTTGGCAAGATGTGGGGAAAAAAAATTGCTTACTCCTTATACACCTTTTGATATGATTTGACCTCTTAACTACCCTACTTTTTTTTAATTGTATCTCTACTCTTCAATTATTTTTCACATATTTTCATATAACTATCTTATTGATTTCATCTTTATTCTTTTTACTGCTAATCATGATCCCTATCATATCATATCATATCACTTTATCATTTTTTTTTCAAATTTTCCACATTCTTTTTTCCCCTTAAAAAAAATTTTGCATCTTACCAAACAGACCCTTAAATGTAAATATTCTAAGATGCAAGCCAATGGCTCATGAAACAAGCTGGATCTACTCATTGATTTACGTTGCTCGTGGGTGGATGCCTACGTCACTGGAGGCTTCTGCAAGACATTGAGCCAGATGTGTCTCTGCCTACTGAATAATGCTTTTGTCGTTTGGTACTTATGAGCTTACAGATGTTTTAGTTATAATACAAAACAAAAACTAGTTTAAAAACTTATTGGCCACTTTTGATATTTTCATTGTTCTTTGTTGGAAGACACTTTTTACCATTTTTTAATGGTAAATGTTCTTTCAGTCAATTAACAGAAGAAAAATAAACAAAATTCTTTTCATTAGTGGCTTGAGTTACCCTAGCACCCGGATTTTCTATAGTATTGTTGTTTTGGTCAAGTTACTGCTGCATCAAATCTTATTCATACCATGTTGATTACAGGTTTCTACGAGGTGATCAATATGCAATTGCATTGGCATTATTAGAGGAAGGAAGAGTTGTGTTGGGTGTCCTGGCCTGTCCAAATCTTCCCCTAGCTCCCATTGGTCGTCTGTGTGAGCCTTCTTCTCAACATACTGTTGGATGCCTTTTCTCTGCTGCTGTTGGTGCTGGAACTCACATGCAACTTTTGGATGGTTCTGCTCCTCCTTTGAAGGTCGGTAATTTGTATGGTTTTCCTGCCATCTCCACAGAATTTAGATTGGGCTTTTTGATTTGATTTGCATTTTCCGCAGGTGCATGCCACTTCCATTGATAATCCTTCAGAAGCCTCATTCTTTGAATCATTTGAAGCTGCACATTCCTTGCATGGTTTATCTAGCTCTATTGCAAAGGTATCATCTATGATCTTTCATTTGTCTAAATTAGTTAGCTATAATTAGTTCTAATTGAAGATGTTCTTTATATATAGAAACTGGGTGTCCAGTCACCACCTGTTCGAATAGATAGCCAAGCAAAATATGGGGCATTGGCCAGAGGAGATGGAGCTATATATCTGCGTTTCCCTCACAAAGGATACCGTGAGAAAATATGGGATCATGCTGCTGGTTGCATTGTAGTCACAGGTACTGATAACATGCATCATTCCATGTCCAATGCTTTCATGTTTTATTATTTTCAATATGGTTTTATTGTTTTGCGTGTTTTACCATTTGATGCGTATCCATTGTATTTGGAACTGAAGGGACTTCTAGATTTGTCCTAGAATAATGCTCTTTCTAGTGAACTCATATACTGACACAGTGGAAAAATTATTTCTAAGAGAATCCCTCGGTTTCCATACTGGCACACCCAAAAGGGAATATTTCTGGAAGTCAACAGAAATTACCAAATTTCCTTGAGCACTATTTTGCTAATTGATCCAGCAATTTAATCATTTTTATGAGTGGTTCAAGTCAAATCAGCAAGCTTACAATTTTGTAAAGTATTCACTTGCGAAGCCATGAGTAAAAAAGTATTAGACCACAATACCTTTTAACTGGATTTGAAACTGCTGCCTGGCAAAAACAAACAAGGATTCAGCACCTGTGCGATAAAAAGGGCAGCCTGGTGCATTACGCTCCTGCTATGCACGGCATTCAGGAAATAGTCAGATCACTCAGTGTCTACAGTACACAGCCAGACCTGCGTAAGCAAGAGGTGGTTTCCACGAGTTGGTGACCTTCTGGTCACATGGTGACAACTTTTCCTGTTGGCTCCCCTTCAGCACCTATGCAATACCAAGATCTATTTATTTTACATAGAAACTGCTATCATCTGAACTGAAGTGGTTATTTACTCTTTCGAATAACCACTTGTTCACTTCCAAAACATTATATAAAAGGCGTGTTTGGGAAGTAATAAAATTTTTAGATGAAATTTTTTTTGTATAAAAATTGTTAAAATAAAAGAAAAATGATGTGATATGATAGAGGTAATAATGAGAAATAAAGAGAATAAAGTTAAAATAGATAGGTTAGTTGTATGGGTAGCTATGTACAAATGTTTGAAAAGTAAAATAATTATATAGAAAGATATGAAAAAATGATTAAAAAATATGATAATGATAGAAAATAAAAAGTTTTAACTTTGACATTTTTTACTATTGGACAAACACATCCAAAAATTGTTGAGTAATTAAGTATACGTGCTTTCAGAGCTGTATGACCATCCTTCTGGTTGATTCTTGAAGATTGATTGACATGCCATGCAGCTGTACGATGAGGCTTAATGTTGCAGCCGAGTAGACTTGACTGTAGCTCTCCTTTGTTTTGGGAGTGTGTGATGAAATATCAAACATCTCGTCATGGGTGTTTTTTGGCTTTCTACCATGTTTAATGTAGCATACCGGTGCTTACGTTTTTCTCAAATGCCACCATGGAATTTTTTTTTTCGTCTTAAATTTTTTTTTTTTTTTTTTTTTGCATGGATTTCAGAAGCTGGTGGGGTAGCGACCGATGCCGCAGGGAATCCTTTGGATTTCTCCCGGGGAAGATTTTTAGATCTTGAAAAGGGCATAGTTGTTACCAACCAGAAGCTGATGCCAGCGCTCCTGAAAGCAGTGCAAGAAGCAATCCAAGAAGAGTCTCAAGTTGCTTCATCTTTGTAAGCCATTTATTCTATAACATGGAAGGGACACTAGTTTGTAATAAAAATGCTTCTCTCTCTCTCTCTCTCTCTCTCTCTCTCTCTCATTCCATTGACTGGCGCTTTACCCTAATGTGTCTGAGCTGTGCAACCATTTCGCCTCATGTTCTTACTTGTAATACGTTACTATTCTTCTGCACACGAACGTGGACAAATTCCCATTTTTACTAAACGTTCATCTTTGATCAATTATAAAAGAGGAATTATAACAGGATCACTTCTCATTATATGGAATGAAATGTAATAGGTGGAAACTTATTGGGCCTTCTTCCATAGTAATTCCATAGTAATTGGATGTGTTTTCTGATGTTCTTTACTGTTGGAACATACCTTAACAGCATTTACAGTTATTATCTCTACAGATCACTGAGGATAAACTGTAGACTTCTGAGCCTTTCATGGAGAAGGAAAACCCCATCCATCTTTCTGTATGAAGCCTGTGATCTATACGGGCACATCATGAGGATAGTCCTCTGGATGATTCTTAATCGTCTCCCGCAGCCATCTTTCTTGCTCGCGAAGATTGGATGGAACATTGTCGTACACGTCTGTGAACAGATCTGTAACTGGGGGTTTCTCTTCTTTCTCCGCTTTTTGAACTGCATTCAGAAGCTGCAAACGGTTGCAGGGGTGTAAGTTTGATGGAATAACAATGCCAAACATGCAAGAAAATGGGGAGAAGATGGAGAAACTGAGTTAATAATTTCAACCTGATTTCTCACACTGTTACGGAGTTGTGATTCAGCTGTGTCGTTCCACCAGCCATTGCTTTGAATCCATGTTCTAAACCTAGAAACAGGGTCATGTCTCTGTCTCCAGTGTTCGATTTCCTCGACTGGACGGTACTTTGTGGAGTCATCCGATGTAGAGTGATGACCTGCTCGATATGTCATTGCCTGGCAGCTCATAATGAATCGAGGGTGGGTGAGGCATTGTCCAAACACTGTCACTTCACAAGCATTTTGATATGCTAATCATACAAATGTGGCAGCGCAAGTATGTGAGGGTGATGCTGAGCTGACCTCAATTAAGACTGGCTTTGATTCAGCTATAGCAATCTCACGTGCAGCTTGAACTGCATTGAAGATAGCAAGGGCATCATTCCCATCCACCCGTATGCTCTGAATTCCATATGCAGGTCCTCTAACAGCTATACCATCGCCTGCCAATGCCAATGTTAAAACAGTTATGAATCTTCTTTTTTTTCTTTTTTTTTTTCACTTGTTAAAAAACGCTAACAAGCACCATATGAGCAGGGAATGGCTGATACTTCGAAACTGTTCTGATATAGAGGTACTGATCGCCCAGCCATTGTTGCGGCAGAAGAAGATAACTGGGGCTCCCATAACAGCAGCAAAGTTTATCCCGGCGTGGAAATCTCCCTGAAATAACACCGACTTCTGAGGTATGGAGCAATATATCAGCTTATATTTGTTCGGACAAGTTCTGTTTATTTGTCTAACCTCGCTTGTGCCACCATCTCCGAAGTAAGCCACTGCACATGCATTCTTTTGATCCATCTTCAGTGAGTAAGCAGCTCCAGCAGCATGAGGAATCTGTGTACTGATGAAATTAAACCGTAAGAAACAGCTCTGGTTCTTATCTGGTTGGATGTGACTCGTGAAACTTACGCAATTGGTGATGATACTGTGACATAATTTAGCCTTTTGCACCCATAATGGATTGGCATCTGCCGTCCCTTCCCATAATCAGCCTTGTTACTAAAGCACTGATTTGCAAATTCTTGTAGGGTGAAACCACGCCATAGAAGAACACCGGGCTCCCTGTACTGCATATATATCAATTGTCCACATGTAAGTATTATAGGTTCCAGATTACCAACCGATGGAACAGCAGAATCAAAGGGGTAGAGATATATGATGACTCGCAATCTTGCTTTTGCTTACTGCGAACTAACAAGTTGGGTCTACTTATCAACAATCTGCACATTTTGTATGATGGTTATGTTGATAGACTCAGAATTTGATAACAAATTATTTCAATTCACACCCCGTTAAGTGTAGATGATCACTGTGTAATTGCTCTCTCTATGTGATAGCATCCTTAGCTTACTGGATGGTAGACGATGCTAGGATAATTGGTGGATGAAGAATATGGTTACTCAGTTTTGTATTTCATCAAACCTGTGGGAAAACAATATCATCCATGGTGAGTGCAGCTGCTGATGCAACGTTAATGGCCTCTTCTCCAGTTGAGGTCAGATAAAAGGAAATTCTTCCTTGCCGCTGTGCTTCATAGAAGATGGTATCCATAACTTGAAGGGTGACCATATCATTGTACATTTTCAAAGCAACTTCCTTGCCCACCTGAAGCAGTTTAGAGCGGTGAAATTCAATATTAAGTCTTTCTCAACCCAAAAAGACAACGATTTATCCTGGTTTTGTTTGTTTTAGAAAATCAGCCTCCACTAAAGGGTAAGAGAATTGCACACTGAACACGCACCTTTTGGACATTGCTTCTTGCTATTGGCAGCCCATTCTCATCCAGAACCCGATAGCATGATGCTCGTGTCTTCGGGGACTCCATAAATTTCATCTCAGCAGTCAATGGGACGTGTCCTCCAGGACACACCAAGAACTGACATTGGGTCGTGTTTGTTGAATGAAGACAAGAATAGATGAGATAGTTCAGAAAACTAAACAAAAGCAAATTCACCACACCGCTAGAGAAAGTAATGAGATTGCGTGCGTGATGGCCAAGATGGCATAAACATTTGTTAGATACTTGGAAGGTGAAGCAATGTCGTCTTCAAGCTGCAAGAATGCATCAAGATACAGTGGCATGCCGTTCAAGGAGCCAATGCAAAACTGATTTCGAGACAAGCATATTTCAACCAGTATGTGCTGCACGATGTTGCAAAAAGGCGCAGGCAATCCAGCTTGGCTTGTCTCATTCTAAATGAATGAGGACTTGAGGATTTCATTAATTCATATATTTTCTTTCCCCAGACGATGGAGCAGAATTCATTTCAGAAAAGATCAAACAGTGTACAGAACTTACAATCGACAGTATTTGTAACTGCAAGGTTTTCGTCTTGATAGTAATCCATTTCACAACTTATGCTTGACACTATCTGGGCAAAAGGTTCAGATCTAGAGGGGTCTTTGATGCACCTCTAATGACGAAACAATAAAACATGCGTCCGAAACACAAGTCTATTGCCATTTAACCAAGTCTTAATCAGTCTTCAAATATCACGATTTGGGTGCTTTTCTTTTAGGATGCGCAATTTAAGTTTAGAATTCATCTAATGCAGTTGAGATCACCGAATTGCGTTCATTTCCATTATCAAAAACATGGACAGATTGGGCTCCAGAGAGCAGTCTTTTGAATCCCTTGTTTGGGGGTCCTTTACTGCAACTTCTAAGTAATGATTCGCATTATGACCTGGCTTAATTCTCTCACTTCAACCGTTTCGAACTCAACTTTGCATATTCACAGGGCCTAAGACAATCCAATAAAAGAAACTTGAACAAATCAACAAAGGAACAAGCCATAATCAAGTCCCCTGCAAATCGATGGAACAGGACTAAAACAGAGCTAGATAGTTGATGAAAAAATGGGTATCTTTGGGCCTTTAGCCCCAGGAGGTAAGTGCCGCTTTACGAAAGACTCCTGCCATAGTGCATACGGAAGCAGCAATCTCATGCTTTTTGTACCTTGGATTGAAAACGGTGGTTAAACAGGGGCCACCTAAATAAAAAGAAAAGGCCGCCAAAAGCGATGGTAATGTACGGAAGAAAAGTTAGCTAAAATCATACACTATCTCTATCAATCTCCGGAAGAAAAGCCGTATCGGCAAAATTTCCAAGGATTTCTGCAGGAGCAGGAACGTGGGTTAAGCATTGCTCATGAGCTGGTCATTGGAAGGAATCATTCGAGCAATTGGAAATAAATAGGTGAAAATTACCTGATTCTCTGCTTCATCGTGCTGTTGGGTGACAAGCTCTTCTCCGGCACTGACCGTCGCGAACCGCCGAACGCCGAAGAGGGTGATCGGATCGCCGGAGACCCGAACTGGGTTTGGATCAGGAGCTCGGATTGGTGTGATGGGCGGAGCAATTGGGAAGCGAGGAAGCGATGAATTCAAGAACATTGGTCTGAGATTTTCCAACATCCCAGGCTTCGACATGAGACGCCGCGTGCTGCTCCTTGATCTCACAAACACGCCAGCCATGGGTTTCTAACGGTTTTTGGAAGCGAGAAATCAAAAATCAAGCAGCCTTTGCATTCATTCATGGAAGATTAATATGCAGGCAAATATTATTTTAATTTCAGAAGCGTAAATGGGATAGTACCAATCTATCATTCTATCATATGGATTTTTCTTAAATTTTTTAATTTTTTGAGGCACGTTTTAATGAGGGGATGACAATCTAATCTACACGCGAGCTCATCGATGGTGCGGTTTAGTAATTTTTGGCATAGGTGTTAGCACGCTCGGCACGTGCCTGCCACCTTCGGATGCGTCTGAAAAGCTTTCTTGCTGGCCCTTCTCAGTTCTGCAGGGTATTCAACGGTGCAAGTGCAACCACTGATGTCTAAAGGGGACGTTTGGTAACATGTTAGTATGTAACCATGGTTTTTACATGATATTTAGTTTTTTAATACCAATTATTATTCTATTAATCATACTATTTTTTCTATTTTTACCCCTACATTCCAATCATTTTCTGTATCAACTACATACAACAAATCTATTTATTAGAACATACCCCTTATCATTTCCTATCAATTACACATTTCTCAAAATATTTTCTTATTTATTTTCCACAATTTTCCACAATCTCACAATTTTACACGTTACCAAACATTCCCTAAGTCATGGTTTGCTCGCAATTTGCAGAACAAAAGAAAGCTCAAACGCTATTAAACGGCTTGGATAAGATAAGATTTTCCGATTTCGAGGTGCGTGAAGATGTCGGGTATGCAGTATGCACCGAATATCGTCCTCTCGTGTCGTAATTAAGCGTTCGTCGCGTTCGTCGCTGACAGGATTGGAAAATCCACGTCACACATACGAGGGATCGGATGCTCACATCTATCTCGTCCCAGCAGGAGCTCACTTTTCAATACTCTGGCTGTGTGTGAGGATCCATATACCCCCGCCCAGATGATCGCACGTGCCGAGCAAAATGTCGAGTTCTAAGGCTTCCGTCACTAATTTGCCAGCTGTTGTATGTGCCCCTGGTACCACGTGCTCTCTGAGGTCACGTATTTCTGTCTAATTACATAACAGAATTTTAGTTTGCATATTCACAAAAATAAAACTTAAGCTTTCCTATATATATATATATATAAAAAAAAATTCAGGCTTGAAATATTGAACGAGGTGAGATTTTTCATTTTTAAGACAACTTTTTAAGCTTTTAATACGATTTACAGTTTTACATACAAATAATTAATACGATTTTTAAATTTTCAATATGAATTATAGGCACGAGAATGTTGGCAAATAATGAATTACTCGATGTATATAAAAAGGAATAGACTAATTAAGTTTCAATGCATTCCAAAGAGTTTCAAGCTTACGTGTAAATTTGGCCTTACAAAAATCAATCTCGGGTTCATTTTACAGCTTTCTCCAACGTATAGCTTTTTTTTTTTTTCCAATCATACAAAGCTACAATATCTAATTTGATATTAGGCAAAATTAGATGATCTGATCCCCTTTAACATGATTTTCTATTAAAGGGCTTAGAGGATATAAAAGTTTTATTAATTCGAAAACCATCAATCGAAAGCTGGTTTGATACCAACCGAGGCTAGCTCGGTTGGTGGCCGACTGCAGCGTGCGCGCAGTCGGTCGAGAGTTCGAATCCGCGGGCGTGCGGATTTCGATAAATATATGCGTGGGAGCAAGTAGGTCTCCCGGATGGATGTAGTGTGGGAACGGGTGGTCTCCCAGGTGGTTTTTTGGAAGCTGTATCTTCCTTATTCTTTCGTGGAGCTGTGTCTCCAGACTTCTTTGGGAAAGATGTATCCCTTATATTTGTAAGAATGTCTCAGATCTTCAAGTATGATATGTGTTGAGATATGTACTTGTACCAATAAAAAAAAAAAAAAAAACTGATGATAGGCGTTATTTCCAAACCAATAAATTTTCTTTGGACTCTGCATCCAAGATTTAAGACGAGAAGATATAAAATAATGCAATATTAAGATGCTATGTGATCACCGAGCACAAAATGCCAAGTCATTAATTAGGAGTGATACACATCTAAGTCATCACAAAATGCAATTCAAAACTTGAACACAAGCTGCCAAATTCGTACAACGGGTTAAGAGACATAACTGAACGGAAAAGATAAGCATTGAACTTATTTAATTAATATAAGCATTACATACTACTGCAATTCATAAAATACACATGCTTTTTTCTTGTGGGTATATGGATGGGATAGGTAAGGACTGTAATTGATATCATATTTATGCATTTTTCGAGGGGAAATATTTCTACGATGCCTACACTATGGAAGATTTCAGTGTTGTAGCATTATTTTAGCCTTAAATCAAAATTTAAATTATTTGTTTAACTAGAACATGATGTTTCATCCAAGTCAAATATTTGTTTAATCTGTAAACTTTATATAAGAGTAAATCAATATATTAAAATTTCACCTTGGGTGCTGTTTGTGGAGCGTCCAGAGCAGAGGTCTAAAGTTCGAATCCCACCTTGGGATTTCGAAGAAAATTTGTTGTGGGAGCAGTTGGTCTCCGGTTCGATTGGTAGAAGCTGTGTCTTCCTAATTCTTTGGTGGAGCCATGTCTCCAGATTTCCTAGGGGAGTTGTGTGTCTTCCGATTTGTATGAATGTCTCAGAGCTTCAGTGTAATATGTGTTGAGATGTATATAAATATACCCATAAAAAAAAATATTAAAATTCCATTTACTTATTTCTTTCAAAATTGTTACTTCAATGTATATATAATTTAAAACACTTCTTCTATATAGAAAAATGATTTTATAAATTATTTTAATATTTGAATAAATCTGTAAAATGAGTACACGTGTTTTTCATAATTTATATATGGCTATAAATATTTTTAACTAGGTGCGACCTACCCATCAAAATATCCTTTAGTATCATAATAAAATACATAATTTTAAACAAAATGAGCAAGTTGGATTTTAATTTAATTATCAAAACGGCCAAAAAGTGGGCCCAAAACACACAAATAATTTAATGGTTTGGGTTGTATAGGAATATTTTACTCTCTTGAGAAATGAAATGATGGTTTATCCACGTTTATAAACTTTCTTGGCCTTAATTTTCGTGAACATTGACTTGCATTTTTTTTAAAAAAAATTCACATAATGTCTATTTTAATGATATCAGCTTTGTTACGCACCACGTCTATTATACTCATATTAACATTAATTTTGTGATAAAAAGTTAACTCAAAGATTAACAGAAATAACGTAAACTAACAAAAAAAAAAAAAAATTGCGGAAAAATAGGCGTTGATGTCGGTCTCCAAGTTAGGCCGAGTCCCACCAACATCTGTTCCGCAGATAAAGCCAGGCTACCGATCCAAGTGGGCAAATTCAATGGAAACCGCATATCATCGTCATTCATCGTGCATTGCGTTTTCATAAGTCTAATCCATTTCGGAACCGAATTTCGGTAGACTTTCATGCCAACAAACTCATCATTACTCATTAGCACATGACACGTGTCAACTTGATCTCTGTTTAAGTCGAAATAAGATCATATTATTGCTTGCTTAATATTTTTAAAATGTTCTTATTTCAATTACTCGTTCTTGGAATGGTGGCAAACGAGGAGGGAATCACGTGATCGGTCTGATCGACGGGCGCAGAGATCTGCGGAGCACTCAGAAATCCTCAGTAATGGTTCACGTGGCTCACAGCGAAAATTTGCCCGACAGGGTCGAATTATGACATGCCAGACACGAGCCCAGCAACGAGAAACTGATGATAATCATAAAAAAAAAAAAAAAAAAATGTTTCCAATGTAGGATTTGGTCATCAACACATGATCTTTGAAACAGTAGCTTCCATCCGTAGATCGTCTACAACTAGCCATTTCGCTTTCTAATCATCCGTTTACGTTCTACCACGCTAATTATTTCCTAGCTACAATATCGGAACTAGGGATGTTAACGGATCGGGTTGCACAGGTTGGAGCTTAATCCTAATTCTAACCCATTTAATATATCTCAACCCTAATCCGTTTATTAACCCATTTAAAAAACTTTAACCCTAACCCATTTACAACCCATTTAATAAACGGGCTAACGGGTTGTGTTTGTTACTAATTTTCATGCTAAAAATCTTCAATAAAGTCTGTAAATTTAAATAAATTAAATAATTTGAAGCTAACATACCTGAATTTAATTTATTTTGGCTTGAAAACATCAAATCCAATCTCAAATAATCTCTTTAATGCCAATTCCTGTTATAAATATTATATATATACTATAATATACTATATTAAATGAATTATACGGGTTGAACGGGTTGGACGAGTTAAATAAACGGGTTGGACGGGTTGCGAAACCTCAACCCTAATCCGTTTATTTAATTAAATAGTTGAACGGGTTGGCAGATCATAACCCATTTATTCAAAAATCTCAACCCAAACCCATTTATTAACGGGTTGAACAAACGGGTTAACGGGTTGACCATGACCATTAACACCCCTAATCGGAATATGATTTCAAGTACACTGACGAGTGTATTTAAACTATTTATAATTATTTTTTTTAAAATCATTTTTATATAATCTAAATATATTTAATATGTGTATAAATTTGTACCATCTTTAGAGATTTTTATATATTTATTTTGATTTTTTTAAAATCAGTGGCATTTTAGTAATTTAAAATTACTAAAAATGCCACCTATTTTTAAAAATTCAAAAAAAATATAAAAAACTCCAAAAATGATAAAAAAAAAAAGATACACTTGTTAAATACGCTTAGATTAACATCAAAATTTTGTAAATTTTTTTAAAAAAATATAAAAAATAAAATATTTACACCCGAGCTATGAAATTAGTCTATTGACTTTTCATATGACAAACATACCTGCCTGGCTTGTTTCAATGCAACACATGCATTAAAATTTAAATGTAACTACATGGAAATCTCATTTTTTATTTTTAAAATTTTCTTTTTATAAAATTCTTATCTATGTATATTTAATATATAATCCAAGTTTTAATATTTTTGAAAATGTACACATATATTTTAAATTTTTGAAAATAGGGGTAGTTTAGTCATTTAAAAATTACCAACATCTCCTTATTTTTAAAAATAAAAAAGTATATATATTTCTAAAAATGGTAAAACTTGGGTTATATATTAAATATATATAGATTAAGAGTTTTATAAAAAATTTCAAAAATGATTAAAATATAAGATTTAAAGTCAAGCGCATTGAAATTTCAATGCACCCAGTTGTATTGAAATATTCTCCGGCAACTCCTGCCCCTTCTCTCTCCCTCCTTTGATGTTGGTAGTAAATAATGGCAAGTGTTTTGGAGGCGTAAAAGGTAACATTTTTAAAACTGTGTAAATAATATAATATGAGTAAAGTTAAAATAAACAAAGTAGTTATAAGAAAAATAATTGGAGTACAAAATAAAATTGTAAAAATAAAGGTGTTTAATAGTTAAGACATTAAATTATTTATAGAAAAATATGTGAAAGAGAGATAAGAAAATCATTAAAAACCTTTTTACATGAGATTATTGAACCATTTGGTAAAATGGGCAACGAGTAGGTGGGAAGGTTGGAAAGAAAATAATTTCAAAAAGTGTGCCAATCATGTAGCATACTATGGGTAAAATAAAAATAAATAGGATAGTTATACACGAGAAAATGATTGAAATAGATAAGTAAAAATGGAAAAAGTATAATAGTTAGGCGATTAAAATACCAAATCGTTTTATGAAAAGTGTGAAAGGAAAGATTGAAGAGTTTGCTTCGTACCTACTTATGTTGCTAAATGTATATTAAGTGAATATGTCTGATATGGGTAAAAAAGATGTGGTAAATTTTTTTTTAAAAAAAAACGAAAGTACCATATGATACAATAAGAATAACGATTATGAGTGGAAAGAATAATCAAGGGTTTTGTATTTTGAAAAGGGATAAGGCTAAATGCACTTGGGTGCATTTAACACTTTTTTTTTTTGAAATTTTTTTTATACAACTTAATCAAGTATCTTTAACACTAAAATGTCACTGATTTTTAAAAATAAAAAATAAATATATAAAATGCTCCAAAAATAGTGAAAATTGATATACATGTTAAATACATTTAAATTAACAGTTTTATAAAAAAATTTAAAAAATAAAAAAGTGGATTAAAGCACCTAGGTGCACTGAAGCTAAGTGCACCTAAGTGCATTGTATCAGGTCCCTTTTGAAAATAGAATGCAAATTATTGGAATGTAAAAAAAAAAATCAATAGCATTGATTACTAAATTCATTTATTTTTCTATTTTTATTTCTGTATTTTAATCATTTCATATATCTTTCCATACAATTACCACATTCAATTTTATTTTGCTCTCGCTACTCATATTTTATCCAACAATCATTAAAGATAAACTAGATAGAATAATTATATAAAAATGTGAAAATGATTATAAGGAACAACTAAAAATAGAAAGGTAGGCACGGTGCCGCCAGATTGGGTTAGACCAGTTGAAGCATAATCCTAGTCTATTTATTAAATTTTAATTCCACTTCTTTTATTAACTCATTTAAAAAAACTCAATCCTAATCATTTATAACCTATTTAATAAACGAGTTTACGGATTATTAACAAGTTATCTATATGAGATGCAAACAAGTTGTAAATAGATTATAAGACAACTGATTTATTAACAACTGCATGACATAAAATAAATTTAGAAGTAAAATATTAATAACTCAAAAACAAACCTTATAATCGTGAGAAGTTGCATATAGTTATCCAAATCTCAATATTTCAATGAACATTTAATAAGTAATAACAGTAATTTCTCATCAATATAAAAATTGAAACACTAAGATTTAGGTTTATATATACTAAATTAACTAGTTTGATGGGTTGAACGGATCAGTATATGGGTTGATGTCTTGATAACTTTCAATTCGGGACCCTTTATCCAAAATAAATAGTTTAATAAATCACTAAATGGGTTAACGAGTTGGTAAAAGTTAACCCTAATCTGTTTTAAAATGCGTTGGAAAAATAGGTTGATGGGTCAACCTGTTTATAATTTTATATACATATTGCATCCCTAAAAATAAGTTAGCAGAAATTAAAAATATTAAATAATATAAAAAATGTATAACATAAGTGGAAAATTTTCTCTTTCATCGCGTGCCAAACCGGATGATGACTACGACAAAAAACATGATTATAAAACAAAATGGCATGCTATTGCTGAAGTTTGCGGAGGTTATTTATTCGTGTCACAATGAAAGGCAACTTGTACATTGATGAAATAAGGAAAAAATATTTTTTCATGAAAATTAAAAATAATAATTAATATGTAAGCAAGACTTTACACTCGCATTCAGAAGTACTATATGGATGTGCTTAGTTATAAGAAAAAAAATATTATACGAAAAGAATTTGAAAAGTACGAAATAAAAAGAATAAGAATAAGATAAATGAAATTATTGTATAAGAAGTAAATTAATGACTAAAGATAAAATAGTTCAAAAGTAGTATTATTAAATAACTAAAATATCAAATCACTGTGAAATGGGTGAAAAAGTAGTAGATCTTTTCTTTTTTACTATTACCAAACGGATAAAATGCAATGTTGCATTGGAAACTTCAGTTAATAATTACAACAAACCTATATGAAAAAGTGTAATGTTCAAATAGTAGATATATTATTGCAGTGGATCTTATATGGCCACCTTGGATAGTGCTAATGACAATATAAGATCACCTTCTACATATATATATATACACCACACATACGGTCCCGCTTCTATGTAACTTGATTATATAAAAGTGGACTCATGTAACCTATTCAAAATCTAAAATTTTTTATGAATCAAAATCTAAAATTTTTTATGAATCAAAATCTAAAATTTTGATCATTAATGAAAAATCTAATCCATTCATTGTATTTAAAATTATTTGTTTATCTAGGAGACCAAGTTTCATCCCAATCAAGTATGTTTATAAGCCACATTTATTCATATATATATATTCATGTGTAAAATATGAAAAATGCTTAGATCCATTCACACATGTATTAGAATATAATAATACTTTATGGAATCATTTATTCATATAGAAATGATATTTTGGATGGTTTAGATGTCGAAAAATATTATTTTAAAATTGATGTTTTAGCATTTTTCATAATTTACACATGAATATATATATTTTCTAACAAAAGTGGACCCATAAACATATTTGATTAAAATGAAACTTGATCCCTTAAATAGACAAATAATGTTAAATACAATGAATGGAGTAGATTTTTCATCAAGAATTAAAATCTTAGATTTAATGGGATTATATGCCCCTGCTTATAATCATATATGAAGTTGCTTATGACTGAATTTTTTGAAAAAGATTTTGTTCATAAATGTGATAGCTCCACTAAGATGATCTACCGCATGAAATTTAATAAATTTTCAAATTTATTTTGTAGTTATTTTAACTTTAAAAATCAATGAACATAATTTAAAAATAAAAGGGCATGCATATTGGCGCATGGATCCATACCTTTCTTTCCATTTTTTAAAAATCAAAATAAAATATAAAATCAATTCATAAAATTTTAAATTTCAAAGTGATCATATCCGATTAGGAGTGAGATTTGGGGTGCATCAACCATGTTCTGACTCAAAAAATCTTAGTCCGCTCTGCATATATTTATTTATTAGAATTATGAGCATTTTTTTTTATCTTTCTCTTGTTTTTAAAAATTCTCAAATTATTTATGATTAAATATAAATTCTTTTAAAACTATTCTTATAATAATTAATATGTAGGTTTGATATAAATGAATCTTTAAGCCGAATAACAATTTTTAAAAAAAATTGAAATTACAAGTTATATCAACCTAGAATATTACTTCGGGTTGCAAATGAAACTTTTAGTAAGATATGTTTTCTTAACTTAGTTCAATAAATTTGTTATAGTATTTATATTTAATAAAGCATTTTGCTATAGTTAAAAGTGTTTTAATTTCACTTTTTAGTAAAATATTGTACCACTCAATCTTTAAATTGAATATAGATACGGCTTTTTATATTTAGTAAGTATACCAATTCTTAAAATTATTATATTTAACTCTTATTTTTTATTCGATTCACTTCCTTAATGCAAACTTAAATTTGTCTTAAGATTTATTGAAGAAAGACAACGTTAGGTCGGACTTATCCCAACGTGATATTAAAAATAAAGTTAAATAAGATTTTTACAAAGTAAAATTAAGGTTGGACTGACACTAATATTGTGTAATCCACCTTAATTTCCATTCCAGTATTAGATTGGCCTCATTATGAAAACATCTAACTATTCGAGTTAAGATAAAAGAGTTTTTGTACATGATCATTACTTAGTAAGCTCTTAATCCACTGATTTTGAACTTTGAGATTGGTTGATGGGCTACTGCTAGATTTAGCAACCCCATGTGGTGAATCACGATATATATAACTTCTCAAAATCTAGAATACTCATGATTGCTATCCATCTTTACTACCCATTGAAATTCCATATGTTTTGAATCGACTTATGTGCATGTTTTAATGCACGAATCCCATGAGTAGGGGTGCAACTTGAGTAGATACTATAAAATGGGTATAATAGATTCCTATTTTTCTATCCATAAGGTAGGTTAGGTTAAAAGTTAAAAAAATCTAGTGTGATTAAGTTAGGGTGGGGTCCAAGGTTTGGGTACCCATAACTAACCCGAATTACTAATATATATATATATATTCAATATTAATTCTATGAAATATATTATATTTTTGAAGATATAATATATAAAAACTTGTTTAATTTATCTATTATTTAGTATATCCAATAAATGCGTTTTAAAATTATATCATTATTATATTGGTTACAAGTTTTAAGAAAAATTTATATCAGGATTATAATTTTCAAATATAATGTGAAGATAAATGTAAAGAACCATTTTGGAACTGGAATCGAAACAAAATTGATCTTTAAAAATAATATATAATATGTCTAGATCTAACTTAAAGTAGAATAAGATTAAAATTTTTAAAAATAGGATAAGTGTAGGTTTGGCATCAAACCAAACTTACCAAATCCAAGTTACACCCGTACCCATGAGTTACAAAAAGATGACATCTAAAACCTCAAAGGTGGGCTAACCTAGTCCATCCATCAAGCCCTGAGTTAAATACTTTTTTTATGAAGCCTTGAGTTAAATGAGAAATGATCTTGTTAGCCAGAGCTAAATAAATGTCTTACTTAACCCACCTCAAAAATCCTATTTAAAATATTTTTTTTACTTTTTTTTCATACACTTGTTTATCTAAGTGTATTTCATATATAAATCAAGTTTTATCATTTTTGGATATGTGTATATATATTTGTTGAATTTTTAAAAATAAGGGTATTTTAAATACATATATACACATAGATGTTTAAAAATCTCAAAAAATAGATAAACATATTCAAAAATGGTAAAATTTGGTCTATATGTTAAATACATGTAGATAAACAAGTGTACGAAGAAAAAAATAAAAAAATTATTGTAAATAAGTTTTTTAAGGTGGGCTAAGTGAGACGTTTACTTAGCTTGGGCTAACAGGATCACTCTTTGAGTTAAATACTTGTTACCTTTTAATGTCTAAAAACCATCCTTTGTATTTTTCAGTCGTGCCATTCCAAATATCAACAAAATTTTCGAAACTAATTTTTCCGTTGATGCCTTTTATAGCCCAACACGCTCACCCATACAAGTTTTGGAGCATTTTTTCTTATTATTGGACACGAGGCTTTAGTAATTTTGTCTTTTTTCACTTTTAAACCTTGATCGATTTCTTCATATTCGAGACAACAATTGCAATCAAACTAGGAAGTTTTGAGTTTCAAACTATTAATTGATGTTTCAAAATTTTTAGTCTGAGTTTGAAAAGTAACCCCTCATCTTTTAATAGCCCTTTCCTTAATTAAATTTTATCTCATTTAAATGTTGAGCTTATATTTTGTTTAAAAATCTTCATAATGTCTATGTTTAGATTTTAGACAAATATTTACTAAATTCGTTGGTTTTAATTTTCGAAATACTTTAGTCGTGTTATTTTAAAAGTTTAGCCTAAGACTTAAGTGGACAAATTTGGTCACTCGTCCATTATTTCAGTACTTCATCTTACTACATCAATCACCATTTATTGATATTCATAATTTATTTTAGCTATTTGCTTAAAGTTTCAGCCTTCTAGCCAAATGAAACAAGCCCTGATTTCTGCCTATGTTTAGGATGTCTGATCAGTCTAAATGAACTCCCTTGTAAAGGAATGTCATCATTAAATTTCATTAAATTGTCAACGAGGGCTCTAATTAATTAGACCACAAGAAAATCAATGGCTTGTAACATCTTTTTAGCAATGTTTAATTTTTCTGTTGCAAAATATATTAGTAAGCAACAAGAGTACAATGTTAGCCCGAAAACTTTTTGTGACAGACTTATTGCAAAATTATGGGAACAAGTTATGCCTCAATAGCTAGTTATCCATTTTTCTTATAGTTCAATTTAAAGAGGTTCCACAACCAGTTGAAACATTGAGGTACCTTGCACATTTCAAAACCAATCTATCAATTAGGTTTTAAGGCAACAAAACATCAGTTGACAGGAGAGTATGTACATGTCAACTAACAAACAAATAAAACAGTTAATGATTCTTCCTTTAAACTCCACTTTAGGAAACTGTCCCATGTATATTTCTTACCAAGGGAACAAGCACGATTTTTGGCGCAGCGATAAGTACGTGTATTCGGTAAAAGCTAGGATAATTAGGCGATGAGGGGGAGATACTGACATAATTTCACCACAACAGAAAATGAAGAGCAGATGAAATTGACCCATAAACTACACGTGTGGTCCCGCCACATGTACGAGCTACCTTGTGCTGATGACGACGTATGTGATGCATTACTTTCATAAGCCACCGGCCGCATAGGAAAAAAAAAAATGGCACCTTGCCTCATCACTCAGGACAACCACTAAAAACATCAAAAGAAGAAAAAATAAATAAAATAAATAAAACCCCGTAAAATGAGAATGCTCGATCCAAATATAACTAACGGAGACGTCCAACAAACCCACTGACCATCCAATCCAAAACCCAAAGCACCTGAATTAATAAAATTAAACCAGAAATAATAAATTTCAAGAAAAAGCCTATCAAATTTCTCCTCACTCGCATGGCATGTCTCGTTGTTGCAAACAACATAGGAATGGTACATTAGATTAAGCTTCGTAATTACAAGTTAACCATCTATTTTTTAAAAAAACAAAATTCTAATTTGGCAAGCTTATCTCATCGAGATCATCCAATGACAAAAACACCTCATCCAAGCACGAGAGCTCCGTCCCTTCGTCGCAGAATCCTGCCTGCGAACCGCAGCTAGTCTCGTAAACGCGACACAGCGCCCACTGAACAGATGACTAAGAAAGAGAAGAACAAATCAGCTAATCAGAATCACATAAATACAAAAGCGAAATATTGAGTTTTGGGTGTAACTGGTTGCCATGAATCAACCACTTACTGCCTTTGTCTTTCCTCTCCTTCTGGAAGATCTTCCCCCGCTGCTAGAAGTGGCACATTCGGAGAGATGGTACTCGTGCATGGCCCAGCTGGTTTTCATTCCCATCGGTGATTCACCCACGTAGAACACTAGAGATTTCTTCATGCCTACCGTCCTGCTGCCGCACGTAATGGGCTCTTCGTAGCCGGAGGTTTTCCAGTAGCCGCTTGATGAAGCTCGATCTTCTGTTGTCTGAGCAAACATATACCATTGATTGTTTGCTTTTAAGGCCTTGCCTGAGGATTCATAAGAGCGATATAGGCATGTGATTAGGAATGGAAAAGAAGAAGAAGAAGAAGAAGAGAGAGAGCAGCTAGCTTAGCTAACCGTCTAGCTCCCAGGGATCGTAGCTGTAGAGATCCACGTCGGGGATGATGTCCGGACAGCAAGGTAAGTTCGCCATCTTGCGGCGGAGGAAATGAACGACGAGCTCCTCGTCCGTCGGGTAGAATCGGAATCCTGGAGGGAGACTGACTCTATCATCTCCCATCTTCAATGATGGATGGTGGTGTGGTGAGTGTAAACTGATTGGCAGTGATTCTCTATGTATAGGGATATGAGAGAGAGAAGAAGAGATGGGTGGCAGAATATAAGAAGGTGGCGAGATTTTCTGCGGGAAATTGAGGGGGAAATCGAGAAACCCTTTTTCCTGCTTTTGTACTCCCGCGTGGATCGGCGAATAATACGCAGGTCACTCCCCTGTACGAATTCGCTTGCGTGGCAAAGAAAGTGTCGATTTTGGCGTAAAAAAAAATTCCAACTTGCTCTTCAGATTACGATGACTAACCAACCCTCCTGCTACATGCATTTTGATTTGTGGCACCTGTTCACATCGCAATATATAGATATAGATATTATTTCTGTTCAATTAGTTATTTGATGGCTTAAACTGCTTATATTATGGGTATGTTCGATTGAAGGTAAAATTTTTGATAAAAAATTTTTGGAGTAGAAATTGTCAAATCAATAGAAAGTGATGTGATATAATAGGAGTAATGATGAGGAGTAAAGAGAATAAAGTTAAAATAGATATGTTAGTTGTATGGGTAGTTGTGTAGAAATGATTGAAAAGTAGGGTAGTTTGTATAGAAAAATATGAAAAAATAATTAAAAAATAGAATAATTATGGAGATTGAAAAATTTTAAATTGAAAAATTTTAGTTGACACTTTTATGCCCAAAACAAACACATCCCATGTAATGTATCTATCGTTTCCACCCACCATAGTCCAATGTGAGAATGTTCCAAAAACGGCTGGGCGTGTTCTTTTCGTAGGGCGGAAAACGGGGGGTTTGACCCATGCGAAAGAGTTCGATGCTTGTGGCCTACGTCGTGGGCAATTATTACTGTAGGGAGAGTGGCAACCGATTGGACGGAATGGATTTCACGTACAGACTCGATCCAGAAAGCTGAAAGCGTGAGTTGCAAGTTTCCTGCTGGTGCTGGTGGATGAGATGCAGTGGAGGTGGGAGAGTTTGATGTCAGCCCAGCCAGACAGCACAAGAAGACGGCCGGTAAATGGTAAAAAGCGTGAAAGCGGAATCGAAATTGGCGCTCCTCTTTTTTTACAATATTTTTTTTTATCGACATCCCATCTCCGTTGTCGTTTCTTGTCCCCTAAAGTGCCGCCGATGTAGGAATACGGTACGAGCCATGCGCGAGAGTTCACACGTGGCACTTCCGCCCCATGTCGTTCTGTACGCCATACTCCCTCAATACACGGCCCTCTTTTCAAATGCTGTTTCGTTTACTGTATGCATTTGCATTTCCCTGAGATAGGCATGCATGTGGGGTAATTTCTCAGTTCTTACCACCTGGGCTGAAAGTGGAACCGTCAGATCCATCGATTTCGGGTCGAATCGGTGGAAAGTCATGGTTTCCAGTCAAGTGGGCGTGGCCCACCCACTGAAGATATGGAGAAAATGGTCTACCTCAAGCTATTCCTATCCTCAAAATCAAAAGTAAAAGCATGGAACGATAATTACGTGCATTTAGGCCTTTCTTCTTCTTCTTCTTTTTTTTTTTCCTTTATTTTTTTCCCCCAATCATCAGCAGATAAGTCTGGCTACGTGGGCGGTAAATAATTTCTCCCTTTCATATTAGCGGTGGGATGATTAACAAACATCCGCCTCACGTTATATGTGGGTTACGAATAAGACAATCTCCACCGTCGATGTCATGCGCGAGGGGCGGTGGAATTTTCTAGCGGGTCAGGGAAGGAGAATCTTTACTGGATGTTCGGTCGACAATATTCCTTGCACTAATTTGCACGCATACGTGTAACGGACAGATCAGCAGGACAGCCGGCCTGTTCTTCCTCGATTGGGATGTTGAAGCAATGGCAGCATGGGTAAATATGGACGGGCAAGTGGCACGTGCGAGTTGACAATTCAATGGGAGGAGTGCGCGTAGGCATTTTGGCTTTTACGTGCAGTGGGATCTTCCATTCGCTGGAAAGCAAAAGAGGGCGATGGACGGATGCCTACTCCTTGTCAAGGTCACTTCAGCTCAAAGTTAGCTGCCAATGTCCTTCCACCTGCACGCTCGCCGCTCAACTCAAAACCTTCCGCCACCTAAACATGCCCTACTCTAGCCAGTTCTGTCTTTCCTCACCTTTACCCCATCTCTCTCTCTCTCTCTCATTAGTTATTTTGCCAACCGACAGGTCTCATTTATTGATAGCTTAGACCATCATCTAACCACGTATATGACCCGCATTCATTCATTTATTGATAGCTTAGACCATCATCTAACCACGTGTATGACCCGCACTCATTGTTCATCTCCTTTTTTGCTTCTTCTCTTTCTTTCCTTCACAAATGAACCTTCCATACCTTAGCGGAGTCGAATTAATCGACTTGTTCGGATTGAATTGCGGTATAAATCTCAAATCATCGTGACATGTAGCAAAGCGCTTGTTAATCCACAGGTGGGCTCTGACTAGATATACCTGTAAACCATTTTGACCATTCTTTATAATTAATAAAGTATGGCCTCCAAAAATAAGATGGTATTAGACTTGAACTGCATTATCTGCCGTTACACAGTGTATATGTATTTGTTACTTTATTTAATGGAAGTAGAAATGATAGAATTAAGCATGTTGTGCATGGGTTTATGAATGCATGCATATAGTATAACCGATAATTTGATAACTCCGTGTATAAATTTTTAAACCAGTTCCAACAAAACTAGATTTTAATTTTTTTTTTTTTTTTTGAGAAACGATTTTAATTTTTAAGTGAACAGTCTTGGGAAGTACTAAAATACAATTATATGTGCATGTGTGTTACCACATATATATACATGTCTTTTATTATAGACGATAAATCATTAGCTGGCCAAGGTTCAGGTGGGCTGTTTTGCGGGGCAGGTCAACCCCATGGCTGATTGCGGCCCTGATAAGTTAGCTATCGATGATGAGTTCGACTCCCGTCCAAATCAGCATCTATTTCCTTTATAATCTTACGTGGGTTGCCATACGTTTCCATGCATCGTCTACATATAAAAATTTTAAAGCCATTTTGTGAATTGCGAGAAGCTGATCCTAGAAAACAATGATCAGATCCCGAGGATTCATCATATATATTCACAGGCAGTTCTTATGCTTCATGCACACCCATGTGGATATCACATGCAAATTAAAAGCACTTGTATTTGACTGAAATTGAGCAGTCCAATGCTGGGATTCACCGTAAACGCCAAAATGAAAAGGATTAAAGCATGGTGACTTGTGATTCAAAAACAAGTCTCTTTTTTATTTTTCTAACCATTTTTAAGATCGTCGCTAAGCGTGTTGATTTGTTCAACTGCTTGATGAGTATTTGGGGACGTTTGGGAATATGGCATGGGAATTGTGTTGGGGAAAATGTGGTGGCACGGATTTCGAGATTCATCATTTCACAATTAATCATTATATTTTTTCACTTTTACCCCTATATTCTAATCATTTTTCCTATCAACTACCTCCAGCAAATCTATTTATTCTAACTTTACCCATATTAATTCATATCAATAACACAATTTTCAAAATATTTTATTTTATATTCCCACCAAATACTACATTTCCCACAACTTTCATATTTCCAAACATCCCCTTTGGATTTTGGAATAAGTATATAGGATTCGCCTAGCTAGCAGGGCTGAAATTAATGCTGGCATGCGCATGGAGCATCGCAATCAGACAGGTTATAAAATTAAGACTTTACCCTTTTTTATATATTGCTGATAGTGGGTCACTTTATTTGTTGGGGGTGGGAACATGCGTGGCATTTAATATATATATTAATTAACAAAACCATGCATGAAGGGAAATTTCACATTTGAAGTTATCTGCAATGGAGCAGAACCTTGATGTGGAGTTGTAATACAGATGTTCACAATGTTATGTGGTACACATACAAGAAAGTCAATATTTTAGAACACATTTTTAAGGATACTTGACACTTTTTGTTGTAAAAGATATGACTTAACAACTATATTTTTGCTGAAAATTAGCTTTTAGCAAAGATAATATTGTGGACGTCGTAAAAAAAAGTAACTTTTTAGCAATAAAAATTATTATTATTAAAAGTTGTATTTTAGTAACAACTTCAAAATTTTGATATTAAAATCTTCTGTGACTGGCTTACATTATAGTATAAATTGATACGTAAAATTGCGCTGTCATTCAAAGTTCGTTTTCTTATAGGTTAGTGAAATTTGTCCTTCTTGTGTTAAAGGCGTATTTGGTTCGACTACTCAAATACCGCACCGTCGTCCATTTTTTTTAAAAGCTCTAAAATCAAGCTTTTAGGTTCAATGTTTATCTTTCATGCTTATTGTTTTCGACTTAAATCATTAGCGGGGCCAAATACCACAAAAAAGCATATTTGCTCCGGTGCTTTTTACTTGCGCAACACACGGCTAAACACACCCTAAGCCTTTGATATTGATGTGAATCGCACCAATAATAATAAAATGGTAGTCCCCCAAAGTCAATGTGGACTTCACTCTAGCATTTAATCAGCTACTATATTTATTTTAATGATTAATAAAATCTTATTTGAATAAATTAATATGGAACTATTGATGGTATGTATATTTAAGTGTTCAAGTAATTAGGAATGAAAATTTGAAATTTATTTTTTAAGTCTATAAATGTGAGTATCAAAGCATGCAAGATATGTGATAAAATAAATTAAAAAGTTATTTTATTATGTCTTTAATATTTCAGAAGCAAGCTTAGCCTTTTAAGTATGCTCCTAATACTTAGAAGTAACCTTAATCTTCTGAAATTGCTCATGACATCTCAAAAGCAGAGTTAATTGTCTAAGGTTGCCTTTCACTTTATTAGATGTCAAACAACAATGGGGATATTATGATATACTGAATTTGAAACAGTTTTGATCCTCAAAAAATACCTTTAAATTCAAAGGTATTCTCGATATCTTGAAACTGTCTCTAAAAGGGAAAAAAGGACAACAAAGGCACCTTTGTGATAGACTGTCTCAAAAGCAGCGTTAGTCTCTTGAAATATATTTTGAAAATTCATAAACATTCTCAATCAGCTGAAACTGACAATAAGAAGGTAATTGAGTTTTGCATAGAAAATACTAAGTACAAGCAAGAGGCACTCTTAGCCTTCTTAAAGTGACTTTGAGGCTTAAAGATAGTTTCTACTGTGCTTTATTTATTAGACAAATAAAGATGTAATTTCTTTGTAGCAACTCTTTTTTAATTAACATTTCCTTTGAATGAGTCTTGAAGACTAACGGTGTATTTGGTTGGACATAAAAATTTTTAATAAAAAACTTTCATTCTTTATAACTATTATATTTTTTAATTATTTCTTCATATTTTTCTATACAAACTACCTTACTTTTTAATTATTTCTACACAAGTACTTATACAACTAACTTATCTATTTTAACTTTATTCTTTTTACACCTAATCATTACCTCTGCATATTACATCATTTTGTATTAATTTAAAAACTTTTATTCTAAAAAATTTTCATCAAAAAGTTTATCACTTCTCGAACACTCTAAATCTAAGAAAAGCAAAATAGAGGCTATTGAAGTATGAACTCCTAATTTGTTAGATTATATTGATTCCCCTAGAGTAGAAATTAAAAGAGAGCTATTGTTCTAAATTATACTTGATCAATCATAATGTAACTCAAGACACAACAATGTGTCCCTAAAATGGTGGGATAGAGTGGTTGACATGAAGTTCTATATATGATATCATACGGACATGATTATTCATCTGCTTTCTTTTGTGTGATATTTTCTTAGTACACATTACTTATTATAAAGAATTTTTAATCTAAGTTCTAGGTAAGCAATTCGATTTTAATTACTCAATTCACTTCTCTTCTTTTACTTAAGCCATTCTTTGAAACCAACACACAAAACTAAATTTGACTTTGAAATATAAAATTCATAACTTGCTTCCAATACCATCATCCATGATGTAATAAACTTGTATTCAAAAATATTGGACTCGCGACACTAGGGTAGTGCCCCTATGGTAACTCGTCATGGCATTCACTATAGCCACACAAGTTCGAGTACTGCTCTATGAAGTTGATAGAATTCTGCTGTATGCAGGTGAAATGTCCTCCTAATAATATGGGTATTATATAGTTGTCCTCCCTAAGTGTAAAGGTATTCATAATATATTCCTTCGTAGTGACGAGGGTTGTAAAGGTGCATGATTTATAATATCAGATATCACAGTGTATATAATACTAATAAAAAAAATATATTGGACTCGCCAATTCGATTGGATAGTGAGTGATGCATCTGGTATTAGATTAGATTGCTTGATTTTTTCCCTTATTTGTTTGATAAAAATGTAATGTTGATGGATTCCACATTATCCCTAGAAGATTGTCTTCTACAATCACTACCTCCTTGGCTCCTTTTAATAATATTCTTCAACAAATATGATTCGAAAGACATCAAATACTGAAATTACCTTCTTTTACTATCATATTTTTGTTTTAATAGTTTGCAAATATATCCATATATTTGACCATAATTGTAAATATATTTACATAACTTTAGAACTTATAAATAATTTTTACATAGTTTGGTTAAATTGCAAATATATCACGCTGCTATGACTCTATCACTGTATCGTTACATCGCAAATATGTTTATAAATGTATGCAAACTATATGAGTGTATTTGCAAAACTAAATATACTTAGTTTTTAAAATTGTAAATGTATCTATATAATTTGCACACATTTGCAAATATACCTACGTTGTGCTGACGTAATGAATGAAGCTATAATGGCATAAGTAGGGGTGCAACTCGGGTCGGATTATACCGGATTGGAGTGAACCCGAACCCTAAGTCAACTGGGTTGGAGTAAACCCAAACTCAAACCCTAAGAATTTAATCCGGGTTTGGACCGGGTTCGCATTGGTTTTGGTTTGGTTTCGGCTTAGAATTCAGATTACCAATAAACTGTTTTCTTTCCAAATTTAATTGTAATCTAAAAGAAAATTATTGGAATATACATACCTTTGTTTATGAAGTCAAGCCTCACGCTGAATTCTGCAATATCTTTTCAAAGAATTTTGCAACATCATGCTGAATTCTGCAATATTCTTTGAATGGACTCTGCAAGCAATTTTTCAGCACCCTATAGACAGAAATAAATGACAAATTACTTAGTTTTATGACTAGTTGGTCATTTCTATTTAATAGCTAATGGAAATGACTCAAGTGTAGCAAATAGAAAATGAACATATCATACCAACTATTGTAGTTGAAACTAAATATTATCATACAAATTGCCGAAATTGAATTCAAACTGAATATTTATCATACAAATTGCTAAAATAGAAATTGACCACTTGTCATACCAATAAACTTAAAATATGAATCAAATTTATACTACAATATGAAATTCAAACTAACAGATTTCTCATACTAACAGAAAGTATAATATGAAATAGATTTATCATGCCAACTCAAATTCAAACATAATCCACATAACAGTTATTCAAAGCAATTAAATCTAAATACACTAAGCATAATGGTTCAACATTCCAATCTAATTTAAGTGCAATTCAAATTTAAAATGACAATATAAACAAATCTCAAGTTTAAATAAGTTTACATCCACTTTTAAACAAATTCAAAATTCAAATGAGTTCATGTCTCCAAAAAAATGTATAATTTATGAAAAAATTATATAAATTACACCGGGTCGGGTTTTGGTACCGGGTTGGCGCGAACTCAATTTTGATTTTGGGTTTCTACGGGTCGAGTTGAAACCGGATCTATTTTGAAAAAAATCTAAAAAATAAAATCCATTTTTGGTTTTGGTACCGTGTCGGGTCGGGCGGGTTCGGACCGACCCGATACCAAGTTGCACCCCTAGGCATAAGTATATTTGTAATTATAGTTAAAGTACGTGAGGTGATTTGCAATTTTTGAAATTATATAAGTATTCTTGTGTTAGTTATTTTAAGTCTAAACGTAGGGTTAATTACCCATTTACTTAATTTTGCAAGTCAAAAACGAGTAGAGATTTTGTTGGAGATTATTGTTTTAGTTGTTAATATGGATTTGTAAAACGAAAAGGATAATTTACAGGCAAGTCAGCCAATCTCATCCAATAAGAGATCTGGGGAAGAATTAAATGAGGAGAAATATTTTTATCACAGAGTTTTTAACATTCGGGAGGGACTTTTTGGTGTTTACGTGTCAAGTTGGTGGAAGGCGGCATGGAATTCTGTGACCCATCCTATGTTGGGATTTTAAGATTATCCGGAAAGTAAGGAAACATATAAAGAAAAGGGGGACAACAAAGCAAATCGTCAATCCCCGTCCCATTATTATCAGCCGATTAATGAAACACAAGGTAGCTTGACTAGAGTTTAAGAAATCTATCATAGGTTTGGCCATTTGGTTGGTCAGGTATCACGTGCACGTGTCCAGGAGAGAGAGATTCTAGAGAGACAGAGCTGCTTGAACATTCCTATCCTTTGATCAATGGCTCACAAATGATAACATCGAGTTGTGGGCATCGGGATGATCAACGGCTCACAAATGCCAAGAGATGGGGCCTTATGCATTGGCTTATGTCAGCCTCTCGGGCTGCTTTGGTAGTGTTCCATAAACATATACAAGGGGAAAAACAAAAACAAAAGAAAAAAAAAAAAAAAAGAGAGAGAGGAAATGACAGTAATATTGAGGATTATATGAGAACACTTTGAAGTCGGTCTGCATCATAAAATCGAGTTATGGAAAACTTTTATAATCAATCATCTTAAAAAATATAATTATAAATAACTTCATATATTTACATTTTTTATGAATTATATATATCTAAATAATATGATTTTTTAATGTCATGCAAATATTTTTAAAAAAAAAAGTAAAATACGATGAATGACTTGAGTATAAAATAAAATATCAAAAAATACAACCGTACATCTATACATGTACATATATAGAGTACAGCTTCTATACGTCACAGATGTATAATTCCCTTCTATACATATAACTAACTTCCCAATTGATCAATGAAACGAATCTTGTGTTAGTCCTCCACATATATATAATTGAAATTAATCCTGGTTGTCCTACTTCCGTACTGTGCACGTAGACATGTTTGCTGCTGTTGGTCTTGCAAACTTTCTCCTTTCTAGGGCATTTGCAATAAGTGGACGACCAAAACCCAACCATATGCACCAAATAGCCACAAAGATGAGGTGCACGGACCAAAAGTGCTTTTTTATGTCAGAGGATCATCAACTGCTATCTCTATACGTGAATGTATCAACAATGCTTCAAAAAAAAAAAAATATATATATATATATATATAATATAGGAAAATGATCCAGTGCATGCGACTGCACCGTGCAGTCCATGCACTGTGGGCCCCACCTGATCATTTCCCATAAATCCACCCCACCCATTGTATTTAGAATTGTTTACTTTATTACCATACCAATTTTCATCCAAATCCAACATGTATGTAGTCTCCATCTTAAAATGGTGCAAAATCAACGTAATAAAATAGTTTAAAGTAAATATCAAGTTTAAAGTAGTTTTTTCAACATCTAAACCGTCTAAAGTATGATTTATATATGGATAAATGAGTGTATAAAGTTTCATTACAATCTAATATGTGTGGGGTCCATTTTACAGCGGACTGCACAAGATCGGTTCCCATATATATATATATATATCAACAATGACTCAGCACATCTAAGCTGCTTGAAGCTTCCTTGCAGTCACTTATTTTTTAAATTTAAATTATTTATCATATTTATTTATGTGTTTTTTATAATTCTAAAAATTCAATGCATTACAAATTTTTATATACTATATATAGTATACACTTTATTGAAAAAAATTCAATAGAATCTAAAGGCGAAGCAAATAGGTGATGAGAAAAAAATTATCTTGGGAAAAAACAAACTAAGATAATTTGAAAATGTTAAGCAGATGCCTAAGATACAACAGTTAAAAAAGTTAAATTTAATCAAATAGAAATCAATAAGAGAATGAGAGGCATATTAAAAGAAAAAACATAAATATAGATGCTTAAACACAACATAAAGACATTAGAGATGATCTAAAAACGTAATTCATGATTGTAAAAAATGATGCCACGGGATGTATGACATAAGTGGGAAATGACTCATACTAATGACGATATATAGCATAACTCTCTAAAAAAGTTTAGTAATTATATTTCATTAATAAAATATACTATTTTTTAAAAAATTATATTTGACAGTACAATAACCGAGATGTATTGAATCATTACAATGTATGCATATCGCTCGCACTCATGATCCATGTGTGGCCCATCAGCGCAATAGATTGCCAGCGGAGAGAACTTTTAGTCGTGCACAAGATTTTGATGTGTGCAATTCATGTTGAAATTGAAGTGGGGGAGAAAAAGTGGATGGAAGCCCAAAATTACATCGTATCCCAATGGCACAATCTGGGCCGTCGATATTTGTAAAAACTCAATGGAATGGTGAGTCATCTCCAAGAAATGGGTCATCCATTGGTGACAGAGGAGGCCAAACGTGCATGCATGGTGTCATAGATGCATCACAATTTGGGTGCTGTGATGTTCGATCTGCTTATGTCATGCATGCTGAATCCATACGTCAATGTGTTTGAGGAGATGTGACCCATTTGATGGGAATTGCAGGAGAGCGGAATTTTGGGGGATCTGTACGCATGTGTCTGGACCCATCTGAGAAATCAGCTCGGTTTGGGATCCAACATTTTCGCTGAGACGACAAGAAGTCTAATCAGGTTTTGGTCTTCCATCATCTCCACCACCCCAATAAAACCAAAATCATATATCATAGACAATGGGGTTAACCTTCTGCGGGCCGTATAGCCCAAATGCATCAAGAAAGATTGAAGAGCCATAAACTTTTCATGAGGGTGATAGTCATATACTTTCCAAGTGGAACGCACATGGCCGACCTTTCTAGCTTAACAGCTAAAAAAAGGTTGTGGCCTTGTGGGGTAATAAATCGAGTTTGCTTGACTGATTAATATTAACTGGCTGCGTGTCCCATTAGAAGAAAATACTTCTCTCAGTCGCGGATTTTTTAACATCTATATATGTGCATGAGCCTGGAATGCTGAAACGGTGTCTTTCTTTTTAGCAAAACATAGATCGGTTACAAAGCGCTAAAATAAATGAAGGGGGAACTTCAATGATAAGAAAAGACAACTCAATCCATCACCGCATTAATGTTGCGGCTTGGGAAGAAGGAAGGGAAAAAAAAAAAAAAAAAGAAAGAAAGCAGACAACATGATGTGATAAGACATGCTATAATAATTAAGAATACAGTAAATGAAGATGAATAGATAACTTTTTAAATCATAAAATAAGAGATTATTATTGAAATAGTTAAAGTAAAAAAAAAATAGCATTATTGAATTTTAGATAAAAGTTTGCATCGGAAAGGATGTGTATTAGTCACTCCATACATTTCTCGAGATCAATGTGATACACCAAATGCTTTAATAATTTTATTTTTTCTTATCATTATATATATTTTTTAATTTATTTTTCATTAAAAAATTTGTTGTACTAATATCATCCCTATTGAACTTTTTAGTACTCAATTTTCTAATACACTCTTATAAAGCGGGAGAAAAGGTGGAAATTAATAATTACCTTCCTTTTTTCCATAATTTTACATTTTCATGGAACAATCTTCTAGCTAAGTCATTATCATTATGGATATTTCTTGAGAAAAACTCTTTTTATTTCATAGCCAAATTGAATCCACCATAGATAACGTAACCTTTGCGTTTCACAAATGGTTACAAGGTGTGGAGCCGCCTAAGAATCCATGGAAAATGAAAAGCTATGGGTTGCAAGGTATTTGTTATTGACTGCTTCATACGAATGCCAGCAGCAGGTTTGGAATCAGCAAAGGAAGAAAAGTATACATCATGCCATGCCAACCAACAAGGGCCCTACCTTTTTGAGCTCATATGGTACCGATGAAGGAAATTCGCTGTGACAATATTGGACAGGAAATTCAATAACTTCAGATGCTATTGAAGTGTCTTAAATTCCATTTTCAACTCACTAAAGTTGGATGTCTGCTGGCTAAGATGGCATCTGCCTAGAATATCTTGACTAGCGTTTGTCATGGTTCTAAATTGATTGTTTGTTTTGATATATCATTTTTAGGTTTCAACGACATATGACTAAGTTAACGGCCCCACAGCAATAACAAACATATTTGCACAACACCAAAATACATGGTCTATCCAAATCCAAAGGGAATGCCTACGTTGCGTAACATGCACGAGACTGGTTGATTTCATTTTGGCCTACTAGCAGACAGAAAGCAATGGCCGTCTGAAGCTTTCTTCTCATTGTTGAGATAAGTTCTATTCTTTCGGCAGCTGTGAATTTCTTTTCAATTCTTCCCCTAGTTTCTTAATCCTTGGAGGGTATGACTTGCAGCTTTCATGAACAGAAGTCAGCAAAGGCCCTCTTATGGAATTCCAAAACTAGAATTCATTTTATGTGCTTCACGACGTCGGATCTAGCGAGGCTAACGAGGCAAGATTTAACGAGATGTTCAGATTTGATAATAACATCTATTCTTTAACTTTTATTAAGAATTTGATTTATTAATTCAAGCTAGGATTTATAGCATCAAAGTTTGAGAAGTTTTTGCATCATCGCAAACGAAGCTGGAATCTTATATTTTATAATTTCCACTGAGAGGCAAAAACATCTAGGTCAACAGATCTTTTAATGTTCTCTTCTTTCACCACCGAACTCTTGATTAGCAGATTGATTGTTCAACCAAAGCAAGATTCAAGGTAATACAAGGCAGGGATTATGAAAGATGTCCCATCACATGTCTGAAATGCTGATTCTAGTAAGGTTAAAATGTCTGCCTTGATAGTGAAATGTAAGATACATCATTAAGTGCAAGGAATGAGAAGCTCATGTACCAGAACCCCCAGCAGTCCCAATCGCAGGTGAAAGCCGCTTTAGCAGTCCCTCATTACAGAAAATGTAAAAGCCACCATCTGTCTTTATTAACGGACGCATTGGAAAGGGCTCATCACCTTCAAATATCAGAATGATTGGAAGTCCAGGAGAGCAATCAATAACTCAATGGCTATTGCTCAGTGCTTAATGGGCCTTCAGAAGAAGTGTTGATTCCATCTGAAAAGAACACGGCATAAGATTCTCTCTTGATAATAAACACACAGAATTGGAGAAATGTCTGTTTGCTTAAGTCAAGCAACAAAGGCACACCTTCACCGTCTGCAGGAGCATAGGCTGATCGCCTGGAACGAACTTGTTGATGTGGTGTTGGCTTTAAAACAAGGGAAATGAAATGAAAGATGTCACTATTGTTTCCATTAAAACTTACACATATGCACACATGAAATTCAATTTCCAGAAATACAGGATATTGGCATCAAAGTTAGCTCAATGTGTAACATAATTTTGCTCTGCATGTCAATGAGAAATATATCATGAACATAGCAATTAAATGGCGATTTATTGGTCAGGAGATCCATTAAATGGCATGCCCATTTTAGCCTTATCCCATCGAAATGAAGTCAGTAGCACAAGCGATGTTCTGCCATCTTTTTTCTTGTGGACTTTCTGCAACACATTTGACAGGGAGATCAGAGAACATTACACTTCAAGATTGTAGGATCTCTCTATTCCTTGAAAGTTTTAGGTCGTTAGGAGCATAATTCCTTTTCTGCACAAAAGGTTTTATGACACCCTGAGATAGGTTTCCTATGGGGGCCACTGCCAGTGGTTCCACATAGGATGGCTTCTTCCTAGTATAGAATTGAAAACTCTTGAGTGATAAAACCATGTAAAGCAATGGTAATGCTCATGTTGTAGGCAAACATAATATAGACGAGGACATGTAATGAATGATTGTGGAGGTGTCTTTTGCCATGGAGAATCAGTTGAAACAATATTTCATACTCTACAGGTAATTGTCATTATTCACTAGACATTATTGTAATGAATGATTGTGGAGGTGTCTTTTGCCACGGAGAATCAGTTGAAACAATATTTCATACTCTACAATAATTGCCATTACTCACTAGGCACTGATTGTGTAGGGGTATGCGCTGGTTGCATAGACCAAGTGGACTTCCTTAATGACTAATCTTAGAAGAATGTCAGGAAACTGAAGTGGGTCCATTCTGAATCCCCCGATGGATAGCTGATTCTAGGTCATCCTGCACCCATACACAACATTTTTACTCCATCCTCTTCAATGTGGAACTTCTTACCCCTTTGTGTGATTTGTTGCTTATGAATTGATAAAGACAGATTCCCTGGGATCTTATTGGACTGCAAACTGGAATTGTAAACATTACATAAATTGCTTCCTCAATACAGCAAGCTGATTGGAACAAGACCTACCTAGTTTAGGTTCTCATCCTTGTCTTCATTCTGGGAAAAGGATGAAAAAAGGCAGAAACAGAATCAATCAATACCTGCAATTTTGGCCGAAGTGCTTCAAGTGGACCTTTGGGCTTCTGACCTTGCTGTGATGCATCCAAAAACATCAGGTAAACATGTTTGCTCTTGAAGATATAAAATAAAGTCAATAAACAATAAGATTCTGTCAATTATGAGGCTTCACCAAGTCAGGAGCCAAGAGTACATAACAAGCAATCATAGCGTACTACAGAAAATACCTTTCCCAAGGCCCAATCAGCAGAGTCAAAGAAAGCACGTTCATGGTCCTGAAATGAATAGGTATTTGAAAAAAAAAAAAAAAAAATCAATTCAAATGACATAATTGAAGAACACAATATTAATTTGTGATGTCAAGGCATTCAACTTTGTTCATTTCTTTCCTGATTCTAAGGGGGCAATTTCATGTTACAATTAGCCAGAATTATTACCTTGCAAATAAGTGGTGGTTTCTTTGGCAGAATTCCCCCATACTTTTTCTTGATCACTTCCTCCTGCAGAAGATCCAACCAAAACATAGGCAGCCATTTTTTTTCAAACCAAATAGTTTCATGAGCAAGAGTTCATATTATTATCGAAGTGCTAACAACCAACAAGAATTTATGTTTACCTCAGCTTGGGCTGAAGGCATGGAAGTTTCACCACTTTTGTTTGGATCTGAGCTCTCCATAGCAATGTCTTCATCTAATTGATCTCTAAGAGGATCCTCTGCAGGATCCTGTCCCTCTTTGACAAAGTCATCCTTAATGCCCGACATTTCACAGTTATCCAATCTATAAATAAAATTTCCATTAGCTGGGTTGGTTTCCAACTAAATTACACCATTTACATAGAAGTTAATAATTAACTGGGATGAAACAAATACAATGGAAGTAGATTAGACCACCAAAAAGTACAATGCTGTGAAACTTAGAGAAAGAGAGAGGGGGGAAGAGTGAGCCTTCCATTTTTCTCTAATGTTTATACTGTGGGACCTGGCTAAATCATTGTCCTGGCCTGGTGTCCATTCAAACTTATGAGAATGGACATTTGTACATTGGCATTGCAGAAAGGTTGTCCATGAAATGTCTAGATGGAAGAACACAAATCCTTGTCGATATATTTGAGGCAGAAAAGTCTCAGAATACTAGCATCGGAAAAGAAATACAGGAGGCAGTGATAGTAATTATTCAACCAACATTGAACTAGACGTCACCTATCACCATTGACCCTTCATCATTTCCCATTGGTTATCATGGACTTAACAAGGCATCTAAAAGTGGCCTCATCTTTAAATTGCAATTACTGTCATTTTCTGAAGTTTTGAAGGAAAAAATGTATAAAGAAAAAAGCAAAGACAGAATTTACAACGAAGACATGAATTTCAAACCAATTACATCCTGACCTTTTGGGTCTGCTATCTCCATGATACTATATCCTAATTCAAGAATGAAAAAGCTTTAAACTAAGGGTGTCTTTGAGAATTAATAAAGCTTTTGGATAAAAAGTTTTTGAAATGAAAGAAAATAATGTGGCATGATATAAGTAATGATAAGAAATAAAGAAAATAAGGTTAAAATAGATAGGTTAGTTGTATGAATAGTTTCGTAGAAATGATTAAAAAGTAGGGTAATTGTGTAGGAAGATGTGAATAAATAATTAAAAATAGTATAGTTATAGGGAGTAAAAGGTTTTAAATTGCAAAATTTTGGTGCGAAAAATTTTTAGTTTTGCCAAATGTGCCCAAGTGTTTAGCAATTTGAACCAAATTGCATGTTCTCCAGTAATCGTCCAAAACAGCATTGAATGCCTGTCAGAAAGCACGTAGATGATGGCAGCTTGTGCTTTCTATTTTATTTCTTTCTTTCTTAGGTGTGTTTGCGAAGTGATAAAACTTTTGGATGAAAATTTTTTAAAATAAGAAAAAATGATGTGATATAATTGGAGTAATGATGAGGAGTAAAAAGAATAATGTTAAATAAATAGGTTAGTTTTATGAGTAGTTGTATAGTAATGATTGAAAAGGAAGATAGTTGTATAAGAAAATGTGAATAAATAATTTTAAAATATGGTAGTCATGAAGAGTGGAAAGTTTCTTATTGAAAATTTTGTTTCTGTTTTGCCAAAATTGTGGCCAAATATGGCACCATATTGAAGGTCTTGATCAACCGCCAAGACTAATTTTAAAAAAGTTGGCCTCAATCCATGGAAGAATATTATCAAGTGTTGATGATCAAAGTGTAATGACTATGTCATGCATGTCAATTGGCAAGCAAGATATGTTACGAATTAGTGGTGCCTGGGTCAACTGGGTTCCAAATTAAATTATCTTAATATGACCAAATAATAGCTTATCCTAAGTGTTGATAAGTTTACTAGACTGAAACTCTCTCTCTCTTGTACTTGGATAAGAAAGAGAGTGGGCATGTGGGCATGTACTTTCGCTGAAAGGCATCATCTTATTCCCAGGAATTCGTAACATGAAACCAAGTGGGATACTTTGATAATCATCCCACATAGAGAAAACGGCTTATAAAGCAGATACACCTCGTACTGATGTAATTTTGTAACTTCGCTTGCCATCAAGATTCATGCATGGGGGGACTTTCATCTTTACTCAATATTTCTTGCATTTCTTGGCCTAACCTATCAGAAACCTAATAAGTACGGAATTCATAATATTCGCAATGCTGCAGCGACAGTGGCATGAGCAGAGATTCATGATTCAAGAGCACCAGTAGAGAATCTGAAAACAAGGTGGCAAAAGGCATGGAGTGAAAGCTCAAGCATACAATTCTAACAGAAAACTTTGAGAAGGATTGAATTATCAGTATTTTAAGACTCTAGCCCTATACTCCTAGATTGGAGATCATCCACATGCAGACAGATTTCACAACTTCACAGCAAAAATCCCCAAGTCCAGAATAAAAGGAAAAATATATTTTAAAAAATCTACAAGCCGCTATCATTATAATCATAAAAGCATAGCCATGTCTACTCGGATTGCTAACAAGTCGTGCTAAAAACATTCTACATTGCTGTAAACCATTTCAAATAAGCTGTTACTCACCACTACCACTGACATTTGTTTGGCCTTCCCAAGAAAGAGCAACACTACAGTGCATACACATTGACGTATATTCATAGATGTATCGGCCCATAAGAACAACTGAACGATAAGTATAGCATAGGTACAAATCAAATAATATCAGATGGTGTATTTATTAAAATAACTAACAATGAGCTACAACCTTAAGACAGAATTTCATCGCATAATCCTGACAATTATATCTTTTCCTCGTCATAGTCCCGAGAAAATGAATTACCACAGTTAATTTTTTTTTAAAACGTAGTTGATTTTCTTAAAAACCAGATCTTAAGCAACCAAAACAAAATCACCAAACAAAAAGAAAACGATTTGCTAACACGATCCTCTCCATTAATAAAGCTGCATTATAAAGGTAAATTAGTCTGAGATAGTAAAGATCCTTTGTTTTAGATATCCGCAGCTAAAAAGCCAGTGCACAATTTTCAACGCCGATAAGTTTTTTTAGTAAAACACCAAACAAGTATTCAAATAACCGGGTGCACGATGTGTGCGCATATCAATTACCAAGAATCCAACAAAGAAAAGGGAAAAAATCCAGAAATAAGAAGGAAAAAATAATTCTAATTTTCATGAATAAAAAAATTGCCATTAGATAAAAGAAAAATAGAGACAGAAGTTTAAAAAATAAAATAGAGAGAAATTAAAAATTGAGGGAAATTTTTTTCTTTCAGAAAAAAAAAAAACACACCAGAAATGCCGGAGAAGACTGTCGCAGAAGAAGAACGAAGAAAATGCAGCTTAGGGCAGCGACCGTTTTATTCGGGAATGGCGATCCCGTCATCTTCGAGCGCCAAAAATATCCGTGCGACACGTGCAAAAACGGATCACGCGTGCCGAATTCGGCTGCAGTGGCGGGATCTGGAGCCTGAGGATCATTTCAATTCAGCTGGCTTTCGGATCTGGCATCGACGGTGAGGATTGAAAGGCCGTCGCCTCTGATATTAGCTCGCCTGTGCGTCATTTTCATCCGTCGTTGCGAGTTGCAACTTGCAACTTGCAACTTGCAAGCGCAGTTCCTTCGTCAGGCATTCTTGAGACAGAAGTTTGTCAGTTCTCGATCGGTGGATCGGAGGCATATTTTTCCACAAACAACAATCCAGACCGTTCATCAGATCGGCTCTTAGTATGGATGGTCTGAAAAAATCGAAGGCTAATCACTAGATGGACCTCCATTTCCGGTCTATTCAATGAGGGTCTAGACTCCAGTCGGTCCACCAGTCTGCGTCGTAATTTGCAATTTTGAAATTTGTTGGAGCCGTCATCCATTGCCAATTTGCCATCCTTGAAGTCTATGCCACTGCTTCTTGGACAAATTGCTGAAAGTTGGGATGAGTCATCCACGTCTCTGACGTTAGTCTGCCGCGTGTTTTATGGAGAGAAGATTATTTTGATGAGCGGGAAATTTGGGATTTTTTTTTTTTAAAAAAAAAACATCTTTTTTCATGTGGACCGCAAAAAAGGGTTCAATTTTCTATATGTGCGCGCCACGACGCCCACGACTTAGCCTTTTGAAAGAAGACTTGGTCATGGATTAGCTGGGGAAATACAGTCCCTACCTAACGCTGGAAGAATGCATGCAATTGCTTGAGCTGAGGGTTTTACCATCATTTCAGTGATTGCTACATCCACTCATAAAGACCCAAATTCCTATTACTTGAAGGGAATGACTGTTTTCAGCCGTTGCCCGGTCCTACTTTTGGCTACTGAGCACTGAGCAGCGACCGGGCTGATGGTAGCAGATGACAACAACGGAACTGGGCCAGCTAACCCCAACATGTTACGCCTTTGCATGGGCCTTTACTATTCGAATTCTGTTTGTCTGCTTATTTAGGGGTTACATCGTGATTTAAATTCTGTTCAAATTTCTGACCTGTGAAGATCAATCAGTTGGACGGAATGCAATGTGAATGGTACGGGGGGTTCAGGCGAAGGGAAATATTATATTAAGGATACGTTTGTTTAAGGAAAAAAAATTTTAATTAAAATTTTTCAATCTAAAACTTTTTATTCATTACTAAGATTGCCCTATTTTAAAATTATTTCTATATATTTTCCAATACAACTAATCTATTTGTTAATCATACAACTAATACATTTATTTTATTTTTATTTTATTTACTCTTCATCATTGTGTATGTATTTAAAAATTTGAAATAAATATATACACATATCAAAAATGATAAAACTTAGTTCATAAATTAAATATAACTAAATTAAAATGTTTATAAAAGTCGTTATGCGCAACAAATCAAAAATTAGGAAAAATTTATAATAGAAATTTGGACAAATTCTAAAGATTTCCATAATTATTGTTTTTAATTTCAAATATATATATATACATATGAATTTTTATAATTCCTCTTATACCTACGTATTTGCCAAAATTCCAGCTATGCCTACACTATAAAGAAAGGTAGTTAGCCTATATGTATGTAAAATAACGAAATTATTCAGGCCTTAATTCCTACCCACCTTCGCAACTCGTGAGCTAATTTTCTCTTCAACTCTAATTTCTATTCAAACTGAAATTAGGAATAAAAATTAGCGCTCGAACATAAAGTAGGTCGTCGATTTCAAATTAGGTTAGAAATTAGGGATGGGCAATTTTATTATTTTAAGCATGGGCTAAATGCCTACTCGATGAGTTTTTAATAGGGGTGCAACTCGAGTTAGTTCGGTTCGGGTAGTGGTCTACCTTACCTGTATCCTATTTGTAAAAGGCCTACCTTACCCTACCGATTACTCATGGGGTCGGTTCCGGTTTCGATTCCAAATCGGTTAATTTAATACTCAAATACATTTAAAAAAAATTCTATGTTATTTTAAATAATGTAAAATAATACTCATTTATGTTTTAAAATCATGAGTACATATATTATTGTTTATATTATTGTATAAAAATATGAAGTATAGATCATCATGACCCGATCATTAAAACTATTAATATATTATAATCATAAGTTACAAGCATATTTATAAGAGTCTTTCGGAAGTCAATGACGTATATATAAATTCATTTAAATTATACTTCATAAGGTACAAAATTTATTTAAATTTGAATTTGTTAAAATATGTGTGCACGTAAGATGTCAAAGACAAAGTATAATACATATTATATAATATATATTATACATATATATAATTATGCACCTAATTAATTACTCATATGAGTACCTATGCGGGTCGGTTCTAGGTACCCAACGTATCTACCCTACTCGTACCCTATTTGAGGAGGCGGGTAATAATTTGTACCCTACTCGTACCCTATCCAAATTAAGGTCGGGTCGATAAGTACCCATGGGTACCCTACCCAAATTACACCCTTAGTTTTTAACAACGTGAGTACAAATGAATTTTGGGAAAAATATGTAAATACGAGAGGAGTTATTGACTTATTGGAAGTTCATGTTTATATTTAGAATTAAATGAAAACTCGTCAGTATATTTAGGATTTAATGGTATCTCATTTCCCATAAAGGGCCTTAGTTAGTTATGATTATGCAACAAAACAGACTCGGACCATAAATTCTCTGATTATTTTCCGGGGAATTTTGCAAAAGATGTCAACATCATTTGACCAATATTGCAGCTATCCGGCTATTATCCCTAAATGCACAAATTCGAAAATATGCGCACATGATTTGATCGATTTTGCGGACGTTAAACCTTTTTTCTATCTCTCGTCCATCCAAGTAGAAACATACGATATATCCCTCGTCTGTTTTTGTTTTTTTAAAAAAAAAAAAAAAAAAAAAAAATCAAATACTCTGCTTTGTCTCCAAATTCCCAAAGCCAGAAGCAGCTATATCCAAATCCCTAGACCTTTAGATTTCATGGTCTGAAAAAAGGAGATACAAATTCAAGATGTATGGGAAAAACAGAATGAGATTGGCTTTCATGAATTTGCAAAACGCATTAAATTTTAAAATTTATTGAATTTTTACTTCAAGTTATGCATGATGCTTCTGGAGCCTCGAGGAAGGAAGGAAAAAAGATTTTCCATTAAAAGTTTTTTCATCAGCTTTTATCTAATTCTCTCAAATCATTTCTTCACATTTTTTATATAATTATTCTTTTTTCAATTATTTTTCATATAATTACTTTATGTATTTTAACTTTATTTTTTTACTGTTATTATTACCCATATTATATCGCATCATTCCCTTCTATTTTTAAAAAAATTTTATTAATCACCTAAATCCATCAAAACTTTCTCCCTTATTCTTTTTTCAAATGCTAAATATAAGCTTGAATTAAAAAGTTGTTTGGATCACGGCCTTTAAATACAACTACAAAATTTTTTTTAACTATAACTAAAGCACAATTCATCATAGAAAAGCAGGCTTATGTGATTAACATTTTTACACACTTAAAATTATTTTGAGATTTTAAAAGTGTTAGCATATGGAGAATGATGGAAATTGAATAGAATGAATTTTAAAAATCGGAAGAGTGATATGATATGATAAGGATAAAGTGAAATAGATAAAACAGTTGATATAAAGATAAGATAAAATGATTGAAATATAAAAATAAAAAAGTAAAAGAATTATGTACCTTTCTCATTCAATTGCCTTTGATCACATTTGTGTTTCATTAGTGGTTTTGTAAAATTCTATTATAAAATAGATGAATGATCCTATTAGTTCTCACTTAGTCTATCTTAAAAAATTCATTTATAATATTTTTATTTTTCTTCACACACTTATTTATCTAAATGCATTTAACATATAAATCAAGTTCTACCATTTTTGAATATGTGTACATATTTTTTTGAGATTTTAAAAATAGGATATTTTAAATAAATAAATACATAGATGTTTAAAAATATCAAAATATTATGTACATATATTCGAAAATAGTAAAATTTAATTTTTATACTAAATACACTTAGATAAAGAAGTATATCAAGAAAAAAGCAAACGAATATTATAAATTGATTTTTTAAGGTGAGCGAAGCGAAACAGTTGCGTAGCATAGGTTAACAGAATCACTTCTTTATAAAATATTATAAGAAAAAAATCCTTACGAAAAAAAGGCGATCATGTTTTGGGCTAAGCCTTGAACAAGTTCCACTAAGCTTAATGAGAGGCATCCAAAATTTTAACATTTGTATTCTATTTTAGTATAATTTAAAAATTCAGTTTTAACCATTTATAATGAAAATTATAAAAATCAAATGACGTTCATTAAAAATACAACATAAGAGTATTTACAATATATATTATCAAATTGCTAAAAATATATACAATGAGATTTTGAAACATTATTCATATGTATTTTATACATATAAGTCTGAAAAAAAATCTTTTCATATTGCTAAAAGCATTAAGTATCATTTTTTATATGGTAAATATATACTTTTTATAATTTTTACTTATTTAAAATTACATTAATATCTTATTCATTTGATTTTTACTATAAATGGCTTAAATTATATTTTTTAGAAAATATACTGTGAGATTTTTAATATTGAGCATGTTTGGCAATCTAAAAAAATTTTCAAAATAAAACTTTTTATTCTCTTCAACTATCATATTTTTAATTATTTTTTCATATCTTCCTACATAACTATCATACTTTTTAATCATTTCTACATAACTATCAATACAACTGACCTATCTATTTTAACTTTATTCTTTTTAATACCCATCATTACTCCTACTATATCATATCATTTATTTTCATTTTTAAAAACTTTTATATAAAAAATTTGCACCTAAAAGTTTTATTACTTCTCAGACACACCCATAAAGCAAAATATATAAAGAAGAATGATCTTATTAGTCAGGATGAAGCAAATGTCTCATTCAGTACAGTTCAAAAAACTTATTTACAATATTTCTTTTATTTTTTTCTTTATACAATTGTTTATGTAAATGTATTTAACATATAACCAAGTTTTACCATTTTAGGATGTATGTACATATTTTTTTGAGATTTTTAAAAATATAAGTATTTTAAATAGAGAAGTGATCCTGTTAGCCCGGACTAAGTAAATGCTTCATTTAGCCAACCTTAAAAATCCTATTTAAAACAACTTTTTTTTGCTTTTTTCTTCATACACTTGTTTATCTAAGTGTATTTAATATATAAATCAAGTTTTGCCATTTTTGAATATGTGTATATATTTTTTTTAGATTTTTAAAAATAAGGGTATTTTAAATATATATATATATATATACACGTAGATGTTTAAAAATCTCAAAAAAATAGATAAACATATTCAAAAATGGTAAAACTTGGTTTATATGTTAAATACACTTAGATAAACAAGTGCACGAAGAAAAAAATTTAAAAAAATTGTTGTAAACAGGTTTTTTAAGTGGGCTAAGTGGGACATTTATTTAGCCCACACTAACAGGTTCACTCATCTTTTAGATATATATACGTATATATAAAAATATCAAAAAAATATATACACATATCCTAAAATGGTAAAACTTAATTTATATGTTAAATACACTTGAATGAATAAGTGAATGAAAAAAACAGGAAAAAGTGTTATAAATGGATTTTTGAACTAAATATTTATTTAGCCTAAGCTAACAGTATCAATGATCGAATTTTAAAAGTTTGATTGTTCCATCTAGCATGCTGAGAAAATGCACTTTGCAATGATTAATCATGTGCAGTTAGTAGTTAACATAACAAACGTACAAGTCAATCCATTAGTCCAGACCTCATCAACAGTTGACTAGAAGAGTTCTGAAATCTCACGGATCAACCAACTCCCGACAATGTTGTTGCAGTTCCTTTTCTTTTTTTGTTGGGTTTATTTTCCGACTCGTTACAATTGCAGTTCTATTGGCAGGAGCTTATTACATTTCAAACTGTTAGGAAGAAATTCGCAACCCCAACCACAATGCTTCAAGGACTTGAGGCCCGAACCCACTAAGACTGATTACCGTATTGTAGATAACATGTACAGGCCATGATCCAAAATTCAATCCGATCGGAGTCATTAAATTTCCTTATTTGCTGTCGACCTCGAACTTGAAAATAATCATCCATCCATTTCAGATCCAATAAATCCAGAATTTTAGATCATCGCCCATCAACACAGGGATTTTTTTTTTATTATTATTTTAATAGAGAAGGGAAGAAGGGACTCATCTTTTCACTTCCTTTCTTCAAACCAGCGCTCTGCTCAGACTCCTCTGAGAACACCGGCATCGGAGCACCACGTAGGTGAAAAATCTGTAGGTCACGATAAAGCAGGCCATGATCACAACGTTTCTCCACCGACTGTCCTCTTCCAGGCCTTGTTCTTTAAGAACATCCTCCCCGTCCATCACGCAAACACCTCCGAAGTACTCCAAGCACTTTTCCGAGCCGGAGAACTCGTTCACCAAAAATCCTTCAAATGGGTACTTGAAAAGAGACAGATAATGAATGAAAATCCAGTAGCAGGGTATCTCATTCCTGGATATGAAGTAGCCGGAAAAGAGAAAGAACGACCCGAGCACCCCTGAAATCAACGAATTCCCCACGATGAAATTCGGCACCAGCGAGCCGAAGCAGATGACGACGGAATTCGCCGTGTAAAAGATCATCCAAACGACCAGCAAGAAATACATGAATGACGAGACGCTCCGTTGCAGACCCACTAGCCAGTACAATGGAATGGCGAACAACACAGCGAGGATGAGCAGAAACGGCAGGAAAACGAGGCTGTTGGCAATCACATACGACGAGACCCTGTAGCTGCCGCACGAGGTCTCCTTCATCAGAATCTCTCGCTCCTGCAGGAAGATGGGGAGCGCCTCCGTCGTGCAGGACAGCAAGAAGGTCAAGATGAAAGCGAAAAGGCCTACTCTCTCTTCTATCCCCACGCGATCTTTATCGTCCTGGTGGTAGAAAACGGAGCCCAGCACCAGCCCAGCGGCCAACATCTGGAAAGTCCTTAGCGCAAACAGCTCTCTGGTTCGATACACGATCTTGCAGAACCTGCGCGCGAGCACAGCTGTTTCCCGCATTCTAGAATTAGCGAAATCCCAGTGAAGATCGCAAATTCCCTCGGCGATGTGATCTTCGTCGACTACTTTGGAAAGCTGGAGGAGCTGCTGCAGAGTGCACTTGCCACTCCTTCCCTTCCAACCAGCACCCTCGTGGACACTGCTCTGTTTCTGCTGCTGCTGCTGCTGCTGTAGTTGGAGCGTTTCGACGGCGTCGATTGCGAATTCGACGACGTTGACGTGGAGAGGGGGTTGCAGGCCCATCGATCTGAGGTGGGACTGAAGCTGGTCGGCGGTGCCCTGGTGCAGAACAGAGCCGTCGGCCAGAAGTAGGACGGAGTTGAAGAGCTTTACGATGCGGAAGCCCGGCTGGTGGATGCTGAGGATGATGGTGCGGCCGCGCACCTCGGCCATGATCTTGAGCATGTCGATGATCTGGAGGGCGGAGGTGCTGTCGAGCCCGGAAGTGGGCTCGTCCAGGATCAGCACTCGTGGCTCGTGGATGACGTCTACCCCGATCGAGACCCGCCGCCGCTCGCCCCCGGATATCCCTCGGAGCTTCTCGTCTCCCACGCGGACGCCGGCCACGTGGGTCAAGCCCAGCTCCTGGATCAAGCTCTCTACCCTCGCGGTCACTTGGGACGGCGGGAGCCGCAGCCGGAGCTGGGCACTGAAGGTGAGCGTCTCTTCCACTGTGAGGAGCGGGAAGAGCGTGTCTCGCTGCGTCACGTAGCCGGAAATCTTCTTGAACTGCGCTTTGTCCATTGGCTTCTGGTCCACGAAGATGCTTGACGCCTCCTCCGGCTCCAGTTTCCCGGCCAGCATCTCTAGGAGAGTGGACTTGCCGGCGCCGCTGGGGCCCACGATTGCGAGAATTTCCCACGGCTTCGCTCGGCAGCTGACGTTCTTCAGCACTAGCCGGCTCTTCGACGACGTCGGCGTCGCTCTCGTTGCCTGCATTTCCACGTCTGCTTCTTCCGCAACGGATTGCTGGGGCGATTGCCCTCCTGCTCCTCCTCTGCTCCACATCTTGAATGGGTTGCTTCTCTTGGGGGCGTAGATTTCGTAGCTGATGCCCCGGGCTTCAATCTCGCATCCTTCTTTCTTCATTGAGTAGGCCCTTTTGGCCTTGGGTTTTCTACATTCCATCTCTCCTCCTCCCAGTTCTGCTGCTCTCAGATGAGAACTGAGAATGATGGAGTTGGGTTGGTTGTGTTGATCTCGTATTCCCCCGTGCCCTGTGAAAATTAAGGTTGGGTTCGACAGCTGGGCCTTTTGTTTTGTCGACTTCTATGAAATGCATGGCGTTTGACCCTCTCAAGTGTATGGTTGTGGTCAAAGATGGGGGCATCGTTGTCATTTTCAGCGGATCTTGATTTTTCAACAGGGATGTGATGTGCTTGAGAGAGGAATATGTGTGTAGTTTTCATGGTGTGGATATATATTCCCGGGAAGGGGCTTGATGAGTTGGACAGATCGTTCGTGGTGGGGTTTTTTGGCCTTTGCCAAACGAAATCCAAGTCCCAAGGCCCGCCACTCTTTTTCGTTTTGTCTGCCCACGGTTTCACATGACATTCTAGCAGTGGTGCGGGTGGATAAAATTTACGATGAAAAATTATAAAGAATAGAAGTTGTCAAATGATATGATATGATAAGGGTAATGATGAAGAATAAATAGGATAAAGTTGAAATAAATAGCTTAATTATGTTGATGGTTGTGTAGAAATGATTGAAAAGTAGGGTAGTTGTATAGGAAAATGTGAAGAAATTATTAAAAAACAGAGTAATTGTGGAGAGTGAAAAGTTTTAGATTGAAAAATTTTAACTTGACAATTTTCACTTGTTACCAAACATACCCTAATAGAAATCACTAAAAATGTAAATACGGGGTGAAAAACAGAACTGCTAAAAATAGGGTGTATTTGGGAATGGGTAAAACTTTTGATGAAAAGTTTCGAAAAGTAAAAATTGTCAAATGATGTGATATGATAGGGGTAATGATGAGTAGTAAAGATGATAAAGTTAAAATAGATATGTTAGTTGTGTGGGTAGTTGTGTATAAATGATTGAAAAGTAGGGTAGTTGTATAGGAAAATGTGAAAAAATAATTAAAAAATATAATAGGTATGGAGAGTGAAAAGTTTTAGATTGAAAAGTTTTACCTTGACATTTTTTAACCATTGTCGAACATAATCATAATAAGGTAAAAAGACATATCTCAAATATTTATTTTTCGAATGTACTTAAATAAAAGTGTATTTTCAATAACAAGAAAATAAAAGAAGAAAGATGAGAAAAAATAAATACAAAAACTTCGGATCATTTTAATAATAAACTTATATGTGGGAAAGTGGTTTCACATGTCTTGCCAACATTTTTCAAAGTATGATTTGAAATTTTAGCAAATTAAGGATCCTGTTTTCTCCTTTTTACTTATATATTTCAATTAGTTTTCACCACACATAATTTATTTATTTCTAATTTTTCTTCGTTATATCACACAACTTCTACACTTTTTAAAAATGACGACTGATCATTTACGACCGGTCGGAAATCCGGTGATTTCCGACCGGTCAAAAAATATATTTTTTTTTTATTTTTTTTGAAAAATAATTTTATAAACATGTTAATCTAGTTATATTTAATCTATAAACCAAATTTTACCATTTTTGGATATGTATATATATTTATTTTGAATTTTTAAATACCCCTGTATTTAAAAATCCAAAATAAATATATATACATATCTAAAAATGGTAAAATTTGGTTTATAGATTAAATATAACTAGATTAACATGTTTATAAAATTATTTTTCAAAAAAAATAAAAAAAAATATATTTTTTGACCGGTCGGAAATCACCGGATTTCCGACCGGTCGTAGAAGATCACTGCTCTTTAAAAATACCTCCTTTCCTATCAAGATTACTAGACAACTCACACCCACCCTTAGGTTAAAAAGAAATACGGTGAATGTGTGATAAAGAAGTGGGCCCAAAGAAGTAGGCTACCAAATAGTTTAATTGGAGGGGAAATGTAAGTGAAAATTAGGCCATCCATTCTTCGTGACACTTGGCGCGAACCGGTGGAGATAGAGCCAATTCTGTCGTATAACCATCCGCCAATGAGAGAATGGTAATAATCTAGCGGCTAGAATTCGTGGAGGGGAACACGAGTACATGTGGAGAAAGAGTCCATGGGCCAAGGACAGGTTCGAAAACATCACATCAAAGTGTCCCTGTCTCCCCGAGCGAAGTTGTTGATGGCAGACCCCAAAAATTTTCAGTGAGCGAGACGACAGCATTTTGCAGCGGAAAGGATCAGCCACAGCCAACGAGGAAGGCTGTATCTTTTTTGTGGTCGAGCTTCTTCGCTGCAGCCGACGTGGCAAGTCTGATGACGTTGAGAAGCTTTTCGTCCGCATGCGTTTCCCGGCCCGTGAACTCTAGGCACTCGTGAAGAGGGGCCCACCTCAGCAGTTCCGCCCGTGAAGTGGAACCATCACCAGCCTTTTGGATTTTTTCCCTTTTTAAATCCAAAAAACGGGGTATTTAACTATTTATGAGTTATGACCCTCCAACTCTACCTAATTGAAATTTTGGCCTTTTACTTTGGATATTTGCTAAAATAATCCCTCTTAAATTTTGAATTTTGTAAAAATAACCACGTGCATGAATGGAGTAAAAAAAAAAAAGAGCTGTTTATAATTTTGGATAGATGAAAATGAAAATGCCTAAAATTATTTTCGTCTAACTTGAAAATTTTAGGTGTTATTTTTACAAAAAATTTAACGACTAGGTTAAAAATCAAATTAGGCAAAGTTAGAGAGTTATTTTTAAAATAAATACTTTTTATTTAATGTATTTTTTGTATTTTTATTATAATGTTTTATTAACATTAAATAGATTAATTTTGTGTCTGTAAGATGTTGAAAAGTACCATGATAAATATTATAAATTTTTAATATTAAAAATTATTTTTATTAAGTAAATTAGGGGTACTTGCAAAAATGCTCTCCGAGGTCGCCTAATTCAAACTTTGCCCCTTGTAGTTTGGATATTTACAAAATAATCTTTAAAGTTTTTAAGTTCCGCAAAAATAATCCGAAGGACTATGAGGTATCCTATCTGAGACGTTTGCGTAACTTTTTTGTATCTTAAGCTCTCAACTATCTAGCATTGTAGGTCATAATTAGCTTGCGTATATTTTTGTAATTAAATTCAAGTCAATTATTATATTCCTTAGAAGTTTCAGGACAATAAGAATTATTTCAAATTTTAATTAGAAAAGCCTCCAAAAAAATTTTAATTAAAAAAAATTGACTTGGATCTATGTATAATACTCTTATAATTCTAAAATGTCTTGGTTACAAATTGCGACCAGCTGAAAGCTAAGTTTTTTTTATGAGTGTTCAATTATTATATTATCTTTTTTTATATAATTACATATATCTCAACGCATATTACTGAAGATCTGATACATTCTTACAAATCTGGGATATAGCTCCACGAAATAATTAAAAAGACACAGTTTCCAACCAACGGGGAGACCACCTGCTCCCACACCCCATCCATCCGGGAAACTACATGTTCCCACTCATTTTTTTTTTGGCCGAAATCCTGAATAAGATTCGAACATGCACCGACTGCCCGGACGCCCTTTTTGTGCCGCTGCCGGTGACCAAAGGAGCTAGCCTCGGTAGGTTATATATTATATTATCTTGGTCCTGAGACAATCTTACAGTATTTTGTACTTTATCGACCGGTGGACGCTCTTATAAAAATTGAGGGAAAATAAGGCCGCCACAAATTTCCTTATGAAAGGCTGCTGCTAGTTTCGAACGAAAGTCGCCCAATAATAGGGGTGGACATGCGTACCACTGCAGCTGAAAGCTGAGTTAGCCTAAGAAGGATGTGTATGACTACAAATTTCATCCGCCACCAACAACCTTTTTTTTTAAAAAAAAAAAAAAAAGTTTTCAATTTTCGTCTGCCAATTGCAGTAAAGAAACCATTTGTTGTTCTACGCCAGGACAAAAGATACAGCCAAAATTCGGGTGTCATGGGCCAACAAAAATGATAAAATAGCAAAGATGCTATCTCAAACCGATTTTGTAGTTATTGCATTTTTTTTTTTTTTTGTCATTATTCTTCCTTTTCGTTTTTCGGTTTTGCAAATCCTTTCGATTGTACCCTGTGTCCTTTCAATCTAATCCTTGTATGCATCGCTAGATACAGCAGAAAATCCATCCAGCCAATCTTCAGATTTCAGATGCTCATCAAGCAAATATGGTTTATACTACTATTAGTATACTCCAACTACAAACAGATCGGAATTTCAAGAACAGCTAATATAATAGACAGAGCACAAGGCTGTCTTATCTAATCTAAATCTTTAGTGTCGGAGAATTTGTAATTTAATTCGAGTTACAGGTAAGGCTTGCGAAGCACTGTATTGCCAGAGAAGCACATAAGCACATAAGCACAGTGGGTGGGGTCACATGGTAACTTATCACGAACATGTAGCTGATATGGCACGTGTTGGGCAAATCAGATCCAGAGAAACTTTTGGGGTATTCATCATCATGTTTTGGGGAGACCAAAATCATCGAGCCTGATCCTGTTTTCCAATGGGAGAATGATTGGAGAAAGATATCCGGCGGTAGAAGTGAATGGCAAGTCACAGACTCACAGACTTATGATTTATTGATTGATTTTCAGGCAAGGTTTTTTGTGGTCGTTATTGGAGCAGAGGGCTTTGCATTTGTTATGGCAAGGTGGCAGCAGGTGGATCAAATGTCGTCATCGCATGATTGTTTTTGGAACCTTAAAATCCTTGATGTTTTGCCACATCCCACACAACAATGAATGGGAAGATGGCATCTTGCTATGCTTGTATCCAATCCATATATGGTCCCGGTGACGATGATCATGCCATTCTCCAAGGAATGAGCTGCTTTCATGGTCGAGATTTCTGCTAGCCTGGCCCTGGTCATGGCAGCAATCCGGGGAAGAATGTATTATGTGCGCAAGCTTAGGTGGGGCCCAAACAGTAGGGTTGGCACCCTGGCTAAGTCACATGCACTGCGCATGTGACGATTCCTATATAGTTTTGAATTGCGGTTGTTGCATGATATTTCTGTCACGCCAGCATTTGGGTTCACGAGAATTTTGAGCCCTCCTAGGAAAAAGCATAAGAAAACAGCTGATCTGCATATGGATTTGGTATCTAGTGCAGTCTGTGGGCACACACCACTGTTGATATTTTTGTTGGGCTGTCTTTCCAGGTTACAGCTTCCCTGCAGTGGAGGGATATTGAAGCCATCCAACTCTTTCTACTTTTTCAGCAAAGCATGAGGCAGAATTCACATGTTCCCAGTAGTTTCAAACATGCTCATTATCCTCCAGTTGAGGTTCTTGATCAATGGTAACATAATCAATTTAAGAAAGAGAATCATCAATGTTCAAAGTTGGAGTATTTTCAATCAACAGGGTAATGCTAGAACTTCCTGCATGGCTATGCAGCTATGGTAACTGTGATTTGCAGTAGTAGGAGGTTCCCCAAGGTTTCATTATGGTAATTGCACGAGCTTGTGTGCATAGATGCAGTTTTGTGATCAATATGTATATAGCATGATGAATATCTGAAAGTATTCAGTGATCATGCAGAAGATGAAATCCTGCTGGGCATGAATCCACTGTCATTGTTTCAATTCTTACAAGGAAATTGCAATAAATATATGGGACAAAACTCAGAGGAAGAATGTACAAGGCATCCCAGAAATCAACCCCAAAAGAGCTGTTTGTGAGTTGAAAATGAGAACAGATTGGTCACTCAGACATATTTGTTTTTCCCCGCTCAGTTCTTTTAATGGATAAAGACACAGGAGAACTATAAAATAGATCTGAGGAATTGACTGAGATAAAATATATACGGCTTGCTTAAACAATGCATTCAGGAATGCATAAGACCTCAACAACAGCCAGAAAAAAAATAAAATAAAATAAAAAGCTGAGTTGTACACCAAATTTTGAAGCTTTGCAGGAAAGCAATAGTAAACTCATTATGCAACTTCCTGAGCATTTAACCTTGACAAATGAACTTCCAGCAAGCAAATAACAATAATAAGTGTATTCTACGCTGCTCTAGCAATTTCTTTTCTAGTAAACAATTCCTTTTTCCGTCACAAAGTAGCAAATTAGGAGTTTTTGTCACAAAGCATGTGTGCTTTAATACCTGAACCCAAGTTGTCATTTTAAAAAAAAAAAAAAAAAAAAAAAAATTGATATGCCATGAGATTATACCATTTCCAGTAAGAACCTATAACCCTTCAGCAACAGTCAACATCTCGCTTTCGTACCCTGACTGTATAGATGGATTCTCAAGCTCCGTCTCTGTGTCTGCCTCTAAAGAAATAGATCTGACGTCTGGAACATATCCAGCTCTCCTCATCTGTATTATGAGTATCTTTAGGAGATGACAAATCTCCTTCTCGGGCTTCATATCACCATGAACTTTACATGCTGAAAGAAGAGATCCCCAAAGGACAGAATCAGGTTGTATTGGCATACTTTCTATGAGTTTTTCTGCTTCATCAAGACAACAAGAAGGTCAACTATACATTTATCGCAGTCCCTTGATGGTACTAAACCATACTCTTTAGTCATTAAGCAAAAATACTTATCGCCCTCGTCAAACCTACTTGGCTGTATGCACCGAGTACTCCATGGTAGAGATCATGTGTCCTTCCTCTTTCTTCTATCTTTTTCTCTACTCATCTTACATCACTCCAACCATGGTAACATGATCAGATTTCTCTTTAGATGTAATCATTTGACTACAAAGGCTGACAGATTCTTTGGCATTCGCATTCTGTGCATTACCCACAATCATAGCATTCCGTGAGACCTTATCCTCATCAACCACCTTGTCAAACACTCTTATGTCCATCTTCAATTGATCCGCTTTTTGCATACATGTCCACTAAAGAGTGTCCCACGAAGATATCAGATCTTGGGCAAGATTGAAACGGCAACCCATGTTTTAAAACATGTGCATGTACGGTGTACCTGCTTTCCAGCTACAGATCAGCATGCCTAGCACATGCACTAAGAACATTGCCAAAAGTGTAGTGGGTCAGCCAGATGGACTCTTTCTTCAATAAGCAGAACAGTTCTAGTGCCTCTTTAGTCTCTCCATTCTGAGCATAACCTGCAATAACTGCATCCCAAGACACAAAGTTGCTCTGTTTCATCCTTGTAAATGTCGAATGGGCAGTTTTCACACTAGCAGCTCTTGCATAACCACTAACCATGGATGTTTCTGTGATAACATATCTGATAAGCATCCTGTAAAAAACCCACATTGCTTCTTTAATCCTACTTCATTTTGCATACATTTCAAAAATGCATTACATAAAACAAGGTCATCTCTGAATCTGTCAGATTTAATATTGCATGCATGGATTTGCAAGCCCTCTTCGCTTGCTGATAAACTAGCACATGCACTAATCACACTGGCAAGTGTGACCTCATCTGCCTTGAAGCCACATTCCATCATCCTCCCAAAAAGTTCCAAAGATTCATCTGCATGACCATTCTGCTCGTAGCAAATAATCAAGCTATTCCATGAAACTACATTTCGAACAGTCATGCTATTAAAGATCTCTGCGCATTGAATGGATGACCACATTTCGAGTACATGTCAATCGAGCGCACTTCCCATATAAACATCAGATGAAAATGATGATTTGAAAATCAGAGCGTGGATTTGGGTGCCTGTTCTAAAGTCAGTCAAACCCGCACAAGCACTGAGAGCACTAGAAAGCGAATACATATCCAGCACAAAAATTTTTGCATGCGTTCTAGTGAAGCAACCAAGTGCTTCTTCAAAGCTACCATGTTGTGCAAAGCCAGACACCATCGAGTTCCATGAGCACTGATCAGGGAATGGCATCTGTTGGAACAGAGAATTCGCTTCATCCACAAAACCCACAACTGCGCTTATCATCGCATTCCAAGTGAAAACGTATTCCTTTTACGTATCCTATCAAACGTCTTGCGAGCATCCTCAAAACACCCACACTTGGCGTAAGCATCAACGAGGCGGTTTTGGATGAAGGTCTCAGAGGAGAATTGGGTCTTGATGAGACGGGCATGCACTCGGCGCCCGTGTCGGAGGGACTTCGATTCAATGCATGATTACAGGAGTGTTTCAAAAATAGAGTGCAGTTGTATGCACCTGTGTGCATTGATCCTTAATGTACTTAAGTGCATACGAACATTTTTTAAATTTTTTTGAAATTTTTTACGTAATTGTTAATCTAAGGGTGTATTTGTTTGGAGCCAAAATATGTCAACTAAAACTTTTCAACTCAAAACTTTTCACTCTCCCTAATTACTCTATTTTTTAATTATTTTTTCACATTTTTCTATACAAACTACCATACTTTTCAATCATTTCTACACAACTACCCATACAACTAGCTTATCTATTTTAACTTTATTCTCTTTACTCCTCATCATTACCCCTATTATATGACATCATTTTCTATCAATTTGACAACTTCTACTCTCAAAACTTTTCATCAAAAGTTTTACCTCCAACCAAACACGTGTATTAAACATGAGTATCAATTTTTATTATTTTTGGAGATTTTAAGATTTTTTTTAAATTAATGATATTTTATTATAAAAATTGGGATAATTTGCATATATACCAACATAGTTTGACACTAATTGCAGATATACCCACGTAGTTTTACGAAATGCATATTATCCCCACATTGTTTCACCAAAATTGCATATTACCCTCACGCCGTTAATATCTGATATTATATTTTAAAAAATGACTAACATGCCCTCATTGGTATACATAGTTTCATGGGGATAATATGCAATTTGGGTAAAACTATATAGGGGTGATATGCAATTCGTGAAACTATAGATGATGACATTTTCATCATTTTTCAAAATATAACGTTGGATATTAACGGCAGGTAACGACGTGGGGATAATATGTAATTCTGGTGAAACTATGAGGGTAATATGCATTTCATGAAACTACATGGGTATATCTACAATTAGAGTCAAACTATGTAGGTATATATGCAAATTATCCTAAAAATTGATATATATGTTAAATATACTTAAATTAACAGTTTATTGAAAAAAATTTCAAAAACATGAATGCTTACAATTACACCTCAGAACTTCAAAAAGGGACGAGTTTGGAAGGGAAAGATCGCTCGAAATAACATGCCAAATCTCAGGAGCATGTAAAATTGCACAAAAACATCTCAGCAAAGAAGAGTCGAAGAGACGAATTTTCGAAATTGAGCGAAAACCCAAAACAGATGGAGCAAGCTCTTTCTAGGTTTCATATTTTTACTTTCTTTCTAGGTTTAAATTCATTGAAATGAAACCTTTTTTTAAAATTTAGTCACATCTCCTCGTGTGTGTATTTATTTATTTATTTTACAGTCCCACTTCTATGAAACCTCATTTTTATGTAATCTCTTTCTGTAGCACCCGCTGTGAGCGCTACGGTGGCCTCGGAATGGTTTCCCGGGCCTTGAAAATGTGGATCGTGTTGAAAAGCAACGTGGGCTTAGATTTCCTGCATTCACATGGGGTAAAACGCATTATGCTTCATATCTTTTAGGAAAGTTGGCGTGTGGGTATTTTCTCGTGATTTTGGCAGCATAACGGCTAAGACGGGGCTTTCCGTACACGGGTCAAGTCACAAATCCGGCAGCATAACGGCAGCGTATTATGCTGGGATCCGTGGACCCGCGTGCACCCACCTTGCCGGGGCGTTAACTCAAACACGCACACACAAAAATAAAGAAAAAACGGAGTCGCCACTGATCTTTAAATGGAGATCAGACCCTGTTTAAAGAAATAAGGCACTAATAATACATGGTCTGGGTTCCGGCCTTCAAGTTGAAGCAAATATGGAGAGATTTGCCAACCCGAGGCGGTTTACACAGCGTAAGGGGGGAAAATAAAAAAAAGGTTTAAGAGAATGGGAGAGGTGGAAAGGGGAAAGTGGGAAGAGAGGCGTGGAGCGCGTAGAGCATGAAAGCCGGGATGCCGGGGGCGTTGCTGCAGACTCCCGTCCTCCCCTTGGGATGCCTCTCTTCAAGTGTGCTTGAATGAGAGGGGAGCTCCTTCTTTTATAGATGGTGGAGTGGGCTTTGGGCTCCCTTGAGGTCATGGACTTGGTCCATGGGCTTGGGCTTAAGTGGGATCATGGACTTGGTCCATGGACTTGGTCTTGAGTCGGGGTCATGGGCTTTGGGCCTTTTGAATGGTTTTGGACTTGGTCCATAAGCTTGGCTTGGTGGGCTAGAGCTTGGCTTAGCCCATGGCTTTGGGTGAGCCGTTGTAGAGGCCCAAAATAGTAGAAAAGCCTGCTTCTGAGGCTTAGTGGGCTAGAGCTTAGCTAAACCCGTTTGTTTCGTCTGGCGAGCTGCTTTGTGGAGCCCGCTGAGGTGGCCTGTAGGAGCTTCGCTCTTTGTGGGCCGGATTTGGTTTGTTGAAAAGCCTGCTTCGAGGCTTGGTGGAGCTTCGCTCCGTGGGCTGAGTGCGGGAGGGCCCGCTTGGTTGTCTTGAATTTCCTTTTGCGTTGAATTTGGTTGGGCCTGAATCTTGTGTCCAATTGTCCGTCTTTGGGCTCCGAGGGTGGGGTGTCAACAGCTGCCCCCCTTTGCCAGAGGCGTCTTGACGGCAAATGGCAAAGTAACAGACACCCCATAGTTTTTCAGGTCATTGGGTCCTTTTGTAATCTCTGCAAGCTTGTGGCGTCTTTTCTGTAATTGAAGCTTGAGGGCAGCTTTTGTGAAAGGCTTCTGTGGGTCATTCTTGCAAAACTTAGGAGTTAGCTGGTGTTTTTTCACCTTTTCCCCTTGAGACGTGGAGTTTTCGTAATTTCGGGAAAGTCGAGGGGGGCTTTTCGCAATTCTTCGGACCCTTAGGGTTTCCTCCGTGGGCCCCCCCTTTCTGGTCGTTCCCTGTTTCTCTCCTCGCCACCGTCGTCACCGCGCGCCTGCTTCGCCGCCGCCGCCGCTTTCTCCACGGTGTCCGGCAGCCGCCCTTGCCGTTGGGACCGTCGCTGTTTGCTGGCGTTGCTACCGACCATCTTTTCCTCACTGCCGGTGCCGTCGAAGATTGGCGCCATTGATGCTAGGGTTGCCGCTGTCTTCCTCACGTCCGGCCGACCACTGCTGCTACTCAGACGGAGTTTCTCCCCCTGCTTCGGCTGCTGCCGCTGTCGGTCGTCGCTGATGGACTGTGGCCGTTGCCCGGGCTTCTTCCGATCGTCGTCGCGGCTGGCATAGGTGGTGGGGCTACTGCTGGGGTCTCTTCGCAGCCGCTGGCTTTCCTTCCGCCGCCGGGGTCGTCGAGGATTGCCGCTGCTCTTGCTTCTCCGGCGAGTGTTGCCGGCTCGTCTTCTCCGCTTCCGGCCGTTGCCGAGATCTGGTGGGTTTTTCTTTTCTCTCCCCTTTTTTTTGTTTTTTGTTTTTTGTTTTTGTTTTTTTTTGTTTTGTTTTTGTTTTTTTTTGTTTTCTTTTCTCTCTTTAGTTTTGTTTTGTTTTGTTTTGCTCTTTTTTTTGTTTTTGTTGTTGTTGTTTTTTTTTTTTACAAGTTTGAAATGGTGATATAAACTGGCCTTATATGACTTTGTTCGGGGCATGATGCTCGTCATGTTGCTTGTTGTCCGTGTTGACTCATCGCCTTTTATGTTGCAGTTGCCAAAACGTCTTCTAGGAAGGAGTATAGCCTATGTCCTTGGGATGGAGCAGTATGGCTCAGACATAATGAGCCGGGTGGATTGGTGAACATGTCCATCGAGATTCCCGAGGATGCAACACGAGAAAGCAAGAAGACTTCATCTTCAACAGCTAGAGTTTCGGCCGCGGGAATCTCCTCGGATGGTCGCCCAAGGCTTCGGGTGGCGATGATCTTGCTCGGGCTAGGGCTATCGATGGAATGTCTCGAAGGGCTTTCTTCATCCTTCCTCTTTTTGGCCGAATTATATATATATTTTTTGTAAATCTGAATCTTGCATGACCTATTTTTTTAGATGTGAAGCCGTGTGAATACCGACTCCCTTTTGGAGGATGTGTCTGTATGATTTGTTGCTTTTGCAGGGTGTGGATCTTGTAAAATTCTTTTTCTTGACGTCCCTTGTAATGCTTTGATCACTTGTAGGCCGTTTGGCCATTGAAAATTCTGCATAGGGGCGTTGTGAAAGTTTTATATATGTAGACCTAAAAACTTTTTAGGTCAGTCGACGTTCTTCTTCATTTTCGCGACAGCGCGAACAACAATACCATTTTTGCGCGTTTGTCCACATTTCTCCCCTTTTTTGCGCGATTTCTCGTCTGGGTAAGTCGAAATTTCCTTCCGTGCCTCTTCTACACTCGTCCTTCACTGCAAATGAGCTGTTGCAGCGCATTTTCAAGGATTTTTTCCTTTTTGCTCGTTGACTTCCGGCTCGTTTTCTCTTTCATGGTACCCTGAAATTTCAGATTGCTCGGGTTCGGATGCAATCCTTTGACCCAGATTTGTAGCTGCTCAAAATCTCCGTGCCTTTACCCCTTTGAATGGGTTGTTGTCAGCGCATTACCCGTGATTTGTCCCGTTGCTTGTTTGTCTTCTTCCCGAAATTTCTTCTCTCCCGTTGGATTAGCTAAGCATCTGTTGGCATGGAAGAATCCTTTAGATCCGAGTTACGTTGCTGCAAAGGTATGGGTTTTCCGTTAATGGCTTCCACCTTTCTCCTTTCACATCTGATTTCCTTTTCATTTTCCTCAGATTCCCATTGCAGCAGATCATTCCGTGGAGAGGTTTGTGATCACCGCTTTCTGTCTTTGTTTCAGCAGTTGGGTGGGTGTTTCTCCCCTTATTTAAGCTCCTTCAATGGTGTTTGTTATGGCTGCATTCACTGCTGTTTCTGCGGTGTTGCTGGTTCCGCATTTGCCTCTTGTTTTTCATTTCTGTGGTGCTTCCATTTCTGCCTTTAATCCCCTTGCTGCATGGCTGATCTTGTGGATAATGAGGGCGATTTTCCACCGGTTAACGGGGGTGCGGTGCTGCCAAAAGGGGGTCTGTTTATGGAAGATTTTCTGCCTCCGAAAAATTCCACTACTTCTCCCGTTTTCCTTCTTCACGGCCCTTGCACGGGGGAAATTTTACACGAGTGGATATCTGATCTTTGTGAGGAAGAGAGGTTGGGGCTGATGGAGCTAAACTTTCTGGATGCATTGGATTTAGCTAAAGTCCCGTTGAACTTTGATTTCTTAACCATGGCCGTAGAGCAGTGGGTACTCAACTTATGTGTTTTCCGATTCGGGAGTGTAGAGCTTTCTCCTTCTTTGGAGGAAGTTACTGTATTGACACGACTCCCATCTAGTGCTGTGTATGTGCCTTGCTCTATTGGTCGCATGAGGGAGGTCTTGCTTGACTTGCTTGGTTCACCATCGCCTTGAGTTATGATAACTTTGTGTTTTATTCCTTCTTTTCATATAACCGACGGGCTGATGTATTGGCGCACATCTATGAAGGATTGACCTTGAGGCGCTCAGAGAAGGCTCCCTTCCAAGGTTGCTTATCCGTCTTACAGGTATAACATGGATCTCTCTTTCCTTCACCTTTCCCGTTCATGGGAGACCCTATTGATGTCTTTTCTTTTGCAGGTATGGCTTTTTAGAGCATTTAGGAGCTTTCATAGGCGTGCCCCGAGCTTTGGTGGAGGGTCCCGGCCTTGTGAAAATGTTGCTTGCCGTTGTGCCAACCACTTTTCCCACAGATATCCATAGTCACTTGAGGGATTTGACTGAGGTGGACGTTGTATGGTTGCCCTCATGGCTTGCAATCGACCCTATTCTTTGTACTAGAAGCTTTGGTTGCTTGACTTTACTTGGCTTATATGGATGCTCATCCGATCTTCCCCAACGCTTCATGAGGCAATTTGGGATGTTGCAGTACCTTCCTTATGTTTATGGTTCTCCTCTTGGGTGCTCTAGCTATGATTCTCATCTTCTATCTTCGGTTGGCGTCCTTAAGCAAGAGTGGGCTTCAAACCACACGACCTTGGAACTAGGAGCCATTCCCACCGTGATAGCCGAGGAGACTAGTTCCCGTCGTGGTTGGATGAACTAGCTTGTTGCGGGCATGCATCCTCGGGGGCTTGCCGTGAATGGTGTCATATCTACCGCGGATCTCTTCAAAGTTGTGACGAATTTTCCGGGATGCGCAAGTCTTACATTCATAGTTGAGGAGCTTTGGCTTCTTTGTGCTTATACCAACTTGATGCCTTGGCCGTCATGGGAGGAATGCTAGATCATCAAAGAGCTATCTTGGAGCATCTCCACCAACTTTTGAATGCTAGTGTTAATGTTGTGTAGCCCCCTTTTGTTCCTTTTCTTTTGTGAATGTTGGAGTGGCTATGGATTGTATAGCCATTTTGGTCTTCATGTGTATTACTCCCTTCTTTGGGATTCTTTTCGAATAGCTATGTATTTGAGAGACTTTTCTCTCTTGGCTTATGATGTATCTTTGAATGCCTTTGAATGGAATGGGATGGAATGCTTTTCTTTAGCCATATCTTGATGCTTCTTCTCTTTGTTTTGAACTTGAGCTTTATAAGTTTCAAGAAATCCAACGTCTTCTGTGAACAGTACCGCTGCACTTCCTGGCGAATCCGGATCTTGGATGTTGAGCCGTTGAGTTGCATTCCTCTTTGTGGGTTTCATGGATCTTTCACTAAAATTTGCATTTTTGCTTTGAATGTATTAAGAATTGGTTTGGGGTGAGCTGGAACTCGTCTCCTATCTGTCTGCTCCCTACTTCTGAGTTTTCGACCTTTTTGGTCGTGTTTTGGGCGTCTGCCGGACTGCTGAAGTTCTGTTATGCGAGCAACGCTGTTGGACCTAAAAACTTTTTAGGTCTAACGGCCTGTTTCCAGCAGCAGCAGTTCTGCACTTGAGTTTTGCCTTTGATTTCACGCGGGATGTAGAAAGATGATTTCTGGATGTTCCTCGTGCTTTGCAGTCGCATTAGTATTTCAATGGTAAGCCTTTTTATGGATAGAACCTCTTGACATGGTCCGAACTTATGATTTCGGCCTTCCCGTGGTCTTCGGGTTTTGAGATGGCTAATGCTCCGTTTGATAAAACTTTGGCTATAACCCACGGACCTTCCCAATTAGGCCTAAACTTGCCTCTTTTATCTGAAGGATGAACAAGTAGGATCCTTTTCATGACGAGGTCACCCTCTTGGAAGTTCTTAGCTCTTACCGATCGGTTATAAGCCCGTGCCATTCGCCGTTGATATGCTTGGGTGTGGTGAAGAGCTTGAATTCTCTTTTCATCAAGCAGATCCAGTTGGGATTGACGTGTTTGCATCCATTCTTCCATCTCCATTTCACTTTCCTTCAAGATCCTCCAAGTTGGAATCTCTACTTCAATGGGTAGGACCGCTTCCATGCCGTAAGTCAAGGCATAGGGTGAGAACCCCGTAGCTCTCCGGATAGAGGTTCGGTATGCCCACAAGGCATATGACAACTTTTCCGCCCAATCTCGGTAGTTCTCCACCATTTTGCCAAGGATCTTGATTAAGGTCTTGTTTGCGGCTTCTACGGCTCCGTTGGCTTGAGGACGGTAGAGACTTGATTTGTGGTGTTGGATTTTGTATTGAGCTAGGAACTCTTGAACTTTCTTATTGACGAAGACCGTTCCGTTGTCACTTATGATTGCTTGCGGAAGCCCGAACCTTGATAGGATGTTTCTTTTGATGAAGCGTATGACTTGTGCCACATTGATAGTTGGGAAGGACGTTGCTTCGACCCATTTAGTGAAATATTCTATTGCCACCAATATGTATTCATGCCCGCCAATGGACTTTGGAGCTATCTTGCCGATTATGTCTATTCCCCAAGTTGAGAAAGGCCATGGGGTAGATAAGTAATGCAAGTCCGTTGCGGGTGAGTGTATCAAGTTCCCGTGCTCTTGGCATTTGAAGCATCTCCTCACATACTCCGAGCAATCTTTTTCCATTGAGATCCAATAGTAACCTTGGCGCATTATCTTTTTTGCCATCATGATCCCATTCATGTGTGCTCCGCAGTCACCATCATGGATTTGGGTCATGACTTCCTTTGCCTCTTGCTGGTCAACACACCGTAGTAGCATTTGGTTGTGAGACCTCTTATACAATGTTGCCCCCTGTATTATGTAGCTAGAGGCTAGTCTCTTGATGGTTCTTCTTTCTGCAAGCGTGATATGATCATCGAATGCTTGGTGCTCCAAGAACTGCTTTATGTCATGATACCACGGCCTTTCTTCCTCTTGAGTTTCTTCGGCTTCGGCTTCGGCCGTCACTTGCAAGCAATATGCGGGTTGTTGAGATGTTTGCACTGTGATTTCTTGAGTTCCCTTCCCGTATGGTATTTCAACCATGGATGCCAAGGTTGCTAGTGCATCCGCCCATTGGTTTTGAGCCCGTGGCGCATAGGTGAAAGTGACTTCTTCGAATGAGTAAACCAAGTGAGTTAACGCCGTGTGGAAAGGCTTTAACTTTTCATCTCGGGTTTCCCATTCTCCATTTGCTTGGTTGATTACCAACTGTGAATCTCCATAGATTTGAAGTTTTCTTGCCCCCAACTTGTAGGCTTCCCGTACTCCGGCTATGCAAGCTTCATATTCGGCGATATTGTTTGTGCACGGAAAAATCAACCTTCTTGATATCATGATTGGGGCTTGGTTGGGGGAGCAAAGGACAACGCCTATTCCGTTACCCGAAGCGTTTCATGCGCCGTCAAAGTACAAGGTCCAAGCATCATTTTCTTCATCGTGCTCCACAAGTAGTATTTCCTCATCCGGAAAATCTTCTTGTAGCGGTTGGTAGTCCGGGAGCGCCTGTGCGGCTAAGTAATCCGCTACCACTTGTCCCTTGACAGCTTTTCTTGTGACATATACTATGTCAAACTCTGTGAGGAGCAATTGCCACCGTGCTAGCTTTCCCGTCAATACGGTCTTTTGACAAAGATACTTCAACGGGTCCATCTTAGATATAAGTAATACGGTTCGGGACATAATATATTGCCTTAACTTTTGCACGGCCCATACAAGAGACAAGCATGCCTTTTCAATCTCCGGATATCTGACTTCCGTAGGGGTATATTTTCTGCTCAAGTAATATATGGCTTGTTCCTTTCGTCCCGAATCGTCTGGTTGTCCTAGCACCGCCCCCAATGCCGTTGGAGTGACTGAGAGATACAGCAGCAAGGGACCTTCCACTCTAGGTGGCACCAAGATGGGAGGGTTAACCAAGTAGGCTTTGATTTTATCAAAGGCGATTTGGCAATCTTCATTCCACTCTTTGGGAGAGTCTTTCCTTAGCAATTTGAAAATGGGTTCACAAGTGGATGCTAGTCGGGCTATGAACCGGCTAATGTATTGAAGTTTTCCCAAGAAGCCCCTTATCTCCTTTTCGGTTGTGGGAGGCGGCATGCTTAGTATTGCCTTGACTTTTGCCGGGTCCACCTCAATTCCTTTTCCACTAACGATGAATCCGAGCAAGCGCCCCTTTTGAGCTCCAAAGACGCATTTTTGCGGGTTGAGCCTTAGTTGAAATTTCTCCATCCTATTGAACAATTTTTTCAAGTCTCTTAGATGCTCTTGAAAAGTGCAGGACCGGACTATCATGTCGTCCACGTAGACCTCCATTTCTTTGCCCATCATGTCATGGAAGATGGCCGTCATGGTACGTTGATATGTAGCTCCGGCATTTTTCAAACCGAATGACATCACTTTGTAGCAAAATGTCCCCCAAGGAGTGATGAAGGATGTCTTTTCTCTATCTTCTTCGGCGATTTTGATTTAATTATACCCGGAGAACCCATCCATGAAGGAGAACCATGTATGGCCTGCCGTGTTGTCGATTAGAGTATCGATGTGAGGTAGTGGGAAGTCATCTTTCGGGCTAGCCTTGTTGAGATCTCTATAGTCAATGCACACTCGGACCTTTCCATCCTTCTTAGGCACGGGAACAACATTAGCTAGCCATTGCGGGTAGTGAGATACTACCAAGAATCCGGCATTGTATTGCTTGATCACTTCATCCCTTATCTTGGGTATCCATTCCGGTTTGAGCCTTCTAAGTTTTTGCTTTACCGGCTTGACACCGGCCTTTATTGGGAGTTGATGAGTAATGAGATTTTCGTCAAGTCCGGGCATGTCTTCATAGGAAAAGGCGAAGTTGACTAGCCGAGGCTTGAGAAAAGCGAGCATTTGGTTTCTTTCTTCGGCGGATAAGTTCTTTCCAATACGAAGACATTTGGGTAGTTCCGGGGTTCCCAAATTGACGATCTCGTAGTCCAAAGCTGCGTCTTTGTTTTCATATCTTTCTATGTTGCCGCGCAGCTCCTCATCAACTCCACGATCTTCTGAGATTTCTAGCAACTCGTGGGACCAGCGAATGCTGGCCCACATATCCGGCTCCGTTTGTTTCTTTTTCTTTTGAATGGGTACCGGATGCATGATATGACTGCTAGAGCCGGGTCTCGAGCAAGTTGGTATCGCATACCAATTTTTGGCTTGTATTTGCATAATGGCATTTTTTTTTCATGCCGGTCATCATGAGCTATCATTAAGACTTCTTGGGTCTCCAATGTCTCGGGTAGTATGTGTCCCGCGCTTATGAACCGAGTTGCTTTGTTCGACTCCTTGAATTTATCTTCCTCGGGCTTATACCCAAGTCCCCATTTGTTGTTCTTTTGTTGAGGATTGAGTAACACCGTCTTTCCTCGGTATTTGATGTTGAACCTTGTTGTTTGCCTCTCGGCTGGAGATATAACATAGTGGAGTGGAAGCCTTTGCTTTGAAGGGATGTGATGGACTTCATGCATGTCATCCATCTTGAAAGGGAGAGGATCCGAAGATTCATACACTTCAATTAGTGGAACTTCATGACAGTTCTCAAATTCCACCGGGATGATGATCTCGGGGTCGGCTTCGATGACCACTAGCTTTCCCGCCGATATGTACTTGAGCTTTTGATGGAGAGAGGACGGGATGGCTCCGGTTTGGTGTAACCAAGGTCTTCCTAATAACATGTTGAAAGACGCGGGGATGTCCAATACTTAAAAAGGGATGACCATGGTGTCGGGTCCCACTTGGATTTCTATGTCTAGTTCACCCAAGACCGTCTTTTGAGAGTTATCAAAGGCTCTTACATGGTAGTCGCTCGGCCGCATTTGATTCATCGGGATTCTAAGCCTCTTGATCGTTCGTAATGGGCAAACATTAAGACTTGCTCCGTTGTCAATGGTTACCAAGGGGATCTTCAATCCATTGTACCCGACCGTGATGCTTAAGGAATGTCCATGGTTGCGTCCTTCCGCGGGAAGCTCCTCATCGGTGAATGTGATGGCGTTAGGGGCCATTATTTGCCCGATCATGTGAGCCACCGCATCGGGAGTCACCTCCGTGGTTATGTGAGCTTCGCTTAGCACTTTAGTGAAGGCCTCCCTATGCTTTGTTGATGTGCATAATAGCTCCCATATGGATATTTGAGCTGGCAAGGATTTGAGTTGTGAAGCCACGTCATATGGCGGTTCCTTCTCCGGGTTGGTGATCACGTTGCGAGCCGGCTCCCGTCGGTAGACTCGGCCATTGGGATAGATGTTGCCTATCTCCGAGCATTGAGGATATTCCCATGGGACCTTGTGCGAGTCGTATGTTGGCTTTGGCTTGGCCGCTAGTATCACGGGTTCTTGATGAGGAGGAGCAATCTTCAAGTTGCTCACGCACAGCAATATGAGGTAGTCTTGGCCATGCGCTTCTTGAGGTTTACGGACATTCCGAGGAGCGGCTCCTTGTAGTGTGATAGTTTCTTGCTTAGCCCGTTGTAGAGTGATCATATAGGCTTCATGACTCGGCTTTGTGGGTTCCCTTGCAACTTCTATGAAGTTTATGTTTGTTGCATTAGGATTCCTTGGTTCATGCATAGGTAAGGGGTTTTGGATCACATCCTCATGGGAGTTTGATGAAATTTTGATTTTTCCATCATCTATTAAGTCTTGGATGACATGTTTGAGGGTAAAACATCTCTCGGTGGTGTGGCCTCTCCCTTGGTGATAGGCACAAAACTCATTTTCACGGTAGTTCTTAGGAAGGGGATTAGGTGGAGGTTTTGGAGCTAGAGGTGCAAGCATATTCTTTTGGATGAGCATGTTGAGGACGTCGGTGTATGACTGGGTGAGAGGTGTAAAATCTCTGTATGCTTTTCTTTGAAAAGGCTTGGGGGTGGTGTTGGCGTTTACATCCGGGTTCTTCGAGGAATTACCATTTTTTGGTTCTTGCTTCCTTCGAGTTGCGTTCCCTTGGTAAGGCCATGGAGAGATGGTGCCATGTTTAATTCCCGCCTCCACTTGGTCCCCGGCTTGGAGAAGTTGAGTGAAGTTGACGTAGGGATGAGAAATGAGGTAACCCGAGATGCTCGGGTGTGCGGAGTTGATGATGATAGAGATTTGCTCATCCAAAGGCAATGGGCTCTTCATTTTTGCCGCTAATGCCCGCCATCTAGCAATGTACTCGGAGAATGTTTCGTCCCCTTTTTGCTTGAGCGCTTCGAGGTCGGCCCTTTTGGGAGCCATGTTTAGTTTGTAGGAGAAGCGGTCCATGAAAGCCAAAGAGAGTTGTTCTCATGTTTTGATCAACCGGCAATCCAACGATATGTACCATTCCAAGGCGTCCTTCTTTAGGCTATGTTGGAATAGCCTTATCAAAACTTCTTCGCTTTTCACCAAAGGGTATAGGATGCCGCAAAAGGCCTTGAGATGAGCCCTCGGGCATGAGTCTCCTTCATATGCAGGTAGAGCCGGTATCTCGAACTTTTCCGGCAACTTGGTGTCGGGAAATGGGCATAAGTCTTCTATTTTGGCCGAGGGTAGGCCCTCCCCTTGATGTTGTCGGATTCGCTCATCCATTTCTTTTAGTTGGTTTTGAAGTTGGTTCTTGAGGTCTTGGATTTCATTACGGCCTTGTTCTAAGACCACCTCCTCTTCTTTGTAGTGATCATTTCGGGATTTGTGGGAGGATGGTTGTGGTCCACCGTCTTGCTCTGGAATCCGGGATTTATGGGAAGATGGTTGAGGTCCACCGTCTTGCTCCGGATTCGGGTTTTGTGAACAAAATGGTGGTGTAGCCGTGCTCTGACCGCCTATAAGAGGTTGTCCCATGTTTGACAGGACTTCCTCTAGCTTTTGCATCCTTTTGTCCATTGCCACCATGTAGGCTTCAATGGACTGCTTGAACTGGTGATCCCGATCTTCGTGGTGTGAGGATTGCTCGGACTCCATTCTAGCCGCTCTTGATCTGGTAACCATGGGGCTTCGATCCACGGTTGATTGGTTTTGCCTCCGAGCTATGGTGAAGAACCTGAGTAATCAATAAAAAAGAGATTAGTACTTGTAAGCAAATAATAAGGAGATCAACCTTTGGATGGATGCTTGGAGGTTCGAGTCCTTTTGTGTTCTTTGCAAATTTTAAAGGTTTTAAGTTCCACGCGTGAGAATGTTCGAGGTCCACGGGTTCGGGTTTGCCTGAGGCGTCTCTGGAGAAGTGACCAGTTCGCTTGAAGCGTGTCTGGAAGCGTGACCAGAAAACACTCAAGTTATGGAAAAGAAGTGATTTTTACGCCGGATTTAACATTAATCAATTTTATTCTTGCTGGAAGTTGTTCATTTTGGCTCGTATTAGGTGCCTTAACAGTCACAAGGCAGTATCCAGCAGGTCTTCACGAGTTCTGCTCGTTTTTTTGAGCTGGACGCCTCTGGACCTAAAAACTTTTTAGGTTTCTGCACGATTTGGGCAGAAACTTCAGAAACACGCTGCCAGAAGACGGAAACTCCTCTGCAACTTGCTGTCCAGCGTGGACAGAGCTCCGTTCTCCCGTTTTTGACCCCCTTGCGCTTGATGTAGACCAACAACGCCGTCCCCAGTGGAGTCGCCAAGCTGTAGCACCCGCCGTGAGCGCTACGGTGGCCTCGGAATGGTTTTCCGGGCCTTGAAAATGTGGATCGTGTTGAAAAGCAACGTGGGCTTAGATTTCCTGCATTCACATGGGATAAAACGCATTAGGCTTCATATCTTTTAGGAAAGTTGGCGTGTGGGTATTTTCTCGTGATTTCGGCAGCATAACGGCTAAGACGGGGCTTTCCGTACACGGGTCAAATCACAAATCCGGCAGCATAACGGCAGCGTATTATGCTGGGATCCGTGGACCCGCGTGCACCCACCTTGCCGGGGCGTTAACTCAAACACGCACACACAAAAATAAAGAAAAAACGGAGTCGCCACTGATCTTTAAAGGGAGATCAGACCCTGTTTAAAGAAATAAGGCACTAATAATACAGAGTCTGGGTTCCGGCCTTCAAGTTGAAGCAAATATGGAGAGATTTGCCAACCCAAGGCGGTTTACACAGCGTAAGGGGGGAAAATAAAAAAAAAGGTTTAAGAGAATGGGAGAGGTGGAAAGGGGAAAGTGGGAAGAGAGGCGTGGAGCGCGTAGAGCATGAAAGCCGGGATGCCGGGGGCGTTGCTGCAGACTCCCGTCCTCCCCTTGGGATGCCTCTCTTCAAGTGTGCTTGAATGAGAGGGGAGCTCCTTCTTTTATAGATGGTGGAGTGGGCTTTGGGCTCCCTTGAGGTCATGGACTTGGTCCATGGGCTTGGGCTTAAGTGGGATCATGGACTTGGTCCATGGACTTGGTCTTGAGTTGGGGTCATGGGCTTTGGGCCTTTTGAATGGTTTTGGACTTGGTCCATAAGCTTGGCTTGGTGGGCTAGAGCTTGGCTTAGCCCATGGCTTTGGGTGAGCCGTTGTAGAGGCCCAAAATAGTAGAAAAGCCTGCTTCTGAGGCTTAGTGGGCTAGAGCTTAGCTAAACCCGTTTGTTTCGTCTGGCGAGCTGCTTTGTGGAGCCCGCTGAGGTGGCCTGTAGGAGCTTCGCTCTTTGTGGGCCGGATTTGGTTTGTTGAAAAGCCTGCTTCGAGGCTTGGTGGAGCTTCGCTCCGTGGGCTGAGTGCGGGAGGGCCCGCTTGGTTGTCTTGAATTTCCTTTTGCGTTGAATTTGGTTGGGCCTGAATCTTGTGTCCAATTGTCCGTCTTTGGGCTCCGAGGGTGGGGTGTCAACACTTTCATATTTAAAATCTTGATGGATGATAAAAAATTACTTTATCCATTATATTTAGCATCATTTATATTATTATGAAAATTATCTCATTTGTTTAACTTCACCGTGTATAGTTCTCATTCATAAATATCTAAAATCAATAGAATGAAATGGTTCAATACTAAAATATCAATTGTAAAGTAGTTTTTTCAACATCTAAACTATCTAAAATATTACTACTATATGGATAAATGATTCTATTAAATATTATTATATTCTAATACATATTTGAATGGATTTAAGAGTTTTTCATAATTTACACATGAGTATATATATTTTTGTGTAAATATGGCCCATGCATATACTTGATTTGGATAAAACCTGGTTTCTTGGCTAAACAGCTAATTTTAAATACAATGAATGTGTTAGATTTCGCATCAATCATAAATGTGTTAAAAATTGAGGAGTTACATGGGACACGGAGCCCTTTATTTTATACCCTATATATAGGCATTATTACTCCTTAAGTTTGATTATATAATATAATATTTTAATTTTTTTAGAAAAAAAGAGTTTGACTTGGTGGTAGTTTTAAGACAAAAATAAAAACTATACAGTATATTGTAATTTGGTTATTTGAACTTGAAACTAATGATTAGATGTTTGTTTTATTTGAAATAAATTTATTGTAATCTTATTTGGCTTAATAATTTTGTTATTGGATAATTTTTTAATTATGATTGACATTATAAGGTTTTTTTTAATGACTAGATGTTAATGTTTATGTATATGACGGTGATGTTAATGTTAAATTGTATAATAGGAAAAAGATGTATTTTTCCATTCTCCGAAACCGGTTATTAGTCTACTTGATGTAAAGAGAATGTTTAAATAAGGTTTTCTTTTTTATACTCTTAAGCACTCTTGAAATTTTTTGCTTTAAAATAAAAAATTATCATTTTTTGTATTTTTTAATAATGTATTAAAGTTGAATAAGTATAAGATAGATAACAACTATATATTAATGGAAGAATTTTAACTCGAATTCCTACATGAAACTCAACTTGAGCTCGAATTTCAAAAAAGGATAAGGGTTTAAGTTTATAAATAAGGTTAAGATGGAGGTTAAAATTAAGGTTGAAGTTTTAGAAATAGAGTTAATTTAGGGTTGAGATGAATCCGAATTTTATGAACCCAAGTTGCACCTATATTTATTAAAAATTAGTTTTTACGTTATTTATTAGTTTATTTAAAGTGAGATTGTAAAAATTACCCATTTAGTTATTTAATTTATTTAGAAAATTATTTAAATTAGAAATAAGTAAAAATTAGCTTCTAAATTATTTAATTAGTTTATTTAAATTTAAGATAGGTAGAAATTAGCTCTTGAAGTTAGTTACTTTAATTAATTAGAAATTAGTTGTCTAATTTTTTCAAGTTATTTAATTTGTTTAGTTATTCTGGCAATTATCACCATAACATGTATATGAACCCGAATTGCATGCCTCAAGGCATACTGGATGCACTAGTGCGTCAATAATAAACACACCAGTGTTTACGAAATAGCATACAAAATAGTTACATAAGTGGACTAGCCTACAAGTTCAATAGATCAATTAAGGCTAAGTTACATTGCATTAAGGTGCAACTTAAGTGAGATAGGTTTGCTTTAGGGTCAACCCAACCTTTATTATATCCTGGAAAACTCGATTCCTATTTTATTTTAGATTTGTCATTCTAAGCCTACTCTCTCATATCTTTTAAGGTCAAATCAATCCTGTTTTGATTCCAAATTGATTCTTTAAAATATTTTTATATTATGTTTGAAAAGTATGATTCTAGTACCAGTCCTACTTATTTATAATCAAGATGATAATAATATAATTTTGAAATTTGAAATATATTTATTAAATTTACTAAATAATAAATAAATTAAACAAATTTTTATATATCAAAGAATATATTTATGTTTTTCACTATAAAAGATATTTCATAAAATGTATATTATATATATTGGTAATTCGGGTTGGTCTCAAGTATTTGGATCTTGAAACCTACCATATCCTAATTAAATTGTGTATTTCTTTTACTTGGAACCTACTCTATTTTATGGGTATAAACATAGAAACTTACCTTATCAATTTTACAATACTCAATAGTTAGATCTACGAATATCTTACCCAAGTTGCACTTGTACACTACATGAACACGAAAATAAAATAGTACCGCAGAGTATTTGTATTTTAGATGAAAAGTATGATGTCTACTTATTAAAAAGTTATACAAGATTTATTATGTTGTTTAGACTTACTAAATTTTGAGCTCCTTCCCTAATACTTTATCTTTTTGCAAGTTTCTCTCTTAGGGTATGTTTGGAAAATAATAAAACTTTTGATAAAAAAAAAATTCGTGTAAAAATTTTTAAATGAGGAAAAATGATATGATACAATGGAAGTAATAATGAGGAGTAAAGAGAATAAAATTAAAATAAATAGGTTAGACATATTGGTAGTTATTTAGAAATGATTGAAAAGAATGGAAGTTACATAGAAAAAAGAGAAAAATAATTAAAAAAATAGAATAATTATGGAGAGCAAAAAAAATTTCGATTGAAAATTTTTGATATAAATAAACTTCCTTAGAGTAAAGGTCAAAAGTCCAATTAAAGTAGAATCAGAATAACTGAAGTTTGAATGTTAAATTTTATTTCTTTTGTGGAAGAATGATAAATTTTACTTTTAGTTTGATGGTTTTGTTTTCAGTTGTAATCAAATAAGGATTTATTTTGGTTGGAAAGATACTTGGATTCATGTCTCATATCAAAGCAAAATGCTACCGTGGAATGAAAAACAACCTCCGCAGATCCGTGTAGGGTCTGAGTGAGGCCTTACAAAACCTAACCTAAATTAATTATTTTATTTGTAGATTTTGTAGAGAGGAACTCTAATCCCAATTTGAGCTTATTCACTCCATTAGCAAATAATTTCTGTTTAATTACATACTGGATTGTTTGGTGTCCGCATTCCTTCTCTCTCTGTATATGATGCGAGATTTGTTTATCTTAATTTATTTATGATAATTATTTTCTTACCATTAACCATATCGCAAATAATCATCCAATCTTTTTGTCAAAATACCAATCTATTTATATAGTTGATGTAATCTATTTTTCTGTTGACATGATATTCTCTTCTTCCCCTTATGATAATGATACTATACATCCGATTGTAACTTAGTTGAATAACAACCTGAGGGGTGACTTTTTTGTGGTTGGGCGCATGGGCAGCCATGTGTTCTGCCAAAAAACGTATTTTTATTTTTTTATTTTTTATAAACATGTAGAGTTAAGTGTATGTAATCTATAAATTAAGTTTTACCATTTTTAGATTTTCTCAGAAAATTACAAAAATATCACTATATTTAAAAACCCAAAAAATACTTAAAAAATCTAAAAATGGAAAAAAAAAATTAGGCCGGCATAATTAAATCATATTCCTAACAACTTTGAGTATAATTTTCTTTTGTTTTCTTTTCATGTAGACTTAAGTATATTTACTTCACATGTGGAAGTTTACCAATTTCGAATTCTTGTACATATCTTTTTAAAAATTTTCAAAAATAATTTTTTTATCATATTTTATGTTCGGGTAGCATGAGATAGGTAAAAATTGTTGATTTTTTAAAATTTATAGAAAATATAAAAATTTAGAATAATAAAAGTTTAGCATATGAACTAAGAGTGTGCTTGGGAAGTAATAAGACTTCTAAATGAAATGTTTTTAGTGTAAAAGTTTTCGAAACAAGATATAATGATGCAAGATAATAAGGGTAATGATGAAGAATAAAGAAAATAAAATTAAAATATATATATTAGTTGTATAAGTAATCGTGTAGAAATAATTTAAAAATAAAATAATTTGTTTAAAAAAATGTGAAAAAATAATTTAAAAAATATGATAGTCAAGGAGCGAATGTGAAAAGTTTTATATTGAAAACTTTTTATTGAAAAGTTGTCTTAAAACAAACACTCCCTAAGTGTACTTGGCCCACGTAAAAATGAAAACAAAACAAAAGAAAAATATTTTAAAATAGGAAACATACAAGGTTGTTACTTAGATAAGTTACAAACAGATGTATAGTATCATTATCCTTTATCTTATCCTCTCATCCAAACACTAGAGCGACATAGTAAAATCCGAACAGAAATTTGAAATTACAGCCTATGGGCAATTTTTTTTTTCTTTTTTTCTTTGATAGCATACAGCCTATAGGCTTTATGCGTGGGAAAAAGAAACCTCGTGAATCTCAGTTTCGGACGAACGTATTGCATTCACCTTTACCGATCATTTTTATTGGCTGAGCCTGCTGATGATAATACAAAAGATCAGAAAAAATGAAAATGGTGTACAATTCAAAGAAAAGTGAAAGTATCATGAGACTTGTGTACAATTCAAGGCCAAGTGACACTATCATGAGACTGATGTACAATTCGAAACCAGGCGACAGTATCATGAGACTGATGTACGATTGATAACCAGGTGACAGTATCATGAGACTGATGTACAATTCAAAACCAGAAGACAGTATTATGCTTCTGAGGGGATGTTTGGGAATATGAAAGTTGTGGGAAATGTGGTATTTGAAGGAAATAGAAAATGAAATATTTTAAAAATTGTGTGATTGATATGAAATAATAGGGGTAAAGTTTGAATAAATAGGTTTGATGGAAGGTAGTTGATAGGGAAAATGATTAGAATATAGGGATAAAAGTGGAAAAATAAAATGATTAGTTGTGAAATGATGAATCTCAAAATCCGTGCCACCACATTTTCCCTCCCACATTTCCCACGCCATATTCCCAAACGTCCCCTTAGACTTCCTGAGGGACACCACCCGAGCAGAACCCATACCTCTTGGCTTCTCGAGACACCCTGAAATCATCTCCCGAACAGAACCCATGCCTCTCGGTTTTTCCTCTGTTTTCCTGTCGCAATCTATGGTCAGCTCATCCAAAACTCTAAGCATTTCTCAAGAAAACAATGCACCCTACGGTCCCTATCACCGCTTCTTAACCTCTTTCTAGAAGTGTCCCTTTCATTGCATTATATGAACGTCCCTGTCAATACATCCCTTGCGGATTTATATAACATTCAACAATTTATACTAATAATCTCCTCCAAGCAATATCCCTCATTTCAAGGCAACGCTCTTTGTCAGTGTAAGCCAGGAAACATTTAGCTCATTACATAGCTCCTGTATAAGGGCAAAACTGATCATTCCAAGTAACTTTTATGTATTGCTCTTTGCCCAAAGCTTCCCAAAGTTGCTTGCAGTCTCTCGCTCCACCTTCTCATGTCATTTCTCAAGAGTAAACAGTGTCATCTTTATATACATTGGTTATGAAATAATTGAATTAGTTTCAGAAGCCATATCAAAACGAACTGGATTTAAAGGGCTTAATTGATTGAGACGTTGTGCAGCCCATTCTCCTAACCTTGGGTTTCCATGTTTCCTACAACAGTCAAACACCCTAGTCCACATTGGGACAGTTGGCTCAAATGGCATTCTCTGTATGAAGTCCTCTAGCTCATCCATGACACCATGTCTACCAAAGAGTTCAATCATGCACTCATAATGCTCCACTCCAGGTACGGTTCCATATTTCTCAGCCATTGAACTGAAATATTGCAGACCCAAGTCTACACATCCCTCACCAATGCAAGCAAGCAATACCCCCAGGAAAGTGGCATTGTCTGCATCAAATCCTTCATTGCACATTGACTCAAATAGTTCAAGAGCATCACTGCCTCTTCCATTATAAGCACAGCCAAGAATCATGGAATTCCACAAAACAGTATCTTGTAGGCCATCTTGTTCAAAGACCTTGATTGCATAATCTAGACAACGGCATTTGGAATACATGTCTAGTAGTGCTCCTTTAATGACGATATCTATCTCAAAACCATGTCTCATCATATATCCATGGATTTCCTTTCCTTGATCAAGAGCAAATATGTTTGCACAAGCTGCAAACATGGTACTGAATGTGAACTCACTTAGAGATGTCTCCCACTGCATCTCACTGAAGATCTGCAATGCTTCTTCACTCTGTCTGTGACGAGCACAGCTTGTGATCAAAACATTCCATGAAACCTTATCTTGCTGATGACCCATCTGAAGGAACCAATTGTAGGCACTACGTAACTTTCCAGACTTCCCATACATGTTAAGAAGCGCATTGCCAATGAAAGGAACTGAGTGGAACCCATGCCTATAAATGAAGCCATGCACCTCTTTCCCTAGCTTCAGATATGAGAGCTCTGAACATACACTAAGAATCAATTGTAGAGTCACATCATCGACATTGTTGGTTACTCGCAGCATAAAATAGATGAAGTCCAATGCTTCTTCCCAACAAAATAATCGTGTATACCCAGACAACATTGCATTCCATGAAACAACAGTTTGCTCCGGCATCTGGTCGAAAAGCACACGTGCCTCATGAATTCTCCAGTTATTGGCATAGCCTGACACCAAGGAAGTCCAAGAAACCACATTCCTTGATCTGGCCCGATTAAAAAGAAGACTTGCATCTTCCAAACAACCACATTTTGCATACATATTAATGAGTGCGTTTGTAACAACACCATCCTGTTCAAAGGCAGTCCTCACAGCAATGCTATGAATCTGTTGACCCTCTTTGAGAGCAGAAATGCTTGAGCAAGCAACAAGAGCATTAGAGAATGTAAAACTAAGAGGCGTATCCTTTTTTCTGATCATTTGAAAGAACATAACCACCGCATGCTTTTCTTGCCCCATCTCAAGGTATCGCCTGACAATCACATTCCAGGAAACAGCACTTGGAGTAGGGATCTCATCGAATGCCCGCCGTGCATCACCAATGATCCGGCATTTCCCATAAATGTCCACAAGAGAAGTTCCTAGAACCACATTACAATAAAACCCAAATTTCACAATAAGACCATGAATTTGCCTGGCAAGAATAAGAGAAAGAAGAGCAGCACAAGAACCCAGAACATTGGCAAATGTAATCTCACTAGGGAGCACCTCAGATACCCGCATAGAAGAAAACAGCCTCAAAGCGTTTTCAGAGCGTCCTTCCTGAGCATACGCTGTGATCATCGCATTCCATGTGCCACCATCCCGACAGGGAATTTCATCAAACAGTTTGCGCGCATCACGGATACTTCCGCATTTCGCTAAAGTTTCCAAAGCGCGGTTGAGTAGAAAGATAGGCGGAGACAGCTGGGAGGTGAGGAGATGGGATTCGAGCTTGCGTGCCTCGACAAGGTCGCGTTTGGCTGAACAGAGACGGAAAAGTTTGACATAGATGTCCACAGGTAAAGGCGTGGGAGAGGAGTAGAGGAGGATAACAGCTTTCTTCAGGTGGCCAGACTCAATGAGGGAGGCGATCTGGGCCGTCAGGGATGGATTGGAATTTGTAGGGACGGTTGGATTTTCACGTGGCACACCCCTCGAACGGCGGTTAGTGGATTGAACGAGACGCTGGAATAGGAATTTGGAGCTAAAGACCATCTTAGAGGATGCGTAGTTGGCCCCAATCTCTCGTCGGTCTTCTTCATTGTCATGTCATGTTGGAACTCTCGGAAAATTCTACTTGCAGTCACAGGAGTTACTCATAATTTCTTGTATACTCATGATATTTCACAATTTTTCTTATGCTCACATTATTTCATCTTAAATTTCTATTATATCCACGTCATCAAAACAACTAATATCTACTTATTGAAAAAACGATTTTATGTTTTTAAAATTTTCTAATTGAAACCATTCAATCTGGTATAATACTTAAATTACTTGATACAATAAATTAATAATTTATTAATATCAATTGATTCGTATTAGGATTGAATTATTACGATTAAGAAATTTTTGAGGGGCAAAATTGTCTCTTCAATGAGATAGGTAACGGTTTTTGCAGCATAGATATAACAGAAATTTAAGATAAAATATTCTTGGTATAAGAGAAATTTTAAACATTATATATATATTAGAAATTACAAGCAAATATTATGGATATAAAAAAATTCATAAAATTTTTGGATACACTCCTTCTAAAAACAAGCAGAATAAGCATACATAATAGTAATTATACTCCTCTGCTAGTAAACTATTTATTGTATTTATCATCATATATTTATTTATAATTTTAAATTGTATATTTTTAAAAAATAATTGGTATATATTACTCTCAAATGATGATTTTTTTTTACAAAATTTAGTTTTCAACTAAAGATATTTTTGGTAAAATGATCAAAGAAGTGGTATTAAACAAAAAGACCATTTTGATTTTAAAAAAATATTTAATTGACGAAAACAAGGGGGCTTTTCTGCTACAAATGTATTAGAGTGTTGCCTAAATCTGTAAAACCAAGTGATACTTCATGGGAACCTCTTAGATGAACTTTAATGAATCAAAGCTAAATTGTTCATGCCAATTGATGTATCCCGTTGGCATCAACACTTGGTATGCATTTCACTAATCATGAGATTGAGTCCCATGTGGGAGCTTTTATCTCCATAAATGGGAGATGTTAACACTTGGTATGCATGTCACTAATCATGAGATTGAGTCCCATGTGGGAGCTTTTGTCTCCCATAAGTGAGAGATGTTGTCTCTCGAGTAGGGAATGTTTGGTCTCCTCCTTTGTTGATAGTAAGAGAAATTGTAAAGGTAGTAAGCTAGATTTGTAAGATGAGATGAGATCGATAAGATTTATGGATTCTCAAAGCTTAATTTGTAATATCAGTTGAGATAAATGTAGTATTATAAGATAGATTAAAAATTAAACTATTCATATTATTTTTTAGATGGTGACTTATATTCTACGTATCCCATTTATGTTAGACTTTGCACAAACCAATTTATGTTAGAGTACACCATATTTTGTTAGAAAATAATAGTGTATCTATATCCTTTTTATCAGCTTTATGTATGTCTTAACTTGATTGAGACTTTTGAATCTTAAACGGTAGTTTAAGGAGAATGTAGAGAGTTTATATCTTTGAAATTTAAGATGTTACTAAATACAAGTCAAGATAGAGATTTATTAAACAATGACTTGTATTCTAAGTTATCCTATTTATGTTGGAGTTCTCAAAAACTTATTTGCATTAGATTGCACAATGTTGTGTTAGAAAATAGCAGTATATCTGCGCCCTACATGGTTTTTGTTTGCCTCATGTGTTGTAAATAAAGAGTTTGCTTTAGAGTTTGTGATTTTTTAAAGTTTTCTTATGTATTCCTTTATAAAGTTTAGTCTTTTCTAAGAGTTTCTTATGTAGTGTATTAACTTTAAGAGTTTTTCTTTTGAAAATTTTCCATCTATTATAATTTTATATTATTGTGAATTTTCTCCTTCTTCACTTATAGTTTTTCCTTTCATATTGAAGGATTTTTCATGTAAATATGTATCTTCTTGGTTTCTCTTTTTTCATTTTTTTACACACTACTTTGTTGTTTATAAGATTATTTACTAATAGTTTTAAATCATTCATTTATCAAATTCTTTCAATTCAAGTATGTAATTGGTCATATCTGCTTATATACATAATTACTTACAATTATAAAAACCCTTTGATTAATTCATAGATGCATTAAAATGCTATGATAATTTATATAATCATTTATTCACAAATTTTTTCCAAATATGTCAATAAGTTTTACTTCTATTCTTAGATATGACCGCTCATTTATAAAAAAAATAACAAATATGACCACATATTTCCAAATATTATAATACTATTAGTTTTGTCCATATATTTTTACTAAAACACTCTTGACTAAAATATAAACTTTGACAAAAAAAAATTATTGGCATATATGACTATCAAAATATGAAGCTATAATAATGTATAGTAAAAATTAATCTTTACATTTGAAAATGAAAGAAAAATTTAAATTTTTTTTATCAAGAATAGTTTGGTAAAAACACATAAGCAATGATATATTTGGAAGTATGGTGAAAATGAATGGCCATATTTGTCATTTTTATAAATTTGTGGTTATATATGAAAGCGTTTCACTTGTATGTAATCATGTTACATAAAAGTAATTTCATATAACATCATTTATTTTTAAAATGTTGATAATTGATGTAAAATTCAATCCATTTATTGTATTTAATATAATTTGTTTAGTTAGGAAACCAATTCCACTCAAATTAAATATGTGCACCAGTTATATTTGCTTAAAAATAGATATATTCATGTATAAATTAGAGAAAATACTTATATCTATTCACTTATATATTAGAATTTAATAATCCTTTATAAGATTATTTATCTATATAGTAGTGATATTTTAAATGGTTTAGATGTTGAAATACTATTTAAGAAATACTTTTTAATATTAAATTATTTTATTACGTTGGTTTCACATATTTATTGACGGGGGGCCCATATATAGTGATATCAAACAAATAAGGATTTTTATGATAACATAAATGATGCTAAATATTATAGATGAAGTGAATTTTTTGTTAACCATCAAAATATTAAAAATGAAAAAGGGTTACACGAAAGATGAATTTTATAGAAGCAGAACTCTATATTTTAAATTAACCCTTCAGTCACAAAGGAATAATACCTTAGACAATGTAAATATTTAACTAGGACTTTTAAATTGATTGGCAATCAACTAGTTTTATTAAGTTAATTTTACACATTTCCCAAATGGGTGTCATGCAAATTATAGGTTTAGATGAAACTTAATGGGTGTCATGCACATTATAGGTTTGGATTAAACTTACTTTCTTAGTTTTCCTAAATGCAATGCAAAATAAATTTCACATCATCATTAGGGCATGCCATGTTTGAATTAGTTCACATGTACGCATTTGTGGGAATTGATCCACCTAAGGTGGGACTCTTTCGTAAATTCATTATTTGCTCATGTCTACTAGTAAATAAAATTTGGATAACCAAATGGTTAACATGAGCATATATAAGAGTGTGTAAAGTAGGAGGTTTAGGGTTTAAAGTTGAATAGAGACACTTGGGTAGTTTATCCTTTTTTTGGAGTTATCTTTTGTTAGTTGTCTAGTCATCTAATGGAATAACACAATAAAAAAAAACACAATGTCAGATATTATTTGAAAATCTATTATACCCTGTCTAAGTATCTAGTTATGACTGCTTTTGGGCCTTTAGCGTCTTCATTAAAATGTTAACGAGCCTATTAAATAACTTGGATTTAATACTAAGTAAATAAATTGACCAAAGGCTCAAGGCTAGCCCAGGAAGCTGAATCAGGAAACGCAAGTGGGAATTCAGTTCCCACCATGTCAATGGGAACTCCTTGCAAATATTAGTTTTTTTATTTTGTTTTAAAAATCTAACCACATATAGTATTTAAAATATGATTTTAACTATTCGTAATGAAAATAATTCAAATATAATAGTGATAATTAAAATTTTATGATATAAGGATATTAATGGTGTATATGTTTTCAGATTATACATAATATAAAAAATATTATTTGTATGATCTGAAACGTTATATACATAAACGTGGTTTAGATGAGTCGAAAAAAAGTCTTTTTTATTTTGCTAAAGTATTATATACTAATTTTTACTTGCTAAATACATAAATTTTTATGATTTTTACATATTTAAGGTCACGATAACATCTGATTCTTTTCGTTTTCATTATTAATGGTCAAAATTATATTTTAAATAATATGTGTGATTAGAGTTTTGAAAAAATTAATTTTTGAAAGAAGTTCCCATTGATAATTGGTTCTCACAGAAGCCGTTCTCGTCATGCTGGGCCCACTAGTCCGGTTATCTCGCCAGGAGGCCGCAGCCGCCAGCTGAGTACGCCGTTTCTCTACCCCACGTACCTCATACAAAATTACTAATTGCATTTATTGTCGAAGATAATCTTGAAACAAAATCACCGCTCTTGTCCCCAGACGGCTGGCAATCACCACGTTCATACGGACCCCATTGGCTGCCACCATCCATCCCTAGTTTAAAAACATCCACATCTATGTAAATCCTACCTCCTCCTTGTTTTTTCGCTCATATGGCAGACATTTTTTAAACGCTAGCTTGCAAGAAACGAGGACAAAAACATTTAGTCATGTTTTTTTTTTTTTATGTAAAACTATTTTTAATGACTGGCATGAAATTTGGTTAGTCAAACCGTGTGCAAAAGGCCCCATTCACAGTCCTCACCAACCAATAATGTTTAAAAAATAATTTTAATTAAAGCTTCTTTGCATTCATAATGACGTAAAAGTGATGTATTTGCATGTATGACAATTAGCTTCTACTTTTGGATTTATGCCAATAATTTTTAAAATATTTTACATTTATGATGTGTACGCGGGGCTATGCCTCCAGACCTGTTGTTGAACATCTTTTAAGCATTTGGCTTTCCATGGAGAGCACTTTCCACGACTATTTTTAAAAATCCTGAAGGGCACACACTCAATATTCAAAAAGCCCATGAGATTTATCTTGTTGGTAACACCCATGGCTCGTTTTGATAAGATCGGGTATTCAACTCTTAGTATGTGCGTCTGGATATTTTACTTCTTTCTTGTTTGGTAGGAGTTTAATTAATGGAAGCTTGTTTGCCTGCCTTAAAAAATTATAAGAATATTTCAGGACTTGAACGTAATATAAATTGAGATGGTTGTAAAATACATATTTCAAAAAATTTAATTTAGCGTTAACTACTTAAGAAGCATTTAAATAGCCACAAGGTGCAATATAGCAAAATGACATGGATGTAAAACATTAGAATAATGGTTAAGATAAATAAAAAATAAAAAGAAATTACCATAAATGTAAATATTTTATTTTTTTATTATATCATCCATACTAGTTGATTAATCCAGAGATGAAAGTATGCTCTCGAGGAGAGGTAAACGAGTCTCGACCTAATTTTGAACTTTGGACATTCATGTTATATGTATCTTGAATGGTTTAAGTTGACATGTGTAGAATGTGCAGATTAAAAGTCCAAGATTTTAAGTTGGTTGCATCATGTAAACATTTTACTTCTAATTACGAATATAAATAACAGGACACGGGTTACAATAGTTCAAAAATTGTTCCACGGCAATAGTTCCCGGTATAAAATAACATATTACTTTTATGAGAGGGCTATCGTGGCAGTATAGTTCACAAACTGTCCTCTTCGGCATTCCAAACAAACCTTTAATTAGTACATTAAATCCCATACCTAAGTCATCAAAACGAATTTTTTTTTTTTTTTTTTCCGGAGAAAAATCATTTAGACGATTTGCATGCACCTTTTATGATAGGTAGCTCCACCACAGCCCCACTTGGCCGTCTTTCTAATATTTTCCACGTCAACCTTTTTTTTCTAACACGTAAGCGAAGCTTGACAAAGCCTAGCGACCTGATGAAATTCCAATACTCATCCAGAAGGTTGCCGCACGTGCGCTCGTCTGCGGGCCGACTTGGGTGCCGGTTTCGCATAAAATAACCGACTTCTGCGCGCCTTTCCTTCTTTAATCCCTTAAAAGCGACAGCCAATAATGAACTCATGAAATCTTTTTGTTTAGGTTTGTCTTGATGATTATAAAAAATTTACTGCATCGACATATCTAAAATTATTTGTTTAACTAAAAAATAAAGTGTCATCTAAACTAAATATTTAAATAGCCCTTATGATTAATTTAATTTATAAATCAATTTTGAATTATTAATCTAAAATCTAATATAATAGAAAAGTTAATTTCGTGATGGCCATGTTGGAGAGGTTCCGGAAATTCACTTTGATTCGCCCATATTAATTTAGACCAACAAAATCCCAACCAACGGATGAGGCGATGAGTTGATTTTACTTTCGAAGGTATTAAAAAAACACCAGAGCAGAGTCCCAGCAGAAAAAAGACTTGATTCACGGTTACGCCTGCCGTCGCTGTCCCGAAACTGTTAAAAAGGGATGTCCCAACATTTATTGTTATTATTTTTTCACTCCGAATGAAAGGGCGTATTTATTGAAAGCTGACAGGGCAGACGATATCCGTGAACTGTAATTGGGAGGGAAGGATATTTATCTAACACGTACAACGATGGATGATCACGACCACCAATGGCCACCAATTGGACGGTGCAGATGAAGCTCAGGAGTCGTGATGATGGCGATGTGGTGCACGGTTTCTTTCCAGCCGGATGTATGTAATTGTATTACAGGGGAGACGGAAGAAGCAAGATATGTGGCTCCGAATTCCGAAATGCGAATGCGGGGCCACTAGTTCGATTCTAGAAAGCCTGACTTTTGCGACCCTGGCAAGCAAATAACCATCCAACCGACACCCGTTTCCGTCCCTGTAGCTCTGCTGTGCTCCACACCATCTTCCCAAATTAGCAATCTGGGCCGTTGAAACTCTGGCCGAATACATCACCTGAGCGCACCTACTCCGCCTAGCCTTTCAACGCACCCATCATAAAATCATCCTCCCGTCATCTTTCCGCATCCCTAGTTGCATCAGCATGCTCGATCCAAAGCAAGGATTTCCAAGCCGAACCATGAGAGATTTCAGCAGGCCCAACGAAATGGCGACGAAGCTCGATGGGGGCCTGAGATATTTTGGGAATTCCGGTGGAATCGAGTTCCGCACACGGACCCAATCGGAAGATGACTCCGGCATTTCGTCGCCGCCTCTGTGGAAGATGAGCCCGCCCAGGAATCTGGCAGCCAAAGCTCCCCACTTTCGGCAGCATCCTCATCACTACTACAGCCCCAGCCCGCGCTCGCAGGCTATAGCCGACGGCCGCCGTGAGCTGATGGAGATGATCAAGGACACCTCCGAATCAGCTTACGAGCTTTCTCTCAAGGATATCGTGGAGCTTCAGGCGAGCAGAGTCGCGCGGGCGAATCGTGCGGAGGAGACCAATTTGTGTGACGAGACGGGCCATGGGGAGAGGAAGGCGACGCCGACGAGGAGCAGGAGCAATGGGCATGAGCAGAGAAATCGAAATGTGAACGGGGGAGCTTTTCTTCTGAAGATGTTCTTCCCCGTTTCTCTGCCGGCGAAGAAGAGGCCGTCTGGAGCCAGCATGTCTTCCAAAGTATCGCCGAAGCCTCCGGTGGAAGGGGACAAGGTAGGAGTGGAGAAGGGCGTTGAGAGAGAGCAGTGGAAGAAGCAGAAATCCGGCGGTGGGGACGGCGAAAGCAACGAAGGGGGCAGCAGCAGCAACGAGAGCGGGAGCAAGAGCAACAGCCCGAGGTAATTTTCGTCTAATTTTCGTATTTGAGGTTTTAAACAACGTCGAATGCTTGCTCAAAATCAGATCTGATCTAGTTTTCCAACAGATCTAAGAGATGTTGACTTGGAGTGATCTAATCTGGTTTCCTTTAATACATCTTTGATCATTGTAGAAGCAATTTCTAATTCGTTCTTGGGGTTTAAACAGATTCTGTTTCTTCATGGGAAAGGATCAGTTCCAAAGAATCCATCTCTTGGTTTAAACGTCTTAAGTTCTCCCAAAAAAAAAAAAGGTCTTTAAGCGATTAATTTTTGAGATCCAAATCGTGCGTTTAACTAAGAATGCAATTAATATTTCTTGATGAAAATTTTGATAGGCCACAAATTATATCTCTTGAATGAATATTTTAATTTTCTGACCTGCCAAATTTTCCATCAATTACATAACTACTTTTGTAGGTAAACAAATATTTTTATAATGAATAGTTGAAATTTCAAGAGAATCAATGATCTCGGCTCTGGCCCAATGTACTTGTATCGGCTTTTTTTTTTTTTGGATGGAATACTTGTATTGGCCTTAGGTCCATCGGATCTCACTGTTTGCAGAGCTTGAGCGGGTCGGAAGTATGGAAACCCACATGTTTGATTAGGACCTGATATTGGGTTGTAAATTGTCCAAGACACAAGCTCAAGTGAATGCCTATCTATCTTTGAGATTGTAATAGAGTTGTTCATTAATTTCTTTGCGAAAAATCAAAAATACAAACATGCTTCACAAAAGTACTTTAGGAAAAAGCTTACTAATATCTGGACATCGAATAATCCAAGGATCATACATATTCTGGACATCGAATAATCCAAGGACCTACATATGTATGATTTCTAAACATTCGCATATGTCCTTGCAGGCAAATCGATGGTTTCATCCCCGGGTGCTGGTCCTTCCTGATGAGAAAAAGCAACAACAAGGCCAAGGCTCGTAAACAGTGACTATTCGATGGAAATCAATCTAGATATTGTATGCTAAGCAGAGATGGTGCTTAAGGGAATTCTAAGACCAAGAGAGCCCGTGGTAGAGCAATATCCCACAAGGGCACTTTATTTCTTATTTCTTTCTTTTTTTTTTAATGTTTCTAGTTTTGTAAATATGAGTAATAATAGTATGGTTGTTTTGGCTATGGAGATTCCCATAAGGCTCTTCAGGACCCTGTAGACCGTTTACATTACCAATGAAATAATGGGAAATACATTGCAGATTTGTAAATGATGGAATGTGGACATTAACATGCAAGTAGTAGCCACTTCCATGGATCAAAAAATAAAAATAAAAAAAATTTCTGGGTAAACGTTTTTCATTTATCTTACATTCTCTTTGGCGTGTTAACAGAATTTGATGGGCACAAAGCTGAAAAGAGCCAGTTAGTGGCTTATATTGGGCTGAGACGAGAGCATTACAACATGACTAAGCGATATATGCGTGTGTTGTTTATGAAAAGAAAGAAAATGCCATCATAAATATATTTTACGTTATTCCAATATTCGTAGAAACGGGAAAGGAAATTGGGGTTTCTGTCTTAAGCCAAACCATATGATATTTTGAGAATTATACCGTCAATTCACTGATACTGTTGCTACGTTATATAATTCCACACAGCTTGTTGAAACATGAAAGGAAGAAAACTTTTCCCAGCAAAGGCGTCATCTCCTTTAGAGAAGAGCATTGACAAAACTGTCGTTTGTTTCACGTCTTTTTCTGGAGCCCCTTCTTAGTATATGTTTTTTTCTAGGCAACAAGAGTTTTATCGGCTAAGTAAGAATCCGTAGGAGTTACGGCACTGGGTCTACCTGGACGACCGTTTTAAACAGGACATTTGATTCCGCAAGCAACATATAAACGTAGAAAGGAAGCAAATAGAGAAGATTACTCAATCATATTAGTGAATCCAGTCACAACTTTACAGATGGCAACTCATTCAAAATTGATTGTGGGTATATTTATGTACTTCCGTGGAGGAATAATCTAGCATAAAAAATAGGTTAATTCTATGTAACAATCATTTCTTGTTCAAGATTTCTTCAAACCTCATATGCTAGAACTGTCGAAACAGGCTGATTCTATGTCCCACTTTTGCATGGATGGTTTTCAAATTGATAACTAGAGCAGGTACGTGGTTCACAGAATCATACTATTTGCAATGATAAGTTAAAACCCTAAGAAAGAAGGGGGCAGTAGAAATTACTATGAATTGGTTTTGGGTCTACTAAAACATTAATTGAAATCAAACGCGAACCTTAAAAAAACCTTCAGATTGTAATAGAAAACAGTAGAATCACAGTCGACTGTAAGTAGATCTTGAACTGGCTAGGTAGTCAACTTTAAGAATGAAAATTTTGAATTCCCAATTTCCTCGAATATTTTTACAATAAGAATGAGAGAAGGTAAATAGCGTGTAATCCCATCGGATATCTGTCCAAGGGGAAGATGAGCGAAGGTCAGCCTTTAATCTGTTCAACTCATACCAAAAGGACCTTGTACTTAGCCTTATTAGCTATCATTGATATCTTCAGCATCTTGTAAGAAGGCTCTTGTACTTAGCCCTATTAGCTATCATTGATATCTTCAGTATCTTGTAAGAAGGCACCTCTTATTTTTGACCTGTCAGTGTAGATGGCAAAATAAATAAATAGATACCAAACAGGTTGACAACAGTGAGATCAAGGTGACTGTAGCAAATGAACACTTGCCTACGATATGCAGGGACAACCTTATGAACTGAGGGACTTTGGGTGGACAGGGTCTCTGTGAGCACATCAAAAACATTGATCCATTTCCATTAATTTAAAAATATAAGGCACCCTAATAATTTCTTTGCAACAGAGTCACACTGAAACTACTTTATGTTATAGCAACGCTCAATCTTATATGTTAAAGAGTCAATACAAAATTGCAAAATTAAATGAATATGCTCACCTGAAGCTTGTGGGGCATAAATTGATACCTTGTCATTCTCATTGACAGAAACAGACATGGGGAATGCCTTATCTGATGCACTCAATCTCTGTTGCTTTCGCTTATAAGCATCCATTTGGTGGATGCTTTCATTTTTTTCCTATTAAGAATAAGAATAGCACTGACTGTAATCAAGCAAATTTAAACTGATAAAACAAGTCCCCGAATATAAAACTAGGCTTTTCAACAAAAAATGTCAAAGTAACAATTGACACCTAAAATGCATCCCTGGTCACTACCAGAGCTTAGAACTTAGAACCAAGCAACTGAAACCAAGCAGCTGAATTGAACATTAATGCAAAAGAAACCAAGAATGATGGCCAACCTGTTCAGCAGATAGGGTCACTGTCAACTGATACAATCGCTGCTGTTCTGATGGCACAAAGAAAAAAGGAAAAAAAGAGCCTCAAAATCAAGTACAGGAGATATTACTTCAGGTATACTTCTCAACAGCCTTAAAAAAAAATAACTGATGACAATTGACAAGGGATTTACTAATGTACACTCTCCTGTCTGTACCAAATAACAATAGTTAAATTGTTATTCCCTGAGATAAGGAATTCCAGTCAACAGTTGGGATATTTCCCAAAATTCCCTCAGTTGCACCAAACTAAGAAAATTTCTCCTAATAAGACAAATTGCATCAGCTAAGCAGTGTAAGTCCATCTAAACAAAATGCCATATGCAAGCAGGAGGAACTAAAAAATGAACATTTTTTTTTTCTGAAATAGCAAAATGAACATAATTAGAAGTATATGAAAATACTAAATCCCAAGATTGAGATTGACAAGAATGACACAAAAAAGTGCATGCAGCAAATCTCGCTTCGGAAATAGCATATAGTAATGATGATGCTCAACAGCTCAAGGGGGTGAGAAAGAGCTTCAAATTTTCTACCTAGGGTAGAGAATCACAGATATCAAACTGAAACCTGGATCCATAGGTCTCCACAGATGCTGGATACTCGAGAATGAGAACTTGCACATTTTTTCCCAAATTTCTATGCACACAGTTGAGATGGAGATGATATTCATTGTTGACCCATCAAAGGCTGCAACAGTGAGCAAACATGCATATGCATCTGACTTATAGTTTGTACATGGTGAGATTACCATTCAAAAAAGCACACGGAGAAAACACCGATGAAAGCACATGACAAAAACAAGCACGACAGAAGTACCTGGCCATCTGCTTTACAAAAAATGCAATGTTTATTTTTGACTTGATTATTAGGAATGGAAAGAAAAGCGATCATCAAATGATGCTTGATCAATAATGAGGGAGAAAATGAGGTTGACATCTAGCATATCATCATCATCGTCGTCGTCGTCGTCGTCGTCGTCGTCGTCATCATCATCAATTTGTTGCATTCTTGGCAATATGAACATATGGAGATATGAATGAAACAAAAATAAATACACAAAGCTAGTGATTTGGTAGATTCCTCAACAAGATATGGTCTATCACATGTCAACACTAGAATGCAAAAACTAATGGTTTTTCTAACTAAGGGTGTGATTGGCAATAAGAAAAAAAAATATCAAGTTAAAACTTTTCAATCAAAAACTTTTCACTCTCCATAACTACCCTATTTTTTAATTAATTTTTACATATTTTTATACAACTCCCTAATTTCTACTCATTTATACGCAACTACCTATACAACTAGCCTATCTATTTTAACTTTTTCTTTTTATTCCTTATTATTACTCCTGCCATATCACATCATTCTTTTCAAATTCAAAAACTTTTACACCAAGAACTTTTCATCTGAAAGTTTAATCACTTCCCAAAAATACTCTAAAACTGATGAACAAGAAGAGAACTAAGACACTGATAGTCAAGTACTATCTAATGAAGAAAAGTGCAAGCCAACTTCTTTACAAGCACATCATTTTATTACAAATGATATAAGGATCCCAATCTTTGGCAAGGAAGATACTACAACCTTTTACCACTTCATTTTTCTTTTTTTTGAAAGCTTTGAACAGTTCCAAAGACAGATTTGCAATGGCATCATTAGCAGCTGAACCTGTGAGCCTGTCAAGAGGAATAGATATGAGAGGCATGCCCTTTGACTTGTGGGCAACCAACTTTGCAGAAGTGACACCTGCAACCAAGAATTGAAGTTATTCAATGAGTGCAACAGAAAATTTTGTTCTTAAAGAATTTCCAAGGTTGCAGTAGAATATTTGAATAACAAATTGAATGACGAGAAGAGCTCGCCTCATTTTTCTCATAATGAGTTTACCAACTAAATTCAAATTTTAATTGTCCCATGCTCAATGGGAACATGCGGAATGCAACTACCAGTATTCACATCCTTACAATGAAGATATAATGAATGGCAAATTCCACAAGTACCCATGAATTTTACCCCAATTCCAATTATAGCACAAACTTTCAAAAAATTCAAATACACCTATATATTTTGCTCAAATTCTATTCATACCCACGCCCTATATGAAATGATGAATATGCCCAAAACCTACTTATGAATTTATAAATAAAAATTCACATTCAAATTATACATGATTCTATAATAGTAAAAATATGATTCTATAACTTAGAATTATAATTAGGGTGAATTATAATTAGGGTTTGAGTGTATTCGTCATTTCATAAACAGTTATGTGTATGAACAGAATTTAGGGCAAAACACTTGGGTTCATTTAGAATTTTTGGAAGTTCGTGAGTATAAGTAGAATTAGGGGTAAAAATTATGAGTATTTGAGGAATTTGACCAAGAATGTATTTTGATCATGTCTTACACATTGAATCAGACAGCTTGCAAGTTAGTTCCATGAAAGTTAAAAGGCAGCAAGGTTAGGAATAAGGTTGACTAGAACAGAGATGAGTTTCTTCCTTACTGCAGCTGAAATTTCCTTTTTTTAATTCCCACCAAGATCCATCTTAGTTAACATGTACCTGTCCAATGAACTTTAGCAACTAAATTTGCATCTGTGTGCAAAGCAGGTAGTTTGATGCAATTTTTACCATCATAATTCAGAAAAATAAAATTGAGAAAAAAAAAAAGAGAGAAAATGGGTGCCAATAGGAAAAGAGAGCCACCAGAACCATTGTCTGAGTTCAGAGCTCCCAGAATAAGCTTTACGTTGTCTGATGATATGGATGCTATGAGATAATCAACAAACTCTTCCCATGAACCACCGACTCCAATAATCTCTCTCTGCAGAAGGATCAAACAGCATGAATAGAATTCTCCATATTTAAATGGACAGGATCTTTTAAAAAACAAAGAGGAAAGAAAAAGAGGTTCTTAGATTGCATATTATCCTGGAATGAAATTGATTTCTAAATTTCTGAAAATGCAAAATATATACAATTTCTGGAGTGCATTGGGATGTAGAATCAGAGCAAACAAAAAACTTGTATGACATTATCAAATGTAAAAATCCCAGTTGTAATCATATTTCTTGCAGTGCCCATTGAAGCATCATGCTGCAAATTACAAAAAAGCTAATGTAATTTAACCATCACTTCATCATCATCATCATCATCATCATCATAAGCCATTTCCCACCTATGTGGGGTCGGCTGCATGGATTCTGTTACGCCATTCTTGGCGATTTAAGACTAAATTTTCAGTAATATGTAATATTTTTAAATCTTGTTTAATTACTTCCATCACTTGCAATTACAAATTACAAGTGGCCACCAAAGCTTTTCTTTTATCCTGATTTGGTTCATCAACCAATCCAAACACGACAAGAAAATTCCAAAAAGGGCAGGAATAGATAGACTTTTGGATTACCAAAAGGTTAGCAACCCATAGATTCTCTCGGTACGTGAAAACAAAACACTGCATTTTTCAGTGAGAATTGAGATCGCAGAAACATAATAACGTTGGACTTAAGGGAGCCTGTGTTTGTAATACATGAAATTTCAGCATAGTTTTTCCCCCTTAAAAGAAGAACCCACGTCATCCTTAAAGAAGAACCACATCATCCCAATATTTTAACACAGTATATTTTCATAATTGAGAAATTGATGCATGATGTGAATCTCCCAATTCGCCAAGTAATCTCATCGTCCAAGAATCCATTACAACAAACGCCATTCTCTGGAGAAATGAATATAAATTTTGTCCAAAATGCATCCACAGAGGAAACAGAAATGGACAATGTGGAAATTACAAGATGCGTTTGTGTAAATACATTCTATGTCTAGGGAATCTGACAAACAGTGCAAACCTGGCATGCAAACACAAATTTGGTACAAATATGAAAAGTCATATGTAAAATTTTGTTTTCTGAACTTTTAACATGAACAGATTGAATTACTAATATCTCTGGTCATAGATAGAAGGTCTTGATTGTTTGTTCAGTCCTTCAAGGATTATTAGATGGGTTACACTATATGCCATGTATGCATAATGGAATACATTTGTATAATTCATAATATATTAAGAAAATAAACCAGCGCTGGCCAAAGACTGGAAATGGTAACTCGGTAAGTTTTACATGGTTCGAGACCTTTTGAGCAAAATCGAGAGAGAGAGAGCAGCATATATTTGTTTTTATGCTTGTTTTTCTCTGTATTATATTTTTAATCTGATTTTTCTTATCATTCAATTCAAGGAATCCTAGGTCAAAATTTTCCCATCTATCACTTGACATAGGGAACAGTATATTGCATATTTGCTATGCGTTCCTCTACCATTCAATTTAGAAAACCGTATATGAAGTCTTCATTTTCATTTTCTTCTATAATTCAATTCATGACTTTTTTTTCTACACAATATTAAACGTGATTTGAAATCTGAAATACCCAAAATCATACTTTGATTGTTATCACCTATATTTTCAATTATTTTTTCGTCTTTTAATATAAAATACAACCTATTTTGCCTTTACTCGCTCTATCCCTAGACGTTATCTCCGGTCGCTCTATCACGGTGCACATAATATCATTTCACCTATTCCCTTTCAGTTCCCATACTCCTTTCTTTTCTCCAGCCCGTATTCACCAAAGGTGTGGCTCCGCCACTAAACGCAAATGCAAGCTGGAAAGATAGACGAGTGGGGCTTGTAGCTTACCAAGTCTTCGAGGTGCTGGACGGTCCGGACGCCTTCCCAGGTGTAGGAGTGGAAATCCGTGAGGTGGATTCGGAGCTGAGAGTGGTCGAGAGCGTGGACATGGAAGAGGAAAGGGAGAAGCTGGTGAGGCTGCCCGTATGCCGTTGCGCTCAACCATTCTGCTTTCGCTTCTCCGAAGACGGGTTCGAACTCTTCGAAGCTCTTCCCCATTTGCTGCGGCGTCAGTTGCTGCTGCTAGAGCCTTCCTCAGCTATCACTCTCGCCCTTCGTTCTTCTTCTGCGTCCTGGGAGCAGTCGCTTTGTGACGAGTCGATTCGCTGCTCTTGGCAAGGGAAAATTTCAGATATATCTACGAATTTTAAATATAATTTCTTATATTCTCATACATTTTTAATAATTTCTTTTACATCCATTAATGTCGGTTGGCAATTGCCCCATTAATGTATATCAGAAGCGGGCTGCTTCTATGCAACCCCTTCATTTTTTATTTTTTTAATAATTGATGAAAAATTCACTCCATTTATTATTTTTAACATCATAACTATTATTATGGAGATCGTTTTATTTATTTTGTATTATTATATATGAATCTTATTTATAAATGTACAAAATAACATAATTAAATAATTAAATATTAATTTAAGTAATATTTTTGACATCTACAATGTTTAAAATATCATTATTAAGTGAATAAATAATCTTATAAAGTAATATTATATTCTAATATATATAAGAATAGATATAATTTTTTTCATTAATTTACATATGAATGCGTCTATTTTTGAATAAATGTTGCCTATACTAAGTAAATAAAATTAAATATAATAAATAAATTAAATTTTTTATCAACCATCAGTGTTTCAAAAATGGGGAAGATTACGTGAATCACTTTTATGTAACATTGAAGCGCGCCTTACGTGACATGACTGATGTATCCTTATTTTGGACCCCGATTCAGTGCTCCCAGGAGCGTGCAGTGCTGCATGCTCCCGGGCGCATACATATATTTTTTTTACTTTTTTTTGAAAATATTTTCATAAACATGTTAGACCAAGTGTATTTAATCTGTGTGTAAATTTTTACCATTTTTGGAGTATTTTAGGTATTTATTTTTTATTTTTTAAAATCAGTGGCATTTTACGTAATTTTAAATTACTAAAATGCCACTGATTTTCAAAAATAAAAAATAAATATCTAAAAATCTCCAAAAATGGTAAAAATTAATATATATGTTAAATACACTTAGGCTAACATTTTTATGAAAATATTTTCAAAAAAAAGTAAAAAAATATATATGTATGCGCCCGGGAGCATGCAGCACTGCACGCTCCCGGGAGCATGCAGCACTGCACGCTCTCGGGAGCATTGAATCGGAGTCCCCTTATTTTACCTGTGTATGCTAATAGACCCTAGCAACATGAGAATGGAAAGAAGTTTGAAGAAATTTTCTGACTATACAAAATATTAAAAATATAAATATATTTGAAAATTTCACTATTTAATAGTTACTACATGAACAGCTAAAGTCTCTATATGAATAACATAGTAACTGATCTCTGTCTAAGTTAAGGGTGTGTTTGGTTGGGGGTAAAACTTTTGATGAAAAGTTTTTGAGATAGAAGTTGTCACATTGATAGAAAATGATGTAATATAATAGGAGTAATGATGAGAAGTAAAGAGAATAAGGTTAAAATAGATAGGTTAGTTGTATAGATAGTTCTGTAGAAATGATTAAAAAGTATGGTAGTTTGTATAGGAAAATGTGAAAAAATAATTAAAAAATAAAGTAGTTTTGGCGAGTGAAAAGTTTTAGATTGAAAAGTTTTGGTTGACATGTTTATATCCCAAACAAACACACCCTAAATCAATTAGCATATAAGAAAAATTGAAAATTAATTTCATTAATATATTAAAATTTTATTTGGGACAAATAATATTTTAATCAAATAAGTAAGTTAGATGTGAAATAGTTATATTACTCGTAAGTGTTAAATTCAAATGCGACGGCAAGTTCTATCCAAAGATATGACCGCATACTTTCTTTATGGAGCCCAATCGCATGCGTCAGCGCTGCATGCTCCGGGGCGCATACATTTTTTTTTAATTTTTTTTCAAAATTTAAATAACCTAAAATGCCACTGATTTTTAAAAATTCAAAATAAATATCTAAAATACTCCAAAAATGGTACAAATTATACACATATTAAATATAGATAGATTAACAATACTATAAAAAAAAATTTGAAAAAAAATAAAAAAATAGGTGCATGCGATCGAGCTCCTTTCTTTATATATTCATAAAAAAAAAATTTTGTGCTCGTAATATTCATCATAATTTCTCGTGTACCTACAATATTTCGTAAATTACTGTTATACTTATAACATTTCATTCTAAATTCCTCTCATACATATGTCATTAATAAAACCATTATTTGCTTTAATGAAAAGACAATTTAGCTCATTCAAAATTTTAGGACAATCCAACTCTAATATAACTTATCGGATGATAATAAATCATCAATATGTAGTATTAAATAACTCAAAAGTCATATTAAAATTGAATCATTTTAATTAGGAAAATTTTAGGGGATAAATTTGTCTTTTCAATAGGTAGAAACGGTTGTGTTAACCATGTGAACCTAATAATAATTTAGGGTCAAATGTTATGAGTATAAAAGTAATTAGTAAAATATTGGGATTATTAGAAATTAGGTGCAAATGTTGTGAGTATAAAAAGAATTTTTCCAGTATTTCCAATTATGAAAATGATTTGAGTATTGCTAATATATCATTAGCTGACACCTAAATTTATATTTCCTTTCTCATAAAAATGATTTTTATTTCACGTTGTTAAAACTTTGTATATTCCAGACTTATTTTTCAGTCAGGAATGAGATTTTTTTTTTTTTTTGTTTGTTTGTTTTTGATCGACAGGAATGAGATTTTAAACGAGTACGTTCTGGTAAAAACATATAGGCATGACCAACACTTTATGATGAAAACATGCGGCTGTATTTGCTAGTTTTACAATACGGTCATAAAGGAAAGATAAGGAGAAGGTAAAACTTTTGATCGTAATTTAAAATATAGTAATGATTTAATACATATTAGCCTCTATGTGGCCCTTTTTATTTTTAAAATATTTTTTAATTTAGATTATTTATTATGTTTCTTCATGTATATTAATTTATGATTCTGAAAATAATTGCATGTATTATAAACTTTTATATATTATCGATGTGGCTGAACTGAGCCAACCCTGTAACCAGCATGGTTTGATCTTTGTAAAGATTGGCAGAGTCCTGATAGACTAACCTCTCGTGAAGTTTTAATATTGTTCCTTTTGTAGCAAAGCTCGGAAGCTCAGAAGAAACAAACTCTAGGTGTACCTTGCCCAATAAAAGTATAAAAGGAGCTTATCGTTACAATTGTAATTATTCCTTCAATTGAAGGAAGTCTTGGCCCTTGGGAGGCTATTTTCTAGCCAACTTAACATGTCATTTAAGGGATGTATTAAAATCACCATTACGGTTTTGCTTCAGTGTTACTAAGTCATGCCCCATGTGTTGGGTGAGTTAAATCTATGGTGATTTGCCTCAGTGGTACCAAGTCATGCTCCATGTGTTGGGTGAGTTGAATCTATGAAAAATTTGTGATGACATTATATTTCCTAATTTTATTTTTGTGAGAACAAAAATTGGAAGTTGATAAGATATTTAGAGATACATATACCCTCATGAAGGAAGATCTGCTTTGGATCTTTGCTAATATCAAAATTTTCCTTTCTTGAATCTCAATCAAACCGGTAAAGATAGGAGAATAACAAGAAAATTCTCCTTTGTTATGGTTTTTTTAGATAGATTTTAGATACATGTGGGATGTATGGAACTTTTTTTAAAAAAATATAAAATATATGTTTTCGTATTCAATTTTGTCATGTCTTGGATGATTATCTTATAGTTGGGTCTGGATCTTATCCACTATGGTGCACTTGAGTGCGAAATTTTAATTTTTAATTTTTTGAATTTTTTTATAAAGCTGTGATATGAATATTTTAAATATATATTAAGTTTTACCATTTTCAGGGCTTTTATATATTTTTGATTTTTCAAAACAAGAGTATTTTAGTCACCTCTAATTTTTTAAAAATAAAAAAATATCTACAAATTTTTAAAAAAGGTAAAAATTAGTTTATAGATTAAATATATTTGAATTAAAAATTTTATAAAAATTCAAAAATAAAAAATAAGTTTGCATCCAAGTGCACCAAAGTTAAGTGTTCTGAGGTGCATTTAATCAAACAAGGTGAACATTTTCAACCCTATCAACTATGAAGCATGATTATATACATTATGATATACTTTAAGATAAAAATACAATATTTATTTTATTTTATTTTTCTTCATAAATATATTTTCCTAATTATATTTAATCCATATATTAAGTGTTGACATTTTATAATACTTCTATATATTTGTTTTTATTTTTAAAAAATCATCAATTTTAGGGGGCATTTAAGTCATTTTACAATGCTTAGAAACTTGATTTTTAAAAAACCAAAAATAAATATGTAAAAGTATTGTAAAATAGAAAACTTTGTATATAGATTAAATATACTTAGAAAAACATTTTTATGAATAAAAAATTAAAAAATATAACTAATTATAAAAATAAATGAATATTGTATTTTAATTTAAAATACATCATGAAGTATATAATCAAACTCCACCAACTATATACATATATATATATATGCTATACAATTTTGAAAATTTTTATATTTTCCCTAAAGTTTAAAATGATATAATTTTCTCATAAAATATAAGTTTCCAATAAAAATAATTTTGGTAGCACTATAAAACAAAATGTATTAAAAATGATAAAAAATTCATATTTTTAAAAATAAAAAATAAAAGGCTGTTGGGAGGATCCAAGCACATGCAACTCATATGTATCAAATCATTACTTCTTAAATTAACCTTAATTTAAAAAAAACAATGTTATTTTAGTTAGCATTCACACACACGTATATATACATATATAGCGTAGATAAACGAACACAATTTCGATTTTTTGTGGCGGCTTTAAATTTGAAATTGGCTAGTAGGATACATGATAACAATTGGCGTTTAAATTCTATTCTTAAGCATCGAAATTCTTTTTCCTTGATGTCAAGCAACGCATATGAATATTATATTACGGTGTATTCGTTGGAGGGTTTATTTATATAATATTCCCAATGCCCGTGCGTCAATCATCATTACTTAAATAGTAAGAGTGTGTTTGGTTGGAGGTAAAACTTTTTGATGAAAACTTTTTAGAGTAGAAGTTGTCAAGTTGATAGAAAATGATGTGATATGATTGGGGTAATAATGAAGTGTAAAGAGAATAAAGTTAAAATAGATAGGGTAGTTGTATGGGTATTTGTGTCGAAATGATTGAAAAGTAGGATTGTTTATATAGAAAAATATGAAAAAATAATTAAAAAATAAGATAGTTATGGGAAGTGAAAAGTTTTTGATTGAAAAATTTTTATTGACATATTTTGTGTTTAACCAAACACACCCTAGATCAAAAAGTGGTGATTCTTGTATTGTTGGTAAGGCGCTGGCGATTCGGAGTTCGGACCATGCTCGTTAAAAACAAGGGGTTAAAAAGACCAAGGAAGAAAGGTCTCGGACTGTCGAGGTCAAGGAGCAGGCCAGGAATTCGTCTCCAGGGCCAGAGGGTGGGGGGGTTTCCTTCTATACGGGAAGAAGGATAAAAAAAAAAAAAAAAAATTTTAAAGGAAGGAAAAATAAAAGAAAAGTAGCTGATGAAGCACGTTGACCATCCCATTCTGACACCATCGTATAAATAATCTACAAAAATCAAGGGCGGAAACAGGAAAGGAGGAGAATCACTGCTGCTAATCTCTCGCAGTTTCTCTCCGTGGAGGTGATCTCTGATCTCCTTAAAAGTTCATTTTTTTTACCCTAAAAAAAAAGAGTTCATTTTTTGTTTTAGTTTTTCTACTTTCAATATGGTTTGAATTTCACTTGGATCTTACCCTGTGGTGGAGAACGATAATTTGGAAGAGACCAGTTAGAGATTGTCCCTAGTAGTTTTGAAAATCATTGCCTTCGTGGGGAAGGAGAGATGGTTTCATCTCTCTGTCGTTTACGTGCTCAGTGCATGGTGCCTCGATTCGTAGTCTGATTTGCACGGGCTTGATTAGCGACAGTGTGAAAGGACCCTCAATTCCTCTAGTGGGGGATATCAGGGCTTATTGTTGCGATTTATTCTTTCTTTTCTTTAACAAACAAAAAAAAAAAAAAACATTTTTGGATTTCATTGCGGATATTATGAATATATCACACTCGATGTTTCAAAGCATGCGCATTCCAAGTTTCACTGCTTTTCAGGTTCGTTCTATTTTAGGTTTAATTTCAAATATACCAATTATGAAATCTCTCAAATATACCCTGTCCTTGATAAATTTCTCGAAGGGGGTGTTTTGAGTGATCTTGATTATATTTGAATAAAAATCAGTGCGTTTGTGACGTTTGGTATTTTCCATTTGTCTTTATGAAATGTGATATTTCAATCCGTACGGAGGTGATCTTTGGTAGTTGGTGTTATATATAAGGTTCTCCTGGTAGACTAAAATGTCAGAGGAAGATTTCTTGTTTGATGGTCAATTAAAGAAGTAAGGCCTCATAATTCTTTTTGGATTATGGATGGGGAAGAAAATCATAGCCATTGTGAATAGATGTTGTTTGACCATTTCATTAATTTACCAAAAGCCCTGATTTCTCAAGCTATTCAGAGATTCTAATACCCAGCTTTTAGCGGGAAAATGAGGCATGCAAGAAGGGCTGGCAAGGTCCAATAAATCTTCACTGCAATTCCTTGACTTTCTTCCAACAACAGGCGAACAGCTTTTTAGAAATTGCCAGGAATTGTTGAAGCATCAGGCAAACACAATTTCACTGTTTCAATACCATATTTTCCTTCTACTTCTTTACAGGAGATTTAGACAGCAGCTGAAAGAATTTTTGTAAAATAGGCTATTTCTAAATAGGCTATTTCTCTCTTTCTCCATTTAATTTATTTAAATCATTATGGGTGTGTTTGGAAAGTGATAAAACTTTTGGGTGAAAAGTTTTTGACATAGAAGTTTTTGAATTGGAAGAAAATGATGTAATATAATTGACATAATGATGACGAGTAAAGAGAATAAAGTTAAAATAGATAGGTTGGCCATGTGGGTGGTTGTGTAAAAATGATTGAAAAGTCGGGTAGTTGCATAGGAAAATGCAAAGAAATGATTGAAAAATAAGATAGTTGTGGAGCGTGAAAAGTTTTAGCTTGACTTTTTTTATTGATTGCCAAACACACCCTATATTTAAACTTCTTGTCAGAGATTTTGGACTTTGGACTGAATATTGAAATATTCTCAATAAATAGAAATGATTATTGAAACCGTGTTTTGGCCTAAAATTTCCATGGTTTTTATGTGGAAGTGCAAGGAATATGGCTAATGCACTGCAGTGCATTGAGAGGGCAACCAGTGACTTGCTGATTGGTCCAGACTGGGGAGTCAATATTGAGCTTTGTGACATTATTAATGTCGATCCAGGGTAAACTTCATCCCCATCGTTTTTCTTTATATGCACGTAGCAGGTTTGATGTCAGGGTCATTTTTTGGATCTTTTTAAAGCTTAGTTACATGTTTCTAAATACTTGAGATTCCATTTACTATTTCATGTATGTGTTATTCTCTGGTACAAGGTTCCCATGAAGACAAACAATTTCTGTTCTAATAGTAAGCTGCAGAAGTCATAGGTGCGCTTTTAGCATTGACTTTCTTTTCCTTCTTACTTGCAATTTCCTGGACAATACAGGCAAGCTAAGGATGCTGTGAAGATGCTTAAGAAGCAGTTAGGAAGTAAGAACCCTCAAGTACAACTTTTGACTCTTTTCGTGAGTATTCATCGCAGCACTTCCCTCTGGCTAAATAGTATCTTTAAATCTGTCTGGAAATTACAATATTTACATTAGATACCGGAAATATTCTAGTTGACCAAATTATGAGGAAAAAGGTACCATAAGTACTCGGCAAACTTATGACCTCCCGAGGAAAGAAGGTAAAAAGGTAAACCTAATTATAGTGAAGAATTTCCATTTCCTGGGTAGTGCCTAGTTCTCCTTGTTGCTGATATCTGCCACTTGCTTCCAATTCCTGATTGTGCTTACATCTTTCTGGTAGTCATGGATTTTGCATCAAATCTTATATATTCTGTGCTATCCCTGTAACTGTATTTATTTATTTTTGGACATTGGCAATCAGGTGATAGAGACTCTCAGCAAAAACTGTGGAGAGATTGTGCATGTTGAGATTGTTGAATCTGACATCTTAAACGAAATGTTGAACATAGTGAAGAGAAAGGTTAGCTGGTTCCTATCCTTCTCTTCCAAGTGCATGTCTTGTATAATCATGCACATCTGAGCATTCGGGCTGCATTCCTCCATTGATGCCTTAAAATTCATGTCATCAGCCAGCCTTAAATGTAAGGGAGAAGATTTTGAGTCTTCTGGATACATGGCAAGCAGCTTTTAGGGGAGCTGGAGGGAGGTATTCTCAGTATTATTCTGCATATAATGAACTGAAGGTACGCTTGTGAAGCTAGCGAAGGGAGGAGAGTCTTTTTGCTTTGTAGGTTTTCGATCAACATGTTTCATGCAAGCCTGGTACCAAAAAATTACTGGACTAGAAGTTGGGGAACCAATTATTTATTTTCTATCATGATCAGGATCAGTTCTTCTTGATACTTGACAGTCTGCTGGAGTAGCTTTCCCACCCCGTGCAGAGAATTCTGTGCCTTTGTTTAGTCCTCCCCACACTGAGGCCAGCAGAAACCATTTTGAGGATTCAACACATATTGCTTCTGGAGCTTCTGCCCAATCCAACTCTTCTGCCTTTAGGTTGGTTCATATCATGTCCAGCATTGCATTCTATGTTTGTTTGTGTGGGAAGTAGCTGAGGCCTGTAGTGATGGGGCCCGCACAATGTGTAATCCAGCCTTGTGGATTTACAGTGTTGTAGCATGCCACATCATTGTGAATTTGTGGTGTTGTAAGATGCTCTACTTTAATGCTTGATTTCAATCATTTGCTGCACAGAGTTGTAATTCATATTTGATAGTAATCAAGTATATGGGGAGTCCGAATCATATAACTACTGTCAAGAGTTGGTGTATATTGAGAAATTCAAAAAGCTAAATTTCCAGGGAGGTTCATGTTGATGTCTTTTCTTATTTAACTCTTGAAAGGGAATTTAGAAAAACGCTACTCAATTCTGAATTCTGTAAATGCCTCAGAGGAAGCCATACACATCTCAAACCCATGTTGCAATTGCCTTTCCACTACATCTGCTCCAATCTTTGCTTTTTAATATACGTGACTTGACATGTAGAAGCTTCTCACCGTTGAGTCATTTGCTAACCCAAGGTTTTCAAGTATGAAAGTTATGGCCAACTTTCGTGACTGATATCAATTCCTCAGAAGTGTTTCTACTTTCAAATTTTCTCTGAATGAACTATGAAAGCTGACTCCTTTTGATACTAAAATTGTTGGTCGTGCAGCCTGGCAGATATTCAAAATGCTCGGGGCATTGCAGATGTGTTGGCAGAAATGCTGAACGTGTTGGATCCAAGGAGCCCTGAGGTAATTTCAGCTCTTTTAAGCATTGTATTGAATTTAAGCCATGGTAGACTTGGCTTTTGCTTGCTAGAGAGTGGCCTCCTAATTGGAGAGCCACATTTCTACTTACATTTTTCAGTGCATCATTCTGCATGATACAGAGTTAGTTGATGCTTAATATTATGGAGGATACTTCTTGGAAATAGGAAGAGAAATGGAAATGAAGACATAGACAATGTTAGCCATAAAGTGGATGAGATCAAAATAGGTAGATGCAATGATTAAAAAGAATGTAAGAGGATAAGATTAAAATAAACAGGCAATGATAAAAAAAAAAAATGTAAGTGATAATGAGAAAGCATTATTATTATGATAGGTGAGGGTATATGTCACATTTATGTATTATTTACATGGGAAAATCATTTCCACAGGGATATATAAGTTTCCTAAAAAGCTATGCTCATACAGTAGTAGTACAAAGTTTTTCAATATAGGTTTGTCATAATTTCAGTCTCTGGGAATGCTTTTCTTTGGGGTTCATACACTCTTGGTTGCCAAAGGGTTTACATTCACTCGACGCAAATGATAGATCCAGGATTTGAGTATGAGTTCTGGGCTGTAAAAATTTACCAATAAAAAACAACCAAATTTTGTAGGATTAATTATTGTTGTTGTTATTATTATTATCGTGGTCTTTTTGGTGTAGTCCACGCTATAGCTTGTTGCCACTTCCAGTGTTGCTGTGTTCTTTCATTAGGTCCCTTTGTTAGAATACTCTTTCTGGGAAGCCAAGCATACTAGGGCTAAAAGATAATTTGAAGGCAGTTGTTACAATTCCCATTCTCGTTGGCCTCTCGTATGTGGGATCTTAGATCTCAACCCCAACCCCTCAATTCAGTGCCTATAATCAATTTGTGATTTTTAAACTCTCTTTCAGAGGCACTATAAAAATTATGCACAGCATAACATTCAATAATTGTATCCTTTTGATGATTTTTGTTTGTGTTGGCAGCATGGGTACTTAATTTCTTCAAGGGGTAACCAGAGTATGTGAATAGTACAATTCTTCTATGCTTATTCTGTTTTTGATGGCAGGGTGTTCATCAAGAAGTAATCGTCGAACTTGTTGACCAGTGCAAGTCTTACCAAAAGAATGTGATGCTTCTTCTGAACAGCACAGAGTATGGTTTCATTTGAAATTTTTATGGCTTCCTACCAGTTGAGAGAATGAATTATCAGCTAACCATTTTGTGTAAATTACAGAGATGAGGAACTACTCCGGCGGGGTTTGACTTTGAATGATAGCTTGCAGCATGTGCTTCATCAACATGATAATATACTGAAAGGAATCTACCCAAGAAGCAATAAACTGGCAGAATCTTCAGTTTCACCTATTGTTAATGTCAACAATGAGGAATATGAGAGTGATGATGAATTTTCACAGTTAGTGCACAGGTATGTAGTTCTGAGTCTCTGTTTTCTCTTTATTGTAATAAGCATGGAAATGAAAGCTTTGCTGAACTCTCAGGCTGTGTTTACATATTTGGATTTGGCAATCATTTAACTCCTTGGGAAAAGGAAATTTCACAAAATAGTTGCGGATATATTGGAAAATGTTCAAAAAGTTTTTGGCAAAGGAAAGAAATATTAGGAGAACTTGTTGGAATGTTAGAAGTTACACGACCACATACCTGAAATTTAATATACCACACCAGAATAGTGAACATATTGCCTTCAGATGTCATTGTATAGAATGTGCTCTTCTACATCTTTATATATCTAAAGAAGTGACCAGATAAATTACAGTATCCAAAAAGAAAAATTTGCTTTTAAACAATGTTCATAAAAATATTCAGTCACCATAAGAATTTGTGCAAGCTGTTCAAAATGGTGATCTTCTTGATGTGTCTGTTACAATTGTTTCTTGTGTGCATTGTTATTTAGAATGTGCTCTTTTAAATCTTTATATATCTAAAGAAGTGACCAGATAAATTACAGTAGCCAAAATGAAAAATCTGCTTTTAAACAATGTTCATAAAAATATGCAGTCACCATAAGAATTTGTGGAAGCTGTTCAAAATGGTGATCTTCTTGATGTCTGTTGCAATTGTTTCTTGCGTGCATTATTATATATGATTATATTATGGTTTTTACATGTGAATAAGCTTATATATGGAATATAACTGATCTATTAAACGTTAACATAATGAATTTTTTTCTGAAAAACCTTTTCAGTTATTTGATCTAAATTTAGATATTATAACAAAAACCAGTGGGCAATTTCTAGCGAAAAATGGTTTTCTTGCAAAAGGTTGAGGGAGAAAAAGGGTATTCGAGGGAAGAGGAACAGTGGGGAAAACTTGAGCAATATTTCCTGTTTATCTATCTTTTCAATTTTGCTATTTGCGTCAGATGGGAATTTTGCCGATATTAATACTGCATGCGAAGAAATTTGTTATATTAAAATATTTTCTCAATATTTGCCTCAAATGGAAAAATTGTCCTGTTATTTTTCATTAATATTTCAAAACAAAACACTCATGCCTGCTAGTTTAATTTTTCTCTGTCTCTCAACATATTCTATCACCATCATTCAGGTCATAATAATCGATTAGACATATTGACTCATGCCATATCTTCACAGGCTGTCATGGTCCTTGTCCTCAGTTAATTGTAATTTATAGGTTTCATTTCTTGAGAATACTTTTATGAAGTAATAGACAAGGGGCCGAAGTTTTCAGATCCTAGAAATTTATAAAGGTAAGTGATCTTGTTAGCTCGGGCTAAACAAATGCCTCATTGAACCCACCTCAAAAAACTCATTTACAACATTTTTTTTGTTTTTTCTTCATACAATTGCTTATTCAAACATATTTAATATATAAATCAAGTTTTACTATTTTTAGATACGTGTATATATATTTTTTAAGATTTTTAAAGATAAGAGTATTTTAAATACATATATATACACATAGATGTTTAAAAATTTCAAAAAAATATATACACATCCAAAAATAGTAAAACTAGGTTTGTATGTTAAATGCACTTAAATAAACTAGTGTATGAAGGAAAAAACAAAAAAAAAATGTTGTAAATGAGTTTTTTGAGGTGGGCTAAGTGAGACATTTGCGTAGCCAGGGCTAACAAGATCATTCCTCCTTTACAATTCGATTGAGGATCAGAAAATTTGACCACAACGTCTCCTGATTGGTTATATTTGCCATATCAAGTTTTCTTGGTCTCAAGAGGAATTCAGCATTTCTGCTACTTGCACCAGAAAGAGGGATATTGGCTTTTCATAACCTGTACCCATCACATAGTATAGAGGTGCAGTTAGATCATTCATGTTGGCAAGGAATCTGCAAGGTCAGCCCATCCTAAAGAACTCCATATTTTTAAAAAGATGGCAGAAGCATGCAATGGAGTCCAAACAATGACTTGGCATCCAATAAGGACACTACTAAGTTGGCAGTGGCCCATCAAGAAAATTCCTAGCCAAAGCATGATTTACCTATGATCTCTGTCTTTTTCTTTTATTTCCTGCCAGTATTGATTTTTTTCATCTGGCATTTGTTCAGAGATATGGGTTTCTCCTTAGATCTCTCTTACTATGATCCATTTGGTTTATGACTTTGTTACAGTGTGGGTGTGTTTGGCAATTGATAGAAAATGTTAAGTTAAAACTTTTCAATCTAAAACTTTTCACTCTCCACAACTATCATATTTTTTAATCATTTTTTCACACTTTCCTATATAACTACCCTACTTTTCAATCATTTCTACACAACTATCCACATAACTAACTTATCTATTTAACTTTTAATCTCCAAAATTTTTCATCAAAAGTTTTATTCATTACCAAGCACACCCTATGATTGGTAGGTCTTCGAGGGGAAATAGTAGTGGACAGCACAGCAAAGCTGCTGAAGCTAAAACTGGGCAAACTTATGTCCTTCCACTGCTTCCTCCACCGCCACCATCAAAAAAGCCCATCGCACATGTTCAGGCATTTGATTTTCTCAGTGGTGATGCCTACAAATCCGAAGAATCATCTCAATCATCAGAAACAGTTGCATTTAAGGAGTCAGTTTTCCCGAATGCCAGTCTGGACTTAAAGTCCACACCATCTCCTCTTCCTTCTCATAGGAAAGACCAATCTGCTTCTCCGGCACCCAATCAGAAGCTGCCTAATAATGTCGAAGCTGAATTGTCTCAAGCAGAAAAGTCATCTGTATCTTTTCCATTGTCTACTTGGGAGACTCAGTCTTCTGGGTCCATTCTTCCTCCAGCAGCCAGCAGTCAGACGCATCAGTTGGTGGAGCCACAGCAACAACATCAGACCAGCAGAGCCATCCACTCTAGTGGATCAGTATCCTCCTCAGACAATGGATTGGCTGGGCTGGTCCAGAGTCTCTCTCTTGACCAGAAAGGCCAGCCTAAAGAGATGCAACTCCAAGAATCTTTGGCTCCTACTAGTCAATCCAAGCCCGAGGACTCTCTGTTTAAAGATCTTTTTGATTTTGCAAAGACGAAGCCGGCGTCTCCAGCCAAACGTGCTACTCATTGACAATATTATATCTATGTATGTATATTTTTCCTTTTACCTTGTGTTTATTTCATTCTTTTGCGGGATTGGTTACTTATGAGGTCAGCGCTTGAATTAAGTCATCACATTGAGAGACTGAATAAGAGGGCTTGTCTACTTAGTGTGAAATTTTATGTACCTCTGCTCTCTCTCTCTCTCTCTCTCTCATCAAATTAGTGTGAAAAGCTTCTCTATGGATCACTAAATAAAATTTTATAGGAAAGCGACCCATTCTAGATGAGATTTAGTTAGGATATCTTCCTAAGTTGGAATAGTTTGGTTCCAGTTCTAAGCAGTGAAACAATCGTAATTTTTTCGCTTTCTTCTTGTGATGTTTGGGATGTTTCATCTGAAATTTAAAAACCCTGTAACTCATAAATTAACATGTGTTTGTTTATAGTGGGTTCCAAAACCCTTTCACCACTGAATTTGGGGGATGCGTTGGTATGGACTTTTATCAATTATTTATTTATGTTGATATTATTTCTTTAGCTAAGAATACAAATTTCGTCTGTCAGAATTTTATATAGGTTGTCACCATTTGGGGAATTAACATTCATGTCAACTAAAAGTCAAAATATTTTTATCCATGTTAACGGTTTTAAAAGTCTTTCATCCACGTCATCACATTTCTAAATTAATTTCATTTATGTCAAGACCGTTAAAATTTTAAATTAAATAAGCTGTAAATGGACGAAAACGCTCCAAAGACAAAAAGTATAGTTATTCTTAGCAACCTGCACCTTTTGGTCAATTGAAAACTAATTTAACTTGGAAATCCGTTAGTGTTGGCATTAATGAGATTTATTTGGAAGATCATTGTTTTTTTTTATTGTGTTACTGCCTTGGATGAGCAGGTAATTGATGAAGGATAATTCCAGTGGAAGGATAAAACAAGATAAGTACTTCTACCTAAGTTTGAACTCCGAACAAGATAACTGCACCGGAATAGTAGTACAACATTTGATCAAAAATGGGCTCTACACATATTAGAGTGCAATGAAACTCTATACAATCATTTATTCATATATAAATTTTATAGCAAATAGTTTACATATTGAAAAAATCACTTTAAAGTTGTTATTTACATCAAACTATTTTATTACGTTGAATTTATACCATTTTCAAATGGGGCCCATATACATATCTGATTGGGATGAAAATTGGTATGATAATAGAATATATTATTCTACATATAATAGATGGAGTAGATTATGATTTGATGATCATGTGTGGCCCGTTTCAGCAACGCTGCACCTAAATATTTCTGATATATATAGTGGCGTCAATCTTTGATATAAAATTAATGGAATCCGAGAAAATCAGAAAATTGAAGCCTGGGGCCGTCTTTCCAGTTTCCACTTTGAAATGTCAAAAGCATCGTCAAATCCTAATTTAGCTCCAGATCGTTACTTGCAAGCCTTATACATCCTTTTCACTCTTCTTGTCCAAATATAATAACTTCTGTTTAGCATCCAAGTACCTCACAAGATTTGTTACATTATCATTGGTAATTAATATTAAGGGTGTAAATCCGGTGTCCGGATAAGCTTCACGTCACAACACAAACCCAAAATTAGTTTGGAGTGAGATACATGAAAATAAAATTAACAAAAAAAACTAGTCTAACTAATAAAAATTAATTACATAAATTTGCATAGGTTTGAAAATGCCCTTTCCATTTCAACCATTCACCAGGAAGCATTTCTTCTCTATAAAGATTGAGAAGAAATGTTTCTTTTATAACCATTCTTGATAAAGATTTACTTCAACATTTTGAGTCCACTGCCATATGATGTAAATGGTCAATTTCCTTTCTCCGCTATATTCCATGCATACATGCGGATGCATTTGGATATTTTAATTCCTAGCTCCTTCCACCCACTTATAAAAAAGGTCTCCACACGGCCCATACGCTATCATGCATGCTTCTAGTTGTCTACCTTCGAAACTAGAAATTTTGTTAATTCGATTTTTATCGTTCTCCGAATACTAGAAAGTTCGATGATATATAAATCTGTCACGGTAGGCAGAGTTATAATTTGGAAAGAAAGATCATGTTCGGATCGTTCTCAGTCCCAAGAAAGTTACAATTCGTATGCAAATATCTATAAACATGACCGACAAGAAATGATCCACGCCAACAAACGACAGATCGGAGGGTGAGAAATATAGAACCAAAGCAGAAACGGACATGCGAGAACAACACGATCTATATTGCCCGCACTTGCAGCTGCTGGATTCTGCTTTCGGTTCCCCATTTCGCCTCTACCCCTCGTTACCTACGTCCCATCGAATCGTTCCTGTCTGACTTGATGATTGATCATTGATGGAGTATATATACATAAATACATCCATCCCTAAAACGAATTTTACTTAATACAGCTATTTTTTTTGGCTATGTATAATATATATTTTTTAACACACTTGATTCTTTATGCTTATGGTAGATGGCTGCCATCTACGGCCAACCATAACACCTTTTTTTTTTTTTTTTTTTTTGAAAATTTTATAAAAATATTAATCCAAACGTATATTTTTGTCAGATTTTACCAATTTTCGATATCTGTCTATATTTATTTTATATTTTTAAATGGTATTGTGGTCATTTTCATAGGGCCAAAATTGACCACAATACTCCTATATTTAAAAATATAAAATAAATATATACACATCTACAAAATTGATAAAAGACTTATTTTGCAAATAATATACATCTTGATTAATAATGTTACTAAAAAATTTCAAAAAATAAAAACGGTGTTATGACTGACCGATCATAAATGGTCAAGCCTTTTTTTAATTTACATATAACATATATTTGGCTATAATTACTCATTTAGTTACAAGTAATTGATTACTTTTGAGTGGAGATATTTGGTTAAATGTAGCCAATTTTTTTATATCAAATGCAACCAAAAGTACATATGAAGTAGCTATTTAAATTTGGTTGTAAATAATAATAAAACTATTGGCCGAAATTAATATAATGTCCGTTTGTGTAGCCAAATCTTTAACTACATTTGATCAAACATTACCAAATTAAGAATTTATCTACAAAAAATTGGCCCCATATACTACATTTTCTTATAATGTATATGAAGCGTACTTGGTGCATTGAAACTACACCTAGTGCATTTCTCTTTTTAATTTTTTTGCACTATTATATAGGCTCAAGCAAGATATTTTCATACACACATATATATATATGTGGTTGTTATAATTTTTTATGCTTTTAAATTTGTTACTTGTGTGTGTTTGGAAAGTGATAAAAAAATTTAACGAAAAGTTTTTGACATAATGATGTGGCCACGACGGGTATGCCATCGTGGTACCATGTCTTCTCCCCTCCAAAGAGACGTGAGTTAGAATACTAATTTAGCAGTTTTAGGTTGGTATGTGGTTCTCGTCCCTTCAGTAGTTGAGGGTATTATTTGGTTCCTTCGTGTTGTGAAGATTAAAACATGTACTAATTTATAACATACAATGACTTATATGTATATGCTTGAATAAAAAAAAGATAATTATGTGATATGATAGGGCAATAATGATGAGTAAAAATAAGAAAGTTAAAGTAAATAGTTTTTTATAAATAGGTTAAGATAATGATGTGATGTGATATGGGTAATGATGAGGAGTAAAGAGAAGAAAATTAAAATAAATATTTTTTTATAATTAGGTTAGTTATGTGAGTAGTTGTATAAAAATAATTAAAAAGTAGAATTTTTGTATAGAAAAATATGAAGAAATGATTAAAAAATATAGTAGTTATAGAAAGTGAAAATTCTGAATTAAAAAGTTTTAACTTGACATTTTTTATTTATTGTCAAACACACCTTTAGAATTTTAAAAATAAAAATAAGATTTTTTTGAAGATTATATCTAGTTTAGCCTACCTTGATGATGATGTAAAATTCATTTCCTCAATTGTAGCATACTTCCTATAACTAAGAGGCCAAGTTTCTTCTAAATAAAAAGTGTGCATGACCACATTCGGTTAAAATGTATTTATGTATAAATTATAAAAAATATTTATATTCATTCAAATACTCATTACAATGCAATAATACTAACATAAAAAATAATACTAAATAGAATTATTTATCCACATAAGAAATAATGTTTTTAAACTGTTTAAATTTAAAAGTTGAAAAGATAATTTTCAAATTGATATTTAATTAGGTCAAGATATTTTATTATATTCCATTTGTTATATGTAGCATATTGGATATAATTGGTCTTCCAATTAAATAAATATTATAATGAAATGAGTGGAGTAGATCTCACATCAGCACCAAGATAGACTAAAAAAGAATTAAGATTAGATGAAAATTTTGGAATAACCATTTACGCTGGAGCCGGAGTCCGGACCCATATATATAAAAATAAAGATCCTTAACTGAAACTAGCAAGTGGGTAGTCAACAAGGAAAATTAATGGAAGCTAGACTGAGTTTTCTTGTAAAGAGCCAAATCAATGATGTGAGCTCTTTTCCCCCCTTTTTTTTTTGGGTAGCTTTCATTAGATTCTCTTGCAAATTTCTTATTCTAGCGTGAAAGTTTTTCTTTGAGAAATTTAGAGACTGGAGTTGGTCAAACGGTTACGTATCCAGAGCCTGGTTATTTGCATGTATTATTAATTATTATGTCCATTTGTCTCCCACTCAATGGAAACATGTGGGACCCATCCACGCACAATGCGTGTAATCCATTTCCCAAAGAATCTCGATGACAACCGGGCTCATGATCCAACTATAAATTCATAAATATATAATTACATTCGATGAAAACGGAATCAGATGTGGTATGACAAAAGTGTCTACACTCTACATGTATTTGGAATGGAAGAAGTGTTTTAAGAATATGAAGAAGTGTTTCGGAAAAATAAAAAAAAATCCTATCACAACCTCATCCTATTCTTGTTTCATGCAAATTATGAGTAAGGATAAAAGTAGAGGGAAAAGATACAAGAATCCATTACAAATAATTTATCTCGCTTTTATGAAATCTCTTTCTATATAACTTCCTTTATTTTTAAAATTTTAATATTTGATAGAAAACACACTTCATCTGTTGTATATAGTATCTTGTAAATCTTTTTATTTGTCTAAGATCACTATGCATGGGCTTTATTGAAAATCAATAAAATAAAATAATTTAATATTAAATATCAATTTTAAAGTTGTATTTTTAACATTTAAAACGATCTAAAATATTATTGCTACGTGGATAAATAATTCTATAAAGTATTATTATATTTTGATATATATGCAAATAGATCTAAGTGTTTTTATAATTTACACAATAATATATATTTTTAATAAATGTGGCACATAAACATATTTGATCGGGATGAAATTTGGTCTCTTAGATAAATAAATCATGTTAAATACAATAAATGAATTAAATTTTTCATCAACTATTAAAATCTTAAGATTTGAAGGAATTATATGACTCAACGGAGCCCAAAAATAACATATCATAGAAGGTATAATTTGTGATGGCTCACACCTATTTCATGAATTAATGTCTCAAAGAGGAATTTTAGGACATATTTGGAACTACAAACGCAATGATGTTGATTTGCAGTGACAATTTTATGGTTGGTAGGGTAGTTGAGAACGTGAATGCCTAAAGATACCGGAGGGCCGGTGAGATAAATCTTGAGTGTGTATGAAAGTGAAAAAAAATTTAGATAAATTTTTTTTTATATAAAAGTTTTTAAATTAAAAAAAATAATGTGATATGATACGTGTAATGATAGAGAGCGAGAATAATAAAGTTAAAATAGATATGTTAGTGATATGGATAGTTGTGCAGAAATGATTGAAAAGTTTGATAATTATAGATAAAGATGTAAAAAATGATTTTAAAAAAGAAAACTGTGGAGAGCGAAAAAATTTTAGGATAAAAAAACATGCACTAAATTAAATATATTCTGCCAGGGGTCCGCCATATATGCTGCAGAAGACGGAGAAGATCCGTCCAGCAACATTCATATTTGAAAAGGCGCATAAAAGCCATGTAAAAGGACGGGTGCATTGGCTTTACATTGACAAGAGAAAATTTTAAAATTTGCCCAACTAGAAATAGTTGGCATTTTCATTTATCCTAAGTAACCCAAGCCTTATTTTATTTAAAAAAAAATAAAAAAAAAAAAGTAACACCAAGCCTTTGCAAGAAGCAACTAAACGTAGAAGGTACTTCATATGTATAGAACTTCAATCATCAATCTCTTTCTTCCCTTTCAGTACCGAATAAAAACTGAACGGTGGATCTTTTGATGAGCTTCAAGACTCGAACGAAACCGGCAAAAATACGGCGCTTGATGCGGCCCCTGGCAGGCAACATCCCTCGGCCATCGCGGACAATTGCTGTGTCTGCTGCCACGTCTGCAGGTGCATGCTGACCTCGTTCCAGGCCCTCATCCATAGTGTGAGAGAAAAACAGTAATACGTGGTGCGGAGGAGGCAAGTGAAGTGAAGATGCATTTTTCATCATCTGCACTCCCGGTATTTATTTATAATACTTGGAGGTACATGCGGCATTTCCAACTTGGATGGATGCATGAGGGTCCTGCGAATATCCTTGTAGTGATCTTGGAACTTTGGATTTAGGAAAGGAATGAATGTGGATCCGCAGACGGCGTTAAAGGAGCGGTCAATCCCAAAGGTGGCGAGTCGCTAGGTTGTCCTGTATACGGACGCTGATCGTACGCGCCCGGGATCATTAAGCTCGCATACACCCTTTTTTTTTTAGTTTTTTTTTTGAAATTTTTTTACAAGATTGTTAATCTAGGTATATTTAATATGTGTATAAATTTTTACCATTTTTTAAGTATTTTAAATATTTATTTTTAATTTTTAAAAATCAATAATAAAAATTTATACACATACTAAATACACCTAGATTTAAAATAAGTGGACCTAGTTTTTTTTTTTTTTTTTTTTTTTTTTTTTTTTTTTAAGGAGTACGTGGACTTCGTTCTTAGGCAAGGAAAAAGTATCAATAATCGACGCCACCGTGTATTCTACAACGAATACCCAATGTCGTAGTAACTTTGGAATTCGTGCCTTGGCCCTCTTCATGGAATGCATGCATGCATTGTGTGGCATTGCTAATTCTTCGTCGATGCGATGATGCTATCGCCCTTGTTTTCACCCTCCTTCGCTCCTTGGTTCCATCCGTGCCGTGATTTTCGCTGTCGTATGCCTCTCCCTTATGTGGTCCGTCGCAAAGGGGATCGAGGAATGATCAGAGAACACACCACGCGGTTAACATGTGCTGGAATTTACGACTAATCTAGTACTGACGACTTGTGAGTAGGTCGTGATTAGGGATTTAGGACGACTCGAATGGCAGGCGGGCTCCCTGAATTTCGGTTTCTTGTTGCTCTTGCTTTATTGCTGGGTTGCTTTCTTGGGAGTCATCCTCCGCATTACTAAACTGAAGTTGGTCTTTCCTGAGTAATTATGAAGGCTGACTTTCCATGTACCGATAATGATCGAAATATAGATGAAATAAAACAAAGGGTGGTAAGCGTTGTTAACTAGTTAGAAATATGAAATCATATTCATCCGTTTCCCTTCTTTAAAAAACAGAGCCTACTGCCTAAGGTCGGCTGCTTTGGAATGGATGTCTTTTAGTTCTTACAACATTTTATTTGGAGTGCAGGTGAATCAGTTTCAATCGCTTGATCGATAATATATCGCATGCGACCCCATCTATATTTTAGGCCCCCTTTTAGTATACTAACGTCTTCAGACTTTCTAATTTGGCGTGCCCTTTTTCTGGGGTGATTCATATTTCATATATAGATTTGCCTCTTTTCTCGGTACAAACTGGAAAGCGTTCGCCTTTCCTCAGTCGTCCTGTGTCGACAACATCTTTCACTATTCAGCTAAAACATCGGGCCTGATTAAAATATTCAAGCGGGCCTAATGGAAATGAAGGCACGCGGTGCAGCGAAGGGGGATGCTGATCTGACTCGTGCGGCAAGAACAGGGGGCACCCACGCAATCTAAGGCAGAAGGACCGGTTAGGCACAGACGCCGCAAGAGCCCCAGAAGGCCGGGCAGGGAGATGTGGTGGAATTTACCATGACCAAGATCAAACAGTTGCTGGGGCAAACGGTTATGCTGTTGCAAATGGCCTGTCGGCAACAACCTGGGCAGCAAGTTGTAGGCTGGCTCACCATTTGCATACAAGGAATTAGATATTCTTGCAAGAAACGGTGGGTGGAATTATTCTGCAATAGCTTAACAAGAGAGCGCGTAATCTCCCTTCGAAATCAATGGATTCTTCGAATATAAACTCACTGTGCTGTGTGTGATTGCAAAAATTCTGATGTTTCACAAGTACAATCAAATCAAAGACTTAAGAATTTACTTTGTGTGGCTCAAAACTTCCTCGATTTTTTCCCTTTAAAAAGCAATTCCTTCTTATGATCTCTCTTTTCATTGGATCAACACTGAAAAGTATAGCCGAGTGGTATGATATGCAGGGTGCTTGAATGTTCCTGACTTCGAATACTGGCGGGGAGGTGGTCTCCATTGTGATCCAACGTAATAATAATAATAAAAAAAAGATAAACATTGAAAACTACCCTGGTACATTAAACTCATGTTCAAACTAATAACATGGGCAAAGTCCTGTAGGCCTTGCTGAATATATAATACTCAAAACCCAACAAAGATGGGTAAAAGCAAGCAACATTATATGAACGAGGAAATGGACATGGATCACAGAAAAAGAAGAAAAAAAATGAAAATCCACAACAGTAAGAACAGTATCTTAATTAGATGGTATAACTAAGACCTGGTGTTCATCCATTGCCTCCACATCCACCAGCGTGCGCAATAAAAAAACCCGCGCACATGGTGAAGTCCTTCAACTTTCGAAACATGCAAGCGAAAATCTGGCGCTTGATTTGTCCTCTGGCACGAACAAAGCGTCTTCTGGGTTGTCCTCGCTCCACTTGGGTGGCCATCGATTCCATCTGAAATTGGGAGCTGGCCTAGCTGCCTGGCACTTCAATGGATTGGGGAAGGGAGGATGAAAGATTAAAGATGTTTAAATAAGGATAGGTGATGCGCCATTAATTGTGATGGAAAACCTGATTAAATTCGAGCATCAAAGCAAGAAAGATGTGACATATCGTTGAATTCATGTGCATATTATCCATAAGATTCAATGAAGTGGACAGAGATGAAAATCGTCAACAGACTCGTAGTGGGTACTCTTCCTATTCTTGTTTGAACCTTGGGGAATTATCACCTTCTCAGAAAGGTGACAATCAGCGACCTAAGTGGAATCTACTTGCTGGGGCCCCCTGCCTTTCCCGTCTCTAATGAATGTGGAATTCTAGAACGAAGTTTGATCTGTAGGCACGCTGCATTGCATACCGATTAATTTGAATTATCTGTTGGCTATACGTTTCAGCCTGCGTTGAATGAAGAGGAATGATCCAGTACTCGGCGTGTTTGTGTCCGTTCTATCGTGATGTTTCAACAGCAGAGAAAATGTCGTTGATACTAGCAGTTAATTCAAGGGAACAGCTCCGAGTTCTTGTGGCATAAGAAAATTCAAGATCGCCTACTCCAACCAAAATTCCAGTAGTTTATATATGAAAACAGAGACGTGAACAAAGAAGATTAAAGAAATTTTTATTTTTTTATTTTTTTAAAAAAAAGATAAAACTGTGGGTCCCGTGGCCATCTCAGATCCACTACGCATAACCGAATGCGCCCTTTTTACAGATCCAGGCGCTCCCGTGGCCTAATTCGATCACGTGGCCTAAAGATCCTATCAGAGACAGCCTGCGCACCTCCTCTCTGTTCTTCTTCATTCGTAACAGTCATCTCTGGTAAAAAAGACGGCCTCCCAAAGGACTTCCTTTCTGTTGCCCATTCCACTTGTTTGAATTTGAAAATTGGCTTAGTTGGGGGCCGTTCTGATGATTAAATTATAATCCAATCTATCATTTATTTAATTCTTATGATACCAAAGACCATTTTAATCAAAATTTTGCGTAGCTAGCATTGTTTAAACACCATAAGAATTATATTGTTAATTGTACAAATAAAATTAAATACAATAACCAGATTTAATTTTGCTTTTATCATTTGATGACCCAAACCCTGCAATCCCCCGATTTCAATCGGGTGAAACGGGTTATACAATCAAATTCGAATCCATTTTGCTTGTATTGACGTGAAACCCCACCAAATTTTGTGGGAACTTCTTAGTTGTGACTTATTTTGATGATGAAATATAAATTTTAAATTCATATTGTTTAATATCATATATTTATAATTTTGCGTAAATAATGAGAAATGGCTAGATCCATATATAATTAAAAAAACTTTATGATGATATATAAAATCATTCAACTACATAAGAAAAATCTTTTTGATGGTTTAAATATTAAAATAACAGCATTAAAATTGATATAAAAATTAAATAATTTTATTATATTAATTTTACACCATACATCTTTGATTAAGATGAAATTTTATTTGCAGACGGAACAAGTAAATCTAAATACAATTAAGTAAAGTAGACTTTATGCTAACAGCAAGATGGACCTGATACATGGTGTATTTTGGTGAGCATGGGTTGTTTCATAGAATCAAAACCCTTGATTGATTTCCTTCGAAACCAGCCCTTGAAAATGCAGGATCTTTCACCGGCACTGCTTGTCCATTCAAGTTTAACACGGAGACTGAGTGGGGGCCTCTTTTTCCAAGCAAGTACTCCCTCCTTTGGCAACTTGTCGGAGGCGATCAACAGCATCAGTTGTGTTTTCGGTGGTCTCAATCGGTCGTACGCTGGATTGGCCACACGTCACTCTCAGGTCCAAAAATTCCAACCTCTCACATGTCACAAACTCAAACCTCAATCGACAGTGACGTTTTAGCCTGTACTTTGTCAACCAATCACTCGCGTGTCATTTCTTTCCTTCTCTCCGGTTGTTCACACGCGGAAGGTAGCAGGTGGGATAGAACAGCAGTGATATTCCATTCACAAATAAACCAGCCTACTAATACCATGGGCGTCGCTGTGGCTGCCAATTCAATACTATCAGCAGATTTTATAAGTGGTCTACTACAATGGTTTTTAGTTTAAGCCTAAAAATGGAAGCTTAAGTCATGGTTGGAAAGACTCTACTTGAGAAAATGAGAGTCTTGGTCTGAAATCAATCCTTGTTACCCTCTCTACCACAAGTATTACACAGAGACATATTAATTAAAAGAGAAGGCCTCGCATTCAATTGTATCCTGGCCGTTCATGCATTATGACAACATATTCGAATATGCTTTCATATTACATGAATTCCAACATTAGCTCCTATTTGTTGTAGTGAAGCCCCATGCTTTCTGCTTTCATCAATCTCATCTTCATCCTGTAGCTTGCCCGCCAAAAATGGCTGGCGTGCGTTGGCTTAATTAAGTGTGGATCACGTTGGTTAATTTCTCCAGCTTCAAACAACGACGAAAACACAAGAGTCAACCTCCACTTCATTTTTATCCTATCCCATGCGGAGGTGGTGGTAAAGTGGATGTTTGGAAGGTAGTGCCTTTGCCGGGCGGAAACCGATTTTGGGCGTTTCATCCACGTAGACATCGCACTTTCAAAATTAACCCTTTTTTTTAATGGGTAACGGAAGTTCTTAACCGTTTTTTCTACGTTTTTTTCATAGTAAAAAGACAAATTAAGCAAATCCTATATGTGTATAATGAGTTATAACTAACTAGCATTCCGAAACGAGATTTATACGGTCAAATCTATTTTATAATACTAGTTACTTTTTCTTTTTTTTTCAAATCAAGTCCGCACATTATTTTTTACGCAATAAAATATACTTTGAAAAGAAAACTAAGATTTTTCTATAGAAAAAGTAGGATAACTGTGACATTTATGGAACTAATACCCATTCGAAAATGGACATTTTAATAACTTTAATTCTTAAAAAAAATCATATAAAATAATTATTTTTATATTGTGGTGTTAAGTTTTAACTAGAATGATATGAATGATTTAGATAAAAATAAATTATATATGAGGTATTCTTCACTTGTCTAAGAGAGCAGGGTGCTCTTCCTGACCCTAGCTCCCATAGATCTAGAGCTAGCGAAAATATATAATATAATTCCACGCAACAACTTATTAATTGATTCGATTGTTTTTATTAATTACCTTTTACCCTGGGGTCCAATCAATGCAGGTGAGAAGAAATGGAGCTACGGCTTCAAGAAGCGGCACCCAGCTGTCACAGGATCGTTGGAGTGGGATAGCAATCACGCAATTAATCTGACAAATTTCTGACTCTGGGAGATCTACAAAGAAATTTGAATTTTGTTAAAAAAAGACGTGGACGTCGAAAGATGCATGCATGTATATAACGCGTTTCCACTTTCAAGTGAACGAGCAAACTGACGTCTCATTGACTTGTGCGTCTTTAATTAGGTTTACACTTTACAAAGGTCAAGTCAATGCTCATGTCAGAACGATGAATGCATGACCCATTACAATAATGCTCTTCGTCCCCCTTCGCCATTCATAAATTTCGATGTTATTGTATAGTAATTATCCGCTCTTTAATTAGCTGAACTCTGTTTGAATTGATCAGCTGCTGATCATGGATGGAGGAGGAGACCTATGGAAAAATATAAAAACTTCTAAGTGTCACGATTGTAAACTCGGTACGAGCAGTGCGGATTAATTGCTAGTTTCAGAAGAAGTGGCCAGATTCATCATGATCAGTGACTGGATAGGAGGGTTAGAACTTAACTTAAAAGGTGGATCATTTTCAACGAAATCCATTTGTGGGGATCCATATATCACTGCCAATCGATCTTTTCTATATATTCCTGGTCCAACTATGCGTGACACACACAGCTGTAATCACCGTTGACAAATTAAAGAAGTATTTTACAGAATCCACACGGTTGACGAAGAAGTAATGGACTACACGTGCTTGCATGGGTCAACTCTCATTTCTCCATTTCCTTCCTGCTCTGTTTTCTTTCCTCAACTTCAAATATTCAACCCGAAATATCTGGCCAGGAGCTGCCTACTTTCCACTCTTTTTCCAGCTTTCTTGTGAAGGCCCACTACAAGAAAATTGCTCTTTTCCAATCAAGTACAGGGTTTTTTCTAAATATACCATTACGTTTGACCCTAATACTAAATATATCTACTATATTCAAAATTCTACATATACCCTCAACATTTGCAGTTAATTCTAAAAATATTCAATTCGATAGTTAACGCCGTTAGTTGTAAAATTACTACTATGTCCATCAAATTTTAGACATAATTGAAAATTTGAATATGATAATTCACCGATGCCTTAATTGCACATGAACTCTAAATTTGGAGAGCTATAATTTCATTTTCTTTCTATTTTATTTCATATTTTAATATTTTATAATATAGGTATTTTGGATATTTATAAAAATTTAACTAACGGTTTTTAACTAAATTTGCATTTTTGGAATTAACTACAAATGTATTAGGTATGTCTGGAATTTTGAAAATTTTAGTGGTTATATTTGAAAAAAGTCCTAAAATATATTGTTTCTATTTATTAAAATTCGTTGCTAAAAGTTTTTTGCTAGAAACAAATTTTGTCGCGACCATATTGTGCTCACTACAGTTGCTAAAATTATTAGGGACATTGTAACTTAAATGTTGCAAGAGATACTTTGGCAACAATATGTGTGTATTGCTAAAACTACTTTTTGTAATATTAAAATATTGTTGCTATATACCATAAAAAATATTGCTGCTATATGTTAAAATATTAGCAATACCTAAAATTTGTTGCTTGGTATATCTAGTTATAGTCACAAATTGGATTGTTAATAAAAATCCTTATAAGAATGATATTATATGAGATTGGTGCATATTTTAAATGATATCTCAACTCATATTATAATCAAGAACTTAGATAATTCTTACAAATATTTCAAACAGGGAAGACTACAGGCTTCCAAATTCAATAAGAGGGACAAAACAACCCCTATAGTTAGACAATGCTTCTAGCCATTTGCTCTACTTGCAGGTGATTAATAGTTCCTTTTGAAAACATGATTTAATTATGGAGCAAAAGATAGCTGGATGTGATCAATGTCTAAAGTTCCATTACCCAGCATCCAAAATAAAAAGATTTTTATTTAGAAGTAAATACATTGAATTCAAATATTTTATTTATAACCGATATATGAAATTGTTAAATTATGTCAGGAAAACTAAAAAATGTGTGTTTGAATTAAAGTAAAATTATACCTGAAGAACTTTGAGAAAAAAGGAAAAAAAGAAAAAGAAAACTCGCTCTCTCTTGAAAATATGGTTAGAAATTTATCTTTTATTTGTGCTAAAATCTGCCCTCTTTCTACCATTGCTAGCTAACTTTAATGTTTCCATATCTTATTTTATTAAAATTTGCATAAAAATTTATCATATATATATATATATATTTTTTTTTTTTGCTCCTTGTAATTGTTCAACAACAAAATCTTGAAGTTGTCCCTACATTTCATTTAATCAGAATTTTATATCATGCAAAATAAATAAAAGGAAAACTTAACATCTTAATATATGATTATACAATCACATACATGTATATTTCTGAGTGTGGATCGGCCCATTCAAACCTTCCATTTTTGGTTATTTATTTGTTGAGCAAGCCAAAAATCATCCATGTAGATCTCTTCATTTTATTACTTCGAAATTTTTATATTAAAATTTAATTAAAAATTTCTAAAATAAGAAGTAAATAAATAATTATAATAATGTTGCAAGGGAAAGGATAACCATTAATTCCTCAACTTTAGAATAAGATCTAGAGCCACACCTATGCTTTAGTACATTTTTCTGAGCTTTTGCATTTCGTGTTCTTCTCTGCGTTAGATAACTACATATTTATCTAAAAAGTCACGCACAAAATCTAGCGAGATCACCTCATCCTTGATGACAGGAAATATTTATGCATGAATCAAAAAAATATTTCCGTGGAAATGTTTTTGGATTGGCCCATTTTTTTATGATGCTTTGCAGATTTCATCATCAAATTCTAGGAATGAACCCTTGTGCATTGAAAATTTCAATGAACCAGTGTGCAAAATCCCATTTTTTAATATATTTTTTAAAAAAAATTTATAAAATTTTCAAACTAAGTGTATTTAACTCATGTATTAAGTGTTACCATTTTTGGAAATATATAAATATATTTTTTATTTTTTAAAAATAAGGGTATTTCAGTTACTTGAAAATTGCTAAAGTACCCTTATTTATAAAAAAATAAAAATATATATACACATATTCGAAAATGATAAATTTTGGCTTATAGATTAAATACAACTAGATTAACAATCTTATAAAAAAATTCTAAATAATATATTAAAAAAGGAATTTTGCACCCGGTGCATTGAAACATTCATTGCCAAACTCGGCAGTTGGCATCATCTCCCATACCAATCATCAATTTCAAAATTTTCACCCTAAAAAATTGATTTTAAAAATAAAAAATGAATATATATATATATTTTTTAAAATGATAAAACTTAATATATAGATTAAATACGCAGAGAAAAATATGTTTATAAAAAAAATTTAAAAAATAAAAATGGGCATCATACCACCAGACAAATGCTACGGTGGTAATGCCCGATGGCATACTGCCACCAGACCGGTGGTCTAATTCCCTTGGCGTGGGAACATTAAAAAATCTCTTTATAAGATGAGGATCGATTGTTAGGTAAGAACTTGGTCTCCTTGAGAATAAATGAAGAGTTTGTTGTCTCTCGTAAGTATAGAAGCTTGATTATAATATCAGAAAAGTGTCTTGTTGTCTAAGGGAATAGAAAAAATGGGCATTATATTTGGGCCTTGAATGAGATATATTACCTATGATTAGGGCTCCTTTATATAACTTATAGTATTATTCTCTTTCTTTATATATGCATGGTTAAGCTAGCATCTCATGGTTCACTTGAGACGATGGGATGGGATTGAAATAGCAAAGGGCCGGGCCGGGGCCATATATAAGAAACAATTAAACATTCGACTTGTCGGAAATGTCACGTGTGAAGGGTTTATCTGTAGGCATCAATTAATTTAATCATCCACACAGTAAAGACGCAGATGATGATCAGGTGTACGTCTATATAAGAAAAAATTAATTAATGATTAGGCTTGAAAGCTAGTTGTGGGGTTTATATATATATATATATATATATATATAAGGGAACAGCAAATGGCATACACACAAGACAGAAATTAAATTCGAGTACAATCGGGATGACATGATCTCTAACAAAGGGAAGCAAAGTTAAATTAAAACAGGGGCCGAGTGGCCGACGTTCCCATGACGTACCCTCTCCCCACACGGCCAAAACCGCCGTCTCGTGCATCGTGCCGATTCCCTCTGCATCGTGCACTGCCATAATTCGCTTCCCTAACAGAGCAAGCACTAGCCTTCGTGTGTTGCTTCTGAAATTGCATGCTGCCGTAGCACACATCGTCGAGCGTAGAGGGCCATGAGCTTCAACTTCCGGACGACACAGGCAAAGATCTTGCGCTTGATGCGTCCTGATCTGGCGGGAATGAGCATGACATGACGTTCGGAGGACCTGATCAGAGCCGCCTGTTCATCTGCTGCAGTACTGGGCCTAGAGTTGGGACATTTCTTCATCTTGGTCGTGGCTAACTACCGAATTCTCCTCCAATCGATCTCCCCAACCAACTGAGAAATGATAAATCCTGATGTCTGCTCACGTATTTATGCGTGGCGCTTACATATACAAGGAGAAACGCTAACTAGAAGAAGAAAGTGCGTAGGTAGGCAACGATGGTCCTGATTAGGAAACTGGGTGGAAATTACTTGATTTCTCTGGTCACGACTTTATCATATATATATATAAGTAGCTTTCATGTGATGATTGGTTTGCCGTGTTCCTGGAAAGTCGGCCCGTTCGATGTAAAGACAGGCACAATCATCACCGAATCGGATCTGCATAGAGCTGAGCGGGCAATTAATATTAATTCCCTCCCTTCAATTTCGAAAATATATATATGTACTTTTAACACGTTATTAACTCCTTAAGATTTTGTCTGTTTGTGGACTCTTGTTTTTCTGCTGAATGAAATTATCCCTTCCCTTCACATCAAAAAAAAAAAAAACTCCTTAAGATTTTTTAATAAATCGTTTTAAGGTTCAGATAATTTTGAAACTTCGAAATAATAATTTCGCAAGTTATTATAAGATCCGCCACAACGTAAAGGGTCGACTAAGATCAAGTTATGCACAATTGGACAAGGGACACACTTTAACAGTTCAATGAAATATCATAGCAAGCGATCGAGCCAAAATTAAAATCATGTGAAAGTTTGATCATTCAATGATATTAGTTTAACTCTTTCATAAAAAATGATGTTAGTTTAATTCAATCGGGCATGTTTGGCAAATTATAAAATTTTCAGTCTCTACAATTATGTCATTTTTTAATTATTTTTCACGTCTTTTTATATAACTATCATACTTTTCAATCATTTCTACACAACTAACTGTACAACCAATATATATATATATATATTAACTTTATTCTTTTTACTTTTATCACATCATATTATTTTCTACCAATTCGAGAATTTTTTTTATCAAAAATTTTATCACTTGTTGAACACACCTATAATCTAATCCACTAATTATCAAATCAAGATCGGGTAGCTAGCTATGGGAAACATGGCTGCGCGGATATGTCTAGGAAATCAAAAAATTGTAGGTGAGAATTACTCTCAAGACTTTATTCTTAATATATTGTTATATATCAAAAAAACAAAATAAATACATAATGGTCGACGAGATAGCCTTTAATTATATAGTAATTAGGCTGGAATGGAAGACGGTTGATATTCCAAAAGGGAGAGTATCTCCAAATCCTAACAGCGGGTGGTGTATCATTCTGTTCTCTCTTTTTTTTTTTTGGATAGCAGTGTGGTGTATTATTCTTTACTTATGTGATGAATGAATAAAAAAGTACAGTGCAGATTTCTTATTCAAATTAAATTATGAAGAGGGCCGGGACAGGGGACAGTCCAACAAATCCACCATATTATAAAAGTCAGGCACTGGGGTAACTAGTGAAATATTCTATTTCTAAAAAACAAAAATGAAATATTCTACACATTAATTATACGTGTAGTATTGTTGGACCATAAATATATTTTTTCCAGATGAGTGATGAATGGCTGAGGACAGAACATTTTTAAACGAATGTGAAAACAAATATCATGGAATACTCTATCAAAAATATATAGATACATAGAAATAGCATGGAATTTGCATGGATGGTATTGGTAACAGGTGAGGCGGGTGCACATGCTTGATCCGGACAGTTCACCTACATCTGCATGGTAGTAATGAAATCCACCTGATGTCAGCATGCATTATGATATACTTAATGTATGAACGTCTGACCTTGCCCTGGTGGGGGAAGCTTCATAGCAGATGCACGCACCGAGCCGGTGTTCTTTTTTGCTTCAAAAATCTATTTATTGGGACCATTTCACTTAGCAGATAACGATAATGATGATGATGACGAAGATGACGAACTGAAGCTTTTTCTCATTTCCGGAATCCCGGAGTCCACGTGTCACCTCAGTCGCAGCCGTGTTGTGCTCATGGGCTCTGCCCAGCCAATGACTAATATAATTTAGTAATTGCGAGTGGGGTGGGAGGAATGGGATTATTCGAATATCGGACAAACGGTCCATCAGAATAGCCTCTCTTTCTTTTCTTTTTTTTTTGTGCACATTGGTCTTCTCCACACATCTCTGGTGGGGTGGGACCGTGGGAAAGTCGGAATATTGTCGAGGGGCATAGTAATTGCATTGGAATTTGGAGGGCTCAGATTGGCGTACTGCCTGATCTTCCAGGTGCCTTCTCCTGCAGTCCTGCTACCTTTTGATGCTGATGATTGATTGGGCACCCAATGTTATACCGGAATGACCACCTGCGGCTAGCGCAGGTGGCAGGAGCATTTGTCTCCTTAGCACACAGGTTGTGGGTTCGAATCCCACATGGGGTTTTCGGCCCAGAAAATTGGTGTGGGAGCTGTGGTCTCCCTTTGTGGTAGAGTGGGAGCTGCTGTCTCCCTTGGACTTGATGGAAGTTGTTCTTCCTAATTCTTTAGTGGAGCTGTGTCTCCAGATTTCTTTGGAGGAGTTATGTATCTCCTTGTTTGTAAGAATGTCTCAGAACTACAATGTAATTTGTGTTGAGATGTATGTAAATATAAACCATCAAAAAAAAAAAAAAAAAAAAAATGTTATACCGGAATGAGTCCTAGTCCCAACCCATAGGAAAAAAAAAAGGAAGCTGGGCATTTTGGTAATTTTACAGCTAGAGTATATTTGTTTAAAAACGTGAGTATGTTTGGTTTTTTGATAAAATTTGTATTATATATATACAAAATCTCAATCTATTCCATTCATTTGCTAGATCAAATATTAAAATGTATGTGGACATAATTTCTCATCATTTGATAATTTCTAAAAAAAATTTTGTACAAAAACATTTTTTTAAAAAAGATTTCATTATAATTGGTAAAGTTAGAAAATATAATTTTTATTAGAAGTTATTTTATATTATTTAAAGTTAATGTAATCATGGTACTCTAAAAAATAACAAGTTCTTTTATTTTTTTTGAATTTTTGAAAATTTATTAATATTTTATTATTTTCTGAATATAATCGGATCTAACGGCATCTAACGACATCTAACAGCATCTAACAGCATCTAACAGCATCTAACAGCATCTAATTTTTAAAATTAATAAGTTAATCCTAATTTAACACCTGTAATATGATCCTATGTCCCTTATAATGTCATTTAGACCTTAAATTCAGAATTTGAAACCCATATTATATGATTTAATAAAATCATCATAATCTAACAGCATCTAACAGCATCTAACCGCATCTAACAGCATCTAACCGCATCTAACAACATCTAATTTTTGAAATTAATAAGTTAATCGTAATTTAACACCTGTAATATGATCCTAGACCCCTTATAAGGTTATTTAGACCTTAATTACGGAATTTGAAACCCATTTAATATGATTTAAAGAAATCCAACTTAATCTAACAGCGTCTAATCGCATCTAACGGCATCTAACAACATCTAACAGCATCTAACGGCATCTAACGGCATCTAACTGCATCTAACGGCATCTAACAGCATCTAATTTTTGAAATTAATAAGTTAATCGTAATTTAACACCTGTAATATGATCCTAGGCCTCTTATAAGGTCATTTAGACCTTAATTACGGAATTTGAAACCCATATAATATGATTTAAAGAAATCCGACTTAATCTAACAGCGTCTAACGGCATCTAACGGCATCTAACAGCATCTAACGGCATCTAACAGCATCTAACAGCATCTAATTTTTGAAATTAATAAGTTAATCGTAATTTAACACCTGTAATATGATCCTAGGCCCCTTATAAGGTCATTTAGACCTTAATTACGGAATTTGAAACCCATATAATATGATTTAATGAAATCCAACATAATCTAACAGCGTCTAATGGCATCTAACGGCATCTAACAGCATCTAACAACATCTAACCGCATCTAACCGCATCTAACAGCATCTAATTTTTAAAATTAATAAGTTAATCATAATTTAACACCTGTAATATGATCCTAGGCCCCTTATAAGGTCATTTAGACCTTAATTACGGAATTTGAAACCCATATAATATGATTTAATGAAATCCAACTTAATCTAACAGCGTCTAATCGCATCTAACGGCATTTAACAGCATCTAACAACATCTAACAGCATCTAACGGCATCTAACAGTATCTAACCGCATCTAACAGCATCTAACCGCATCTAACCGCATCTAATTTTTGAAATTTTATAAATATTTTACCTAATTTGTGTATTTTGCACAAGATATATAATTAATAATTCATTTCATAACTATGGAAACCTTTCAATAATTTTAAAACTAAATAAATAATAATTAAAAATATTAACTAATTTGAATTAAATAAAATCAAAATTTACGTAAATATATAAAATTGTAAAAATTATTATTTATGACGCTATAAAACTAAAGTTATAATAAATTATATATAACTGTAATTTATATTTAATATATAAATATATGTTTCTTTTTGGGATTGGTTAAATAATCAATTTCGTAAATAACTACGTTTAATAGAAATTTTATAATGAAAATTATTTAAATTCTATAATAATATTATTGCAGATTATATTACAAAAATATAATATGTGGCGCCCCGAACCGGGTGCCTAGAAGCCTTACTCCGGGATCTTTATTGATTGGTAAACGTGACTCAGGATTGTTGCCCTGATCACACGGCGGGATTTTTAAATTGGATCTCATCCAAATTTTTTTTTCTTTCATTCATTTTCTTTCATCATATAACAAACATTTGTCATCAACTTTACGCATGATACTCATAATAACATCATATCATCATATATGAATATATTCTTGTCATTAATTTCACATATATTATTCATATCATAATAACTGACTTATCTACATCACAAGTTCCTTCAATCTAAACATTTTATACATACATATTTTGATGATTCCATATAATCATTCATACCATATACAGACTAGTTTGTTAAAAAGTTTTCTTCATACTCTTTTCCTTTCCTGCATGGCCTGTGCGGTACCTGTCTATGGTTGGGGAAAACAAAACATGAGTCGAAACTCAATAAGCAAGCATTTTTCATTTTAAATGCATTTCTCACCTTTCAGTAGTAGACGCTTAACAAGCGTTCGACTAGCAATTGGAGGAAACCTTTTCATAAATACCTTTCATAAACATTTCATAATCCCGATTCATGGCAAACATTTTCTTATAAAACTTAGCATATAAATTCTTTTTCCATAGACATATTTATGTTCTAAAATATTTTTCATTGAAGCTCCTTTTCTCATAGGACATTCTCATGTCCTAAAATACTTTTCATAAAACCCTTTTTAAGCATATGCAATATGCAATACGTCTCTGTCCTTCTGGTAGGTGACACTTATCAAGTGATCATCCTTCCTTAGGAGAGAAACCCTTCCAGGTGATAGCCCACGAGCCAGCGACTATCCGTGTTCATCTCCCATTTCAGGGAGGGCGCCGCCGGCATTTAGCCTTATACAAGCAACTCGGCCTATGCAAAGGGGGCTCAATTTGCAACCACGTCCGGCTTGCATATCTTTTACAGTAGACCTAGTACATAATCCATGTGCACACTTTTCCTTCACATTCACATGCTAGCATGATTTTATAAAAACCACAGACCACAGTCTGTGTTCCTTTTCTAAAAGCTTGATGCTATCATGCTATCATGCTTTTATAAAATACTACAGACCTCAATCTGTATTTCTTTCAAATCTTGAAAATTGGGCTTAACCCATGTTAACGAGTTATATACTCAAAACGTTTTGTAAGGATGGCCAACCTTAAAATATTTATATTTCATAACTCATTTGAAGTATTCAAGGAAAACATTTAAAATAACAATATTTTCTAACCGTTTTGTAAATAATTTCTGAACGATAAAACGTCTTTAAAAAATATTTGAAACCAAAAGATTTTTCTTATAAATGCTTTTCCCATTTATGGTTTTTTTTATGATCAAAGGACATGCAAGTACATGCTTTCATCTAATATCATATATTTTTGTCTACCTCTCTTATTGTTCATTTTTATATGTGATAGACTTGTATAATCCTTTGAACATTACTCAAATCGTTTTTCAAATTAATTTATCGTGTTGGCCTTCCTTAAATCCTGATCGAAACAATGAATTTTGGAAATTTCCAAATAATCCAATATTTAGAGAACCTTTGAAACATATCCTTAAAATATTTCAAAACCTTGAAATAAAACTATTCTAATACATTTATTTCAAATATCATTTTAAAATCTCATTTTCCTTTCAACACAACCTTTTCAACATTTGCATTTCAATATTTTTCAACATTAAAAGGATTTGCTTTTAACGAAGCAATTTCCAAGACAATTTAAGATTGTAGAATAAGGTCGTATAAAATTGTATTTTCAAAAGGTTTGCTTGCTTACCTGCGTAGTCAACTTGTATCTTTCACTTGTACCCATTTCTTTTCCTATACAAATGAAAAGAACCATTTTTCTCATATAGACATAATATCCCATGCTTGCACATTTCTACTATTAATTCTGAATCTATCTTAGGGTTTTCTAACCCATGTGTGTTTCATATCAACTTTGACCCATTTCTACCTTTAGTTCAATATTGTCCTCACTCTGTTCCAATTCACTTATGTTTACCATCTCTCACTTATCAATGCCATCTGTAACACTTGTTTTCCTTCCTTTGGTCAACTTCTTAAGGCAATTGCTTATGAACTTCCTAAGTCATTTGATATCACAAATTCAAATAAGTCGTTTATCTTCCTTTTTCCATAAATTCAATATAATTATCTTCTAACCACATTTTCATATTTGGCTAATACCAACCACTCTTATCTTCATTTCGTTGAACTTGTTTCAAGGTCTAACCATTCCATTTATTTTGACATCATTATTTAAGGGTTAATTTTTCAAATCCTACTTAGGATTTGTAACACTTAGCTAAATCCAACATCTTGGATTTTAGCATTTTATACTTAGTATATATTTCCTATAATTGACATATTATTTGAGAAAATCTCTCAAGATATTTGCTTAAGGGTAAGGGCTTATAATTTGGGTCTAAACTTTTTATAATTTTTGTAATTTCCCTCAAACAGCCCTATATATTACATTTAACCCTCATCTATATTTTCTAAAATCACATCTTAGGTACTTAATCACTTACTTAGTGATCATAAATTTGTACCCTTTTTGTAAACCTTGTTTACACATTATAATAAAAATAAATTCCATTTAAAACTTCTGGAACTCATTATTAAATTCAAAAACAGCCTTTGTTTTCTTATTTTCACTAAGTTTCATCTTCTTATTTATCCATTAATTCCATATACATATTATAACATCAGTTATTAATCATTCTTGCTATCCTTAATATTTTATTACACTCTTTTCTAACATATATATTAATTTGGATCACTTTCACTTAGTTTTCATATTTATTTTTGATTATTTCTCAAACTGTCCACATTTGCTGAAATCAGGTGTACTAATTTATCTAAATCTTGATTTATAATTAAATCAAGGTATTTAACTCTGAAATTTATATCATACATCAATAACTAAATTAATTAACACTCATAAAAATTTCAGCAAGAAATATTAACATTATATATTTATTTTGACATTTTCACTGTGCTGGAAAGTGTTGTAAAATTAGGAACAGCCCTAATCACGTTATTTTTAAACCATACTTATGTCATCCAAAAATCATATTTAATTTTTTTCATGTGATAATAATAATATCTTGTAGATCATATAAAAATTTCAGATTAAAAATATATGTACAAAAATTATTAAAAATCATTTACTACAGCTGATCCTGTCACCTGTTTTACCCTGTTTAAGTTAATCTTCTCGGATTTTTAATTTACAACCTGCTTAATATTTTAAGCTGAAACTTTGGTCGTTGTTTAATGATAATATAATAAGCTTATACATAAATTTTCATGGCAAAAATTCTTCATTTATCATTTCGTTCATATTTTTATTTTTAACATCACATAACTTCCAGATTTGAAACAATAAATCAAGCTTAACTTAGACTTATCAAATTAATCATGAAAATATCCCTAAATTAGTTTGACGCTGAATTAGTTTAATAAAATTAATCATATTATTCAGCAACATCTCGTTTGCACCTTTTTCATCGTCCATGTATCTCATATAAAAAAAAATTTAAATGCTTAAACGCAGCATTTCCAGAAGTTAGAGATCTATTTGGACGTGCAACAATTGAAAGAAAGAAAAATAAATAGGAACCTGGTTGTATGCTTAGACAGTCCATTCCCTTTCTTCTCTACCAGCATTCAGCGGCCAATCCTCCTTTTACTTTGCTGAAATTTTTTTCTTCTCCATGCTACGTTCACTGGCCTTTTATACCCAACCTCAGTCGGTTCATTATTGTGCATGGCTGCCATCATTTTGTTATCATTTATTTATTTATTTAATATTTGTCCTAAACATAGCTGCCCACGTTACCTTCAATTCATCACCTAAATGAATTACACGTCGCCCATTTAGTGCCAGCTCTGCATTGTACATATCTTGCTGCCAACGCTGTTCATGTTTTTCTTTTTCTTTTCTTTTTCTTTTTTAACGGAAATTCTAATATTAATAAATTAAATCATAACTGCCTACACACACTTATATATTATGAAAATTTTTCTTAATAATATATATACAATTGCTAACAAAATGTACCTTTCGGAATTTTGAAAAAAAATTCCATTTTATTTTAATTAACTAATTCATATTTGGATAAAAAGTCTCATTTTAAAATTTTGGAAACATGTTTTCCAAAATTTCATTCCTTCATTAAATTGAGCATGTTAAAATAGGATTATCCATAAATTTCACCTCAATTGGAGCTAAGTACATATTTTAATTTAATTAAAATCATATTTTGGCATAAAATTTCATTTTAAAAATTTGTAGACATATTTTGCAAAATTTAATCCATTCATTACGTAGGGTATATTAAAATAGGCTTGCTCCAAAAGTTTCATCTCAAACAATCTTATATATATCAAGATATTAATTAACTAAATAATTATGTAAAAAAATTTAAAATATCAACGTGTACGTTTGGTGGAATTTATTACTTTTGGCAGGCTTTTTAATATATTCAAGTTTAACCATTTAGATAACTATTTTTCATAATCTGATGTGTCTAGATTAGAGAGCACATAATTTAGTACTTTCTATTAAATTGTTTATGTGATTCCGAGTTATGCATGTTTAGATCTAATGAAAACAGTGAGGATGAATATAAGCCCTTAATTAGAGCCCCTAATTAGCCAAAATATTTCCATTTATTTTTATTTTTCCATAAGGTCCGTGAATTTAAACAGTTTCACTTTGTATAATTCGAAATCTTGAAATTCCTTCCCGAAAAATTTATAAAAATTCATTTTCATATCTAATATTTATGAAATCATAAATTACCCTCTATTTTCTTATAAATCTCAAATGTAACCTTTGTAAATTTCCACTAAGTGCACTTCGTGCCTCCACTATTGTCAAAATTACCAATCAATCATCTTTTCTAAATTTACAATTTAATCTCACTTTTGTAAAATTGTAATTTGGTCTTTTCGTGATTAAGTTAATCCAAAGTGATTAACTTATCACTTTATCTTAACCACAAGGTCACTATTCACGTTCCACTATTCACATTTACTATTCATTTAAAATTATATTTCATAATTAATTATTTGATCCTTCAATTCCGAAAATTATTTATTTATTTCATATAAAAGTCAATACATTACGTAGGATTCATGACCTTAGGATTTCATACATGATCATAAAATTTGGGGTTCCACATAATAATTGTAATTTTTTGTTACTATTATTAATTAAATTAAACAAGAAATACAAATTTATTTACTCCAAATGAACTTAATGTGGACTAATAATTTAATTAAAATTTACGTTGAATATAAAATTTATAAAAAAATTTATGTTAACACCTCTAAAAATGATCGCTTGTGTTATATCTCCTGTAAATTTTTTATAAAAAACAAAATATTTTTAGAAATCAAATATTCGTTTTTGATTTAAACCCGTGGATTTATTTTAGAAAATAAAACAAATCATTTATGAACGCCCGTGGGACATATATATTTTCAGAAAACAAAATATTCATTTTTAGGACGCCCGTGGGATAGATATATATTTTCAGAAAACAAAATATTCATTGTTTAGATGCTCGGTGGATAGACATATATTTTTAGAAAATAAAATATTCATTTTTGGACACCCGCGCCACACATATATATATTTTAGAAAATAAAATATTCATTTTTCAACGCCCGTGGGTCAGATATATATATTTTAGAAAATAAAATATTCATTTGAGGACGCCCGTGGGATAGATATATATTTTCAGAAAACAAAATATTCATTGTTTGGATGCTCGTTGGACAGATATATATTTTTAGAAAATAAAATATTCATTTTTCAACGCCCGCGGGACACATATATATATTTTAGAAAATAAAATATTCATTTTAGAACGCCCGCGGTACATATATATTTTTAGAAAACAAAATATTCATTGTTTGGACGCTCGTGGGACAGATATATATTTTTAGAAAATAAAATATTTATTTTTGGATGCCCGCGAGATTCATATACATATTTTAGAAAATAAAATATTCATTTTTTGAAGCCCCGCGGGACACATATATATATTTTAGAAAATAAATTATTCATATTTTAACACCCGTAGGCCACATATATATATTTTAGAAAATAAAATATTCATTGTTTGGACGCTCGTGGGACAGATATATATATTTTGAAAATAAAATATTTATTTTTTGGACGCCCGTGGGATAGATATATATTTTTAGAAAATAAAATATTTATTTTTAGAGGCTCGCAGGACACATATATAATTTTAGTAAATAAAATTTTCATTTTTTGAGGCCCGTGGGACATATATATTTCAGAAAAACAAAATATTCATTGTTTGGACCCCGCGGGCACATATATATTTTTAGAAATTAAAATTGGCATTTTTTGAGGCCCGCGGGACGCATATACATATTTTAGAAAATAAAATATTTATTTTTTAAGGCCCGCGGGACACATATAATAATAAAATTTGTCCAAATTATATAATAATGTTATTACAGTTTATATTACAAAGAATATAATAATTGTAATTTTCTGTTACCATTATCTATTAAATTAAACTAGTAATACAAATTTATTTACTCCAAATGAACTCAATGTGGACAAATAATCTAATTAAAATTTACGTTGAATATTAAATTTATACAAAATTTTATATTATATAACACCTCTAAAAATGTACCATTGTGTTATATCTCATGTAAATTTTCTATAGACATTTGTTTATTTCATAATTTGTTAGAAATAGATACGTTAGTGAAAAATATTACATTCATAAGTCGTTTTTAAAAGTAATGCAGCTGAACTTAGATTTCGACGATTCTGAGCATTTTCGGTCAAAATTGGAGCTTTATTTTGACCAAGGAAACAACCCCCGTCATGTATCTGTGTATGGTCTACTCTAATTGGGCAAATGACTTAATTAATCCTAAACTCACTTTCGCACACACATTTGCGTTTCTTATTTATTGTATATTAGGCCAATACTTTTTCTTTCTTTATATCTAGCCAAATTAGGTAATTAATGCCCAAAATACACAAATCAGAAAAGACCAGAAATTTCCATTAAACGGCTATTAAAAAAATATGAATAATTCCAAAAAACTTAACTGGCATGCCTATGGAGGGATCTATCGAAACAGATTTGAGAAATATACTTATACACAAATTTTGCATCGAAGATATCTTATTTTGCGTACCACCAGATATATAGTCGGTGTTTTTTTTTTTTTGATGGTTTATATTTACATACATCTCAACACAGATTACATTGTAATTCTGAGACATTCTTACAAACAAGGAGATACATAACTCCTCCAAATAAATCTGGAGACACAGCTCCACTAATGAATTAGGAAGAACAACTTCCATCCAGCCCGAGGGAGACAACAGCTCCCACCCCACCTCAAAGGGAGACCACAGCTCCCACACCATTTTTTCGGGTCGAAATTCCAACGTGGGATTCGAACCCACTATCTACGCTAAAGGAGCCAATGCCCCTGCCACCTGCGCTAGCCGCAGGTGACTATAGTCGGTGTTTTATTTGCAAATTGTATGTTTGTTTTTTTCCGTCCGTTCATTCGTTTCACTTTAAGAGTTCATCGCTTGCTCCAAGCCTCCAACTGCATACATGAACTTCAAATTTACTTGTGGACACATTTTTGGGATGGTTATTTAATATAGATTTGCTCAATTTTATTTAAATTTGGATTTTTCAAATTACAGAGTTTTAGGAAAAAGTGTACGAATTATATAAGTTTACAAATCTAATCGAATATTTAATATAATAGCCCAAAAAATTAAATTAACTTAATTGGCATGCCCACTTAGGCATTTACCGGAACAGATCTGGGAGATGTATGCATATCATAAAATTTTCAAAAGATTTTAGAATGGTGCATTATATAAACTGGTATGAAATTTTATAAATGCCTAGTAAATGTCTCTGTCCCGGTGTGACGTGATGCCGTCGGATGTTTACCAACCTTGCCGCCGATATTAAATCGTCCGTCCCATTTACAGCTGAGCAGATCAACTAATGTTGTGGCTAAGATTTTTTTATAATTTATGAATTTTTTACCTGATTTATGTATTTTACAAATTAATAATAAATTATTATTCAATTAAATATGTAATTAATTTAAATTGAATAAAATAAAATTTAAATAAATATATATAACTATAATTATTATATTGACTTTTAAAAATAAAATTGTATAAATTATATTTATTTAAATTAAATTACTATAATTAACATTTGATAATATAAATATATATGACTTTTTGGTACTGGTTTAATAATTAAGTAATATAATCTGTAACATAATTTCAACATATAAACATGCATTCAAACATAAAAATAAATAATATAAAATAAAATAATTGCTTTTTTGAAAAATGAAGAAATGCAAAATATAAAATAAACTATTCCATTAATATTTTTATTACTTAACTTTTATTTATTCATTTTAGTATAACAAGTGTGAATTGAAATGATAGGTAGTCACAAAAAAGCTATCAATTATTGTCATTTCTGTTAAATAAAAACTTTATAAAAATTCACCCAATATTATCTCTAATTTTGTTGAATTAAATTAATTTGAATCGAAGCTCCATGAAAAATGAATTAATCAAATAATCCAACTTACTTTTTAGAACAAAGTTATGGTACAAATATTTGACAAATATTTATTTCAACACCAACAATGGCCAATAATGAAGCCCAAGATAAATAATTTCAAAAATTATTTTTAATGTAAAAAATAAATAAAAATTTATCAATTAATTTGAAATAAAGATTATAAAAATGCAAAAATATCAGATATTTTAAATTAAATATGCTCATTATTCATTTCAGAGCACTCTGGTTATGGGTGCTTTGGTATTACTCGAATATATACATGGAATGTTAGGAGGAAAAATGATAAAATTAACTAGGTTTGAAATAAGTTGTTCTCATTTTTACAAACAAAAATGCTTAAATTTATATTGAGCTATTTTCAAAAATCTAACGACGTTAATTATATTGAGCTTTGAATGAAATTAGAGTTAGCTAATTTTCTATCCTTCCAAGTGAATAAGTTGTCACATTTCTATATTATAAATTAGCAAATATTAAAATTATCTTAAATAATATATTTTTATATTTCATATTAAAAACTTTGAAAATATATTTTTATATTTTTGAGGCTCGTTGGACATTTATATATTTTTAAAAAATAATAAATTCATTTTTGGATGCCCGCGGGACACATTTATATTTTTAAAAAACAAAATATTCATTTTTGGACGCCCGCGGGACATATATATATTTTTATAAAAATAAAATATTCATTTTTTGAGGCCCGTGGCACATTTATATATTTTAAAAAAATAAAACATTCATTTTTGGAGGCCCGCGGGACACATATATATTTTTAGAAAATAAAATATTCATTTTTGGACGCCCGCGGGACACGTTTTTAATTTCTTAAAAAACAAAATATTCATTTTTTGAGGCCCGTGCGACATTTATATATTTTAAAAAAACAAAACATTCTTTTTTGGAGGCCCGCGGGACATATATATATTTTTAGAAAACAAAATATTCATTTTTGGAGTCTCGCGGGACACATATGTATTTTAGAAATACAAAATATTCATTTTTTGAACGCCCGCGGGACATTTATATATTTTAGAAAAATAAAACATTTATTTTTCTAGGCCCGCGGGACACATATATATATTTACAAAATAAAATATTTATTTTTAGAGGCCTGCGGGACACATATATATTTTAGAAAATAAAATATTCATTTTTGGACGCCCGCGGGACACATATATATTTTTATAAAAACATAATATTCATTTTTGGAGGCCCGCGGGACACATATTTTTATAAAACAAAACATTCATTTTTGGAGGCCCGCGGGACACGAATATATTTTTAGAAATTAAAATATTCATTTTTGGAAGCCCGCGGGATACATATATATTTTAAGAAAACAAAATATTTATTTTTGGAGGCCCACGAGACACATATATATATTTAGAAAATAAAATATTCATTTTTGGAAGCTCGCGGGACACATATATATTGCTTGCTAATGTTCAAATTCTAGATATAATTAAACTTATCAGGTTAATAAATATTTGTATCAAATTGAGACTTTGTATAAAAAAAATTTCTTTAACATTGCCAAGGAGCTATTGCTCCCTGACATATATGAGAATCGAAACCCGGCTACTTGGAATACAAGCCTATATGTGAAAACAAAGTACACTTCATTATTATGTTATCTATTTTTTAAAATTATGAATGTCCACATGTAATAGACACACCATACTATGGCCATGATGTCTACATTTTTATTTTTGGCTGTCGAGATATAAAATGTGCTTCATGTTTTATTTTTTGTTTATAATTTAAGCTATAATAATAAAATTTTAAAAAACTAAATATTAATTTAAATCAAATTAAGTCAATATAAAAATTCAATTTAATAAATATTCTACCATATATAAACTTTATAAAAAATCTTTTGCAATGGCCATAGTATGGGTTACATCTACAATAACCCATATCGTCAGTATATTACCTTTGCTGCCTATGCGGTAAACTAAAACTAATAAAACTAAATTAATAATAAATAATAAGTTCAATGAAATTAAAATTGAAATAAATTGAATGTGTTGTAGATGATTTTTATTTTTATTTTTAAATTTGTTCTAAATTGAATATTAACAAATAAAATTTTATAAATTTGCTCGGCCACCATCATCATAAATAACAGCTCAATTCCAAGAGAAGTATCAAAATTATTATATTGACAAAAATTATATCGCCTTTGCTTTTTATTTTAAAATTCATAATATTAAAATTCTAGATATAATTAAAAAATATTCATAAAATAAATATTAATTTAAATACAATCTAAAATAAAATTGAATAGATATAAAATAATTATTTTGATATTTTAGATCAAAATAAATAATTTTTACTTATTCAATCAAATAGTAGGTTAAAAATTATCATGGATAAATTTGAACTATATTTATTTTAATCGATATATTATGGATAGATAAATTCCATATACTACAATAGGGGGTATATTTTTGAACGAAACTTATAAGTTAAAGATGTTTTTAAAAAGCCAATAATTTTTTTATGGGTAATGTAGAACATCACATTTAATATTACATATCAAGCTCATTCATATATGGAAAATACATTATGCTCCACAAATTCTCTTTTAGAGGACAAAGCTCCACCAATAATAATAAGGATCTCCCGCCACGGAGAGACTCAAAACTACACTAGCAGTATGAGAATCAAAGCATGTACCATGCCTAATTGGCAAAGTCAATAGTTATTAGGTAATATAAAAAATTATGAAAATAGAAAGTAAGTATTTTGTTAATATATATTTTAGAATTTTTTAAAATATTGAGGTGATATTATGATTACATTTAATATCCAACTTTTTTGTTTTTATTTTTCAAACAAACTTTTAAATTTATAAAATATATCTTGCTAATATTCTTAATTTTTTTGATATACGTAGAAATGTATAATACATTTTTAGAAGAAATTTAACTTTTAAAAATAATATAGAAGAAACTAATAAATATAAAGGTAAATAACATAAATATAACATAAATGTATATGAAAATAATATAATTTTGATATATAAACATGCATTCAAACATTAAAAAAAATTGCCCTTTTATTTTTTAAAAAATTAAGAAATCTAATCTAGATATATCCAACAAATCTTTAGAACTTTAATTGCTTATTTGTTTTCATGTAAATGCTACCATGTAATATTTTTTTTATAAAAAAAATACAAGGTAATCCTACCAACCTTTATCCAACATGGCTTTTTCCTTTTCTACCTTTAAAAGATTTAGATTAAGATTACAAAACTAATTAAGTAATTAATGATATATAAATAGGCAGGAATATGATTTCAGATAGGCCACAAGAGCACGTAATATGGTGCTCCACCATCTTCAACCCATTCCCGTTCTCAACCCATCTGTCGGCGATGGCAAGAGACATCTTCTCCAGCTAACAAGTAGCATGGATCAAAAGCTAAATCCTTCTGCACCTTCTCTGACATCAATCGGCGATGCATGTCTTAAATCCAACATCTGAACAATGTCACCCCCTTTCCAAAGACCCATCAGCCATGAAAGCTAGAGCTCGATTTTCCTTTTAGAATCAACAAATGATTAGCTTCAACAGAAGCATAGATTATGTGGACCTCCGATTAGAAAAGCTAGAGCATCTTCATCATCCTAAAATGAGGCATCTGTAAAAACTACAAAACCATCTTGTCACCAGCCTCCGTCCACATAGCAGCAAATCGTAGCTTTCTAACAATCCAACCCCTGTTTCCATCTTAGAACAGCAGCTTCCGGCCCAAAATCCGGCAACAAATCCAAGCAGTCCATTGCTAGCAATGCCTCATTCTTCAAAGACGGTGACTATGAAAACTTTTTCGGTTTCAGCAGCCATAAAGTCAACTAAGATCCGATTGGCCAAACATCCCTTTCGTTGATCTCTAATCTACTACCCATCTGAGTTTGGTAGCAGATGGAGGAGGAAAGGACTTGAGAGAGAGGAGGCGACCGGCGAGCAGAAGCACACGAATACCCCCTTTCCAAACTTTCGACTACCGAAAATACCCAAGTACATCTCATCCGTCAAGCTGAAATCAACGGTGGATATGACGCTTCCCATGAGAAAAACGCAGAAAGCGCTTCCTATGGGTTGGGCTCTACCGGAATTGGTGGAGGTAGTCGTTGACATTTTTTTCCCCGTCCAACTGTTTGCTTTAAATTATCGTAATTGTGAAGCAAGGACAAGCCGAGGACATGATGACCCAGGCAGAAGTGGAGAGAGGCGCTTATGAAGGCGTACGAAATGCTAGGAAGACCGAGCAGGAGGAGCAGATACAGGGCTCAACTCAAACAACTTCCAGGAAATTGCCTTTTCTTTTCTTACGTAAAAGGGGAAGGGGAAGGGGAAGGGGAAGAGGATCCAGATTCCAGGGCCAGGGGTCGACGGTTCTTGTGTAGGCGGGCGTCCCTGTTTCATTTTCGGAGCCTATTTAATTCAATTCTCTGTGGCAGGCAGCAGCAACTAAGAAAATCGCTCGTCCCACGGATACCCTCATCTCTTCGGGAATGGGATGAGATGCAGAACCGAAATAAAAAGTTCTGTTGCGGGCTGAAAACGGGGAAAGTTGTATAAAAATTGAAAAATGTTGTAGAAGTAATGTAAAATTGTACATTACTTCTTTTTGAAAACCCGAAAAGTTTTTTTGTGAATTGAAAATTTCATCTCTTCCCATTTGTAACCGCTGAATGACCGACGTTATAGCATATTTTCGGTTTAGACAACTCAGATTAATGAAGAACCGCATATTGGATAAAAAGTAAAGAAACAACTAGCAGTTACTACAGAAGAAAAAAATTATTAAATACTCCCGTCAAATTTCTTGTGATGTCATGTAATGCCATTCATTTTTACTCTCTGCAAAAATCCTATTATAATTTCCGAACATTTCAAACCATATTTTAAGATTATCATCTCGATGTCAACGCTTGCATAGGCAAGTAGTTGGACTTCAATTCTAGAGCGGAGCAATAGTCTTTATTCACAGTTTTTTGAACAAAGTATCATCTCAATAAAATAGGCGGATGCAGCCACCAAGACAAAATTAATACATGCTGTTCTAATTAAGAATTTATTAATTAAATGCATGTGATAGATCTCTGTTATGAATCATGTACTATTTCATCAAAAAAATATCTAATTTATACATCACGGATGTGAGATCGTAAGATGCTTTTGGGAAGATGTTACCGCCATTCGCCTGAGAGGTCTAACTTGCCATCGAAGATGGTGTTAGTCGGTGTTACATACTTACATTCCCCTGAGACCCACATTGCCATCGAAGATGATACCCCATTCCACTGAAGTGTCGTACAACAAATCCGAATCAAAATCTCAAATTCATAATTTGCAATCTCACACTGATACTGACTAGAGAGGAAAACTTCCACTATAATCCCAGACTAAAAAAGTGTGGTAGGATTCCATCGGGAAAAAAAACAAAAAAACAAAAAAATCTGGCAGGAAAGAGAGGACGAATTCCTCCTAGAATCGCACTAAAATACTACATCAAAAGTACATTAGGAAACAGTTAGAATAAAACAATCGGGAAAGAAGAATTCGTTTTACATAACATTCTAGAATACATTTTCCCTTCATTCAACTTAATAGAATTACATTCTGAATCAATGCACCAAAAATGGTGCAAATATTGCGATGTGAAAGAAATGCAAAAGCACTTAATTTACTCAAAATTTCCAGCTCAAAGATACAGTATTATGTTTCTTGCCATTACACAACCTGATAGCTTCCAAACTGGAATCTTCCACATAAGCTTAAAGTCCCGCGTCTAAGATGTCCACTCGCAAGCATGTCAAGCTGACCTCCTCGGCCGCAGCAACAAAATGGAATTAAAAAAACCTCAAAGACAAAGTTTTCTGCTGGTGCAGCTATTTCTGCGGTGAGTTCTTTTTTCTAACATTTGGTTGTGGTTGCTTAGACAGAAGCACAGTGGTCCTAGTCACACATACCCATTGCCGATTAGATTCTTCAATATCATCACCACTTGCAATAGGTATATGCCAGCTGCCCCCTTCAGACTCCTGCAATGACAAAATAATAGAATTTGTAGACAAAATCCAACAAAAACATAGAATCATGCAACAAATTTGGGGATGCAGAACACGAATTGCCTGAGGAGTGAGTTGCAGATCAAGCTGCTTACCTGTATAACAACAGAATAAGGTGGCGGCATGTGGAAAGTGGGTCCTCGTCTGGTTATTGTCAGACGCACCTGCCAGCATAATCAGGAGTCAGCTTGCAAGATGAGGATAAAAGTCTTATCGTCATGCATGTACTGTGTTATGGATGCTCATTACAGAGTTTTAAAATTTTGTCTTTCATGTCAAAAATGAAAACAGCCAACACCGAATGGCAGCCAAGTTCTGAAAAGCCCAACAGGAAACCATACACTGCACCAGAAGAGGCACCAAGCAAAGAAAATGACAGAGGAAAATAAACAATTATCTGCACTGTTTGAATGCTAAAATTTTTTTGTTAGCCAAATTCGAGACCACTGTAATGACAATCAAGATTAAATATAACTTGAATTCTTAAATTCATGCAAGATCGAACCTATTAGGAAAATCACAAGATGAACAGGATACTGGAACCCATATTTTTACCAACTATGGGCCCCCTTTGATGCACAGAGAAGAGCGACACAAAAAAAAAAAAAAAAAATTGAATTTCAAATTTGTGCGATTGAAATTTCACCTTCTCAGCTTGGAATTTTTTTTTAGTCCAAGAATGGAATTTTAGATTCAACTTGTAACCAAAATTTGAATGAAATGCAGGTAAACTAATGTGTTAAAACAAACCTTCGATTTTGTTTGCACAAACTTCTGCGAGTTGAATTTCAAAAATCAAGCGTCCAAGTGGTTAATATCAGCCATGCCATGTGGAACCTACCATACCATTCAACTCTATGATGGATGTTTTGTGGTGCAAGTCAGTAAGTCTCAGGTCCATAATTGAGTTTGACATTTTCTTCCTTAAGGATGAACTTTCATGTTTACCAGGGGACAAGGACATTTGAGAATTAACTTCACCAGGCATACCATATTACCATGTTCCTCTTCCAATAATTGTACATTTTAGAAACAACTAAGAGCCTCCTGCCTTCAACAAAACATCATAGCAGAATCTCAAGAAGCTAGGATTAAAGCTTGACTGTTAAAATGCCTAGAAATCTATGCTTAACCAGAGAAATCAACATCTCCATGCATCATTTAAATTCAGGTTGTGCTTTCTCTGGAGATGGAAGTAACCCTAACACAACGGCATCTTTGGAACCCAATCAGATCCTTGAATTATACTTGCATGTACAGATCCCATACAGAAACCACTATCAAGTCTATAACACACCCTGTCAATTCATCAGAACATCCTAAAAAGCAAAACTGGATGTTTTCCTATTCCAAAGTTCATGTCCAATATTACCATGAGATTATTACATCCTTTTCTATTGCTGATCCTAAACTCCCAATCATAGAAGCAAAACTATTGAGGATGAGTTTCCACCAACTGCTAAAATGTTAACATCAATCACCAGTAAGTAGCACTCGCTCTCACTATCTAATTCTTCTACCAGAAATTTGGGTTGGCCTTCAAATGGTGGATAGAAAATAGTTTTCCAGGCACTCCCCATAAGACGTATCCTACCATCAACATCCAAGACATCAAGCTTTGTCCATCAGGTGGGCTCTAGAAGCACTGTGTTAGAGACTCCAACAAAATACTAACTGAAAGAACAATTCAATACATAACGCGATATGGTTGATTTTATGGACCGGATGCCGGAGGCATAGGCCCAGGTTTTTCCATCTCTCAAATAATGGGAAGCTATCCAAAATACCTCGATTTCAAGAAAATAGTAAATTTCAGGAAACATCTTGCCTAAAGGAAGATGTGATCAAACCTGATGTTTTTCCTTCCATCTAGGGAAAAAACCAGTTCCCAGCAATTGAAACAAATGATCCCTCATTTCATCATTTGTAACCAGCAAAGATCTGCAACTGACGGCTGCATATAACCAGTACCTGAAAGCAAGGGATGCAGTTGAAACCAAAGAGCAATAATGCAAATCAATGCAACAATAGAAAGAGAAGGCCGGTGCTTTTGAATGCCTTATATAAGGTGATTGAGGTACAATATTAGCTAGTAAAATTGTTTCCACAATGCACATATGATAAATGAGGCAATTTGCTAAATTATTCGTGGATTCAAGTTGTTATGGAAATACCAATATTTTTTGGGGGAACACTAGATAAGACAAATATTTTAACAAAAGCTTTAATTTGGCATGAAATTTATTCCACAATGCAAACAAAATTGCTTCTATCAGACCTTTAGGGAATTGGAAAAGAAATAGAAAGTATAAACAACAAAACCCAAATAGAAACCTCATGACTAGGAAAGAAAACAAAATGAAAATTGAGACCACAAAATTACTTGAGAAAAACGAAAATTGATGCCATTTAATTAAATTATGGCTCCATCGGTCCTTCTGGTATGAGAGGAAAAAAGTGGGGAAATTTTTATAGGAAAAATTTTGAAAAAAACGATTAAGTGATGTGATACGATAAGGGTGATAACTAGGGGCAAATAAAATAAAGATAAAATAGATAAAGTAGTTTTTTGAAAAGATGTAAAAAAGCAATTGAAATCTAGAGGTACAATAGAAGAAGTAAGGCGGCTGGTAGTTAAGATATCAAATCATATCAAAAGGTATGTAGGAAAGTGGGGAAAAAAGTTTAACCCTCTTACCAGATGGAGCCTATAAATAAATTTAGCTGGAACCAAAAAATGAAATCTGCATGAGCATGATGAATTGCTAATTTTTTTCAAAAAAGAAAAAAAATACCAGTCATCATTTGAGCCAATAGGGGTTGCATATAGTGCACCAGACTTTCGCCAAGTTTCTAGTAGTTTCTTGTTATTTGGGTGATCCGCAGGCCCACCCCTCACGCGTCGACTATGCAAAATAACGAGGGGAAATTTCTTTGATGGGCTCATTTGGCGTATATCATTTACAACAGAATTTAGCTGTGATAGAGGGAACACCATCAGTAAAATTTAATATGATCTAAAACTTCAGAATTCACTTTGTTAACATGACTCAAATAAATTCAGCATGTACTCTGGTAACATATTCCATGCTGGGATGCCAAATCCTTGGATACCTGAAAAAAGCTGAAAGTGCGTTGATTGATGAGGCCAACATTTGCACCATCTATAACTGCTTCAAATGGTCCATGCTGGGAAAGCCACTTCTGAATTAAGACAAACATCTAAATTAGCAAAATAGCATACAATTTCTTTTATGCAAAATCTGTGCTCCTTTAGACAAATCTATATATCATCCCATTTCACCAACTCACATGAGGAGAATTACAGTTTCAACGATATAGCAACAATAGCCTTCCTTGATAGAAGTGTCACCAAGACCTAGTGGAGTTTACTCCAAAGAAGAATTGGACTTGACACAGTATCCTCTTTTTATTCATCAAAGGTGAAGAGCTTTTTTTTTTATGCATAAAAGGGGAAAAACTTTTATGTTTACATACTGAGAAGGATTGCCAGTGCAGTCAGGTCATAACAGGCTGTGCAAGCATCTCCCAAATCAAAAGCAGTTCCCCTGGTACAAATAAAGACTATCTTGCAGACAGCTGCTCATATCTCTGCTACTGTAACTGATAGAGAAATAACCAACATGATTGGTTACACTACACTGCAGTTTAGTTGAATTAGATATATCCATTGAAATTCACAATAGGTCCTTTTACAACCAGCTAGCCAATAGAAACTATAGCTTACAATGTCTCTCTCTGCATTATCCGTTGAACAAGTTTGAGTGAGAACTGAAGCTATGGGTAAATCTGTAAGTGCCACTGATAAATCGATCCCTTTGCAAAAACAATACGTATTGCGCTAAGCCGTTCAGTAGATTCTGAATTTTGAGAATTTTAGAATAACAATAGGGAATAGATATTGCGGTTGTGAAATGTCAAGATTCCAACAAAAAAAAAAAATCCAAATACTCAAAAGCAGATGGAGGAATCAAAGTGGAAATGAAACTGAGAAGTTGAGGATACGGTTGCACCTGAAAGCTTGTGAAATCTGCCTTGACCTCTCTCTCGCAAGCCAAGCTCGACAACGAACTTGCGAAATTCTCCGTCTCCAGAGGATCGATATCAATGCAGACAAGCCTCTCCCCGCAACACCTGCAAGTACCATTCTCATCCATCCGGCTCCTGGCAATCTGCCATTTCCCTTTCCCCAGCCATCCCTGCCCATGCCATCCACCCCCTCCCTTAATAACTCCTTCCTTTATCTTCTTCACGTCCCACTGTTCGACCCCGACCTCTGCTGCTGCATCCGAACGAAACCACCCTTCAGCAATCTCAGCCGTGGTCTCCGACACTCGTCTCACTGATGCTCGCAGCCGATGCAGCAACTGATAGACTCTCTCCTCCCTACCCACGTCTGCACTCAACTTCAGCAATGCAGCAAGCTCTGGCTCTTCTGCCAACACTCCAGACGCCTGCATGTGGGCATCCACTTCGTAAGCTTCCTCTGCCATCCCCTTCTTACAGAACCCAAAAAGCGCGGGCCCGTACGACCGCAACCGCGGCGGAATGCCGTGGCCAGCCATCTTCTTCACCAAATCAAAAGCCAATTCCGGGTCTTCCCTAGCCGCCGCCAGTCTCGCTACGCTAGTAAAAGTAGCCTCATTGGGGACAATCTCGTCGGCGTCCATTTGACGGAAGATCTCGAAACCCCTCTTCAGGCCCGTTTCAACAGCATCAACGGCCGCATTTCCGCCGTCGGATGCTTTGGGAGAAGAGCATAGATAGAGCAGCACGTTGTAGTGGTGCTGCGAAAGAGGGATGCCTTTCGAGCGGGCGTCGTCGTAGAGGCGGAGAGCTTCAAGGAGATCGCCGCGCTTGGAGCACATGTCAAGAGAGTGGCGGAGGATGGCCTCGGGAGATTCCCGGCGGGCTTTCTTCCTCGACTTGGCTGAGGTTGTTTCGGTGGGTGTTTGGTGCGTGGGTGGAGTAGCGGCGGCGACGGCGGTGGCTGATGAAGAGAGACGATGTGCATGATGATGGTTTTGATGAGGTTGATGGGGTGATGGGATGATGTTGCTCATGGAGAGAATTTTGATGGAATGAGAGTGGCCGATGGATGGGTGAGAGATGGGGAGAAGGCAGCGGCGGCAGCGGTGATTGTGGGAGGAAGGTGGGATTTTTCTAGAGAAGAAGGAGATGATGGACGAGCATCGGTGCAGAGATGGGGAGACAGTGTTTGCGACTGGCATCGCCGTCGTTCGGGAAAAATCCCGCCTTCTTCCCTAGGGATAGCTCGAGCCGTCAACCGCTTTACGCCGGAGATTTTGATACTCTGGCGTCTGGCCATCGGGGATGCTCATGCTCGGGCACCCTTCGCATGCTTCGTTTGGGCAGGCATAAGCATCCAATGGAATGTGATTTTGACAGGTAAGACTTTTTCATTTGGACAAGGAAGAGTTTACATATTCGGAAAGGGATAATTTTTTTTTATAACCACGACAATTGCACCTAATTTATAATATATCTTTAACATTTCATAAATTTTTCTTATACTATAACATTTCACCCTAAATTTTTATTATACCTACATCATTAAAACTACTATTATCTACCCCATTGAAAAGACAATTTTTTCCTTTTAAATTTTTTTCTAATTAAAATAATTCAACCTTAATATGAGTTTTAAATTATTTAATATTTTAATATCTTACAAATAATGATTTACTATCATCAATTGAATCATGTTAAGGTTAAATTATCTCAATTACAAAATATCTAAAAGGGCGAAATCGTCTTTTCAACGGGATAGATAATGGTGGTTTTAATGGCGTTGGTATAATATAAATTTAGTATGAAATATTAGGAACATAAGAGGAATTTATAAAATGTTATAGGTATATTAGAAATTATATGCAATTTTTATGAGTATGAGAAGAATTATCCCTATTGTGAAATGAGAACTTGAATTAGTAATAGAAAAGCAGAGTAATTACGTATTGAAAAATAAAAAATTTGTAGAAAAATAAAAATAATGGGTATATTTAAAAAGCAATAAAACTTCGTGATGAAAAATTTTTAGAATAAAATTTTTTAAAATAAAAAATAATATGATATGATAAGAGTAATAATAAGAAATAGATAATACAGTTAAAATAAATAAGTTACTTATATACATTATTGTGTATAAATAATTGAAAAATAGAGTACGTATACAGAAAGATGTGAAGAAATAATAAAAAATAAAATAAGTATAAAGTGAAAAAGTTTTAAATTGAAAAATTATAGCTTGAACAATTTTATATGAAGCTAAACATGCCCAATTTTGGAAATAAAAAAAGTAATTTGATCATCATCTTTTTTTATTGATATTTATATTATAATCATCTTAAATATTTTTTAAAATCAAGCTTTTGGGATATTTTAATAATTTTCTTATACAATTCCACAATCATCTAATAATTTCTTTTTTCTAACAAATAAGTCTTATACCGCCTACTGTGGATGCTCCCACGTGTTGAAGAGAAGACGCCACAATGCTGCCCATGTGTTTCAAACCGGCCACAACTCTCATGGCTAAACGGTGAGTTACCATGACGCAAACATTTGATAATCATCTTATTTCATCAGATGGTGTATATAGCAAGAATTTATATATAGATTCAAACCACCTTGAACCGCAAGTTTGAAATCTAGCCCATTTTAAGTTGGGGTGCAATAGTTACATTTCACCCATGATTTAGTAAACCCACATAGGCAATAATGTTGGATTGCCACTTATTGGACATCTGCACTCTTGCCCTTATCTTGCCTACCTAAAAGAAAACCACATGAGCCTGTTGCTCCTTTGTGTACAAGACCATATGATATCACCTTAATTACTTCATTTATTAGCTGACCTATTAACACAATTGCTTGCGAAGGTGACTGCACAGTAAACCCTACTTTACTAACAAAAGTGTTTCAACACATCATTAGACTTATTTTCTTGTTGAGATTTGCATTGTATCTTGCAACTGAGAAGATTACACTTATCCAAGTAGAAAACATCTGTGTTAGTAACACCTAACATACAAAAAGGGGTTCCATGCTCACTCTGTTTGATGCGCTAAGAATAATCCCTACCTTCCCCTTTTAAATAATTTTTCGCACTTACAAGGCTTTGGTTGCTTTCCCAAGCATCATTCGAATGGGAAGCAGTTGATATACCTAGGCACACTTAAACTCGATGCACCCGGGTGCATTTAACATATAAAATGAACATGATTTTATTCAACTAAGTGCATTGAAACTAAGTGCATCCGGGTGCAAATACCTATTTTCTTGTATTTTTTAAAAAAAATTATACGAATGTCAATTTAAGTATATTTAACATATGTATCAATTTTTACTAATTTTGAAGATTTTTAGATATTTGTTTTGAATTTTTTAAAATCAGTTGAAAATGCCACTACTCTTAAAAAATCCAAAAAATATCTTAAAATCTCCAAAAATGGTAAAAATTGATATATAGATTAAATATAATTAAATTAATAACATTATAAAAAAATTTAAAATTTTAAAAAATAGGTTAAATACACCTGGGTGCATTGATGCTAGCGCATGATATCATATTTTTCCATATTTTTTCAAATTTTTTATAAAATTATTAATTTAGGTATATGTAACATGTGTATCAATTTTTACTATTTTTAAATATATTTTTGAAATTTTTAAAAATCAGTAGCATTTTTAATAATTTACAATTACTGATTTTTAAAAATCTAAAAAAATTTAAAAATCTCCAAAAATAGTAAAAAATTGATACATATTCAAATATACTTATATTAACATTTGTATAAAAGAAATTTTTAAAAAATAAAATAAATGATTATTTATACCTGGGCGCACTGAATCTAAGTGCACCAAGGTGCATATAACTACAATCTCATATGAATGTATTATTATATTTACTTTTCTCAATTAGCAAATATCTTTCTTCATAATTTTTCAAGTTTCCTTTTTCAAGTAAAAACTTTGTCTACTTTTTCTTTGTTTTTGTCACTTTCCGTATTAACAATGTATGCCTAACTTATGTCCTAAAGCAAGACTCTAAAAATAATATCACTTGTAAACAATTAAGATGGATATTAATTAGAAAGTAAATAAAGGGTGTGTAGAAATGACTTAGATGAAAATTTTTTGGTGTAAATATTTTTTAAATGAGATAAAATAAGGTGACATGATATGGGTAATGATGATGAGTAAAAAAAATACAGTTAAAATAGATAAGTTAATTGTATGGATAATTATATATAAATAATTGAAAAATATGATAGCTATATAAAAATATGTAAAAAAAAATAAATAATAAGATAATTTGAAAAGTTAAAAATTTTAGATTAAAATATTTTAGTATTAACCAAACACCTGTAAAGTTAAAATAAATCACTTGATTTCCTTCAAATGTGACGAATCCATCAAATGCTAAGTATCTTTTAGATCCTCTTACCATGAAATTACATTTATGTATATCTTATGTCAAATCCAAGAGGCAATTTAATGTGATCCTACTAATGGCAAGGATATCTTATCAATAAATGATAATGATAAACAATTAGGGATATTAACAAATCAAGTTAAATGGGTTAAAGTCTAACCTTACTTCTAATTAAGTTATAAATGGATCAGGTTGAAGTTTTTAAATGGGTAAATAATCAAAATAAGGTTAGAACTTCTAAAATGGGGGGCATGTTTGTTTTTAACAAAAAAAATTTTAATTTAAAACTTTTCACTCTCCATAATTACTATATTTTAAAATTATTTCTTCACATCTTCCTATATAACTATTCTATTTTTTAATCACTTCTACACAATTACTCATATAATTAATCTATTTCTTTAACTTTATTCTTTTTACGTCACATCATTATCTTTATTACATCACATACTAATTCAAAAAAATTTATACCGAAAACTTCTTATCTAAAAGTTTTAACACTAAAACTTTACGCTTTATATAACTATCTTAGTCTTAATTATTTTTTTGCATCTTATTATGCAACTACTTTATTTTTTAATCATTTTTTTTCAACTGTCTATACAACTAACTAATCTTTTTAACTTTATTTTCTTCATTTCTCATCATTACCCTTACCATATCGCATTATTTTTTATTTTAAAAATTTTTCATTAAAAATTTTATCACTTCCTAAACACACCTTTATTCAATAAAACAGTTAACGGATTGTTAATAAACTATTTATATGTGCAATAAATAAGTCAAAAGAAAACTAGTTTAGAGTCCTATTTAATACTAGTATATGAAAAAAAACTTGATAACTGAAACAAAAATATTAAGACGACCACGAAGAATAATAAAGGAGAAGGAAAATGAAATTGTAGTGATGATTATGGCTATACTAGATTTAATAGGGTTGTTGATTGGTTAGTGGATTGAATGAGTTGTAAACATCTAGTCCAAGATGGTTTATTTAATTAAATTTTCAAGTGAAATAATGGATTACAATTCATTATTTAAAAAAAAAGAGAAATGATCATGTTAGCCCGTGCTAAGCAAATGTCTTGCTTAACCCACATCAAAACACTTATTTACAATATTTTTTACTTTTTACTTCATACATTTGTTTATCTAAATGTATTTAAAATTACTATTTTTAGATATATATATATATATTGAGATTTTTAAAGATAAGGACATTTTAAATACATATATACACGTAAATATTTAAAAATATACGCACATATTCAAAAACGATAACACTTGGTTTATATGTTAAATACATTTAGATAAACAAGTGTATAAAGTAAAAAAATAAAAAATAATTGTTGTAAATGAGTTTTTTGATGTGGACTGAACAAGATAGGGTTAACGGAATCACTTCTCTTTAAAAGAAGCTCAACCTTAATTCATTTATAAATGGGTCAGTAAGTTCACGAGTTGACCCAATTGATTCACCCCCATGAATAATCTACCTTCTCTCAAATTCTCTCAAAATCAAAATACCGTAGCAAGAACAAATGGAGACGAGAATCTTGGAAACTGATGAGCTATTCCCTTCTGAGACTAAGCTAGTTCTCACAAATAAAATCGGCCCTTTTCTCATCACATTACATATCTTTTAATACTTATTTAATGCTCTGATCAACTCATCTCCAATAGCTATCATTCATTCCTACTCTTTGAAATTTATTTTGTCCTTAAGGTGAAACAAGGAAACGACTTATTATCTTTACTCTAGTAAGATGATGTTGATCTCGTGTTGACAATTCATGCTGGAGTTGTAGCATGTCTGGGTTCAACAAATATTCGGCATAACAAGAACAGGAGTTGCAAAAGAGAATGCTAATTAATGTTGTCATCATACAGCTCCAGTTGATAATTAGTGTTGTTGCCTAATTATCAATTTCATTTCTACATGCATCATTGGATCTGCTCCTCTCAGTGCTGTCCATTTGCTGTGGATGAACATGATTACGGAAGTGTGAGCACTGGCTACGACAGATGATGAAATACTGAACGACTACACCACAAATGTTATCACAGGTGCGTATGGAGGAAAATACTTGGCCAGAGCATTTAACGGCTCATTGTGCATTTGATGCTCATGTTTGATGGCAAACGGCTCCTGAAACCAAACACGGAAATGACTTGACCGAAATGTAGGCCTGAGCTATTGGATTCTAAATTGCCCATCCATCGGGACCTCAAGTTATCATTGTAAATGCTTCATCAAATTTAAAAAGTTTATGGCCTTCATTTATGTCTTCAGGATTTACCAAAAAGACAATGACGTCATCAAACAAATTTTTGGTAATTTTTCTGATAGATACTCATATATTATATCGTTTTAACTAGTATTACCATTTAAGCTATGAAACATTCTTAAAATTTTTCTAACAATATTTGCTAAATATTTCAACCGATGAACATCCCCACAAAAACTTAGGGAGAATAAACCAATTATACCAAATGTATGGGTTATTCATATGAAATTTGATGGACTGTGTGAAGTAAGATCTATTTTTCCTCTGAGATGTCATTCTCAGGGACCAAAAAAAAAAAAAAAACCACGGGTCCCAAGATCAAGTCCGTCTGTGATACACTTGATGTGATCCTGCTGATGGTGAGTATCTCTTATTCAATGAATGATGATTACAAACAATCCGTCTCCCAAGGATCTCTGGAGATCAAGACCTCTGGAAAGAACAGATGGCCAGGACAACCCCGGAAAGAACAGATGGGCACGAGAATTACATAAACTGATGGGTGATAATTCCCTTCTAGGATTAAGTTAGTTCTAACAGACAAAATCCCACGTCTTCTCACTAAACTACACATCTTTCAATTCTTATTAATGCTCTGACCCATCCATCCGCGCGCGTACACCTCATCGCAGACTAACTTTTCTCGAATACTTATCATAAACTTCCGCAATTCAAAACGCTGATGCGGCTGCAATTATCTGAGGGAGAATGAAATAAAAATTCGTTCAGAATTTTAATTTTTTTTTCTGAAAAAAAAATTATTTTAAAGCAGTTGACTGTCCCTCCGCAGCACCCAGCCACCCACCACACACCGAAGAGAGATGGGTAGGGGGAATGAAATAAAAGTTCGTTGGTAATGTTGACTACGATAAATAAAGGAACATACATTGGAAGCATTACTGAATTCTGACATCGAATCTTCGTGTCATTGGTTCCAATAGATCGCCGTCAAACCCAACCGGCGAAGCAGCACTATATTGCCAGACTAGGAGCGTTGAAATGTCAATTTTCTTATGCGGTCTGCCAGCATCTAAAATTGCAAGGGCTGCCTAATCAGGATAATCTACAAAAGTCAACGGCTAAGATGATATCCGATCATATTGGGTGTAAATGGGCCTTGGACGGCCACTGACGTGTTTCACGCCGGCATTCGCGGAGACGAGAGGGAGACCGTCACAGGCACTCTCGCGCCATCCTCTCGTCTCGAAGGCGCTATCAGACAGGCTAATATTATTTGACGGACGGCCTAGATCATACACCGATGATTGGGAGAATGTACAAGCAGAAGCAGAGACATGGGTGTCCTTTCGGTATTCTTCTGTTTTTTACCTGATGGGATAAATGGATGCGGGTACAAACTACAAAGCCCTTCACCGCGCTGGAGGTTTGTTCCTTCCTTCTCGGGAGCGCAATCCTACGCACCCGGTGCATTCAGCCTCAATGCACCCTGTGTACTACACTTATTTTTTTTTATTTTTTTTTGAAAAATTTTTCATGAAGCTGTTAATACAGGTTTATTTAACATTTAAATTACTAAAAATGCCACTGATTTTTAAAAATCTAAAAAAAATATCTAAAAATCTCCAAAAATAGTAAAAATTGATACATATGTTAAATAAACCTAGATTAACCATTGTGTAAAAAAAATTTCAAAAAAAAATAAAAAAAATAGGTGTAGTACACCCGGATGCATTGAGGCTGAATGCACCCGGGTGCATAGGATTGCGCTCCTCCTTCTCGTGACACAGTTTTTCACGAAAACTTTGAAAGAAAAAAGGTGCGCTTGGTAAACACTAAACAAAAATATATTGAATTAAAATTTTTTAATCTAAAATTTTTCACTTTTTATAATTATTTTAGTTTTAATTATTTCTTTATATTTTTCTGTATAACTATCCTACTTCAATCATTTTTACACAACTAACTTGTCTATTTTAACTTTATTCTCTTTATTCCTCATTATTATTTCTACTGTGTTACATCATTTTCTTTCAAATTACAACTTTTGTATAAAAAACTTTTAATTTAAAAGTTTCATACGTTTGACAATTAATAAAAAATGCCAAGTTAAATTTTTTAATCATTTAGCCATACTTTCCTATGCAATTACATTGCTTTTCAATCATTTTTACATAATTACTCATGCAACTAATTTATCTGTTATAATTTTATTAGTTTTACTCCTTATCATTACCCTATCATATCATATCATTTTTTTTTCAATTCAAAAACTTTTATACTAAAAACTTTTAAAGTTCTATCAATTTTCAAACACACCCATCATCATTGATCTTAATTTGGAATTAAAGAGTGTGCTTAATAATTAGTAAAAATTTTAAATAGTTTTTTATGTAAGGTGTATTTGGTTGGGCAAAAAATGTCAACAAAATTTTTTCAAAGAAACTTTTCGCTCTCCAGAACTACTAAATATTTTTAATTATTTTTCGCATTTTCTTATAGAAATAACATTATTGTTCAATCATTTACTATATGACTAACTTATCTATTTTAATGTTATTATCTTTATATTTCATCATTGCTCATATTATATCATATTATTTTCTATAGGTCCGACAAATTTTATACTAAAATTTTTTTAAAAAAAGTTTTCCCCTAAACCAGACACACTTTTAAAAAATTTTGAAATGAAAAAAATGATATGATATAATAGGAATAACGATGATAAGTAAAAATAATAAAATTAGAATAGATATAAAGTTACATAGTAATTAAAATTTAGAGTAATTATATAGAAAAATATGAAAAAAATTAAAAAGATAGTTATGTAAAATAAAAAGTTTTGGTTTAAAAAATATTTTAGATATCAAAACATGGCTAAAACTAAATTTTACATGAGTAGACTGCCCATATTGCATTTATTAAGCTTTTGCTTCATTCCACATGTTGGAACTTCAACACACCTTGAACATTTGACTTTGTTATCTTGGCGAATTTGATAAAAGAGGATGTGTTTGGAAAATGTTAAAATTTTTGGATAAAAATTTTTTGGTATAAAAGTTGAAAATTGGTAGAAAATGATGTGATATGATATGAGTAACGATGGGGTGTAAAGAGAATAAGGTTAAAATAGACAAGTTAATTGTATAAGTAATTGTGTGAAAATAATTAAAAAATATGATAGTTATATAAAAAAATGCAAAAAAAGTAATTTTAAAATAAATGGAGAGCTGAAAGTTTTAGAGTGAAAATTTTATGATTTTCTAAAACAATAGGTGATTGTGGTAGTTCTCAATTATGATGGATAATATTAAATGGACTACAAAACACACATGTCATCATTTGCTCGAGTTAAATAAAATCTTGGATGCCACAATATTTTCGAGGAAATGATATCTAATGTAGATGCAATTACTTACTGAACCTGCTACAATCCTTCCCTGCGATCTGTTGCTCTTTTTCTTTTTTCCTTTTTTCGGATGAACCTGCGATCTGTGTTTACTGACAATGCTCTCATTTCAGATTTGCTGGGGTGTGCGGAGGAATGAAATAGGACATGAATTGAATAAGATTTTATTTTTCTTTAAAAAATTACAATTTTTATTTGAAATATACAATAAAATTATTTTTTCATCTAGTATTTTATTTCTCAATATACTGTAAACACTCCTCATTCAGTCTTTTTATTGCATCATAATAGTATTATATTTAATCCCTTTTATATACTTTCCAATTCAATTTTTAAAAAAATTTACATTTTTTGAATATATTTTTATAGAAAAATTACTTTTATACCTATAACGTTTGCCTTTTAATATTTAACATAGATACAATGTTTCGAAAATTTTTCTTATACCCATGACATTTTATCGTAAACTTCTATAATACATATGCGGTTAAAACATTTGTTAACTAACATGTTGAAAAGAAATTTTTGTTCCTTCATATTTTTAAGAATTGAAATAATTTATTCTTAATATGATAATTGAATCACTTGACGTTACAAATTAATAATTTATCAACATTACTTCAGTCATTAAAATTGAATTATTTCAATTAAAAATTATAAAAATACAAAATTATCTTTCCAATGAAGTAGTTACGGTTGTTTTGACTACATCAATATGATAAAAATTTAGAGTAAAAAATTATAAGTATAAAAGAAAATGTAGAAATAGTGTAGACATATTAGGAATTCTGTGCGAGGGTTGTGATTATAAAAGGAATTTTTTCATTTTATATGATTTAACTCTTACTTATTTGATTACTTTTTCTATTCTTATATCTATATCGTAATATTTTTTTATAATTTACATATAATTTCTCATGTATTTTACTAATTATCACTCGCATCAACCTCACTTGTTTAAATTTTTTTTCTATAATTTGTTCCTGTAGACGGACCTGGTTGTTATTCCTTATGAATGCCCTTGTCGGTGACCAAAACGCGGATTGCACCGACGCTATGACTGTCACGCACATCTCGCGTGTAATGGCTTATAAGTATTTACGGCACCCTACATTTTTTCCAAGTAACGTTTGACGGACCGTCGCTTTTGAATTTTTTGATTTTTCAAGCACGCATTTCGTAATCACTAGGCCGCCCAAAGCGGCGGTTAGCAGCCGGCTACTTGTAACGTGCACAGCCGGATAAAAGGGCAGCTTTACGGCATTTTTACCCCCAACAATTTTCTGTCCAAACCACGACACACCGATGAACGGTTTGGGCTGAATCGGAATTTCCCTAAAACGATAAGAAAAATACTAAAATGCATAAAAACAAATAGAAATACCCTAAATTTTATAAACTTTCAATTAGGGGTGGGAATTGGGGCGGGTCGGGGTGTGCCCAACCCTGACCCTACCTTTCAAAAATCCAATTTGACCCTTATTTTTTTCCGAGTGGAGACAATGTCGGTTTGACCTTTACTTTTTTTTACTAGGTTTCATGACAAAATTCGGGTCGGGTAAAAACTACGGGTCAAGTAAGAAATTTTTAAGAATTTATGAACCTATCAAGTATAAAGACAAGTCTATATTAAATTTAACTACTACATACTTCAATCTATTACTAATCAGTCAAAGTAAAACATAAATACTTAAATAAAACATGAATAATTATTCACCTATATAAGAACAAGTTAATGAAATATACCTCGTTCAAAATTCTATTCACAATTTGAATATTGAACCACTAATTGTTTGAACTCATTCCATGTCTTTTGTTGTTTACCTTCAACAAAAATAATAATTATGTCACAATTAGAATTAAAATGATGCCTATTGATATCTAATTCCAAATTCTTTAAAGTTTAGGCAATCTATACAATACAGATATTCAAATGCAAAAGTCACTATCGTGGCTGCTCTCATGAAGTTGCAGCATCTGATTAAGACTTGGGCCAGCAGAGATTAAGAAAATAATAATAACAAGGAAAGATAGAAGTTGGCATAGTGCAGGAGTAAGAGAAGATGGATTGCATGATAATTGCATGGAGTATATAAAGTGGTGGTTGCTTGAATTAGCAATCAATTTGTGCTGGGCTATGAAATATTCTCTTTTACAATTAGCAATCCACGGTAATGGTATTAGAGCATCTTTTGCATCACATATTTTCACAAAAAATTCAGTTCAACTGCCTAAGAAGGCTACTCTCTCATTTCAGGAGGTCGTATTCTTGGAATCAATGTCAGAAATAATTCCATTCAATGATTTTCTAAGAGATGCAAGAAGCAATGTTCAATAGTTGTTTTACTGAAGTGAAGTTGACATTTACAAGGAAGTGATACTCTGCAATGACAAAATTGCTCAGATGGTTTGGGAATTTTTTTTTTCAATTCAAACAAATATATTTATTCAATTGTTGTAGTCAATTCATTCAAATGAATACAAATACAATATATTATCCTCCACGAAATCATCCAATCAATTGTCCTGTTTGATCGGCACTCTAAAATATAATTCAAATTGCAGCAGACAACCCTTCATCAATTCTAGTAATCCTCAACAAAACCATCCATTCAATTGTCAAGCAACCAAGCAAAAATCGGAACACAGAAAAATACATCTAGAATTCCAGATTTATACCACTGCTGGACGACGGATCTGGACCGCAGATTTGGACGCGCGGATCTGGATGGTGGCTCTAGATGTGATGGCGTTTTGTCGGACAGATCTGGATGGCTGCTGTGGACGCGGTGGCGTTCTGCCGAACAGGGAGAGGAAGATAGCGTCTGCCGGACAGGGAGTTTAGTGCTTGAAATTTGTGATTTCAGACTTAGACTTCCATGGATCCGACTTAGAGTGACAGCGGATGGACCTGAGTTCAGCAATCTCGGACCAAAGAAGATTTGCGATTCAGCAAACCAACGCCTTATGTCACTTCGAATCTGGTAGAGCTAGAAGGAGACGACGATGAATGGAGAACAGGTTATCTGACGTCGTCTGGCGGGCCGATGATTTGGGCGTGCTAGTGCCGCTGATTTGGGCGTGCTCTGCGAGAGATCGGAGACGGTGCGGGAGACATGAATCAGCAACGGAGACGGTGCAGTCTTCTCTGCGGGAGAGGTTGTAGGCTGCTCCGGTGGCGACGGTGAGGGAGACGACGATGGACGCCGGACGATGTGGGAGAGAGAGAGAGAGAGAGAGAGAGAGAGAGAGAGAGAGAGAGAGAGAGAGACGGGAATCAGGAGCTCGGGCCTTCGGTTCGGGGGTAGCTGCTTAGGTTTAGATTCTTTAGAAAATATATTATAATCGGGGGTGCGGGTCAGCGGGTATAAGCGGGTCGGGATCCGGTAGGTCCGCCCTCAACCCGCCCCGCCCCGCCGGGTACTTTACCCCGATCCCCCGGTGTAAAATAGGGTCAGGACCCACCCCTATTCCCACCCCTACTTTCAATAGTTTCCACCGGATGGTTACTTCTGTGGACTCCGGTCATTTGCTGAACTAACAGTCAACCAGCCCGCTTCGTAAAAAGAAGGCGCCAGCCAAGGAGAGCCGTGGAAGGGTATTTGGGTAATTTTACTTCGCCCTACACCACCGCATGCGGCGGATTTACGGGCGGGGGGGTGTTGAGATTTCACCGCGCGGGTGCGACGTCTTTATCCTGTCTTTTTTTTTTTTTTTCCGGAGATCCGTCGCACTGGCTGTATCCAGCTTTCTCAGCTCTCGATTTCGCTTGTTCTCTTCTCTAAATATTCTATTATAAAAGGAATAAATCACTAGTGTCTTGAATGCCCTTTCATCTCTCTTCTCCTCCTTCAACTCCCACACCCTACTTCAGAAGGGAAGGGCAGATATCCCAAGGTTCTCGCAGATCTACACACTCTTGGAGCCGTAGAAGGTCTGGACACTGCCTCAACCTCTTTCTTTGAATTTCTTCCGTACAGATTCTCCGCTTTTAAATCGATTTCATCCTGTTTTGGTCGATTTCGCTGCCACCGACTGTGGCTTTCCTGCTTCGCTCCCTGATTTTTCGTTTGTGGCGTGTGTTTCTGGTTCGTGAAGCTAGCTTTTATTTCAATGCTGCAATTGGCATTTCAATGTGCAAAGCCCCTGAGTTTCTCTTTAAAATGCGTTTTTCTCCTATTGGAATCTAGTCCGTATTTATACCTTGGGGACCGCGGCATTCCAGATCTGGAGCGGGTTCGCTTGATCTCATTTTTGGTTGAAATTCTGAAGATATCAATGCAAATCGGCCGGGCCTCGCTTCGATTTCCTGGTTTTGAACGGCTTTGCTGTTTTCGTCTTCTTTATTTTGTCTGTTTTGTTTTATCCAGTTTCTTGTTTGAATTGGATGCTGATCTTGTCAAGGTAACGTTCAACCGGCATACGTCGCGATTTGTTGTTTAGCATTTCACCTTTGGTTTGATTTCGGTTGATGCTGGATCTAGAGTTCCTGGCTTTTAGTTTCGATTTCCATAGATCCAGACTAGTCAATTAAGAAGATTCCGTTTTTCGACCCGTGTTTTTTCTGCTCTTTGGTTGATACCTGACTTCTGCTACAGACACATTTGACACTGTGTGTTGATCGTTGAAATTATTAGTAGAATGAGCAATCAACTTCTATATATATATATATATCATTTTGATACTTTGTTCGAAAAATTATGTTTTGCTTGTTTTCGTAATTCTGGTTGTTTCGTTGTTATAGAATCTAATTGGATTCATATCCACGTACAGTGTAGGCTACTATGGAACAATGGAAAAAGGACATTTTCAAAATTTACAATGAAAAGAATTGGTTCGATCGCTGCGGAACTGAATTAATATTTCAGTTCAATATGAATTCTTCTGGAACAGGAAGAAGCATGATGTTATGCGTGTTTTTGGATACATATTTGTGTGATGGGACATTTCTCTACCCCAAATAACTCCGTTTTTTCAATATCTACTTCATTTAATTCTCATTTTCAAACTCATCACTTCCTTTACTTCTCGTCCAAATATGCGCAAGAATTTTTTTGCTGGATCTGTTGTATCTTTGGCCATCTTTGGTATGATATAGGTCTATTGTTTTTGGAATTGTTCATGTTTGTGGTCCATGTTTGTTTCTTGTTCTTTTCAGGGTTGTTTTATTGAAGTTTCTTTTCATGTAAAGAATGGCATTTGGGAAAAATACTCGGGTTGTAGATCACAGAAGATCATCATGGCTATCATCTTGTTCAACGGTGACCATTGTTGTGTTTGTGGCCCTCTGCTTGGTTGGGATATGGATGATGACATCATCATCCATTGTTACCACCGAAATTGTGGACCTATCTTCAAAGGACACAAAATCAGAGATGAAAAAACAAGTGGCTGAAGGTGATGCTCGTCAGTTTGAGGATAGCTCAGGAGATGTACCTGATGATGCTAGGAGAGGAGATGGCAACAATGATGCCCGGGATGGAACCATCTCTGAAGATAACCGGAGCCAAACGGAAGAAAATAATAATGGAGAGAACCAGGAAGAGAACTCCACAAGGGACTCTGAGGAGCAGAAGGATAGTTTTGATGATACGACGAAGAATGTAAGTGGCAATGATAGTGATGGAACAACTGATGGTGGTGAAACTACTGAAGAAGCAGAGGTGAACTTGAAAGGTGAGAAAGCAGCTGCTGAAAGTGGTGAGACAAATGAGAATCAAAATCAAGGTGATGAGCCAGGCGGTGAGAAGAAGTCAGAATCAATGGAGAAATCAGGTGAAACAACAGAGGAAGGGAAAACACCTGGGAATATTGATCAAAATCAAGACGATAGCTCGGAACAGAGTCCCGGCGAGAATAAGACCAATGAACAGGAAAAAGATCAGAATGCAAATGAGGTTTTTCCTGATGCATCCCAGTCTGAGCTTCTGAATGAGACCAATACTCAAAATGGGGCATGGTCAACTCAGGCTGCTGAATCAAAGAATGAAAAGGAAGTGCAGAAGTCATCTGATGGTCAAGCTGGCTACAAATGGAAACTGTGTAATGTCACTGCTGGAGCAGATTATATCCCTTGCCTTGACAATGTGGCAGCCATCAAGAAGCTTCATAGTACTGCTCACTATGAACATCGTGAGAGACACTGTCCAGAAGAAGGCCCTACCTGTCTTGTTCCACTTCCCCAAGGATATAGAAGGCCAATTGAGTGGCCCAATAGCAGGGAAAAGGTACTTCTTCTTCTGTTTTTAATCTCAGGAGTCTTTAGTTTCTGCTACTGTACACAGCTATGATAGTCCTTCCTTCTAATTCCAAATTCTACTGCAGATATGGTTCGCCAATGTTCCACACACCAAGCTTGCAGTGGTAAAGGGGCATCAGAACTGGGTGAAAGTTACTGGGGACCTGCTTACATTTCCCGGTGGTGGTACTCAATTCAAGAATGGTGCTCTTCATTACATTGACTTCATTCAGGAGGTTTTTTTCTAATTTTCTTTCTGAATGGTCAACTTTGAAGTCCTTACTTTGCTCTGTGAGGGCATGAAGAAACTTTCATAAATTTAATTTATCTTGTTTAAGAATTTTATTTCGAAGTTTTGTCATTTTATGGATTTTGTATTTTTAGTTCAAATCATAGTTTAGATCATCTTTTAGATTATTTTTACTTTTAGTTTTCTTATAATGCAAGTTTCCTTGTTCAGAAAATTACATCTCTCATGTTGATTAAGTTTATGATTTTTTATACAAATCGGGTACTTTATTCAGCTATGAGACAACTTATTTTGAGTATGTGAAATGAGGTTTCTCTGAATCTTTCTCTAGCCTTGTTTCTTTCTCCAATTCATCTGTGGTTTCTCTCCTTTTTTCCTTTCTTTATCTATTGAGTGGATCTTCTGTTTTTCTTCTAACGTCTTTGCTTTTTATTTATTTGGGGCATCTTGTCCTACATCACTTAGCCATTGTGCTTCCTGTTTGCCACAACTTGTGGATCATGTGCAACCATCCTTTTCCATGTAATTCTTTATGAAATTAGACCCTGTTCAGGATTATTCAGTTGGATGCAATGGGAAGGGAATTTGTTCACTGCTTATTTCATGCCATCAACAGCTGTTTTGCACTTCAAAGATGCATGTCCAGAGGCAACAGAGAGAGTAGAAGATCTTCTCACTTGCTATAATTCCTGGTTGTGCATTACCTTTATTGTTGTCCCCTTAATTCTGTTTCTACTTAGAATTCTGATTTCTGGAAGCAGCAAAGTACATAATACCTATTCACCAGAAGAACTTCTCTGTTGCTGAGTTGTCTTAGTCTCAAAACTGAGTTTGTTGGACACTGTTTTGGTTTTTAAATTTCCACTTATAATCCTGTAAGAGAGTTTTCTTGCACTCTTCAAAGGCTGACAGTAGTTATATGTAACATGGGTGTGTCTTGCTCCTCCAGGCTGTGCCTGATATTGCTTGGGGAAAACAATGCCGTGTAGTACTTGACATTGGTTGTGGGGTTGCCAGTTTTGGAGGATATCTTTTTGACAGAGATGTTCTTACGATGTCATTTGCTCCCAAAGATGAGCATGAGGCACAAGTTCAATTTGCACTTGAAAGGGGAATCCCAGCTATATCGGCTGTGATGGGCACCAAAAGACTTCCTTTTCCTGGCCAGGTGTTTGATGTTATCCATTGTGCACGCTGCAGGGTACCTTGGCATGTTGAAGGTAATGTTGCTTTGGGTTCTGTTTTATTTTGGTGGAATTTCGTCCAGTCATGTCCTCTGTCCTCATTTTTATCATGATGTTGAACTGGCAGGTGGTAAACTTCTGTTGGAGTTGAACCGCATGTTGCGACCTGGGGGTTACTTTGTTTGGTCCGCTACTCCAGTTTACAGAACAGATGCAGAAAACTCTGGAATATGGGATGGTAAGGTCATTCGTTAATCTTTGTTGCACATCCTTGGTCATATAAATTTTGATGATTGTTCCTCAGACCTTGCTCATGATGGCAAAATTTGGCAGCCATGTCTAAACTTACAAAATCAATGTGCTGGGAGCTTGTAAAAATTAAGAAGGATGAGTTGAATGAAGTTGGTGCTGCAATATATAAGAAGCCATCTACTAATGAGTGCTACGAGAAAAGAACAGAAAATGACCCTCCCCTCTGCAAAGAAAATGATGATCCAAATGCGGCATGGTATGATCAGTATTTTTTTTTAAAATAAAAATAAAAAATTGAAGCTTTATTCGTTGGAAATTTTCTTCCTCATGAAGGCAGAAACTAAAGTTGGTGTAAATTTGTCATTATGTAGGTATGTTCCTTTGGAGGCATGTATGCACAAGGTCCTTGTAGGCAGTGGAGAGCGTGGGTCACATTGGCCAGAGCAATGGCCAAAGAGGTTGGAGGAACCGCCTTATTGGTTAAATAATTCGCAGGTTGGAGTTTATGGGAAAGCAGCTCCTGAGGACTTTCAATCAGACTACAAGCACTGGAAGCACGTTGTTAGCAAGTCATATCTGAATGGGTTAGGAATCAACTGGTCTACAGTGAGGAATGTCATGGATATGAATTCTGTCTATGGAGGGTAAGTAATGTAGTCATGTTCTGCTGAATGTTGGGCTACCTCATCCATTCTCCTCCTCGACTTCTTGTCATTCCTTGGTTTTGTCCAACTTTTTCCATGCCATCCTAAGAAAATATAGACTTCATGTCACACCTTTGTGTTTGCTATAACTCTTTGAATATTGTTGTATGTGGCCTCTTACTTACCCCATCCAGAATCTCTTATCTTAGCTCCTTTTTCAATGGCTACTTTGCAGTTTTGCTGCTGCCTTAAGAGACATGAAGGTTTGGGTCATGAATGTAATTCCAATTGATTCCCCAGACACGCTTCCTATAATTTATGAACGAGGTCTGTTCGGTATCTACCATGACTGGTGTGAGTCATTCGGCACGTATCCAAGAACATACGACCTGCTTCATGCGGATCATCTCTTCTCTAAACTCAAGAAGAGGTTAGTTATCCTTGGCATACAATACATCCAATCCTTTCAGTGTTTTGATTCATCAACAGAATTTTTGAAGATGATATGGGATGATTTCTTAAAGTTACTGTTGGTGATCTTGTATCTCTGCTGCAGGTGCAACATGCTGGCTGTGGTGGCTGAGGTTGACCGGGTACTGAGGCCTGAAGGAAAGCTGATTGCACGTGACACTGTCGAAACGATCACTGAGTTGGAAAACATTGCAAGATCTATGCAGTGGGAGGTGCGCCTGACGTACTCTAAGGACAAGGAGGGTTTGCTGTGCGTGCAGAAGAGCATGTGGCGACCCACAGAACAAGAGACAATTGCATCTTCTTCAGCTTAGCATCTCCATCCTATTATGTCACCCATGCTAATCTCCTTGGTTGTTGTATCGGCAGTTTTAGGTGGGACATTGCAAGACCCCTCCCGGCTTTCCCATCTTTTAATCTTCATACCCCCTTCAAAACAGATTTCTCGGAAAGTGGCCTGAATTTTGTTTATATATTTGTATTCCTTAATTGATTCGGGAAGATCCATTAATTGAAGCAAGTGTAGATTCCAATATTAAGCGAGTTCTTTTTTTCGGATTGCTGTACGAAAATTTTCCGTGTCACTCTGCTTCTGCTGTCGTTAGCAGCTCGTTGCCTCACACTTATTGCAGCGATCTGCCTTTTGCTGGTGATCAAGTTACTTAGTTTATCGATTTAATTAAACGCACTAGATCTTGCAACTTTGGAGTTCTTAGTGGATTTACCTATAAGATGATACGTAGACTGTTAGACAATGGGGGCAAAAAAAAAGAAAAAAATCCTCACCACTTCTAATGTAATTTGAAGGTATAATAACTACTAACTACTGAACATCATCCATACCTTTTTTTTTTTTTTTTTCTTCGGTATGCTCATATTAAAACCTTATCCATTTTATGTTTTTTTTTCACTTAAAACTACTATCCCGTCATATCGCTGAAACAGGCCCCCGCCTCCTTTTTCACAGCCATATTTCCGACTTCCAAAGGGTCAGTTGGGTAGAGCAGATCATGTCGAGAGAACTGAGAAGCACACGCAATGGGTTTAAGATTTGTGCAAGTGAATATATAGCATGCTAATGACGTTCAAGTGTGTGACCCCCCCACTAGCCAACTCAGTACTGGCGAGTCGAAGGCTCCACCTCACCAATCGACCTTGCAAGACAAGAAGCGATTCCAGGTGCTTTCGAAAAAGGAAATTCTGCGATCAATCAAGCTCTTCCAACTAATATTTCACCTTGGTTGGTTGGCTTGCATAGGTAGGCCTAATAATCTATTGCTGGGTGAGGTAGTATATTAGGCTTAACAATCTACCCAATTCAGCTATCTAGTTCAGTTTTACTGCGGAGGATGAAAGGGTCATTTGTGGAAAAATAATATATTTAAGCAAAAAAAAAAAAAAAAAAAAAAAAACGAGGTTACAGTATTATCTGGACGTGAGAGTGGTGGCATCCTGAACACAACCTGGATTGATACGAGATGGCTGCACGTTTTGAGCATCTGTTCTAAACAAGACAGGCCATGATTGGCTGAATATATATTGTATATGTTTGCCGGGCCATTATGAATATGTGTGTGGTGGTCCACCCACTTTGGAAGAGGAGAACAAAAGTGACCGTAACAACTCACCATGTTCAAAACAAGCAAACACCGATGCGCATCTTTACCCGACATTTTCAACTTCCTCACATTAAAAAACCACGGTAGACTCACACTTCACTGCACGGAATCATCATCTCTGCTTACTTCTAAAGACTCTGACAACGAATCTCAGCACTGATTACATGATGGGGAGCTGACAACTTTGCTGATTTTTCATGGGTTTTACACTTCTGGGTCCCAACTTATAAGTAACACACCAGATCATCAGTGGTTTAAATTCAATTAGTGAAAATTTCAGTTAACTTCCAACCATGAAAGAGATGGCTTTGTAGTTGGTCTAATTATTTGCAATTAGATATGTACTTTCTAACCAAGTAACCATGGATTAATCAATGCAGTATGGGATGATTCATTTCCTTGTATGCTATTTTCTCACACAATTAATAACGATTTGCATTAGCCATCAACAACGAAATTCAAGTTCGAAAGAACTGATTAGACTAGCCAAAGGCGCAGAGATTTGAATAATCAATTCCTCCTAATCAGCATAGCTACTCCTAATACAATATAAAGCTCTTGTCTGCCACTTTGCACAGTGACAGTCCCTTTTCTTTAGAAAAAACAGTTGGCAGCATTCCTGTGCCCTGTTTATATGCCTGTACCACGCAGTCCGAGCCTATGTAAGGCATTGGTGTAACGTTAGAGAGAGAGAGAGAGAGAGAGGAAAAGAGTGCAGAACTCTGTTTCATTAGCCTTCACAAACACAAACTCTAAGATCAGGAATGGTGTGTTCATGGTGCCAAAAGTCTATTCTCTTGTTTTTCCTTGCCTTCTTTGTTCTTTCCGAGGCCACGTCGCGGTCACCATTTGTCCACTGGGATCAAATGCTGCCTAAGGTTATTCCTTCGCCGCCTTCAGCTCCATCCAAAGGCACAAATTCAATTTCTGCATCAGCTTCCAATAGCATGAAAGTGGAGCGAACATTCCCGTCGCCGCAAGGCTGAATCTGATCCGGCCCAGATGAATGACCATATGCTACTTACTGTAGATAGTTGTCTAACAACCAGTTGTCTGACGATGGGCTCTTTCATGCAGCCTTCTTGTATCTCCTTCTTCAATTGCGAGAGTCGTGCTTATAACAAAAACGAAGTCAGAGAATTCAGTCAGAGAAATTGAAATGTGTACATATGTATTCAGTCCAGTTTTTTTCCCCATATGATTTTCATTATAAATCAGTTATCAAATATGGGCCTGCTTGTTGAAAATTGGATTGATGATTTAATTGGGATCCTTGAGAAGTTTGATTGGGTAATAGCATTCCATCTGTCTATTACAAATTAAGGCAGAACAGATCAGCACTCGAGGCTTTCAGTTTTTATCAGGATTGATGTCTGCAGGAGAGCCAAAATCATCATTAGAGGCTCAGAGCTCGCCACCTTTCATCAAATTTCTGTAATTTCATGGTTCCAAACTTCAAGTGATTAAAATCACAAAGTTTGAAAACGCTGTGGAATCATGAATACTCGAATACTGGCATTTGCCATTTCTTTCTCCGCCTCTCCTCCTGTTTTGAGAGGACTACCAATGCCACCTTCCTTTAGAATTTGACATCCGCTTGCAGCCAACAACAATGGATATTGGAAATGTTTTTGTTGAATGCCAAGGTAGCCAGTGAAATAGTCACGTTGATTGGATTGCAGAATCCAATTTGAATAGTGGTCCTTTCAAAACAACTGTCGATTTTTTAGGAGCCATGGATCGGATTATCAGTGCTTGATGAATCATGAGCAACGTACTCCATAAGATGGTCTGGTTAGCAGATATTTCAAGTCTATGATCCGTGAGGGAAGTAATCTCATGTGACCGACCGGATGGGAATTGGGAAACATTCACAAGATCATTTATTTGCTCTCCTCCGGACACTAATCTGGAACCACCCCCAACCACCCATCATGCGGTACTACCTATGCCCTGTCCGCAAGATCGACATGCGTTTTATGTTAGATAGATGGACTGTAAATTCTAGAATCTGGATAAATATCTTTGGTTCAAACGAAAAGTCTAAATATAAGTTTGCATGTTTAGGTGGTCTAGCTTCTTAAATGATAGTGTGTCTATTTGTTATATTAGATACCGAGGCATATAATGGCTTGTGTATCTCACTCCAAACAACCTATTTATTAATCATTTTTGAATTTTTTCTTCCATAAACTTAATAATATAAACGTATTTAATGTATAAATCAAGTATTACCATTTTTGAAAATATACAATTCTTTTAAAAATTTAAACATAGAGTACTTTAGTCATTTTTAATGGTTAAAAATTGCTAAAATAATCTTGTTTTTAAAAATTTTAAAAAATATACACACAGATCAAAAAATGGTAAAATTTGGTTATATATTAAGTGCATGTAAATGAACAAGTTTATACAAAAATCAAATAAAAAAGTTTTAAAATAGGTTTTTTAAAGTAAAATGATCATCATACTCATCTAAAATGGCCTCCTTTCAAACTGGTCCGAAAATTATATTTTTTATTTTTTCAAAATTTTTAATAAAACTGTTAATATAGATATATTTAATCTATAAACTAAGTTTTATCATTTTTTGAGATATATATTTATTTTGAATTTTTAAATATAAGGATAGTTTTGACGTATTTCAACCATTTAAAATGACTAAAATACTCCCACATTTAAAATCTAAAATAAAGATATACACATGTCTAAAATAGTAAAAACATGATTTGTAGGTTAAATATATCTAGATCAATAGTTTTACAAGAATTTTGAAAAAACAAAAAATAATATATTTTTTGACTAGTTTGAAATGATTAGCGCTCTTTTTTAAATCCCAATTATCTTCTTTATCTTTTTTTTTTTAAAAAAATATGATCTAGTTAAAGCTATGTATTATATAAGTATTTTATTATATTTTTTAAGCTTTATTAATCTATCTTATTACTTTTAACTGTATGCATTATTTTATTCACCCTGTATCAGTTCTAATTTATTATCCAACAGTATAGCTTTTCTCATCCTAGAAGAAATACTTTTTTAGAAAAAAAAATTAAAGCAATGATCCATTATGAATCAATCCGTTAACGAGGAGGATACGGAATTTTATTTAGGCTCTTTTTTGCAATTCTAAGCACTTGTTCTTGAGTTGGCTTTCATGATTAGATTGCACATATATACACGTATAAAAAATGAATATTGCCGTTAAAAAGTTGTACATTGATTATTTGATGCATAAAATAATTTTATACATATTTTATATTTATTTAATTAGAACGTAAACAGATAAACTTTTCAAATACACGTATTCGAATATTGGTATACGATTTGAATCATTCTGATTTCATGCATATAAATCAGAGAAGAAATTCAAACTCGTTATAAATCATTTGGATTTTCAAGATATCTTTCGGATCATATTCTAATATATCTCTAAATAGTTTTAAAAATTCCAACCCGTGCCCACTGTAAATCATTTTAAAATAATCTTGACCATTCTTACCATTCTAATGTATGTATAAAATATGAAAATATAATGCATAGCTATTAAAATATTAAAATTCTAATAATTCATTAAAATGTACGTTTTCAAATAAACATAAGCTATATAGAAAATTATTTTATGCATCAAAATAATCAATATAAAATTGTTTAATACCAATATTCTATACTCGATAATTGCATTTATATGGAATAATCTTTGCACAACCAAATCCTAAATAAAATTTCAAGGCCGTCTTACCTATTAACGATTGATTCATGATGGTGCATCGACTGCCTTTGAATTAAAACAATTGGTATACTTTCTGGAACGCAATCCTATGCACCCGTGTGTACTACACCTTTTTTTTTTTTTTTTGAAATTTTTTTTCATGAAGTTGTTAATATAGGTTTATTTAACATATGTATCAATTTTTACTATTTTTGGAGACTTTTAGATATTTTTTTTAGATTTTTAAATTACTGAAAATGCCACTGATTTTTAAAAATAAAAAAAATATATCTAAAAGTCTCCAAAAATAGTAAAAATTGATACATATGTTAAATAAACCTAGATTAACCATTGTGTAAAAAAATTTCCAAAAAAGATAAAAAAAAATAAGTGTAGTACACCCAGGTGCATTGAGGCTCAATGCACCCGGGTGTATAGGATTGTGTTCCATACTTTCTAGCCATTCTAGGATTAAAACATGTGTGATTCGATCACAAAGAAGTAACACGATAGATTACTAAAGCCGAAAAAATATAATAGAGTACTTTTTGTATGTATAACTTTTAATATTGCAAAATTAAAAATAATACGGCATTTGGGATTAAAATATGTCATAAGTAACCTCAACATACAAACCTCTAACCCTACATGTATATTTAGGCTTTTCCCCTTTAAATAAGGATACTTATCTAAATTTTCTACTCTGTAATGCATCTATCTAACATCCATTGCTAGAAATTAATGGGTCTCATTCTTCATTTTTCATATACTTCCATTGCTAAAAATGATAAAAACAAATAAATAAATAAAGAGCTGGAAGCCCGCCCATATGGTTTGGCTGTTCATTGGAAGCTCTTGGGAAGATGAGGTTCATCTTCCAACCCCTCTGCAAACTGGTTGAGGTGAGGTCTTAGTCAATCTGATCCATTTTCACCCTCCATCTCAAGTGGGATCGGGTATGATTGGAGGCCTTCAGTACATGCTTCTACTTCATTCTTTCGGATATAAATAATATTGTCCATACATAGGAAAGGCATGGGATGCCAACCCCGCTCTGGTCTTTTATTAAGTTTCATGGCACCTGAACTCTAGAATAATCTCGTCGGAGGGCCTCCAATGGAGATGGCAGATTCAGATAACCTCATTGACCAAGTGGCCCATCCCTATGTAGTGATAGCTCTAATACAATGATGCCATCGGTGGCATGTTTTCTGGAAAGATGACAATGCGCCGCTAGTTGTAGTGGCCTTGCCTTTCTCAACTTGCATGCAATATACAAAAAAACAAGAGCCACATGATCAATGACATCCCCCCCACCACCTGTACAAAATGAATGAACACTGAATGGAATGATTGGTCAACAGTCATCATTTGCATATTCTTCATGTAATCAATATCCCACCCTTTTCAGGCACACACTTGAAAAACAAAAACCAACAGTTCCCTTCTCTACTATCTCTTGAATCGATTGATATTTGGCTTCAAAAAGGAATTTGGGCGTCCCTTTCGGAAGGAATTGAGTTTGATCCCTAGACTGTTGAAATGGTGGAGATATCTGGTTTTCTATCCGGGACAGCCAGTAATACATAATCTTAAATATGCCTTGGTCATTATTGATTAACAAAGCTCATATTTCATCTGGAACAACTTAAAGCAGTTCTGTTATAGCCAAGATCTTCGGACATTTTACTTGCACAACCATCAACTGCTGCAGTAACCAACACAGACCTGACTTCACTGAATGCGCCATGTATCTTTTCCAATATTCGAAATTCTAAGGGATGCACATGAGCAACGCAAAACAATCATAAAACTGTCAATGATAACAATCCCCAAAACAAACCTACGTTGGGCATTTATTTTCAAAGAGAGTATCACAAATGTGAAATACAATTATAAGAATCCAACTCTGCTCAAAACACGGCCTTCTGATGAAGCTGATGTTACATTCAACATTTTGGGACGTTTATATTGTCCTTCATTGTAACCGTGCAAGGATCTCCATTTGTTCCATGAATGCAGACCTGCACATGCAATTCTCCAGGTTGTGTACAATTCATTTTCACAATCTAAAAACTATCTCCATGCAAGCTTTTGCTTAGGAGGGTAAAAGCCAGAGAGCTCAGGAAGCAGTGGCCTAGTGTGATTGCTGGAAGATCCCGGCATTGCATCTTCACCTGCAAAGAGCCTGGTAACGAGAAATAGCACCATGATTGAGATGTCATGCTTGATTCGTTGAAGGCTCTTGACAAGCACACAACCACGTCTTCAACAGGCCATTTACCCACCCGTGTCTCCAGGGCTTGTCCTAAACTTATCCACAAAAGCATCGCCAGCAAACCTCAGATTTATATAGTACAAAAAATATGAGAAATTTACACAGCATTTACATGGTCCTTCCACAGCTGCCAAACCCTCTGACAGAATTGTCTTCTATGAGTACAACTTCAGGCGTGTTGTTATGGGATCCCGGCAAATGGGGCAAAATGATAGTGTGTTACCACAATCCTTGCAGACCTTTACAAACCAAAAAATAGAAGATACAGCATTCAGTTTCTGCTCTTTCCACGTAGCAGCAAGTGGCCTGCTATCGTCAATGATGTTTCCCGGTTGAGCTACTCAAAATATAAGCCAAATGAATGAGACCGAGGTAGACTGCTAAGCAAACAAATGCCAAATGGGCACCATATGATAACACATATATAGTATTTTAATCTCAACATCCAGTTCAGATAGCAACCTTGCACAATCATTGCCCTCTGTCATAACTTGGTAATGAGCATCAGTATTGATTCTCTAAGAAGCAACACAGCCATCTGCTATGGTGCCATCAATTAGTGGCGATCAACCTGATCTAACATCAGCCTGTTATGGGCAAGAGCAGGTCAAAATGGCTCAGCTACCACTACTATTTGCAGTATCAAAATGTGACAGATGGAAAATATGCTTTACAATAAGATTTTGGACTTCTTCTAAATATACCCACTACATTTGACCCTAATCCCAAATATACCCACAACATTTCCAAAATCTTGAATATATCAACTATGTTTGTATTTAATCCAAACAATAAAAATTTAACAAACAGTTTTTGACAGAATGTCTGTTTTTGAGATTAAATGCAAACATAGTAGATATATTTAGGATTTTGAAAATGTTGTGGGTATATTTAAAAGCCGTAGGATTTTCTAATGATATTTGCCTACAATGGAGCATAGCAAAACACAAGAAGCTTACTAAATGGCCGCATCCAAATGCCATGTCCCGAGGATTCACCAAGCAGACCGGGCAAACCTTGAAAGAAATAATGAATTTTTCAGTGCCATGTACCAGATAAAAGAACAGAAGCTACATTATGAAAGCAATTAGAACCTGCTCTGTTGGGGCATTATATGACGTTGACTCAAAAGAAGTCATGTGTGGGATTGCTTTGACTGCATCATCATGCTCAATCACTTCCAGAGGAGGAGGAAGGGGTGGTGGACCCAGTGCCCTCTGTATTCTTCTCCTGTGGTATTAAAAAAGTTGGGGAATCTTAAGGATGCCTCAAGTGAAATCCACAAATATTAGTTAATAAGGTATACCCCTGAGACTGGAGGTGTTGGGTAGCCCTGTACTGGAAGGGGATCTCCATGAGTGCCGCTAGTGCAAATGCCGCTTCCTTTTTTGAAGTTTCCATGTTTGCGGACATGATTTTATGGAAATCTACGAACTGCACCATGGAAAAAGGAGATCATTTCCACTTTTTCTTAGGATCATTTCTTTGCCATTCTATAGATGTTCTCAGTAAATACTTAATGCTGCATCCCATCAAAGACAAGGATGCCATTCTATAATATAATCCGTTCGCTGATATTTCCACCCATGAAGATGCCCAAAGCTTCTACGAACTATGGGAAGATACATCCACAAGGTTCAAAGATCAGCAGCCCCAAGATAACAGAATTCTCTATCACGTAAAGTTCTTGAAAAAAATGAGGGCATAAATACACTAATGAACATAAGAGGCTAGATTACATGCCATCAAAACTATAAACACTTGATACACAGTTCCATTTCGTTGACCCAGGGAAATCAAATATCTGAAAATTTCTGAACGGGGCATGGATGGTCACTGAATTTTCCACATATTGATTTGCCAAAAATAAAAATGTTGGCATCTATCCTGCTGTCTTGGATGTACAGTAGACCTATACCAATCTAATCCACACATAACCTTGAATATGTTAAACCAAAAAAAAGAGGGACCAAGAGGCCCTTAGAAATGACCAGTGATGAATCTCATGATAGGAAGAAAGATTATGACAAGGAGTAAGTCTATAAAAGAAATTAAATTAGGAGCCTAGATTTTGTAGATTCCTCACATCACAAATGTAGAAATGCATAAATCTTACCTGAAAATTGTCAAACGCTCTTTGAGGAATGTTATCATCAAAATGTTGCATTGCATCCCATGGCCCATCACCAACTCCAACCAACATAATTGACAGAGGAAAATAACTGCATAAAAAATTGCTTCAGAAACAAATGAGGGACAGAAAAACGTCTCATAAAAGTCAGACCAATATGGATAACTTACCTAGCTGTAACTACAGAATTTATGGTTGCATGTTCTTGGGGACTAAAGCTACCAAGGGGCACATCAGTGTTTCTTGTAACCTATAAGTGATAAATGGAAAAGATAAGCATTATATGCAACAAGGAAATTTCATAAAGACCTTGTTATAGAACATAATTTCTCAACCTGCCCATCTGCAATGATTACAAGAACATGATATTGCCAGTTGCTTCTTTCCACAATGTCAATTGCTGCTTCAATAACTGGTGCAAATGATGTTGGTCCTGAACATTGGGCCAAACAAAAGACCAAAAAAATATATATATAAAGTAAAAGACAACATACAATGCTTTGTAGGCATTTGACTGTAAGCAAGAAACCATGTCTGTTTGGTTGAGGTTCAAGGACAGGTTATCAACAGTGCACTTTCAGATATGGAGTGATTGAAGGAGAGGCACAAAAAGATTTTTAGAAGAAGGCATACAAAAAACATGGCATAATACCTTGTAGACATTCAATTATAAGAAAGGAATCATGTCCGGTTGGTTGATATTCAAGGGCAGGATCTCAAACGTGCACCTTCAGATTTGGAGTGATTGAAGAAGGGGCACCACATCCATTAAGGTAACAGATAAACAAAATCACTCATTGTAAATTTATTAGCCACAGGGAATAAGTAATTAGTACTTTTAGAGACTTGCCAAATTCAATGTACATGATTCATAGTAAGACTCCAGTAGTAATGAACTGCCTTCCCGATGAAATCAGCAGTTGCGACATTGGATTAGTTGTATTTGGAATACATTTTCAAAAACTAGGGCTCTCAAGATTTGGATTTAGTAGGTGGAGAGTTTTTGCATCCGTTCCTACATAGTTTTCCTAGAATTGCAAGCATATCACTTTCAATAATCTTTTTTTAAAACAAATGAAGAAAAAACCCTGTAAATAAATAAATCATAAAATCCAAGAAAATACCTTTAAAATACACCCAAAATTTTTGTAAAAAAATTCATCATGTCAAATAGATATATTTAATGAGAAGATTATTTTTAAGAATGAATTTTTTCGTATTTTAAGTAATTTCTTGCATTTATAATTTTATTCGTTTACAAGGGCATTTTTCTCATTTCAAATTTTTTAACAAAAGTGATATGCCTGCAATTTTAGGCATACTATTAGGAGTAGATGCAATTATTTGAAAACTAGCGATGCGCTTGCAATTTTAACCGAACTATGTAAGCACGATGCAAAACCCCTAGTAGGTGAGAAAGCTGTTTTAACTATGCATAGTTACAGCTCATAAACTTCCTTCACTAAATGACATGACACTGTCTGTATTTATTTCGACCCCAAGACAACCATGTTTGTTTTCCAAGAAAGACAATAAATTCACAGGTAGGGGAACTACCCATGTGCCTTTTCCTTGCCTTTATCTTTTCTTGACAGGTCCCATTAAGCCGCATATTTTCATATGCCAACACAGGTACCCTATAGAATCACATTCAAAGATGACACTTGTGTTGTGCTCATTTCAGCATGCTGATTTGGACAAATCAAATTGCCTCCTCATTTAGGAACACTCAAATGTCCAAATAGCTTGCACCACATAGCAGAAACTAAGTGGTTCTCTTGTTTACTGTTTAGGACAATGATACTATTCCTTGACATGCGGCAGCATCGTTCACCAAATAGGCATAATGCTGTATAGCTTAGTTAAATAATGGAAAATGCGATTTCTCTACAGCAACTTAAAGGAAATTCCCAAATTAACAAAACATAGTCATGTTAATGCAGTTATTTGAGATTTCTGATTGCATAATGGACAAATGATGAAGACAGATTTTACAGACCTGACAACTTCAAGTATGGAACAATCTCTCTGTATCGTACAAGTGCTTCCTCAAATCCACGGCAATATCGGTGATCGGGGTAGAAACTGAACACATATTGATCATGTGTAGATGCTACAAATCAAAAGATGAATAACTTGTCAGAATGTCATATCATGACAGCCTTTGGTAGCAAAATTGTAGGGAAACTGCTTACCATCACCAAATCCAAAACATGGAATCAGATTGTCCTCATCAAAAGGGGAGAGTGTACGACCAATTATAGAAATTGCTTGTTCATAGGGATTAGGGATTGTGCCAATTGTGTGCAGGCTCCTCCTGTTAAATGAGTGTCTACCTACAATCATTAAAAGGTGCCTTCAATCATGAATATATTTCCAGCATTCAGTCATAACAGTAGTGGCTTTAAGACACTTCGGAGCAATCGTATCACCTGTCCACTCATTACTTTTTGTGAAGTCTATGCCAAGAATTAAGTTCGATGATTCAAGGCCTGAATCCCTCAGTGCAGAAATTACCTTATAAGAGGAGAAGAAAATTTTACTATCTGTGCAATAGAAATCAAGAAGTGCTACAAGAACATCGATGGCAGCAAGAACTGAAATTTAACTACTCTTAGATAACCATAAAAGGCCCAAGTATGGACAGCTAGACAATGGTATTAATTATGTGCAGGGCATACTGTATCTACAAAAAGACAACCAACAAATAGCTGCACTCCTTGCTTTGCTGTAAGAATATGTAAGAACGATTGGTCACATCAGTAATGTCCCCTTCTAGTAAATCACTAACAAATAACTCTTCTTGTTGTCCAGGTGTAAAATCTAAAGAGAGTTTCCACACCACTTCAAACACTCAAACTCTACGATATTTCCAATATAGTTCTAATGGATAATTCAATAACAACTGCAATAAGCAATCAGTCTAAATGGGATATGGGAAGGAAAAGATCTTTATATATAAGAACTGCAAGAGCAGAAGACTAAAAGTTAAGCATCAGGACATCTTTAAACTCACAAAACATGCTAGGCCATCAACCATGTAAGGATTCTCATTCATGTCGTATTATGGAAGGGGACTTTGAATAGCAATGTTAATGGATGGCACAGAAAGATGGTAGAAAGAATAAATATTAGCAGATTCTTGGTGAAAAGTATATCATATTAATTTCACAACCTCCATGCATTGCAAGCTGTGTTTATCCACTACTTTACTAGTGTTCTCACTTCTGTTTTATTTATGAAAAGATGAGGAATTATCTTGCCACCAATAATGAAAACCCCAACGACAGCCTAGTAGCCGTAACCACATATGCATCCCAAATCAGCCTCAACAATAGCTAGTAGCCGTGTCCACAGACATAGCCCAGTTGGTACATGTCCTGGTTGGTCAGGGTTTGATTCTGAATGGCAATCTTAATGGATGGCTCAGAAATATGGCAACCCTCCTAGGCTGAAAGAATAAATATTAACAGATTCTTGGTGAAAAATATAATATTAATTTCACAACCTATATGCATCGCTAGCTGTATTTATCTACTACTATACTAGTGTTCTTACTTCTGTTTTATTTTATTGATGAAAAGATGGTGAATTATCTTGTGACCCATAATGAAAGCCTCAGCAACAGCCTAGTAGCCGTAACCATATGTGCATCCAAAAATTCGGCATAAACAATAGCTAGTAGCTGTGTCCATGGGCAATTGGGCATAGCCCAGTTGGTACATGTCCCAGCCATTGTGCTGGCTGGTCAGGATTTGACCCTGGATGGGAAACATTTTGTCTCCTCTTGTATATAAGCAGTGATCTCCTGCTAATTCATGTAGGTTGTAATTGGTTGATGAAAATAGTAAGGATACTTGGGCTTGATTTGTAAATATATATATATATATATATATATATATATATATATGAAAAAAAAGGAGATATTGTAAAGCAGTTTCGAGATGGAACAATTGAAAAAATAGCTAGTAGTCATAACCACCCCTCCAGTCATCCAAAAATTCAACATCAACAATAACCTAGTAGTCATAGCTACACACCTCCAGGAATCCAAAAAATCAACTAAGCACCTCATCAAGGGAGCTGAAATTATCAGCAATGTATCTTGAATGCCGCATGTTCTGATATTGATTGGTGGGAGCCATGGTACTCTCAACTTTACGAGAGGGGTGCTGTGCGTAGTCATAGTGGGAGGGATATCCCACAGATTCTTTGTTTCCCATATGCAGTGGCAAAGTATGTATCAAAATAACCCTGTCAAACCAACAAAGAAGAATAGTAAACTATAATCATTTGCAACTGTAAGTGCATTAAAATATAATATAGGCCAATAATTTCCAAATTTGCAAGATTACATAATGGATACCATTATGTACTGAGAATAGTTTCAGAGGGTACGCGCATGGGAATCACTCAAAACAAGAAGCGACAGATGGAAGATATAAATCTTCAACAGGTTCACCAACCATTAATTCATGGTCAATTCATTAACATGGAAAGATAATGCTCCCATAAAAAAGAAAAGATAATGCAAGAATAAATGGAGAATCTGTATGTTGCACTCTTTTTCTTTTTCTTTTCTGGCTCGATTTCCATGCCCAAATCGATTAGGCACGTGTTTGTATGGAATGGTGGCTTTGAATATTTTGATAAGCTTTAGGATGAAGGGTTATGAAATCAGAATAATGCCAGGATGAGGAAGGAATCGAGTATTAGCTCAAGTACCATCAATAGTTAGAGACGGCACAATTCCCGCAGTTTTCCAGTATTCTTTTGCGTTGCTGACCAAATAAGTCCAGAAGCAAAATCTCAGATTCGCAAGACAACAAAAACTGCTGTTCCCTCAAAGACCGCTCTGCCTAGCAATCTATATTCTTTTACCCATCAACACAAAACCATTTCCACGGAACCTATCGCATCAAAGCGGAGCATGCGAGGTCCAACCCTCCATCTCCAATCTTTGGTTCTTGGTTCTTTATCCAACCAATACAATCAAGGTTTGAGGCCCAACAGGTGAGCGACTTAGATATGCAAAGAAACCGCAACCACAGATTTCATTTTCAATGCTTAAAAATTATAGAGACAAGACGAGAAGAAGAAGAAGAAGAAGAAGAAGAAGAAGAAGAAGAAGAAGACGGAGCATGGAATGTTAAAAGTAGCTAAAAATCTCTCTGCCGGGAAAGTATAGAGGAGAAATTTGGTCGTGTTCGTTCTCACCTGACCGTTTGCTCTGCCGCACTGAGAGTCGAGCGCCTCAAAAAGCTAAGAGTGCGATTCCTTGGACAAGATAGCGACTGCGCTTCTTCCGATTTCCAATTAATTAAAGAGCACTGCCGGGTCGATGATTGAGGAGGGAGGCTTGCTTGCTTGCAATTGCTGCCTTGTGACGTTTCCACGTCCGGTTACTCGCGGGTTTTCGGCATGTAAAAAGCAGCAGCTGGAATTGGATATGAAAAAAAAAAAATTATTATTTTTTAAAAGTAAAATTGTTATCTAGGAAGAAAATTAGGGTGGAAAATTTAAAAGGATAATATTAAAATTGAGAAGAGTTTTCATCCCACTCCATCCATCCTAACCACGAATTCGACCTGAAGCGTAAATCGCATTTCGCAGTTCGTTTTCAGGCGGATTTTTTATTTTCAAATGGAGCTTTCTTTTTTACGGCGGTGATCAACTTGGAACTGACAGGTGATGCTAGGAAGGCGGGAAGGGGAAGAACTAATTTTGTTTTTGGTTATCGTGTGCTAGACGCGCAGATCTGGCTTCCAAATGGCGGCTCACGTTTCGTGAGCCTGTCTAGTGGATAACGTGCTCGCGAGGCCAAGTCGGAAATTTGGAACGTAGATGCACGAGTCTCTGAACGCGATGCACAGGCACCGCACGGTAATCTATCGAATGCGGCCCCTTTTTCCCGGTAATGGGCCTAATGGCGTCGCATGCCGATCAGAACAGTGCGACGACAGTGAGGGGGGCACCAGTCGATGACAGGACGATGGTTGGCGCGAAATACAAGTGCTTAGGGTGGCAGAATGAGAGTACGTGGCATGCCCCGAGGTGGGCGTCCGGCTGTGTTCTCAATCTCTATCATGCATCAATGGTCTTTTGAACATTTTCTTCATCGGATAATGAAAGTCTCTTTTCTAAAATTTGTTCTAAATTATAAGTGAATCTTAAATTAAATTATCATATGGAATGAAAATGTAATAATATATATTATGAATGAGTAAAATTATATTAAAAATAAATAAAATTGCGTTGAAAATTAAAAATATTTTTTAGGAATTGAAAAATTATCTCAACAATGATAATACAAATTCAATTCAAGAATTTTATACGGTTGAAAAAAAACTCTCATTGAATCATCTCACACTGTATTATCTTTTTTTATATCCATTTATCTATAAAATGCGTAAAAATGGTGAGTTTCATTGAATTTCTTAGGTACTTATGACCATTTCGTTGCGATCGAAAATAAACCAATCAATTGGATTGATGATAATTTGTTGCGTTTGTAATACTTGTGACGAGGAGGATAATAAACAACGTTTTATTCCGTCAATTTAAGACAACCCCGTGAGTTGCTTGCCTTGTCCGCAAACGCGGAGTCGTGGAGACGTGCGGCGGCGGCAGCGCTTTTTAAATTGTACACGTTTCCTTTCTGCTCGGCGGCTAAAACATGTGCTTACAGCTTTATACGCCCGCACCTTGCACGTGTTACCCGGGAAATCGGTAGAAAATCTAATCCGTCTATAAAGACGACCTGCCAGAAAATTATGTTCACACGAAGAAATGTGGGTTTCGGTAATTTAAAATTACGAAAAATGTCACTGATTTTAAAAAATCTAAAAAAAAAATCTAAAAATCTCCAAAAATAGTAAAAATTGATACATATGTTAAATAAACCTAGATTAACCATTGTATAAAAAAAATTTCAAAAAAAAATAAAAAAAAATAAGTGCAGTGCACCCGGGTGCATTGAGGTTGAATGCACCCGGGTGCACTGGATTGGGTTCCCTTGATATAGGTTGCATCTTTGCCTAATGTTCAGACGGCTATGGTCTCCTCCAAGTTGCGGTTCCACATGGGGCAACTAGTTTAAGGAGCCATAAAGCCCATAACAATTTAGCTTCTTTTCAAATGAACGACTTTCACTTGGCATCGTGAAGTCCCATGTGAAAGTCGACAGAATGAGAAAGGTCTTTCATCAGCTTTGTTTACTTTTTTTTCTTTTTTCTTTTTCCTTTTTTTTTTTAAGAAGAGCCTTGTTTACTTTTTATTGACCAAAGACTTGGAAAGTTTGCAGGAGCACCTGTGGGCATCTTCCTCCAAGTTTGCAGCACACGCCAGCCAACTTTTTTTTTAATTGGTATTATAAACATATGTGACATTGATATTATAAATCAAGCTATTTTATAACTCTCACACTTGGAGAGATATCTTATAAATATACCCATAACTAGGAGGGACAACTATAAAAACTCCCAATCACTAGGGAGACATATGGTTTACATGGCACCGTGAAAAATTGCACTGCACTACATTGGACAGTAATTCAAACTCACACTGCACCATTGGCGAAAACTGAGTTACCAACAAGGCTAAGCCTCGTCGGCTACACACCAACCAACTTGTACATTATGATGAATTGGAAATACATATTATCGGGAGTGTTAAATGTTAATCGATTTGATTAAACATGTTAGAGTTTAATTTTAACCTAAATCCATTTTAAAAATCAATAATAATTAATTTATTAAAAATCCAACTCTAACTCATTTATAGCTCATTTAATAACCAATTACTAATAGGTTGTATATATGTTGCAATTAAGTCGAAACCAAACTAATTAAAAGTCTTGATAATTGAAAAATAGTATTGATACTTCAAAAACTTAATGACACATGAATGGAGCCTGATGTATATATTAGCTTCCTACTTATTTCCTTATAAATCCCGTCCATCTACTAAGTACAACACAAATTACACGACTTCAAAATTCCAGATGAGGACAAATCAAATGCCATTTATTGTAAGAATTTCATTTGTACTCAATTTACAATGGAAGATACAACAGTCAATTAATAACTATTGCCTATGATCTACCACTAACTATCTGTGGCGATAGCAAACTTTATCTTTGAAAACTTCTAAACAAGTGGTAGCAATTGATGGGGAGAGGGGGAGAAATGAGAGGAAGAGAAAGAGGGATGCATAAATATGGACGATAGGTAGGAGTGGGAATCAGGGCGAGTTGGGGTGTGCCCAACCCTGACCCTAGCTTTTAAAAATCTTATTGGACCATTATTTTTATATTGGGTCGGGACAAGGTTAATTTGACTTTTATTTTTTTAGTAGATCTCAAGATAAACTTTGGGTTGGTATTGAATCAGCGAGTCGGGTAAAAAATCAGGTCAATTAGAATGATTTTAAAATTTTATGAACATATCAATTATAACGACATAATTATGCTAAATTTAAATATTGTATGCTTTGACCTCTTACTAATCAGTCATGGTAAAACATCGATTCTTAAATAAAACATGAATATATATTCAACTTTATGAGAATAAGTTAATAAAACATTCCTTATTTAGAATTATACTCGCAACTTAAACATTTGAACAACTAATTGCTTGAACTCGTTCAATAACTTTTGTTGTTCACCTTCAACAAAAATACTATAGATGTCACATCTAGAGCTTAAATGAAGATTACTTAAATATGATGTATAATAGCAATTATACTTATAAAGTGCAAAGAATATTAACAATACTTTATGTGCTATTATGATGTAAGCAATAGTTTAATAATTGAAGTCATTTGGAAACTAAAAGGTTGTGTAAATTATAGTTGTTTTGATTATCAGAAGGCTTGCAGTCAGAACAGGTGAAGATGAGATGGGAAAAGCCATTTTTGATTTGATTTGATTTGATCTAATCTGGGTGATGGGTGAATTAATGGTGCCCTAGGCTTATAACTAAAGGAGAAGAAGAATTTTATGGAACAAGTAGAAGAAATTTTATGAATGTATAAGCGACAAGCAAGAAGAATTGGATGGCCAACTGCTACTTCCATCACACAATGTTGAGAATTTATAGGCCTTCTTCTTCAAGCAATGTATCCTCTTGTTGAATGTGATCTTTTTTGCCTTTCGGTCTTTTATAAGCTTTATTGAAAGCTTTGTACACCTCATTAATTCTAGTAAGTCCAAGAGAATACTAAAATGCAATTTCACTAGTTAAAGAAGGAATTTGGAGATGGAAGAGAATCCCCAAATGAAAGTTCTGTCTACTTGTCTGCTAGTATAGTTGCTTGAGTAGCAACCAACCAATTTCTATCCATTGTTGTACTTGCATAAACGGCAAGAAAGAAAAATTGTATGGCCAATAGCTCCATTTCTTAATGGTTTGATTTGATATTTATTTAACATCTACAAACACAATTTTTCCCATTGCCGTCGGAAGAGTGGAGGGATGTGAGGTTGTAAGCAATTGAACAGGGAAATTGTAAGTGAGAAAACGGAAAGAAAAAAGAGGATATTTAAGGGGTTCTGATTAGGTGCACCCGGGAGCATTGAGCCTCAATGCTCCCAAGTGCATATACCAATTTTTTTCATTTTTTTTCAAATTTTTTCATGAATTTGTTAATCTAAGTGTATTTAACACATTTATCAATTTTTACCATTTTTGGAGATTTTTAGATATTTATTTCGAATTTTTAAAAATTAGTGGCATTTTAGTATTTTTAAATTACCTAAAATGCCACTAATTTTCAAAAATAAAAAAATAAATATCTAAAATACTCTAAAAATGGTAAAAATTAATACATATGTTAAATACACCTAGATTAGTAATCTTGTAAAAAAAATAAAAAAACCTAAAAAAAAAGGTGTATGCACCCAGGAGCATGGAGAGCTTAATGCTCTCGGGAGTTAGCGCCCATATTTAAGATGGTTGCCGGAAATGGCTGTCAAAAATGTTGCTGAGAAAGAGTAAATGGATGCCGAAAAAATCAAAATGGATATGAGAATGAAAATGAAAAATGAGAAATCCGAAAACAAAAATGAAAAAACAAGAGATTTACCGTAGTTGAAGCGGGGTAAGCACAGACAAGGTCAGAATGGAAGGCAGGGAAATGGGTGCGGGTGTCACTGAAACAGATATGTCGTCGCCGAAAGGGGAGCTAGTTGGTGCGAGAGTGCGGCTGGAAGATGGCTAGATTGGTGTGGCAATAGTGTTTGTCGTGTTGGGCTGCAACGATGGGAGAAGACGGGGAAAAAATAAATTAGGGCCGCTGAGAATGAGTACTAAAATATTTATATGCAGGTTAAGTGTAGCATAAGCGAGTCGGACCTTGGTCGGTTCACCCCGACCTACCCCGGTCTAAAACAGGGTCAGGATAGGGGCAGGTCACCGGTCGACTCGCCTTGATTCCCACCCCTAATGATAGGGATGAGAGGAAGAGAGAGGGGAAAATAAGGAGTAGTGATAAGAGAGAGAAAGAGAAAGAAGGAGCAGTGGTGATAAAGAAAGAAAGATGATCAAAAAGAGAGAAAGAAGGGGTCAAGGGAGAAGTGTCGCCAATTAGGGTTAGGAATGACGTGAGATAGAGAGAAAGGGAGGTAGGAAGGGAGGGAGTGTTTGCAATCTTACCGCAAGTGCACGGGTCGTAGATTGTAGTATATAAATTATCGTTCCACAGGGAATTCAGGACTGTAAATTTTGCTTTTAAATATTTTTGTGTTGATTATGGAGAGAATATTGCAAATAAAATAGATAAGTGGAAGAAAATTTAGGAAAAGAAATTAATGAAATGGGAAGAGAAATTTGCAAATTTTAATGAGAAGATGAAAATGAGAGTGTGGGTATCTAGGGTCTAGGATTTTACATACGTATTTTGCAATTGGTAGTGGTATAAATATTTAATTTGGATATTATTTGTTAAAGGAGAACAAACCCTATTTTATCCTTGCACCTTCTCTCGAAACCTACAAAGCGTATCCCAATTTTCTTAATCACCTATTCTCATGGGATTAAGTTAATTAGAATCCATTAAGATTTGTGGTTTGTTCATGGAATTTCCTCAAGGTTATCATGCCTATTTTCATGATCTTAGATTTCCGGGTTTAATATCTTGACTATCGTATATTAGGCTTCCACCTCTCGGTTCCATCACCTAATATATGGAATCATGCAAAAGTACGGGCCCATATACAAAGCAAGCTTAAAAATCACAAGATATTAAATTAACAAAAAATATCCATCATAAATAAATTAAAAATCCGCACCACATTGCATTATACGCATGCTACGTCCTAAACCCCAGATTTTAAGGTTTAGCCAAGCATGTTCAAGTTCAAAATAAAATTTACATTACAATCCATCTTAAACAAGTTATCAAAAATTAAACAGAGAAAAGATAGAAAAGCTTATTGTATTGAAGCTCCAATGGTGTGTTGGTTGCTCCACGCAATTCGCCGGTCTGTCTTTTGCACGTGCTCTCCACCTTACTCTCCTCTTCTTCTAATCAAAATTCCCTTTTTTAAAATATTCTGATGCTGCCCCCCACACTCCAATCTGCTCCGGAACGCTGCTTTTATAGCCCACACCTCAATTTCTGTGGGCCCCATCTCCATCAATTTCTATGGATAACATGAATGCATTTCACGTGAATTCAGTGAATTCATTCGGCGGACAACATGCTGCTGATCTTGGTGGGGTCTTCATAATTATTCACGTGTCATATGAATGCATTCGGTGGATTTATGGAAGTGGGGTCCAATGCTGTTGACTTTTGAATCGGGTTACATGAATGCATTCGGTGGATGAAAACAAACGTTGCTTTAATGATTGTTATTGCTTGGGGTCCACATTCAATGGGCGGCTTGGATTTTTGCATGATTTGATCTTGTGGGGCCCATTCGGTATAATTTGTTTTCCTGCAAAAAAAATATATTTAAATTATTAATTGGTAAAAATCATTAAAATAATTTCAAACCCATTTAATTTCATGGCAACAAATAAAATATAATTTCAAGCCAAAATATTGTGAAAATTTGTTTAAATTGCTTGAAATTAATATTTAATACCCAAATGTTGCAAAATCACATTTTAAACCAAATTTCATATTAATATTAATTAATTACCCACCAATTTGGTATAAAATATCCACAAAATATGTTACCAAATTCTAATTATCAAATACCCCCACACTTGAACTTTTGCTTGTCCTCAAGCAAATATAAAAGAATGGAAGAGCAGATTGAAAATTTTCAAAATCTTGAGCAAAAATTGCATGTTCGGCCTATCATCAGAATAAATGAGAGTCTTAAAGAATTTGAAACATGATACTCATTGAAAATCTTAATCAACAATCCCTTCTCACTTGACTAATACTGCACACCCTCGTTACCTAATTTGTTTTCAATCATTAAGAGTTAAAAACTCCCGCAATAAACTCTTAATTATCAGATATCTTCTCTATTTAATAAGTTATTCAATACACACAATTAATATTTCAAGTGGTAGTAGTGCAGAAATTTTTTTTTTTTTTTTTTTTTATATATATTTTTTATTTTTGGCATTTAAATTTCCTCTGCTTGCTCAATTAACCAATTTATAGGATCATAAGGACTTAGTAGGACAATGGTCAGGTGTGACACATGAAATTTGAACCGTCTCTGTATGACTCGAGCTTAATTTTTTTTTTTTTTTTTTTTTTTTTAAAAAAAAGGAAATAATGCTACCCCCACACTTGGTGCTTTTATTCTTTTTTTAAGCCTGTTCTTATCCTTGGTTTATTTTTTCTTTTTCTTTTTTTCTCTTTTTTTTTTTTTTAACCAAGTCCGGCAATAATTTCCCTCACCATATTTCAGGGTATCTGGGAAGTCATTATTTGCATCGCCAAGCGATATTATTTCCTGTTTTCCTCTTCTTTTTTTTTTTTTGCTCAGAATACAATTCCAAAGTTGGTTCAGCGATGTGAGAAATGTGGTTTAGAAAAAATTTTAAGTCAGGCTCAAAAGGGGTAAACAACCATTATATTTTTAAAGATAAGCTCATCATGAAAGAGAATTGCCTTAATCATGTCCTTAAATTGGTTCAATGGAGTTTTGGCTTTGAAAATTTCTTCAACCAGAGTAATATATATATATATATATATTTTTCATTTATATGGGAAAAACTACCTTCTTAAATGATAATTGTGTGTATTAAAAAAAATTTATAAATTTAGAGAGGATTATTCTGATTTTAAAAGAAAACAATATTAGCTCCTAGGTATATCAGTTTCATCAAGTGATTACGGACAAAAAATCTAAGTATTTTCAACAAGTACATGTTCAAAAATAATTTTTAACATCTCATTAAGCTTCAACTTTTCCTCACTCAAAGATGTTGAAATTTCACATATGGTTTGCTTTCAAGGCATTCAAGAGTTCAACGTGGGGTCTAATATAATCTTTTATGCAAGAATTTTTCATTTTTTTTTAAGTAAACATATAAATATTAGGGTAGTGAAAGAAATATTTAGAGAAAATTAATGCAACGCATTCACTCCCACACTTGAAGTTGACATTGTCCTCAATGTAAATCATGCCATAAAAGAGAATTGTAAAATGTTAACTTCCCTGTTTTTGGCGAGTTGAACCGAATTTGCAACCAATGGTGCTTTGTTTTTTTTTTTTTTTTGTTTTTTTTTTTTTGAACCTGAAAATAACCAATAACTCTTAAAATTAAAAAGTATCAAACTTATAAAAAGAAATAAAAAAGAAAATAAGACTAAAACTTCCCTGAAGAAAAATTCGGGTTGCCTCCCAAGAAGCGCTTGGTTTATAGTCTTCAGCCTGACTGCAAATTTTTACTTTTGTGGCATGGTTTCGCAAAAGGAGTGGATGACTCCTATTGGAATGTGATCTCCTGAGAAGTAGGGTTTGAGGCATTGTCCATTGACTTTGAATGCTCCTGTCTTTTCACTCCAGACTTCGACAGCTCCGTGAGGAAATACTTGTAGTACTTTGAATGGTCCCGACCACCTCGACTTCAATTTTCCTGGAAACAATTTGAAACGAGAATTAAAAAGCAAAACCAAGTCATTGGCTTTAATTACCTTCTGACGAATGTGTTTGTCATGCCAAAATTTTGTTTTCTCCTTGTACATCTTTGAATTTTCATAGGCGTCTAGTCGAATCTCTTCAAGTTCATCGAGTTGTAGTAGGCGCCTTTCTCCTGCAGATTTCAGATCAAAATTTAAAAATTTGATTGCCCAGTATGCTTTGTGCTCCAGCTCTACAGGCAAGTGACATGATTTTCCGTAGACTAGTCGGAAAGGTGTTGTTCCGATGGGAGTCTTGAATGCAGTACGGTATGCCCAAAGAGCATCATCGAGTTGCCTTGACCAATCTCGCCGTGATTGGGATACCGTCTTCTCAAGTATCTGTTTAATCTCGCGATTTGAGATTTCAGCTTGACCACTTGTTTGTGGGTGGTATGGGGTGGTAATTTTGTGTGTGACCCCATATTTCTTGAGCAGTTGCTCCATTTGCTTGTTGCAGAAGTGGCTTCCTCCATCACTTATGATTGCTCGTGGTACACCAAATCTGGTAAAAATGTTACGTTTTAAGAATTTGGTGACCACCTGCGAATCATTTGTTGGAGAAGCGATCGCCTCCACCCATTTAGTTACGTAATCAACTGCCAGAAGTATGTACTGGTTGTTGAATGAGGATGGGAAAGGTCCCATGAAATCCATGCCCCAGACATCGAATGGTTCGACCTCGAGAATGCTTGCGAGTGGCATCTCGTTTCGCCTTGAAATGTTTCCTGTCCTTTGACACCTGTCACAGGTTAGTGTAAAAGATCGAGCATCTTTGAACAAAGTGGGCCAGAAAAAACCTGATTGTAAGACTTTTGCTGCTGTTTTTGTGGGACCCATGTGGCCACCATATGGTGAAGAATGACAGTGGTAAAGGATGCTTTGAATTTCTTCGTTTGGTACACATCGGCGAATCAGACCGTCGTCGCATCTCTTGTAAAGGTATGGGTCCTCCCATATGTAGTATTTCACATCCGCCATGAATCGCTTTTTCTGTTGATAGCTGAAATTGGATGGAATTTCTTTACAAACTAAGTAATTAACAATGTCTCCATACCATGGCATTGATATTTCTTTCAGTGCAAGAAGGGATTCATCAGGAAATTCCTCGTTAATTTGATCATTTTTATTTAGATCCATTTTCCCAGTTGATGGCAGTCTCGACAGATGATCAGCAACCACATTTTCTGTGCCCTTTTTGTCTCGAATTTCAAGATCAAATTCTTGTAATAGCAAAATCCAGCGAATCAATCTTGGTTTAGCATCTTTCTTGGCAATTAAATAGCGAATAGCTGCATGGTCTGTATAGACAATCACTTTTGACCCTACAAGATAAGAACGAAATTTATCAATAGCAAAAACAACAGCCAGTAATTCTTTTTCAGTGGTTGCATAGTTGACTTGAGCATCATCTAAAGTTTTGCTTGCATAATAAATCACTACTGGCTTGTTGTCCTTCCGTTGACCCAAAACAGCTCCAACAGCATGGTTGCTTGCATCGCACATGATTTCAAATGGTAGGTTCCAGTTAGGTGGTTGTATGATTGGAACAGTGGTCAAAGCCTTTTTCAACCTGCAAAATGAAGTTAAACAGTCATCAGAAAAATTAAATTTTACATCTTGATTTAGCAGGTTAGTCAGTGGCTTAGCAATTTTAGAAAAATCTTTAATGAAACGCCGATAGAAACCGGCATGTCCCAGAAAACTCCGAATTCCTTTAACCGAATTGGGTGGCGGTAATTTTTCAATGACTTCTATTTTTGCCCGGTCAACCTCAATACCTCTGCTTGAGACTAAATGTCCTAACACAATCCCTTCCTGTACCATGAAATGACATTTTTCCCGATTCAACACCAGATTGATTTCTTCGCATCTCTGTAAAACCTTAGATAGGTTAGATAAACATGATTCAAATGTAGTTCCATAAACAGAAAAATCATTCATAAACACTTCCATTATGTGTTCAATATAATCAGAAAATATGGCCATCATGCATCGTTGAAAGGTGGCAGGTGCATTACAAAGACCGAAAGGCATGCGTCTGTATGCAAATGTGCCGTATGGACAAGTGAAAGTGGTTTTCTCTTGATCCTGTGGGTGAATAGGAATCTGAAAGTAGCCAGAGTACCCATCCAAATAGCAGAAGTAAGAGTGATTGGCAAGTCTTTCAAGCATTTGATCAATGAAAGGCAAGGGAAAATGATCCTTTCGGGTGGCAATGTTTAATTTGCGATAATCAATGCACATTCGCCAACCTGTGACTGTCCTTGTGGGTATAAGTTCATTTTTATCATTTTTTACGACAGTCATACCGCCTTTCTTTGGTACAACATGTACAGGGCTTACCCAACTGCTATCAGAAATGGGGTAGATGATTCCGGCATCGAGAAGTTTTAAAATTTCCTTTTTCACCACTTCTTTCATGTTTGGATTCAGACGCCTTTGAGGTTCAATGCTTGTTTTACAATTTTCTTCCATTAAAATTCTGTGCATGCATAGAGAAGGACTGATACCGGGTAGGTCATTGATGCAGTAACCAATCGCTTTCCTGTGTCTTCTTAGCACACTTAACAATTCATCAGCTTGGAATTCAGAAAGATTTGCATTTATTATGACTGGATAAGTATCGCTTGGGCCAAGAAATGCATACCTGAGATTTTTAGGAAGAGGTTTAAGTTCTACCTTTGGTGCTTCTTCTTTTTTTGTAGATGGAGAAAAATTTAAATCTGCATCCAATTTTTCATCAGCCGGTGAAAGGAAAGGGACTCCATCCAAGAGAGCTGCACAAGCAGACAATTCAGGGTTATTATTTTCAACAGTTACACCCTGAACGATACATACCTCTATCAAGTCATCTTTTTCTTCGACTGGCAAGGTGTCGATGACGTCAACCCGCAGGCAAGAGTTATCGGTTGACAGTTGCTTTGTTGCCTCAGAAAGGTTGAATTCGATCTGTTCATCTCCAACCGTTAGTGAAAATCGGCCATTCTTGACGTCGATGATTGCTCCAGCAGTGGCTAAGAAAGGTCGCCCAAGAATGATCGGAATTTGGCGATCCTCATCCATGTCGAGGACTACAAAGTCGACTGGGATGAAGAGTTTGCCAACTTTCAAAGGTACATCTTCAAGGATGCCGACTGGAAATTTAATTGATCGGTCGGCCAGTTGGAGAGACATAGATGTTGGTTTTGGATCACCCATGTTCAGTTTTTTACAAATTGAAAGTGGGATTAGACTTACACTTGCTCCGAGATCACATAGTGCTTTGCTGATTTGCACATTTCCAAGAGCACATGGGATGGAAAAGCTTCCAGGGTCTTTTAGCTTCTCAGGTAACTTGTTCTGTAAAATGGCACTGCATCCTTCAGTAAGAGAAATAGTTCCGTACTCCTCGAGTTTTCTTTTGTTGGATAGCATATCCTTGAGAAATTTTGCATAAGCCGGCATCTGAGAAAGCATGTCTATGAAGGGCACATTTATAGACAAATTTTTGAGAGTTGAGACAAACTTCTCGAACTGCTTTTGAAGCTTAGCCTGTCTTTGCCTTTGTGGAAAGGGGAGAGGAGGCTGGTAAGGAGGTGGTGGTACATAAGATTTTTCCACCACTGGTTCTGGTTGTTGCTCCTCCCCCTGCTTCTCTTTCTGATCAACCCTCTTTTCTGTGACCCTAACAGGTGGATCAAGCTGTTTTCCACTTCGCAAGGTAACTGCCTGCACCTGCTCCCTAGGATTTACTTCGGGTTGGCTAGGGAGTTTGCCCTGGTTTCTTTGAGATGAGGCTGTGGCATTTTGTGCAATTTGATTTTCAAGCAATTTGATGTGGGTTTGCATTTGGTCCATTCTTTCATCATTTTTCTTGAGCATTAGAATGATATTTTCGAGCATGGACTCGGCGGGTTGTGCTTGAGGTGGTGCTGGTAAGGCTTGTTGGGTTTGAAATGAAGGAGGGTTCAATGGCTTTCTAAGGAAACCAGGTGGCTTATTATTTTGAGCAAAATTTTGGGTATTAGACTGGTTTGCCCAAGAAAAATTTGGATGATTCCTCCATCCGGGGTTTTAAGTATTGGAATAGGGGTTACCATATGCGCGAGCGTCATATTGGTTGTTGATTGCATTAGCTTGCTCCCCCGTGGTGTCTTTAATGGCGAAACTACACTCAGATGTGTAGTGTGAGGCTCCACAAATTTCACATGAGCTGTGCCCAGAAGAAGATGCATGCAGATCTTTGGATTCCTGCCTCTTTTGCTGCAAAATTTTATCAAGTTTATCATGTATAGCATGCATAGATTCAATATCATAGACATTTCCTCGCCGAGAGGTTCCTCTGACATCGCCATATTGAGAATCATAAAGAGCTAGGTCATCGAGGAGTTTGAGGGCCTCCTCGTCAGTGAGTCGCATGAATCGGCCACCAGCGGCTGAGTTGACGGCGCTTCGGCTGGGTCGATCGAGTCCATTGAAAAAGTTTTCAATAATATCTCCTTGCGAGATACCATGATGAGGGCACTTGCGTTGTAGGTCTTTCATTCTTTCCCACGCATCATATAAGGATTCGCCATCTTTTTGGACAAACTGATTAATCTCGTCTTTGATTTTCCTAGTTTTATTTGGTGGAAAGAACTTTTCCAGGAATGTTGTAGATAGTTCATCCCATGTATTGAATGTGTCAGGTGGCATAGAATAAAACCATTCGCTTGCCCTGTCTCGAAGAGAAAATGGAAAAAGCTGCAAGCGAATTACCTCGCGTGGAATGTTTTGCACTCTACTTGTGTTGCATAATTGCAGAAATTTTGTGATGTGTACATTTGGATTTTCAGAAGGGAGTCCTGCAAATTGGTCCTGTTGAACCATCCGGATGAGACCAGGATTTAGTTCAAAATTTCTCCCATCAATATCTAGTTCAACAATGCAAGATCGAAATCCACGAGAGTTCGGGCGGTTCCGATCACTAAGTGTCATCTTTCTGGGAGGAGCATTGTTCTCAGCTTGGCCCTCTTCTTGCTCTTGATGTTGCGGATTTGGGTTGTTATGATCTGCCATAGTATTTTGAGAATTTTGTTGTTGTTGATATTCTCGAATCCTTCTCCTATAAAAACGTTCAATTTCAGGATCAGCAACAAGGAGTTCTTCAGCTAGTTGTTTTGCAGAACTGCGAGTATGCGAGTGCATAAAAATTAACTAGCTAATTTAAAATGAATAAAAATCAAGAAAGTATCTAAAAACAAAATTTAAAGCACGCCGAAATTCCCCGGCAACGGCGCCAAAATACTTGTTCGCAATCTTACCGCAAGTGCACGGGTCGTAGATTGTAGTATATAAATTATCGTTCCACAGGGAATTCAGGACTGTAAATTTTGCTTTTAAATATTTTTGTGTTGATTATGGAGAGAATATTGCAAATAAAATAGATAAGTGGAAGAAAATTTAGGAAAAGAAATTAATGAAATGGGAAGAGAAATTTGCAAATTTTAATGAGAAGATGAAAATGAGAGTGTGGGTATCTAGGGTCTAGGATTTTACATACGTATTTTGCAATTGGTAGTGGTATAAATATTTAATTTGGATATTATTTGTTAAAGGAGAACAAACCCTATTTTATCCTTGCACCTTCTCTCGAAACCTACAAAGCGTATCCCAATTTTCTTAATCACCTATTCTCATGGGATTAAGTTAATTAGAATCCATTAAGATTTGTGGTTTGTTCATGGAATTTCCTCAAGGTTATCATGCCTATTTTCATGATCTTAGATTTCCGGGTTTAATATCTTGACTATCGTATATTAGGCTTCCACCTCTCGGTTCCATCACCTAATATATGGAATCATGCAAAAGTACGGGCCCATATACAAAGCAAGCTTAAAAATCACAAGATATTAAATTAACAAAAAATATCCATCATAAATAAATTAAAAATCCGCACCACATTGCATTATACGCATGCTACGTCCTAAACCCCAGATTTTAAGGTTTAGCCAAGCATGTTCAAGTTCAAAATAAAATTTACATTACAATCCATCTTAAACAAGTTATCAAAAATTAAACAGAGAAAAGATAGAAAAGCTTATTGTATTGAAGCTCCAATGGTGTGTTGGTTGCTCCACGCAATTCGCCGGTCTGTCTTTTGCACGTGCTCTCCACCTTACTCTCCTCTTCTTCTAATCAAAATTCCCTTTTTTAAAATATTCTGATGCTGCCCCCCACACTCCAATCTGCTCCGGAACGCTGCTTTTATAGCCCACACCTCAATTTCTGTGGGCCCCATCTCCATCAATTTCTATGGATAACATGAATGCATTTCACGTGAATTCAGTGAATTCATTCGGCGGACAACATGCTGCTGATCTTGGTGGGGTCTTCATAATTATTCACGTGTCATATGAATGCATTCGGTGGATTTATGGAAGTGGGGTCCAATGCTGTTGACTTTTGAATCGGGTTACATGAATGCATTCGGTGGATGAAAACAAACGTTGCTTTAATGATTGTTATTGCTTGGGGTCCACATTCAATGGGCGGCTTGGATTTTTGCATGATTTGATCTTGTGGGGCCCATTCGGTATAATTTGTTTTCCTGCAAAAAAAATATATTTAAATTATTAATTGGTAAAAATCATTAAAATAATTTCAAACCCGTTTAATTTCATGGCAACAAATAAAATATAATTTCAAGCCAAAATATTGTGAAAATTTGTTTAAATTGCTTGAAATTAATATTTAATACCCAAATGTTGCAAAATCACATTTTAAACCAAATTTCATATTAATATTAATTAATTACCCACCAATTTGGTATAAAATATCCACAAAATATGTTACCAAATTCTAATTATCAGGGAGCTTGAAAGCAAGGACAATAGAGGTGCAACTCAGGTAAGATACCTATGGATCGACCTATCAGATGCTCTAAAATAGGTATAATAGGTTCTAAATAAGAAATATCCTGTGTAATTAGGGTAGAATAGGTTCTAAGGTTCGAGTACCCAAAATCGACCCAAATTATTAATACATATATTTAATATTTCTTTTATGAAATATATTATATCTTTAAAGATATCGACTATATATTTTAAGATATAGAATTTTTTAAATTTATCTATTATTTAGTATATCTAATCAATGCACTTTAAAACTATACCATCATCATATTAATTATAGTTTATAAGTAAAATTTATAATAAGATTATGATTTTTGAATATAATATAAAGAATAACGTAAAGAACTAATTTGAAACTAGAATTAAGCAAACCTTAAATAATAGGGTGGGGTACGTCTAGAACTAACCTAGCCTAAAATAGGGTAAAGTAGAAATTTTAAAAAGTAATAAGAGTAGATTCGACCTAAACTAGACCTGCCTCACCAAAGTCACACTCTTAAGTACCGAACAGTACTGGGAAGGTAAGCAGGTGAGCAGGGGCACTACAAAAGGCTCTCTGCAAGGAAAACAAGAGGAAATCAAATGGGTAAATGATTTAGGTTAGAAATTTTTATTTATATACCTTCTTAATGGGTTGTAGACAAGATAAAAGGGTTTAATTAGTTGGTAAATGAGCAATAGGTTGTAAAATTCTAACTTTAATTTTTTTTATTTATTTAAATGATTGGATGGGTTGACAGATCATAAATCATTAAAAAATCTCAACACAAACCAATTTATAAATGATTTAAATTGAAAAGTTAACTAATTGACCATAACGATTGACACTCTTAAATGTTAGTGTATCACTTATTTTCCTCCACATGCAAGTGTACGCTCCATGATATTTTGAATATACATCTAATATAAGTAGAAATCCTTCATGGACAAGAGTCACAGCTTCAAGGAGAACTATATCTGCTGCATAACTCACCCCTCTATCACACTGCTTTGTATATCTATGCTTTTACATTCACTACACTTTTAAACCAAGAGAAGTAATTAAAAGATGAAAGTGTCATGATTCTATAAAGTTGGATGCATGGGAGCAACCATGCATTTGGGCCTAAAATATTTTTATGAATTTTTATAAAATTGTCATTCTAGGTATATTTAATCTTTAATATTTATTTAAAAATAAATATTATAAGTTAAGTATATCTCTATAATTAATTGTAGATAATCAAGCCTCTTAAATGAATAAATTAGAAAGGCGTTAGTGGTTGCAAGAGTTCTATGGTACTAAAGAAAGTGCAAGGGGTGTATGTAAATTATATGTATTTTTTATCATGTCACCACCTTGGATGCCAAGCAAGTGATTGAAGACAACTCCAAAAGAGGAATAAAATGAGGCAAGTGCTTTTACTTAAATTTGAACTCACCCTGTACACTCTTACGTTTACGTCAACCAATTGGTCATTCAAGTGGCACGCTAAATCATGTCTTTGATTTCATACTAATAGGTGTAGCTCTAGAAATATACAAAGGAGTAGCTGTTAGTGATAGGACAGTTTTGCCATGTCAATAAAGTTTCATAGAAAAAGAGTATAAATAATAAAAATTTTAAGTAAGGGTGCGTTTTGTTGGACACAAAAAATTTCAACCAAAACTTTTCAATCTAAAACTTTTTACTATCCATAACTACCTTAATTTTTAACTATTTTTCATATCTTACTATACAAACAATCCTATTTTTCAATCATTTTTACATAATTACCTATATAACTAAACTGTCTATTTTAACTTTATTCTTTTTACACTTCATTATTACCTCCATTATATTATATTATTTTCTATCAATTTGACAACTTTTACCCTAAAAAGTTTTCATCAAAAAGTTTTATCTCTAACAAAACGCACCCTAAATGTTAAAATATAATAATTACAACAATAAACTTATTCTCATCGAAGATCACTTTTTGCGCCAAATGTAATTTAATATTATTTGGAACCAAATGCAGACAGCTGCACTTAATATTATATACGTCTGAAATTTTAATGCAATTTTCACTTAAAAATAAGTCACTTATAAATGCAAAACTAGTTCAAGTGAGCTACATTTGCATCAATTTATGGAATTCATTCAATTCATTATTTAATAAAAATATCTCATTCAGTATAAAAATAGATATAGATAAGTGAGAATAAATATAGTTTAATTTAGAGTGAACATAGGTCCATTAAAATCTTCATCCTATGTGTCGCTTACACAAATGTTTAATGAAATTATTTTAAAGAACATTATTAAAAAAATAGTAACAAGGAAAATTCATAGATCGATGGAAACAGGGTTCAGTTGAACCAACTCGACAGTTATTTAAATGTGAACCAGTTTTTTCTTTCTTTTTTTTACAATATCTTTATTTTTTTAATCAACATAATTCAAGCCTAATTCACCTTATAAATTTTTTACTTAACATTTTTCCTCAGCTAATAATAACTAATTTCTTACATCAGTTCAGTTGAGGAGGAGATGACTCAAACGGGAGACATTGCTAGCAGCGGAGATTAAAACTACCACCAATAAGAACAAAGACACGGACTTGTGCCAACCGCGTTATGCCTCTATTGTCAAAATGAACTAATTTTAAATGAACACTGTCCAGATTGTTATATATACTAGTATGTTTATTGCAAATCAATTTGCATGCAAGAAATATCAAAAAACAGTTACATCCAATCAAATGCAGAGGATCTTTCAGTTAGCGCCCATTTATATGGCTAGATTTATGCATTTGCAATCAAATTATGTATATTCACAGTATTTAAATTTATGGTTTATGCCGTGCATTTAAGGACATTAATTTGTTGTTGTGAATATTGATTTAGTATTTAGCATATTTATTGCTCAGTATTCATTATTTAGGGTCGGTCCACATTTAACCACAACCATTTTTATGATTATAAAACTAGAATGACTTAGACGCGAATATAAGCGTATATATAACTTCTCTAAAATTCTCTTCGCTCGTAATATACCATAATCATAACTCTCCAATTTAAATAGGATAATTTTAAAATATACCTATATTATTTAACTATAATTGCAAATATACGTAGTTTCAAAATTCTCAAATAGTCCTACATAGTTTGACCATAATTGCAAATATAGTTATGTCGTTATAATACCATTACTGCACCCTCACGATATAAACAGTTGTAAAAATATGCAAACAACATGATTTTATTTACAAAAAACTAAATATACTCACTTAATTTTTAAAATTACAAATATACTCACTAATTTGCACATCTTGCAAATATAACTACGTTGTGGCAGTGCAGAAACTGTGTCATAATAGCGTTGGTATATTTACAATTATGGTCAAACTATATGAGATTATTTGCAATTTCTAAAACTATGTGAGTGTATTTGCAATTATAATTAAACTAAGTGCGTATATTTGCAAATCACTCGTTAATATATATATATATGCGAGAACCTATACTATGCAAACGAACTATACCATAATTACAGCGTGGTCCGATGCAAAATGAGCCCCACATGTATTAAAATATAAGAATACTTTATACAATCATTTATTTATGTAAAAAACATGTTTATAACTGTTTAAATGTTGATACAACTTTAAGATTGATATTTATATGAAACTATTTTATTGTGTCGATTTTGTACTATTTTAATATGGGGCTCATACATATGTTTGATTTGGATGAAAATTAGCATAATATTAAAGTAAATAATTCCAAGTATAATAGGTAGAGTGAATGTTAATTTCATGACCACATGGGATCTATTTGCAACAGACTTAATCGTAATTATAGTGTAGTCTGTCCGCACTTGATAATTTTCCTATATATTTGTACCATTGTAATAAACTAAGTGGCATTAAAATTATAGCTGGTCTAGATATCATCAATATTATGAATTTATGATAGGCCGAAACGAAAAGACTCCGGTCCAATGGGTTTTAAGCAAGCTGGTTCCCCCGCTAAATCAAAGCCCTTTGATATTCAGGTCCTGTTAGGTTGGTCTATAAACCCATTCATACCACAAGGTATGAACATCTATTAAAAAAATGCCGATCCACAGGCCCACGTATAGGGAAAATGAGAAATGAAATAAAAGCCAAATATTATAGTTGGAGCTTATTCGATGCTAAAAGCATCACTCGAATTCCTTGTTTTTAATTAAACAATCAATCAAGCAATCCCACAAACTCCTCTGTAATTAATACAATCCATTTGAGTAAGAAATCAATAAAGCAATCATCACATGAAATAATTAACATCTTTCTATAATACACAATACACACCACAAATTAGGCACAAACCGATATCCAAGCACGCACTCTTTTTCAAAGAAAGATAAAGCAATCCAAGGCTATGTGGGAGTTGTCCATGTCTTCCATGTGCAGAGAATCGGATTCTTGGCTAGAAACGGCATCGCCTACAGCCTTCTGATCAAACTGAGATTTGATCTGGCGCATGCAATTTGCTGCCGGCCGTGTGACTTCATTCTCCATGAATTGCGTAGACCTACACTTGCAATAAGAGTACTGATCTGACCCAGTACGATTCCTTGCAAAACTCCGACAACGATCAGTTGTAAATCTTCGACTAGGAGAGCTGGAGAGACCTCGGCGAGCGATTGGACTTGATCTGGGGGCATCTTGCGCATTGAATCTTCGACTATGAGATGGAGAAAGGCTCCGACGACTGCTGACGCTCTTCTTCAAAGGCTCTTGATGATCAGTACCTCCGTTGAATCTTCGGCTGGGAGATTGCCCACCCAAATTCCGCCTGGGGACGGAGGCAGCTGGCGAACGCCTTCTGGAATGATCTTCTCTCCAGCTATTCTGCCGCGTAATTACTTGGGTTGGCTGAGAATATTGGGTTTGTGGAAGTCTGGGAAGTTGCTGCTGCTTTTCTGCCGTTGCATTGGTCTTGATTCTCCATTCTTGGTTGGTCGTGATGCAAGATTTATTCGCTGGAGCTTGCAACGGCTTCAGGGGGCTTACATCTCCTTTGAGTATGTGCGGATTGTCTTTGATGCAGGACTTCAAGAAATCATTAGAAAATGATCTGTCCTTCAGACTCAAAGATGAAATGGTACTTGTGGGCGTAGAGATGGAAGAAGCGTTGCTACTATCAGAAGTGGTGGTGCTCGAAGCGCTGCTGATAGGAGAATCGGTGGGAGGGGGAGAAAGCTGGTTCTTGGAGATGGGAATAGTGGGAGGGGAAGGAGAATGGAGAATGGGGTACTTGAGTTCTTCATCATTAGGGGGTGTGCATGGCTTGTGTAAATGGATGTGTTGCTGCTTGCATTCCTGATCAGTAGTCTGACATTTGCTGATGCAAGTGCCCATGAAGAATCAAGTTTTGAAACGAGAGGATAAAGCAAGCAAGGGAAAGAAACGCTGGCAAGAAGCAACGTTGGTTGCTAGCTTTTTATTTAAGAGCAGCAGGGAAAGTAACAAAGTGGGGTGACTTTCCGTATTATCTTAATGTGTTTGAATTGTATGGGCGCGCTCAAAACCGTTGTCCAACGGATATATACATGCGCATCTCTAGTCTATACTGATTATTTGTCGCTTTTTTGTATCACTTTTGCAACGAAAATCGGATCGTGAACAGATGGACCGAAATATGATGGACGGTCCAAAATTTCTTGCCAATAGGCGATAGCAAGTGGCGAAAATAAAGCACAATTTTGTCAGGGTCTGAAACTAAGGTTTGTTCACGTGGCTCAAATGCAGCATATCCAGACTAGAATTTCAACTGGCAGAGGTAACTGGGGCACGTGCATGGAGCCACGGAGCCTACATGGCATTGACCTCAGTACCTAACCTTAAGTTAGTTGCTATCAGTTGGTTAGCTGTCCAGATCAAACAGATAAGATGATCATGAAAAGTCCTGATTAAAATTCCCAAACTATGGAATAAACAAAACAATCTCCAACTCGGCAAATGTGCGACATCGTGTCCCAATCCGTGTTGAATGTGGCGTCTAACAACCATGTTGTTTGCACAGATAAATTAGTCATTCTTTCGTCAGCGATGTTATTCGTTGCCAATTTATGGGCGACTTAACAATTATTTCTTTCTAATTTAATTTTTTATACATATATAAGCTCTTTTTAAACTTTATACACGTGAAACTTGGTTATTTTTTAAGTTTATTTGACTTTTCTTAAATTTTTAGATTTTTTAAAACAAATAAAATACTATATCAGGTTCTAAAAAAAATTCCGGATAAAAATTTTAAATATTCTTTTGGCAGCCTGTGTTGCACCCGCAATACGGGAGCCATGCATATTGGATCAGTTTTTTATTTTCTAATTTTCTATAATTTAATATTTATGTATTTTAATAATCGTATTTTTTCTGCTTCTTATGAATGCGTACTTTGAGCCGGGGTCGCAGGCCTTGCAAATCGATGCTGGGACTAGGACTGATGGACCCGATGCTTTGATTGATCTACGATGTCGGCCGGAGTTAGGGATGCAAATTGGCTAGGGTTGACTCCGATTCGGGTAAACGATCTTAACTTATCTTATAAAATTTTAATCCAATTTTATTTTTAGTTCTATTTTTCACACATTAACCAACTCTATTTTAACCATGTCAAAATCTGTTTGGTTCAAGTAAGGAATTAGGTTAATAAATATATAATATTTAAAAATATTTTGCTTAATTAAATATATTTTAAAATAAAAATTAATGTTTTTATAGAAATACTTTTCAATTTATAACTTATACACGATATGATTGCTAAATAATCTTATTTTAAATCAATAATATCTAGTTAATTTCTATGTATTACGTGCTAATATAAAACTATTTATTAATAATTTATTATATTGTATATTAATACATGAAACGGGTCGGGTTGGGTTGACAATCATCTAACACAGACCAACCCACTTTTAAAATCAACTTGATTATATAATTTATTTGTTTCAAAATGCCTCACTCAACCATGTTATAAATCGATTAGGTTAATTGGGTTGGGTTGAAATCAACTCTATTTACAACTTCATTCATAAGACAAGAGAAAGAAATGAATAAAAAGGTATAGATCTCATGCATCTCAGCCATTCAAATGCTATGATGTCTACTGCTAAACAGAAAAATTAATAAAAATAAAAATAACCGGCAGAGTAGAACGAACAAAGTTGGCTAGATTTCAGTTAGCACGATTTTTTTATGTCAATGAATACGGACTAACCAACCAACAGCGATTGCTACTCCTTTCTTGCTATGGCGTGTGAGTGGGAGCGATCCACCTTCCGAATCTTGCATTCGGTCACGTCTGTCTTCTGCTCTCACCCTTCTTACCATACCTGCCTGATTATTGGTCCAAAGCTGTCCGTAAATTGCGCTCCACTAGAATATTTTACAGCTTGGATATCCTAATTTCACAGGAGGAGTTTGGTCCACTAGCCCCATTCGGCATTGATTACCGAACATGATGAGATAGGATACACACCAAAGAGATGCGGGTTGGGCAGAGGTGCATGCAAGTAAATCATGATAGCCAGGGAGGCCTGATTTTCATTAATTAATGCAGTTTATGGGGCCCTATTTGTCGCCAAATTGCGGTTATACATTAATCCAATGAAATGATGAGAGCCACCAATTTCATGACGTCAGAACGCATTTCCACTCCCTTGTCTACCTTTACGGCTGTCAGCTCGAGTTCACGGAGCTTGTGTTAAGTGTTAACCCGAGCTAGAATATGTATTTTTAGATTTTAATTTTTTTTTATGAAAATGTTGTCCTAATTACTCTTAATTTACACATAAAATTTATAATTTGTAGCTATGTATGTATTTTTATTTTAAAAAATTAAATTTTTTTTAGGTACTTAAGACATTTTATCAAAAACGGTTGATTTCTAAAAATAAAAAATATTATAATATCTGATATATGTATTAAATATAATCGAGATAACATGTTCATAAAAAATTCAATAAAAAATACAGCTGTTAGCTAAAGCCAATACACGCTCTTGTTTGCTCGACATGTGCACAGCTAAGATATGAACAGGATAGAATGAGATCTCATATTTTTTTAAAAATATTTTTTATTTTTTTCATTTTCAATGTACTTTTACCCAATCCAATACACTTCCGACCACATTTCTATCCTAAATTGTCATCTTATCTTCATCTTGGGAACTGATCGCCTGCACCCGGGAGCAGGCCCGGGTGCACACACCCATTTTTTTTTATTTTTTTTTGAAATTTTTTTTTAGAAATGTTAATATAGGTGTATTTAATATAAATTACTAAAATGCCACTGATTTTCAAAAATCAAAAATAAATATCTAAAAATCTCCAAAAATGGTAAAAATTTATACACATGTTAAATACACTTGGGCTAACAAGTTTATAAAAATATTTTCAAAAAAAAATAAAAAAAAAATGGGGGTATGCGCCCGGGAGCAGGCAACGCTGCCTGCTCTCGGGTGCAGGCGATCAGTTCCCCTTCATCTTGCCTTTCCTCATCTAAATTTCGAACGGTAAACTTTTATTTAATGATATTGTTTAAATTAAAATGAAAAGAATGAATACTATGAATAGTTATGGTGCATATAATTACTATGATTGAACTAAGATGAATAATTATGGGGATATCCGAGTTTAATGAATCACTAATTCCCTTAATTGAATTGTAACAAACAACCGCCTGCTAGCATTGTGTCTCCTCACTTGCCTACTTCCAATCACCTAACGCACCATAAAATGCTCGCCTCCAAGCAAGTGCATGGTAGTAATATAAAATAATGAAAATAATGATATGTTTAGTTGAGGCTTGTGTGATGTTTATGAGAAGAAAATATATTCGCAACCATTTTCAATATTTCCTATTTTTCCATATATTGAACCAAACATGACCTTGTAAAAACTCAAAAGATATATTTATAATATCGGTCAAATTATGAAGCTTATTTATAAGAAGATGTAATGCAGTTAGTCTAGGCTGTAATGGTTTCTTAGCCTATGTCAATAAATTTATTTATTTTTTTGTTTGTTAATCTGGATATATTTAATGTATAAATTAAGTTCTACCTTTTTGAAGTTTGAACATGTGCGGATATTTTTTTAATTGTAAATATATAGTTATTTTAGTATTTTTTAACCATTTAAAATAGCAAAAATACTCCTATATTTAAAATCTAAACAATGTCTACATATATCTAAAAAAATAAAACTTAGTTTATATATTAAATATATATTAACAAGTTTATGAAAAAATATAATTAAAAAATAAATGTATTTGTGTGAGCTAAGCAAACCATTACTTTGCTAAGGTTGTATCATTCCTCATTTATAAATATCTTTTTCACATTACTACACTTGTACACACTAGATAAATAAAGCCCAATAATAATTTAAGATCGAGTTGATTAACTAAATAGATTTTGAAAAAAAATTATTTACCAACAAATGTTCTAATAATCTTATTGTAATAAAAACTTTAATTTATAATTTCTTTGAAATCCATATCATTTTCCCCCTTGCATGTTATTTCCAAATACTATCAAGGACAGTTAAATTTATCAACCTATATTTATAAATGAGGAATAATCTCGTCCGGACTAAGCAAATAGTTCACTTAGCTCATTTTAAAAAATCTACTTATAATATTTTTTTATTTTTCTTTATACACTTGTTTATTTAAGTTTAATTAACATATAAACTAGATTTTACATTTTTGGATTTATGTATTTACTTTTCTGAGATTTTTAAACATATATGTGTATATATATTTAAAATATTCATATCTTTAAAAAATTTAAAATATATATACATATATTCAAAAATGGTAAAATTTAGTTTACATGTTATACACTTCAATGAACAACTGTACGAGAAAAAAAAAAAAAGTATTACAAATAAGCTTTTTAAGGTAAGCTAAGTAAGATATTTGTTTGGCCGGTATTTATAAATGTCTCTTTGATGTTAGTACACACTACATACTAAATATATATGCCCAATAATAATAATTTAAGAATGAGTTGATTGAAAGGATTTTTAAGTAATATTATTTACCAACGAATGTTTTAATTTAACAATCTTGTAAACAAAATTATAATTTCTTTGAAACCCGTATCATATGTTTTTTTTTTCCCAACCGCCTGCATGTTATTCCAAATCTGAGAATCGAGAATGGCGGAATTGTGGAAGGACATGCATAAATGCGCGACATCAAAGTTGTTGGCGACCGAAGTTTATGTGTACATCCACGTACAAAATGAAAATTCAATGTATTAAAATTAATTGAGATTATAAAAACATTAATTGAGAAATAATCGGAATGGAATTAACAACCTAATTATCAGACAAGATGATGATACATGTCAAATTAACTAAAAACCATCACTAATTTCCACATTCGGATTAAGGGCCTTGGGTTTTCCTCCAGCTCACCAGCGCGACTTTGCTGTCAGCCTTGCTGTCTCCGCGAATGTGACTGGGAAACAGGATATAAGATCCATGAATTTTAACCTGTATTTATATTTTTCAAGACAGTTTTTTAATTTAAAAAATTTTTAATATGATTTTTTATATTTTTAATACATATCATTATATTCTTATTTCAAATACGAATTGCATTCAAATATTTTAAGACATCTTTTTCAATTTTCAGGAATTTTTTTTTAAATTTTTAATATAAAAAATATAAAATTTTCATTTTTAGTACACATCATCATTCTCAAATACAAATTCCGCATATTCCTTACCAACCGGACCCGTCAACGGCGACGTTTGTACGTTACTGCTTCGCCTTTACAGTAAACAAACGGAAAGGGCCACAGAAATTAAAAAAAGAGTGGGGCATAAATGCAATTTCGTGAAGGCAATGCCGTCTGCGGTGTTTCCACAACAGAAGAAGGGGATCTTTGTCGTCCCTCCCTCCTCCTCCTCTCTCTTTTTCTCTCTCCGCTCTGTGTCTGGGAATGGTATGCGATGATGTCAGCGAGGAGGGATAGGGCCGGCACGCCCCGATATGCGGCCGGCATGCGCTGCATATCGTGCCGGGAGCTGTACGAGGCGTGCGACGCCGGCACCTGCAAGGAGTGCTACGAGGAGGCGAGCGAGACGGAGGAGGAGCTGAAGCGCGAGATCGAGGACCTCAAGGCCAAGGTCGCCTTCCTCAGGATCTGCTCCCCTCTCGATTCGCACAGCCGCTCCTGCTCGGCTTCTTCCTTCACTGACGTCGTTCTGGAAGCGTCTGATGATGACTGCGGCACCGGCGCGCCGTCCGTTCGAGCCCACAAGGCGATTCTTGTGAGTAATTCACATGCTCTTTGGCCCCGATGAAGTTTGCTTTTTGGTTCAATCTATTCCTCTTCTATTCTTAACTAACAGGATGTGAATATCTTTTGCTCTATAATGTATGTCTGCTGTGTCAGACACTGAATTTTAGGTGCCTCAAGGTTCTTTTGAATGAAAGAATTTCTTATGTTATTTCTCTTCGTCAAGTCATAAAAACGTGTTTTTGTTTTCCTTTTTGGTTCCTGTCTATTATTTGTTGAGGGTGCTGGGGAGTTTTGTTTGCTGGCTATGAGTTGCACTGTTATTAGTTTGTTGTGAGCCTTGAATTGCCATTGCCTCATTGGCGTGTGTATTGGGTTCTCAATCGCATATTGTTGAACGGTAGTTGCAAAATGAAAAGGAAAATGTACATGGAAAGGTTCTTATTGAATGGCATTTTGTGGGCAATCTTCATTCTTCTCATTTCTGACTTTGTTGTTTAAATTCAGGTTTGGCTGCGGTATATTATTGTTATTGTTGTTTTAATTGATATATGGAATGTGATAGCATTCCGTCTTTAAAAGGAAAATGGGTTGAACCCTTGACTATGGGGCTGGAACAGTAGGAGTCATGGTCTGGATTATAAAGATTTTATCTTGTCCCCACTGCTTGGGGCAAATGAAAGAGTGAGCATTTTTTTGGCGACCAATTTTGGGCTGTGAAGTTGCTGCAAATCCTATCTATTTGGTACCACCCTTGAGGTACAAACTCGGTGCTTCCTTAGCCCCTATCATTAAGAGTATTTTATTCACTCCCATCATTAGGAAGTCTGCCTTTTCTAGTGCAATTTACTGCAAAGCAAGTCACAAGCACTATAAGAAGGAAAGGGAAGGATATGCCCTAGGGATAAGAACAATCGTCAAGAACTCTTTCATTCGCTTTCGAATTGTTTGGTTATAAACGATTCTCCTCAACTGCATATCTAGACTCCAAAATTTCATATACGTGCAATGCCAAGATCATATTACTTGGAATAAAATTCAATGACTAAGAAATTTCCAAAGCATTATTAAAATATGTAATGCCTCCTAACTTCTGAAAAGTCCAATTTTTTTTTTGAAGCTTTTAGATGTTTATGCACATTGCTACCTAAGTCTATGTAATCTTATACAATCTATGCTTTCTTCATTCTTTTACACTGATTCATAAACCTCTAAAACTCGTTTGGGTGGCTCCAGAACATTGTCAGTCGCTCTTTGCCCTTAGACCCTTCCTTATAATGAATAAGACTATGGAATTCTGTCTTGAAAACGTTAAATAAGTGGCGTGGAACTTGAATTAAAGAAGCACTTTATGTTGATGCTTAAAGCCCCTAACATGTTCAAAGAAGGAACTTGTTTCTAACTGCATGGGTGGATTATAGTATTGAGCACGGTAAGGGCTGCCATAGAGGGATGTATAGGACCAAGAAGAGATAAAGTTTAACTTAAGTGGGAAGTGGGAAAGCATTAGGTGATGAGCCTAATGCAATCAACGCTAAAGGAAATATTAGAAGGATTTGATTTGTATGTCCTAAATGAACAACTTGAACTTTTTGCATTAATGGTGTCTTAGTTTGGCAATGGACTTAAAGAGACTTTTAATATTCTACACAAACAACACCAGCATTTTGTATCAACATACCCATAAATACAAAAAGCCACCCGTTGATAAGAAAAGCTCAGACTGTTCAGTCCGGATATTAAAATTTTTTAAACATGTCCTTTTGGCCTTCAGTTAAATTAAAGTTCTATTATAGGGACTCAAGCAATCTGTGCAAGGATAAAGTTTGCAAAGAAATGGGAATTTGGAAGAGAAACAACTGGCAATGGTCAATGGACGAGTTGAGAAAATTTAGACAAGGATGAAAACTACAAAGAAATGAGAACTAGAAAGAGCAACAACTGGCAAAGGTGATGTGTTGAGAGTATCTAGAATGCTTCATTAGCAAATGTCCACAGAGGGAGGTACTGGAATATTGCAAAGAGAGATTTCATTGAAAATTGAGAGAAAGGACAAGGTTCAGAATTCACAATTGCATCTCAAGGGACTATGCAATTGGGTCGAGTCTCGATCGTTGCAGAAAGATACTTCAATGTAGGTGGTTAACTCAAAATCCTAACCAGTCCTTGGAGCATCCAAAGACATGCAATTTGGTGAATGTTTTTGACAAACAAATTGCTTTAGCATTCTGCTAGGTGATTACAATGCAACATGGTGTGTGGACTTAATTCACAACATGACACAAAATGTGTGCACTATGGCTTGTTCAAATTTTTTATTTTATGGCACCACATATTTTAAAAAAATATTGGGAGATTTTGACCTTCTATGTATTTGTCGGAGATCTAGACAAGACAACTAGGCATTATAGCTTGGGTTTATTGGCATCATCGTAAAAAAAATCTCGGTACTGATGTAATGAATGGAGACATGAATTCAAAGATCGGCCGTATTGCATCCGTATCGGCCATGTCCAATACAAGATACATGGGTGTTTTAGTTATCGGTCGTATTAGCCTATATATGGGGTGTATTAGCCAAATGAAATTATGAAAAGTTCTATTTTTTAGCTCTTTTACATATGTTATCTTTTCCAAACCTCCTTCCTTCCTCTACACTCATTTTTACAATAAATTTTAATGTTTTTTCTTGCAACGAGGTAAATTTTATTTTATTTATATATTTTTTTATTTTTGAGAAATCTAAAAATTTTAAAAATTATTCTGAAAATTAAAAAAAGAAAAGTTTTTATCAGTTACATGAATTTGTTTGCAATAATATAATTTATTCTTTCTTGCACTTTAGCTAAACTTTTGAGGTTTTTAAAATTTTTAAAAATCTTAAAAGTTTACAAATAAACTTGAATATCCCAAAAATAAAAAATTTCTCAAATTTTTTGTGGGTTTCTCCATTTTATTCACAAATATATATTATTTGTGAATTGTGAATAATTGATTTATGATTTATTTTATATATATTTTTTTTACTTTAGGTATATTTGCTTTTGCTATGTATCATGTATGATGAATTGTTAACAAGTTTACTTGTCTTGTTCATGATTTTTTATGTAAGATTTATACTGCACACTGTTACCTTAGACAACTATTTATAAGAGAAAATCGACTGATACACTTTCCTATATATAGGCAAAATGTTAAATAATTATATATTATTGCATTTTTCCAATTTTCTGATTTTTATATTTTCATATTTTTTGAGGTTAAAAAAAATTCCAGATCCAATACAGTTTGATGCCAATATGATGTGGCCATATCGTATTGTTTTTAGAAGGGGCTGATACCAATATTCCAAACCATGAATAGAGATGGGTTGAAAACTCTCCCTTAATACGTAAGTATCCTTCGGCATTGTTTTCGAAAGTGTTTTGGCTGAGGAATGTCCTTCCCTTTCAATTCCATACAGTTTTGGGAAATTGTATTTGTGCTTAGAGTGATTAGCTATCATCTTATGTAATGTCTTTTGAATTGATAATAAGAGAAGAAACAGTCAACATCTACAATCATTAGGAGAGAGGTATGGGCCATTTCGTCACCTCACACAGGTCTCTTTTCTATTTGGAAAAGAAATGGCTATGAAATTGCCTCTTTCTGAGCTCTTGGAAAGCCAGATGGCTATTATATAGTCCCTCCACAGCAACTGAGAACGTAGGCTAGGTATTTGTATATCATCTCCATGTCTGTGACATTGTAGTACAACTTGAATGGTGACTCAGCAGATGGTACTTGGTAATGATACTGGAATTTCTTAACTGACAAGAGGATCAACAAATCGTTCTGTAACAGGGTGCAATTCTATTCCAGGAGGCAGAATTTGTGCTTCTCCTGAACTTTGACACTTGAGATCCACAAGGCCACAGGGATCCAACTTGTCATATGACCCATAGTCCCATACAAGCTGATAATTTTAATCTCTCTTAATTGGTTGTCACCTTTTCGGTTCCTATTCACCTTCCTCGTTAATCTAGTGCACTGGTTAAGTGCCTGATCTTAAGGGTGAAGAGTTCCCTAATCTGGCTGGTCTATTTCTTAGAATTGAAGATTCTCTACCACCTTCTTGCTCCCGTTTTTTGTTCTTAAGACTTGATTGAATTTCTGTCACAACTTCAACGTCCAGGGTATCGTTGTTGACAATATGGGTAACAATTAAATCTGTCTTGATTGCAAGTGTATGCTCTGGCACCTCCACTGCAAGATTGCATGAAGTTAGCATGCAGGTCTATGTATAAATTCTTTATCTTTCCATTTCCAGGGCATTTATGCCCAACTTTTCTAGGAATTGAAATTCTTGCACTGCTTGATGCTCCCAACATGTGGATGGACTTGAGAGAGAATTGTGCCAATCAATTGAAGGCTGCATACTGTACAAAGCCTTGTGTACTGTGAGTCAGCTAAATAGAAAATTTGATGCAATGTCTCTGCTAGATCATTCCTAATGTTCTGTACTTGAATGCTAAGTTAGAAATTACTCGGTCTTGCTTCTGAAGAAATATATCCAGTTGCTTGCTTGGATGCTGTTATTTCCACAAGCTCATATTTGCATCACTCCCATTTCCTGTTTTCCACTGTCAACCGAGGTTGATTTTATGAAACAATATTATTTATTTCACCCTACTGTTTTTCCTCTATTACCAGATAAGCAAATCTCCAGTCTTTAAAGCCATGCTGGAGAACGAGATGGAAGAAAGTAGAAGTGGAACCATTAAGATAAGCGATGTGTCTTATGATGTTCTTCGTTCCTTTGTGCACTACTTGTACACAGCAGAGGTATTCCTTGATGAGCAGATGGCCTGTGAACTCCTGGTCTTGGCAGAGAAATATCAGGTGAAGCATCTCAAGGTCTTCTGTGAAAAGTTCATAACATCAAAGGTGAACAATGACAATGCAGTGATGAGTTTTGCCTTTGCACATCGGCACAATGCCAAGAACCTTCTCGAAGCAGCTCTATCATTGATCACAGACAACATGGATACACTAACAGAAAGAGACGAGTACAAGGAGCTTGTGGAAAAAGACCCACGGCTGGTTGTGGAGATCTACGAGGCATATTTAGCGAAGCAGGTCAATACTGCTGCGAAGGAATAGGCGGTTGGTAGCAGAGGAATGCCGTTGGTTGATGCAAGAGTAAAGAATAATGTGGATCTGCTTTTGTTTTTGTTTTTTTTTTTTTCTTTGTTTGTTCCCCCCACTTTCCCTCTTCTTTTTTACTTCCTCACAAGCATTTCTTCCTCTCCTGGCACAGACACTCATCTCTGTGCATTGTCAATAGTTTTCTTGCTAGAAATAGAGATTTCCTCTTTCTCCCGTGTCTCTGTTTCAATCTTTTCTTGTTAGAAGACAAAAGGTTCATTTATTGTAATTTTACTTTCCCGTAAGTTTTCTCAAATAGTATATCAATTAAGGTCATTTGTCTTTGAAGTTCGAATCCATGGCCCTTGGCCAATGTCTGCGCGTAGAAAGTAGAAACTGCAATGAAGAACTGCATTTCTGTATTGTGCTTGGTCATAAGAAGACGGAAAATTTTCTTTTTTCTTTCACATTAGCTGCGGTGACGTTTTCCTTGTCATTTCTTATACATGATAGTTTCCGTGATTGCCCGATGTCTTTTTATTAGGAAAGTCTGTCCACCATTCCCTCCATTTTTCTGCTATCCTCTTTAATAGCTAATTAATTATATGCGCACCGACAGGAGAAAGTCATACGTCTCCTTATGAGCATAACATGAATGCTGCTCAATCAGGCAATAATATTGCTTCCAGCTCAGGAGTTCTGCTTGGTTAGTGTTTACTAATCATGACAAATTTCGAAGGGCTTGCACGGTATTGAAATTCAATTATACATGGGAACCAAAAGGGCAAGATAGAAACGTTTTGGCCTGCCTGAGCAAGCACTAGAATGCCATAAATGACATTTGTGTTTTGAAGCTTGTGGGTACGTTCACCTGTCACTCATCTCCCAAATTAGCAAAGATGTTCCCATGTCCAAGGTAGAAATGATTTGAACTCATCTGGGAATCTGAGAAAAAACCACATAAAGACATCCTTGATTAACTGAAGGAAATCGAGGGCTTATATCTGTTCGGGACATTATCCTTTTACCATTTTTGCCTTCTCTTAATCCAAAGTATCCTACCAAATAAGGAGTGCAAATTTTTTTAGCAGCCCTGCTGGAACAACAGAGCAGCCATTTTGAAGATAACAGTCCATCAGACGGTAACGTTAGGAGTTCAAACCTCTGAAAAATAATGTAAGGCCACTTTTGGTCTATGCTTGCACTACAGTTATACAACCGGAAGGAAGACATGCATGGACACCCAAAAAAGAGATGAAGAAGCGTTAGATTTAGGGTATAACTAGGAAAGTTGGATTGAGAAACAAGAAACGAAATTTAAGTGGTAGAGCTTCATATATATACATCAGCCCATGGTTAGTAACATCGTGGTCTTGAACTCATTGAAGTCGAGTCGCCCATCCAAGTTGACGTCGAACTCGCTAATCATCATGCTGCAATCGCCTCTCGTCTCCTCCCACAGTCCAAGGCTGGCCAGCACGCTCTGCAGCTCCTCGCTCGTGATGAACCCGTCGTTGTTCCGGTCGAACACCTTGAACGCCTCCTCCACCAGCTCTGCCTCCTTCTCATCGCCGGATATCGACTCGTAGAAGAAGATGAAATCCTGCAACTCCAAGCTCCTCCCGCCCACGATCGATTCCAGCTCCTCGGGGCTGGTGGAGACGCCTGTGCGGTGGAGCAGCCAGCTCAGCTCCTGGACGTCCACGTGGCCGTTCCCGTCGTGATCGATGGTTTGGAAGATCCTCTGCAGATCAGATGAATGCATTTTTGTTCCTCCTCCTCCTCCCAAATGGTTGAGAGAAAAGCTATCCACGGGGACATAAATACATGAACGGCCGCTCTTTTCTTCTGCGAACAAACGACACCGTAATTGCGGCTGTGGGCTGGGCCCATCTTGAAAAATCACGTTTACTGGATGAATATCGCAGAAATGGTTTTGGATCTTTGTAGAAAAAGCTCAACAGCGGGCGCAGAAAGCGTGGAAAATTCCAGACTGCATCCACGACGTCCCGTCTGCCTCTCGGGGGAATATTTCATATATATGTACTCGTGATTGGTTATACATTGCTGAACGAATCTGAATCACAAGTTGCAGATCTTCCATGGTCCGAAATCATGTGGTCAAAACGATCTTAACGTCTCGTGTTTGCGGTCGTCGTATCAATAAAGAATATCGAAAATGCAGGAGAAAAATAGGATGGTCCTTCGGTGCGGTGGACTTGACGCTTGACAGTTGTGGCTGGAGGAAGTTGCTCAGGCAGCTTCCTTTAGCTCTGACTTGCACGCATTGCGGGGTAAGAGAAGTGCACGGGTGAAATGGCTACGCGTGCAAATAACCGTCTCACCTCATCTAAATGATCCGATGGTGTGCCCAATCGCATGCCTGAAAATCCAATCATAGCATCCAGATGGGCAGGGCATGGCTCTCCAGGCGAGCTGTTGGGAAGTCATGGATTAGAGGAAAATATGCGTGAGCGGCGCTGGACGATGCTGCCGTAGGAACTTACCAGACTTGCATCAATCAAGCAATTTCCCGGCATAGATGATTAACGTGAACCATTTCAAAGCCACGTAGCCCACTCCGGGGTTTGATGACTCTTAGGACTCGTACAAGTCGGCACTGTCGCCTTTGTTAATTTCAATCCAATGACAACTGATAGAGCATTACCCACCATCTTCGGCTGCCAGTTTGGCTTTAAGACTTTTCAAATGTATGTATTCGAAGAATACTCTTTTAGCACCTTTCGACGAAACTGCTTCGTTGAAATGAACTTCAGATAAAACATTTAACAATTCTGACTTTTACCAACTGCTATTTCCAAGTAGGAAGATGATTCTGTTAGGCTAGCCTATGTTAGGCCTTACTTAAACTGGCCTAAAAATACACACATTTTTTTCAGTTTTTTCATGAACATGTAAAGTTCAATATATTTAATCTATAAACCGAGTTTTATCATTTTTGAATATTTTAAGTATTTTTATTGTTAAACATAATAACATTATCATAATTTTCTGACCTTAGAAAATTATGATAATGCAACTATATTTAAAAATAAATACTTAAAACATCCAAAAATAGTAAAACTTAACTCATAATTAAATACACTTGAACTTTACGTGTTCATGAAAAAAACTGAAAAAATAACTATATACATTTTTTAGGCCAACCAAACATAATCATTACTCTTCCTAGTGCAAGAAAAATGAAAATTTCTTATCCTCGATGTTTGAGGACTACTTTTGAAAAGAAAAGACTTTAGATAAGCTTTTTTCTTGGGCAAATTACCCAAGCTTTTTGCCAGCCCATGAAGCCTCTATTTCATTTGGAGATCTTATTCATGGAAGTCTCAATGACAAAGTCCTTACAGAACATGATATTAAACAGGATAGTGTGTCACTGTGTGAGACAGCTGCATTGTATGGGCTTCCATTCACAGAAGCTAAAGTCGATCTAATTCTATCTTATACAATCAGGTCTGCGAATAAATGGAAGCAGACCAGAACAACACTGCACTACCGTTTGCCCCGTTTTCCACTATGAAGAACTTTATGCAGATTGAATGCCTCCCCTTGATCTCCATTCAAAGCCCGCCTTTCCAAGCAACATGCAGTCAGCTGCCGCAGCAGGTTCTCAAGGCAAGAATGCAAGCAACTCCGTGACTCTTTCAGGTCAGGGTTTGTTGACAACACCATGGCATTCACAGCATCAGCAACAGACTCTCGCTGAGACATGCCAAGTAGATACCCGACAGATGACTTAAGTGGTTCTTCATAAGCCAATAAAGCAATTGAGTCCTATTTATGAAGAAATAAAACAGTTAGTTGATGCACTGGAAAATACCCTAATTATCTGTGGAACATGCTGCACATGAATATGCTGCCCCTGTGGCAGGAGTTGTTTGATTCTCATTTGGTTCTCTCCTTCTATTACTCAAAATATTCATAATTCATTCATCAATAATGCAAAGAAGTACACACAAATCAGTTTTGAGTTTTGCAGAAAGTAAAAGTAGAACCTCGAGTAGGCCCTGCAGTGGGGATATTTCAAAATATCTTGCTAGTTCAGCGCGTGCATATCTCACAGCTTCTTCTAGTTGCCCAACCTGCAGATCCAAGCATATGTTAAATGCCACAATCTAAAATACTTTTCACGCCACGCGTGGTATGAGATTCAAACAAAAAATGTAAGGCTTCATTTGGCTGAATGATTGGAGAGGGGAAAGCACAGTTTCCCAACATAAACCATGCTTCTCCTAAAATTCTGTTTGGGTGCAACTAAATTGTCCACTATACAGATATTTTATAAAAAAAAAATCATTTTTTTTTCAATTTTTCAATCAGAAAAAAAAAATCGTCAACTATACAGATAAACCTTCCTCAGATCCTTCTACTCCTAATTACCCAATCATGCTCACTACAGCCACATTTTCACCCTGTCTGGAATATAAGATGAATATGTGGTCCCTTGACCATTCACAAATTTCCTGTAAAGCATCTTAGTAAGTCACATCTTTCTTCCCAATGCTTTCCTTAATACATCATCCATTGGGCAAAAAGGCATCCAAAATCTCCCATGTATGCATTAAACAGTGCTCAATAAAACAGAAGCATAAATGTGATACTTAATATAGCAAGTTCATCAAAGAAGAACACAAGTCCAAACCAAACGACACTATATTGTGCGTAAATTTTTTTTTTTTAATTTTAAAAAAAGCATCAAAACAGCACAATCAAAATAACTTCTAATTGGTACCATTGGTCATGCAAAAAATTTTGAGTTGAAATAACCTGTTACCAAGCAACTTACCCGAGCAAGTTCAATGAACTTCTGGCAATGAAGCAGAAAGCAAATGGTTGATGTTTCATCCTGCATTCAAAGAAATCCAGAATCATGTAGTCATCCGGAGCATGAAAACCCACATGAGTGCATGATAGGAAGGTATGAGATACAACCCTTGGCAAGACATGACAATAACGACAACCATTGCTTGGAATATCAACATTTTTTTTTTTTTTGCACTGTGTGATATTGTCTGTTCTAGCTTGATAGCTCAACCACACGATTTTAAAACGCGTCACACCATATTTAATGTGAGACCTACTTATAAACCCCCAGAGACTTTTTTTTTCGATGTGGGATTCAGTTCTGCGCTGTTACAAGCCCATTAACTTTTGCCTACTTCGTCCTCGAATCACAACTCAACTCTAGGCTTCTACTTTCAACTCTGGCTTTTACTAGCTCGACTCTCCAACTCTCCAAATGATATCTACTAAAGGAGGTCGGCTCTAATATCACTTGTAATGCATAGACTCCAAAAAAATGATCTTGGGCTCATGAGCTATGGGTCTCACTATGTTATATTGTCCGCTCTGGCCAAGCAGCTCAACCGCACGGTTTTAAAACGCGTCATACCATATTTTAACATGAAACCCACTTATAAACCCTCAAGAACTCTATCCTTTTTTCGATGTGAGATTCAGTTCTGGGTTGGCATATTTACCAAAATGAAATGAAAATAGAAAAAGTTTATGCTACCTTCAGCCAAGACACGTAAGTGATAGGCTCATTTCCATTACTCAAATACACCCATCGAATTTCAAAAGTAAGAAAAGTGATTTTTATAAGAAAGGTCATAATTCAAGTTATTATGAATGATAAAAGATGTAATTTTAGAATTGAACATGCTTCACATTGTCCTATAAGCAAAAGAATAATCATATGCAAATATCCAATTTGCAGGCATTAAATTGTGTTAAATGTCACAAATAGTAAGAATATGAGGTTGTAATTTCAAATGCAAGAAGTGTTCTGAGGTACAAATGAGCAATAATCAGAACAAGATTGCCAGAATTGCATGTTGCCTCTCTCCTTCTTATATATACAAAAGCAAGCAAATCTGAAAAAATACAAATTGCACAGGCTTTGAACTATTGACACATTGGACATTCTTCCAATAAAATTATCTTCTAGTGCCAACAGTAAGATGGAGGAATATTGTAGGAAAGAATTCATGCTCAAAGAAAAATCCATGTGAGGCCAGCTAGAATTTAACTTTCAACAGTTTAGAACTAGGGAAAAACTATGTTAATCTATGGCCAATGCAGGCCTGGCATTTGCAGGACTCCAAGTGGGGAAGGCCAGAGTCCAATCTAACCTCAGGCTTTTATTGCACAAAGTGGCCACCCGCATAATTGAAAGCTGTTTTCACACTGACAGTCCCAAGGTATTTTGCCAGCACACCAAGTGCAAGCTCCTCATGTAAAAGGAGAAGTAAAAAGCATCAACATTAACAACAGAGATCAGCAAGAAAAAATTACCTGCACTAGATGAGGATACCATTCTTGAAGCTTGGCCATTGCAGAATCAATGTCTCCATTTCTAATGAGCTTCATTACAAGATGCAGCGGGTCATAAAAGTGAATAAAACTTTTAAGAATCATTTTTATTTGCCCGGTTGTTTCAATGAAGAATAACATGAAATGTAGGGGTGCAACTTAGGCAGGGTACCCATGAAACTTACCCAAATTTGGATAGGGTAGAGTAGGAAATATTACCCATGGGTATTAGTAGGTTATAAATCACAACCCGCACCCCCTCAAATAAGTACAGGTAGGATAGATATGGTAGGTAACCGAAACCAACTTGCATGAGTACTCATATGGGTATATATAAAATATACTACAAAGTATGTGTTGTGTTTTGCCTAGGAAATCTTATGTGCACACCCATCTTAACTAATTTAGATTCAAATGAATCTTGTGCCCTATGAAGTCATGGATTTGAAGCAAGAAACTAGTTCAGTTTTTTATATATATGTCATTGACTTCTAAAAGCCATTTATAAATGGAACGTGATTATATGCGACATGTCGTGTTTTCCCAGTTTTTACGACACCCTCATCTCCGCTGTTCATTACAGCCTGTTTCATATCCGCCGTTCGTCTTGCATTAAATGCACAAATGGCATGGGCATGAATGCTGCAGACATGCAAATGCAACAGTGGAGAGAGTGGGCTCACGTCGCATCAAGAGTTGGTTCATTTAATGGAACAGGAAATGGCACAGTAGCAGGCTTGCAGTAGAGAAATTCTCTCTTGCATTCAACCACTGTGTTCAGCTACCTATTTATTCTCTATTCGAGCTTCATTTTCTTTTTATTTTAAAGTTTTCTTTCTTTGTTTAACTTTTATTTTTATTTTTTGTTTACCTGGTTTTTTTGTATTTTCTCTTTATTTCAAATTTTTAATTTTTGTTATCCTAGTATTTTCTTCCGTGTTTATTTTCTGTTTTTTTATTTTTAATGTTTGTCTAGTTGTTTTATTTTTCGAGTTCTTATTTTTTGTTTCTTTTGTCTTTTTTCTTTTTAATTTTTTGTTTGTTCAGTTGTTTTATTTTCTATTTCCTATTTTCTGTATTTTTATTTATTTCTTGATCAACTCTACTCCTATTTTATTTTTTGATTCAGTACTCCTATTTTATTTTTAATTTCAAGTTTGATTAGCTCCTTTTCTGTCTGCTTTTTTATTTTTAATTTTACAAAATTTCCATTGAAAGCTCTTAAGTGTAACTTGGAGCTTGATTATTTACATCACAATGCATTTTAGAATAAAATACATCATTAATTTATTTATACAATTAATTATATCTTTTAATTTTTTTTGTAAACATGTTTTTAAGTATATTTAATTTGCATACAAAATTTGTCATCTTACAATACTTATACATATTTATTTTTTATTTTTAAAAATCAAGTTTTGTAAGGAGTGAAAAATGACTTAAATGTATCTGAAATTGATAGTTTTAAAAAAACAAAAATAAATATGTAAAAGTATTGTAAAATGGCAAAACTTGGCATACGAATTAAATATACTTAGAAAAACATGTTTACAAAGAAAAAATTAAAAGATATAATAAATTATATAAATAAATGAATGATGTATTTTAGTTTAAAATACATTATGATGTATATAATCAAACTCCAAGTTGCACTTAGAGCTTTCAATGGAATATTTCATAAAAATAAAAACAAAAAAAGGCAAAAAAGGAACCAATCACACTTGAAATTAAAACTAAATAAAATAGGAGTAGAGTCGATCAACAAATAAATAAAATTACAGAAAATAGCAAAAAAATAAATAAATTATTGTACGAACAAAGAATTAAAAAGAAAAAAGAAACAGAAAATAAGAACTTGAAAAATAAAACAACCAGACAAAAAATAAAAAATAAAAAACAAACAAATAGAAAATAAACAGGAAGAAAATACTGGGCGAACAAAAATTAAAAATTTGAAATAAAGAGAAAAACAGAAAAAAACCAGGTAAACAAAAAATAAAGATAAAAGTAAAATGGAGCAAAAAAAAAAAAAAGAAAAAGAAAATGGAGCTTGAGTGGAGAAAGAAAATAGGTAGCTAAACATGGTGGTCAAATGCAAGAGGCTATTGTGCCATTTCCGTCCCATGAACCAACTCCTGATACGACATATGCCTGCTCTCTCTCCACTGTTGCATTTACGCGTCTGCAACATTCGTGCCCATGCCAGTTTAATGCAAGATAAATGGCAGATATTAAATGGGCTGCGGTGAATGGTGAAGATGAGGATGTCGTAAAAACTGTGAAAACACATGTCGCATACAATCACATTCCTTTGTAAATAGGCTTATGAATTATCATTGTAATATATAAATAGTTTTAACGATTGGGTTGTGATAATCTATACTATATATTTTGTTTATGTAATAATGTAAACAATAACGTATGTAAATGAGAATTGTTTTATATTATTTAAAACAACATAGAAATATTCTTTTAAAAAATATTGTATTTGAGTATTAAATGAACTAATTTGGAACTAAAACTGGAACCAAAACTGACCCTATGGGTACTGAATAGGGTAGAGTATACTATAAACCGAACCGATAAATGAGTAGCATAGAATAGGCTTTTTACAAATAGGATATGAATAGGGTAGGCAGTTACTCGACCCAAGTTATACTCCCAATGAAATGTAAGACATAATAACCTTCTATAGAACTTAAGTCCAGGAAGATATGTGCAATGGAAAATCGGTAATATCTTTCTTAGACACAAGCAATAACGTTATTCAATAACTAGGAGTAGAGGATAAGTTAGTTGCCAATTATCCTAGTCAATCATCCATGTTATTTCCCTTGGAAGGAAAAATATTTATGCACTGTGAATAAAATAATTTCATTGTCGATCATTAAGGCTGTTTCCTCTGAGGGATAAAATATTTAATGCTGTTCAAAGATAATATCTTCTCACCTGTCGTAAAGTCTTTCGACGGCTTAGTGCATACATGTCTCCTTGTTCAGCAACACCATTTTCTTGCGCAACTGGAATAGGAGGAAGTGTACTTTTACTTGCTATGTCAAATGAATTTAGTGTATCTTGATACCCATAGTGCAGCAAATATGAACGCACGATCCTGATTACCAGATAAGCTACATCACTAAACAGCAATCAAAGGGTGCATCCACCAAAACCATGAAAGGGAAGCGAATTAAATATCGGTTAGCTCTTACCAGAGCAATAGGATGGATATTTTAATGAAAAATGGGAATTTCATTCAGCTGAAAACCATTCCAATTTCTAGCCAGATTTACTGAACAATCAGCCAATGGCCACACAATTGCAACATTTTGAAAAGACACTGTAATTTCTATATCACAACCCTCCATTTGGCATAAAATCACAACTCAGATCCCAAGTTATGAATTTTCTTAAGGATTGAACATTCTGTGTGAGATGAACATAAAACACTAATCAAAAGATTATTGCAGCAGAATTCACCAAATCAACTTTGACAAACTGCAGCATTGGGAAGAAAGAGCTTCAATGCTTGTGGAGTGTTACTTACCCATGACTAACACTAGGTGGCAAAGATATCTTTTCAATCAGCATCTGCTGCTTTAGTCTTTCCTCCAATGCATATGCCTAGGTGAAACAGTAAATGAGTACTGTCATTCATCAACAATAAAACAAAATTAAAACAATATTCAATATAAGCATGTCAACGACAGTGAAGTACCATTTAACAATCATGATATTTAAAAAGAAGATAGAATGACATGCACAAAAATTTCCTAAATAAGAAACAGATCATATGCCAAATAAGAAGAAAACTTTCTAACTTCAGTATTAAATTGGAAAAAATACAATTATGGATCAGTGATACAGCAATAGACCACACCTCTTTCAAGGATAATCAGCTAGGAAATGGAAACAGAATATAAATGTCAGTACAAACCATGATTTGAAGTGGGACAGTAGATAGAGAGACAGACCATATCCATATTATTGTGCATGATAGAAAGACCATCAAGACTGACAACATCTGAGGTTCAGCAAAATATTGGATTAACTTCTTTGCGAGAGTGCTATTTCATTAGTTAAGAATTTGAAATAGGTTTGCTTTTTTGCCTGTATGAAAGAAGGATAGAACTAGAAGACATACCTTGCAAATGTTTCCATCCCTAGATGATGATGGTTCCCTACCTACACATGCAATTCGTAGCCATAATATCCACATAGACTCCATGCTTACTTTCTACTGTAGTCTTTTTCCTGGATCTAATCTAATAGACCCTTTATTTTCTACCAAGGGATTGAATTTAATCAAGAAACAAGAGTACTTGAATGTAAGAGTTACTGGAGTTTTTATTTGTATTAGTTCCCTTTTCCTAGGGTATTTATTTCTATCAGTTCCTCTTCCAATAATCAGTGCCAAGAACAAAGAAGTAACCTGCCCAGTCATCCGAAAACAACACATACAATCAAACTTGAACAATAAAGCCATTGAAGCAACTTCAGCTAAACTATAATGATTCCGTACTGAGAAATCAAAACCCCAGGACAAATACAACCAGACAAAGATCGTGGCCAAGAGCTTGGTGTAAAGATCTAACAGAATCCTGGTCAGAGATTCTTTACTAATTCAAACTAACACATCCTCTCCTCATTCCTTGCTTTATTTAATAACATGTTTCAAACAGAGATCTCCTCACATATATCCAATATAATACAGCATGAATCTGCACACACTGCAACTACTGGCAACAGAGAGCATCCTACAGATGTCATCATTTAGCAAGAGAACGAAAGAAATACTTCAGTTATGGCCACAAAAAAGGGAATTTGGGTACTTATTGGCTTAAAAAAAATTGCAAAAAGGAAGCCGGATAAACAATTCCAGAGACCATATAAAAAGTTAATGTAACAGATACATGACAAACAGAACATCAGGAAACATCTTATAAGATAATCCTTAGTCTGCAATTAATTATAAGATAATCCTTAGTCTGAAATTAAGTACCAAGGTGAGGAATTTGTAGCATACCTCGATATCAAAAACAAAAGGTTGCTGCCCAAAATTGACATTTACCCTGAAGAATTGACATCAATCACCCCATCTGCAAATATCAGATTCTCTAACATTTTGACAATGCTGAAATATATGGATCTCTAAAAACTAAGAAACATCGATAATGGTACAAGAAAATTTAATCATAGAATCACTACTTAATTTCCAAATCAGTCCCAAACATCATTTATGTCATATGAAAAATATGTGCACCACTTCTACTACAATGCTTAATTGCAGACTCATTTTAAAGACCAAAAAAAAAAAAGATGCATTTTTCGTTGCAAGTTAAACGGAATGATCAATCTGAAATGAAAAATGGGAGGAAGAGACATACTCTTCATTTTGACTATGAACTGCAATGGTAGGAAACAGTGGACCCTTCACATCCTTCGGCACTGGTACATCAATAAGCTTTCCATTCTTACTGCATATTGATAGGGAGTGTGAATAAACATCTAAGAAGTAGCAATCAACCAATGGGTGATAATCTAACACAGGAAAGGGACATCAAAAGAAGCTAAGTTCCAGCTTTAAATGGCAATAATTAAAAAAAGAAAAGAAAAAAAGAACAGCTTAGTTGATGGTCACAATTGAACAAGAAGTTTTCAATCCAAAAATATGGATGAGAGGTTCTTCAGAGATCAATTCAAAGTCCAATGAACTTAAACAAAGTGAATTTTTCTTACGTGAAAAAGAATTCTTGGGAAGCATAGTTTATTCCACCACCAATTGTATCACCAGATGTAAACGTAGGGCCAAAAGCTTCCCCCTTTCCCTGCCCACGGTAAAGCAGCCCATCATCCCCATGATAACCATAGCTATTTACTTCCCAACTGCAGAAGTCGAGAACAGCTCCTGTGAGTCCAAAAGAGATCTAAACCCCGAATGAGGAAATGAACAATATATACATGTATATTACAATATTTGTTCAAGTTTCTGCATCAATAGACAACTACACCGGTTTATATTTCATCTCAGAAAATGATAATATCCAAACTGACTCTAACATTTGTCATTTCTTATTTTCTTAAAGTTCTTCATAAGTTATTTTAAATTTCCCCAAGTGACCTTTATGCTTATGCTTGTACTTTTTCATTTTTCAAAATTTCCGTATACAATACAAATCTATCCAAAAGGTTAAAGATACAATCAATTAAATTAAGGAACATGACAAAGGGAGAAGGCAATAAACGCAGAGACAAGTAAAATAAATATTTTTCTACGTTTTCAGGCATTTCAAGTCCGACGAAGAAGAAAGTTAGCAAGCACAAGTAGAAGATGTGAAAGAAAATTACCATCTGGTATGAAAAGCATTTCCTTCAAAAAGCTAGTAAAAAAATCTTACGAAGTTAAAGAATGAGAAGCCATCAGGTATGCTCCAGAATTTCAACATTGGTATCAGTGAACAAAAATTACTATCTGGCAACTGCAAAGCATTGCCTCCAAAAAGTTGGCAAAAAATCTAAAGACGATAAACAATGAGAAGACATTGGGCAAACTCAAGAATTTCAATGTTGGTATCAGAGTGCACTCATTCCAACCCATTATGATATCCCTAGAGCTCCTGACTCTTCAAGATTCTCATTATCAATATGAGATGATGAATTTGGGGAAATTTGCTACCATAGATAGTCTTGTTGGACAAGGACAACATTTCCTCTCAAAAACTCCTCTCCAGTATTCGAAAAAAAACTAGGATTAGTTTCCACCGTACCGAAGCATCACCCACATCTTTTCTCAGATTTGCAGAACCGGATGAAAAGGAATAAGAAGCGAGGAAATACTCACCCAGGCTGTCTCCGCATTTTGAAATGCTCGTTGGTAAAACCGATGGCAATCTGACCTTTCTGCCCTGCACTCTTCACGAATATCTCGAAATAGTACATGAGCTTCCTCGAGGGAGCCGGGCAATTCGCCTGCACGACTCCGACATCATGCCCATGTAAATTGGTACTAGTGTATTTAAGAGACAGCTTATCCGTCGACACAATGTGGAAACCACCTGAGCTGTTGATCGTATTGAGATGAGTCGGAAGCTCTTCTTCGTCTTCCATATCCACATCGTCGGTGCTCTGCCCAACGCCCAGCTCAGAAAGATCAATCAGGTTGCCCATCGGCTCCTCCTGGTCATTTACCATATCTTCCAACGTTTTCAATCTGAGATCCAGCCGAGACTCAAAAACCCTACCTCCGTCGCTGCCGAAGTACGAAGTTCTCAGACATTCTCGTAAACCCGGGACCCATGTCCGTGGAACTCCAAAACCCTCAGAGCGCGCCGAATTCGACGAACGTAGAAACCCTAGTTTCTGAATCCACTGCCTTCCAATTCAGGAAAGAAAAAACAAAGAACGAGAGAAGCTGAGAGACGCAAGACTTACCCACCGTTTGTGCTGAGTTTGAGTAGCGACAGTATTAGGCTTTGTGTTGGCCTGGCTATTAAGCAATCCAAAAGAGACGTTTAGAACCGTTGAGAAGGTGACGGTGAACTCGGGTACCCGAAACTCGTTTTGTCTCCACCCCACGAATATTTAAATCTTTTTTTTTATTGGTTACAAATATTTAAATCTTAATCTTACTTCTATAGGTAAAAACTATAAATCAGATTCGGGTGGTGCTTGTTTTTTTTTAAAAAAAAAAAACATTTTCAATCAAAGTTTTTTATTATTTACTAATATTTTTAAATTATTTTTTCACTTCTTCCTATGTAACTATCATATTTTTTAATCATTTCTATACAATTAACATAAATTTAATTTATCTATTTTAACTTTATTTTATTTACCCATCGTCATTACCTCTATTATATTATATTATTTTTCTACTTCAAAAATTTTTAACTCGAAATTTTTTTATCAAAAGTTTTATTATTTTCCAAATACACAGGGTATATTTGAAAAGCGATAAAACTTTTAAATGAAAAGTTTTTGTATGGAAATTTTTAAATTAATAAAAAATGAAATGAAATGATAGGGATAATGATAAAGAATAAAGTTAAAATAGATATGTTAGTTGTATAGATGATTGTATACGAATGATTAAAAAACATGATAATTATATAAGAAGATGTAAAAAATTAATTTTAAAATATGATAATTATGGAGAGTAAAAAGTTTTAATTTAGAAAGTTCCTGTTAAGATAAAACATGCCCTTAAGCTAAAGAGTTGTAAGTTCAAAATTTCATGTGAATATAAATGGACGTTATCTAAAAAAATATGAATGTATATAGTCTAACTGAATTAAAGTAAAATATAATAATATAGTAGATTTCTAACAAATATTATCCTTTCTAAAAAGACAAAATTAAATATACAAGTATAAAGATGGGCTTCGCTTCTTACATAAAAATGTTTTCATTATCCTTCCAAATTTTGACGGATAATGAAATAATATAAATACAAATTACGAATAAAAATAAAAATAATAGGGTAATAACCATATCTAAGGCCAAGTAACAACCCTTCCTTGTATATTTAAAAATTTCCTTATATAAACTATTTATAATATTATTTTATATGCTTATTTAAAATACCAAAATTTATTTTGATTGTAAACTTTTATATTAAATGTAAATAGAAAATTCGAGTTTAAGTTTAGTTAAACTCTAACCTTATTAGATGCTAATGCTATACAGCTTGCTGCACATTGCGTACATGCAACCGAGCAAAAAATATATTTTTTATTTTTAGAATTTTTTGTACATACGTAAGTCTTACCTAAATCTTTAAAAATATGACAAATATTATATAAATTAAAAAAAATAAATTTTTGTATATATAAGAATTACATGGAAGCTCACATAAAAAGAAAAAGAAAAATAAAAACCACCTTCATTTATTAGTTTCGGTATTTGATAAAAACGAGTTCTCAAATTTTCCGATTTTCTCGTTTCTGTTTTTTACTTTCATTTGATATTTTACCTACTTAACTTTTCCAATTTTTTCATTTCTCTTTTTCACTTTCATTTGATATCTCACCTACTTAACTACTATTTTTCTATTATCGTGCTAGTATTCTAATGATTTTCACTAGCAGCCACCACATCCATTTTTAATTTTACTCTTGCCATGTCTCATTCCCATTTCCACTTTCATCAATGTTCAAGCAAAAGTGTTTTTCATAGATTTCTGTACGATACTTTTCCAATGCCTCCAATTAATTCAGGCATTGATATCAAGTCAAACCTTTAAGATGTTTATGAGTTTGGTTTGAGTATTCAATATATTTTAAAAGATTTTGGTTTGAGTATTTAATAGAGTTTAAAAGAAAATTTCCTTTTATACCTATAATATTTGTCTATAATTTTTATTATCCTTATAATATTTTTTTAAAAAAATTATACGCATAATATTTCACTCTAAATTTTTATCATACTCATTTAGTCAAAACGACAATTAACTATCCTATTAAAAACACAATTTCTTCCAAAAACAATTTAACAATAATATGACTCAATTAATGTTGGTAAACTATTAATTTATGATATCAAGTTCTCCAAATGTTATATTAAAATTGAATTATTTAAATTAGTAAAAATTTGAAGGGACAAAAATCGTTTTTTCAATACGGTAGTTAACGATTACTTTATTTATATAAGCATGATAGAAATTTAAGATAAAATATTATAGATATAAAAAGAATGTATGAAACATTATGTACATATTAAGAATTAAAGATAAATCTTTTATAGGTTATATAGATCTAATGTGTGTGTGACTTAAACCAAATGGGCTTTATCTTACGAATCATTTGGTAACCCACTCGAATGGACATTAAAAGTTCGGAATAATTCAAGGTCTGATTCAAAAGTAAACCACAACATGTAGAGCAATTTATTAATTAGAGGTTAACGTAAACTACATTTAGTAGCTTATCCAGGACTTCTGATAAGTAATTTAAATTAGAGACCTGTACGAAAGCAATTTATGAAGGTAGGGTTCCAATTCAATAAAAGTGGCATGTCTTTTATTTTTTCAAATTTTCGAGCTCATGTATAATCTTTATTATATATATACCAAATTTTATCATTCCTATCCATTCATATATTTATTTCATAATTTTAAAAGAAATTCCTCTCAAGTCACAACATTCGTCCTAATTCATTATATACGTACAATGTTTTATAAATTTTTTCCATATTCGTAAATTTTTTTTATGCTCGTGCTGTTATCTACCCTATTTAAAAAATAATTTTGCTCACTTAAAATTTCTTAATTGAGACCATTGAACCTTATTACGAATTAATTGATGATAGTAAATCACTAATGCATGATATTAAATAAAGTTACATCAAGTTTAGATTATTTTAATTAGAAATTTTTTAAAAGCGCATAATTGTATTTTCAATATGATAAATAATAATTGTATTAAAGACATTATGAATATATTAAGAATTAAGTGCAAATAATATAAGTATAAAAGAAATTCCCTCAAATTTTAAATACCAACAGTTAACATCCTTACCAGCTATAAAAGGGGATGAAAAACTGTTTATTTTTGAAATCATGAAAAATATATATTGAAAGGTTTAATGCCCAGTAAAAGGTCCCATAAAAAAAAAAATCCCAGTAAAAGGACAAAAAAAGTAATGAAATTAATTTCAAGTGGATCCACGTGGGCTCCCAGATCCTCTGGTTTATCAGGTGCTGACTGCTGTTATGTGCGCAGGTGGGAGGTAAAGGTTCGTTTGCATGATTGCATTTGCAAAAGATATCCACGGCCAAAATCCACATGGGCCCATCGGAATCACGTGCCGCGATTCGCATCCATCTACGCTGGCAGTGGCATATTATGGCATCATCCTCCCGCCCTGATCCCCCATCGGCTTCCTCTTCCAGCTTCTCCTCCTCCCTCCCAATCTCCTCCTTTGTCCCAAAAGTCTCCCCTTCCAGCCACCACCTGGGCCCTAGAATACAAGAACCAGATTCAGTAACTTCCATCTGGTACCGACCAACGTCTCTTCTCGTGATTTTCGCATCTAAATTTCCTTCCAGTTTCTAATTGCAAATTTTTCCTTTTTGTTGATTATATTACTTATGAAATCATCTACCTAGGCCTATTGACTCTTTCGCGTTGATGTTTTTATCATCCCATTTCCTTTTTCTTATTTCATAATTCTGCCTGCCTGCTTTTCTTTTTTCCCCCCTTGTGTTCTGATTTTAAACCACTGGATATCTTATGATGCAAATGTCTACGTTGCATATTTTTGTTTTTTATTCGCTTAGAATTGCTTCTTTAGTTGATTATGATTTACAGGTTCGCTGTCTAATGCGCCTAGATGAAATCATGGGGTGCATTTCGTTTGAATAAATTGAAACAGAACATGAAGCTTCGGATGCTTGTTGAGACAGCATTTCCTATGAATATTGTTGTTTCAGCAGCGGTTAGAGAAGGCAGCAGCATATCTGACACAAGTTACGTATAGTGAAATGAAATTCAAGTTTTTTGTTTGGCTTCAACCTGGATTCAAATCCACGAAATCTGAGACTGAGCTGCTGCGAATAGATTGAACGGGTCCTGTAGGAAAATTAACAAATAGTGGTCGGACCTTGCATTTCCAAACTGGTTCTCCTTTCGATTGAGTTGGCTTGAAATTCAAGTAAGTTGAAAATGAACTTGATTTCATCTTTGTTAATTTGAAAATGCTTGAATTTGCCAACATGAGCATAGTCCGGTTGGTAAAAGTTTTGGCTTGTGTCTAGGCGGTCAGGGTTTTGACCCCTGGCAGGAGCATTGTGTCTCCTATTTGAGTAGCGTTGGTCTCATCCCTTATTGATGTATACCGTTGACAGTTATCAGTAGAGGATATACGTAAGATGAAAATTGTAACGGGAATTGGGCTTGTTTGTAACAAAATGAGTGATATTGTAAAAAGAAATCATAAAAAAAAAAGAAGAAGACAAGGCTTGAATTTCAATATCTTTTACATAGATTTGGCAGTAGCCCAATGTTAGGTTACTGGCAAATTTTATATATTAGCAACACAAGCAAGAACAGTGTCCGTGAACGTATTGTCGACTTTTAGCCAATGACAAGAAGAATATGCCTGAGCCATGTAATGTGGGAGCGCCTCTTGAAATGGAAAGAGGTATATGATTATAGAACATTAAGGATGTATTATGTAATCTCCACAAAGGAGTCACTGGTAATGTCTGGATTTGTAGAATGGGCATGTGTATAACTTTTATGCCTGGCACCTACAGGCATTGCCTCACAGTCAATAGGCCTATTGTTTGATGGCATATAAAAGCAATGAAACATTTTTTGCATTCAGAAACCCATGAAGACAAGTACACAATGCCTCCTGTTTATTTTGGTAATTTGTTCTTTTGACATGGAAAAACATTACTGACTTTTGACATGGAGAAACATTACTGACTTTTCCTTCCACTTTTGCATTGCTTATAGACTACTAAAAATGAAATAATCTAACTCTGGCTAGCAAGAGGACATATATTAATGACGCTGATCTGTAACACATTATATGACTGCTGACATGGACCTCTTTTGGATTAGTGGTCAGTGTCTACAATATCTGAAATTGATAAAATATGATGAAATCAGTTTTTGATATTTGTGAATCTGGCCTCTTCAGTTTATTGTGGTTCGAGGAAATAACCACTGGATCCAGATTCCCGCGTTAGTCAATGGCTACAAATGAAGGAGCATATAGCTGAATATGCCATGAATGACCAGAAAATGCTTCTTTTGACTTTCTATGATGAGCTTACAGCCGTAGAACACGAAATCTACAGAATGTTAGTGTTTAGCGACTTTTTTTTTTTTTTAATTGGGTATTGTTCCAAGTCGGCATTCTTCTACTCAGCTTCATATTTTCTTTTCTTTTTGGGTATTTATTGAGCAGTTGATGTGTCAGTTGTATTCTTAGAAATATCTACTTTTGTTATTATATAGTTAGTATAAGATGAGTATTATTTCTGCAATTCCGTCCCTTCTCTGTGATAACACTTTGATTTTCTTAGTACCTGAATGTCAAGATGGATTGATATATTTGATATCCTTGTTAACAGGTTCTGATGTATTTTGACCATGTCAAATTTCAAAGGAACAGCAAACAATAAAAATTTGGTCCACACTGGGAAATCATCAGTGCTTCCTCCTAAAGGTCCCTTTCAAAGCGTATACCATTCTGATGCAGATTATAGCTCCTTAGAAGGGTCAAGTATTCCAAAAAGTGAGGGTTACAGGTTCCGAAAATGTACTTCATCTCAGGGCAGTCTCTATGATGAGCAACCTTCTTGGCTTGATGAACTCCTTAGTGAGCCGGAGACACCTGTGAAGAGAGGTGTTCATCGACGCTCATCAAGTGATTCATCTGCATATTTGGGTTTACATGCTAACCCTCATGAAATAGATAACACACCCTGGGAGGAATACAAGTCTGGAAATATGGATTCAGTGCCTTTGTGGGGCTCTATTGATTTCGATCACTACCGCGATGCATGGCACACTTCCTATGCAGAAAGCTCCCTCAGAGGAGACCAGAATATTCGATGGGAGGCACCATTGAATTCTGTTGCCCACACAAGCAGTCATCCTACTTCAAGAGAGAAAGTTTCACACTCAGGACCTTCACGTTCTTCTCAGGAACTGGATGGGGTGTCATCCATTGGTGTTAAGAAACAAGATCAAGAGGAATCTCATCCTCGTGATTCCCAAGATTTGTCCAAAAAAGGAGATTACAATTATGATAAGCCATCTTCTTCATCTGAGACTGATCAAAAACGCGCCAAACAGTAAATTGCCAACTGACATCCATACCCTTTTTTCAATATTTTCTTTTGTTGTTTTGACTAGAAAAGTGGTGCTTTTAAGGTCAACTTTCTGTGCAGTATGGTTGATCAGACTTGATTAATGGTCAACTTTTGACTCGAGATCCTGGAGATTATAGAGTCAATGGATTCGAGTATTTGAAAATAGATGTAATTCTTGATTGCTGAAAACTTTTGACTTGTATTGTCACTTCTCATGTGTATCATTATGGGGCACAATTGTAAGATAGTTTGTGGTTGCCCATTAGGCTAGTTTTCAAATAAGCCCAATAGCATGTAAATCCAAGAGGACTAAGACAGTTGGAGAGAGTTATGAGCTATTCAAATGAATCCCGTGAGAAAGTTAATAGTTTACGTACTCCTTGTTTTCAGATGTTAATATTTTATTTTCTTATGGATAGTGATGAATTTCGAGTAGTTTTATTGTCAAGAAAATTTTAAGGTGACTAGATTGTTAGATGTGATCTGATCTCTGTGTATGGTTTTTAGACTTTCTTATTCTTCTTCTCATTTTTTTTCTTCTTATTTTCCTTTACCGATGTTTGTAACTTCATATGTTATCTCAATGAGCTCCTTTTTATTAAAGGTCCATTTGGTAATGAGAGAAAAATTGTAGGAAAAAATTTTGAATAAGTGAGAGAATGATATGATGTGATATGGGTAATTGTTAAGAGTAAAGAAAACAAGGATAAAATAGATAGGGTTGTTGTGTGGAAAAATTTAAAATAATAATTGAAAATATAGCTAATAATTGAAAAGGATAGGATTGTTAGTTTTTAAGATGTCAAATCACATCAACAGGGTGAAGAAAGTGATTAATTTCCCTTTTCACTGTCACCAAATGGACCTAAAAAGGCTTATTTTTGTACTTAGTGTCGGCTTGCAATTTTTTTCACTTTTCAGACTATTTTGCATCACATCTAGATGGCCAACAGTTATCGTTTGACCACTATTTTTGCTCTTTTCCCCTTGAGTACACAAAATTTAAGATTTCTGCTTGTAAAATTGCTTATCATTGTGGTGACTTTTTTCTTTTTTGGGATTATATGATCTATGGCGTCATAGATAAATTTTGAATGCACAAGCTTCTTTCTTATTTATGTATGTGGTTGTAGTTGAATAGCCGGAGATTCAAGAGTCAACATCACTAACTATTATTATTTTTCTCCAATTGTGCCCTTTTCACTTTGAGGGTTATATTATTTGAACGTACACATGACTTAGGGGACAACTTGGAGGAGCGCAGTTCAATGCACCTGAGTGTACTTCACCTTTTAAAATTTTTAAAATTTTTTTTCTTTTTCATGAAACTGTTAATATAAGTATATTTAACATGTGCATCAATTTTTACCATTTTAATAGATTTTTAGATATTTTTTTCAGATTTTTAAAAATCAGTGACATTTTACTAAAAATGTTACTGATTTTTAAAAATCCCAAAAAAAATCTAAAAATCTCCATAAATGGTAAAAATGAATACACATGTTAAATAAACTTATATTAACGGTTGCATAAAAAATTTCAAAAAAAATATAAAAAAATGAGTATATGCATCTGGGTGCATTGAGCCGGGTGCGTGCGATTTCAGCCCCAACTTGGATAGAAGCAAAGCAAGAGATTATACAGGAAACCCAAATAGATTACCTAATTATGCAATGACTACAAAAGTAAAGTAGAGATTTCAATGTGATGTAAAGAGATGATAATGTTTAGTGGGAAAAATGATCATGAATGCTTAGTTAATTTAAGTGATTTGACGGTTAAAATTGGTTGGTTCAATAAAAAATGTGGTGGAAAAGGAGGAAGTAACAATTTTTCATATTTTAGTGGCTTTCACTTTTTTAACTTGGACTAAAGTAATATGAAAGGAAAGTTGATATCTTTTATTCCTTTGCTGATGCTATCTTTTATGTTGATATTACATAACCTATGTAATCCTCAGTTAATTCTACCTGCACTGCTTCTCAATTCCAAGGTAGAATTCTCAATTGTTTAGGAGAAATGTAATTGGAATTGTTGCCAATGCTTTTATTTGTTATTGGAAGGTAGCCATGAGGCTGTTATTTCTGAAATTCAAATGCTTCTATGAAAAGCATTGATGTCCACATGCCAGTGTAATTAAATGTAGATTATTTCCCTGAACTCTTTCTTTCATTATTTCACTTCCCTACAACTTCCTATGTTACACCAGGCAATATGGATGCTTCACCTATATACCTAGTGACCAAGCCACTGTCCGTCATGCTTAGGGCAATTTTAGCTAGAAGGCTAACCTGCACAACACAATCTTAAGCATCTTTCAAAAGCGGAGATCTTTGAATCATAATTCCAAATTTCCATTGAGAGGTGCCAATGCTTGGAGTAAATTTTTTAAAGCACTTCCTCCTACCCTTGAGCTCTTTCTCTACTCAACTGCTCTTGTTCACAAGAGCATTACATCAGACAGTTCTATTAATTATTTGATAAAAACCTTCAAAAAATTAAGGACTTCTTGGTGTGCAGGTCACCAAATTGCTACAGTTCTAATTCTGCTATAGCATGTGAATGCTTACAAAATTGATCTGAATGGTTTTAGTGCATTTTTCAATTCATTGGATTCTATGGAAGTATGCTTCGATTTCTTTCAGTGACTTCTATGTTACATGACTTGATTGATTTGAACATTTGCCATGATTGTGCATCAAGCGTGGCAGAGTGTAACAATGTGCATACTTGGAATGAATTTGACTATTGGACAGTCAAAGATAGGAATGCATAGGATATATAAGAGGATGTTGATGCTTGTGTTTGACGGAATTTTGAAGGAAAAATGCAGGATGGCAGGTGATCAAGGTAAACACGAAATTGGTTTGACTGCAGCAGTGGTGGAGCCACCCCACCCACTGAATTTTTTAAAATTAAAAAATGCACCTTCAAAATTTTAAAAATATACTACCCTTGATCTTAGCCATCTATCAAAATTTTTTTTTTTTTTTTTTAAATATAGTTTACTTCTACACAGTTACCTCCCCTCAAAAATATTATGCCGCCTCCATGGTAAATCAATCCTATCTTCACCACTGATCAAATGATTCTATGCATCTCAACAAGAATTTGATCTTATTAATAAACATAAATGCCGAACATTTCTCAAATGCACACTTGATGAAGTGTGATTTCCAGTAGTGTATGGTGACTAATGGACATTGGAAAACTATGGAATGCCTGACACTGGAGAGTTTTCACTATGAATTGGAGGGTTCTGCCTCTCTGCTATGGATGGGCCAAATCCGAATGCAATTCCATTGTCATAGTAAAACACTGATTCTTTTCTCATATCAATCAAACAGATTAGAATATATTTCGAGCTTGCTTTTAGATGAAAGGTAAGATTTTCAAGTTCTGGCATGTAATATAAGGACAACTTGTTGCAGACAATTCGCTCAACGATCACGTGTTCGGAAACTTCAATACATAGCCGAGCTTGAAAGAACTGTGCAAGCTATGCAGGCAAGTTAAATTCCATGGTTTTACCTGTCTCTTGAAAAATGGCAGCCTATCATATTCACTTGCATATAATTTGACCAGAATGTGCCCGCATAAAGACTATACTAACAGGGAATATTGGATTGTTGGTATACAGTCTACCGGCCATACAAGTCATGCTTCTTTGTGCATCCATGATTTGTTCAAACTGGTTATAATGGAAATTTATGCAAGTGGTTGTGTAGGATCTTTCCGAAAGAAAAGTTAAACTGATCATTACCTAGACCTGATATATTCTTCTTACACACATTTCAGGCAGAAGGTTGTGAAGTTGCTGCTGAAATGGAATTTATTGGCCACCAGAACATGATATTGAACATGGAGAATAAAGCCTTGAAGCAGCGATTGGATAGCTTAGCCCAGGAGCAACTCATAAAACATTGTAAGCATTCCTTATGTTTCCTTGCTTGGTTGAAAGTGTGCTACTTGGGCATGCTTGTGTGTGGCATTAGGCAGCTTATTCATAAGACTTCCAATTGGTGGATGCCATTTCTTATAATTCAAGTTGATCCAATTAACCGGTCAATTTCCACTGTCAATGATTTGGGGTCTAAGGTCAATTAGCAAGTGAATTTTATAATCCATCCAAGGTTTTTCTTTGCATATTTGTTTGGAAAAGAAGGTGGGAAATGCATGTCTGTCATTGAGGCAGTTGTCTTACAAATTTCAAACCTCCATTCTTCTTTATCAGATTTGCATAATAATCCAACTTTAAGCACCTGTATTACTCTTCTAGAAAAAGTAGGAAACTAAAGGGTCTTCTATACGTGATATTTTGGAAGGAAGCTAACCCAGTTACATGGTGATGCAGTAGAGCAGGAATTGTTGGAAGGAGAGATTGGAAGACTCCGAGCCCTGTTATGTCAGCAGCAGCAGCCACGGCCTTCTGGCCATCATAGACGCAGTAGCAGTAGAGAAACTAGAGACCTAGAAGGGCAATTGGCTAATCTCTCTTTGAGACACAAGGAAACAAACTCAGGGAGGGGCTCTACCAGTGGTTCACTCCGCATCTGAGTTTCAAGAAACAGGGGGGATGCTAGTGTTGTTGCAGGGAACCAGGAAGAAACATCAAGGAAAAGGGAAGAGGGGTAAAAGCTGACCTCTGGAAGAACTTGGGAACCAACTAGCATGTCCACCCCCCGAATCTACTGCATTCAATGTCCATTTTGGTCTGTTTGCGTGTCTAATGTTGCCATAGGCGAGTGGGTGATCTGCAGTACATGGTTGCTGGAATTATGTGACCTGTACTCGTATGTTGATCCAGATTATCATTACTTCTAGAGTCTTGAGAAACCATCTGTGCATTCTAATTGTGGAACTGCGAGTTTTTGGGCGAAGGCACTTGGATGCATTGAACTCAAGAAGATGGATAACTGGAACTGCATGCATCTCCGGAGGGTGCCGGACTAGTTAATTTTGCTCTTAATTTAATTATGTCGGTGCTCTATTCATTTTATTCATTCATTCATGTGTAGCATGCTAGTATTGACATTTGGTAATGAAAAGTGGTTGGACAAACCAATTGACGGATCAGTCTGGATTTATTCCGACCTGTAATTTTAACTCACACCGAACCATGGATTAGGCCAGCAGCCCACTCCTAAAAACAAGGAAAAAAAGGGAAAATAGATTGTCTAGATGCGTAGAAGCCGTTTGCTCCTTGCGAGATCTTTCACGGATTTAGGATGCCTGTTTAAATAAACACAATCTGCGAGTAACTTTCAGTAAGTGAAGCCGTTTGCTCCTTGCGAAATCTTTCACGGAGTTATGATGCCTGTTAAAATAAACCCAATCTGTGAGTAACTATTAGTAAGTGCAGTTTAGTTGTTGTTGTTGTTGTTGTTGTGTGTGTGTGTGTGTGTGAGAGAGAGAGAGAGAGAGAGAGAGAGAGAGTTTACTCCCACACTTGAAGTGCCTTGGCACCTCCCTTCCACACGCATGAACTACCCTGAGAGCCCGATCGACGCCGATTTGTGCTGCCAATGCTGGGGTGACTAGAGGGCAGACACACTCAAGACGCGTGACCCGTATTCTAATGCAGCAGGAGGCGGAGGGAGGCGAGCCCGTGACCACAGGGGAGCACTCCTGCACAAGCGCCCTCATCTCCTCCTCGCATTCGCTACTGTTCTTCACTGCCCAAGTTACTTCCCACGCTCCCAACACCACAAGCACCAAAAATGCCATCGAAGGCCTTCTTCTGCTGATCGTCTTCATGTGTAGCTATAGGCTACTGATCTCGTTCGTTGTCTGCATTTGCTTCCTTCCATACACCAAATATTTATAAGACGAGATACTATATATATATATATATATATATATATATTTGATAGCGAAGACGAGTTACTATGAATTTTCGGTCAAGAAATTAAATTTACTGCCAGTCTTGCGTCTTCATGCCAAATTGGACAGCTTTTGCTCACGGAGGCTGCACGGAGAAGGTATTGTTTGTCTAGTCTAGTGGGCATAACGCCCGGACGCATGCTTCGAACGGTAACGTGTGAACTTGGGATTCGATTCGATGCCGTTGTATCAGATTGCTTGGACAGTACTCTCCTACTTTAATTAGGATTTTCTTTCAATGCATTGGCTAAAAATTTCATTTTTTTTATAAAACTCTTAATCCATGTGTATTTAACGTAATTATTAAGTTTTATCATTTTTGAAAATTTATACATATTTTTTTGATTTTTGAACATAGGGGTATTTTAGTTATTTTAAAAAGTACTAAAACCCCCTATTTTTAAAAATAAAAAATGTATACACATTTTCAAAAATGATAAAATTTAATTTATAGATTAAATACACCAAGATTAAGAATTTTATAAAAAAATATTAAAAAATGAAAAATTCTAGCCGGATGTAATACATTGAGATCAAAATTTCGATGCATCCGGTTGTATTAAAATATTTTCTTTTAATTATGCAATGCACTTGTACACGTTGCACATGGAGAAAGGTCTAGATTCAATGTTTATCGTTGACCCGCACGTACGACCTTGATATATTAAATATCGAGTGAAATTACTAGGAGAATTTGCAAATACATCTATTTTTTTGAGAATGCAAATATATATATATATATATTTAAATTGACTATAATCATAAATAGACTCACATAGTTTCAAAAATTGTAAATAACGCTTGCATTGTTTGACCATAATTGCAAACAATGCTGTTATGATGTTGTTATTGCATCGTCACGGTGTAAGTGTACTTACAAGATATATAAATTACATAGATAAATTTGCAAAAACTAAATATATCTGCTTGATTTTTCAAAATTGTAAATATATTCAAATAATTTACATATTTTTGCAAAAATATACCTACGCCGTTATGATGTAGTAATGATATCACAACTACCTAAGTATATTTGTAATTATGGTCAAACCATGTGGACGTTATTTGTAATTTTTGAAATTATGTAAGTATATTTGCAATTATTGTCAAACTAAGTGGGTGTATTTGCAAATCACTCAAATTATTACTAATCAATTGTCATCCATATATTGCAAATGGCTATATTTTTTTATTTACAAGGCAACAATGATGCCAAAATATTTCAATGTTGTATTTAGGTAGTCACCCCTTTTTAGCCTTGCTATATTGGCTAAGGTAATGTTTGGGATTATGGAATGAAAAAAAATTATGGTATGAGATAATAGTAAAAAAAGGAATATTTCGATAATTGTGTGATTGATAGAAAATGATAGAGGTAAAGTTATAATAAATACGTTTGATGAAGGGTAATTCATAGTAAAATGATTGGAATATAAAGGTAAAAGTGAAAAAATATGATTATTATTTGATGGAGAACTGTCCTTAAAATCCATGCTCCCACACCGTACCATCCCATACCACACATATTGAATACCAAACTTGGCCTAAATCAACGTTCAATCTGCTTATTTTCTTTTACATTATTTACTGTACAAAAGATATCTTAATCAAAGTTTTTTATGGTCGTACCTTGGATGGTCATACCTATTTTAAAATATATAATACGTGTAAATTATGAAAAAAGCTTAGGTCAGTTCATATAAAATGTTAGAATATTTTGTAGAATAATTTATTTATGACAATGATATTTTAGATGGATTATATATATGTTGAACTAATAATTTTAAAATTAACATATAAATTAAATTATTTTATTACATTAATGTATAACATGGATGGGTCATGCATATACTTGATTTGCGTGAAATTTGATTTTCTCATCAAACAAATAAATTTAAGTCCATTGAATGGATTGGATGTTAATTTAATTATCAACCGGACAAAAATGGGATGACAACACGGAAATATTTATGTGGCGAAGACGCCATTAATTTGAGGCATTGTCCATACTTACATGCACGTGGAGCTGCACCTCTCTTGAGAAACAAGTTTAAGCAAGTGCTATCACGTTTATCATGCTATATTCCGTATTCCAACCAAACAGAATAACATATATATAACTATATACTTTCCATCTTTTTCCTTTTAATTAATTATTATTTTTCAATTATTCAACTATCTTTTGAAACACGCCATGATAGATAATTTTATGTACCGCGTGGCCCACCTCACCAGGATGGAAATTAAGCTGAGTGCAAGCACACGTGTTATACCATGACCTGCTTAATTTCCAGCGCTTAGACCGGGAATTACTAGCGTCCTTATTAATATGTTTTTTTTTTTTTTTGAAAGTAAAATCCCTTAGTTTTAGCTCCACTATCATTAGAGTGTGTTTGTGACATAATAAAATTTTTAACTAAAAAGTTTTTAATTTAGGAGGTATTTAGGAAACCATAAAACTTTTTACTTTTATGACTATTCTATTTTTAATTTTTTTTTTACTTCTTCTTATACAAGTACCTTATTTTTCAATTATATGTACACAATATTCAATATAACTAATATATTTATTTTAACCTTATTATCTTTATTCTTCATCATTACACTTATTATATTATATCATTTTCTACCGGTTCAAAAATTTTTACACTAAAAAAACATTTCATGAAAAGTTTTATTACTTTCCAAATAAACTCTTAAAAATTTCTAAATTAAGAGAAAATAATCTAATATAATAATGATATAGGGTAAAAAGAATAAAGTTAAAATATATAAGTTAGCTATATGAATATTGTGTACAAATGATTAGAAAATAATGTAGTTGTATAGTAATATGCAAAGACATGATTAAAAAATAGAATAATTATGAAAATTAATTTTAAAAATTTAAATTGAAAAATTTTTTGAAATTTTTTTGTGATATAAAAACATACCTTTAGTTTAAAAGCCACCGTCACTAGAGGGTTGCCCTGATAGTAACACGGGCAACATAGATACCACTTAACCAGCGTTTAAGTGCCCTTTTGGGTGGGGATAGTTTTAAAAATTTGCTCCAGTGTGGGAATATGAATTGATTCCTTTAGCTTGGAGTGTTTATAGGTAATTCTCCCATTGTATGATAATTATAAATATAACTAATTGTAATATCAATTGTCATTATATACCAAAATAGCAATAAAAAAAGCCGCCGTTCAATGACCGCTAAGAGGAAGGCCCATCCACTGACTTAATTTGGATTCTTCTGAAAGTTTCTTTTTTCCTTTCTTGTCGTTCAATTAATTAATTAGGCCTGGAGAGATTTTTAGAATCCTAGTAATGCTGAAGGCATTTTTGAGAGAAATTAAAATTGATACTAATTAAACACTAGCTAGTCTGTTTTACTTTTTTGGGCTGTGATGATCATCTGATAGAAGTGAATATTTGTTTATTTTTTAAAATATTCGAAATTCGTGGTACTAATTACGTATGTGGGAAAAATAATTTGGACGAAATAAATGCCTAGATACCCTCTCTTGCTTGCAAATAGATTAGAAAATTGATTTACTTGGGAAAAGAATAGGCCAGGTAAAAACGAGCAAACAGAAGGGGGATAAGATAAGGATGAGATAATATTTCTCGCATAAAAAAAAAGACTTTTTCCCTTCTCAAAATTTCCCCATTTCCGATGTATTTAATTTTTGCAATTTTCAATATTAGTTTTTTATTTCCAAGATAATTTCGCGGCAGCAGCTGGATAAGGTATTGTGAGAGGACCGTGCGACGGTTGAAAGTTGTGAAATAGCTAGAGGGTATTTGTGATGATTACATACACCTCATGAAATGGCACGAATTTAGAATTTGAGGAGCACCAAAAATCAGTTTTTCATACTTTATAAATTTCTATTAATCGCGTATAACTTGCAACAAGTCATGAGCATTAATTTCACCTCGCAGTCGTACTCCATGCTCATGACTGCTGTAGTCGAACGCACGAACAACAGCTACAGCTGAAATATTAATTCGTCTAGTTTTTCTTACGTGTTTTTGGAAGAAGTAACATCGCCCCATACATGCACCATGCATGCATGCAGTTCAAACACTTTCCTCCCAAGATCTTCTTCCGTCGTTTGCAACCAGATGAAATTTATGGGGATGTTTGGTAATGTGTAAAATTATGAAATTTTAGGAAATAGTGGAAAATATAAAAAAGAATATTTTGAAAAATGTGTGATTTATAGGAAATAATAGATGTATAGTTGGAATAAATAGGTTTGTTGTATGTAGTTGGTAGGAAAAATAATTGAATATACAGATAAAAGGGAGAAAAATAGTGTGATTGATGAACAATGATTGACCTTGTAAAACCAAATCTCATGGATTTCCAATAGTTCCCACACTCGACTATTACCAAACGTCCCCTGAATCCCTTAGGCGGGCGACGAAGACTAAGACGTGCTTGGGGGATGAAATTTCTTTCCTTTGAGCGAGGAGTATCAAGATTCAAGACGTTGGCGGCAGCTTCGAGGATGTAATCTCTTTGCCTGCGGCGCCCGTTCATGCGTATAAAGACGATCCACGATGATAACTGCGTGGACATGAGGCAGGACAAAGGCTAAGTCTTGCTGGTCGATCATCTCACCGTCCATCCGGCAAACCCACATGTGGTCTGGTAATAAATACATTCATTTGGTCTTAATTCATACGAACTGCATTAATTAAAGGGTTTACATTAAAAATGAAGTTATATAAAAAGGGACCTTTTGTGTCAACGGTTTACATATAAAAAAGGCGTCCGTATCTCCTCAAATTTTAAGATAATGATGATTGATGTAAAATTTAATTCATTTATTATATTTAATATCATTTGTTTTGTTAAAAAATTAAGTTTCGTCAAAATCAAGTATATATAGGTCACATTTGCTTAAAAAAATATATTTAAATGTAAATTATGAAAAATATTTAGATACATTCATATATGTATTTGAATATAATATTACTTTATAAAATTATTTATCTACATAGAAGTAATGTTTTAAATGATTTATATGTTGAAAAAATTATTTTAAAGTTGATAATTTAACATTAAATCATTATATTAGGTTGAGTTTACGAATTTACGGATGAAAATCATATAGCCGAGCATCGGAAGGAAAGAAAGTTGAGATTTTTGGAAGGAAATATAGCCGAGGAGAATGTAGTTTTCCCGAGGACGCTACTCCCTCCTGACACGTGCGATCTGGCTGAGGTGGTAAAGAGCGAGCGCGTGCAGCTATCCGATTCCGAGCTGCTGCAACAGCACGATGCCATCCTCTTCCGCGGCTTCGGCGTCGCATCCCCCGAAGATTTCGCACGTGTCGTAGAAGCGTTCGGGTGGGACGACATGCCACCCATGGGTCCCGTCACTCGTGTGAAGGCGGTGGACAGGATCTATCCCGCACATGAAGCCCCCGTCCACAAAACCATTGGTTTCCGCCCCAGATGGCTCATGCAGGTGCACACCTCGTGAGAAACAAGTTTAAGCAAATGTCATTTCATCGTTTATCCTCCCTTCTTCCATATTCCAACCAAACAGAACCACTCATACGATATATACTTTCCATCTCTTTCCTTTTAACTTTATTATTATTTCTCAATTATTCATCTATCTTTTGAAACACGCCATGATATATAAATTTATGTACGTTGTGGCCTACCTCACCTTGATGGAAAGCTAAGAGCAAGCACACGTGTAATTATAATATGTTGAAGTGCTTAATTACCAGCGCGCTTAGACATGGAATTACCAGCGTGCTTAACTACGTACCACGGCGTAAGATGATGTGGTAGAGAACACCACAAAGAGTTGTAGCCTTGTAAGTCATCCGACGAAATGAGGTTGGGCCTATCCATATTTAAATAGCGGCTTGATTTTTTCTAAAATTAACTATTCTACTATTCGTCTATTGTTATGACTACAACGATTACAAAGACAGAGCGACTATGAAACTAGCGGCTACAACGTGCTAATAGATAATTAATGCCAAACAGTTGGCTGGTATGGAACTTAAAAACTACTGGTAGAGGACTACTTCGAAATTCGTGGTACTGAGGTACTCAATAATTATCTATGTGCGAAAGATCACTCTTCAAAAAAAAAAAAAAAAATAATAATAATAATAATGACAGACCTTTAATCTATAGTTCAAGAACGGAGTCGCATAGGCGAATTAAGACTAGTTGTGTTGGTTTGAACTTTGAAGTGATATTGCAGAGGTTGTGGGTTTCGGCCCGGGATCAAGAAATCCAAATGCTTGGCATCTCCATCAATGGATCGTGGTTTATAAATCGTCGCTGATCCTTTTGTGATAATAAGGAAATGATGAGAATGGATATAAAAGATGGCGAGGTAGTGAGGAGCTTTAAATATTCTATGCTTTCGAGGTGAGGGCAAAATTATTTATTTATTTCTCTCATATAAATGTTTTTTAGAAGAAAACCAGTTCATATTTTTTTTCTTTTATATTGGGAGGTTTTCTACGTTAACGTAACATGATTTTGTAATTCGGTGATAAAACTTTTCACAAAAAAAAAAAGATAAAACTTTTGAATGAAATTTTTTTAAAATGTAAGAAAATGATGTAATATGATAAATATGATGATGAAAAATAAAAAATAAAGTTAAAATAAATAAATTATTTATACAAATTATGTAGAGACAATTGAAAAACGGAACAATTGCATAAGCATATGCGAATAAATAATTAAAAAATAAAATAATTTTGGAAAATAAAAAGTTTGAAGTGAAAACAAATCATAGCCTTATAATTGATTATTTAAATTTCTTTACTTTACAACATCATTCTTATTTTTCTCCCATACAAGTAAACTTATTCGATACAGATTCTTTTGAGTTGCATAACCACCTCAAGATCGACAGCTTGTGTGGGATGGCATGCCATGCTTCCTTGCACGTTGTTGGAATATAATGGAAACTTGCGTCCGTTGCTTGTCTGCTCTAATTGCATGTTGCTGACTTGCTTTGAGGTGCATGTTCGTGTGCACTTTGCTTGGCAGTGGGATGTCTACGCGTGGACGCGGCAAATCACATGGTTTAAGATAGTTTTTTAATTTGAAGATTTGAAGTCAAAAGCCATCACCTCCGTTTATTGAGGAAATTAATTTGACATAGTCCATCACGCTGATGGATTGCTGGAATCAACGGAAAGAGAAAGAAAATTTTAAATTTCTTTTTAATCTTGGAAATTGGAATGCAACTAACTAGTGCTTACGATAACACCTTTATTTTTATTTCTCACGAACTGCATTACGTCTCTGCTAACGTGATAACTTAGATTCCGTCTCTAATTATATATACTGATCGAGCTTGCTGTCTGTTTATGTCTAACTAACCAAGGATTGGACATTAGAGAAGGAAAGCGAGGGAGAGAAAATGGGATTTTTGGAAGGGAATATCGCGGAGGAGAAGGTATTTGGAGGGAAGGTCTTTCCGAAGACGCTTCTCCCTGCTGACACGTGCGATCTGGCTGAGGTGGTGAGGAGCGAGCGTGCGCAGCTGTCCGAGCTGCTGCAGCAGCACGGTGCCGTCCTCTTCAGGGGCTTCAACGTCGCGTCCCCCGAAGACTTCTCACGTGTCGTAGAAGCATTTGGGTGGGACGAGATGCCGTACACGGGTCCCGTCGCTCGTGTGAAGCGGGCGGAGAGGGTCTATACGGCAAATGAAGCCCCCGTCGACAAGCCCATTGGTTTCCACCACGAGATGGCCCTGGTCTCTTTATTTATTTATTTTTTCTCTAGCCTCGTATTTTTCGTAGTCATTAAAAGGACGTATTTCTATGTGATTTTATAATATAAGATCACTATAGATCCTATTTAATTTTGGTTATTTTAACTAGTATAGCAACAGTTCATGGGATTTGATTGCAACACTGTTTGAGTTTTTAGTTAAGATAATTTACATTTGTGGTTTAGCATATAAAAAAAGGGGATATTTTTATAAAATTCATCTTTTATAGAATTCTTTTCATTTTTAACATCAAGATGATTGATGAGAAATTCATTTCATATATTTTATTCAACATAATTTATATTATCATATAAATCATTTCATTTGTCTAATATCATCGTATATGAACCTTATCTTCAAACATATAAATTAACATAATAAAATAATTCAATACTAAATATCAACTTTTAAATAATATTTTCATATTTAAACCATTCAAAATGTCACTACTATGCAGATAAATGATCCTATTTAATATTATTATATTTTAATATATATATATATATGAATGGATTTAAATATTTTTACTAAACTTATTTTTGAGCAAATACAACTTATGCATATATCGAATTTGAATAACATTTGGTATTCTAGTTAAACAAACGAAAATATAATGAATCGAATGAATTATACATCAACCATCAACATCTAAAAAATAAAATGAGTTCTAATCATTTCTATAAAACCCACAATACAGTAAAAAGTAACATATTTGATCTAATCCAAGCATCATGATTGCTGGAAACGTAATATGCATCTGAAGTTTAACTAGAATTAGTTGGGGTTATGCAGATTTAACATTACTAAGATTTCATAATAGCCTATTCGCATATGAGGTTTTGACTCGCAAATCCCTCAAATTTAAAACTTTTGCGGATCTAACACCTGGCAACACTATTAAAATATTAAAAGGCCGCAGTCGATAACCAAGAGGAAGGTCGAGTGACTCCATCGACAGATTTGATTTGACCGAGTAAAGTTCAAGGGCTTGCTTTGGATTCCTCTGAAATCTTGTTTTTACTGTCTTGTCGTTTAATTAACTAGGCTTAAATGAAAGAGCTTCTTAGAATCCTGGTAGTGCCATTAGGCATTTTTTGGGTTTTTGAGAAAAATTAAAATTAGAGACTGATTGAGGTATATAAAAAATATTTAAAATTTCATTTTTAAAATATTCGAAATTTGTGGTAGTTACTAATAATGGATGTGGAAAAAATAACTTAGGCGAAATTGATTTCCGTGAGACTAAAATTAGAGACTGATTGATCGGAAAAAAAAAATAGAGACTGAAATTAACAGCTAGATAAGGTACTGTGAGAGAACCATCTGACGTTTGGGGGTTGCGAGAGAGAATATTTTCGATGATTACGCATCATGAAATAGCATGAATTTCAAATTGGAGGAGCACTAAGATCAGTTTATCATCCTTAAATTTCTACTAATCACATGTAATTTACAACGATCATGAAATATTTATCTAACCAGGCATTCGTGAACTTGGCGTCCATGCATGCAGTTAAAACAATTTCCCTCGAAGATCTTCTTCTGTTGTTTGCAACCATCCCCAGAAGGCGGGCAGACATCCATATTGCCTAGCCACATTGTAGTCCAGAAGATGGAGGAGCTTGCACCTGAATTCGTCCTAAAACTGGAGCAAGATGGGTTCCTTTATCGGGTAAAGATTTCAGGCAATCCAGATCCCAGCAGGATCATGAACTCGTCATGGCAACAGATGTTCAAAACCGATGACCAAAAAGAGGCCGAGAAAAGGTAGGAATGAGTCTTTTACAAAGGCCCAGCACGTATGAACCCGAGTAGCATTGTTTTGATGTAACGAACAGTATTATTAATATTCCACTCCAAAAAAAAAAAAAAAAAAAATCTTCTGATTCAACCTCTACTCATTTGGGCTTGTAGAGCAAAGGAGAAGATTGCATGTGATTCGGTGAAGTTCAATGAGGACGGTAGTGCGGATTTGTTATTCGGGCCCATGAACTCGATCATGGAACTAGGCGGAAAGCGCGTTTGGTTCAAGTCGATCGTGGGCTACGTCGACCAGGATCAAGACGTGGGCGCCAGCTTCGGGGATGGAATTTCTTTCCCTGCGGCGCCCGTTCATGCGTACCAGAAGATCCTCGATGATAACTGCGTAGATGTGAGCTGGGACAAAGGCGACGTCTTGTTGATCGATAATCTCACCGTCCAGCACGCAAGGCGATCCGGCAAACCCCCTCGAGTCGTATTGGTCTCAGTATGTACATGAATATTCTAGATTTGTAACCACATGTTGTCTGCCAATAAATACAATCATTTGGCCTTGTCCGGAATTAATAAATACATCAATTTGGCCTTGTCCGGAATTAATAAATATATCCATTTAGCCTTATTCTTTTTTTATTAATTAGATGCCGAACATGTATTTTTTGTTTTTTCCGCGTTCTCGGCTATATATAAATTCATCCAACCAGCAACCTTGTGAGCCCAAAATCCAGGGAGGCAGCAGAGGGGGGGAGAGAGATGGGATTTTTGGAAGGTAAGATTGTCGAGGAGAAGGTTTTCGGGGGGAAGGTGTTCCCAAAGACGCTGCTGCCCACGCCCACGGGAACGCACGACCTGGCTGAGATGGTGCGCCGAGAGCGGGAGTGGCTAGCCGAGCTGCTGCGGCAGCACGGCGCGATTCTGTTCAGGGGCTTCGACGTGGGCTCCCACGACGAGTTCGATCGCGTGGTGGGCGCGTTCGAGTGGGATGAGATGACTTACATTGGGGCCACCAGTCGGCTGAAGTTGTCAGACCGGGTCTACACTGCCAACGAAGCCCCGGTCGACAGGCCCATCGGCTTCCATCATGAAATGTCTCTGGTCGGTCGGTCTAACTTTTTTTTTTTTATAGTTATATTTACATACATCTCAACACATATTACATTGTACTTCTGAGACATTCTTACAAATACGGAAATACACAACTCCGCCAAAGAAATCTGGAGACACAGTTCCACTAAAGAATCAGGGAGACAACTGCTCCCCACTCCGCCCCAAAGGGAGACAACAGCTCCCACTCCAGCACATAAAGGGAGATCAAACTCCCACTTGGCAGCTTGAACATTCGAACCTGGGCAGCAAATATGCACGCGCACGGCTCTAACCAACTGCGCTGCCAGCAGTTGGTGTCGGTCGGTCTATTAATGCCTTACATAGTCCAAGATTTCAATTTTAAAAACAACTGTGCCCATCGGCTTCCATCACGAAATGTCCCTGGTCGGTCCGTCTATTTATGCCTTACACAGTCCAAGATTTCAATTTTAAAAACAACTGATGATGCATGCAGTTTAATCGATTCCCTTCAAAGATCTTCTTCTTTTGCATGGAGCCATCTCCAGCAGGAGGAGAAACGTCGATACTGCCCAGCGACATCATAGTGGAGAGGATGGGGGAGGTGGCGCCGGAATTTGTGGCAAAATTGGAGGACGAGGGGTTCGTGTTCCGAGCCAAGACCCCAAGCAAGCCCAATCCCAACAAAGTCCTGAGCACGACGTGGAAACAGGTGCTCAAAACCGATGACGAAGAGGAAGCTCAAAGAAGGTATGCATATAACATACTATCATGTGGGGTATATACGCATTTCAGCATTCAAATTGTTGCTGTGTTATTATTATTATTATTTTTTTGCAGGGCGAAGGAGACATTTGCGTATGGTTCGCTGAAATGCAACGCGGATGGAAGCGGGGAGCTTATTTTCGGGCCAATGAGCCCGATCAAGGAATTCGAGGGGAAACGAGTCTGGTTCAAGTCGATCGTGGGGTATTCGGACAACGAGATGGACTTCGACATTGAGTTCGCTGACGGAAGGGCTTTGCCCGCGGAGATGGTTGATTGGTACAAGAAGATGTTGGACGACATCTGCGTAGATTTGAGCTGGTGCAAGGGTGATGTCTTGCTCGTTGACAATCTCACCGTCCAACATGCAAGGCGGCCGGGCAAGCCCCCACGAGTCATCTTGGTATCCGTATGCAAATGAGCAGCCATAAATATTTAACTTGTTCTTTTGCGTTCTGTATTCCTTGAATACTATCTACGAGGAATGATCCTATTATGTCCTAAGCAAATACCTTACTTAGTTCACTTCAAAAAAATATATTTATAATAACTTTTTTTTTTAGTTTTTTTTTCATATACTTGTTTATCTAAGTGTATTTAACATATAAATCAAGTTTTACCATTTTTAAATATAAAGATATTTTAAATATGTATATACACATAGATGTTTAAAATTTTCAAAAAAATATATAAATATATCCAAAAATGGTAAAATTTTAATTTATATATTAAATACACTTAGATAAATAAATATGAAAAAACAAAAAAAAATTATTGTAAATAAGTTTTTTAAGGTGGGCTAAGCAGGATATTTGCTTAACCCAGGTTAATAAAATCACTTCTCATTATCTATTCGTGTTACAACTGATCAGAAGTCTACCATCTTTATAAACGCAGAGTCCTTGTATTACTTCTTTTGCCCGTTTAATAACTCATTAAATGTTATTTTGGTCATGTTTTTCTATGTTATAAGGGTTTTCCCAAATATACTTATTATGTTTGTTCCTAATCTCAAATATACTCACTACATCTTCAAAATCTCATATATACCCACTATATTTGTAGTTAATTCCAAAAATGTTGATTCCGTTAATTAAATTTTTATTAATGTACCCCTGTTATAAAACAATAAAAAATAAAATAAAATAGAAAGAAAATGAAATTAAGGCTCATCAAATTTAGAACTCAGTGTAATTAGGGCATTGGTGAATTATGACATTCAATTTTTTAATTATGTACAAAATTTAATGGGAATATTAGTAATTTCACATGTTAAATAACAGTGTTAACTCATAGATTGCGTGTTTTTGGGATTAACTGCAAACGTAGTAGGTACATTTGGGATTAAGATCGAACATAATAGGTATATTTGGGAAAAATTCTATGTTTTATTTTTTATCGTTAGCATTTCTAATAATTTAATTTCTCTTATTTTACGTTAATAGTCTAACCTGATGTTATTTCTTAAGAAACCAATCATTAATTGCCTTATATCTCCAAATAATATATAACTTTCTAGAACTTTTTTTTTTTTTACGTAGAACTTTCTATTACTTAGACAGGCTGGATGATACCAACAATTTTACAAGCCCCATTTTTTTTAAAAAAAAAATTCACTCATTTTTATAATTTTTTAATGGTGATGCATGCGCGATTAAAAGTTTAAAAGTTCAATTTTTTAATAGGGTGTGTTTGGTATGGGTTAAAATTTTTGGGGCAAAAAATTTTTATACGGGATGAGTGATATGATATGTTAGGGATAATAATAAGAAATAAAGATAATGAAATTACAATAAATAGGATAGGTATATGAGTAACGATGAAAAATGATTGAAAAATAAGGTAGTTGTATAGAAAAATCTGTACAAATTATTACAAAATAAGACATTAGCGTAGAGTGAAAAATTTTAAATTAATAGATTTATAAAAATGGTAGACATGTCCTTAATCTTGTTTGGATCATACTCTTAGTAAACGCCCAACCCTGTTAAAACAAACGCCGAATTAAGTAAATTTTGATTGAAGTTCAAGAGAGCTTGGGAAAATAGGTTGCAAAAGAAATATATATAATATTTTAATTAAATTGATTTTATGAAAGATTCTATGTAATCCTGTCATTTGAAGTTTTGAAGATCTCTATCTATTATTTAAACCAAGGCCAGCCATATCAAATATTTATTCCTAGTATACGTAATGGGCAAACATTACAGGGTTCCGATCTGCTGGACCCGGGAGCAGGCAGCGCATACCCTTATTTTTTTTTGAAAAGTTTTTCATAAAATTGTTAGCCCAAGTGTATTTAACATGTGTATAAATTTTTATTATTTTTGGAGATTTTTAGATATTTATTTTTGATTTTTGAAAATCAGTGGCATTTTAGTAATTTAAAATTACCTAAAATGCCACTGATTTTCAAAAATAAAAAATAAATATCTAAAATACTCAAAAAATAGTAAAAATTTATATACATGTTAAATACACTTATATTAACCTTTTTAGAAAAAAAATTTTAAAAAAAAAAATAGGCGTGTGCACCCGGGAGTAGGCAACGCTGCCTGCTCCAGGGTGCAAGAGATCGGAACCCAACATTACAACAGGAGTAGGCAACGCTGCCTGCTCCCGGGTGCAGGAGATCGGAACCCAACATTACAATGGTATACGACGTACAATGTTTACTATGTTTGGCCTCACTGAGTAAAATCTAAATAAGATAAAGTTCTTTTGAGAGTTATTTTAACCAGTTAAAAAAGTTTATTTGTTAAAAAACACTCTACAAATCACAAGTCAAATACGTAAATAGTTTAAATTGTTCATTAAGATAATGCTTTAAGTGAATTTATAACATTTCACTACTTTATTCAACATATTCAAATCAATTTTAGGTTCTATACATATTTTAAAGTTTTTCTCACATAGGATTTTTGGTACCATAATTTAATCGATTTAGGTATTGAATATATATAGAAAGACCTTATTCATTACTGTTAATTACAGGGGGGAAGCCGTGCGGTTAACTGCAAGGAGCTCGACATATATATTCTTTTTTTTTTTTTTAACACACTTGCAAGTCCCATCTAGATAAATGCATACAATTTTTTTTCAAAATCTTTTTAAGCTAGATTGATATGTTTTTGGAACTTTTAAAAATAAACGATATGCATTTCTCATGTAAGAACACATGAGAAATGTATATTTGTTTAAAAAATTTTAAAAAAATTGTACCCTCATCTAGGTGGGGCTCACAAGTGTGAAAAAGATTTAGAAAATTACATATGAGCCTCATACGGTTGACCGAACAACGGCTCCCATGTGGTTAACCGAAACAAATTTGGTATTTATGAGAATGATCCCCTATATGTAGGTTATCATCCTTTTTTTATATTTTTCAAATTCCTTTATGTAGATATATTTGGGCCCAATTTATTGTTATTTATCTTCAAAAATTTATAATAATGTATTAATATGTTGTCTTATATTTTGAAAATCGAAGAAAAGGATTTCTTTCTTGCGCAAGCGTCGGGAAGTGCCCTTTTTCATTTTCCAAATTCTAAAAAAAATATGCAATGTAAAACACATGCCGGAGTTACTAGCATCCACGTCAAATTACCTAATTTCCTCCATTTTTACACCAAAACAATTCACCCTGATAAATGCAAAATCCTCGGCATAATTACCCCATAACTTTATTTTTGATATTATTGATTTTTATTATTTCATAATTTTTCATAAACTATCTTATTTTTCACCTTATTTTCCATTAGTCCTGTACTTTCTTTTCCCGTTTTTTCCTCAGTCGAAAACCGACTCTTGGAAGCATGTATAAATTGAAAATTCTGGAAAGCTTGGGGATTGTTTCAGAACACCTCGATGATATATAAGTTAATTTGGGGCGAATCTGATCTTGATAGACAACTTCGAAACTGAACGAGTGAAGTATGCACCAGTCCACCGTACGTACCCTCGACAACATCGCTCTTGCGGCACGCTTTTTTTTTATAGTATATATTTACATATATCTCAACACATATTATACTGAAGATCTAAAACATTCCACGACTCTTTTAAAGAAATCTGGAGACAGCTCCACCAAAGAATTAGAAAGATACAGCTTCCAACAACCAACCGGGAGACCACTGCTCCCACTACCCATTTTTTTGGCCGAAATCCCGAAACGGGATTCGAACCCAGTACCAGCTCTTGCGAACGCGCCTGACAAGCAGCGGGTGACCAACCGAGCACACTTGATGGAGGGCTTATTGACGTTATTCCCCGCCTGTAGCAGCCAGGAATTGCCGCTATAGTAAACAGGAAACAAGTGGGCCCGGTTAGTTGTCTGGATCCATGACAGGAGACTGTTCTATCATCTATCGATAGGGACACGATAGAGCCCATGTACGGTCCCACAAACTCCATCCATTTTTATAATTTTGATAGTTAATAAAAAATTTATTCCATCTATTATACTTAGCATCATTTATAATATCTTAAAAATTCTTTTATTTTTTAATTTTATTGTATATTGGTGTAAAATTAACATAATAAAATAGTTCAATGCTAAAACATTAATTTTAAAGTAGTTTTTTCAACATCTAAACCATCTAAAATATCAATAATTCATTGATAAATGATTATATGAAGTATTATTACATTCTAATATATTTGTAAATGGATCTAAGCATTTTTCATAATTTACACATGAATATATATTTTTTAGCAAATGTGACTCATGCAAATACTTGATTTGGATAAAACTTGATCTCCTAGGTAAACAAGTGATGTTAAATACAATGAACGGATTAAATTTTAAATTAATTATTAATATCTTTTACATATAAGCAGAACCATGTAATCCCTTCAAAATTTAAGATTTTGATTATTGATGGAAAATTCAATTCGTTCATTATATTTATCATCATTTGCTTATCAAGGAAATCAAGTTTCATCCCGATCAAATATGTTTATGAGTCACATTTGTTAAAAAACACACACATATATATATATTTACGTGTCAATTATGAAAAATGCTCATACCTATTTACATATATATTCAAATGAAATAATACTTTATATAATCAATTACTCACATAGAAATAATATTTTGAACAGTTTAGATGTAGAAAATACTATTTTAAAATTGATATTTTTAGCATTTTTCAAAATTTACACATGAATATATATTTTTCAACAAATGCGGCCCATAAACATACTTGATTAAGATAAAACTTGGTCTTAAAAAATATACAGGTTCTTCTTCTTTGTAACCAAATTACATAGAAGCGGTTCCATATAACTTCCTCAAATTTTAATTTATTGATCGTTGATGGAAAATTTAATCTATTTATTGTATTTTTTTTATTGGAGTATATTTACAACATATCTCAATCCATATCACATTCAAAGCTCTAAGACAATTCTAACAATGTTTCCAAAGGAAGACAACAAGCTCTCAAATATCAACGGGGGAGACCACTAGCTCCCAACCAAATAAGGAGGACCACATGCCCCCACTGAAAATTTTTGGTTTGAAATCCCCAACTGGGGATTTGAACACACACCAGTGGGAACGAATGCTTCGTTCTGTGCCTGGTGACCAAACGAGCGCCGCTGATATCATTCATTTAATATCATTCATTTAGCTAAGAAACCAAGTTTCATCCAACTTAAGTATGTGCATAGGCCACATTTACTAAAAAATATGTAGATTTATTTGTAAATTATAAAAAACACTTAGATCTATTTACACATATTAAAATATAATAATACTTTCTGGAATTATTTATTCACGTAAAATGATATTGTAAATGGTTTAGATGTTAAAAATATTACTTTAAAATTAATATTTTATCATTAAATTATTTTATTACATTGATTTTACACATTTATATATGGAATTAATATACAATAATACTAGACAAATGAGAAGATTTCTATGATAATATAAATAATGTTAAATACAAGTCAACGGCCAATAGATTTCAATCCACATTTCCCATATAGCAATTCACCTTTTTTGAAAGCGAAAAAACTTTGGAGCATGAACGAAAAGAACGACATACCTCGTTTTAGATCTAAGATTTCTGCTTGGGACAATGAAAAGCAAGATCCAAAATTTGTTTTTCACTTGAGTGGTATTTTTTGCTTTTGGATCTCAAATGGATTCTGTTACAGAGGTTGCACCGTTGCAAATATCTCTCTATACCTAACCACCTAAAAAATGGGCCCACTTGATTACCTTTCTATTATCAAAAGCGTTTATGAAATAAAAAAAAAATATTTTTCTTTGGGTCATTATTACCAGAAAATAAATATATACAGGTAAGTGTTGTTGTGGCCGCTAAATACTTAATTTTTAGCTTTTTATTTAATACATCATACTGATTGAAGCAACCTTTTGTTTCATATAAATTAAAATAGCAATATAACATAATTATGAAGAAGCTAAAATTGAATTATTAAGAGTCGAAAAACGTCGTGGGATTTAGAAATATGACGTTGTTTCTTCATTTTTAAATTTTTTTAAAATTTTCTTCATATGCTCGGGTGCAAATACTCATTTTTAAATATTTTTTACATAATTGTTACTCAGGTCAGAAAAAATTTAAAAATGAAGAAACAATGTCATATTTCTAAATCCCACTACGTTTTTCGACTCTTAATAATTCAATTTTAGTTTCTTCATAATTATGTTATATTGCTATTTTAATTTATATGAAACAAAAGATTGCTTCAATCAGTAGATTGTATTAAATAAAAAGCTAAAAATTAAGTATTTAGCGGCCACAACAACACTTACCTCTATATATTTATTTTCTGGTAATAATGACCCAAAGAAAAATATTTTTTTTAATTTCATAAACGCTTTCAATAATAGAAAGGTAATCAAGTGGGCCCATTTTTCAGGTGGTTAGGTATAGAGAGAGATTTGCAACGGTGCAACCTCTATAACAGAATCCATTTGAGATCCAAAAGCAAAAAAATACCATTCAAGTGAAAAACCAATTTTGGATCTTGCTTTTCATTGTCCCAAGCAAAAATCTTAGATCTAAAACGAGGTATGTCGTTCTTTTCGTTCATGCTCCAAAGTTTTTTCGCTTTCAAAAAAGGTGAATTGCTATCTGGGAAATGTGGATTGAAATCTATTGGCCGTCCAAGTCATTTGTGATGTTTTGATCATCTGCAAATATTAGGCTTTCTTTTAGCCACGCTGGTTCTCATCTGCTCTTGAAATCTTGTTGTTATATAAAAAAAATATCACGATTTATTAAGACAATGTCTATGAAATGCCCATTATACTGGTCAATTTCCGTTAACTTCTCCTTTTGATGATTATCGATATATGTTTTTGTGTGTGTGTGTGTGTGTGTGATGGAATTTTAGTGTCATCGGGATGGAGTCAATCAAGGGACAAGGTGGTATTCAAATGCTTCTCACGGCCGAGCAAGATGCACAGCAGATCATCGCCAGTGCAAGAAATAGTAAGCCTTCCATCTTCATTCTTCTAATTACAAATCCATTTACTTGGACCATTTACCAATGCGAAGAAGCTGCATTGTTTCATTTGTCCCTGTCGAGACCTGTGTCGTCTTTCAATAATTAGAAGCTGAAGTAGTCATACTACAAGAATGCGGTGGATGAATAACCATATGATACATGGAAACCTTCTTCTCTTATTCATTTCAGTTCAGAAGAATTCGTATTCGGTCTTGCCCAATTTCAAGTCGTAAGAAATATGAATTTGGTTTTGCATGTTATACCTACCTACACTTGGAGATGGTTTTCCCTTAATATTGGACGTGGATTAAGTTCAGAAATACAATAATTATTTGGTATTTTAATATTTGGGATCTTTTCTTCTTTTTTTGATGAAAATATGTGGGATCTTTTCTATATTGATTGTAATTTAGGAAAATCAGTACAATCTTAATTTTATCATTTATTACAACTTGTAGACTTCATAAAACAGGCATTGCTTGTGTTCAATACCATCTCTTTGAAACTCCCTAAATATCCTCCACATCACAGCGAAAACGTCTAGACTAAGGCAAGCCAAAGAGGAAGCCGAAAGGGAAGCTAGAGCTTATCGTACTTATTTGGAGGAAGAATATCAAAGGAAAGTTTCAGAGGTATCTGTGCTCTATCCTTTGTATTTACATTTTTAATGAACTTGTCAAGGAGAGAAATGCGAATCAAGTTGTAAACAAAGCAAGACACTCATGCAGCAATCGATTGGGCTGTAGGTCCAAAATCTTTGAATCTAGCAGTTCATTGGAAACATTTCGTGAGCTATGAGAGATGCTTAATTCATGAGTGTTTGTTTACTGAGTAAGGATAAAGTTAAGAAATTAGACCTTATCCCTTTTGTAATCTATTTTTTCAGTGTAGTGGCTATTCTGGGTCTAATCTGAAGCGGCTTGAAACAGAAACAGAAGCAAAGATAGACAATCTGAAGAAGATGAGTTCAAAAGTGAAGTCTGATGTGGTTAGCATGCTGATGAAGCATGTCATGACTGTCAAAGCATGATGCAGGTGATGCATATGAATTTCCACGTTTTTCTAACAAAGGTTATGGCTTATGTATCTATTACTTGTTAAATGAGCACTATTCTGACACATGGGTAAGAAACATTTGACCTGATTGGTATGTGACATGTCCATTCCTAGAATTGTTGAAGAATGCTTCTAATTCCCTTTCATCTATCAGTTTACTAACCCTCGAAGATCATATTATTTCCTTTCCATGTTGAAATGGTCTGTTCGTGGGGTGCTTGCAGGCTAAGGAAGAAAGTGAGTGGCCAGCCCTTGATGGAAGGAGGATTTTCGTTTGTTGCGTTTTTTATGTCTACATTCTTGTTATTCTATTGTCTTTGAATTATTTTGGAGTATTGAAAAAGATTCAAACAATGTTCAAAGCACCAATACAATTTCAATAATTTTGGAAAAGCACTTGATACATACTGAAATGTTTGAAGAGTCAATATATTAATTTCTATTCCATCAAAAAATATATATTAATTTCTAAGAATGAATGATGATTAACTTATAAAATACATGCTTGATGAAGGCCTCTTTTACCCTGAAAAAAAAAAAACTCAAGGTAGTGCAAAATTGAGTTTTTATTTTATTTTATTTCTAATGTTTCAGGCTGCATGAAAGATTGTTAGCGATGATGTCGCCGCGTGGATGCTCGTGCTCTTTTTGGAGGAAGTCGTTTGAATTCTATTATGTTGTCTAAAGCTTATTCTTTAGGTAGTCTTTTGTTGTACTAATAAGCGGAAACATTCTTTCATTTATGCTCCCTTTAAAGGCATTGGTGGATGGGGCTTTGAGTCCCCTCCTAACTTTTATGTTGCAATTATGAGATTGCTTCCCAAATCCCATTGATGCATGCTGCCACTTAGTTTAGAAATTGGCCATATCTTACTGACCAAGTGTATTGCACTGCTGCGCCCCTTTGATTAAATTTATGGTACTCTTCTGAGTTCTATCCTCTCCAATCACATTTCTGCATTTTTTTCAAGAAAAAAACAAAGCCCATCTGAATGGCCTCACTATGTATTTTAGATACGGCTTTATGATTAGAAGGGATTTGGGACTTTAAAAATCTTGCTTGCTTTTGATGTCATCATTATACAAATACTATGGAAATGCAATACATACATAGTTGCCTAGCACTACCATGTGCCAATGGGAAAAAAAAAATCCTAAACAAAAAGAACAAAAAGCCATATAAAAACATTCCTGGGGGAACAATTATTGTTCTGAACACCAACAAATGTTTACAAAATTTCCCCCAAGAACGCCAAGTGTTTGAGAATTTAGACTCCATATTGAGCAAGTAGTTTGTTAAATATTATCAACAAATGTTTACATAATTTCACCCAGGAACCGCCTGGTGTTTGAGAACTGAGAGCCCAACCCCAATCATGCAGAAACCAAAGAAACATTACTACAAATTAGATCTAGCTGCATTCTTCACCGCAACAAGATTCAATCTTCCCCAAAAGATACTAAAACATCTTGAAATTTTCTATAGCAAGGTCTCCAACATAAGATCAGCAACCAACTTTGCAGCATGAGCACCAAAGCAAGCTCCAATGCATTTAGTCATTGTGAACTGCATCAATACTGATTCGGGAAAGAAATCCATCAGACCATAAGATAATGTAATTGCTAATGTCAAATGAGAGGAGCTCGCAACATCACTGACACCCAATCATTTCAAGGGAATACGGGAACACAGATTAATAGGGAAATGCTGGACACTTTCACAGATAGAAACAAATAGTCTTAAGTTTTATATCATTCAATTTCTATATATTATTATGATAATATCTTCATTTTTTTCATAGACAGCAACAGATGTACTATGATTGTAACCAAACGAAATGTTGGGATGAGTGAATGGTAAAACCAGAAAAAAATAAAATTAAATATGAAGTAATTCAAGATAATCCAAAATCAGAACCAACAGTAATGAGATGATTGAAAATATATACCAATAGTAAATAAAATGAGAGACAATAGACTCTAGATGATTTGGTCATGTGAAATGGAATAAAAAGTTGTAACAGTTAATGGAAGTAAGTAAAAGGCCACAAGAGAACTGATGGTTGAAAACAATATTACTATAGGTGATTAGGAAAGAAATGAAAGTGTTTAGTTTTACTAAAGATAATCCAAAATCGACAGAAATGACAAAACAAGATTCATGTAGCTATTAAATGGAAAGTAACTTTACATGATGATGACAGGAAAAAAAGAAAGAAAGGACATTTTTTTTTTATAAGTGATATATAATCTAAGTACCTTGGTGTATGCTGTTTGTAGATAATATTGTTCTAATAGATGAAATTAGAGAATGACTAAAATTGAAATTAAATAGGTGAATAGATGCCTCGGAATCTGATGGTTTTAGAATTAGTCGTACAAAAACTGAATATATGAAATGCAATTTTAATAATAATGAGAACTTACATGAGAAACCAATTAAGATTTTAGATCAAATAGTAACAAGAACTAATCACTTCCGGTACTTAGGATCAATAGTTCGAGAAAATGAAAAAATTTAAAAAGCTATAATACATAGCATTCAAGTAGGATGGAAGAAATAGCGAAGTGCGTCAGGAATTTTATGTGATTGTTGAGTCCCAATTAAATTAAAAGGAAAATTTTATAAGACTATGATTATACCCGTTATGCTTTATGAGGCAGAATGTTGGACAGTTAAAGAACAACATACACATAAAATGAACGTAGCAGAAATGAGAATGTTAAGGTGGATGTGTGGTAAAATAAGAAAAGATAAAATTAGGAATGAAATAATTCGAGAAAATCTAAAAGTGAGACCAATAGGTGATAAAATGAGAGAAAATAGATTAAGATGGTTTGGTCATGTTAAATGGAGGTCTGAAATGACATTGGTTAGGAGAGCAAAGTCTATCCAAGTAGAAGGTAGTAGGAGAATGAGAGGAAGACCCAAAAAAATATAGATTGAAGCAATTAAACAAGATTTGAAAATATTACAAATTATTGAAAATTTAGTCTCTAATTGCCAAGAATGACGGAACAGAATCCATGTAGCCGATCCCACCTAGGTGGGAAATGACTTACGATAATGATGATGATATAAATCTAAAGTGAAATTTTAAAAACTTTAAGCAGTAGAGCCCAAGCAAACCCATGAATTTAGATCTATTAATAAGCAGGCTATGATAGATATATACAGTTGCACGGTTTTGCATGGTCATGGGTACCTAGACATTCCCACACCTTATAACTAACTAGAATAGGTCTATTTGTTTGTGAGTTGTGACTGTCCAAAATACTCTATCATCAAAACCATGTAAGAGAGGTAATTAGCATGATCCATCAAATGATGTGCAGGAAACACGCAGGACAGGCTAGTGCTTGAAAGGTGAGTTCATTATAACATTACGATCAAGGACAAATAAAATCAATTTCTCTCTATCAAACCACCTCAGGAACCACAGCTTTGAAAGCCAAGATAAACTTCCATCAGACATAAATATAATATGAGACATGAAGCAACAAAGGCCAGAAGAGCAACCTGTCAAAGCCACGGCATTGGATGAAAGAACAAAGAGATCAATGATGAGAAGCACAGAAGGTGGAAACTCCCAGACCTGTGAAAAAATCGAGCTAGAGACTTCAAATAAGTTAAATAAACAAAATATTGGAAAATAGGAAAGGAAATAACTCTGTCACACTTGGAGAATAGAAAAAAAAAAGTAACTGTGCCACACTTCAAAGATGCATGTTACGTCATTCAAATGATGGTAATGACTCATGATCAAAGACTTTGCAAGCATATACCAGCATGGCCACAACAAAAATCTTCATATAGCTTGAAACGAGGATAGCAAGAAACAATTCCTTGTCCCTGAAGTAAACAAAGTAGTAAACAAGTTCCATTTAGACAAACGTTTTGGTCTTTGCAATGGAAAAGAGAAAAGAGGATTGGTGCTATTGTGAAAGGACAACATAGCACAGAATAAAATATGAAGCAATTAAAGACTTACCTAGCAACTTGAGATGAAAACTTCAGCAAAAACCTCACCATAAAAAATAAAGAGGCAAAAAAGGCAAAATTTCCCACCATAATCTTAACAAAAATCTGTAACAAAATATGCAGCACAATCCCTTAGATGAGTAAAGCATTGCAACAAAGACAAGAAATTAAGAAACAAAACACTGTTGCTGTTCTTCAAGTGAATACCTTCCCATATCCCTCAAGTAATGCTAAAGAACTATTGGCTGAAGAAAAATCATCTTCCCCATTTTCTGAAATCAGATATTTGCCTTGAATTGTTAAGGTCATCTGGCGTAATTAAATGAATGGATGAAAATAACTGATAGATGCACTCAAGGTAAGGATACACACATCTAAAATTAGATAAGTAACAAAAGACTTCAAAATAATACCCTGCAGAATCAAAATTTTTGAACAAGGTCAACGAACACTGCAATACAGTTCAAAAAATGCTACATATAGACCTGAGAACGCATGGGAACTGCATTTAAAATAGGCAAGATGACATTATCCAAGGCATAGTCAAGTGGTTTGACATTTGTGTGCGCGCGTGAGTGAGGTCCCGGTTTCAAGTCCGGGCTGGAGCCCTAGTCTCCATTTACAGGGGAAAAAAAGGGTAAGATGACTGGAGAATTCATGGGCAATGGCTAGGAATCGGGCAACCTCAAAATGAAATGTTTCTACCTAAATAATAGGAGGAATCAATGAATCTCCATCTGGATCGGAATTGAAACTGGATATGCAGATGAAACTCTAATAGCTAAGAATCTAAAGCTACCTCCACATCGACCGTGTCACGGCGCAGAACATTGTGGAGCAGATGGCGATATGCCTTCCGCTTGTGGAGAATTAAGTCAATCAGAACAATCTACAAAAGAAAAGAAAAGAATCTCCTTCATACAAAGCAAACTAAAGGTGAGAAAAACTATATAAAAAAAAAATGCAAAACGGGGCAAATTAGTAACCTTACAGTGATATCGCACTCGATGTATTCATCTGCAACAGCCTTGCATTTTTCCTACGCTTTAAAAGATTGGGAAAATAAGAACAAGGAAAGGGGAAGGGCGTGTGTAAATCTAAATAGAAAGAAGGAAGGGTTGTTTTGCAACATACGCATTTCATCAAACGGATGTTTCCAGGAGAGTACTGCACAAACAGGGTTTTCACGCCCTCCCCGCAGTGCACGCACTGATACTCCATCGCTACTCTCTCCTCGCGACCGCCGTCCGCTGCTCAGTTTCTGACTTTCTGCAAGTAAAAAAGGAAATTTTACTTTTTGCAAATTAATCCCCAAAAATTTTGCTCTTTTGCAAACGAACCCCATTTCTGAACTTTTTCTGCAAACTCCTTTCATTACCACCTTTTGCTCTCAACGTTCAAAGCAACCACTTCATAATCACTGATTGATTATGACATAGTGAGAAAATCTATGTGCAGGATAATGTCAGTTCTGGCAAGTAGTATCCATGGATGGACATAGATAGGTTATTTAAAATGGGGTAATGATTCAAAATATACTGTAATGATTCAAAATATACTGTAATGCTTACAGGTTATGCTTACATTTGATTTTTTAAAATTTTAAAATATTTTATTTAGGGTGTGTTTGTTTAGGGCAAAAAAGTGTCAACTAGAACTTTTCAATCTAAAACTTTTCACTCTCTATAATTATTCTATTTTTTAATTATTTTTTCACATTTTTCTATATAAACTACCCTACTTTTCAATCATTTCTACACAACTACCCATACAACTAACCTATCTATTTTAACTTTATTCTCTTTACTCCTCATCATTACTCCTATTATATCATATCACTTTCTATTGATTTGACAACTTCTACTCCAAAAACTTTTCATCAAAAGTTTTACCTCCAACCAAACACACCCTTAAAATCTAAACTATATTGTGTTTATCCATATGTATTTATTTATAATATTAAAAACACATACAAACTTTTTGTGGGTGTGTTTGTGAAGTGATAAAACATTTGAAAGAAAATTGTTTGGTTTAAAAGTCGCTAAAATGAAATAAAATGATGTCCTGTAGTTGGGATAATAACGAGAAAGAAAGATAATAAAGTTAAAAAATATATATTATGTGTACGAATAATTGTACAAAATGATTGAAAAATAAAGTAGTTTGTATAAAAAATGTAAATAAATAATTTTAAAAATTAGATAATTGTGGATAGAGAAAAGTTTTAGAATGAAAATTTTTGGAAGACAAATTTTATTTAAAAACCAACACACCCATATTTATATTCTAATTTTTTAAAAAACTTTTAATAGTTATATATTCATGCTCAAAATATATTATTTTTCTTAAGATAATTAAATAAAAATTGTTAAATATGATAACATTTTTAGACTTGAAGATATATTTTTAAATTAAAAGCTAATAATAAGCACAGAACTTATAGTAAGTATTGAGTTATTAACTTTTTAAATGAATAGCCACTATTAAGGGAACTTTGGAAAAAATAAAAGTAATAAAGTATAAATTTCAAAATTATAAAATTAGAGGTCATTTATAAAAGGTTCTTAAAATTTTTATTATATATAAGGATAGTGATTAGAAGTAAAAAAATAAAGATAAGATAAATAACATAGTTGTATGGATAGATGTTTAAAACGATTAAAATGTAAAAGTAATAATGATAAAGTAAAATGGGTAATTGAGATATCAAATTAGAAATATGACAAGAATCAATTTAGTAAGATATAAAAACACTTTCTCGCTCTTTTTTACATTTTTTGATACTATTTTATGCATAGTTAGCTACATTATTTTTTAATTATTTTTGCTTTTTACATTTTTTGATACTATTTTATATGCATAGTTAGCTACGTTATTTTTTAATTATTTTGCGTATTTTTATATAACTATTTAATCTTTATTCTGTTTAGTTTTAATCATTACTATTATCATATTAAATTACTTTCTTAATTTTTCAAAATTTTTGCCACAAAATTTTTCTCACTTTTTTCCATCCCATAAACAGACTCCTAACACTAATTGGTAATGAAGAAAAAAAAATGATAGAGGGACGCACTGTATATACTAAATCTAGCATCTAACACAAATGTCTACAATATTTTTTTTTCGTCATTCGTTGCTTATATCTATTAGAAACAACGTATTGTCGTTTTGTTGCTAATAAGCAACAACTCACCAGCAAAAGGAGACATCAAATTTTATTATCGTTCATACATTTTATTGTAATAATGTAACAAGATGAAAGTAATTATTAGAAGTAAAGAGATCAATAAAGATAAACAAATATTGTAGTTTGTATGGAAAAATGAAATGATAGTAACAATAAGAATTTTAGGTAATAGTTACAAAAAGTAATGTTGTACTAAATAATTAAGATATCAACATAACAGGTGAAAAAAGTTGCGAAATTTTCCTTTATACCATTTTTTCTATTTATAAACATCACCATATTTGGCCTTGCGTTTTATCATTGTTTGGTCCAAACTTCAGCCTTTTTTAGAAAAATGCCAATAATAATAATAAATTTTACGTTTTGTAAGAAGCATCTGGTTAATACTTTCCGCCAAAATACTTATGGTAAAATTCCACTGTGCTACGAAGCTTAACCAAAAAAAGCCCTTAAGATCAAATTATTTAACTTTGGCGTTCATCCTGCTTGGTCTGTTCAATCCTTCGATACATTATTCAAAATTAGTTCGATCGGGTCCAACTAAAGTTCGCTTATGAAAATTTGCTTTACTTAAATTTATTGCTACGTACATTTGTCAACGAAAATTTGCTTTACTTAAATTTATTGCTACGTACATTTGTCAACTGAAGTATGTTTACATAAATTTAAAAAATAATTTTTTGCAAACATGTCTAACTTCGATATTGCATCTGTCTCCTTAAGCTTGCCGTAATTGTAAATATACTCAGTAAGATTTGGATAAAATTGTAAACTTGTCCTTTTCGTTATAACCCCAATAAATGTTTCTGTAAAATAACAATAACTACCTTTAAATCAAAATAATACACTTATAATGTTTTTAACTATAGGAAATATATTTGCTATTTTATTATTTTATATATTTTTACTGATATTTTTTTTAGATTTTTTATAAATATGCTTACAATATTTACAAAATTGTAAGTATATTACTTGACTTAAAAGTCATTTTACAGAAAAATTTAATAGCATCATAATGTAAAGGACATATTTATAATTTTATGTAAATTTTGTAAGCATATTTACAATTTCAACAAACTTAAATACACGATGCAATGTTGGTCAAATTTTATAGATATATTTGCAAAAATTCTTTTAAAAAGTACAGCAATCATGGACTGATCTCTTTCTAATACCTTAAAAAAAACCATGAACCATAAATGCATGCAATTTTATGTATACATATTTACACCACATAAAGAAAAATTTTCAAATTTAATTTTTTTTTAAACACGTAATGTAGACGCAGATTAAATGAGAGAATTAATTCTCCTGCGATAAAAAAAAAAAAAAGAGAGAGAGAGAAATGAAATAGGTCCAGTTAAGTCCTAACTAACTAGTTATTATTTTTTTCGTTTTTCTAATTATAAACTCCTCTTTTAAGAAAAAGGAAATTAAAAAGAAAAGATTCATCTCCTATACGGACATAACCAAATATCCAAAGAGGGGCTTAACCAAAAATAAGATAAGAATTAAGTTACTCTTTCTATTGAAAAAACATTAAATTGGACAATTTTAAATGGCAGGAATTCCTTCCATGGGCAGGCATGCAAGAGATAAAAGTTGAGGGTTGTTACCTAGAAAATAAAGAAGAGAGAAATATGTCAGGTAATAAGAGTTCGGCCATCTTCCCTCCTCCATTTTCGCAGCGCCTCACGTTATCGACCTTCCCTTGTTTTCCGAAAGACTGGTTTTGAAGATTTCCGAATTCCCAACCGCCTACCGATCCACCTCCACCTCCGGCATCAGAACTCCACCTCCCCCACCCCGCGCGCACCTACCTATTCTCACACGCTTCTGTTTTCTCAATTCCTATCTCTTTCTTTGTTTCTCCCTCTCTTTCTTAAAAGACATTTCTTCTTCAAATCCAATCAAGAAGACGAAGAAGGAGAAAAAGAAGAGCTCCGGATGTTCCGACGCTCGGCACCGCCCCTCTGATCCTCGTCGCCATCCTGACCACAGATGCCGCCGACGCCGGAGCGGACGAGCGACTTGCGCATATGGATCGTCTCCTCCCTCTTCTTCGTCTTCATCATCGCCGGCGGGGCCTTCCTGGGGCTGTATATCACCCATCCAGAGACGGAGGACAACAACTGGTACCCCGTCGTCGGCATTGTGCTCGTCGCAATCCCCTGGTTCTTCTGGCTCATGACCTTCTGCTACAGATGCTGTCTGAAGGCGTATATCAACCCGTCGGTGGCTGACCGGCCCAACAAAGGGGGCGGCGGCGGCGGCGGCAATGCCCGCTCCGCCCCCGCCAACGCCGAGGGTGACGATTCTCCGCAGGACGATGATGGCGATTGGCATGTTGGGGTGGAGCAGGAGGGAGGCGATGATCCTGGGCACGGCGCGGAGAGGAATTCGCACGATGGTTCTTCTCGGACATCCGGCGAGAGCGAAAGGCCGTTGGCTTGTTTCCCGTGAGATATCATGCCCATAGCTAGCAAGCAAGAAGAAAATGTTCTTTGTACATTTGTCCACGACACCCAAAACCAAAACAGAGCAGAGCAATTCGTGTTTGTTTTCTTTCCATCAGCCATAGGTCCACGCCCACTCAGAAAGGGCAACGCCGCAACATCTCGTCTCATGCTCTTGCATAAGAGAATGTTTTGCAACGGACTTCAATCAGGCCCAACTCCACTAACAGCATCTTCTTGCAAGAGTATATCAACCTCCTTCAAGGGGCACACCATCTACTTCAAAGTTCAAATCTCATATTTTCTTAATTGGGCTCGTCGTCAGAAGATCGATGTTAATATGGATCCTATGGGGCAAGCCAGCCTGTTGTCTTAGTCGGGGCATGGACAAACACAAGCAGAATTTGTTGCTTTTTTCTTTTGCCCTTTTTCCTCTTTCAGTTCCACCAACAGCAAGAAGTTAGAGTTTAGTATTTTAGAAAAATTGATTATGGCAATGTAATTTCCGACACGTAATACAAATTTGTGGTCTTTTCATTCATTTTTATTCTCTGCTCTGTTTTGCTGGCTACTGCTTAATGGGTGATAAAACAAAACTTACGATTCCAAAAATCACATGTATTCTTTTGAAAAATAATTAATACTTGTATATTTTGTATTCTTTTGAAATATAATTAATACTTGTATATTTAGTCTCAAAATATGCTAATTTTTTTATAGAATATAAGTTTTCAATGAAAATGATTTTTGGTCATATGATAAAACAAATGGTTTGTATTTTTTAAGGGTATGTTTAACATTTGATAAAAAAATTTAAAAATTGTTGGTTTCAAATTTTTAAAATGGGAGAAATTATGTGAAACAATATGAATAATGACGGAGAGTAAAGAAAATAAATTTAAAATATATAAGATAGTTGTATGGATAATCATTAAGAATGATTAAAAATAAAATGGACGAGGCGTAACTAAAAGAGTTATAATAGCTACTTATAATGTCTTTATTCATATTTTCAATAATTTATTCTTGCCCTTTTCATTTATTCCAAGGTAAAAAGCTCATCCCTTATTACATTTTACACTCTCTCTCTTCCTGTAGGGCTAAGATTGGTATTAAAGATTGACCACTAAAATTAGGAGTAGGTTACGTTAAACCTAGCAGTTTCACCTCTTGGATTAATAACCTTCGAAATGTTAAACAAGGTTAGCCTGCACAAACTTGTTCATATCTAAGGCCTTTTTCAATTAGAAGATTAAATGGTTAATGGATGATGGTGAGTCAAGATCCACCGGCATGGATCAAAGAATATATCCGATTCCCAATTATTGCCCCATTAATTTTATAATCGCAGTGGTCCTGCCAAATAAATGGAGCGAGAGCGAGAGCGAGATACAAACCATGCCTCTTGAATTCCATCAATATCCTCACCCACAACTTGCATAAGCATCATTTACCTATCTCTGTACGAACCTGTCGTGCGCTTGTAATTAATCTCAACATCAACCGGCGTAGGTCACCAGCCAAGCGCAGCTCCAAAGAACCTATTTATTTTCTTACTTAAATTTATTTTTTAATTATTATTCTTTTCTCATCTCATTTATTTTCTCCCTTTCTCTATAGTTTCAGATTTCAGCTTCTCAACCACTTTTCACGCCCATGCATGGATTTCAACTGTTGTTTGAATGGTGGTAGTAGTGCAGTAGATGCAGTGATTTCCAGCTGGCAAAAGGCACTGCATTTGGCCTTTTGGAAATAGGAAATAAACCCAATTGAAGGCATGCCACGAAATTATCAACCATCTCCTCTGAAACATAGATTCTTTATTGCAAGATCACAGCCAACTAAGAAACATGCGGATGTCTGTTTTACTCACCTTTTGTATTAAACCCAACCGGAAAAAAAAAATTCAATATTTTGGGCCTTTACAAAACCAACATTTCTGCAACAATAAAAATCCAACCTTCAGAATTTCTATCTCAATCTTTTCATTGAGAAGCATGTAACAGATTTTGCAGGAAACGTCCAGTCGTGGAGGAGGGCACGAACTCGGAAACAACCTCGCATCCATGACACAACAAACCAAACAAAAATCCAAGTAAAATCAGAAAGACTATACAAAAGCCAGGCAACGTGTTTCCTCCAAGAATGGCTAGGTCAGTCGAAGCTGGATGAACGGCTCCACCTCCCCTTCAAGTAATCCTCTAGCGATTTATGTGCAGTTATGCAGTTTATGCCCTGCTCTATGCTGCTGACGGAAGCTGCATCGTCGTCAACATCAAGCAAGGCAAGGTTGAGGTGGGACTGGATGTTGGGAGCTGAATATGCTTCATCATCCAAACCATCAAATTCCTCTGATGTTTTAACCTGTAACTTGGCCCATTTTGTTAACTCCTCATCCCCTTGGAGCAGCTTCAATACCTGCAATTAAAGATATTAAAATGTTCATTAACCTTAGTAGGTTGATCTGATGCCTATCAATGCATAAAAAGCATCTCTTAAATTTAAAAATGACGGCCAGCCACTGATCCATCCATTTCAGTCCACAACCCAAAAAGTTTTGAAACCCCCACCACCTTTTTTGGGACCCACCAGCTTCACGGTATAGATCACCAAACCAAGACAAGGATGTGTTGTTCGATGATCATGAATCCGGTTTGTGGGGGACTAAATCGAAGGCCTTAATGAGATGTTGACATGGGGGGCTACTCACAATGCTCATCCGTGGCCGAAGCCTAGCTGCTCGCCTGATGCAGAGGGAAGCAGCTAGAACCATTCGCTCCATTTGATCACTGCCATATTTATCACCCAAACTTGGATCCAACAACTGCACGAATTTTCCACTTTGTAGGATTGGCTTTGCCTGGTCATTAAATCCCAAACTCAGTCGACTGTTGAAAGAATTACTTTTAAAACAAAATCGTAAACCAGAAATAAGGGGACTTACCCACATGACCAAGCTCTCTTGTCCCTTGGGATACTCATTGTTGATGGGCTTCCTTCCTGAGAGAAGCTCGAGGAGTACCACCCCAAAACTATACACATCAATTTTCTCATTCACCTTCCCATACATGAAGTATTCAGGAGCCAAATATCTGCCACATCAGGATCAAAGCAAGGTTATTTCACTTTCATTAAATACTGTCAATGCCAATCAAGATTTCTGTAGTAAATTGCAGAAAACAAGTTACTAACCCAAATGTTCCTGCAACATCACCACATGTCATATGTGAGGAGGAAGTCGATGCCCATGTAGCAAGTCCGAAATCAGACAACTGCAGTTCCCAAACATAATTATGAGGAGGATTCACAATACCAACATGGAGATTAATAGAATTTTTCACTTGATAAAGGAAACAGTAAAATACCTGTGGCTCAAAATCATCCCCGAGAAGGATATTTGATGATTTTACATCCCTGTGGATCACGGACTGAGCAATTCCGCTGTGCAGGTAATCAAGTGCCTCAGCTACACCGACAGCGACCTTATGTCGATTTTCCCAGCTCAGGGTGACATGGTCTTTCTTGCCTAGGAGCATCAATGCCAGAAAATATCAACAAAACAAGCTACTTGTTTTAGCCGCATCTAAGAACATTCAAGTCAGCGCTGTGGATTCTCTCAAAAAAAAAAAAAAAAAGGTTCTCTCAAAAAAAAAGTCAGCGCTGTGGAAAACTTTACCATGAAGATTTTCTTCTAAGCTTCCCTTCGGCAGGAAATCATAAACCAAGATAAGATTTCTCCTCTCATAGCAGAACCCAAACAGCGAGATGACGTTCTTGTGATTTAAGGTGGTTATTATTTCAATTTCCAAAAGAAATTCCTTGAACGCATTTTCTGATGGTTTCAAGGTCTTCACTGCCAGTTCTTTCCCATCAGCAAGATGGCCCCTGTAAACTCTGCTACTGCCTCCCTTTCCGATCAACAGCTCTGCAGTGAAGACAACCACAATCAGAACTAATTACCTAGCCTGTCGGGTAACCTTGGCTACCCACAAGGCTGCCCAGCACATTGCATTTGCAGTAACCACAATTAAAAGAATGGCATTAAATGAAAGGAGAATAAAACATACCTGAAGAGAAGTTGGAAGTCGCCGACACAAGTTCTTGGTAAGTAAACAATCTGCAAGTAGATGAATACTTCTCGTGGAGGGACTCCAATTCTTTCGGCAACTTGTTTGATCCATCATCTTCTGCTGCCGGAGACGTCGCCGCATCTCCGACCAGCACGAGTGCACCGCTCTCTCCATCCAAATTGGACCTGCTTTCACTAGAACCCAAAACTATTGCAGTTGTCTTCCCTTCATCAGTGGGGGGGCTGTGATCGGGATAAACTGGAGCCGTGAAATGCCTTGTGGGCAACTGCAATGCCCACTGAACTACAGATATCTGCCTTCCTTTGGGCGTCTGGTTGTTGAGCAAGAATGTCTTCCGAAGAAGAGGCCAGCCAGGCCGCAACTCAGGCGATTCATGGAGATTGCCACCACTCAAGCTTGCTTTCGAAGCGTTGTTTACAGGGACCAGAGCCAAGGAATCATCAGTGCCTTCTTCAGAACAGGGCACCGAACCGGAAGCACAAACCGAGCACTTCCGAGACGCTGATTTCAGGTCACGTGATGATGGATGCTTGTCGACGGTGATTCTGCTGCAGTCCAACCTCACCCCCAGATCATGATTGCCTTCTTCGTTTCCACTCCCTGTATTTCTGTTTTCTTTTGTCGAAGGAAACGTCAAAGCCTTCCTGTTCAAAGACTTTGAATTCTTACTCAGTGTTCGTTGGAACGCGCTCAACAAACGAGCTGAATGGTGGCGATTTTCTTTGTCCTTGCCCAACTCTTCAAGAAATCAAAAACTAAAGAAAATTAGGAAAGAAATTCTAAAGTTGAGAAGAAAAATCAAATTGGCCATGAAAAAATCTAAAAAGACAGACGGAAAAGAACCCAAACCTCTTGAAGCATCTACCGGTGCCACCTTCCTCCGGAACACTACCTTCCCATTACTCACAGCCAAGACAGAACAATCAAGTGGGAGCTTCTTCGCACAGTACTTGGCGATTAAAGTGCAAAGCCTGAAATCCCAATTTTCGAAAACGTAAAGAGTCCATGTAAACTAACTTCAGAAAGTCGATAAAAATGCAAGATTTGTCCTTTCCAGATCCCACAATACCCACCCAAGCGCTCGTTGGGTTGGCCCAACGATTACTGTGCTTGCGGCAAATGATTTTGCCTCCTCGACGAGGACCTTCCGAACTGACGTTCCCCGACAGATCTTGAGCTTGAGATCAATCTGCAATGAATTGGGAAAAAAAAAATCCAAAGATTAAAACAATACAATTTTTTTTTTAATAAAAACAAGGAAAAGAAGAGAAAGATGAAGAGAGAAACCTGTTTCAAGTTGCAGAATCCTTCATAGACAGAGAGAACGGACTCGAAGGCCTTGACTAGGGAGAGAAGTGAAGACTTGCCATTCTGGTCCAGCACCTCTGCGAAAACCACGAATTGGGTCAGTGAGGACAAAGGTCGGAGAGGAAAGCAGCATGGCAAAATCGCAAACTTGGGGGCCGCAGATTGCAGACCTGTGTTGGGAAGGATGTGGAGAGCAATCACTCTGTCGCCGGCCTGGGCAACCTTGACGAGCGCCCACGTCAGCAACTCCCGGCTGAGAGGATCCAACTTCACGCCGACGACGACTGTCCTGCTCGCCGGCTCGCCGCCGAGTGGCTGACATTCTTCATTCTCAGAGCCCAATCTTTTTAGTTTCATCTTCCTTCCTTTCTTACTTTTCGTATGTTTCTGCCTTTGGATTGAGATTTTTCAATGGCGTTCGTGCTATGCTATAGTCATGACGGTTCACATAAGTACTGCATGCATTAGAGAGTAAGAGAAGGCAGGTTTTATAGCAGTCCGTTGGAGTCTTTTACTGCAGGCGCGCGCAAGAGAACGCCACGACTATCATTTGGAAGTTGTAACTAATGAGAAGATGATCGCGGGCGCGGAAAGAAAGAAAAAGATGGGCAAACGAACGGCGGGAGACGGTAGTTTGAGGTGGGACCCTACCAACGAGAACTCACATCGCCTGATCTAGGCCGTTCATCTGCTCCGCTGGATCATCGCCGAGGGCAGCCTTCAATGCGGAGACACGTGCGCTTGCGACCGAAAGTCTAACTCGCATGGCAGGCATTTCAATGCCCCGTTCTGTGGTTTCAGGCAGCGTTAGGCTCGGAACCTCCAGTCGGGCTCGGTCTTTAAGATCCAGCGAAATAACTGGAGCGGAATTTTCACTCGCTTTGAAATTTTTACGCTGCGTACGGCGCTCCCGAAAGCCATTTTCATTGAAATATTGAAATTTCAGAGACAAAAAAGCTCCGGGCTCCGGACTACGGCAACGTTGGACAATAGAGTGTGTTTACTAATAATAATAATAAAATTTCAAATTGAATTTTTTTTTCTAAATTTAAGTGGAAACTTTTCGGTTTAAAACTTTACTCTTACTAATCATTTTATTTTTAATTATTTTTTACATTTTTATATACTACTAATTTACTTTTCAATTATTTTACGTAACTAACTTATTTATTTTATTTTTATTTTTTTTACTTTTTATCATTATTCTTATTATGGGTGTGTTTGGGAATGAATAAAACTTTTGATGAAAAGTTTTGGAGAGTAAAAGTTGTCAAATGATGTGACATGATAGGGGAAATGATGAGGAGTAAAGATGATAAAGTTAAAATAGATAGATTAATTGTATGGGTAGTTGTGTAGAAATGATTGAAAAGTATGGTAGTTGTATAGGAAAATGTGAAAAAATGATTAAAAAATATAATAATTATAAAAAGTGAAAAGTTTTAGATTGAAAAATTTTAAGTTAATATTTTTTACTTATTGCCAAACACACCCTATATCATATTATTTTTTTTACTTTAAAAATTTTTATATTAAAAATTTATTATCCAAAAATTTTATTATTTCAATTGCCGACAGCCGGATTTGATAGACCCTATGCGCTAACCGAGGAAGAGCATAAAGGCATAAACATAGATCTAGCCTGTACTTATTATTACGGATGATGCAGAAAAATATCAAAACGCAGCTACGCATACGCATAGGGAGATAATCAAGCTGGGACCCATAGGAAAATAACTTGGCTTTTTATGCTTGTGGAAGGCCCTTTCGCAGCCATTTTCTTTCCTTATCATTGCCTATTCCCCTCATGTTTATCGTTTCACGTCAGCCAATGGCTGAAAACTAGCTACGGCCTCAACACGTGCGAGGCACGGAGCCACTCGTGCACAGTCAAGACTCGCGATCCAAGCCGTTACTCCAGCGGTTCAGCCAAAAGAAAAGGCAATTAAATAAAAAAAAAAAAACTACTCTCCCAAAACTTGTTTAGCGGACCCATCATTTTCTTTATTCCGTAGATCGGCCCACCTGATGAATGGCCTGAAGCGAGCGGCAACACGTGAAAGAAGCCCTTTGTTATTACTTTATTGGCGTTGATATGTCACTTGCATTCATGTGCCTGCGCCGATTGCTTTGGTTCTCGACTTTCTGATCACCGCGGATTAAAATACTTTGCCGCCACCGATTGCACGCTATTTATATTGTGGTCCACGCATGCGGGCCTCTTCAGGACGGGGATGCGACGATAACGTAATGAGTACTTGCATTTGCAAAAGATATTCCTCGTTTGCATTATACATAATCTTTTTTTTATTTATCATACAACTTCTCTCACGTCTAATATACAATTTTATCATAATCTTTTTTTATGTTTTCAAAAAATATATATATTACTTTTTCAAATTCTAATACGCAGTAACATTTTTTTCTCAAATTTTCTCGTCATATTTTATCGGATCCCAATATAGTGCACCCGGTGCATTTAACCTATTTTTAAAATTTTTTTATAAAATTGTTAAACTAAGTATATTTAACATATGTTTCAATTTTTAAATATCTAAAATACTCTAAAAATGGTAAAAATTGATACACATGTTAAATACACTCAGATTAATAGTTGTATAAAAAAATTTCAAAAAACTTTTAAAAAAATAATTAAAGCACCTGAATGAACTGTACCAAGGCCCTATTTTATCATCCAGAAACGAGCCCTATGTACTCTCTCAAATTCTAATACATAATAAATCTCATTCTCATATGTTGGCAGTAACAAGCTATGAAATATATAATAATAATAAATAAGTAACTGAAATAACCATGCAAACGGGTCATAACTCATGCAAAATATGAAAAGGGCATGGCTCATTGTCTTATAGAATAGAACGCACCTTTGTTCTCAAAAATAATTTTTATTTTTAAAAAGTAACAATCAATTTTTGTTTTTCAATACAATTTTTTAATCGTAATGCATATTTTTTCATTCATAATACACAAAGTCACTTTTCTAACCTCACATACTCATCTCATTTCAATCTAAGGTGTGTTTGGAAAGTGGTAAAACTGTTAAATTAAAAGTTTTTAATTGAGAGAAAATAATGTGATATGATAAGGTTAATAATGAGAAATAAAAAAAATAAAACTAAGATAAATAAGTTAGTTGTATAAGTAGTTATGTAAAAATGACTGAAAAATAAGATAGTTGTATAGAAAAAATTGAAAAAATGATTAAAAATAGAGTGGTTTTAAAAAGTGAAAAGTTTTAAATTAAGGGTTTGTTTGGCAATTTAAAAAAGTTGTCAAATTAAAACTTTTCAATCTAAAACTTTTCACTCTCCATAACTACTATTTTTTTAATTATTTTTTACACATATTTCTATACAACAACCCTACTTTTCAATCATTTCTACACAACTACCAATACAACTAACCTATTTATTTTAAATTTATTCTCTTTATTCCTTATCATTACCCCTACAATATCACATCCTTTTCTATTGATTTGACAACTTTTATATACAAAACTTTTCATCAAAAGTTTTACAACTTCCCAAACACACCCTAAAAAGTTTTAATGTAAAAACTTTTCATCTTTACCAAACATGTCCTAAATAGAAAATGATTTATTGGTAATTGTACTAAGATAATTTAAGTTATTTTACTTATAGGGTAGATTTGGCATTTGAGAAAAAAAATTAGAAAAAGTTTTTACTTTAAAATTTTTTTCAAATGTGCGAGTTGATATAATATAATAAGGATAATAATGAATTCTAAAAGGAATAAAGTTAAAATAAATATGATAATTACACGAGTAGCTATAAGAAAAATGATTTAAAAGTATGATAGCTAAGAAGAAAAATATAAAGAAATAATTAAAAAATAAAATAACTATAGATAACAAAATATTTTAATTTAAAAAGTCTTAGATTAGTTAATTTTTTTTTAATGAATGGAAAATACACCCTTGGTATACAAGTGACGTGACCGGTTCTTTTTTCTTCAACTGCGCGCCACCACTCGCTGGCGCGGGTCAAGATGATGAGCCTATTCAATGGGTGTGGGTGCCGTAGCAGCCCCATCCGCCGTAAACATACTCAATTCAATACCGGCGGTCCCAAAATGATTGTGCGCTTCAAGTGAATTTCACATAATCTCGACGTTAATGACGTCACCCGACCGTTCGTATGGTCGGTGGAATCGTCGGTCCATTGTGGGACCCACCCACCATTTGCTTTTCCATGTGACCCACCTCGCGTCCAATTAACTGCTCGAAGGCGACAACTGAGGTGGTTTATCGTCCTTTTGGCAGCGGTCCTTTTAAATAGACGGCCTCGATTCAAGTGTCTGAACGTGACCATCATGCGAGTTGGGACGCTTACTCCAGGCAAGTAATCAGTAATCCTCGTTCCTCCCATCGAGCAGCGACACGCCCACGATGCAGGAACCCTGGTTTTTACATGAAATTTGGTTTCTAATACCAATTATTATCCAATCGATCGCACTATTGTTTTTCATTTTTACCTCTACATTTAAATCATTTTTCCTATCAATTACATACAACAAACCTATTTATTCTAACTATATCCCTTATTATTTCCAATCAATCATACATTTATCAAAATATTCTCTTTTTTATTTCTCACAATTTCCCACAATCCTACAATTTTACACATTACCAAACATCTCCTAATATTTTAACTTCAATTTTATCTCCGTATTTATATAATTGTTCATTTCAATTATCATATTTATCTTAATTTTATTCCGATTATTTCACATCCATCACATTACATGATTTTTAAAATATTTTTTTCTCACTCCTCGTCTCGTTTCAAAATTTTTACAAAAATCTACATTAACAAACATCTCCTTAGTCTGAGGTTTAGGTGGGCCACAGAAGCGGCGCGTCAGGGGGAAAGCTAGCACACCGCACCCAAAGTGGGTTTACTGTTGATGATCAGTTCCTCCACGGTAGCATACTCACTAAGGGCGAAAATTCCATTTGTACGTTTGTCATTAAAATCCACATTATATCGTCCATTTAAAAAAAAATTCACTTCTGACAGGATTTAAAATTTTAACTACTAATTATTCTTTTTCTACTATTATTTTAAAATTCCAGTCATTGTTTACATTTTTCATATGTAAATTATGAGGTCTATTTTACCTTTATTTTTTAAATTTTTTATTAGGATTATACAGCACACATCTAGTCTTATAGATCAGACTCATTTATATAAGAGATTACAAGCTTCCACTTTATCTATTTTTTAAAAAGAGATCATCTACTTCCACTTATTTTTAGAGGGAAGCCAATTTCCCTCACCATTACCAACAAATAGGATTCAAACCACGCATAGCTGACGGACATCTTTATTTTGTAGCTATTTTTCTTTAATCGTTACTACAATTACATTACGTTGCTTTCTCGTTTTCTAAAAATATTTTATTATAATTTTTTCTCTACTTTCTTTTACCTAGGGATGTGGGTAACTATACGTCAATTCATAGAGTACTCTATAATGGGCATTGTAAGTATCTATTTTTATACCATAAAGTAAGGTATATTCTAAGTAAAAAAAAAAACATCAAATTAAATTATGGTAGAGTAGGTTCCAAAATCTAGAGACTTAAAACCGACCCGAATTATTAATATATGTTTGTTATATATTTTATAACATAACTTTTATAGTGAAATATATAAATATATTATTTAAATATATAGAAACTTGTTTAAGTTGTCATGTGTTTAGTAAATTTAATAAATGTATTTCAAAATTTATATTATTATCATTTTAATTATAGGTTTTAAAGTAAGACTTGTAATAAAATTATAGTTTTAAATATAATATAACGATTATTTTAAAGAATCGATTTGCAACCAAAACTGGAATTGATTCAATCTTAAAAAATAGGATAAGACTTGTAATAAAATTATAGTTTTCATATATGTTATAATGACTATTTTAAAGAATAGATTTGCAACCAAAATTGGAACTACCTCAATCTTAAAAAATATGATTGGATAGGTTAGAGTTTTTAATAATATGATAAATGTGTGGTTGACCTCGTACTGAACTTGCCTGGTCTAAATTACACTCTTACTTTTACTGATTACCAAATGTATACTCTTTGTTTTAAAATATGTAAATGGGAAAGTTTTACACTTCTCTCCTTTACATATTTTAATATGATTTGACATTTTAGTCAACTAATTATTCTATTTTTATTATCATCTCTATATTTCAATTTTTTTACATCTTTTCCTATAATCAACTTGTCAAATTTTAGTAAACCTCAAAAAAAAACTTGTCAATTTTAGTTTTATTTCTCCCACACATAATTATTACTTATATTATATCACTTTACTTTTAAAAAATTTTCCCATTCGTATATATTTTTCAAGTCATATTTATACATCGCGAGACAACCTAATATTTTAATAATAGATATATGCAAGGCCCACTCGGATGGGTTCGTACATCTTTGCATGGTCTGTGGAAGAGCGAAATAAAACATACGCTTGGATTTTAGTTGCTGAAAGTTCATTTCCACCCAACACAATTCTGATAAATTGGATAAATTGACTTTCGTACTCGCAATTTTTGACCAGCATTCTGTAGTTACGCATCTTGGCTGCGGAAAACTACAGAGATAAATAAGTGCGTGCGCCCATTATGTGCACCCGTGTGCACTCAGAATCGGCGCGCTCATGTACAAATAATTATTTTTATTTATTTTAAAATTTTTCTAGACAACTATTAATCCAAGTGTATTTAAAATATGTATCAATTTTTATCAAATTTAAATATTTTAAAAAATCAGTAGCATTTTTATTAATTTAAAATTACTAAAAATGTCATTGATTTTAAGAATCCGAAAAAATCTAAAAATCTTTAAAAAGATAAAATTTGATATATATTAAATATACTTAGATTAATAGTTTTATGAAAAATTTTAAAAAAAATTAAAAATAGATTAAATACACCCAGGTATACCTAGTCTAAGCGCACCTAAGTGCATATAAATGGGATGCGAGACACTCATGAGTCTATGAGTCAAGCTACGGGTTATTTGCAAAAACAACCATGTAAGTTTGCCTATTTATGATTTTAACCTTATACTTTCAATATACGCTAATATAATTCTCTCATTTTTTTATGTTATGCACAAATAATCTCCAAGCATACATTTTTCATATCAAATACATATATATCATACCAGTTTTCATGCATCTCAAAAAGCTCATAAGTTTGTTGTTCACTTAAATATAATTCCCAAAATCCAATCAACTTATAAAATTATTTTTGCACAAAGTCAAAAGTTAGAAACTTATACTCATAAATATCGAAGTCAAGAGGTTAAATTATAAATAAGCAAACTTATATGGTTATTTTTCCAAATAAACCCTAATTAACATTGCAAGTGATTTGGGTTTGCTTTCCTTCCTCTGTTACCTTCAACAAATGCAGGTGTCCTACATAGAAATTTTACTTCTAATTGCCCAATAAGGATACAATGATGATGAAATGAAATTTTTTCTTTATATAAAAGTATGCTTTTATTTTTAAAAAATAAGTCTATTTTTTTAATTTTCATGCAACTTGTTTTTTGTTTCCATATCACTTTTTCACATTCACAATATACTTTCTTAAATTTTAATATATAATAACATTTTTCACCCCATTCCACTTCAGGTTCCAATTGTGAACTCGCTGGCCACGAAATCAAGGAGAAATTTGAATATCTTTTACTTATTAGGTTATAAGTAATTTATAACTATACTCACATAGTTTAACCATATATAAATATATTTGTATATTTAGAAATTTAAAAAAAATTCTCATTTAGTTTGACCATGATTATAAATATACTTATGTCTTCACGACTTCCTTATTATGCCATCATGATATGAGTATGGTTGCATAAACTATGTGAGTATATTTGCAAAATTATATATCCGCTTAGTTTTCGAAATTATAAATATACGCATATAGTTTGCAAATATAATTGTATATTTAGAAATTTCAAATAATTCTTATATAGTATAACTATAATTGCAAATATACTTACGCCATCACGGCTTCATTACTACACCATCACGATATGAGTATTTTGGCACAAACTATGTTGACTTATTTGCCAAACTATATATCCACTTAGTTTTCGAAATTATTAATATACTCATTAGTTTGTAAATATATCCATGATGTGACAATGCAATAATGAAGTCATGACAATGTGAATATAAAATTATTTAAGGTTATTCGCAATTTTAGAATTAGGTGGGCGTATTTGCAATTATAGCCAAGATATGTATGTATATTAGCAAATTGCCCTTGATTACGTTAATCTCTTTTGAATATAGATAATTTTAGTGCCCTGATAATGATTACCTTCATTGAAGGGTGAAATATTACCGCATTTGAATGAGCATCCATTTCATACGGGTGGAAGTTTGGAACTAGTGAGTGAGGATATTACGTGAATTGGGAAAATTCCATGTTTTCAACCTATCGGCTGCTGTTGAATTGGGAGGATCCAAATCATATTGGCCATGATAAGGATAGGATGGAAGGGTCTGTCCAAAGATCGAAAAGAGAGAACTTAGATTTCTTATTTTCAATTTTTTCCTATTTTTGGTGCATAATAATTTTACTTTTTCAATTTTTAATAAAAATATTCCATTTCAAAAATAACTTTTCGCATTCCAATACGTAATAATAAATTTTTATTAAATTTCCTCATCGATTTTAACGCATTATATCATCCCGATTAGCCCCATCATTAATTAGGACCTCCTAATTAATAATCAAGGTTTACAGCTGAGGTCTGTTTGGATCAAGGAGAATCAGAATGGAAAATGAGTAATGGAATAAATATGATTGTGTAAAGCGAGAATAAATAAAAATAAAAAGAATAGTTATATAGAAAATATGTAAAAATAATTGGAAAGATAAAAGAAAATGATTAAAATATACGAGTAAAAAAAAAAAAAAGATAATTGAGTGTGTTGACTCTTGCATTCTCATTACCTGATTTCCACCCTCCTTTAAAAAAACACCTCTCGTGATCCTAGGCAGTCCCCCTTGAATTTTGAAAAAATTAATTTTTTTAAAAATTTTTAAGAAGTAGTTAAAGTACAATTTATTTTTATATGGCTGTTACCCTCTCATATAATAATATTTCCCTTTGAATTCACCCCCGTGGCCAAAAGTGGTGACTCTGCCATTGAATCTCAAGCATGATGAAACCCAACCCCGGGTGCACTCCGAGCCCGGCTCAATGGAGAAAAGCACTTTTGTTTATTAATTAAATTATTGCCATTGCAAGATATTCCAATATCTAGTTGCGGTCTATGCGTCGGTAGATCCACGACACACACATACCCACTCAATAATATCATTTTCATCGTCATAGCTTTTCCAAAGTCCAAACCTACGGATTAAAAGTTCTATTCATTTGTTTCCATATTCATTGCATCACCAATACTCTGCTGGCAAAGCAGGATCCATTTTTTTTTTTTCTTAAAAAACTTTAGTAATTGGTCGTAACTAAGATAGAATAACGCTGGAATTAAATTAATATTTTTTATTTTCAAAAAAATTAACTTATTATTTTTCATTTCCAATAAACTTTTATCAACCTTTATCAACCTCAACACGCTTTCATTCCAGATTCTCATTCTGCCATCATCACATCCAAGTTACCAACAATCCTTTGTAATTGCGTTCTCTGTTTCCTTTTTGTCGTTTCTTTTTTTTTTTTTTTTTTTCCCCTAACCAAAAGCAAAGCGCACATACGTGTTTCCAAAATGGCACGTACGCGGCCGATATTTCCGGTGGCAGCCTGGTGGGGTGAGGTAAGGGACATTGCCAGTCGGTGACTTACGTGAATCCTACATCCATATGATCTCAGCGACGCTTTAATAAGGCCCACTTTCAGGACATGTGACGGTGGCTACTCTCTGGTCTTACTTTAAAATAAGGGTCCCTCTCGTCAGATGTAAAAAATATATATTCTTTACTGCACATGCTTCGATATTATTTAATATTTAATTAGCTAAATATTCCATTATTATCTTTTATATTTTATCTATTTTCTCTTTATTTTTTTATTGTCCCGATCATATATCCGATTGTCTATTTTCTTTAAAATTTGTACACGAATTTTTTTAACCTATTGGCAAAAGATTTTTTTTTTTTTTTTGTTTTTTCTAAAAAGTGTTTTACAGCCAAGCTCGTCTGGCCCAACGAAATGCGAACCCAGGGAAAAAAAAAAAAAAAAAAAAAAATCGACCCTCCTGTTCAGAGAACCATGCTACGTTGCCAAGGGGCCAACAAAAGCTCCCGCCCTCGTGCAAGAGACGCTAGTGATATCTGATTGAATGTGTCAAGATGTCACTTGGCACATTAAAGAGACCAACGCTAAAAGCTTTGTTCTCGAGAAGATTTTATAACATATCAGCTGGCTAATATTCTTTCGCTAAAACGACAAAACAAACGATTTCGGTTGCGAGAAAAAAGCAAATTTTTTTTTTGATGAAAAAAAAAAAAAAGAAAAAAAAAAGAAAAAAGCATTTCAATCTGATTAGCTGAAATGTGTGCGAACCTCCCTCTTCGTGAACGGAATGGTAGTGAGTAGTCCTCGCCAGCGGCTGCAGATGATCCCGACAGATCGGTGAGAATGCACGTGCAGGCGATCGAGCATGTGAAAAATCCGGGGTGAAACGGGAATCCAACCGACAAACGACAGCTGGGCGGTTCCGCCTTCGTTTGAAGCAGACAGCGCCGGTGATGCACGTGCCTCAAATTCAATTCCACCTCGGCCTTTCTTTCATCGCTCGTACAATCTTGTTTCCAAACTGATTGATACTGGGCCTTGTATGTCATATAAACTCATCTTGTTTAAGAGCAAATAGCTTATGTTCACATCTAAATATTAATTGAGATATTCTTTCAAAGAATATTATTTAACGACCTAGTGCTCAAGTATGGTGAATAAATGAGGGATTTTTTAAAATATACCTATTATGTTTAACCATAATTTCAAAAATACAGTAAAATCCTAAATATACTTATTATGTTTGTATTTACTCCAAAAAAAACACAGTTAGTTAATATATAAAATTACTATTATGCCTGTCAAATTTAAGACGAAATTGAAAAATTGAACATAGTAACTCACTAATGCTCTAATTTCACATGAATTATAGATTTGGAGAGCCTAATTTTATTTTATTTTTATTTTATTTTATTTTTATTATTTTATAACATAGGTATTTTGGGCATTTAAAAATGTAACTAATGGTTTTTAATGGAATGAGTATTTTTGGGATTAACTGTAAATATAATGAGTGTATTTGAGATTTTAAAAATGTAGTAGGTATATTTGAAATTAGGGCCAAATATAATTAGTATATTTGAGAAAAGCCAATAAATTTTTAGTATTATATTCAACGTCATTATGGAAGGTGATTTCATGCACCCGGGTGCACTTAGCTTTAGTGCACTTGGGTGCAAATACCCATTTTTTAAATATTTTTTGAAATTTTTTTACATAATTGTTAATCTAAGTGTATTTAACATATGTATCAATTTTAACATTTTTTAAGATTTTTAGATATTTGTATTTGATATTTTAAAATTAGCAGCATTTTAGTAATTTAAAATTATTGAAAATGCCACTAATTTTTAAAAAATTAAAAATAAATACATATAAATCTCCAAAAATAATAAAAATTGATACACATCTTAAATACATTTAGATTAACAATTTTGTAAAAAAAATTTAAAAAATATAAAAAACAGATTAAGGGTGTGTTTGGTTACACACAAAACATGTCAATGAAAACTTTTCAATCAAAAACTTTTCACTCCCCATAACTATCTTATTTTTTAATTATTTTTTCACATTTTTCTATATAAACAACCCTACTTTTCAATCATTTCCACACAAATACCCATACAACTACCCTATCTATTTTAACTTTATTCTCTTTACACCTCATTATTACCCCTATCATATCACATCATTTTCTATCAACTTGACAACTTCTACTCTGAAAAGTTTTCATCAAAAAATTTTACCTCCAACCAAACGCACCCTAAATCCAACCGAGTACACTAAAGTTAAGTACAACTGGGCGCATGAAATCAGTTTCCATAGATAAGTGCCTTACTAGGGTGCAATGTAAGCTGGATTGAGCTCGAACCTGAATTCAAATGGTATTTAAACTTTTTTTTTTTACAACCTAAGTCCAAATAACCCGAACTTGAGGAATCTGATTTATTAATATGATATAATTAGAGTTCAAATGAACCAAAACCCGAAAAACACAAGCCTAATTTTTCATTTTATATTTATTATAAAATATATTATATGCATAATATCTAAACAATATTTCTTACGTTCAGTGTTTTTTATGTTATTTATATTTGGATACATATTTGATGTAATGTAATTATATAATAAATAAAATAATTATTTTCATTTATATTTATCTTTTAATTCTATCATTTGCTTTTACATCAATCCTTTTTTTCCTTTATCTTGTTTTTGATGTTAAATTTTCTTTTAGAAATATTCTACTGTATTTTTTAAAAATATGTAGTTTGATTATATATTGTTATATTTATTTATATGATTTGTTATTATTATATATCCATATGAAATTTTAAACTTGTTACTCTTAAATAAAATGTAAATTTATTAATCAAAATTACAACATGAGACAACTCGAATCTAATTTTCAAAAATAAAATTAGAATCAAGATTAATATTTTATAAATAGAAATAAGGTAGGATTGGGAAAAACTGGCGTTTTATGAGGCCGAGTTTCGCCCCTCTCTCTAGTCTCTCCTTAGTACGCTCGTGTGGCCCTCCAGGATTTGTTCTTTAATTTCTGGTAGCCGGCGCCCATTTCAGAGAATTTATTTTGCGTTGAGGATCAGAAAACGTAGGCAGTTCACATGGCTGCTTTCGACTGGAGGTAGAAGTTCCAGGGTGGGGATGACAACGCATTTTATCTATTCATTTATCAAAATTTAAATTCGAGTCCGTTTGAGTTTGGATGGATACTGTAAAATCAAAGCATGTAATAAAATGAGTGTGAGATAATCAACAATGTCAAGAAAACATTTTAAATTGCTTTTTAAAAAGGATAATTTGCAAATATACCCACTTAGTTTGATCAAAATTGCAAATACACCTACATAGTTTCGAAAATTGTAAATAACCCCCACATATTTTAACCATAATTATAAATAAACCCCATGCTGTTATAACATTATCATGGTGTGAGTATATTTGCAAAAATATACAAACTATGAGGGCGTATTTGCAATTTTAGAAATTAAGTGGTATATTTTATTTTGCAAATAACCCTCACATAGTTTAACCATAATTACAAATAACTCTCATGCCACGGGGATACAGTAACAACTTCATAACGGCGTGGGATTATTAGCAATGATGGTTAAACTATGTAGGTATCTTTGCAAATTACCCTTTAAAAAGCAAAAAAAAATAATTAAAATATTGTTTTTAATTAAGAATATATTAATATGGATCGCATTTTAGCAAACGATGATTGGGTCCAAGTAGGCTCCATTTGCACCACTCTATAGAATTCATTCAATATATTATAGTTAAAATATTTATTAATAAAAAGTATATAATTTGGTTCACATTTACTTGTAAATGGGCCATAAAAAAAGTATAGTTTTAGAGTGACATAAACTCATTAAAATCCTTAGATTATACATGGTTATACCGATTTCCAATTGAAATTATTTTAAATGGTATGATTAAATAAATAATAATAAAGAAAATAGATAAATGTATCTTATGAAATGATGCAAATGAGGCTCATTTCAATTGATTTAACATTTTCTTAAATATAAACTGGTTCTAAGTAAGTATTGTATTTTTTTATATCTACTATGGTTAATAGATTTTGTTGCAATGCAACCGGATGCATTAGAAATTTTTTCAATAATTTTTTTGAATTTTTTTTGTAAAAATATTAATCTAGTTGTATTTAAATTATGTATTAAATTTTATTATTTTTAAAAAATTGTATACATATTTTTATTTTTGAAAATAGGGTATTTTAGTCATTTAAAAGTACTAAAACCCCCTTTTTCTAAAATAAAAAAATATATTATATACAAATTTTCAAAAATAGTAAATTTATTTTATAGATTAAATGCACCTAGATTAAGAGTTTTATAAAAAAATTCAAAAAAATATTAAAAAATGAAAATTCTAGCAAGACGTATTGAAATTTCAATGCATCAGGTTACATTAAAACATTCTCCTTAGTTAATAGTGGATGTAAGGCCTTTGGTGAGTGAGGACAGTTTGACATGAAGAAATTATGTTACTATTTAAGAGAGTACAATCACGTTAAAATAAAAAGTTTAGCGGTAACAAATACCCATGTAAACTCGGGTGCACTGCATGCTCTCGGGTGCATACACCTATTTTTTTAATTTTTTTTGAAATTTTTTTCATAAACTTGTTAGCCTAAGTGTATTTAATTTGTGTATAAATTTTTACCATTTTTGGAGTATTTTAGATATTTATTTTTTATTTTTGAAAATTAGTGACATTTTAAGTAATTTTAAATTACTAAAATGCCACTGATTTTCAAAAAAAAAAAAAAATATATCTAAAAATCTTCAAAAATGGTAAAAATCGATACATACGTTAAATACACTTGGGCTAACAAGTTTATGAAAAAATTTTCAAAAAAAAAGGAGTATGCGCCCGGGAGCGCATGCACCTATTTTTTTTATTTGGCTGCATGCTCCCGGGCGCATGCAACTGAGGTCCTGTAAACTCCATGTAGTTCTGCCTATGGTCTCAATCCTATACAACCTCTTCTTAGATTGGTAAGTAATTAGTTTTGAGTGCCATTACATAGAATGACTTTTATATTAAAGGAGGAATGCATGTTTTTTTTAGAAAGAAATGAGATGGGAACAAGGAAAGAATCTCCGTAGCTAACAAAAATAAGTGTAAGGCCATCGCATTTAGCAAGACCTAGATCAAGTTTATCCCCTTTTAGTCGAGGGTTCCATGGTTCCACTCACAAGAACAATGCTCCGTTGTGTCTTCCTTTCAATTGCAACCGACTCACCCCCTCTATGTTCCGATTTGTAGAGATGATTTCGCTCGTATAATTAGCTCACTCCATGCTTTGATGATGATCTATGCCTACTATCTCCATCTTCCCCATAATCTAGGTTTTCAGGACCTGTCGTCTCTCAATCACCAACTCCTCTTGCACTTGGTTGTCTTCCTTGGCCATAGTTGACACCAATGCCCCCTAATCTCAAATCCTTAGCCCTATTGTGTTCAGTCTAGTTAATGCATAGAAAAATTTTGATGTCTTTTTCTTCTACCTCAACTTCAAATCCATATCCTAGCTTTAAACTCATCTCTCTGCCCTAAACACATGTAATTCAACTATCTCATTATCTTGTAATTAACTTGCGATGTTTCCTCAACCAAATTTCCATCTTATGTTTGACTTTCTTTATAATGTTATTGAGCATTATGTTATTTTAATTGTAATTAGATGTACATTCCTGAGAGCTAAGAAAGATATGTTAGAAGCTATTGCAATCTATGAGGACTCACCAAAATAAGGTAATAAAAATGTATTAGTCCAATAAAATGTTTGTCAACTTTCTAATATTATGTGACATGTATGTAAATTTATTGTGGTTTCTTAGGAGTGCAATTGTATGCACCTGGATGCATTAAGGCTCAATGCACCCAGGTCGATACACCCATTTTTGAAATTTTTTTGAATTTTTTTTTACACAATTGTTAATCTAAGTATATTTAACATGTGTATCAATTTTTACTATTTTAGGAAATTCTTAAATATTTTTTCAGATTTTTAAAAATTAGTGGCATTTTAATAATTTTAAATTACTAAAAATACCACTAATTTATAAAATAAAAAATCTAAAAATATTCAAAAATGGTAAAAATTGATAAATATGTTAAATACTCTTAAATTAATATTTTTATGAAAAAAATAAAAAAATAAAAAAATGAAGTACACCCGAGTGCATTGAGCCTAGGGGTGGGAATCGGGGCGGGTCGGGGTGTGCCCAACCCTGACCCTTATTTTCAAAAATCTTGTTTGACCCTTACTTTATACCGGGTCGGGACAAGGTCGGTTTGACCATTACTTTTTTCTACAAGGTCTCGGGACAAAATTCTGGTCGGTATCGGGTCAACGGGTCGGGTAAAAAACTGCGGGTCAAGTAAAAAAATTTATAAAACTATCAAGTATAAAGACAAATTTATATTAAATTTAACTATTATATGCTTAAATCTATTATTAATCAGTCAAAGTAAATATAAATAATTAAATAAAACATGAAAATTAGCATTGAACGAGGTTTTTTTTTAATGTAAAATATCAGAAAACGGGTCAGCAGGTAAGGTCCGCCCCGACCCGCCTTGACCCGCCCCGACCCGCTGTAAAAACCCGGATTTTGCCCCGACCCGACCTGCCCCGCCCCGGTATTAAAACAGGGTCGGGCGGGGCGGGTCACGGGTCGACCCGCCCCGATTCCCACCCCTAATTGAGCCTCACTGCACCCGGGTGTATAAGACTGGTTCCCGATTTCTTGTACATGTAAATTGATTTTCCATGTATTTTATTGACTGAATGTATATGTACTAGTTGTGTATTGTTATCAATTATTTTTTTTGAACTCAGTGTAATGTTGTTTATTTAGCGAATATTGTGGACAAAATTGACAATGGTAAACGAAAATGGGTGGATTACATGAAAAAGCTTTGGTGTAAGCCAGTTATACTAAAGTGAGACCGTATATTTTCATCAAAAAAAAAAAAAAAGTGAGACCGTATATATTAATTTAGGATAATGATCTTGTACGCCCACGTGTTACTTAATTAGCTAAGTAACAATATCATGTATGTTATATTTTTATATGTTTTTCTTCTTTTTTTTTTCATTTTTATGTAGCCCTATATGTAAGTTTGTATACAGAATTTTATTATTTTTGGATTTTTGTATATATCGTTTATAAAACTATAAAAATTTTGTGAGTTTCTTGAGCAAGGGAGCATGAGATGAGTGAAAAAATTTGTTTCGTAATTTTATAAAAATATATAAAAATCTAAAAATAATAAATTTTGATATATGAAATAGATAGTTATGAACATACATAAAAAATGAAAAATATAAAATACATAAAGTCGTTACTTAGCCGATGTCAACAATTTTGCCTTGCGTTGGCTATGTGTACGTTTACCGATTTCACACTTTTGGAGCAGTCTCTTCACATGCATGCATGGATGCAATCTTATGCGCCATTAATTTTTTTTTTTTAAGACCGCGTGCAATCTATGACTCTTCTCACCAACCAAGAAGTTAGGTGGACCAATTTGGATCACATGAAAGATTTCTACCATACATGCATCCTCAACATGGCCGCTTAAAATACTACAATATCTGGTCGCGTTTCTGCTGGTTACTTACGGTCCCCTTTGGCTTGACAATTTAGCCACATAATTTTAAAACACGTTACTCAATGTTTCAAACTTAGACCTATTTATAAACTCCTAAAAATGTTATCCTCCTTTTGACGTGAGATACAGTTTTGAGTTGTTATGGATCTATCGGCTTTCGCTTGGTTCATCATCGAACCATAGCTCAGCTCAACTCAACTAAACTCAAGGGTCGTTACCCTAATCTTCTGGAGGGGAACCACTCTACCATAATTTTCTCAGGATCCTTCATGTTAACCAAGAAAAATAAATCATAAGCAGAAACATACTTGAACCTAGAAGTTCCGGGTCTTCCGAGATAATGCTCTATGGTTTTATGGAGAAGACAACTCTTTTTTTTTCAATGATAGAATATTAGAAAAGAAACTCTCATGCATAACTTGGGAACCACAATCATTTATATACAACATCCATCTTTCTTATTTCTAATTTAGAGACATTTTTCAAGAACCCGAGTGTACTTAATTTTAGTGCACCCACGTGTATTTAAACCATTTTTCTTAATTTTGTTAAATTTTTTTATACAACTGTTAATCTAAGTTTATTTAACATGTATATCAATTTTTACAAATTTTGGAGTTTTGGATTTTTTTTAGATTTTACAAAACTACCACTGATTTTAAAAATCTAAAAAAAATCTACAAATATCCAAAAATGGTGAAAATTAATATACATGCTAAATAACCCTAGACGAATACTTGTATAAAAAATTTTAAAAAATATAAAAAAGAGATTTTTTGTTCTCTAATTTGATCTATCATAAAAATAAAAATTAGATAATACGAATTCTACGCAATAGAAACTTATATTTTATTAGATGAAATTGAGTCACTCTTTATTATAGCATACATATAATTATTATATACGTGTGTCCAAAATCTAAAATATAATTTATTAATTCAATCGACATTTTTTAATTATTTTTTTGGGATGCATGGACCACCTTATTATTGTGGCGAAATTAGACCTATTCTTCATGGGTTGAAGAGAAAATGAGAACGAGAGTCCCCGCAATTAAGCGTGTATTTTTGACCATGATACTGGCCTGCCTTTCGACAGGATTAATTACGGGTGATACAAGGAGCTTTTTAAAATACTGATTTCGATGATATTGATGTCCTACAAAACCGGCATGTTGTCCCATTTTGGCTTGCCCAGAATATAACTATCCTTGATTCATGCTTCTTTAAATTAGATATTTTCACTAATTTATTTTTTAAAACCCGAAGATTGCGGCCTTGGCCAGAGTACAATTGTCCTTGATTCAAGCTGCGTTGCCTCTCTAATGTAAGTACCGCAATAGAATATTTGCAATTAATAAAAAGTAAATCAAGGGAGCGCCGTCCAAATCCAATTGCACAACCTTTTCCCCTTTAAATATTTACGGAAAGATCAAGGACAATTGCAAGCTTTTCGCACATGCCGACACGCGTTTGCATAAATTCTGTATCACTCCAGAGTCTAGCTACACAACTAGATTATATATATATATATATATATATATATATATAAGAAATATTCAGGTGCAGTGAAATTGCATTGTAACAATATTGCATTTAACACTATTTATTTTATTTAGATACTAAAAATTATCTCAAACTATAATTCGCATCATTCTCAAAATTAACAATCACTTAAGAGTGACTTTAAATCGATTAAAAATGATTTGTTTATTACAAGGATTCATGAGATCTCAATTTAATATCTAAGACATTTACAATATTCATCCTACTTAGATTAATGATTTTATAAAATTTTGTTCTATTCTAAAATTTTGATATATGAATTCAAGTGATTTTTTAAATTTGTATATAATTTTATATATTTTTAGAAGATGTGGCATACACATACATCCAATTGATATGATTTTTGGTATCTTAATAAAATAAATGGTGCAAAATATAATGGATAGATTGAATTTAACAAAGTTATCAAAGTAAGACTTAAACTAGATGGGGGTACCGAAGTGAATTGGTACATCCGATGTATAGAAACCGGACTATATATATATTGAGGAGTATTCAAGGCCAGTGATGCTGAAATGGGCCCCACATGATGACCAAATTAAAATCTACTCCACCAATTATATTTAGAATAATGTATTCTATTATCATATCAATTTTCATTTCAATCGGATATGTGTATAGACCCCATCTGAAAATAGGGTAAATTCAATGTAATAAAATAGTTTATTGTAAATAACAAATTTAAAGTAGTTTTTTCAATATGTAAACTATTTGCTATAAAATTTATATATGAATAAATGATTATATAAAATTTCATTGCATTTGAATATGTGTGAGATTCAAAAATGGGCAAATATACTGTTGTTCCGGTGCAGTGGTGCTACACCGAAACAGCTCTCTCTCTCTATATATATAGAAAATATTCCAGTGCATGCGACTAAATCATGCGACCCATTCACTGTGGGCCCCACTTAATCATGAATGGAAAATTCACCCCACCTATTGTATTTAAAATTATTCACTTTATTAGTATACCAATTTTTATTCAAATCCAACATGTGTATGATCCCCATCTTAAAATAATGCAAAATCAACGTAATAAAATAATTTAACATAAATATCAAGTTTAAAATTGTATTTTCAACATCTAAACAATCTAAAGTATGATTTTTATATGGATAAATGATTGTATAAAGTTTCATTATAATTTAATATGTGTGGGGCCCATTTTACAGCGGACTGCATCGTATTATCTGCACAGGATCAAATCTCTCTCTCTCTCTCTATATATATACACCTAGATGCTCTCTTTGTGCCCGGACTTTTACACATTATTACTTCCCAAATGTAATCTAAAATCAAATTTGACTGCATTCGATACCATTATCTTAAAAAAATGCATATAATATTTTATTTGCAGCCAAGTTTTGTTACTATTTATAAACAAATATTAAGCATAATTCTTAGTTGAATTCGAATTTAAAAGTGGCTTCTTTTAACTAAATGCCATCCCTTGTAAGTAATCAAAACAGTAAAAATAATTATAATCAAACAATGTAAATATGAGAAAAATTATGTTACATGCTACCAAAAAATGAGCTGCATTCAAAGACATTTGTTGTAGTATTTTATATAAATATTTAATAACATATCTTTTATGAGATCATTATTGCATTCCAACTTCGATTGAATAAATGCAGTTTATCAAAAATTAATTAATAAAGTTCCAATGAGCACTTTTTGATTAGAAATTGCCTCTATTAATGGTTAATAAGATGTTTTTTTATCGAGTGATCCACCTTGAACAACTAGATACTTTCAAATCCTAGAACTTCCAACCTTAACACCCGGTATACACTCATGCCATTCACTTTATCATCCAGGTGATAAATTATGAAATAACCATAAGTAGATGCATGCACACTTCGGCGAGAGCAATTGTCTCCACTAAAAAGGTAATTTGCAAAAATACTCATATAGTTTCACCAAAATTACATATATATCAACATGGTTTCAAGAACAACAGATTACCCCCACATGATTTCACTAAAATTGCAAGCATACCCTAGATAACGGTCAACATCAAAATGAAATGTTACATTAATTTTTTTTCCAAAGTTGTCCTTCAATCTAGGTAAACCTCGCAGAATGAAGATGGGTACTGCATTTAAGTTGGTGTCAATTCTCAAATCCCATATTCCATTTCCATTGGGTTAGCTATAGAATGTCATACAACATAAGCTAATTCCAATAACGATGTATCCAAAACAAAAAAATCCAACAATGGATAACACAAGGCTGGCCATTTTCCAGGGGAGGGTACGTGTATGGTTGACATAAAAAGAAAATTTAGGACGGATGCTAATGTTTCGCTGCACTCATATTGGATTTAATGAATATGCATGAACGGATGTACACCATAGACAATTGGAACATCAGTGCTTCTTCTTCCTATTTTGAGCACAACCGTGTGGATGTCGACAATGGCTTAGCTCCAAATCACCACAATTACCTCTGTTCTTTTCGATCAAGCTCTAGCTACAAATCTAGCAACCATGGAAGTCAGCAACACCTTCAATTCGACTATCTTCTCAAATTAACAAACCCACTACACCTCTCAAATCTTGCCATAATAGACATCAATTAAATGATCCAAGCTTATTGATCTGTCGTTGCTAAAAACCTGTCAAGATCTCAGGCCAACGGATTCATCAGTGAACACCATCAGTAACTACTACATAGTAAATCTAGCAGCAAGTTAAGTTAATAGGAATAAGCAATTGTGATTCTACATGAATTTCATCCAACCTACGAATTTGGTCGTCTATAGCAAGAAATTTTAGGGCATTTACAAATCAAATCACCCTTTCTTCTATTGGTTGTTAATCCCTCATGTCGTTCTATTTATATACATGCAATTCTTCCACAAAACCAACGTAGGTCGATCTGTTGCTATATTGTTGTTGATTAACTGCATAATAAAATTTGCAAGAAGGGGAGGATGATCGGTGTCGTTGCCAGGGGAAAAAAATGATCGATGATAGGAACGAGAGAATGGGTACAGTGACAAGAAAGCTTTGTTTTGGATGATGGGTGGGAATTGAAATTTTTACTTAACATGATTTATCCTGCAATTTGATGCTAGCTGTTAACATGGGTATGGATGCAATTTTAACTAAACTATATGGGAGTAATTTGCTATTCATAAAACTATGTTAATATATATGCAATTATGATCAAATTAAATAGGTATATTTGCAAATTACCCCCACTAAAATTTTAAAAATTATATGATTTTTCATAACAGTTTGGAAAAATATTTAAAAAATCTATTCATGTTAATATTACTGCCTCCACTCAAATAATAGGAATATCTCTACATATCAAATTGCCTCCGTCTGCTAATGAGTCCAAATTGCGCCGCTGAAAATAACCAATCCATACTCTCGAAGAACAAGAACAGGCTTTTTTTTTTTTTTTCCCTCTCTCTCTCTCTGATGTAAAAGAACAGGCTTTTATTTCTTCAGTTTCGGTGATATACAAAGCCGCCAACTAAGGCAGCTGGATTATTTTCTGTTCATGGTGTGCAACTAAATTGCTGGCCCCCCTAATTTGGACATCTCAACGTTAGTCACTTGCATTCCATCCATACATCATTTCAGTGAAATGGGGTCCGCATGTTGGTGCTTTATAACTACTACTTTAAAAAAAAAAAAAAAATTCTCTCCTGCGTGGCCATCTAATCAAGTTGGAATTTTTTTAGTTACATGAGGGAGTTAAAGCTTATCAATCATGCCGTTGTGATATGCATGCAATACCGGAATCAAATGGGCAGTTATTTTCAATCAACTGCCCTCGGACGCTAACAACATGGATTGACCAGCAGAAAGGGCAAAATCCTCATCTAACCCTGCCTAATTATAGCTACGTTCTGTTGTGGTTTTCGAGACGTCGGTTTCTTGAGGGAGCAACTAGCGCCAAATGCGGGTCCCTTTCGTCGTCGGTCCCTCCAACTGAAAAGAGCTAAAGAACAAAGATTTGTCAGTCTCGTTTATGGTAATTTGGATTCTGTACAAATCAATCCTGGGGTGTACAATACAATTTCAGTGCACCCGGTGCACTCTCTTCTTATTATTATTTTTATTTTTTATTTTTTTCGCTATTATGTGACTCAAAGCATAGTATTTTCACACGCGTAGTTTTTACATTTATCATGCTTTCGAATACTTTATAAATTCCGATTCTTTTTTATTTTTAAAACTATAAATAGATGTAAAAATGACATATAAGAAAATATTATGCTCGGCCTCAAATATGAAATTGAAAAATAATAATAATAAATATATCATTGCCCATCGATCCTGAAGGTTCAAATCATGTCCCCATTGTCAATGACAAAAACCCACTTATCACATTCTACACATGATGAACAATAAAAAAAACCCGCTAACAACACATCCATGAAAGATAAAAATAAAAGAGTAGTAGGCTATTCCATGTATACATGTACATGTATTAATACAAAAAGCATAAGCACCTGAAAGTTACCCCTCCGTAAGTCGCACTCATGAACTTAAGGTTCATTGACAGGCTATTCATACGGAAGGCCCTGGTATTCAACACAAGAAATTCTTTTTTCCTATGACCATTTTGAAATATTTATGAATATCTATAATTTACAAAAATTAATTTTTTTAAATGTTCAAAACTATTAAATTTTCAATTGGAAAAGTGCGGTGTAAATTTAGAGAATCTATTTCAAGTCACCTAGAGAAATATTCATCTTCGAAAGCTAGATATGCATTGAAATCAATTTTGGAAAAAATCGACGATTATAACGTCTGACAAATACTATAAAATAATGCACGGATACTTGTATAAATATTTCAAAAGCATTGACAAAAAAATTACTACTAAAAATTTTAAAAAAGTTGAATCTACAATTGCGAAAAAAGAAAGACTAGTACGTTCCTTAGGAAAATTTGACAATTAGTTACAATTATAAGAATTAAGGGAACTTCTCAATAAAAAAAATTTAAGCTCTATCAAAAAAAATTAAGGGAACTTAACGGAGAAGCATGATTTGCGTGGGTACGTTTCTTAGCAATATTTGCCCATTAATTATAACAGTTATTAGGATTAAGGGAACTTAAGGTGGAAGCATGATTTGCACGTGTAGGATGAAAGATGGGCATCAAGAGCATCACATTCCCTCATCCGATTGAAGGGCTATATTTTGGCTGGCTGAAATCGAACTAACACTTCAAAAAAAAATAAAAAAATTCCATTCCAAATTCCAATGCGCAACCGCCTAGATCTGCAAAAGTTTTATTGATTGATTTATTTAAAGGACCCCCCCTTGTCGACAGCGACAGATAGTCATATTATAAATTTAGAATAAATGAATATAGTAATCCAAATTCAGTGGGTGGCTGATGTTGAAGGACAGCCCTCAAATGCTACTTATTCCAAATACATGCTTGATTAGGGTTTAAGATCACAAATCCAGCAGTCAATATGGAATGCTTCGTGTGATTTCTGCAGGTGGTCTTGCCCAACACAAATTATTTTAATATATAGGGAGGCTCCTGGTAGGAAGTAGGAACTGTTTTAGTTAGTGTTATAAAAAAACGAATCGGTAATCAAACCAACCAAGTTGGTGGATTGACTGTTTTAGATCAAGCTGGTTAATTATTTATTCAAATTCTGGTTTGACCAGTTAAAAAAATTTATTACATCAATCAATTTCCGTTTGTTTAAAATATTATTTTTTAATTTCTAAAACAACTTTTCTCATTTTTCAGTATATATTATTATAATCTTATCTTATTTTCCCATCCAATTCAAGCCTTTTGAGCCCTTAGAAGAGGCTATAATATTTCAGACTCATATGTGGATGAAATTGGAATGGGCTTTCTTCTGTCCAATAATTAAGCCCAGGTCTTGAAAATCCTTAATTGTGGTGATTGGCCTACTTCGAAGTGGACTTCACGTCGACAATATCAGGATGAGTTTGGGCTCATAGTCATTTCGGGACCTTTTCAGGCCACCTAAACACAGAAGTATTGTGTGTCATGGGCTTAGATTTCCTCCATGAAATTATTTCCTTGCAAATGTTTTCATTTTCATCCAAATCATCTGTTTGAACTCCAAATTAGTGACATACTAGCTAAAGTGGATACAACCATCATGCTTGATACCAGTTGCTTTGTTAAAATCCAACTTTTTAAAGTTGAAAATATAAGCGGGTTTATAAATTAGCCAATCATAAAAATAATTACCCACGGGGAGTAATTCTTCTCTTTCTTTGCGTCCTGCACAATTTTTCAATGGACACAAAATTAAAATTTTAATGCACTAAATTTAATTTACAACTGTGGGGTTTCCAATAGGGGTGGGAATTTGGGGGGGGGGGGGGGGTTGTCATTGGTCCGTGACCCGGCTTTGACCCCGACCTGTTTTTGGCCGGGTCAAACTAATATATTTTTGACCCGGTATAGGGATGAGTCAAAATTTTTGACCTGAATTCAAAAATAGGGTCGGGATGGGTCGATCACGTCCCGACCCGAAGAGTCCGACCTGCCCCGTATATATTAATTTATTGAAAATTATAAGCCTAAGTTTAAATATTATTATTATTTTCTTTCAACATTCTCACTTTTTTATAATCAACTCTATAAGAATCGATTTATTCTGAAAACAATATAAAAATTAATAAAAAGAATTTATATATATATAACCCTTATGTATAATTGTATTAAACGATTTTAATAAATTTATACTATATTTTCAAATGTTTTGTTTTCTTAATTATGTATTTTTTAATAATTAGTGAAATATTGAAGCATATAATATTTAAATTTAGTACAGATATATACTTATATTTGATAGGTATATAAATTCTTAAAATTATCTTATTTGACCCGTATTTTTGACCCGACCCGCTATCCCAAAACCAGTCCGATACTAACTCGAAGTTTGTCCCGGAACCTATTAAAAAACAGTGAGGGTCAAACCGACATTGTCCCGACCCAATATAAAAAGAGGGTCAAACTCAATTTTTAAAAAATAGGGTCTGAGTTGAGCAAACTTTGACCCGACATGACTCCCTCGATTCCCATCCATAGTTTCCAACTTTAGCACCCAGCTCATTTGTGGCAAACTAAGTTAGCATGGTGGCAGCTGGGGAGACTACTTTTATTTGAGAGTCTGAGACAGAGTATAATTATATTTATATATATATATGGGGTCTGGTTCAATGCTCCCGGGTGTACTGAACCCATTTTTTTATTTTTTTTGAAAAATATTTTATAGAAATGTTAATGTAAGTGTATTTAATATGTATATAATTTTTTACTATTTTTGGAGATTTTTATATATTTATTTCGGATTTTTTAAAATCAGTGGCATTTTTAGTAATTTTAAAATCAATGCCAATGATTTTAAAAAATCCGAAATAAATATTTAAAAATCTTCAAAAATGGTAAAAATTTATACACATATTAAATACACTTAGATTAACAATTGCATGAAAAAAAATTAAAAAAAAATTAAAAAAATAGGTATATGCGCCCGGGAGCATTGAACCAGAACCCTATATATATGAGATATATTCAGGTGCAGCATCACTGAAATAGGTCCCACATGATTATCAAATCATAATCTACTCCACCTATTGTATTTAGAATAATATATTCTATAACCATACCAATTTTCATCCCAATCAGATATGTATATGAGCCCCATATGAAAATAGTACAAATTCAACGTAATAAAATATTTTGATGTAAATAACAACTTTAAAGTGGTTTTTTCAATATCTAAATCATCTAAGGTATGATTTATATATGGATAAATGATTATATAAAGTTTTATTTCATTTTAATATGTGTGGGGTGCATTTTATATAAAGTAGAGTGGATTATCATGCGAACCACGTGACATGCTCTATTGGGAAGGCATTGGTCGTACGCGGACCCATGCTCTTTGTGAAAGACTGGGACCTTTCTGGACGGCTGCGTTTGGAAAATTTATCAGGCCCCACGTAGCCAGCTTTCTAAGGAATTAGATAAATAAGCAACTCAGGCCGCCTGTATTTGTTGGTTCTTCGCACAGACAAGATACAGGCAAAACATCCCAGTTCAATTAAGGAGAAAATTAACCCAAAATTTGTTATTGGCTGAAATTTCTTAGCCTGACGCAGGTTAAATTAACCATGTACACAAAATTAGATGTTGGACCAGCTAACATCCAATAGTTACAAGCGCGTTTGTTATTATTATTATTACCTTTTGATAGTATAAAGGGTTTTCCAACACATTTACTGGAGCAAGGTGGGGAAACCTCAGATCATACCAAAAAATTAGAATCTTTACAATTGGCTTCCCAAAAAACAAATTCCCCTCAGACCTAAGTAATTTTACATCAATGTGAGCATATATGAGTGAACTCGCAGCTGCTGAAAAACCTGCTTTCATCTTTAATCCTATTTATAACAGGTCCTGATGAAGACAAAATCTGCTCATCGTTGGGTCAATAGATGCCCATAAAACAGAAAGTTATTCTTGAAATCCACCATGTCAGTACATTGCCGTCTCTTGACCATCATCGATTACATTTATTCTGCCGGAGTAATAATCCATTAACTAAGGATTTTTTTTAAAAAAAAAATTTCTTATATATACAATTCAACCCAAATAAATAATCCAACCTAAGCCCTGTGAGTATAAATTTAACAATTTTACAATCAAATAGCGACCGAGAATTCGAAGTCTAAATCTTTCGCACTTAGGGTGTGTTTGGTAATAAATAAAACTTTTGGTGAAAAGTTTCGGAAAGTAAAAGTTGTCAAATGATGTGATATGATAGGAGTAATAATGAGTAGCAAAGAGGATAAAGTTAAAATAGATAGGTTAGTTATGTGGATAGTTGTGTAGAAATGATTGAAAAGTAGGGTAATTGTATAGGAAAATGTGATAAAATGATTAAAAAATATGATAGTTGTGGAGAATGAAAAATTTTAAATTGAAAAATTTTAACTTGACATGTTTTATTAATTGCCAAACACACCCTTAAGTAAAAACTCTTACCGGCAAGCACTAATCATGTGCTGTATTGAGAATGTTCTTGGAATCAACCCCAACCCAAATGTCCTGAACAGTTGGAGGATTCTTGGGATTACGAAATCCGAATGGAAAGGAGTGGAATGCAGGTTTTGAGCGCGTGAAGATTAAGCATTACGCGCTGCCAGAGTATCGAAAGCTCTCTACGCTTCCGGCTCTTTTCCAAGGCTGTCAAACGAGCCCTTTCAGCCTTTCTGGTCTCCCCAAAGGCCCTTTTTAGGCCCCTTCATGTCTGTCTGCCAGATATAACCCAAACCTACTCCCTTGCATTCATCGCATCTCATGACATACAAGTTCGATATCATCAACGTGAAACAGCACACCCAATCCAAACCGTCCATCCCATCAACAGCATCCATAAATAATAAGAAAAGTTGTCAGGACCACCATTCCCATTTGGAAGGTGACGGTTTGGTGCTCTGGCGGAATGCGGTCTGTGATGGACATATGCTCGAAAATATATCTGCATGCATCCAAAGCACTTGCACTTGGAGGTACGCTTCGGACGCGTTACTTTTACGCCACGTGTGGCGATGTATTACGAGGACAGACTGCCAGAGTACGCAGCAGCACTAACTGCATTCATATCCAAACGGCCGTCATCGGCACTCTCATCGTCTGTCGTCCTGTGAATAAACCAAAGGAGTCGACGCTGAGAAACTGAGAAGAATCTAATATTCCTCCTCTTCCTCTCCAGAAATCTTCGGTTTTAGAAGCTCTTGAAACCGGAAATCGTCTCGAGTTTCATTCCTGTTCCACTCGGTGGTTTGCTCAATTCTCTCCGCCTCTTTCTCTGTTTCGAGGTAAATTAAATTCATGAATCGTGAAGTCGATCTCTCTTTCTTTAACGTCTTGCTCTTGTTTTTGATCTTTCAAAGTTTTAAAATTCATTAATGCATGGCGCCGTGCGTTGTTATAGTAAAACGGGACATGCCAGCCAGAGACATGGAAAAATGGTAGAGATTTATAGAAAAGTGGAGCATGTTAGAATTGGATTCTTTGTTATGCTCAAACCATCATTAACGTGTTATCGTTTGCGTCTTGATTGAATTGAACGAATTTGGGTTTTGGGTTAATATCGACAGTCTACTTCTTCTTTGTTTGCTTGATAACTATCCCCTTGACCGCTGCACAAAAAAAAGGAAAAAAGTTCCCTTGATGCTCTTCCTTTTTTTCTTTTGTTTCTTTTTCCACTTATTTTCTTCCCCTTTCCAAGTATCTAAATGCAGTTAAGATAATTTAGGATTTGACCTGGATTCAAACAATTTTTTTTAGGATAAGGCTAGGCTGGGTCCAAGTGCTGAAATCTAGGTTAGTCTTCTGTTGCGTTGACCTCAACCTGATGCAATCCAACCTGAGTTGTACCCTGGAAACAGTATTTCCTAGAGCAACTTGACAACCACAGTGCTCTCAGATCAACTCGATCAAATCATCAAATATGGGTAGTCCATTCTTTGAAGCTGACTTTTGAATGGTAAGTCTCTTAGTAAAGATTTCTATAATTAATAATATGTAAGTGTGATCTTGCTATTTTTGGAAGCTATAGCTCTGGTTAACATAGGTTTTCATAGTGGCCATTGCTAATCAATGAAGTAATAATTTTTTTTACCAAATCCTGTAAAAGTCTTGTAGGAACACCCACTGTCAAACTATATTTCAAAAAGATTTGTCTGGAATTTTCACTTAAGAGCATTATGGAAACAGATAAGACAAATTCTTTTCCTTTTGGAGAACCAAATAAGAGTTGTATTAGCATAGGCCATTTTACGTTTGCCCAACAGCAATCCGTAACCTGTGAAAACTTCAATGCTTCCTACGATGTGTTGCTTTTGAAAGAAATACATTGTGCACCTTATATTAGCGGGTGTTGTCTGCCATGATGGATGGTTCTTTGTCTGTGTCCATGGTGCTCTGAATTCAATTCGCAGAAGCAGATACTCTAGAAAATGAAGGCAAGTCTGTGTGCATCTTGCCTTTCCAAATCTCATATTGGTAGGAGCCACAGGCACCGTTATTCCTTTTTTCTTATATTTTCAGCATGCAATAAATAAATGCACCAATGGCTATGGAAATGGGTGTATGCTATCTGTGGATGATGAGTTGTTAATCAATGAGGGTGAAAAGGAGTCAGATATAGAGACTTGGAGGCACCTTAGATTCTAGAAGTTATCGGATGTAATATTTGTAAGAGCTGGCTTCAGAGTTCAGTCATTTGTGTGGTAGTGAGGGGGCTAGTAAAACTGACAATATTCATTTTCCGGCCTCTGTTATTCAGAAAGATTGGGAGATCCATGATGATGGTAGTTTGGAATATGGTGGAGAGGGCAGAAATGATCCTTTGTAGTTTTCCATGTGGGCATATTCCTGTGGAATTTCAGAGAAAACTCTTATGCAATTGCTATTCAAATTTAAGAGACAGTTCTATATGTTAGCTATATAAACCCATGGCACAGTACCATGTAAATAATGTTGAGAAGGGGATACTGAATGGTTAAAAAATCATCCCATTTCAATTTGGGTTAGTAGACTTTGAGAAGTTTTGATCTGATAGCCCAATTATTGCTAAAATTACTGTTGAAATTGAGTTAGATTACAATAACCCTGCATGTCCAATGAGGACCAGAGACAACAATCAGGATGTTATTTGATACTGACGGGGCTGACAAGAGGATGACAAGAGGATAAGGAGATAAAAATTGAGCTGGTGCACGGTTAAGAACTGAAAAATTTTCACCCGCAAGGTATGGTTGCACACTGTAAATCCAAAGTGGTCCAACATTCGCCTAATGCTCGGGGCTTCCTCTTTCTAAAGAATATATAACCTTAGACAAGGCTGAGTGGTTAGGTAATGATCTGCAAAGAATAGGACACTGATGGCGTTAGTAAATTGCACCAGCGAAATGAAATTAGTTCCTTGGTCTTGATGTTCTTCGTCACTAACCTTTGTACAGAGCAGTGAGAGATCCAAAATGAGCACAGAGTTTGCATAAAAGGGTCCTGTCTAGATTTAAGGGAGGCTTATCTTTTTTGGTTTCATGAGGGGAAAAAAAAGAAAATAGTCTATTGTCTAAACTGATTCTTTGGATAAATAGTGCATTATGCATAAAGTGTCAGGTCTTAGATTTAAGAGATACTCTTCATTGTTGGTTCTACATTTCTAAATGTTTTTCTTGATAAACATCAATGTATAAAACCACCTTTCCTCCTTTATTAATCTGAATGTTATTTGTATGGACATTAATTCACAACTACATGCTTTTTTTTAATCTTTTTTTTAACAGTGTTTTCATTAAAGAGGTTCAACTGTTATTCTTCTTTCCAGTTGAGGAAAACTTATCACGCTGCACAGAGAAAAATATCCTAGGAAGCAAGCAAATTTCCTTGAGTGAGCAAAAGAATCCAAAGAGCTGATGTTGAGAAAATCATGCAGCTATACCATCATCCCTTCTCACTGGACAGCCAAAAGGTACGGATGGTATTGGAGGAGAGAGGCATTGATTACACATCTTATCATGTGAATCCTCTCACAGGAAAGAATATGGATACCTCATTCTTTAAGATGAACCCAACTGCAAAGCTTCCTGTCTTTCAGAATGGTTATCACATCATCTTCGACACTATCGAGATAATCCAGTAAGTCCAGTCACTAGCCTATCACCTCTACATCAGTTATTGATGAACAATGACTGTCACCATGTTCAAAAATACAGAAGACTGAGAACCAGATGGTTAAGGTTTTCTGATGTGTTGTTATTGAACCATGCATGTTTGTGTTGGCTGATTCCAAATCAGAGTCAGTGTCTATTACAAATCACTTCATCACAACCAGATCAATCCTGCAGGTATATTGATAGAGTTGCAGTTGCTTCCAGTGGGGAAAGTAATGCTTGTGTTGATAGAACAGAAGTCATGGAATGGATGCAGAAGATTCAGGGTTGGAAATCCAAGATATTCACTCTCTCACATATCCCAGAGAAGTACCGTCTCCTCATCTCAAGATTTGTGCGGCGGGTTGTAATTGCTCGGATGGCAGAGGCACCTGATCTGGCCAACATATACCACCTTAAACTCAGGGAAGCATATGAATTGGAAGACAAGATCAAAGACCCAGCTCTATTGAAGCAAAGTGAGCAACAGCTTGCTCATCTCCTTGATGAGGCAGAGAGACAGCTGAGTGAGACTCTTTATCTGGCTGGGGAGGAATTCACAGTAGCAGACTCAATGTTTATCCCAGTGCTGGCACGCATAACTCTTCTAAATCTGGAAGAGGAATATATCACTTCCAGGCCAAAAATTGCCGAGTACTGGAAGTTGGCACAGGGTCGGGCTAGTTATAGAACAGTGATTGGAAAGTATTTCTCCGGCTGGAGGAAACATAAAACTCTGTTTAAGACCTGGTGCTTTGTTCAAATAAGAAGGTTGCTTCGGAGGTACTGATAATGACTCATGTAGCAAGCAAGATACAGACGGAGCTGCAATTGTGTATCACTTGTGTATAAGCGGGTTTTAGTTAAGACGAAGAAGGTAAATAAATGTGGAAATAAATGCAGAAATGAATGGTGTGTTCTACATATGATAAAGAGTACATTGGGCACACCCCGCACACTATCCTAATCTTCTTCCTGAATGATTTATGAAGTGGGACTCATCCAGGTTTGTAATGGGAGGGGATTATTGCAGGGGCTTGAGAACCTTAGTGGGGTACAGACGTAACGGATCTATTGAGAATAAGTATGGGCCCGTTTGATTGCGGCTATAATATGCTTCTCTATCTTCTCTTAGAAGGAATGGACAGGTTATTGTCTTTGTCAATGTCCGTGGATGTCAGGGAGTTGAGAAGATTGATATTTTTTGAATTAAAAACAAATTGTTGCCACAGAATTCTTTCCCGACCTAGTATGATTTTTTAAATTTCTAATGGCTATTCCAAGTTCTGTGCGTCCTAGTTATTCCGTTGAGAAAGTGACCGTTCAAACACTCGAGATAACTCGCACACTTGATGTTGGGACTGGATCGTCGCCTGTTTCAGGTGCAAAAATTCAAGTTTCAAATCAAAATAAGTTGGGCATGCCAAAAATGGGTTTGCACTATTTTAAAAGCGCTTACAGTGGAAGAGTTCACCATGGTGTACGCCCCAGATACAACTGTTGAAATGCGTATGACAGATTGTAGAAATACCACAAACTTGCACCCGATGCATGTTTCAGAATTGTGGAATGTGATCAACAACGAGATTGAGAAAAGAGAGACACAGGCCCACAAAAGATCTCTCCAGTAGGTGATTTATCTTGGAGACAAACCGTCAAGGACAATCCTATTCCCACACATCATCGACTCCAACTCACATGTCAGCGCACCTGTTCAATGAAGGCTCATTTTCGTGCTGTCGATCATCATTGAGAAATGGCTGCGGAACACAAACACATGAGTGGCGCAATACGCATGAGATCTACACATCTGACAAATGAAACACCATTACTAATATCTGCGCACAGATTAGTCTAGCAAACCTTAATGGCTTAGTCTATTTGTCTTCACACCTTTTTAGCATACCGTGCTTTCTGCAATGAAGTAGGTGCGGATCTCCTATCTTTCCCTCTACAAGAAAGTTTCACCCGGTAACTCTTTCCCACTGTCCACACTTACAAAAGCCAAGCGGTGTTTGTATCCAACCAACAATTTAAGCCATGCTCCGTGTTCTAACTCTGTCAATTATCATTTGCCTGCCTGACAAATCCTCCTCATAACCAACAACCTGCAGACAAAATAGAATAGCAAGCGGCACAGCATTAGCACCCACTAATTAAAGTGGCCTAAAGCCATTTGCTGATGGTTATGGTTTCAGACCTGAGAATCTGTCTGCGTTTCACTAAAACCATCATAAGCACCTTGATTTCTGGGCTGTCCAGATGGATTGCCGCAGTTTTCTTGTTTATCAGACCTAGAGAGAAAGAGAGCCAATCAATATTATAGGTGGAAATTTTAAATTGATGAGAAGAATCAAAAGCAAACATGTTATTGAATTATGAATGCAAAGTTTTGTCAACCTAGTCCAAATGTTACCTGTTTAACCAGCGCTCTGAAATCCCAAAGTCAGAGCGAGAATTTGCATGATCTTCACTTAGAATTGAACGATCAGGAGAGAAAATCTATAGATTTGTCAAGGAATTATGACGAATCCAGCCACAAGAAGAGAATAAGAATATGCACCCACAAGACTTCTTTGACATAGAAGTAATGGAGATTTTCTTTGAAAGGAAGAGAGCATTACTTAAATTTCCTAAAAGAAGGCACCAATATTTTTGTGCTCTGTAAAGTGAAATCACATTAGTTATGAAAGCCATCATTAACATGTTAATAGAGTTTAAGGCAGAGGAAAAATAACAACCCAAATTACAAAGCCACGAAACTGTTATAAATTCCTGAACCAGGAATCTAAGTGAACTCCCAGGAAATATAGAAGGATACACTACGATCACAGCCATTCCTCTCTTGTGACATCACATCTTTAATCTATCATCAAAAGTCACAAGGTGATTTATGAGAGGGAAAAAATACATCAGAAAATGGAATAAAGGAATAGTGATAGTATAAAAGAAAAAAGCAAAAAACCTTTAAATACCTTGTTTGATTGTGCTAGCAAGTCCTCAATTGCAGCAGCCACATCAGGAATTGGATGAGAAACTTCACCGCAATCTTCTAAGAAAGATTTATCACTCGAATATGCCATGCTAGTCATGGCACATTGATCAATAGATGCTTCTGCAGAAAGCACCCGATGATAACTATCATTTTCTGAATGCCTTGCCCTCTTACTTGAATTGCACCAATTCTTTTCCTCATCTGTGCAAGTATTAGTCCTTCCTGTCCATTTTATACATATCACTTTTTTGATTGAAGAGTCACTAGCGAAATAATCAAATGCTGTGAAAAAGAATAAAACAGAAAATATAAAAATACCGTAAGTGTCGGTTGGTACTTTGGATAGAACTTCAATTTCACTTGTTAACTGAGATGGAACATCTCCAGATATCATGTGAGCTGCCTGTGTAGGATACTGACTCATGGTGCACAATCCAGCCTCTCTGTCCTGTGCTGTAACTGGCTTTGGTCGAAATGTATCCAATGAAACAACCGTGTCCTGGAGTTATAGGAAAGTACACATAATTTGAGGCTTTGTTCAGTTCAAGAATGGCACAGCCAAATTGGATACTTGCCTGGCTTATGCATTCATTGATCCACTCGGCAGTAACTGACTGTATTCCCCATTTACAAGCGGCATCATATTTAAGGCCACTTGTGAATTTACATAGTAAATGAGTCACCTTTTTACTCAGCTTTTCTGTGAATTTTGCTCCCAGAACAAAGCAGAGGTTTCTTAGTAGTAGCCGATCTTTCTCTTCATACTGGGAGACACAGAAACGATAACCTTCAAACCCAGGAAAAGGAACTCTGCATGGCAGTGGTGAGTAGAGAATGTGGCTTCCGACATCTGGCATGCAACCCTCCTTCAATATCAAGTATATGAGAAATAACTATGTAAATCAATAACATGTAAACTATGTAAATCAACGTGTAAACAATCAAAACTGCGTACTGAGAATAAGATACAACATGAATGATACATCTTGGCTTTTCCATAGGAATTCATTTATAGGACTATAAGATTTATTTCAACCATAAGAGAGTATAGTTAATCAGTTAAACAGGAAATCTCCATTTAAATATGAAAAGCTGTTTATTTTTTGTAATAAGAAAGCTGGACGCAATAAGAAACTGCCTATTTTTATTAATTAGTGAACTTGACAATTTCTGAGGATAACTTGCAGGTTGCAGCAAGATTAAGAAATTGATCAAATACTGCTTGGCATGTCAATTGTTCTTCCACACAATTCGAGTGCCTACGACATCAATATACAGGAAGAGTGGAAACAAAGTTCTTGACAGAAAATTGTAAGATCAAAAAACAGAATACTTGAAAAGTGGTCATATTGCTAGACATCAACTGGTTGAGTAAGCCTTAGATGGTAATAATGAGTTGTATCAGATGGTTAATTATTCTAGATTAAAAGAAACAGAAAATCCAACGAGAAGAAAACAATATCGATAGATTGCTGTCATGTACTACCTCCAGACAATGGCGAATCCAATGACTGGAAACAATTGTAGACTGAGAAGCATTAAATGGTTTTTGTGTCTGTCCATGACACTCGATGGTGAAGTGTACATTCTTCGTTCCTCGATCATCTTCAAGCAACCCTCCTCCTTGGTTAATCCATTCAACAATTTCAGCCCTCTGAAGCATAAGGGTGGAGTGAAAAGTTTCATAAAGACAGGCATGTTAACTGGCCCATAAGAAACATGGAACTACTAGGTATAACATAAAGGAAAAGGTAACAGGATCAAAGATGATATAAGATAGTCTACAACTGCTTCAAGCAGAAATTATAGCCATTAGAGACATTTTCTGTCAAAGCTTGAATAATCTAGAAGCAATACAGCTTATGAGGCACTTCAGCATTTTAATGTTGAAAATAGATTTTTAACATAGCTAGCCCACAAATGTGCTTGATGCCATAAACTTGTTACAAAAAGATTAAATTGCATCAATAAGTCTAGGAGGGTGCTCAAAATGTATCCTCTAGACAGTCGCAGGAAGCTGAGTTAACATAATGAGCACTCCAGACGAATCAGCTTTTTGGTAGTTTCCTAAATTCTAGGGAATCAGAACCCAATCAACATGATGCGCATCCTTATTGAATCTCAGACCATCAATTCTAACACAGTTCAGCCAGAACTAATCATCATACCACACCTATATCATATTGTGCTTCCCATTTCTAAGTTCTAACACAGATGTAACATATTCACTAATAAGCACAAACAAACAAAAGGAAAACAAAATGATTCCCTTTTCTTTTCTTTCTTCTCTTTGAAGAATCAAATACAAGGGAAGCTATAGCAATAACTATAATGACTACTGAGATATAGGATATATAAATAATCAGAGGCAAAACAGCATTAAACTTACCCGATCAGTAGGAAATGAACTAGAAAATTGGAATAATCGTCCCTTGAAAATGTTTAGCGACCTTTTAATTCCAGCATGAACAATATCTGATTGTTCTTGTAAATTTAGTTTACTCTTGTGCCCCTTATTCAGCGTGAGAATTTGACTTAGCTGGTCAGAATTAGAAACAGCAGCTGCAGAACTGCCATCTTTAAACTTCATTTCTTGCCTGGAAGCATCTTCCATTCTCTCCAATAACGGTTCTACAGTTGGCAGGTTTGAAGAAGAAGAAAAATCTTTCCCTTCTTGTGTGCCAAAAATGCCATTGGCTGCTGAGAAACGGGAGCTCTGAGGATCTACATGGTCAATATAACTAATCAATCACAGACTGTGCAACATCCATTATACTGCCAATTCTTAGATCTTGTGAAAGCCAACTGCTAAATACCAACACTTAGCCCAGAATTTGCAATCAGAAAGGTTTAAAGGGGGTTGTGGAGATGGCTTCCACACCTCTTGCAGGAAGTGCATCAGAGAGGAGATGCCTTTCAGAAACAGGAATTTCTTTCTTCTCTCTATCACAATCTTGTAGCCATATGCTTCTCACCACCTTAATGACACCCCATGCTGCATGATGCCTTGCCTCTTTCATTTCACTGCAAAAAGAGAATAACACAAGAATATTAGTCCATGTCCCTTTTAAGAACTTGATTGGGAGGAAATAAGTTCCCAAAAAGCAAGAAGGGAAAGCTTTAATTCCGGGGTGGAGAACATACACCTCTGAAGGCGACCCCAGAACTATGTGAGTCACCTTTTCACTGAATGACATATGACGAGTGCCACCTCCTCTACGCACCATCATGACTAATTTACGCATTTCGCTAGACTGAAAACCAACTAGCAAGATTCTGCACTCTGACAAGTAGAGGTCATTATCTTCACTTTGAGAATCATCAGCAACACAACCTTCAATTTTTTTTCCCTCTCCACTCTGTGAGTTGGTTTTAACACTGATGTCTTTTATGGGCTCACAAGCATCAGAAGTAGGGCGTGTATTCTGAGATACAGTGGTGGTTTCTGTCTCTGCTATCCCATTGGACAGAAAAGATTGCGAAGTTGAGATACCCTTGTCTTGTCCATGCGGTACCTTAAGACTGCTTTTTACAACACTATTTGAAGAAGCTGAAGCTCCATTAACTGGATATAATTCTTCATCCAGGCAAGCTAACATAAAGATGGAAATTAAAAAAGGAAAATGATCAATTCACTAATCCTTGGAAAAGCATAAACCTTAGATGGAGATTGATTAATTCAATTTAAATCATAAAAGGGGTGACTAAAGAACATTTACAAGCATTACCTCTTCTCGCAATGGATAGATCAAACCACTTTTTGGTAACGATATTTATGTGACCCCATCTTCGGGCAACAATATATTTGTCACCTTCAGGTGCGTACAAAATGTCAAGGAAATCACTTTAAATGCAATTACAAAAAAGCCTAAAAGAGAACTGATCACTGATGTCAGCAGTTATGGACCTCAATTGAATTTAGAAAATTGAGCAAACTACAAACACATGAATCGAATTTTGAATTAGCATCATTGGTCAAGATATGCCAAATTCAAGTAACTAGTATAAAATGATTTTTATATGATACAAACAACAACAAAAGTCATCAAGTGGCCATGGTACGAATTTTTTTCTACTCAGATGCAATGCAAAGCTTATCACAACATCACTCTCATATCATGGAAGTCCAACTCTGTGCTGTCCCATGGAATATCCGCTTTCCAATATTTCAATAATACAAACAAATTTGGAAAGTTTTATTTTTACTAGACCAAATATCACAGATCATTTTTCCTTTCAGCCAAGTGATAAGATTGAAGATGGATTCAGAATTTAGTGAATGAATCAACAACTAGCACGGGTTGGTCTTCATTTTCTCTTTTCTGCAGGGTTTGACAGAAAATACTAATATGAGGAAATGACTCTGCTGCAGATCACCACTCACTGGAATAATGTCACTACTGTATCAATGTATAAAAGCCTGAGAAACAATTATAGTTTTGAAACAAGATTTAAATTGAAAATTTGGGCTGCATTTCAATGTGGAACTACGATGGAGAAGAAATTGATGCACTTCTTAGCAAATTGAAGGAAAGACAAAAACATTGAAAAGGAATATTGGAGTGCCATATGTGATGCAGAGGAAATTTTGCTTAGCTTCTTTAATTCTAGAAAATGGTTTGGGAAATGCGCAATTTCATTAGGTGATTCCCGTGAAATGAAATGGAATACCTACCAAGCTTTACAAGCTAACTAGAGGAATTCATTAAATAGAAGGCATGTTTTCTGAGTTTATGGTTCAGAAGGAAAAGACATTTCTTATTTTATGCTTTAAAAGGCCTGAAGGGAATTCAATCGCAGCCATTGGCCCTGACCTATATAATGATTATCCAGAGCAGATCTAATCAGCTTGTTAAAAAGATAAATTGGAACATGATAAGGCATTCTAAAAACAGGAGAACTAAACCAATAAAGGATATATCAGAAATTAAATGTGTACACTTCTTGGTAAGATCTGCTGAATACAGCCCCCCATTCTGTATGATTAACTTTTCCATCTCCTTCCGGATATCTGGGAAAACGAGCACTTTATTAACTTAATGTGAAAAAACATTCAACAAAAGTGTCTCACGCTATATCTGATATTTTCAGTCAAAAAATAAAAACAAAAACAAAACAAAACAATCCAGTTTAACGATTAGAACCTGCTGGTATTCGCGTAGCACAAATGGTCAAGCCAGTAAATGGAAGAATCTTGTGTGGTTCCTGAGGAACAATGCGATGCTCATTCCAGCATTGATCTAGCCAGTTACTTGTAACAATTGGCTTCTTTAGGACATTCAAAGCCCACTGCAAAAAGCAGCAAAATTCCCACAAGTCAACAAAAAGCTGATTAAGCAAAACATGAACTAAGTGCAAGCCACTTTTTAGTCCACAAAATCAGCAAGCACGAAAAATGGCAGCTTGAGAAAATTATATTATCACTACAAAGAACTTACTTTGAAAGATACAAGAGCAACGGTTTAAAAAGATATTAATAGTAACTACTAAGAATGAAATAAAACATCATGTAACATTATTTAATCATGCATAATCAGAAAGGTACAGCAGTGATCAATTATGTCCAATTAGTGTTACTTGAGATTGCCATGCATCCAAACCCCAAATATACTAACACCATCACCTTATTGAGGGTCATAAGGAAATTAAAAGAATTTTGTGAAATTTCCATGCATCCAAACTCCAAACATACTCATGTATATACATTCCCAGTATTTGCACCTTTACAAGATGATGAAAAAATAGATCAACAACTTCACCCATAAATGCATGCAATAACCAAAGCTATATGCTTTTATAATATTGCCACCGAGTTGCTTACAAGGAAAAGGAAAATTTCAAAAAGACCTTATATTTCGCTGCCAAAACATTTTTTGCAATTACGAAGCTAACATCAAGCGAGGTCTTGGTCTGCAATACTCCACCCATTGCTGTCACCAGCCTTTCAATCTTAACCTGCAAAGTAGTGAAAATGATAAATGGTAACATTACATGTGTATTGAAGATCACCTTAGATCAAGAACTGAAAAATAAGCCTCAAATAGTAATTTTTGCAAAAAATGATAAGTTTGCTGACTTTTCTTTAGTACAAAAAGAAGCCAATTAGAGGTGGCACAAAGCTATTTGCATCAGACTTGTTAGTTCAACGAAGCAAGATGCATAACATTTGCATTGTCATGAATTAATATTTGCCTTTCAAGAAGAACCTAAGGAAGCCCATAATATTAATCTCATTTACCACTACCTGTTAGTATGGTTAACATTCACTTTACTTCTTTTCAAAAGAAAAAAGAGCATTTGAAGTGCACAAGGATCAGGGATTTGGGAAGGGATAGATGTACACAGCCTTAACTTTGTTTCTCTTGGAGAAGTCATTTCCATCCCACACTACTAAGGGCGCAAGAAAAGACCCAATTATAGCACCAGCCACCAGGTGATGCCCTCGATTCAAACATAAAACAATTATTATCTCACCACATGATGCCCTCAATTCTACCATGTTTTACAGCTTCACAATGTTTATGGATTGCTATAAAGGGAGTGTAGCTTTTCAGAAAAATGTTTATGGATCAAACCATCCACTCTAGTGCTGATTACATGCACATACAACTTCATGAAAACATGAACATCTGGACAGTTTTGCACAAAACTAAAAGGATCTGTAATATCACGACCAGCTATCTGAGAGCCATGTCATGTCGACGTACCTTTTCATCCTTTTCAAAACCAGATGCAAGGACTTTAACTCCATCCATTGCAAGGCAACAAGTATAACCTTGCTTTGGCAAAAGCCTACGCTCTTTTGCACAAGTGAATATACACTGTGGTCCTGTCAACATGTGAAATTGAATCAGCATCCCCTCGACTTGCCAAAAAACTAATTGTGCAAACGTAAAACAGGAGGCAGAAAAATTTTCCATATAAATTAACTAAGAAATAGGAAAAATGCTTCAAACATAAGAGTCTGCTCCATCAACAGGAGGAAATTGTGACCAGTCCTGAGAAAGATCACACATCCATGAGTACAGAGTATGGAAAAGATAATTGAGCTGAAAAAAATGTTCAATATTCAAGGACGATAGCTAATTAAATCACAGTAATTCAAGTCTAGAAGGTCAAACTGTCAAAGCAACACGTAAAGAGCTAAAAATGTCAATGGACAAGGAATAACGTCTGGTGACTTCTTCGCTGGCTATTTGTTTGCTTTCACTATGCGTGAAAGGATTTTACCTCAGGTAATGACATTTGTCAAGGGATTAAGGTGAATAAGAATGATGATAATGAACAAGGGCCATTGAAGCATAAGAAACTAAAAGCCAAAGCTTTCTCTCGTTCACACTGTTTCATAATTCCAACCGTTTTAGACTTAGAGAACTCGCCACTATGTCTATTGTACACTAACTGAATCGTCTCAATTAGATTGCGGGTAGATCTATATACTAGAAACCAGACTTCATGATAATTTTGAAAATTGGAAAAGAGAAAGAGATGCGTGATCTGTAGATTTCCAACAAAATGGTATCCAATCATTTGTAAAGTTAAAAGCCGACAATCAGAGAACAGCCAAAATAAAGAAAGGGGAGTAAGAAATTGAGGGGTAGGGATGAATCAGTACCAAGCATATTGCAGCCCTTGGCCTTAAGACCCTCGAACTTCTCCTGATGACGAAAAATGAACAGAATCCAACACACTGGTGAGAAATCGACACAGCAACAGAAGCTAGAAACGATGGAAAGACTGTGCATTTACATGATTGGAAGAGGCGATGACATGGTAGTCGGTGGGCCCGGATCGAGAAGGGTCGCAGCAGAGGAAGACGGCTGCGCCGTTGAGCTTGAGCGCGTCGTGCAGAGCGTCAAAGGTCTCCGGCGCAACGAGGCTCCTCGAGAGAAATACGTTCGCGCCCTTGAACGGCGGCGGCGACATGAGAGACGAACGTGGACTGAGCTGCTTCTCCGCCATGATTCTCCTCTCACTCTCTGCTTCCCCAATTTGCCATTTGACTCTGCTCTGCTTCTCATCCGAGAGGCGGGAAGCACTGCTGCCGGAATTCAATTTCGCGCGGCACCGCACATGCGAGACCAGATCACGTACGTACGGTAGACGCTGCCAGGAATGTCGCAGCAGCAGACCGGCGCGTCCAAGATACGGGATGGACGAACGAGAATACGATTCGAATGGTCTTTATCAACGGCCTCAGAAGCCGGCACACGCGTGGCAAATGTTTATTTAGGGCATATTTTTTAAGGGTGTATTTGGTTATGAGTGTGTTTGGTAATGTATAAAATTTTTGATGAAAAGTTTTGGAAAGTAAAAGTTGTCAGACGATGTGATATGATAGGGGTAATGATGAGTAGTAAAGAGGATAAAGTTAAAATAGATAGATTAATTGTGTGGATAGTTGTGTAGAAATGATTGAAAAGTAGGGTAGTTGTATAGGAAAATGTGAAAAAATGGTTAAAAAATATAATAGTTGTAGAGATTGAAAAGTTTTAACTTGACATTTTTTGTCAATTGTCAAACACACCCTATGAGTAAAACTTTTAATGAAAAGTTTTTGGAACAGAAATTGTCAAATAGATAGAAAATGATGTGATATAATAGAGATAATGATAAGGAGTAAAGATAATAAAGTTAAAATAAATATATTAGTTGTATGAGTAGTTGTGTAGAAATGATTGAAAAGTACAGTAGTTTGTATAAGAAAATGTGAAAAAAATAATTAAAAATTAAAATATTTATAGATAGTGAAAAGTTTTGAATTGAAAAGTTTTGATTGACATTTTTTTGCCCCAAACAAACACACCCTAAAAGTATATTTAGGGCATATTTGGATATACAATCCTCGAGCTAAAACTTTTTAATCTAAAATTTTTCACTGTCCCTATCCACCTTATTTTTTTAATTATTTTTTCATATGTTCTTATTAAGTTCTTCTATTTTTCATTTATTTCTACACAACTACTTATACAACTAATATATTTATTTTAACATTATTATCTTTGTTCATTATCATTACCCCCTTATATTATATTATTTACTCACGTTTCAAAAAATTTTACATTACAAACTTTTTGGGTGTATTGGAGAAGTGATAAAATTATTGAATAAAAGTTTTTTACATAAAAGTTGTCAAAATGAAAAAAAAAAATGATGTGATATAATACAAGGTAATAATGACAAATAAAGAGAATAAAATTAAAATAGATAGATTAGTTGTATGAATAATTGTTTAGAAATGATTAAAAATATAGTAGTTTATATTAGAAGATATGAAACAATAATTAAAAAATTAAGTAGTTGTAGAAAGTGAAAAGTTTTATGTTGAAAAGTTTTTGAATAAAATTTTTATTGAAAGCCTAACACACCCTTTATCTAAAAGTTTTTTTTTTTTTACTTCTCAAAAATACCCTAAGGGTATGGTTAAGAAATAAAAAACTTTTGAGGAAGTAAAAAACTTTTAGAGTGTGTTTGGTTTTACATATAAGGTGCCCCCATGCGTTCGGCTCAAAGCATATATTTTTTTTCTATTTTTTTTATTGACATGTAAAGCTAAATGTATTAAATCTATAAACCGAGTTTTACCATTTTTAGATGTTTTTAAGTATTTTTTATTGTTACATATAATGGCACTTTCGTAATTTTTTGATCCATGAAAAAACTGAAAAAAAAAAGTATATATGTTTTTGGACTGTACGCATAACTGCCCCCATGCGCTTGGCCGTAAAAGATCATCTTAATTTACATAAATCTTTTTATTTAAAATTTTTCAATTTAAAACTTTGCACTTTCCACAGTTACTTAAATTTTAACTTATTTCTTCACATCTTCCGGGGTATTTGCGCCATACCCCCTCTAAGTTTGCGAATTAGCATATTAGACCCCGAAGTTTTCGTATTAGCTTTTTGGACCCTGAAAAGTTTCATTTTGTGCATTTTAAACCCTGCGCCCTAACGCCATCAGTCTCCCACCGCTTAACAGTGTGCAATTACAAAATTACCCTTCGATAAAAATGAAAGCGGAGCCCTAACGAGAATACCCTTCCCAAATCAAACAGCCAGCCGGGCGGTAGGTCGAATCGAAAGCCCCAAAATCGAAAGCCATTTGCTTTCAGAAACCCCCAAATCGCAGTTGAAGCCCCCCGAAATCGAAAGACATTTGCTTTCAGAAACTCCCAAATCGCAGTCCGAGCCCTCCGAAATCGAAAGCCCTTTACTTTCAGAAAACCCCCAATTGCAGTTTGAGAATTCCAAATCGGAGAAAAAAAAATCGATATCCTGCCTGTATCCGTCGCCCTAACGAGAAAACCCTTCTGAAATGGAACAACCAGCCTAACGTAAGCCCGAACTGAAATCCCCAAATCGAAACCCCCCAAATCGCAATAGTGCCTACATTCGCTGTGGGACGTCGCTGGGTATCGTCTTCTACCATAATGGTTCGAAAAGGGCAAAGAGAGAAGAGAGGTAAGTTGGTTGATAAATTATATATATTTATATGGTAAAGTCGATATTATTTTATGCACATTTGTCACATTTGTTGGATGGTGAGCTGTCTGTGTGGTATGCTTTATTGTCGTGTGCGGAAGATGCAGGGGAGGTGGTCCCATGTATGGAAATATGCCTTCGTCTTTTAGAAATTGTCGTTGCTTGGATGTCCCTGTCGGTTGGGTGGTCCCATATGGTGATGAAAAACGGGGCTTTTACGTAGACAGTTTGTTTAATTTGTTATAAGTAGTTTGATTTATCGTTGCCTAGCTGCCCTTGTAGGGTCGGTGGTCCCATGTGATGATTAAGCATTGTCTGTCATGTATAATGTGAAAGTGTTGTTGGATTTCTCTGATTATTATGCCATTTTCTATGATCGAGAGCTACCCTTGAGTCCCTAATTCAAATAGCTCAGCATAATCATCTATGTTGAATATTCTATAATTTTCTATGATGGAGAGCTTCCTTTGAGCTCCTAATTGAAACAGCTAGTCCTCACAAAATGGTGTGCATTGCATAATTGATTACTATTTTTTGAACAACTACTATCTTTTTACAATATTGTGGATTTATAAGATTTAAATCCTTTCTTGTTTCATTATTTTCATGATCAATCATTTATTTCTGATGTTTTTATGATGGATAATATGCAGGAAGACATCTGAGGTTGATTTGATTTTGTGGTGCCACTATGGAGGCAGATTCGTGTACGACATAGAGGAAGGTTGTGAGGTATACGCTTGGGGAGATTTTGGGGTTGGCAGTGCTAATGTGGAGACATACAGCCTATGTAGAATGCGTGAACAAATGTCTATAGAAACCGGAGTTCATGGTCATCTATTGGACTTTTGGTGTGGGAAAAGGAAGATATTGATCTCAAATGATGAAGTGTTACGTAGTTGCCTACAAGAAGCCATTTTAGAAGATTGCATGGATGTGTGGGTCACACCGAAAGCAGGAGCCCAATGGGTGCCAGATCAACAGCAGGAGCCGAGTTCCAAAAAATCCAAGAGTCACCGTACAATATTTGTGAAGGAAGAGGTGTCGGAGGTTGTTGCACAGGCAAACGAAGTGGAGGACAATATTAATGGAAGTGCAGCCAACGAAAATGCAATCAACTTTAGTGCAAAAAATGAGGGGCTTGAAACTGAGGAAAATGTGAGCGACCTACCTCCGCATGATGATACCAGTGATAGGGAATCTGCAGAAAATGACCACTATGAAGCGCAGCATGACACCAACAGATTTAATAATTATGATAGTGATGATAGTGATGATTCTTTTGTTAAGGTGCACGAAGACTACAATGGGAATGTGACTTCCCATGAATATGATCCATACTTCAAGCTCAAGGATCCATACCTATGTGTCGGCCTTGAGTTTCAAAATAAGAAGCAGTTGGAGCTAGTGATCCGTCAACATGCAATCGTAAATGGTTTTGATATAAAGTTTGTGAAGAATGAGTGCTACCGCCTAACTGCCACATGTAAGGTTGATGGTTGTCCATGGAGAATACATGCATCAAGGAAAGCTGATGGTGTGACCTTTGTTATCAAGACATATAACAATGAGGAGCATACATGCACAGTTGCAGAAGGGAGTGGAAACAAATCAGCAAACAAGAGCTGAATCACAACATCGATTGAGAAGGAACTCCGTGTTAACAGTAATCTTACGATCAAGCAATTGAATAATGGGTTGCATGCCAACTTTGGGTTGACTTTGAATTACTGGAAAGTATGGAGAAGCAAGAAGCAGGCGATGGGGAAGATCAACGGGACGAAGGATGAATCATTTGCAATTCTTCCAACATTCTTTAATACAATTGTGAAGACTAATGTAGGGTCGATCACACATATCAAGACCGATGCAGATCATCATTTTCAAAGAGCCTTCCTATGTATTGATGCCTGCAGAAAGGCTTTCAGTGATGGCTGTAGGCCATTTATCGGTCTGGATGGTGCTTTTCTTAAAGGGGGTTTCAAAGGAAGCCTATTGACTGCTATTGCAAAGGATGCAGAGGGACAGATCATGCCGATTGCAATTGGAGTTATTGAGTATGAATGTTACAATAGTTGGGTTTACTTTCTAACACTCTTGAAGAGAGCAGTGGGAGAGGGGGAATTCACCTTTATGTCAGATTGACAAAAGGGTTTAATTAAAGCAGTGGTTGGAGTCTTCCCAACTTCGAGGCATCGCTACTGTCTACGACACATAGCGGGAAATTTGAAAAGGAAGGTTTTTGGTCAAAATGACGTGGTTCGAAAACTATTCTGGGCAGCATCCAGATCATACACCCAAGCAGAGTACAGACATCATATGAGTAGAATACGGGAGATCAGCCCACTCGCATGTGACTGGATCAAGAAAATTGAACCAATCCATTGGTCTAGAGCCTTCTTCGCTGATGATTCCCCATGTTCTGCAATTGATAATAATTTTGTGGATTCATTTAATGCTTGGATAAATGCAGCAAGGGAGATGCAAATTTGTCAACTGTTTGAAAGTTTTCACACTAAGGTGTTGGAATGGTTTAATGTTAGGAGTAGCAAAGGTATTTCATCACAAGCGCCCTTGTCAGATAAATCTTCTAAATCCCTGGATAAGATTGGTGTAGACGGTAGACGTGCAACATTCTTCCATTGTGAGAATGAAGAGTATGAGGTTTCATATGGAGTCAACACCCATGTGGTTCAGTTTGGACAGAAGAAATGCAGTTGTAGGCAATGGCAATTGGAAGGAATGACATGTTTACATGCATACAGGGTTATTCTTTGGCGACGGGAAGACCCGATTTCGTATTGCAGTTGGTTTCATACGATGGATTCGTATCGAAAGACCTACCGCCATGGGTTCCATGCAATGCCTAGTAGACAATTTTGGGAACCTAACATTTATAGTATACTTTTTTCTTACCACTTGTCTTGTTTACTTAAAATTAGTTGATCTTTCACTCATTTATTATATTTGTTTCTGCTTTGGGGTTGAATTTAATATTTGTCGTTTAATTTTTACACAGATATGGTAGTTTTACCCTCGAATGTTGAGAAGACAAAGGGTCGACCTCAAACTGAAAGACGGAGAGGTCCAGAAGAGGGACCCCACAACATGTGAAGAGAACTTGTGGAAAGGTACATTGCAGCCTATGCAAGGGAGAAGGGCACAATCGAAGGGGTTGTCCTAACAAAGGACCAAATACAACAAGTCAGCCAGGGTCTCCAATGAAGAACTCAACTTCACAAGCTTCTACGCAAATAACTCAATCACAAGATGACACCCAGCCAATGCGCCAACCAAGACCAACACACCCATCTACAGAACCAGCTCCCACCACTACTCCCACCCCATCATTTTCACCGCCATCGAGGCGTTGGGTGAAGAAATTGGCATGAAAAAGGACATTTGCATCGACACAATGACAATTGAGCGGCTGTAGAAATTTACATTTTTTCACCTTTTAGGACTTGTAAAAGTTATATGCAATAGCTTTTCAATGAACTTTGTTGTATGTATTTAACAGCTTGGTCATTAACTATACAGCTCTTGTTGAAACTGGTAGAAAGTTCTTTATAGGGCATGATCTCCAAATGTAGCACAAGATGAACTACTTTTTTCCGTCCATTTAAATGAATGAACTTTGTTGTATGTATTTAACAGCTTGGTCATTAACTATACAGCTCTTGTTGAAACTGGTAGAAAGTTCTTTGCAGGGCATGATCTCACAGAAACCAATACTCACAGAAATTATATCATTATACCGGATGTCCACGACATAAAATAATTTCCATAGTCAATCCATACACAAGCTAATTCATTGATTACCAGTACTCACAAAATAAGTTGAACAACAATCCCATACTAGTTTGCTTTTAAATAGATTAGTACAAATCATTTCTTCGGATTAGGAGAAGAACATATATTAATATTTATGGTCATGCTTGTCACTCCTTTAGTTATCTCATCCACTGAAGTTGCTTTCTTCATTTCAGATAACTCTTTTTTCAAAGCATCCAACTCCATCCTCAAGGTTTCATCAGTTCCAGTAGAGCACTCCATCTTGCATTCTTCTTCTAATATCATCAGCTCCTTGGAGTTATATTCATCACACCAATGAAAAAAATTACATATCTTCACATCCTAACAAAGAAATGCATTCATATGTTATTAAGCAATCAAAAGACGAATATCATTGTCCAATTGCGAACAAAAAAAATCATATTTCATACCTTTTTAGGGCAACGGTAGAACCACCTATTTGGATTTTTAGATGTTCTTGACATAAAAACTTTACAAGTTCCCATTCCACATGGACATTGAATCTCTTTAATCCAGCAAGGGATATTTCTGCTTCCACAAAAAAAAGCAACATCACGAGATAACAAACATTTAAAAAAAAACCTGTGCAAGTCTAATTTCTATATGTAATTTGGAAAACCAGGAAAAGGTAAAATATCGTGATGTTTTAATGGCGCATTTTAACGGCGCATTTTAAAATATAATGTGTCATTTATGGTTTAATCAAAACTAAAAAACATTTAAAGTTTAAAACACTAATTTTAAAATTGAACCTGTAATTTACCGTTAAACAAACTGAAATTTTCCAAGATTATTAAGCTAATTTTGATATATTATACATGGTATATAGTTTACACTAAATAATTTTTTTTTTAAAGTTTATAGGCTCACCGTAAATTATTACACATAGTTCCGATTTAATCAAAACCAGAAAAAAATCGAGGTTACAGGCTGTTATGCTATTTAGTCAGAAAATTTTGTTCATAAATCATCTTCCCCATTCACGCTGACAGCTCTTATGCATAAATCTTATGACCAGTTGAATTAAATAATGTGAACGAGTCAGAAAACATACCTTCTTTCAGCCATTACCCAAAGCCCCAACACAGCACCGTCCGTCTTTGAAAGAAAAAAAGTGAAACCACCCTTCCCATTTTCATCGTTTCAGCTTAAAAGCAATGACATATTCGTCATTTTCAAAGAACCAAACGAGATTGCACACTGTTAAGCGGTGGGAGACTGACGGCGTTAGGGCGCAGGGTTTAAAATGCACAAAATGAAACTTTTCAGGGTCCAAAAAGCTAATACGAAAACTTCGGGGTCTAATATGCTAATTCGCAAACTTAGAGGGGGTATGGCGCAAATATCCCTACATCTTCCTATGCAAATTGTCATACTTTTTAATCATTTCTATACAACTATCCATACAACTAACTTATCTATTTTAACTTTATTATCTTTATTTCTTATTATTGTCTCTATCATATTACATTATTTTTTCTTATTTCAACGACTTTTCATTCAAAAGTTTTATTACTTCATAAACACACCCTTGATAAAAAAAATTTGGTGTCAAAGTTTTTAAAATTAAAGAAAATGATTTTATATGATAGAGGCAATGATAACGAGTAAAAAAAATAAAGTTAAAATAAATAAATTAGATATATGAGTAGCTATGTAGAAATAATTGAAAAGTATGGAAGTTGTATGATAAGAAGTGAATAAATAATTAAAAAATAGGGTAGTTGTGGGTAGCAAAAAATTTTAAATTGAAAATTTTAGGTGTTAACAAAATCTAAACAATCTTATTATTTCTTATATTCTTTATTTTTGCTTTCCATATACACACGAGGACTCCTTGTGTCCATATTTATTTTGTAATTCAAATCTCACGCCCAGATGAGTTTACTTGATTGTTTAGATCAATCTATAATAATTTATTGAATTACCAAATATTCCGCGTGCATGGTGACTTATGTTACAGATAATATATTCATGTGTCACGATGTCTGATAATGATATAACATATGTGCGTACGAGATCTCAATATATGTGTTTGTTGAGTTTTTTAGTTTTTCTTATTTTTTTCCTTTATTTTGTGAGCTTGATTATATGAACTTCATGGATCAAAATTTATTATTTTTAGGTTTTTTGTATATATTTTTGTAATTTTCTCATCATATTTTAGTCTTATTAGGTGTATTTGATACTTGACAAAACTTTTGAAAAAAGAGTTTTTGACGTAAAAGTTTTAAAAATAGGAAAATTGATGTAGCATAATTAAGATAATAGTAACCAGTAAAAAGAATAAAGTTACCAAAGGAGTTAATTCCAAATATATAAACTACTTTTAGTCCTAATTCTAACCATATCCTTTACATTTGAAAACTTCCATCTACACCCACTAAGTATGCTATTAATTTTAAGCATACCCAAGTAAGATTGCAACTTCGGCCAGTTGAGCCGAACTTGGTCTGCCGAACTCAATTTTTAACAATATTAAAACTCATTTTTCTACAACTCGAACCCAATTTGTAAATATGATAAGGCTATGGATCAAGTGAACCCGAACACAAGCCTAATTTTCATTTTATATTTATTATAAAATATATTATATAATAGTATTTAAACAATATTTCCTTTCATTTTGTGTATTTTATGTTATTTGTATTTATATTTGAATACGTGTTTGACATATTGTAATTATATTACAAATAGAGTATATTATTTTCATTTATATGTATCTTTTATTTTTATAATCTTCTTCATTTATCTTGTTTTTGATATTAAATTTTTTATAGAAGTATTCTTTATATTGTTATATTTCTTAAAAATGTAGTTTGACTTTATATTATTATGTTTATTTACATGAGTTGTTATTATTATATATTCATAGAAAATTCTAAACTTATTATTTTTAAATAAAATGTAAATTAATCAACCTAAATTCAACCTTGAAATTTAACTTGAACCCATTTTTCAAAAATAGACTTAGGGTTTAGGTTTTACAAATAAAAATAAGATTAGAATTAATGTTTTATAAGTAGGGTTGGGGTTAAAGTCTCATTTCCTCTTTCCAATTTAGCAAGTATAGTTGAAATTAAGAGTAAAAATAATGGGTGAATTTGTAATCAACCCTTATAATAGATATCGTAATTGTATAAAAAGTTGTGAAGAAATAACTGAAAGTTGGGTAAAAAACGTGAAGAAATAATTAAAAAATAAAATAATTGCTAATGAAGAAAAGTTTTAGTCATTGCCAAATATATTAACATTAAATGTGTGCCCACATAAAAAAGGAATATCGAGTTGGTATATAAGTATTGCATGTAAATCCACATAAAAATGCAAGAAAAACAAAAATAATGAAAAAATATCAAAAACAACAATGTATTAATGTTATGTATTGAATCAAACTTTTTTTGTTTTTTGCGAGCACCTGTGTACATTTTTTTTTTAATTTATCACGTGTGTGCATTTTTTATGGCAAATGTTATCGCATGTAGATAATTGGGTGCAAGCTGACCTTTGAGGTGGTCATATAATAATACAAGTTTAAATTAATATATTAATAATTCTCTATTCAACTTATCTATGTTAACAATTGTTCGGTGGTTCCCTCATGCAAGAGGACGGCTCAGCATTCATTAGAATTTGTTGATTGTCATGCAAGCACCGTGTCTTGCGAACTCGACCAATGTGGTGACGTGGTCCAAGATTATTTTCTTAGAAAAAAACTGAGCACGGAAGGTTGAGAGCCTATTGATAGATATCGGTACTGCATCTATGTAATTGGGCGAACCTCTGTAACTCATTTAAAATTTAAGATTTTCATCTTTAGTAGAAAATTCAATCCATTTAATTTATTTAACATCATTTGTTTATCTAAAAGACCAAGTTCCATCCCAATTGAGTATGTGTATGGGCTACATTTGTTCAAAAATATATATTTATTTGTAAATTATAAAAAACGCTTCGATCTATTTACACGTATATTAGAATATAATAATACTTTATAGAATTATTTATTCATATAGAAATGGTATTTTGGACGGTTTAAATGTCAAAAATACTAGTTTAAAAATGATATTTTAATATTTTTCATAATTTACACATGAATATATACATTTTCTAACATACATGGCCCATAAACATACTTGATTGAGATGAAACTCGATCCCCTAGATAAACAAATAATATTAAATACAATAAATGAATTAAATCTTCCATCAAAGATCAAAATCTTATATTTGAAAAGTTGCATGGGTCCACTTCTATATAACCCGATTGCATAAAACCTATCTTATACAAATGGACTGTACCATAATTGTGGTGCAATCTGATATAAAATGGGCTCCACATATATTAGAGTATAATGAAACTTTATAAATCATTTATCCATATAAAAATCATACTTTAGATGGTTTAGATGTTGAAAATACCACTTTAAACTTGATATTTACGTTAAACTATTTTATTACGTTGATTTTGTACCATTTTAAGATGGGACATATACATGTTGGATTTGGATGAAATTGGTATACTAATAAAGTGAATAATGATGTAGTCCACGTGGTATGGGGCACATTTGATCATAAATGAGAAATCTACTCCATCCAGTGTATTTAGAATTATCCATTTTATTGACATGCCAATTTTCATCCAAATAGAACATGTGTATGTGCTCCATCTTAAAATGGTACGAAATCAACGTAATAAAATAGTTTAACGTAAATATCAACCGTAAAGTAGTATTTTCAACATCTAAACCGTCTGACGTATGATTTTTATATGGATAAATGATTATATAAAATTTCATTACATTCTAATATGTGTGGAACCTATTTTATATTGGACTGCACCTTAACATCATTTGTTTATCTAAATGATTAAGCTTCATCTCAATCAAGTATGTTTATGGGTCACATTTATTAGAAAATATATATATTCATGTGTAAATTATGAAAAAAGCTAAAATATCAATTTTAAAGTAGTATTTTTGACATCTAAACTGTCCAAAATAAAATTTCTATGTGAATGAATGATTCTATAAAGTATTATTACATTCTAATGCATGTGTAAATAGATCTAAGCATTTATTATAATTTGCACATGAATATATATATTTTTGAACAAATGTGACTCTTAAATATACTTGATTGGGATGAATCTTAGCCCCCTAGATAAACAAATAATATTAAATACAATAAATGGATTGGATTTTCCATTAAGGATCAAAATCTTAGATTTTGAAGGGGTTATATGGGTCCACTTCTATGTAATCTAGTTACATAGAAGTGGGACCGTGTGTGTGTATATATATAAGAACATTTCTTGTACAATGAAGCTGCACCATAATTAACGGTGCATTCGGCCCAAAATGGGTCCACATATACTTAAATGTATTGATAATTTATACAATCATTAATCCATTTATAAATTTTATAACAAATTATTTATATGTTAAAAAACAACTTTAAAGTTTTTATTTACATCAAACCATTTTATTACGTTGAATTTGTACCATTTTCGATGGAGTTCATACACATGTTCAATTGGGATGAAAATAGGTATGATAATAGAATACATAATTCTAAATACAATGAGCTAAGTATATTATAATTTTATGATCATGTGAGGTCTATTCTAAATACGGTGCAACTATCTCAAAATGGGCTCCGCATGATCATAAAATTATTATATACTCCACCCGTTATATTTAGAATTATGAATTTTATTACCATACCAATTTTCATCCTAATTAGATATGTGTATGGACCTCATTTGAAAATAATACAAATTCAATATAATAAAATAGTTTGATGTAAATAACAACTTTAAAGTTGTTTTTTCAACATGTAAACTATTTCATATATAATTTATATATGGATAAATGATTGTATAAAGTATCAATACATTTAAATACATATATGGCCTATTTTGGGCCAAATGCACCGTTAACTATGGTGCAGGCAAATGCACAAAATGGGCCCCACGTGATCATAAAATTGCAATATACTCCACCCAATGTATTTAAAATTATGTATTTTATTACCATATCAATTTTCATCCTAATTAGATATGTGTATGAATCTCATTTGAAAATGGTACAAATTAATATAATAAAATAGTTTGATGTAAATGACAACTTTAAAATTATTTTTTCAACATGTAAGTCATTTGCTATAAAATTTATATACTGATAAATAATTGCATAAAGTATCAATATATTTAAGTACATATGAGACCATTTTATGGCAAATGTATCATTAATTATGGTACTGGTAAATGCACGTAAAAGGTTTTCATATATATTTATATCTGATTCCGATCCTGCAAGTGCACCTGGGTGCATAAACCCATTTTAATCCATTTTTATTTTTTAAAATTTCTTTATACAACTGTTAATCTAAGTGTATTTAACATGTGTATCAATTTTTACCATTTTTGGAGTATTTTAGATTTTTATTTTTTATTTTTAAAAATCAATGGCATTTTAGGTAATTTTAAATTACTTAAAATGCCACTGATTTTCAATTATAAAAAATAAATATCTAAAATACTCCAAAAATGGTAAAAATTGATAAACATGTTAAATACACTTAGATTAACAGTTATATAAAAAAAATTTAAAAAATAAAAAATGGGTTAATGCACCCGGTGCACTGAAGTTAAGTGCACCCGGGTGCACAGGATCGGGATCCATTTATATCGGTCCTGCATTAATGAAACTTCTTTTATTTTTAAAATCTTGATGGTTGATTGAAAATTCACTTCCTCCATTGTATTTAGCGTTATTTATAGTATCTTAAAAATCATATTATTTTTTCAATTTCACTGTATATGGGTCTCATCTATAAATGTGTAAAATCAACTTAATAAAATAGTTCGATGTTAAAATATCAATTTTTTCAACATCTAAACCATCTAAAACATCAATAACATGTGAAAAATAATCCTATAAAATATTATTACATTCTCATACGTGTAAATGGATATAAGCATTTTTCATAATTTAAACATGAATATACATAATTTTGAGCAAATGTGACCCATGCACAGACTTGATTTAGATGAAATTTCGTCTCTTAGCAAAACAAATGATGTTAAATACATATAGATCAAATTTTCTATCAAGAATCAATATCTTGAAATTTGAGGGGTTATATAGGACCTCTTCTATATAACCTGGTTATATAGTAGCGGAGTTGTATATATACATATATATAAGAACTTTTCCTATGCAGTGAAGTTACATCATAATTAATTGTGCATTTGGCTCAAAATGGACCCCACATGTACTTAAGTGTATTAATATTTTATACAATTATTTGTCAATATATAAATGTTATAGAAAATTATTTACGTGTTGAAAAAACAACTTTAAAATTATTATTTATATTAAACTATTTTATTACGTTGTATTTATACCATATTCAGATGGGATCCATAAACATATCCAATTGGTATGATAATAAAATACATGATTCTAAATATAATGGGTGAAGTAGATTATAATTTTATGATTATGTGAGACCCATTTTAAGATAACCGCATCATAATTATAGTGCAATGAAGCTGTACTCAAATATATATTTTTTTTCTCTCTCTCTCTATATATATATACACGTAGAGAGAGAGAGAGAAATATTCCTATGCAAGCAACTGCACCATAATTAGGTGTAGTTGCTCAAAATGAGCCTCACATGACTATAAAATTGTAATCTACTCTACCATTATATTTAGAATTATGTATTCTGTTATCATATTAATTTTCATCCTAATTGGATATGTGTATGAACCCCATCTGGAAATGATACAAATTCAACGTAATAAAATAGTTTGGTATAAATAACAACTTTAAAGTTGTTTTTTGAATATGTAAACCATTTGCTATAATATTTATATATTGATAAATGATTATATAAAGTATCAATATATTTAAGTATATGCATGAACCATTTTGGGCCAAATCATGGTAAGTTCCTGTGTAGGCAAATGCACAAGAATATATCTCATATATATATATAAGAAATATTCAGGTGCAACTTCGCTATACCAAAATTACGGTGCAATTATCTCAAAATATGCCTTGCATGATCATAAAATTATAGTCAACTCCACCATTATATTAAGAATTATGAATTCTATTAACATACCAATTTTCAGTCCAATTAAATATATGTAAGGACCCCATCTGAAAATGGTACAAATTCAACGTAATAAAATAGTGTGATGTAAATAACATCTTTAAAGTTGTTTCTTCAGCATCTAAACCATTTGCTATATTATTATATGGATAAATGATTGTATAAAGTATAAATATATAGAAAATCTTTCTCATGCACTTGCCTGCATTGTAATTAAAGGTGCATTTAGCCAAAAATGGGCCCTACATGTACTTAAATGTATTGATACTTTATATAATCATTTATCCATATATAAATTTTAGAATAAATATATGAGAAATATTCAAGTGTAGCTTCACTGCACCAAAATTATGGCGCATTTACCTCAAAATGTGCCCAACATGATCATAAAATTATAATCTACTCCACCCATTGTATTTAGATTATGTATTCTATTATCATACTAATTTTTATCCCAATCAGATATGTATAAGATGCTATCTGAAAATAGTACGAATTCAACATAATAAAATAATTTAATGTAAATAACTTTAAAATTATTTTTTCAACATGTAAACCATTTGCTAGAAAATTTATATACGGATAAATAATTGGATATTTAAGTACACGTAGGGTCCATTTTAGGTCAAATGCACCGTTAATTATGATGCAAGCAAATACACAGGAAAGGTTATATATATATAGAGAGAGAGAGAAAATATATATATATATATTATATATATTCACATGCAGCTTCACTGCACTAAAATTACAGTGTGGCTACCTTAAAAATGGGTCTTACATAATCATAAAATCATAATTTACTTCACCCATTATATTTAGAATTATGTATTCTATTACTATACCAATTTTCATCCAAATTAGATATGTATATGGATCCCATCTAAAAATGGCACAAATTCTTACTGATCTCAATCCTTTCCCGGCCTAAGGAAAATTTACAACAATGCATGCAAATACATAGGAAAGGTTCTCTCTCTCTATTCTCATACCTATCTTATAGAGACGGTGCAGTCAGTTGCAAAATAAACCCTACACATATTAAAATATAATGATATTTTATACAATCATTTATCCATATAAAAATCATACTTTAGATGATTTAGGTGTTGAAAATACAACTTTAAACTTAAGGGTATGTTTGGTAATGAATAAAACTTTTGATAAAAAGTTGTGGAAGGTAAAATTATCAAATGATGTGATACGATAGGGGTAATGATGAGTAGTAAAGAGGATAAATTTAAAATAGATAGGTTAGTTGTGTGAATAGTTGTGTAAAAATGATTGAAAAGTAGGGTGGTTGTATAGAAAAATGTGAAAAAATGATTAAAAAATATAATGGTCGTGGAGAGTGAAAAGTTTTAGATTGAAAAGTTTTAACTTGACATTTTGTATGAATTGCCAAACACGCCGTAAATATTTATATTAAACTATTTTATTATGTTGATTTTGTATTATTTTCAAGAATGACACGTACACTTGTTGGATTTGGATGAAAATTAGTATGCTATTAAAATAAATAATCCTAAATACAATGAATGAAGTAGATGTTAATTTTAATATATATAAGGCCCTTTTTGGGCGGACTGCACCATTATTATTATAGTATAGTGTGTCTGCGTTGGATTAATTTCCTATATATATATATATTTTTTTTTTGATTGGGATATTTTTACATTACATCTCAATATATAATTAAAACTGGACCGAAAATCAGAGCATAATTTGAACCCAACTCCACTGCTCCGTCCATCCCACGTATCAATTCTGGGCAAGGTGACCAACCGAGCTTGTGAGGCCACTGATATTTAATAAATAGTGTAAATAGATTTTTCTCAACTTCTCCCTTCTCAAAAGGAACTTCCAAATGTTTTTACATAGAACCAGCACGATATGGGGTAATCCCAAGCACACAAGGTACAAAACAAAATTTCCAACTATATGTTACAAAAATTAGAGACCCATTTTAGGGTATAAATAGGGTTGGTTTTAACATGAACCCAACGAACCCAACACGATTTATAATAAGACTTAGGGTATAAATAGGGTTGGTTTTAACATGAACCCAACTAACCCAACATGATTTATAATAAGACTGGATTAGGTAATTTGAAAAAAATAAATTATGTAACCCAATTTGAACAACCTAATTTCATATGTGAGTTAGTTTGGATTGTATAATTGCCACCCCGACCCCAACCAATTTCATATATTAGTATATAATATAATAAGTTATTAATAAATATTCTTACATTAGCATATAATACATAGGAATTAACTAAACATTATTGATTTGAAATAAAATTATTAACAATTATATCATTATGTATGTCATAAATAGATAAGTATTCCTATAAAAGGATTATTTTTTATTCTTTCATATAAATTTATATTGTATAATAGATTTAATTAAGCAAAATATTTTTAAATATTAGATATTTATTAATCCGATCTCTAACTCGAAGAGAAATGATTTATATTGAGTTAAAATAGGATTGAGTTAAAGTGTAAAAAATAGGGTTAAAAGTAAAGTTAAGTTGAGATTTTATAAGATGTATTACGATTGTGTTTAACTCACCTTACCCGATTTACACCCCAAACCCATTTGCAGGACGAGGCTATCAGGATGACAAAAGGAAATCCTCTTTTTAGTATCCATGGTCCCACAATATTCGTGGGGATAGTATGAGGTTACCACATTGCTAATAGGTTATACGCGAGTTACGTACCTTGGGCTCTTTTTTCATCGTCAATACTCAGGCTAGACATGATTCCGGGTCACTCATTGAAAGGGGGAAACAAAACCTCCTGTCTGCACATTTGACCAAGCAGGCCAAATATAATTTCTTTTGCATAGACGTTTTTCATAGCTCCTTGCCTCCGGTATACAATCTTGTATATTGTTTGGTTAGTTTCGTTGTTCAAAGATCTGAATTGTGGCAGGCGGATGAGTTGACTTATTGGGCCGACTCACAGCAACCTTGGACTTGCATCTCTCCTCTCCAGTTTGTGAGGGCGATGATAGCTTAGATGGACGAGCATGGCCTTCCCCCAAATCAGATTCTGGCTTCCTCTTGGATTTCTTCTTCACAGCAGCGGCATCAGATGGCCTGGCAGTGCTGCCTTCGTCAACCATTTTCACGCTCAATCTAACCTTCTCTCGGCATGGTTGGTCTAAGTTAGAAGGGTTTGACGATGGTTGGGATAAACTACAAGATTTGGGAAGGTCTAGATTGCTTGTAACAGCAGTGGAAACTGACTTGAAAACGGGCTTCTTTGCCAACAGCGAATCTTTGCTAGAATCATGGTCAGCCGTTACTTGTGAGGTTGCCGGTTGAGGAAGCACTCTTGCTTCACCTTGCCCGGCATAATTAGTCTTCACCGCAGCTTTCTTCCTCCCAGTGTTCTCCTCCTAATATTTCAATATCCAAACACAAATATAAATATTTCCAAATATGAAATTAGAGGGGTAAATTTGAACATATACAATTGTAACTCAAAGCAGGTCCTGCATCGAGTACGGCCCAAGGTCTTAGCAGTGCGTCAAATGCTGGGTCCTAAGTCAACATCCACAGAATTTTAAATGAGAAACGAAAAGAAGAAGACATATGCAAATACCTTCGGTTGGCTATCTTGTATACTTTTCCGCGCTTTTGCCCTTCTGATAGCCTTCTTGACGCCATTCTTGTCCATTTTTCCACTTGGCCACAACTCAGCCAACTAAGTAAACAGTGAAAAAACATTCAAGAAACCTCATCAAAAGGTCAAAGGAAGAGAACATTGAGGTGAACATGAAGCAGGATCCTGAAAGTCAATCACATAACTTATGGAGAGGAAAAATGATAGAAATGTGGATGGCTCCAAGCTAACAACAACTATCCAACAAACTGCATATTTCCTCACTCAGAACTAATGAAGCTATATACATTTTGCACCACTGACAGAATGGCAAGGTCTTTTGTGGTCTATAAATAAATTAAGAGTGTGTTTGACATTTGGTAAAACTTTTGAAAGAAAAGTTTTTGGTGTAAAAGTTTTTGAAATGAAAGAAGTGATGCGATATGATAGAAATAACGATGAAGAGTAAAGAAAATAAAGTTAAAAAGATAGTATAACTATATTAGTAGTTGTGGATAAATGATTGAAAAGTAAAGTTGTTGTATAAGAAAATGTGAAGAAATAATTTAAAATAAGATAGCTACAGAGAATGAAAAGTTTTAAATTGACAAGTTTTTACGATTGCCAAACATGCCCTAAAAATGATACTCCAGGAATACTGTGATTCGAATTCAAAACCATCTCCAGATTCAACATGACTGAGAGCATCATCAACTGATGCAGTCAGGTGATAAATTTTACCAGCATATTACATAAAACAAAAAGAAAGGTGTGGCTACCATTAACAGGACACATTGGCAGTGTCTTCGGGCGGGATTGAGAAAAGGCAAAACAGGAAACATTAATTACCTCAGAATATAATTTCTTAATTTCCAAGCTCTTGCCTTCTTCCACTCCCTGAAATTGAATAAAAATGAAGGGGCTGACATAATAATTATGCTATCAGTGAACTAAAATCTAATATTAGGTAGAATAAGCTGGACAATCTTGTACCTCAGCATAAAGATCATAGAGATCACATAACTTGTCTTCCACTGCATCATCCATATGGTATTTTCCAATTCCATCAGAAGCATGAGGAATGTCCTGAAAATCATCAGATGATCCAACTTGTTGCCTGGCTTCCTGATAAGCACAATGCAGTTAGATGAAAGGAAATGGATCCACCCCAATAATTTGAGATACAGACTTGTGCAGTTCCTCCATAGAATCTTTTCTTAGAAAAAATCCTTTTGTCGAAACTTTAAAGTAATGGAGAAAAGCCAGGGGCTGTTGGTTGGATTGAAATGAATTTGGAATCGAATTTGAGATTAGTATGTTTGCTAAAATAGGTATATGTCACATCATATAGTAGGAGATGAAATTATAAGTAACAGTGAGGGAAAATAAGGTCATTGTGTATTTGAAAATGGATTTTATATGGGGATTTGAGAAAATTCAAAATTTCCCTGGATGGAATCCCATTCTTCAGTGGCCAAACAGCCCCTAAATGTACGGGCAAACAGTGTGCAAGTATGCCATGAGAAAGAATGGGAGATCCCATTCTCATGCATTTTTTAACACACGAAAGTGTTATAAAGCATCATTACTAGGGATCAAAATATTTTTCTGGTACACCTGAAAACTTACCCCTGACTTCAAGCAGGTTTGAATTTTGATCATTTCAGTAATATCTTTTTTAAGTTGCGGCAACCTATTTTCTTTCTCCTGCACAGCTGAAAGTCCCGATTCCACCATATTCTTCAAGTTTCTCTGTCACAAAAATATGATTATACTATTCCTAGTACCAGAAAATTACAAAATCACCCATAACAACAAATAAGCAAATGGCATAAATGCAAGGGAATATCCTTATAACATTAAATGAGACAAAGGAACTTAGGATATATGAACCTGTATTATTCACAAAGAGAAGATAACAATTTCCGAAACAAAATTATCCCAAAAAAGATTACATATTTGATAACAGAAGGATGAAAGAAGAAGTGAACCATTTTCTATGAATTTAATGAGAACAAATGCGTTTAGCTAAGGTTATTTTCAATTGTAACAGACTGAAGAGGTGACATTCTCTATCATCCTTTACCTTCAATGTTTTGAGCTGCATCACATGACCAACAATACCCATTAAGCGTTTAGTCAACTCCTCTGGAATTTGTCCATGGATTGACTGCTGCAAATATGGAATAGGTGCATCAGTTGTCCCAAAAAAGGAATTGACAGAAATAATGCAATGAATTTGGCATGGACATCATAGAGTACCGCCAATCGAGCAACTTTAGCAAGCTTTTGTTTTACATCCAGCAGCAATCTCCTTTTGACTCCTTGGGAAGAACCATCAACTTCTTGAACTTCAGAGGTTGGCAGTCTTGCTGGCATTAATTAGGTATGGATATAAAACGAGCAAAACCTCAGTAAAGCTCCTTAACATTCAGTAATGGAAAATCAGCAGAAGATATCAAGCAGCAGTAGAGCTCACATGCTGCAACTATCTTTTCCAGTTCTTGAATGGCTTGTTCCAGCATTGCTCCTTTTGGTTTAAGCCCAGGACTTTCTTTGGTTGAAGTGAACTGTGGCTTCTACATAGAAGATAGGAGAACAGAAAACTGAGATTTTGAGTAAGATGATTTTATTAGAACTCAAATTGGACAATATAAATAAGTGCACATGCAAGCACTAAGCATTTAAGATGCTTACATAAATTTCTTTTCTTTTCTTTTTCCAGATCTGATTTATTGAAGATTAAAGCAAGAAAGCAAAAGACACAAAAGATGATGTCTGCAGATCTGTGTCTCACCATCAATACGACCAAACTAGCCAGCAACTAAAAAATGTTCATCATGGAATCACGGTGCACCAAATCCACATTATGTTCACTGTATCAGCTGACAAACAGTTAAGAATGGTGGGTACAGTTAGACAACATGAGGTGGTGTCAGGCCATTTCAGAAAATGGACCTGCATCAGTCCTTTATCAATTGATGTACACAAGTTTTCATTTGGAATGTGTTTGTAATACTTTGGGGTGTTTCGTAACATTTATTGGGGAGGGAAAAGTCGGAAAGTGGGGAAAATTTTGAAAATGGTGAAAGTGATAAGATATGATAGGGGCAAAGTTGAAATAAATAAGATAGTTGTGTCAGAAAATAATTGTAATATAGGAGTAAAATGAAAAACTAGGGTAGTTAAAGTCAGTAAAATGATTGAATAATCTAGGGAAGTTCCCATTTCCCCTTCTGCTATTAACATTACCAAATGCCCCCTTAATTGTAAATAAGACTTACAACTTGTGTCATATACTGCTTGTCAGTTTACAAGCTAATAGAAATAATGGAAGACTCACAACCATAGGCACAAGTCAAGAAATCTGTTGACATTAAGTTCTTACAATATTTAAAGGAAACAACACCATACTCCAGAACAGCAGTCAGCAGTACTCACAAAACTCAGTCAAAATCTTAAAATAAACAGATTGTTGGAATCTGACATTTTTGAATAACTATAATGGTATTTTTCTTTTCTTTTTATGTATGTATTTTCGCTTGAATGAACGAGACAGTTGTAAATAAAGCAGGAAGGTGCTCTATCAGCAGAGTAGTAAAGATTTAAAAAGGATTTTTTCCTTTGGTAGCACTATGATTGAATGCTACCATAGTCGAAAAAGATCTCGATATTCATTGTGCCAATCAATAATGCCACATTTTAATGGACAAATAGAAAGCAATGGTATTGAAATGATTATATAGAGTCAAATTATATTTATATGGTGATATAGTCATTATCTTTAGTTGACTAACCAGATGCTTTCTAATTTAATTATCCAAACTCCATTGACAAAGGCCTCTGGTATATTCTCCAGTTAACATGAGGAATTCAATATATGGTAGAGAGAAGCCATGGGAAAATGTAAGTAAATTAACTTTATATGCATTTCATTCCCTGAAGGCCTACTTACTACTGCTTGAGCTGGATTCTTCATCTCTGAAGCATTTACATGACTTCCATTTTTCTCTCTCTGCTGGATTTTGCTGGAAGAATTTCTCTCCTTTGAGTAGATTGACTCTTGTATAGAACAGTGGTCATTTTGGGTAGAAATGCCCTCATCAAATTCACCTGTAGCCTTCAGTTTATTGGATAGGTTACTAGATTCAACAACATTGACTCTCTGCAACTGTAGATGCTTAGCTTCTGGGGAAAATGCAAAAACATCCTTACTTAGAGCTTCAACAAATGGATTCATTGACTTGGCAGTCGAATCTGTAGATTTCTTGCTGAAAGATCTTAGGGGAGCCTTCAACTGATTGTCAGATTTTACTAATTGACAGTTCTTGCTCGACGGGAGTGAAAGTTTTGAGTTTGACAATTTGCTTCTCACCAATGTTTCACTCTTCGCAGCAGCTTCAGCATGCATATTGCCAATTTTCACATTTGGCAAACTCTTAACATCCCCTTGAGTTTGGTCTTTTGTTGCGACCTTCTTTCGCCGTTTCTTTGGTGCATGATCAGCTGAGGCATGTTCATTTCTGCAAAAACAAAGAGAATCAAATCAATTAAAGGCCATTTTTCTCATCTACTGGTAGAGAAATTGTTTCCACTGGTTATTAGCTTTAGTGAGAAGCATTCTGCACGTGTGATGCAAGTATCGAATCTTGGAGGAAGTGCACAAACAACAAAGGAAAATGTTATCTGAAAGAAAATGAACGGAAGTAGATACAGGGGATGCAGTTTATTGTTGTCTTCATCTTAGACTGCAAACTAGGAACCAGAAAAGATCAGAGGGAAGAAAATGATCACAATGGAAGGAGCCCATCTTTAATCATGACCAGATGAAACGCTGACAAAGGTATATTATGGAACCAGAAATATTGTAATTGGTACCCAAAAAAGGTGTCAAAAGAACGATGGCAAATGTTCTCAGAGAGTAAATCAGAGAATGGATGCAGATACAGGGAACACTTGAACTGTTTTTGGATTAATCACCGTCTTCATATCAGAAGGAAAACTAGGAATTTTGGTAATCAAGGAGCAATGTGTCAATAAGTGTTCATCACTATATGCTATTCATGTTCGTTGAGGAATTATTTTGCCTTTTGATTGGCAACCATCTTGGACACTGGTTATCTTAGTGATGCATTTCCATGTGTTTTTAGTTCTTTATGGCTAACCAGGTGAGGATGGAATGATACAGATTCTGATTCATTCACAGCTAAATCCTGACAAACATATTCTTCTTGTTGTTGAAACTGGATTTTGAAATTACACTATTTTTCAAAAATTCCTGTAATTATGGTCACAGGAAGATACTTTATAATTGGCCGTAAAACAAATGATTTTAATATGAATTAGCAAACAAGATAATTAAATTTGTTGGTAACACGAACAAAGTTCGGCTCTATATCATGTCCAACAAAACGCTTGATTTTATTACATTTATTAGGTAAAACGAATGTTGGAATTGATTGCTAGTCACGAGGGAATGCTTTCACACTGGCTTTTTCACTGCTGTTGCTGCAGAAAGTACATCAACAGTGGAAAAATGATGCTGAATAGAGCTTTCAAATAAGTGCCATGAAGCCATCAGATCAGGCCTCAAAGAGTAAATCTGAATGCTTACGTTCTTTCCAACTTCCCCCTGTTAACGAAGAAACCATTGTGCTTTGTTGTTGATTTGTCAACCTCAAAATATTCATCCTGCAAATTCAGACACACTCGGTAATGTCATTCACATCAATTTAATCCACACTCAAAGGATAAACTAGCTGAATTAATGGAAAATAATCATTGAACGCAATAAGAAAAGAAATAAAAATTTTCTAAAAAGTTGTTCACAGCATAATGAATCTGAAGCAGTTGGAACCTAAGATTTTATGAAACCAAAAAAGAGTCCAAGATTTGGATACACTCAGAATTTGGAAATTCCCAGAGTTCTAAAGAAATTAAAAATAATTTCCCAATTTTTTGTTCTGGAATGACAACAGGATAAATTTGCATAACAACAAAAATTTTTAGCAGCGATTTGGTCAGAAAGGCACTGCAATCTATATACACTAGTTACATCATATTGCCTTCTCTTTGATAGTGGGAAGATGCTTTAAATGTATCAGAAATGTATAAGATAGCCTTCTACTGCAGGTTCTATACCAAGCAAGGCAACCTATTTGGCCATTCCTTTGTACATGGATCTACCTCACCTGATTGGATTGGTATTGAATGTAAAAATACGAAAATAGGTTCAAAGGCTGACTCGGAATGCAGTTTCATTAGAAAACACACCAGAGCTTCCGTACTTCAACATGCACCAATGATTACAAACACCATATATGTATTACCCTGTTTCAAAAATGGATCCATGCTCTGTGATATCTCCTCCAAAAGCCCTTCGTTGGCCAACATGTATTAGTTATTGCATGGGTTATTGGATACCATAGCAATTTTGAGTTGGTGGTGTAAGTGACTTAGTGATTCTTATTCTGTTCCACTTGGTTGTTTAAAAGTAACTAAGAAAATTTTAGACTTACAATGCTAAGCAAATGCAAGGAATTTTTGTTCATATTAACTGTATAGACTTCAAACACACATGTACAAGGTTTCAAACATCTGAGATAGCATTAACTCCTCCAATGGATAGACTTTAAACCATTATAAATTGCTTGAACTTTTTTTTTTTTGGGAATTTTTTTTTACATTCCATCAAAATTTTCTGATATTTTTCTCAAGTGTTTTGATTAGTATGGAGTCTTTTGATTGATATTGCTAACATGTATCTGAAACAGTCTACCTGACATAGTTTTTTGGTCCTGACCATATGGCAACCAATACCGATATACCTTGCTTCCATTCTCATGAGCTCCACTCCAAGAATAACTATACTAACCAAGCACGCAATGCTTCCTTTCATTGATGTCTACTTCTTGCCCAAATGACTTAATTCTGCCAACCAGCTTCCTAAAAGATACTGGCTTGCAGCTCTAGATTCAAGAATGCCAGAGTTGCACATCATTCATGATTGACATTTTCCATGCAATCTAATGGATGTTTCATAATACATATCAGTTCCAGCACCATCCAGGAGGCATTAACAAGGGGCATTTCGAGGATTGACAGAATGGAAGCAGAAGAGGAAAAGGGATCTGGAACCAAAGAAATCCAACCAGCGAGCATAACCAACCAGTTCAGTATCATCTATGAACGAATCATCAGTGTCATACTCATCATCATCAGGAACATTGTCAAGTTCTTCTTCGTCACTGCTGTGCTGTCCCTGAATGCACAAATTGTCAAAGCAGCACATATACATCACTTTAAATCAAGAGATTGCACAAATCTATCACACAAAAAGCACACATATGAGGTATACAGGTAAAAACTCAAGACTACGATATTGGAGCAAGCGCTTCCTCTTTGCCTTAGAATGGCGAAAATACCAAGTGCAAAGCACGCTAGGCAACTAATCGAATAACTGCGTTAAGTAGGTAGTTGGACTTTTTTGCCAAGCAAAAGAACTTGTTCAGAGTACTCTGTGGGCCCCAGCATTCCTCTTTTAGCATGCAGTCTTACGGTCTTCCTAGTTCCTAGTAGTATGCAAACATCTTGTGAACAAATTCAGCCACAAGCCATGCAGCTAGAAAATTCCCAAAGTAGGATTCCGCGATATTAGTTTCTCCGACACTGAAAATGAACTACAACGATCATCATTCTTTGAAGCATTCCTTTTCCGAACTCATTGAATCGAAACATCATACACGCATAAGACTTCAACAAGAACAAAAACAATTCCAAGTAGCAACCAACGTGAATTCATGAGTACCATATAGAGGCGCTCGATCTTCTCAATGACGGCGCTGAAACGTTTCGGAGGTGGCAATGCATCCTTCGGTTCGCCGTCTACAAGCGGGCCCTGCAACACGAGGTGACGCGAGTTCGTAGCCAAAAGCCAGACAATGACATAAACAACTCAAGACTGCAAACCCTAGAATAAAATAAACGGCAAAATCAAGAAACGGCAAGCTCATGAAGCTCACGGAAGGAGCGATTCTGGCCTCGAGGGCTGGGTGGGCCACGCACGCTGGGCCAGCAGCTTTTGGTGACGGTTTCGATGCTTTATTCGATTCCTTTAGGAGTCGCTTCCAGGAGACAATGGTAGTCTGGTCTGGACGGAGCTCGACGTAAAATCGCTGGCGCTGACTAGTCGGCGCCGCCGCGAGCTTTGAAGATGACGGAGGAGGAGGAAGAGGAGCAGCGGGGACAAGTACGGATGCGGAGGACGAAGAAGGCTTCCAGCTGGCTTCCTCGGCTTCCATGGCGGGAATGACAGAAGAGGGAGCTGAAATTCCTGGCTTTCCGGCTTTCTTCTACAATAGCGCGAATCCAACAGGGCAACGGCCAGCCAGACAGCGACGCGCGCGCATTTGAAGTTGATGAAGGGCGCGGCGCAGCCGCTTTGCCATTTGTACACAGACACGGACCGTTCGACAAGCGGGAATCAAACACTTGAAAAAATAATTTAATATTTTGGGTGGATGTTTATACCAAAAATTTTTCAAATTGTTTTTTTAAAATTTTTTACTTTCAACAATTATCTTCCTTTTTTTAATTTCTTTCTGTACAACTATTAAAGTGAACATTCTATCCCATTCTCATCATATATCACCTACGAACACGTTTGATCCAAACAATGGGAAGTTAAAGGTGATGGAAAATATTACAATACACGAAGCTCAAATAAAATATGGTTGAAAATTGTAATATTAAAAATAAAAAGTAAGATGATTATGTATCAAGGGAGTGTTAATTAACCAACAAAACTTTTTAATTTAAAATTATTTACTATTCACAACTATCATATTTTGTAATTATTTATTCATTTTTTCTTATACAACTATTATATTTTTTAATCATTTATACGTAACTACTGATGCATTTAATTTATCTATTTTAACTTTTCTTTTTACTTATCATCGTCATCTCCATCATATTATATCATTTTTCTGCATTTCAAAAGCTCTTACAAAAATTTTTTTTATCAAAAATTCTATGACTTCTCAAATACACCCTAAAAATAAAAAAAACATTTGTAAAGAATAATAATTTCTATATTTTGCTAAATTCACACGCCAAGCCTGTAATTGTTAGGTGAGGAGCACTGTCCTGTTGCATACCGCCATATTCTGTACATTTTAAAACAGTGCAAACTTTCGGGCTTATTTACCGTTCTCTTCGGCGTAATCTTTCGTGATCGGATTCTGAAAGCACAGGGCTCTTTCTTTTGTACAAAGCAGTGTTGAACTTGAATTTTTATAAGATACAATGAAAGATCTGAACCGTCTATTAGTCATTTTCCTCATACTATAATGATTACATAAAAATCAAATTTGGATATGTTTATAATCCGTTATAGTTAGCATTCAGAAATAAAATCTCAATCGTTAAATGCATATGCACTGCATCTTACAATGTCTTCGACTTATTTATAAAATTAAATCCATACATTATGTTCAATAAAATAAAATATATTTTATAAAAAAATTAGGATAATATAATGTTCATGGAAATAATATCAAATTGAAGATTGAGGTTTTAACAAATTTAATTCTTAAAAACTCATCTGAATAGTTAAAATTTAATTTTATAGTATCAAATTTTAAATAGAATGCAACTAATGATTTAGATACTAAAAGTATATTATATATGATACATTTTTTTGAATTGCTCTAACTGTCAGATAGAGCACGTGCTCTCAATGTTTATCTAATATAATAACCAAACAATTTCCATCGTCAATGTATTTTCAGCCTAATTCCTACCAGTCATGGATTTCTTTAATACTGATCTTGATCATAAAGTGAAGAACATAATAAAAATCTCTGGAATTATGAAATTTTAAAATGCCAAAGGAGTCGATTTTAAGAAGAAAATACAACGACTACTTTTTTTTTCACTGCTGATATATTCATGACCTCCCTCTATCCAAAAAAAAAAAGAAAAAATGATCATGACCACCTTCCTATCATTTCATCTTAACCTTTCTGACATTTTGCATTTTTGTAGGTTATGTGAAACCAAAAATTTTAAAATTTGTTAGGTTCAAACAGAATTCAAAGGGAATGGAGCCCACTGGGACTTGAGAGCAGCGGAGCTAAAATACCGCATCTGGCAAGGCATGCACTGGGCAGGCAGCGAACAACCCCCGTGCCGGGCCGCCGGCACACAACAGTAGCTTTTCTCGGTCTCCCGGAAACCGGACCCATTTCACGGGAAATGTCGGGCGTGCTAAAAGGCTGTGCACACCTGGGTGCATGAAACTTATTATTATTATTTTTAATTTCTTTTATAAAATTATTAATTTAAGTGTATTTAACATACATATCAATTTTTATCATTTTTTGAAATTTTTAATTTTTTTAAAATTTTTTAAAAATCAATTACATTTTTAATAATTTAAGAATGTATTTGGCAATGGAAAAAAAGGTCAAGCTAAAACTTTTCACTCTCAGTAACTACCATATTTTAAAATTATTTATTCACATATTCCTATACAACCACCATATTTTCTAATTATTTTTACATAACTATTATACATCTAATCTATCTATTTTAATCTTATTATCTTTACACATCATCATTATCATATCACATTAGGGGTGTAAATAGGGTTGGGTTGAACCCGAGCCCGCATCAACCCGGACCGATTTATACCATGGTTGGGTTGATATTTTGGAAATCCAGTTTTTGAAAGTCGGGTTCAACCCGACCCGATTTTCAAAAACGGGTTGAGCCGGGTTAGGGGGTCGACCCGACCCGAACCAACCCGGTTTCATAAGATATATATTTTGATATGCTTATGAGAGTGTATTTCATTTATGCTGTTTTGATATTTAAATAAAATTATGTGGAGTTTGGAAATATGTTTGACAATTTGGTTATGAAATGTTGTTTGAATTTATTTGGTTTGGAAATATATTTAGTTAATTAATTGTGAAATTATGTTTGGATTATTTGGTCATGAGTGTGTTTGGTAATAAATAAAACTTTTGATGAAAAGTTTTGGAGAGTAAAAGTTATCAACTTATGTGATATGATAGGGGTAATGATGAGTAATAAAGAGAATAAAGTTAAAATAGATAGGTTAGTTGTGTAGATAGTTTTATATAAATGATTGAAAAGTAGGGTAGTTGTATAGGAAAATGTGAAAAAATAATTAAAAAATATGATAGTTAAAAATATGATAATTGTAGAGAGTGAAAAGTTTTAGATTGAAAAGTTTTAATTGACTTTTTCTTTCAATTGCCAAACATACCCTATATTGCATTGTAAATAAGTTGTTTAGATGTTCGCTTGCATTGATGATTTGAAATAACGAACAGGTTAATTGGGAATTTGAGATGTTTGTAGCTTTGATTGGAAGCCAACTAAAAATGTAAGTAAGACTATGATATTCGTTTTTTCATTTTGCATAATTTACTGCAATACTTTTACTTGGCTTTCACTTTTTGACTTGCAGAGGACATCAATTGCTCAAAGAATACAAAAGCAAAAAAATAAATCAATTACAAAACTTATCCTCCACTTTTGAGTTACGTAGAACTTTTTAGTACTTATTTTTTTATAATTATCATTGCTTTTTTGTTATTTTAGAAATTTGGATGAACAAAAGCTTAACTAACATTGATAATATGTGTAATCTATTAGCCCGATTTCTAACCCGAACCGAACCGATTTGAGGTGGGTTGAAATAGGATTGGGTTAAGGTGTGAAAAGTAGGGTTGGGTTGAGATTTTACAAGGTGGGTTAGGGTTGTATTTGTCCCAACCCGAGTCAACCCGACCCGATTTACACCCTTATATCACATCACATAATTTTATACAGATTTAACAACTTTTACACAAAAAGCTTTTATCCAAAAATTTTATCACTTCCTAAACCCACTACTAAAATGTCAATAATTTTTAAAAATAGTAAAAATTAATATACATATTAAATACACTTAAATTAAAAATTATGTAGAAACATTTTAAAAATAAAAAATAAATATTTGCACCCGGGTGCACCAAAGCTAGGTGCACCCAGGTGTATATGATTACAGCTTCAGCTAGTATGAAATGGGGCTAAAAGTTATAAAGTACATACAGGTAGGTAGGAACAATTCCTTGCATGGAAATAGATATTCTACGAATATCGGAATATGAAGGGTTCGGCGGCCCGACGACAAACAGCTCAAATAGTTCTTTACCTCGTATCGTCTCCAACGGCTCAACCCCTTTAACATTAGAAAAGCAGGTCAGTGGCACAAGGTCCTCCAAATAGGTGTTTGCAGTGTATAAAAAGTTTGCCAAAAAACTTCTCAATGGAGAACACAAGCTTCTGACTAACTATACGATTAATAGCAACAGTTCAAGCTGTTCATTCAGGGAAATTCCATTAACCCCCTTAATCTGGCCTTGAGTTGTACCAAACTACCAATTAGCGTTTGATGATAAAGAAAAAAAAAAAAAGGCACAAAGAAGCTCGGAAATTGCCATGTTACATGGGTAACGGTCACAAGAAAATAGATATCTATGTATACTGTCGTGAATTAACAGTCAGAATGTAATCGTTAATCATCGTCCTCATGGAATCAGCATACATTCGGTGTATAATCAGTTAATCACGCCATCATTCGGTACTGTGACTGACTTATACAAATAAAAGTGAACGGAAAGCTACACCTTGAGGCTGTCTAGACGCTTGTGGCCATGATGGTAGGCTGAACTCCCTCATAAATCCATGTGCATACTTGCATGTGATTCGGAAACAGATTTCACCGTAGTTGGCAGAACCGAAGACGAGCCGTAAGAAAGCCTCGAAATAATAAGACGGGCAACGTTTTCAGCAGCAACGGTACCTGTCTCTATGGTACTTGCAGCATTCTCAAAAGCATTTATGTAGTACAAATGGAGACCGTCCAACAGGATCGGCGCAAACGCTTCCGGGGCCTGGTAGTGTGGATATGCAGGCCAGTTTATACGCAAAGTCTCCTTCCTCACACTGCCAATAGTTACAAGAATAATATTTTAGCATTTATTAAGCAAGGCAGATAGACTGACACATAAGCCATCACAAGATTTTACCTGAAAATGAGATCCAGCAATTCATCTGCCATTGCTTTCCTTGAAAAAACCTTGTAAGTTTTATCATCTTCACCGTATTGTTTGAGCACAGAGATGCTTGAAAATTGAAGACCAGGGGATTCGATTGTGCCCACTAGGGAAGGAATATCTGATGCTGATTTTAACCCAAAGAATGCCTTCACAAGAAGAGGGGGAAAAAATGGTTAGACTGCTGTTGGTGTTTCGAACTGCAAGATTAGAACAATGAAAAGCCAATAACTGTGTGGAGAAAAGCCTAATAAAGAGCCCTACAGAATGACATATCCGTAATGCACTTAGCCATTTATCTGCAGGGCCACAAAACCTGATGCATTCAAGCAGTGCTGGGGTGATGAAACAGACTGAAAAAATAGAATCAGCATGACTGAAGCCATAAAATCACAGCTTAACTCACAATTAAAAAAATCACAGTTTAACTATCAAAATTGTCTAGATGGGGAAGAACAACAAACTGTACTTACAGGGTTTAGAAGTCCCCTTACAAACGTTGCATAAGTATGCTGCATCTTCCTCTTAGGAACTGAGATTGGTGGCGAGAAGCTAATATTCACCTCATCTAATGGTGTAGCAATTACTGCAACATCACAACTATATGAATTCCCCTCAGCAGATTTGAGCAAGTAATAACCATCAACTGAGGAGATTGAAGCTATCTCTTCACGAAGATGCAGTGATGCATTTGTTTGACGGATCAACCCATCAGCAATCTGCCAATTGCCTCCTTCAACTGCCCACAGTCCTGCATCAGAGCCTGCTAAAGAAACTGCTCCAGCCAATCCACTCATGGTGACATTTTGACCATAGTTGATTCTAGTGATAACCTGAACAAGGATCACGGTGAGACAGCCAGAAAAAGCATCTAAGTAAATAACCACTAATTGCATTTTGCATTATGCATGTGAAAACACTTTCACCAAAGATCAAGACGAGGAAACATCACAATGTCATTGCTATAGATATATCCAAAATTGCAATCCCTTTCATTTTCCTAGCTGTAATTTAGTAGTAGAGAAATAATTAGGCCCACTTCCAACAACTTCAAATTCTCCAGTCATATACAGAGCAGACACGTCTGACCAGAATGATGGGCCATAACCTCTATCATGATTGGAAAAATGAATATATGAAAATTACTTGCTTAAAACAAAACCTCCAAGGCAATTAAATAACAGAGATGGGCCCTCATTATCATAACTTAATAGATAGAGAACCACGTCCTAGCAATTTCTAGTGCTGCAAAAGCATATTTCTAGCAAAGAAGTCGAGGTCATAAAACAGAAGGCCGAGATTTCTTTACTGCAGAATCCAAGCACATTCTGCTTCTCATAGGATATAGATCTTCTCTCCCATTATTCAATGTTTCAAATCCAGCTTCCGAGTTTGCAACTTCGATGCCAAACAGTAACAAAAGGAGGGTTACATAAGAAAAACAAAGAAAAACAACACTGCAACAGATAAAACCCTCGGCAACAAATGCACCAATTAATGATAGAAATTATGTTCCCATAAAAAATGATAGAAATTAAGAAATTAAAGAGAAGACTAGAGAGGGGGCATGGAAAGTTTTAGAGAAATGTCAATACTTTTGAAACACATGCTGCCATGCATGTTCATCGCGTTTGAAGGAAACATTGCAATGGACATCCGTGCGCCGACAAGTAGAATTAGATGCATGACCACGACAAAATCCTGAAGTTTACCCTGATTTGCACGTAGACTGAAGTGTGATTCTACCGACAACAGAAAAGAAACACGGACCATATTGACCATGTCAATCTGAAATCGGGACTTATAAATGAATAGCCCAATCGAATAAGGATTCTGACACAGAATACCCAAAAATCCTTTGCTCAAATTATTTCTGGAACAAAAAAGAAAAAAAAAAAATCCAGAACTTCGAGTAAAAGATAAGAAATCATACAGTGACAAGCTCTGATATCAGCTGTTGAGATAACCCAGCGCCAGCCAATTCCTCCTGCAAAGTACTTTGTGTGAGCCCATACAAACCCGCCCACTTCAGCATCTCTTCCACCGTTGAGAAAACCGGCCGAGATTCAAATCCTTTATAGTAGAGCAAGAACTCGTCCACCGCTTTCTGTTGACAGCAAAAGAAAAAATAAGTCCGATAAATCAAAAAAGGAGTACCACGCCACTCAATCGAAGTAGAGCTAGACAGACATTGACGAATCGTTGCATTCGAAGGAGCGATAACCCGTATCGGCGGAAAACGAGGAACGAATTGAGGAGCGAGATAATCTTCTTATAGAAAGACGGCATCGAGGAGGCAGGGGGCGGGAGTGTTTTGAAAACGAAGCGGGCTCCATCCCAAATGCCAAACCAAGAAGAGGCATCGTCCCCGCCCTCGGAGACCGTGCGCAGTTTGAGCGATTGGGTGAAGTTTAAGGCGTGAAAATTCTTGGGGTGGATGATGGATGCGCCGGCCTCGAAGGTGTCACCGGCGATCGAGACGGTGGCCATCCGCCCACCGACGCGGCTCCTCTTCTCGAAGATGCGGATGTCGGTGATGGCCTGACGGGTATCTGAGTAGGTCTTGAGGAAATGGGCCGCCGAAGAGCCGCCGATTCCGCTGCCGACGATGCAGATTCGGGGAGAAAGAGGAGAGGGCGGTCGCAAAGCTGCGGCGACAGCAGCCACACAGAAAAGGAGAAGCGGGACGAAGAAGTCGACGACGACGCGTACGGATTTCGCCATGTGGGTGCAACCTCGAAAATCCAATCCGGTGACTGCAGTGCTGCAGTTGGCGAGTCAAGAAGACGAGAGAATTGGGATGGAAATCGAGGAACTGGTTCGCAGTCGCACAGCCGCCCATCGCGCCGTGGAGTCTGAAAGTGGGGTTGACGAAAGTCAATGGTTTATTCGAAATAACGGTGGGCCTGAGGAGCGGCAAGTAAACCGTAAATGTCTTACCTATCAATTATTGGTGTAAAAAAAAAAAAAAAATTTATTGGTGTAAAAATATTCGAAATAAAAATATAATATATTATAATAATAATGAATAAATAAAATAATATTAAAATAAATAGATTAATTATACGAATATTTATACAGAGTATAAAAAGTAAAACTTTTTAAATTAAAATATTTTAAGACATGTCCGGATACCCTAAAACATTTTCAACTAAAACTCTTTAATTTTAAATTTTTTTCTCTCTACAGCTATTTTATCTTTTAATTATTTATTTATATTTTCATGTACAATTATTATATTTTTCAATTATTTTTACATAACTCACTATACAACCAATTTATTTATTTTAACTTTATTTTCTTTAGGTAAAAAACTTTTAATAAATTTTTTTATTACTTCTCAAATATTGCATTAATTTTAAAAAGTTTTAATAGTAAATTTTTTTTAGTAAAACATGTGCAAAAATTAAATAGCTAAGTGGGCTGTAATGTATCAATTTCATCGATATTTAAGCAAGAATTTTAAAAATATATTGGCAATTTTTTCTTTTGATAATTTCTATTTTGCCGATAATCTAAAGTCACCACAAATGAATAATAATAATACCTCAATTATTGAGGTCTGAATAAATTAAGGGTGTGTTTGGGAATAGATAAAATTTCTGATGAAAAATTTTGAAAAGAAAAAATTATCAAATGATGTGATATGATAGGGGTAATGATGAGTAGTAAAGATAATAAAGTTAAAATAGATAGGTTAGTTGTGTGGGTAGTTGTGTAGAAATGATTGAAAAGTAAGGTAGTTGTATAGGAAAATGTGAAAAATTAATTAAAAAATATGATAATTATGGAGAATGAAAAATTTTAACTTGACATTTTTTAACTATTGTCAAATGTACCCTAAAGCAACTTAACCGTGTTAATTAGAGCTCAAAAAGGTTTACACCAAAGTAATACTTATGTCAGTTAAGGTGACCTTTGAGAATATAAATTTTAGTAGAATTTTAAATTGATAAAGGAAATAGAGAAAATAATATTTTTATAAATTATGTAAATAATATGAAATTACAGTGGTAAAGTTGTAATGAATAACATATTTGTAGAATAAATGATTAAAAAGTTGGAAAAAATAGTATTATTATATAGTTAAATTATTTAAGAAGAAAGAAAATAGAAGAAACCCAGTAAATGGATTACCCCGAGAATAAATTTGAGTTTTAACTAGATCGCATCTTTGCTGACAAGTTCAATAAATTTATTCGGCGGTTGTCAGCTTTAGTTTAAAGTTTACGGAATGAATGGTTGCGGCTTTTGGGCTGAGAATGTAAGCAACCAATCACGAATACATCACACCTGATAGTCAGGTGAAATTTTCTTCCTTGTCATCAGTGCTGCGAAAAAAAAAAAAAATCATAATAGTATTTATTGTTATTATTTATTTATTCCACCGACCTTGTTTTGAAACGCCACAATTCGCATGCCATACCTCATCACAGCCCACATTTATTCGGGGCTTTCGTTTTGACGGTTTGTGTGTGTGTTTGCTTGAAATTGAACTAAATTTATTATTTTCTATCGCATGGCTTGTTTTTAGTATTGTACTAGAGTCCTTGATATCATATTAAAACAATATCAGTTTTTCTGCTGAATAAATAGAGTCGATATGAAAAATATGAAATTCCTTATTTCGATAATATCAAATTATGATTAAGTCGGTAAGGATATTTAGATAAATCAACCAAGTTGGCCTACAAAAATACTGCCAGAAAATAATCTGTGGGTTCAACTGGTTTGTAAATAACATCAATCCTTCCACTCTCTAAAAAAATAATTATGTATCTGCATCACTTGATCTAATAACCATTTTTATATGATAATTCTATGAACGGTCCCCTGGTGAGATGATTACCATGTTCTTCAACTCCTGCCCCCTATCCGAATCTCATTGAGAAAACCAAAAGAATATCCTCGTGATGATGGTCCAACAATGACCGAGACGGCAATTAAATAAAATTTCAATTCCTCGGGTGGAGCTGAGTCCTATGAAAAGAGCCCATACATCTAAGCCGAACTTCGATGTCTTCCCAACCATGCCCATCTATAAAACTCGTCGTGTCTCCACCCAACAGGACTTGACATAAAAAAAATGGCCGTGGGCACAGTGAGCAATGACATCGTTTCCCGGGTGTCACCCACGAGGCTATGGAAAGCTTTTGCGTCGGACTCACACAACCTCATGCCCAAGATCCCGCCCCATGCCATAAAGAGCATAGTCGTTCTTGAAGGTGACGGTGGGGTTGGCACGGTCAAGCAGTGCAACTTCACGGATGGTAAGTCTTGAATTACCTGCATGTCCCAAATGCAAAGATTATATAGTTTGGGTTAATTTATTTTGAACTGGATTTGGTGCCATCCAACTCTGCTCCACAGCCATCAAGGACTTCACTTATTGGAAAGAGCGGGTAGATGAGATCGACGAGGAGAAGGGCACGTTCAAGTACTCTGTCATTGAAGGTGGGCTGATTGGCAAGAAAATGAAGTCGATGGCATTCAAGCTCCGGTTCGAAGATGGTGCCAACGGCAGCAGTGTGTGCAAGTTTACTGCTGAGTTCAAGGCTGTTGGAGATGGTGCACCGGAAGATGCTGAGAGAGTAAAGGAGATGGTCGTAAACATGAGCGGGATGTTCAAGGCTGTTGAGGGCTATCTTCTCGCCAATCCGGATGCATATGCTTAGCTTCGATTGTTTCGAGGAAGGGCAGTGGCTGGACTCTGGATTGGTGTACGCGTGTGCGCATGGGCCGATCTACATGTAGTTGAGTGAAAATCTGGAAATTAGTATAAATTTAATGAGTTTTTAAAAATATTTTTAAAATGCAGTTCATTTTACCATGATTTCCCCCTCTCAAATCACAATATAATTCTCTCATTTCAAATTGCCCCCACTTGCCCAAGGTCTTGGATCCACCACTGTGTGTACGCGTATGAATCCAATAACCTTGTAGTGTTTGATTGTAGTATGATTAGGACTTAGGAGACTTTTATCTGTTTCCGCTTCAGGACTAGCAATGCCTTCAACAGGGCATCGGAATAGAATGATCTGCTTTTATCTACTATGGTTCTCTTTCTCGATTGGCCTGCTTTTCTTCGATGCCGTCCTCTCCCTACAACCTTCACCTTACCCGACCCGGTGGGCTCGCTGGCCAACGCTCCAACTATTAGGTGGGTTCCTCCCACATGAAGTCAAAGTGGGGGCCCCACCACTTTTGGCTTATGTGGAATTTCCTCACCTGCCATTTCGTCTCATCCTCTTGCTTTCGGCGCGGGAGGAGAAAAGGGGTGAGAGAGAGAGATATTATAAAAATCTCTTCTCCTCTCAGCAGCGACATTCGTTCGTCGTCAGAGAGAGTTTTTTCTCTCCGTTTTCGGTTTTCAGAGAAGCAGCAGCAGCAGCTCCGACGGACGGAGGAGGATTTTATCCTCAAATGCTCAAGGTTTCTACGGCAGTTATCTCTTCCGGCCATTAAGAGAGAAAATTCTGCCGTCATCTCAGATTTGGTGAGATCTATCCTGGTTATTTCCTGTATTGAAATCCATCCTTATTGTGATGATGAAATCCTCTAGTTTTGACTAGAGAAGACATTGCGTTGTAATCCCATTATTCTATAGTGGAAGATTTACCTGGACTGGGTCCCGTGGTTTTTCCCCTTTGGTAAAGAGGGGTTTTCCACGTAAAATTGTGGTGTGTTTTTCCGTGGTTTGATTGTTTATCATTTGCAATATTTATTGTCTGTGATTAATTATTCCTGTTTAATCCACACAAAAAGGGGATAGCCTAAAATCCCAACAAGTGATATCAGAGCGAGGTTTTAGTAATCTTGTGCCTTGTGTTGAACGATGGAGGTTAATACAAGTAGAATGATTAATTTGAATGGTTCAAATTATCATGTGTGGAAGGGAAAAATGGAAGACCTGCTATATGTCAAAGATTTTTATTTGCCTGTGTTTGCGGAACAAAAATCCGTAGAAAAAACTGATGCTGAATGGACTTTACTTCATCGTCAAGTATGTGGGTATATCAGGCAGTGGGTGGATGATAATGTTTTAAACCATGTCAGTGAAGAAACAAATGCACGTTCTTTATGGGACAGGCTTGAACAGTTGTATGCTCGAAAAACTGGGAACAACAAGTTGTTTCTAATAAAGAAGTTGATGGGCTTGAAATACAGGGATGGAACTCCTTTATCAGATCACTTGAATGCTTACCAGGGAATTCTTAATCAGTTGGCTGGGATGAATATCAAATTTGAAGATGAGGTGCAGGGGTTATGGCTTCTAGGCACATTGCCGGACTCGTGGGAGACGTTTAGAATGTCGGTATCTAACTCAGCTCCAAATGGTGTAATCACTATGGATTTGACTAAGAGTAGTGTTTTAAATGAAGAGATGAGAAGAAAGTCACAGGGTCCGTCACAGTCAGATGTCTTAGTCATGGAAAAGAGGGGGAGGAGCAAGAGTAAAGGTCCGAAGAACAGAGACATAAGCAAAAGCAAGTCAAACAGGTTTGCCAATGTTGAGTGTTATCACTGTGGTAAAAAGGGGCATATAAAGAAGTATTGTCGACAACTCAAAAGAGACTACAAAAATGAAAAAGGGATAGAAAAAGAAACTGATGATAGTAATGATGTTGATAGAGTTTCTGCCGTCACAGATGACTTCCTTATTGTGTATGATGATGATGTTGTCAACCTTGCATTTCATGAGACTAGTTGGGTGATTGACAGTGGTGCCTCCGTTCATGCTACATCGCGACGAGACTTCTTTACATCTTATACATCCGGAGACTTTGGGGATGTTAAGATGGGTAACAATGGTGTAGCTAAAGCTGTCGGCATGGGAGATGTGTGCTTGGAAACCAACAATGGTACGATGTTGCTTTTGAAAAATGTTAAACATATCCCTGATATTCGCTTGAATTTGATTTCAGCAAGTAAGCTTGATGATGAGGGGTTTTGCAACACCTTCAGTAATGGTCAATGGAAGCTTACTAAAGGTTCTATGGTTATGGCTAGAGGCAAGAAGTGCTCCTCATTGTACTTCATGCAGGCAAAGGTTTCTGATTGTATTATCAATACAATGGAGAATGAAAGTACAACAGAGCTATGACATAGAAGACTAGGTCACATGAGTGAGAAGGGTTTGATGGTTTTGGCTAAGAAGAATCTTCTTTCTGGATTGAAGAATTCAACACTAAAGAAATGTGTTCATTGCTTGGCAGGGAAGCAAAACAGAGTTGCCTTTAAAACATCCCCTCCTTCAAGGAAGCCAGAAATACTTGACTTAGTATATTCTGATGTTTGTGGTCCCATGAAAGTAAAAACACTTGGTGGTGCTCTCTATTTTGTGACTTTTATAGATGATCATTCAAGGAAGTTGTGGGTCTATACCTTGAAGACAAAAGACCAAGTGTTAGATGTTTTTAAACAGTTTCAGACCTCAGTTGAGAGACAGACTGAGAAGAAGTTAAAGTGTATCAGAACTGATAACGGAGGTGAGTATTGTGGTCCTTTTGATGAATATTGCAAACAGCTGGGTATTAGGCATCAAAGGACACCTCCGAAGACTCCTCAGTTAAATGGGCTAGCTGAGAGAATGAACAGGACACTAGTTGAAAGGGTGAGATGTTTGCTTTCACATGCACAGTTGTCAGGATCCTTTTGGGGTGAGGCTTTGAGTACTGTTGTACATGTGTTAAATCTCACACCCTGTGTTCCTTTAAATTTTGATGTTCCAGACAGAGTTTGGTTGGGAAAAGATGTATCCTATAGTCACTTGCGTGTCTTTGGATGTAAGGCCTTTGTGCATATTCCCAAAGATGAGAGGTCTAAGCTTGATGTCAAGACAAGGCAGTGTGTATTTATTGGCTATGGCCAAGATGATTTTGGTTACAGGTTTTATGATCCGGTACAGAAAAAGCTTGTAAGAAGCCGAGATGTTGTGTTTATGGAAGACCAAACCATACAAGATATTGAGAAAACAGTTAAAACAGTTTCTCAATATTATGATAATTTAACAGACTTGAATCCAGTTCCTTTGACACATGTGCCAGTACAGGTTAGAGATGAAGTTCAAGATGACCAGGATGGTACAGTTGATGTTGATACTCATACACAGGTTGAGATTAATGATGGCATTGTTGAGCAGTCACCAGTACCAGAAGTTCCACCAGATGTTCCACTCAGGAGGTCTACTAGAGATCGTCATCCTTCTACACGATATTCTGTTGATGAATATGTGTTACTGACTGACGGGGGAGAGCCCGAAGGTTATGCAGAAGTCATGGAAGATGAACACAAGAAGAAGTGGGTTGAAGCCATGCAAGATGAGATGAAGTCACTGCATGAAAATCATACATTTGAGTTGGTAAAGTTACCTATGGGCAAAAGAGCTTTGAAGAACAAGTGGGTATACAGAGTGAAGCTAGAACAACATACCACACAACCTCGATACAAAGCAAGATTGGTCGTCAAGGGATTCAATCAAAAGAAAGGTATTGATTTTGATGAGATTTTTTCTCCGGTTGTTAAAATGTCTTCTATTCGTGTGGTTTTGGGTCTAGCTGCTAGTCTTGATTTGGAGATTGAACAGATGGATGTAAAGACAGCTTTTCTTCATGGTGAACTAGACAAGGAAATTTATATGGAGCAGCCAGAGGGTTTCATGGTAAAAGAAAAAGAGGACTATGTGTGCAAGCTGAGAAAAAGCCTCTATGGCTTGAAGCAAGCACCAAGACAATGGTATAAGAAGTTTGAGTCAGTTATGGAGAAACATGGCTATCGAAAAACAACTTCTGATCATTGTGTCTTTGTGCAGAAATTCTCTGATGATGATTTTATTATACTATTGCTTTATGTCGATGATATGTTGATTATTGGCAGAAATTCTTTGAGGATTGACAGGTTGAAGACGCAACTAAGTCAAATTTTTGCTATGAAGGATTTAGGGCCGGCAAAGCAAATTCTTGGCATAAGCATTCATCGTGAGAGGAATGCCAAGAAGTTATATCTGTCACAAGAGAACTACATTGAGAAGGTACTTCAGAGGTTCAACATGGACAAAGCTAAAGCGGTTAACTCTCCTCTTGCTACTCATTTTAAGCTAAACATTGAGCAGTGTCCCTCTACAGATGCAGAGAAGAAAGACATGGAAAGGGTTCCATATGCTTCAGCTGTGGGAAGTTTGATGTATGCAATAGTATGTACAAGACCAGACATAGCTTATGCAGTTGGTGTTGTTAGCCGGTTTTTGTTCAATCCTGGGAGAGAGCATTGGAATGCAGTTAAGTGGATTATGAGATATCTACGAGGTACTTCCATTTTGAGACTTTGTTTTGGCAATGAGAAATCATTACTAGTTGGCTACACGGATGCAGATATGGCAGGAGATGTGGACACTCGTAAGTCTACCTCTGGTTCCTTGATTACTTTTGCAGGGGGAGCTGTAGCTTGGCAATCAAGGCTACAGAAATGCGTTGCACTTTCTACAACCGAAGCGGAATTCATTGCAGCAACTGAAGCATGTAAAGAGTTGTTGTGGATGAAGAGGTTTCTACATGAGCTCGGTTTCAAGCAACAAAGATATATCGTATTTTGCGATAGTCAAAGCGCAATTCACCTTGGTAAGAATTCTTCTTTTCATGCAAGATCAAAGCATATTGATGTGAGGTATCATTGGATAAGAGAAGCTATTAATGACAAGTTGTTTGAACTTGAGAAAATCCATACCGATTATAATGACTCTGATATGTTGACGAAGGCTCTACCAAGGGAGAAGCTTGAAGTTTGTCGTTTAATTGTTGGGATGGCGAATCCCTTCATGTAGTCGGAAGTGGGAGATTTATTAGGTGGGTTCCTCCCACATGAAGTCAAAGTGGGGGCCCCACCACTTTTGGCTTATGTGGAATTTCCTCACCTGCCATTTCGTCTCATCCTCTTGCTTTCGGCGCGGGAGGAGAAAAGGGGTGAGAGAGAGAGAGATTATAAAAATCTCTTCTCCTCTCAGCAGCGACATTCGTTCGTCGTCAGAGAGAGTTTTTTCTCTCCGTTTTCGGTTTTCAGAGAAGCAGCAGCAGCAGCTCCGACGGACGGAGGAGGATTTTATCCTCAAATGCTCAAGGTTTCTACGGCAGTTATCTCTTCCGGCCATTAAGAGAGAAAATTCTGCCGTCATCTCAGATTTGGTGAGATCTATCCTGGTTATTTCCTGTATTGAAATCCATCCTTATTGTGATGATGAAATCCTCTAGTTTTGACTAGAGAAGACATTGCGTTGTAATCCCATTATTCTATAGTGGAAGATTTACCTGGACTGGGTCCCGTGGTTTTTCCCCTTTGGTAAAGAGGGATTTTCCACGTAAAATTGTGGTGTGTTTTTCCGTGGTTTGATTGTTTATCATTTGCAATATTTATTGTCTGTGATTAATTATTCCTGTTTAATCCACACAAAAAGGGGATAGCCTAAAATCCCAACACCAACTGCAGTGAGGTCCTAACCGTGAGCAAGAAGACGAGAACCAGAACAGCCCATTTCCTTCTCACAGCCGAAAATTATGTGTACCCGCAAGTCGTGGCGTGTGCGCATCTCTTCGAGCTAGCGTCGGTAGACGCATCACAGAAGGAGAGGGTCATCTGCACATGCGCCGCTGAATTTTGATTCTGGTCTTTGCAAGTATACCACCAAGTTCAGTTTTACCTTTCACAAATGTTCCTATTCTTATAATCCGTCAAGAAATGACCATTCAAGCAAAATGGGGTTTAAATCAACATTAATAATTAACATCTGTCTGAAGCCTTATAAGCCTTGTGAAAATAAAAATGTAAATACATGAATGAGACTTAAGCTGATCAGGTGTCGGTTTATGACAGGGGTCGTGTAATATAAAATATAAGAGAATAAATTTTTGGGTAATTTGCAAATATACATACTTAAGTTGACCAAAATTGCAAATATACATAGATAATTTTAAACATTGTAAATAACTCTCACATAGTTTAACCATATTTGCGAATAACCCCCACTCCATTGTAACATTGTCACGACATGGGTATATTTGCAAAAATATGCAAATCATATGGGTGAATTTACAATTTCAGAAATTAAGTGGTGTATTAATTTTTGCAAATAACTCATATATAGTTTAACTATAATTACAAATAACCTTATGTCGTGACGATACAGTAAAGACGTTATAACGGCATGAGTGTTATTTGAAAATTTTAAAACTAGAGGGCATATTTGTAATTCTGATCAAATTAAGTTGGTATATTTGCAAATTATCTTAATTTTTTTTACATAAAAAGAAAGTCTTTATGAGATGTTCATAGCTAGAATCATCGTAGGATGGAATAAAATGAGATAATCATGCAATGAAATCTTCTATTTCCCAATACACATTTACCCGATTTCAATATATATTTACTCATTCTCAATATACTTTTATCTCAAATTCTCATTCTATCCTCCTTCCTAAAAAACGAAAGAAGAAAAGTTTTTCCTCGGTAGAAATTAAAGAATACAAGTGTCAGCAATTAGAACTTAAGATAGAGATGCGTGGTTGTAGCCTTATAAATGGGGAAAAAGTTTGCTAAAGTATAAATGCAATCTAAGGCTTAAGGAAGTGCTTGGAAGTGGAACTCAATCTCCTTCTTCAATGCTCTTTATATATTATATAAACCTCATCTATATGATTAGGGATTTGATGAAGTTATTCGAAATCAAAAATTCACTAAAGTGACCGCCAACTGTATTCCGGTGGTAGCACCTACGATAAAGATGCCATAATGTCAAGTGTTTGAACCGCTTTGGGGTGGGCCAGTGGAGAGCATCATATTCCCTTCATAGTGTGAGAGTTTTTTATTGAGTGAGAGCTTGACAAATTGAGAGGTGGAGCGTGATGTCTCCACATTAGAAATTTGTAACAACGTTTTAAAAGGTGATTGTAATATCAGTTAAGATGGATGTAAACGTATATCAGTAAAAAAAATTCACCCGAGTAGTTTTACAAAAGCAGCATTATAAGCCGACGTGTGAGAAGTTGAATGGAGCATGTGCATGGGGCTAAACAACATGGCCTTGGGCATAAGGTAAGTGCCAATTTACATAATTTCTCTGTGAGTAGCAGGCAAAATACGTACCATGCGGGGGCCTTACACCAACATGATGGTATTCCCAAGCATCAAGATCTTATTTATACAATTAAAAAAAAGTCGTTAGAAGCTTCAAACTAGGACAACAATGCGGGACCGAGGCCTTGGCCCAGATTGTCACACGACACCAATTACATTCAAACAAAAGTTAATACTTAAAACTAGGGTATAAATTGAAAATATAACAAAACGAAAATTATTTTATCTTTGGTCTATAAAAATAAATTTATCTTAAAATTATGAGTTTTCATATTATTTTTATATATCAATCCACACCGATTTTAGAGTAATTTTACAAATTTCATTGTCGCTTATAAGTAATAAATCTTGATATTGCCCTTATAAAAAATGAAATTATATGGTTTCATGGACTCATAGCATCATCTAATCAAACCAAATAACATTGACTTAATTATATCAAAAAATAATAATAACATTGACTTAAAAAACTTTAAGGCCTAAATTATTAAATTGTGCTGCCTACAACATACTGAGAACACTTTCTAAACTAACGAAATAGATAGGCTCTTTCTCATGGTTGATGTTCTTTATTGGGATTTGATCATATGCAACTGGTAGTAATTTCTATGAAAATTACAACCGATCAATTTTTATCTTTTAAAAAATAATTTATTAAAATCTAACCGCTGACGATATCAATTAGTATTTATATTGTATTTATGACATAATAATTAATTTATACGTCCTAAATATTTAATACACTTGAGACTTGAGAGTCAACGTATCACAGTTAAAAATTTAAAAATCAATACATTACTCAGACAGTTAAATAATCCCTTCGGAGGCTTCAACCTCAGAAGCTTGAGGTCGTTTGGTTCCTGGGTCCTTAACTGTCTGTCATATTACATTAGAACCCCAGCATTATGAGGTGCTACCCTTGGGCATTGCCCCATCCAATAACACATGCCTAATGTTTTGCTCATACTTGGCCGAGAAAACCAACTTGCACAGGCATGTAATTATCTTACGAAAACACGTTAGAATAGCCCCAAAACACAAGGTTTCCTAAGCCTCCATCTCGCACTGCTGCTAATAATTAAATGTCAATACCTACAAAATTAGCCGACAATGTTACTGTTAGTTTAAGAAAACTTTCTCCAAATCTCCGGTGCATTCAATCTATGATGACATCTACCTTGAGTGTCGCACCTTAAAGGATCTAATCTATACTATGCTCACGGAAGCTATATAATGAACAATTAAGACTATTCCTTAAAGGACTGGTAATTTTATGGGGGCTAAATGCTGGCCAGATTGGGGGTACATGCAATGTCCATGGATGGAGGCAAGCGCCATTATTTTAGGCTGGCAAGTGGTATAAACAGAGTTGCATTGGAGTGTGGCTCTATGGTATTAATCAATGCTTTAATAGGCAAGGGCTCGGTAATTTCAAACATCAAGCTTATGATTGGGCAAATTAGAAGACTCAAACATATTTTTGAATATATATCTTTTATCCATGTTCTAAGAAGCGGTAACCAGGTGGCTCTTGCCCTTGCAATGAACGCCATCGGCAACAAGCAGTGGGAAAGATTCTGGCGGGTACTCCCACTCGCTTTCATTGTAAACTTTTTGTATTATGATCTTTGTCTGTGCAGTTTGGTCTAAATGCCTTGCCTCAAACCTTTTTTTTTTTTGTGGTTTGAGGGTCTACAGGGTTGCTTTATTTAATTTAAAAGAGATAAAATTCCATTTGAAAAATTATTAATTCAACTATATTTCCTTCCCTAAGCATTACAAAGCTACACCATTCTCCTTTGGGTAATTTATAAATATACATACTTAGTTTGACAATAATTGCAAATATGCTCATATAGTTTACGAAATTACAAATTTTTCTCATGTGGTTTGACTATATTACAAATATACTCTTGCCGTTATGATGCCATTACTGCACCGTCACGATGTACATATATTTGTAATTTCAAAAATTAAGTTGACATATTTAGTTTTTACAGATATACTAAAGTATTTTGCAAACCTTTACAAATATATTCACGCTTTGACAGTGCAATAACGATGCTATAATGATATGAATATATTTACAATTATGGTCATACTATGTGAGAGTAATTTATAAAATTTACAATTATAGTCAAAACTATGTCGATATATTTACAAATTACCCTACTCCACACACAATTCCCTTTCGAGAATACTTTATAATCATCTATTGCATAGTACGTTCAGCATCTTCCTTATGATTTTTCAAAAGGCTTGGACCTCTACTACACAGTTTTTTGCGTAAAAATTTAATGTATTTGCTTTATTCTCAACACTCATTATCAATTTTTATATGGTTAACACCTCACATTTTTGAACATCATTAGCTACATATCAAAATGTTTGATTTTAAAATAACAACTAAACACGTGCTAATTTATATCCTAAACAATTTAGATTCAAATAATTACTATATAAAGTATAATTTTGTATAATTTCTTTCATACCCATAACAATTGTACCTAATTCCGAATACACCCACAACGTTTCATAAATTCCTCTGATGCCCATAATATTTCACCCTAAATTCCTCTCATACCCGGTATGTCAATACCACTGTTATCTACCCCATTGAAAAGATGATTTTGCCTATTTAAAATTTTCTAATTGAGATAATTTAACTTTAACATGATTCAATTGATAATAGTAAATCATTAATATAAGTATTAGATAATTTAAAAGTCATACTAAAGTTGAATTATTTTAATTAGAAAAAAATTTAAAAGGGCAAAATTGTCTTTTCAATGGGGTAGATAATTGTGGTTTTAACGGCGTAGGTATAATAGAAATTTATGGTGAAATGTTATGGGCATAAGAGAAATTTATGAAATGTTGTGGGTATATTAAGAAGTAGGTGCAATTGTCATGGATATAAAAAGAATTATCCTTAGTGTGAATGAAAACTATAATGACATAAGATCATAACCTTTCTTTCTTTAGCTAGTATGACTAAAATTAAGTGATCAAGTCAATAGGTTTATATATATCATGTTCGATTTTTTGTGGTTAGACTTAGAAACTAAAAATGTTATTGTGATACCAAAGAAACTCAATTGAATAACAAGTGAAGCTGGTGCTTTTAGGCAACTTTCTCCCACCTTAAAAAAGAATACTTTAGAAAGCATATTGCTACATTACTTGCCAAAATATAGATCAAGCAAATTCAGGTACATGCCTCGTATTCCACAAAAACCAAAGTGTAATTTTATTTTGATTTGTAGATGCACATTATCAACTCTTACAATTTACGATTGATTATTATTATCCATCTTCACCACCAAATAAATCTCCAAATTTATAGGTAACAAAGAGATTCTTGTTGGAAGTCATGTCAAATGATAAGATTTAATGTCAACAATCCACTTGGTATCTACACAGTTCCCTTGTAAACACGTTAATCTCATTTGAAGTGTAAATTAACACCTTGCCAACTAAAACTACTATTGAGGTAGTGCCCTTAGTATAGTTATTCTTTGGTTCATTATTTTTAGTATTTTCTTATAGCTTCAACCAATTTGTCATGATGGGATTCTCCTTGTTGTACTACTAACATAAACTAATTTTTCTTCTTAATTTGGACCTTATACTTGAATACTTACAAGTTTATGACTTTGAAGGCTGACTTCTTCCTTTCTTCTCATAGTTGATTCTTGTGAAAAAGAAGAACTTGGAGACTTCTTTTTCAACTCTTTGTTTAAGTTCTTGCTTGTAACCTAATTGTGAAGAACTTATTATACTAACTAAAACCACCAAAGTATGCTTGCAATTCCTACCACCAACTCTATAACTATTAGTTGATTCACAGGACTTTACATTTCATTCAAATACTCTATTATATAAGATTCATATTTAATTTTCACATTCACAAACTTTTAAAAAAAGAAGGCCTAGTTGCCAACTATATTTCTCTCATAGAAAACATACAACTAGGTTCACAATCTATTGCATTTGCCTTTGTAGAGAAATGTTGAATATACTATCCTTTAGTCACTGCATTGTGTATATAATGCTTTTTATTCAACATATTCCACTTATTAGACATGAATACCGGCATTGCCCACCATTTTCAATTGGTGAATAAACATCATTACACCCTAAAATATTTTTTCATATTGGCTTTCAAATCGTCTAATCTGTGTCATTTAAACTAATTATTCATAAAATGTCAAAATCCATTTTTGTTTTCAAACACAACAACTCTAATTATGCTTTAATACCACCATCGAGTTAAGAGCTAAAATCAATATCTACTATATGTGAATACCAACCACAAGACCTTCTACTAAGCACAATCTAAACTAGACCAATTTACAAATAGCTAGATAAGGATTTATGTGAAAAATTCTTTAGGACGAACAAGAAAACTAAAGGGCAAAAGAAGTAAAAGTTTACAATAAAGAATGAGATACATATATAATAATAGATTTACATCCAAATCTTAGGGAGTGGAGAATAAATCAACTCACAAACATTCAAATAAAATTAATTCTATAAAATAGAAAAATATCACCAGAAAAGTTTCAAATGATAAGCAAACTTGATTTCCCCCTTTCTTCTTTCTCATTTTTCTTTATTTTCTTCTTCTTCTTTTTCCCTAATTAAAAAATTTACCAACAAAAAATTTTAAATTATAAGCCTTTTTTTGTTTGTTTGACATTGAAGAGGATTAAAAACATTAGAAATCACTTTCAATGATGCTAGCATGAAAGAGAATAGGACAAAATAACCTTTCTCCTTTGTTAGTTGGAGGAACGAACAAGACAGATATAGAGAGCTGGGGGTAAGCTTAGGGGTGTCGATGAATTGAGTTGGATGTATTAGTATTTAATTGTAATTCTAACATGTTTAAAAAATTTCAGCTCTAATTTGTTTATCAACCTATTTAAAAACCTAAATTCTAACTCATTTATAGCCCATTTAATAAATGGGTTGGCAAGTTGCTAATGGGTAGCATATATATGTTTCAAACAAATCAAAATCATACTAATTTAAAATTGAGTGTGTGTTGTTTGTAATTGTCGTGATGAATTGATCTACATCAACGGGATACATGACATGACTAGATCTTCATCAGGAGAGAGATCTCTATTCAACGCATTAGCACAAAGAAGGACGACAACTTGTCAAGATAAAGAGAGAGGACGGAGATGAGAAAATAATAATAATAATGGAAAAAGAAATGATTGGAGATGGATAAGGAGAGATGGAGGGAAGGATAAAAGAGAAGAGTTGAAGAGGGAATGATAAGTGATTGAGAGGGAGAAAGAGAGGCCAAGGAGAAAGAAGAATTTTATTTTCAACAATCTTAGGTGGCGGCTGGGACGATGATGACAATCCTATAATATGATAACAAGAAAGGTGTTATAGAGTCATAAGTGAAGGGAGGAAAATAGAAAATTGAAATTTAACTAGTTATAAACAAGTCGTTGGGTTAAATGGGTTAAATGAGTTAATAAACAGTAAAATTTCAACTCTATTGTTGAATTTTTTAAAATAGTTATATAGGTTAGTAAATTATAAATCATTTATTAAAAATTTTACTTCATATTTATTTATAACGAGTTGGACGTATGAGTCGAAGGATTAACCATGATAATTAAAAAACCTTAGGTACTCCTTTAAATTGAGAGGCTTTTGTATGTAAAAGGGGTGTGGGGCCCACTATGCCTCCTCACACGTGCTTAACAGGCCTAGCAGTATGGCCAATTGGCCACGGACTGGCGCATAGCTAGGCAAACTTACAATAAATGAAGCGGGGTCCACCATCAGCAGCACCGTACAGAAGTAACTGTTCACGTGCCCGCCAGTCATCTTGGTTGCACCATGTGGGTGGGTCTCCCACGTGTGGTGCCAATCACATTGTCTCCCCATTTTCCCATGAGCCATCTGCCTACTAAACAATTGGGGGATGCCGGGATTGTGCATGATTAGACGGCATATTTTGGGATGATAGACCATTGCTCTCCGCTGCATCATCCATTCGATGCTGCCCCATCATCTCCCATTTATCAAAATGAATAGCTAGATTGCTGATCGAGACGGCTGATCAGATGAGCCCAGCCCGCTGATCATTATACTAGTTGAATCAACGTTCCATATTAATAGATTTTAGACCTTGCATCATCATCATAATTGCTGGGAGGGGAGGGTATACAACGCAGCATCAGGTGGAAAATTCGCCGGAGCACCGAAACATAACAGCTACGTATTGCTGCGTCGATGCTGGGCATCTACATGCACCTCCCGGCTCCGACGCCACTGCAAACAGCATACCGTTCCTGAATTTCGAAAATTGCAAAATACCCTTCGAAAAATTTTAATATATAATTTATTTTGAAATGGTCCCCCCATAAGCCCATATGCTTGGACCGCAGAATATATAACACTTAATTACACGTGTCAGAATTGAAGAATTGCGGGTGACAATCAAACACAAAAATATAATTAATTAATTTCACCACCCATCGATCGAAAGTAAAGGAGCAAACAGCGCGTTTAATATTTATTTTTTTAAAATTTTGCACAAAATCTTAGATGCAATGTACGTGCGTATTCAACGAGATACATGTATAAACTGATGTATATTCCAAATGTTTGGTACCCACAAAATGCAGCATGTGAAAGGATTCTCCTGAGTTGCATTGCCTTTCATAGCGTGTAGGAGACAGCAAGCTGGCACACCGTTATGACTAATTAATCCAAACAACGGTTAATTACTCAATACAATTATCTGATCTCTTGATCGATCGATTGCAACACATTATAGGATCCATTTGAGAAGAGGCAAAAAGAATGATGGAAAAAATTAGTGAATTTTTTTTCAAAATGGATAGGATAGTGATATAATATAATAAGATTAATGATTAAAAATTAAGAGAAAATTTTGAAATAAATAAGATAGTCGTGACACAGTGAGGGGAACAAGAAAACAGGGCTAGCATAAGACTATGACTTAAAATCGATAAAAACTCTCAACATCAAGACTCACACAAAATATAACGAAAATCTTAGAAATAGTATTCACGACATCTTCATAAAAACAAAAGAAATTATGAATTTATAAAGAGAAAAATAAAAACTAAGTTAAACTCTCACATGTATGTCCATTTGCACATAAAAACGCTAATTGTACATATTTTACTATGAATTATAAATAAAATCGTGTAAAATTTCAAAAGGTTGAATTCATGTAGAACAATGAATTTTGACATTGAAAATATGCTCAATTAGGTTTCGCTAGCATTGCTACATATTGATGGGTTCGAAAGATACCTTCCATTATTATGTTATGACTCTCGTAACTCTTCCCACAATAAAAGTTATAATCAATTAAAGTTGGCGTGCTCATTTACCACTTTTGAATCCTTTTGCAGTGATTCATTGACTCTAGGAAATCCTTCATGATGGCTTCTACGTTAGACAGATAGGAAAATATGAAAAACTAAAGGAAAAGCGAAGGAAAACATGAGCTACATGACAAATCACTATCTCATCCTTGGCTAGTGGTGTATAACCGGCCCACATAATTACTAGATCATATATGAGAGGGGTTGGTTAATGTACAAATTAATACTAGAAAACACAACCATCCATTAGAAAAGAGTTGCATGGAGATGAAATAATTATCTAGATTTCCATAAATGTTGAGAGAAACAACGATTGAAATGAGAGTACTATTACAATTTTATTTTTTGGAATCACGTGATATATAAATTACTTAAGTTTAAATTTTTTATTTTTCGACATTGTTAGATCTTTGGTTATTTGCACTGAAAATTTGATTTTGCTAATACTCTTTTCTGTTTGAAATTTTGTCATTAAATGTAGAGGCCTTGATCGCTGAGGCATTACTTTTCCAGTTTGCTTCAGTTTTAAATTTGCTATTAAATTATTGATTAGGTAGCTCTTGCTCTTAATATATAGAGGTAAGTGGGGGAGGGTTTTCTAACCTTTCTACTTATTCGGTGTAACATTTACTAGCTTTTAATAATCTTTTAGGCATAACTTGGTTGATAAAAGTTTTAATAGTGCCTAAGTGGTGGGAGGTTTTGATCTTCGTTGAGAGCATTGTATTTTTTATTCGAGGAGACAATGGACTAACTAGATTGCGTGTATACATGGGAAATTTCAGCCATTCATTCTTGAGTGATGAAGCAGCAATGAGCTTCCAAGGGCACCATACTTCAAAGTCCCTTAAGTTTTGAAAAATGGACCAGGCACATGGCTTCCCGTGAGAACAACAGTCCGGATAACCAGAGATGTCTGCCACGTGTGCCTTGGAGAGGCAGCTAGGCCAAAGGAGCATTAAACTAATTTTCTCCAATCATGCTTATCGTTATAAAATTGGAGCCTAACAGCACTGCGCGCCTTACAATGATTGTAATTATTTTAATGTCTCTGATAATAGATCCCAAAATAACTACTAATTCAAGCACCGTTGACTGTTTTACCGTTTTTGCTCATGCATGATTAGCAGAAATAATCCAGTCCGTTCATATAACACCACCATGTCCTAACACATAGTTGAAAGAGTCATGCTCCACGGTTGGTTTAAAGGGGCTGACGGTTGAACCCGACCCATTTTAAACAAGATTGAGTTGGGTTGAGTTGCGTTGAAAGATGGACTTGAAAATAGGTTAGAGTCAACTCAAGTTTCAAGCTGGGTTGTTGGGTACTAATCAGAGCCGGACGGGGGTCAAACGGGTTTTGGAGTCGGGTTAGGTACCAATACATGTGCAGCGTGCTATTTGGGTAGTCCAGTGCAAATCAGGTAGCTTAACGTAATTATTTTGGGTTTGATTACATAATTCTTATATTACTGTGTTCGCTTTATTTATTGAATTAATATATTTATATGCTTTAGAAATTCGTAGCAAATTATCTATTATTATTATTGATCGTGAATATTATCCACATACGTTCCTTTTTTATTTTAATCTTATCCCAATGCAAAAAATACATCTTTAATTTATATTTCCTAATTAATAATTAATTATACCTCTATATACTTTAAAATAACTTTATCTTATTGTTATTTTATATTAATCATTGTTAATGCCTATTATTTATTTTCATTTTATCAATTATTTAATAATACTTTTTATTAAGGTAGTATTACTAAAAAATATTTGTAAATGCAATTACATCTTTTATAAAATTTTCTCGTTATTTCTCTATTATTCAATTTTAAAAATCTAAAAATCTTATTTTTAATATTATTAAAGATAGAATCATTATATATTTTATATTTGCTATTCTACTTCACATTATTGAAATGAGGTAATTCCATTAGGTTTTGTTTTATCCTCTTCAAAAAATTTTAATTTGAGATTCTTTAACCTATATCATTTGCATAAAAACTACAATATAAATCAAAATAAAGGAATAAATACGATTTTAACTATAAAAAATAAAATTAAAAATGAGAATAGGATTTTTAAAAAGGAATAGTTGAAAGATAAAATATGTAAAAAAAGAAAATAAAGTTTCTTTTGATATTTTCAGCCTACTTTGTAATGAAAAAGAAATATGTTGCTTTACAAATATAATTTAAGCTAATTTAGATATATAATAGAGATATCTAAGATTTTGTAATATTATTACACAGTATTATTTTGGGCCCCGTGTGCATTTGTATGTGTACATGAGTAACATGACTTTCTTTCACACTTTTCTTATCATCAACTTTTTAATTTTTATATTGATTGTACTTAAAAGGTAACCCCTTGCGATTTAAAGATCTTGATATTTGGTGTAAATTTTAATTCATTTATATATTTAACTGATTTGTTTAACTAAGAGACTACATTTTATCCAATTTATGTTTATGCATGAGTCACATTTGAAATTGTCCATGTGTAAATTTGAAAAATGCTTGAATTTTTTATTTATGTATTAGAATATAATAATGCTTTATAAAATTATTTATCCGCATAATAATGATATTTTAGATAATATAGATGTTGAAAGAATAAATTTAAAATTGATACTTAATATTAAACTATTTTATTACTTCAATTATATATTTTTAGATAATGCTCATCTTCAACAATATTAAACAAGTGAAACGATTTTTGTGATAATATAAATGATGCTAGATTTAATAAATATAGTATATTTTCATCAAATATTAAGATGTTTTAATTGTTATTTGTAAAATATGACATCTAATATTACAATCTATTATTATAGTCAAGTTCATTCATACGGGAGATAATATGCTCCCATCTACACTTATGGAAAAGAACAACATATTATTTTATTTTCATGGGAGACTAAACTCTTACCACAAAATACTTCCCTACGTAGGGATTGAAACTTCATGGATAGGTCATCTGAAAATGTCCACAACCAACAGGATATGACTCGATTGGCCCAATCATCAAGATATTAGCATTAAGATTAAAAAAAAGAAAAAAGAGTTCCTTGCAATAAAAGTTTCATGGAAGTACAGTCCATGTTAATATTTCAAATTTTTTTGAATTGGATGGACACAGGTCGATGAAACATGCATAAGTGAGGAATAATAATGAAAAATAAAAAGAATAAAACTACTTTATTTTCAATTATTTCTACACAATTACCACACAACGAACATATCTATTTTAACTTTATTTTCTTTATTTCTCGTCATTGCCCATATTATATCACATCATTTTTCTTCCAATTGAAAAACTTTTACACAAGAAATTCTTCATTTAAAAATTTTACTACTTTCCAAATACATCATTAATTTGTTCCTCAACTCGATTTTAAAGGTTGAGTTTTTGAATTTCATAAAATGAGTTTGATCTGGGTTAATTAAGCTGTTTGAATTACATTATAAAAAAAAGGTGACCCGCTTACACCCTTATCAGCGGAAACCTTTACAAAGATTGGTGCCATTTACTGGCAGAAAAGATTCATTAAAAGATAGGATTGAACGCTCAAATTGATAATTACAACTGCCGCTAGGCAGGAATCGGGGGGGCCAACTTTTTTTTGGAGGTGGATCGGGTCCAGGTAACCTCCATGCATGCGGTCGCACGACCAATTTCTAAATAAAAGAATTTTTTGCATCTATGTCTCATTAATTTGGATAACATTGGAAGCATATCTTTCAATTGACAAAATTATAAAATATCATACAACATTTTCATGAAATTACGTGTGTCGCATTCCGTTAAAATTTCATAAACTTTACCTGAATTTTTTAATAAAATGACAAAAAATACGCCTGTCAATATATATTACAATAAAGTTTATTATTTATAGCATTTATTTTCATTATAATTGTTGCAAAAAACATTGATACTAATAAATACCATAAAATAATAATATATATAAATAAATATTTTAGTAATAAAAATATTAATATCGATAATCAATTTATTAGTAGGAGAATTATTGTCATGAAACTTTAATGAAAGGGACACTCTTGTTATTTTATACAAATATTATAAGATATTTGCATATTTATGAAACTAAGGAAATACTTGCCATTTTACCCAAAACTATGCATGTCGAGGTGGCAAAAAAAACCCTCAATAGATTGCAATTATGAAACAAGGATCTATAGGACTTCGATCGCAAGAGAAGGGAATCTAAGAACATGTGTGGGAATTAAAAATCACAAGTCCCAATGCTTGCTGCCTGGAAATTTTGACCCGGGGGAATGAACTATGAACACCCAACTGATGATTCAAATAACTAGTCCCCAAAAAAAAAAAAAAAAACGATAATTCTATCATGATCGAGTCCCACTAATCAAATAAAAATTCTTGCTTTTGACATAAACCCTCAAAGGTGGCCCTCTTTCCCATTGCTCTCTTTTTCCCAATGAACAAGGAATCATGACGACGTAAAATACAGATTAGATGATAGATTTTGGTCCCTTATGTTATGAACCAATTGTTATAGCGATGATAAAATTAGTCATGATGGGCAAATTAAAGTAGCACATTAATAGAATAATAAAGAGCAACGCAAGCTTTGAATTAGAGTTACGGCATACAAGCTATTAGAAAGATTAGTGATACTATAATAAACTGAGAACATGATTTATGATTGACAAAAATGATATAGTAGAGTTCATGCCGTTGACCCTGTACAGTGAGAAATATATATATTTTAAAATAGTGATGATAATGATTTCCCCATTCAAATGAACTAATATGGGTGTTCATCATATGAAACAAACATTAGATGCTAAATTTTTTTTTATAAAACGCTTTACTTTTGAATTTGACTCGTTTAACAAAATATCAACGGCGACATTCAGTTTGGCAGGAATTTATGGTTTTGCAAAACGATACGCATAATATGTTTGGATGGTGTAAAAAAAATAGTAGATGCAAAAAAGGTGCAGTTAAAAGAAGTATACTGGCGTCAGCTGATTAATATTGAAGAACCATGAGATTCCATGCATAATACGCAGAGCAATGTTATGACCTTTTCAAAAAAAGGAGTTTAGCTAGAGTAGAAGGTATCAAACTGGAAGAGGGAGGAAGAGGGAGGAAGAGGTTATCCACCCCAAGACAACGGCTACAATTCAGTGATTGAACACCTCTCTCTTTCCAAAGCCCACGCATGAACATTAGTGAAAGTCACTGAAAGAGATTGAAGCACAAGGAAAGGGCCGGCAGTCAGCTCAAATGGATGGAGGCGGCAGAAATTGTTGAACATAAAGCTCCATTAATTAAAAATGACTCTTCTCTAATCATGGCTCATGATCTGTTTCTATTTTTTGGTGCATGGGCGAGACGAGGGTTTAAAATATTAGCATGGACTGGGCAGCAATATTGTGGGTTAGTCTCCCAGTACAATGGTCTGGTCCAGGCTGTTGGTTGGGCCATGGTCTTGATCATGGCTTAAAAAAATGAAAAACTCGAGTTGAAGTGAACCGAGTCAGCTCAAGCACCTTAATAGGAACGTTCCAGCCCTCAACAGCTCAAAATTTTCGTTATCCTTTTAATAAGATAATTAGTTGTCCAATACGATCAGATGCTGTATTACTTTATTTTTTCCATTAAGTTTGCATAACTGTTTAGACAAATGTAATAGGCCAAATTCGAGACAAATAACATTATCATCCCCCAATTTTTTGAAAATTTATGGCAAGTCTAGGTAACATTGGAACTTATTTAGAGTTACTGACTTCAACGGAAATTAAAAAAAAAACTGAAAATACAAACCATAGTTTATATAGTATTAGACAAATATTTCATCAAATATAAGAGAGTTGCGTGTTTTGAAAAATTCTTGATCAAACACCACGAAACTTTCTGTTGTCATCAGTGTGAATTAATTAAAATAGTTTTTTTATGTAATTAATTAGAATAGCTTAAATTAAATAATATATATGCATTTTACTCTTTAATCTGCTTTTGTGGTTTTTACCAATAAAAAAATTAATCAGCTAGTTAGACAGGTTAAATGTAGTGAGTCTGGCACCCTGGCTATTTTTTCCCCTTATTTTCTTTAAAATGCTCCTCATCAAGAATAGTATGTCCAAAGATTTAATTAGCGGGGCCACTTTAGTGAACCCCACATGCACTACAATAAATACAATAAATTTCATTTAATGTAGTCAATTTTTTGCTACATATAAATATACTTTGGCTACAATTAATATTTTGCTACAAATGATTGATTATTTTTGAATTGCGGTATTTGTTTAAATGTAGTATTTTTACATTAAATGCAAACAAAAATATATTTAAAATAGCCATTAAAATTTGACATCAGATAATAATAATTTTTTTGCCACAATTAACATAAGATTAGCTACATTTGATCAAATGTTGTTAAATTAAAATTTTAGCTATAAAAAGTTGTCATATATAAGGATGCATATATGACAACTTGAGTTGGGAGGTTTAGTTCAGAGTTAACCTTGTCCTTACGATATTATCAAAAACTTATACACTCTTTTATTTTACATTGGGCTGGTTCTAAACCGATCCTATTTATTTTTTAAAGTCCAATCGGTTTCAATTTTGGTTTCAAATCAGTAATTTAAAATAGTCTTTATATTATAATTAAAAATTATAATTTTATTATAAATCCTAATAATATAATTTTTTTTGAACATCTAGAGCCACCACTAACTATGGCTAATGCATATGCTAGAGTGAGGACTCGAAACCCCGATGTAGGGCGCAAGTGCCGGCATGTGATACCATTGGCCCGGGCCAAGTTTACATAATAATATAATTTTTGAAATGTGTTTATTAAATAATAGATAAATTAACAAATTTTTATATATTTAAAGAATATATTTATATCTTTCATTATAAAAAATATTTTATAAAATATATGTTAAACACATATCAATAATTTGAATTGGTTCCAGGTATTAGGACCTTTGCAATTGAACCAACTTTAATTGAACCTAGTATTTTTTTACTTGTAGTATACCCATTTATGGTACATTTTCTTGTGATGATGAAATATAACAAGGAAGACCATATAATCCAATAATGGAGACAACACAGCCCCGCAAAATAAATTAAGGAAATATTACTTCCGTTGGGTTTTGAACCCAAGCTCACAACCTAAGGGGGAAAAGCCCCTAGCCGCCTGTGCTAATAGCAGGTGACTGGGTAAAGATATATTGAAAAATGACAGATTTGTAGTATCATCTGATCATCCTATTCCTATCCCGTACAAGGATAATCCTCAACATATTTTGCGTTATCCTGCTTGTCGAGCCTTTCTGCAAACGCATCGACGGTAAAATTCAGCCATATGGGAGTGCTTCCTTAGTATGTTGTCTGCCCCCTCATCTGTTGGGTAATCAGGATCTTTCGCAAGATACACTGCCCAACATCGCACATTCATTTGGTGTGAAGGTTTCGCTCCTCTTTTAATCTATCTACTGCATGTCTCTGATCATGAACACCAAGAGATGGAGAGCACGTGTACGGTGGACGAAGCGCGGTCGACATGGTGAGCTGTGAACAGCCCACATCGCGCAGGAGCTGCCCTTCAACTCCGCACAAATTCCCTGAAGCACGATGCTTCTGCTGTTAGCTTCCTCACCTCACGGCCATTGACCTTTTCATTACTTAATGCAGTCACACCGTCCACAGCCATCTCGCAACCATTTTTTTTAATCATCCTTTACTGGGTATTGACATCCAAGACGCGGGACGGTTGGTCCTATAAAAACCCGCCTTCGGTCGATGGGGAAGAACACATCTAAGCAACGCTGACTTTTCAGCATTTACGAGCTTCCAACACTCACTGACGCCCCACCTGCCATCCGCAACTCGGTCGCGCTTCATTTCATAAGATGGCAGCCCCAGTCTTCGACTTCTCCAAACTCAACGGCGAGGAGAGAACCCAAACCATGGCCCAGATTGCTAAGGCATGCGAAGAGTGGGGGTTCTTTCAGGTAATCAATTCGTTCTTAAGCTTCATGACTACGAGTTTGGCCTATCTTATATAATTAGCTTTCTTGAATGAACTCTTGAAGCCTATTCGATATTGCAGTTGATAAACCATGGAATTCCAGTGGAGCTTCTGGAAAGAGTGAAGAAAGTGTGCTCCCAATGCTACAAGCAGGGCAGGGAAGAAGCATTCAAGGACTCCGCTCCCGTTCATGCCCTGAACGAGGTGCTGGAAGGCAACAACGGATCGCGCCGGGTGGACGATATGGACTGGGAAGATGTCTTCCTGCTCCACGATCACAATGACTGGCCATCCCAGCCCGCCGAATTCAAGTAAGAATCTTGACTTCTTCTGGCAGAGAAATATATAAATGGGTGTTGAGTAATTTTCTGATCCGTGCAACGTAAAAATGGACAGGGAAACCATGATGGAATACCGAAGGGAACTAAAGAAACTGGCGGAGAAGGTGATGGAGGTGATGGATGAGAACTTGGGACTTGAGAAAGGGTACATAAAAAGCTCTTTCGCCGGCGGCAAAGCAGCAGCGCTGGAGCCGTTCTTCGGCACCAAAGTCAGCCACTACCCGCCCTGCCCCCACCCAGATCGAGTGAACGGCCTCCGGGCCCACACCGATGCCGGTGGGGTCATTCTGCTCTTCCAGGACGACAAGGTGAAGGGCCTCCAGATCCTCAAGGACGGCGCTTGGATCGATGTCCAGCCCATGCCCAACGCCATCGTCATCAACACGGGCGACCAGATCGAAGTCCTCAGCAACGGTCGGTACAAGAGCGTGTGGCATCGCGTCCTCGCCAACCCGAATGGCACCAGAAGGTCCATTGCTTCCTTCTACAACCCCTCGCTCCAGGCCGCGACCGAGCCTGCGCCGCAGCTGGTGCGGGACGAGAGTGCAGCCTACCCGAAGTTCCTTTTCGGGAACTACATGTCTATCTATTCTCAGCAGAAATTCCTGCCTAAAGAGCCCAGGTTTGAAGCCGCGAGTGTCATGAATTGCGATGATATATAGAAGCTGAAGATTTGTGGAGCCATGTTTGAAATATCTACTAATTAGTGGCGTGGGCCATGGAGAAGGCGTAAGCTCATGATCGGCTTGCTTATATAGATTGTTGTTGCACCTTCAAGTTTCTCAGATTTTTTTTTTTTTTTTCCGGGTCTGCTGTAGGCATAATGTTGTTGATTTTTCCAAATGTATTTTTCAGATTTGCTTTGTAAAAATTCGTGATTACTGCTGTGATTGTTCCAAATGTTTTGTGCTATTTAACTTTGTGTTACATTGTTCCAGAAATGGCAACGGGTTCTGCTATTTGTCCTGAAGGAATTAGTTGTAACAACTTTCACCTTCAAATTCGAAATGATATATTCTTTTGACGTAATTTTGGAATGATGTTTGCCTCTTTGATAATTTGTAAGTGGATTATACGTATCTTTATTGAGCCATTCCGGTTCTAAGGCTAAATGTTTATCGGTTAGGATATCCGTTTCTGTGAGTGGATTGGACTCGTCTAGTGGGCCCTAGGCCGCTTACTATTTAAGCCTGCACGTGCATAGGCATATTGTTCTGACCAGTTCGTCAAACTATTCACTTAAAGGAGCCACGTGGCATCATCTCGGTCCCAATGCGAGAATAGCAAGTGCATCCAAACCGTCGGTTTTCACAGGTGTGAGATGGCTTCGGTGTTAATTGCGAGGCATCAGGGACAGTTCTCTACTTCTCTCTCTCTCGTCGACGGTTGGGGTTTTGGGTTGGGCCTTTCAGCTGGAGAACCGACTTCTAAGGGGGGAGTGCGGCGTAGTGGGCGAGCTGCGGAGCGGAAGAGGAAATGTCGAGAAAAGGAAAGCGAAAGGACGAAGATGAGTACGGCGGCGACCGCGACGAGGCCTCGCATCCTAAGAAAGCTCCGAGATCGGATTCCGAAGACTCCGATTCCATCACCATTTGTGATGTTTGTCTCTCCGTCTCTCCCCTTTCCCTCCTTTTTCTCGTGGAGTCGGTTGAGCTTTCTCTCTTTGAATTTTGAATCTTTCGTTGCAGATATCGAAGAATCGAAGGGTTTCTGTGCGAAGCTGGCAGGGGAAGGTAGTTGTCGACATTCGCGAATTCTACATGAAAGACGGCAGGGTTTTGCCTGGGAAGAAAGGTTTCTTCTTTCTCTTCCATTTTCATCCGATTCCTTCCTTTCTTTCTTTCTTTCTTTCTTTTTTTTTTTTTTTTTTTTTTTTTTGGGTGTTGGGCGCATCTTGTTATTAGATTTTTCAGAGGTTTATTTGATGGAGTTTTTGATCCATTCTCGTTTTATTAATGGTGGACAATTCTTTTCGGACTTCTTCATCCTCGTGAGCATTATAGTGGAATAAGAAACGGGTTGATTCAGTTTTGATTGGAAGATGTGTACAAGCATCTAGTGCGTAAAACGAATGAACCTGAAGAAATAGAAGGCCTGCCCCACGAAAATACTGGATTTAGAAATACATCATGTTATAATTCATAATGTGTGGAATCATCTTTGGATCGTGCAAAGGTGATGAATTTATGTGGTAGATGGATCAATAACCGGATTACCCATTGTGAGTTTGCAGTATTGATCAAATGATGAGTTGATGTTTTAGTAATCGAATGGCTGATGATTTGATCAGATGAATATGTGCCTGTATCCTATGTCACACGGTTTAACAGTTGGCATCAATTTCATGAAGAAAGTTAGGAAAGATACATCAACAGTCAATGGAAAACTTGAAACGTGCTACTATTCTGGCCTGAGAGTATGAACCTGTCTGAAAATATTAAAGAAATGTTGACAATGCTTCTATGGAGATGTGATAATTAGGAATTTTTTTGTCTGCCAGTTTGGAACTTTGGACCAAGCAATCAAGTTGTATACCCTGTTATGGCTCTGTTTGGCTTTGCATTTGTGTGCCAAATTTTGGGAAGCATTGCTGTAAATGCGGATTTGGATTTCCATATTTGGCTGGAATTCTGAAAAAAATTGCTTTTGTGTTTTAAAACCCATGATTTTATTCCTGATCGTGCAATTCGGGGAAGCTAGAATTTCAGTTTCCTGCAATTGTTGAAAAGTACGTTTCGCACTAGACCATGTAAACTGCACTGCTTGCTGAAACAAAGCCTACATGCGGTCTTTTGATTGGATACGTTGACAGAGTGGAAGCAGGACATGGGATGACGCTGAGATAGTTTATGTGTGTCGAAAATTACATTTCGCACTAGACCATACAAACTATACTGCTTGGCCAAACAAAGTGTACATGACATCTTTTCATTGGGTATGCTGACAGAGTGAGGGAGCAGGAGTTGGGATGAGGCAGAAATATGTGTATGAGAGAGAGAGGGAGATTCTTGCTACACTATGAACTTGCAAGCTAGCACTTCAGATCTCAAGTGCAAATGCTTACAGTGTGTAGCAAAGTTGGTAATTTTCTGTAGGCAACCCATGGGTATACGGTAGCATTGTAACCCTTGTGTGTCTCTATCTATAGACAGACACGTGGAGGCATTACATTCAACCCTATTTCTAGCCGTAAATTGTGACTCGAAGAGGAACAAAATTTCCTTGAGAACTCCTCTTATTATCCGACATTCCATGTCACTAATTTTATAGGCTTAGGTGGGGTAATTTTCTGTAGGCAACCCATGGTTACAGAGTAGCTTTGTAACCCTCGAGTGTCTCTATCTATAGATAGAATGGAGGCATTACGCTCAACCCTATTTCTAGTGCTAAGTTGTGACTCAAAGAGGAACAAAATTTCCTTGAAAACTCCTTTTATCATCCGACATTCCATGTGACTAATTTTATTGGCTTAGGCTTTATTTAGCCTGGGGAACATGGTTTTTGACGTTACCAGAAACTAGAAATTCTAATTTTCCCAAATTGCACAATTAAAAGAAAAATTAAAGGTTTTCAATGTGAAGGTGGAAGTTTTTGAAATTTTGGCCAAACAGGAAAATCTAAATTCACGATTTTAGAAATGCTTTCCCAAATCATGCAAGCAAACGCAGGGACAAGTAGTACCTTATAGTCCTACTCAGCTGGTGGAAAAATCTGCCACTCATTGGGTGTGTGAGAAAGCTACATCTTTTTCCCATTGGAGGCAGGCTTGAATTTGGGGCACAGATGAAAGCATGATGAGAAGTACATATTAAAGGAAAAAAGTTCATGATTGAGGAGATGAGTTGATGAGTGTCAATATTGCTGACAATGATTTTGTATTAGGTAGGTTTTTTTAGAGGGTAGCATCTGAGTTGCTCTGACCACTTTTGCTTCTTTGTTTTCTGTAGGGATCTCACTCAGCATGGATCAGGTATGCTTGTTACTTTAAACTTGAAATCTCCGTTGGATCTTCGTTTAGATTTTATTATTGATTCCTTTTGTGCTTGCTGAAGTGGAAAATTTTGCGGGATCATCTGGATGAGATTGACGAGGCAGTGCGTGAGAATGATTAGTTACACAGCAATAAGTAATTTTTTATTAGGGTGTGTTGTAGTGTTTCATTGTTGATGTAATATTTAGTTACTTTGAACTGTCAAGTAGAATAAAACCACATTCAGCAATGACATGCAACCACATACTTGTTTGTTTATAATAAGACCATGTGTGTTAAAAGTTTATTTTGTTGGATTTCCATTTCCTTGATTTTGCTTTCTTTATTTATTTTTTTTTTTTTTCACTAGATATAATGCATTCCTTTTCTATTGCGTTGGTTATGGAATGAAAACTGCCTTTTCCTTAGATCAGTTGATGGAGGTTGTTAATTGTTTGATCTGAGTGGCATTTGTAGCCCATCCATTTTGATAGATCAGAAAGGTGGTGTCTCGATTGAACTGGAAAGTGTGGCTATCCTTTTGGATGCATTATCAGGCATATGAAGGTTTTGAATTGCTCTTTGTATAGCTAAATAGAGAACTTTGCTCTTCTTACCGTGTGATGAATTGTAAATTTCTCACTAGTGGCATTCTTATGAGGCCTCATCTAAATGATTGGAGATTGGCCTAAGACCAAGAAAGCAATGTTACATCTGGAAAGAAATCATTAGAGATGTCTATTGGCCTTGTGATTTTGGTGATTCTCGTGTTTCTGTTTGCAAGGCCATGGCAGTCCCTGCTTCAAGAGAACTGTATTTTTTTATTTTTACTTTTATGATGGCCTCCAAGAAGGCTTCTTATTCTTGTTCCAAGACATTCGCATAGTTTCCATTTTGGATGGATGGTGGACTGTTATGTTTCAGCAGCGAAATAGAAGTCTGCAGATTGTGTTGTTTAAGTATCCAATCGGTATGTAGGTCACTCAAATGGTGGACCAGCAAGGACCAGAAACCCCAAAAAGAATTGCTGAAAAAACATGGGAACCAATATGTGAAAGTCGACACAATGCCTCATTCGTGGATGCAAACTGGGTAATTGCACATTACGAAAGAATGAAGGACAGGGAACAGCGGTGTTGAAGACTATGATCCTACATCAAAAGAATGAAGAACCTGCTCCAACATCAATCTCGTCTGCCCGTCTATGGGATTCTCTTGGCGATCCGCATAGGCAATGTTTAGGAGATAGAGCTTCTTCGATGCTACAAAGGCAGCTGAAAAGATCCTCTTCATCCCACCTCTGCTACTGTCTAGCTTGTACTCAAACTCATATACTGGCAGTCGTCCGTTGCCCAATCTTTCTGCAACTCCAACAACCTCAGCATCCTTTGTACTTTCCTAGAAATGAAGAACAGAGATAGACACACGATATGTTACTGCTCCCCCAACATGCTTCTTTACCAGTTTATAAAAACCCCATCATCATCAGTAGCACACCTTTCGTTTCTCAGCTTGGATGAGCTTGTTTGCAACGAATTGCAGCGTGCCAAAATCAGGGAGGGAATTGAGACGGACAGGGGCGACGACAATCCCCAAATTGTCACCTTTCCCATCCTCGAAGAGAGCCGTAGCCCCGGCCTTGTCCACCTACAAGAAGAAAGATTCCAGAGGAGAAGGCGAAATTGGATTTGCGAGGATTGTAGAATGAAAGGGAAAGAGATGAGGGATGGATTTGGTCCAATTTCATTCACCTTAAACCATGAAGAAGGGATGAGGAGAGTGAAGCCTTCTTTAGTGTCAGTATATCTCTCCAGCTGTTTTTGGTCCTCAGCAGCAGCGAAAGGGAGGTGAAATCGTTCAAATGGGTAGGAGAAGCCAAGGTAGGAGGTGAGGCTGAGCGTGATAATCCTCCTCCTACTAGAAGCAGCTGCAGATATTTTGTGGTTTTCAGGACGTGGGGTGGAAGAGCAGCGACAGCAGTGGAGCGGTGGTTGGGGCTTCGGTCTGGTCGCTGCGAGTGGGATTATGCAGCGCGAGGAGATGCTGCTGGTCGTTCTCCACCACATGCCTATCCAGCTCCCGCTTCGCTCCGTACCCTGTATCCTCATCTTCCCATGGAAACCAAGGAGTACGCTTTTGTTGATGCTCTAGCAGAGTAGGACAGATGGATATACGACAATACAAAATTTTTTCATACTGTTGCTTCGTCCAAAAATCAAATTACGACGTTGGATGAAGACTTCACAGATTGTAACGAAAGGAAAGGTACCCGGAACTAGAATTTGCCAAAAAAAAAAAAAAAAAAAAAAAATCCCAGGTTGCGTGGATTTATTAATCACTCCTTCCTTCACACACTCCCTTTCTTCTATGCGTTTAATATTTTAACTGCCTTGCTTTTTATTATTACATCTACACGTCAATCACCTTTTACATTAATTTTTATACGATTACTTTATATATTTTCTGTTTATTTTTCGCTAATTATTACCCATATTATATCATTTTAATTTCTTACATTTTCAAAATTTTTACCATCTCCACTTTTTTGTTGTTCTCTTCTCAAACGGAGGATCTTGAATTGCAACCGAGAGGACCATAGTTGAATTTGTTCCGAGTAAATAAATCTTCGGTTTTCATGGGCCAATTCCATGTGAAAAACGCGAGACGCGCACGCACACAAATCGGGGGTAATTTCATTGCGAGTCATTTCAAATGTTGTGGGCTGATATTGTGCAGGCGTAACGGTAGCTAGACAATAGAACCGTCCTCAACAAGCAAACAGGTAATATTTGGCGACTGTGTTGCGTGGGTGGGATGCATGTTGTGAAGTGTTTGGAATTTAGATGGCTAAACGGCCTGATAAATGGTAATAATAATAAAAGTGGAGGTCGGCAGGCCCAGTCGGCATAAAACACAGTCGACACTCGACATCGGCCTGGCAAAATTCAAAGTCAAGCGCACGAGGAAAGGGGAAAAGTTTGGTACTCAGTGTGAACTCCAGGAATGATGCATCAGCAAAAATTAAACGGCAATAGCGGCGTCGACCAATCCAGCCATAGAATTAAGAGTTCTTGGCTGTAAGTTCCACAAATTATTTTGTTTAAAAATTGGAATTAGTTCTTGTCATGTTCTATGTAATTTTTTCGGGCGACTGAGGAGGAGGATTCATCAACAAGCAGAGCAGCCAGGAAGGAGTCCTTGGCTTACACGTCTCTCCTCCGGTTTGGACTTTGGAATGGGCAATGCTGACACACAAGTGCTCCGGGAAGTCAAAGTTAGAATCCCAAACTCGTCGAACGCCTTCAAATTTCCATAAAACGCATTCGCTCTAGCATAGCCGTCATCCTTTCTACCATTCGGCAGACATGGATTCCGGAGAGAAACGTCTCAATGAGCTTGGTTACAAGCAAGAACTCAGAAGGGAGATGGTTTGTTTCTCTGTTTCTCCCCCCTCCATTACTTTTTGTTTTCCATGCGACTTCCAGTGATTGAATCGAGTTGAATTCTGCTGCTGTTTCAGACTCTGTTTAAGACGCTGGCAATCTCCGTGTCGACGGTGACGCTTTTCACAGGGATTACTCCTCTTTACGGGTCGAGCCTCTTGTATGCAGGGCCCGCCAGTCTAGTTTGGGGGTGGGTGGTGGTCTCCTTTTTCACATGGTTTGTTGGTATTGCCATGGCTGAGATCTGCTCCTCTTTCCCGGTCTGTTTGTTTCTATATTTGGATCCTCGCATTTTTTATTTTATTCAATGCTGTCAACCCAAGCCAAAGAATTCAATTTTCTCCTTTTTTATATCAGTATATTTGCTGATTTCACAATCCGTGTTCCTAGCATTAGCGAACGAACCTGAAACTGACAGTCCCTGACACATGTTCAGGTTTGCATTTTTGATTGCTTGATATGGATGGCCTCATCTAGAAGCTAGCTATGCTGGGCCACTTCGGCAACATGCATTCATTCAGGCTTACAGCAGTCGACGTTAAAATTATATGCCAATCCTTCCTCTCGAAAATGAAAATATTAACTCAAGCAAAAATCAGAATGCCATTGCCGTGGATTGTTTTCGCACTTCTTAGATATGCTGCATCTGCATATAGTTTGTTCCGATTAAGTTGGTGGGCTAGACAAATAATAGAAACAATTGAATGGTGATTTCCTCAAGAACGTTTACTTACGAAGACGGATTGGAATTTTATCTTGTTCCCGTTCATTTTATGCATTCTCCCTAGTGAGCTAGATCTTCTAACGCAAATTTCCAAGCTAACAAGTAACAACAATGGTCCAGATCTGTACTTACGAATGCTTTGCATCCAAGGCATGTTCATGTGTTAATTCAAATTTAAAAGTTTCACTTGCCCTCAGCTCTCCATTTTATTCTGCTCTATACGCAGAATCCTTGTGCTGATGGATTAGTGGTGTATCTTTGTCCATTGTTTTCTTTGTTTTGCTGCTTGGAATATCCATATTCCATCCTCCGCCCTTTTTAATCTGGCAAGTGGAAGGCAAATTCTTGTGCAATAGGAGAGTCAGAAACAATATAAATAACTTGGATTGGGTGTTGGAGTTCTTTAAACATGCTTTACCTGAATGTTTTGTTTCATGCATATGTTTCTTTCAAGCACCCCAAAATCTAAATTTTGAATACATTAGTCCTGAAAATTGTTGGCTGAGTTGCTCTTTGGTTTCAAATTTGGACAGACAACAGGTTCCCTTTATTTCTGGGCTGCACATTTGGCCGGCCCTAAGTGGGGGCCGTTTGCATCATGGTGCTGTGCTTGGCTGGAGACGATCGGCCTTGTTGCCGGAATAGGCACACAGGTTTCCTTTCTTCCCTTGATATCCATCATATGATGATTGAAACTTGCTAATTTCTTGCCAATAACCAATTCTTGGTGGATACATGATTATCACAAACCGTTTCCTAGTTTATTCCTTCTTATATGCATTTTCATGCCTTGAATTGCAAATTGGGATTCAGATGCTAAATTTCTTCTGCACGGTTTGCAGGCCTATGCAGGATCTCAGACATTACAAACCATCATCTTGCTATGTACAGGCACAAACAAAGACGGAGGTTATTTTGCCCCAAAGGGGATATTCTTGTGCATGTATATGGGCCTTACAATTATATGGGCTGTACTCAACACATTCGCACTAGAAGTGATTGCCTTCCTTGATGTGATTTCAATTTGGTGGCAGGTATGTTCTTTTTTAATACGCCATCATGAGCACACCTACTTCCCCCAGCCAAGCCGGTCTTTTTAGAATGCTGCCTTTCGAGCTCTCACTGGGAGGCTACATTTCCACAAATGAGTTTCCTCATTGTTTAGAACATCACCTCATCCCCATTTGCAGGACGTCCTGAATAAATTCATTCACCAAAAAACAGAAATCCACATTTCATACGTGCAGATGCATGCGAACGCACATTTCTTCTGTGTGCAATAGAATTCAGAATTTTTGGGGCTAACCTATCTCAGTCAATTCTAATTTCATGCAGGTTATTGGTGGTTTGATCATAGTCATAATGCTTCCAGTTGTGTCATTGACAAGGCAATCTGCCTCCTATGTGTTCACTCATTTTGAGACGTCACCAGAGTCTACAGGGATTCATAGCAAAGCATATGCTGTCGTTCTGTCTTTTCTTGTGAGTCAGTACTCTCTATATGGATACGATGCAGCAGCACATCTAACAGAGGAGACGAGGGATGCAGATAGGAATGGCCCCATTGCTATCCTATCAAGTATTGGGATAATTACAACATTTGGATGGGCTTATATTTTGGCTCTCACTTTCAGCATTCAGGTATCTTTTTTGTCAACTATGATTTGGATTTTTCACTCAGCAAAGTGTTCTCCGTTACTCATAGAGTTGTGATTGTCATACAGGATCCAAAGTACCTGTACGATTTGAACAACGAGACTGCTGGAGCATTTGTACCCGGACAGATTCTCTATGATGCATTCCATGGGAGGTTTCAAAATTCTTCAGGAGCGATAATTCTGTTATTTGTAATTTGGGGGTCATTCTTCTTTGGGGGCCTTTCAATCACTACTAGTGCAGCCAGAGTGGTACGCAAACAGCAGACCCTTACTTCATTTAAAAAAAAATTGTCGCAATAATCAGCTTTGGAGGATCCGAATGTTGGCATCAATCAGCTCACGAGTTGAGCATTCCAAAACTCAACAGATACATAAAATACACGTACATAGATACACAGTTGAAGATAAAATAGGCCGCCTAATATGCAAGAGTTTTGGATACATGTTTCTAGTGAGGTGTTATTTTAAGATCTACTCAAGGAAGGCCTTGTCTATAATTCAATTTAAGTTGCATGGTATCTAGCTCAACAGGGAATTAACATAACTACAATGCTAATCCAATCCCGAATCCCACTTGGTTTTGAAAACAGTTTTTTCAAAAAAAAAAAAATTTGGCGTTTTCAATCTGTCGTGTGATTGAAATGCCTTCTTGAGTCCATTCAAGCAAACCATATTCACATCATATACTGTTCCCTATATTCTGAACAAGGTGCAATTTTGATATTCTAACAAATGGAAAAATCACTAAGCACTCGGAATATTGTGTAAATGTTAATTTTGCCTGTTTTTAAAGGTTATTCTATTGCTTGCAGTCAATTGCTTACCATCTTCCATAGTCATTAATCATAATCATCATGGCTGATATGGAAATTGCGATTTTGTAGGTGTATGCTCTATCAAGAGATCAAGGTATACCATTTTCATCCATTTGGCGGAAAGTGCATCCCAAGCACAAGGTCCCAGCAAATGCAGTGTGGCTGTGTGCTGCTGTCTGCATTCTTCTTGGGCTTCCTATACTGAAAGTGAATGTTGTCTTCACTGCCATCACCTCCATTTGCACGATCGGATGGGTCGGTGGATACGCAGTTCCCATTTTCGCAAGGATGGTCATGGCTGAGAAGAACTTTAAACCAGGGCCATTCTATCTAGGAAGAGCAAGTAGGCCTATTTGTTTGGTGGCCTTCTTGTGGATCTGCTACACTTGCTCAGCCTTCCTGCTCCCAACTCTCTACCCTCTCAAGTGGGACACTTTCAACTATGCGCCGATAGCACTGGCCATTGGTCTCTCTTTGATACTGCTGTGGTGGCTTCTTGATGCAAGAACTTGGTTCAAGGGACCAGTCAGGAACATTGATACTACTCAGAATGGGAAGGTTTAAGGAGCCCTTCTGATGCTTTTCAATGCCCCTCCTGGTGATCCATTCTCCAAATCTTGCAGGCTGGCCTTGCAATGTCAGATCAGATCCAACGCTCGGATGTGAAGGCTTTGAGAAGCGGGCTTGTTTGTAGGACTAGGTGTATGCTTACAATGAAGGAATGGACCCAGTCCATGTACTCCACCCAAGACCTCAATGGTCCATGTATCTCAAGTTTTCTGAATCTGAAATTAATGCGGATAGATCTGGCCATATTGGCCGGGAAATCAGAGTTGGCCCCCTTTTTTTTTTTTATTATTTCGTTGGATTATAATGGACACCTATGCTCTCTCCAGCATTCGAAGTCAGAATCACTCGCGCACCTCATTTATCAATATGTCAAAAACTCATACCATTTTTTTTTTCTTTTGGACCGTTGAGCTTGTCCCTAGTGACCAAACTTGGTTATTTGAATGGCTTGTGTGCAGAGAATAGAGGTCCCAGCCTATCATTCATTCTACAAGTACAACCGACTAGGGAGATGCCGCATACGTGTCTCCCACCTCACCATGATGTCAGGAGTTGGCGGAGGAACTCATTCGAAAATTGTATTTTTGAGTTTATTTTCGAAAATCAAACCGTATAGGGCACGTTTGTTAATTATAAAAACTTTTCAAAATAAAACTTCTTACTCTGACAAATATTCTATTTTTAATTATTTTTCAATCTTCTTATATAATTACCTTCCTTTTCAATTATTTCTACCCAAGTATTCATATAACTAATTTATTTATTTTAATTTTATTCTCTTTATTTATTATTATTATTTCTTTCATATCATATTATTTTTTTCTAATTCAAAATTTTTATACAAAAAATTTTTCATTCAAAAATTTTATTACTTCTCAAACACACCATAGATTTAAAACAATATTTTAGTGTTGGTAGTAACAATCGTATAAATTAGATGTTAATTTTAAGCAAGTAAAAATTATATATTTATCATATAAAAAACGACATAACATAATTTTAGTAAACATAGTAAGACTTTTTTTACACTTGTCTGGTTAAAATACATATAGAATGTTAGAGATCATACAAATTATATTATATGTGCTATTTATATCTAGAAATACATCAGTCGTTGAAATTCTTCAATTATATTTGATTAATTAACACAATCTGATTTTTATTAGTTTTCACAATTAATGGTCAAAATTATAGTTAAAATCTGGTGTATAGTTTGATTAAAAAACGGAAAATCACATTCTTCGGATGGTTCCTAACTTGATATCTCACCATTGAGGTACCAGTAAAGCCACTTGCGGAATATTTGCACGTGTTGTACCAAGAGTTGGATGTCGACAACTCCACTGCCAAGTGTCAACTCCATGTCTGGTACAATTTAGGCGAGCTATTCGCAAACGCGGTGGGCGCGGGGTCTTGACATGTTTTAAATCGGTGGACATCGGTTTTCTTTGGAATTAGAAATTGATGTAGCTCATGATGTCATGCTGTGACAATGGACGCTGAATTAGGATTAAAATTGGAGAAGATAAATTTTAAGTCAAAAAAGTAGGACTTTGGCGAATTTAAGGATTTTAATGAAAATTAATGCTTGGAAATGGAGCCCAAGACTTATAAGTAAGAAAGATATGTTAGTTGAAAACAGTAGAAATTATATTTAATGAGCGATAAGGAGGGAGAGAAAAACTCCACTAAAGTTATTAAGTGCTGTTATATAGGTCTTCTTTAGTTGGATGGGCACCATCTCTTTAACTACAAAGCTTATCAAGTGTATTTATAGACTAATGAAAATTAGTCAATAAACTAAGTAGAACAACATGAGTGAGAGGCACGGTGTTCAAATATTAGGTAGAGAAAATAGCCTCGATATCTCCTAAAGTATACCTTTGTCAAGTGTCTATCATCTATATAAATGACATAATAAGAAAATAGTTTATTGAATAGGTTTATGAATGCAGATTAGTCTTTGCAAGTGATTGTGTCCACAGAATGATTAAGTCTAATGAGTTGATCAGTTTAAAGTTAAAAAGATAGTACAAGACAACCTCGAAAGTGAAGGACGAGCTAGCCAGCATGATCTCTTTTTTAGGCATGTAAGAGGAAGACAAATAAGCATATGTTAAATAGGTGATAAGCTAAATAGTTATAGCTTTAACTTTTTTTTATTCTAAGCATTATGGTCTTACCTTAGTGGTAGAGAAAAGGTATATTGAGGTACTAAGATGAGTAGAAGTTTTTAGTCGAATTTTAAACTATTTGGCTTAGGCTTTGATTAGAATAATTTTTCCTAATGATAATAAGGGCAAATTATATATATATATATATATTCACGATTTTTACTTTAATTTCACTTATACACATGAATTTTTTAAATTTTCTCTCATACATACGAATTTTCATCCTAATTCAACTTATATTCATGTCGTTAAGTATCTGTTAAATTGGTTGTTAGCCCATTTTAAAATAACGAATATGCCCAAGCTGTAATATAATTTAAAGTTGTTTTACTTAAGTTAAAAAGTCATATTCAAATAATTTATAATTTTATAGTTGTAGAATTACTAAAAATTTATTATAATATGAATGTTTAGCTATAAAATTATAATTAGTGATTAACATATTTGTCATTTTTCAAGGAGTTAACAGTCTTTTTAACAGATCTTAACTGCATAATTATAAGTGAAATTAGGATAAAAATTCTCGGATATATATGAGAGAATTTTTTGAAAATTAATGAGTATAAATGAAATTATAGATAAAATTCATGAGTATATAAGAAATTAGCCTAATAATAAGAAGGTTGTTATTGTTGTTTATTTTATAAGATTGAGGTCAGAAAGGGATACGCTGGCAGCTGGTTAGTCGCCTTAAGAGGCCCTTTTCGCTAGCCCACAATTTCAACGGTTTCAGACGAGTGAGACATGTGAACCATGTTCTCATTTCCATTTCAGGTACATATATGGTGGTTGTCCCGTTCTATGGTTGTCTAATTTTTTGATTTGAAAAAGTGGTATAAGACACGTATATGCCGCTCTTTCTACTTTTATATATATAAATGCTCTAATATAAAGGCTTATGAATTGTGATTACGTATTTTCGATTTTTCTGAAATTTTTCCAAGGTTCGCTGATTTAAGGAGAGGCGGTGGTTGAATACATATCTGGTTCTTACTATGTGAAATTTAGTAATATTGAAATTTATTTTGATTTTTAAAAGTTAAAAATTAAAGATATGAATACATCATTTCCAAAAACGACGCAACAAATGAGAATTACCTCACGATTCTTCTGGAACTCACATTTCATAAGTCAAAAAAAGAAGAGCATATCGTAACAAACTACAAGTGTGGGTCCCTTCACTTAAAGGGATGACTCTTGGAAGGACTACCAGCCCAAAAATATAAATGCAAAGGCCTAAGTTGCATCATGGTACAGAATTCCTGACACAGTCGTCTCTTTCAACTTTGGCAGGCGAAAGTCGGTGTGCCACCTTTCCTTTCCATGGCGTATCTAAGGGCAACCTGACAAATATTTTCCGGACGCGAATTAAAATAATATATGCATTTTTATTATACAATAGCTGTATTTGTCGAATAGCTAATAGGGAATGTAGTGTGCTAATCAACAGACACAACTATCGCACGAGAACAGTATATGTATTGTTCAAATCATCCGCGTATATGTTTTCCTATTGTATTATATTTATTGGTGTTCCATCCCATCCATCCACATCCCAATCTGCAAATAATTGCTTAAGTGGATGTCTCCTTTCAGTGGGGGCCACAGCCTTTCGTTCGTGGAGGCTTCGTACATGCAACCACTGCTGTCCGCGTGCATGTCTATCATAACTATATAGTTTCTCGAACATTTACAAAAGAATTGGACATTTATACGTATAAAAACAAGAAACCTAAGCTCGTCTATCAATCAGTGGAGGCGCGATCAGAGCTATGCTCGAGAGCAACGCGGTTGACCGGAACGAGAAAACCAGTGGTGTTGAGCCCACCACAGAGGCGGACAGGCGGTGTGCCGCCCAATGAGGACGAAAAATCGAGCGGTCCGAAGCGAAAGCGTACGAGAGCCTCTCCTCCCCACCGTCCGTTGCCAAGCATCCCGTCTCCTCTCCCATCATTCTTGCCTTTTTTTTTTACCTGCCTAAGAAGTGCACCATCTGATATTGATGAGTTCCGTCCACGTCTTTTTAAATACGCAGGCGGGCGTTCCTGGCCGTCCTACCTCTGGGATTGTGACAGTGGGCCTTCTACCTCGCAGAGATTTCAAAATTCAATACCCTATGATAATAATAAAAAAAAAAAATTCTAAAATTGTCAAGTTTAAATACACCCCCTACTGTAACGAAAATATCTTATAGGTTATCGAGGTAGTAAAGGTAATAGGTAGCTTGTCTGTGGGAGACCCTTGAGTACTCCAAAAGTCAAATAATACGCACTTGGACTGTATATGGATACTGGATAGCCACTGGCCGCAAGCTCAATAGAATGTGCTCTAAATCATATAAAATTTTTAAATAAAATTTATATTTGAAACGAAAATGCTCAGAGTAGTAGGAATGAGTAAAGTTATATTAAAAATTGAAGACTGTCTTGAGAATTGGAAAGCTGCATTGGAAATAGTGAAATGTATTTAATTTAAAATTCTTATATGGTTCGTAATACGCCCTTACTCTTATATCCTGTGGTAAAATTAATTTAAAATTAGTCTAGTATGCATCGCATACAAATTTAATGGCATTTTCCAAGTCCATTTCTAACTAATTATGACCATTATAATTTCAAGTAAAAGGTGGAAATTAGTGAAAGCGGCTAACTTTATTCAAACTACTAACCCATGACAACTAGTATTTTATAATATGTTAGTTTTGTAGTTAATTTATTGCAAGTACGTTGGGTATTATAGTTTTCTTTTCAGCCAGCCCTTGTCGTGTATTAGTAAAGACAATAGCGCAGCTGCCTAGAGCGGAGGGTTAAGTAGTGCCCTGTGAAAATTTTTTAAAATTAATTTATTTTTTACAAGGTGCTTTATTCACCAAAAAAAAAAATTACCCCCTCCACAGCAAATTACTGGTCTCATCAATTTTCTAAAGAGGTTGTCCCCCTCGAAAAATAATATGTTCCCTAGGCGCCGCGGCCTTGTAGAGTTGAGGATTAAAAAATTCCCCTTAAAAATTCTTTAAATTTTAAAAAACAATTTGTTTTTTTTACAAGCATGTCCTTACTCAAAAAATATTGAGCCCCCCTCCATAGCAAATCACTGACCTACTCAGTTTTTTATGAGAGTATCCCCCTTAAAAAATATTATGTCCCCTAGGTGCAAATTAAGAGAGACGATATCCCAACAATGCCCTTGGCTCCACCACTAATTGGAGAGATGGTATATTTAAAAAGTGGTATATTAAAACAGTTCGGATAGATGTCAAATTGTCTATGAAATAAAACAGAAAGTGGTCAGAAATATAATTAATAATAAAAAGTAAAATTGTAAAAATAGATAAAATGCCGTATCAATTTTTTAAGAATGTAAATTATTGTCCTTTCGAAAAAAATGTAAATTATTGAGCTATAAAATTCTCTTTCTATTACACAAATCATACCATGTTAAATTGTAGCATCCAAGACAAAAGTAGCAAAAGATATAGCAACCATCTTTTGCTTCATTAATTATTTTTGGGTCATTGCTCATTACCCATCAACAATAAAATGTTGTCACTTTATTATAAACTAGCATAAGCGAAGCATAAATCACAACTTAACAACTGATTAGACAACTAGGCAACTTCACGTTAAGTAGGATAATTGTTTTCAACGCCTGCTGCAAGTTTATAACTTTTTTTTTTTTTTTTCCGGAAGCAAGTTTATAACTTTATACTAATAGAAAACTGAAAAACGTCTTGGGATTTGCCATTGCTAGCCATCTGCTTAAAAGAAGACATCTGTGCTGTTCACATATTCTAATGTTGCAATTTTCTCAAGCACAGTGTCTTCGTCAAATTCGGCCATCAACTAAACTATGTTTTATGTTCACCTAATTATTGACCCATGAAATATTTCTTTTCTTTTCATTAAAAAAGGTACAAAAAATCTGGAAAGGATACGCATGTGACATCACTGAATGAGTTAAATTCGCAGAAGCTAATGAAAGACAAGAAATTCGACAAGATACTAGTATCATAGGTATTAAATTGCTTTAAAAAATTGCAATAGAAGACGACTAATCTGGCTTGAACTGGATGAAATTTGTGGACTGCTGTGAAACTTGGGGTCAAGGGCTTGTTGGCACATGGATGAAATTCTCATACCAAGGTGGAAAAGCAACGATCGGAACCTCCCTTCATGCCCACATGCAGGCATCGCAAATCAATGGATCTTTTCTACAATATCTCACCTAATAATATTATGGGGACTCCATCAAAATATATATCTATATTATGGGGAGTGGCCGGGCCATCCTTGAATGTCTTTCTTCGCATCGTGATGTTTTCATATTGATAGAGATGGGAGCATCTACCATTGCAAAGTAAGAAATCGTTGTCTGATTGCTGCAAATGCCCAACTTCAATTTCGTTTTCCAAAGCTCTCTGTACAACTACAACCACGCCATTAAAAACGGACCACAATTCAACTATTTCAGCTGCTGGCGACTTTGCTGACTCGTGCTTGGAATCTTTGTGGACTGTAGATGTGTCGTCTACACACGTGGTTGAAGACTCTGAATTCACGCGCGGGACAGTGGCCAAGTTTCAGAAACTTCTCTTGTTGTCGCCCGTGCTGCCACGTGCATCTCCATTTCAGTATTTTTCGCGTACCCAAGTCCAGCCAATACATAAGCACCCGTCTTGATAGCTTAGCCCCGTCCAAATAACATTTTTTTAATTTTTTTAATCTGTTTATAAAACTATTACTCTGAGCTTCTTTAATTTTGTAAATCAAGTTTGACCATTTTTAAAAAAATGTATGTATTTTTTGTATTTTTAAACATAGGAATATTTTTGTTATCTTCAACATTGCTTTAAAATGACTAAAATATTCATGTATTTAAAAGTATAAAATATATATGTATTTTCAAAAATGTTAAAAGATTAAACAAGCCTAAATTAATAGTTTTATTTAAAATCTAAAAAATTTAAAAAATATATGATATTTAGTGTGGGCTCAAACAAGATCATCCCTCTGCATATGATTAATTATATTGCTGAGGTAGGCTACTTACACAGCTCATTTTTTGGACGGTCGAGGGACACAGGTGAAGAAGAGCTACTAAAAGCCGAGTATGATGATGAAACTGGTCAGAGTAGAGCGTGCGGATTTTGAGACGAGTCTAGACTGCCTTTTTGGGAACGATTGCCTAACTTTCCGACAATGTGGATTTTTTGGTCATTGATTCCACACCTTGGCCAAAATGATTAGGCCTAAGTCGTAACTACCACACGTACCGCTATCCAAACGTGAAAGTCGATAAAACCAAGTCAGCAAGATGCTTGTTTTATCACCAGGTAAGTTGATCGGGGTTCTGCTTCTTTTGAATTACAACTCGAACAAGGCTAGAAAGAGACTTCGTCAGTCATACAAATTGAGAAACGGTTACCGGGCAGAACATATGCACTTGAACACGTTACTCGACATCTGAAATTCGATTCATGTGGATTGACTTCCACACATGCCTGTCTTGAAGCTTCTGCCACACTCATTATGTCGAATGATTGAAAGGGCATTGCACCAAAACAAAAGGTGGTAGCCGACCCCACACTGAGGGCCCAAAAATGGGACAGATAACTCAGAGCTTAAGTAGTTTTCAGTTCATGCATGTTAATACGTGGTGCAATCTTTTTATCTCCTTTTATACCGGTCATGTTCAGCCGTCCAACACTACCGTCCAATTTTCCCTCTATCTGTCGAGCATCGCGAGTACAGAGCATGTGGAAGCTTGCCTGATCGGCATGTCATGTGACCCGATTCCGTCCTGACTCATCCAGAACTTTCACTCGGGAATCAAAATGGGATGACTTTATTTTACTGTTTGCGAATAATTAATTATCAGTTATTAATCCCGGGGTCTTCGCTTTCCAAACTTTGGATAATTTTTTTTTAAAAAAAAATAAAAAAATTCTACCATTAATCATGTGCACGCTGACTCCTCAAGTCCTAAACATGAGGGGCAAACTACGCACGCAGAGATGTCACCACTATGAACTTGCAAGTTTGAAGTTTCCGCAGCCAAATAAATAAATATGCAGCCAACAAATGTTACATGCAACCAAAACAATAGTTTTTTGTTTTAAATGGAAAAACAATAGTCGCATTTAATGACGTTTATAGCAAAAGAAACGAAAAGATGCTTAACAGGTATGGAGTCTCTGGACCACTTAATATATAACAAGAAAATGCCTTTCATAGATCTTCCACATTTTTGGGTCGGAATGAATATATCCCGTGACCCATTGTTTTTTTTATTGTTGTATTTATAACTAATGTGAAAATACTTTTTTTTTAATCTTGCTTTATAAATTTTTACTTAAAATAGTATGAAGCTACACTGCTAATATAAATGGGAGACCAGCTTCTTTTTCTCTGGCTTGAAACTGGATCAATTGGCATGAGGATCAACTGTCATCTTTATGCGTCTCAAAAAAAAAAAAAAAAAAAAAAGGTGTGTCATCTTCGTGAGATACGCCCCTGGTGGCTCCGCGCTCCATATTAGTTAGCAAATGTTTTCTGCTTCCAAGTGTATATCCAATCGACCCATATTAATTCTATCGTATAAATTAGACAAGAAGTAGTATATTGATTGCCAAAAACTGCAGTTCATTTGATTAAACATGCTGCGAAATACCCTGATTTTGCTACAAGAGACGCAAAATATATAAATATGATATAGGGTAGATCACGTTGATGGCTCAACTGGAAAATTGTGTACATTACACATCAAATGCACGTACTGAATGGTTGTTTATTAAATATCATACACGGATAGGATGATATGCAGCAAACGCCAAATTAATTACTAAAAAAATAAGATTTGATCCTTAGGCAGAGCCTCGTTCTGGGAATTAACGCAAGTAGCTGAGAAGAAGTAATCCAATCTTGAGGCCACGTGTTCATTGGCTGGGGTGCAACTCGGCTCATAAAACTCGGGTTCATCTCGACCCTAACTCTAATCTTATTTATAAAATATCAATCCTAACCCTAACCCAAATCCTATTTGTAAAACCTGAATCCTAATCCTATTTTTGAAAATCGAGTTCGAGCTGAGTTTCGGGTTGGAATTTATGTTGATGAATTTACATTTTATTTAAAAGCGATAAGTTTAGAATTTCATATAAATAAATAATAATAACAAATTATGTAGGTAAACATAATAATAGATCATCAAACTACATATTTTTTAAAAATAGTAATGTAAAAAATATTTCTAGAAAAAATTTAACATCAAAACTAAGATAAAGAAAAAAAATAAGTGTAAAAATGAATGATAGAAATAAAAGATAAATATCAATAAAATAATATCCTTTATTTACAATAAAATTACAATATGTCAAATATGTATTCAAATATAGATATAATAACATAAAATATAAAGAATATAAAGAAATATTGTTTAAATATTATGTATATAATATATTTTATAATAAATATAAAATGGAAAATCGGGCTCAGGTTCTTTGGGTCGGGTTCACTTGAATCCTAACCCTATCATATTTACAAATCAGGTTTGGATTTTTCGAGCTCGGGTTATGAAAAGCAAGTTTCAACACTGCCCAAAATTGGGTTCGGGCTTAACCCAGCCCAAGTTGCACCCCTATTCAAGGTACATTATACAATAATATTGGGAGAGTGAAAAAAGCTATATTGTTAGATATTTAGTTGATTGCTTAATTGTTATAAGAATATTGGAAAAATGTCTCAAGAAGCTTTATTGTAATACACATTAAGATGATTATAAAAAAAAAAACGTACTAAAAAAAGTTGGCTAAAAGGAGATCAAAGTTGGTCAGATCCTGCATATACTGTGGCTTTCTCTCTGGCTGGTGATAAAAGGAAAAAACTACTTTCGTTTACCTTTCAACGTTTTTTTAATTTTATTTTTGCTCGTTGTTGCTAAATTTGTCAAAAAAAGGTCTTACTTGTAAATTTTATTTTCAAAAGAATAGATAATAACATCAGGCCATCAATAATATGGCTAATAAAATAACATGTTTAACTTCCATTAAAAAATAACATGTTTAACCGGTTAAACTTTTGATCGATCAATATTTTGGACAGATTTTGTGATCATATCAAACCTGTCTAATGGTAATGGTATATGCTATGCTCCGTGTTGATAGCTAATGAGCCAAATAATCGATATACATTAGTAGAAAAATTAAAATGGAGATATTTCTATGAAACTTCTCTTTTGTAAACTCTTTTTATTTTAAATATGCAAATGGTTGATGAAAAATTTACTTCTTCTCTTATATTTAATATTATTTATATTATCATGAAAAAAATTTCATTTATCTAGTATCACTATATATGAAACTCATACATAAATATGTAAAATCAATGTAATAAAATAATTTAATATTAAATATCAATTTCAAATGATATTTTCAATATCTAAACCATTTAAAATATCACTATTATATAGATAAATGATTTCATAAAATATTATTACATTCTAATAATATGTGAATAGATCTAAGTATTTTTTAATTTATATATGAATATACTTATTTTTAACAAATGTAGTCTATGTGCATATTGAATTTAGATAAAACTTAGTATCTCAGATAAATAAATGATGTTAAGTACAATAAATGAATTGTATTTTACATCAATCACTAATATTTTAAAAATGAAAGAGATTTTACAAAATTACTTTAATGAAAACCGGTCTAATAAAAGCATTTTCAAAATTCAAATTGGACAAAATGATAATCCTATGAACTTTAACTTTTGCATTCACAGACTAATCATCAAGGATCAAGCGGAATTTGACCTGAGAATAATTTACATAACTTTGATTATATTTAAGCGGACCCTAAAATCTAATTAAAAATAATTTACAAAAAAAATTCAAAAGTAGTAGCGTCATTGCAAAACTCGTATTTACAGGTTACAGGTTACAAATCGGAAAACAACAAAAGAAGATCAGATAGATGCAGACATCCCAAAATTATTAAAAGGGAACCGTTTCGGGTTGCAAAGGGAACCGTATTCTCTTATCTTCTCCAGGTTGGGTGGTGGTGGGTGATGATCCTTCCATGCATGCATGGTGGGCAACATTTTTTGAATTTTGGAGCATGGGAAGTGGGCCTCGCTCTAGGCAACGTACACCAGTGATATCTGTGAAGGGGCGCACTTGGATGCTATTGCTCCTGTCCCGTCGTTTGGCCGCATAAACCAAAAAACCAGCTGAATGCGGATCATAGGATCCGCACAGCCCATCCTTGGCCAGAAATCAGCGTGTCCCGTCTGCATTGCCTCAGAAGATGTGGACGGGCAGAGCATTGAGAGGAGTCCAGAAAGGCAAGGGAAGGCATGCTTCTCTTTGATTTTTTTTGCATTTGTTCCCTAGCTCTCTATTTATTTATTTTCTACGTCAGTCAGGGAAGAGTACCATTTGTTTGTGCTACCAATTGATCGCAAACACGCAACATGTCTTCTTTTGGTTGGTAGAGTCAGTCGGCAATTTGCCGCTCAGATTCGTTGACACCGGTCTTCCGTGTTTGGACCATAGTCTCCGCACCCAGCCATCATCCAAAACAGGCACCTACCGTCGAAAGATATTTTTACGGACGGAATCTGAACCCTTCAAAACCTTCTGTAATCGTTTAAATCGTAATTTTTTTCTTACTTAGAAAAATTACACGTCAATTTAATATTTCATTTTAAATATGAATAATAGATTTTTTACCCATATGAATTAGGATAAAGGTTGTGCATTTTATATTTTTAATATTTTCATGCACATATAAATTTTTTTTATCATTTTTTATATTTGTTAGAATTTTGAAAACATTAGATTTTCACTGGTCCCATGCTCCCTCCGATTTTTATTTTATAAAAAATAGAAAAATTTTATATGTGAATTAAATACATGTGGTCTCACATACAAATAAAAGGATATTTAAAAAAATTAGATACACGCATCACTATCCTATAAATATACACTCCTTGAGCGACGTTCCGACTATATAGGTCGAAATTTTCTGAATCCTATAAATTATATATTAAAATTTCGGGAATCCACCGTAGTCCACTTCCTCATGTGCTCCAGATATACGTATCAAATATACAGAAATCATGGTTGTTGGAAGATCTTTAATTCTGTCTAATTTTGGCTTTTGTTAATCACAGGTTTGGCATTGGAAAAATAATAAAGACATGCTTTTCTAACTGTGAATCATAATTTCTAGTTTTTCTGATGTTTTTCTAGATAATTATTCTCTCTATTTTAACTTCATAACTTTTAATATCAATACCAATCATTACCTTGTATATATCATATCATGTCATTATTTCATTTTTTTCATTTTTTTTTTTACCATTTTTCCTGCAAAACCCACTAAGAAATTTTCGTTGACCGGAGACTGAAGAGAACCTTGCGTCGGCGATACTGATTAGTATCTACTAGCCGCGGTCCCGCGGAAAGGCTGGAGTCCTACTACTTCCTGCCACCCTTTATATAAACCCCTCCCTCTCACGCCTTCCCCATCGCCTTCCCTTCGCTGTAAGTCCTGCGACCCACTGCAAATTTCAGTGTCTGCCTCTCGCTGCCTCTTTGGTTTCTGGGTTCGTCTGATTTCTAGGGAGCAGTAGCCACCGCTCCCAACTACGCTGAAAAAGCCGACAGCCCCACCCAATCATCTCACTTCCTCATTACTACTATTCAAATTCCTTCTTTTATTAGTTAAAAAGGGGGGAAAAAAAACACAAACTGAAATCCACAACCATCGGACTCACATATAACCACCTGCCTAGTGAAGATGGTTGAGGGCAATTTCATGGCTGCCCACCAACCGCAGCAGCATCGAGTCCCACTAGAGGTGGAGCAAGCAGGAGCTTCCAAGTTCTTCGACGACGATGGCCGCCTCAAAAGAACAGGCAACTACAAAAACCCCAAATGCTTTTCTATCTGTTCCTTGGCCAAAGGACAGCCATTTGACATTGTATGTACGATGCAGGTAATGTTTGGACAGCTAGCGCCCACATAATAACAGCTGTGATCGGCTCCGGCGTGCTTTCCTTGGCGTGGGCCATCGCTCAGCTGGGATGGATCGCCGGCCCGGTGATGATGATCCTCTTCTCCTTTGTCACCTACTACACTTCCTCCCTCCTCGCGGATTGCTACCGGTGCGGTGATCCAGACACCGGCAAGAGGAACTACACCTACATGGACGCCGTGCAAGCTTTTCTTGGTATGCGGCGATTTCAATGGAATTTCCAAAAATGCAAGAAAAAGACAGTCTTGGTCTCGTAATAACGGCATGAATTTCTGCAGGTGGAAGCAAGGTGAAGCTTTGCGGAGTTATTCAGTACGCGAATCTGTTTGGCGTGGCCGTCGGTTACACAATCGCATCATCAATCAGCATGCTGTGAGTAGAGAATTTGTCAGGGATCTGTTGTTTTTCCTCCGATCTGCGAAGAAACATATAACAAAAATAATGCCTGTATCTGTTATCAGGGCCATCAAACGGACTAGCTGCTTCCACGACAAAGGGCGAAACAGCCCATGTAAGATGTCCAGCAATCCATACATGATCATATTTGGCGTCGCAGAGATTTTCCTCTCGCAAATTCCCGACTTTGATCAGATATGGTGGCTCTCCATCGTCGCCGCCGTCATGTCCTTCACCTACTCTTCCATCGGCCTAGGCCTCGGAATCGCCAAAGTAGCAGGTTTGGTCCCTTCCCCGGCCTTCCTCGTTTCATTCTCGAGTATTAATATATCGCAGCCAAACCCAGCAAGTTCAGAAATTAATCTCTCTTTTGTGGTGGGGAACAGAGAACGGGAGCTTCAAGGGCAGCCTTACCGGAATCCGCGTGGGAGACGTGACCGAGACCCAGAAGGTGTGGCGGACCTTGCAAGCGCTCGGCGACATCGCCTTCGCCTACGCCTACTCGGTCATTCTCATCGAGATTCAAGACACCGTGAAATCCCCACCGGCCGAGGCCAAGACCATGAAGAAAGCCACCCTCCTCAGCGTTGCCGTCACCACCATCTTCTATATGCTCTGCGGCTGCATGGGCTACGCCGCCTTTGGCGACGCCGCCCCCGGCAACCTCCTCACCGACCGAGGCTTCTACAGTCCCTACTGGCTGCTCGACATCGCCAACGCCGCCATCGTCGTCCACCTAGTGGGCGCCTACCAGGTCTTCTGCCAGCCCCTGTTCGCGTTCATTGAGAAGTGGGCGGCGGAGCGGTGGCCACAGAGCAAATTCATCACCAAGGAGATCCCCATCTCGATTCCGGCGGTGTCGCGGTCGTACAAGCTCAACGTCTTCCGGCTGGTGTGGCGGACGCTGTTCGTGATCACCACCACCGTCATTTCGATGCTGCTGCCCTTCTTCAACGACGTGGTGGGGCTGCTGGGCGCAATAGGATTCTGGCCGATGACCGTGTATTTCCCGGTGGAGATGTACGTTGCCCACAAGAAGATTCCCAAGTGGAGCACGAGATGGGTGTGTCTGCAGATTCTGAGCGGGGCATGTCTGGTGATCTCCGTCACCGCTGCCGCCGGTTCTGTTGCTGGTGTGGTTGAAGCCCTGGGGAAATATCGTCCATTCCAGTCTTCAGTCTGAGCTATAATTATAGATTCCCGGAAAAGGGTCGTCCTTCTATCTCTATGACCATGCATTGCATCCGGGTGCGCTGTATCAGCCTCCCTATCCCTATGACCATGAAATGCATCCAGTTGGAAATTTGAAAATTGGGTGTTCATCCATCAACCTGGGCTGACAAGGCAGAGCCCATTGCGAGGTTGGATCCATATCATTGTGCAAGATTTTCTGTAACAAAGATGGCCACATTAATTGCTTTCGCGCTTGTGATTTGTGCTTTCTTTTGCGGCAATATATCATACATTTGCCACTTGTTGGTTGCACTCCCAACTTTCGGACTTGAATTTTCTTTTCCAATGAAGTCGAAGATTATAGGATTTTTCCGACTATTTCGAGGACACATTTGCCACTTGTTGGTTGCACTCCCAACTTTCGGACTTGAATTTTCTTTTCCAATGAAGTCGAAGATTATAGGATTTTTCCGACTATTTCGAGGATGTGAATTGTTTGATGATTTTATGATATAATGCAGCGGAAAATTCGTATACAGACCAGTAAACATTACAAGTTTGATTTTTAGTCTCGAATGGCACGAATTAAATTACATTAGCAAGGCTCTTTAGTCACCCAATAAACCAGAATTAATTGATTAATGTGGGGCAAATGTCACAATAAAAGAACTGGAGTTGCTTCACTGGTGAACAATTTCAACCAAATTAACCAATTTAACATTGCAATGCCCATAAATCTTGTACCCCAGGAATAATATATTGTTGGGAGAAGTGTTTTATTGCTCAACCCCTTCAGAAGAAGGGAGCTAAACAAGAATTGGCTCCGAGAGACCATTTGTACAGGAAGTCGATTTCTTTGCATGGGATACAAATAAGTTTCAGAAGATCGTACAAGTGACGGCTTTGGATTAGACAGGAGTCACAGAACTTCGTTTTAAGGTAAAAATATCATGAATTTTTGTTATTTGCTATTTACCCATGATGTCAACGAATGGATCATGCTGACGCAGGAATGTTCGTGGTCAAGGCTGGGACCCTTGCTGTGGTCGGGCCTCCCGCGCAGGACACGTGCAAGATAGAAAGCCTACACTTGCTTCGACGGTTCGATCAGCTAGAGCTCCTTGGTAAGGCTCTCCGGAAATGGAACCAATGACCCGATGTAGTAGACATTAAAATCTTTTTAGTTATAGTTGGTATCGCATGCACACATTTACCATCATAGAGTCGATGCTCCCTTCCTATATGAGTTGCATTTGAAGATCATGGTAAACCTCGTCCTTTTGCACAGGGGGATAGCCCCTGATCTAACACTTGTCAATATTTGATTGTGAAAATTCTTTTTCTTGATTTTTGTTTTAAAGCTCACGGCCATTGACAAGAAAGTTTTCATTATAACGTAAAAGCTTATGTAATATTTTTGGTAATTTGTAAATATATCTGCTTAGTTTAATCAAAATTATAAACAACGTGCATATAGTTTAATCATAATTGTGAATAATCCCCACGTTGTTACTGTATCGTTGTGACATTGAGGCGATTTATAATTATGATTAAACCATGTAGGATTATTTGTAAAAATTAAATATACTATTTAATTTCTAAAATTGCAAAGACATTCACACAGTTTGTATATTTATACAAATATACTCACACCATGATGATGTCATCACATAATGAAGGTTATTTGTAATTACGATTAAGCTATGTAGGGTAATTTATAATTTTTAAAATTATATAAATATATTTACAATTTTGATTAAACTAAGTAAGTATATATTTCAAATTACCCATTATGTTTTCCCCCTCCTTCCTCGTTAAGATGGCAAAACTTGCCTTTACCTTTTTGGTGCACCAACTCTAATTTGACCACATATATAAAAATATAAAAATGTGTGCTTATATTTAAAAAATATGAGTAAATTAGATTCTAGAGTCCTCATTTTCCAACCTATTTTCAACTCAACATCGTTTTTCCTCAAGCAAGGTTGCTCACTAGAAATTCGATGATCAATTCATTATTGTGGCCCTGGGGGACGTATGTAAAAGGACTTTTTTGATCTAGGGACAGTTGGAATTTGAGGAAAGACAAAAAAAATGAAGAAAGAAAAAAAGCAAGTAACAAGTGAAAAATGGGGGGAAAAAGATCAGACATAACATGATCGAATCAGTGATGATAAATAAAAACGAATTTAAATAGTTAAAATAAAAGAATAGGAGCATGATTGAAATGTAAAAGAATAATATGATTTTCGTCTCCATGCCTAATTCCCAAGGGGCGGGGCCCTCGCATACACCGACCTTGCACGTGAACTTTGGCTGCTTCGAAAGCGCTTTGCCTTATGGCTCTTATCCTGTCTTCTAAAACCTGCAGGCACCACCAGCCCACCACCATCATAGCACCATCGTTGCAAGCTCCAGATCAGCGCCCACGTGCTTTGACTTCTTAGTTCCATCTGCCACCGGAGCAAGAAATATAGTCAAGACCATCGAGACCATCCGAGTTGACAAGCGGACCATGTAAAACACGAGCCGACCAGCCCACGTAAAGACGCGGTTTTCGTGTAACTCGGCGCTGCCGACGTCCTTCTCCAGGCCTGAAAAGAAAGGCCAGCTTGGACCCATTGCCCATGGGACTTTTTTATATATATATATATACTAGCCCATGGCACAGTATGTACAAGTCGTTTCACGTTTGTTTTCTATTAGATAAGAGAACTTTCCGTTCTCATTGACAACAGGGAAAATGTTGATCTTAGAGAAATTTCATTTTTTAAAATATTTAATTCGGAGAATTTTACGTTTGTATAAATAGTTAGATCCGCAATCGGCGCTCTTATAGAGGACCTGCTAATAGATCCTAAACAGTTCGTTTGGTAAGCAAAAAATAAAAATAAAAAATCATTCTTTTTATACAATTTTTAATTGATTTGATATATTAAGTATCTAATTACTCTATTTTTATTATTACATTCACATTTTAATTATTTATCTTTCTCACATTATATAACTACTATTTTTTATCTTTATTTTTTCACTAAGTTAATTTCAAATATATCTATTACATTTATAAATATGCTTATTAAGTTTGAAAATATTCATGTATGCCCACTAAGTAGAGGTGAAATTTCATCAATATTCATTTTTTCAGGCACAATTAAAAATTACTATTATTAATCTTAAGATACGTCCAAAATATCCTTTATTATTTAATAATATAGTCGTTCAGCTATGGCATAAATTGAATAGTATGATGAAAACTCATCTCACTTAGGAAGAAAAGAAAAGTAAAATGAGTTTTGATGGTCTATATATGCACCAATAACAATAAATGCTAAGTCAATCAGGAGTATTTTGGAATTTTTAAAATTATTAAACATATCTAACTGTCGTATTGTGTGTATTTGAAATTAATAAAATATTTAGTGAGTATATGTTAAAATTTTCAAACTTAATAAGCATATTTGTAATGGAACATTATTATATAAATCATACTGTATTTTATGTTAAAATACAGTATTCATTTATTTTATTTTTATTTATTTTTTCTTCATAAACATGTCTTCTTAAGAATTTTTAATTTATATACTAAGTTTTGCCATTTTAGAATACTTCTACATTTTTAATTTTTATTGTTAAAAATCAACAATTTTAGGGGTATTTACGTCATTTTCAACCCCTTAAAAAACTTGATTTTAAAAAATAAAAAATAAAAATGTAAAAGTATTCGAAAATCGCAAAACTTGGTATATAAATTAAATGCACTTAGGAAAACATATTTATAAAGAAAAATCAAATGAAAATAAAATAAATGAATGTTAGATTTTAGTCTAAAATACATCATAATGTATATATTCATGTTGCATTTGTAATTAAGGGAAAATAGAGTAGGTGTATTTGAAATTAACCATATTTTTCTCCTAATCGTTACTCATATCTTATTACATTACATTCTTACTTTTCCCAAAAAAAAAAAAAAAAATCATAAATTATTTTCTCCACTTTTTTTCTTCTTACATGAAAAAGAAATATTTATGAGCGTCAATCATTCGCAGGCCTACTAGACGCTAATTTCCGTTAATATGTTTTGACCGTTTGCACTTTTCAGGACCACTGTAACAAAATTTCTTATACTATAGGTGGCACTTGTTTGCAGCTAAAATAAAAATTTAGCTGCATTTGATATAAAATGCAGTAAATATCTGTTTTACTGGAAATTAAGTTTTGTCACCAGACCAAAAATCAATCCTGAACAAATCCATGTAAAATATAGCTACAATTGCGACGCAGTGGGCTAGCAACCGTTAACATTAAAAAATTGACATATTCTTATTTTATGCTACTACCATTTTCAAACAACCCAATTTTCAAAGGACGGAATATTCAATCGAATGGACCGAAACAGCAGTAAGTTTGAGAGAGAGAAGAGTGCAGCTCTGATGCATTAAAAATTGGAAAGGGACTAACAAGCCCACACATGTTTTCAAGCAACAATGACGTCGATCGCTCAAAACGGGGCGCAAGTGGAAGTAATTTATGTGTACGATCACCAAAATCATCTGACCTAAGAAAGTGCAGAACATCCAGAAGATGAGATATGCCTCTGACAATATTACTGCGGACTAGTGGGAGTGGGACTGACCGATGCTTGGGCGAGGCAAGTTGTTTTTAATAATCACTGTCCAAGATGACAAATCCGCCTGCCTCCCATACTTTGATGCATGTTTCTGCTACCGGCTTCTAACGTGTAATTTGCAGATCCAAGCAGTTCATCCCATAACCCATATGATTTAGGTCTTGGCATACTCTTTAGATTTCACAGTTTCACAAAATAAATCTAGCTTTGTTTCTTCAGAGCTTGGATGGAATTAGAATTGGATGATAATTAGATAAGCAAAGAAAAGTTATATTAGAAATAAAAAAGCAGATGTTATTTTTTGAAAATGGAAAAATTATTTTTGAAAAATAAAAGATTTTGTTTTAGGATCATCTCATCTTAGTTATAAGCTATCCTTTTTTTATTAGTATATATTTACATCATCTCAATTTCTAGTACAATCAAGTTTTAACAGCTTTTTTTAATAGATTTATTTACAATTTTTTTCAATAGGGAGACAACAACATCCCATATCAACTCAAGAGACGCAACTCTCATCTGATACCAGGAAGACGACACCCCCACCATTCGAATGCATGTATGCTATATGAAACCCGACGGCGTTACCAAACCAAGCACAATCTGGTAGGTGAGCAACCCTTACTTTAATATCATTTGGCATGATTAATTTACACATTGCTATTATTTTGTGCTCCTTTCTTCAAAATATTTTAATCTAATTTTGCAGTTAACTCCTTGATTGCTTTCCTTCTTCTTATTTCTTATTATTCTATATTTTCATATGAAAAACTATCTATTTTATCTTTATTTATTTTCCTCCTAATTGGTATCATATTACTTCTAGTTTTTCTGATCACTTTTTTGCCTTCTTTAGACAAAGAAAGATTTAACTATATTTTATATTTTTAAATTTATTTAAAATTATATTTAACAAAATTAATATCTTTTATCTTAAAGACGTTAAGGTTGAGATTTATTCTATAGCATTAGTTTAAAGAATCTAAAACGTCTATTTTGCAAATGAGAATAATTCCTTACACATTTAACCCTTTTTAAAAAAAAATTTAAATTTTTTTTATACAACTGTTAATCTAAGTGTATCTAATATGTGTATTAATTTTTACCATTTTTGAAAAAAATTTATTTTTAAAAACAGTAGCATTTTTAGTAATTTAAAATTACTAAAACACTATTGATTTTCAAATTTTTAAAAAATTTAAAAATTTCTAAAAATAATAAAACTTGATATACATGTTAAATAATAATAATTGTATTATCGAAACAAATTTAAAATAGATTAAAGTACTCAGGTGATCTGAGGCTGAGTGCACTTGGGTCCTTTTGCAAATAACCAAATTGTAGAATCTAGTTTTCATAATAGACTTGATTAGACAGAATTACCAGGTCTATTTTGAAAACGAGTTGATTGCATATCATTTGGGGGAAAAACAGAGAGAACACGACAAAACAGAGGACTTTAAATCACTTTCTTATATAGATAATAGAAGATGAACAAGATAAAGCTAAAACGAAATTCAAGGGGTGCGAGATTGCCTTGGTAATTATTGGGAAATTACGAAATTCTACTTAACTTGAAAAGAATTTCATAATAGTAATTATAGGATTATGACAGTGATGAAGACAAAAATCTAAAGAGAGTGTGAGGACAATTGGTTCGCGCACTTGTCCATTTACAAGATATATCAGAATGAAAGCATCTTTTCAATTGTCAAGTCGCCCACCAAAGCATTGCATTTCAACATGTATAGACTTGCGGGCGGACACCGCAGTGGTGGTGATAGGATGGGGTGAATACGAATAGCCAAGGAAACGTCGTCGAGGGGCCGCGTGTGAATGATTTCAACGGTCTTTATACGATTACGCTATGGCAATAAATGCAGGGCAGGAGTCGTCTATTCCTTTTTTTTCTTTTCTTTTTTTTATAGCAAAGTTTTTCAACTCATATCAGCAATTGGATTTTGGGGGTGACCTTTTGAGATAGAAATTAGAAACTGTCACGGCACATCAAATATTTTAAGGTGTATTTAAAAGTAATAAAATTTTGAATAAAAAATTTCAAACATAAAAAGTTGTTAAATTAAAAGAAAATTTTTTCAACTCATATCAGTAGTTGGATTTTGAGGGTGACCTTTTGACGGAAAAACTGTCACAAAACGTTGACAAATTTTAGATTTAAAAATTATTGAATTGCAAGAAAATAATGCAATATAATAGAAGATAATAATGAGAAATAAAGAGAATAAAATTAAAATTGATAGGTTAGTTACGTGAATATCTGTATAATAATAATTGAAAAGTAAAATAATTATATAGAAAAGTGTGTAAAAATAATTTTAAAAAAGAATATTTATGAAAAATAAAAATTTTTAAATTAAAAAATTTTAACTTAACATTTTTGAACATTGTCAAACACCCTAATTGAAGATTGCGTGGCTGAGTTGATGGTTACTTCCTTACGTTCTTTCATTATGAAAGATCGATGTTAATGTTTCGGAATTCGCGTTCCACAATAGTGATGCCTGTCACTCCAAGCGTTAACCACGCAGCTTATCGTGCATTTGTTAGTGTATTTCAGGAATTTTCACCAAACTTCCGTATGCAAAGTGCGTTTTGTGTCTTGCGATTCCTCACGCGTGAGCGTGACGTGCAATCGCCCTTCCTAGCATTATGGCAGAGGGAAAATGGGCAGAGCTTTCGAAGTTGGTCTTGTGAGTGCTTGCGTTCGTTTCTGTCTTTTTATTATTCCACACGCATGGAATAGTATACGTAGGAGTGGTGGACGTGTCAATATGCAGCAATGCATGTACATGAACGTACCCCAAATCTCCAACTTGTAAATCCTGATTATTCGATAGACATGTATCAAAGAAAGGCTGGAATAGGAAACATTGTCTTGGATCTGAATTCGGCTGTCAGACGTCATGGGCGAGACTTTTGCCACCCATGGCCATGGATATATGGATCAGGCCTCGCGCGGATTGCCTTGAATATATGCCTAAAGTCAAACTTCCTTCGTCAACACAATGCAGAAAAAGGTGGTCGTAGATTCCTTACATGGCCCCATGCTGTGGGCCCAACCCACCACAGCATGCAAGGATAGCAAGCTAGCTAGATCACCATCACAGGAAACCCCAGGTCGAATGCAACGCCGACGCCTGCGCAGCTGCGCTATAGGCCGCAATGCCAGCGACCACAAGCTGCATGCCGATGCACTTATTATTTTTCTAAGTGGATCGGTTGAAGTTGAAAGCCAGTTCCTCGAATTCAGTGCTCCAGGGCCAATCAACAAACCAAGCTTTTTTATTATTATTATCGAAGTACATTTATGTTACATTTCTACTTGGGTTACAATTGAAATATAAGATAATTCTCTTATAAATTTCCATACAGACACCGAAGCTTCCAAATATCAACAACAACAGAGACTATAGGCTCTTAAATGTTAGTGAGGGGATAAAGCACCCAAACCATCAACTCTTGAATTTCAAACTAGGACTACAAAGTCATCTCCTAAAAATAAATGGATGACGAAAACACCCATGCTTGGCATCAAACTTAGGACATTGGCAATTATAGCAGGATGCGACACCAGCTCTAACTATCTGTGCCAGAGGACTCATGACTCAACGAAACGAAGCCTACGCTTTCCATTAAAAAATAAAATAAAAAAGCTTTATAACCAGTCTGTAGATGATCACTATTCAACAGCGACAGTGCAAATAAGGAAAAAACTATAAAATGTAAGCTTGTAAGACATTTTTGAAAATGAAAAAAAAATTAAAAAGTTGATTATTGTATTTGAAAATTGCAAATAACTTGATGAAAGTCCTTCAATGCTTTGGTCGAAGCATATGCCAAATGGAGTAGGAGGCGATGGATGGAACACATGGATCGGATAATATAATTCGTAGCAATTTCAAAACTTTGGCTAGGCCATGAGATCCAGAGCACGTGCTTTTGTCAAGCACCCGCAAGTTTAGGTCTTGTTTGGCTTAATATATGGTAGAAATTATTCATCTTATTTACAGAAAATATTGTCTATCTTGTATGATTATTTTATAATGCAGTATATTTATGTTAACATATATATGAATAGATCAGGTCAGGTTGACCAACCCTTTAACCCAAACTAACCCATCTTCAAAATCAGTTCGATTCAATTTATGTTGTGTAGCCTATGTTTCAAAATACCACTCAAACCCTAATATAAATCAAGTTAGGTTAGTTGGTTTAGGATTGAGAGACTACGCATATTTATACTCTTATCATAGACATTGAGTAAAGTCCAAGTTTGGTCCAATCAACTTCTAACGCATAAGCAAGGTGCATTAATCATATACATTAGAACAAATTTCGTGGAAAGCAACTAGTCTTTTAGTTGCATTTAATGCTTATTTGTCTACATATATGTTGTTTAGCCTAGTTGCATATAATGCTTATTTGTGTACATACTGTTTAGCAACATATAATATTTGGCCACGCATATATAGAGCTATTTAAGTGTGGTGATATATACTTGCTCAAATGCAACTAGTTTTGCATTATACAACTAACTTTTATTTCAACTATCTAAATTTAACAGGAAATAAGAAATTTTAGCTGTAAAATATAATAGTTAGCTGCATTAAATATTGAATGTAGCTAAAAACATTAGCCGCATATTTCAACATTTTATTGTGTAATATAATAGGATTAAGGTCAACTTGTAACCTAGCAACCCGCTTACATGATCTATATGGTCCGTTTTAATAAATATAATAGTCGTGTGTTGAATCCATCAAGCATCAAACCGGTCAACCTACAAAAGCCATTTATTAACCGCAAATATAAAAAAGTAAACGTTTTCTTAATGCTTATTTAATTTTATGGCAAGTTAGTTATAATTAAACTAACAATGAAATCAACATTAAAACTATAAATAAATAAATATGAAAATAGGTCTTTTAACTTCAAATCATTAATATTAGAAGCCTTAGTTGATTTTTTAGGATTATATTTAAATAATTTATTTTTTTTATTATTCAGACTATCAGTAATTTATAACGACTCAAATTAGAATAGTGGCACACTCCTGGCTGCAAGGGAAAAGGAGGGTGTGTGATTAGATCAGAGTTCCAATCCAGGTCTATTTATAATTCAATCTGTTTATGTTAAATGAATCAAAATTAAGATTGAGAGTTACATAATTGAATTACAAACGGATATTTAAATAAGTTGAGATTGAATTGCTTCATTCCTTGGTTATCGGAAAGGTGAAAGAGAATTAATCGCTATTGAATTGTAAACATTAAGCAAAACAGCAGGAGTAACCAATTCTCCCCCGGGCCAAGAACTAGTTGCTAATTGTACTTAATTAATTCTGTTTCGATTTCCAATTCCATAACGTTTTCCCCAATGGCAATTGGCGACAGAAGCAAAACAAAAAACACCGATTATGATCCAATTAAAGTCGATTGATGAGGGCTTGTTCTAGCATAAAAAAAACAGGGCCTATGTTAGAGCAATATTTGGTTTGTTAATTTCCTTTGGAAAATCACAGTTTTATTGCAGTGCGCTCTCAATTGGCTGGCGTGTTGAGTATTTTGGTTCAGAAATTTTGTTGTGACTACTGTGAAATGATTTTCCTATTAATTAATGAGTCGTGTGTAGCACCCTTGCCCCATAAAATAGAACGATTTTCTTCATTTGACGTGCTCAATCTTGGTGGATATATGCCACAGATGGTAATCAGTCATCCATAAAAGAGTAATTAATGTGTTCTGAAAAAAAAAAAAAAAAAAAAAGTTAAGTTATTGCCAAAATTATGTTGAAAAGTGCGGTTTTTATTATTGCGTAAATTAGCAAATGTTATATTTACATCTTAATGCTTCAAGTGTAAGTAAGTTATACATGTGTGAAAAGGCCATCTTAAACCGCCAAATGATTTTGAGCTGGAGCACACGCATTTACTACATGTGTCTATATATGATAAACAAAACCTAATAAATGTAGATGCTAATATCAGCAGCGGCCATCCTTGGCCATTACTCTCTTTGGCAGTCATGATTTAATTTAGAAGATAAGGATGGAGAACAAGGGAATGTTCCGGAAAGTAAAAGTTGTAGAAAATATATGATAAGGCGGGAGTAAAAAATATAATATTTTAAAAATTGTGTGAGTGATATGAAATGATATGGTAAAATTGAAATAAATAGATTTGTTAAAAGGTAGTTGATAAGAAAAATAATTAGAATATAAGAGTAAAAGTGTAAAAATATGATAATTAATTAAGGAACGATAGACCTCAAAAATCATGCTATCATAGTTTCCCACCTTACGTTACCAAACGTGTTGCAAGAGTTAAGAGGGAGTAGTCATCATTATCATAGCACAACCCCAACTGATAAAAGTCCTAATTTATGTTCAAACAATTAGAGTTTTTATCTTCGTTATAAGTATTGTGTCTCTTGTATGAGGAGATAAAATATGATTAACATAAAGTGTGTTCGAAAAGTAATAAAATTTTTGAAGAAAAATTTTTTAGGTAATTTTTAATTGACATAAAATATTATTACATGATATGGATAATGATAAGGAGTAAAGAGAATAATGTTAAAACGAATAGATTGGTTTTACAGGTATTTGTGTAAAAATGATTGAAAAATAAAATAGTTGTACTAGAAAAAATAAATAAACAATAAAAAATAAAACCGTTGTGAAGAATAAAAAATTTTAAATTAAAAAGTTTTAATTAGAGAAATTTTGAAGTTTGCCAAACACGCACATAATAAAAAAATCATAAAAAAGAAGATAAAAAGAGAGAATTGGCAAGCTTCTTTTTGGACCTTTTGCCCTATTACAGTCATGGTTTCTATTTTGTAGCGCTGCTTTGTTCCGTATACTAGTGTTCCTTTTCTTAGAAAAGAATCAGAAAAAGAGAAACCATCTGAGGGACCACTTATCAGTCATCATCCAAGTGGCCGATGTGAGCAGAGTTTATCATCCGGAATTTCTGAAACAGGAACATATGAAACAAGGCCCGATGCTCCAGATGGAGGGTGCAGATCAGATGTCATCGGAACATTTCCTGACCGAACCTCGTTGCGAGTTGTGATTGCAGGGACGCGTTTTCCTGCCACTGCTTCGGCGTCATGTGCGCGCACACGCGCGTCCTTTTCCGACCTACTGCTCATCATTTTGCCTCCCCTCTCGCTCCTTATATAAACCTCCCCTCTTCATTCCCACCATCACATTGCAATACTGCATTGCATTCATTACTCAACTCAACTAGCTGACTTTCTAGGATTTTAGTAAGCCCTTTTTCTGCTTTTGGCCTGCTGTGACCCTAGGGAGCCGCGATCATTTCTACTACTCGAATGAAACTACTGAAATCCCACGCTTTCATCTCCAAATTCATATTTCTATTTTAGATTTTCTTTTTCTTTTCTTTTTTTTCATCCCACATTGCAGTTTATAACCACCCAGTATACAATACAAACACAGAAACCAAGACTGTCTCTTCTTTGGCTGGTCCTTCTTTCCCTCATTTGTTTTTCGTGGGCGCAGTTCTCTGCCAAGCTTAGATGAGCAACAGCAGTTTGCCAACAAACCGCCAGCCCCACATCTCCTTGGAGGTGCAGAAAGGAGGAGCTTCCAAGCACTTCGATGATGATGGGCGCCTCAAAAGAACCGGTACAAAAAGAGAAGAAGATAAAATAACAGGAATCTCTTTTCTCGTTTTGCATGTAGATATATTGGAGAAGGCTCTTGACACACGTCTACGTAATGGGTTGCAGGTAACTTTTGGATGGCTAGCTCCCACATCGTAACGGCGGTGATCGGCTCCGGCGTGCTTTCCTTGGCATGGGCCGTGGCTCAGCTTGGATGGGTCGCCGGCCCGGTCATGATGATCCTCTTCTCCTTGGTCACCTGCTACACTTCCGGCCTCCTAGCGGAATGCTACAGGACCGGCGATCCGGACACCGGCAAGAGGAACTACACTTACATGGATGCCGTTCGAGCTCTTCTTGGTACGACCATCTCAATGGAGTTCCAATAAAGCCGGTCCTCGTCTTGTTTTAACGAAATTATGATTGGGCAGGTGGAAGCAAGGTTAAGCTCTGCGGTGTTATCCAATACCTGAATCTGTTCGGCGTCGCCATCGGCTACACAATCGCATCCTCAATCAGCATGCTGTGAGTTGAAAGTTTCTCCATCTTTTACTTTTCTCCGCTTTTAATTTTGCTTGTGGGTTTCTTCTTACGCTACTAGTGATGGTGCTTGTATTTTTCTCTCACCAGGGCAATCAAACGGGCCAGCTGCCTCCACGAAAAAGGGCGTAAGGACACATGCACCATGTCCAGCAATCCGTACATGATCATCTTCGGCGTCGTGGAGATAGTCTTCTCGCAGATACCCGACTTCGATCAGATATGGTGGCTCTCCATCGTCGCAGCCGTCATGTCCTTCACCTACTCTACCATCGGCCTAGGCCTGGGGATCGCCAAAGTCGCAGGTTTGAATCTCAGACGATAGCTGAGAGAATTAGACCCACCCATTTTGATCTATAGATCAGCTGTTACTTAAGCTGCTGTGACTTTTTTTTTTTTTTTTTTGGAGTTACACTGAATTGAATTTTCGTGGTGGGGTGTGGAACAGAGAACGGGGGGGCTTTCAAAGGGAGCGTCACCGGCATCAGCGTGGGCGTCGTGACGGAGACCCAGAAGATCTGGCGGAGCTTCCAAGCGCTGGGCGACATTGCCTTCGCCTACTCCTACTCCGTCATCCTCATCGAGATTCAGGACACCGTCAAATCTCCACCGTCAGAAGCAAAAACCATGAAGAAAGCTACCGTCCTCAGCGTCGCCATCACCACCGTCTTCTACATGCTCTGTGGCTGCATGGGCTACGCCGCCTTCGGCGATGCCGCCCCCGCCAACCTCCTCACCGGCCGCGCCTTCTACGACCCCTACTGGCTGCTCGACATCGCCAACGCCGCCATCGTCGCCCACCTCGTTGGCGCCTACCAGGTCTTCTGCCAGCCTCTGTTCGCGTTCGTGGAGAAGTGGTCGGCGGAGCGATGGCCCGAGAGCGAATTCATCACCAAGGAGATTTCCATCCCGATCCCGGCGATGTCCCGTCCGTACAAGCTCAACATATTCCGGCTGGTGTGGCGGACCCTCTTCGTGATCGCCACCACCGTCATTTCGATGCTGCTGCCCTTCTTCAACGACGTGGTGGGCCTGTTGGGCGCATTGGGATTCTGGCCACTCTCTGTATATTTCCCAGTGGAGATGTACGTTGCCCAGAAGAAGATTCCCAGGTGGTGCACCAGATGGGTTTGTTTCCAAATCCTCAGCCTCGCGTGTCTGGCGATCTCCCTAGCCGCCGCCGCCGGCTCTGTCGCCGGTGTCATTGAGGACCTGAAGACGTATCGGCCGTTCAAGTCTACTATGTGACAGCATCTCATGTCATCCCACATTGTTAATTTTAGTAGCTCCAATATCGTTGTGATTGTTGTCGCAAGCTAGGAAGGATAGTGGACGGCTCTAAATATCATGCCAGCAGCCGCTGTGGTCTTAGCATAATTTGAACTTTGTAAAAGGGAATGGAATCAAATGAGAGAAAGAAAGGAGAGGGAAAAAAGGATGGGATGGGATGAGATTGATTTGCAAACTTGATTCTGTCGACTTGCAGGTTTTTTTCCCCATCTTGTAATTATCAGCCATCTAATCCATTGAGAAGCTTAAGCGCGAGAATCCGCCTATAGCACCCGCTGCGGATGCTACGATGGGCTAGGCCGCCTTCCTAGCCTTGTAAAGTTAGGGCCGTATTAAGCTTCTGAAACAACAGCGTGTGCTTGGGATTTCTGTTGGTTTTTTAAAATAAAATGTGTCAGTACGAGCGATCTTTAGAAGCACAAGTATTTACCCACGGATTCGGCCGCGTATTCGTTGGAACGGGACTGTTTGCACGTGGATTGGGTCATAAATTCAACAGCATAACAGCAGCGTATGTAGCTGAAAATTTATTGACAGCATACCATCTTGCTACGGCCTCCACTCAACAAAACTTGTTAGTACTAAATCAAATAAAACATAGAAAACGGCATCGACAAATTTGAACCATTAATGGAGTTGCCACTGATCTTAAATGGGAGATTAGTCTCTATTTTCATTGAATAAGAACACCAGTCGTACAGAATTTGGATTCTGGTCTTCGGATTAAAACAAATATGACAAAAAATTCATTAACCCGAAGCACTTTACATAAGCATGAAAAAAGGAGAAATGAAAATAAAAATTTGAAGAAGGGGAGAGAAGAAGAAGGAGAGAGCTTGAGGAGATGAAAAGCCGGGGCGCCAAGGATTTGCTGTAGACTCTCGTCTTCCCCCTTTGGGATGCCTCCTCAAGTGTGTTGGGAGTTGGAGCTTGCCCTCCTATTTATAAAGGGGAGGTGGGGCCTTGTAGGCTTTGGCCCATGGTTAGGAAGCCGTCACTGTTTAGGCTTGTTATCTTGTTGGAGCTTTTCGCTCTAGGTGAGCTGTTGTTGAAGCCTGATGAGTTGTTGTTGTAGAGCCCGCTTTTGTGGGTTGAAGCTAGATTTGATGGGCTGTCGTTGTAGAGCCCAGTTGCTGGATCTGGTGGGCTGTTGATGTGAAGCCCATTCTAGTGTGGTTGTTGGAACTTTGCTCCTGTGGACCCAAGCTAGATAGGCCCGTCCGGTGGTTGGTTTTGTTGTTTGGATTTGCTTCAAATGGGCCGTTGGTTCTAGAGCCCATTGGCAATTATTCTAGACTTGGATCTTGATTCCATACCTATGTGTATTTATTTGGGGCCTAAGGGAAGGGTGTCTACACCACCACTGTTCCTGGATACGATCTGCTTCTGGCGACATTGCCAGTTTCCACAGAGAAAAGAGTGGGGATGTCCTGGGCATTTTTCTTAAGGGGGGTCCAGATAGTGGCGCGGTCGGGTGAAAATGAAAATCAAGGAATCATGGGTGTGTCAGAATACCAAATGTGTGGAGCCAATCGCATCAGCAGGTGGGCCTGGTGTGTTTGTACAAATCATAATGAAAAATGAAAAATGTAAATGAAATGGATATGACATGAGCAAGCCGCGAGTAAAGAAAAAATAGATAAAATAATTACAAGAAAAGATATGAAACATAATTATAACATAAAAGTAAAAATTAAAAGAAGATAATTAGCTGTTGACTTCTGCAAATGCTAGTTTGGCCACAACAAAGGAAGGAAGGTGCAAAGTCGTCATGTTATTTTTTTTCCCTTGCTTTCTTTCTTTGTTTTTTTTTTTTAAAAAAAAAAGCAGTCAGGAGCAAATTGAAGTGGGACAAAGAAGAACACAAATTAAAACAGTATTGATACTATCCGCAAGTGACAGTCGTGTCTATTGGATGATAGACTGTATTGATTAGCATGCAAAACTGCTACTCAACACTGCATACTATAAACAAAATGGACACTTGCGGATAGTATCAATACTGTTTTAGTTTGTGGCCCATATAAAAATATGGTTGGATCCAAGCACAAGTTTGTCCTCCGCTGCGTATTTATTCTCGAAACTTACTTTTTCTGATCTTTATCTATATTTAATTATTTGTCGTGTAAATTCCTGTTTGCTTAGTAAATACTTTAAAACAGGATTTTCCACAAAACCTGCGTGAGTCACAAAATCGCATCGTTTAAGAGTTCAAGGAGACATCCGTCTTTACTGTATGGGATCCACAGATGCTATTAACTTCATCCTTTCACTATAAATATCGACACGACATTACGATCTCGTACTGTGGGCCAAACCCATTTACGTGTAAATTTCTAATGCTATTGACCTCCTTTTTTGGTATATTGCATAAGATTTTATACATAGAACGATAGGATAGTGCCAAATAATGGTTTCGCCTAGACCTGCTTAGGGATGCTATGACGAGCATAAAATGAACCGGAGCGGCTAGGGCTTTCCTTTCTTTCTGTGCTTGACCCGAGTAAAAATCCACGAACAACGAGGGGATGACGAAGCTGATCTGAAAGGGCTGAGTATTGGTTATTTTTAGGTGAGAGGTAGTAGGCTGGTAACTCATGAGGATTAAAATTTGAACGCGAGGATAGTTCCCATGGGCCAGAGCTTCGTCTTCGCACGGGCAGATGCAGCAGCAGCAGCCGTCCATTCGAACGGTAGAGGTGCTGCCTGGCTCGTTGCTGGATTCTCTTTGCTTTCCCGCATCGGATTGCAGCGAGTCCCCAATGCGTGCAGGAACCACGGGTCTCAACCGCCACCTGTTTCAAAGATATCATCATCCGGTGTTGTCGGTCCAGACCACGTACGATCCCTAGGCTAGATAGGATTTGCCAAATGAAAAACAACCCCGAGACGCTGCAATTTGGAAAGTTCAAATCCTCAAGGATTGGAAAATTCTTGAAAGGAAAGCCAATAGCAACAGGTAATGTTGTAGGACTAAAACTTTAGTGATTTCTAATCTGTTGTCGATTAAGTAGTCCATGTTCCACCATTGGCCAGCAACCATTGGAAGCTGCCCCACTTTATGCCCCGTGCCCACCTTAAGATTCACGACTGTTTGTGCCCCAAAATACAGAAGGGAAAAAAAAAAAAAAAAACACTAGGGGAAAAAAAGTCCACACTCCACAGCTCTAGAGGGAAACAAATGAATATAATCTGATTGATTCGCTGCCTCCCATAATTTGGAAAAGCTACTTTCTGCACCTCTAAATTAATATAAGAGACGATTTAAACTACTACACATCCTGCGTTTTTTCTATAAACACCAAACTACAACACAGCCTCAACTAGGAACTTACCATGAGAGGGATTTCACCTTCCGAACCTAAAAGGGCAGAGACCAGCTTTTTTAATGCAGCGAAGAGAAATAACAGCCCACTGAAAGTATAATAAGGTTGAGATCCAGCTACTTCCTAAGTAAGATTGCCCCCATCTAAAAACATGCATGCCCACATGAAGACGCTCGAGTTACAAAAGGGGAAAAACTGAAAGTATGAAGATCTTGAAAATTGCAATGATATATTTACAGAAGTCAATCAAGCTTAATTTCGGCTCAGATATATTACATTGATTAGGTAGCCAATTGTATTTTTGAACACCTAATTACTCGCAAAAAAAATGAAAAATGGAAATTTGGCTTAAGACTTCAAAAAGAAGTTTCGCTCATCATAAATTCCCCAAAGCAGCCAGGTTTTAGAATACAATAAATCAAAATCATAAATTGCTAGCATGATATGCAAGATACACATAACAACTCACAGCAGACAAAAACATACTCAATGTTTTGCATTGTTCAAGGATTCAATCCTATAATTGTGAAAAAGAATAAGATGATCACTTACAACTCGAAAAGGGGACTGCCAGCAGCGAGACATACTCGACGACATCCCTCTCTGCTGCCACTCTTCACCTGATTAAGCAGCTTTTGCATTTCCATATAAGCCCCCATCTTGAGACTGTACTTCTTCTCAATGCATTGATTTACAGCAGCCATAGACAAAGCAGCAAAACAGAAGTACCATTCCAAGAAAAATGCACTGGATCAACAACATGCAGTATCAACAGCTTTGGAACGTGTCATTTGCCCTTCTCAATATAAACAATAGCCACCAAAGTCATCCATATGGCAACATGCATGGCCTTTAGAAGAGCTCCTCAGAATTGAACTTGTTCCAGGCTTCCTGTTGTCAAGTTACTAGTATTAAATAGTGGCTAACATTCAAATTCAGTTGGTTTTATTCATCTAAGAACATCTTGTGAGGGGAAAAAATCAACTTTGTGGCCTAAGAGAGAGATCATAGAATTACTTCTTCAGTCCCAGAAAAAATCATAAATAGCTTGCAGTTGCTGGTATGGGACTAGAAGCCTCTGGAAAAACAAAAGATATGTATTGACTGACCAGGGCACCAAGCTTCTCAAAGAACCATCAAGAAGACTGACCAAACCTAGGTCATGTTCTAACCACATAAACTAAACAAAGTTGCAATCTACCTTTATTACCAACAAGTATTACGGCAAAGATCTTTTTTAACTTTTGGTAAACAGATACAGGCCTTCAGGATATGCAAGCCACCTCAAATGCATGTTTTTTAAAATTCAAAGCCAAGAATAGTCAGATTGTCACATGCTTATGTTTAGAGAGAGAGAAATGTTTAAAGACCACATAACAATTGAAAATGTTAAAAGCTCCTAACGAACTATGGCTCCAACCATTGAAGATAAAGACTGGTGCATTTATTGCCTTTATTGAAGATGAGTACAAACTGGTTTGGGCTCAATCACAAACAACAGCTACATTTATTGCAGTTATGAAACAGGAATAATGGCAATTGAGCAAGCATTTTCAATGCCATGCCATGCATAAAATATATGCATATGGTCCAAAAATGAAGGATTATAAAATGACAATGCAATTCTGGTAGCAGGTGATTAGCGTTCTATATGTTAAATGGAAATACATAATTCTACAAGAGAAAATCAATAAATACAAGAATCCAAAAAAAAATTTTAAAAATAAGATTAAATACCTTGAGGAGGTCAAATACTTTTTCTGCAATATACTTCTGCTGAAGAGTAGCACCTTTCTGTTGTACCTTATCAGGATGGATGCACAAGGTTGCTTTTCTATAAATTTTTTTCACTGAGGCACCAGTAATTAAATCAGTCAAAGATACCGGCTGCCAGCCGCATTCAGGCCAAAGCACCTGGTAACAATAAAAAGAAGATGGTTAGCAACTCAAATTCCACATTTAGATGCCAAAAAACGCAAGATCATGAAGTATTAAGTGACAAGGAAATTGGAGATCCAACAAGATTTGAGATAAGTAAAATTGTGCAAGTTAATGACCAATTGTACCAAACAGAAATTATGGAACTAGCCAGTAATATCATTATTATTACAATCGTTAAAACAATAACTTGAGGTCGACTTTGCAGAACATTCGTAAAAGACCATCATTGGTAAGTTAAACATTCTTCCAATCTCTAGCATCACCATCTTGATCAGTGAATTTTAGTAATTCCTCTTTACAAGCCTTCCAAACGTGATGGATGCTTCCATTCTTGCCTAACCGATCTGCAGAATTAATTTGACCAAGACAAACAATCTTGATCTGTTCTACAACAATTTCTACAGATGGAAATTACAAGGAGGATGCTTCAAATGACATTATCCTCACATTCTTTCTGCCCTCCCAGTCAGCCATCTCTATATCCTCATCACAGTACCAAGACTTAATATCAAACATCGGTTCATGTTAATTTCAAAATGCCCAACTCTCACAGCCCCTGGATGTCAGCCTGTGAAATCTTTCTCGAGCCTCGAAGTCACTTTACACTAGCAATGGTCCCAAGGTGCTCACCTTTGCCAACCATGCTTTTGTACAATTTGAAAAATCGTTGTAATTTCCCCCACCACTTCCATCTAAAAGTATAATGAGAGTGTTAATTTTAATAAAAATCAACGTTTGCACAAAAATCAACCGTTTTAACCATTATCATAAGAGAGAATTCCTCTTATACTCATAACGATTGCACATAATTCCTAATATACCCACAATATTTCATAAATTCCTCTTATACCCATAACATTTCCCCTAAATTCCTCTCATACCCACGCTGTTAAAACCACCGTTATCTACCCCACTGAAGAGACGATTTTGCCCATTGCAAATTTTCTAATTGAGATAATTGAATCTTAACATGACTCAATTGATGGTAGTAAATCATTAATACAAGACATTAAATAACTTGAAAGTCATATTCAGGTTGATTTATTTTAATTAGAAAAAAATTTTAAAAGGGCAAAATTGTCTTTTCAATGGGATAGATAACGGTGGTTTTAACGACGTGCGTATGGGAGGAATTTAGGGTGAAATGTTATGGGTATAAGAGAAATTTATAAAACGTTGTGGGTATATAGGAATTATGTGTAATTGTTATGGGTATAAGAGAAATTATCCCTTATCATAATCATCAAAAGTTGTTCCCATTTAAATGTGGTCAGCTACACAGATCACATTACGTCATTCCAATCCATGTTGTGTTATGTTCTCCGAAAAATCACCCCTTTGTACGTCATATTGTGTCGTTCTAACATGCAAATAGAGATGGATAGGTTTTTCCTATAGTAGTAGTGTAACACGCAAATGCAGAACCAAGAGAAATGAACAGATACATCATTCTTACAGAGAAGTAAATTGTGCAAGAAAAAAATGCAGAATAATTATGTAATTTCTTAATTTTATAAAGAGAAGATCAAAGTTCACCCACATATTGCAATGTTGAGAGCAAAGCACGCAAGTTGCCTTCTTTTCCAGCAGCCCACCGTTTGATTTCAACATCCAACGTTTCAGCAATTCTCTGAAATAAATGCAGACAGAGGAAAAGTTAAAAATCGACAGAATCCAATGCACCTTTTGTACAGACAAATGCAGGAAAAAGTGCACAAGAAATTTAATTTATGCTACCCAAACCAACAAAATGCGATAAAAAAAATTAAATGAACACTCAAAATTGCAAATTTCAGGAAATTTACATGTCTTTCAGCCTGCTCTCGCTGAGTCTTCATATCACGCTCATTTTTCTCAGCCAATGCCTTTGCCTGAATGAAACAAAAACAGTAAGGATCTGAAGAACCAATTGTGCAAATTAACTGCAAGTTACAGCTTGACTCTCCGCAAGAGAGCATTCCCTCTCTATGCAGAATATATGCTAGAAGGGTGAAGAATACAATAAAGGGTTATACAAGGAGCTTACTGCACGCTCAAGCGTCCTCTGGTGCCGCTCAAACCTGGCTTTTCGCCTTTCTTCAGTTTCTCCATCAACTTCTTGGAACTCTCCCTGTGAGGATGTGGCTACACAAGTAAAAAATAGCTGAGAAAATTTAGCACAACAATAATTGATGTAGAAGAATTATATGAGATTCCAAATTTCAAAAGAAATGATACCTCCAAAAATTGAAGAGAGATCATCCACAATATTTGTCGCTGAAGATGTCTTCCTTATTGTGGAAGAAGATACAGAAGATGTCCTTCGTGCAGCTTCAGAGCCTCCCTTGTTCTGAAATTGAGCATCAAAAGCAGATTCCTGAAATATGCAGACAGTGGGTAAAATTAAATTTCAAATGCACAACCGGGTTGAGTTGACTTGATGCTAAGTGCACGAGTTAACAGTTCAGGGTTTGGATGAACCATAGGGGATGAGATTTTCAACGAAAATAGAATAAAATTGAAAACATAAGCAAAAAACCAGAACACAAAATCCATGTTGCCTGCATCCCAGTAATAGGTACTCACCATGGTAGTTGACCTCTGCTTTGGTGCACTGCTGGGCCGACCACCCATGCCAAAAAATGAATCAAAATCATTGTCATTCTTTTGCTGTTTTTCTCTTGCAGCAGCAGCAGCCCTTTCACGAGCCTCTGCATTAGCTCTCTCTACTGCGGCTCGTTCTGCTCTGGCCCGTACTTCAGCAGCAGCCCTCTCCACTGCAGCTCTCTCCCTTGCTTCTGTAGCTGCTTTTTCTCTTACTTCTGCTGCTTTCTGCCTTGCTTCTGCAGCAGCCCTCTCTCTGGCTTCTGCGGCTGCCTTTTCTGCCCTTTCTCTTGCATCTGCAGCTGCTCTCTCACGTGCTTCTGCTGCTGCCCTCTGAACTGCTGCCCGCTCCGCACGTTCACGTGCTTCTGCATTTGCCTTCTCAACAGCAGCTCTCTCAGCTCTTGCACGAGCTTCAGCAGCAGCTCTTTCCCGTGCTTCCCTTGTAGCTCTTTCCACAGCTTGTCGGGCCATTTCCCTCTCCCTTTGTTCTCGTTCCCTTTCTCTCTCCTTCTCAAGCCTTCTTTGTTCTCTTTCTTTCTCCTCGATTTCTTTCTGCTCCCGGTCACGATCTAATTGCTCCTGTCTCTCTTTGTACTCTCTTTCCTGAGCATCTTGCACAGATTTCTCATCCCCTTCTTGCTGGGCAGATTCTCTACTTTTAGCATGTTTTCCATCTCTTTCCCTCTCCCTTACTTCCCTGGCATGTCTAAACTTTGCCTCAGCTCTATCCATAGCCTCCTTCATAGCAGCAGCAGATGCTGCTGCTGCTGAATTTGGTTCTATCTCTTCTTCACTAGAAAAAACCTCCGCACGTCCATCTGCAAAATTTCGCGGCCGGCCCATGGCAAATTCTTCAAGCTCATCTATTGAGGATATACCTGGGCTATTGACAGAATCAGTACCATTGACCTTTGTTCTCATATTTCCACCAGCAACAGAAACCCTATCCACCTTTGAAGCCTGTGCTGGTTGCGTGACCAATTGAGGTGGGGGTCTTGAAGGTGGTGGAGCACTTGTGGGTTGTGTATAAAGAGGAATATCAGAAACGGTAATCCAGACATCATCACCCATTTCTACATTTTCATCAGACATTGGAGACATATCCCCACGTTGATTTGTCTCATAGGCAGTAGTGCTGGCATTATTAGCACGGAAACTGCTTCTACTAGTAGATCTATAAGCATCCGATGAACCAGTGGGCACGTCAAACAAAACCTGATGTGACTCTTGGTAACCATCAGGAGCCTTCTTCTGTCCAACGTTCTCAAAGCTTTTGGTTGAAGGATAATTGGTTGCTTCTCTAATGGTTGTTGCATGTGAAGGGCTCATGTTTAGCCCTTCCCTCAAGGGGCTCTTATCCTTCCTTTTGCTGTTTACAGAAAGATCTTTGAAGGCATCAATATCATCAAATACTGCACCTCCACCCGAAAACCCATCAGCTTTTCTGCTGTCAGTGTTGCTTGGCTTATTTATGTTGTCCAAAGGATCACCAAACACTCCAGATGATGGGTATGGTGGAACTGAAGTAGATTCTAAAACTACAAAAGGATCATCCAGAACACTGGGTGTGGATTTAGTTGAAGGAACAGTTGACTGTTTGTGGTTGGTCTTGGAAGGCTCCCTACATAAAACCATACGAACAGTTGACACGATAATCAGTTTGTGTCACGGGTTTGCTAGCTTTTCGCCAAAAAAAATGAAATGGATTCTGATTTACAGAAACGAATTGTTGCAGCAGTTCCATGCCTGCTTTGTTTGACCTTCTCATTTCAAAGAAACCCATACACATAGCTTAACCCTCTGTAACTTACCTGTAGGCAAACAAGGAATTCTACCAAATTTCAGCAGTCTCAAAACTAAAATCTGCAAAAGGCAATGGATCGACCTATCCTCACATTGGAAGTTCAACTGGAGTAGTGAAGGATAACAGATAAAGGAAAGAACCTTGACAGGTTCATTGATCTCAAGAAGCCATGTGAAGCATCTAGAGATGTCTACTTCTGAAAAATATGAATTACCAACCAAAAAAAATGAGGATAATTAATGTACTGTGGCCAGAAAAGTCAATTTCCAAACTATGGGTTTGCACCAAGGATCAGACTGAGCATAAATCTTTTGCACCAATTACAGGCAAATTAGCACAGGATTTAGCTAAAAGAATACACAAGAGACATTTGACTATGCACATTGTCTTTTGAAACTGACATACTTTTCAGGGAGGAGGATAAAGAATGGATAAAATTTTAAGAGGAAAACTAGTGGAAATCCAAGGATTTCAGAATTGGTCAAAACAGAAAAATTTAGAATCTGATATTTAGAACTAGTGAAACCAAAAAATGGCATCTGGATGCAAGTCTAGCAACAAAAGACCCAAAAAGAATATTCAGATGGTTTACAATCCACGGAATTCAATGTTAGACAAACCAAAAATGGTAATAGGTGCAAGTTCGGTGACAATGCAACTTCAAAAGAAGATAAGTTGGCAATATTGACCGAGTTCTGGAAATGATAATTTAAAGTCTCTGGTCTAGAGTACACGAGTTGAAAGGCACTGAAAAGGCATTGGCCAGAGGATTCAAACTTGGTCAACAAGTGGGAGATATGCCTTCATAGTCCTATATGATTGTTAGCTTTTAATCAAATTGAAGGGAAACTCTAAACAGTAGCCATGGGACCAGCCACGCTTTATATGACAAAAATGTTGAGCATCTTGTTAACGACTCATGAGACGAACATAGATCAAATGATAATGAGGAGAATTGTAACAAATGACAATAAAATCAAAACTGAAACGTTTGAGGAAATTTAGAGGTTCCACCAATTGTCAGTAAGAACATCGAAAACTGTGTTAAATGATTTGAGCATGTACGGTAGATGCCTAGAACCACACCAGTGAGGTGAAGTAATTTGATTCAAGTCAGATGCTCTGGAAGGAGAAGGCAAAAACATAAAAGGATATTAAGAAATGCAGTTAATAATGATTCGAGGTCTATAGTTTAAAATTTAAATGGATAAATGATACCTGATAGAGTTTCATGGCATGGTAATATTCTAATAGCCTAACTAGTTGGCAGTTCATCTCAACGAATTTCAGTTACAAATCAGAGGTTGATACACAATGTTGTGTAGCAGATGAGATGTTGATCAAAAGCTGATGAAAGGCAGTTCTTTTGAAGCATCAGTTGAATGATATGCAGTGGATGAGTGTATAAATAGAGTTGAAACATTGCACATGCATTGCAACAATCCATCTTCAACTTCAACCTTTACAGAATAGGAAACAGTTTCAGACAAACATTTAACTGAAATGTTGAAAAACGAAGCCAACAATCAACTGCAAAGTGGATAGACTATCAAAATTTACAATGTGGTAGATTCTGTGAGGGGCAGCTGATGAGAAGTTACACTCGTAGGCTCATTATGATTCTAAAACAATCACCCAGCTTTTGGGTGTTCCCTTTTGAGTGGCTTCAGCTAAATCAAATAATTATAAGATATACGAGCATGTATATGGGATTAGCAAGCAAAGAATTTATCAATGGTTAGAGCATGTACAAGTATGTAAGATGAAACTCATTTAGAGAAGAATGCAAGACGGCAGTTGGAAGATTTATCCACCAGAGGACCAGAGTTGACTTGGAAAAGCATTTCTTCTGAACATATTCAAAGAATTAACCAAATGCAACTCTCAAAAATGGCTTCTTTAACAAATCTAGGGGCCTGAGCAAGGATCACATTGATTGAAGACGGTAGTAATGGCAACAATAACATTGAGGGTAAAATTAGTTTTCTACTAAAATCCAGTTGCCAAAGTGAAATGCTTTTGGAATAATGGATATCACACAATGCAAATTAACAAGATCAACAGAAGTGCTGATCTAATCAAAGGATGGAAGATTAGTAAGTTAAAAACTTCCAGTGAATCATCAGCACCCAAGATCGGTCTAATAACCAACGTGTCACCTTTTTGAAGGAGAACTGCTTGCACCAAACCCAGGAATCAAATCGTCGAACCCCGAGACACCCGGCTCCCAATCTCCGCCTCGCTTCGAGCTCGAAGTTTTGATTTCCGGCTCTGATCTACTGAAACCTCCTAGAAGGTCATCGTATTGGTCCCCATGGGTGGGCCTCGCGGACATTGATGAAAAAACGTCATCGTACTTGACGGAGCCTCCGGAGCTTTTCAGCCCGGGGACGCCGTCAAAGATGTCATCGTCATAAACGGGCTTATCGAAGACGGGCGAGGAAGACCGCGGAGGAGCGCCGCGAGATGGGCCGCCAAAGATACTGTCGTAGCCTCCATGATCCTGAGGACTCTGATTCCTTGCGCCGCTGGTGCCGAATGTGTCGTCGCGATCGCTGAAGAGAGGCCCGCCAGCCGGGGTGGAGTGCCAGCCGCCCGATCTGGGGGCGGACCCGCGGGATCCGATCCCGGCATTGGCCGGGCCGGCCATGGGCGCGGATTTGCCCTGAGGCCGGAGGCCGAAGTCTCGCGCCAGCAGACCGGAGAAATCGTCCATGGCTTCTAGGGATTTCTCTAATCGAGCATCTACTGGGAATTGGTGGAGATGGATGGGGTTGTTGTCCGGCGCTGTGGAGGGGGGAAGACCGGCCTCAGCTGGTGGAACCTGCGAAGGATCGTTCGTCGGTCCGTCGCAGTGGACGCTGGGAGATCTGGAGATGGGGAAGGGACGGGGAAGTCGAACTCGGCGCTTTTGAATTCCCGTTTTCTATTCACGTCCGTGGTATTGTATTGGTAATTTGGTCTTGGAAATGGTACGTCGACGCGGGACGCCTCAAGCAAGACTGGCCCCAACGTCGAGGACAAAAAGCGAAGGGACTAGGACCAGGGGAGAGCCACACACAGGGAAAATTAGCTGGATCTGCACGCTCTCGCAGCTGACCAATCTAGTCGATCAAGACAAACATCGATCCTGGCCTGTAATTTTTTTAGCGTATCTGAACCGTAAATAAGTTTTTTAATTATAAGATATCATAATTATCTTTATATTTTATTAATATGCATGTGTTAAATCACGCGTAAAATCGTCTTTATGTCCCTACATGCGCGTGTCATGAACCCTGCTGTGGCCCCGCTCAGCCTCGTCTGAGAAGTCGATCCCAAATCCACCGGAACAATACGCTATCAAAAAAGTTTTTCTTCAAAAAAAAAAAAAAAAAAAAAAGTTGCTTCGCGCGGACACTCTGGTGGTTCAATTGTCAAATCCTAACCGTCCATCCGTCCCTCGATGTGTTGCGAATCATGAGTGGGCCATTTCGTGTATGCTATGAATCGACGATCCTCGCCGTCGAGTCCTTAAAATTCTCATCATTCAACCCGTTTGTTGTGGGCCATCGTCTGAAGGCAGAAAGTTGTCAGATGCAGTTTGGGCTTGGAGCGGATGGAGTGGGGAGGGAAGGAGAAGACGGGAGAAAAGAAGGACGTAATTGAATGCTCCATCTTAATTATCTGCATGATTAGGCTTTCGGTTGATAAAAGCTTTGTGTTGGATGGCAGCCTTGCAGTAGCTTGAAGCAACAAGATGCGCTGGTCGGGCCCAGTTCCTGTTTTGGACCTGGTATTTGGATTCGTGGATCGGATGGGTGTATCTAATAACTTTAGCTATTTGCAATCTTTAATAGAATTTACATCCGGATAAGAATGTAATTATGTATATTGGAAATAAGAAAATTATATTAGAATTAAAAAATTATATTGAAAATAGGAATACAAATTTAATTTGAAAATTTTATATAGTTTGAAACAGGTTTATTCTTACACATGATTTTATCTAAAGCAATTTATTCCAATAAACGCCTTTAACATCTACATTTTTAAAATATTGATTTAATTTGCAATATGCTAGTAGTAGTGGCACGCATTATGATTTATTATAATTTGGGTGTAGTGGCAATATTTTTTTATTGTTCTGGTTGGAATCTTTATTCACAATGTTATATTTTTTTCATCCCATGTTACATATCAAGCCAATAAAACTTCATAAATTTTTATATCAACTTATACAATTAAAGAGAATACTATGCTTCTGAAATGTAAGACCGACGTCTCCCACACAGCCCCATGATGGACAAACACACATAAGGGCAAAAGAGAGGGATTAACCCCAACCAGGGCGTGGCGTGCTAGTAACTTGCTCAATTGGCAAGTGTAGTGATAGTATTAATTTGATACGCATGAGAAATAGCGTGTTAGTATGGCACAAAATCCTCAACATCCTTTTAAAACGATCTATGGCATACTGCTTCAAATTGTACTAGCATGCTAATATATTATTATTAAAGGATCCCACTTTTTTGATGAAATTAATGGATTCCACTTAATAACAAAAGGAGTGACAAAAGTAAAAAAAAAAAAAAAAAAAGAGATTAATTTACATGGAAAATAAGGTTTCGTCAAGTTTAAGGCCCTACAAAAAAACCACAATGAAGAGGATTTTACTAATTTGAAAATAAATGTGTACAAAAAATCCCAAAATGATACTTAGCTTAAGGTCTTACAAGCAAAGAAAGAAATGTAGAAATGAAAGAGAGGCTAGGAGGACTATTCTCGCTTAGCCAACCTAGTAAAGAGAGAATTGCCCTCCTTGAGGCTGTTTTGTGTTGTTTATATAGGTTGGAGATGAACTAAACACTTATGTTGGGTTGATGAAGTTGCTTAAAATCAGTTTAAGTACTATCGTGTTGATGATGACATTGACGGTTGGCATGGCAGTAACAGTAAAAATTCAACATTTACAATGCAAGAGAGAATGTCCTATTAGAGATGAATTGTAGAGATAAAGAGACTTTTTGTTAACATTCATATAAGTTTTTAATGCCCCTTCCCTTTTGTTTACCAGTATGTGAGAAAAAAAGGAAAACTATCTCAAATTTTATCACTTGGTTGAATTGGGATTACAAAATTGGAAGCAAACTACACTACCACAACCTAGATGTCACCAATCTTTGAAATGGTTTACAATAATTTTCTAATGATTTTTCCTGTATACTCTGATGTATCTTTCTCCCATAAACCTTACACATATTTATAACTAGACTGGGATGAATACGCAAAAGCTATCCCGCTATAATTATGTTTCCATACGTTATTTATCCAAGTGGGTATGCGTTTTCTAGTACGAGTATAGTGGAAAACTTATTATGAGCATGCATAAATCCCAATCTCAGTAGAATTTCAATATTTATTGATACCTCAATGAAAATATCCACTAAAATGCCACTATAGATGGGTTTGAGGGATTAAGTGTAAACATTAACAGTAGATTATCTTATAAGGTGGATATATACACCTTTGTATGTAAACCATGGATATTGCACGACTCTGCATTGAAATCAAAAATATAATCTCTTAGAGGCTAATCGACTCTTGGCGGATGCATAAGCTATGCAATTGTAAGGGTTGTTGTCTCTTACCGTTACATTAAACTTCAAATAGGCCAATAGTTGCTTAAAACCAGTGATGAAGCTTGTAGTCAACGAGGTGAGCCACGTATTTCCTTAGTCATTGAGAACAACTCGGAAGGCTCACACTTCAACTATTATAACATTATTTAGATGTCCGCGTGAATATCATAATTGACTATGCTACTAGTAAAATAAAAATCAAACTCAACAACATGAATATATAAAATTTTGAACTTTTAAGAAATATTTGAATTTATGAGTGATATTGATCAACTACTAAGATAAAAGTGTATGTGTAGTAGTGATGAGTACAACCACCCCAAGGTAGGCTAAAGAAAAAGGATGGGCACACTGGATTTGAGAGTGATGAAATAGTTGTGGTAGCTTGAGTGAGAAGGAGGTTGGAAGGGATGTATATGGTTGAAGAGGTAGAATTGTCCAAACGGACGAAAGGATGGACCACCATGACAACAATGCTCCCTGACAAGGATAACCTTCAAGTAAAAAATGTTGGTCTTAACTTGATTTATTTAAGAATTCAAATGGTTGTTGATGGAATCTAAAAGATCTGTAACATGATTAAGGGAGCAACAAAGGAGACAATGACTAGATGAGCAATGGGGATGATGATTACCGAGGCCAACTCTATTTGAGTGTGAGTGGCTTGGTACCATAGAACATCAGCGTAGGTGTAGAAGAACCATTGAATGAGGCTTTTCATCGCCTCCAATAGAGCAAAAAATTCAGCTTAGGCGATTAATATAGTGGAATTGAATTTCACAAAAGTTAAAAGCGAATTGAGCTAAATTGAATACCTCAACACGAGAGAAGGAGACTGTTGAATGTCCTCTGCAAGTTATTTCTGCCTTGCGTGGAAGGGAGAGCTAATTTACGTTGAAATGGATACTCAAATAGTCTTCATTGCATTCGTCATGACCTTGAACAAAATAAGAAAAATGCTGAAGTAATCATTTTAGCAAACAGAATGCCTTCTCTTTAAGAAAAGAAGAAAGCATTAAATTAATTATTTTTTCAGAAACGATGCCAATGATGAAGGCCAATCTAAGATGAGAAATGATCTTTTACGACCGGTCGGTGGGTTGCGGAGGCTACGACCAGCGCTCGTAGCCGTTGGTAGGAGCGGATTGAACGCGAACCGTTGGATCGAACAGGGGAAAGGTGCAGCGTTGCAGGCGCATTAAATGATGGGAAGAAAACATGTCAGCCCCTGTCAGCGGAGAAATTGCCCAAACACCCTCCCGCACGTTCTCTCTCTCCCACTCTCTGTCTTCCCTCTCTCGTCTCCCACAGGAATGCACTCTCCTGCAATCTCTCTCCCCTGCTGGATCGTGCTCTCGTCTCCCGCACCTCTCTCTCCGATCGATCTCCTCCCTCTGGTTTCTCCACCTGCAATATTCAATCAATGTCGTCTTTTCCATTTAGCCGGTAACGGCAACAGGCAACAACAGCACCTAAATCGTCTTCTTTCTCCTATGTTGCCAACACGACAACACCTAAATCATTGTTCATTGCTTTCCAACTTCCACCATTTTTTATTGCAGCTTGCTACACTTGTTGGCTTCCGCCATTTTTTGTTTTGCTGCTACTATAACAACAATTTCTCCCTTTCCTAGCTACTCTGCTACTTTGCCGCTATCATTTCTTCGTAGCAGTTCGTCGACTTCTTGGAGACATGGGATGCTATCTAATTAAATTATTTCATCCTGATTTTTATTGTTCTTTTGTTATGTTTGTTGAAGGTGTTTGTCTGTTTCTAATCCTATCAGTGACTTTGGTGCTATGTTTTGTGATTGGATGTGCCCTGTAACATTCAATTTCAAATAAGATTTTATTCCTATGTTCGTTCTTTCCAAGTTCAATAATGGCAGTCCAGAGTGATGACCCTTCCGCTCCTACTTTTTGATAATTCAATAATGGTAGTCCGAAGTTCCTCCTGAATGGAGAGTAGCTAGCTACTAGCAATCAAAGTGGAGGAAGGCGACTCGCAATGTGTCGCCATGGCAAAAACCCAACATCATCTTACTCAGCCTCTCCTTTCATGAAAATTGGGAGGAAACCAAGCATCAACGGTTGAAAGCTATTGGCTTTCCTCGCACAAGTACCCATCCCCTCTCAAAGACCGACATGTTCTCGCCGACACAAATTTTGGGGACATCAAACCGAAGAGCGAAGTGTGACAGAGCATCGGATTTCTGGCTACTGATGAACGGTCAAATCTTGCACGCGTTGGAGTTTTGAATCTTGCATGCGTTGGCTTCAAAGGAACGGCAATGGGGAAAAACCTAGATCCTGCATTTGCCAGCTCCACGGGAACGACAACAGAGGAACGATTTCAGAGGTCATCGATGGGGACGCTTGTTTTCGCCGGTCTTAATGGCGGAAAAGTGACGGTGTTGGATTTTAAGCAGACCACATGGCTGTCCGATGGAGTTGCAGCATCTGAGAAGATGATTTTGATACACTGTGATTTTTCTACCAGTCTCTGCACGATCGATCGGAGAGAGAGGTGCGGGAGACTAGAGCGCAATCCAACGGGAGAGAGAGATTGCAAGAGAGTGAAAGCATTCCTGTGGCGGGAGATGTGCGGTAGATGGTGTTTGGGAGATGTGCGGGAGGGTGTTTGGGCAATTTCTCCGCTGACAGGGAGCTGACATATTTTCTTCTCGTCATTTAATATGCCTGCAACGCCGCACCTTTCCCCCATTCGATCCAACGGTTCGCGTTCAACCCACTCCCACCAACGGCTACGATTGCTGGTCGTAGCCTCCGCGACCCACCGACCGGTCGTAAAAGATCATTTCTCATCTAAGATACCCTAGCAACAAGAGGAGTAACAAAGGTAAAACTAAAGAAAATAAGTAAAAATTATAAAAGAGAGGAGTTGGCAGGTCTGAGGCCTTTATACTAAATCATGGAAAAGGATTCCATTGATTAAAGAAAGATGAATAAAAAAGTGCACAGTAGACAATGCTAGGGACTGGATTATGGCCTTACAAGTAGCTGAAAGGGACTAGAATAAAAAAAGAGAGTAAGGTTGAGAGAATTGTCCTTGTTTAGCATGTTTGGGAAAGAGATCATGGACATTCCTTAATGTCGTGAAATGCTATTTATATTGGTCCATTTTGCTTGGATATACACGATCTTTCTTACCACAAGACTTCATGAGGACCTCTCTATAAGATTAGGCATAATCATGAATTAGACACTCTTACCATTTAATGATCTAGAGTAAGTGGTTGTGTTAGAAAAAGCACATGAGCCTACCAAGTCGGGTGATATAGAATCACAAAAGTATATGTTAGTAGCCTCATACGTGGAAGAGGAGTTGGTTTGCAGTTTGTATGACATTTTTCTTAGGCATGGATGAGAAAGATGAGTAGGTACACATTTAATAAACGATAGATAGATGCGATTATGACGTCAGATTTTGTTTTTTTTTTTTTTTAATAAAAAATTGAGGTTGTGGCATCACCTTCACAACAAAGTAGAGTCTATTGAGATGTCGAGGCAAGATAGAAGCCCTCAATTGAAACTGATTTTCGTATCAAATATTTATTCATCATTTTAATGTGTTTTGAACTATGAGTATATTTGGGAAGTGTTAAAATTACATGATGTTTTTTTGTGTAAAAATTTTTGAAACGTGAGAAAATATTATAATATGATAGGGATAATTACGGTAAGTACATAATAAAGTTAAAATATATAAGTTAGCGGTGCGAGTAGTCGTATAAAAATAATTAAAAATAAGATAATTGTACAGTAAGATGCAAATAAATAAATAAATAATGTGAGAGTTGCAGATAGTGAAATGCTTTATGTATAAAAGTTTTATTGTTAAACAAGCATACCCTATATTAGTATATATATTATATTTTATACATATCATAATCATTACACCCGATTTAAAGTGTAACGTAATGCATACTAGCATCTCCCATTTATTTAATTTATAAAAGACAGCCTTGGCATCATAGAAAATCTTAAGAAATTTATTTGGACGCTGTTATAGTGCACCAAAGTGCTTTAACTCATTTTTAAATTTTTTTTATATAACTACTAGTCTAAATATATTTAACATGTGTATTAATTTTTATCATTTTTGGAGTATTTTAGATATTTATTTTTAAAAATTAGTGACGTTTTAGGTAATATTAATATATTTAAATTAACAATTATATAATTTTTTTAAAAAAAGTTAAATACACTTAAGTGAAGTGAAAGTATTTAGCCTCAGAGCAACTTATTTTAAGCTGCACTGAACATGTGGCAAAGTTTGAAAGCCCACGGCGAAATGTTCTCGTGGCCCAAACCGGTGCGGCCCTTCACTAACTAAGGTCCATTAGCCTCCAGAAAACAAATCGCCGGGAACAGCTAGTAAGCTATTTATAAAATGGGCGGGAAGACGGCGGAAGAAGAGGGAAAGAGCAATACAACGCAAGGGAGAAGAAGACGATGGCGCCTGTGGTTCAGAGCTCTCAGCCATGGGTCGAGAAATAGTAAGGCGTCTTCTCCTTTTCAAATCCCCAATCTGTCTCTCTCGAATCAAATTCTTTTCCCGCATTAGGTTTCTGATTCCAATCTCTCATTCGCCCTCGAAAATGAATCAGCCGGCCCAAGCAAGTGAAGGACGTAGCTCAGCAGGAAGAGGTTGTCCGCGTCCTCACCAACACCCTCGAAACTTCCAGCGTAACGCATCGTCTCTTCCTCTACAGTCTACATCTATGTCTGTTCCTCTTTGTGAAACCTTATCACTTCCTGTAGTGCCCACACATGCTCTTCTATGGCCCTCCTGGAACGGGCAAGACAACTACTGCCCTGGCAATCGCACACCAGCTGTTCGGGTAAAGCTCTGCTTTTTACAAAATCGTCCTTTCTATTTATCTGTTTGTGACTTCTACTTCGGAATTTTACTGGATGCATTTAATCTTGCACTTTTGAGTTATGTTTACTGTTATTATTTCTTTAATGATGTTCAGATCATTGCACAGATGCTGATCTGTTTGACTGAATTGCATGCTTCACCTAAAACATGATTTAGTTTCGTTGATGCAAGCTTTAGATCTGAAATCTTTTGTCTTAACCAGGATGTTTAAGTGAACTGATGCACAGGCAGAAGAAATGATTTTGTGCTGCTTTGACTCGAGAATAAATCTCTGAATTGATCTATTTCTGTATGTAGCAGTGCATACAAATACTGAATTATACAACAAAACATCCAGTTTTGCCCCGTGGCCATGGGAATGAACATTTGATGATTGGTTCAGTTTCTGTTGCACCTTTGAAAACAATGCTTGTGTTCAAGAAGTTTAGATGGTCAATTCAATTTGTAATGTTCTAGGCTTAATGCGATGCCTGACCTAACAATTCACTTGGTTGGCGAATCAGTGATAGAAGAATATGACTCTTCATCTACAGTCTATAGGAGGATCATTGGAATTTTATCTTTTCAATGATTTGCCAATGTAAGTTTTCCTTTGATCATTTTAATGTGATGACCTAAAGGGGAACTAATAGCCTATTGCTTTCACACACTTGTTTGTGTTAGAGCTAGACCTCAAGATCTTATTCAATTCATCAAGGAATTACAATACATGCGATTGGGACTCCTATCTCGCAAGAATTGACACATGCAAGAGGGTGCTTTCCTCTCTCGTATAAGTAGAAAATGAAAAGCAATACAAATCATCCACACTCCCTTCTCACATATCTCTCTACTTATAACGATGGTTGGCAATGACTAGGCCCAACTCCTCATGGCCATTCTCTACTAGACCCTATCATTCGACTCATTGCCCATAAGGTGAAAGAATCAAACTTATTTACAGTTGCGAGGGAAGGGAATAAGTAAACCCTAAAGATTGAGAAAGTCATAGATAGAAGAAGAATTGTGAAATATCTAAAGAATAAGAGGGCATAAATAGAAGTGCCCAAGGTGCAACACCCCTAATTCAGCTGCCAGCGTTGGTTTGGACCACTCGGGTCCCAAACTTGCTAGCCGCCCATGTGGGTGATCTTGGTAGGGGAAGGTCCTCCAGGATCCAAGGTGCCCTTCGCCCAAACGTTTGCCTATTTTAGTAGCAGGATCCCATTTACGCATTTTATCAAGCAACTCATGGACGTCTAATTCTTTCACCCGAAAGGAAGAATAACATGATCCCTCTTCGTCATTCCCACCAACCACAGGAGCTTCGTCCCATGCCCCGACTGCTGTGTACAACCCCTATTGATGCCGAGAATAGTAAGCCTATCGCTGCCAGCAACTCTTCTCTCCATCACTCCCGGCCTCAATGATAATTTTATCCGCCTTTGATGACAACCTCTCTCCCGTTTGGGCTGGCGTTGGGGACGATGGTGGGGGGTGAAAACCTCATTGCCCACCTCATGTTGACCTCACCTATGCTCTCGAACGAGTTGTTGTAGTTGTGGGGGCGTGTTGCTCATTGATGACAGTGGACTGGGGTGAAATCCAGTCCACAGTTCATCAAGGCATTCATGGAAGTCTTTACAATTTTTCGACCTTCCGTTGCATTTCAACGAACAACTCACGGATGCCCTCGAGTTCTGCAATTCTTAAGGTCATTTGAAGCTGCCATGACTGCTATCGCTGCCACACTTTCGATCCCGCCAAGGAGGATGCCGTTTCTTGTCTCACCTTGATTCCTTTGCTAGCTTCAAGACATGCTTAGGAGAGTGGGTATCGCCACTATCATGTGTTGCTTCATCCATCACTCCATCCCGTCTCCCTTGGCCGGATCGAGTTCAGCCATGCCACCTGACCCCCGCTTATGTTTGGCCGATTGCTTTGATCAGATGGTGATTGTAAGAACATCAGCTGCTCTTGTGATCGCTCCTTTCTACTCTCTAATCACAATGTTGCTCGATGGTGCCATGGTTGCTACCCTACCTCCGATGCTGACCTTAATCACACTTTCCACATCTCGAGTGCTTCTTGAAATCCTCTTGAAATGGATCGTTCGGAGCTTTGATACCTTGTTAGAGCTAAGCCTCAAGATCTTATTCAATTTGTCAAGGAATTACAATGTGTGCGATTGAGACACCTATCTTGCAAGAATTGACATATGCAAGAGAGTGCTCTCTCTCTCTCTCTCTCTCTCTCTCTCTCTCTCTCGTACAACTAGAAAATGAAAAGCAACATAAATCATCCATACCTTTATTCTCACATCTCTCCCTACTTACAAGAATGAGTGGTAATGACTAGGCCCAACTCATCCTGGCCCCTACTAGACCTTATTTGTTTGGATTGTTGCTGATTTTTCCATTTACATTAATTTATTGGTTGTTGTTGGAATATTTAATTTCTTTTCTTGTTTATGATAGACCTGAGATGTACAAGTCAAGAGTGCTAGAGCTAAATGCTAGTGATGATCGTGGGATAAATGTTGTTCGAACAAAGATCAAGGATTTTGCAGCCGTTGCTGTGGGTTCTGGTGGCCATCAGTCGTATGTTTCTGTCCAACATTCTACTTTTCTTTTATCAAAGAATTTTTTTCTATTTGGTTATTGCATGTCTCTTCTTTCTATTTGTTTTCTTGTGTCCATCCCAGAGGCTATCCTTGTCCACCATTCAAGATCATTATCCTGGATGAGGCTGATTCAATGACAGAAGATGCTCAGGTGCCTGTGGTCTTTATTCATTCCGAGTAATCTTATAGATTAAGTTTGCTTATTACCAAATGTGATTGCAACATTTTTTTCTCCATTTAATATAATGGACAGAATGCCTTGAGGCGTACCATGGAAACTTACTCTAAAGTGACAAGATTTTTCTTCATTTGCAACTACATCAGCAGGTTGGTTTTTCTCTTTTCTCCATTATTCCCACTCCTGTTAATTAATAAAAAACAATGAAAGATTAAACAGCGGAAGATGAACTTGGGAAACATTTACTAGCATCATCTAATTTATGCAGGATCATAGAACCACTTGCGTCACGATGTGCTAAGTTTAGGTTCAAGCCACTTTCTGGAGAAATAATGAGTGGTCGCATATTGCATATTTGTGAACAAGAGGGCCTCAATTTGGATACGGAGGTGCTGATATGGTGACTTTTTTGTTTGTTTCCTAAAGTTAATGGTTGATGGTAAGACTAATTTCTTTCTTTTCATATTGGCTCTAACGTGTTTTGCTACAATGTAGGCTCTTTCAACTTTAAGCTCTATCTCTCAGGGAGACCTTCGTCGGGCCATCACATACTTGCAGGTGTAAAGCATTAATTTCGAGCATTGAAGTTATTGTTTATTGATTTTATGATTTGTTTATATTGCTTTTTAAAAAAAATCACTATGACAGAGAAATTTTCAAATTCTTGCACCTGGTTTCTTTATTTGGAATCATGACAACAATGGATTTGATGATTTAATATTTAATGATCCTTAGATCCAGTGTGAATTGTTTTCCCTTCGAGTGTGGATGCTGTATCAGTGGCAGAAGTATCACTGTCTCTGAGGATGATTTTGAAGATATAGAATTTAACTTGTGAGGCACAGAAATCAAAACTAGCATTTATTTCCACGTGCTAATAACTATGGGAACGTTTGGTAGTGTTTTTTTGTGGGATTGTGGGATGTGGTAGAGAATCAAAAATGAAATGTTTTGAGATTTGTGTGATTGATATGGAATGGTAGAGGTAAAATTGGAATAAATAAGGTTATTGGAGTGTAGTTGGAAGGAAAAATAATTGGAATGTAGGGGTAAAATTGAAAAAATAGGGTTTTTAAGGTATTAAATGATTTGTGGGGAAATGAGGAGGATGGGATGTTTTCCACCTCACCCCACCCCACATGTGCACATTACCAAATATGGCCTATGCTACTCACCAGAATACACAAAAGAAGAAAGTGAATGAAGTAGAACATGTGAAGTTAGAAGATAACTAATTGGAATATTTTTGTCTTTGTTTGTGGACTTGTTGGCTTCCTACAAATATTGCCTTGAACACTTCATCTCTTGTTCTCTTAGTAATTATCATGGCCATGTGATAGCTAATAGAGTTAGCAATATGAAATTCTGCAATTTCTATTCTAGTTTTATGGTAAAAGTTGTGTTGAGGTCACAGGGGGTTCATTAACCTGCTCAATCTTATTTTTGTTGGAGCAGTTTTGCAACAAAGCATTATGACCTGCAAACAATGCTGATCTTTTGCACCTGAACCATCCAAAATATGGTTGCTTGCTTGTTTCATTTCTCGGACTCCACCTAAGATGTCAATTGCCTAAGGCACACAATTTTCTGTTGTGTTCCTATATTGTTATTGTCAGAGCACCTTACTGGTATTTCTTCTATTTTTGGATTCTTTCAGGGTGCAGCTCGGTTGTTTGGATCTTCTATCACTTCCGAGGACTTGATTAGTGTTTCTGGGGTCAGTTAAACAGTGTTATCTCATGAAATTCATCTCTATTTCGTTGTGAAGAAATATATAAATCATAGTTGCAATGTTTTTGCTTTTAAGATGATATCAGCACACAAACTGAAGTGGAGCCATGGGGATTTCTGTGAAAGAATGGGCTTCAGTTTATGTTTGTTCATGCTGTGAGCATCACTAAAGCCACAATTATGTCATGGAAAACAAATTTGGGCCTTTTTTTTTTTTTTTTTTTGCCCTTTTGAAACAACTTCCAACGGTCCTGTTTCTTAGCTTGTAAGAGCACCATATGTAGAACCCTTGCTTGGTCTTTATTAGCTCCTTTCAGTGTCTCTCGTTGTAAACTTATGAATGCTTATGAAACTCATTATGTTTGACGCCAGAACACATGTTTAGTTGTTCAGATGATCAGTTACTCTTCTATGAGCCATTTGAGTATCAATTGGAATTTTCTGGTGATGAACATGCTGGGTAATATTTTCTATGGAAAATGTCTTATTTGCCCCAAGAATGAGTATTTGAGTGACATGCTTTTATCTGTTTGCACACTTAAGGATATCCAATTATTCATCCATGCATCTTGTCTGAACCTTGGATGTCAACTTTTCTCAGGTGATACCACAGGATATTGTTCAGGATCTCTTTAGGGCATGTAAGAGCGGTGAGTTTGAATTGGCCAACAAGGAAGTGGACAACATTCTAGCAGAAGGCTACCCAGTCGCCCAGGTGTTTTCACAGGTCTGTGATGTAACTGTGCTTTAGCCTGTGTAATAACTAAAACAGGAGCAGTGGATCTGATTACTGCTATAATATTTTTCCAGTTGTTTGATTTGATTGTCGAAGCAGAAGAGATACCAGATGAACAGAAGGCAAGAATTTGCAAGAGGCTGGCTGAAGCAGACAAGGTACTGCTCTAGTTCTTTCATCTCCAATCTAGATTCCTACTCATTGCTTTCTGATTAGGTTCTTTTTTGGTCCCAGAAATGGTTGGCCGATTAGAACACTGTGTGTGTTTTACCCTCTATCTGTGATCTGCAGTGCCTCGTTGATGGAGCGGATGAATATCTACAACTAATGGATGTTGCAAGTAACACAATGCGTGCTTTTTCTAACCAGCCACAATTCCATCCGTAGTAGCTTTGGCTAGATACTCTCTCTCATATTTACCCTTGTAATCTGCACATACATATTGTTCTGAGTCTTTGTAGTGATATCAATAGGAAAATGCTTACATTAGACCTGCCAACCAGTGTACGACTGCAGTATGCATAGATGAGCAAGGTGCAATTTTTTTTTTTTTTAAAATTTTCTGAAAAAGAAGAATCCATGCTTATGACCCTTCATTAAACAAACCGAGATCCACGCGCCTTGCCCCGATCAATCATCGGATGAATGAGGCTGCATTGCAAGTTAAGACTGGGTAATGCAGTTGGTGTTTCCTGAGGGTTCTGGCACTGAACCGTCAAAAATCAGATTCCTTCTGCTCGATTTGGACTTAAGCAGGCATGGCAGCAGTCCGTTTTTTCGGTTTGAAAATGACGCCACGAGATTGAGCCAACATAGAAATTTGACATGGATGGCATTTTGGAAAAATAGGAAGGATGCCATTGGTAAAGTGAAAAAGGTTGAAATAAATAAAAAAAAATTATGATTAAAAATATGATCATGTGCAGACATTGGTTGAAGTCAGATCATAGTTTGCAACTATATAATATCTATAAACTGGATTATAATTACAACGAAACATCATGCATTTTGAACGTCAAGATCGTTAAACTAGATAAATAAACGTGTTAGTGACTCTTTTTTGTCAAAAATAAGTGAAATTTTCCGAAATCATAAGAGCATTAGTATTTTTTTCATTGCTACAGGAGTGAACTCAAACCCTAAGTCAACCGGGTTGGAGTAAATCTAAATCCAAACCCTAACCCTAAGAATTTAATCTGAGTTCGGACCGGGTTAGAATTCGGGTTACTAATAAACTGTTTTTTTTTCAAATTTAATTATAATATAAAAGAAAATTATTGGAATATACATACCTGTGTTTATGAAGTCAAGTCTCACGCTGAATTCTGCAACATCTTTTCAAAGAAATTTGCAACATTATGCTGAATTCTGCAATATTCTTTGAATGAACTCTGCAAGCAATTTTTCAGCACCTATAGACACAAATAAATGATAAATTAGTTAGTTTTATAACTAGTTGGTCATTTCTATTTAATAGCTAATGGAAATAACTCAAGTATAGCAAATAGAAAATGAACATATCATACCAACTATTGTAGTTGAAACTAAACATTATCATACAAATTGCTGAAATTGAATTCAAACTGAATATTTATCATACAAATTGCTAAAATAGAAATTAATCACTTGTCATACTAATAAACTTAAAATATGAATCAAATTTATACTACAATCCGAAATTCAAACTAACAGATTTCTCATACTAACAGAAAGTATAATATGAAATAGATTTATCATGTCAACTCAAATTCAAACATAATTCACATAACAGTTATTCAAAGCAACTAAATCTAAATACACTAAGCATAATGGTTTAACATTCCAATCTAATTTAAGTGCAATCCAAATTTAAAATGACAATATAAACAAATCTCAAGTTTAAATAAGTTTACATCTACTTTTAAACAAATTCAAAATTCAAATGAATTCATGTCTCCAAAGTTTCTAAAAAAACAAAAAAACTATTTGAAGACTTCTAAGTAATTTCTTCCTTGATTTCCATCTGCATTTCTAATGTCAAGTTCTTCCTCCTTGATTTACATCTTCGAAAATAATATACATCAACCTAGACAAAAAAAATGCATGCAACTGTTAAAATAAGAAGATAATAATCATAAAAAATCATCCTAGAAATTAAATTACCTCAAGCATGCTTTGGTAATGGAGGAAGAGGTAATTCGTCTGAACTAGAGTTGCTAATGCCTGAAACATGTATATATATTAATATTACAAAAAAAAACATGTATAATTTATGAAAAAATTATATAAATTACACCGGGTCGGATTTTGGTACCGCGTTGGTGCGAACTTAGTTTTGGTTTCGGGTTTCTACGGGTCGGGTTGAAATCGGATCTATTTTTGAGAAATATTAAAAATAAAATCCATTTTTTTGGTTTTAGTACCGGGCCGGGCCGGTTCGGACCGACCCGGGCACCCCTAGCTATAGAGTTCGATCGAATATATACAACAAAATAAAACTCGATATAAAACAATAAATGATATACAAAAGTATGCATACGTCCTTATCAGCTTCACTAGGAGGTTTTTTCCTCCGCATCTTTCAGCTCGTAATGGGGGCAGCTTCAACCAACCAATCGGATTTTACTTTCGACCACGTAACCTACCACATGTACTCTCGTGGTAAATAACACATCAGGGGAAGTCCCGCCCCGAGCCAGAGCTAGGATGCATACCAACTGTTTCTGGATTTTTGATAGTTCTGTAGAAAGGAGCAACCGTGGCTTTGCATTCTGGCAGAACGAGGGAAAAAGAAACCATATGCTAGGCCCTTCTTGCTGAATCTAAATCACCCGGACCAGATGGAAGCTCGATTTCGACACTCTCCAACAATCCTTCCAGCTTCCAACTAGTCTCAGATATCTCGTGTCGAGAAGTTGGTTTCCTTTCAAGAATTGCACACGTTAAGGAATGCAATATGTTCTCCAACATTCCCTGTGTGAAAATTCTTCCTTGAGTTGTCTGCGTGCGCCTGTTTGTCCGTTGGACGGTAAAGGAGGAATTGCCGACCGACAGCATCGCAGCAATGGAGATGTTCTTTTGAGCATTTTTGTACTTCTCGGAAGCAACTATCATCTTGGAAAGCATGAGATCAAGAAGAAGCACAGCTATCCTTCTGGCCACGCTCAGCTTTCCTAAGCTGTTCAATGCACCCCGTGCGAAGAGCAGCTCCAGCGCCTTAATCAATGCCTCAGCTGAGGTGCAGATAGAGGGGAGAGAGTAGAAAAACAGGAAGGACTGAAGAAGTAGTGAAAGAGAGAGATGGATGATCGAAGACAGAGGGAGAGACCGAGGGAAAGAGAAAAAGGGAATGAGAGGGAAGAAGCTTACTGGTTGCAAGAATGACGTAAAGTGAGTAATGGCAATAGAGCAGTGGGGAAGACAGAGAGACAGGGAAGAAATAGAAATGAAAAAATTAATTTAGGGTTTAAGATAATATCTATATACTTTTTTAATAGGTTGTAAACAAATTGATGAGTTGAATGGGTTACTAGACTAGTTGACGCATTGTAAAATATGAACTCTAATTTGTTTATTTATTGAGAAATGATTCTGTTAGTTCGGGCTAAGCAAATGTCTCGTTTAGCCAATCTTAACAAATTTATTTAAAAATATTTTTTTCTTTTTTCTCTATACACTTATTATCTAAGTGTATTTAATATATAAACTAAGTTTAACCATTTTTAGATATTTATATATATATATATTTTGAGATTTTTAAATATTTATATGTATATATGTGTCTAAAATACCCATTTTTTAATTTTTTTTAAAAAAATATACACATATAAAAAAGGTAAAACTTGGTTTATGTTAAATACACTTAGATAAACAAGTGTGTAGAGAAAGAAACAAAAAAAATATTTTTAAATGGATTTTTTTGATATGGGCTAAATGAAACATTTGCTTCGCCCGGGCTAATAGAATTACTTCTTTTATATATTTAAATAGTTGAATCAGTTAGCAGATCATAAATTATTTATTAAAAAATTCCAGACAAGTAGGTTGACAGATTTACCATGACTACAGAATTACTTCTCTTATTTATTTAAATAGTTGAATCGGTTAGCAGATCATAAATCATTTATTAAAAAATTCCAGACAAGTGGGTTGACAGATATCATGACTATTAACACCCTCACACGCGGTGAGCTTTATAAAATTGTCCCAATAATCTGTCATTATAAACTTTTTTTTAGTTTTACCTTAGTCTTAATACGAACTATATTTAGCTAATTTAAAACAATTTATTGTTTACGCATCAATAAATATTTTATTATTTATTTATATTTTGATTCAATGGCAAAAATATAAGATAATGGTTTTAATAATTTGCTGTTTACGTGTGTTTTGTCTGGCAAATGTAAAATATATATATTTTTAATTTCTATTAAACAATTAACATGGTAAATGAATTAACAACGATAAGCTGAAAATCGTATCCCACACAGCTTCTATAATATTGGAAAACGGACCAAACTTGTAACTCGCCACATTGGCACGTGGTGAAATTCGGGCTAGAGTTTTGCTTATGAGGGATTTGCCCGTCTAATTAGTCATTAGCATTACTAATTTCGATTATCAGCAATTCTTCTACGTGTATTTGATCACTTTATATAAAATTTACAAATGCTTTTTTTTATCGAATATCTTTATTAAATGAAAGACATCTGTATAAATGTTGGCAAAGATTGGTAATAGTGTTTTCTTTCTACTGCAATAATTATTTAATAAGTCAGTTCTGCAATCTAATTCAAGCCAATACGTAAAACAATCATATTATAATGAGGAGTGATCCGGTTAGCCTGGGCTAACCAAATCCCTACTTAGCTTACATTAAAAAATTTATTTAAAAATATTTAAGTATATTTAATATATAAATCAAATTTTAAATTTTTTTTAAAAATATATACATATATCCAAAAATAGTAAAACTTGATTTATATGTTAAATACACCTAGATAAATAAGTGTATGAAGAAAAAATAAAAAAAAAATTTTAAACAAATTTTTTAAAGTGGACTAAACAAAATATTTACTTAGCTCAGACTAACGGGATCATTTCTCAAGTTTAATTGTTTTAAAATAAAATAAATTTTGTGATTTATTTTGGTAAAAGTTGGTCCAATGAAGGCCCGTTTATGATTTATTTTAAGAGTCCATTTGGCAATCGGTAAAAAAATAGAGAAAAATTTGTAAAAAGAGTAATATAATATGACAGGGACAATGATTACTATAGAAGAACAACTATAAAATAGATAAAATAGTTGTATGAAAATGTGAAAAATAACTGTAGTTTCTCGAAACATCATTTTTTTTTGTAGAAATGGGCCAGATTGAACCCGGATCCATGGTCTCAAACCCAATGAAGCTAGAAAGGACGGCTACTGTACTACTGTTAAAATAATCAAATCACATAATTTTAAAAAAAATATTTACAAGGTCGTATGTACAAAATTATGAGACAATCAAAGCACATCTCCAATGTCGTAGAAAAAGACCGACAAAACGTTTTGACAAAATGTGTGAAAGTAGCTTCCTTTGAAGTTGGTAAGCTTCTTTCTTAACTGTTCCAGCCTAATCCGTACAAAGACTCGAGAAGGGCCAACTCTTCTTCCTGCAAAATAACAGATGAGAATAATTTCATATAATTAACACTAAAGCATGCATTAGGTGAAGGTGGCAATAACGTACCGCTAGAGCATTGAATTCTGTCTCCTCATCTATGGCATCAATGATGGCTTGGTCTTCCAAGAGATCCTTCCTCACAATACAACTCTCCCATCAGCAAAGTAAAAACACACAATTTTCTTTGCATATACAGCTTTTCTAATTCTCTCCCGTTGCTATATTCTTAAGCATAGATTCAACGAAAAAAATCACAAGAAACTCACAGCCAGCAGTTTCCGATGTAAATTATCCTTCTCTTGGCCTTTTAGCATTATTGGTTTTCACATTTGCTTTCAGTGACATAATCCTAAGTATATGTTATGAGAAGTCTCCCAAATTATCTTTGAGCAAGACTTTTATCTTTATAATAATAGTAGCAAAAGCAATAGTCCAAATCTAAATGCTATTACGTACATATGAACACATGATATAAACAGATTGTCAGGATTAGATGGTTGAAAGAAACATAAATACATTCTGACGAATTAAATATACAAAAATAAAAGTTTCTTACATCATCAGCAATTCTTAGGACGCCATTTTCATCCTGCATATGCAAAATCTTTGCCTCAGCCAAGTGTCATAGATGCAACTCTAAGAATCAATTCTCCAAAAACAAAAGAGGCACAATGCTAAAGTCTAGCATTAGGATTTCCCCATTGGGGTGTGGAGGTGCATATTTTTTGTTTTCATTCCAATAAGATGCTAAATACAGGAAATAGGGAACCAACCCACCCAAGTCTTACCTTTACAGCAACAAATAAAAGTGGATCAGTTGGTGTATATAGCATAAAGTACGAGCCATCCTGCAAAGTAAATTTGAGGCGTAAGAATGCATGATTCTTAGCGTAGAATTGTTCAATAACAAAAGGAGAAATGATCTTGTTAGCTCAGACTAAGCAAATGTCTCGCTTAACCCACCTCAAAAAACACATCTACAACACTTTTTTTTGGGTTTTTTTCTTCATATACTTGATTATCTAAATGTATTTAATATATAAAAATTTCAAAACAAATATATACACATATCCAAAAAGGATAAAACTTGATTCATATATTAAATATACTTAGATAAACAAGTGTATGAAGACAAAAGTAAAAAAAAGTATTGTACATAAATTTTTTAAGGTAATCTAAGCATCTTAGCTAACAGGATCATTCATTTAACAAAAGTTTGCTGGTATGAAGCTTCTTATCTCATTAACCAATAAATAAAATAAGCTCTTGCGTGCAAAAAACATGGCAATATATCAGTCCTTTCTCTTCTTCGTTCTTTTACTTCAGTGCATTAATGTTGGGGAAAATAACTAGACAAGGTTTTGCAAGCCATCCACACCTGTTGGAAGCAAGTTATCGCTATGCCTTCATTGGGTAAACCATCGATATCTTGACCATCATCTACATCATTGCGATGAGCTTCATTAGTATCTAAGCACGAATAAGGAAAGGCTAAAATATAACGGACCATGGAAATTTCATTATCATATTCATGTTTCTTTAGTTATAATCCAGATTTTCAAAATATTTTGACAAAAGGAGATATTTCACCATTTTCTTGGGATATATATGGGTTATGAAAACTACTATCACTAGGGGAATTCCAATCCAGAAGGTATAGGTCAATATTTAGAAAAAAGGTTGACAGGAATTTCCGATGTGCACTTTAGGGTGGAAGGACCAGTATTTACAAAGTTATGAGCATGTGACTAGAAAAGCTTGCCTAGAATGAACATAATTTGGGAACAACCTTTTCACCTCAGTCAACAATATGGAAAAGTTTCAACAGAAATAATGAATTTTCAATCAAAAATTAACGCTTATATTTTCTAGTGAATAGGTGAAAGTCATGCAACAGCTGACAAGTCATGCAACAGCTGACAATCCTCAGAATAAAACAATTTTTTTCCACAATGATTTTTGATTTTTATATATTTCCAGGTCTTTGAGAAGCACGCTTTTTGTGTCTTCAGTGGAGAGACAATAATGCCAAGGATGAAACACGGATAGTTTGTCCTTCAAGTTCATTTTAATGAATGAGTTAAACTAGAAATTTAATAATAAAAGAAGCAATTGCCTGTTTGAAATTCCAGTATGTCCTCTTCAGAATAGCAACAACCCCCCCGGGCCGTATAACAAAATCTGTTAAGAAAATGCCAACCAATTGAAACAACAACAATAGAACATAAGCACCGTAAAAAGTATAGGATACAGCATTTTTTTAAAAGAAAAAAGGAAATCTTGTTCAGTATTCTGGCCTACAGCTTGAATAACTTTCATGGGCTATTGATCTCATAGCCTCTTCAAGCAGTCTTCCCATGGTCCATTCAACTGTGCGATTGCACTGTATTAGTCGCAATCCAATAAGTCAATGGCAAATCTAATGATTTCAAAAGAGCTGAAAATCTTGGAAACTTGAAGAATTGCCATTCAGCTGTCAACAATCCTCAATTTTGATCCAGCACAAGACAGCAGAGCAGATAATAATTTCAGTCTTAAAACCTCCTGTAAGCGAAGGAAGTCGAAGATGAGGTTCGAACAAAAACTGCTAATTATTAATCTTGGACTAGTTCCAAGATCAGCTCAAATGATGCACCACTTTGGCATGTGGCAGAATGCAGTTTCTTCTGTGCGATCTCATCCTCATTTTAAAAACGTCGAACAAATTTAATAATTCACATTAAAAATCATATGAAGGCTGAATATCATAATAACAGACATGAGTTACCCGCTATGAATCAGATGCATATGCACTTTTGCGAGTGCATATGCGGCAGCAGGCAAAATTGCTTCAGCTTCCTCATCACTGACCTGCAAACGATAACCACATGTCAAAAGTCATAGCGAAAGTGAAGTGGTAATAGATGATGGGTGCTCATTACAGAAGACTGTTAACTTGAATGAGTATTAACTGAACTAGACTTTTTAATATAGAATGAAAGAAACTGAACAAGACTTTTTGATATAGATTGAAGGAAATTTTGATATTTGATTATATGATGAAAAGAATCATGTTTATTCAGAAACTGCCAACAAGAAGATATATGATCAACAGACGCTAAGACCAAAACATCTTCTTGGGCTGCATCTCCAATGCATTCTATGGGGAGGTAACCAACGCTAACTTGTGAAGGATGCCAAAACTTTAAAAAGTTTTTCAGCATGAAACTGAGACTTCAGGCCTAGCAGATTAGCAGACAAAATGGGAACAGTGGAACAGATATCAATCAATGAAATTGAAAGTTTGACAGAAAAATCATCCTGTCTTGCTAAAAAGAAGCCAAAAAAAAAAGAAATATCAATGCTTCACACATTACAACTTGTGAAGGATGCCAAAACTTTAAAAAGTTTTTCAGCATGAAACTGAGAACTCAAGCCTAGCAGATTAACAGACAAAATGGGTACACTGGAACAGATATCAATCAATGAAATAGAAAGTTGGACAGAAAAATCATCCTATCTTGCTGAAAAGAAGCCAAAAGAACAGGAAATATCAATGCTTCACTCATTACAAGTTTTGCTGTACAGAAACAGAAATTGTCTACATCAATGCATTATTACGGAGAGAAAAAAAGAGCATGATACCCACCTAAAGTGATTTAATGTTTTTCAAATAGCTCAATTTTTTTATAAAAAAAAGTTATGAAATGATAATGTAAGACTTACAGATTCCCATCCTTCAAAATTTGAGCTCTTTAACATTTGAATAGGCCTGCACGACAATGCTGGAGTTAAAATGCAACCTCTGCGCAAATGGCCATATTTCTGGAAACAGAAAGGGATTGAAAACATACATATCTACAGGGCACAGCAGCATGCAATCAATCCCTCCAGAACTTTGAAACACTCTTCTGACTATGCATTCTAAAGGTAAATTATTGACAGAATCAACCTGCACAAAGTTGTCAATGTATCGAGCTATACAGAACTAAAGGCAACACAGGGACAATCACATCCATCCTTTTCACGAAATTTAAGTCTAAAAAAATCCAACTTGATCCCAATTGACCACGAAGACCAGATCTTTCGTGAAGCTGATCACAAGAACTAGTTCTAGTTCCTCCCATAACTGTTGACAAGTTTTAGTTGTCGTTACAGTTGGAGGCTTTTCTCGTAATCTTTAATAATGCGAATTTGGGGAATTAAGAGAAGTTCGAGCGCGATTGTAAATTTGTAACGCAAAAGCTTACTACGGTGACGAGCCGCTTGGGCGCTGCAGCAACGACTTTTCCGTCAGGGTCGAGTATGAAGCCAGCAGGAGGTTTTGGAAGGGACGGAGGGAAATCGGCGGGTCCGACGTCGTCGATGGGCTCTGCAATAACGACCTTCTTTTTCGCCGGCCTTTTCTTCGGGGGCTTGGTCTGCTGCTTGCTGGCGGCCAGGCGTGGCCTGAATGAGACGCTTCTGATGCTTCTGCTGCTGCGGGTGTTGGAGATTGAGATGGAGATCGAAAATGGAGTTGGAAAGAGTGGAAAAGGAGGCCTTGTTTTGGACGTAAATGCGACGGATGGCCCGCTCAAGCCAGAATTTGCTGAAAAGATCATATCTTCCTTTCTTGCGTTGATGATCTGCTGCTTTTGGAGATAGAACTAAAAACTACTCAATTCTCTCTCCTCTTCCTGGTCCCTATCTGCAGGCCGCTGGGCGGAAATATCTCTGCCAGGTTTCCTCCTGGCACTGGCTATGGGGAGCGAAGCGGGTGTGGAGGCGGGATTTTTGCAAATCTACCATTCTGATTTTGCAAATTTTCTTATTTACCCCAGATGTTTGAATATTTGCACATGTTGTCGTACATTTCTATTTTGACGAAATTACCCCTGCCTCATTTTTATTTATTTTTGCAGAATTGACCCTTGAACTTTCAAATTTGCAAAAACAACCCTTGAAATTTTAGTAAATCTTAACTTTTATTAAAAATTTACTTCTATAATTTTTTGTTTAAAAATTACCTTGCTTTTAAAAAATTAAAGCAAGGAGGCTAATTTTATGAATATTTAAATAAAATTTATCTTTAGTAATATTTATCACGTTAAGTAAATTGATTTGTAGCTTTTCGAATTTTGCAAAATTTCACAAAAAAGTAATATGAAAAATTAAGGACATGTTTGGCAAAGCCTAAAACTTTTCTAACTAAAAATTTTCACTCTCAATATTTACTGTATTTTTAATCATTTCTTCAAGTCTTCCTATATAACTAATCAATCTATTTTTACTTTATTTTCTTCACTTTTCATTGTCATTCCCATTATATCACCTCATTATATCACCTCAATTTAAAAACTTTTATATAAAAAAATTTCATAAATTTTTTTATTATTTCCCAAACACACCATAAATTTCTTGTATCGTAAAAGAAAATTCCTTACAAATAAAAATGTTCTTTTATAATATAATAATATTAGTTGTAAAAATTATTTCTTGATAGAAATTCGTAAAATCTAACGACCAACAAACTATTTTCAATTTATTAATATAAAACAAATATTTATAACGAAATTATATTTAAATCTTTATAAGACTTGTCCCTTAAGGTTTTTTTTGTTGTATGCTCCAACTCGCAAAGCTGACGGTAAGCGTGCACGTCTACAAGGCACACGTTATCACTGACCCTCAAATAATTAATCCTATTTTAGAACTTCAATTCTAACAAAAACCTATTAACAAAAATTTGGTTTCGTAATTTGCTCGGTCATTTTTGTTATTTAGCTTTTTTATTCAAAATTAATTCTGAAAAAGCGATTTTTAAAAATTTTGGGTTAATAGTTTGATTAGACTTACATGATTTAGAACTCTTATTTAGAACAAATTTTAAAAAAGACGTGAGCATATGATTATGCGGCGGTCATTCCCAAAATTTTGGTGGTCTATGCACAGGCTTAGCTCGAATTACGTCTCCACGGGATCGCATTATTGAACTGCATGGGCTAATATTTCTGGACCTCAAACCCAGGCTCGGCTCAATTTTAATGTTCGTTTGATTTTTCGGTTATAGGCTCACCCATGTTCCCATCCCAAGTTTATGTTTTCACCACCAAACTCGCTCAGCTCAGCCCATTAACTTCTCAAGGAAATTAGGTAATGATTCAATTAAATGCGCTATGCTTATTCTTAGTTTTTTTCAATATTTTAAAATTTTAAAATTTTAAATCTAAATCATTTATAATATTTATTTACGTGTATTTATTTATTATTTAAAAAATTATATATATTGTAAATTTTTATATATTATATTTTTAATTAGTTATATGTTAGTGTGTTTGACATTGAAGAAAAAATGTTAGCATAAACCTTTTAGTCTACATAATTATTCTATTTTTAATTATTTTTTATATCTTCCAATATAACTATTTTACTTTTTAATCATTTATACATAAATACTAACACAGCTAACTTATCTATTTTAACTTTATTCCTCATTATTATCAATATCATATAACATCATTTTTTAAATCAATCTAATAACTTTTATATAAAAAAATTTTCATCTAAAAGTTTTATCACTTTCCAAACACAGCAAAATTATATATATTTCAAAAATTTTAGTAGTTGTATATTTACTATCAAAAATATTATTTTATATAAAATATAAGTTTTTAATGAAAATTATTGTGAACAGTATGATAAAATAAGGTGCGTTAAACGTGATAAATAATTTAAATTTAAAAATATTTTAAAATTAAAAAACTAAAGATAGATATGGAGCTTGATGCTTATAGTAAATATTGAATCGTTGCACTTACCATTTCTGTAATCGAAAAAAATTTATATACTAATTTCGCCTACATATGGAAGTGCTGTTAATCCCACGGGTAATTAATTTTCCATTCACCTAAGCAAGCTATGATTTCCATAAACAAACATCTTAGGACAAACGGAGTACTGTGGGAAGAAATTCATGTTTTCTTTCTCCCTCATGCACATGCTACCCTCCCACTAAAATTCGAAATCGCCCATCTCTCAGCCTGTCAGCGTGATAAGGGTGGGCCACCAACTCATATTGGCCGGCGCAATAACCACGCTTTTCAGACGTGCAACGGACGCCGAAACTCCGGGCCTTGCCTCCCTCTCCCTACGCTCCTCCGCCGATCTGGTGTCAACATAATAGATGCCGCGCTACGCTTTTAAAAACATCATCCCTGTGTTCTCCGATTCTAACGGATCATAATAACCACATGATCGGGCTATCGAAATTGGAACCCTCTCTGATGGACGGTCCGGATCTCACATTTACAGCTCGTCGACAGTGTATTAGCGGTTCAATACGGACGTCTTTTTGTACAGAATCGGCGAGTCAAAGTCGTAATCTACTAAAGTCAGCATTCCGTGGCGCGGCCGGAGGCAATCAAGCAAACAAGCCACGTTCCGACCTGCCTCCCACGGGCCCCACACCCCTTTCGAAACGCCATCAATCTCGCTGAGACGGACATGCTCCCTCGTCAGTCGCCACAACACTACACTATATCTTCGCTTATAAAATCCACACCATTACCGCGCGAACTACATACCAGGCAGGCATACAGCAGATTTACGAGTGCATGCGAGTAGCCAGCGAGCCTAGAGGAGATGGGAATGGGAGTCGAAGCTGATGACTCCTTCAAGAGACCAGGATCCGTACCCTTCAAGTGGGAGATCCAGCCCGGCATTCCCAAAGAAGGCCACGATATGAAGCCCACGGCCCACCATCGGTACTCCCACAAGCTCCGCCCGCCTCCCTCCGGCATCTCCTTCTACCCGCCCGACCAAGGCGCCCTCTTCGTCCGTATCCCCTCCCGCTCCAAATCCACCGAACGCCGCCGCAGCAGGAAACCCACGCCACCCAGCCGTCCCGCCGCCAACGTCGTCTCCGTCGGCTGCTTCGCCGTGTCGTCGCCGAGATGGAAGGCGGAGAAGAAGAGCGCCTGCGTTGAGGTCGACGACGAGATCGGCGCCGTCGACGTCTCGGATCTCCAGACGCTCTCGCGGTGGTCGACGTCGTCTAGAAGGTCGCTGTCGAGGTTCCAGGGTTCGCCTTCCTCGGCTTCTTTTCGCACGCCGTCGAGGCGGGCCGCCAAGGAAGACCCCGACTGGGCCGCATATGGGCTGTTTTAGAATCCAGAGTAGCGAGAGAATACATCGCCTTAATCCGATGGATTGCTTGCTGCAGCAATCATCAGAGATTTACAAGTGTTATGGACCTTAGAAGGCTTTTCTAAATGCATTTGAATGATGTTGAAATTTACAAGATAGTGTGACGTGAAACTATGTAAGAAATGAGCTGGGCCGTTTCTTTCTATGGGCCACCTGATTAATAGATCTTGCTTTGGACTGGGCTTGAACTACAGGCCTTCGGATACATGAGTGCTCTGCTGTATATTAATACGTAGGTTATTCCAATCCTAGAATAGTAGCGTTAGTCTAATGCAGCTCTTATTCTCTGAATAAGTTGGTTGTTTCTTACAAATAGTGCCTGCCCGGTGCCCAATCAGTTTTTAAAAGCATGCGGCAGATTGATATGTGTATGCATCGTGGGAGATAGCATCACTTCTTCTAAAGCTAAAAAGGTTATGTAAATGATGGCTTTAATCATTTAGCTTTGAGATTTTTAACATTAACATAATCTCTAACATTCCCTTTAAACTAAAGCATGTCATTCTGCATGGGTTAGTGTTCTGAACTGTTTTTCTAAAAACAAAATGAGGAGGTTTTGCATAATAGACTCAGTAATGTTGTATAATTGTTATGCAATAAACCCTTGGTGTTTATAATGTTAAAAATAGACCATATTAACTAACTGAGCATAGCTGAAAAGGGTTTAAAATTGAATGATATAAAAGTTAAAATACCTGTTTTGGAAAAGAAAGTTTAAATCCTAGAAGTTTGATGATCGATAACTTTTTTCTTAAAAAAAAAATTATGATAAACAAGATATATTTTACAACGTTGGGAAACATAATAACATTCACGCTAATCCGTAATTACGCAGAGTTATAAGGTGTGTTTTGAAAATGGCTTTTTGAATACCTAAATACTTTTAAAAATTCAAGATGTAATGGAAGATAGCATTCCTGGAACTTTGGATTAGTAACAAAGTTTTCAACAGAAACGTATTTGTTTCGAACCGCATCTGTTTGAAGGATTAGCTCTTCAGTAAGAAAATCAAGAGAAAGAATATTGTGTTTTTTGGGAAAAAAAAGAAATAAAGAAAGGAGAGAAAATTGGAACAGTTTTTTTTTTTTTTAGTTGGGTAGTGTTGCCGACCTTAAAGTGTACTTTAGGGGGTAACGAAGCCACTACCTAGTACCAACATTTGACTTGTTTAATTAAAAAATTTTCTTCCAATTTTTACTACAGAAATAATTTTGTTAACTCGGGCTAAGCAAATATTCTATTTTATCCATTTCAAAAGACCAATTTAAGAATATATTTTTTATTTTTTTCTTCATACACTTATTTATTTAAGTGTATTTAATATATAAACTAAGTTTTTCTATTTTTGGATATACGCATATATTTTTTAAGGTTTTTAAACATAAGAATATTTTAAACACATATACATATAGATATTTAAAAATCTCAAAAAAAATATATTTAAAAATGGTAAAATTTGGTTTATATGTTAAATACATTTAGATAAATAATCATACGAAGAAAAAGGTAAAAAAATATTTTTAAATGGATCTTTTGAAGTAAGCTAAATGAGAAATTTGCTTAATACAGGCTACAGTATCACTTTTCTTTTTTCTTACATGTAAAACACACATGAGTGCCAACTGCCGAGCGGTCTTGTATGATTTGAATAATTTGTCCTGATTTTCTGGCCGTAATGGGCAGACAAATACATAAAGTTCAAACGGGCAGTGTAGCCCGACACGAGGATGAAGAGAAATGATGCGCATGAACAGACGGTCGGCTTTGTAATGGAGGGTTGGGTGGATGATCATCGGGGCTAGAATCATGACTCCTTGGGTGTGTCGGGTGTCCTGTCAAATGCTTTTAATACTGTTTTTTTCCGCCAATGGAAATGCCATACAGGCTCCTTAGACCTTTTCCATTGTTTAATCAGTGCTTATCAGTTATCAATGATCATGTATGACGGCCAAGCTTGGAGCTTGCAACGCTATATATAATTATATATTAGCCCGATGTCATCGATTTCTTGATTAATTTAAGCCCCCCACTATTTTTCTAAGGGAGATTGTCACCTCACTCCTCCCGTCCATTTCTTGGGATACACGAATCACGTATTCTTACATATTTATGTGTTTCATGTTCCATGGTCAATGAATCTTGTTGTAAGAGTTTTTATTTTAGTGCCAGTCCCAAGCTCGGATAAATAGCGAGGATTGACATGTCAGATTGACAGTCGGTGCTATAAAAATCACCACTGTCTCTTGTGAATTTTAGAAATATACTAAAAGTCGTTAATGTTAGGGCGTTCCTTATAAGCAATGTGTTGTAGCAGAGTCCGGTTGTAGTGAGAAATGAGCAAGGATTGCTAGGGCATTTTCCTAGAAGTGACGTGCCATAACAACATCTGGTTTTGGTGAGAAGTAGGCAAAAGTTCTCATGCCTTTATAAACGTGGTTTAGGAAAGAAGATAATACTAAAACATAAGGTTCGTTTTGTCTTATGAAATATTGTGACTGTCTCAAGGAAAAGTATGAAAGTAGTAACTGTTACAGAAGAAGAAGAATTAATATAACATGTCTTCAAGAGACTAGGTGAAAAGGAGAGAAGGCTGAAGAGTTAAATGGATTCGAAATATGGTATATAAGAAATGATGGTAATAGAAATAGCGTAGGGATAATAGTAAAAGATAAATTCATAAATTAAGCTGTAGATGTCAATAAAGTAAATGATAAAATTATTCAAATAAAACTTGTATTAGATGTAGAAGTCATAAATGTGATTAGTGCTTATGAACTATAAGTAGGATTAGATGATAGAATCAAAAAATAATTTTGGGATGACTTAGATAGCATAATGTAAAGGACACCTAACCAAGAAAATGTTATGATATGTGGAGATTAAAATGGACATGTAGGAAATGAGAGTATAGAATATGAGAGAATTCATGAAACTTTTGGCTTTGGAATAAGAAATGAAATGGAGAATGTTATTTTTGATTTTGTTGTAACATATGATTTGGTTATAGCAATTACTTCATTTCAAAAACAAAATGAACATTTAATAACCTTCAAGAGTGAGACCAATTTTAGCCATATAAATTTCTTCCTTATAAGAAAATCAGATAGATCCCTTTATATAAATTGTAAGGCTATCCCAGGTGAGAGTTAGTTATACAATATAGATTACTAGTGATGAATATACATACACAAAAAGAGTCAACAAAAACTAAAAGCAGTATAATTGTATAATTCTAAAAATTAAATAGTGGAATTTAAAGGAAAACAACATGAAACTTTTTAGTAAAAGAATGATAGAAGAAGGAAAATGGGACCTACAAGAAGAGAAAGTGGAATCAATGTGAGATAAAATGTCAACTGACATAAAAGAAGTTGGACAAAGTATTGCAGGGATATATAAAAATCGTAGATCCTTATATAGGGAAACTTGGTGGCGGAACGAGGATGTTCAAAAAGCTATAAATGATAAACAAAAAAAGTTTAAAAAATGGCAAAGTAACAAAAATAATACAAAATTGCAACAATACAAATTATAAAAAAACTACTAAAAGATTATTAGCGACGCTAAATACAAAGCTTATGACAATTTATATGACAGATTAAGAACTAGACAAGGTGAAAAAAATATATTTAAGTTAGCTAAATTAAGAAAAAATAAAGGCAAAGATTTAACATATATTAGATGTATTAAAAGTAAAGAGCAAAGAGTTCTAGTAAAAAACGATGAAATTAAAGAGAGATGAAAAACTTATTTTTATAGTTTACTAAATGATACTCCACCAGAATATTTAACATTGGATGCTAGTTTAAATAGAGAAGAAAATAGGAATATTAGTTATTTCTCGAAAACTCAAATATCCAAAGTAAATGAAGCTCTAAAAAAATGAAAATATGAAAAGACTTAGGCCCAGAAAATATACCAATCGAGATATTGAAGTGCATGGGAGATATAGGTGCAACATAGTTAACTAATTTTTTAAATAAGATTATAAAAACAAAGTTGATGCTAAGTGAATGGAGAAAAAACACTGTAGTCCCAATATATAAAAATAAGGAAGATATTTAAAATTGTGTAAATTATCGAAGAATAAAACTAATGAGTCACATTATGAGTAAGAGTAATTAAACATAGAGTAAGACATGAAATTAATGTATCTGAAAATTAGTTTGGTTTTATGTTAGGAAGATCAACCACTGAGGCTATTTTCTTACTTAGACAACTATTCGGAAAGTATAGGGAAAAGAAAAAGAACTTATACATGATCTTTATTGATTTAAAAAAAGCATATGATCCAGTACCAAGAAAGTTAATATGATAAGTGATGAAAAAATGAATTAATAATAGATATATTGATGTTAATAAAGATATGTATGAAGGGACTGTAACAAATGTGAGGACCATTAGTAGAAATACTAATATTTTTTCAGTTAAATAAGTTTACATCAAGGTTTAGCCTTGAGTCTTTATCTTTTTATTTTATTAATAGATGAAATTACTAGACATCTACAAGAAAAAGTACCTTGGTACATGTTATTTGCAAATGACATTGTTCTAATAGATGAAGCTAAAGAACGAATAAATTTGAAATTGAATAGGTGGGTAGATGCCTTAGAATCTAATGGTTTTAGAATTAGTCGTATAAAAATTAAATATATGAAATACAACTTTAATAATAATGAGAACGTGGATGAGGAACCAATTAAGATTTTAGATCAAGTAGTAATAAGAACTAATCACTTTCGATACTTAGGATCGATAGTTTAAGAGAATGGTAAAATTGAAAAAGATATAATACATAGAATTTAAGTAGGATGGAAGAAATGATGAAATGTGTTAGGAATTTTATGTGATTGTTGAGTCCTAATAAAATTAAAATTTTTTTATAAGACTGCGATTAGACCCGCTATGCTTTATAGGACAAAATGTTGGGCAGTTAAAGAATAACATATAGATAAAATGAACGTAGCGGAAATGAGAAGGTTAAAGTTGATGAGTGGTAAAACAAGAAAAGATAAAATTAGAAATGAAATAATTCGAGAAAATTTAAAAGTACGACCAATAGGTGATAAAATGAGGAAACATAGATTAAGATGATTTAGTTATGTTAAACAGAGACCTAAAATGACACCGGTTAGGAGAGCAGAGTCTATCCAAGTAGAAGATGATAGGAAAATAAGAGGAAGACCTAAAAAATGGATGGAAGTAATTAAATAAAATTTTAAAATATTACAAATTACTGAAATTTAGTCTTTAATCTCCAAAAAATGGCGAAACGTAATCCATGGAGCCAACCTCACCTAGGTGAGAAATGATGGTCAATAAAGCCTTGACAGGCAAAGGATAACTAAGCGTAGATTATTTGGTCATTTTAAACATCGTAAATCTTTCCGGCCTTGATCTTTATATAAATTATAATTCAGTTTACATTGAGATTAATGTTTCAATACATCTGGATGCACTGACACTTAGGTGCAAAATTCATTTTTTAATTTTTTAAGAAAATTTTAACATAAAATTGTTAATCTGTATGCATTTAATTTATAAATCAAGTTTAATTATTGTATATGTGTATATATATTTTCTACTTTTAAAAAATAGGGACGTTTTAGTTATTTTTATTTTTAAAAATATGGGGTTTAGTCATTTTTAAATGACTAGATACTCTTATTTTTAGAAATAAAAAAATATACATACACATTTTTAAAAATAGTAAAACTTAATTCATAACTTAAATACACATAATTAATAATTTTATAAAAATTAAAAAAATAGATTTTGCACTTAGGCGCATTGAAATTTTCCTATATCCTAATGTATTGAAACATGACTCTTGCATCAATGGGTCCTATTTTAATGCATCTAGATGCATTAAAATTTTAATGCAATTATATGTGAAATCCATTTTTAAATATTTTTGAATTTTTTTTATAAAACCGTCAATCTAAATGTATTTGACTTATGTGTATATATATTTTGATTTTTAAAGATAGAGGTATTTTAATAATTTAAAATTATTACAATTTTCTATTTAAAAATAAAAATATATACCTTTCCAAAAATGGTAAAATTTAGTTTATAGATTAAACATACTTACATTAATAATTGAATTCTAATCTTTTCAGTTCGGACGTAAATATGGGGCGTTCAAAACCACCATCGCGGGCTGTTGGATGGAGCGCAGGGAATCAGGACAGTCGAGATAAAAGTTCAAACTCGCGCCTGTCAGAAGGGTGTCTGCCAACGACATTTTGCTGGCAGGCCCCTCTGCCGGCAAAAGGGAAAAATTGTAGTTAGGTCTCATAATCCAGCTTTTCCTCCTCAGTCTCTCTTTCATCGTCCCTCCCCTGTCACTCTCTCATCGCAAACACCTCCCTTCTTCTCCCTCCTCATGCCCTCTTCCCCGCAGCCCAAATGCTGTCCAACTTCTGATCAAAATGATTTTTAGTGAACGTTAATGCAAATTAAAAGTTCTTTGAATTGAACTTTGGTGCGTGATGAATTGTTGGACTGGAAACTTCATTTAGATCATTTGGACAAAAACCTGAATTATGAAAGCTTAGAAGACTACTTTTTTTTTTTTTTTTTATGAAGATCAGTTTTGATGTTCGTGGCAATTGAAGGCTTTTGGATGAATTATCTATGTGATGGATCTGTGAGTTGCATGGCCTAGTTACCATTTTGTATTGCTTTGGATCATGTTTTCAGCTGTATGATGCTTCAAATGATTTTTCCCCTAAAATTTATAAAAGCTTGTTGAAGTACGTTGCTTCGTGATGACCATATTTATTTTGTTGTTCAATTGCAATTAGGGGCATTCATGTCGAAGGGGAAGAATGGTTCTTTTAGAGGTACATCAAGTGGCAACATTTCAATTAGGCTTGGGTCAGAAGTTCATTTGACCGATGCAGGAGCGCTAGGGAAACAATACTCAGGTTAGGGTCGTAGAGGTTTGAGGACGGGGCACATATAACATTCAAAAACAAAGCTTGTTGAACATCGCAAATTACTCATTTTCAGCGCATCGATTTCCATAATTTCACCCTTCTTGCAGCCAAACACTATACACTCGAGCAATGGATTTTGCCTTATAAAGCTGTGATAATCCCATCTAATTTTTTGAGAATTCCCTGAAGATTGACTTAGTTGCTCAACAAAACCCCTAAGAAAATGCACAGTTCCCTGGAGAGCAAGGAAAACGATGCAAGACAAACACATTGACATATTAATATAAAACCATAAAAGGGAGGAAACAAGAAAGAAAAACATGAGTTCACCGCGGATTCAAATCCTCCAAAAGTTAGATTTCGAGTTGCTTCAAGCTCTCTGCGACTGTGAATTCCTGCGGATCATTTGCTGCTGTTGCTGCCAGTGCTTTTGATGCATCAACCAATGGTTTGTCAAGGGCAAGAGGGGCAGCTACGGCATTCACATCTTCAGCCTCAACTGTTTGTTTGATCTGTGGAGGGGATAACACTGAACCAGACAATTCCAATCTTACACTGCTATGACATTCACATCGAGAAGGAAGAAGACCGTGGCAGCTTTGAAGCGACTCCTGGAGTGCTGCAATGTAAGACAGTGAAAGCAGAGTAAGGAGAGGTAGATAGTGAGTAGCGGTGAGGAGAGGAGTTATCGGAGGGAGGGATTTGTCGCCCAGCACTGGAGATGATGAGGTTGCTGGCCAGGACGCTGCGGGGAGGAGGGCGCAAGGAGGGAGAAGAAGAGAGGTGTTTGCGATGAGAGAGTGAGAGAGGAGGGACGATGAGAGAGATTGGGGAGGAAAAGCAGGATTAGGGGAACTAACTATAATTTTTCCCTTTTGCTGGCAGAGTAACTTGCTAGCAAATTGTCATTGTCAGACGCTCTTCTGACAAACACGGGTTCGAACTTTTATCTCAACCGTCTTGATTCCCACCACTCCATCCAACGGCCCGCGACAGTAGTTTCAAACACCCCATATTTACGTTCGGATTGAAAAGATCACAATTCTCAATATTTTATAAAAAAAATTCAAAAAATGAATTTTGCACCCGAATGCATTAAAATTTCAATGCATTAGATGCATTAAAACATTTCCTTACATTAATAAAAGATAATAAAATTAAATAGAAGTAATATTTCAATGCATTTAGGTGCAAAACTTATTTTTTATTTTTTGAAATTTTTAATCTAGATTTTATAATCTATAAGCTAAGTTTTACATTTTTATGAGATGTATATATATATTTTTTTTAAAAAAAGGGATATTACACTAAAAATCTTTATTTTAAAAATAAAAAATATATTCATTTTAAAAAATGGTAAAACTTAATATATAAATAACATACAAATAGACTAATAATTTAATAAAAAATTTCAAAAAAAATTAAAAAATGAGTTACGCACTTAGATGCACTTAAGTTTCAATACATACCGATGCATTGGTGTCTGCGTCGTTTCACAACCAAAGTTAAATTTGTCTAGACTACATTTAAATTATAAAGTCAGATTTTATTTATTTTGTGAAATATTTGATAAAATCGGGAAGCGTCGCCGGCAAATATCACTTTTACGACAGAAGTAACATAGGTCATTTATTCATTCATCTCTTCAAAGCTGCAAGCCTGCAACGCCTGAGCAAGAAATTCATGGCATTCCGAATGAATTTGCATCCGAGAGCTGCCCCGGAGAGTCGTCAAACAAACTTGAAAATTGCTGGAAATCGTAAACTACGGTGCCAAATGGGCACGTAACAGGGAGAGATGGTTTTGCTTAATGAGCAATTCTTTCAATTTTAAAACCCCTCTCTTGGATATGTCCAACGACGTACAACATGGGTTTATCAACTAACTCGATTGACTGGATGATAGAACGAAATCGACAAAAGCAATATGTATATTTGTTGTTTGTTTACTACAATGGGAAGCAGCGTAAAAAAAAAAAAAAAAAAAAGAAGCACAAAAAAATGGGGGAAGTGACGCAAGGCCGTGGCCGGAAGTCATGAGTCACGCTGCTGCACCAAGCAAGAAAGGCATGACTCCTAAGTCACTCTGCACCACCCATCGAGTAATTTGCATTTGTCGTTCTATCTTTTTGAAAACTTTACAATTTTTTTTCCATAGGCTGCAAAAAAAGGGGGAAAAATTATGAAATTTATTTACAAAAAAACCACTATCATTAACTGCTTTTTAAGAATCTTTGTCAAAAGTCAAAGTTCCAACAAAATCATTCCAAAAATGAAAGGAGAAGTGTTTTTTTGGCAAATAAAGTACATAGGGCAGGTTTTTCTTTTCATAAAATTAATAATTATGGGATAAAGCTTGCAAAATTAAAACAAAAAACGCAAGTTGCGCGCCTTTTTTCCTATGATATTTTATCGCGGCTAATGCGACGTAGTATTATAATCCCACGCTGACGTACGTAGTCTGTTTATTCGTGATTAATTTGGAGTATTTTTAACTCAAATTGTATACTACCACCTCATTCAATCTCTCCGCCAAACTTCAAGGCTTTTACACTTCAAACCGGTTCAGCAAACTCCATCAAAATATTTTTCAATGACGTTATGGGACGTTACAACATTTTTTTTTTAATAAATGTAGCAACTTAATTTGGTTGCATATAACATAAATATTATTGCAAACAAATATATACAGTAAACAAGCACATGTAATAAACAAACTAATTGCATATTTGGCTGCATACTGACCATTGCATATGGATAAATGTAGCTATTTTTCAAAAAATGCTGTGTATGATCAATAATGTCATGTATAGCCAATTTGGTTTTATATAATATTATATACAATTAGTTGCACATGCTATTAAGAATTGACTGTAGATGGCTTTTATGCTAGCTATGTTTATCATTATTTGCAAGTAAGTTCATATTTCAGTACAAATATATAATTGTATAGAAGAAATATTTTATGGACAACTACTCTGGGATTGTTTGGTGATGGGGTAGAAGGGAAATCGGAAATGAGGATGAGAATATTTTTGAAAGTATGAAAGTAATATGATATAATACGGATAAAGTAGGAATGAGGTAGTAGCATAAAATATGATTGCAATATAAGAGTAAAATAAAATAAAAATAAAGTAATTAATTATTTAAGATGTTTAATTAATTTTAGAAAAGTACATGGAGGAAGAGGTAAAGAAGTAATTTTCACATATCTTCTATCTACTAAAAGTAGAGTGTATTTGGTAATGTTTTGGGAATTATACTTTAATTATTTTTTGCACAACTGTCCTATTTATTCCCATTTGACCCTTATCATTTCATAATTAATTTTTTTTTTATACTTTTTTGCTTTTTCCCTTTCCTTATAATGTTTGATAATGCATAAAGGTCGAGGAGCCTTTCTTTTATTTGCTTAGTGACAACTATAGTTCGTAAGCTCTTGTGTATCAATTTACGCTTGCTGCCAAAGCAATTGGCACTTAAAAGTCAATACACGCACATTGAACAAAAGATAAAAATACATATTTACGTGGAAAATTCTTCAATGAGAAAAGAAAAACTATGAGTAAAGGAGAAAAAATTTACTATTAGAAAGAGACTACAAAAGATGAAGAACTTTTAAAAGAAAACGCCCTAAACTTAATACACCTGACAAAAAATTAAACCTTACACAAAAGTATATAAGAGAGTTCTACAAAACCACAAACCCACTAAACCATCTATTTATAACATATGAAGAAGTCTAGGTGTAGGGCCTAAGCCCACAAAACAAAAAAAATAGCAGCAGGCCACATGCACAGGGCACGTGCGAGTTGCTTAAATTAAAACAGTGGGTGAAACTAGGGAGCCCTAACAATAGAAAAAAAGAAGAGAGGGAAGGAGAAAGAAAGGGGGAGGAAGGGGAGAAGGAAAGGAGTAGGAGGGAACTCACGCTACCAAATGCTATCATCCGTTCACCACCCAACCTTATTGTTTGTCGTTGCAAAGATAAAAAAAAGGAAATGAGTTTTTTTTTTAATTTTAAAAATTTGTATCTAAATCATGCTAGAACCATGAGGTTTTTATAGGGATCTACTAGATAAACATGTATGCGGGTAAAATATGTTGATCGAAGCAAGAGATCTACTCCCCTCACGGAATCAAGAGTTGGGGTAGCTAGTATTTTGATTTTTACTCCAAATCTTGATAGAAATCATGGAGTTTTTCGTAAATTCATGAATAGGAAGATGTGTGAGGCATAAAGCCATCTAAATAGAAGGCTAAGATTAAGCCTAGATATGAACCTGAAAAATCAAGAGTTATGAGTTTGGCCCCAAATCATGATATAGTATATGTAAATGGTATTAGGACGTGCTAATCCTATATTAGTATATTTAATTTTATATAAGGAAAGAAAATTAAAATTTTCAACAAATCTCAAAAATAGAGTAGCCATAAAAACAAGGATTAAACATGAGGTTTTATGGTATTCATATGAGAAATGATTTATTTATGAATTTTAAGTTATTTGAATGTTGAGAGTGCAATGAAAAATTAGGATGACGTTATGATAACATGTAGATGAGGTATGAATATTTTATTTCATGCAAAATCTTAAACTAGTTTATTAGTATGATACAAGAATGAATTATATAAATTTTAAAAAAATGAAAAAGAGTGGCTAAGATGATAGGAGGGCAGTTGTATATATGGCCTTTATGTATACATTTTTAATTTTTAATATTGAATATAATTTTTTAATAATTTATATGAGAGATATGAACTGAAATTCTAAGTCCTAGAACTTAAAAACTGGTTATGTGATCGTGGAACTTATAGTTGGATGAATGAAAGATTTAAATAGAAAGGTCTTTAAAATAATTTTAAGAATTCTTTGTAAATAATGAAGGCTAAAAACAATTTTTAAATGTGTAAAAGTCCAGAGGTTAGGGTACGACTAGGCGTAAAGTTAGGAATGCATTACGATTTAAGTAAATACTTAGTTTTATGTCTATTAATTTTGTTAAGGCAAGGAAAAAAGAAAGTTGAAAAGATAACTTAAAATTGTGAGGTAAGCAAGCTTTCCAAAGATTTCCTTCTAAAATTAAAAAACAGTAGAACTCTATTTATTTCTTATCCTCTAAATATTAAATTTTTACATTTCTAAATTATTCTGATGCCAGAAAATGATTTGTGTGACTTGTTTATCTTTCGCGATTTTCAATATATTTTTTTTAAATTTACGTAAATGGAATTATGAGTGACAATTATCTTCTTTATAAAAGAATTTTAGTGTTGGAAAAGTGATTTAAGTAATGCTTTGCAAATTGTTATGATTTATCAGGGTTTACTTATAAATGAGTATAAAAACTCATTTTATGTCATGTGAAGCATATCATAAATATATAAATAAATCATATATGGGGAAAATGTATTTGAGGCTTTGCCAAGGTTGTAAATTGGAGAGGTTGTTGGTCCTTGATATAGCCCAATTGATGTACCCGACATCTTTCAATAGAAAGATTTTTATAGGTGGATGATCACTTGGTAAGTGTTACTGACCAAGCAAAGAAAATATCAAACAATGTATATGTGTAATTACATTTATCATCATACATGCACAACAATTTGATGAAGGTAGTATGGTTTCTTTTCTAATAATGCTTGCTTGCCAAGTTTTTCGGACTCATCATTTTTTGATAACTCAGCTGCAAAATATTATAAATCAAGAGCCATGGAGCCTTCACTGAGTAGAGGGGCAGTAAAAAGGAGATCGTTTGAGCTCTTATGTATGTTTGAATTTCATGTAACTAGTTAAAAGGTGTTGGTTTTGCTTTGAATATTACAAGCATGTTTTCTTTATATTATTATAAATTGTAGTGATGTATTTTGTTTATGATGTGGAGAAGGATTATATTATAGAGATGATGTAGGGATGTCATGAATCTATGAAGGGATATGATGATTGTATTTATGAGATAGATAGAGTAGAGGAACTAAATTGTGATATGTGTTAATTAGATTTCTCTTAGTAACACAAGTCATAAATCTTAATTTATTTGATTTTAAAATTGAAATATGTATTTTTGGATGTTCTATTTACAAATGGGATGCTGCCAAAATTTTGGTAGATATTTATAAAAAGTAAACCATTTTTTAAAATGTTATAAGCCTTTCTCTGTGATGTGATTAAAGTTAATGATGTGTTATGAACTTGATCGCTTAGAAAACTCCTGGCATGATACATTATGACGTGGTAATCAGTTTTGAGCATCATAGGTCAGGGTGTTACACTAGATTTACACAAACCGAAACCATGTGGGATACATCACACTATGTAAAGCGTAAAGAAGTGAGAAACTCCTTAATGCAATGAGTTGCATTAGTTCAACACAAATAAGGTTGTGTAACAATGATGACTTGGGATTCAAGTCTCCACCTCATAAATCTCTACTTCACTTGAATTCAAGTAAATTCTCTAACCTCAAAAAATATAAACTCCCAACCTTCTCTGTAAACTACTGCTTAAAGTCTAAAAGTCTCAATCAAGTTAAGATGATGCCTAAAGTTGGAAATAAAAAAAAACTTAAATAATACACTAAAAGTTTTAACCAAACTTCAACAACACCCGAAATCAGAAATCAAAAGAAATTTCAACAATACCCAAAAACTATCAACAAAACTCTAACCATACTGAAACTTAATAGCAAAAAGAGACTTAGCTAATATACCAAAAAGCCTTAATGACGCAAAGATACTTAAACTTAGTAACCAAAATAGACTTAACCAATGTACCAAAAGGATAATTTATAATAAGGAGACGTGATTTTGTAGGTGTACAAAATTTCTTTTCTTGATCTCTTCTTAATAATGTTTTTATTAACCTATAGCCTTCAAAACAAATATTGCAATCAAACTTTTTTATCCAAATTTTGTTGTAATTATCTTGACACTCAAGGAAGAAGAACAAGTTCTGATACTAATTTATTAGAAAATAACCTTACAAACAACAAAGCAGTGTGAAAAACAAGAGAAAAAAATAAAATAATAGACATTTATGTAAAAAATCCTTTACTGTGAAGGGAAAAATTATAAGCGAAGGAAGAGAAAATTCACTATTAGAAAGAGATTACAAGAAATGGATAACTCTCAAAAGAAAAATTCTTAAACCAAATACACTTTATAGAAAATTTTCAAAAAAATTAAATCTTACGAAGGAGTATGCAAAAGAATTTTACAAAACCACAAACATATGTGAGATACATGACATTATCTAAAATAAAAGAGGGTGCAAAACTCCTTTAGGCAATGAGTTGCATTAATTCAACAAAAATAAAGGTGCACGAGGGTGATGATTTAGGGATTCAGGTCACTGTCCAATAGTTTCCACATTTACACTTACACTAGTTTTATAGAAATTAAGGCGATGTTTGGAAATGTGAGATGGGCTTGGAGTGGGAGAGGAAATATTTTGGGATTTATGTGATTCATATGAAATAATAAATGTAAAGTTGGAATAAATATGATAGTTGAAAGGAAAATGATTAGAACACGATGATAAAATTGAAAAATAGGATAGTTAAATTATAAAATCAATTATTGAAAAACATAATTGCCATACATATCAAACCATCCCACACTCATTATTTGGCAAATGTGCCCTAGGACATGTTGGAGGTGATAATCGACTGCTCTTGCAACCTTGTAGGTGGGCCGACACTCGCCATTTTGGGATCATTTAATTGGATCTTGATTGGGTATACTTGGGCGTACGTGTCTAGTCCACGTTGCTGATGGTTTTGATTGGCACGTGTGTACGATTAAGTGATCTGGTACTGCCACTACCGCTCAACGTTACGTCATGGATGACATGGATCAATACTTGCAACTCAGGTCAACGCCGAAAAAGGCTAGAAGATGGCCAGATTATTAATCGGAGCTTCTCGCCAAACCCCAAAATATCGTTTGACAATTGACAGTGACCGACGAAGGACCCGCTCAACCCACTTCATTTTAGAAAAACTTGGGCCTCGACGTGGATCCATCCATTCGGATGTACAGGGCACAAGAATTTTATCCGGCGTATTTGAAATGTAATAAATTTTTGATTGATATAAAAAATTTTAATTAAGAAAAAATTATGTGACATGATAAAGATACTGATAAAAAGTAAAGAAATTAAAGTTAAAATAAATAAAATAGTTGTATGAGTAGTTGTATAGAAATTAAATGGTAGGGTAGTTGTACAGAAAGATGCGAAAAATAATTAAAAATAAGTTAGTTTTGGAGATTGAAAAGTTTCGATTTAAAATAAACATATCTTAAATATTTTATGGCTACTTTGGGGCCATTAAATTAAGGTAGAATAAATAGTTAAATATGCATTTGTACTCATTGTACTTTTGAAATTTTGTTTAGGACTAATAGTCTCTTAATTTTTTAAATTTTTTTGTATTTTAAACCCTAACCATCATCCGTAGCAATTTTGTAGGCAAATTTCAATTTTACTTGGAAATAACTATAAAATATTTTTTGAGAGAATATAAAATATTAATTGTAGTCAAATAAACATCATTATTTGTTATTAAGGGTACGTTTGTTTCACACAAAAGCTTTGAGACAAAACTTTCCAATCTAGGGGTATTTGTTTATGCTCAAAATTATTCGATCTAAAATTTTTGTTAACTTTCTATAATATTTTTCACTTATTCTCATACAACTACTTGATTTTTTGATCACTTTTACACAATTATCCATATTCTAACCTATTTATTTTAACTTTTTTATATTTACTCATCATCATTACCTATATCTTATTATATCACGTTCTCTCATTTCAAAAACTTTTACATTGAAAACTTTTTATTAAAAGTTTTACCACTTTCCAAACACACCTTAAAACTTTTTTATTTTTTTATAAATATCTTATTGTTATGTCATTTTTCATATCTTCCTTTGCAAATATTCTATCTTTCAATTATTTCTACACAATTACCTATACAACTAACCTATTTATTTTAACTTTATTCTTTTTATTCCTTATTATTATCCCTATCATATTATACTATTTTTTTCGTAATTCAAAAAACTTTTATATTAGAAACTTTTCATCCAAATTTTTTGTAACTTCCCATGTACACTTTAAATATAAATGATTATAAATAATGTAATGTTCGATAAAAAAATATAAAAATTGGCATACGACCACCTCCCATTCATCGTGTATTTGCAACTAATTTTAATTTATATGTAGCCAAAGAAATGACCACATTTATAACATTGTTGTAGTGCCCCATTGTAATACCTAAAACACGTACTTAAACCAATTATGCAAAGTTATATAATAAGGCATGTTTTGCAAAATTAAAAACTTTTCACATTAAAATTTTTCAATCTAAAAATTTTAACTCTTCATAATTATTTTATTTTTTAATTATTTCTGCCTATCTTCATATTTGACTATCATATTTTTCAATAATTTTTATACAATTACTTTTAAAATTCACTTATCTATTTTTACTTTATCCCCTTTACTCATCGTTATTACCAATATTATATCATATCCTTGTCTCTCATTTCAAAAACTTTTACACAAATTTTTTATTCAAATTTTTTATTAATTTCCAAGCACACCCTGTATGAATGCTGAAAATTAGCCGCGTCTCTACCCCTGCATCCTTTTCCTTTCCTTTTCTTTTTTTCGGTTGGCTTTTCCTATAAATACAGATGGGAAGTGGAGGTGGGAGAGTGCACACTGGACAGCAGACGACGAGTGACGAGAGAGATGGAAAGCCGCCAACAGCCGAATAATGAGCAAGCTATCAGCAGAGACCATCCGGGCTGGAGAGGCAGTAATCGTATTGCCTCCATTGACTTGGATGAAAAACCCACAGCAGCTGCAGCAGCACCCGCTCTTCCACAAGAACAGGACTCCAACCCCAACCAGGTTTCCCTCCCTCCCTTCCTCCCTCTGTCCCTCTCTCTCTCTCTCTCTCTCTCTCTCTCTCTCTCTCTCTCTCTCTCCTTTGATCTTGCATGAGTAATGTTTTTTTATCATCTTAGAAAGCCGGATGGAGAAGCTTTCTGTCCTACGTAGGCCCGGGCTTTCTTGTTTCCTTGGCGTATCTGGATCCTGGCAATTGTGAGGCCACTTACTTCCCTCTTCCCCTGCCCCTAATTTCCCCCATCTACACATCTACTAATCTTGTCTTTTCAAAGCAATGCAGTGGAAACGGATCTGCAGGCTGGTGCTAATCATAGATATGAGGTAATAATTAATAAAACAACGTCAACTGTATACGATGACTGTCTTTTAATTACAAGTTATATTAGGAAATGATTGAAACGCTTTAATTCCATCTTCTAATTTCGTTAATTAAGCTGATCATCAAAACAACTGAATTGGTATTCGCAGCTTTTGTGGGTGATTCTCATTGGACTCATCTTCGCTCTCATAATCCAATCGCTGGCAGCAAACCTCGGCGTAACTACAGGTGAAAAAAAAGAATAAAGACAAATATCGAGCGTTTGGATTTTTTTTTTTCCTTGAAATGTTAGATGGAAAGACAGTAGTGCAACCCAACTGTAAATTTATGCAGGGAAACATCTCTCCGAGCATTGCAAGGTGGAGTACCCCAGATTCGTGAAATATTGCTTGTGGTTGCTGGCAGAGTTGGCCGTCATTGCTGCTGACATACCTGAAGGTTTGAAATATAAATATTGAAGGAGAATGGAGTTGGATTAAAAACGAATTCTTCTCTTAGTTTCTGTGAATTTAGGCTTTGTTGCTGAAATCTTTAATCTCTCTCTCTCTCTCTCTCTCGGCAGTCATTGGAACGGCGTTTGCCCTCAATATTCTGTTCCATATCCCTGTTTGGGCGGGAGTCCTGCTCACCGGCTTAAGCACGCTGCTGCTGCTTGGGTTGCAGAGATACGGGGTAATTTCCAATTTCAAAAACTACAGCATTTCATGTGAGCTTTGATCTTGCGACTTTAACCAATAATTTTAAATTACACAAATATATCTTAACTTAAAAACATTCAGGTATATATAAATCCCTACTTATAATATATATTATTTTATTGGTATTACATATATATTGTGACATAATATATTACAAACTAGTCCTTTCCTAAACATCAAGCCGTGGAGAGAATCTTTTTGTAAATACCCCACCACAAGAGGAATCTTTCTTTCTTTTTTCTTTTTTTTTTAATAAGATCACAAGAAGAATCTGAATAACAATCTTTATTATCAGGAAAATATGAGAGTGGAACACATGACCTTACCAGCTCTAGGATATTGTTATAACCAATTAAGATATATCCCAGTTGGCTCAACTTATAATATTTCGTAACTCATCTTCTTATGAGTGGATGTATTGCATGTGTTTTTAATAGCAAGATTTCATAGTCTACCTTAACATGATGAAAGTCAACAACACAATAGCGGAATGATCTTTTCAGAGTCAAAAAATATATTTCTTGAATTTTTTTTTGAAAAATAATTTTATAAACATGTTAATCTAGTTATATTTAATCTATAAATCAATTTTTAACATTTTTGGATATATCTATATATTTATTTTGGATTTTTAAATACAGGGGTATTTAAGTCATTTTAAGAATATTTAAAATGACTTAAATATCCCTGTATTTAAAAATCCAAAATAAATATATATACATATCTAAAAATGATAAAACTTGGTTTATAGATTAAATATAATTAGATTAATATGTTTATAAAAAAAATTTCAAAAAAAAAAAGCAAAAAAATATATTTTTTGACCGGTCGGAAATCACCGGATTTCCGACCGGTCTGAAAAGATCGGTACTCCACACAATATACTCGTGATGGCCAAAGAGTTATATTAATTTGATATATTCTATTTCTTTCAAAAAAAAATTGATATATTCTATTTTAAAATTTTTATTTCAAAGATATAAAGCATAAACAGAATATAACTTTGTTTTGTTAGGGGAAGTCATTCGGAAAAAAAATTGATTAAATGAATAATTTTGCAAAATATTTTTATAATTAAGGGTTATATATCGCGTCTTAACGTGGTTATCAAGTCTCATATTTATTAGAGGCTCGAGGAGTTTTCAGTTATTTATATGTGCGAAAATAAACTTCCTAACTTAAGGGTCATTTTATAATATAACCAACAAATTTCCAATAATTTATTTTTAGACAGGACAACCTCATTTAGATATTCCATTATCTAGAAAATTATGGGGTGAATGTGCAAAACCAGAAAACTTAGGATATATGCAACGAGCCTTTACTTTATGTATATAATCGGGCTGAATTTCAACAGCAGAAAAAAACTTACGAGAATATATGCAAGAAGCGATTTATTTGCCTAATCAGTTGATTCTGAAAGGTAAGAGTAATCTAAAAAAGACTTCAATATATGTAAGGAGCCGTTTATATAATCGGGCTGAATTTTTGTCTTTTTTAATGGGATAATCGGGCTGAATTTTAAAGTAAAAATGAAAGATGATATTGCATGGGGGTTCTCTGTAAAACTCATAATGAAAAGACACCTGCCGCACTTCAGGGCCCACTGCACCCACGCAGACGGTTTTGTTGGCCTTTATAAGCAGGCGCTCGAATGCCAGACGGTTTTCCTTGGCTTTATAAGCAGCAAGACGGTTTTTTCGGCTTTATATGCAGGGCCCCGCATGCTTCCCGCTTTCACCCACACGTGTATGCCAATGCTTTAGACTTATGCTTGGCTCGGGTTTAGTTGAGATTGTCAACATTTTAGATCAGTTTAAAACTATTTTTAAAATATTTTTGACAATTTTTTAATCAGACTATTAATTTATGTCGATATTATTTATAAACCAACTTTTTTGAAAATGACCACAATACTCTTGTATTAAAAATACAAAATATTAGTTTACAGATAATATACATTTAGATTAATATTTTTATTAAAATTTTTTTAAAAAATAAAAAATAGGTGTTACGACTGATCGTAGATGATTAGTCTTAGGGTTTAAAAGAGTTTTTTTTTTTTTTTGTGAAAAGATGGTTTTGGTTTATTTTTAATAGATTTTTACTATGAATTCCACAGATGCTTACGAATTATATCTTAATTTTACTTATATCTATAAAATTCTTAAAAATTCTAAATATACTTATGTATTTTGCCTAAAATTTCATTTATACTAATGCCCCAATATGAAATGACGAATATAACTAAAATCTAATTATGAATTTATAAATAAAGATTTACATTTAAATGATATTAGTAAAATTATAATTCTTAGCTATAAAGGTACTAACATTTGATTTAAATATGAATTTTTAACTTAGAATTATGGGTTATGCTTTTATAAAACCCTTCTTCTATATAACTTCCTCCATTTTATTTTGATAATTGACAAAAATTCACTTAATCTAGGCATTTAACATCATTTATGTCATCATAGAAAATTTTCATTTGTTTAGCATCATTGTCCATGTCTTCATCCGCAAATGTGTAAAATTAACATAACAAAATAATTTAATGCTAAGTATCATTTTTAAAATAATATTGTCAACAATAGTTTTAATATTTAAACCTAAATTTCATTATTATATAGACAAATGATTCTATTAAGTAGTATTACATCATCATTTATGCGTGTGAATGAATTAAATTATTTTTCCTAATTTACATACAAATATATCAATTTTAAACAATGTGGCTCACATGCAAACTCGATTTGGATGAAGTTTGATTTCTTAACTAAACAAGTGATGTTAAATATAATGAATGAATTGAATTTTGTATCAATAATCATTTTAGAAAGCCATGAGTATGAGTGATATTTTGACCAAAATACATGTGTATATTTAGAATTTTTGGAAGTTTGTGGGTATAAGTGAAATCAGTAATAAATATATGAAATTTGCTCAATTTTTTAAACTAGTGCATGAAATGTCGTTCCGCGTGCTTATCTAGTTAAATAGAATTTTTAGAAGCACTTTCAAAACAGTTCCTTATAGCCCTTTCAAGTTTCGTTCGATAGGATGGTAAAACTGAAAATTTTAATCTTAATTAGATACCCATGCGGACATAAATTTATCCTATAATAAATCATCTAAGTTTCTGATTAAAAAAATATCTCTAAAAGGTCCATGGTTCCGCTAAATTGTACAAGTGTAACCTTTTGGTTGGACCCACTAGGATCCTTACATTAAAAGTTAATTATTTAATACTATTTTTAATTATAATACAAGTTTGTTTTTATAAACATGCTTAATTAAAATTTTAAATCTGGTACAATAACTAAAAAAATTTACTAAATGGTCAAATTAGATTTTCGCCATTGACTTGGAACCTATTTTAAATTATTAATTAAATCAATAGTATTGATGAAGGAATTACAAACCAATTGTTTACAGGAAATATGTGTGTGTTTTTTTTTTTGAGAAATTACAAGAAATATGTTTTGGTAAGACCTGTTTGACTCTGTTTCTGGGAAGTAAAAAGTCAGACCTGTTTGGCTCTGTTCGGCCTCGTTTTTGGGTTCTGCCTAAAATTTTCCCTGCATAGCGTAAAGTTTAGAATAATAGTTTTAAAAAATGCAACTTGGGCAAATCCTAGCTTTTTAAAAGTGCAATTTAGGCCAAGTTGAGTCTGAATCCAATACAAATTATTATCTGGGCTTATTTTTTAAAGCTTGAACTTGGATAATCAAACCTGTAAATAGCGTTCGAGTTAAGATCTAAGCGAAACTGAGGAACACGAGCTCCACTTTTATTCATATTTAATATAAAATATATTATAAATAATACACACATGGTTTCTTCATATTTATATTTTCGTTGCATGTAACTTCTTCAAATTTTAAGTTTTTTATGCTTGAAAACTTCTTCAAAATTTAAATTTTTTATGCTTGATAGCTTATTTAAATTTTATGTTTTTATGCCAAAATAAAAAATCAATCTATTTATTGTATTTAACATCATTTGTCTATCTAGGAGTTTAAGTTTCATCCAAATCAAATATATACGTGGGTCACATTTGCTAACAAATAGGTATATATACGGGTAAATTGGGAAAATACTTAGATTTATTCTCATATGTAGTAAAATGTAACAATATTTTATAAAATAATTTATCCACAAGGAAATGATATTTTAGATAGTTTAGATGTTGAAAACACAACTTTAAATTTGATATTTAATATTAAATTATTTTATTATGTCGATTTTACAAATTTGTAGATGGGGCCTATGTATAGTAACGATAGATAAATGAAAGAGTTTTTAAGATACTATAGATGATGTTAAATACAATAAATAGAGTAGATTTTTATTAACTATCAAAATATTCAAAATGAAATGAATTATATAGATGAAGAATTTCGTAAAAGCATTTAAACATATTTTATATTATTATATTATTTCCATTTATATTTATGTCTATATTTATATCATTTACTTTTAAATTTATTAGTTTTCTTCCTTTATCTTATTTTCTAAAAATATATTATACATCATTATGTTTTTTAAAATTTAGTCAGGACACTTATTATCGTATTCACTTACAAAATTAACTAGTTATTTTATATTCTTACGAAAATTTAAATTTAACACTTCCAACCCCAACAGAAATTTGTCAACACAAATTTCAATCTCAACCCAATTTATATAATAAATAAGATTGAGGTTTGGATTCTAGTTTTTGAACTGAGCTTGCACCCCCTAGCCTCAGTGTCCTTCCATTTCAGTTCATGGTCCACCTACGTCATTTGTTTGTTACAACTGCAGTCCACCAGATGTCGACAACATGAGCTTACGAGGTATTCTGATTATCCCACTTGTCGCATTTACCTGCTTCAATGCGTGGTGCAGCAGACAAGCACTAGAACTAGATTCCAGCCACTAAATACCTGCTAATTACTTACTCCTAACCAATTAAAATAATATTCAATCGATGATGCCACTGCGGTTTTTTTTAGCATATTTGGTTAAATTTTTTTTTAAAATAAAAAAAATTTCAATTGTAGATTTTTCTTTTCCTACTGTTATTTTATTTTTAATTATTTCTTTATATTTTAGTGTACAATTATCTTACTTTTTAATTTTTTTTACATAAATAATCAGATAACTAACTTATCTATTTTAAATTTTTTTTACTTTTCATTATCTTTATAGTATTACATTATTTTCTATTCATTCAAAAATTTTTATACTGAAAATTCCTCATCTCTATAATATTAGGTTATTTTCTATTCATTTAAAAACTTTTATACTGGAAATTTTTTATCTAAAAGACACTGGATATACGTTTGACAATCCTCACAGTGATTTCCGACCCATCTCACTATCTCAATTCACTGGGCAACCCGTGAATTCCCAAGACATTTGTTTTTTTTTTTTTTTTTTCCCTTTACTACAAGCTCCAAGACATTTCTTTGGGTATTTAATTTTAAAAATAATATTCCGTTCATCATACTTTCATCCAGAAGTGAAGTCAGCCGAATGGAACTAATTGAAAAGTCCAACTCAGATTAGCTAAAATGCGTAGCCCAATGAAAAATACAAAAAGAAAGAAAAACCCATCTCGCAGCAATTTCAATTTCACTAGATCCACTGCGCCTGTGGCAGATTAGAAAATTGGAGCTGTTGATATCAGCGCTTGTGTTGATCTTGGCGGCTTGCTACTTCGGAGAAATGAGCTACGTCAAGCCCCCCGCAGCACCACTATTCAAAGGAATGTTTGTACCAAAGCTAAAGGGCAATGGGGCCACTGGGGATGCCATTGCTCTTCTGGGCGCTCTTATCATGCCGTAAGAACAATCAGTCCACCTTCAATTCTTTCACCGCTATCCTAGCATCCATCACATGGATAAGACTCACTTCAGTTCTCTCAAACTCTGGGAATTGCAGGCATAACCTTTTCTTGCATTCTGCTCTTGTGCTCTCAAGAAAGATACCTCCGTCAGTTCAAGGACTCAATGTAAGCTAGATAAGTCCGTATCTGCAGTGAAGATGAAAACGATTTGAATTGAAAGAAGTTGACCTTTCGCTGTTTTGATGCATTTACGTTTCCAGAATGCATGCAAGTTCTTCCTCATGGAGAGTGGCTTCGCGCTGTTCATAGCCTTTCTCATCAATGTGGCAGTCATCTCAGTCTCTGGAACCGTCTGTGCGGCGGATAACCTCTCTGGGGAGGATGCTGGAAGATGTAATGACCTTACCCTCAATTCCGCGTCTTTCTTACTCAAGGTAGATAGATCTATATACACCCTCACCCCCAGGGGAAATCCTAGCAGAACTTGCACTTAATTGTGAGAAGATTGGCTAGTTGTTAATATGTTCTTCCTCCTTTTTTTTTCTTGTTTGTTGTGCATGAACAAAGAATGTATTGGGTAGGTCAAGCTCCACAATATATGCCATTGCCCTGCTAGCTTCAGGGCAAAGTTCAGCGATCACCGGAACCTATGCAGGGCAGTTTATAATGCAGGTGATAAGAAGATGATCAATATTGATTAGTCTTAGTGTTGTTTGATTGTCACTGTGCTGGGTTTTGCTCTGACTTGCACCAAATAAGCAGGGCTTTTTGGATCTCAAGATGAAGACATGGATTAGGAACCTTATGACCCGAACCATTGCCATTACTCCGAGCTTAATTGTCTCCATCATTGGTGGCTCATCTGGAGCTGGCAGACTCATCATCATAGCCTCGGTATTAATTCAAACAGATCAGACATGAATCAGATGGATGTTTGAATTCATTCAAGTAGTTACTGATTTACCATTCTTTGTGCCCATGGCAGATGATACTGTCGTTCGAGCTTCCATTTGCACTCATTCCACTTCTCAAGTTCAGCAGCAGCAAAACCAAGATGGGACCGCATAAGAACTCCATCTATGTATCTTTTTTAACTCACCGCTATCTTAATTACCTTGATTTTTGCTAATAAATACAACTGCTAAAATAGATCGACCAGAGATAGGGACATAGATCTAAATCTAAGACTGGCAATCTTGTGAAGGAAAGTTCCCACATCTTGCAATCTAGCATCGGAGAACTACATCTCTAGATTTATACACGTTTTGACATGGTGCTTCTGAACTGCAGATAATTGTGATTTCGTGGATTCTGGGATTACTGATTATCGGGATCAACGTATACTACCTTAGCACGGGCTTCGTAGGTTGGCTCATCCACAACAAGCTGCCGACGGTAGCCAATGTCTTCATCGGCCTCATTGTCTTCCCTCTCATGGCTGTCTATGTTCTTTCTGTTATATATTTAACCTTCCGAAAGGACAAAGCAGTTACTTTCATTGATACCTTTGAAGGCTCTTCTCAAATCCAAATGGAGAAAGGTCTCAATGGTGCCCCCGGCGGTAACCATGGAATGGATGAAATTCCTTAAAAGGGAGGATCTTGCTGACGTACCGCTTCCTGAGTAAGATATAGTCGGCGTGGCTTGTGATTAAGGTAGAGTTTCTTGAAAGTATGTTAAAGGACGAAGTGCTCAAATGGGTGATGTAAAATAACACTTACATATCAAGGCATCCTGCCAGTTCGACTAGATGAAGTTGTCTATGTAAGGGCTCAGCTCGACCTTGGGCACTTGACTTGCTGTCAAAAACATGTGCACATCCCCAATCAGGTTACGTGGACGACTGATCTGATTTGTTTCTTTGCTTGAGGAGTAGTACTTTCCTACATCTAATTGCTTCCAAATCCTAAGTTCTTGAGTATTTCGCAGTGATGTTTATGGTGTTGTTATAAGAAAATAAAGACCACCTTTGCTGTGTTTTTTTGATTAATTTTTATATATATCAAGACATCTGATATTATAAATCAGTACATGCATAATCCTCGTATAACACCCCATCACTAGGGGTAAATTAAAACCCCTGCCACAAGGGATGGCGATTCAAACAGCCGAAGCATGGGGACAGCGCCCACGACACCTTCCACTGCACTATGAGCGCTGAAGGCCACCTTTGCTGTGCTAAATGCCACATTCTTGCAATTTGACAATATGCTAACTGACCAGGCTGGAACCTCATATGTTCCATTGCGAAAAGTCAGCAATCCCTCATCCTTTTCATCCATATCAGCAAGGAAAGCAGAAGAAGCACCTGTTGGACCTGTATACGCGTTGACCTGCAAAAAATAATGAGGACTGAAAAAAATCCAGAGCAAGTGAAACAAACCATTTAAAAATGAGGCGGGTTCAAATGCAAACGTTTGCACTTTTGCATAAAATGCAAATGGGGGCAAAAAGGTAATTTCATAGCATGAGAGTAGAAATGTGGAAAAACCGTGAGTAGGGGTAGGTGAATTAAAGTATAACACTTTGAGGTGCATGCATTTTTATGATTATTCACATGATTTTAATAAATTACTATAGATGATGAGTGATCCCCAACGTTAAATTGAATGATATTCGTTCCAAATTATAATCTGTAATGTAGGACTGAAATTATAAGATTAAGAATAGTTTTATTTAAAGAAATAAATTTAAACGACTGATATAATTCAGCTTGTTTGACCGTTGATATAGATTTTACAGATTTTACGGCTTTTACAGTTTTTATGAAATTTATGGGAATGATGTGTTCCACTGATAATGTTGTATTCATTTTTCCAATGAAATAAATTTTACAGGTTATTCGAGTTTCACGGATATAGCGCATATGAAATTTATAAATTTTATAAATTTTACGAGTTTTATAGACTAAATTATTTTGATACATATTCGTTTGATACGATAAACCAGTTGTACAGTTTTAACAGCTAAAATAGAATTCATGACATTTCATTTTCACCAATTAGATGGACAACACAGATTTTACAAGAATTATGCAAAATCGTAAACTAATATTTACATGATTTATGAATTTTATAGAGTAATCGTAAACAGATGTACTGATATGATGGATTTGATGGATTTTATAGATTGTTCATAAAATTTATATGAAATATATTATCTGTAAATGTAATACGAAAATATACTAAAATATAAATATAGATTCTTATTAAAATATAAACAAATCCAATAATTGGATATTTTACGTAATTAATATATATTAATAAGTCACTAATAAATATTTATGCTTTTATTTATTGGAAAGGCAGTAATTATACGTATACTTTTATATGTTTATTTATGCGTAATTAATATACTTTTATTTATCCGTAAATGTATAAATTATATGTTTATATAATAAACAAGTATATTAATCATGGTCAACATAAAACTTATCCCCTAACTCATTATGCACATTTTTTTAACCTCATATTTTGACCAAAAAATGAACAAATCCTGTAATGCTTGTGTGTATTTTTATTATTTCTCATAAAGAGAAATTTAATTTATAATAGGTGGTATCAGAAAGTAAATAAATGACCGTTGCCACCTTTATTATGTCTCATACCATTAAACATATAATTTGAAATGATACATTAATTTGTCATCTCATACCATTAAACTTAGAATAAAATGACACAAATTTGAAATGATTTATTTTTTGTGTAAATCATATAAAATTTACAACTGCATAAAAGTAAATAAAAATGTTGTTAAATGCTAAATTAATTTTTTAGACCCAAAAATAATGTATGCAATTATTTCGTAGTTCAATCTAGATTGAAACATATATTGTCATAATTATTTTGGAGTTTATGCTATGAAAATCTACTAACATACATTAGTATTTAGATAATAGATTATATGCATCAGTAATAGTTATGATGAATAATTTATTATAGTAATACAGAAAAAATTTTAACATCATTCTCCACATAATTGGTTTGAGTTTTATATATTTAAATATATGATATAAATGTTCTTCACGTATTTAATGTAAATTTTACAGTTTTAATTTTGATATACAATTGTTCTTCTTGAAATTAATCTAATATTTAAATTCCCAAAGTTGTGTAGAATAATTTTTCATCTAAAAATTTGAAATTTTAAATTTTAAATTCTAAATATATTATACCATATAATGATTTGAAAAATCATATCTTCAAATGAATGAAGTGAACTTCTATCTATACTTATTTAAAAATCAAGAATATAAATTTCTTTTATAGTTGTGCTTCACATTTGTATTTTACGAATTTTATATATAAATTTATTTTAGAAAAATTGTAATGATGAGTTTGATTGTTTATGTTGTATGTAACAATAACAAAATGTATTATTTAATTTTAGATTTATTAATAAAATTAAGACAAATCGTTTAATCCAAGCAATCAATTGATTTGAAATGTTTAAATTAATGAATGGCCATGATTTAATTGCTTAAAACCATATGCTGTTTTATAATTTATAAAATTTATAATATTATGATTGATGACATATATTTAATATAAATATTTATTTTTAAAAAATAAGAATATGTATAGCCTAAGGGTAGCCGCACGTGTGTACGTGCGGACTACTTTAAGGCTACACTTGGCTTTTTGGAAAGCACGAACAGAGAGCGGATTCGGGAGAAGAGGAGAAAAAAAAAGAAAGAGAAGAAGAAGAAGAGGAGAAGAGGAGAAGAGGAGAAGAGGAAGGAGAAGAGAAGAAGGGAGAAGAAGGGAGAAGAAGAGGAGTCGGCCGGCCGGCGTTGCCTCCGGCGTTGCTGCGTCGCTGCGTCGCTCGTCCCGTCGCCGGCCAGAGGTAAGCTGTTGGGTTTTTTTGATATTTGTAGAAATCTTTCCCAAATCATGTTCCAAGCATAGGGCTTTTGCTAGATTCATAAAGATTTATATGTATAGATATGAAATGGTGAAAATGGAGGAGAAAATTCGTATCTGTAGCTACGGGGACTTGGGGATTTGAAATTTCTTCCTAATATAGGTAGGAATCATGGGGATTTTCACAGATTCATGTAGATCTTCATTTTAGGAGTGAAATAATGCATATGAAATGTGAAAATTGAATCCTATGTATGAATTTGAAACTGCTAGAGTTGAAAATTTTAAAATTTCTACTCCAAATATCTGTATAGGCTATTTAATTGGTCTTTGGATATATTAGATACATAAATTATATGTATAATCTTGGGTAGAAATGTAAATTCAAAATTTTCATCACATCTTAAATATAGGAAAGACATAAAAAATGTGACCTACACTCAGTGGTTTTGTATTATCTGTTATATGGGGTAATTTATAAATAAATTTGAACCCATTAGAATATGGAAATCGGTAGTAAAAAAAAATGAGGATGGATGGGTATATTAGAAATTAATGATAGTAGTGATTATATATGAAATTAACCATTTAATTAAATGTATGCGTTCAAAAAAATTATAATGCATGAATTGAATGTTAGGTACCATTAGCATCACCAATTGCATGGGAAGAATAGGATGGAAATCGGTGATAATGACTTATTCGAAGTAGTGTACGTGGGATTTTTTTGCAACTGTGGAATTCTCGACATCACTTCTCTTCATTTATACTGGCAGGAGTGGTTTCATGATTTAATTTGCATTTACTGTTACAAAAGCGGTAGTAATGCTAACAAGTAATTAATGAGTGGGTTGGCTGTCTTTGCATCTTGCAATTTTCACACCTGTGCATTACATGCCTCATATTTTTACTATTGTGAACGCTTACCCATAATTTGGATTTTCATGTATACTATCAAGTTGCCCGTGTTGCTTGTACTACAAAATCTCTTCCTTTCCGTCCACGGGAGCATGAGAATACTGGATAGTACGATCGAGAAAAGTCTCGCTTGTTGTTTTCCTATCTGACAGGTCCTGGTAACATCGCTAGAAGACTAGCTAGATTATGTAGCAAGTGCGATAAGGTTGGGGCATTTAAGCATCACCTTCACATGTGTAGAGCTGACATTAAAGTTAAAAAATGAAAAGTGAAGACATCCGCCTACTTGAAGAAGAAGTGTCATGTATTCAGCAGACAGTCCAGGTAAACACATCCATGACGGATTACTTCATTGCACATAAGCACATTTTCTCATAAGGTCTAGCTACAAGGAAAGTAAAGATGGAACTTGACTTTACTTTGAAGATTTCATGTTGGGTATTTTACCTATTTGATTAGTTATTGAGTTATAATTACTAACGATTTTTTGATTGCATGTGTTGTGCATTATAAATTCGTAACCTCGATATAACAAAATGAAATTCGAATTATAAGTGAAAATGGTAGAAAGAACAAGCACTGCGATTATAGATTGAATGTATTAATTATTGTTAAGCATTTTACTACGTCTAGGGTGTGTTTGCTTAGAGCCAAGACTGCAACGAGGACTTCTCATTCGAAAACCTTTCACTATCCATACGTTCTTGTGATTTTAATACATTCTCTACATTTTAATAAATGTCTCTCCCAATTTGGTATACAAACTAGATGACACTTCAATCATCCCTACATAATTACCCACACAATTATGATAGAAGATTTAAACCTTGTTCCCTTTACACATTATCATTATCCCTATTTTATCCCATCATTTTCTATCAATTTCAGAAACTTCTACCCTCGAAAGCCTTTTAATTGAAATTTTTACCTATAATGAAATACACCCGAACTATGGTACTTAGTTTATGGAAAGAATAAGCATATTGAGAATGCCATATCATATTCATCGTATTGATATATTGCGATTTCAAATGAACCAGGTACAACAAGCTAAGTTCGAGGAAAGCATTAGAAGGGATGCGGCAGCCAGAAGAGAATTAAATGTACTGTGGGCGAGCTTATAAAATCAGTTCTTTTTGTTCCCGAATATATTGTCTTTCCCATGGAACCGAGACTAATATGTCAAATATTGTCTTTGTAACAGCAATTATTCAAATTAGCTCGTGTTCAAATCCAGAAGCTAAGCAATTGGATGAGTTGCACACATAAGAGTAGTGTTGATTTAAGGACTCCGCATAGGGAATCAATACCTTCTTACGACATCCCCCAAATATGGCCCGGATCAAGTAGCAAATTAACTCCCGCATGGAAGAACTCGCCTAGTGAAGGTCACTCTCCGTTGGTGTTGACATCGTCGGGTCGTGATAAAGATTACCTTGCAGACATTCGGAGAATTCTTGATAGGGTATGTGTTCTCAAACTTCACTGCTCCATTAATATTATTAGATTCCCTATTCATGGCATTGAATTTAGCATATGATATGTACAGAAAATAGATGCGGAATCCTGTATCCATAGAAAACCTATGAGAATACTTGTACGTTGTCCGACGGTAGAGGAGTCCATAATCGAGCAATGGGCTCTCACAACCGGTGCTGGCCCCGACGACGAAAAGCTGTTTGAGTGTGGATTCGTGACAGTGACAAGAGCGGAAATGCGTACAATTGAAACCCCATTTATCCATCCAGATGTGAGTTACGTGAGTGATATACTCTTATTTCTCTGCATAACACATTCTCAAAAATAACCTAACACATCCTTTGAACATTAGCTACTCGATGCGTACATGTTGGTCTTGAATTATCGGGAAAGAGAATTTGACCATCCTGGACGGAGGCACTACTTCAACACATCTCTTGCAGTGAGTATCGTGGGCAGCTTTGTATTTTTTATTAATGTGGTATGTATGCTGGATTACATATGTAACTTCAAATTTCCAGAGGCTGTATTTTTCAGGATTCAAGGAGCACTTGGAGCCGGAATTCTCAGTATCCCTTCATGGCTATCACCTCCTTGATTGTTCATGGGTTAGTAGCCGTAGCTTATATCGACTTTCCATGGGTAATAATAGCCTAGCCACCTTATCTAGTTTTGATGAGATTTCATGTCATACTTATGTAGTTATTTATACCTATTTCGTGTGATGATGATCATTGGGTTGCAATGGCCTACGACATGCGCTGTGCTGAGGCGCATTTCATAGATCCGTGCGCTAATGGAACGACAGATCGCTTCAAGGCGGTATACGGACCTACGGTCAGAACTTGTTGATTTATTTCGCCATAGTTTATTGTAATGGTAAATGTAGCACTATATATGAGATTCTTTTTGTTTTTTGTGACCCACTATATCTCTCAGGGGGATATGCTAAGGAAATTAAAATTTATGTACAATGATCATCGCGACCCATGGTTCTTTAAAAAAGTTCGTGTCACGGGAACCAATTGTGCCCCTAGGTGAGTAGGTTGTCATTCACTGGTTGTGTTACATTGAAGATAATGCTAGTTACTTACACATTTCTTCTTAATTGTCGTCCACAATTGGAGTTTATTTCAATTATGCAGGTGTGATTGTCATAGTCTAATTCTTATGCTCATGGAGAGGTATACAGGCGAGTATTCCGTGACTCTCGATCCGGTGAGCAAACATGTACAATTTTCCGATATCATCCTTGTTATTTCTTAAATCAGTGATATTTTAATGTCTCCTGCTTGTCTCCAGCGTATGGCTCCTAACTTTCGGCATCACATTGCGAAGACAGTTTTAACTGACAAATTCAACATGCACGCAACATCCATAAAGGCAGCTACTAATAGTTGGTCTCGAGGAGGTGTTGTGTAGACAGTGTATACACGTCTTAGAGGTCCTTTGATGAAGAAATGTATGATATTTGCAAAAGTTTTTTTTGTACCAACACGTGTCAAGTGAAGCTGTTTTAATCTGTCAATCTAATTTCTTGCTACAGCTCTGTACATAACATCTGTATGACTCTAACTATTTTTTGAGGCTTGTATTTATTCACCATCTGTGAGGTAATGGTATTTTCAATGCATATACACTTAGATGCGCTTTTTGTTGCTATGTTATTTTCATGATGGATGGACAACATGATACCCATGTGACTTGATTCCAACTACACAATCACCTTCATGAGTCACCAAATATTATGGGAAGAAAAAATGAATTGTATCAAGGGGGAAAGATAATGGTGGTTGAGGGGATGTTGGGTGTAGAGAGCATAGAATGATTATTGGAACCTGCAAGTTTTAAGACGTCTGAAAATTGCGCATCAAGTGTGCTTTGAACTTTTTGCATAATTCTACCTTGGGGTCACTTATAATTTGGTGTGGGAATGAGCATGTATCTCTTTAAGGAACAAGTATAGCTCTATGAACCTCATCAACTACAAATGTAGAGTATTTAATATAAAAAAGATTACTTCATGCTAAATATTATTTATTTATTTTGATTTTATACATCTAATCTATCTAAATTATCATGAGTAAATGAATAAATGATTCTAAAAAATATTACTATAATATAATAAATATAAAAATACGTTTATGTATTTATTACAATGCATACGTAAATAAATATATTTTATAGTCAATATCACTCGTGCACATATTTACTTTTGATAAAGGAATGATCTTGTAGCAAATTTAATAATGTCAAACTTAATTTAAATGAAGCAGCATACAAATGTTAAAAGTTGAGAGTGAATGTATTAAGAGACATGATCTCATATGTTAGATCGTACGGTACTCTTTTCCTTTATTTATCAATTTTTTTTGTACATATGTATTAGTTATATTCAACCTATACTTTAAGTAGTGTCATTCAGAATTTTATTGTTAGAAATTAACAAAAGTGTTACAGTCTTTAACCAAAAAAAAATATTTAAATGTCAGCAGCTATTACAAAACGTGATTTATCCATTAAATGCACCTGAATCTGTATGTTTATTAAAAAAAATTAAAGAAAATTAGGTGAGGAGGGGTGTCCCACGAACAAACGCATGGGGAGTCCCACATAGCTAGCGATTTGTTCATTTATAAGAAACTGCAAACAAATTCATAAAGATAATGTCCATTCTTGTACTGCGCATCAAACATATTTCATTACCTCACCTTCCATAAGAGCACATATTATAAAAAAAAGCACGTCCGGGATCAAGTGTACAGTATATGATACATAGTGATTGGGAATGTCATGCATGCCACAACGTCTTTAAGTTTGCTTAACAAGATGAAGGGTAACATCTGAACATTCAAATCCGGATGTGAACATTGTCATGTATAAAATTAGCTATTAATCCTTGACGACCTCCGTCTGTTGTTCCGATATGCCATTTGCATGACTTGGTTTCTTACTTTGTTATGTGGGCTATCTAGCATTCTTGCGCTAATCACTCGCCGCGTCGAATCAATATCTGCCTGCATTGATTAAAAGAGCAAAAAAAAGTCATAAAGTTAGCGATTGCTGCATGCAAAGATCAGTTGAAAGTAGAAATATCTGTCCCATCCTTTGTGCCAACGTACGGATGTTTTACCTTATTTCCCTTGCTTTGTTGGCAACACGATCGACCAACATACGTTGAGAATGGTTTGTTTCAATCTTGCATATCAACATACGGCAAAAGTCTATCTTACCTGAGTATAACGTAGCGTTCCTGGTCCATTAAAATATGACACGTTGCACATGCAGAATACGCCACAGTCAAAGCTGCGATAATAGATATATGAATGTCATATAATTTATGAGTTATAGAGTCTTAGACAGTATTCAAATATTTATTGTAATCAACGTACTACTAAGAAAATAGATTGACGAAGGTGACTTATGGATTTAGAGAAACACTTCTATGTATATATGGAATGTGCAACAACTTTTCCCAAGCTGCAAAAACGCGAATGACACTATCGTATAGTACTCACGAGTTAGCCTGTAATGGTAGATCAACAGTGGATGCCCTCTCATATAATGAAAAATCTTCTGTATGCCCAATGCTTGTCAACAAACCAGTCAAAGAAGATACCTATCATAATATAAGAAAGATTCATATGCATTATACGGCTTATATTATGACTATTGAGAAATTAAAAGAAAACCAAGTATATCAGCAGTTGGAAGTTGATACAAGTCGTGGGGCGACAAAAGCGTCACGTTCGCCCGATGAAAGCTTTAACGAGTCCATGTAATATATACACTTTCGTTTCATGTCAACTGCATATGCAATCCAATGATCTTCGTGGCAAATTGGGATGAGGACCTAAGTAGAAAAATTTTGTATAAATGAAAAAACTTAAACATTACATGTCATCAGCAATGGCGAAAAGGATTAAGTGTTCTTAAATTGAAAGATATACTAACCCAGTTAGCAGTTGGGAGATGCAAAGTGTTCACTTCGTCTTTTAATATGCCGATTGGAACATCATCCTCTCGAAGCATGTATCTCTACAAAATAGAGGCATTATTCATTACCTTGAATGATATTGAGTCAGTGAAATGTTGACAATGCATGAGAATGTACGAATAGACAGATATTTAGTTGAATTTGATATACCGCAAATCTAGAGTCCATATAATATCGACCCGGAAGACTAGCTCTTTTCTCTGCCTGTTGACGCATTAGGAGGCTGGTGTATGCGTCGAAGACCTCCAAGAACCAAAAACAATGCAGTCTCAAAATCATATAATTGAGCCTTAAGCACCCAATTCAGAAGGATGTCGTAAAAAGAATATAGTCAATTAAAAATAAATATATAAATTACTTACATGAGTGGACACCTTTTGCGAAGGTGCCAAACTACGGAAGGTACTATGAGAAACATTAAATGCACCCATGGAAAAGACAGATTCACTGATAAAGGGATAACGTATGTAAGAATGTATACACTGATAATATAAGACATGAGAAAAAAAGATAGGAATGCAACATGAGCGTTAGCTTAAACCTGTCTTCCTCGCCCAAATCGAATGCAAAATTGACAAGCCTGTTCTCAGTGTCGGTTAAATTCCGTATCCATGGGGCAGAGCAATCTGTCTCTTTGGTAACAAGCTGCGGACATATATTGGAGTAATTAAATGAAACATACAGCACTCATAGCTGACACTGCTGAAGAAAAAACTATTTAGCAACAAAATATAGAGGATGACACAAAAGAAACCATGATATCACATATTTATGAATGTACATTTCGAAGTACTAAAGAATGACTGAACCTGGTTCCCTATGCCGTTGGGATCCTCTGTTATACGTGACCGCTTGCGTCCACCGATCGAGGTGTAGGGACTAGTCACCTGGCCGGACTTCTTCTTCGCTCGATGCCCACGACCTAATGGCTGCAGCTGACTACGTTCAGGCTCAGCAATCCCCGGGCTTTTGTTATCCTCCTCAACCATTATAACCTCTGGCGCCTTTAAGTGGGCAGCACAGGTTGCGTCCTTCGCGTCGGACATACTGTGCAACTGCTCCTTGTTCTCCTTAGGTTGAGATGTAGAAGGCTCCCCAGCTCCCGAGTACACACTAGATGGCGCACATGGAGTATCCTTTGTTCCAGAGCCTTGTATGACAGTCTGCTCTGCTCCGATTGAGTCATCCTGCATTAACATATATGGAATGAGAAATTTTTTTGCAATAATGTAGACACTATATCCCATCTTTAGAATGTAGATTTTATACCTGTCGTGATCGAACTGGATATAACATCATGAGTGCTGTCCACGACCGGTCCATTCTCTCAAATAATTCTTTCAGTGTCTATTAAGAAATTCAATGTGTTAATTATTCATCTATATATATATATTAACCTTACTTATATGCATGAATATGACAAACCAATGCTACACGCAACATGGATAACAGTGAGACGACATCTATCGCCACCCACTTTTATAGCAGTACGAGTGGTGTCACCACCTAGATCAGCAACATCTGCAGAGGCCTGTGTCTTCTGTCCATTCCAAAGTAGATAGGAAACTAATTAGAAAGATGACCCATAATAATGGCTATTTGCATGGTAATAACAAGTTGTCAACTAGGTTCATACCATAACAACGCTTGATAACTCATCCACCTTAGCACTTAACCGCTTCATGTCTGTCTCCAGCTCGACTTTGCACGACGCCTCTGGCGTAGTAGTCTTGGCGTCGAAACTACCTGTTTTCTCCCAAGTGCATGCATCCTCGTAGAGAGTAGGCCAATCATAATCGAGGTACTCATCTTCTTTCGATGGAGCTTCATTTTTTACTCCTTCGTTGATAAATAAAGTCCGTTTAGTGACCTTCGCATCAGCTGTAGTACCCCTTGATTGGTGAATAGTGTGCCGACCCAGTGATGGACAACTAGGTCGCTCGTCACCGGTTGACTCACCTATCGACTGGAAATGAGCGGCGTCTACAGTTTCACATTGCTTATGATCCTCGCCTTCCAACGGGTCTGATCCCTCATCAACTACTGGTGCTTTCCCTTTGAAAACGTCTCTCCGAGGCATGGTAGAATCCACGAGTTGGTGAAGCTGTGCATCTGTAACATTCAACACTATTTCGGCATTCACCTATTAAAGTATTACATTTTAACTTGTCAGTATCTGGATTTGAGGGAATATGCATTCGGTAAGGATATCAACATGGAATAAGTTCGATGCGTGTTAAAATCACATACCTGAGCATTCTCGTAACCTATGGACCTCAATTTTTCGTCCATCTCAAAGGTTTGTTCATCATCCCAAAACTTAATTAGAGGTAGGGCCACCTGCGTCCCAGCTGGTGACATGATCTCATGAGCAGCATGCGCAAAGAACCATACCTGTAATATAGCCCCACACATGCATACAATCAGCTTGACGATGCAAAAAGTGATATTTTCAACTTAGGGATTTAACATCCTATATGCACCAACCTGTAAGAGCGCAACACAACATCCAACAGTTTGCTTGCTTTTCTTAATGTAGGACTTAAGCGCCTTGTTCATGATATCTAGTACATGGCGACCCCAAGCAAACCTGTGAATGCCAGATGGATCTATGACATGATGTAAATAAAAATCTCGAGTTCGGCCATTCGAAATGGGGCATAAAAATATGCCGAGCACCCACAGCGTAAATGCCTGCCGAAATTCATCATCGCATCGACCCTCTCGTATTACAGGAAGGAAGCGATTGACATGCAGTACGGTTGTCCTCTTTGTCAATTCATATTTATCACGAAGAAATTGAACACTCGTACGGGATTTGAGAGGCTCCACTGATTCGCCGCGGGTAGAGAGTCCTAGAATTAGCTCCACATCACGGTCCGTCACGGAGAAGACACCATTGTTGAACTTGAACATGCATGTGTGGATATCATATTTCTCCACGAGCCATCGAATAAGCTGGGGGCAATACTTACTGCACTCCAAGGACAGAAGACCTCCAAATCCGAGAGTTTTCACAACAGCACGTTGATCTTCTGAAAGCTCATGTATTATAGTATGCATCGCTTTCAAGCTACACGATGACTCTAGCCTTTTCTCCCTAGGCTTAGGTGGGGTCTCACCATCTCCTTCCATATGGAACCTGATCCGACTCCTACCTGCGCAGAACATAAAAAAATGAGACTATAGTGAAGATATCAAGTTGTAGACAAACACAACGCTATGGAAGATAGTACAGTAATATAGCATGTGACTTGACCCTCCCTTACCTGAGTAAGTTATTTAGGCAAATTAATAACTGATGTCATGATGCCAGCAATTGTGTAACATGATCCATTAAGAAATCAGCTTGTCAATGATTATCAAGAGTTCACGTTTACCTACTTACTTGCATAATATTGTTGAAAATATATTTCACCCAACCAAAAAACAACATTCAAAAGAAAAAGTACTTAAATTGATACAAAGGTGTGATCATTCATTCATTCATGTTTTTTTTTCTTCAGACGACGTTGCATGGTGCTCCCATCCGGTCGGCCTTTTCCTAGCCCAAGAGGAGGGTTCTTGAGGTCTTCACTCGAATAGTCTCCATTTGTATCCATGGCATCTTCTGCACCTTTTCTAGGAGTAATAACAGGATTACCATCATACACCTTAATCATATGTTGAACCTCATTCAATAATTGTTCTGCCCGATGATAAGCATAGTGAGGAATATGACGTTTACCCACTACTAGCATATGAATGTGACGAAAACATGCCATGAGTCGATCCTCGACTACAGTCGCACTATGTGGTTGCAATTTGGGTAACAAAATGCCCCTTCTAGGGTCTCTACACATACGTTGCAAAATGAAGCTCGGAGGTATCTCTTGCATATGGAGTGTTCGCATCAAAGCGAATAGATGTCGACAAACAATTCCAGTTGACTCCCACATCAAACACGTGCATGTCCCAAAGTTGTGTAGAATATTGAACTCAATTATGCGTCGTTCACGTTGTTTGCTCGGATTATTCACTTCATAAATGATGTTATCCTCATCCGCCCCGAGCTTCGTTATATTGTATGCACTACTTTCCCACATTTGAATTTGTGTGTCTCTATAAAATTCACAAGTGTATTGTTCGAAAATGCTCTTTTCCATAGCCATGGATGTCTTAGGCGCAAGTGGGCATTCGCGGGTTCTTTTATCTGCCAACACCTCATCTTGACGACGTCTGGTCAAAAGTTTGTCGAAATGTTTCACAAAGTCAAGCAGACAAGTGTGTCGAGTTATATATCCATCCAGAATTGCATGAAAGGCCTCGCTTCTTTGATTAGTGCACATGCCCATGAATCGAGTACTTCTCTGGAATACAGGAACCCACTTTTCTCGTATGTCATACAAGGAGGATAACCAGCTATTGCTTTGTAGATCATATGATTGAAGGAATCGCGGCCAACGCACTTCAAATTCATCTATGCTACCTATCTGGTATATTAGGTGCTCGAATTCATCTTTCAATTTGGAATGTTCATTGTAGACACATCCTAACTTTTCAGGAATCTTCCGTAAGATATGCCACAAACAGAATTTATGGACCGCTTCAGGAAAGACAACCGCAATTGCTTGGGTAATGGCCGCGTCTTGATCTGTGATGATGGCCACCGGACTTGCCCCTCCGACTGCAGCCTTGAATTGATTAAATAACCACGTAAATGATTCGAAACACTCATCGCTCATGAGTGCACAACCGAAAACAGTGGTTTGTTTATGATGATTAATTCCGACGAAGGGTGCGAACGGCATCTTGTACCGGTTCGTTTTGTACGTTGTATCAAAGCAAAGGACATCGCTGAATACTTTAAAATCAAGTCTAGATCTTCCATCAGCCCAAAAGATGTGCGTTAGTTGACCCTTCTCATTCCTCATATCCGAAACAAACAAACTTGGATCTGCATTTTGCTTTGCCTGTAAATAGTCGAACATGCATTGTGCATCACGTTCAATGATTCCTTTGCGGGACCGACACATGTAGTTCTTGACGTCTCCACGAGTGAAGTTGTTCCCCACACCACGCCGGCCGATGGCAGAAGCCAAGTCATATGCTTTAGAAGGACCAATGCCAACTGTCCTACAGTCATCCAAGAGACGATGGGTGTCACGATCGACCTTTCTGTGTGATCTAAGATACAAACATTCCTCCGCGGCCGCTAGAGGATGATTGTGTTGATCGACAAACCGGACGACCGTCCAGGACCCTTCCCTCTTACGCGACACAACCATCTCCGCCACACATCCTACTCGATTTGATTGGCGTCGTTTGCCTGCTTTATTCACTGACGGATCGTTGCAGTCGTTGCGGTGAGCACTTCTAGAATAACCCTCCCTAGAACATACATATCGTCTCCAAACCACATCACCAGTAGAAGATCGAATACGTCGCTGACCCTTGCGGATGCTAAACCCCATTTGTTTGCCATAGTCATTGTAGTATTCCCATGCCCGGTCTTCACATTCAAATTCTTGGCCAACACAGGGTTTGATGGTCTTGGCTTCATTTTGGCCACGTCCTTCATGTCCAACACCCAAACCGTTCTGTGGTCCACGTGTTTCCATTTGATCGTCGAATGAGCTTCCTTTATATTGAGATGTCGTGAATTATATGAAGCTATTCCCAATCAACAAAATACATACGTTAAGACAATGGTTGTGAGTACTTAAAAATATTTAAATTCCACCATCAATATTGTTTACTAGAACCCAAAAGTTGAACATATTCAAGGGATATGTGAATGTTGATGTTAATATATATTTAGCTCATCTATCCCTTAAACCCAGTTACAAAAGACACAAGTAAAATGAGGATGAAACCTAGTTTTCACATGATTATAAGGGAAATGATCATTCTAAATGCAACGGACGTGTAGGATGACTTAAAATCTGTTGTGTACGGACAAGTTACTTACATTTCAGCTATTCTAAATTTTGGCAACATCATCACATTCGGCAAGGACTCGTGGCAAATTGTAAGCATAGTAAAGGGTCATTGATAATTACCTACTAAGTCTGGATTTTTGGAAGAAGGCTCTACTTTCTTCCACCCAATACGTGCACTCCTTTTCTTGTAATCTAAATTGGAATAACATTTTCAAACAAGCATGTCAAGATAGGTCTCAAAACTAGGTCAAATCTATGTAGAAATTTCATTAAACATGTCATATACAAGGGAACTCAAAAACCAATTCTTTACTTGAAACCAATTCTAATGAACCAAAAAACTAATATTGTAATACCTATCAACTAGCAGTAACTGTGAGGAATCCAGTTACCGAGCTTGTTTAAAGTTGTGTTAACATAGGCAAGTGAGCACCATCCCTACCACACATCTTCTATAACCATTAGACACATTCCAATACGCAGAATTGTACAAAGCCAAGAGCATCATAGGCAGATTTATCATAACAAGTGCATGATAGTCAAAGCTAACTGTGAGACAGTTCACCAGTCTTCAAAATGAATAGGTTTACAATTAGGAGCTTAAAAATTCAGCAATACAAAACCAGATCACTAGTAGCATTTGGCCCAACCATCCGTCTATAAAATTCTTGAATCCACACGATTAACACCTTATCTAGCAACTTAATTATGAAACTCTTCAATAGGTAAGTAGCGCGGTCATTTATGACGATATCAACTGTTCCATCGGATTTTATAAATGAGAACTGACAACTTCATACAAGCAACAAGAACAAAATTATGTCCATATGAATCATAACATGCACCCATTCATATTCAATGGGGAATGTAACTCCCCATGATATTCACCCGTCGGTCCAAAATCATAGAAAAATACAATCCAAATACCATATGAACAAACCATAATTCCAACAACAATTACATTTAGGAAGATGCAATGGCAAAACAGCCAAAAATATCAAATTTCAATGTTGAACTTTGCAAATGTCTGCATGTGGCAAACGAACACACAATAGCACAAAAAATTGAGGTTTATAAAAATCTAGAGCATAACTAATCAGTGGGATGAATATTTATTACCTCAAGAATATCAAAATGTGGGATGAATGGCAGATTTGTTCACCCAGCAATAGATTCCCTTCCTGCACCAAAAAAAAGTCATATGTTTAGCATCTCATCAAATTAGGCACTAGTCCGCATTTACAAATATGTTTTTAGTGACACCTGAAGGAAAGAGAGAGAAAGAGAGAGGAATTCTTGAAATTGACAAATGACTATGAAAGACAAAAGGAAGCAAGGAGTGCACGAAGTTGTCTGTCACGTGAATAGGTGAACTAACAATGTTCAACATTGTTGAAGTACCAAAGTTGAATACCATCGAAATTATAGCAACTTTCAATGAAAAATTATGAAGAGTTAACAACATAGTCTAATGTAGTAGCATTAAGATCTTCAAGTTGGTTTCCTGAAAATTATAACAAAAATTTGATTCTCACTGAACATAAAAGGGCTACTGATGCTCAGTTAAATAGAACATATCAATTCTTCAGATGTGCTATAAAATTAATTTATTTAATATATTAATAAAACATCATAACTGTGGCAAGTTATTTAAGCATAGAATGATATGTCAAAGTGAAGAAAGTAAAGAAAAATATGAGTTTTAAGGTTTCATAACCAAAAGCCATGGAAATAGGTAAGTTTTAGAAGCAACAACGTTTATGGATTGTTTGTTGAACTAAAGGAAAACCCAAAATATATGGAATTTAGATCCGCATGACAGATGAATGCGTATATTATAGATGTGTGTCCTCTAAATTAATGATGATAAATTTTGCCAACTTGATGGGAAATCCCTAATTTGGGCTGCAAATCACCTGCCCAAAGTGCATTTTAATACAAAAATTTCCAATTTTAGAATTGAGTAACATGATTCGATGGCCGGTGACATCCCAAAAATCTGCACACCTGCATAATTATTTCATAACACATAGCCCTTGAATTCTAGTTAATAGATTTACAACTACAGCTTCATCCAGAAAGATCCCAATTTCAAGTGAAACAGAAACAGCTCTTTAGCGCAAAAGTTTTTCTCTAAATACATTAAATTCATTATTCTGAAAAAATATATGGTATCTATAATTGAACATAAATTTAAGCCAAAAGAATGGTATGAAGTCTTCATGCCTCAATTTAATGGAGGCATTTCTCTAGTTTAGAAAGCACATGAAGGGATTGAAGTTCTATGGAGCTTTATCCAAAAATATTTTCACATAATGAAGCAAGAAAAAGACACAATCAAATGAATTTTCTTGTTGTCAGAGCTATAATAGAACACAATAATGGAAAACTGAAGTTAAATACATCCCCCTGTAAATTAGAAAATAACTCATTAAAAAGGACAACTATAATAACTTCCCAACTACCAACCGGTGTTCATTCAATTTAAACTATTATACTACTTTTAAATTTGATGTTTTATCAAAAAAAAATGATGCAGAACAATACTAGAATAAGCGTTTCTGAGAGGTACTAAGGCAATGCAATTGGTAGTTGTCAACATGATTACTAATGTTTATGAGCAAAGTTAAATCATAACAATATTTCATTATTCTCATGCTTTTGTGACGACTGAAAATTTTCAGCCTTTGGGAATGATATCGCTTTAAATTTGGTGCATTAGAGTCTAACACAAGAGATTACTATTCGGGGACATGGAAAATTAGAATTATCTCATGACTGCTTTTTCTGTTGCCGATAATATTTTCAGCGCAGTCTTATGACTAACTAACACAACATTGACAAATCAAAATCACTATAAATAAATAAATAAAAGGGTAATATGTTGATCGATGCATTTGTATCCACGAGTTGATCATGATAACATCAGTTTTTTAAATGAAAATAAATGAGAAGTGAAAGAAACACAAGATGAATACACAGTTAAGTGACTAAAAAAAACAAAACACAGAAAGTAATATTTTCTATGGAAAACAACATGGAAAAGGCAGAGCATGCATATTTCAATTACAATACAAAATCTATCGCTCAAAAAATAAATAGGATAAAACAATTTTATTTTCAACTTGATACGGGCCTACTCTAACCCATATATAAATAAATAGGAAAAGATATAAAACTGGCTTTAATATGAATTGAAACATACATTGTCAATATTATTTCTGAGTTTAAGCCATGAAAAACGTATGTGATATGCACTACTATTTAGCGAGTATATCACATGCAGCAAAAATAATAAGACCACAACAACCAATGTTAGAAAATATGCTGTGAAATCACACATATAATCAATAGAAATGGACAACACAATAGAACTATTTGTGATAAATATTAACGCTTCATCATTCATCATTCTTTGATCGGACACATCAATGACTTATGTGAATTACAAATGGATCTGTCAAAAATAAGGTCACACATAATAATTCACAAACCAAGAGAAAGAAGGAACTTAAACAGATTAAACTCCATCTTAACAAAGCTATGAGTCTCAACATTGAATGGCATTAACCAGAAGCTAAGAAAATTTAGTGACCTTCCACATGGAAAGAAATAAAATTTACACTAAGGCTGGCCATACAAGATTAGTGCACCAACTAACATAAAGTTTGCATGAGAACATAGTGCACTAACTAACAACTAATGTTAGCCTTGTAAACTGAACAATTTCATTTTGCTTTCTTAAAACCCATCATTTGAGTGGTCACATCATTCGTCGAGTGTTCATAATCATGTGACAACCGTTTTTATTTGGAAAAGTCTACATTATGGACAATGATCAGAACTATTAAGTAAGAAATTTTGAAGGACCAACCTACTAGAAAGTTGAAGATAAAGTTACACTATTATTGTAGAAACACATGTTTCTTGCCATCCAATGCCCATTTCGAGGAATAATATGATTTAATAACAAGTAAGCATTAAACAAGTTAAATATTCTTTATGAAAGTTGTGTGAAATGTTAAATTGGAAAAAATTCAATGGTTTGCAAAATTCACCTTTCATAGCATTGAAAGTGCACTTTCAAGTTGAATTTTTTGTTGTTTTGAGTCTTGAAACATAGCTAAATGAAATCTACGTAATGTAGAAATTGGCACAAAGTAAGATGTATATATATACTTTAAGATGAAGAAGATAGTTTGTCAAAATAGAAATAGTATACCATTGAAAAATGCATCTAAACAGGGCTGCCTATTAAAAGCCAACAAAAATTTCAGCAGTGTGTTTGAACTATTTTATGAACTCAAAAAATTATAAAACTTTGCATAATCAAAGTACCATATATAGTTAAGAACTGCTACAAATTTCAAAGCAATCTAAATTGGTAAAAAAATTTCAAACAAGCATGTCAAGATAGGTCTCAAAACTAGGTCAAATCTATGTACAAACTAAACTTTAAACTTCTGAACCATTTTTATACATTGTTTTCAGAGTATATGAATTAGAATATCTAGAAAAGTATATAGGATGATTTCCCAAAGTTTTCAGTCATTTGGTACTTGTTTATGAAAATTTGATGTTCAACTAAAAATTACATTTATAGAAGGTAAATGGAATTTTCGATAAAATCACTATGGAATGATACAAAAATGAGGAGAGCAAATGGAATTATGCATATAGAGATGTTTAAGATGACTTTTTAGAAGTTCTAATTGATGCATTACAATTTGGATAGAAACTCAATAGTTTGAGTTATAGGACTAAAGGGACTATAAGAAACTTTAACTTCAGCTTGCAATATGAAAATAGTAAAGTACAAAACATGAAAATAACAACTTCAGTTCCTATCATCAGTATAAGACAGCTGATCACCCCTTGTTGTGCACATTATCTTCTCAACTCTTACGATCGCTTATTACATCAAACATCATCAATAAGTAGAACATCTTTCTTGTAGCAATGGGCCATTGCTCGTTTAGTGATTTCGAATAGCATTGCAAATATTATCCTACACCATAAGCATGAATAATATTCAAAAAGAAAGGGAAAGAAAAATCCTATAACAGTAGTCAACTCATAACAGATAAAGGTATGAGTATTTTGTATTAAAAATTCATCGGTGCAACTTTCCATATAGAGGTCCTCCAAGAGGAAACAAATAACTTATCCTTATAAAATTAAACAGATAAACACGTGATTTACAATGTTTATTCGGTGCATTTATAAGTTAAAAATGAAAGATCCAACAACATGCTTTCAATTAAAATTTGCAACCATCTTTCATCCCCAAGTAAGAAATTATCACAGTTAAGTAAAAAAGCTTCACAAATTGTTAGCATGACACCTACAAAAACATCAAACATCGTCAATCTCAGAAAAGTTTTTTTCATCTTAACTTATAGGTGACACTCAATTGGCATCCTGATAGTCCAGTTATTGAAGGCAATTACAATGGTAATTAGATGACAGTCATATTTGTGGTTAAGAACATCAAATAAGAATAAAATATTTCTAGAAAAATTTTTAAACTATAAACAGATTAACCAAACTGGTTAAAATCCAATGATACTCTCCCTTGCTAAGCAGTGTCAAATAAACTAAACAAATTCGAGCAAAAATGAGTGTATGGCTTAGTTCAATTCATCTTCAACTTGTACTTGTTTTAATCTTTATCATCCAGAATTCTAACAAAGAAGAAGGTTGTTAAGTGGCAAGAGAAAAAAAAGGCTTTGTTCATTTCCAAACTATTAGAATTACCTTTAATGTTGTTTAAAAGAACCAGTTGACATTTCTCTAGTAGGCTTGGCTTTGTAGTACTACTAATTACATTTAGAAATTCCTGAAGGCATTTACAAAATTGCATCTTCTTGTACCAGACCCCTAGTTGTGGCAGGTATGGCTCTGTCAAGGTAAGTCTCTAATAGAAAAAGGAATATAAACAAACAACATAATTTCATCTGATTGTTTCTAGCAGATGAAAGAATATTGACTATCAAGAAGAAACATTGTTTTGTTCAAGAAAAGAAATTACTGGACCATTCTAGGAATATGGGGAGGATTGGTTATCACATGAAGCACCTATTAACTAGAACTGACATGTCAAGAAGGGAATTTATATCCCCTACCATTCCATGATGTCATAATTTGATTACAGATTCAAGTTAAGTTGCTTAATTGTGCAAAAGAGAAGGGTTTAGGCACCCTTTGCACCCCAAAATGGATTCCTGAAAGTGTTGGTTGCATTTCCTTTCATTTAGGTGGATTTTGATTGCACTTTGGTTGGTTTAAACAATTTCTAATGTGGCTATGATCTGTACAGAAAATTGCATTTTCATTTCAACAAATTGTACGAGTTCCATCTTCATATATGAACACATATGTCATCACAAGGAAAAACTCTGTTTCAACAATTAGCATACAAGTTTCATGTCCGTTTATACATGTGAGAATACATAATTTTATAAGGAAAATCCAATTTCAACTAGACCTGTACAAAATTCAGCAATGCACCATACAATCTCCTTTTAACAGAATTTCTTCTATACACATAAGTGAAATCACATATACCATACCTGCCATTACATTCTCCAAAGTCGAAATTTCAACATTTCAATGATTGAGTCATATAAAATGACTACAAGTTTTCGAACCGTCAATTTGAAAATTCCAAACTATCACCATCATGCACAATTCACCACGTTTTTGCTGCAATGGACTCACACATTCACACATCCTCTTCTCCAAGTGAATCAAACCAATATAGACTCATAGACACAAACTAATAAATTAAAAGGTATTCTTTTCAATATGCAAAGAAAGGAGCTGCAATTCTTAATAATTTAACTGATAATTTTGATACACAATAGCACAACACATTTATGTTGTTAACAGATCTAAACATAAATTCAGACAAAACCATAATGAGTCTAGTTCCAAATTAGCCTTGTAGAAGTTCATGGAGGTAACCAGATAACAGATCTCAAACAAATAAAGGAAATTATGCTTGTTTTTTTCAAGATCAATGAAGAGAATCTTATTGCACACAGATTTGTTAAAACCAGAAACTACGTTTTGCAAAGCCACATGATTCCCCAACAATTGTAAAACAAATAAGTTCATACTCAGGTTGGTGATATGTAGTAAGTTTTTCTCATTTCATGCTTGAAGACATATGAGCGAAACAGAAAGCAAGTTATTCACATTCATACAAAAACGTGGGAATCAAACAAACTAAGAACATTATTGAAGTTGAATAGAACAACCATGATGCCAAACAGAAATCATTTGAGAAAACAAAACGGGTTGTACAGGAACTGATTTAATCAAAACAAAAATAGACTCTATAATCATTCTAAACTGAAAATAGGAAAACTGAAATCTCGAGCCAAAGACAAAGCTGAAAATTCATGGAGAAAGCACTTATGAGAGAACCAAACAGACGAAGCAGTATTTACATAACATAAGCAAGGCTGCAAGGAATCGAGATTACCCTCTCTCTCAAACCAAAACTTTCAAGACCGCTGACAAACCAAACATAACAGGGAAAATGAAAATCTAAGATGAATAGAGAGATCTCCAATGTTTTATAATAAATGAAAACTGATCTAATACATATATAAAAACGAAAGCAAAGAATGAAACTTCCAGGCTACAAAATCTAAAGTGGGTAAAAAATGGAATGGAAGTCATTCCAAAGAATACAAAGTTACCTAAAAAAATAGTAAAATGGGATTAAAAGCCAACCAAATAGATATTTTAATCAAAAGCAAACCATAATCTGCATAGCATTTTCAAGCAAGGTGGGTGGAAGAACACAATATGTATAGATTAACAGTGAAACAAACTACTAAAGCTAGAACCCACATCCAATTTCTAGATTTATATATAAAAAAAAGCCAAGCATGTACAGCTAGAATCTGCCAATTTTGGCGAAACAAGAGGCGTGATCAATCTATTGTTATCAAAGCAGGAATCAACAACAATAAATGTCTAGTATGCTTTTATGATCTGACAAACTAAGGATGGAATCATCATGCTGAGGTCAACCATATTCCAGTTACCAATGAGCACATCCATCAAAGAAAGTAAATTATCCTCAATTCCAATCAAGATGGAATCTTTGACGTAATGACAACTATCAAGTTCAAATTAGGCACAGTTGCTAGAAATTCTGACCTACTTGAAACAAAATAATGAAATTGACAAAACAAAAAGCAAACTGCCTGATCATTTTAATGCATGATATTTCGAAAATATTTTGCGGAATCCTAACCTCGCAATGGATAGATACCAACCATGATAAATTTAGAAGTCCATAAAGAAATTATATAAATTCAATTCAAATAACTTCAGGACATAATCAAACGATCATCTGCAATTACCTGCTCCTTTCAGATAGACTTGTCTCAAGCAATATATATCTTCAATCCAACTGCTGTACGGTCATCACAAAGCATACTATAATTTTTGAACTACAAAAACCCCACTGCCTTTGCCAAAATATCAGAACTACTCTCAAATGGACTATGACTTTAGCAACATCAATCATTCCCCCTCACACCAGCAAACTACAGAATAAAGACAATAACGCAGATTCGAATTCAGAATCAAAAGCCACCCAAGATAAGAATTCAAGAACCTCAAATGAACAACCATTCAGATCATTCAAAATCCAAGGCTACAATGGCAGAAAGAAAATGGTACCAAAATCCATCTTGTGTTTACAAAAGATAGATGACTAATCATCTACAATCGAATGACTCAATCTTGCACACAAGACGAATGACTCATCTGTCTATTCAAACTGCAAGCAAATTCGGTCAAAAATCCAAACCCAAACGACCCACGGTCAAATCCAGTATAACTAGAACGCACCTTAGATTAGAAATCAAGATCCGACAAATAACAACTGTTGAGATCATTTGAAAGCAAAGCCCGCCACCAGACAAAGAAAACGGAGAGTTCTAGAGCCCAAGATCCACTCTTGTAGCAAAAAATGGAGAGAAGCCGTAGGATGAATAATTAATCTAATCTCACATGCTGCAAAGAACAAAAAGGAGTAGGAGGATATACTGATCGAATGTCTGGTTTTTGGGAGAGAGGGAGAGAGAGGTCGAAATGGGAGAACCGGTGAGAGGAGGGAGAGAAGAGAGACGAAGAGGAAGGGAGGGAGCAGCGGCAGTAAGGAACAGGAGGGACGAGTCACGGAGGAGGGAGAGAAGAGAGATGGAGAGGAAAGAGAGGGAGTAGCTATGGCATTTTCGGCCTCACCTTCGTCGACAGCAAGATTTGGCGCCCTTCCTAGGTTCTCCTCTTCTCCGGCGACAGTGCGATGGCGACGGAGACGAAGGAGATAGTCGGCGCTTCTTCCTTTCCGCAAATTCCTCTTCTGCAATCTCCCCTTGCGATTTCACACAATCGTTTTCTGTCGTTGATTTCAGCAATTCCTCTTCTGCGGCCCCCCTCGCGATATCTCCTTCTCTCCGGCGACGACGACGGCGACTGGGGAAGCTCTCTCCTGTCGACGCACTTCTCCTGCAAGTCCTCTCCCTCCTGTCGACGAAAGCCCCTTACGGGGAAGCTATTCTGCCGTCCACCTTTCCTACACGCAAGTATACACGCAAAAGGAATTTTCGTCTTCCATTTTTACCCTAGCGAATCTCAACCATCCATCTGAAATCGACGGCAGATGTGGCATTTGCACATTAAGCAAACGTGAAAACGTTTGCAGGGAAACCGGACTCTTTAAAAATACTTCAACTTGCAGATTATGGGTGGTTCCTATTAAGAGTACCACGTTCAATTTTGGAAATTAATGGATGTGATAAAGATGTGGACAGACGACTAGAATATCACCAGAAATCCACACAAATTAGACACCACTTTCAGCTGATTCATTCAAGGGCCAAGAGAGAAATTACTTGACTTCATTTCCCATGGAGCGGTGCATGCTCACACAGCTTTATAGCTCTGTGTAGTCCCTTCAAACGACCCCATTTGGGTAGCCTTACCGGCCCTATAAAGCCAATATAGAGATCATGAAAGAAAGCACCTTTTGGATGATACTAACATAAGTAGCAACTAGCAACATGGAAAAACAAGAGAAGCATGATGTAGAGGACTAGTATCAGTACATAAAATACCATATTCACCTATCGATGCATCATAATCATAGCTTGTTGTAATGAATGCACCTCCGTAACGCGACCAAAATTCGTTCCACCATGATACTGCATGGTATCCACCATCAACTTGCCATTTCTCTCTCTCTCTCTCTCTCTGAGAGAGTTACATGATTGATTGGTTTCAGTTGGAACATTTGTCTCTCTTTAAAGAAGTTGGACAATTTAGTAATTAATAGTACCATGTGATAATTTTGAATGCTCCCTTCTTTCTGGAAAAACCGATCCACATAATAGGGAACATCTTTCTATCAGAAAAAAAAAAGGAACATCTTCAGGAGGCCAATGAAGATCTCTGTCTCCAAAAGTTTTAAATCTGGAACAGTACAATTTCTTGATTGAATCACTGCAACAGATGAGCTAGCATCTCACACACAGACACATCCACGGAACTTTAGCGAATAGCCATTTGAACAAAACTAATACTTCAAGGGGCCCAATTCAATGCAAACAATTGCATGGAAACTCAATTATCTCGTCATTTTTGGTCTAATACCTTTTTTATCTGTTATATCTGAACACCTTGCGCGCTTCCTGGTAGCTTAAAAATAAACTACCATCCCTTTGTTGATTGTCTGTCGCCGGCCACATTGTGCCAGCAAGAAAACATATGTTTATTTATTTTGTTTTTTTTACACATATGTATGCCCCAGCTAAATCTACATTAGGTGAAATTCTATAATTTTTAAAAATTTATTTGCTAATTTATTCTCATTTTTAAAAATGAAAATTTAAGAATAAATTTTAAAAATTACCGAATTGCACCTGGATGAAAGATCTGATGAAGCCCGCGTGTATACGAAAAATATATTTTTAGCTGGCCGCACTGCACACTGTACACTATTTTAGAATAACAAAGATAACAAAATTAAATAAGAGGTGTAAGAACAAGCTTTTTTTGCAAAGTGTCTACATATGTAGTTTCACAAGTAAACTTAAATTTTTCTTGACTACATCTAAATGAAATTCAGACATTATTGATTTTGCAAAATATTTTATAAACTCCATTTTTAAATTTATTTTAAATTCGTTTTTTTTTGAAATTATCCTAGTAGCATGCTCACGCTGGACAGATAAATTTCTTTTAAAATGTTTTACCGTAAATATTTTTAGTTATTTATCTATTTGAAGTAAAGTAAGACTGAATATTGCAAAAAACCTATTGAGAGTACCACAAGTCCATGTATAATGGATTTTGAATAACATGTGGTGGGCTTTCCCACCACATTATTCGGTTGAGGCGGGTTCAAATGCAAACGTTTGCACTTTTGCATAAAATGCAAATGGGGGCAAAAAGGTAATTTCATAGCATGAGAGTAGAAATGTGGAAAAACCGTGAGTAGGGGTAGGTGAATTAAAGTATAACACTTTGAGGTGCATGCATTTTTATGATTATTCACATGATTTTAATAAATTACTATAGATGATGAGTGATCCCCAACGTTAAATTGAATGATATTCGTTCCAAATTATAATCTGTAATGTAGGACTGAAATTATAAAATTAAGAATAGTTTTATTTAAAGAAATAAATTTGAACGACTGATATAATTTAGTTTGTTTGACCGTTGATATAGATTTTACAGATTTTACGCCTTTTACAGTTTTTATGAAATTTATGGGAATGATGTGTTCCACTGATAATCTTGTATTCATTTTTCCAATGAAATAAATTTTACAGGTTATTCGAGTTTCACGGATATAGCGCATATGAAATTTATAAATTTTATAAATTTTACGAGTTTTATAGACTAAATTATTTTGATACATATTCGTTTGATACGATAAACCAGTTGTACAGTTTTAACAGCTAAAATAGAATTCATGACATTTCATTTTCACCAATTAGATGGACAACACAGATTTTACAAGAATTATGCAAAATCGTAAACTAATATTTACATGATTTATGAATTTTATAGAGTAATCGTAAACAGATGTACTGATATGATGGATTTGATGGATTTTATAGATTGTTCATAAAATTTATATGAAATATATTATCTGTAAATGTAATACGAAAATATACTAAAATATAAATATAGATTCTTATTAAAATATAAACAAATCCAATAATTGGATATTTTACGTAATTAATATATATTAATAAGTCACTAATAAATATTTATGCTTTTATTTATTGGAAAGGTAGTAATTATACGTATACTTTTATATGTTTATTTATGCGTAATTAATATACTTTTATTTATCCGTAAATGTATAAATTATATGTTTATATAATAAACAAGTATATTTATATGTTTATACTTTCATTATGCACCTTTTTTTAACCTCATATTTTGACCAAAAAATGAACAAATCCTATAATGCTTGTGTGTATTTTTATTATTTCTCATAAAGAGAAATTTAATTTATAATAGGTGGTATCAGAAAGTAAATAAATGACTGTTGCCACCTTTATTATGTCTCATACCATTAAACATATAATTTGAAATGATACATTAATTTGTCATTAATTTGTCATCTCATACCATTAAACTTAGAATAAAATGACACAAATTTGAAATGATTTATTTTTTGTGTAAATCATATAAAATTTACAACTGCATAAAAGTAAATAAAAATGTTGTTAAATGCTAAATTAATTTTTTAGACCCAAAAATAATGTATGAAATTATTTCGTAGTTCAATCTAGATTGAAACATATATTGTCATAATTATTTTGGAGTTTATGCTATGAAAATCTACTAACATACATTAGTATTTAGATAATAGATTATATGCATCAGTAATGGTTATGATGAATAATTTATTATAGTAATACAGAAAATTTTTTAGCATCATTCTCCACATAATTGGTTTGAGTTTTATATATTTAAATATATGATATAAATGTTCTTCACGTATTTAATGTAAATTTTACGGTTTTAATTTTGATATACAATTGTTCTTCTTGAAATTAATCTAATATTTAGATTCCCAAAGTTGTGTAGAATAATTTTTCATCTAAAAATTTGAAATTTGAAATTTGAAATTCTAAATATATTATACCATATAATGATTTGAAAAATCATATCTTCAAATGAATGATGTGAACTTCTATCTATACTTATTTAAAAATCAAGAATATAAATTTCTTTTATAGTTGTGCTTCACATTTGTATTTTAAGAATTTTATATATAAATTTATTTTAGAAAAATTGTATGTAATAAATTTGTATATAGATTTTAATTTAATGTATTTTTATAGCATCATTCTCCATATAATTAGTTTATGATTTATATTTGTACAGTTACTATGTTAATGTTTTCCATGTATTTATTATAAAATTTACAATTTCAATTTTGCTATAGAAATGTTCTTCTTATGATTTTTTCCTAATTTTAGATTTTAAAATTTTTGTAGAATTATTTTTCTATAGATATTTAAATATATATATAATTTTGTTGTAGAAACATTGTTCATATAAATATTTTCAATTTTAAAATTTTACAATTTGCTGTACAAAAATTCTTCGTAATAATTTTAAATCTCATATCTTCAAAATTATAGTGTAGACAAGAAATTGGGATAGAAAAATGGATAAGTTTTGAAGCCGTATTGATAAAGAAAATAGGACAGAGAAAATTTTAAAGTACTATGATACTCACAATTTTTAAATTTCAGCCCATAAGTATGTGACGTACATATATGAAAAAATGTTAGGCCATGAAATTAATAAAAATAGAATTTTATTAATAGCCTAAAATTATAAAGTAAGTAAAAGGATAATTAATAAATTAATAATGATAAGTTTGAGTGTTTACGTTGTATGGAATAATTACAAAATGTATGATTTAATTTTAGATTTATTAATAAAATTAAGACAAATCGTTTAATCCAAGCAATTAATTGATTTAAAATGTTTAAATTAATGAATGACCATGATTTAATTGCTTAAATCCATATGGTGTTTTATAACTTATAAAATTTATAATATTATGATTCATGACATATATTTAATATAAATATTTATAATTAAAAAATAAGAATATGTATAGCTTGAGGGTAGCCGCACGTACACACGTGCGGACTACCCTAAGGAAAGCTGTCTTTTATTTACTGAAAAGGTAGAAATTTGTATATGTTATAAATTTTTATAATAAGCACGTATATTAATTATAGTCAGCATAAAACCCGTCCCTGTACTTATTATGCACCTATTTTTTAACCCTATATTGTGACTAAAAAATGAACAAATGCTATAATACTTTTGTGATTATTTATAAGTATCATTGATTTTTATTATTTCTCATAGAAGGAATTTAATTTGTAATAGGTGGTCTTAAAAAGTAAATAAATGACCGTTGTCACATTTTTTCTCTCTTATGATTTACAATAATTTGTCATCTTGTATCATTAAACTTAGAATAAAATGATACAAATTTTAAAAGATTTGCTTTGGTTTAATAGAAAAATTGTAAATTTTGAGACCACCCGTTATTTACTTTTTCATTCATTTACGATTTACTTTTATTAAAAATGATTTACTTTAATTTATTTACTTTTTTGTGTAAATAATATAAAATTTCCAACGACATAAAAGTAAATAAATGAACATAAATCATAAAATAAATTAACGGCACGAATTTACAATGGAATAAAAGTAAATAAATGAAATAAATAAAAAATAAATTAACGACATAAATTCTTCTTATTGGGATTGTCGCTGCGTGTCAGATCCTCCATCAATTTCTCCGCATTCAGTGTGGTTTCCTTCAAATACCTTTTGTTTTAGCAAAATTTTAGCATTTTCTTTATTCGACCAAGTCGTAAGCACTGAATTGATGTCATCGAAGGCATTCCATTCTCCTTCTGCAATCAGTTTCACACTTTCTCCATTTGCGTGGGGATCAGCCAAATGGAAAATGAAAGAACTCTTTCGAACATCACATGTAATCATTTCAAAGAGAGTTGATTTTATTTTATAAAAGCTTTCATGTTGCAAACAGGATGATACCAAAAAGACAGGACACTAAAAAAGATACATAAAATAGTGAGGGGACATATAAACACGTTTTCTCCAGACATCTTGGTATGTACTTTCTAGAGCCTCCATGAATTTGCATATTAGAGCACTTCGCTGAAAAACGGTATCCAAGTAAGTCTTCAGCTGTCTAATGAATGATTTCCATGGTAGCATCTGATTCAAACCAACTTTGATCTTCTCATAGAAATTGTCTTTTAGCCTTTTAGATATAAAAAGAAGCATCACAATCCAACCAATCAGGTCATGTGTCAAACAGCAATTCATATGAATGAGATCCTTTCACAGGATAGCTTCTAGGATATCTTTGCCGATCTCCGCCTTACGCATTGCTACCATACATTTTCTTGTCCCTTCGTCAAATTCAATGGGGAAAACTAACAAAGCAAGAAAACTACTAATTCCTCTCTCTACAGAAGCAAGAAAAAATCTAATTTCTCTCTTTGCAGAACTTCTAGTTTCCCTCTCTGCAGGATCTTTCATGTCAAGATATTTAGATTCCTTGAGAAATCCTGCAACATTAAAAATATGAATGAGAACCTGCCCATGGCAAGATAATGGTAGCGAGTCAATGTAATAAAATTCATGTAGGGAATAAAGTTTATTGAGGAGCCTTATGCCAACAGAGATCAGTTCCTTGGAACAGAAGTATCGTGCACGAGATGCAAAGTGAAAATGTGGCTATTAAAATTTGAAAATATAAAAATTCCAATATGAGTGCTTTTTAATATCTAAAATAATGATGTATTAATAAGTATTACAAATGGATTATATTTGACACGAAAATTTATTTCTAAATATGAAACCAACCATTGCATGGGATCATAACCCATGGATGAACATTATAAGTGTTTTCTTTTATTAAAAAAAAACTGGTTACATTGAATCACTCCCCTCTTGGATTTTCCAACATGAAATGCTGCTACTCTAGTCACATGTTACAACAAAATGGATCAAATGACAATGTTGAACAGGATGATTTTTTCCACATGAGGCATCATAGATATGAATCGCCAAGACGGGGGTCCCACTTGCCAAAGTTGCATGACTTGGATGCCATATCTGTCACCATTTTTTTATAGAGTGCTCGAAGAAGACACTAGCTTCAACTTTATAAAGAAAATCAAATAGTGCAAGACTCTCACCTTATTCCAAACTTCATGTTTTGGAGCTTTTCCTTAGGCACCTTGATGTGATGCAGCACCTGAATTACAGTGGACTGTTGCTCTTTGAGATTTTCAATGCTATCATCATCATAAGTACTAATGCAAAATGATCATACTTTACAAAGCTATGAAAATGGATAATTTTGGCCACCCAAGTCCTATTTTGAAAAATAATGTAAGTTGATGTCAAGTATATACTCAATAAAAGTTGTATAAATTATTAACTTGAAGAAATTCTATGATTTACACAAATCTATATTTCATAGTCTTGAAAATGATTTATAAAAAGTGAGATTTTAGGGTCAAATCTAAAATAAATAAATAAATAATTACTAATGCAAAGTGATCATTGTTACAGATTATTTGGGCTAAATAAGATGTCAAGTGTCACTCATACAAATCAACTATGAATTATAGAATTTTATATGTTGTAGCCTTCAAAGTGAATTTAAATGGTTACATGAAATTCAAATAATCTAAGACTTATCAAAAAGTAAGATGGATGTATGTACTTTAATATGGTGAAAGTAGTTAATCAAAATAGAAATAGTGCGCCATTAAAACATGCTATTGAACAGGGCTGCTAAATAAGAGATATAGCAGAAAATTCAATAGGGTATGTGAACTATTTTATGAACTTAAAAAATTGTGAAACTTAGCATGCTTAAATTCCTATATATGGAAAAGTAATGACCCAAGTTTCATGACAATCTGAGTTGAAAAAGAATAAAGCGTGCATTGATAAGTCCCAAACTAATATCAAATCTATTTTCAAACTGAATTTTGGACTTTATTAGCTGCTGCTTTTTTATTCTATAATATCTTTTTGAACAAATAGACAAAATGGGCAAAAGTCAAAACTGATCTACATGGATAATCCACCCATGCACTCACCTGCAACCAATTTCCTCTTATCATGTGTTGCAGTGTTCAAGAAAATGATTGGCTTTGGCCTTTGATGTGTCTCATGAACCAGCACTTGAGAAGAGGTCCATTTTCTACCCACTTTGGCCAGCTACAACCAATAGACCATCCCAGAACTCCAAGGACCTCATCTGCACATGAGCATGCATTTACCCGAGAAATGGAAGTAGAAAATACTTGAATAACATAGAGCCTCTAAAATACTTGAATAAACACTGTGCATGCTATAAGCAAAATAAACAAAATAACAACAGTAAACAAACAACTCAACACAAACCTTGATTCTCCTCCACCTCTAGGCTGTTTTGGATCAGCAAACTGAACAATTAAGGGCTGATTGCAACCCTGCAAAGCAGAAAAAAGTGCTTATGCTGGGCCAATAGAAAACTGAAAAAAGGACAATATGGAAAGAAAAGCAAGCTTACTCGCATCATGAAGGTTCCATTAAGAGCATCCGTAGCAGCTTCTGCCATCTCTCTATTTGAAAACTTGACGAATCCACACCCTTTACAAATTATGCAAAAAAGATTGAATATAGCAAAAATGTCATAAGCTTTGGAATGCTAAGAATAAGTATGAAGAGAGACTATAGATAGCATACCACCACTTTGCTTTAAATTGTCTCTCTTAAGGTAGACATCCTCAACATGACCAAAAGGAGCCAATACATGAAACAGAATTACATATTAGAAAAATTGACTGATAACAACCAAACCCAAAAAAGAAACCAGGCTTTTATGGCAGTAGTTATCCTAGTCTGATTACATATAAATGGAGGACAACAATTACTATTGTCTATACCCTATAATGGTGCTGGGTCAAAATGATACATGGCACTCATATTAAACTTGAAGGCAAACTACTCAAAAGTCAATGAAACTTACTTTCTCAACCTCTTTTTCTGTAGCTTGTCTATTCAATCCCCCGACAAACAATTTGAATTCAATTGCGCCTACAACAAACACAGAAAGAGTAATTAAAGATAGTTCATCAGTTAACAGATGCATTGAACTCACCCCTAGTAAAGTGCACTGATTATGTAAAGCTCTAATGGCTCTGTCGGCTTCCTCTAGAGTTGCATATTTTATGAAGCAACATCTTGCAGAAGTAAAGACCTTTGTAACCTGATTCAATTAGGTTACCTTTATTCTTTATTTGAAGAGTACACATAGGCAGCTATACACATGGTCAAACGATATGCTGGAATAGGTGAATTGAGAAAAGTGCAGTTGGTAGAAGTTGCATACACTACTTTGAACTGAGAAAAGTGCAGCTGGTACTAGTTGCATACACAATTTTTCAGTTTCCACTGCACATGTATACATCTTCAGATGCTAAAATGATTACCACTGAGATTGCAATGTGACAACAACCAATCATCCAGTGAGATCCAACTCAACATCACCAAGAACCACAATTTTATTTGAAACCTCAGGTATTATCCCCAAGGCTTAAGCAGAATGCACAAAATCATCAGCCATGTTTCCTAGTACAATAGTTTGGAACAATGAATCAACAATACTCTAAAATAACACTTTGTAGGCAAAGCATTTATCACCATGTATAACATTGAAAAGGAAATAATAACGACATTTTGCAAAGAATAACTAAACACCCAACTGAGACCAAAAGTTCATATCATTTAGTAGTCACAGGATGGACTTGTGTGCAGTTAAAACATCAAAGAATCTTTGCTCCAACCATTACTAATGACCGGAAGTTATTATAGTGGAAGAAAAGGTGTATCATGAAGCCCCTCAACTGCCAGATTTGCAACTTTTCACATTGGTTAGCTTGTTTTCCTGGACGATAGCTATTCATCTATTGCTAAACAGCTACATCTTTTAGAATAATCCTTGGCTTCTATGCCATGAAAGAATACCTGAGAAAAACGAGTGCATTCCGAATGTTTGGATAAAGGGCAAGGAGTACATTCCGAATGTTTGGATGAAGGGCAAGAAGATTACACTTCACCTATGGTCTTCTTTCGATGACGAGCGTGAAGAGACACCATGGTCACCGGAGATGACGATGAGAAGAACGCCGGAGAAAGGCATGCGTGACTTCAAGCACCGGGGATGTCTGTCGGAACTGAGGGCAATCCCTTTTCCCTGTCCAGAAACGGCCGTCATGCGTGAGTAGCGAGAGAACGAATTCAACGACTGGCAAGGTTTGGGGCGTGATTGTGCGCATTAATTGCAGCTCCCGATTTTTATATCGTCTGTCTTGCAAGACCTTCTTTATAGCTACAGTCTCTCCTATCTCCAAGCATTTAGCCTTATAAAAAAATTAACAAAACTGAGAAGTGGATAATAAAAACATGAAAACACGGTCACTGAAGTCAACCATATAAACAAATACAATTATCACATATACCTAAAAGACAACTCCAAATGAACCTGTACCCACAACACGCTCCTTCATATAACTAATGGTCTATAAGGGAAGCAGGGAAATGCAATTAGCCTGACAATACTGAAATCAGGAACCATCAACATGGACAATGCACAAACGTATATAAAAGAAATGCTTTTTTGAGATTTAACAGCCTAATTAACGGGGAATACAATATCTTGCAGAAGCAACAAAATATCTATGAAACATGACAAAAAGGCATCCAATCTCTCAAGTAATCAACCAGAGAATTTTGAACATCATTAAATCCTACCAACATCCAGTAGCCAGCCTCATTTTTTGGCCATATCAGAGAAGCAAGGGAGACCGCGCAACACAACCTCTCTGGCAAAGCCCATTTTGCAAGGCTCAAGATGACCACAACAACCTCAAAGACAAAAATCAAAATCAAGCAAGGTTATGAAACTAAAGCATCCTTTCCTTCCATAATCGTAATTCAACAGAGACAATAAGGTAAAAACGAAAAACAAAAATAGTACGTCCATCATTTTCAAGTTGAAGAACGAATAATTGAAAAGACATTGAACTCCAATGAGTACATTCTTACCCGCTTGGGCTCCCATTTTTGCCACCAATTGTAGTGGAAATGATGTGCCCAGCGACGGGATGATTCCCATCTATGACAGAGGCAGACATTTCCTGCAATACAAAATCATAAAAAATTACCTCAACGCTCCTCCCAGCACCTTCTTTCAAAGGTTTAAATAAAATCATAAGAGATCAACATCGAAGGAAGTCACAGGGAAATGTGAAGGAGAAGCAAAAGCCTTCCACAGCCAACGAGAAAGGAATAAAATGTCTAACAAACCAAATAAAATAACCAGATTCCCCCAAGGATCCAAAAAGAAAATTTCGTGAACCAAAAAAGAAAAGAAAACATTAAAAGGAATCAAAAGATCATGAGCAATCAAAAAATTTCCCAAACATCTCCAACGGGAAAAAAATCGTAAGAGAAGCAGAAAGAATCCAACTCGGGTTTTGAACGGCGGAAGCCTTGGCCACGGCCAATTCCAGTTACCAAACTGCAAGGGCCAAGAGATTCGGGAGAGAGCTGTTAGAGTTATACTCCTATAAGGTGTCCTAATTAGATAATAAGTCTTGGATTTAAAGAAAGCCCAGTCATATCTGAATTGCGTACGCAATTCGAGTTCAGGTAGAACTATACTTCTAATTGAGTCATGATGGGAAGAGCTCTATAAATAGAGGAGTCTAGGTCCCTCTCTCACACGTTTACATTACAAGTGGTTCCCATCTACCACTCGTATCACGGGGAAAAGTGTTGAGGGAGAAGACCTTGTATTCTACTCGGTCTACAGGTGGAATCTACACACACATGGATTCAGGTACGCTTCCGCATCACATGATTTTCAACATGTGGTATCAGAGCCCACGTTTCGATTTTGGGTATAATAGATTTCACCCATAATATATATATATATATTTAATAATACTCGAAATATTCATTATTGCATTAGAATATTCATGTGATTATTTTATTTATTTTGGATGCATTAATCTGAAATATGTATGAATGCATTATGGACGGATTTTCTTAAGTAGAAAAAAAAATCTGTCCATGAATGCATCTGAATGCACATGTTGAATGCATGTACGTTGAAACAAAATTCATGAATGCATCTGAATGCAAGCTTTTAATGCCCACATGGATTCCTTTTGCAATGGTGTCATGTTTTCTATCCATGTGCATTAATTTCGTTGACTGATCATGACTATTATAAAAGCAAACTTAAAACGAGCACATGGATTCAGAAACCTACTGGACATACTTCACGCTTGATATGCATATACCGCACTTTGCTTCTTCTCCATAATAATGCGCATTTAATGCATGTTGTTTGAGATTCGGGAAAGACATACCATCATAGCTTGCTTGGAGCCTTGTGCTTTTAATATAAAAAAAATTATGCCCGGTGCCTGCCTGCCATGCCCGATATTTGCTGCCATGAACGAACCACTGCCAGAACCGGACGGGCGGATGTATGCGGCGGTAACAGCCATGCCGTGGCAGACAACAGCGGCAATGGATTTTCCAGATTTGAGACGACCTGCTGGCGCTGGACGAGGCCATCTGTTGCGATCTGCCGGAACTGGCTGGCACCAGCACTAGAGACGCTGGAAGTGTCGGAGAAGACGGCAGCCGTCGATCTGCTGTTGCCGCTGCCAGAGAAGACGAACTGGACAGAGGAGACACCGGGATTCAGATCTGCTACAACCAGCCGGAGGAGACGACGGCTGCGTCTACGAGCAGCGGCGTCCGGCTGCGGTAAGTGAGGAGGCTGCTTGCTGGATCTGCCACTGCCGGAGAAGATGCAGCGGGAGCAGCGCGGCGGGGCGGCATCGGCGCTGGAGACGAGACAGGCGATCAGTGGCAGCATGTGCCAGCGGCGGTGGCAGGCTTGGGCAGAAAGATGGGCAGCAGCAAGGACTTGAGATCGCGGGCAATGAGACGCGGGAGGGAGCAGCAGCAGCAAAAACCTAAGATCGCGGGCAATGAGATGGGAGTGCGAGCAGCGGTAGTAGGGAACAGGAGGGACGAGGCAGGGAGGAGGGAGAGAAGAGAGAGGAGGGAGAGGAATGGGAGGGAGCAGCGGCAGCAGAGAGCGGGAGGGACGAGGCAGGAAGGAGGGAGAGAAGAGAGGAAGAGGGGAGAGGGAGAAGCGGGGGGCTTCAGTTAACCAACATCTACACGCATGTAGATGTTAGTCCATTCCAATTTTGCCCTTGCAAATCTCAGCCGTAAGTTTTAAATGGACGGCAGATTAGGCGTTTTCACGTTCAACCCAATTGCAAACGTTTTCACGGAAACCGGACTCTATTCGGTTACACTACCTGTTGCTATGAACTCAGCTAAGTTGTGGGCGCACCAGCTTCCATTCCTTAAGACATGCTGGAATTTTACAGATAGGAATTGCCCCACCAGAGATTGGGGTTCCTGAATTAGAATGGCGACAGTTGCCAAAACGGAGCATTCCTTTTGGATGAGACTCACCCATACTAGTAAGTCAGTCTCCACCTCTACATGCCGAATATTCAGTTCCATTCCCCACCTCAGTCCTCCTAGCATTGCCATAGTTTCCATATTCAGAGCATCCATAACTTCGTCCACTTTCCAACCAAACGCTGCCAGGAAACATTCACCAGCATCCCTTAGGATTGCCTCGAATCCCATGCTTCTTCCATTTGGATGTCTTCCTCCATCGACATTGAGGCCTCTTCCACCTTGGGTTCAGATGGTTGTCCATAATGTTCAGACCTCCCAACAGACGGACTTGCCATTTTCAGGCTATCCCAGCAGCTGTTGCACCCATATATTAGTATTATATTAACTGAAGATGAAATTTTCTTGATTATTTTCTCTTGCGGAAAGTGTGGATATTGGGCACCAAACAATGCTTGTAGATTAATTTTTGGACTTTTCCTAAATATACTCATTACTTATAATCCAAATTCTAAATATACACATAATGTTTCAAAAATTCGGAATATACACTACTACCTTCATATTTAATTCCAAAAATGCTCATTCTGTTATTTAATGTCATTAGTTAACATGTAAAATTACTAAACTTCAAAATTAGGACGAGATTAAAAAAATTAAATGTCATAACTCACTGATGCTCTAATTGTATATGAGGTCTAAATTTGGAGAGCTTTAATTTCATTTTCTTTCTATTTCATTTCATTATTTATTATTTTATATTAAGAGTATTTTTGGTATTTAAAAATTTTAAGTAATAGTTATTTTATGAAATAGGCTTTTTTAAGATTAAATGCAAACGAAATTTACTTAACGATTTGTTAACACCTAAAACTTGTTGACCTAAATCTTTTTAATCTAAAATTTTTTGCACTCCATGAATAATCTATTTTTTAATTATTTCTTCATTTTTTCCTATACAACTATTCTATTTTTCAATCATTTCTATACAATTACTCATACATCTAACCGATTTATTTTAATTTAATTTTATTTACTTCCCACCATTATCTATATCATATCACATTATTTTCTTACAATTCAAAAAATTTTATAATAATTTTATCACTTTCTAAATACATCTTGAGTATATTTAAAAAAAGATCCTGATCAGGTACACAGGGGTGCAAATACTTATTTTTTATTTTTCTTGAAATTTTTTTTACAAACGGTTAATCTAAACATATTTAACATTTATATTAATTTTTACTATTTTTGAAAATTTTTAAGTATTTTTAAAATTTTAAAAATTAGTGGCATTTTAGTACTTTAAATTACTAAAAATACCACTGTTTTTAAAAATCCAAAAAATATATAAAAATATCCAAAAATAGTAAAAATTAATATACATATTAGATATACTTAGATTAATATTTTTATGAAATTTTTTTTAAAAAAATATAAAAAATGAGTTAAATATACGCAAGTGCACTAAAGGTAACTGCATCCGAGGGGCACGAAATCAGGTTCCCGCTCGCGCATAGCGGCCAGGGTAGGAAATAAAGCAGGCGCGGGTATGACTTGCGGAGTCGAGCTGCTGTTACGTTCCGGCCTACGTGTCCTCAATCCTCATCTAGTGCGTTGAATGATGGAATGGGGCTTCGATATGACAGATCCTGAAGTAATGTTTCATGACAATGAAATAGATAAATAGATAATTTATTCAGGAAAATACTTCAATTGTGCAGATATTATTGAAGATTTCAATATGTCACCTTCCTTTTCGGGCTAATGCTTTTGATGAATCAAAATCTAATCTAGCCAATGCATTTAGAATCACTTATTTAACTTAGAAACTATATTTTATCTAAATGAAATATATTCATAACTCTACTAAAAAATGTATAAAATCAATATAATGATATAATTTGATTTATATATCAATCTCGACATTGTATATTGAACATCTAAACAGTTAAAAATATTATTCTTATGTAGATAAATAATTTAAGATATTTTTAACTGATCTAAATATAGATCTAAATCTGTTTTTAGCAACAAAATTTGGTGGCACCCTTGTTGTTGGGTATTTTTTGAGTTGTGTATTCACCTAATAACAATAAAAATATGTATTTTTGTTATTGAGCGTATGTCAAAACTCTTGGATCTGGATCAAGTGCACTCATGTGCAAATACCTATTTTTTAAATTTTTTTGAAATTTTTTTATACAATTGTCAATCTAAATGTATTTAACATGTGTATCAATTTTTACTGATTTTGATTTTTTTAGACTTTTTGAATTTTTAAAAATCAGCAGTATTTTAGTAATTTTAAACTACTAAAACGCTACTGATTTTTAAAAATCCAAAAAAAGTCTAAAAATCTCTAAAATTGGTAAAAATTGATATACATGTTAAATATACTTGGATTAACAGTTTTATGAAAAAGTTTCAAGAAAATATTAAAAAATGATTAAATACACATGAGTGCACTGAAACTAAGTGCACCTGAGTGCATTAAACAAAATCCATCAACCATGATATAACCAAATGGTTATCAATTTAGTCACTTAGGGTTAAATTGTTGTTGCGTAAGCATTTTCGATAACTTATACGGTCATATATTTTTAGTGAGTACAATCCGTTTAAGAATTTGATTGAAGAGCCCCAGTCCCAGGCCAATTTCGGTCAATCCATGGGATTTCTTTTTTCGATTTTTTTAGTTTTTAATAAAATTGTTAATATTTAATTTATAAATCAATTTCTATAATTTTGGAGATGTGTCCATATTTTTATTTTTAAGTAGAAGAGTATTTTAATTATTTTTAGAAGTTAAAAATGACTAAAATACCCCTATGTTTAAAAGTAAAAAAATATAATCTATAAAATAGTAAAAATTAGAAAAAATTCTCCACATGCCCACATCATTTCACCATGATTTCTTTCCTACCCATAATATTTCAGAAATTCACCCTATACTGGCAACATTTCAAATATGATTCCTCCAGTAACCATGTTGTCACATTCCATCCATGTGCATGTATTTCTTTTTTCTAAATTCCAAAAATATTATCACCATAGTCTCTTCTTCCCCTCTGGCCATAGCTCAGCAGTCAGCAAATGTTTTTTTTGTGAGCTCAGCCATGATTTCACAAAAATTTCTTTTGCACTTTTTTCTTCTGGCTAAGAGCTGCGGATTTTTTCAGCACTTACTGCATCCAGATTCAGCACCAATTAGTACAACAAATTCTAGCGCCTTAATTAGCGGTGAAAAAATGAAAATTAAATGGTGAGAGGAAGATTTAGTAGAGGAAAATAACCAAAAGATTTACATATATATAACTTTAATGGGTTAAACGAGCTAAATAAGTTAAACGGGTTAAACCGGTTACTAAATGAGCTGACGGGTTATAAAATATCAACCATATTACATTCATTAATTAAATGAATAGTTGAACAAGTTGACATATCATAATTTATTTATTCAAAAATTTCAACTCAAAATAATTTATAAACAGGTTGGATAAATAAGTTGACGGATTCACCATGATGATTAACACCCTTAGCAATCTGCCACCGCTCTTTACTTCTTTAGGAAAAATTAAAAGAAAATCGCCAACACAAAAAAGCATCAGCAACTTCGTCAGTTTTTTTGCACTCAGCACTTCTTTCAGCGCTTTCTTTAATAAAAATTTCAGCACTTCTTTGGTTTCAGACCTTGAAAATTTCAATAGTATTGATTGGGATGGCTAACGTACTGCGCTATTGGGATGGCCGCCAAAGATTTCTGCCCATGTGCTTGCTGAATTTTTTTCACCGCCTGCTGCTGAAATTTTTCCCCGCAACAAAAAAAGAAAAAAAGACTGTTGTTGCCATATGTTAGATTCGGCCTACAATCTCTCGCATTATGAGAGTGCTGTGAAAATTGTTGTTGCCTTGCTCCTGCACTACTTCTGTTTGTGAGAGCATGCCCATCGTCGTCACGCCATGGCCGCTTTGTGAAATTGGTTAGCAATGGGCATTTTTGGAATTCAGAAAAAAGAAATGCATACTTGTAGACAGAATGTGATGGGCATAAGTATTAGAGGAATTAGGAGTGGAATGTTGTGAGTGTAGAGGGAATTTCTGAAATATTATGTGTATGAAAGGGACAATTGGGCAAACGTTATGGATATGTTAGAAATTTTTTCTAAAAATTAGTTTATGAATTAAATATATATAAATTAATAATTTTATAAAAAATCGGAAAATATAAAAAATAGACCACGTGGACCAGCCAAATTAAGTTGCTCCCCCAACAACTGCCGGCAGGCCAGCCACACCGGATCATTCCTATTGATTGAAATGGTTTTTAATATCATGTTGCAACAATAAAATTTCAATTTAATTATGTAGGTGAGTCCGCAATGGGTATAACACACTAAAATCTTAGATGGTGTGGTATGTCCCATTTATTATATATACTTTCGAAAAATTAACCCACATTAGTTTGCTATTATCAGATTACCTCAAGAAAGTGTATTGAATTTATGGAAATGAATGAAATATTAAAAGTAAAAATGTAAAATACGTATAAGAATATCCAGATCCATGACACTACTCAAGTTTCGCCATGGTGATAAACGCTAGACAGCAACAGCTCCCGCGACGATTTTGCAGATCAAATACAACCGCATTGACATGAGGTTGGTTGAAATGAACAAGAAAGGCACAGTGCAGGGTTCACTTCCTCTGCGCCTTCCATTATCAAAACAAGAAAAGGTGCATGAGTATGAGCAGTCGCTAGGATTGGATGTTTAGTTCCGCAGAAAGCGGATGGAATAAGTTACTAATTCACGCAGCTTGCATCACTCCGGAAGCAGGTTGGAAGCAGGTTGGAGGCAGGTTGAGGCATGATCCCTCGAATTTGCAGCTTGTGTGGACTCCTGATCAGGTCCCACTCACGGCTCATGTCTGCTATAGCTATTTTTCATTCACTCGTCACTTCAAAGTTGCAACGCCTGAGAAAGAACTACATGGGATTCCGAATAAATTTGCATCCGAAAGTTGCCTGGGAAGCGGTCAAACACACCTGAAGATCGATAGAAATACTCAACCACGGGAGCAGGCATGATTTCGTACGGTCAGACAAGGTCGGTCTGGTGCGAGGTTAAAAAATCATTTAAAATTCTGTTAGAAAAACTCTTTTAACCATTAATAAAATAATATAATATGATATAACTAAGGGAGCCAACTGAATGCACCCGGGTGCATTTCACCTATTTTTTTTAATTTTTTTAAATTTTTTTTATACAACTGTTAATCTAAATGTATTTAATGTGTATATCAATTCTTACCACTTTTGGATACTTTTAGATATATTTTTTTAAAATCAATGACATTTTCGTAATTCATAAATTATCCAAAAGTGGTAAAAATTGATACATATATTAAATACACCCAGATTAATAGTTATATAAAAAAATTTCAAAAAAAAATAAAAAAAGAGATTTTGCACCCAGGTGCACCAAAACTCAGTGCTTCGGGTGCATTAGATTTGGACTCTATGAGTAATAGTTATTACTAAATTCTGCTTTTACGTAATATGATTCATTTTTCTATCTTCATGATTAATGAGAAATTCATTATATCTATTATATTTAGCATTATTTATATTTTTTTGAAACATAATTACTTGTCTAGTATAAATTTGAGAGGATTTTTTGCAGATATTCATATCAATTTTAACTAATATTGCATTCATATTTCTAAGTTTGTCGAAATTGCAAATACGGCTGCAAGGTTTGCATAAAATTGCAAGTACGCCCCCTTCCGTTATCTTGCTATTAGATTTTTATATAAAATGATGATAATTTTTTTTAAGTCAAGTAATACGCTTGCAATTTTTGCAAATATTGTAAGCATATTTGTAAAAAAAATAAAATAATGAAACAACAAGTTGTCTATAATAGTTGAAAATATTACAAAGTATATTACTTGGTTTAAAGGATATTTTTGTCATTTTATAATATAATCTAACGACATCCTAACGAAAGGGACACACTTACAATTTTATGTAAACCTTATGGGTGTATTTACAATTTTGGCAAACTTGGGAATACAGGTGCAATATTAGTCAAATTTTGTAGATATATTTGCATAAATTCTTAATTTTGCATGTACTCTTTTACAAATATATAAAATTAATGTAATAAAATAATTTAGTATTAAATAGCAATTTTAAAATTATATTTTTCAATATTTAAACTATCTAAAAGATCATTAGATAAATGATTGTGCAAATTATCTTTACATTCTAATTCATATGTGAGTGGATCTAAACATTTTTCTAATTTATATATAAATTTATATTTTGAGTAAATATGGCCTATATTCATTTATTATTTTGATGAAATTTGATCTCCTGTCTAAATAGATGATACTAAGTGAAAAATAAATGAGATTATATTAAATTATTTCCATGTAATTGTTACGTAGAAGTGGAGCTCGTTAGTAGCTAGTAAAGTTAATATAAGGCAAAATAGATAAATTATTTTATGAAGACTTGAATATCGTAGTAGAAAGATAGAATAATTATGTAATTAAGATATTAAATCATATAAAAAATGAGCGCGGGATAAGCATTAAAGTTTTTGTGTACTTAATGTCAAGTTAACCCTAACTCAACTAATAATATGATAAAATGAATTCACAAACTTTAATGTATTTGTTGTTTTAATGTCCAATTAAAATCGGTTCAACAGTTAGTTCGAACCATTTCGAACGTAATAAAAGCATGACATAATGTAATAAATACATTTAATTATTATAAATTATTTAAAACATAAATTTTATATAATAAAATAATTACAGATTACCTATTCTACCAACAATAAACTCTGTACAACAAATTAAAACTCAGTATAGTATGCAAATCAATAAAAACAATAATCACCATTTTATCATGCATGCATGGCACCACTTAGACAACTATTTGAAAAGTATAGGGAGAAGAAAAAGAACTTATACATGATTTTTATTGATTTAGAAAAAGCTTATGATCGAGTACCAAGAAAGTTAATATGGCAAGTGATGAGGAAAAAAGGAATTAATGACAGATACATTGATATTATTAAAGATATGTATGAGGGGGCTGTTACAAATGTGAGAACCATTAGTGGAGATACTAATGTCTTCCCAGTTAAAATAGGTTTACATCAAGGCTCAGCCTTGAGTCCTTACCTTTTTACCTTAGTAATAGATGAAATTACTAGACATCTCCAAGAAGAAGTACCTTGGTGTATGTTATTTGCAGATGACATTGTTCTAATAGATGAAAGTAAAGAATGACTAAATTTAAAATTGAATAGGTGGGTAGATGCTCTAGAATCTAATGGTTTTAGAATTAGTCGCACAAAAACTGAATATATGAAATGCAATTTTAATAATAGTGAGAACCCGGATGATGAACCAATTAAGATTTTAGATCAAACAGTAACAAAAACTAATCACTTTCGGTACTTAGGATCAATAGTTCAAGAGAACGGGGAAATCGAGAAAGATATAATACATAGAATTCAAGCAGGATGGAAGAAATGGAGAAGTGCGTCAGGAATTTTATGTGACCGTCGAGTTCCAGTCAAATTAAAAGGAAAATTTTATAAGACTGCGATTAGACCTGCTATGCTTTATGGGGCAGAATGTTGGGCAGTTAAAGAGCAACATATACAAAAAATGAGCGTAGCGGAAATGAGAATGTTAAGGTGGATGAGTGGTAAAACAAGAAAAGATAAAATTAGGAATGAAATAATTCGAGAAAACTTAAAAGTGAGACCAATTTATGATAAAATGAGAGAAAATAGATTAAGACGGTTTGGTCATGTTAAAAGGAGGCCTGAAGTAGCACCGGTTAGGAAAACAGAGTTTATCCAAGTAGAAGGTGGTAGAAGAATGAGAGGAAGACCCAAAAAAATATGGATGGAAGTAATTAAACAAGATTTAAAAATATTACATATTACTGAAAATTTAGTCTTAAATCGCCAAGAATGGCGTAACAGAATCCATGCAGCCGACCCCACATAGGTGGGAAATGGCTTATGATGATGATGATGATGATGAATTATAGAATCCGTAATGTTAACAATACACAAACTGTAATGCATTTCTAATCTACACCAAAAGATTAACATCATTCTAGTCATCCATCAACTAATTCACACCCAAAAATTATAAAAAATGTAATGCGTTATTAAAATCCACGCAAAACCCTCCAACTTCACCTGAATCGTGAAAAGGGTATTTCTGATCCTCACAACAGTTTTACAATGAACTGTTTACAACTACAACTGCCTCATTAAAAAGAGAGAGTATTCAGGATTATCCAAGGCGATGAAAGGAGATAACACCGAGATTGAAAGATCAAACTAGAAGAATTGTTGCATATTAGGAATATAAAAAGCGGTATTGAAAATGTAAAAAGTAAGAAAGTTATCTATATTGAAAATTAAGAAATTGAATTGGAAATTAATTTTTTTTAGAAATAAAAATTCCCATTTTATCTTCTTCGCATCTTATTCTTCCGGTCATCCCTAGTAGCATGCAAAAATTTCAAATTTTTTCATACACCTTCTAATATAATTTAATATTTTAACTCTCTAATTACATTATTTTTTATTATTACCTTTGCATTTCAATCATTTTACATATTTTTCGTACTACTATACTGTCTATTTTAATTTTATTCCGTTTATTATTAGTTATTACTAGGGCTTTTAGGGAATAAGATTGGGTTGGTTAGAGCTTAATTATAGCTCTAACCCATTAAAAAAATTTCAATCATAACTCATTTATTAACCTATTTAATAAATAATTTAGCGGATTGTTAATGAATTGTCTATATGTGTTGAAAATAGGTTAAAACAAGAATATTTAAATTCTTGATAACTAAAAATTATATTTACAAATAAAAAATTTACCTAATTAGCTTGGAAACAAATGTGTTCCAATAAGAATATCTCTTTAAAATTATGGCTATTCTAGTGCCTATTCATTCATATTCCAAAACACAAACAATATTTTATTTTCATTTAACAATTCAATTAGTGTAAATATACATTTGTAAAACTCAGAAACATACATTTAATATAAAGATGATCTAAACAAGACTTTTTATTATCAAAGGTGTGTTTAGTTGGACATAAAAAATGTCAATCAAAACTTTTTAATTTAAAATTTTTCACTCTCCATAATTATCTTATTTTTTAATTATTTTTTCACATTTTTCGATATAAACAACTTTACTTTTCAATCATTTCCACACAACTACCCATATAACTAACATATCTATTTTAACTTTATTCTCTTTACACATCATCATTATCCCCATTATATCATATTATTTTTTATCAACTTCACAACTTCTATCCTAAAAAGTTTTCATCAAAAAGTTTTATCTCCAGTCAAACACACCCCAAATAAATTTAAACAATCACAATTCAAAATTTATACATTAGAGTTAAAAATATTTTTATATATCACTTTTAAGTTGTAAGTGGATTAGCAGGTTGAATTAGTTAAATAGGTTACTAGCAGGTTGATGAGTTGTAAACGTCAGTCTCTAATCCATTTATTTATTTAAATAGTTAAACAAGTTAATGAATCATAAACTATTTATTTAAAAATATTAACTCAAATTCATTTTTAAATGGGTTGAATGAACAAGCTCATAGAGTAACTTACTCCACACACAACTTGGATGGGATGATCTTGCAATAAAATTTCACATTTCTAAAAACTACTTTTCTTATTTCCTAAAAAATAAATTTTTTTTTCTATTTCAAATACATTTCTATCTCAAAACTCTCTGTCTCATCCACGTTCTAAACAACCCTATTTTTGGAACGCAATCCTATGCACCTGGGTGCATTCAGCCTCAATGCACTCGGGTGTACTACACCTTTTTTATTTTTTTTTGAAAATTTTTTTACACAATGATTAATCTAGGTTTATTTAACATATGTATAAATTTTTACTATTTTTGGAGACTTTTAGATATTTTTTTAAATTTTTAAAAATCAGTGGCATTTTCGGTAATTTTAAATTACTGAAAATGTCACTGATTTTTAAAAATCTAAAAAAAAATATCTAAAAATCTCCAAAAATAGTAAAAATTGATACATATGTTAAATAAACCTATATTAACAACTTCATGAAAAAAATTTCAAAAAAAAAAAAAAAAAAATAGGTGTAACACACCCGGGTGCATTGAGGTTGAATGCACCCGGTTGAATAGGATTGGGCTCCCCTATTTTTACCCTCATCGTATACATCACTTTTTCAAATTTTCTTTTTTCATTTTCACTTTTTGTCATCACTTTTTCAAATTTTTATCATTTTCACGTTTGGTACTTTTGCTTGTCAAGTCAATACCGCATAACTGCCGCAGGTAACTGTAACTGCAGACCAATTGACACCTGCTGCCAGAGCGATTAGCAATCAATCGACGCTGATGGTCCACGGTTGTTGGCTCTTGCAGCCTTGCAGGTGGGCCAATGCTCATCAATGCTTCATGGCCATGTCATCAAGTAGAGCTTATTTTCAAAATTCTGCCATATCTAAGTTGAGTTGTAAATATAAAAAATTAAAAATATTTAAATATGGGTATGATTTAACAAAATTTCTTATTTTTATTTTAGAAATTTTTGCAAATATGTTTACAAAGTTTGACCAATATTACATTTGTATCCTTAAGTTTGCCTATATCGTAAATATACCCATAAGGTTTGTATGAATTTACAAGTGTATCCCTTTTTTTATGATGTCATTAGAATTTTCTGTAAAATGATGATAATGCTCTTTAAGCCAAATAATACGCGTACAATTTTTGCAAATATTATAATCATACTTGCAAAAAAATATAAAATAATAAGGGGCCCTCTTCTATGTAACTCTGTCAACTTTTTAGATTTTGATGTTTGATGGATAATTCAATCCATTCATTATATTTAACATCATTTTTTTATGAGACCAAATTTCACCTTAATCCAGTATGTGCACAGGCCACATCTGCTCAAAAATAGGTACATTGATGTGTAAATTTAAAAAATGTTTAGATTCATTCATGTGTGTATTAAAATATGGTAATACTTTATAGAATCATTTACACATATAATCATGATACTTTAGATAGTTTAGATGTTAAAAATACTACTAAAAATTGATATTTAGCATTAAATCATTTTATTACATTAATATTATATGTTTGTAGATGAGGCTTATATATAGTGATATTAGAAAAATGAAAGGGTTTCTATAATAATATAAGTGATGCTAAACTAGGGGTGTTAATGGTCATAGCCAACTCGTCAACCCTCTCATTTAACTCGTTTATAAATGAATTTGGGTTGAATAAATAGGTTATGATCTGCCAACCCGTTTAACTATTTAATTAAATAAACAGATTATGGTTAAGATTTTATAACTCATCACGTTTAGTAATCTATTTAACCCATACAACTCATTTAATTTGTTCAACCTATTTAACTTGTTTAACTCATTAAAATTATATATTAATGTAAATTTTTTGGTTATTTTCCTTCACTAAGTCTTCCTCTTGTCATCTAATTTTTATTTTTCCGTTGTTGTCTTAATTTTATTTTCCATTACTGCCATTTTTCCATTTCCTTTGTACCAAACATACTATTCATCTGCCAAAATCCAAACCTTCAAGTCGTCTACTATACAACACACCAACCTGTTTATTAAATGTGTTATAAATGGATTAAGGTTGAAGTTTTTTAAATGAGTTAATAAACGATTAGGATTGAGATATCTTAAATGGGTAATGATTAGGATTAGACTCAAACCCGTGAAACTAGATCCGTTAACACCCATCTGCTAAACACAATAGATGGAGTGGATTATTTATCAACCATCTAGATATTAAAAATGGATGGGGTTACATAAAAAAAGAGTTTTATAAAAGCATCCTTGAAATAATAATATTTGTAAAAATATATAAAATTATGAAATAGCAAATATGTCTACAATATTTAGAAAATTGCAATTGTATCACTTGGCTTAAAGTGCATTATCGTTATTTTACAGAAGATTCTAACGGTGTCCTAACGGAAGAGACAAACCTTCATTTCATGCAGACCTTGTAGGTATATTTACAATATTGATAAACCTAGTGATACAGATATAATATCTATCAAACTTTATAGGCATATTTGCAAAAATTTATTTGTTTTATTTGCAACTTAGGAGTTTTTAATATAAAAATTTTGCAAATATGCCTACAAGGATTGACTAATATTGCATTTATGTACTTAAGTTTGTCAATGTTGCAAATATGCTAACAAAGTTTGCATGAAATTGCAAGCATGTCCCTTTCATTAGGATACCATTAGAATTTTCTGTAAAATGACGATAATGTTTCTTAAGCCAAGTGACACATTTGCGATTTTCTAAATATTGTAAATATATTCATTATTTTATTATTTTTATATATTTTATATATATTGTTATTTTAATTTTTTGTAGAAATAGACTTATAACATTTGCAAAAAATTTAAGTGCATCACTTGGTTTAAATGACATCATTGTCATTTTACAAAAAATTTTAACGATATCTTAACGGAAGGGACACACTTGCAATTTCATGTAATCTTGTACGCATTGTTGTGATATTGACAAACTTAGAGATATAGATACAATATTGGTCAAATCTTGTAAGCATATTTACAAAAATCTCTTTTAATACTTTAGATGATGGTGTTGGACAATAGCCCCCTCAACCTACTTCAATCTATGAAAAACTTAGGCCTTGATGTGGGTTCCTAGATTAGGATCGTACATGACACTAGAGGTGTAAATTGAGTCGGGTTAATTCAGATTTGGATAAATACAATTCTAACCTCACATTCTAAAATCTCAACTCAATCTTACTTTCAACTTGATTTTTCACACCTCAATCCAACCCTATTTTAACCCTATAGAAATTGGTTCAGTTCAGTTCGAGTTAAAAATTTGATTAATAAGTATATAATATTTAAAATTATTTTTCTTTATTAAATCTATTTTACAATATAAATTTGTATGAAAGAATAAAAATTAATCCTTTTATAAGAATATTTTCTAATTTATGACTTATACGATAATAAAATTATTAAATAATCTTATTTCAAAAAATTATTGTCTAATTAATTCTTATGTATTATGTGTTAGTGTATGACATTTTTTAATAATCTATTATATTTTACACTAATATATGAAATCGGGTTTGGTTGGCTTAATAATTATCTAATCCAAACCAATTTACTTTTGAAATTAGGTCGGATCAAGTCGGGTTATATGAATTAATTTTTTCCAAAGTGCCTAACTTAACCCTATTATGAATTGGGTTGGGTTAGTCGGGTGCAGATTGAGACAACCTTATTCACACCCACTGAAGGTGCAAGAATTTTATAAAAGTTTTCATGGTTGCTTCCAAGCCATTAAAGGTAGTATAAGTACCCGTTTGTACATACTATACCTTTAAATGAAAATAATCTGTTTAATGATATAGTCTATCGAAATATTTATCTTTTGCATTTTAATCCTCAGCAATCACCTCAATTAGGCTAGATCCGCCACTACAGCAGAATTATAATTAGCCACTTATTGTTCGTAGACAAACGTTGCATTGTTGCTTGTATATGACTATAAAATATCAAATGTAGCAAATAATTATCATTATTATTATTTGTAATCAAATATAAACTGGTATAAGTAATGTGACATGTGGTTACAAAAAATCTAAAAATTGGCAGCATTTGCCACCAGCTTTAGGTTTCGTTTGGGTAGGCCGACAGACTCCGCTTTTTTGCTTCCGAGAATTTATTGTTTCCCTCAATGCTTTTATCACTGATTTTGAGCATAAGGCAAGGATTTAAATCTGTCGCCTCACGTATATATGGGATAAGCGCATGAGCTGCGATGAATATAAAGCGTAACCGAACAGGGCATAGTCCGCAAGATATCGCATTATTTTACTACTAATTAAAAAGACTTTTTCGTAACAAAAAAAAAAATTCATCCAAAAGTTTTCCCATTTCTCAAATACATCCTCTTTGCAGAAAAAAATGCCGCATTACCGTACCTAAGACAGGTACTTGTCAGTAACTATGCAAAGTTATATGATAAATTAATTTTGCAAATTAGCTGCGTCGCCACCCATGTATGCATCCTTTTCTTTTCTTTTCTTTTTTTAATTGGCTTTCCTATAAATACGGAAGAGACGAGGAAGTGGGAGGGTGCGCATTCGATAGGAGACGAGTGACGAGAGAGATGGAAAGCTGCCAACAGCAGAATAGTGAGCAAGCTATCACCAGAGACCATCCAGGTTGGAGAGGCAGTAATCATATTGCCTCCATTGACTTGGATGAAAAACCCACTGCAACTGCAGCAGCACCCTCTGTTCCACAAGAACAAGACTCCAACCCCAATCACCAGGTTGCTCTCTCTCTCTCTCTCTCTCTCTCTCTCTCTCTCTCTCTCTCTCTCTCTCTCTCTCTCTCTCTCCGTCATTACTTCAGTTTTGCATGAGTGATGGTTTTTATCATCTTAGAAAGCCGGATGGAGAAGCTTTCTGTCCTACGTAGGCCCGGGCTTTCTTGTTTCCTTGGCGTATCTGGATCCAGGCAATCGTGAGGCCACTTACCTCCCTCTTCCCCTGCCCTTAATTTCTCCCCATCTACACATCACTAATCTTGTCTTTTCAAAGCAATGCAGTGGAAACGGATCTGCAGGCGGGTGCCAATCATAGATATGAGGTAATAATTAATAAAACAACGTCGACTGTATACGATGACTGTCTTTTAATTAAAAGCTATGTTGGGAAATGATTAAAATGCTACTTAATTCCATCTTTTAATTTTGTTAATTAAGCTGATCATCACAACAACTGAACTGGTATTGGCAGCTTTTGTGGGTGATTCTCATCGGACTCATCTTCGCTCTCATAATCCAATCGCTGGCAGCAAACCTCGGCGTAACTACTGGTAAAGAAAAAAGAAATACATGGAGCGTTTGGATTTTTTTTTTTTTTCTTTTTTCAAATATTTGATAGAAAGACAATAGTGCAGCTCAATTGAAAATTTATGCAGGGAAACATCTCTCCGAGCATTGCAAGGTGGAGTACCCTAGATTCGCTAAATGTTGCTTGTGGTTGCTAGCAGAGTTGGCCGTCATTGCTGCTGACATACCTGAAGGTTTGAAATATAAATATCGAAGGAGAAATGGAGAATGGAATTAGATTCAACACGAATTCTTTTCTCTTAGTTTCCGTGAATTTAGGCTTTGTTTGCTGAAATCTTTAATTTCCTATTTTTTGGCAGTTATTGGAACGGCGTTCGCTCTCAATATTCTCTTCCATATCCCTGTTTGGGCGGGAGTCCTGCTCACCGGCTTGAGTACGCTGCTGCTGCTTGGTTTGCAGAGATACGGGGTAATTTCCAATTTCAAAAACTGTTAGCCCGCCCGGAAGGGATACAAAGGGCTCGCATAGGGCGGAGAAATGGGATAAAACGTAATAATATGATGAAAAATGGAATAAAAATGTAATGATCTTATTGGAAATGGAAAATTTTATATTAAAAAAGCAAAAATTATATTTAAAATTGAAAAATATACCTGAAGAATGAAAAGTTTTATCCCATACACATCCAATACAAGATCCGGAGACCTTTCTGAACACCTTCCAAAATTATAATCCATAATTTTGAATTACATTATAAATCCCGACTTCCAACAATATTTAGTAGAGTAACCCACCTTCTTGCCGACTTATGCAAGGACCCGATCTCATTCCATCCTAAACAGTGGGAGAGCTGAATGAACTTTAACTAGACTTTATATGTGATATCCTACATCGGTTAAGATGAGGGGGGAGCCTAGGTTATAAGTAGAGGCTGCCAGGTACCTCAGTGAGGCGCCTTTGGGGAAGGACGGGATGCGCGTGAACCCAGAGGGGCAAAACCGTGCGGGCCAAGGCCCAAAGAAGATAATACCTTACTATTAGGCCTGGGGCATTACAAATGGTATCAGAGCCGACTCCCAACCTCCGGCCGATGGTATCCAGCGGGGACGCTGGAGCCCCAAGGGGGGGTGAATGTGATATCCCACATCGGTTAGGATGGGGGGAGTCTGGATTATAAGTGGATGCCGTCATGTACCTCAGTGAGGCGCCTTTTGGGAAGGACGGGATGCGCGTGAATCCAGAGGGGCAAAACCGTGCGGGCCAAGGCCCAAAGTGGACAATACCTTACTGTTAGGCCTGGGGCGTTACAAATGGTATCAGAGCCGACTCTCAACCTCCGGCCGATGGTGTCCAGCGGGGACGCTAGAGCCCCAAGGGAGGGTGAATGTGATATCCCACATCGGTTAGGATGAGGAGGGGAGCCTGGGTTATAAGTGGTAGTCGCCAGGTACCTCAGTGAGGCGCCTTTTGGGGAAGGACGGGATGCGCGTAAACCCAGAGGGGCAAAACCATGCGGGCCAAGGCCCAAAGCGGACAATACCTTACTGTTAGGCCTAGGGCGTTATATTATATATAATGGGCACCGCTTCTATCTAACATGTAATCTCTTTAATTTTTAAGATATTAAGAATTGATTTAAAATTTAATTTATTTATTGTATTTAATATTACTCGTTTATTTAAGAGACTAAGTTTTATCCAAATCAAGTATGTGCATGGGTCATATTTACTTAAAAATATATTCACGTGCAAGTTATGAAAAATACTTAGATCCATTCACACATGTATTAGAATATAATAATACTTTATAAAATCATTCATCCACATACTAGTGATATCTTAAATGTTGAAAAAACTACATTAAAATTGATATTTTAGCATTGAACCATTTTATTACGTTGATTTTACACATTTATAGATGCGACCCATACACAATAAAATTAAATAAATAAAAAAATTTTCAAGATACTATAAATGATATTAAATACAATTGATAGAGCGAATTTTTCATCAATCATCAAGATTTTAAAAATAGAGAGAATTACATAGAAAAGAATTTCATAGAAGCGGGACCGATATATAATAATAATATATAGCTTTATTGGTCTTATGACTCAAATAAACTCATAGTTTGGATATATATATATATAAGTTACCTGGTCTCGTACATATTAAAATGTTATAATATTTTATACAATCATTTATCCATATAAAAATCATACTTTAAACAATTTCAATGTTGAAAATACCACTTTAAAATTAATATATATCAGAGTATTTTATTATATTCATTTTTAACCATTTTAAGATGTAGCTCATATACATGTTTGAAGTTGATGAAAATTGGTGTACTAATAAAGTAAATAATTTTAAATACAATAGATGAGATAGATTTTCTATTCATGATCAAGTGGGCCCCATAGTGCATACATCTTATGATGCAATCACATGTGCTAGATCAAAATGCATACATATAGAGAGATCCGGATACTATGCACATAGGTGCACTTAGCTTTAATGAACTCGAGTACAAAAATTCATTTTTTATTTTTTAAAAATTATTATATAACTATTAATCTAAGTATATTTAATATACATATATATATATCAAGTTTTATCATTTTTGCATATTTGTAGATATTTTTTGTATTTTTTAAAAATAGGTGTATTCTTCAGAAGAAATATCTATAAATCTCCAAAAATTATAAAATTTGTCTTATATCTTAAATATATTTAAATTAACAGTTTTATGAAAAAATTTAAAAATAAAAAATGTTAAATATACCTTTTTATAAGGATATGATCTAGTGTATTTACATGCACCATAACATGATGCATTTGGCTAGAAAAAAGCTCTACTTGCATTTAAATATATTAATCATTTAGCCATGTATAAATTATATCTTAGATAGTTTACATGTTGAAAAATAACTTTAAAATTGATATTTATATCAAACAACTTCAAAATTTATATTTACATCAAACTATTTTATTATATTGATTCTATACCGTTTTTAGATGGGGCCCATACACATATCTAATTTGCATAAGAATTGGTATGCTAATAAAAAATAATTTTAAATACAATGGGTTGAATAGATATATATTTTATTATCATGTAGGACTCATTTTGAGTCAAATACACTGTAACTTACTTAGTGTATAAATGCATAGGATAAGTTTTTTTTTATATTGATATATGTGTATATATTGCATCTGTTTCTAATAGCAAGATTTCATGGTCTACCTTAACATGATCAAAGTCATAATATATATAATCTAATCTTGATGGTTAGAGAGTTAGATCAATTTGATATATTCTATTTTAAGAATTTTTTAAACTATAAATTTCATATAAAGGGTGGAATGATTACTTCCATTTGTTGGTAAAGTCATTTGGAAAAACTTGATTAAATGAATTTTTTTGCAAAATATTAACAAGCGGTTATCAAGTCTCGCATGTATTAGAAGCTTGAAAATTTTTCGGTTAGTTGATATGTGCGTAAATTGCCTTCCTAACTAAGGGTGTGTTTAACACTCAAAAAATAAAATAAAATAAAATAACAGTGCGTTTGTGTAGCTATAGAACTTTTTGGATAAAATTTTTTAATTTAAAACTTTTTACTCTCTATGATTATCCTATTTTTTAATTATTATCTACATCTTTCTATACAACTGCTTCACTTTTTAATTATTTCTACACAACTACTCATGTAATTAACGTATTTATTTTAATTTTATTCTTTTTACTCCTCATCATTATCATTTTCATATCACATCATTTTCTTCCATTTTAAAAATTTTTATACTACAAACTTTTCATTCAAAAATTTATCGCTTACTAAGCACACCCTAAAGGTCATTTTAGGCTAGAACCAATTCCAATTTTTTTTTCTCATTGATGTTACAGTCACGTCCCCATGACTTCAGGGTGAATGTTGACACACTTAGGATATGATATAAGGAATTTATCAAAAAAAAAAATTATATAAGGAGTGCTCGAATAAACATGCGTGGTATTAGACTTAATTTTGATAGTCATTTAGTTGGCGCAGCCTCATTTAGATATTCTATCATCAAGTAAATTATGAGATAAATGTGCAAAATGAAAAACTTTGATAGCAAATGCAATGAGCTCTTTTATGTATGTAATCGGGCTGAATTTTAAAAACAAAAAAAAATGTGGGAGAATATATGCAAGGAGCCATTTTGAGTACCTAATCGGACTGCATCTTAAAATAAAATGTAAGGACATCTACTGCATTTAAGGGGACAAAAGACGGTTTAAGTGTTTAACAAGGACATGTATTAGGACATGGATTAAGACTCACGGAGGCAGTCGTCTCTATCGGTTAGTAGATTCTACTGATTAACATACTGACCAAAGCAGTGACAGTGTCAATGCTGTCGTAATCCGTTATCCGTCTCCTCTGTTGGGCTTCATAAGCAGGTGGTCGAATGCCAAGGATTTTTTGGGCTTTACGAGTCTGTTGCCGCTTTATACGCAAAGGGTTGTATGCCTCTTGCTTAAACCCACGTGTGTTACCATCAAAGGAAGGGGGAAAAAAAAACACGTGTGTTACTCAGGTTAAATTCGGTTGCGTAACCCTAACCCGAACTAAATTAAGATATGGTTTGATTTAGTTTAAGTGTAATCCAAATCATATAACCCCAAACCTGAACCCAATTATATAATGTGACGTTTAAATTTAAATAATTTAGATTAAATAACTTAAGTAATTTCAATGTTTGGGCAATTTACAGACATACTCAATTAGTTTGTCCATAATTACAATTATACTCACGTATAATTAAATATATCAACAATAGATGAATCAATTTATCCATAAAACAATATAAGAATCAATCAGAAGAATTTGCATATATATATATGATTCTTATGTATAATTATATATTAACATGTTTTAATAAATTTATACTATATTTTATCATATTTCGTTTTATTAATGATGTATTTTTTAATAATTAATGAAATATTGAAGCATATAACATTTAAATTTAGTATAGATGTATCTTTATGTTTGATGTGTAGATAAATTCTTACAATCATCTTATTTGACCTGCATTTTTTACCCAACTCATTGTCCCAATACCAGTCTGATACCAACCCGAAATTTGTCCTTGAAATCTATTTAAAAAGTGAAGGTCAAACCGGCTTTATTCTGACCCGATATAAAAAATAAAGTTAAACTCAATGTTTAAAAAGTATAGTCAGAGGTGAATAAACCTTGACCTAGTATGACCCGCCCCGATTCCCACCCCTAGTTCTCACTATTGTGCAAGATATCTTTTTGCATTGTTAATGATAATGCAGTTCCTTAATTACGAATTTGGTCGCCTATTTGCGTTAAAAAGACATGTCCCACAGGGCTTTGATTTGGGTAAATCTAGGCTTTCTTATATGTTATAAATATAGGGTTTACCCTAGGATTTGGTAGAATTTATATGAATTTTTTAAAGCTCTTTTGTATACACTTTTATAGAATTTGATTTTTCTAAAAGTTTCTCATGGAGTATATAGAGTTTAAAAAAAAATTCTTAAAGTTCTTTTTTGTAGTTTTAGAATGGATTTTTTCCTGTTTCACCTAAGGGTGTTAACGGATCAAGTTAGATGGGTTGGAGTCTAATCTTAATTCTAACTCATTTAAAATATCTCAAGTCTAATCCATTTATTAACTCATTTAAAAAACCTCTATTCTAGCCTATTTATAACTCATTTAATAAATGGGTTGGCGGGTTGTTAACGAATTGTATAGCAAACGATCTAAAGGCCTAAACTCTACTAAATAATGATATCATAGGGTGAGACAAGAAAATATTTTTAGTGCAGGTGAAATAGAAATAGGACCGTAATGAGAAAATGGAATTGAGGCAGCAATGAAAAACTTAAAATTAGGTGACGAAAGAAAAATCAATTAAGTAAGAAAAAATAACTAATGGATTTATATTTAATATATAACTTTAATAAGTTAAATGAGTTAAACGAGTTACACGAATTGAACGAGTTACTAAACAGGTCGATGAATTATAATATCTCAATCTTAATCTATTTATTTAATTAAATTATTGAACGAGTTGACTGATCATAACTCATTTATTCAAAAATTTCAACCCTAACTTATTTATAAGCAGATAAGTTAACTGTAACCATTAACACTCCTAATTTCATCCATGATTATTTTCTTCACCTTAAAGTGTTTTCCACATAAATTTGTCTACTTTTTTTTTTCTTTTTTTCTACATTATTTTATTGTTTATAAGATTATTTTCTAACGGTAAGGCTACCATAGAATCGGTTTAATTCCAAGAGATGTACATGTCGTTTGTTACGACTTGCAAACGGTACTCAACCAAACGTTGATCATCGCACTCGTCGCATTTGCCTGCCCTAACAAGCACTAGAACTAGATTCCGGCAGTAATGACTAATTCCTAAGTCCTAATCAATTCGAAAAACATTCAATTCGTATAAATGAACTGGTAGCCTGGGACAACGATCCAGTTGCTACGTTTTAAATTTATATCATTTATCATGTTTAACCTATCTTATTTTATCATATTAGAAAAAATAATTTTTATTAAACATATATTTTTATCTGGTAAAAAACAACATCTTTTAAAGCTTATAAAAGAAAAAAAAATTTCACTTCTTTTCACGGGTAATAATCAGGTGCACGGTGCACTGCCCCATTTTATTTTTTTTATTTTTTTTTATTTTTTTATTTTTTCAATTTCACATTTAGCCCAACATTATATTTTCATATATAGAGAGAGAAAGAATTATTCCGGTGCAGCACAACTGCATCGGAACAGCAATGCATTTTCTCAAAAATAGGTCCCACATATATTAGAATGCAATAAAACTTTATACAATCATTTATCCATATAATAAATTATAACAAATGATTTACATATTGAAAAAACCACTTTAAAGTTGTTATTTATAGCAAACTATTTTACTATATTGAATTTGTACCATTTTCAGATGGGGTCCATATACATATCTAATTTGGATGAAAATTAGTATGATAATAGAATACATGATTTTAAATACAATGAGTGGAATAGATTATAATTTTATGATCGTGTAGGGCCCATTTTGGTGCAATTACACCGCTGTTACAGTGCAGTTGCGCTGCATTTGAATATTTCTTATATATATATATAGGGCTCGGCAGTCCCATGTAACCCCTTCCATTTTTGATATTTTGATCCTTGATTGAAAATTTAATCCATTCGTTATGTTTAACATCATTTGTTTATCTAAAGGGCCAAGTTCCATACTAATCAAGTGTGTTTATGTGTCATATTTGTTGAAATATATATATATATTCATATGTAAATTATGAAAAATGCTTAAATTCATTAACACATGTAACAATACTTAATAGAATCATTTATCCACATATTATTGATATTTTATATGGTTTAGATGTTGAAAAAACTACTTTAAAATTGATATTTTAACATCGAACCATTTTATTACTCAATTTTACATATTAATAGATGAGACCCATATACATTGAAATTAAAAAAAATAAAAGGGTTTCCGGAATACTATACATGATGTTAAATACAAAGGATGAAGTGGATTTTCCATCACTTATCAAGATTTTAAAAATGAAGGGAGTTACATAGAAAAAAGTTTCATAGAAGCGAGACCGATATATATACAGTTTTTACATGTTTGATGTTTTAAAATTCCAAATAAAATATTATAAAAATTATGTATATAAGAACCCCATGCTTGGGCCCACGTAATGGTTCAAAAAAATTTAAAATATAAAATAATAAGATAGTACACCGGTATATTGGAATATTAGTACCATCTTTTTGCACACTTTTCAATATAATTTAATGTGCTAAATATTAGTTACTTTATTTTTTAATTATTACTTTTATATTTAATTATTTTTACACATTTTTCATATAATTGCCCAATCTATTTTAACTTATATCTTTTTTCTAATCATCGGCTTTTTAACATCATATTACTATCTTAGTTTTTCAAATTTGTTCATTCCCGCTTTTCGATTTTTATTTTTACATATTCCCCCAAACACATATATAAGTAAATACATAACTATTAAAACTTTCGAAAATTTTATAATATAAATACATTTTGGATACGTTTGTATTTTAATAAAAATTTTACGTAAAACTTTTCTCTCTACAACTATCTTATTTTCTAATCATTTCGCCGCATCTAACTACATAACTATTAAATTTTTCAATCATTTCTCTATAACTTTTCATACAATTACTTTATCTATTCTTAATTTTATTCTCCTTATTTCTCATTATTACCTTTATCATATCACATTATTTTTTCTAATTTCAAAAACTTTTTCACCAAAAATTTTTCATTCAAAATTTTGACAAATTCCAAACACACCCTGTATATGAAAATTTGCAATACACATAATTCTTTAAATCATAAATAAATACATATAGATCATAAAAAATTGTTTAGATTTTTCAAAAAATATATTTTTAAAATTTTAAAAAACAAAGGCAAGCATAGGGCCTTCATGCTATCCATAAGAATTGAATTATTAGCCATTAAAATCTTGGATGCATGTTTGACAATCCCCTCAGTGATTTCCAACCTATCTCGGTCCATTTGGCAACTCCTTAATTTCCGAGATGTTCATTTTGGTAATTTTAGAGAAAATAATGTTCATCCTGCTTTCATAGAGAAGTGAAGTTGACCGAAGGGATTATAGGAGCGGTTGCTATGGATTAAAAATGAGAAATTTGTGACCACTGACAAACCTGGCCAGATGGTAGACAACAGTGTGTCCGTGATCGAGGTCTCAAAGAAAAGTTTATTTCTGCGTGCTTGGTAGGTTAGAAAATTGGAGCTATTGATGTCAATGCTAGTGTTCATCTTGGCGGCTTGCTACTTCGGGGAAATGGGCTACGTCAAGCCCCCTGCAGCACAACTGTTCAAGGGAATGTTTGTGCCAAAGCTCAAGGGGAATGGGACCACTGGGAATGCCATTGCTCTTCTGGGCGCTCTTATTATGCCGTAAGAACAATCAATCCACCTTCAACTATAGCATCCATCACAAGGATCAGACTGACTTCAGTTACTCCCAATCTCTGGGAAATTGCAGGCATAACCTTTTCTTGCATTCTGCTCTTGTGCTCTCGAGAAAGATACCTCCTTCAGTTCAGGGAGTCAACGTAAGCTAGACGAGTCAGTATCTACAGTCAAGATGAGAACAATTCGAATTCACAGAAGCTGACTTTTTCTCTGTTTTGATGAATTTACGTTTCCAGAATGCATGCAAGTACTTCCTCATAGAGAGCGGCTTCGCTCTGTTCATAGCATTTCTCATCAATGTGGCAGTCGTATCAGTCTCTGGCACTATCTGCGCGGCGGATAATCTATCTGATGAGAATGCTGAGAGATGTAATGATCTTACCCTCAATTCTGCCTCGTTCTTACTCAAGGTAGATCTGTATATATATATACCCTCGCCCCCAGTGAAAATCCTTGTGGCACTTGCATTCGATTCTAAGAAATTGGATAGCTATTAATGTGTTTGTCTTCCCTTTTTTTTTTTTTTCTCTCTTCTTCTTCTTCTTCTTGTTTGTTGTGTATGCTTAAAGAATTTGCTGGGAAGGTCAAGCTCCACAATATATGCCATTGCCTTGCTAGCTTCAGGGCAAAGTTCGGCGATTAGTGGAACCTATGCAGGGCAGTATATCATGCAGGTGAGAAGAAGATGATCAATATTGAGTGGTCTTAGTCTTGTTTGATTGTCGTTGTGTCGGGTTTTGCTCTGACTTGCGTCAAATAAGCAGGGCTTTTTGGATCTCAAGATGAGGAAATGGGTCAGGAACCTGATGACCCGAAGCATTGCCATTCTTCCCAGCCTAATTGTGTCCGTCATTGGTGGCTCATCTGGAGCTGGCAGACTCATCATCATAGCCTCGGTATCAACTCAAACGGATCAGATACGAATTAGATGGGATGGATGATTGAAGCACATTTAAGTATTTACTGATTTACCATTCTTTGTGCCCATGACAGATGATACTGTCGTTCGAGCTTCCATTTGCGCTCATCCCACTTCTCAAGTTTAGCAGCAGCAAAATCAAGATGGGACCGCACAAGAACCCCGTCTATGTATCTTTTAATTTCCACTATCTTAATTATCATGCTTTGTGCTAATAAATATAACTGCCAAAATAAATCAACTAGAGAGATGTATAGCTTGGATTTGGATTTCTCTCTTGAGAATCTAAATCTAAGACAATCTTGTGAAGGAAAGATCCGAAATCTTGCAATCTAGCATCAGAAGACTACATATCTAGACATACACACGTTTTGACTTGGTACTTCCGCAATGCAGATAATTGTGATTTCATGGATTCTCGGATTACTGATTATTGGGATCAACATATACTACCTTAGCACGGGCTTCGTAGATTGGCTCATCCACAACAAGCTGCCGAATGTGGCCAATGTCTTCATCGGCCTCACTATCTTACCCCTCATGGTCGTCTATATTCTTTCTGTTGCTTATTTAACCTTCCGGAAGGACAAGGCAGTTACTTTCATTGATACCTTTGGAGGTTCTTCTCAAATCCAAATGGAGAAAGGTCTCAATGGTGTCCCCAACTATAACCATGGAATGGATGAAATCCCTTATAGGGAGGATCTTGCTGATATAACACTTCCTGAGAAAGATACAACTTGTGTCGCTTATTGACAAGGTAGAGTTTCTTGAAAGTATGTTAAGGACGAATTGGCATTCGTTAGCTGTGTTGGTACAAATCCTTATGTTATTTCTCTCACATGAGCAATGTCAAATAACACTCTTTACTACGGATATATAGCGATGGGGTGTATTGAATACTCGCCTTCTGTTTTTCTTATCCCATCTTTTTACATCTGCCAAATGTGATGAATTGTAGCTTGTCCTGCCTGTATTCTGAGGCCTCAATTTTCAAGTTCCATCTCTGCACGAAACTGAACAAATGCGAAGCCAAAGCAAAGTAGTTCATTTACGCAGGAGCCCGAGAATTATTGTGAATCCTCTGCATGCAATCTCTCCAGAGCAGAACCAGACATAGCGCGACCAGAAATGCAGAATTCTGTGAATATCAGCTCATTAGTTCTCCTGGCATTGACTATACATGTACTAGATAGCTCACTCAAGAAAGTACAAATACAAATGCCTGCAATTTCAAACTAAATCCCCAGATACATTTGTTTCAAATACAATTCCAAGAACATACAGCTTTAAAAGGAAAACCACATTTGTCTCAACAATGAGGTTGCTCTCACAAGGATCCACCATTTTGATGGCCCTTACGTCTAGCTTAAGCCCACGTTTTAATTAAAAAATAAAAGAGGGTGGGGGGGGGGGGGGTGGGGGGGGGGTGGGGTTCAATGCCCACAAGCTTGGAGACTCCTTGCTTGGGACAGCATTAATTGAAACCGCAACTCTTACATTTATGGGCGGAGGAAATACAAAAGATGTTAAAATGTTCATTATGAGCCACCAGCCCTTTGTGGCGGCCGTAACTCCATTGGCATCTGTGCTTGCCCGCCTGGGGTTTCAATTTACATATGTATTAGAAATTTGTAAGAATATCTTAGAAATTGATCGTAATATCAATTGAGATAATGTACAATATATATTAATAAAAAATATTCGTTATGAAGTATTAATTTTTTATTATCTGACCTGATTGAGCATTTTACTTAAACAACTAAATCTAATAAATTAATTTTAATTGAGTTTACAACATATTTTTATAAAATAAATTAAATATGGTTTTATTCATTTAGCTTTGGTCTAGCGCGTGTAGTTTGAGGTGCGACACGGACCATCCTCAGATTTTACACGTTTTAACTTTGTTCTAGCGCGTGGTAGTTTGAGGCGCAACACGGACCATCCTCTTTCGATTTCAGAAATCACATTATCTAGCTTACGAAATCCAAAAGATGATTAGAAATTAATCCTTCCCAGGCTATGATATAGTCGCATGCTTATGCTTCCAAATGGTAATTTGGGAATTTAATACATAAACTGGCCATTTGAATATCAGTGTCTAGAAGGAATGAAACCAAGGATCCGCTGGCAATTTTTGTGTAGATATTCATTACAACAATTTTTTAAAAAATACGATAATTAATTTCACCGCATATAACATGAATTGATGTCATTTGGCTGCAAATAAGTATATGCAGCAAACAAATACTTGGCCGCATATGTTCAGTTGCATTATTGAGTAATTTACAATTTAACAAAACAAAAAGAAGATGTCAGCAGTATTTACATTGCCAAAAAGCTCAAATATTTTTATTCACATCCGTGCACCTGGGCTTGGAGAAGCTCTACGCAATCACTTGGCATTCCTCTTGCCCTTTCTCGACGCTGACATAAATAATCGGCAAGTCATGAACAGTACATGAGAGTGGACAGAGATCGCTCACACACGTGGTATTCATGCCAATCTAAGCAGTCAGCAAGGTTGGGGTGCATATCCCCAAGCATATGTACCCAGTTCAAGATCCAGTTAGATGACCCGAAATTTCAACGGCCATGAAGCACTGATGATCGGAACTGCATGTCCCACCAGCAAAAGATGGTAATCGGTCAATTATCATCCTGACGTATATACGTAATCATTCATCAACATCTTTAAAGCTATCGTAGCGTGTCAACACCTTGGGAAAGCGAATGTATGAACATATTCTTGTCTTTATTCCCGGATTGTATAATCTGTCTTTGAGTGCCAATTTGTGCTCTGGTAGCGGTTGATAATAATATTCCGGGATTTGGGCTGCCATAGCGTATAAATAAACAAATTGCACCTAATAACGTCACAGAAGATTTTTTGTACTTGCAAGAAATACACATGATTAAGAACATTCTGCTAAAATTCTGTATGCTGAACCTCTCCAAGAACCTCTTTATCCATTTAATTTTCCCCAACATCTACCGTTAGTAATCCAAGCAACAGAGACTAACATTTCAGTTTAAACGCAAACTAACAATAAAAACGAATAATCTTTTGCCATGTTTCCGTTTTGGGAAAGTTTAAATACTGCATTATAAATTAACTCCTGTGTTTTAAACATTTACAAAATAGTCCAAAATAAATCCTGTTAAGTACTGTTAACTGATAGAGTGAACGAGGCAAACGGTCTAAAAGTTATATATATCAAATTTCCAGGATTAAATTTACAAATTTTGTCACCGTACTTTAATCACGATCGGCCTTAGTTACGCTCCAAAATAGGATTTATTTTGCAAAATACCTGCGTCTCCCGCTCACGATGGGACTCTCATTTCATCTCTTCGGTTGGTTTTTTCTATAAATACTGATGAGGGGTGTGGAAGTACGAGCAAGGATATATGTTCCTGGGGCTCTCATTGCATATTTGCATCTTTTCAGTTGGCTGTTCTATAAATATTGATGAGGAGTGGAAGTAAGAGCTAGGATATATGCTCACAGGAGTGGCCATACATACGCGAGAGAGAGAGAGAGAGAGATGGAAAGCCGCCAAGAGGAACCCAAGCACCAGGTTGGTGTGATTTTGGTGCATGCTTTCTCGTTTTTGTTTGCTTTTCTGTGACTTTTTTTCCTCCCCATTTTCAGCAATCCGGATGGAGAAGCTTTCTCTCTTACGTAGGCCCGGGCTTTCTGGTCTCCTTGGCGTATCTCGATCCTGGCAACTGTAGGTCCCCAACCATATACATGCATGAGGAAGCAAAATTTTTCCTCATAATAACAATTGTTAACAAAAGTTTCTTATAAAGTATCTAATAAAGAATTAAAAAGTTTCTGTACAAAAGCATACATTTTTCACCAATTAGTGTCTTTTTATAAAGAAATTATTCAAAAAAAAAAAAAAAAAAAAAGTTTTCCATTGCTTCATTAACTCCGACGTTCCTATCATTTCTTTTACTTTTTCCATAAAACAATCCATTTTATTTTATCTTTATTTCTTTTACTCTCAATCATTATCCTTATTGCATCACATCAATCTCTCACTTATTTTTTAAAAAAAATTTAGTGTTATCCGTTTCTAATTTTCAAAAATGATATTGCAGTGGAAACGGATCTACAGGCTGGCGCAAATCATAGATATGAGGTAATAAAAATAAATATTATCCTTCTGAAATAATTGATTATCTTATAAATGTATTTTTCATATTATAATTGTTTCAAAAAAGAATTGTAATTGAACCTTCTGAATATCAAACACAACACTAAAAACGAAACTAATACAGTCTCCGCCGGATACGTGTGCACAGCTTCTCTGGGTGGTTCTTATCGGACTCATTTTCGCTCTTATAATCCAATCACTGGCAGCAAACCTCGGCGTAACTACTGGTAAAGAAAAAAGACAGACCCAACGTTGGAATTCATTTACACATGTTTTCGGCTAAAAGGCACAACAGAGAGAGGTGGTGACCCAATTGTCATTTGATGCAGGTAAGCATCTGTCGGAGCTTTGTAAGGAGGAGTATCCCAGATTCGTGAAATATTGCTTGTGGTTGCTGGCAGAGTTGGCCGTCATTGCGGCGGATGTGCCTGAAGGTTTGCAATATAAAATATTGAAGGACTCTCCGCCTCCTACAGTCCTACTTTGATTCGGCGACTCTAGTCTTTTGGGCGCTGAAATCTTAATTTCATGTGTTTTGGGCTTCTGGCAGTGATTGGAACAGCATTCGCTCTCAATATTCTCTTCCATGTCCCTGTTTGGGCGGGAGTGCTACTCACGGGCTCTAGTACGTTGCTGCTGATTGGGTTGCAAAGATACGGGGTAATTTCCAATTTCAAAAACTAATGTGAACGCTTTTTGAAAAAAAGATCTTTTTCAACTTTTTATTTTCAATTTTAATCCATGATTTTATACTTTTGAGTATTAATCCTTCCTTATGTAAAAATTAAGGAGTGCTCAAGATCATCGATTGGGTGGAATGGGGAAGAATTTTCCGTTCTCAAAATAACTCGTCGGTGTTTAATATCGCTTTTTTACATTTTTCATCAAATCTCTTATTTTCTAATATATAACAACTCACATTTCTGCTGCATAGTACACTAGCTATAGTTTGACTAAATTTTGTAACCCAATTATCCATGCTGTTTAAAAAGAGCTTAAACGTGTATTTTAATTAGTCGATTTTAAAGGATAGACTTCAATTTCACTAGATCCCTTACATGTATGGCAGTTTAGAAAATTGGAGTTGTTGATATCGGTGCTCGTGTTCATCTTGGCGGCTTGCTACTTCGGAGAAATGAGCTACGTGAAGCCCCCTGCAGCACAACTATTTAAGGGAATGTTTGTGCCAAAGCTCAAGGGCAATGGGGCCACTGGGGATGCCATTGCTCTACTGGGCGCCCTCATTATGCCGTAAGAACAATCACTCCACCTTCAATTCTTTCACTGCTACCATATTGCATCCATCACATGGATGAGACTCACTTCAGTTCTCTCAATCTCTGGGAATTGCAGGCATAATCTTTTCTTGCACTCTGCTCTTGTGCTCTCAAGGAAGATACCTCCTTCAGTTCAAGGAATCAATGTAGGCTAGGAGATAAGACACACAATATGTGGTGAAGATGAGAATGATTCCAATTGAAAGCTGCTGACTTATGCTGTTTTCATACGTATCTTACTTTCAGAATGCATGCAAGTACTTCCTTATTGAGAGTGGCATCGCTCTGTTTGTAGCATTTCTCATCAACGTGGCGGTCATCTCAGTTTCTGGCACCGTCTGCGCAGCTGATAACCTGTCTGAGGAGAATGCTAGAAGATGTAATGACCTCACCCTCAATTCCGCGTCTTTCTTACTCGAGGTACGTCTATGCCCTTGCACTTGCTGGACTAAATTACATCTATGTGGGGTCAGCTCTTTGGATTCTATTAGGTCATGTCTAACAACCATCAACTATATTCTAGTCATCTTGAATGTCTTTTCATCTTTCTTAATTACTTATACCCAAGTTTTTTTTTTTTTTTTGAACTCTAAAAAAAAATCATTTTTTTGAAGGAAAGAATTAATTCATTTTTAATTGTATCTTTTGTTGTCGTGTATGCATAAAGAATGTGTTGGGAAGGACAAGCTCAACAATATATGCAATTGCCTTGTTAGCTTCAGGGCAAAGTTCAGCAATTACAGGAACCTACGCAGGGCAGTATATCATGCAGGTGAGAAGAAGATGATCAATATTGATTGTATTTTGTCTTGCTTGGTTGTCACTATGTTGGGTTTTGCTCTGAACTGCATCAAATCAGCAGGGCTTCTTGGATCTCAAGATGAAGAAATGGGTAAGGAACCTTGTGACCCGAAGCATCGCCATTGTTCCCAGCCTAATCGTCTCCGTCATCGGTGGCTCAGCTGGAGCTGGCAGACTCATCGTCATAGCCTCGGTACCAACTCAAACAGATCAGACAAGAATCAGATGGATGAGGCAAGTGCATTGGAGTAGTTACTAATTTACCATTTTTTGTGCCCCTGGCAGATGATACTGTCGTTTGAGCTTCCATTTGCACTCATTCCACTTCTCAAGTTCAGCAGCAGTAGAACCAAGATGGGACCACACAAGAACTCCATCTATGTATGTTTCAGCTCACCACTATATGCCAATAAATACAACTATAAGAATAGATCCAGTAGCGATAGAGAGGTATACAGCTTGGCTTTGAATGTTAGTGCTGCCTGTTCCCAAATGGGATGGGATAAAGTTGGGATGCGGATGGAATAGAACATTATATTCCCAAAAATACTTTTTACTTTCTCAAAAAATAATAACATCTCATCTCAAAATAATATCATCTCATCTCATTTATGCATAGAAGCAAGTTGTATTGGATTTGGATGAACCTAAACCCTGAGCCTACCGGGTTTAGGTCAGTCTAAACCTAAACTCTAATATTAGAATCTAGGTTTGAACCGGGTTTGCTTTGATTTCGGTCTTGATTTCAAGTTGAAATTTGAGTCACTTTCAAACCAATAAAAATTAAAATTACTAATAAAGATAACAAATTTTTTAAACATTATTGCATTCGCACATGAAGAATTTACACGGGAATATATTTATATAATATATGATATCTTTGGTTTTAATAAAAGTTAGTCTTTTGATTAAAATATAATTTTAAATACAATGATCGTAATGAATTTACACATTATAATCAAGGTTAGAAAAATAAATGAAATCACATAAAATCATTATCTAAAGTTTAATGAAAATGAAACTTATATATCTCGTAGTTAATTACTATATGTGCAATAATTTTAAAGAGTTAATATATTTATAACTATTTACAAATAAAGTTAATGAGATGTAATATTCAACTTTTTTGGACATATTCAACTTTTTTGGACAAAGGTATATAACATTTAAGTTTTAAAATAAATATTTTACAATTTAATTATATTATGATTATATGGAATAACTTTTGTCACAATTATAGTTGAAATAATTAATACATAAACAAATATACTTATTTTAATAAATCAGGGAGAAAATCGAGTTCAGACCAAATCAGGTTTTGGTACCAGTTTGATGAAAACCCAGTACTGGTTTCGAGTTTTCTCGAGTCAAGTTGAAACTAGATCTAATTTGAAAAAAATCTTCAAAAATAAAATTCAAACTTTGTTTTGAAACCAAGTCGGGTCGAGCAGGTTCGGACTGACCGGGTACCAAGTTGTACGCCTATTTATGAGCAGGAAAAGGAGGAATCATTTTGTAATACCAAGCATCTCAAAACCATTTGAAGATGTCATTTGAGAATGAAATTTCCTTCTATGAAAATGGTTTTGTCTTCCGCAAATAAGGACATGTTCCAAGCCATACAAAATTCTTAGATTGAATTTGTATCATCATTTCCAAGACGGTTTTCCAATTTCCAAGACAACTTTTTTAATTTCCAATACAACTTTACCTATTCCCCATACAACTTTACTCATTCCCAATATACATCAGTATATTCTCATTCTAAATATAAATTTAATCTTGTATTGTTTGGCTAGGAATCTTGTATGGTTTGTAATACGCCCTAAATGCTAGAACTAGAGGACGTTATCTGGACCTACACAAATTTTTGACATGGTGCTTCTCAACTGCTGCAGATTATCGTAATTTCGTGGATTCTGGGATTAATGATAATAGGCATCAACGTATACTACCTTAGCACGGGCTTCGTAGATTGGCTCATCCACAACAGGCTGCCAAAGGCGGCCAATGTCTTAATCGGCCTCATGGTCTTTCCCCTCATGGCCGTCTATGTTCTTTCTGCTGTCTATTTAACCTTCCGGAAGAACACAGCAGTTGCTTTCGTTGATACCTCGGATGGATCTTTTCCAATGCAAATGGAGAAAGATCTCCATGGTGTTGCCAGTGGTAACGGTGGAATGGATGACGTACCTTACAGGGAGGATCTTGCTAACATACCATTTCCAGACTAAAATACAACCTTCGTGGAGTGTTGAGAAGGATGAAGGGCTACTGTTGGGCATGCTTACACGGATACATATTTTATTTTTCTCACATGGGTAATGTAAAAGAAAGGAAGTAACACTCCTTGTTATGATATCGATGGGTAGACTTGAGTGCTCCCTCGTTTTGCTTCCCTGTCTTCTCATATCTGCCAAATTGCTCGTTTAACACGTCATTTTGAGAAATGATAGCTCCTATTGGTTTGAAATTATTTTCCACGAGCTCGGCCTCGAGACGGTTGGTGCATACGTTTTATATGAATACATTCAACAGATGCTCGACTAAACCCCAATACTGCCATTTCATGGCTACTGCTTTGTCTCCTCTCCCCTGGAACGGATTTTGGAGACTCACTGGTGCAGATGAAAGATACTGCAATTGTCGCGGCAATTCGGACCCATGCCAGCCCATTTCATTGAACCGGCAGATGAAATTCGGGCAGCACTTTAAATGATTCTGAAATTCGTGTGAGGATCCAAAGCTTAAAATCTGGTTGAAATGATTAAGGCCAACCCGGACTCTCCTATTCTGTAACAGAGAAATTCACCAAGAGGTCTTCCAAATACATGAGAAAATACATTTGAAAAACTGGAGCAATTTATGTAGGGTAACAGGGAAGCAAGTTCATCAATTAAAGCCATGATCTGTTAATATGAAAGAGCAACCTGCAACTGACTTATTATTTGAATGCACTGAAGCTTGTCCTGCAGTCTTCTAAGGCTTCAATTTTTAAAGGAAGAAAATCAAAATTTTGCAGCTACAAGGGGAAGGTCAGCGGCTCATATCACTCCCCACAATATGAAACTGAATGCAAGGCCAAAGCAGTTTTCTTAGAATTGGTCGAGGATCAGACGTAGTAGCCTGTGAATGTGAATCCTCTGCCTACAATCTCACCAGCGCAGTACCAGGCATAGCACTCCAGCCCAAACAGGGCAGCGATGCCTGCATCCTCAACCTTCAGCTCGTGTCGATTCTTCCATAGGTGCTTGACGTAATCCAGTTCTTTCCAGAATGACTCATAACGGCCAGGGATACTGTATAAATCAGCTGATCAGTTCTAACAGCAGATTATGCATGTAGTAGATTATAGACCAGAGGGATACAATTTTCAGTAATTTCAAACTAAATGATCATAAATTTTTTTCATGCATAATTCCAACAGAGGCCATAAAGGAAGCATGCAGCTTCAAGATGAAAACTGTGATTTTTACAACATTAAGATTACTTTCACAAGGATCTAAACAATGTCACATGAACAGTATGAAAATATGGAAGAAATCAAAGCTATATTTCTAAGGACGCATTCAGTTCTAACAAATATATTCCCTGACATCATACAATACCTGCAGATGAAATACATCTAAATTGAGCTGTTGACATTTCATTAAAAGACATTCACTTTTAGCAATAAACAATAACATAGCAAAAAACTAGTCATTTACATGGGTTGTGTTCAAACAGAAAATTTACTCTTGGCTGCTGGTATTACTACAGTGGATGTTGGAGGAAAGGGAGAAATTAATTAGAGAAATTCAACCCGAAAAAATCATCCTTTTGACATCAACATTGTCTTCCAAATTCTTGAAAATACACAGCAAGTCAAAGTTGACTAGCATGTACCAAGGTTGCCCGGATCATGAGTCACTCTCTGTAGCATGTGATGTAACAGGTGTATGTTATTCCCTCCAATGTGTGGTACACGAGGTGCACTTATGGACATTAGCCAACCAGATACTGAGAAACTAATTACCTACAATGCAGTCAACATGTAAAGCCATATTGCAACTTATCATCCTGTAAAGATTCGTGAGTCTACTTTAATTTTCTTTTGCAATCAATTTTTTTCAAACAGTAGAGGACAGAAGGTTGAGTAAAGAACTAGCCCCTTTATCAGGAGGGGAAAAAAAAAAGAAGAAGAAGAAGAAGAAGAAGAAGAAGAAAGAGAGGAGAGGTGGGGGTTGTGCAAAAACCTAAGTTAGCAACCAAAATTTCCTTTTTTGTGGAATAAAAAAGCATCAGCAAAAACAAAACTAATTGGAACACTCACATGCACCAGTGCAAATGCATCAAATTTTTCAGGACAAAATTCATCACCATCAATTGAGCCAAAAAAGCCATGCAGCTCATGTACACCCAGACACATGCATCATTCACATATACGTATCAGCCCAACAATTCTGGTTTGGTTCTACATGAATCCTATGGCATTCTGTGGTTCCCCTTGACTGCGAATAGAAGTCCGAGCAGAAATTACTTAGCAAGTAGTATTACCATACAAGGTACATGACTGACATAAAAAAAAGGGAAGCAAAAGTTGACGGCAAGCTAATTCTGGGTATGCTTGAGAACTGCTGGATCAAGACTAGTCAGCTCAGATGGCTCAAGTCTGGGAAGCATATCTAAGTATGGTCCATACAAAATTATACTTTACTAGGTGATGCCTTGGTGCTCCACTTTTAGGCCTAAATACCAGCATAAAATTTTTAGTCAATCTTGTTTTCACAAAATAATAGACAACATATCAATTTTGCAACCACAATAGAATATAATAAGAGAAAGCCTGGCGCCAGTTGAAATGCAGCGCATAAGACAAAATAAAAGAGTGTCAGTATGCCACCACGATAACTCCCTAACTACTTAAAAACTCAGAATAGCCCATTCTCTATCAGCAAGAGCAATCTGCTTGCAAAATGGTTCATAAATTCAAACAAGAAATGATATTTGCCCTATAATAGTACCTATGACAGAAGTGAATAGTTTTAAAGGATTTAGAGTTCTTGAAATGCAAAGCAACACACTGAATTGGTTAGGTTGGTGTCCGATCTATGAAAAAGCATTGGATTGGGAAATGCAATTGCAAACCTAATGAAAATTTGACATGTCAACACAGATGCTTGTGTAAGATCCAGGTCATTGAATAAGAGGCAACCACGATGAATATGTTCCAAAATCAACAACAGATGTGTATCTCTATTAGCTACATGTAGTAGAGTGCAAAATTATCTCATCTACAGACTACAGTACTAATAGATGAAGGGAGTTTGTTTCCACCTTCAATGCATTGCCATGCTACAGCATCCTATGGCCTGCAAATTAATATCATATGGCCTGTAACATAAGTGTGTAACCTTGCCATTTCTGTGCATACTTGGAATTTTTTTCACCAACTGCTAGACTTCATCACTAGGTTACCATCCATCCTAACATACCAAATACCAACATACCCTTTTGAAGTTGGGAGGGCGGCCAATCAGCAATTCACATGGTCCAATTTCTTTTATTTTCAATTGGAAAGGCTACCTTTAACTTATTCCTTTTGCTTTCTTTTTTAAGCATAGGATTATAACAATATAGTAAAAACCAAAGAATCCATCCACTTTTTTAGTTTAACATGGACATTAAGGAATCTTAGATGCTACATCGACTGAGTTGATTGTTGGACAAAAGTATTTCCTGACAAACAAACAATAAAGTGTATGATTTTGACTTACAGGAAGGCAACATGTTTCCTCTAGATGGAAGAAAGAGATCAACCCCATTATAACAATCTTGTTCATACCAATGGTCCAAAAAACAAAGCAGTAAAAGCTCAATGGAATATGGAAGCCTTGACATGCCTGTCCATGGGGATGGGAGGATGCCAGAAATCATGCTGCTGCTTATTGCATAGAAAACGCTAAAGTTGATAACAAAGTATACCATAATCATGTTAAAAAGAATAGGTAACAACTAAGGGCAGCTGCTCAATGACTAACCTGGCAAGACGGGTGTAAAATAGTTGCTTCGACAACAGGTTACATTTTTCAATGGTAGGAGGATCCTGAATGTACTGCTTGTTCTGCTCCAGGAGCTGCTTATAATAAGCAGTCGCATGTTTTGCAACAAACTGAGAGGCTTGAACAGACTTGGATCCTAATTGTTGCAGCTTTGATGCCATTATCTCTCTAAATTATGTTGTAAAATGAAAGGAAAAAGTATTTATTAGAGACGTGCATCTCAGTATTAACAGGAGAAAATTCACTTGCGATGAAACCAAATGAAGCTTAAACAATGGGGGAAAACCAACCATGGGGGAAAACATGTACTTGCATGCAAACGCAAGAATGGTTTTGGAGCAGGAATGAAAAAGTTCGCATTAATAAGGAACCAAAACTAGTAGAATTTCTAAGCCACACTAATGGTTATCTACATTGGATTCTTAAATAGAGTTCAGCAGCTAAACGACAAGCAAGCCCCAACAGGACGTAATTTTTCAGATTGAAAGCAAAAACTTTCCTTGCGAGAAAAATCGATTAAAAAGAAATAGAGAAACTTTCGTTTCTTGAATTCTACCAATTCCTAAACGATTTCAACATGAAGAATCTGCATTTCAGCAAAATGGATTCTCTGGACAGCAAAAATTCACAAATCAATGCGCAGGCCCAGAAAGCCTCGGACTCATCAAATCTCGGCTCATAAGCACATTTGCAGCGAAATTTACGAAATGTAAGTGAATCAAATGGAGATCCATTAAAAGTCTGTGCTATTACCAGAAGGATCGCAACATATGAATCGAAAATAAAACTTGGTAAGCTTCCGGGTGCGAAAACAGAATCCGTATCAAATACCCGACTCCGATGCTAATTGAGCAAACACTTGTTGAACGAACGACTAAGAGTCGAATATTGACGAGAAACACTCTGAAAATTTGCATGTTAAGAATCGCAGGGGCAGAAAGATAAAGAAGCGAGAAAATCCAACACAAGTACAAATCTGAAAGAATGATGTTCAATTCTACAGCTATTGCCGATCCAAAGCCCCAGGAGAAATAAAGTGAAGGAGATCGATACCTTTTCGCCCTTCTAGCTCTTCGATGCTGAAGGAGAGGCTTGCTCAGCGGCAAAACGTCTGCCGTCACCCACTTTAATTTAGGGCTGTTAATGGGCCGCAGAGGAACGTTGCTGCATTTCAACTTTCAAACTAGCCCATGATACACAAGCCCACGGATGACAATAGGAATTTCGGATACGTTTGTTTCTTTAAAAAAAAATTTAAAATTTAAAACTTTTCGATCTTTATAATTATTTTATTTTTATTATTTCTTCATAATTTTTATATAAAATATTTTATTTTTCAATTATTTCTACACAATTACTCATACAACTAATCTATTTATTTTAACTTTGTTTTTTTATTATCTATCATTATTCTTATCATATTATATCATTTTCTCTTGTTTCAAAAATTTTTAACCTCAAAATTTTTCTTCAAAAGTTTTATTATTTTTCAAACACACCCTTAATTTAAAGGGGGTCCGATCTTTTCAAACGGGTTTGAGGCCATTTTAAATCCGGGGTTGACTGACTTTACCTAGGTGCATTCAGCATCAGTGCACTTAGGTGCATTTCACCTATTTTTTATATTTTTTTAAAAAAAATTATATAATTTTTAATCTAGGTGTATTTTACTTGTGTATCATTTTTTACTAATTTCGAAGACTTTTAAATATTTTTTTGATTTTTTAAAATCAATGACATTACACCGAGACTAACAATTGTATCAAAAATTTCAAAAAAATAAAAAATAGGTTTTTGCGCCGGGTGCGCTGTATCATAATACTTTTAAATCAGTCTAAATATATTTTTTTTATTTTTTTTGAATTTTAAACCGTTAATATGTGTATTTAATCTATAAATTAATTTATGCTTAAAATATAAAAATATATATTCAAAAATGTTAAAACTTAGTTTATATATTAAGTACACTTACTTTAACAATTTTATTAAAAGAATTTTAAATAGAATAAAAAATGTCTTTGGCCCATCCGCAAATGACCTGATTTGCAACCCAGCGCAAATGACCTTTATTTAAACCTAAGTAGTACGAGGTTTGTGTAATTTCCTGACGTTGATGTGTGTGGGAGATCAAATGTTGATCTTAAGTGTAGATAGAGACTATCCACGAAAAGAAAAAAAATTGTATGGGTGGGGATTCTTCTCCTGATGACCAAAATGATGTCCATAATATGGCTGCTGTCACCCATGATCAGTGGCTGTAGCCCCCACTTCAGTTGTACCGCTTTTGCCTGTGAGCATGCAAGGCACGTGAAGTGAAAAAATTTGCAAGCTTGTCCTTTTACAAGCTTAAATGGGGTTTTCTACAATTTTAGAAATTGACCTGTCCCTTATTAGTATTTGTTGTTGGTGATTTTGAAAAACCGGTGGTTTCAAACGAGGGTGTAATTAGAGTTGGTTTTAACCCGAACCTAATTAACTTAATCATAGTTATAATAGGGTTGGGGTAGGCTTTTTTTTAACGAAAAAGTTATACAACCAATTTAAACTTACTTGATTTTAAAAATGGATTAGTTTGGGTTAAATGAATGTCGACCCAACCCAATTCCATATATTAGTGTAAAATATAATATATTATTAAAAAATAGTCATGCGTTAGCACATAGTACATAGAAACTAACTAAACATTATTGTTTTAAAATAAGATTATTTAGCAATTATATTATTATATAAGTCATAAATTAGAAAGTATTCATATAAAAAGGATTATTTTTTATTCTTTCATATAAATTTATATTTTAAAATAGGTTTAATTAAACAAAATAGTTTTAAATATTATATATTCATTAACTCGATTTCTAACTTAAACTGAACCAATTTCTGTAGGGTTAAAATAGGGTTAGATTGAAATGTAAAGAATATTGTTAAAAATAAGTTTGATTAAAATTTTACAATGTGGATTAGGATTGTATTTAACTCAAACTAAGTCGATCGGGTACTAAATTAACCCGGCCAGATTTACATCTCTAGTTTCAGCTAGGGGTACAATTTGGGTAAGGTACTCATTGGTATCCACTAATCTGATCTTAATTCGGGTAGGGTAGGATAAAAAATATTATTCATAGATATAAGTAAGGTACAAATTATTACCCGCGGGCAGGATAGATATGTCGGATACCCAGAACCGACCCGCATAAGTACTCATATAGGTAATTAATTAGGTGTATAATTATATACATAATATATTATATAATTTATATTGTGTTTTGTCTTTGACATCTTGTGTGTACAAACATTTTAAAAAAATTCAAATTTAAATGGATCTTATACCAGTGAAGTTGTAGATTGTGAAGCAAGAAACTAATTTGGTTATTTATATATGTCATTAACTATCAAAAAACTCTTATAAATAAGTTAGTGACTTGTAATTATTATATATTAATAGTTTTAATGATTGAGTAATGATAGTCTATACTTCATATTTTTATATAATAATGTAAATAATAATATATGTACTTATGATTTTAAAATGTAAATTGGTATTATTTTACATTATTTAAAATAATGCATAACTTTTTTAAAAATATTATCTTTGAGTACTAAAAGAACCAATTTGGAACTGAAATCGAAACCGACTCTATGAGTAATAGGTAAAATAGGGTACACTAAGAGCCGAACCGGCAAATGTGTAGAGTAGACCTTTTACAAATAGGGTAGGGTATGATAGACTACTGCCTGAATTGAACCAACCCTAGTTGCACTCTTGGTTTAGCCCATCATTAGCTTGTGACCGAAGTCAACTCTTAAGTGGATCTTAGCCGACCATCTTTATCTACTATTAGCATTTGTTGCAGGGCCATCTGTTCCATCTGTTGGGGTGTGCATCTTTTAATGTTATGTGTGATTTTGATATTCATTTTATTGCTTGGATGTTTTGAATATTTGGTGGATAACATACATTGCACTTGATCCATTTTTTTTTATGGTAGTTATCCATGTTGTTATATTAACTCTTGACCCCCCTTGAAATCTGAACATTTCGTCCTTGACATTTGCTATTTGTAAATTCACATCTCTGCCTGATCTGAGTAGGCCAATTAAAAATGATTTATACCGTTGATTTGTTGTCAAGCTTTACAATGGGCCCGGAATTCAAGGCTCAAATCCAAGTAACCTTCTTGTATGCTCCTTAGTTCATGCACCTATTTTTTAATCTTTTTCTGAAAGTTTTTTTAGTCAATTGTTAATCTAAGTATATTTAATATGTATAAATTACTAAAATGTAATTAATTCTTAAAAATTCGAAAAAGATATCTGAAAATCTCTAAAAATAGTAAAAATAGATACACATGTTAAATACACTTAAATTAGTAGTTTCATGAAAAGAGTTTCCGGAAATTTTTAAATGAATATATACACCTAAGAGCATAGATTCAGGTTACCAAATCCAATAGGGGGTTTTCATCACATGTGATGAACTCTAGTGGAATTGACTTAAGTTTGTTTTATTGACTCAATAGACATTATTCTGTGTGTTTTATTTTCGTTCTCTTTACTAGTTATCGTTACTTCTATTATATTATATTAATTTTTATTTTATTAAAATTTTTATATAAAGTCTTTCCCACATCCAAATTCACTTAAATGGAGTGCTTAGAAATAAGTAAAATAAATTTTTTCATTTATATTTATAAAGTTTAGGCAAAATTGCAAACATGTTATGACTTTTATAAAAATTGCATCCATAGTTACAATCTTTGCTTAAATTTGAAGGCATGCCTACAAATCCTAAATCTTTTATAAAATAATAAACAAATCCCTACAAATAGTAAAATAAAAATACCAGAAAATGTCTTAAATTATCAAGAGTTTATTTTTAAAAAATATTTATGACAAAAATAAAATTACTAAAAGTGAGAAGTATTTATAAAAACAAATGTTTTTAGTATTCTAAAAGCAGTTTATTGTATTTTAAAAACATATAAAACTACTTTTAAAATATTGAAAATTTTTATTTTGTACAAATATTCTTCAAATTAAATGGATCCATTTAATTTGAGAAATACTTGTAAAAAATAATTTCTTGGTATTTTAAAGATATTTTTATATATTATTTTATTATTTAACAAGGTATTTTCATTATTTTTTAAAAAGAATTTAATGTTTTTAGGTATACTTGCAATTTCAAATAAACATTGTAAGTATAAATGTAAATTTTACAAAAATTATGAGACATCTATAATTTTGCCCAAACCTTGTAGTTATGGATGCGAAAACACCTGAATTAAAAAGTAAAAAAATGGCTAGGGATGGAACCACATCAACTACATATGTGCACGATATAAGGTATTTCAAAATAGGGGTAAAATTATAATTTCAATGTTAAGGATATGTAAGTGGATTTCGTGATCACGTGTGAGCACTCTTATAAATTTGACTGGGTTTGACGAAATTGATTGAGGACTTTGTAGATTTTAAATTTATTCAAAGATGCATTGGTAAATATAAATATAAATGAGTCGCGGCTGCTAATTGAACATTTTATTAAAATAGGCCCCGTTTGGCTGAGCTTCATTGTGCAGTGAAATCTCACAAGTAGACAAACGTAAAAAATTTGCTTTTAGTAGCCTTTTTTACGGAAGGCATTATTTGAAGTTTCAGCCAAACAATTTTAAATTATTCAAAATTACTAGAAACAGTTTAAAATAGTTTAAAAGTACTAACACAAAGATCAAACGGGACCCAAGTTGCCACCCATCCCGCTTCTACGAAACATTTTTTCTGTATAACTCTCTCCATTTTTAATATCTTAATGATTTATAAAAAATCTATTTCATCTATTGTATTTAGCATCATTTATAATATCTTGAAAAAAAAATTATTTGTCTAATATCACCATGCAGGGTACTATTGAAAATCAATATAATAAATGGTTTAATATTAAATATCAATTTTGAAATTATATTTTCAATATCTAAACAACCTAAATATCATTTCTATATTGATGAATAATTTTATAAAGTATTATTATATTCTATTACATGTATAAATGATGTAAGTATTTTTTATAATTTACACATAAATATATATATATATATTTCAACAAATGTAGCCCATAAATATGCTTGATTGGGAAATTTGTTCTCTTAGACAAACAGATGACGTTAAATGCAATAAATAAATTAAATTTTAAATTAATCATCGATATCTTAAAAATTAAAGGGTTATATGGACCACTTCTACATAAATTTGTTATAAAAGGGGAGTGCTACGATAATTTTACAAACAAAACGATCCTAAATTTGACTAAGTTACTAAATGTTGCCTATATTCTTCATTACGCTTTATACGGATGTTATTTGGACACCCGTATGTAAAAACTCATTTTTTTACATTTTTTTAAATTTTTTTATAAGACTCTTGTTCTAAGTATATTTAACATGTGCATCAATTTTTATCAATTTTAAATTATGAAAAGGCCACTAATTTTAAAAAATCTAAAAAAATCTATAAATATCCAAAAATAGTAAAAATTAATAAACATGTTAGATACACTTAGATTAACAATTTCATTAAAAATTTTCAAAAAAAAAATTAATATTGATTTTTGCACGTCGTGTGCACCAAAACTTAGTGCACTCGGGTGCATGATATCAAATGTTGCTTTCTACTAAGTTATAAATTTCATCGTTTGGGATTTATTGGGTTTTAGAATTTTTTAATTTAGATTATACAAGCTTTTTCATAATTTAATTGGCTTACGAGACTTAATTGACAAATCTGACCCATTTTACTTCCATCAAGCTTGATCAAGATTCATTAGTTTAAAACAAAAATAATGACTTTTTCCAAATATACCCATTATGTTTGACCTTAATCCCAAAAATATTCATTATGTCAGAAATCATTAATTATTTTTTTAAATACCCAAAATATCTATATTGTAAAATAATAAAAGATAAAATGAACTAGAAAGAAAATAAAATCAAGACTCCCCTAATTTAGAGCTCACATGCAATAAGAGCATCATTGAATTATGACATTTAATTTTTTAACTCCGTCCTAAATTTGATGGGATATTAGTAATTTCGCATATTAACGAGCAACATTAACTAGTGGAATAGGTGTTCTTGGAATCATAATAGGTATATTTAGAATTTTGTAAACATTATGGGCATATTTAAAATTAGTGTTAAAAAAGTCCTAAAAATAATAGTTTTAATGTTTTATCCTCATGCATTTCAAATGTCCATTTGGCAAAGGTTTTAACAACATATAATACATTTATAGAATAATCTAGTGCACTATATACAAGTATATACGTGTTATATACGTGTTACCTAGTGGGTGTTGTAAAGGATCTCTGTTCTTGAACGTAACGTAAATAAAACGGGATTTCTTATTCTTGAAATAGTTTTTAATTTTTAATATAATTTGTATATTTTTAGTACAATTTTTCTATTTTCCATACATGCAAACACATTCTGATCTTATTTAAGTTCTTCAATACTTCGTTGTTCATAACTTGAATGAGATTAAGATGAGATGGGGGTTTGCAATGGAAAAAATATTATTGTACGTTAACAGTGAGTAAAAGTGTATTAAAATTGGAAAAATTCGAATTAAAACATAAATTATTAGCTTTTGAAAATAAAAAGTATTTTTAAAAAATGAGGAATTACATCTTATCACAACACCAGATGTGAACAAATAAGCCTTGCAAATACCGCGGCATGAAATTCGGCTACGGTGACGTTTGTGATGATAAACTTTTTATAATTGTGGGATGAAAGTACGTGGGAAATGGAATATTTTGAAAATTATATAATTGATAGGAAATGATACGGATAGAGTTGAAATAAATAAGCTTGTTGGAGATAAATGGTAGGAAAAATATTGGAATATAAAAATAAATTTAGAAAAAAAATAATAATTAATGAAATAATCATTGACCTCGTAAAACGGATTCCTTCACTGTCCCACTCGCTCCTACTTGGATATGATACAAAAGGTGCCCTACACCTCTTGTTGATGCGTCGGACAATTTCACGTGCAGAATTCAGAAGTTGTAACGGAGGTATCAATCCCAGATCCCAATCTCATTCCATGGCTCACATCAGTGCAATTGGTCATCGTAATATACTTCCATTAACTCGAGGATCGAACGCATGTGGTCGTAGGCAATACCTCTGCCAGTGCAAATCTCGATATTGAATTCGGATTTTCGCAATTTAGGAGTTTTATCTTCCCATTTATATTTAAGAAACTAGTAGTGCAGTGAAGGTTCCAGTATCGAATATGGGTTCCAGTCTCTCCTTGTTATTTGAAAACTTTTAATTTCTCTTTGAAAAATGGTTAGAATTGTCTTAAAACTTAGGGTCTGTTTGGGAACCTGTAAAAAACGGGTGACGGGTTTTTGGTTGGTAAAACCCGTCGCATCAGTCTGCCAACACCCGAATAATGCGCCCGGTCTCTTCATTTGTGCACGTTTATTAATGCCAACACCCGAATAATGCGCCCGGTCCACCCGAATAATGCCAACACCCGAATATTCGGTCATGCCGCAAGCGTACACGGCCACCATCTCCAGTGGGAAGCCGTTCATCACGCTGTCCGACATGTTGGCGGAGCCCGTCATGGAGTAGGCCTGCTGTGCGAATCCGTTCATGGGCGGCGGGGATGCTGACCACCCCAGCATGTGGTCGAACGAGCGGTTCTCCATCACTAGGACTACTACGGTCTTGACGGGGCCCTGATCTGGGGCTGCGTCGTTGGGGGAGAGGAGGTGAAGCATGAGGATGAGGAAATGGGTTTTGGCGGTGGTTACCGTCTCCATTGGCGGGGCCTGGGGGGAGTGGAGGAATTGTGGCCGTTTAGCACTTTAGCAGGGAGAGTGGTGTGATGGGATTTTTATAATTCGGCTGAGGAAGGACATTTGTCATGCTCTACAGTCTACCAGAATACATTACTCGATGCACGGGCACTTGGAAATGCCAAGTTGCTATGCACGTTCAATTCGGTTTTTCGAGCACTGTACCGGAGTCAGTCGCCGTAGTACACAAGGACGACGGAAACGACGGGTTTTTTGAGCGCGATACCTGCGTAGGAAAAGTTTTACGGGAAAAGACGTGTTTTTAGTATTACCAAACAGACCCTTAAATGTAATATGTGTTAATATGTGCTATAAATATACCCCAATAAACAACTGCCAATTTTTCCAAAAAAAGAATTGAACAATTTAAGTAGTAAACAAAACCTTTAAGAGAACAACCTTTTAAAAAGTGTTACATGTGACTCTTTTCATTTTAAATATTTGATATTTGATGAGAAATCTATTATGTTATATTTAACATTAATTTTTTACTAGAAAAAAGTTTCAACTGAATCAAATACATGCATGAACCATATTTACTAAAAATATATATTTATATGTAAATTATAAAAATTTTGAAATCTACTTTTATATGCATGAATATAATAATACTTTATGAAATCATTTATTCACATAGTATTAATATTTTAAATATTTTAAAGGTTAAAAATGCAACTTTAAATTTGATATTAAATATTAAATCATTTCAATACATTAATTTTATACATTTATAGATGAGGGATGAAAGTATTTCTATAATAATATAAGTTATGCTAAATATAAATAAAATAAATTTTTATCCAACATTAAAATATCGAAAATGATAGAAGTTATAGAGAAAATAAGTTTTATAGAAGCAAAAATCTTTTAAAAAATAAGTTGCAATGTACTTTGAATCGGTTGAACTTAAAATTAAAAATAAAATTTTTTAAAGATAAAATTTTTTAAATTTTTATATTCAAAATACCTTACCTGGGCCTATATAAAGGTGTAATAAAATTTTAAGTTTCTTCCAAATACTCTCATTATGTTACCATATTCCTGAATATATACACTAAGTTTCAAAAATCTCAAATATATTTACTTGTTAGAAACGCGAGAAAATGGCGTTGGAAAACATGCAAAATTACTAAAATGTCCATGATAAGTAGGGGTGCAACTTGGGCCAAGTTGAACCCGAACTTGGCTTGCCGAACCCCATTTTTAATGGCGTTAGAACTCGTTTTTCTACAACCCGAACCCGGTGAACCCGATTTGTAAATGTGATAGTGTTATAGGTCAAGTGAACACGAACCTGAGCCCAATTTCTATTTTATATGTATTATAAAATATATTATATATATAATATCTAAAGTAAACAATATTTCTTTATGTTATTTATATTTATAAATACATGTTTGACATATTGTAATTATATTATAAATAAAGTATATTATTTTCATTTATATTTATCTTTTATTTTTATAATCTTCTTCGTTTATTTTGTTTTTTATGTTAATTTTTTTCTAAAGATATTCTTTATAGATGAATGATTTTATTAGTCAGGCTAAGCAAATGTTCTACTTAGTCTACTTCAAAAAACTCATTTACAATAACTTTTTTATTTTTTCTTCATACACTTGTTTATCTAAGTATATTTAACGTATAAAACAAGTTTTACAATTTTTGGATATGTCTATATACATATATTTTTTTTTAGATTTTTAAATATATATACACAAATGTTTAAAAATCTCAAAAAAATACACATATCTAAAAATGGTAAAACTTAGTTTATATGTTAAACACACTTAGATAAACAAGTAGACGAAGAGAAAAAAAAAATATTGTAAATGAATTTTTTGAGGTGAGCTAAGTAGGACATTTGTTTAGCCTAGGCTAACAGGATCACTTCTCTTCTTTATATTGTTATATTTTTAAAAAAATATGTAGTTTGACTGTATATTATTATGTTTACTTATATGATTTATTATTATTATACATTTATATAAAATTTTAAATTTATCACTCTTAAAAAATGTAAATTTATGAACCTAAATTCTATTCCAAATCCGATTTTCAAAAATAGGGTTGGAGTTTAAGTTTTACATATAGGGTTAAGATTAGAGTTAAGGTTGATGTTTTATAAATAAGATTAAGATTAAGGTTGAGTTAAATACAAGTTTCATGAGCCCGAGTTAAGATTAAGGTTGAGTTGCGCCCCTAATCATAAGTGTTGCACCCGAAGTGGCAAATGACCTATCCACACTGCGTCCATCTGTACGACCTCGTTTCATCCTCCTCCGTCGTTGTCTCCATCTCCATCTACATCTAGCACCAGCAACAATGGCTCTCCATTGATTCCATCCGCCTTCATCGGACAATCAATAGTAGATCGTCGTGAAGGTTTGTGAAGAGCAACAAAAGGTGGCTGCCCATTTTTGCTTCGATTTTAGGCACAACAGTAGGTGAATCAGCAGTGAAGAAGAAGGAAACAGGCAGCGTTGGCAACTGTCGCTCACCATTAATTCCGTCCACTTTATCAGATGATCAACGGCAGATGTGTTCATGAAGAGAAGCAGAAAGCGGCGGCTGGTTTTTGATAGCGATTTCAATCACAGCAACAGGGCCTTAGGTTTTTTCTTCTCGCCGACAAGAAAAACTAGCGTCATAGAAGTAACCTTTGGAGAAGAGGCGATGAGCGGCGGCGGTCGAACCGGCACTAGAGAAGAAGGAAAGAGGCGGCGGCAGCTTCTTCTGTGATTCCGACGCCTCTTCCCCCTTTTCCTTTTCAAATCCTCCTCCTCTTCTACTCCTCCCGTTTCCATAATTACCCCTTCTGTCCCTGTCTTTCCTTTCTTCTTTTCTCTTTTCTTTATTTTCTTTTTCCTGTAATAGGAGATTGCTTTTCTTCAAGCTTAGCATCATCAAATTTTGCTCTATTTTGCATATCCTTCTCTGTATGCTGTTGCTTTTGGTAGCAGTGGCGGGTTTGAGAGTTGGTTTTGGCAATGGAAGCTGCAGAGGATTGCTGTGTGAAGGTTGTCATTGATGTGCGCTACTTACAAGTGATGAGAGCTTGTAGGTATGCAAAGATTTTAGCTGGAATTCTCACTGGTTTGGTTTTTGTTGGCTGTTTTGTGGAGGGATTTGCCTGATTTTTGCTGTCTTGTGCTTTGTTCTCCGGAGAGTGTAGATCAGTGTTGTTTTTTAACTGATTTCGACATCTGGGGCGGGAAACGGCTTTGCTAATTTTCTTTCTTTCTCTTATTCACTGAAAGGCTTATTTCTTTTTTTATTCTTCGTTTGGGAGAAAGAAGAAGCTTCTGTGTTGCATGATTTAAGAAATGGTAGTGAATTGCTACTCTCCATGGGTGGCTTTTTAATTGGAATTTCATGAATTATGTGCTTAAATCAGACCAAAAAAATTTTCGGGTGCATTCTGTTGGAGTTTGTAGTGGAACGTGATTGCTTCTGAAATTTTTCATGTTGGTATTTCCAAGGGTATTTCAGATATTTTTGAAAATTTGACAACCATTCACAACGCATCTGCTAATTAACATAGCGGTGGCTAATGAAGTAGACATATTTGGAATTATGTGCAAATTTAACGGGTATATTTGAAAATTTTGAAATATAGTAGATATATTTAAAAATATAGTCAAAGTATATTTTGAAAAAACTCTAAAAACTTAAAAAGGTAAAACTTAGGTGTTCAATGCTCATGAATACAACCCCTTTCTTCGTCACCCTCAAGTGGAGCCCAATCTAGTACTCCCAAAAGCATGGAGCTTTCATGTTATTGTTCTCGAGTGCTTTTATTTATGGAGTTTTATTTCTATTAAATCTATTTTTATATAACCTTCATATTTTTAGTATTTTAATGTTTGATAAAAAAATTCATTTCACTTAGTATTTAGCATCATTGATATTATTAAAAAAAACTTTTTTATTTGTCTAACATCAGTGTCAATAGGTCTCATTTTAAAATATGTAAAATTAATGTAATAAAATGGTTTAATATTAAACATCAATTTATTTTTAACATTTAAACCATCTGAAATATCATTATTACGTAGATAAATGACTTTATAAGTATTATTATATTTTACTACATGTGTAAATGAATTTACGTATTTTTCATAATTTACACAAGTATATATTTTCAACAAATGTAGTCCATGTACATACTTTATTTGAATTAAATTGGATGTTCTAGATAAGCAAATGATATTATATACGATAAATGAATTAAATTTAGCATTAAGTATCAAAATTTTAAAATTAGAATGAGTTACATGGAACTGTTTCTATGTAACTAGGTTACATAAAAGCCTAGTTACATAGAATTGGTGTCCTTATATATATTTGGTATATATAAGTGGATCCAAACATATTGATTCTAAATATATTTTTTATTGATTATTTCTATTTTCATTATTTTTTAGACTAAAAAACAGTTTTATTCATGCACTCTTATGGATAATGGGTTTAATTGACATTTCATCTTAGCATATGTTCAAAGTATTTTGTTTGTTAATCTTCACATATTGCATACTTTAGGCTCTTCATATGAGTGTTATCATATCTCGTATTGGCAGAGTATGAATCCTTTATCAGTGCAGCTTATGTTGAGAGCTCTATAAATTTAATGCATTAGATGAGTGCCAAAAGGGGATTTGATTCAAGATACTTCCGGCACCTGACAATATGGCTTGTTACTCATGTTAACTTCTGTCCATCTCTTGTAACTAAAATTAAGACATTTATCGAGTTATCCAAATCGTTCAGTCCAAGTAGTATACGAAAGTCAAGATAGTTTCTGGTAGCGAGTTGGCCATACAGATACAATTCATCCTCGATTAGTTTCATTAACGTGGTACTTTTCAATCATTTCTTGGAAGGACTAAATATTTTATTTAAGTAAGGATGTGTTTGGAAAACAATAAATTTTTTGAATAGAAACTTTGTAGTATAAAAATTTTTAAAATAAGAGAAAATAATATGATATGATATAAGTAATAAAGAGGCATAAAAAGAATAAAGTTAAGATAGATAGATTAGTTGTATAGGTAGTTATGTAGAAATTATTGAAAAGTATGATAATTTGTATAAAAAATATCAGAAAATAGTTTTTAAAAATATAATAGTTATAAGGAATAAAAAAATTTATATTGAAAAGTTTCTGTTGAATGGTTCTATTGACAAGCAAACATACCCTAAATTTGGAAGCAGAATTTTTAACATGTCCATCCCAAGCAAAATTATTATGCAAATTAAATTGTCAAATTTAGTCTTCCTATCCTTTTAGGTTTTTAAGAGCTCACATCTATTTTAGAATTTCTTCTTCATATACTTCTTAATAATTAATAAGAATTTTTAAATTTTAGATTTTATAGCTTTTAAATTTTATTTTACTTAATAAAAAAGTTAACGGCTGGAAATTTTTTTTTTTAAGAGTGATAACTGACAACTTGATAGAATTAAACTCATTTTATCCAATGTTATTAGGACCGGAACGGCTGGTTCGACGGGGAACCGGTCATCTCTCCGGTTTAATTAAGGCGGTTCGGTCTGATGCCCAAAAATGCGCTAGAAAAATAAAAAAATGTCAATATTGTAATTCTCTTTCCTAAGTTAGGCAATTTTTCAGGTGTGCGTGAGAAGATCGGTATTCTTCTCTCTCATCTTTACTCTTTCAGGACCCTACTATGCACCAAAAATCTGTATGCATGCAATGACTCTTTTGGTACTCTACTATGCATGAAAAATCTGTATTCAATGCAACTCTTTTTTAGTATGATCTGAACTATTAAAATATTTTATAACATTACATTTAATATTTTTATAAACTAATAGATGTAGTTAAATTATTTAAGCCTATTTGATTTTATCGTAGAAGCATAATTTTATTTTATTTCAAAATTAATAAAAAGTTTACTAATTATAACACATAAATGTTATGAGTTACAATAATGTATTGATATATAAAAATTTAAAATAATTAACTATTTATAATATCATAAATATATAATATTGACATCATTGGTTCAAACCGGTTTAAGTTGCCGTTTAGACCGGTTTGAAGCAGACTAGTCCTTTTACCAGTTGGGTCCTGACAACATTAATTTTTTTCAAAAATTTGTAAACAGGTTGGACCGATGGGCTAGGGAATTTACGCTATTAACACCCACTGTGTATTGCCGACCAGAAAAATCTGTGGCGGAAAAAGGAGGGCCAGCATGTCCAGTGAATGCGTGGTACACGTGCCAAAAAGCAGTAAATATTCAGTGGGCCAATATCCACTGCTCCTTATGAATGACAGAGACAGGTTATAAATAAATAAATGAATGAATACATTTTCGTGAGATTTACAGCCTCCTCATTTCGGGTTCAACGGGCGCAGCCCATCCCACTCTCACGGTCTCTCACACGGGGCATGACAATTCGCGTCCGTTTGGGAATATGCGGAAGATTTTAAAAAATTAATAATAATAAAGCCATAATATTTTTGCCCCACTTTTTAGTAAGATCTGATATTTAATTAACTATCCTACTTTTTATTATTACTTATACATTTCAATTTTTAATATTTTATTATATTTACTTTTAGAGTGTGTTTAGTTGGGCATAAAAAATGTCAATCAAAACTTTTCAATTTAAAACTTTTCACTCTCCATAATTATCTTATTTTTAATTATTTTTTTACAAACAACCATACTTTTCAATCATTTTCACACAATTACTCATACAACTAACATTTCTATTTTAACTTTATTCTATTTATACATTATCATTACTCCTATTATATCACATTATTTTCTGTCAACTTGACAATTTTTATCATCAAACATACAATTAATTATCATCCTTATCATATCATATTATTTTCTCATTTTATTATTATTGTTATTACCATTTTCACGTTTTTGCTTTTACTTTTACACGCCAGGAGACGGGGGCCAAATGAAATAGGTTAAGATTTGAATAAGAAGATCAAATGACGGGGATCATTAAATATTGGGAAATAAAAGTTATATTAAACATAATAAATATAGTAGTATAAATGGAAAAAAGTGTTATTATAAATTAAAAATGCAAAATACATTATAAATAAAAAAGAAATTTTAATAGTAGCAAATTTCGTACCCTTATCATCGCAGAATATAGGATGTGATGTTCACCGAAAGAGGTAATGATAGCCATCAAAAATTCAAAATATCCCACATCAGTATAAATGGATGGAAACTCTGTGTCATCGTATGTTGGAGGAAGTCAGTCTTTGCAGTATGCCACATGTGATTCTTAGATTATTTGATTTTATATATTGGTTCGGTCAGTTTTGTTTTTCAATTGTGGCATTATATTTGAGTACTGTATACCACTTGCAACTAACACATGTGGCTAGGAGCTTTGTCTTTTTAAGTGTAGTCTTAGATTAGAAACTTAGTAGAGATTATATACCCTTATTTTTTTTTTGATGGTTTATATTTACATATTATCTTAACACATATTACATTGTAGTTCTGAGACATTCTTACAAACAAGGCGATACATAACTCCTCCAAAGAAATCTGGAGACACAGCTCCATTAAAGAATTATGAAGAACAGCTTTCACCCAGCTCAAGGGAGACAACAGCTCCCACTCTACCTCAAAGGGAGACCACAGCTCCCACACCATTTTTTTCCGGGCCGAAATCCCCACGTGGGATTCGAACCCACGACCTGCTCTAAGGGGCCCAACGCCCCTGCCACCTGCGCTAGCCATAGGTGACGATTATATACCCTTATTTAATTGTGGGGTTTGTGTTGTATCTCTTATTATATTTAGGAGCTTGTGATCTTTTTGGTTGATATTTAGGAGTTTATGGCCGTCTCTTTTTGAAAAATTTATAAGAATCGTATGAGTACTTTATTATAATACGAGTGAAATGTGATGTAAAATTTACATTAACAAAAAAATACTGTTAACATTCCGCTTGTCGTGCATAAAAGTGAACGTTTTGTCTTTAGTTTAATGGGTTAGGTCCTATAAAACCGGTTGTAATTTATGTCAACCATTTAGAATATAATTAACGTGAGATATATTTTTGATGCAAAATCACATGTTTTGAAAACTTCTTCACGTAATATAGTTATTTTTCAAGATTTTAACGGTTACAAATTAACTATCAAATGTATTACATAGCTATAACATACAAGTTTCTAATAAAGTAATTTTTGTATACCAATTATGTGCATATTAATTTATATTTTAAAATTATTTAGATTTGGAAATTTATTTATAAAATATAATAAATAACATTTTGGATTTTCTATGTAAACTACAACCAGCTGTGTAGGATCGTAATTGTCAGTTTAATACCCTGCACTGGAAAAGAGTACGTGATTTTTATTTTTATTTTTATTTTTTATTTTTTGATTAAAAAAGAGTACGTGATTTGAGCAACGAATAAAGTTGAAACGTGAAAAAATAAAGTTTTTTTTGTTTACATTCTTTTCATTTGCCAAATACGTTAGCAAAAGGGGAAAAGAATTTTTTTTACCTACTTTTTCCATGTAAAGTGGTTTATTTTTTCGCAAGATTATCCATCAGATAAATTTCTATGTAATGAATTTATTTCCTTCGCGATCTTACCGATGAAATAAATTTTCATTTAGATGGATGGCTTACAAATATTATTCAGCTTGTTTGCATTTTTAGAACACTTTCAAACAATACAATCCCCTGCACCGTTTCTCTGGGACCGGCGAAGTTAGCGTGCTCATCCTAACCCTCCAGCGTCCCCTGAGCGTCGAAAGAGTACAATGCGCAAGGATCTAGCGGCTCGCGGCAAATTACATTCAGGACTGTGCGCGATGGTGTCGCTGATCTGCACCAGTCTATCAACAGATCTTACCTCCTGATACCTGGAATTTATATAATCCACGCGCAGAATTCCGAAAGGTATGATGATCCGTTCTTCTCACACCGCTAAAAAAGGTCCTTTCTGATCGAAATCTAGACCGTCGTTTGCTTGTTTTCAAACCAACGGAGCCATGAATAATGAGAAAACATTTGCGTGCAAGTGAGCTTGGATCACTGGTTGCCCCAAGTTCACGCGTGCACATTTGCGCATAAGATGTGATTACCAATTTCCAAGCGCGCATGCCACTTCCTTATCTCAGACGGTACTGAAGGCCGTACAATCGTATACTGGACTGTTTGGTAATTAATATTTTCGTGGGACGTAGAATGAGTTAGGAGTAAAAAATTAAATATTTTAAAAATTATGTTATTAATAGAAAATGATAAAAATAAATTTAGAATAAATATATTTGATGTATGTAGTTAATAGAAAAAATAATTCGAATGTACTAGTAAAAATGAAAAAATATAATTATTAATAAAATTCGTAAAATGTGCCCTACCTCGTGCCATGGTTTCCCACGCTTGTTGTTTTTGATAAAAGAAAATATCAGCCGTTCATTTGATCCATCCAACCGGCTAACGATCAAGATCTTCTTGGTACCTGGGAAGTGCATTTCTATGGAATATCTGCAGTGCCAGTTGTCGAGCTCAAAGCACGTGCAACTAAAAAAAATTTCTTTTTTTTATTTTTAAGGGTGTTTTGTTTAAGGTAGAAAAGTGTCAACTAAAACTTTTCAATTTAAAATTTTTCACTCTTCATAATTATTTTATTTTTTAATTATTTTTTCACATTTTTTATACAAACTATCCTACTTTTCAATCATTTCTACACAACTACTCGTACAACTAATCTATCTATTTTAACTTTAGGGTCTGTTTGGGAACCTGTAAAAAACGGGTGACGGGTTTTTGGTTGGTAAAACCCGTCGCATCAGTCTGCCAACACCCGAATAATGCGCCCGGTCTCTTCATTTGTGCACGTTTATTAATGCCAACACCCGAATAATGCGCCCGGTCCACCCGAATAATGCCAACACCCGAATATTCGGTCATGCCGCAAGCGTACACGGCCACCATCTCCAGTGGGAAGCCGTTCATCACGCTGTCCGACATGTTGGCGGAGCCCGTCATGGAGTAGGCCTGCTGTGCGAATCCGTTCATGGGCGGCGGGGATGCTGACCACCCCAGCATGTGGTCGAACGAGCGGTTCTCCATCACTAGGACTACTACGGTCTTGATGGGGCCCTGATCTGGGGCTGCGTCGTTGGGGGAGAGGAGGTGAAGCATGAGGATGAGGAAATGGGTTTTGGCGGTGGTTACCGTCTCCATTGGCGGGGCCTGGGGGGAGTGGAGGAATTGTGGCCGTTTAGCACTTTAGCAGGGAGAGTGGTGTGATGGGATTTTTATAATTCGGCTGAGGAAGGACATTTGTCATGCTCTACAGTCTACCAGAATACATTACTCGATGCACGGGCACTTGGAAATGCCAAGTTGCTATGCACGTTCAATTCGGTTTTTCGAGCACTGTACCGGAGTCAGTCGCCGTAGTACACAAGGACGACGGAAACGACGGGTTTTTTGAGCGCGATACCTGCGTACGAAAAGTTTTACGGGAAAAGACGTGTTTTTAGTATTACCAAACAGACCCTTATTCTTTTTATTCCTCATCATTACTTCTATCATATCACATCATTTTCTATTAATTTGACAACTTCTACTCCAAAATATTTACCTCCACCACTACTGAAGCAAGTGAAATTTCTTAGCCGCCGAGCATGCGAATGCCAGTTAGCACTGAGCAGTCTCTGTTCCGATCCATTGAGCGGTGATAGTATTAATTTCTCGCCAATTTACCGTAATAAGCGGTGATAGTATTAATTTCTCGCCAATTTACCGTAATAAGCGGTGATAGTATTAATTTCTCGCCAATTTACCGTTGAAGATGACTTCCAAAATATCTGATTTTCAAAATCTTTTGTAGATTACCCAAAAAATAAAAATAAAAAATAAAAAATCCCATGCTTCCTATTGACCGAGTCCCCGTATTGGCCTCCAGCATTAAATTATACGGTGGCGCTCGGAGCCCGCTGGCGGTGTAGTAAGAATAAAAATATTTACTTGGGTCTTGTAAGAAGTTTTATCTTTTCTCAGTAGTTAAGAACAACCAATAAAAAAAATAGTAGTTAAGAATAAACAATGGAAGTAAAAAGAAGGTCAAATGATACATATACCTGCCAATTTTATCCGGAAATCCGTTTATATCCCATAAATTTTTGAAAATTCCTAATATACCTGCATATTTACCTAAAATTTTAATTATACTTATGTCGCTAAAGATTCATTAAATTAGCCATTAACACTCCAGTAAAATGATAAATATGTCTAAATTCTAATAAATTTGACGTAAGTATGCTCAAAACTAAAAAATTATATATAAATAATATATGATATTATAGTTGTGACAATGCTAAAAATTATAATTAGGGATGAACATTTTGTTTATTTTACAAGGGTAATAATGGTCCATTTAACAAATCCTTAACAGAATAAGTACAAATAAAATTTTAAGTAAAATATATGAGTATATTAGGAACTTTTAAAAAATCGTGGGCATAAATACAATTAGAGATAAAATTCAAGGGATGCATGGAATTTGACCTAAAAAGAATAAAAATGAATCACTTATGTCAATTATATAAAAAAATTAAAATGCTCAAATAAAATTAAAAAATTGGCTAATTAAGTAGTGTGTAGGATGTAAGGGTGAAAATAATGCTAAATAATCCACGACTCACTCCGATTTTACAAAGGGCGGAGTAATATTTTTTACTTGGTGGAGTGAGACAAGTCAAGATTTAAGGCATATGCTTCAATTCTAAGGATAGGGCGAGTCAACTATGTTCCGACCCACTTTAACTTGCCCTGTCACCATAAAGTGTAAATTATTCACATAAACCATACGACTTACTTATGTGATTGCAGTTTCATTGGATAAATATGCATAAATTTATGACTTATTAATGTGAATATGGTTTTTGTAGACGTCCATTTAACTTTACAACTTGTTTAAGTTGACAAATTTTTATTTGTTAATTGCGTGTATGTTGTTCAAGTTATGTTCTTTACACGATTCATCAATAAAATAAAATGTATTATTTATGTCTTTCAAGAATGAATGTTGCAATTTAACAATTTTAACCATAATTAAAATTTTACATCTATGTTATTTATTGAAGGTTACGGTACATATTTATCAATGACAAGTTGCAAATGAAATTATTAAAAAATTACTAATTCTTTATCATGACAATTTTTCACTCCACTAAACAGTCAAATATTAAAACATTGAGCCTTTAAAATTATTTATCATGGATGTAAGTTTATATTGATATGTATATAATTTTTTAAAATTTGACCCGTTTTTCAACTCGGCCTATTATCTCGACATCGATCTAAAATGAACTCGAAGTTTGTCTCAATATCTATTACAAAAAGACGAGGGTTAAGCTGACTTGGTTCCGACCTGATATAAAAAAATATTGTCAAACAAGATTTTTTAAATGTAAGGTTAAGATTAGTAGCACTCTAACCTATCTTGACCTGCTTCGATTTTCACTCCTAGTAGGATGACACGGAAAAAATAATTTTCTTTTATCAAATGCTAAATGGACCCTAAATTAATTTTATTTGCTAATCAATTAAAATATGAAATAAAGATTAATGTATTGTAATGAGGTGAAAATTAAGAGCATAGAGAATATGATTTTTTTCTAATGGTGAAGATAAGAATTAAGAGTAAAGAGTAAAGATAATAAAATCAAAATAAACAAGGTAGTTATATAAAAGATAAAAAATAATTAAAATATAAAGATAATAATAAAAGTAAATTAACTACAAATTTAAAATGTCAAATTATATTAAAGAGTTCGTAGAAAATGATAGTAAATTTTTTTTTTCCAAATGCCAAGTCGATTCATTTTATTTTTATTAAACGAGCATTATTTAAAAAGAAAAGTGGTAAGCAACGAAAGGAGAAAAAAAATGCAGATTTTATAATACGCGCGCTTCGCTTGTATGTAAATGCATTTTTACGAGGGTTATAATAATACAAATATATTTTTTGCCATTCTTTTTAAATCTCATAGTAGACTAAGTCAAATGATCGAATATTCACCTTGCAAATTTTTCAACAGAAGAAACCTATTGGTTTAATCAATTTAATTAGGACATTTACTTGACGCAGGATTGCTAATTAGATGATCTTTCCTCGTCATGTTTATCCTTTCCCTGAGTCATCGTCACGGAGATTGGAGGGATAACTTTGTACTTGCACTTCATTTCTTTTTTGGAAGAAAAATTATTTTTCTCTGGTTTTCTGAGAAAAAACTCTGTTCAATTCAAACCTCAATTTTTGCATGTAAAATATCACCTTCTCGTCGTCCGATCTCTATAGGATATGAGACTACGCCTTAAAGCGTTGGCCCGCGATGCCACCATTTATGCTTCGTCAATAAATTTATTTTTATTATGAGTATATTTGAAAAGTAATAAAATTTGTAATGAAAAATTTTTGATATAAATATTTTTAAAATATAAGAAAATGATATAATATACTAAGAGTAAATGAAGAAGAATAAATAGTATAAAGTTAAAATAGATAAACTAGATGTATGGATAATTGTTGTGTGGAAATGATCGTTATACGTAAGTAAGTAAAAAAATAATTAAAACATATGATAGTTGACTATGGCTAGTGGAAATTTTAGAATGAAAAAATTTAAGCATTAACAAACATACAATGTATATAAATCAATTATGTCCATGACACAGGGGGTTAAAACCAATGCAATAGAATTACATATATCGATTTTAAAATTATTATTTAAATCATTTAGAATTTCACTCACATGAGAACCAATGATTTTATAAAAATGTTATAATTTTGCAATACGTGTATGAATATTTATTTTATAATTTATCTATAATCATATATGCTTTCAAGCAGGTATAACATGGACTTTCACCAAAATGATTGAAACTTATTACCAAGCACTGAAGATGTCTGAATGAGATAGAAAAATAATATCAGAATACAATTACGTGCATTGGAAATAAGAAAAAGTTATGAAAATATAAAAATTATATTAAAATAAAAAAATTATCTCATTCAAGCATTTAGAACGATCTGGATGAGGCCAAGGGCTTCAAAAGAAACAAGGAATAAAATCAAAATGTAATAATGTGTTTTCAGAATGAAAGTGATATAAAAAATATAAAAAATTATTTTGGGATGTAAAATCCTGAACCTTTCACATTTCATTCAAGCCCTTTAAATAATTGCTAGCAGGTCAAAACAAATTAAACCAAAATAACACCACCAAGCAGCCTTACAAAAACTTTTTTAAAAAAGTTCTACAAGAGAAATAAATCCAGGGTTTGTTTGGCAATAGTTAAAACTTTTCAATTTAAAACTTTTCAATTTAAAACTTTTCACTCTCCACAACTATCCTATTTTTTAAACATTTCTCCACATTTTCCTATACAACTATCATACTTTTCAATTATTTCTACATAACTATCCATACAACTAACCTATATATTTTAACTTTATCCTATTTACTATTTACATTATCTCTGTCATATCGCATCATTTGACAACTTTTACTCTCTACAACTTTTCATTAAAAGTTTTATTCATTATCAAGCACGCCCCAGTAAGCCCAATTCAATATACAATTTATTTGTAATTTTTAAAATTTCTATGTATTTATTAGTGCACGGAGACACGTCACCGCGTACATGTATCCCGGCGATATCTCGCCGTCATTTCTAGGCTACGGTGGCTACCAATAGATGAACGAGGACGCGTCACCTCATAAATTTATCGCAAAATCTGGCAGTCGCTACGATATATCGAAAATATCGCTCGCCCACGCTTGTTTTCTTCCCAATCCTCACTGGGTCTCTTCCTATATATCTAAGCAGAACAAGGGGTCCCCGGAGTTCCTAGTCAGTTTGTACTCGTCCCAAAAATGGCTGCTGCTGCTCGGATTTTAGCCCTCTGCTGCATTTTATCCGTTGCCTTCTCTGCCTTTGGAGATGGATCTGAAATCCCCGAGCCGTCCTTTGTTCTTACCCTCGACTCCAGCAATTTCTCCGACACCATCGCCAAGCACCCGTTCATCGTCGTCGAATTCTACGCTCCTTGGTATAGTACCATGCTTTTCCCCTTCTTTAGATTTCTTCTCCGATGTTCGTTTTCAGTACCGTTGAACTTTGTTTTGCTCGATAGATGAATCGACGATCTGTTCGACTGTGGCAGCTTTGAATGCTTGCTTCAACGAAAGTTGCGATGCATCTCAGGCATGGCTTGATGCGTTTGGTTGATTTGACCATCGAGCTTGCTATGAGATGCCTGTTCTTGTTATGCAGGTGGCGATCTGCAAAGAGCACGCATGCTGGTGGTTAGAATCTGGCTGAACCGCTAGCAGTTTTCTATTTTTTTATGAGTCTAGATCTCTTCTATCCATCCTAATCTTTTTTGTCCTGGTCATATGTGGAGAAACTCTGTTCATTGATGGAGAGGATTTAGTTTACAAACCGTGATTTTGTATAATGTGGAAACGACTAAAGAAGATATCTTCTCCGAACTCGGATGCCTTTATAATTTCAATAGATGCGTGAACTGAAGATGTTGCTAGTCGGTAACGGGCTTTGCTACTGTGTAATTATGTAAATGAATGTGTCTGTACTGCTCAGGAGTTGGCGCGGATTCTGTTCGTAAGTTTAATTTATTTCTTTTATTTCGATTAACAGGTGCGGGCACTGCAAAAACCTTGCTCCTGAGGTAATCAATTGTTAAAAATTTTCCTACAATTCACTTATCGGCTATGCAATTGCTTTTGTTCTTGTTTCCTTCCCACCCCACACACCCCCCTCAATCATTATACAGAAAGATGTGGAAAAATGATTAGAAAATAGAGAAATTATGGAGAGTGAAAAGTTTTAGATTTTCATGTTTCATTGGAATGCCAAACACACCCTTATGTAGTTAAAATATCATATAAAACAGAAAAGGGTGTAGAAAGTGGGGAAATTTTTTTGGAAAGTGTTTCACTTAATGGGTTTCTAAAGGCAGGAACTTTTGGGGTACCATTTGCTTTTATTAGTTGCAAATTATAGACAATGTCTAGTCTTGATTATTTATTTATTTTGGCATTCGTTGTTCTCCTGACTCACAGTACGAGAAGGCTGCAGCCAAATTGAGCAGCCATGATCCTCCAATCACACTTGCTATGGTTGATGCCAGTGATGAGGTAAACAAAGGCCTTGCAAGTGAATATGATGTTAAAGGATTCCCCACCCTTAAAATTCTAAGAAATGAAGGGAAGACTGTTCAAGAATACAAAGGCCCTCGGGATGCTGATGGTATAGTTGAATATCTGAAGAAGCAAGCTGGCCTTGCATCAGTAGAGATCAAATCATCTGAGGAAGCCGCCAACCTTCTTGGTGACAAAAAGATTTTTATTGTAAGTGCCAAATTTCTTATTCCTGGTTTTCATATGTTAATCCATAATTCTTGGAAAAGTATATTTATCTCCAATTACTTTGAAACCTGCGCAGGTGGGGATTTTTAACAAATTTTCTGGAGAAGAATTTGAAAACTACAAAGCTGCAGCAGAGAAAATGCGTTCAGATTATGATTTTGGTCATACCTCTGACGTGAAACATCTTCCACGAGGGGACTTGACAGTAAAAGGACCAGTAGTTAGGCTGTTCAAGCCATTTGATGAACTTGTTGTTGATTTCAAGGTAGAGTAGGTCTATCAAGCTGTTATTGTTTCTAAACTTGATTGTAAACAACCATTTTGGAATGAGAAACTCTTATGCACTCTGTAATTCCTTTTTTAAAATATTTTCAATTTGTGCAATCATATTCATGCAGGATTTTAATGTGGACTCTATTGAAAAGTTTGTGGAAGAAGCCAGTACACCTATTGTAACTGTATTTAACAAAGATCCTAGCAATCACCCTTTTGTGATAAAATTCTTCAACAATGCGAATGCTAAGGTAATGGATTTCTAGTTTTCTTTCAATCAATTTGTTTAAATTGGAAGTAGTTTTTTTTACTGTGGCTGTGAACCTTTCGAACAATTTTTGGCATTTGACGCATGGATATGCAGAATTAACCTAAGTATGGTTCTTAATAGAGTTACAAATGTCTTGGGTAAATGGTTCATCATAGGTAGAAATGAAGTGTTGTCCTGATTATCTAATTCTGATTGAACATATTACTTTAAGATGCAAGGTGCAAAAGGTGTTTGGGGGCCTACACAAAGCATATGGGTGAGCATGCACCTGAGTAAAGCATAATGCGCATATTAGTTCAAGGCTTTAAATAATTAAATGGGCAAGGGGAAGACATAATAGGTTTGAGCAGGTGCAGTATAGAATTTACGAGTCCTTGCTAGGAACTAAGGTTGTGACAACCTTACCCTTACAAAATAGCATAATGTTGGCTCACTACCGCCAAATACTGAGGCATTTGATGGTTATAGGAAATTCGTTGCCTACTGATGGAACACTAGACTTCTGGCTTCTGCTACCTGTTGTCTAGCATGTCTGAAGAGAGAGTATAATCAGCCGGTGTTTGTATGCTTGAACCTAACATTTTGGTTGTTTTCACCTAATATATGTGTGCTTTGTTGCTACACAGGTACAGCAGATGCCCCAGTACTTGTTTAGATAAAACGACTAACATTTTCTACCCTGCATTTGATGTTTGTTTTGCTCATGCAATGTTCTCTTGGGTGCTTCTTTCATGGGCAGGCTATGCTCTTCTTGAACTTCAGCAGTGATAATTTTGTCGCTTTCGAGTCAGTATATCATGATGTTGCCAAAGGTTACAAAGAAAAGCACATCAGCTTTCTTCTGAGTGATGTAGATGCAGCTCAAGGTGCCTTCCAGGTGAATGTTCTTTATACACTTGTGTGTAAGTGTCTCAATGTTGTCCTTATATCCCATGTATTTTACATCTTATTGACATTTTCTTCTAATCCCCTTCCCCCCGCCCGCGTGCGCTTCAACAGTACTTTGGCCTTAAAGAGGAGCAAGTACCGCTTATCATCATACAGACTACTGATGGCCAGAAATATCTTAAACCAAATATTGAACCAGATCATATTGCACCTTGGCTGAAGGATTATGTGGTGACAACTTTGTTTCCTTTGACTATTCTTTTATTTACTGCATGCAGTTTTATAGTCCACTACAATCCCTTGCGACTGAATTTGTAATATGTTTAAGATATGCTGTTGCATATTGTGACTCGATGACATTATGCAGGATGGCAATGTAAAGCCATTTGTAAAGTCAGAGCCCATTCCTGAAGAGAATGGTGGCCCTGTCAAGATTGTTGTTGCTGATAACCTCCAGGACGTTGTTTTCAATTCTAAAAAGAATGGTATGCATTGGTCAGCATGTTTTTCTGTTACATTGTTGTTAATTGAAAGTTGAACATGCCTACACACACACACAACAAAGTAAATTCGGTGGACAGTTTCCAATAGGCATATTGCCCAATGCATTGCAAAATTATAAGAACTCTGTGCTGACTTCTGGAAGTACTGTTCTATGCTATTTTATGCCCAACTAACATGTTATGCCAAATCAATGGGTATGCACCTCAACCATGGGACAGGAGGCTGTCAATGCACCATGTTACGTTTCCAATATTATGAATATTTTTCAATTTCTCAGTATGCGACCTGATGGAATCTAGTACAGAATTTTGATAAAAGCCCTGATCATCATGGGCACTGCAGTTTCATTTCTTATCAATATATGAAGTCTTAAGTCTAAAACTGTAAAATTGGTTTGCTGCTGATATTTTACAATGGCTAACTTGAGACAAATCTGATTGCACAGTTTTACTTGAATTTTATGCACCTTGGTGTGGTCACTGCAAGAAGTTGGCACCTATCTTAGATGAAGTTGCTATCTCATTTAAAGGCGATGAAAATGTGGTTATTGCAAAAATGGTGAGATATTTCCTACTTCTGTAGTGAGCATTATTTGCTGTGCCCTGTTATATCAGATAATCTCGGCTTTCTTCGTTCATGTTCACATTCAACCTCTAGTCATTCAATATTTGCAAATTTCTGCTTTACTACAAACACGTTTGAGGCTGAGTTTTTATTGTTAGATTCTGTCCTTAGAAAACACTCATTTGATCTACTGAAGTTGTTTATCATTCAATTCGGATTATTATTATTATTATTATTGTTTTTGTTTTTTGTAGGATGCAACAGCAAATGATATCATAGGTGATAAATTTGATGTGAAAGGTTACCCAACTCTGTACTTCTCTTCTCCTAGTGGCAAGCTTATGCAGTACGAAGGAAATAGGTCAAAAGAGGACATCATTGATTTTATTCAAAAGAACCGAGATGGAGCTGCTGCTGCCACTGCTGAGCCTGACTCAGTAAAAGATGAATTATGAAGGTGATACTAACCTTTCTTGCTTGCAAATTGTTGTAGAGATACACAAAATTCAGTTTGAAATTCTAAATTCTCGACTCGGATTGCTTATTTAATCAGTTTCTTGTCCCTGCAGGGGGCAAGAGGTGATGCCCGCCAAATAGATGGTAGCAGTCTCACACTGTAACGATGAGAAACACATCCCCTGGGTCCCAGCCACAGACGACACAGGACGTGGTAGCATAAAATAAAGAGAAACAACTTGTAGGCATCGTTGTCCTCATGTTAGATGTATTCTCAGGTTTTTGGTTTTAGCATTAGCCCCAATAGCAACTTTTTCATGGAGAGGATATTATAATTATATTAGTATTTGGGCCGTTTTGTTATGTACTTAGTATTTGTGAATCTCCCTGAATTTCTCGGGCGGGCTGTAATCTTATGCACCCGGGTGCATTGAGCCCTACACCTATTTTTTTTATTTTTTTTTGAATTTTTTTTTCATAAAGCTGTTAATCTAAGTGTATTTAACGTATGTATGAAATTTTACTAATTTCGGAGACTTTTAGATATTTTTTTTAGATTTTTAAAAATCAGTAGCATTTTTAGTAATTTAAAATTATTAAAATGTCACTGATTTTTTAAAAATCTAAAAAAAATATCTAAAAATATTCAAAATTGATAAAAATTGATGCATATGTTAAATACACTTATATTAACCACTGTATAAAAAAATTTTCAAAAAAAAATTAAAAAAATGGTTGCAACCCGAATTTCTCTCTCCCTTTTGACTGCTGGAAATCGAGTCGTATCTCAGCATGTGCAACTGCGCATAGGAATTCATTTGTGGAAAGGTATGGTTGGCAGTTCACGTGGGGGGCCGATGATGGGTCAAATGAAAGCTTAGGCTACCAGTCTCACTGACATTCAAATTGGACTACGTGTTGCAGTTTATGTAAGCTATAAAAGCCTTGGTTCGAAATTCGAATGCCCTCCCAGTATATCTAGTCAACCTTGCTCTTCGAACTTCTCTTTATCGTTCGCTGTGTTTACCCACCCACGTAAGGGCATGCGGTGCACATTATCTTTTCATTTTGAAAGACAGCAAGCTGCCTCTCTGATACCAATGGAAATTGGCATTAACGAACAGTCTAAAATTCTAATACTTTACCCAAGCAACTGATTTCGGGTGTTTGTTAACTTCTACAACTTTTCAATTTAATAGTGTGTTCGGAAAGTGATAAATTTTTTGATGAAAAATTGTGCAAAAGTTTTCAAAATGATAGAAAATAATGTGATATAATAGAGGTAATAATAAAGAGTAAAAATGATAAAACTAAAAGGATTCTAGTTCAATGCACCTAAATGTACTTTACCTTTTTTTAAATTTTTTTTTTAGAATTTTTTTTACAGGAATGTTAATCTAAGTGTATTAAAATTTACCATTTTTAAATTATTAAAAATGCTAATGATTTTTAAAAATTCAAGAAATATTTAAAAATCTCTAAAATTGAAAAAAATTGATGCACATGTTAAATACATTTCGATTAATAATTTCATAAAAACTTTTCAAAAAAATTTAAAAAAATGGGTGAAGTACACCGAGGTGCATTGAACCAGGCTCCTAAAAAGATTCCGGTTCAATGCATGGGTGTACTTCACTTTTTTTATTTTTTAAAATTTTTTTACACAACTGTTAATCTAAGTATATTTAACATGTGTATCAAATTTTACTAATTTTGGAGATTTTTATATTTTTTTGAATTTTTAAAATCATTGACATTTTCAGTAATTTAATTTCATAAAAAAATTTAAAAAAAATTTAAAAAATGGGAGAAATACACCCGGGTGCCTTGATCCAGACTCTAAGTTAAAATAAATGTGTTAGATGTAAAGTAGTTATGTAGAAATAATAGAAAATAGGTAGTTGTATAAGAAGAAGTTAAGAAATAACTAAAAAAATAAAATAGTAGCGAAAAGTAAAAATTTTATATTGAGAAGTTTTTGAAGTGAATAGATACTTCTTAAATCTGTCCACTCTCCATAAATATCATATTTTTAAAATTATTTTTCACTTTTTCCTATATAATTACTTTACTTTACAATTAATTTTATACAATTACCCATACGTTTAATCTATCTATTTTAATTTTATTTTATTTACTCTTTATTATTATTCTCATTGGATCACATCATTTTTTTTACATTTCAAAAACTTTTATACTAAATTTTTTTCACAATTATCGGAACGATAATGGAAAAATGGAAAAAAAAGGGGGAACAAATATTTTACGATACTAGTATTAACAAGAATTAATTTAGGCTCTTGAGTTGCATCTTCCTGACCTGATGTCCAAAATAGCTCTTCAGATGCCCTCACACACCTCATTGGATACATTGACAAGAAAAACTATAAATTTGAAGATTAACAGCAATTGGCCATAGTGGCCGCATTGATCACTTGTTTCGCGAAAAACTTCCTATTAAACTCAGAAAATTGACGTAACCAGGCAACATCGTCAGTTTCAACGAAGAACAAGATCATGGGAGTCTACAGGTATTTCTTTATATTAAATGTTCGTGACCACACCCATGCGCAGATCCCTCTGGCGGGGGCAATTTACATTTAAGGTACAGAATTCAAGCAGCCAACTTTAGACATCAGTACGGTGAGAATACAAGAAAACACAACAGCCATTGCATCCAACTCCAGCAACTCAGCCGTTGAACACTGCATAAAATGCTGGGTATTCTCAACAAAAACTAAAGCTGCTGCTGCTGCAAAGTGATGGACCCTCGCGTGCAAGTCCGCATCAGTCACAGCAATCATCATCATCATCCTTCATGTATTTCTCTTGTACAGCTGCTGCTGTAAAATCTAAAGGTTAAGAAAAATCTGCATCCAGCATTTCAATAAAGAGGTCAAAAGCTCACCTCACGACCTATGAATAATGAAATTGGCTACAGGCCAATATTTATTTTCAAAAATTATCACGAACAGTCCAGCCTCATCTGTAATGGTCAGGATTAATCAGCTTTTGGCTGGCTATGTCAGGAATATGCCAGTATGATAAAATAGTTATCACGACCAGTCCTGATTCACTGGTGGACTAATCAGATCTTAGCAGGCTATATCAGCAATGCTTTGTGTTAAAATGGATAATGGCACAGATAATCAGTTTACTGGAAAACAATAGCATATAGTCTCATTAATTTTTAAATATTATCTGGAAAAAAGGATATCTGTAGTAGTCCCAGTCCAGTGGAGCAGCAGCAATCTTGCTGAACTCAACAACGCTTCCCTCAATGCCAGCAAATATGTAGCCATTACTTTTGTCTATCAACTTCACAAGATTTCCTACACTTTCTTTATCCTGGGAGAATTCAAGATTGACTCAGAAAGATTCCAGCATCCAACAAGACATTATCAATAGAAAACATACAATCTGACATGCCTGAAGCATCCTGCAAAACACTATCAGCAGAAAATATACAATCTAACATGCCTGAATATCTAAGGTCGTAAAGCTGACTTGACTATAATCTTCAACCACATTACACAGCTCCTTTGTCAGCTTCCTGCATCCACAACAACAGAATTGATGGAATAGCATTTTCTGCTTCAGTAAAGAGTTCTTTTAAGAGATAATTTCTTCCTTCATTTGCATTCCCAAAGTTGGCACCACTTTCAGTCTCCGACCTCTGCTTACAAACATGGTTAACCAAGGAATACCTGTACTTTGCTGAACGAGGATCTTGATCAAGATGGTATTCCAAGTATGAAAGATCTTGGACCTCTGTATAGAATTCAAGGTTGAAAGCTGCAAGACATAAACAGTTGGATTGGCAGGCAATCCCTTGATATATGTTATTACAAAATGCCAATGATTTTTGTTTTACATCTAATAGAGAAGAAGCCTCTGACCATACCTAACTTCCCATAGCTCTCAATAAGATCAATCTTAGACAAGACATTGATGTGTGGAAGCTCTAGATGCAACATGGTTGACAATGAGAGAAGCAAAGCACTCACATACTTCCCGGGATCACTGCAAAGATGGGCATCGACTAAGTGCACTGCAGTCAACTGCAAGGCATGAAGGAATCAGAAGTTTATTCAGTGACAACACACATCATCACTTGTCAAGTCAAAATTAAGCAAAGAACCGTTGCACAATCATTACCCTCAGATGCTTCTTCTTTATGAGTTTTGAGATCACTTTTTTTGCATGTGAATGAAGAAAGAACAACTCAACTTGGCCAGGAAAATCAAACAGAAGATAGTGATCTGCAGTGTTAACAGAGCATGCCACATCGTCATTGATAGAAAGCGTATATTTTACTTGTTTACTACCATCATCACAAGGCATTCCCTGCTCCTGCCCATGTATAAATAACAAATGTGCATTGACTAGTTGCAACGACCACGCATTGCGCTGTTTGATGAGAATTCATCAAATTATCAGAGAAAACACCCATGAGAGGAATTAGCCAAATGATTGTGCACTCGAGATCATCGAGGACATAATTTGTCTGATTCTGGGCTGGGTATGCTTTGTACAGTATGTGTACAAGTCAAAGCATGATCCCATCTCCTATTATAGATGTCACATGATGATCCAGAGCAAAATAGTGACTGCCTAAAATTTTATTTAAAACAATCTTAGATTTCTTCTTGTTAATAAGCTTCCTGGCTTTCAATTTATGCTCCATCTGCAGTTGAGTTAGCAATAAGAGGGATTGTTGCATTTTGAGCTTACAGACATTAAGCATGCACAATAGCTGAGAGAGCAATACATTGCTGTGTCACCTCACTGCAAGTCAGCACCATGAATCCTCTTTCCAGGGCGGTTCATGCAATACTGAGGCTTGCACAGGCTTCAGATTTCATAGAGGCCCTAAAAGACCCACTTATTATCCAATATGTTTATTAGATTTTAAATAATGTTTTATGAGCTCTAACAAAACATCATGGACATTGGTTCTCAAAATGCGACACGGAGAAATTGCACGAGTTTAAAAATGGACCACCAGTGATAAAACAGGAATTCAAACTCCTTGTTTTCAATCCGGCACATTTTGAATTTCAATTTGTATATTTGGAAAAAAATATGAAACAATATTTGAAACAGAAAACATGGATTATGGGTGTGTTTGGAAATTTGCAAAAGTTGTCAAGTTAAAACTTTTCAATCTAAAACTTTTCGCTCTTTATAACTACCTATTTTTTAATTATTTTTCACATCTTTCTATACAACAACCCTACTTTTTGATCATTTCTACACAACTATGAATACAACTAATCTATTTATTTTAAATTTATTTTCTTTACTCTTCATCATTACCCCAATCATATCACATCATTTTCCACTAATTTAACAACTTTCACATCCAAAACTTTTTATCAAAAGTTTTACAACTTCCCAAACACCCCTATATCTAAAATTGGTGTTTTTTAGGTCCAACAAATCTGATCTACTGCATATAGACCACTTTTTCAAAAGGGTAGCCAGCATTGCAGTCAAATAGCTATCTGTTACTTTCACATATGTTTTTCACCTTCAACTATTCAACATCCATGAGGTTAGAGCATCAAATCCACTTTTGCACAGCTGAGTTCAAGATGCAGAAAAATCATGTTGTAGACAACTTCAATTTTTTGTGTTTTGCTAAACCAATACTAGTGAGAATTGATTCCTTATATTTAATTTTTCCATTATAAAATTGATTTTAAAAATTAAAGGAGAAAGAAGAAAATTTTCTAGTATGCAAGAAAATGAGCAGACAGCAGAACAAGGTAAGAACATTACACATCTTAGTTAATTTAGTATGGCGACTAAAAAATGAAAATCAATCTTGACCATGAGGCTTTTGTCAACATGCTAAACAAGAGGCAGACCAAGGAATGGAATCATTCAATGAAGAACATGCTTCAGCCTTGAATTTGTAAAGCCCTGGCCCAACTATCGCAGGTATTGTCCGTTTTGGGCCTTAGCCCGCACGGTTTTATCCTTTTGGGTACCCTAAATGTACCCCAAAAGGCGTTTCGACAGAGTTACCAGCGGCCTCCACTTATAGCCCAGCTCCCTCTTTCATCCTAACTGATGTAGGATGTTACATCCACCCCCCTTGGGGCTCCAGCGTCCTCGCTGGATGAGTTCCCGTTGGACACACCAGCAGGATATCGGGAGTCGGCTCTGATACCATTTGTAACGTCCCGGCCTAATTGTCGTAGGTATTGTCCGCTTTAGATCTTAGCCCGCACGGTTTTGTCATTCTGGGTACCCTGAATGTACCCCAAAAGGCGCCTTAAAAGAGTTACCAACGGCCTCCACTTATAGCCCATGCTCCCTCCTTCATCCTAACCGATGTGAGATGTTACAGAATTAAAGGCCCATGAGCACTGAATCAACAAAAATAATTACTCCTCCAAATGATACACAGATCTCTGAGAGAAGAAAAACAAAGTTGGCATTCAAGAGTCAATGGTTACGGTTACTTAATGCCAAACCATCAAGCAACTTGAGAGAAAATTGTTGTTATGGATATGCTAAATTTGCACAAATAATCATTCACGAGATTGTTCTGACAGCAAAAAAGCCTTCGCCTAACAAGAGGCAAAAAAGTTATGCATGAATCATCGTTAACACTGCATAAGTTTACTGACCATCAAGCAATGGCTCTAATTTAGACTCTAACCAGTCAATGTTCTTCTCCAAGTAGTCCATGCAATATACAAGACCTGGTTTGCACATAAGATGGAAATAAGTATCTGGCATCAAGCAGTCAATACCACAATTCAGCCAATCACATTGAACAGGATCCAATTATGAAATGTCAATGGTCCATTTCAAAATCCTTCCCCTACACATCGCAAGTACTGTCTGATAGGGAGGGAACATTTAATGGGTTATCTACTTCTCTGTACCGAGTTGTCCATGATGAAAACCATACCAAGTGGCTTGGATGTCACAACTCCCAAAACCCATTATTTGCTCCTATCTATAGAAGCTACAAACCAAAAGTAAAAAATTTTCTCAATTACCAGAACAATTCATGGAAGAATCAAGTTAAGGATCACGACTAACCTCCATTAGGACCGAGAGAATGCTCTGCCATTACATCACTAAGTTTTATGAGATCCTCAATATTCACAGCACATTCATACCTGTGTCTCAAGTAAAGGCAGGCTACCAAAAGGAGGTGGTAGGCAAAGAAGAAAATCTATATTCATTACTTTGTCCAGATTTTAGAAATGAAAAATGAGAAAGGATACGGCAATGCATCATTTGCTGGATCCAAATTGATAACTGCCACTTTCCTGTAATTCAAGAAATACTTCTCATTGCCATTTTACAAAATGCTTTGGAAAAAAATAATTAATATATATATATATATATATATATATATATATGAGACCCGATCGTGTGCAGTCGGACTACACCGTAATTACGGTGCAGTCCGCTGTAAAATGGACCCCACACATGTTAGATTGTAATGAAACTTTATACACTCATTTATCCATATATAAATCATACTTTAGACAGTTTAGATGTTGAAAAAACCACTTTAAACTTGATATTTACATTAAACTATTTTATTACGTTGATTTTGCACCATTTTAAGATGGAGACTATATACATGTTGGATTTGGATGAAAATTGGTATGCTATTAAAGTGAACAATTCTAAATACAATGGGTGGGGTGGATTTTCCATTTATGATCAGGTGGGGCCCACAGTGCATGGACTGCACGGTGCAGTCGCATGCACTGGAATAAATCCCATATATATATATATTTTCAGAATATTGTTGTTGATCAAAAGGTGCCAATGAACCAACTAGAAAATAGTTTCTGAAATGATAAGACCTAAACTGCCACAGTGCGCAAAAAGGAGGGTGAAAAGAAATGGAAGTACTTCAACTAGAATAATTCCAATGTCCAACTAAAGTACCTTCCAATGAGTTTGAGGAATTGTGACATGCCATTGCAGTAGGTTGTCTTTCCAGAGCCAGGGGGACCAATAACAACTTGACCAAACACCATCCTTGCTCTCGAGATGCTTCAAAAGTCTGGTCAGTGCAAGAATTGCTTGTATGAATAACCTTAATAGTCCATGTAAAACATCATTAGTCGTTGAGATTATTCAAAAATTTTGATCAAGGCAATAATTACTTGTATGGAGAACCTTAATGGTGCCTGCAAAAAATGGAGTAACCAACACAAGAAATTTCATATAGAGCATGTACCGGCATTAAGTGACTGAACTTCAAGCTGTAAGTAGACCTACAATGTGACCTAAAACGCATGCGCATGCATCTAGAACATTAACTTATAGAGGAATCAGATAATCTTATTCTAAAAATGATCAAGTTACATGTTCCAATTGGCAAACCATCCTTGTCATGTGGCAACATCATGGATATCAGTGCTCTCTCTACATCTTTTAGTTGAATTGGGCAGGCCTGTATATTAGAATTCATTTGACAGCAACGATTTTGGAAGTTTAAAATTTCCCATTGAAAGAATTTTTCAAGACACGATTTAACTGCTCAGACCCATTGAGTGGATTATTATCGATTCCACAAGTACACTAATATGATATGCGTCAATGACATTATACATGTATCCTAGGCAGTCTTAAGGTCTGCAAGTTCCACATTGGTGAGGTAGTTCGAATCTTCGGCAGTGTTTTGGATTGAACTGATAGCCTCGCATTTAACTTCCTACGGTATGTACCATAATTGTCAAAGGCGCAATGCTCACCAAGGTGCAAGGGGATCCAGTGGCCTAGGCACAAGGCGTACTTTCAAGGCGTGAGTCTGACTAAAGCAAGATGCACCTTAATTTGTCTAAAAAATTCTTAGTACCTAAAACTAGTGAGTAAAAGCTAGTATTAACACTCAAGAGTCAAATATATATAATCTACTTCAATTGTCAAGAGTAAAAAGTGAAAATTAAAAACAAAACTCACAGTAGCACGTATAATTTCAGCAACAATTCACAACAATATTATTCTAATTAATTTGATGAATTAAGAAAGCAGCAGGGACGTGCAGGACTGCCACCAACCAAGATTGAAAAAAAAAAAGAAAAAAAAAGAAATGTAAAAACAGGGACGTGCGGTCGAATGGAAGTTGCAGCGGCCAAAGAAGAGAAAAAACGGGACAGAGAAGAAGAAGAAGGGGGAAAAAAGAAGAAGAAGAAGAAGAAGAAGAAAGGCGAAAAAAAAAAAAAGCAGCAGAGGAACGCAGAAGAAGACGATTCGAAGAATCAGAGACGAAGGGACGAACCGAGCAGCAGAGGAGAATGGAAGAATGGAAGCTTGGATGGAGGCAGAGGCAGCAACAATCAGCAGCAATCGACAGCAGTCAGCAGTCGGCACTTCGTCTTCGGCAGCTCCTCTTCTTCGTTTTTCCTCCCTCTATACAAAACCCAACCTGTCTGACCGCTGCTACAGTTCGGGCCTCAGGGGTTGAATGCCCTAATGCATCTAGAACACAGCACACTTGGTTAACTGATAGAGGAATTAGATCATCTTATTCTAAGAAAAGATCAAGCTGCACGTTCCAATTGGGAAACCATCCTCGTGCTGTGGCAACATCATGGATATTAGTGCTCTATCTACATAGTAGAACTCATTTGAACAGCAACCATTCTGGAAAGTAACGATTTCCCATTGAAGGAACATGATTCAACAGCTGAGACCCATTGAGTGGATCATTATGGATTCCACAAGTACACTACATGATATGCCTCAACACCATTATACATGTATCCTCGGCAGTCTTAAGGTCTGCAAGTTCTACGTCGGCGAGGCAAATCAAATCTTCCGCAGTGTTTTGTATTGAACATGACATATAGCCTCACGCTTACCTTCCCACGGCGAATGATAATTAATGCTATGGAACTCACCAATTTAAAACTGCGGGAAATGTATATACGAGACATTTGCTGTTTTCTCACCAAAAAAGAAAAGATCAACTAAAAGAAAGTCGGCTAGTTCATTTTTCGTTTTGGTGGGGGTTGTTTTGGTTGGGGGATTGGGGGTGGGGTGGAGGTCCGGAACTAACGTATCGGGCCCGTTAGTTCCGGCCGGGTCTGCTTCAGCGGGTCTTCTTTAGACCGAATCATGAAAAATTAAGGGCATGTTTGTTTACCCTAAAATCATTTCAAACTAAACTTTTCAATACTTCTTACTTCTCATAACTACTTTATTTTTAATTATTTTTTCATTTCTTTTTATATAACTATCATACTTTTCAATCATTTCTATACAACTACTTATACATATAATTTATCTATTTTAACTTTATTTATTTTTTACTCTTTATTATTATCTTTATCATGTCATATACTTTTTCTCATTTTAAAAATTTTTATATTAAAAATTTTAAGGCATATTTTAGTAAAACTAAAACTTTTTACATTAGCCTTTTTAATTTAAAACTTTTTACTTTCTACTGCTATCATATTTTTAATTATTTTTTCACATTTTCTTATACAACTATTTTACTTTTAAATTATTTCTGTACAATCAACCTCTTTGTTTTAACTTTATTCTCTTTACTTCTCATTAGTACCTATAACATATCACATTATTTTACAATATTTAAAAACTTTTACATAGTAAACTTTTAATTCAAAATTTTTATCACTTTTTGAACACACTAGAATCATCAAAAATTTTAAGGCTTTCTAAATACACCTTAAAATAACTAGTTTTTGAAAGCATAGTGAAGTTGGTTGCTTTTAAAATTTTTCTAGTGAAACTAGTTGCTTTTTTAATTTTCTAAAATTAAATTTTAAATCTAAGCCATACATCATCTCTCTCTATTGATATTTATATGATATGGAAATCATATTAATTAGATTTATATACAATCCACAACAAGTATAAATGTATAAGGTTGTTAATAATTATATTTTTAAATATTGTTAATTTAAAAAAATTTTAATTCTCTTAATTTGAAACATATAAGCTAAATTGATAATTTTAAACATAATGGAAGATTTATATTTTTAAAAAGTAAAAATGAGGGTCGTAAATGTAACCGATTGCATGGAAGATAAGCTCGTGGGGGTGTCCGCTCGTCGGTAGTTAGTTTATATATATGTGTACTTTTTTTTTTTTTTGAGCCTGCTCGAATCCATTCGAAACGAAACATACTCCCAATATTGCTCTTTTTATAATTATTTCTATGCGGGGTTTTACTTCCATGGTTTCTCTTGTATTTAACCTCTCTTTTATAGAAAATTCAGTCTCATTACTATGCTTAACATTATTTATATTAAGACAAATTCTACATATACCTATCAATTTTATCCATAATTTTACTTATATCCCACGAACTTTCAAAAATGCCTTTTATATCTATGTATTTTCATCATAATTTCCCATATATCCATATTGTTAGAAATTCATTAAATGAGTCATTAACCTCGCTATAAAATGACAAATATACCGAAGTCTTAATATAATTTGAAATTATTTTGCTCAAAATTAAAAATTCATATTCAAATAATGTATTATTTTATCGTTATATAATTACTAAAGATTCATTATAATATGAATTTTTGCTGTAAAATTATAATTCGGGATGAACATATTCATCATTTCACAAGGGTTAATGGTTCTTTTAATAGATCTTTAACCTCATAGGTATATGTGGAATTATGATGAAAATTCGTAAGTATAAAAGATATTTTTTAAAATTTGTTAGTATGAATGGAATTACAGGTAAAATTCGTTAATATATAAGGAATTTATCCTTTATATTATTATAAAAAATCTTTAATTTTGAATTACTATGCATGTTCCCATTACAAATGTGTAAAATCATTATAATAAAATATTTTAATACTAGATATTAATTTTAAAGTAGTATTTTAAATATTTTGATTATGTAAAATATCATTATTATGAAAAAAATGATTCTATAAAGTATTATATTCTAATATATAAATACATCCAAGCATTTTTCATATTTTATATAAATATATATTTTCAGCAAATTTGGTCATGCACGTATTTGGCATGATAAAATTTGGTATCCTAGCCAAACAAAACACATTAAACTACAACGAATATAGTAAATTTCTCATTAAATGTCAAAATATTAAAATTGAAAAGGGTCATATGTAACCACAACGGGTAATAGCTAATTTTTAACTGCACACTCTTTTATCATCATAGTTTTTGAGTAACTTTTTACCAACCTTATTAAAAATTAATTTATGCTTATTATCTTTTATTTTGCTAACATCAATGTATATTTAAAAGTTTATCTCTTTCTGTAATAATTAGGAAAAAAAAATGATGAGTTGACTATTCAACTGATGATGTGTCCACTGATGTGGCATCCTGACCATTGACCATTTGACCAAGCAATGGACAAAAAATAAGTGGAAGGTTATTGGGCTAGACCCAAATAAGCCAACTTAGAATGATGGGTTGAGTTATATAAAATATCGCGAGTATTTAACTCAACAGCCCAAGGTGCTTAAGTGGTTAAGGTGTTGGTCTTTGGTAGAGGAGGTCTCGAGTTCGAATCCCATGAGTGTATAAATGATATATTTTGCCTTTTTGGGCTCTGTGAGCCTCACCAGTTTGAAATTCGAATTTAAAGTGGATTTGAGATCGGATTGCGATCGGTGAACTTGAAATTCAAGTTTGAATTGAAATCAGATTTCAAGCGGAAAATCCTCCTCCGGTGAGCTATAAATAAACGACTTGGGTACTCGATGGAGATACCAGAGGAAAGAGGAGGAACGCTGCCGTAGGAGAAAGGAAAAGGCCGATTCAATCCGTTCAAGCAATCCATTTCATTTTCTTCTTTAAGGTAAGAGGGATTTTGCCTTTTTAGCCTTTAATTATGGCGTGATTTAATGAGGATTTATCACATAATTATTTAGTAGTTTTACTAATACGTGATTTTTTAGCCATTAATCATGCTGGGATGATATGAGATATTACATGCTTAATTGCAACGGAATGGATGCCACATAATTATTTGAGAAATGTATTATTTACATTAAATTAATTATGTGAGGATTTATCAATAATTTTGAGGATGTATAACATAAATGTAATTTTGGGCAAGATGGAAAGCATAATGGCATAATTATAATTTATTTTGAGTAAAATAAATTAATGAGTAAAATTATATACGTTATATTATGCTTGGATGGCCTAAAATTAATTATGTTAGCCAAATTATTAATGAGATGAATTTTTAATATATTTTAATGCATTTAAGATGTTTAAAGGAAATATATATACGAAAATAATATTAAAATATTATTATATATATATCTTGTATAAATGGACGGATGGAAAAAAATGAATGTTACTGTCCATTTTCGAGTTTTTGGATATTTTACAATTCTGCCTAATGGTTTTTCTGAAAATCATAAGCTGTCAAGGAGTTTCTGTAAAATCAGAAGACAGCAGGAGAACCTGTAAATTTTCAGAAGATGGTACGGGCTTCAGGGAGTGGGCTGGATCCAGGCTGAGCCCAGCTGCAGACGAGCCCAACTGTTGCAATGGGCCTCAGAAGGAGGATCCAGTGAGCCAACTCATGACTCAAAGCCCAGAGATGATACCCAGGCAGGAGCCCAGGCAGTAAAGCCCAGAGCGCAGCCCACCAGGAAGCCCAGTCGGACAGGACCACCCGCGGCGAGCCCAAGTCGCCGGCGGCGAGGGACACGTGGCACCGTTTGGTGCGTCCATCTTCAAATTGATGTAAATTGAGCTCTAGAGGTCCGATTTGAGTGATCCAGGGGTCATTTCCTATGGATTTGGACATTCTGAGTTCAATGGAAGGGCTAGATTAGCCAAATAATGCCTAAAAGTTTGATTTTTGGGGATAGAGGAGTATCCTAAAGGATTTAAGGTCTTAAATCCTTAGGGTAGTCCCCAAATTTTAAGTTGAGTACTTCTAAGAAGAGATGATGGCATATAAGATGTATTAAAAGCTCTAAAAGTTGAGCAATTGAGTGAAGATGATGTGTTCTTATGATCTTAATTGCAGGGCATAATGCTACTTACTAAGTTCTTGTGAACTTATCCCTTTTTTCCTTTGACTCTCAGATGATCCCGTGGATGGTGGCCAATGAGATAGTGGTGGCGTGCTAACAAATAAATCTTTTTATTTATTTCTTTCTACGTAATGAGTGGCTTGACTTGGATGTAAAGAATTTATTGAAGTGGGCATGTTTGTAATAACTCTATGGACTTGGATGTAATAATGCAAGTTTATTTGTTACCTAAATGAGATGGTTTAATCGTCGCGTGGAAAGACCCTGGAGTTTTAAAACAACTTGGACCGAAAATTTAGGCAAAAGCATTAATTTTTAGTTCAGGCCGTTACAGATGGTATCAAAGCAAATTTCCATGCATAGAGACGAATAAATCAGAGAACATGGAAACATGTTAAAAGTAATTTTAATTTCTCTTTTCCTATGATGTCGAAAATAGTGATTAAACTGACGTTCACTATTTTCATGAGCAGAGAGATGACATTTGGAACGAGTTTCCCTGAGAGAGATTCAGAGAAGGGGAAAGCACCAACTAATGGTGAACCTGGAGCAGCACGGACACGTGCTAAGAAGGCACCAACCAACACTGAGAAGTTGGACCTGACGAGGGATGATCTAAAAGAGTCGAGGTTGGCGCAGGACGCAATTAAATTTGAGCTACTTCGAGCTCAAGAGGCTGTCCGACAAGAGATGCGTCAAAACTTTGAAGCCTTACAACGAGTGGTATCCAACTTAGCGTCCATGATGTTAAAGATGCAAGAGAAACAGATGTCACAGGACGCAGAGTTGGCCATGCTAAGGGCAAAGTTGACAGCATTTCAAAAACAACCTGCAGAGACTCAAACATCCCCTCCTAAGAGGCCTGCTGATGTTTCCCCTGAGATGATGGAGCAAGTGAGGAAGGAGGCAACTATCCCGCAACCTGTTCCTAGGAAGCGGTATAAGCAAATGGCGAGCAAGATGCCTAAGGCCTATGATGAGTCGGATGATAATTTCAAGTCAACTGACAAAGAGGGGCCGAATGAACCATATGAGACCTATTGTGGGTCTAGCTCGTCTATCCCAAAGCCAAGTCCTCCAACTCAACAGATGCCTGTTCCAAATGTGCCCCTCCAACCATCTCCTTCATCGACACATGCCATACCCTCAAGAGAGCCTACATCTGAGAAAGTTCCGTCTAGTTTGGGGAAGCTATTACCATGCGCTAAGTGCAAGTTTAGGCATGGAGGAAAGTGTGTGCTTCCGCCGAACATTTGTTTCAGATGTATGCAGCCTGGACATCAGGCAAGGGACTGCCCTCATGAGATTGCTTGCAATATTTGCAGGGCCCCTGGGCATCGGGCTAAAGAGTGTCCAATGAAGGGACAGAGAAAAAGAGATGATTAAATTGAGTTATTTTCTTTTGAAGTTTCTGAGATGTAATAAACTTGCAGTGAATAATAAAATTTAATTACGATGGATTGTTCTTTTATGTGGATGGATATAATTTGTTTGGCTATGTGTGAACTTAAGATGTTTTCTTGAGTTTAAATGTTACATTTCTTTTTAGACATGGCCTCTCATGGGAATCATCCACGACCTAACCCAATGCAAAGGCAGGGTCAGGGAGTTAATCCATCAACTGTTGTTATATCCAAAGCGGGTACATCCCAAGCAGGAGTTATTCCAAGGTTAAGCCACGGAGTGCACTCATCCCAAGGAGAAACATCTCAGAGGGCAAACCAAGGAGTTTTTATACCACTTGACGAAGGCTCGAGGTCCCCTCAGAGGTCTGAAGGGACAGTTGGTACCAACCAGAATCCTGGGAGGAGACCAACAATTCATGAGCGTATGACGCAGCATGAGGCTCGATTCGAAAGTTTCGTTGAGAGGATTTTAGCCCGATTAGATAAAATCGATGAAAATCCTCATCAACAAGGAACTACTTTAGTTGGTTGTGATCAAGCTGCGATCGCAAACCAACGGAGAGGGCGAGTTGTAAGCCAGAGAAAACAACCAAATATGATGGGGCAAGAGGATAGCACGACAGCACGACAGCTAAGAATTGGTTACTGGCTATCAACAAAATATTGGAGTTCCTTGAATGTTCGGATCGACAGAAGGTGCTATTTGCTGCATTCAAGTTGGATGGAGATGCTTACCGTTGGTGGCAAACGCAAAAGAGAATCTTTGAGAGCAAGAAGGAAGAAATTACGTGGCAAAGATTCTCGGATGCCTTTTATGAGAAGTTTTTTCCACCAACTGTTCGGATCACCAAAGCTCGAGAGTTTGCAGAGTTAAAACAAGAAGAGATGTCTGTGGCTGATTATGAAACAAAGTTTTCATCCTTGATACGATTTGCCCCTAATATAGTAGAAGATGACGATGCTCGAATACGAAGGTTCCAAAATGGTCTCAATGAAAGCATTCGAGACATGGTGATGGCCGAGCCATGCAACACATATGGCAAGGCAGTGGATCGAGCAATGTGGGCTGAGAAAACAATAGCTCAGCTCAGTAAGATGTTTGTAAAGAAGAGATAGGGGTAATCTATTGAAGGAGGAACTTCAAATAAAAAGCCAATGCAGACATCTGGGGCCTCAGCGGGTCAAGGGTCTAAGAGCAAAGGATTCTATAAGACGAATTGGCAGAAAAAGAAGTGCAAGCGATGTAACCGGTTCCACCAGGGACAGTGTCGCCTTCCGCTTGGCACTTGTCAAGTGCGGAGAGACTGGACATTCACCAGAGAGTTGCCCAGTAGGAGTGGTATGTTTTCGGTGTAAAATGCCGGGGCATATGTCAAAATTCTGTACTGCCACTGGAGCACCAAATCCCCAACAACCTCAAAATCAGAATAGGCAAGCGGGAAGACCAGTGGGGCGACAACAGAATGTGCAAAACCATGGGGCAAGACAGCCGACAAATGTTTTTGCACTGCACCCGGGACAAGCTCAGATACCAGCAGACAAAATTACAGGTATTGTAAAGGTTTACAATATCTATGCCAGAATTTTATTTGATACTGGTGCTGATTTGTCATTTATTACATCTGAGTTTTTCAAAGAGAATAACATACCAACGAAGCCATTGGTGGAAAAGTTAATTATCACATCACCAATGGGAGGTAGTCTTCCCGTGAGAAGTGCATGTTATGCATGTCCTATGGACATCAAGGGACTAGTGATGTTAGCCGACTTGGTAGTGATGCCCATGAGAGACTTGGATGTAATTCTGGGATGGGATTGGATGACCAAGTGGGTAGCACATATTAGTCCGCAGACACGGAGGATTACAGTTGGCATACCCAATCAGACGGTTTTATTTGAAGGAAACCGACGAAAAGTGTCACATTTGATCATGGCGATGCAAGCCTTGAGGAAACTCAGGCAAGGATGTTATGGGTTCTTTGTGGCGGCCATGACGACGAATGAGGTTGAAGTAAAATTGGAGGATGTCTCGGTAGTCAGAGAATTTCCTGATATTTTTCCAAAGGAATTACCAGGGTTACCACCTACACGAGAGATTGATTTTGAGATCAATCTAATTTCGGGAACCAGCCCAATCTCAAGAGTCCCATATCGCATGGCGCCAGCAGAACTTAAAGAGTTGAAAGAGCAGCTGCAAGAGTTAGTGGATTTGGGATTTATTCGTCCAAGTTCATCACCTTGGGGAGCACCTGTGCTCTTTGTTAAAAAGAAGGACGGTAGTATGCGACTATGCATTGACTACCGAGAAATAAACAAGGTGACGATTAAGAATAAATATCCTCTTCCACGCATCGATGATTTGTTTGACCAACTACAAGGGGCATCTATCTTCTCAAAGATAGACTTGAGGTCAGGGTACCACCAATTGAGAGTTAGAAAAGAGGACATACCAAAGACAGCTTTTCGCACTCGGTATGGTCACTTTGAGTTCTTGGTGATGCCATTCGGGTTGACCAATGCCCCTACTGCATTTATGGATCTAATGAACAAAGTGTTTCAACAGTTCTTAGATCGGTGTGTGGTGGTATTCATTGATGATATCTTGGTATATTCCAAGGGATGTGAAGAGCATGAGCAGCAGCTGAGAGAAGTTTTGCAAGTCCTTAGGGAAAAGAAACTTTATGCCAAACTCAAAAAGTGTGAGTTTTGGCTAGAAAGTGTTGCTTTTCTTGGACATGTGATCAGTGGCAAAGGAGTTTCTGTTGATCCAGAAAAGATTAAGGCTGTGGTGTCTTGGGAGAGGTCGACCACAGTTACTGAGATAAGAAGTTTCCTAGGATTGGCAGGCTATTACCGACGGTTTGTGGAGAACTTTTCCTCAATTGCGGTGCCGTTAACTCGATTAACCTGCAAAAATGCCAAATTTATTTGGATAGAGGACTGTGAGGAAAGTTTTCAAGAGTTGAAGAACCGTTTAACCACGGCACCGGTTTTGACCCTACCGGTAAGTGGGAAAGAGTATGTGGTGTATAGTGATGCATCCAGGAATGGTCTGGGATGTGTACTTATGCAGCAAGGAAGGGTAATAGCCTATGCTTCAAGGCATTTGAAGCCAAGTGAGCAGAATTACCCTACTCATGATTTAGAGTTGGCTACAGTAGTGTTCGCCTTAAAGATTTGGCGTCACTACCTATATGGTGAAAGAACAAAGATATTCACAGACCATAAGAGTTTGAAGTACATATTCTCCCAGAAGGAATTGAATCTTCGGCAACGAAGATGACTGGAGTTACTGAAAGACTATGATGTTTCAATTCAGTATCATCCAGGGAAGGCCAATGTTGTGGCAGACACTCTTAGCCGAAAAATGAATACAGTGGTTGCAACCTTGATTACCCAACAAGAGGAGTTGCTAAGGCAGTTTGAAGCCTTAGAGATAGAGGTAATATCCTCTCGAGATACTGCTCGGCTGAGTATTTTGCGGTTGCAATCCTTGTTGGTAGAGAAAATCAAGGAAGCACTGAAGCAAGATTCATTTGTCTTAAAAATTTTAGACAGAATGAATCAAGGCCAATCCACTCGTTTTTGGCAAGGGATTGATGGTGTTTTGATGTTCCAAGAGAGAATTGTGGTTCCAAGGGATGAAGAACTCCGAAGAGAACTCTTTGAAGAAGCACACCAGTCGAGATTCTCTGTTCATCCAGGTAGTACCAAGATGTACAAGGATTTGAGTCAAAGATACTGGTGGAAGAGAATGCGAGTAGAGATTGCGAGATTTGTGTCCCAGTGTCTGGTCTGCCAACGAGTAAAACCAGAAAAGCAGAGACCGGGAGGATCATTGCGACCTTTGGAGATACTAGAGTGGAAATGGGAACACATCACGATGGATTTCGTGACTGCATTGCCAAAAACGCAAAGCCGAATGAATGCAGTATGGGTAGTGGTAGATCGACTTACTAAGTCGGCGCATTTTCAACCTTACCGAATGACTTATCGGATGGAGTAGATGGCGGAATTGTATGTGAGGGAGATTGTTAGGCTTCATGGCGTTCCTGTATCCATCGTCTCTGATAGAGATAGAAGATTTGTGTCTGAATTTTGGCAAAAATTACAGACAGCTATGGGCACAGAGTTACGCCTGAGTACTGCATATCATCCACAGACAGATGGCCAATCTGAGAGAACCATTCAGATATTAGAGGACTTACTGCGGACTTGTGCGTTAAATTTACATGGCTCATGGGTTGAGCATTTGGCAATGACAGAGTTTGCTTATAACAATAGTTATCAAGCAAGCATTTGTATGGCTCCTTTCGAGGCCTTATATGGCAAGAAATATCGCACCCCGGTTTACTGGGAAGAAGTCGGCGAGCGGAAGATATTAGCACTGGAACTGATCGAACAGGCTACTAAGGTAGTGCAGTTGATCAGGAAGAGACTGGTGACTGCTCAGGATCGACAGAAAAAGTATGCTGATGGAAAACGACGCGATTTGCAATTTGCAATCAGGGAAAAGGTTTTCCTAAAGGTCTCTCCTACTCGAGGGGTAATGAGATTCGGAGTAAAAGGGAAATTGAGTCCTCGTTATCTTGGACCATTTGAGATCTTGGACGTCATTGGTGGAGTTGCATATCGGTTGGCATTACCGCCAGCATTAGCGGGAGTGCATGATGTGTTTCATATCTCACAGCTGAGAAAGTATGTGTCGGATCCAACCCATGTGCTGCAGTTTGAGCAGTATCATGTGGAAGGGGATCTAACGCATCCAGAGCAACCGATACGAATTCTTGACACCAGAGAGAAAGAACTGAAGGGTCGAAAGATCAAACATGTTCTGGTGCAGTGGAGTAACCACAGTGAAAAAGAGGCAACATGGGAACTCGAAGAAAATATTCGAGAAATCTGTCCTAATTTGTTTCTACCTTATAATGAAATGTAAGTTTCGGGGACGAAACTTTTATAAGGAGGGGAGACTGTAATAATTAGGAAAAAAAAATGATGAGTTGACTATTCAACTGATGATGTGTCCACTGATGTGGCATCCTGACTATTGATCATTTGACCAAGCAATGAGCAAAAAATAAGTGGAAGGTTATTGGGCTAGACCCAAATAAGCCTACTTAGAATGATGGGTTGAGTTATATAAAATATTGCGAGTATTTAACTCAACAGTCCAAGGTGCTTAAGTGGTTAAGGTGTTGGTCTTTGGTAGAGGAGGTCTCGAGTTCGAATCCCATGAGTGTATAAATGATGTATTTTGCCTTTTTGGGCTCTATGAGCCTCACCAGTTTGAAATTTGAATTTAAGGAAAATCTTTCGGTGAATCCTCCGGTGAGCTATAAATAAACGACTTGGATACTCGATGGAGATACCAGAGAAAAGACGAGGAACGCTGCCGCAGGAGAAAGGAAAAGCAATCCGTTCAAGCAATCCATTTCATTTTCTTCTTTAAGGTAAGGGGGATTTTGCCTTTTTAGCCTTTAATTATGGCGTGATTTAATGAGGATTTATCACATAATTATTTAGTAGTTTTACTAATATGTGATTTTTTAGCCATTAATCATGCTGGGATGATATGAGATATTATATGCTTAATTGCAACGGAATGGATGCCACATAATTATTTGAGAAATGTATTATTTCTGAAAATGAATGTTACTGCCCATTTTCGAGTTTTTGGATATTTTACAATTCTGCCTAATGGTTTTTCTGAAAATCCTAAGCTGTCAAGGAGTTTCTGTAAAATCAGAAGACAGCAGGAGAATCTGTAAATTTTCAGAAGATGGTACGGGCTTCAGGGAGTGGGCTGGATCCAGGCTGAGCCCAGCTGCAGACGAGCCCAACTGTTGCAATGGGCCTCAGAAGGAGGATCCAGTGAGCCAACTCATGGCTCAAAGCCCAGAGATGATACCCAGGCAGGAGCCCAGGCAGTAAAGCCCAGAGCGCAGCCCACCAGGAAGCCCAGTCGGACAGGACCACCCGCGGCGAGCCCAAGTCGCCGGCGGCGAGGGACACGTGGCACCGTTTGGTGCGTCCATCTTCAAATTGATGTAAATTGAGCTCTAGAGAACCGATTCGAGTGATCCAGGGGTCATTTCCTATAGATTTGGACATTCTGAGTTCAATGGAAGGGCTAGATTAGCCAAATGATGCCTAGAAGTTTGAGTTTTGAGGATAGAGGAGTATCCTAAAGGATTTAAGGTCTTAAATCCTTAGGGTAGTCCCCAAATTTTAAGTCGAGTACTTCTAAGAAGAGATGATGGCATATAAGATGTATTAAAGGCTCTAAAAATTGAGCAATTGAGTGAAGATGATGTGTTCTTATGATCTTAATTGCAGGGCATAATGCTACTTACTAAGTTCTTGTGAACTTACCCTTTTTTTCCTTTGACTCTCGGATGATCTCGTGGATGGTGGCCAATGAGATAGTGGTGGCGTGCTAACGAATAAATCTTTTTATTTATTTCTTTCTATGTAATGAGTGGCTTGACTTGGATGTAAAGAATTTATTAAAGTGGGCATGTTTGTGATAACTCTATGGACTTGGATGTAATAATGCAAGTTTATTTTTTACCTAAATGAGATGGTTTAATCGTCGCGTGGAAAGATTCTGGAGTTTTAAAACGACTTGGACCGAAAATTTAGGCAAAAGCCTTGATTTTTAGTTCAGGCCATTACACTTTCTTACCACCAATGGTTCACTTTGGTAGTAATGCCAATGCTCAGCAACAATTATCTTATTTTTTTTATTATTTATTCATATTTTCTATATAATTATCTTAATTTTTAGTTATTTTTACGTAATCATGCATACAATAAAACTTTTCATCAGAAAATTTTATGGCTATTAGCAGCCAATACAAAAAAAGTTCTCTCCTATTCAAACAATCGCATAAAATCTACTGAAACGCGCACGTGGACCATGCAAGAGAGATGGAGCGAAAGAGCAAATCACAGAATGCGCGCGCCCTGTTGAGTGTTGTTGGATTCGAGGCAAGCAGGCGAACGGCCAAGCTCATGCACCGTGGGTGGGGCGGACCGGCTTATGATCACGTAATCCATGATCCTTGCATCTGTGGGCCCCAACCATCAAGCAAACAGACAAACGCAATCTTCAGATTAGCTAACCAAAACTGCTCCTCTTCTGGGCCTAACATCCCCAATGCTTTATTTTGAATCGGGAATAAATAATCGGTATGAATTCTTTTTACCATGGGTGAAAAAGTTTTGAAGTCAAAATTTTTCAATCTAAAATTTTTCACTCTTTATAACTACTTTTTTTAAATTATTTTTTACACATCTTTCTATACAACAACCCTACTTTTCAATCATTTCTACATAACTACCAATACAACTAACATATTTATTTTAAATTTATTCTCTTTACTCTTCATCATTACCCCTACAATATCATATCATTTTCTACTAATTTGACAAATTTTACATAAAAAAAACTTTTCATTAAAAGTTTTACAATTTCCCAAACATTCCCTATATTTAAAAATTCCATTATATACAACTGATACTGATGTGTAAATGCACTTTTACAGGACAACATTAGGCTCCGTTTAGTAATTAGAATTTGTGTATTAACTGCCTCACTGCTCTACTTTATCCATTTTATCTCTATATAGTTTCATCGTTTTCCACATAATTACTTTATTTATTTCTAATTTTACCTTTATTATATTACATTTTAAAAAATATTCTCCTTAGTTACATTATCAAATGCACCCTTAGTTTTTCATAAACCTTTAATGGAGCTGAATTTTAATATTTTAACTATATAAATAATCTATATATTTACTTTGAATTGCATCTTTAATGAAGTTGAATTTTAATATTTTAACTATATAATTAATATTTGGAAAATTTCTCCAATACCTACACACATTTAATTATTATTTCTTTTGTACCTATGACATTTTAGAAATTCCTTCACGGCTCATAACATTTTGTCCATAATTCTTCAGATGCTCGCATGGTTATTCTCCGCCAAAATCGACGTTAAATGTACATAAAAATGTCAATTTTGCTCCCACACTATTATATAAAAAAAGATAAAATAAGTTCCTCTCCGGTTTCATTAAACAAAAAATACACTAGATCTGTTTTACAAAAAAGTATGATAGGGATTCTATCTGGAATTTTTTTTGTATAAATGGTGTGGAAGTAAAATTTACATTTCCATATATAGTTAGTTAACATTTGTTTGGGTTGAGAATAATTACTTAGGCATATGAAAAATTATAGGTGAAGTATTATGAATGTTAGAGAATTTTTTAGAATATTCCAAGCAGAAAAAGAAGAATGCTCAAATGTTGTAAGTACGAGGATATTTTAATGAAGCAAAAAAAGAAAAGAAAAAGAAAATAACTCACTATTCAACCATGCATGTGTCGAAGCTTTAATGAGAATTAATTCCGTACCCATCTTCTGGTTGGCCACGGAAACCGCACTCATTCTTAACTAATTGGAACATTCCGTTACGTGCAATCATCAATAATGTTTAAACGCAGCTTCCAGCGCCATGGTAAGCACGGTGTGCGTAATCCGTCGTCAGTTTGACGTGTGTTATCGCCCCAGTAGCAATGTTTTTAAAATCGGACCGATCACTAAACTGGTTTTGTGACCGGTTCCCGGTTTTTCCGGTTCAACCGGATCGAATCGGTAGTCGAACCGCGGTTGGACCGGTAACAGTAACGAACCGGGACATGACCGGTTCACGGTCTGACCGGTCCGACAGCCCGGTTCGGTCCGGTTTTCAAAACACTGCCCAGTAGTGGGGTATAAGTTTTCGGTATTATTTTGGTTCCTCCCGTTAGAAGGATTATGCATATGCCCCGTTCGATCATTTCAGACCCGTCCAAAAATATTTTTTTATTTTTTTGACATTTTTTATAAATATGTTAATCCAGTTATATTTAATCTATAAACTAAATTTTACCCTTTTTGAATGTGTATACATATATATATTGGATTTTTAAATACATGGATAATTAAGTCATTTTAAATAATTTACATGGCTTAAATATCTCTGTATTTTAAAATTTAAAATAGATATATACAAATATCTCGAAATGATAAAATTTAGTTTATAAATTAAATATAACTAAACTATCTTGTTTATAAAAAAATTTTAAAAAAACAAAAAATATATTTTTGAATCAATCTAAAATCTTTCAGATTGGTAGAAAAGATCACAACTGTATATATATGTAGTGACTTATAATATTAGAAGACTTGGTATATATATATAAATAACATTCAAACACACTTGTATGGGTGCTGATCAGGTGCACCCAGGATCGATGCTCCCGGATGCATACACTTATTTTTTTATTTTTTTCGAAATTTTTGAACACAAATGTTAATCTAAATATATTTAATATGTATATCAATTTTTACCATTTTTGGAGTTTTTTAGATATTTCTTTTGGATTTTTAAAAATCAGTGGCATTTTAGTAATTTATTTTTTAAAATATGAAATAAATATCTAAAATTCTCCAAAAATGGTAAAAATTGACACATATGTTAAATAAACTTAGATTAACAAGTTCATGAATTTTTTTTTAAAAAAATAGATGTATATGCCCGAAAGCATTGATGCTCAATGCTCCCAGGTGCACTTGATCAGCACCCCACTTGTATGGACCTTAGTTAGCTTAGATAGATATAACAAGAGGTGAGCTAAGTTAATGAAAATGCAGGGTTTTAGTTTGATTGTTATGATAAGTCATTTTTACTTGAAGAGTGAATTTACTTAAAATATTATAATTCAGAACAAATTTGAGAGATTCTGCCAATTACCCATAATTTGATATTTTGTTCGTCCACATTACTAGACCTTTCGAAGAAGGAGCTTGATTATATATATCGTGATGTATATTAAGTCAAAATACAATATTTATTTATTTTTATAATTAGTTATATTTTTTATTTTTCTTTATAAACATGTTTTCATAAGTGTATTTAATTTATATAAAAAGTGTTGTCATTTTATAATACTTTTACATATTTATTTTTGATTTTTTAAAAATTAAGTTTTTGAGGGTGTAAAATGACTTAAATGCCCCTAAAATTGATTTTTTTAAAAATAAAAATAAATACGTAAAAATATTTTAAATTAGCAAAACTTGGTATGAATTAAATATAATTAGGAAAACAAATTTATGAAGAAACAATCAAATAAAAAATAAAAATAAAACATATTAAATAAATGTTGTATATTAGCTTAAAATACATCATAGTATATATAATCATGCTCATTCAAAGAATGTTTAGGAACTAAACTTTTGGATTTTCAATTTTATACTTGTTTGGAGTATTTTTTTGTCCTCCTGTTTTTAGTACCATTAAACTATTAAACATTTAATGTTAGATTAGATGAATAAAGAATGTGAGCAACAAAAAAATGATGTTCATTATAAAATAAATAAATTTCAAAAATATCAAAAACAACAAATAAAGCTTTGAGGTATGCAAACATGTCAAAATAAAGAATACAAATTCTATGCACCCAAGTTCACTCAGGCTCAGTGTACATGGGTGAATTTAACTTAGTTTTGTATTTTTTAAAAAATTCTTATACAAATTGTTAATTTAAATGTGTTTAACATGAGTATTATTTTTTATCATTGTTGGAGATTTATAGATATTTTTAAAAATTTTATAAAATTAGCGGCATTTTTAGTAATTTAAAACACTTATATTAACGGTTGTATAAAATTTTGAAAAAATAAAAAATTAATATTTGTAAGCGGGTACGTCGAGCCTAAGTGCCTCGGGTGCATAGGATCGGGTTCCTACTGTAAAAGGATATGACAGGCATAGAGGGATCTAGAACTCGATGCACCCGGGTGCATTTAACCATTTTTAATTTTTTAAGTTTTTCATAAAATTATTAATCTAAGTGTAGTTAACATGTATATCAATTTTTACCATTTTTACCATTTTTAGAATTTTTAAAAATTAGTGACATTTTTAGTAATTTAATGCCACCAATAATGCCACTAATTACCAACCGAGGCTAGCTCGGTTGGTCATCGACAGCGGCACAAAAGGGCATTGAGCGGTCGGTGTGGGTTCGAATCCCATTCGGGATTTCGGCCCATAAAATAGGTGTGGGAGCAGGTGGTCTCTCGGGTGGAGGGGGTGTGGGAGCAGGTGGTCTCTCGGTTGGCTGTTGGAAGCTGTGTCTTTCAAATTCTTTTGTGGAGCTGTGTATCCAGATTTCTTTGGGATGTTACGTGTGTCCTCAGATTTGTAAGAATGTCTCGGATCTTCAGTATAATGTGTGTTGAGATATATGTAATTATATACCAATCAAAAAAATAATGCCACTAATTTTAATGCTACCAAAATTACTAAAAGTGTCACTAATTTTTAAAAAGCATTTAAAAATCTCCAAAAAATAGTAAAAATTAATATATATGTGTTTAATAGTAAGCATTCAATATACTTAGATTAATAATTATGTTAAAAAAATTTAATTTTTTTTAATAGGTATTTGAACGCAGATGCCCCGAGTATAAGTACACCAGGTGCATGTAAATGGATCCGCGTAGATCTTGGGCTCACGGCTGTTCAATGAGTCATGCGAATGATAATAAGCATCCCGATCATACAACAATACCTTTACTTTTGCGGGAGATAAGGAAGCAGACGCCAAATTCCACAGCTTACCCCCCTTATTTTATCCTCAACCAACGGTGCAGATTTCATACATCCGAGTTGCAGCCCGAGGGATCCTCTGCGGCAGGAATTCGAGTTTTAGCTGAATTCAAATGGCTTCTGTGAAAGTTTTCAGTTCACAGATAATAAAGTTAGACATCACACGACGTGATCGGTGGAGGGGGATCGACGCAAGCAGCAGCAAGGACTGCATTAAATACCGCAAGTTCGTTCGCGCAAAGGTCGTGTTCGGTGTAAGATTCCTGTTTTCCGATCCACTTCTGTAAAGGCATACCAGAATCCGCAATCCTTATTCGCCTGTGATTTGTAGTTTCTTCCATTCTTCTTCTTTTTTGCCTATAAGGTAGAAAAAGACTGCTCACGGAAGAAGAATAATCACGACGTCAGCATCAGCAGCAGCTGCGCCTCCGGCAGGGAAGATGGAGAAGAGAGAGATGGGTGCAGATAGAGCGGCGGAGCTCGTTTCCGAGCTCCGGACGAGCTTCAAATCCGGCACGACGAAGAGCTACGAATGGCGAGCGACGCAGCTGAAGATGATGAGGCAGATGGTGGTGCAACACGAGGCCGACATTGTCGAAGCTCTTCGTTCCGACCTATCTAAACCTGAGCTCGAAGCCTTCGTCTCAGAGGTCAGCATCTCTGTTCTTGTATTCGTGTAACCACGTTGGGGACCTTGTTCGAGTCGGGCTAGTATTGTTCTTGGTACAAGACCAACTGCAAGGCCCGCTTGTGAACCGGCCTGTATGTTGTGATTGGCGATGCGAGAATAGAGAGTTTAATCGAGAGCATGTTACAGTAATGAAAACTTAGAATGATAAAAAAATAGCACTGTAAGATTTGAAGGGGGGGGGGGGGGGGGGGGGGGGGAGGGATTAATGATTGTTTTCGATAGTTTCATCTGAAAATATATAGGAAAAACGATTAGAATCTATAAATAATGATTAAAGAAAGAATAATGATCGAATAACAAAATATATCAATATGATCGATGCCTTGTTGAAGCAATAATAGGAATAGTCCATAGACTAAAATAATAAGAAAAAGGACAAAAATTCTTTCTCTTATCTTATTTTTGTATTCTCTTTTAATAACACTTAAAATCTGGTTGATTGAATAATATTTTGGCTCTTGAAAATCATAACAACTATGATCTTATTGGCATCGGCTAAGTAACTCATTTCTTAACTTGGGCCCAAAAATCTATCTTTTATTTTTTTTCTTTTTCTATAAACTTGATAATTTAAGTATATTTAATATATAAATTAAATTTTAACATTTTTGGAGATATGTACATATATTTCTTGAATTTTTAAATATATGAGTATTTTAGTCATTTTTAACATTGAAAATAACTAAAGCACTTTTGTGTTTAAAAATTCAAAAAAAGTATATCTTCAAAAATAGTAAAAATTAATTTATACATTATATATACCTAGATTATGAAAGAACACATTAAAAAATAAAAAATGGTGTATATACCCATGCTAAGAAGTTGATTACTTGGCCCAGGTTAACAAGATCATATCTCAATCATAAATTATTATTTTTAATTATTATTTTTATTATATATATATTTAATCCTTAAACCCTATCTTTTATTTAAGAAATTATTTATCTTGCAGTTACTATTTTAGTTTTTATTTTACTTTTATGAATCTTGTTTTTAGTTATATATCATATTATTTCTTTGCACTTTCCTAAGAATCTGTTTTAGTATGATGTGAAAGTTAAAAAAAGAAAGTTTTCTCAAATCCTTTCTATCGACCATTTGATATAATTTAATATTTTAATTTTATAATTATTCTATTTTTTCTATTAGTATCTTTATATTTCACTTATTTTATCAAATCTTTACCTGCAACTCTCTTTTTTTTGTTTTTAGTGTGATCATATTCTTATTGTATCGAATTATTTTCTTGCTCCTTCAAAAAAAATTTCACTGTTTTTCCCTCACTTTTTTCTAACCTCTTGCCAAAGGGACCCTAAATTCCCTTTTTTCATCCTTTGTTTTATTTTTATTTCTTTTAAATTTCAATCCCAAAAGTTTATCACTTTACCTACGATGGGAGTATTTGTGATACCGAAGATTTCGACTGCCATTTTACAAACTTTAGTAGCTCTGAGCCTCTGACCCATCTCACTGGTTATAAGGCCAGTTTTTTTTAAAAGAAAATTTTAAATTTTAACTAAGTGTGTACTTGAAAATAAGACAATTGTTCATGAAGATGTAAATAAATAATTAAAAAGTAAAATAGTTATATAGAATAAAAATTTTTAAACTGAAAATTTTAATATTTATCTAAACACACACCAAAATAAAAAAATTTAGTTGCTTATAACGTAAAAACTAATTTTCATTTTCATTGTAAAATTATATAAATAAGCAATAGATGTTTCATACCTTTATTGTTAAAAATATGATTTGTGAAACACATGTAAGAAATTTTGCAATTACAAATGGTCAACACGAACAACGCTATTATAATCTGTTTTAAAAGAACGTTGTTCAAAATGCAGATTTCTTTGACAAAGGCTGCCTGCACATTAGCACTCAAAGAACTGAAAAATTGGATGAAACCCGAGAAGGTATTTTTCCGCCCTCTATGTTTGCTGTCGTTAATTTCTAACATATGATCTTAGTCTTGAAGCATCATTTGCTGCAAAATCACACTTTTTTTTTTTCCAAAAATCTTTCAGGCAAAAACTTCTCTTACCACATTCCCATCGTCTGCCGAAATTGTGCCGGAGCCTCTGGGCGTTGTTCTGGTTATTTCAGCTTGGAACTATCCCTTTTGTATGTAGCAATCCAGATATCTAAACTGCTCCGATTTGTTTTACAACGAAAAATAAATGATCTTTTTTTTTTTTTTTTTTTTCCCTCTCCTTTTCTTCTTCTTTTTCCCAGTGTTATCCCTTGATCCAGTTCTTGGAGCTATTGCAGCTGGCAACGCTGTGGTATTAAAGCCATCAGAAGTGGCGCCAGCCACATCCTCATTGATTGCAAGACTATTACCAGAATATCTTGATTCCAATGCCATACGGGTAGTTGAGGGTGCTGTTCCCACAACAACGGCACTGCTAGAACAAAGATGGGATAAAATATTCTACACTGGTTAATGTTCTAAACTGCTTTCAATTCATAGTTATTTTCTTTCTTAGATATGATTCTCCTGTGAGATTGCAAATCAATGTCTCTGCTTTCAATACTGCAGGCAGCGGAAGGGTGGGCCGCATTATAATGGCTGCCGCGGCGAAACACCTTACACCAGTAGTCTTGGAACTAGGCGGGAAGTGCCCCGTTGTTGTAGACTCGAATGTTGATCTGGAAGTAATTTTCTGTCGTAGAACATGTACACCAAGTTACCAGTTTCCCTTCACTATGTAAAAAGATTGCGTAATTCTTCTGTTCTTGTTGTTCTTATAAGGTTGCGGCGAAGCGTATTGCTGTGGGCAAGTGGGGTTGCAACAATGGCCAAGCTTGCATTGCTCCAGATTACATCATAACACCAAAATCATTTGCTTCTAAATTGGTATGATAATCTGAACTCAACAAGCACGCATCTGGGCAGGGTGCATGCCAGAGTAAAACATGGCTTGGCTGCATTAATCAAGCTCACCAAAACAGTGAATCTACACACCAGATTCCATAATGGTATTTAGCACGTTCGTGGGCTGGTACACGATGATGCGTATCATGCATCGGCTAGTGTTGGGTATTTCTTCTGGCTATGGTGATTTTGGGGTCAGTATTTCAGCATATCAATTCTATTTACTGTTTGGGTTCGTTCCTTCGACAGATAAATGCCTTGAAATCCACTTTGGAGGAGTTCTTTGGGAAGAATCCATTGGAATCGAAGGACATATCTCGCATGGTGAACTCCAACCATTTCTCCCGGGTGGCCAGGCTTTTGGATGATGAGAAGGTTTCTGGTAAGATTGTTCTTGGAGGTGAAAGAGATGGAACATCCCTGTAAGTATTCGTTCGTACATTCCCTATTGAAGAGACTCAAAAAACAACTACGTATTAGATAGAAGAACTAACAGTCTCTTCCATGTTACTTCAGAAACATAGCTCCTACCATCTTATTGGATGTTCCAGAAGACTCGTTGATGATGAATGAGGAAATATTTGGTCCCCTACTTCCTATCATCACAGTAGGTGTCTGTTCTTTAATTAAATTTGCCACATCCGAAAAACCGATTTGCATGAAAGATATATATAATAGTGGATTTTTTTTTTTTGATGAAAATATTGGATTTTGGTAGGTTGACAGTGTGGAAGAGAGTTTCAATTTCATCAACTCGAGATCAAAACCACTGGCCGCATATCTCTTCACCAAAAGCAAGAAAGTAGAGGAGGAATTTGTGAAATCAGTCTCTGCTGGGGGAATGCTCATCAATGACACTGTCTTACATGTAATATTCTTCTACCTTAATAACCGCATTGACTCTATGTTCGATTGGATTGGAACTTTGTTGTGAGCTTGTGTATGTGCGTGTTTTTCATGGCTGTACAGATCACAACTGGAAGTCTGCCCTTTGGAGGAGTTGGGGAAAGTGGAATGGGCAGTTACCATGGGAAATTCTCATTCGATGCATTTAGCCACAAGAAAGCTGTGATGCGCCGTGGTTTCAGTGGGGAATCTCCTGTAAGATACCCGCCTTACACCCCTGAAAAACAGAGAGTTCTAAGGGCCCTGCTAAACGGCAACATTATCGGTGCCATTGTTGCCTTAGTATTGGATATTTGCAAACGCTTTCAATTGCCATGGAGGTAACAGATTTGATTTTTAATTGGAACTTTGTAATTTCAGTTTTTAACCTTTGTTACACGGTCATCTGATGTATTACACAAAATAAAATTGCGAAGTCATCAAACAGGCTATTCAAGAGTGCTTTGAGATAGAGATTAGAGGGACAACTGCAAAGCTGAATTGTGGCATCTTCAGTCATTTTGCTCAAAAAAATATTTTCAGTCATGGGAATGTGCATGGTAGCTTGACATGGATGCCATTTGATAGTGGCATTTTGGTTATTTTACTCTTCCTTGTCAGTTCATAGTATTGAGATAATAAACAGTTCTTTTTTCACGACTTCCAAAGAACTATCCACAAGCATCCCACCCTTGGGAATAGGTTGCCAGCAAATTGTAGCATAGGTTTTAAAGTTATGCATTTATGCTTACAGGTTTCACAGTTTTGGTTGTCCAACTAAATTTTCCTTGGCTGAGAGACCATATTACTCTTGCATGTCATGCAGCTTTTTTGCAGTAGAAGGAAATCTGAATCGGTGAGGTTAATCTGACAGCATAGGGCTTTTTTTCGATTGGGCAGGAGAGTAGAAAACCTTCTATGCTACTGCCACTATTTTAGACATAATGAGTGTATTTGGACACATCTAAACTATTCAAACAAAATTCTTTAATTTGAAATTTTTCTTTCTTTGCAATTATTCTATTTTTAATAGTTTTTTCATATCTTTCTGTACAACTATCTAATTTTTCAATTATTTCTATATAACTACCTGTATAATTAACTTATTTATTTTAACTTTTTTTTTTTTTTACTTTTCATAATCTTACCCATCATTGTTATATCATTTTCTTTATTTTCAAAACCTTTCTTCCAAAAAATTTATTATCTCTACAAATACACCCAATATGATTTAGTTATTTAGTGCTTTGCTCCGATAAAACAGAGTGCAGTCTGAATTTACTCAGTTTTCCTTTTTAATTCTTTTTATCTAAGTCATCTTTTATATTCTTTTTCATGAATATTTATATGTTTTGAAAAATCATTTCAATTAAAACAGTACATAATTCACAAAAAATTCAAATGCATGGGTTTCTTTATAATTTTAATTTTAATATTACAACTACGAAAATTTTCAATAAGCTGATTATTTATCATTGACAAAAAATAATTTTAAACAAAATGCATTACTAGATAAAAAAAATTAAAAAGTTACACTAGAGGGGTAATTGCACCCAGTTAAACGGGGGAATATCCATTAATTTATATAGTATTGCAACAAAAAGTGAGGTACTTTTATATTAACAACATTGTTGAAGTCTTCATTGTGCCCCTTTTAGCCCACATTGATGATGATGAAGATATTAAAATTCAATTTTGCGCATTTTTAATGAAAATAATTTATTTGAATACAAAAATCACTTAGACTCACTCATAGATATAATTATTTGAATACTATAATAATTTTTATGAAAGAAATTGTTCATTTATCATAGGAAGAATGTTTGTATAGATGTTAAATTAATGGCTATGAAATACATACATAAATCAAACAAGTGTATTTCTTGATGTCAAATTTTTATCATTTTTATCAAATGGGGCCTAAGCACATATTTGATTTGAATAAAAATTTTATTTCTTAGATGAATATTACAAATGCTTTGGCTAAAATGAATTTCATTTTTATATATTCAAAAAAAACCAAAGCTTAAAAAACTACAAAATCCAAAATTCAAGGATCCTCGTTTATTATGGATAAGCAGACAAAACTTAAAATTTCAAAGGTTTAATCTGCACAACAATTCTGCTGATGTTGAAATTTGCTTCCTTTAGAAAGTGGTTGAAACACACCAATGATTTAAATTACTACTCATCGAAATCTTGCAGAGGGGCTTGTAGATTACGACAAAAATCTCATTGATGTGTCACACCCAACCATGCTGCAACTCCGATGAAATTCCAGCTGTTATCTTCTAAAAATGTATAAAGTCTTCCGCAGATTCTCCTTATAATCGCGAAATCCTAGAGAGCTTGTTCGTTTATTCCTCTCATCAAGTTCTGTTATAAGTAATAAATTAATTAGTAATGAAACTGTAAGCAACCAGAACAATAGCAGAGTAATTTATGCCATCGCTTATGGATTTACTTTGTATTTGCAGGGGATTGATCCCATGTGATTAATTGCTAGGATCAGCGCCCATATTTTAATTAAATTTTTTTTTAACAATATGATAGGTTTATATCAAATTTTTTAAAAATTAAGAGGCCTTATTTATATATTTAAAATTTTTTACATAGGCCTGTATACGAGAAGTCCACGAAATTGTAAAAGAATTGTCAAAACCGAGGGTTGATCTTAGCGATTGGTAGGGTAAGTTTGAGTAAAAAAATGATGTAATATGACAAAAAGTAGTGATTAAAAAATATGACAATTAAATGAAAATTTGTAAAGAAATAGTTGAAAAGGATGATGATTGCATAGAAAAATGTGATAAAATAATTAAAAAGTAGTGTAATTATAGATGGACCTTCGTTTGAAATTTTTTTAATATAAACAAACACACTCATAAAATCGTATTTTATTATTTTAGTTTTTTTTTTTCTCCCCACTAGAATGTATATAGTCCAATAAGTGTTCGAGTGTAATGCCTTGTTTTTGCATTTTTCACCTCATCGTTACGTAAATTTGGAAATTTCGTCCTATTACAATTATAGAAATATTTTTAACCAGTGATATTTATTTGCAAAACCATGTTCACGGAAATATTTTTTTGGCAACCTAAAAAACAGGTACATAGTCCATATTACTTCAAGTGCTCCATAAAATGCGATTAAAAATTACTGTAAGGTTGCTTTTGCAAAATATGTTGGAATACTCTTCAAATCCACTGGTAAAATCCAGCAGAAAAACATCATTAGGGTGTATTTATTTAATAATAAAAATTTTCAAACTAAAACTTTTTACTTTCTATATATCTTAATTTTTAATTATTTTTCACTTATTTTATACAATCATCCTACTTTCAATTATTGTCATATACTACTAATACAACTAATCCATATATTTTAACTTTATTTTCTTTATTTTTTTATCTTTCCCATCATATCATATTATTTTTTTCATATTTTAAAAACTTTTACGTCAAAATTCTTTCATCCAAAAGGTTTTATCACTTCCGGGCCACCCTCTTCGTCTATTACAAAGGTAAGCGACGGAAAATGACTTTTCCATGGACATGAACTGATTTTCGATTGGAATTCAGTAGTCAACTAGTCATTGGCTCATTTTTTTATTAAAAAAAATCCCCTTTCACCTTTTGAAAAAAGAACATCATGATATTTTCTGTTTTTGCCAAGAAATTGTAAAGTCTGAAAATTATGAGAAAGGGATCTATTGAGTTGAATATCAGGACGCAAAAAGATAAGCAGCCTCCACAAAATATGTCTCGATTTCACAATAGCAAAATGCAATGTGCGTTTGGAAATCCAGAACGTCGAGGACAAGTAGCGGTGGAAGGAAAAGGGAGCTACGTGGTGCATGTTTGCTAGTTTTCAGCTGCTTTGTCCGGAATGCGCAGCGATTGGCTACCAATCTCGTAACAGCTGTGCATGTGAAGTCTAAAAATATAAAATGACATTCGATTCAAATAATTCCAGACTTCCACTGTAGGTGAACAAATCATGTATAGGAAAAGATGGGAAAATTCAAATACACTTACCAACTTTCACCGTAATTTCTTATTCATTTTTACGTATTTCTTATTGTTAAAAATTCCTCCCATTTCCTGTGACGTCAGGGTTTTGTTAGTAACTGATTAATACACATGCGAAATGGTTGATACATTCGTCCAAATAAGAGAAAAAAAGTTGTAACATTAGCTCCGTTCGGTTACTTGACCTGTGAAGAATTAGTATCATAGGAAAAAGTGAAAATGTCTCTGTCAAAAAAAGAAAAAAAGTGAAAATTACGAAGGTTAATATTTTGAGGATGGATCTTCTTTAGACCAGAGTCTGAAATTCGGTGATTTTAGAATTGTCTAAAGACTTAATTTTTTGTTTTTTTCAAAATTTTTATAAACATTTTAATTCAGTTATATTTAATCTATAAATCAAGTTTTAACATTTTTAGATATATATTTATTTTGAATTTTAAAATACAAGCGTATTTAAGTCAGTTTAAATTATTTAAAATATTCTTATGCTTAAAAATCCAAAATAAATATATAAATAGTCTAAAAATGGTAAATTTTAATTTATATATCAAATATAATTAGATTAACATGTTAATAAAAATGTACAAAAAGACAAAAAAAGGATTTTAGATCAATCTAAAATTGCCAGATTTCATACAAGTCTGAAAAGATGATTCAGCTTTTTAGATAGAAAGGATGATTTTACATAGTACATTAATCATTTTATATATGTTTTCACAGCATACTCTAATGGCATGGATATTAAAGAAATTTTGAAAAAAAATATGGTCACGTGAGTCAAATATCATGGACATATCTGTAAATTCCAATGTTGTCGGAACCGAACCGGTAAAGGAATTGGTCTGGTCTAAACTAGTTCGACTTGTTAAGTAAACCGGTTCGATAACCGATCGAACCGGTGACGTCAGCATAACATATTTATGATGTCATAAATATTTAATTATTTTTAAATTTTAAATAAATATATTGATAAAATTATATTTTCATAAATCTTAAATATATATGTTAAATTTTAAGAATCACAATATAAGTATAAAACATGCAGGAAAAAAATTAATAGCAAGTTCTAAAAAATCTTTAAGCATGAATGTTAGAAAAATTAACTACATTAACTAACTTGAAAAATATAAATTTTGTAATAAGCCCTGATCATTGATGCTTGGTTGTTAATTCTCGAATTCTTCCTGTTTATCTCGGTACCTTTATAAATTGTACTGTTATAAACATACATAGCAAAAAAATAAATAAAATAAATCAATTAGTATTGAAAATTTGAACAATTAAATGATCTAAAATAATATAAAAATTAAGAACATCTCTTATGTTCAGAAAAAATGAAAATTTAGAATTCTATAAATCATTAAATGCATCATTCTCATCAAACATAAATTTTAGAAGTATATAAATACACCATTCTTATCAAACATAATATTTTAAAAGTCTACTAAAACAACATTCTCGCTAAACATAAAATTTTAAAAGTATACAAACAAACATTCTCGCTACAAATCCACCATTCACATCATTATAAAAAATTAAATAAAAATGTCTTCAAGTTTCTTCTTCATAAAGGTCAACAATAACATCTTCATCTTGCCGCCAATTAGAGTTCCTAAATTAAAATACAAAAAATGAAAACATTAGTTACATACTACCATTTTTCTTATCAAAGTATTACTTTTACATAATTGAATAAAAACTATAGTATAATACCAAAATCTTCAGCTTCTTTTGTTTCTTTCCTACCATTTGATTAATCTATTTGCAACCAAGTGTCAACATTTTCATCTGTCAATAATGAAGACTCATCTTTTACCACCACTTCTCCAATATATCAATATCTTCTAAAGAAATTAGATCATAATATTGATATTTCTTCTTCTTCCTATAAAAAAGATACACAGAGGTTACTTGGAATAAAACATGAGTTATTTGCATTTCTTAAAAACAAGTCATGAGAGTTTATGCTTTATACCTATCCGATAATTGTAAATTGTATTAGACATATACAAGATCACATAGTCTTTGGTATTTTAGTCGATTCGTCTTTTTTGTATGAATGCGTTAAAAAACACTCCAATTGCGTTCACATCTAGATGAATTGCATATTTGACTCAAAATCTTCACCGCCACTTTTTGCAAATTATGAGTACTACCGGCTACCGGTGTTGCATTTGATCCTGGAGGAGTATGAGACTGATTTCCACTTTCAGATGGGTTTGATGAAGACATGATGATTAAATAATTACCTAAAATAGTACAACGAAAAATTTATTTATCATGCAATTAACAACATTTTCTCAAATAGACAATTAAAATAATTTTTCCAATATCAGCATACAAACAGTCAACAATAAATCATGCAAACAACCTGTTCAATAATATCTCCAACATCAGCATACAAAATCAACAAAAAATCATGCAAATAACCCATTCAACTAATTCAACTAAGATCAGCATATAAACAATATGCTGAGGAAACAATGAACCTGTAAAATCAAACAATAAGTTTATAGAAATATTATATAAACAATCACAGGCGGCTAGCCAGAAAGTCATTTCACAGATGGCTAAAATCATACAAAATAGCTATGAACAGGACAACTTGGTGCTAAAGCAATTCGGAGACCAGAAAAAGACCAACAACATGAACCAAAATCAACAAGGTAAAAAAGATGTGACTAGTCAGCTTCTTAAGTAGAGTCATAACTTGAATGTGAGAAATGTCTCAACTGCATACAATTTATCATTGTTGAATATTGTCGTTGAAATGTCTCAATTGCATACAATTTACCATAGGTGAATATTGTCGTTGATCATTAATGAATTTGTGCTCCAGGCAACCATCAAGTTTCTTACCTCTCAGTTATTTACTTTTTTTATGACTGCCTGAATTAGCAACAATCAAATCATCTGTGCTATATGCTTTCGTTTGCCCGTCAGCACAAAAAACTCCTACGTTTCTTACATATCAGTTACATTTTTTTTTATGAACTTCATGACAATATTTCTATAACCTGGGCATGTCTAGATAAGCGTATGTTATGATCTGCATTTAGTTGATAACACTATATAACAATGTCGATCCAATTTTTAAATCTGCTTAATGACCCTAACAAAAACCACCAAAGAGTCATTTCCAACTACAGTGATCAAGATCATCAAACAATTCCTGTGATCATTTTGTTCACCATATATATTAGATTTTCAATCCATTAAGACGAAGAAAGAAAGGGATCTCTATGGCAGAACGACAAATTTTCATGATTACATAATGCCAAAAAGAACTGAGTAACATACTTTTCTGCTAGGTCGACAGAGATTAGCCATACTTGACAGTTGACACTGCCCCTAAAATTTGAGAAAATAATTACTCTAGGTGGACAGGGATGCTGCTCACCGGAATTGCCGCTGCTGTAGCTCGCCGGAACTGAGGCCGCTCCCGTTGAGGTGACAAAGAGCTGGTCGCCGGCAGCGAAATGGACAGAGAGCTGGACAATGATGTGGAAAGTGACAGGGAGCTGGTCACCGGCAGCGAAATGGCCGACATCGAGCAAAGCGTGCGCAAAGCCGGACGACCGGAGACGAATCAGTAATGGAAAGGAGACAGAGCGAGGGTTTGGTTTGGGGCTTTTGGGTGGGATCTCGGAAATGGGAAGGAGGGAAGAAGAAGGTGAATGGAACGGAGGCAGAGGAGACGACACAGTCTTGTGACTCTCGTCGCCGATTGGACGAGAGGAAGAAGACGGTGAGCTAGGGCAGCAGGGATTTTGGGGGTCGTCGATTTGGGGGCTCCAGTGCTCGACGTCGACCGGTCGCATTCGGCAATTGATTTTAAAAATTTTTTTTATGCGCCGAACCGGTCGCATTTAGTCCAACCGTGATGTCCAGTTCAACCGACGGCTCAATGGTTTAATGCAATTCAACCGAACCGTATGTAATCGAACTGGACATTGGACGGTTCTCTGACAACACTGGTAAATTCCCCGGAAAAAACATACGGCAAATCTCTCATCGATGGGAAACCTTAAGATCGACGGTCCACGTATAATTACACGCGGCCCAGCAATTGCAAGCTCGCTAAAACGTAACGCCGCGACGGTGGTGTCTGGTTCGAACTTGTTCATCGTTCGTTCCACACGGGCAGACGGGAAAGAGGAGAGCGTAAGGGAGGAGCAAGAATAGCGAGAGAGACTCCCAAATTCCTCGCTTTCGCTCAAATCCACACCCTACCATGTCGGCGGCCTCCTCTTTCCTTACTCCACCTGGTGCTAAAATCTCTCTATTTCCGTTTTTTTTTTTTGGCATATAATTTTTTTATTTTCCGAAAGCAGGCTCTAAAAAGCGGAATGTTTGTTTGCAGCTGATACTCGGCAGAACAAATGGAAGAAGAAAAAGACGGATTCCAATCTCAAGAACCCCGGCAAGAAGCAGCAGCAGCGGCTTCACGAAGATGACGACGATGACGAGGAGGAGGAAGACGCCGCCATGGAAGAAGAGGACGACGACAATGAGGAAAACGAAGATGCACCCACCCCGGCGCAGAATCTCGAGGCCGAAATCCTTTCCGACGGCAGCGCTAGGATCTGTAGCTTCCCTTCCGTTGTCAAGCACACTGTGAACCGCCTGCATCCCTACGTTCTTGCCCTAGCTGCGGCGGACCGTTCCGTCAGCGACGGTGGATCCAGCGGAACGCCGCCGCGCAATGCGTTTTCCCTTGAGAACATCTCCCACGGTCAGATTCAAGCACTTTCCGTTGTCCCCGCTGGTAGTCCTGCGCTCGCCCAGCTAGATAATGATAGGTCCGACGGCCCCGCACTTGCGTATGTCTGTAATCCTCCTCCTATCGTGGAAGGGAAGGGCGTTGTGAAGCGGTTCGGTAGCCATTGCCAGCTCGTCGTGCCAATGCATTCGGGTTTGTTTGATCCAATCTCTTGTCTCATTTTCAATTTCAGCTGGTTTGATTACAGATTAAAAAAAATGTTAACGAAACATTCCAACATTGACCTTACCAGAGACCCGCAAATAATTGAAGCTGACAATGTCTTCATTTGGATGTCCAGACATCCAATTGGGTCCTTCTTAAACATGGGGAATGAATAACTGGTTACATAGATCTTGTTATAGTGTAGATGTGGGCATCAGTGCATTGCCTGTCAAATGATCGGCCTGATCTGATCAGCATGTTATGCTGCATTAGGTTTACATTGAACAAGCAAGGTGATTTCCTTGGACCGGCCTTCATAGAATTTCTCTGTTGCAGATTGGTTTTCTCCAACATCAGTACACAGGCTGGAGAGGCAGGCTGTTCCTCATTTCTTCTCTGGGAAGTCTAGCGAGCATACTCCTGAGAGATACATGCAAGTTCGGAATCGGATAGTTGCTAAGTACATGGAGAACCTGGATAAGAGGCTTTCTGTTGCAGACTTCCGTGGCCTCAATATTGGTGTTAGCATCCAGGATTTAAACAGGATAGTGCGTTTTCTTGATCACTGGGGCATCATCAATTACATGGCTGTAGCTCCACCTCAGCATGGGACACCTGGGGCGATTCTAAGGGAAGAAGCAACTGGCGAGGTCCGCATTCCAGCTGATGCATTGAGATCAATAGACAGCTTGATTCGTTTTGACAAACCAAAGTGCAGATTGAAGCTGGAAGAGGTTTCTCCATTGCCATCTTCAAGTTTGTCCTTCAGAGATACTGATTTGGATGTCAGGATTCGAGAACGATTGGCCGAGAGCAAGTGTAATCACTGTTCAAGATCTTTGACTCATACGTACTATCAGTCTCAGAAGGTGAATCGAAACTGTTTTCCTGTTGAATAGCATGCTTATTTACTTCTGGTGAATGTTCCCTTCTCCTTATCATTATTGAGTTCAATATCATGTTGCTGTCTTCCCCTGTCTTTAGATTCGCGACATGAGCTGATATTCTTCTTACCAAAATTTTTCTTGCCTGATAATAGTGCCACTTCTGTGATATTGCTTGGGAACTTCTTTAAATGCATTAAACTTAAATGATAAAATTTGATGAATGAATTATTGGTGAGTTTAGTTTATGTGTCTTCAGGTCTCTGTCTTTTTCAAGTTATAAATTTTATACATAATCTGTACATTCTCAGCCTGAGAACTGTACTTAGCTGGAAGTATCAATTTCATGTATGTCACGACCTAGTGCTTTGTTTGTTGAATTCCTAATACCATAGAATGCATTCTTTTAAAAAATAGGTTTTGGAATGTCCCAAGCGCTGTTAGATAATGATGAATGGAATGGATTGTGGTCCTTTTTTGGTATGCAATCACTTGTTTACATATTTTTCATCATTGTAATGCGAAGCAGAGAAAGAAGATGGAGTTGAAGAGAGAAATTGAGCAGCAGAGGAGGAAAAAGAAGTGGAAAGGGTGAATTTTCAGTTTCGTTAAGTACATGACTTTCATGAAAGAGGGTATATCAAAGGAGGAACTAGGATGGAGTGGGTCATTTTGACAAGACATTAGGAAACGAGTGATGTTTTATGGTCCTGGAAGCCTGCATGTGTTGTTTTGCGAGCATGCTGACTTTTGTTAGATACCCTTGGAGCCAAGAGGGTCAACTTTAACATGGAGTGTGGCAAGATTATGAGGGAGTTTTCAACCATGCTGCTGTGGACAGCAAAGGAAATTAGTTACTCCAAGTGGACAAGGTTGTGGATGCACTACAACTTTCTGAAGATCATCAGTGGTGTGTCACTATGTTGCAAACGATTAGGGATCGTTTGGTAACATGGGTAATGAGGAGATGGGAAGTTAGGTTTTTAAAAAGTGTGAGGATGATGTGATACAATAGGAATAAAGTGAGAATAAATAGGGTGGTTGTGTTATAAAATGATTAAAATATTGGGGTAAAAATGGAAAAAAGTAGGGTAGTCAAGTAGTTAAGATGTCAAATTATTTCTTGAAAAATGTGCAAGGAGAGGTGGGAAGTCTGCTCCCCTCTCAATCCCCCTTACAAAACGGTGTCTTAGTGTTATGCAGAGACAGTGGCGCTGTTGACAAATGATAGGGAATGATGAGCAGCAGACATTAGCATGTTGCAACAGTGTTTGCTGTGGGAATGTTTTGTGGTGACAAGATGGATGGGCCGATTTATTGTCCTGTCATAGTAGATTGTGTGCAATGTCACAGCATGTTGGGAAGGCATTGCAGAATCAATTTGTTTTGGTAGCAGTTTGCGGTCATAGATCGAAATGACAAAGCAAACAATGAAGTCCACAAGAGAGAAATAAAGGTGACAAAAACCAGGCTTCGTCCTGAATCATTTGATGCAAATTGGGAGAAGAAGATGGATATCTAGGGGGGGTGGGGAAGTAGTGGGGAACATGAAGATGAGAAGAACAGAAAAAAATCTTAAACAATTAAAACAGTGAACCTCATTCGTTGGCAGTGATAAGACTTATTATACAATAGGACATCTAAAAATAAAAATAGCTAGATAGGAATCAGCATATAATCGAACCTCATTTTGATCACAATGCCTCTTGACTTCTGAGCACAGAATCCATCCGATTCCCATCACATAGTCATCTCATGTAGGGCGCCCCAACCCTATTTAATACCGGGGCGGGTCGGGATTTTTTTATATTTTAAAGAAATGCGGGTCGGAGCAAAATTCGGTTTTTAACAGGGTGGCGGGTCGGGGCGGACCTACCTGCTGACCCGTTTTCTGATATTTTACATTAAAAAGAAAAACCTCGTTCAATGCTAATATTCATGTTTTATTTAATTATTTATATTTACTTTGACTGATTAATAATAGATTCAAGCATATAGTAGTTAAATTTAATATAAATTTGTCTTTATACTTGATAGTTTTATAAATTTTTAAAAACTTCTTACTTGACCCGCAGTTTTTTACCCGACCTGTTGACCCGATACCGATTCGAATTTTGTCCCGAGACCTTGTAGAAAAAAGTAAGGGTCAAACCGACCTTGTCCCGACCCGGTATAAAATAAGGGTCAAACAAGATTTTTGAAAAGGAGGGTCAAGGTTGGGCACACCCCGACCCGCCTCGATTCCCACCCCTAATCTCATGTGCATGCAAATGCAACATGTTTCTCTATGTTCAGAATCATTTCAATAAGTCTTCAGAAGAGTTGTAAACCTCTTGCAATCAATGCAGTCCTACCTAGTCTGTAATGGTGCTTCAGATGTTTCTGTAATAACACTGTGGAAGTTCAATATGTTTTTGGCGAAGTCGAAGCTAACTCCATGAGTATTATTATATGTTCAGGTAAGATGCTGATCAAAAGAAGATGTAAGGTGAAAATGGCCATAAAAGATATGGTTATTAGCTGCCAAGAGATATTTTCCATGCAAAAAAAAAAAAAAAAAAGACAAATGAATATTGCTTCATTGGGCATGCCTCTACATCTGTAATGCAACCCAAATTATCTAATTACAAGGGTTCACCCAATAGCTGCTTCTTGGGGCATATAACCTGATAGAAGCCTCCATTGCAGCTCCATGCCTTTGCTTTCCATGGTTCAAGAAACTTCCAGGTTTTTCAGTACTTTAGTTAAAAAAACATATCACGGTACTTAGGAATCCCTCTGGGATTTTTTTTTATTTTTTATGAAGGACCTAGATTTGCTGCAATACTGAAACTTTCTGGTGATTCCTTGTTCTATATCATACAAAGAACTTACTTTTGACATTTCCATTTTCTGGCAGCGGCTAAATTTGCTTCCTTGAATTCCCTAACTTTTCAATATTGCTTTTTATTTTCTCTGGTTTGACTTAATGTTTATTGAGTTTGTAGTATTTGTTTATGCATCACCACAACATCAACTTTTGTTGCACAGGCTGATGGAATGCTGTGTGTGGATTGTTTCCATGACGGAAGGTTTGTTGCTGGAAATTCAAGTATAGATTTCGTGAAGGTGAATTCTACAAAAGGATTTTCTTATCTTGATGGGGATAGCTGGAGTGATCAGGAAACTCTATTGTTGCTTGAGGCATTGGAAGTTTTTGGCGACAACTGGAATGATGTTGCAGAGCATGTAGGTAGCAAGTCAAAAGCACAATGCATCCTTCAATTTATCCGATTGCCCATGGAGGATGGCCTGCTCGAACATATTGAACTTCCTACCTCAGTTGCCACATCTGATAACGCCAAAGAGAATGAACTTGGAAAAGAACATTCAAATGTAAATGGTGCTTCTGACGGTATGTAAATGCCCTGTATCTGTTGCAATCATGTCTGACTCATTTTTACACCATTTAAGCCCACTTTGCTTCAATTTTATGTATCTTTTTCAGAGACATACCAAGAGACTCTTGACAGCGAAAGCATACCATTTGCTAAATCTCCTAATCCAGTTATGTCCCTGGTATGTGATTGTTTCATTATGAAGGCTTCAGCTTAGTCATTATCAGCTTGGTCAAGACTGAGCATTGCAATTTCTCAACATGCTTTTTCTAAGAAGTTCCAGTTGATGGATGTGCTTGATGATTATTTAGAATGGTCTGGACCTTGAGATTATCTCTAAAAAGTGATTTTCAACATTAAGTAAAGTTGATGTTACCATGTTGACGTGAAAGCAGTTCCTCGCTTTTTCACCCCAAGTACTTTGTGTTGGAGGTTGTTACATGTATGGTTAAAAGTGTTGTGCAATGTCAACTCCTTAGATGAACCTTCTGCATATCTTGTGTTGTTCGCTTGGTGTTTCGTCTTACCATTGGAAACATTCCCCAGGTTGCCTTTTTGGCCTCTGCAGTAGGACCCAGAGTTGCTGCAGCCTGTGCACATGCATCATTGGCAGCCCTTTCCAAGGAAGATAAAAATTTGATCACCACAAATACCATCGTTCAAATGGAAGTATCTAGCCATGGTGACAGGTAGGATTTATATTCTTTCAGCCTTCATGAATTCTGAATTCTGAATTCATTTTCCATAACACAGTAAAGAAGCTCTTTGCCTATTCAGGTCCAACCCAGAGGGCATTCATGCGGAGAGTGCAGCAAGTGCAAGCACAGGCCATCAAGCAGGTTAGCAGTGAATTATTTCATGCTGGCACAACTTACAGTTCTAACTTCCACTTGCATGGAATTTTCAGAAGAAGCCACAGCAACTGGCGCTGCTTTTCCTTTGTCTCCTGAAAGAGTAAGAGCAGCTGCCAAGTTTGGTCTGTCTGCTGCAGCAACAAAGGCAAAGATGTTTGCAGATCATGAAGAACGTGAAATTCAGAGATCGGTTGCCATTATTGTAAACCATCAGGTATAGATGCAGTCACACACACACACACACACACACACGCACAAAGCTAGTTTTGTGCTCATCCAGAAATCTGCATGATTCTGTTTTATTTTATCACATTGTTCATCATAGGATCCGTTTAATCAATTGAAACAATCAGATCGACTTGCTCCTTGATAAGCTGCCAATAAGCAATGGCTTGTTGTCATATATGCCATGGGAAGTTTGCTTCTCATTCTCAGCATGATGCTTTTTTTGCAGTTGAAGAGATTGGAACTGAAGCTAAAGCAGTTTGCAGAGGTGGAATCCTTACTGATGAAGGAGTGCGAGCAAGTGGAGAGGACAAGACAAAGGCTGTCAGCTGAAAGAGCACGTGTGATCTCAACTCGGTTTGGACCAGTTGCTTCAAGTTCTCAACCAGGTGCCATGGGAGCAAACAGCAGCAGCAATGCTAACATTAGACAACCTGTTGGCATGCCAGTTCCGGCGACCCAGGCCGGTGTCTCAGCTTACAGCAGCAATCAGCCTACCCATCCTCACATGTCATTCATGCCCCGTCAGCCAGTGTTCTCTTTTGGGCCCCGCTTACCACTTTCCATGATTCATCCGGCTTCATCTTCCCCCTCAGCAACTGTCATGTTTCCTTCTGGCCCGGCCAGTGCTCCCATCCAAACTCAACCCATGTTGAGACCTGTATCTGGTACTAACACTAACACAAACGTAGGTTGAGATTTAGAACTGTCTTGCGAAGAGTTGTATGATTAATCTTACTTTTCTTTGCCGCATGTGTAGTTTCGAGTCTTCTGATGAATGTATCATTTCGGCAAATTGCATTTCCACTTATTTAGCCTCAGTCATCCGAGACAAAGGTAGTAGATCATTGAGCCGTGTGTTCTTCGGCCAGTTCTTGGTGACACATGCATCAACCCCATATATATATATATATAAAAGAAGACAACTGCCCTGTTGCCTATGCAGTTATCCTTCTAATCTTCTTCCAAGCCCTCCCTAGGGAGGTTGATAGCAAATTTCTGCTATTCAGATTGCGCCCTATCTGGAAGTTCGTCCGACAGTTGCTGTCTTAGCGACCAATTGGTTACCCTTGTACATACAAGCATTAAGGAGCACAACTCAATTCTCGACATCACATGTATTTCTTGCAGATTCACTAGCGCAGAATAAAAGGACTAAAGAGAGGGTGGTTGAAATCAGCCTTCCATCAAAAAAAAAAAAAAAAAAACTTTTGAGGCATCAAGGAAACAATGGTTTGTGATTCTTCAGGAAACAAGAGAAAACAATACCCATACAATTGTATCGCAAACCCTTTCTGACGAAGAGAATTTAGTTCCAAAATGGCATTGAGGTAGGGTATTGGAACACATCAAGGTATCCTACAACAAAAAGCCTTCCAACGCACCTCACTACTAAAAATTCTGAAGTGACAAAGCACACATACATGCACTGCTGGACAATTGAGTCAGAGCAGCTTCATTTGCATGCACTTGCTAACCAGCATACACAACAACTGAGGCAGGAATGCACCACTAGATAGGTGAGTTCCTGCTCATGTTTAGCTGTTGAACAGAAATTTCAAATCTGACTCTGTCAGTCTTCCTAGAGCTTCTGGAGATCCTCCTACAGTTCTGCAAAACGCACAGGAAAGTGGGATGAGTTCCTGACCTCTTTCAAGAAAAAATTGTATTTCGAAAATTGGCTTTCTAGTTTCTACCATAGCAGGGAAACATCATCTCACCCTTCAAACACCAGCTCCTTCTTCTCTTGTAATCGTAGGATCCTCTCCTCAATTGTATTCTCAATGACAAACCTCACAATTCTAATAAACAAGAAGAAGCAGAAAAAAGTCACCAATATGCTAATGATGAGGGAACAATAGACAGACTTTCAAAAACAGTAGAAGCACACCTGATTGGTTTATACTGTCCAATTCGGTGAATTCGATCCTGCGCCTGACGCTCTACGGCTGGGTTCCACCAAGGGTCCATCAAGAAAACCTAAACTCAAGCACAGAAAAGCAACTAAAATGAAGATGCACAGAAACAGATGCATGGAAAGATAATACAAATGCAGGAAATGAGTCGGAACAACCAATGGAATTGGATTGATTTAATTTGATGCTTTAATTAAATCAAAGTCAAAAAACATTTTGCTATCATGTATTGACTCGTGATTCCAAAAATCATCTTAATTGGAAACCTGTGCTGAACCATAAAATAAAAAACATTTGAACATCAATACGCAAAACATTAAAATGCAGGCATCAATTATTAAAAATTTAAATCAAAGAAGTATATAATTTGATACCTAACACCATTCAACAGTATTTATGGTGAGGTTACCTAGAACATTTCAGTGTTACTAGTAGCATAAGAACATTTCCTACATATCATGATGTTTTTTTTTTTTTCCTAATAGGATGTGTTTAGGAAGTGATTAAACTTTTGGATGAAAAGTTTTTGAATTGGTAGAAAATGATGTAATATGATAAGGGTAATTATGAGGAGTAAGAAAATAAAGTTAAAATAGATAGGTTAGTTGTATGGGTAGTTGTATAAAAATGATTAAAAAATAACGCAGTTACATAAAAAAAATGGGGAAGAAATAATTAAAAAATAGGATAATTATAGAGAGTGAAAAGTATTACATTGAAATTTTTTTGTTGTAAACAAACATACCCATAGACTATATATCACCACTTGATGCGCACATGATCAGACAACTGACTGCAATTAAATTTGGTCTAGCAGCAGCCCTGTAAAAGTTTCCAGGCTTGCCAGTGTTGGGCATATGGTCACTAGAAACTTGAAGATGAAAAATGAGCAAACTGTCTGCGGTGAAAAGTTCTTCCTGAGATTAGAGAAACTACACCTGCTGAATGTCAACAAGATGGGCTTTAGGAACCTGAATAATGAGCAGTTGCTTATGAGCATGTCCACTTGAAGACCTCTAGAAAACTAAACCGCAATAAAGGCGAGACCATCTGGGAAAAGCTGTCTGCACTAATTCTTTCTTCAGAACTTTGGAAGGATTTAAAGAAAAAAGAAACAATTGCTTTTACTCCAGGTGAATTTTAGATATTCAATTCTGGTTATGGATAGAATACTTTTCTGGCTTCCACACAAATCCACACAAGTACAAGAATGTGTTCCAATTCTGTCATACGTAGAAGTGCAGCAGCAGTAAGGCAAAGCAAATCTCACAAAGCATCCACATGTGATGCATCTTCTCAAAATGTACCAAACATATAACTTCCTATTGCGCTTTAAATGTACAAAATGTATAAACGTCCTCATTATTTGATTGACTTGGAAATTTTAACCAATAATTCAAAGACAGAATTCAAGCTTAGCATTTTCGATGACTGGAATTCAAGATAAGAAACACGTTAGGTCTGCAGGATAAAGATAAGAGTCAGACAATCGAAGTACATGCTCACATATGATGAGTAAAGGGTGAAATTGCTTTGGCAGCCACAAATTGGAATTTTCGCTAGTGGAATGATAAAACGCGATCAGCTAAACACACGGGGGCTAGATTTCTCACATATGATGCAACTGTAAGGTTGAGGGCCACGCCTCCAGCTTTCAAGCTCATAAGAAAGATCCTGCATTTTGGATCATCGCTAAATTTCTTTATTGCATCATCTCTAGCTTGCATGCTCATGCTCCCCACCAGCTGAACACAGTTAATGCCAGACTGCAAAATGTAGAAGACAATAATTCAACATATGTATGCATTTTTTCATGTTCCTAAACAATTAAAGCTTACCTTCTGCAGGGAGTAGTTAATTAAATCCAAATAGGATGTAAACTGGCTGAATACAATTGCTTTTGCAGAACCATCACATTCAACCATATGCCTGATTTCTTCCCTCTTTGCAACAAGAAAAAATCCGATACGTGGTCAGAGTATGAGGGGAAAACAAGTAAATGTTTACAAAAATTTAAGACAATCTGGATTTTAAAATTAAAAAAAAAAAAAGAAAAAGAAATTTTCAGTGAGCTTTTCAAACACAACATCTGGAAGTTCATGGTGTAAAGGAATGAAGCCACGGTGATTAACATTTAAGGAAAAGGATACTGTTGGCGGTAACTTTCTATATGTGAGCAGAGTGCATTAAATTTCAAGGTCCAAAATACCAAGCTCTATCTAAACACCTACACTGCCTGAACATTTACAATATAAAGATATGCATGATAATAACTCAGTGCCATCCCAATCTAACAGAATGCAAGGATGAGTTTATCATAAAAATGGAAAGATGTCTGCACCAAAAAGGACTTGACTCAGGGGAACTCAGAACCATTAGAACAAAAAAATCTTGATCTCATTTCAAAGAGACACATTGCCACATTTTTTAGGGAAATTCACAACCAACAACCAAGGCTGATGTTTGTCATTCCACCATCAGAATTGATGGGATATATTTGGTACGGAAACTAAACATTCTCACATGCTGCCAGATATTCTGATAGAAACTCATTTCAAGATATTTCAAAGCGTTTTCCTCAGAGCTTTTTTCCATGGTCTCATTGAGGGAATTGAAAAAGAACAAGAATCAATAATAAAGCTGAAGAATAAGACAATAAGTCTGAATATTTTCATACCAATGCTTCAATTTTTGTACTTGTTTGAAAATCTTCAAGATTGATTTTGTTAAGAATACTTGAATGTCTAAAACCTTTGATGCTTGTTGAATGAGTGCGATTATCTGCATTCCTTGTTGTGAAATCAGCTGTTAATGGTTTTTGACATAACGGGCATGAAAACTGTCCAAGCGCTGTAGAGTAATCCAGCAGACAAGCTTTGCAGAAGACATGCTTGCAAGAAGCAACCTGAGAAAAGCATATAAAAAGCCACGCAATCAAGAGTTGTGTGCCTGGCCCATATGCATTACAACATGCAATCATCCGAGTCATTCATCAACAGGTCATCCAGCCTTTAGTGCCTGTCATTTTGAAAACCATAACCAGGCCACCTAGAAGCAAGGATGCCACCCAAGGCTTTGAACAGATATCCTGCAAGCTGCAGTGATAGACTAGCTGCTTTTTGTGGAAATTAAATATAAGAGGGACATTTGAGATATGTTGAAGCAAATGCTACAATGAATGACCAAAGAGTTACATTTTGATATATACACAGGATCTGTATATTTGCCAAATAAGTCAAATATGACTGCATATTGATGTATACGGTTGTCAATGGACTGAATATTTATCCAGATCCAACTCAAATTTGATCCGGTTAAGCTGGACTCGGATCACTAAACATACATTTCCATGTTAAACTTGGATCAAAGAAACTGACCTATCATTAATTGGATCAGAGGGAATCCCTGAAATGTGATTACAACATAAATATATCAAATCTATTTTACCAACATATGTCAGAATGATTTAGTTTTTCATACATTTCTTATGGGTTTTGAAGTAGGATCATAGCAAGGAAGACCTGATAGGTCATGGATCAAATAAAGCTAATCAGATTGGATTTGGAAATGGCTGCTCCAAATCCAGCCCATTGACAGCCCTAAATGGTGTTTCCTAGAATGAAAATTTATTAAACGTGAGTTTGGGAAGCGATAGAACTTTTGGATGCAAAATTTTTAGATTAGGAGAAAATGATGTGGTATGATAGGGATAATGATTAAGAGTAAAGAGAATAAAGTTAAAATAGATAGGTTAGTTATACGAGTGTCATGTTGAAACGATTGAAAGGTAGCATAGTTGCATAGGACGATGTCGAAATTGATTAAAAATTAGAGTAATTGTGAAGAATGAAAAATTTTAGATTAAAAAGTGTTGGTTTGAAAAGTTTTTGTGTTAAACAAACAAGCCCTAAAGAGTCGAATCTAACATCAAGGCTGTGAAAGGGTTTACCACAGGATCCTCGGATGGATGGTGACAAATTCCACATTCCTGTTGCTCAAAATTATCCATCTTACTTCCACTTGGTGGAGCACTTTGAGAATAAATAACAAGGTAAGGGTGATCAACAGCCTGGAGTTACCAGAAAAAATCCATAAGAAACCAAAAGACAATTAAGGTAGCAAACTAGTAAAGAGCCACCTATTTTAGACTTCTCTAATTTAAATAACAGAAGCAGAAAACAGTAGTTTTTGTGTGTTTGCGTGTGTGCATGAGAGAGAGCAATTTCTGTTCATTTTGGTTCTATTTGATAACAAGGAAAAGTGGCTTAGAAGTTTGCCACCCCTTTCTCCTCCCTTTTTTCACCACTTTTAATCTGATTTGATATCTTAATTACCTAAGACCCTACTTTTTTTCATGATTGAATATCTTCCCAATCATTTGTTTCCATCCTTCCTTACAAAGAAAGCCTACCCAATTTGTCTTTATTCATTTTCCATTTTTCTAAGAAAGAAATAGTTCTTAACATGCCAATTTCAATTAAAAATAATTTCATATTTGTTATCAACATATTCATAATGGAATCCCTATTATCAACCCATCCCCCCATGTCAAGAAATAAAAAAGGCAAGGAATCTAATTGTGCTTGCTTATCATTAAGATGCTAATGTTAAAGGCAACGAGCGATATATTGCAAAGGTAAATACATACATAAAAAGTTTAGGCTAAACATTGAAATTCCATACATCAAAAGATCTGTTGTAAATTCAAAACCATAACAAAAAGGAATCAAAAGTTGATTCTCAATGCAATTTGGTAGGTATTAGAACTGGCATGACACTTTAAATCAATCCAAGCAGCCCCCGCTTCAGATTGACTGAGTTTTAGAAACATGTCTGTACATGGCTGATGTAGAACAATAGACATCAGAACTGCATCAATTTTTATTCAGACATGTTCATTCCATAGCTATAATGGACGAATGATGCCTAAAATTTCAGATAAAAACCACAAGACCTGTCGCAAGCGGGTGAGGAGATCAAAGATATGGGCATAATTGTTCATCAATGTTCCTGCTTCAACGTATCTGCAAATCAGAAGGCACGCTACTAGAATCATGTTAAATAGTGGAAGACAGAAAATGAGCACCAATAAAGGATTATTGGATGCAGTGTTGTTCACTTCTTTCATACCTGCCTACTTTTTTGTCATCATGAAACAATGTAACAGTTGAAATCAGTGTATGTTGAAGGACCATTGTACGTATCACAGAGGGGATGAACACCGTTCAATACAAACTTTCTAATGTTTCTTACATTCTTCGAACACAAGATAGTTGAATATAATAGGCACATGTATTTAGTACTTCAGAATACATGTCTGACATAGCCAAAAAAAGCCCAATCAACTCAAGCTGAAGACTGAATCCAGGCCCACAAGCTGATCCTGACCATGGAAGTTTGGCATAATTATAGCCCAATACGAAGTGCACGCATGATAAGCATATTATACTCCTACTCAAGATGGCCCCCAAAAAGAGAAATCATTCACTATGAAATTTAAAGATAGAAAGTTATAAAAGCACAGCATACAATAATTATAAATTTTTAAAAGAAACGTACGTGTTAAATTGTGCTTGACTTTGGGTGTATAATGCTTCATAGAAGTCTTCTTCTGTCCTATCTAGGGTATCCCGCCTTAAAGAGACCTACAACAAATAATGATCCTGGTTTGTCAACTCCTCTCCTCTGGTCATAGAGAAAGGAAGCTGATGCAAAATGGGAACAGTTGGACAAAAAGTATGCCATCCATTTGAAGTACTGAAAATGCACTCACAAATCGAGGTGGGAGTGCGAGATCTGCAGCTCTTCCTTTCTTAGTACGCCTTAACACTATACTCTTCAGAAGTTTGTTCTTCAGCAAAATCATGGCCCTTCTTCCATCATAGATGTATCCACTATTTTGTATTGGTTTAGCTATATACTATTCAAAATAGAAATCACGGTCATTCCATTAAAGAAACATTGATGGCAAAAAAACACTTCTATTGATCCATACTAAATAAAGGTACAGCAGATGAGTCGTAGGTCGTAGAACATACTCTATTCCACCAGCAAAAATGTCTGCTTGCCTTGTGAACACAATGTGGACAATCTACTGTGGAGCTGTTGCATTGGCAATTAAAAACATTATTTCCAAGATGGGAGACATCGACTCAAGCTGAAATAAAAAAAACAGGAAAATGCTGCCTGTCGGAACCAAGTCACCAACCAGACCAGGATCCCACCAATTGAATAATCTTAATCCTCTTACTTCTAGGCACTTGGTTGTTTAGAAAATGCCAAATGGATCATTCTTATTCGTTAAGCGTCAACCATAAACTGTTTACCCATCAAATAATTTGTTCAACAAGCATAATCTGCGGCTTGAGGGATTTGAAATGTTCCAAATAATTCGACCAGATTAATGCCAACTGCTTGGATGATGCATCGATCTTAATTTTTCCAATCAATTAATTTTGGTATATTGATTGAAACTTTCCTTCACAGTAAAAATTTTAAAAAAAAATAAAAAGAGAAGAAAGCACTGACAAAAATTTCACTAAGATGCAAGAAAATTTTTGGCAATTCTCCGAGACACCTCATCATTAAAATACCAGCAATCACAAGAATTGTAAACCGAATTGTAAACTGGACCAAAGAAAACAGTCCACATTGATCTGATCAATCACTAGGATGGTGTCATATTGTTGGAGCAAGACATGCCAGCAGTTCTTGCTGATAAATTCTGTTAGTCATGTCTGACAAAAAAAAAATTCTCTGTTATGCATGCATTTGTAACATTAAAGGTTCTCTAACTCAGTTCATTTATTACAGTTATGCAATTGCAATGATACAGTGAAATGCAAACGTTTCTCAAATAAATTATTACCATGACCAACCATTAGGCATGCAAAAAAAACTAAAACTAAGACCATACATCAATTGAGACTTTTGCCTTTTACTGCTGTGGGGATCAAGGTTGGAGTGGCTAAGTGAATGAAACAGTCCTAACAGCAGTAACTCAAAAACAGATTTAAACATTTGAATGTATTTTCTAACATTGTGTCACCAGAAACGGCAAACAGAAATTCAGAAGTCATTAATTTGAAGTGTAGAGATTACCAAACCAACAAAAGTACAAATCAACGATCAATGGAAATAGAAGAAAACTTGCCTGTAATCAAGAGACCTGCAATCACAATCCTTACAGTAATAATAGGAGTAAGGTGTAATTTGCAAAAAGCGAACCTGTACGAAATTTAAACAATAAAAAAATTAGCCAATACTCAATCAGTGACAGCTTTCGTAATTAGTCCTAAGCAAACTGACCAGGGAATAAAGCTCCCCAACTCGATTCTGGAGAGGAGTGCCACTCAAAGCCCATTTATACACAGAGTGTAGTGAAAGCACAGCCCTAGCAGTATTACATCGTCGGTCTTTGATATAATGAGCCTGCATTAGCAACCAAAATTAATTATCCAGAAGAAAAATTAATAAAATTTTGCATTAAGGCCAAGAACCTTGCAAGAGGAACATGGAGTTGGTTGGCCACAGATCAAATAGGTCATGCACCCTCACACCAAGATACCTGGATCCATATGGCCAATTTAGTTGTGTAGAATGTGGCCAAAATTGGAAGTGGATTGGAACACGGTGTGAATGCCTTCTTGTAATGACATGCACAACAACCCTGCCCCTCTCTCCTCAAAAATCATGCCCCACGCATGCGCCATCACAGGGGGTTTGAACTGCCCCTAGGGAGCGGTTCAGGCATTGTTTCAATCCACTTCCGCCAAAATTGGCTGTCATTGAAGCATGATGTGTCCGCAGAACTTCAGATTAAGATCTACATGTGTTTAGCAACTGCAATAAAGGGAATCAGTCTGCTGCTTCTTGAAATGGACCATGAAATTCGACTGCCACACTATTTGGAATTCTAGACTAATCACTAAGTTAAAAATTCATACCAATGACAACTTCATTGCAGCAAAATTAATATCGTCATAAGCCATTTCCCACCTATGTAGGGTTGGCTGCATGGATTCTATAGCACTATTATTGACGATTCGAGACTAAATTTTCAGTAATTTTTAATATTTTCGTATCTTGTTTAATTATTCCCATCCATGTTTTTTTGAGGTCTTTCTCTCATTCTCCTACTACCTTTTACTTGGATAAGCTCTGCCCTCCTAATCAGTGTCGTTTCAGGCTTCCGTTTAACATGACCAAACTATCTTAATCTGTTTTCTCTCATTTTATCACTTATTGGTCTCACTTTAATTTTTTCTGTGATTACTTCATTTTTAATTTTATTTTTTCTTGTTTTACTACCCATTCACCTTAATATTTTCATTTTCGCTATGCTCATTCTATGTTTATGTTGTTCTTTGACTGCCCAACTTCTATCTCATAAAGCATAGATGGTCTAATTGCAGTCTTTTAAAATTTTGCTTTTAATTTAATTGAGACTCGACGGTCACATAAAATTCTTGACGCACTTCGCTATTTCTTTCATCCTACTTGAATTCTATGTATTCTATTTTTCTCAATTTTTCTATTCTCTTTAACTATTGATCTTAAATACTAGAAATAATTAGTTTTTGTTACTATTTAATTTGAAATCTTAATTGATTTCTCATCCAGGTGCTCAATATTATTAAAATTACATTTCATAAATTTAATTTGTGTACAACTAATTCTAAAATCGTTAGATTCCAAAGCATCTTTCCACTTACTCAATTTCAAATTTACTTCTTCTCTAGTTTATTTATTAGAACAATGTCATATATAAATATCATGTACTAAAGTACTTCTTGTAAATGACTACTAATTTCATCTATTACTAAAATAAAAAAGTAAGAACTCAAAGCTAAGAATTGATGTAAACCTATTTTTACTGAAAAAATATTAGTATCTCCACTCATAGTCATCACGTTTGTTACAACTCTCTCATATATATTTTTAATAACATTAATGTACTTGTTATTAATTTCTTTCTTTTTCATCACTTGCCATATTAACTTTTTTCGAGTTCAGTCATATGTTTTTTCTAAATCGATAAAAATTGTAGATAAGTTCTTCTTCTCCTCTCTATACTTCTAAAATAGTTGTCTAAGCAAGAAAATAGCTTTAGTGATCGGTCTTCCTGGCATAAATCCAAACTAATTTTCCGAGACATTAGTTTCTCGTCTTAATCCATGTTCAATTACTCTTTCCCATAACTTCATACTATGACTCATTAGTTTTATTCTACAATAATTTGCACAATTTTGAATCTACCTTATTTTTATAAATTAGGATTATAGTATTTTTTCTCCATTACATTAATTTTCTTTTTATAATTTTATTAAAAAAAATTGTTAAACCTGTTATACCTACATCTCCTATGTACTTTCACGCCTCACTTGGTATATTATCCAAGCCTAAGGCTTTTCTTGTTCTCATTTTTTAAGAGCTTCTTTTACTTCAAATGTTCAAATTTTTAGGAAATAACTGATATTCCTATCTTCTTCTATATTTAAATTGGCATCTAATGTAAATGCTCTGGTGAGGTATTATTTCATAGACGATAGAAATAAATTTTTTATCTTCCTTTAATTTAATCATCTCTAACTAAACCTTTTTAGTCTTACCTTTATTTTTTCTTAATTTCGCCAACTTAAATACATCGTTTTCATGTTTTCTGGTTTCTAATATGTTATATAACCTGTCATATCCACTTTTGAATAATAAAAAACTACAATCTATACCAATTCCCTTGCACTAAGGGTTCCCATTAGTTTAACAGTTAGTATAATTTGCAAGAGTTCCATCTATAATCTATTGTTCAGATCAAGGATAGGATGGTTTGTGTAATTCCTTTTTCTAAGACAACATCTGGATGAAAGCACTAAATACCATTGGTACAAACCCAAAGCTCCAGCTACAAAGGCAACATGCAAAAGAATGTTGCACTTGAACAGCAAGGTTTCTAAGTCCCAATAGATCCCCCATTTCCACACTGACGTGGCAGGTGCCCTAATGCATATGGAGTGCACACGGACATGAGCAAATTAGTATAACACATGTAGCCACAATTCAAGCAGAATCGCATGGCAAGAGCATATGAGAAAGGCAATCTTACTAAATCAACCAAGAGAAACAAAAATCCAAACTGTAAGAACAAAAAACCCAACACAAGCAAGTTGAATACCTCATCTAAAATAATCCGTTCCCACTTCACGGAATGCAAAACTGATTTTCCCGGCAATGACCCTTCACCTCCAGGCTCATCGTTACAGGATCCAACATTACTTTTATTAGATGATTCGACTCGTTTCTTTGCCTTTACAGCACCCTTTCGATTCACATACTTGTGATACTCAACTGCAACTTCCTCTTTTTCTTCCACAGCCTTAGATTTCTTCTTTGAACCAGCATCTCGCTGCTTCTTCTTCATTTGCTTTGACTGCTTCTCAGTTTTAACAGCGTTAGGCCCACAGAAATATTTCAAATGGATAGCCATTTTCCTCGGATAAAGCAATTTCTCACACCATTGGCACCGCTCTTTCGGAGGCATATTGTTCTTCCTGTACTCGGCCTCCACTAGAGAGTAAGTAGTCAGTACAAAGTCGTAAGTTGATAGTTGCTGAATTGCCTTCTCCCTTTTAGCCCCATGATATACAAGAACACTAGCACTCCCGTCTGCAGTAAACCTCGTAATTTCATTCATCCACTGCACCACGGCAACCACTGGGCAGATAACGAGTGTCCCTTTTATTTTGGGCAACTCGGGAGGAGTCGTCGAGGATGGACTTGGATCAAGGTAAGTAGGGCTAAAGGCTCTGGAAGCAAGAACGAGTGAAATTGCTTGTATGGTTTTTCCCATACCCATTTCATCAGCAAGGATACCCCCTTTAATTGAAGACTCCTCCTGTTTCAAAGACCAAGCCAACCATTCCTTCTGGAACCTCAGCAATGGCATGATCAGGTCGGAAGGCGGCTCTGCTGTTTCCTTAATAGCACATTCCCCTCCATCAAGATCCACCGGGTCATTTTCGTGTTCATCAATCCACTTCTCGTTCTCTTCCTCCAATACCTCCCAAATCAAAAGGGGCCCTCCCCTTTCTCTACGTGTCCTTTCTCTCCTCCCACTGTCCTTGCCTCGCCTTCTCCTCCGAATAGGTATAGGTTCGCCGAGATCAAATGGTTCAGCCGGTGCTACTTCATCATCATCACTTCCATTGAACCGATCGCTCTTTGTCCTCTTGCGCTTCTTCGGCTGCCGGTTCCGATTCCTACTCTTCTGTCTCGCTTGAACAGCACTACTACCGCCCACATCATCAGAATCGACTTCCCAGGAGCCATGGCCTTCGGAAGAAAGAACGTAGTCTTCTGAATCCATTTCGAGAGAAGATGAAGACGAACTGAGACTTTCGATTTCCCGAGCTGCTCGTTTTTTTGCTGCACGGAAAAAAAATGGGGGGAAAACAGTCAGGAGAGTGGCTGGCAACCGAAGGAGAGCCGAATGGAAGGATATATAGTTAACCTTTGAGCTGCCGGCGCTTCATTGCTGCCGTCTGTAACCGCAGACAGCGAGTTTGCTTTCGCGGGAGGCGGCCACAGAGGAGAAAACGCGGGAACTTCCGGGGCAAGCTATTGGTATTTCGGAAGTACTGGTGAGAACGTAAAATTCAGCAGCATTGCGTATCCTGTTACTCTCTTTTATTCTGTCGTCGCCCTTTGTCTCGGGTGTTCGGGAATTGCTAAGATTTTAACAAAACGTTTTTGCTATATTAGTTTTTGATGCGGGGAAAATGATACAATATGACAGGATAAAGATAAGAATTAAAGAGAATAATATCATAATAGATAAATTAATTATGTAAGTAATTATGTAAAAATAATTAAAAAGTTTGGTAATAGTATAAAAAGATGTAAAGAAACAATTAAAAAATAAAATAATTATTGAGAGTTAAAAATTTTAGGGGTGTGTTTAGTAATGAATAAAACTTTTGATGAAAATTTTTGAAGAATAAAAATTGTCAAATGATGTGATATTGTAGGGGTAATAATGAGGAGTGAAAAAAATAAATTTAAAATAAAGAGGTTAGTCGTATTGGTAGTTGAGTAAAAATGATTGAAAAGTAGGATTGTTGTATAGAAAAATGTGTAAAAGAATAATTAAAAAAGAAGTAGTTATGGAGAGTGAAAAGTTTTAGATTGAAAAGTTTGAACTTGACAACTTTTGCAAATTGCCAAACACACCCTAGATTAAGAAATTTTATGTTTTGCAAAGCCTACTCTTAATCAATTAATTAAGGGTATGCTTCGAATAAGTGAATGGTAAATTTATGAAGTTGCTGGTCTCCTGCGCAGAATTGTCGATCTCTTGTAAGACATTGAATGGTGATTTATAAGATGAAATGCGATATAATATTATATATATTACTACTGTCAATCTTGTTTTGTTTTGAGATATGAGTTGAAAAGGAAAGTAATCATGTAACAAAGTAGAACTGATAAAAAAAAAATGTCCTTTTCTCCTCCTGTAGCGAAAATTTCCGTAACACTTTAACACTATAAAAACGTAAAGCAGAAAAGTAAGAAAGTTTTAAAATTGAGAGAGTACTGTAGTATTACAAGAGTAAAATAAAATAAATATTGTAGTTGTATGAAAAAGGATTAAAAATAAAATTAAAAATTAAAAAGTAGATTAATTAAAGTAGTTATGATAAGGCATGACTGGCGAGAATGTAATGGATATAATACAAGAATAAAGTAAAATAGATTAAATAGTTATGTAAAAAAATAATTAAAATATACACGAAAACATAGGCTAGTTGAATAACTAATGGGTTGATTCTTAACTTTTCAACAGTTTCTTATTTCTTTTCCACCGTTTACGGCTGTCCAAATTCTTTATTCGTACTTTTGAGCAAAGACACTGCACCGTCGGACGTCGATCCACCCGTAAGAAAATTCAACCTTATTACGACGGCTTCCTCTCATGGGTGCAATAATAAAATAATATAATAAAATTTTCATGCTTAATATTAATATAAAGTATATTTGGAAAGTAGTAAAATTTTTGATGTAAAAGTTTTTTAAATTAAAAAACTAATATGATATATGAAAATAAAATAAAATTAGATAAGTTAGACATTCGAGTAGTTATATAAAAATGAATAAAAGTAAGGTAATTATATAGTAAAAAGTGAAAAATAATTTAAAAATAAAGTAATTATGAATAATGAAAAAGTTTTATTTTAAAAAAATTTTAAAGTGATAAAACGCCTTCCTAATAAAAATTTTAAAATGCCAACTGAGCGCATCTAAATTAACAGGAGCGCTGGCAACAGGTTTTTAGGGCTAAGGTTGTGAGAGCATTTGTTTTCCAGGAAACTATAAAAATATTTTTGAGCTTAATTTGTAAGTGTAAAATGAGGAAAAAATAGTTAAGGATTCTTAAATTTGATTTGTATTATGACTCACAGATAATGAGATGGAATAATCTAATACTGAGAAAAAGTTAAAATGAATAATTCATAACGTTTCAAAAAAGAATTCTGATCTTTTGAAGCCAGACGTAAATAGGAGAGTTTGAAGCCACCGTCACGAGCCGTTGGAGGGGGCGGAACGAATCTTGACTGTCGACTGTCGACGAAATGTCTCAAACCTGCACATGTTTTAAGGAAGTTTGACAAGGGCATTTTGCCAGCAAACCCCTCTGCCTATAGAAGAGGAAAATTACAGGCAAGCCCCTCCCTCTAACTTTTCCCCCTCAGTCTCTCTCTCATCCTCCCTCAGGCGGCCTCTCATCCTAAATCCCTCCCTTCTTCTCTCTCCTGATCCCCTCCTCTCAGTAACATCTTGGCTAGCAATGGCTCATCATCTCCAGTGTCAGGCGACACATCCCCATCAAAGGCTGCCATGTCTATGTCTGCAACGGCACCAGTGGCATCGGCCTAGCTCTCGCCTACCGTGCCTCCTCCAAGAGATCCATCTGTTAAAAAATCAAACTGCTATTGCCATTTTTACTCTTGGAATTTCGGTTGAGCAGCCGCTCCTATCATGGCTTCTCTGCTTTTCCTCCTCCTCGTCATATTTCCTATCTCTCTCCTTCTCCTCCTCACCTTCTTTGTCTGTCCCCGCCCCATCTCCATCCCCATCGACGGTCACCACGTCTTCATCTCCGACGGCATCAGCGTAGCTCCCGCCTGCTGCGCTAACTTCGAGGGCGCCTTCATCTCCATTCTCGCCCGCAGTTAGGAGAAGCTGGAGAAGGCTTGCGCCTACATCCGCTTCACTACTGAAGTCAATGTGTCCGTCTTAAGAACCAATGTCAGGGACTTGGACGTCATCCGAAACGCACTACGCGAGGCAGGCGCCATCGACGTCCTTATCTGCAACCACGGCGTATCCATACCACGGGAATTGGAGAAGCAAGAGATGAGCGCCATCAAATTCATGATCAATGTAAATGTAATTGGCACCTTCCATCTCATCAAGGCGGCGTTGTCGTGATGAAGGATCGGGCGAGGCGCTGCCCAGGCTCAATTGCCATCATGTAGTCGCAGGGTGGCTAGGTGTTTAACTGTGGTTGCCTCTCTGGGGTGGCCATTAAACCACCAATTCCTTCATACGCAATTCTATTTAGCTTTTTCTCGATTATTTTTTTAATTGTCAGTTCCTGGGTTTCATGAACACATACCAGGTCCTTGAGATCAAAATTGAAGGTAAGTAATCTTCCCGGGTTTCAAGATAAGATTCAATTCACAGAGGGTTCTGTTTAACTCATCTTACTGGAAAATGGTGAGTAATCTTAACATAATTATGATGGTTAAAGCCATATCCTAGGAGGGCATCATTTTGATTAGCAGCTTTTGTCTCAAGTTTAACCTCTTTAATTCCAATCACACAGGATTAGTTGCGGCTGACTCTGCCGTTCGGTTTTCCATCATATCTTCCTAATTCTGTTGAAGGAATTTCTGGCGTGTTTTGATGAGCTGATCAATGAAGTGCTCTTATCATTTGGAGTTCTTATCTTCAATTCTGTTTCCTGTAAAGTATCCTGTATCCATGCTATCAGTTGTTCCCTTTCTCCCTTAGTGTTTATGTTTAATCAAGTAATCAAATTGATAGTCTTGTTCTATTCACTTACAAATAGATATTGGATAGATCGAAAATGATTATGGGTCAGAACCAAGAAGTATCGGCAGTTTATATATTTATTTTTGTGCAGTTGGTAATGGACTTAATTATCCTGTCATGGAAAGGTATCACGCTTAATGTTGAATTCATTTTGATCAAGTATGTCTTCATGTCTTAACGTGCTTTGGTAGATGGAAATATATGGTTACACAACTTACTTAGCCAATAAATTTGGTCTCCGAGGGTTAGGGGAAGCATTACAGCAGGAAGTCATTGTTGATAATATCCATGTATCATTGAAAGTTGGAAGCAAGATGGAGAGGTCTTCATTGAAGAGAGTTTCAGAGTTATGGCCAAGTTGTGTTTTGAGCAATTGGGAATTCTCCATTACAATTTTTTTGAACTTGTAAGAAATAGTCAGAGAGAGAAATGTAATTGTCTATGAACAACTCTGTACTGTCAATGAATGGATTTTCTGTTGAGTTTTTACTGAATGAATTTAGCGTTAGAAAGATATTGAATGAATTATTGTAATTTGATTTATTATTGAATAGAATCAATGTTGCAAACTTATTGGATGGATTAAATTGTATACAATTTTTGTAATCTTTTGCTTCCTTTGATAGAATAAATTTCTTTTGGTATAGATGTTTTGAAATTTTGCATGAAGCAATCATCCAAAACTTTGTCCAAGGAAATTATCTTAGCTATTTGAATTTTATAATCCCATTCTTGAAAAAGAAACCCACACGATATAAAAAATAAAATAAAATCAAGAGGCCACAACGAAACAGAAATTTGGTTAGGATGGTGCAGAGATATGGGACCAAATAGCTAATATTGCGTAGTTATCACATGGCTCCAGAATTTCAAATTTTGGATTCCATGAATATCCCAAATATATATATAACCTGCCATAGACATATAAAGAAATTAAATTTGAAAGAATCATTCAGAAGTAAGGGTGTGTTTAGTAATAAATAAAACTTTTGATGAAAACTTTTAAAGAATAAAAGTTGTCATATGATGTGATATTGTATGGGTAATGATGAGAGTAAAGAGAATAAATTTAAAATAAATAGGTTAGTTGTATTGGTACTTGTGTAGAAATAATTGAAAAGTAGTGTTGTTGTATAGAAAGATGTGTAAAAAATAATTAAAAAAAGAGTAGTCATAGAAAATGAAAAATTTTAGATTGAAAAGTTTTAACTTGACAACTTTTGCAAATTGACAAAGACACCCTAAGAGTCTGAAGATATCGAGTGTAAAATAAACATCCTTTTAATGGGGATCTGTCGCCCGGCACCAGAGATGAGGAGCCGTTGCTGGCCAGGACGTTGCAGGGAGGGTGAGAGGCCTGCCTGAGGAGGCATGATGAGAGAGAGACTGAGGGGGAAAAGCTGGAGGCAGGTGTCTGCCATAATTTCCCTTTTCTGTTGGCAGAGGGGCCTGCCAGCAAAATGCCCCAATCAGACTCTTTTGAAAGCAGGCGCAGGTTTGAGGCATTTCGTGCACGGTCACGATTCGTTCCACCCCATCCAACGGCCTGCGACTGTGGCTTCAAACCTCCCCGTATTTACGTCCGGCTTCAAAAGATAGAATTCTTCAAAAAAGCACCTAATGCCCAGTTATGTGAACGCCTATTCCTCGAGGCTGTGGTCTGATTTTTGTCCACGATTGCGCGATTCGAAGCCGTTTCACGGACCGAATACCAAGGGAAGAAGATGCGGAGAGCCGTCCATCGTCCTGCTCTCTGCAGCCCGTCCCCAACAAAGGCAATGAAAAGACACAGATCACCGGAATCCTTACTCTCCCCCAAAAAAACAACTCGCTCTTCTCCGTCAACACCCCTGTCACCGCATTCTACGACTCGCCATTCCAAATCCATCCCATCTTCGAATACCAAAAGATCCCTCCTCGTCTCATCAAACCCCTCCTCCTCATGGGTCTGGGAGCCCCTCCACATCCAACGGTCAGAACTCTCCCTGCTGCTCACATTCCCCACCGGCCAGACCTTCCGATGGAAGCAGACGGGGCCCGCCCAATACACCGGTCCCATCAAATCCCACCTCATCTCTCTCAAGCATATCGATGGCGACGATGCCTCTGGCGCCATCGCCTTCTGCGTTCATCACACTCCCGACCGCCTCCAAGCCGTTGCAGATCTCCGCCACTTCCTCAACCTCTCCATATCGCTGGCTGATGTCTGGAAGAGCTTCTCTGCTTCCGATTCCCGTTTCGCCCAGCTTGCGCCGCACCTCCAAGGCGCCCGCGTGATGCGGCAGGAACCCCTGGAGTGCCTTTTCCAATTCCTTTGCTCGTCAAACAACAATATCAAAAGGATCACGAACATGGTCGGTGTCATTTCGTCGTTCGGTGATTACCTGGGCTCTGTTGGCGGATTTGATTTCCATGAATTCCCATCTTTGGAGCAGCTTTCAACGGTTTCAGAGGAGCAGCTTCGGAAAAACGGCTTCGGCTACAGGTTTGGGTCTTTGCCCTTCTTTAAGTAATATATTATTTTGACTAAAGGTCTTTGCGCTTCTTGTATCTTATGTCTGCGAAGTGAATATTATTTCAACGCACCACGACAGTCCATCTGTATACTGACCTCTCTCTCGCCTCCCTTTCTTAATAATGCTTCATATTGCACAGGGCAAAATATGTAGTTGGTGCTGTCAAGGCCCTGCAATCAAAGCCTGCAGGAGGCAGCGAATGGCTTACTTCGCTTCGTGGTTTGGAACTCGATGAGGTGATCAATGCCTTATGTACTCTGCCTGGAGTTGGGGCCAAGGTCGCAGCCTGCGTTGCCCTTTTCTCTCTTGACCAGCACCATGCTATTCCGGTTGACACCCATGTTTGGAAGGTGTGTTTCCTTATACTTTCCATTTCATATTCAATAGGATCTCTACTGAGAATGCTTGAGCTTATTGAGGACTTATAAACAGCTTTTGAGGATGATGACAATGATGTCTAATGCGAGTCTTTAACACCTTCAACAAAATCTTTACTAGGATCTTGGGCAATGAGATCTTTGAAATCTCTGTAAGAAATCTTCAACAAGATTCCGAAGATCAACTAATGCGTGTGGCTTGGTTATAGTTGTGAATCTACACCTTTGTGTTGGTACCAAATTACTTTGGATGTTTTAATGGAGATCTTAAAGTGCATGAGATTTGGGAATTTTTGAAAAATAAAAATGGCACTTCATCTGATGATAGTTTGAAACCTATCAACCTACTAGAATTTCGCCTTTTCTTTTTTCCTTCTGTTCTGTTTTCCTCTTCTAAGTATGCTTTTGTGTGGCTCCTTCATTTGCGCTTGTAGATGGTGAAGCATCATAAACTTTCTTCACATCTTCATATGGTTCTTGGGGCAAATATATGTTCCTCAGGGAAAATATGTTTTTCCTGAAGAAATAAAAACTAAAAAATGTAAAAGTTGTTATGTTTTTCAAACTACCTTTATACCTTTTTACAGGGTTTATCCTTGGAACTGTCATGCATGATTTTCATTTTTATTCGTGCATATATTGCAGCCTTACTATTAATAGTTGTTATGCTTTATGAAATTTTTGCTATTCATTTATTGTTCACCGCTCTTCTGCTTCTTGCTTTCTCCTCCTCCTCCTCCTCCTCCATCCTCCCGCACTGTTGTTTTGTTTTTTCGGCGGTATCCAAAGATTGCATCGGGATATCTCCTACCAGAGCTTTCAGGCCTGCGTCCAACACCTAAGCTTTGCAGTCAAGTGGCCAAGGCATTTGTGAGCAAATTTGGGAGGTATGCTGGATGGGCACAGAATGTGCTTTTCATTGCTGAATTGCCAACTCAGAAGGCCACTCTTCCATCAGATTTGTGCACTGTCAAGGAAAGAAAGTCTACCGACACAGAATTCGAGAAACAGGAATTCGCAGTTGAAATCTTGTCAGCAACTTGGTAAACTCTCTATAACCTGTAACCTGAAGCACGATTAGGCTGTGTTTTACTTTCAGCCAATGAGAAGGATAATTGATGGTTTAAAAGAAAATGATTTGTTGCCTTGGGAAACTGCCAGCAGAATTTCCCCACCTTTGGGCATATGAGAGGTTTTTCTTCAATCACATATTGACATTGAGAAATCGTACTAGTTGAAGTTCCCGAGGATTCCTCCAACAGCTTTTACTATTTTTTCGTGGGATATTCCCTTTCCTTTCCTTTGGCGATGAATGTTAATCCAATACTTGAATATTTTTCTATTTGGCAGAAAAATTCAGAGAGGGATGATGGGCATGGTTTCTGCCTTTCTGATTTCCTTTGAAGAGTGTGTCGATCATTGAGCTCTTACCCATTTCATGTTAAGGCTGCCACGTATGTAGCAGCCGCCAAGTCCAGTCTTCAGGTGTTTCGGCCAGTCTCCTTCGAAGATATTTGTGAGCTTCGACTTTGTCACAAAAAGTCAAGTCGGGGAGGCTAATGATCATTGTAACAGCAAGGCAATCCATTATTGTACAATTTGCAATATTATTAAGCGATTGGTTTGTTCGGCCATGAGCCTGTTATGTAATTCTCTCGTCACAGCTGCAATGAATGGCTGCTAATTATCAAAGATGTCACCCGCCTGACCAATCCAAAAAAAAAAAAAAAATGTCACCCGCCTGGGTCAGCGGGACAGTACTCCTCAGGCAGGATGCGGGGCGCTCCACGAAAAGTAAAAAGAAGTCACCGCCCAGGTCTGCTGCGTTAAAAGCTTCATGTTCCAGCCACTGTCCTCCACGTTGCCACTTGAGTTCTCAGCTTTCAGGTGGGCCTTGCAGGCCAGTGATGTAAGAATAGATAACACTGACCTACGTACTGATTCCAATACGAATTTTCAGATTGAGCAATACTGCCTAATAGCCCTTAGCATGGTTGCAGAGTGAACATTAAAAATTGGAAAGTTTGTTACGGGGTTGAACCCATTGAGCAATCCTTCAGAAAACCAAAATGTGGTTTTAGTAGTTAATTGATCTTATCCCAACCCTGCAGTAGTCCAAAGACCGGATCTGGATTCAGAAAGGTTAGAAATCGAAACACTTAGTCTGGTATAACTTGGACTAATACGGTTGGTTAAGAATCTTCCATGGACTCGCCACTTTTCTAGTAAACTTAGTGTGCGTTGGCTTTTAAACTGCATGTCTATCCACAGCCTAGATGAAGGATTAATATTTTCGGAACTATTTTTGGTGATCAATTCACAGCCTACATGAAGTATCAATATTTCCGGAACGAAGTTTTTGATGGGCGAATTTGCAAAAGGTGACCAACTGAACAATATCTGCTCATGAAGAAGCAACAAATGCACAACAGAACATAATTAATCTACTGCCATTTTAAAAATACAAAAGGTACGCGCCTAACCCAAGCAATGGGCTAGTTCAGAAATTACACTAAAGAAAAATAACCGCAACTGGCTGTAAGGGGCTTTGCCCCACTCTGCCGGCTATGCTGAAATTAATGGTAATTTCTCACTATATTTGAAAATCAATGCTTACAGATGTCCTCAAATCGTGCAGGCAGTGGCCTTTGGTGAAAACTCTTGGCTTCAATACATTCAGCTACATACAGCTTCAATGGCAAGCGATTTGATAGTGCCTGGACACAAATCTTGATTGAAGTTCTCTTTTGATAATGTAACTGCACATCCATTTTTGTTCAGACATACCTGCCATAGCAAGAAGCACTGATTCAGACAAAAAAGACCCTAGATTATGACTAAAGTTCTGGGAAAATCTCAGCCACGAAGATTGTTGGTGCTGTCTTCTTCTGTGTATTGGGTCTTTTCTTTCCACTATAGTTGATGTCCATGCATGATACATCTGCTAGTAGCTTATTATGTCCAGGGCTGTCACTATGTAACGTTCCAATGCAATATAATGCATGCAAGGTATACATGATATTTGTGCATTGATTACCTTCTCTACGGCAGAAATGGAGTTGGGGTCATGGCAGCTTCCTTTTTGGTAAGATCCACATTCCCCATTTGGAGTTCCAAAGCTTGCAAATCTAATACTTGAAATAAGAGCGTTCTCTGGGCATTTCAATTGTAGAGTGGGTTTGACTTGCACATTGGTGACGTCCCCCCACGATTCAAGATCAGATGGATAGTCCTCAGAAACAAGACCACATGCACCTTTAACAATTCGCCGAGAGAATACAACCTTAGTTGGATGTCCACCTTTTTCTTCAAAAATCACCAGAACATTTCCTGATTTTTTAAACCAAGAACGAGGAACATGGTACCTGTCACAAAGATGATGAAGAAAACATTACAAATGCCATTGCAATTACAACGGAACAAAGTCTCATCATCCGTATGCTTGAAAATATAACTCTTCTTAGTGACATTGGTAATCCAAGTAGAATAATATTTTATGGATCACAACAAAGATATATCAAAGACTAAACACTAAATGTTCAAATTTGGCAATCATGGATACTGAAAATTGATTAATGAACTTCAACATATGAATGGTTTCAAAAGTAGCATGAAAGACTTTCCTCCTGGCCAAAAAAGGTATCATCAAAGATAATATAAACAGAGGAAGCACTACACCAATTCGGTCCTTTCTAGGTGCATCCTTCGTTTGCACACGTGATAACCAAATATCTCAATATTTCCATGATTTCATTATTATAATTTATATTTTTATTTATTACCCCATATTTTTTGTTTAGAAAGCTACATTATTTGATTTTATTCACTCCGGTATCTAAGCATTGACTTTTTCCTATCGCATCATTTCTACACTTGTTCTTTACTTCCCTAGATTCCAAAATTTCTTCCTCTTTTGTCACTTCTTGATCTAATTCCCTGCTTCTCGTCTTATCACATATTGCTTCTGCCTTCACATTTTCTCAGATTGTTCCACTTAAAAGTCATCCTTCCAGGTTCTACCAAGTATTCATCTTGACGTGCCCATTCTAGCTACAGTCATCCCAGAGATACGCTTTTCCTTAACTGTCCAACAGTCCCCATCATGCATTATAGTTGTTCTGCAGCTACATACAACAATTTCCTTTCAGTTGTATCGAAACTGACATTGTGTAAAATTCTCCAAATATTTGCAACATTGTGACCTTTGGGAAATGATTTTTGCAAAACGTGTGATTAATACTTGGTGTTTTAATTTAAATTCACACTCTAATTGCACGCCAGAAAGTAAATAAATAACTTTTTTTTTAAATCATAGTAAATAACAAGCCTTAATGCCATGGCAACAAATAAAATTTTAGAACTTTCTAGTCTCTGCAAAACAGGGAAAGAACCAAGGCATATCTCTAATGACATTACAATAGAAGGTTAGCTGGTTCTTTCTGCTTCAGAGAACTTTGCAATGATTCTGGAGGCAAATAATCATGTCTCCAAAATTCTGCACATCTCAACATGGAACAGATGATGCAAAGACAGCCACTAGCAATAAGCTGAGTAGTTTTGTTTTTACCATCTCTGAGTTGGCTTTCCACATCCACTGCTGCATTTGTTTGGCATAAATTTGCCTCTATAGTTGCATTTACGTGGGCATTCATCATATATAGAGCTAGTCCTTGGCCAGTATCTTCCAATTGGTTCTCCATTCAGCCAGACTTGACCTTTTCCCATGTGTAGCATGTCCAAACCCACAGGTTCATTACCAGCTGGAGGATCAATAATAGCCTGCAAATTTTTACAAAACGAATTTTCAGCATATTAAGGTTGACTAATTCAAGTTGGATAACATTGACAAATTATCTATTAAAAAAATGATGTCATAGCCTAATCATTTCTAGGTTTTTGAATTCAAGGTCACAACTTTAGACCACATAATTAAAGACGATGAGTAAACGATCCATTATGAGTAGATGGCATATCCCACTTAGGTGACAGACAACACATATGATTATGGTTAGAAGCACACACCTTATACCATGTCAGCGGCTGATTACTTAGGTGCTTTGTTGTCAATGTCCACTTCACATTATTCAAGCCTTCTGGCTTAAAAATATTGAGATGCTCACCCTCCAATCCAATCTACAGAAGCAAAGAAGAAACAGCTTCAGCAGACAGACCAGTGCTTGATAAGAAACAGCTTCAGCAAATAGGAAAGTGCTGGGTACTTGTAACTTTTCCTACTAAAAGAAGCTTCACCGTACATTTGGACAGAGAATGGGGACAACAATTGTCAGAGGGTTCAAATAAGTTTCTTTTTCCCCTTCTTATAGAAGAATCCAAGTAAATGCTTGACAAATTATAGGATTTCAAATTTTCTACAAGCTTGAATCTTCTCCCCATGTTATGCTTTGCATGCAAACTTTTTCAGTTTGATTTACAAAAAATAACCACCACACAGCACAGAAGATCACTTGGAAAATTGTGTTCAGAAAATGTTCCTAATTTTCTGCATAAACAAGCAGAGCCTCAGTGCCTAACTCAATGTCACTAGTCTCTAGCATGTGGTGCATATCCTCAAAAAAATTTTGAACTCAAATGCTCCAAACCTAGTAGATGAACTGGCAAAAAATTAGGTGAGATGCCATTTGCTGGATGCATCATAGACTGCATGGGTCCAACACTAAGGTGAATGAGAGGGAAATCAAGATTTTATGAGGTATTTTATTCCCTTAAACTTTCAAGAGTATGGATATAGATATGACCTTACATAAACATGGAAGAACAACCAAAATCATAATAATGTGTGTTCTTAATTCCCTTCCCCTGTATTCAGAAACCTTCATCTTCATGCACGATGCATTTTTAGTAATTTGTAGTTTCTTTGTTTATGCATTAGGACTGATACTGTCGACTTGATAAATAAGGGACTGGTAACCTAAAATGTAACTAATGTCACCCCTATGCTGTCAGAACAATGATTTAGTATAATTCACAGAAAACTATAAAACCATCATGGGGGAGAATGCACAATGCATGATGAATTTTTCTGATTCTTGCAGAAAAAAGCACTAGAGAGTGCAGAATCACGGCTTCTGTTCTTACCTTGTAAGTCCAGGTACTTGAAGACAGATCAATGGTTCCATTTTTGAATCCCAGTATTTTAACACTGGTCAATCCTGCTCCTACCCACTCAAAAAATGGTCCTGCATTCTGTTGAAGACACAGTAATGATAATCAAGGAATTAAAAAGGTGCAGCTTGAAGTAACATAAATATTCCATTACTACTTGAATAATGAGAAGGAGAGTTATAGGAGATCAAGAAATGAATGCGAATACCAAGTCTGAGTAGGCTGAAGTGTTTCCTTCCTTTTGGCATGGATGAATATAAGTGTATTTCAAAAAACTTTTTATATCCAAGAAGTGAACTCAACAGAAATAATCAGGATGGATATGAAAGCAACCCAATAAGGTTAGCAAAGTCCAATTGACCAGGCCAATGCATTTCTTAATGCTATTTCCTTAAACCCAGCCATCTTCTTCAAATCCGTCAGTCCTATTACCAAATAAAGTCTCCGCATGCTTTTCCTTTTTCCACCCTTGATAGCATGCCTACCCTAAATTACCATCAAATCCATCCCATGCATGATACAAGGCAATCTTGTCTAACAACTGCAATTACTATGTTATATTTTAACCACTCTTTCTCTCTACATAGTTATGGATGCTGAGAGTAAGCTCTCTCTGTGTGCTTTTACAGGTCCACTGTAAAGCAATACATGTTTCCTTCATGCATGATTTTTTTTTTTTTTTGAACAGGAAGAAAAACAATAACGAGAACATGTTTGAAGACAAAAGAAAGAAAGAAAGAAAAGGACAAAAAACAGAAGGAAATAGATGCAGAAAAAATACAAAGAAATATCAAGTCGATCGCTGAATGATTTATTTCAGGTAATGCCACTCTTTACCTGAATATTCAAGCAGTAATTTAGTGATAATAAAAGAACCAATAACTTACTTGTAAGCCAACAGTCATACTCAGAAGTGCAATTTCATTCTTTCCTGCTTTTAAAGTAATAGGACTTTCAAATTTGAAGGTCGAATCTGTGCCAGTTCCAGATGCACTAGCTACAAGGAGACAACAAATCATTATGAATTCAATAATACAAACCACTTTCATATTTTGGCCCATTTATTATAACAGGGGTCGCACTAGCAATGATGACCAATGAAATGTATGATGCTTTTAGTGTATTTATGTATAATTTACTTGATGAATGATATCACAGAATTCACAAAATGGATAATAACTTTTTTATCAAGAAAAAGGCTCTTACACATCATGTGCATGATAAAGGAACTTGGTGTGAGAATACTATTAACCAATTAACAAATTTGGTGATCAAATAGGCTGTAATAGACCAACCTTCAGCAGCTGGCAGCTTGAATTGAAAAAAACGAAAACAGAGATGCATTTTCCAAGTAATGCAACCCCATTCCCAGACATATGGTCTATCTTGATTCGTTGAGAAAACACTGTTTGTTTCAATTCCAAGAAAACCGCTAAGTGATTAATGGTCTATCATTCATTTGCAATTGTTCATTTGCTTTAATAGTCTTATCAATATCAGTATGAACAGTATATAAAATTTTAAAAAAACAGTAACCCTATCGCCATTTGGAAGAAAATTTTGCTTCCTAGCAACAACGCAGCTTCATGTTTTGATCAAAGCCCTGAAAATGGAGAAGATAAATTTGACAAGTAAAATGATGAAAAGAGGGGCATTAGCTACCTGTAGAATTTATTAGCCATTAACAAATGAGGATTAACGAATTTAAGAATGATATGAAGCAACTGACTTTATCATATCAGAAATATATCATCAACAAAAGCTGCAAATACAGTTACTTTATCAAATTAGAAATGTGTCATGAATGGCCTGCTAAAACAGAGTATAATCGGTCATCCAATTATGAAACAGCAAAGTTGTTTTTCCACATCTGGTCGGTAAATAATCATAAGGTTATCCTAAACTCATAAAATAGCTTGCATAATATAAACATGAGACAGAGAATAAGATAATAACCTTGAAGTTCCCGATTCACAAAGGCATGAAGGGCATGCCCTTTTGATTCAACTACAAGGATTGGATTGCAATTGCATCCCCCATGCAAGAATTCTTCTTTTCCATCAACATACAAACTGCCATGTCATACAACAGAATTAAAATCTCATCAGCAATGGGGATGTTATATTATTAATCTATTTAATTCACAAAGCTTATCAAATGTTTAGATGCTAAATTTACATTTTACAGAGATTTGGAAATCAGTCTACTATCTCATCTCTTGGAGGGGAGAAATGGATCAAATAATTAAATAAGAAAGTATATAGACATAAAACTAGAGCCCTAACCTTGTTGTGTACCACAGATAGTCGGTGGTGTCCTTTGTGGTGTTTATGTGATCTACTAAACCATTCTTCACAAAGTCAGCTTCTCCCCAGATGCCAGCCTTTTCAACAAATATCTCCCACTTCACATTTTTCAAGCCATCATCTGGTACCATTTCTACAGTAGAAGTCTGTGATCCAACCTGTCAGAATCGTTCGTTAGAATCTGTTAGAGTTTCCAAGAATGACAAGAGCAGTGTAATTATCCTGTAAATCAAAAGGGACAGATACCTATGATAATAGCAAATGAAAAGTAAAACGAATTTCACAATGTTATCGCACACTCAGATGTGTCTTCGCACATCTATAAGGAGAAGTGGGTTGTCTTAGGTTGAAATTTTGTAGTCATACCTACAATTTCACATTTTTGAGGACCACAGTGGGCACAATTTCATCTACATTCATTCAGACTATTTGTCAATGTGTTTGGATATTCTAGCACGTGCGTCTTGCGACATTCATACAAAACAACAGTTATCAAGGCACCCTGCCAATTCAACTAGTAAAGATGAAGTTGTCCATGTGAGGGCTCAGTTCAACCTTGGGCACTTGACTTACTGTTCAAAACATGTGCACATCTCCAATCAGGTTACAGAGATGAATGCTCTGATTTGTTTCTTTTCTTGAGGAGTAACACTTTCCTACATCGAATGGTTTCCAAATCCAGATTTCTTGAGGATTTTGCCGTGATATTTATTATAAGTTATTATAAGAAGTTAAATAGAGACCTTTGCTGTATTAAATGCCACATTATTGCAGTCTGGCAATATGCTAACCGACCAAGCTGGAACATGATATGTTCTATTTCGAAAAGTCAGCACTTTGTCATTCTCTTCATCCATATTAGCAATGAAAGCAGAACAAGCTCCTGTTGGACCTGTATAAACGTCCACCTGCAAAAAATTATGAGAATTAAAAAAAAACCAGCACAAGTAAAACAAACCATTTAAAAAATACTTCAACTTCCAGATTATGGGCAGTTCTAATTCAGAAATAACGTTTATAAGGGAAAAGAAAATTCACCTCTTGAAGGGGGCCAAGAGAGAAATTACTTGACTTCCCATGGAGCAGTACGCGCTCGCACAGCTTTATAGCTCTGTGTAGTTCCTTCAAATGTCCCCACTTGGGTAGCCTTGCCAGCCCTACAAAGCCATTTCAGAGATCATGAAAGAAAGCACCATATGGATGATACTGCATAAACATAAGTAGCAACAAGGAAAAAAAAAAAGCAAAGCATGATGTCTAGGACTAGGATCAGAACATAAAATACCATATTCATCAATTGGTGCATCGTAATCATAGCTTGTTGTAATGAATGGACCCCCAGCAGTGCGACCAAAATTTGTTCCACCATGATACTGTACAATACCCACCATCAACTTGCCATTTATTTTACAGAGAGTTGTACATGATTTCATTTGAGTAAAACAAAATCGAACATCCATCTCTCTTAAAGAAGTTGGATATTTAGCAACATACCATGTAATAGTTTTGAATGCTCCCTCCTTTCTGGAAAAACCGAGCCACAGAATAGGCAACATCTTCAGGAGGCCTATGAGGATCCCTTGCTCCAAAAGTTTTAAACCTGGAACAGTACAATTTCTTGATTGTATCACTGCAACAGACGAGCATCTCACACATAAACACATGCATTGGAACTTTAATGAACTTTCAGAAAGCAAACAAAAAATATCTGCCTGTAACCCAAATTACACCTGTGCTTCACTTAATGATCTTAATTTTCCCAATTTTTGCAAGTACTACATTGACTAAGAGCTCATTTAAGGTTGAACATTTGATGGTGCATTAAAGATCATATTAAAATGATGCAAATGATCATTAAATGTCCATTGTCTGAATAAAGAGTTCTTAGTGGATGCATCTGGATTCATATAAAAATGTAGAAGCCACAGCAATTTGCTAGCATCCCACTATATTAGACCAATAAACATTGGTTTGATTTAGACAATTTGTAATTCAAATTGAGACCTTGATATCGCTTTTGCAAGCACCCTGCTATACTACATCAGCAAACAAGAGTTAGAATTATTTTTAAAATGCACAATTTGAAATTTAAATTGAGACCTTGAGATGAAAATCAGATATGATATGCTATGCAGCCAAGAATATCCTAAATATAGAATGATTGTCAACTCTCTAACAGAAAATAATGAAATAGAACAGACGCAAATGACATCAGGATAGAAAGATAAGTTGTATGAAGGTAAATTACAGCTTTCGGTGTTAATAAATATGATAGGATTTTGTGTATAAAAACGTGTACACAGATAAGAGATAATCAGTACCATCCAGGCCAATTCTCTGTCCAAATCTTTGGCTTGTTGGGAGAGTTGGGTGTAAATTGATCACAGTAGAATGAGTTACAGGTATTGATCTGCAAATTAAAGAAGCACATATTCAAGCATCATCTTTGTGGAATTTGTTCAATGAGTAACTCCCATCACCACATGTGGCAGGAGGAAGAAGAAGATTTGACTGAAAGGAACACCAGAGGACCATAAATATTAATTACTAACTGCATTAACCAAATAATGCAGTATAATTATAATTCCGAAATATGAGCAGGAGAAAAAAATTTTAATTGGGAGGAAAAATTAAAGTGTTAATTATTGGGATATGCTTTAAAGACAAGAAATTCGTTGGACACTCATAATTGCGAGCTATATTATTATGAATTGAAGCTAAAATTTAGGGCTGAAAATAGGGTCTGCTTGACTCGTGACCCGCCCCAATTTCATACAAAGTCGGGGTAAGGATTTTTGTTCAGTAGGGTGAGGTGGTTCAGGATTTGCAACTCATTCTTCATTTTTGGAAATGTCCCGACCCACCTTAACCTGCCCAGCCCCCGCCCTGCAATATGTAAATTATTTTTATAAACTATATAGCTTACTTCTGTGAATATAGTTTTACTGAATAGATGTACTTAACTTTATGACTTATTAATGTGAATATAGTTAATGTGGATGTGCAATTAAATTAATAACTTAGTTATGTGGATAAATTTTAATTTTTAATTACATATATGTTGTTCAAGTCATATCATTCATATGATTTATCAATGAAATAAAAAAGTATTATTAATGTTGTTTACACCTTTCAAGAATAAATATTATTATTTTGCAATTTAGCAATTTTAATTGTAATTCAAGATTTTACATCTATGTTATTTTTATTGAAAGGTTGATACACATATTTATCAAGGTCAAGTTGCAAATGAAATTAAAATTTTACTGAAGGTTTGTCATGGTAATTGTGTTTTACACCACTAAATAGTAAAACATTAAAGCGTTGAACTCTAAATTTATCATAAATGTAATTTATATTGATATGCAATAAATTCTCAAATTTATTACACTTTCATCTGCTTTTTCAACCTGACTCGTTGTCTCGATACCAACCCGGAAGCCATTCAATAAAGAAGCATAAACAGTTAAAATTTCAATATGCATATTTTTGAATTGTCACGTGGGAAACTCTCATCTCAACAACTGCTCATTTAAGAAGACAACCATCCCTTGTCTGCTAAGATGATTTAGCAATGGAAGCAACATTGTATGAATTACACTAGGTATGGTTCAACAGTTAAAACCCACTCTCCAATTAGAAGTAATTAAAATGCCCCAAGAGTCAGAAGTGCAACATCGAGGAAGGTGTTAAAAACAAAAAACAGACTATCAGAAAACTTAAAGAAACTACTACAGGCCACAGCAAGTAAACAGCACAAGCTCTTCTGAAAATTGTGAACAAGCAAAAATATTAACAGAATTGATCTTCACACAATAAGGCATTAGTTGATAATGGTAAGCAGCAGATTTATCAACAATTAATTATTGACTTGGAAAAATTAGAACTTTCCATGAGTGATTATGTCCTTACCACGGGATCGGGAGCATCATGCTGCTGGCACATAATCCATGGCACACCGATATCTTGAGAAACAGCCATGTTTGCTGCCCACATTGCATAGGGCTTGCCCCCTTCTCCATAAACCCTTTCAATGTCTCCGTACTCATTTTCAATCTGCAACATGATAAAAGGTCAAGCACTGCAAATTACTTTCCTCTGCATTTGAAAACGATAGCACAAAAAATTATTGCCCAGCTATTGTGGAAAGTGAATCGTAGAATGATCAAACAGTATCCACAAGTAAAAAAAATCCCACAGTGATAGACTGTGAAGGAATTAATAGCCATACTTGCCTGCGCAAGTATAATAGGTCCTCCTTGAGATGCAAACATTTTCTCTTGCTTCATCATGTTCACTATCAATGTTGTAAAGTTTTGCATGTGCATCTGGAATAGAATACAGAGGATGGTGAGTAAAAGTCAAATTCTAATTAGACAATTTCTAGACGTTTAAATTCAAGATTAACCAAGTTACTGAAACTATAAAAGCAACAGGAAAAAAATATTAACATCTTATGTTTGATTTCTGCCTCTTTGAAGTTCAGAAACCCAAAGATGTGACAGCAATCTGGATTGTCAGTTAAAAGTGGATACATGATCAAGGTCCACCATTAGAATTTTTCTTTGCTCAACCAGAGCATTTTGTTCTGTTTCATGTGGACCCATTGGCCTTGGGGGGTCTCAAGATAATGTAACCTGGATCTTCTTGAGGCTAATCCACAATGACAGAGTTGTTGCCTGAACTGAAATGCCACAATTTGAGGCGAACATTATAGACTTCTTTTCTAGAGTTGATCATGATAAGCCAAATCCCAAACCTTGAAGGGTTCACTGTTCGTTCTGAAGACTGTGCCTGGTACATAATGGAGCCAAACAGGTACCCCACTGTAATGCAAAAACATAAAACATTCACTCAGGAATCCTAAATATAGAAACAGAGAGAAAGCACCAAAAGATGCAGTAACAGAGAAAAATATCGCTGATTTTAACTAACATGGATGTGCAAGAAATTTAGAAAAAAGGAAAAACAGAGAAAAAATACAAACCCGAAATTCCATTCAGCAGCAACAAATGGGCCAATCCGCAGGATCAAGTAAAGTCCAGCTTGTTGAACAATCTTGACAAATTTGACTAGATCGTAGCGCCCACCAAAATAATACTGCCATGATTGATTTCGTCTTTAGGAGCGTGAAAACCAAAATGTCCTTTGAACCAGAATATCAGAAATGCCTACTCCACTTCTATTGGTCGGCCGATCATTATTTGTCGCCCGCCATCCAAATTGGAGAAAGCTAGTCATACATTCATTAGAAAGTACCACTGAGGTTCCAAAAAACAATCCTAGATTGAGCCATGTTAGAGAGATTGGAATTGTCGTCTGCTGTTTTCATGGGTCAGCTAGATACAGAGATGGAACGCTCAGATGGGTCCAGTTATAGAATCCCATTGCCAACCATGTCCGTATTCACACCGGGGAAGGAGGGGCCCAACTATGCAAGTGTGCCATCAAACAATGTGAAACACCAATTTCTCCGTTCTCAACACGGTTATCAAAATTGGACCGACGCAAGGGATCCAACCAGCCCAGCTGCGAACCGATTGGTTGACCGAACCGACCCAGTTTAGTTGGATATGCGAGACCAACTGTTAAAAATTTTACATTATTAATGAAATAAAATCCAAACTGCGAAAGCCTTTTCATTTCGAACGAGATCTGAAGTTTAAAATTTTCATTTTATAACACTTCCGTATGCATATACAGACAAATACATTTGTATATATTGAACCAGTTAATCAAGTTAGATCAAACGGTTAAACCAGCATGTATTCATGACATAAGATCCAAGATACAAAACTTACATTGCCTGGAGAAATTTCATGCCCATTCCAGAAGACATAGGTTTCAATCACATCAATTCCTCCTTCCTTGGCTGTTGCAACGAGGCCCGGCCACATCTGACGAAGATGAAAAGGTTTGGTTAGGGGAAACCCAAACTCTGTTCCAGCATACCCCTTTCATCGAGAATGTGCAAGAACCCAATACAGATTCGCCATATGATTCGAACAACTTCCTCCAGAAACGGAGTTCATAACCTCGGTTCTTACTTCTTATTCACTGCAGACACTTCTCGAAGAGTGAAACCACCACTCGAACGAAAAACAGAGCAACGCTCAACTAAAATGCAGGCATAACAGAAGCTACATTTCGAATCTTACCCCAGGAACACTGCGAGGATAGTGAATGGAAGCTGAGATGAGAAGCTTCCGCTCGCCATTGATGATCAGAGATCGATGGTCGTACGACACATTGCCCGCCAAAGAGCTTTCGGAAAACAGGAAGAAGAGGAGGAAGTAGAAAGCGGAGACGAGAAAGCCAAGCTTCCTCGCGGCCATTGGCATTGCTGCACTCTCTTCCGCTGCGTCTGCGGAATTGCGGATAGGACTAGGGCATTAGAAAGCTGTCTAAATAGCTGGGAAAGATGGATTGAAGACGAAGTAGGAAATGGGCAGCTGTAGCAGCAGGCAATGCTGGTGGGGTCAGCTATATCGGAAAATCGGGTTGGATTTTCTAGGGTTTTGGATTTTTTTTCCTTTTTTGGAGGTTACAGGGATGACAGCTGCATGCAACACGCAGACGCAGTCGATCGCCGTTAGTTACTGTCAGCTGTTAATCTCCCGCGCCGGCGCGAAACCGCGTGTTTGCTCTTTGCTGATCGGCTATTGGTTTTTTGTTGTATGTGATCGCCGCGTACTCACGTGTTCGTCATCCATTATTTTGTTAATCAATGCTGTGATCCACAGTACTGCATACCTGCATCCCATCCATTCTCCGTTTGGTCATGTAGTTACGTAGGAAAGTGGTTCACCCTCCATGCACATATATTTTTAAAAATATTTAATATATTAATTACGTAATTATTTTTTCATTTTAATTTTTATATTTCAAACAACATTTTTTTCTTATAATTAACCTATTTTATTCATATCATATTACATTGTACTTTTATTTTTCAAATTTTTTTATCTTTTGGTGCTTTACCACTCTCCCAACCAACTCACGTTTCCAAACAGACCGATCCGGCTTTACAAGCTATGCTATATTGCTATGGGTGCGCAGCCGTTTCTAGCTGGTGCTTGGAGCATGCCCAACATAAATGATTGGACGACTGTCGCGAGCGATGGTGTAGATGACCTAACGATGTGCAGGCGCCGAACGGGTTCCAGCTGTCACTGGGACTCATGTCTCTGACTCTTGATGCATTGCTTCATGCAGTTTCCATGACTAGAAAATGACGTGATGGTGCGCCTAGGAAAGAGATGGAAATATCCGTCCAAATCCATCCGCACCCATGGGACTGTTTGCGGAAAATACCTTTTTACAACAAATAACAATGAAGATTTTCTATTGTATTATTTATCAAGCACCTATTAAAAATTTACTTCATGAGCACAAAGTATCTTAATTTAGGAGTGAGAATCGGACGGGTTACACCGAGTCAGAGTTTGTTCATCGACTCTACTTTTAAAAAATTCTGTCTAACTCTATTTTTATATCGGATTAGGATAAGATTAGTTTGACTATAACTTTTTTCTTAAAAGGTCGTGTGATAAACTTCAAGTTAATATTGGATTGGTTTTGGGACAATGGATCATGTAAAAAATGCAGGTGTAATAAGATAATTTTAAGAATTTATATATCCATCAAACATAAAGATATATGTATACTAAATTTAAATATTATATTTTTCAATATTTTACTAATTATTAAAAACACATTATTACTAAAACAAAACATGAGCAAATATAGTATAACTTTATTAAAATAAGTTAATATATAATTATACGTGAGAGTTATATGTGTATGTGTAAATTTTTCTTATTGATTATTGTATTATTTTTTAGATAAATTGATTTTTCTATTATTGGTATAGTTAATTATAAAAAATGTGGGAATTTCAAAAAAATAATAATAAGATTTAAACATGGACTTATAATTTTTAATAAAATAATATATGCGACGTGAGTGGGGACATGGTTAACCCACTTCGACTCTATTTTTAAATTTGGGTCAAAATTTTTAATTCATCCCTATATCACATTAGAAAAAAGTTAATTTTACCTTGTCAAAAATGAGGCGGGTCAACCTATTCCCACTCCTATCTCAATATCATATTTAAAGCACTAAACTTCCACCTACACTATTCTACACATATTGATTTCATTTGCTTAAGCATTTACCACACGATCACACACTCATATCAACTACTTAGGCATTCATCACAAGGTGACACAATATTGATTATTACAAAGGAGTCAATTCATTTGTCAATTAAATGATTTATGTCATCCACACAATATTCTACATAAAATAATTTAAAATATGTTAATCAAATGGAAGGATAAATCTCTTCAATAAATTTTGTTAGGTGCGTTTGGGATGTGATAAAATATTTGGAAGAAAAGTTTTTTTTTGTAAAAGCTGTTAAAATGAGAGAAAATGATGTGATATGATAGGGGTAATGATGAAGAATAAAAAGAATAAAATTAAAATATATATGCTAGTTGTATAAGTAATTGTGTAGAAATGATTGAAAAGTATGACAGTTTGTATAGGAAAATATAAATAAAAAATAAAAAATACGATAGATAATTATAGAGATAAAAAGTTTCATATGAAAAGTACCAAACACACCCATGGTCTTGAAATGGGAATTTTTTCTCTCTTCTTTTTGTTGCTTTAAGCCATGCTGGGAACTAGGCCACTGGCGAGAGCATTAGCAACAAAGTGGGACAATTACCAGGGGTCTGATTTTTTGTGGATCACGTGGCACGGCCCGAAAATCAGGACAATCCACATGGTTTTGGGCGATGGGGCAACAAATCCGATGCCGTTTTGCTTTTATGTTCTTATAAAGATGCCGGCAATATTTGTAAGGAGCTTCTGGCCTCCGTATGGGATGGCGTCTTTAACAAACATGGGCAGCAAAAGAGCCTTATCCCGTGGATTCTGCAACTAGACGCAAGTGAGGCAGCTTATTATCTGTATGTTATATCTTTTAAGCATTTACACACGAATAATTTGATGGATAGTTTGGATTTCATAAAATACTACTTTTCATTGAGAATTAGTAGCTTATATGAATGGCTATCACTTCTATAAAATAACTTTTTAGATAGAAAACAAAGATCTTAATATATTCAATATTGATAATAAGAAAAAGGGAAAAAAAATCTCTCCAACTTTCTATATTCCTTTTTATATAGAGGGTTGAAAATTAATACATGTTAAATTATGTTTTTATGTTTAAAATTTTTAAAAAATGTATATATATCTCCAAAAATGATAAAGATTAATTTATAAATTAAATATACCTAAATAAACAAATTTATGAAAAAATAAAAAAATTAAATAGATTTTCTTGCCCAAGCTAAGTAATGGGTTACTTACCCAAACTAACGGGACGAGCATACTTTCATATAATATGGCATCTCAACTACCTAATCTTATATTCGAATCATTTTTTATTTTTTATAAATTACCATATCTATTTTATTTTTATTATCTGTATTCATAATTATTAATCCTATTATATTATGCCATTCTCTTACTTTTTCCAGTTTTTACTACAAATTCTCTTTATTTTTTTCATTCATTTTCTCATCATTCCCAAGCAACCCTTAAGAGTAATAAATTTTGTGGTCCATGACAGATCAGATCATGTATGCGCACTAACCACTTAAATTACATTCACACCTGGTATTAATTTGTAATCCAAAGACACGTCCCACGCTAATTTCAAATTTCCATTAATAAGACGTGCATCATTTTAGGTGGAATTCTTAAGGATACTGTAACCGGTTCTAGCTGTATTTCAATTCTCAACCACTAGAAAATAATTGCCATTGCTTTCAGCATTTATTAAAGTTTCCTCTTTCACTGGGAAGTGCTTAAAATGCAGGCTTTAGCCAAACGGGAAAGAAAGTCTGTTAATTGCTTGAGACTCCTAAAGTTGGCCGTTCGTACATATTACTTTATGCAGTAGCCATTTTTGTACACCGAATATGCTAATAATACATTAATACTAAACTTGCCTAGCAAATCAGAGTCAAAAATAGTAGATGCGTTGCCGACTCACAACGGTATGGATGGAGTGTAATCTAAAAATATAAACAGCTGACTTTACACATGTTTTCACGCATCTCAGATTCAAGTATGCGCCATTCACGTAGGGTGTGGGTGTGCTGATACTGGCTTGGAGTGCCGACCAAAGCATGGTATCCGTTTGGACATCTGACGCGCATAAACTGCTAAATGGCAACAGTTTGCAGAATTGGTTAACAAGTCAATCATTACGATGGTTTAATTAGTATGTTAACCATGGTAACATTTTTAAATGCACCCGAGTGCACTTAATCTCGGTGCACCCGGATGTATTTAAACTAATTTTTTTATTTTTTCAAATTTTTTTTATATAATAGTTAACCTAAGTATATTTAATATATTTATTAAATTTTATTATTTTTTAGAGATTTATATTTTTTTGGAGAAATTGCCACTGATTTTAGAAAATATGAAAATTTATAAGACTCATATTAAATATAGTTAGATTAATAGTCATATTAAAAGCTTTCAAAAAATTAAAAAATAAATTTTTACACCTGAACGTACCGAACCCAAGTGCACACAAGTGGCCAAGTGCACTAAATCAGCACTACTAACTAAGATAATACGTTTACTATCGCTTCAGGACAGTTTATAATCCTTATCCGTATCCATTATAATCCATTTTAATATTTTTTTCGAAAAAAAAAACATGCACCATCCACCGCCGTGTCGGTGTCTTGAGCCTACCCAACATGGCTGTCACGTAAGCACGTGGATTTCAAGTGCCCACTTAGGCCGGTGAATATTACCAATTGCAATTTATTTATTTATATTTTTTTGCATTTTAGATTTTCTAAGTTGATGAGTAATCCAGTTAGTACGGGTTAAGTAAATGTCTCACTTAGTCCACTTTAAAAAACCTATTTACAACAACTTTTTTTTATTTTTTTTCTTACAATTGTTTATCTAAGTGTATTTAACATATAGACCAAGTTTTACCATTTTTGAATATGTTTATCTATTTTTTTGAAAATTTTAAACATCTATGCGTATATATGTATTTAAAATACCCTTATTTTTAAAAATCTAAAAAATATATATATACATATCCAAAAATGGTAAAATTTGATTTATATATTAAATATACTTAGATAAACAAGTGTATGAAGAAAAAAATAAAAAAAAGTTGTTTTAAATGAGATTTTTAAAGTGGGCTAAGTGAGACATTTACTTAGCCCGGGCTAACAGGATCATTCATCTTCTAAGTTTATATATTTCCCAACGGCAGTGAGGCTCTGAGGTGGCTGATGTGTGTTCGAATCCCACTACAGGTGGGATTGAGTTGTCTCAAGATTTCTGTGATAGAACTGTGTTTCCAAAGGTTTGTAAGAATGTTTTAGGGGTTCGGTATAGTACATATTGACATGTATATAAATATACCTATAAAAAAATTTATATATTTACTCTTTAAACCTCGATGTTTATATATCTTCATTTAAAACCTAAAACTTCTCATTTCATTACATTTTAAAACCGGAGCACTGACTGTGTTAAGATGTTGGTACGAATACAATGATTAAAGTCAGGCCTATCCCATTTGCGGGCGGCCCAAAAATATTTTCTAAAATAGTAAAAATATTTGTGTTTAAGAATCTAAAAAAATATATCCACATCTTCAAATTAAAAATCATAAAACTGGACTTATAGATTAAATGCACCTATATTAATGGTTTTATAAAACAATTTTAAAATTAAAAAATATTTTTTGAGCCGGTTGCTACAAACGATCATGTCATATGATTAAAATGCCTTTGTCTCCCTCCACAGGAAGTCAACATATAGAAGATTGAGATGGAGAGACATTTTGGAAATGTAAATTTTGATAAAATTTTGAAGGTGGTTAGTGGAAAAGAAAATATTTTAAAAATTGTGTTATTGAAATAAAATGATAAAAATAAAGTTGGTATCGATTCCTAAACATCCCCTACATATAATCACTACATTTGACCATAGTCACAAAAAAAACCTACTACATTTTAAAAACTCAAATCTACCCACTATGTTTGTATTTAATCTCAAAATGCTCATTCAATTACAAATGTTAATAAACATAGTTAACCTATATGTGAAATTACTAATATGCCCATCAAATTTATGGCTGAATTGAAAATTTGGAATGTCATAATTCACCATTACCCCAATTGCATAAGAGCCCTAAATCTATAGTTTTTTTTCATTTTCTTTTATTATTTATTATTTTATACTAAGAATATCTTGGGCATTATGAAAATATAACCAACATTTAAATGAAGATCTATTAACTTACCTAACAGACTTTAATGAAATGGAGATTTTGGAATTAGATGGAAATGTAGTAAATATATTTAGAATTTTTGAAACTTAGTGAGTATTTTTAGAATCAGGATCAAACATAGTAGACATATTTGAAAAAGCCCATAATTAAACCTAAAGCCAGAAAAATACAAAACCTACCAAAGATAAAAATAAGCGAAGACGATTGTTGGCGTCACGACGAAGTGGCCCAATCAACACGGAATCAAGAGCAGGGGAAAACAGAAATGGGCCTTAAGGAGGCGGCAATGCAATGCGGTCTCGACGATCTCGAGATTGGGATTGAGATTCACACGAAGGCTTAAAATACGACAAAATAAAAAGTTTCAAGACTTAAAATTCAAATACACAAATATCAGAGTTTAAAAAATAAATACGTTAAGGGATTAAAATGCCAAAAAACAAAACAAAAAACAAAAAACAAAACAAATGCAATGCACGTAGTTCTACTTCCACAACAGCTTATAAATGTCGTGAATGAATAAGGGGCCTACTATCTTTTTTCGAGATCAATCAATCAGCTTGTCCTGGCTTTCTAGGACGCAAAAGAACGGTCAGTGGGTCCCTCTAAAATCTTAATGCCTGATAGGCAACGGCCGACTGGGCCCGGCATTTCTCATGTGGTGGCAACAGCTGTTAAGGTTTTCTGGACCTTGATTCATTAGCAATTACAGATGGTGGGAGAATGACAGTCACATTGCTGAAGACTTCTGAGTTCCAGTATCTGCCAGGCTATGTGCGACTCTAAGGGTGTGTTTGACAATTGATAGAAAATGTCAAGTTAAAACTTTTTAGAGTGTGTTTGGTTGGAGGTAAAACTTTTGATGAAAAGTTTTTGGAGTAGAAGTTGTCAAATCGATAAAAAATGATGTGATATAATATGGGTAATGATGAGGAGTAAAGAGAATAAAGTTAAAAGAGATAGGTTAGTTGTATGGGTAGTTGTGTAGAAATGATTGAAAAATAGGTTAGTTTGTATAGAAAAATGTGAAAAAATAATTAAAAAATAGAATAATTATGGAAAGTGAAAAGTTTTAGATTGAAAAGTTTTAGTTGACACTTTTTTACCTTAAACAAACACACCCTTAATATAAAACTTTTCACTTTCAACAATTATCATATTTTTTAATCATTTTTTCACATTTTTCTATACAATTATCCTACTTTTCAATTATTGCTATACAACTATCCGCACAACTAACCTATCTATTTTAACTTTATCTTCTTTACTACTCATCATTACTCCTATCACATCACATTATTTGACAACTTTTACTTTCCAGAACTTTTCATCAAAAATTTTATTCATTAACAAACACACCCTAAAATTAACTCGACCACTTCACTAGGTTCCAGTGAATTCAAATTTCAAGCATTCAACAATAACACGTGTAGTTTAGATAAGAAAATCCAGTTCAACAATTCATCTTACTTATTTATGGCAAAGATGAAAGAAAAATATTTTAAGAACAATCTCCACTCCTCAAGCTTTGCAGCAGCTGAAAGTACCCTTGAGCATTAGGACTTATATAACTGCAAAAACAAGAAAGAAAGAAGAAGAAGGCCAATAGAATTACACCACTCACAAGTTGTTAACGTTTACTGACTCAATGCCCTTCGCTATAACAATGTTCCTTTCGGAAGAAACGAATACTGATTAAATAAAAATAGAGTCAAATTTGACTAAGGGTGGGCGTAGCATTTGTTCACTATTCTACATTATCTACCACTCACACAAACAGTCCTGTTAACTGTAATTTTTGGCCTGTTTTCCTGGTCAATCAAAATTTACAGACCAAGCAGCTCAGGTGTCCTGTGGCATGGACATGAACTTTGCACAATTTAAACTTAAATTGCAGGGGACATTTTATCACTAAGGTCAGGTTGCAAGTACGAGATTAAGTACCCATGACGAAAGAGGAAGTCAATGATGACGAGGCAGCAGTTAGGCTTAAAAAATTCAGTCTTCTGAATGATCCTTGCAACATGTTCCACTGGCATCAAGTGGAAGCTATCCACCTCACCATCTGCCAATTTTGACCTTGAGTTAAAGACAGTTGAGAAACAGGAAAAGAACAGAAAAAGAAAAGAAGAAAAACTACACCATTTGAAAGAAAAGATAAAGATATCCCACATCACAAAAATGTTAGATACATTTAAAATTGAAAAATTCATCCAAATCAACATAAGATACTAGGCAAGTTGTCTCTTCAAATCTAACAGGCACCTGTAGGAGAACAGAACCAGACTTTATATCATCATCGTCATCAAAAGTTGTGCCCCAACCAAGGGAGTCAGCTACCTGTTGCACCATTCTCATCAATCTTGAGTTAATGTCCTGATTAAGACCAAAAATTTTCATGTCTTTGCTGTAAGAAACACGCTTTTCCTCTACTAGACTTCTATTTTGATAAGCTCAATTCCCCAAGCTACTGCAATTCATCATCTCTGTTTCCCATGATCGAAACACCAGGTCTTCCTTTTCTCATTTTATTACCATCAATCTACTTTGAATTATGTCTCTCCCTTATGTTTCACAGCTCACCCATCTCAGCATACTCATTTCAACACATGAATTTTACATGTGTGTTATTCTTTAATTGCCCAACAATCTATCGTATTAAGCATAGCTGGTCATCTAGTCATCCAAATAAAATTTTCCCTTTTAACTCTAATTACTTGGAAATTGCATAGGATTTCAGAAGTATAATGTCATATTTCCATCTAGCTTGAATTCTGTGCAATATGATTATTAATTTTTACATTTTCCTAAATCACAGATCCCGAATACATAAAATGGTTATTTTGTGCTAAAAAACGTTTTAGAAATTTCGAAGAGAAAGCAAAAGACATGCGGCTTTGTTCAGTGTTCAGATGCAAAGTATGATCTAAATAAGTACTGTAAGGATTAAATCATAATTCACCTTCATTATTAGGAATAAATCCTTCTGGGATTTCTAAGTCATAGCAGAATAGAACATCTCTCTTGTACCGATACCCATCAATATCTGCATACGAGACAGCTCCAACTGGGATGGCTCTGCAAAGCAAATGGGCTTCGTCAGTATAGTTCTACAATGATGTAGTGTGCAAAGTTGATGGAATGTGATCCCAGTAAACAGTATGATCTTATCCATTGGAAAAAAGGTTCCCTTGTCACTAAAATTATGCGACATCTAGAATTTGGCAAAGAGCGAGAAGATCGTGCCAATCAGATCTAAGTGCCCAACATGGACATAAGGAGATTACAGGATTGGAGATCAAAAACTGCCTTGTACGGACCTGAAACAAGAATTGCACACACCGATATGCTTCTTGGACATAATCGAACTCAAATCATGTGACAGAAAGAAATGACTTGCAGTGTTATTCTTCCCAATAGAGACCTTTTTGTCCAATTCAAAGGAATAGAATACCAATTAGCTTGTCTGTGGAAAGCTTACGCAGTAGAGATAGATTGTGGAATTCCAGCTTCTTCTTCACATTCTTTTAGAATATTCTCTTTACAGGAGATCCCATGGGGCTGCAATTATCATAGCAACAACGAACTAAGAAAATCATCTGCTTCTGATATTTTTCAGTGAAAGAAAGAGGAGCCAACATGACTATTTTACAGCTTGGTCAGAATGGCTCAGAAAAGCAGGGTGCCTCGACCAGTTTTCAGGCCAAATATGCCCACATTTTCAGCACCAAATCAGGGCATTGAACTGGATAGAATCTACCATCCTAGAATCCACTTGCAAGTGGCATCACCCTTGGGCAATTTCTCAGTTGGTCGGGATCAGTATGCACAAATTGACCAACTTTTTGGAAAAAATGAAGTTAAAAGAACTTGAGCTGTTACAAACCAGACCCCCAGCAACAAGATGATCCAGCATCCCAGGAAACGTGGGCTTCTGATCACTTCTCCTCCCTAACCACAGATATTTCTGTCCAGATCTGTTTACATAGCCATTCATATGCACTCCATAAGCCTAATTTCAAAAAAAAAAGAAAAAAAAGAAACAGAATCAAATCAGTACCATGGGCACAAATAAGATCCAAAAGATGAAACAAGGACAAATTTTACAAAAAGAAAATAAAAAATTGGAATTCAATCTCTTCTGAGAATAAAACAACCCTTGAAAAGAGCAGCTGTAGTTTTCTGCAAACTGGCAACTTAACCGAACTCAAAAGGCATGAGTAAACTGATGAACAAAATATAACACATTTGTAGAAAATCTAACTTGAGCTAATATTACTGAAATAATTTTTTAAAAATAATAATAAAAGAAACAAAACCATTTTACCCAGAAAATAAGAAATCAGCCACCAGGAAAATTTTACTCAAGTGGAAAGATTAGTCCTTCAAGAAAAGCTCTCATTTTGTAACTGATTTTTTTTAAAAAATGATTAGCATCGGAGAAGGCAACTTGTGCCAGATAATCATCAACCAACCTTTATGCCAAAGTAAGGGGCAGCTGCACGTTCAAGAGAGAAAAACACTGGCAGATCAAATGATGATTTCACTGGATAGAGCTGAGTGCAAGAAACAAAACCAACAGTGATTACCAAGTCTGAAGATGATTGATGATTTGCATATTGAAAGAGCATGCATCCTGAAGTGTAGCAGGAAATTTCACCTATTAGCTTAGTTAAGAAGTTTCACAGTATTGCTGTGATTACCATTTGCACAAGAAGAGGCATCTGTGAAGTGCCTCATGGAAGTTCACATGCAGCATAGTACAAAATCATGGCATCTCTGTAAAACTTTCAGCATTCCCCAGTTCCAATGCCGAAACAGACACAGTTGTGATTAATTTAAAGAAGTAGGGTTGTTTTATCCATCAACGAACCATTTCTTCTTCTTTTTTCCCCCTATCAGAGCAACCTGAGAAACATATCAAAGCATGCAGCTTCTTTGTTCTTCTTTGTTTTTGTTTTTTTCAGAGCAACAAGAGAAACATATCAAAGCATGCAGCTTCTTTGTTCTTCTTTGTTTTTGTTTTTTTCAGAGCAACAAGAGAAACATATCAAAGCATGCAGCTTTACCCCATTTCCAGAGCAACATGAGAAACAAAATCGAGACATTCTTTGGTGAAACCATGGCAGGTTTATGACCTTTGGCTAGTAGAGGCAATTTGACATGAAGTAATTATATTATCATTTGAGAGAGGGCAGTCACGTCGAAGTATGTAGAGTTTTGAAATATTTTTAAAATCTTTATGAAGAATTATATAATTTTTGAGATTTCAGTGAGGGCAATTTGTATGTAGATCTGCCAATGGGAGAATACAAGTAGTACCTCATTACGTATACCTGGAAACAGTCCTCCTAGACACTTAATTACATCTCCAACAGCTCTTGTCCTATCCTCCAGTGTTTTCAGTGATGGATGCAATGTGATGAAGCTGCCCCCGTGCTTAACATGGCCATTACCAGAGATGAACAAAAACGCATCTGGGAAATTCGTTAGGTGATCCATAAACCTGCACAGACCATTGCACCAATCAATACAGATTTTCGTTTTGGATGGATCCAAAAACAATCCAGAGAAACCTCCAGTAAACTGAAGTGAGCTGAAGTACTCATAGTGATAACCAACTGACCTAGACGTGTACTAATTCTTATTTTAAAATGCGCCTGGAAGACCACATTATCTATTCGTGATCAAATTTATGCACGGCTTTTATAATTATAAGGAAAACAAGATGCTCAAACGAGATATTTGATGAACGAATGCAGCTTCCTAGTGCAATTCAACACATAATGAAATTTTAAATAAATAAATCTCAGACAATGTACTTCTCCAAGATAGTGGGCTTCATTCGATATCCTATTAAAACATTACCTAGCTGGCATACTTTCAAAGATCTTGTCTCCACATAACGTGTACTATTGTACTATACTACGACTCTGAGCTCTAAAATTTTTTGGTTTTTGGAAAGTATTTGTGCTGATAGGAAAAGCTTACTGGTTATGGATGTACCCAACAACGTGATTCTCCACCATGAATGGAATGAACTGGGACAGAAACTCCTGCAAACGATCCCCTCAAAAGTCAAACAAAAGCCTAGGAACAAAAGAAGCTGCGAGAAGGCAAGAAAATAGAAGAGTTCCCAGAGATTTGAGAATCTTACGGAGCCACGATTGCATAAGCGGACCTTGTGGATATAATCTTCGATTTTGGCAGACGCGTCGTCGTCGGTTGCGGAGATCCGAAGCACATCATCCCAGCTGACAGAGCAGCTGACCGTGGCCAGCCGACGCGGTTTCGGACACAACAAGTGCGGAGGTTTTAAGATTCCAATTCCCCAAGGAAAAGGAGGAACGAAGGGGGAGCTTCCGCAGACACGAGCAACGGCGAGACTGCAGGCCGCCATGGGAGAGGAAATCACGCGCCCGCACGGACACAAAAGTACGGAGATCAAGGCATAGCGCATATATCAATGGGAGTTCGCCAGAAAAATATTTTTTCATGTAGGTCCTTCAGTTTCATATTTTTAGCAAATTCATAATTTACCTCGTGGTCCCTGAAGTGTTTTAATATAAAATGACCAAGATATCCTTTTGATAATATTAGATCTTTATAACAGTTTCTTTGTTAGAAATTCATTTTTTGGTTTTCTGTTTGGAAGACGTTGTGAGCTTATTAATTGTAAATTAGTTATTATATTTCGCATATTTGTAAATTAGACTTATAAAGTTTGCCGTTTTAGCAAAATAATCTTTACCTCAAATAGCAATGTAAAAAATGCAAGAAATTTCGGGGTAAGGTCTATTTTCTACACAATATAAGCTCGTAGAGTTAATTTTGTAAAATTCCAAAATAAAAGGGCTAAAATGCATTTTTGTATTCTTATAAGGTTAATTTTGTAAAAACCCAGACAGCTCAGGGGTGCAAAAAAATTATTTTCCCTAATATTCATGCAATCATTATTAGATAATCTCCAAAACATCTTCGCCTGTAATTTGTTGAAATAATTCTAAGTGGGAATTAGTCATTTGTTATTGAATTGGTACTATGAATGTTGTGGGCGATTCAAGATTTGAACTCCCAGAAGAGTGATAAAAAAAATATTTTCATGTAATTCAGTTTATTTTCCTGTCTTGATGATTAACAAAAAAATCATTCTATATATTATATTTAGTGTTATTTGTTTCATCATAGATTAAATTTCATCTATCAAAGATGTGCATGAGTCATATTTACTTAAAAATATGTATTTGTTAGTATATGTGACATTCTTATAGACTTGTTGATCTAAAACTTTTCAACATAAAACTTTTTACTCTTCATAGTTATTCTATTTTTTAATCATTTATTAACATTTTTCCTTATAATTACTAAACTTTTTAATCATTTGTGACTTACCCATATAACTATCATATATATTTTAGCTTTATTATTTTTATTTTTCATCATGTCTCTTATCATATTGCATCACTTTTCTCCTTTCAAAAAGTTTTGCACCAAAAACTTTTCTTTTAAAAATTTTATCAAATGCCAAATCATTTTTCCTTGGGCTTTTCCTAAACACACCTATTACGTTTGGTCCTATTTCTAAATATATCTAAGGCATTTTCAAAATCCTAAATATCACTGTATTTACATTTAATCCCAAAATCGCCATTCCATGAGTTAATGCTATTAGTGAATATATAAAATTGCTAATATGTTCTTCACATTGAGGATAAAAATAGAAATTTCGAATGTTATAACTCGCTCATGAATTTTAAAATTAAAGAATCTTAATTTCATTTCCTTTCTATTTCATTTCATTATTTTATTAGTTTATAATGTGGATATTTATAGTATTTATAAAAATTTAACTGACTTTTTTTATGGAGTTGACATTTTTATGATTAAATGCGGGTTATATTTATGATTTTGAAAACGTTATGGGCATATTTAGTATTAGTGTCAAACATAATAAGTATATTTAGGAAAAGTTTTTTTAGCTTTTGGGTATGTTTTGGAATTGATAAAACTTTTGTTAAAAAGTTTTTCATATAAAAGTTTTTAAAATGAGAGAAAATGATGGGATGTGATATAACAAAGGCAATTATGAAAAATAAAGAAAATAAAGTTAAAATAGATAGGTTAATTATATGAATAGCAATGTTGTCAAAACCGAATTGGTTAATGAACTGGTCAAGGAAGTGATTTTGGTTCAATCCGTTCAACCGATTTTGAAAACCAGATTGAACTCGTGTATTAGTAATTTATGTAAAATGCATCATAGATTGAAAAGATTAAAGCCTTAAAATTCATACATATGCAGAAATGCAATAATTGAAACTGTGATCATAATTTTAAAAGTTAGAAAATAGTGTATTTAACTGTATGTTGTTGATTATATCTTTATCAAAGCAGTGTAGAGTTTGAAGCTTGAACCTTGGCAACAGTGAATTAACATGACGACATTTTTCAGACCTAAAAAATTTAGTTTTTTTTCATAAGTCTTACATAATTATTATAAAGTATCAGGTATATTTTTAACTAATTTATATATGAATTGTATACAATTAAAAAACCAACAGAGAAGTAAGCAACATGTCAACACCCACTATAGCTATTCTAATAGCCTAATATCCGATGAATAGAGAAACAAGGCTAAAATTAACATCCACCAAATTAATATTTTTAAAAAATATATATTAAAAACATCTAAAAAATTCGAAACATAAAAAAAAGGTCTTTTTCGCTGCAGCTGGACTATGCATACCTCTTCACAATTGCACGTGATCTTGATTTTTATGGGATAATCTCTCTGGTTTTTATTTTATTTAATTTTATATCATCTCTTTTTTTCAATTTGTCAATATATATTGTTTCTTTTTTTTTCTTCTCTTTTTAATATTTTTTTCTTTTTTAACCATTGTTTGGGGCTGGTTGTAAAAAATTGGCGACGCTACTTTTTGTATGCTTTTAGTGTTTTTGCCACCAATCATGCAAACATTTGGCAACGCACTTGGGAATTTTGCAGGCTCCACCCAAAGGTGGAAATAAATTTTCATTTCTCATCCATGTTGAGAATGCGAACAGTTTCCCTTCCCACATCTACAATTGAGATGCGTGGCTGCTTCAATCGTATTGTATTTATTGCAGTATTATCGAAAAAATCCAATGAACCAGTAAAGCAAGAAAAATAGAGAACAAATGGCAGCCAACAAGCCCTCAATAAGACCGCAGATGGTGCAATCAGAGGCGGAGCTTTGGAGCTCAATGACCTCCTCCGACGAGTATGACTGTAGGTGCCAACACAGCAGCACATTGACGAATGGGAAAAATGGAAGCAGATGAGGACGATAGGGAAAACTGGAGTGGAGAAGGCACTGATGAAGTGGCAGAAAAATGGAAGCAGAGGGCAGATAAATGGTATCCGAAAAGAGGACGAATGGAAGAAAGAGGCGGCCGATTTCGGGCTTTGCCGGCGGGAAAATTTGAGAGGGAGGAAAAGATTTCGTACATGAGGCACCTAAACCGGTTGAATCGAGCGATTAAAAAACCAGTTACCGTCCCGGTTGAACCGGTTCACACCGGTTTATTTTCCATAGCCGGTAACAAGGTTGAATCGGACCGGCCAGGTGACCGGTTCTTGGTCAAATCGGCCCGTCCGATCCGATTCTTTCAACAGTGATAAATAGTTGTGTAAAATTAATTAAAAAATAGAATAATTTTTATAGGAAGATGCGAAAAAAAAATCATTAAAAATAAAATAATTACAAAGAATAAAAAATTTTAGATTGAAAAGTTTTATGTTATCCTTTATATTTTAAATTCAAGTAAGGCCGGAGTCTTTGACACAATTCATGCAATTCAAAACTCTTAGTTATAATATAATAATAATAAAAGCCTTAGGTACAAAAGGTCTCGATTTTGAGTACTGGCTTAAGGAATTTAGCTTATATTTTTCATAACAATGTCTCTAGAGCTACTTAGTTACCAACATGGATAGATTTACACCCATGGAGCTAAACTTGGAACATGTACTTGGGTTGAATTGTAAATACAAAAATTAAAAATAAAAAACTTCACAGTTAGAAGAAGCCTGCACAATGAAAGTAAAAAAAAAGTGGCCGGTGTTGAATACCTGGGCCATCCTCTTTTAAGCTCAATATTTTCCGAAGTAGAGACTCGATTGATTTCTCTATTGCATTTCTCGTGACATTCTACATTCATGTCGCGTGACTGGGCAAGCGTTACCAAGTCACGAAAATGCAAGCATACAGGCAATATAACAAGACAGTTTTGACTTTTGAACTCGTATGCCGTGAAAGGGAATTTATTTATATAAAAAAGAGAAAGCTTTAAGAGAAATCTCCGTGCCTTAAGCTTTGAAGCAGCTGCAAGTAATCCTGATCTTCGGGAGTTATGTAACTGCCATAAAAAATAAAACTGAGAGTCATGAAAATTCAATAATTCAACTGCGTGCCAGAAGTATAAAGCTTATAGCTGCTCCTTGCACTGCCTCTTTACAGGAAGTGACATTTTAAGTCTTAACTACCCACTAGTGACTTCAATTAATAATCCAACTTTTAATTATTTTCAATACACTACCGCATGTAGCCCAACTTTTTAAGCAAAAAATTATTACCATTTACAGTCGAATTTCAGTGTCTACTCTAAATGTACTTTTAGTTGTATTTCATATAAAAATAACTACATTTAACTAGATATCACTACTCGAAAGTAACTAATAATTTGTAGTTAAAAAATTAATTGTATCTAAAATATATCTATTGTAGCCAAATCTTAAATATAAGTAGCCAAAAAAATTAGCTACATTAAGGGCATGTTTGTTTTTAATAAAAAAATTTTAATCTAAAACTTTTCACTTTCTATAACTATTATATTTTAAAATTATTTTATCATATCTTCATAACAACTATTTATACAATTAACTTATCTATTTTAACTTCATTCTCTTGACATCTTAGCATTACCCATATTATATTATATTATTTTTAGGGTGCACTTGAGAAGTGATAAAAAAAATTTGATGAAAAATTTTAATATAAAAGTTTTTGAATTGATAGAAAATGATATGATATGACAGGAGTAACGATGATAAATAAAGAAAATAAAATTAAAATAAATAAGTTAATCATATGAGTAGTTGTGCAGAAATGAACTAAAAATAAGATAATTGTATAAAAAGATGTAAAGAAATAATTTAAAAATAAGGTATGTGTTTAGAGTAAACAAGTTTTAAATTAAAGTTTTTGTTAGAGCTGAACATGCCCTAAGCAAAATTTGTTATGATTATATTTAAATTGTTTTACCATAACTTTTCAACAAGATAACATCTAAGCAGTCCTGGTTATACGCAGGACTTGGAAAATAAATGAGCTTTGGCAAATCATATATACATTTGGGGAGTGTTTGACAACTACAGTCAGGCCAGAGTATGAAATTACCCATGGCGAATAAGGAAGTCGATGATGACGAGGCAGCAGTTCGGCTTGAAAAAATCCGTCTTCTGAACGATCTTTGCAACATCTTCCACCGTCATCAAGTGGAAACTATCCACCTCTCCATCTGACAAATTTGATATTTACAGAAACATAAAAACAAAAGAGTAGGAAATCTATTCTTCGATGCTCGAAGACATACATTACGTTTTATACAGAATTTTGATTCAATATTCTAGGAAAATGATTCTATGGTGATTCAAGCCATGTAACTTTCCACACAAATGATTGACCTGGGATTGCAATTATATATGTGCATGTTAAATCTGATTTATTTTTTAAAGTGTATATTTGGAAGCGGGATGCATCATCCATCTTTGAAATCGAGAGAATAACTTACATAATGAAAGCATGTTTATAAATCATACAATTAATAACCCCTATCCTAGACGGCCAGAGAGATTTAACTTACATGCTAAAATTTACTATTTTTAAGATGTATATATATAAAAAAATTTCTGTGCAGTGAAGCTTCACCATAATTAATAATTCATTTAGCCTAAAATGAGCAGCACATGTACTTAAATGTATTGGTACTTTATACAATAATTTATCTATATATAAATTTTATAGCAAATAATTTACATGTTGAAAAAATAATTTTAAAGTTGTTATTTATATTAAACTATTTTATTCGTTGAATTTTTACCATTTTCAGATAGAATCCATACACATATCCAATTGAGATAAAAATTGGTACAGTAACAGAATACGTAATTTTAAATATGATTGGTGGAGTAAATTATAATTCTATGATTATATGAGGTCTATTTTGAGATAATTGCACCGTAATTGTGGTGCAGTGAAGCCACACTTGAATATTTCTCATATATATATATATTTGAAATTTCATATATAGGAGCATTGTAGTTATTTTTTAGTCATTGAAATGACTAAAATACTTCTATATTTGAAATTATAAATATATAGATCTTTAAAAAATGATAAATTTTAATATATAAATTAAATGCACTTAAGGTAATAGGTTTGTAAAAAAGTATCAAAATTTTTTTAAATGCATAAGAGATCTCATGAATCATGCCGCATAAAATCACCCATTTACAATTAATACTTACAAATATACTTAAATTTTATTAATTTTAAATTTGTTTAAGTAATTTTTCTTAAATCTTCTTAAGTCTGGACCTATTTCAGGCTCCCAGCTGGTGAAATCACCTCGCCCATCATATCATCAATCTAGCAGCCCGCCAAACTTATGATCTTCAAAACAAGTTCTTTAAACCAGCGATACCATATGATCGGAACCCAATCGTATGCACCCGGGTGCATTCAGCCTCAGTGCACCCGGGTGCACTGCACCTATTTTTATTTATTTTTTTTTTAAATTTTTTTCATACAATGGTTAATCTAGGTTTATTTAACATATGTATCAATTTTTACTATTTTTGGAGACTTTTAGATATTTGTTTTAGATTTTTAAAAATCAGTGGCATTTTCCGTAATTTTAAATTACGGAAAATGCCACTGATTTTTAAAAATCTAAAAAAAATATCTAAAAATATCCAAAAATAGTAAAAATTGATACATATGTTAAATAAACTTATATTAACAGCTTCATGAAAAAATTTTCAAAAAAAAATAAAAAAAAATAGGTGCAATGCACCCGGGTGCACTGAGGCTGAATGCACCCGGGTGCATACGATTGGGTTCCCATATGATCGTGGGTAAAATTTTAAAGTGCATTAAGAAAGTAATATACCTTTTGATAAAAAGATTTCAGAATAATTTTTTTTGAAATATAAACAAATGTTATGATATGATAGGAGTAATGACGAATAATAAAGAAAATAAAATTAAAATAGATAAGTTTAATGTAATGAATAGGTGTCTAGAAATGGTTGAAAAGTATAATAGTTGTATAGGAAAAAATAAAAAATAATTAAAAAAAGGTAATTGAGGAGAGTAAAAAGTTTTTAATTTAAACTTTTTTTAAAAAGTTTAGGATTCTTTATATGCAGGAGAGTATGAGATTGATGAAAATTTTGTTAAAATATACAAAAAAATTTAAAATTGGTAAAATTTTGTTTATGAACTAAATACACATGCTTTTTTATAAAATCGGAAAAATAAAGAACATATAAAATAAACGAGAGTGCAAGATCATTATGTAGGGCACCAAATCAATAATTTTTTTTTTGAGATGTACCAAATCAATCATTTTGATGCCTAAAAAGACTCGGTTATGATGAAATCTTAATTCGATATTGCTTACCTTCATTTTTAGGAACGAATCCATCGGGAAGCTCCAAATCGTAGCAGTAGATAACATCTTTCATATATCTGTATCCATTAATATCTAAATATGAAACAGCTCCCACTGGAATGGCTCTGCAAATTGAGCAAGCGGATTTCATGAGTACGAATACTCAAGAATTAGCGGTATTTGTTCACTTGTTCGTAGAAATTAAGCTTACGCAGCGGAGATAGATCTCGGAATTGCGGCTTCCTCCATGCACTCTTTCAGGATATTCTCTCTGCAGGAGATTCCATGAGGCTGCGATTCCATTCTCATAATTAGCAGAGAGTAGAGAGAGAGAGAGAGAGAGGAATGAGTTGAGTTACGAACCAGTCCACCAGCAACGACATGATCAAGCAGCCCAGGAAAAGTAGGCTTTCGATCACTTCTCTTCGCTATCCATAGATATTTATTTCCAGATCTATTGACGTAACCATTCATATGCACTTCATAAGCCTAGTTTTAAATTATTTTGTTTGAAAAAAGAACATAAATGCAATCAGCACAAGGCAATAAGAGCAAATATATTATATTATAATATAACAATATATGGTGAACATGTAGTTGCAGTAAGCAATTACAACCTTTATGCCGAAGAAAGGAGCAGCAGCACGTTCAAGATAGAAAAACGTCGGCACACGAGGTGTTGATGATTTCACCGGGTATAGCTAAGAAAAACATAAATAAACATGGGTTTTAGGCCGACTGACAAAATGGAACGAAATGCAATGTTGAATTGAAATTTTTTTTTTTTAAAAAAAAAAATTCTGTATGAGTTTATTTGACTTTTTACTTTTTAGTCTTCGTAATAATTGTACGTATAGTATTTTAAATATCATTCATTCCATTTCCATTTTGCCCATAATCCCTTCCACAATGAAATTGCGTGCCTCCTTTAGTCTGTCTATGCAAGTGTCACATGAGCAGATTACTTGGATTTTTTGCATTTTTTTCATATTTATAATTTTCAATCTTATAATTTTTTAAAATTTTTTTCTGCATTTTAAACATACCCTTTTTTTTTAGTAACCTTACCCTTAATGCAAGTAAGGTTTAAAATAACAAAAAATCAAACTTTAAGAATTTAAAATGCAAACAAGAATACATGTTTTAAAATGCAAAAATCCTCACAAGATTTTTAAAAGGTTTTTTTGCATTTTTAGACTCTTTTTTTATTGTTAACATTTTTAGACTCTTTAGATATGCATATTGGATTTTAAGCTTGAAGATTTACATATTTGTATTTTAGACCATGTAAGTTTTGGGGCCTGCTCATATGCGATACATCCCATGGCTACTCTTGCATAATATTTTTTTTAATTTTTAATTTTTCTTCATAAACATGTTTTTGTATATTTCTTTAACTAATATGTTAAGTTTTACTATTTTATAACATTTTTATATCTTTAATTTTATTTTAAAAATATCAATTTTAGAGGCATTTTAGTTGATTTCATCTCTTAAAAATTTACTTTTTAAAAATAAATATACAAAAATATTATAAAATGATAAAACTTGATATATAAGTTAAATACACATAGAAAAGTATATTTATGAAGAAAAATCAAAAGAAAAATAAATAATAATATTGTATGGGATTGCCATGCAATATATTACATATGAGCAGCTCATGTAAGTTTTTATTCCACTGCTGTTTAAATTTTGTCATTAACCATTTGTTAATAATTGTTAATAGAAGTGTCTTTTTTGGAAAACTCGGAAACTTATAGAATTTAATATACAAATATGAAAACCTCTAGATATAATATGCAATTGAAAAAACTACTGGGTTTTAAAATGTAGAAAATATAATTTTATATATAATAAAATATTAAAAGACTCAAAATATCAAAAATATTTTATTAATATTCCTTATACCACAAAATAATTTTTGTTTTCTTCAAATTTCACAAATACCATAGTAGATAATATTTCAAAATTAATTTTCTTTAAAAGCACAGGATGATATCTTTATCACATTAAAATTTTTTGCTTTTTAAAAATTTCATATATCGAATAATACAATTCGGTGTATGTTAAAATCTACAAATTCTCACACTAAATAATTATTTATTATTATTTTCATGGATTATAAAAGAAAATATAAAAGTATTTATTTATTATGTTTCGAATCTATTTTCTTGTATTTTCTTTTTATGATGCAAAAATTATTTCCAATAATTAAGCAGGAGAATTTGCAAAATCTAATTATTTAAAAGATACCAAGTAGGCTTATTTAATATACGGAATATTTTTAAAATATAGATTCTTCATATTTTTAAAGCTATTTACTTCTAATCTTTAATAGTATAATAAAATTATTTTTAATATTATTTATTATCAGAATTTCATAAAATTTAGGATAGTCTTCCATGTTTTTCTCTAATAAGTGGAATATTAAAAATATTTGTTTATTTACCAATCAAAAAGTATTTGTTTAATCTTAAGTTATTTTTATATTTTATATTATGTATTAAATTACATTTTTGCATTTTGGACCCAATAAACTTGCTAACCGCAAATCAGACCTCAAAGTTTTCATATTTTCATATTAAAGATTGCTGGTTTTGCAAAATAAATCATCCTGTTAATAACTGTTAGCAAATAGTTAATAACAAGGCTTAAAATGCAGCAAATTAAAATATACAGGATTTGAAATGCCAAATCACGAGATTAGAAAGAGAATCCAAATACTTAGAGGATCTTAAATGGGAAAAAATCCCATTTTTTCACGATGCAAACTTTATACACACAATGACATCACCACGTTAGCTAAAGGTCTATTTTCACAGCAACAAATACCTCATTGCGAACGCCTGGAATCACATCTCCTAACCGTTTGATTACATCTCCAACGGCTCTTGTCCTGACCTCTCGCGTTTCAAGAGAAGGGTGCAGTGTGATATAGCTGCCACCATGGCCATTATTACTTTGCACTAACATAAACACATCCGTGAAATTCCTTAAATGATCCGTGAACCAGCTGCAACACATGCATCAGTGGTATTAATCTCTAGAATGTATATTTAAATGGATCCAAAGACAACCCAGAAAATTAGCAAGATACATGACGCAAAGAAAATGATGGCAGTGTGAATTTATGCCCAAGGAATTTATAGCATGTTTGTTTACAGGAACCCCATCCCCTGCATCCCGGTGTACTTAGCTGTAGTGCACCTGATTGCGTTAAAATATATTTTTATTTTTTTAAAAGTTTTTTTTTTTATACAAGTGTTAATCTAAGTGTATTTAAAATACCTAAAATGCCACTGACTTTCAAAAATAAAAAATAAATATCTAAAATACTCCAAAAATGGTAAAAATTGATACGCATATTAAATACACTTAGATTAACACTTGTATAAAAAATTTTAAAAAATAGGTTAAAATAAGTTTAATGCACCTGGGTGCACTAAAGCTAAAAGTGCACCCGGGTGCAGGGGACCGCATTCCTTTTTATAGCTAAAACATTTTAAACTAAAACTTTTTACTTTTCATAACTATTCTATTTTTAATTTTTCTTTTACATCTTTTTATATAACTATCATATTTTTTAATCATATTTTAAAATATTTACAAGGAAATTTTTTTCTTATATCCATGACATTTACTTCTAATTTTTAATATACTCATAATATTTTAAAAATTCTTCCGATACTCATAACATTTCATATTAAATTTTTATTATACTTATACAATCAAAACAACCATTAACTAGTATATTTAAAAAACAATTTTGCCCCTTCAAGTTTTTCCTAATTAAAATAATTTAAGGCCTAATATGATCTTTGAATCACTAAGATGTCATAAATTAATAGTTTATCAACATTAATTGAGTTTAAAATGCAAATATTATAAATTTTGAGATTTAAAATATAAATATGCATAATTAGAGAGTCTACACATAATTTTTTTGTAATTAATCTATAATCAAGCTTTACCATTTTCGGAAGGGCAATCCTTATACTTATAAATTAGGAAGTTGATTTCATGCATCCGGATGCACTAAGCTTCAATGCACTCGGGTGCAAATACTCATTTTTTAATATTTTTTTGAAATTTTTTTACAAGATTGTTAATTTAAGTATATTTAATACGTATATAAATTTTTATCATTTTTTGAGATTTTCAAATATTTATTTTTTATTTTTAAAAATCAGTGGCATTTTAGTAATTTAAAATTATTAAAAATGCCACTTATTCTAAAAAATAAAAAACGAATATCTAAAAATCTTCAAAAATGATAAAAATTTATACACATGTTAATACATTTAGATTAATAATCTTGTAAAAAAAATTTCAAAAAAATATAAAAAATACGTTAAATGCATCTGAGTGCATTGAAGTTAAGTGCACCCGATTGCATGAAATCAGTTTCCTGTAAATTATGGTGCCCATACTTTTTCAACAATTCTTTCTACACCTACAAAGTTTACCAAAATTTTCATAATATCAAAAGTTAGTGTTATTGTCCCTTCCAATTTAGGGCTTCAAATCGTATTCTAATTTTACCGTCGTTGCGGGCACAACTGTCTTCTCTAGCTGCTCTCTGTGGACAACCCTAAATCGTCCTCCTAATCTCTCCATAGACAATAACATTATCAAATCCTTCAAAACAACAATCATCCTCATCAGCCACGTCTCCGGTCATTGGATCCCCAAATACTTCAGCTGCCTATTTATAAATTCTGCTAGATCTGCAGTTGTATGTTAATCAGTGGATTTCTTTTATGGTGTAGATGGTGGTGCTTGGACCTTGAAGCTTCAGTGGCAACCATGAGGAGAACGATAATAAAGCATTGAACCTGCCGGCACCCTTGCAAGTCCTCCCCTAGACGCCTGCTCGAGCAACATGTTGCAAATCTGATAATAATCAATCAAAATCACCATTATACACCAATCTCCTCTATTTTTCTTTAGTAAGAAGTAGGTGCGCCCCTTCTTTAATCCGCAGGTTAAACCCATTTCCCACAGCGAGCTAAACTTTCAGGCTTGTTTGATAATCAACCTACATGGTTTCTTATAATTTTTCTCTTTCTTCTGCACATTCTTATATAAATAATTTAATATTTTAATTATTCAACGACTTCATTGTTTCAACTTTAGCTCCTATATTCCAATAATTTTTCTTCAAACTAACTTATTCATTTCAAATTAAACCGATCATATTATATTATATTATTTATACAATTTTTAAAAAATATATTTTTTTCTACTTCTCACTAACTTCTCACCTTCCGACCAAATTCACGTTTAGAGCCAGCACCTTATCGCTCCAATGGAGGACCATCAAAAGTCGTCAGCAGAAATTAAGCAAAGGAAATTGCAGTCGACCAAGCCACCAATTCCAAATGCAGCTTGGCAGAGAACTGTGCATTCTCTGCACAACCAATGACGATTGTCTTCTTGCATTTCAGCTTTGATTTGTCAACCCCAATCGCCGGCAGTAGCGTTAATTGGGTACTTTTAGCATTTAGAAAAAATTTAACATAAAAAACTAGAATTTTAAATGCAAGTGACAAAAACTTAAGGGACGTCCCTTAAGTATGAAAGAAAGTTTTGATAAATTTGGTAAATATACGAAGAATTATCAGAAGTACACGGATATATTGGAAATTAGTGTAAAATTTAGGGTATAGTTTGAATTTTTCCTTTTTGGAGATATTTTATTTTGTATTTCAAATGTATGAGTATTTTAGTCATTTTTAAAAAATAAATAAATCAAATTTGATGAATGTCTAGCGTACCTGAATCCATAAGAATGGATGCTATTGTTGAATTTTAAGATTTTTGGTCTTTAAGTCAATGTTATAGGGTTTCTTAGAGAAAATAACTCTCTCTTTTCAATAAAGAGATATTAGAAAAGAAACTCGTGTGCATAACCCGAGAACCACAACAATTTATATAGAGCATTTATGTTTTTTTTATTTTAATTTAGCTTATCATTAAAATAGAAATTAGAAATTAGTTAATATGATTTTTATGTATAGGAGACTTATACTCTATTAAATAACTTAAGTCCATAAACCTTATAAAATCACTTTAAAAATCAGGTCACTATTTATAATATCATCATCATCATCATCATAAGTCATTTCCCACCTAAGTGGGGTCGGTTGCATGGATTCTGTTCCGCCATTCTTTGCGGTTAGAGACTAAATTTTCAATGATGTGTAATATTTTCAAATTTTATTTAATTACTTCTATCTATGTTTTTTGGGTCTTTCTCTCATTCTCCTACCACATTCTACTTAGATAGACTATGCTCTCCTAACCGGTGTCATTCCAGGCCTCCATTTAACATGACTAAACCACCTTAACTTATTTTTTCTCATTTTATCACATATTGGCCTCACTTTTAGATTCTTTTCAAATTATTTTATTTCAAAATTTATCTTTTCTTATTTTACTGCTCATTCACCTTAACATTCTCATTTCTGCTACGTTCATTTTATTTATATATTGTTCTTTAACTGCCTAACATTCTGGCCCATAAAACATAGCAGGTCTAATCGTAGTCTTATAAAACTTTTCTTTTAATTTAATTGAGACTCCATGATCACATAAAATTCCTGACGCACTTTGTCATTTCTTCAATCCTGCTTGAATTCGATGTATTATATATTTTTTAATTTCTTCATTCTCTTGAACTATTGATCTTAAGTACCGAAAGTGATTAGTTTTTGTTACCACTTGATCTAAAATATTAATTAGTTCATCATCTAAGTTCTCATTATTATTAAAATTGTATTTCATATATATTCAGTTTTTGTACGACTAACTCTAAAATCATTAGATTCTAAGGTATCTACCCACCTATTTAATTTCAATTTTAGTCATTTTTTAGTTTCATCTGTTAGAACAGTGTCATCTGCAAATAATATGTACCAAGATACTTCTTCTTATAGATGTCTAGTAATTTCATCTATTACTAAAGTAAAAAGATAAAGATTCAAGGCTAAGCCTTGATGTAAACTTATTTTAACTGAAAAAATATTGGTATTTTCACTACTGGTCCCCACATTTGTTACAGTCCCCTTATACATATCTTTAATAACATCGATGTATCTATTATTAATTCTTTTCTTTTTCATCACTTGCCATATTAACTTTCTTGGTACTCGGTCATATGTTTTTTCTAAATCAATAAAAATCATATATAAGTTTTTTTTTTTCTCCCTGTACTTCTCAAATAGTTATCTAAGTAAGAAAATGGCCTTAGTAGTTGATCTTCTTAGCATAAAACCAAACTGATTTACAGGTACATTAGTTTCTTGTCTTACTCTATATTCAATTACTCTTTCCTATAACTTCATAGCGTGACTCAATAATTTTATTCTTCGATAATTTGCACGAAATTGATATCTTTCTTATTTTTATATATTGAGACTATAGTGTTTTTTCTTCATTCACTTGACATTGACTTTGTTTTTATCATATTATTAAAGAAATTGGTTAACAATATTTTACCTACACTCCCATGCACTTCCATACCTCAATTGTCATATTGTCTGGGCCTAAGAATTTTTTTGTTTTCATTTTTCTAGAGCTTTCTTTACTTCGTTTATTCGAAATTTTGGAAAATAACTAATATTTCTATTTTTTCTCTATTTAAACTAACATTTAATGTTAAATATTTTAGTAGGGTATTAATTAGTAGACTGTAAAAATAAAATTTTTCATCTCTCTTTAATTTCATTATCTTCAACTAGAATTTTTTGGTCTTCACTTTTAATACATCTAACATGTGCTAAATCTTTGCCTTTATTTTCTCTTAATTTAGCTAACTTAAATATATTCTTTTCACCTTGTCTAGTTCATAATCTGTTATATAACTTGTCAAAAACTTTGTGTTTAGCGTTGCTAATAACCTTTTTTAGTGGTTTTTTGACAGCTTGTATTGTTGTAAGTTTGTATCATTTTTATTACACTTCATTTTTAAACTTTTATGGTTTATCATTTATAGTTTTTTGAGCATCTTCATTCCACCACCAACTTTCCCTATGTAAGGATCTACGATTTTTATATGTCCCTACAATACTTTGTCAAATTTCTTATGCTAGTTGACATTTTATCTCACATTGATTTCACTTCCTCTTCTTGCAGGTCTCATTTTCTTTCTTTTATCATTCTTTTACTAAAAAGTTTAACGTTGTTTTTCTTTAAATTCTACTATTTAATTTTTGGGATTATATTGCTTTTAGTTTTTATTGACTCTTTTTGTGTACGTATATCAATCACTAATAATCTATGTTGCATAACTAAACTCTAACTTGGTATAACCTTATAATTTATACGATGAGATCTATCCAATTTTCTTATAAGGAAGAAATACATTTGACTAGAATTGGTCATACTTTTGAAAGTTATCAAGTGTTCATCTCGTTTTTGAAATAAGGTATTTGCTATACTAAATCATATGCTATAGCAAAATCTAAAATGACATTCCCTATTTCATTCCTTATTCCAAAGGTCGAAATCTCCATAAATTCTCTCATATCCTACATTCTGTTTTCCTACATGTTCATTTATATCTCCACCTATCACAACCTTTTCTTGGTTAGGTATCCTTTGTATTATGCTATCTGAGTCATCCCAAAATAGTTTTTTGATTCTATCATCTAATCCTACCTGTGGTGCATAAGCACTAATAACATTTATGACCTCTATACATAATATAAGTTTTATTAAAATAATTCTATCATTTACTCTATTGATATTTACAACTTTATTTTCTACTATTATCCTTACACTATTTCTATTATCATCATTTTCTATATACTATAATTTGAATCCATTTACCTCTTTAGCCTTCTCTCCTTCCCACTTAGTCTTTTAAAGGCATGCTACATTAATTCTTCTCCTTCTCATAGCATCTACTAGTTTCATACTTTCCCTGAGAAAGTCCCAATATTCCGTAAGGCAAAACGGATCTTATGTTTCAGTATCATCTTCTTCTCCAAACCACGTCTATAAAGGAGTGAGAATCTTTGTCTACTTCTCACCACATATGATATATATAATTATTATATATGTGTGTCTAAAATTCAACATATCCTACTCTCATGTTCACTGCTTGGTCAATCATATAATTATACTTTGTTAAGAGAAAAAAGACAGTTGCACTTTCTTAAGAAAAAAAAAGAAAAAGAAAAAGAAAATTTTTTATGGTTGTACCGCGGCTTATCTGAAAGGTCACAGAGTTGAGGGCCAATGATTCTAGACATCGACCTCCACAAGGAATCAAGTACAAACCACGGAGGCCACATTTGTAAAGTATATTTTTGTGGGATGAAATGGAAAGTGAAAAATTCAATATTTTAAAAATTGTATGATTGATAAGAAATGATAGGAGTAAAGTTAGAATAACTAAAGTTAGTATAAGGAAAAATAATTGAAATGTAGAGATAAAAATAAAAAAATATAATTATCGATGGAGAAAATGAGTGCCTTGATCAACATGCCTCATGCCATGAGATGTCCAAGGTTGGCACTTACCAAACATAAGAGGAAAAAGAAAAAAATTTCACAATCATATAGCAACTTATCTTATCTGAAAGGTTACAAAGCTTTCAATCAAAAATAAAAAAAAGGTTACAAAGCTGAGGACCAATGATTCCAAACGTTAGAATAATTAAAGTTAGTACAAAGAAAAATAATTGAAATATAAAGATAAAATAAAAAATATATAATGATCAATGGAGAAAATGAGCTCCTTGATAAACATGCCTCATGCCATGAGGTGTCCACGGCTGGCACTTAGGAGACGTCACAGGAAAAAGAAAAAAAATTTCACAATCAACAGCAACTTATCTGAAAGGTTACAGAGCTGAGGGCCACTGATTCCAGACACCACGTTCGCAAGGAGTTAAAAGTACAAACCACCAAAACTCATTACGAACCTTACCCGCCCATGTGTGTTGTACATTGCTCCAGCTCTAAATAATTATTCTTGGAATTTGTGAAGGAGAGAAATGGACGATTTTTCTTGAAGGTTGGCACCAACTAGTGGATGCATGTGCGCACGTTCCGTTTTAGTTTTTGGAGCGCAGTGCGCGCATCGAAAGCAGATCACATATGGGCAGCATACGGCCGAAACCCGTGGGCGGTGGGCCACGTTCCGCCCTGTTTTGGCGTAGTCAGCTTTTGCTTCCCCAATGTATTGGCGCTCGTGAGTTATGAGAAAATAGTGGCCCCCCACAAAGTGGAGCAAAACCGAGCCGAGTTAAGAAAAAAGCAAAAGCGAATTCAATAAATGGTTCAAAATTGTACAGTGTGGCCGAGGAAAATGGCGTCCATATAACAGATCGATTAAAATGTGTAGTTAAAAATTTCATTAGATTAAAATAAAATTTAATTGAGTTTATATGAAACTGATGCGGTTTGATCAGGGCCTCTACTTGGGTTATACTCATCGTGGCCAGGGTTAGACTCTACTCTGTCCTAGCGTCCGTTAGACTTGATGACTACTAAAGGGTCACCATCCGATACTATTAGGATAATAATCTGTGTAATCTCACCATCTAAGAAAGGTGACACATGAGCCTACTAACAGGCCAGACCAGCTTACAAGGCAGCTACGCGGGTAAGCGGCTTTACCGACTGAACCATTCCTCCCGTCGCATGTTATTTTTGGGCGTATTTAGTGACAACTAAAATTTTTTAAATTAAAAATTTTTACTCTTCATAATTATTTTATTTTTTAATTATTTCATCCCTTCTTCTTTTATAATTATTATACTTTTTAATCATTTCTATACAATTACTCATACATCTGACTTATCTATTTTAATTTTATTTTCTTTATTTTTTATCATTATCCTTAACTTTATTCTCTTATCTTTTCATCATTACTTTTTATCATATCATTCTTATAACTTTACAAATAGGGATGCACCTTATTACTTATGATTGCTAACTCATCTTATAAGACTGCTCAAAAAAGGCTTAAATAGATTGCGAGATTCCCATCATCATTCGTCATCCATCGTAATTATCTTTATGGGAAATAAATCTGATTAGACTAAAGTCTATGGAAAGGAAGATTCATCCACCGCCAATGGATGGAGGAAAGGAAGCACAGTGATAGGAAAAGATACCAAATTATTCAGCTAAAAGACAATTTCCTACTTTTACTTCCATTGTAAGGCAAGACTCACCTTAAAACCTAACTCTAAAGTCTAACCCCCCTTTTAGACTTCTGTTCTTTGAAAACTTTACCACCTACAAAATTGTTGACTCCATAAAAAAAAAAATTAAATTAAATTAAGAATTAAAATACTTATAAGAAATATGTAATTCATATATATAAATATACACATGCCGAAGAAATATATAATTGTGGCAAACACGACATAAATGTGATCCCACTTGACTTATAGACGCTTGTTACGAAACTCAATCCAAATCAACAAGTCCTTAATTGCATTATTTTTTTTCTCTTTTAAATGGCATTTCTCTTCCACTTGCCCGCGCAAGGAAAATGATTAAGATAAGATAGGGGAGTGAGGAGGCAAGTGGCGGCAGCCGAGTGTAAGATAAGATATTCAATAAAAAAAAGAAAAAGAAAAAAGAAACGGCACCACAAGCAGGAATAATGGGAAAAAGTCGAAAATGGCTTTTCAAAGCGTAAAACATATACGAGTGATTACCGGTTATGGATGTGGCCGACAACGTGGCCATCGATAATGAAGGGAATGAACTGGGACTGCGTTTCCTGCAATTGATCTCTTTAAAACAGTCAGATGAACTCAATCGATACCATTAGCGGTGGAAGTAGGACTTTTCAATCAAGTGTGGCATGGCAGAGAAACGTACCCAGCCTCGATTGATCATAAGGACTCTCTGGAAATATCCTTCGAGCTTGGCGGCGCCATCGTCGACGTCGGCTGCAGTGATCTGACGTACGTCATCCCAGATGACAGCGCTGCCGTTGCTGTGGATGCTGGCCGTGGCTTGGCAACGAGGTTTTATGGGCTGGAAATGTGAGGGTTTTAGGGATCCAAGTCTCGGCCGGCGAACAAGATGAAAAGAAGGGAAGCTCCTGTCAAGAGAAGCGAAGACAACCCTAACATCGCAGTTGCAGGCCGCCATGTGACCGAGGAGGACAGATGCGGGAGGAGCCGTTGGGTCGAGCGGTTCTTATCTCCGAATGCAATAATGGTACTACCTTCCATCATAGAAAATTATTTTTCCTGCCGTTTATCATGACCGTCGCCCAGTAATTCTTTAAAAGCGTAACCACAATGCACGGCGGACGCAGATTGACTTGGGGTGAGTACCAAAACATAGAAATCCGAGCAGCAGCGGCAGGACCCATACTAGCCGCACACTGCCGCGCGATGACAGTGCATACAGACTGCCCCAGTCGGGAAGCGCCATTTGCACAATTGCAACAGTCACATGCACACGAGTGTCTTAGGGAATGAATAAAATTTTTTTTGAAAAGTTTATGAGAGTAAAAGTTGTTAAATAATATAATATGATAGGGATAATGATGAGAAGTAAAGATGATAAAGTTAAAATAGATAAGTTAGTTATATAAGTCATCGTGTAGAAATGATTGAAATTTAGAATAATTATGGAGAGCGAAAAATTTTAAAATAAAAAATTTTAACTTAACATTTTATATTCACTGACACACGCCTGACCACATCACCCCGTTTACAAACAACCGCTATATTGTCATGCTTTACTTGTCATGGCGAACACTTTCGGCATGTGCAACACAAGAAGTACAGATCGGAACACTATTGCCAGTGTATGCCGGTCTCGGTCATTGAGCCGTCAATTGTCATAATTCATCACTATGCCGATTCACGTGAACACATCAACAGCCTTACTTTCATCTCTATTTACTAAAATACCCCTAATACCGACGTCTACGTGTCCGTGTCGGAATTCATCACTTCGAGCACGTGATCAACGTTTTAAAATAACCGAGAAGCCTTTTTACCTGCTCTTCCGTTAGAGCCGTCTATTGAATATTTCGATCTTCACATTCTTGATACGAAGAACCGAGATTTAATAATTAATTTTTTTTATTTGTATGTGTATATATATATATATACATTTATCTCAATATATATTATAATATAACCCTAAGACATTCTTATAATTTGTAAATGGAGATTCTTCACCTTTATCAATACAAGAAACAAATCTCATCTAATAAATGAGGAGATAAACACTTCCTAAAAGTAAGTCTGGGTGGACTACTCAAGCCCACGATCAACATCAGTTTCACTACTTTTTACCTATAGGAGCAAATGCTTTATTTTTTATTTATATTTGCAATATTTAAAATTTTTGATTGGCAAACGAGAGGTTTCGTAGGCTGAAAATTGGAATGTTAACACATCGACTTGGATAGTTCGTAAGTTCGTTAACAGATTGTATAGTAGACGATTTGAGGGTTTAGACTTTGATAAATGATGCTTTCTTAAGGAGAGACGATGTGGTATTTTTGTGTAGGAAAAATGGAAACACGAGAATAATAGAAAAATAGAATTAGAGCTGCAGTGAGAAAATAAAAATTAGTGGCGTAACTAAAACTTAGTGGAGAAAAATAACATAGGGGTTTACACACACATGCACATATATATATATATATATTAAATCTTAATGAGTTAAACGAGTTAAATGAGTTAGTAAACGGGTTGACGAGTTATAAAATCTCAATCTTAATTAGTTTGTTTAATTAAATGGTTGAACGGGTTTACGAATCATAACTGATTTATTCAAAAATCATAATCAAAGCCATTTACAATAGAATTAGATGAGCAGTGTAACGGTTGACTATAACCATTAATATCCTAGTTGAAAAGTGAAAATGTGAAGATTTCAAGGATTTAATTTCTAAGAGGTTTAAGGAGATCTCGTTAGATAAAGCAATGAAGACCCTAAAATTGTAGGCAACCATGAGTATGAGTGCAACTCGGGTTGGATCAGGTAGTAGTTTACCCTACTCATACCCTGTTTTCAAAAGCCTATTCCGCCCTTCCTATTTATAGGGTTAGTTCCCACTATACCATATCTTACCCATTACCACATAATCAATTCTAATTTCGGTTTCAAATTGGTTCCTACAATATCTAATAATAACATATGAAAAAATATTTTTGTGTTGTTTTAAATAATATAAAGCAATACTCATTTATATTCTAGACTTTACAGTTTATAATTAATTTTATTTTGTTATTGTTTATCTCTATTTTCACAATCTTTGTAGACTCATTATCCATATTAATAATCACATTAACATTATTATCCGCATTCACGTTATGATCATCCGTCACTACAAATACAAACCTTATACAAAAATTAAATCAATAATAATTTATTGGTGAATGAGGAATAGAAACTCTTATGTATTTATTTATATATACATATTTATAGTTTTTTACTATTAAAATACCCATGTGGGTACTCATCCAAGTCAGTTTTGGGTACCCAGCATGTATACCTTACTCTTGCCCAATTTAGGGGGCTGGATACTGATTTCAACTCTACTCATACGACCGTATCCATGGACAAAATTTTCTATTCTACCTTAATCAATTTAAGGGCGGGTTGGTGAATACTATAGATACTTTACTCAAGTTGCACCCCCGAGCTAAAAGGCATAAAGGGACACATGCTAGAGCTTATACTTTGGCAGCCGTTGGGTCCATATCTTTTTTTCTCGAGATGAAAAAGTCAATTTTATTTCTAGAATAGATAATAAATTTTGTAACTGTATCCGCGTACTCGGTGCACTTAGCTTTTTTTGTTTTTTGAACATAGGTCCCCTTAGCTTTTAGGCATGTCTTCTTTTTTTATTTTTTATGGTAGCTTTTAGGCATGTTGGTTAATCTACATATATGGTTTTTTAATATTTTTTTTTACATATTCTCCCATACATTATTTACTTGCTCAATAATTCTGTTTTTTCACCTTTGCCCCTGTACTCTAATTATTTTTCTTACAAATACATTGTTTATTTCAACTTTACTCTATCATTCATATCAATTAAATAATTTTCAAAATATTCATTATCATTCCAAAATCCTACAGAAATTAACATTATCAAACTTGCACCTTATTGCATAATTTATTATTATTTTTTTAAAGTCTTAATATATTTGTATGGGTCCAAATATGAAGTCTATACATAAAAACCATATAATAATATTTTATTTTTAAAATTCAAAATAAAATATTAGAAATAATTTTAAAATATAAAAATTGTATGTAGGTGACATTTACACTTGGGACTACATATTAATTTAAGAAATAGAGAATATACATCCATACACATTAAAGCTAGATGCACGCACCCAGTGTAATGGGTCGGGAGTAGTAAATTTTTGGCCTTGCTTTTTTTTAAAATTATTTTTCTTCACGACCTCGCTTTGTCCAAATGGAAAATAGTATCCAGTAGTAACGCATTTGCGCTCGAACAAACTTAGATTGGAACAGTCTATGGATTGTCATGGAGCAATAATTATCTCACAAAAGTAGCATGCTACCTAAATCCTGTTAATGGTTAATATGCTCAATAAGAAGCATGCTAATCAATACTGAAAACTATCACCAGGCATCATTCTTGAACTGTTGTAATCCGTATCTTACACGAGCCTGGATTTTATGTGCTCAAGTTGGCCTACTTTTCAGCTAAATGGACTTTTTAAAAATTATTTTACGTATTTGTCAATTCCACATGTATGTGCCTAACTAAGATCAACTTCAATACCTCATGTATTTGGGCCTACATGTAATATTTTCATAAATCAAACTTTATCATTTTAAGATTTTTGTAAAATTTTTGATTTATTTTTGTAAAAATTTTGATATTATCATAAATCGAAATTTATCATTTTAAGATTTTTGTAAATGTTTCTTATAATTTCATCCTCATTTAACATTAAATGGGAAGTGAAAATTGTTGATGTTTAATATTTTTTTGACAAGATTTGATGTTTAATATTAAAACGTGTGTCTTCGCAAACATACTAAATTATAAGCCTATTTTTATTATCAAATGAAATAGAAAAATAAATTATACTATTTTTATTATGAAAAGAAATAAAAATAGATAATTTTTTTATGGGGAACTAGATAAAATTTTAAACATACTACAATATAACAATAATAATTTAAGTATTTGTTTGGCATTTCATAAAACTTCTAAAAAAATTTTGATATAAAACTTTAGAGATGAGAAAAGTAATGTGATATAATAAAGGCAATAATAACAATTAAAAGAATAAAGTTAAAATAGATAAGATAGTTACGGATAAATGATTGTGTGAATTGGCTTCATTGTAATATGAGAATATCATTATGTATATATAACAATATAAAAAAAAGTGTACTTAGCTTTGGTCCACCTAAGTGCAATTTTTTTAATTTTTTTGAAATTTTTTATATAACTGTTAATTTAAGTGTATTTAACATATATATATATTAAGTTTTATCATTTTGAACGATTTGTAGATATTTTTTTAGATTTTTCAAATCAATGGTATTTTCATAATTTATAAATTACTAAAATGCTACTAATTTTAAAAATCTAAAAAAATATCTACAATTATCCAAAAATGATAAGCTTGATACACCAGGTTACATTTAGCCTCTCACGAAGTTTTGTGGCCCAAGTTTGATGAACACTTGAGTTTTAATATGTCGTCAACACGAGTGTAACATACATATCCAAAAAAGTGATCCTGGGCCATCTATTTGACGTAACTTTTCAAGATCAATCATACATTTATAGCAAAATTAATTATTATAATTTCATAAATAAAAAATTTAAACTGATTTCCATTAATCATGTTTCCATTATTACATCCAAGATAATAAAATAAAATATATGTCAACTATTTTCAATACATGCTTGAACTAATTTTAAACAAAATAAAATGATTATTCTTGAAAATCTTCGAGCAAGCCAATCTTTAGTATCCCACTTGATTTGATAACAAAAAAATTTTGGTTGCAATAATAAGATCCATGTGCATCTGGCTAAAAATCTCTCTTGACAAGTCGACGACCTTAGATTTTGAGTTGGCTTAGTATTATACATATGTTAACATACAGACTAATTTCGCAACGTTTGTTATACGTAGATATTGTTATATATGCTGAAATTATTACTTATATTAACCCACATTATTAATATACAATTTCAATATCCACGTATATGTATCACATATTAATTTAAATCAATGCATTCAAAAAAATAAAATTCATAAAAAATACAACAATCTCAATACATATATTTTAGGTGTAAAGTTTAGACTTATTTATCTACATAATTTTACATTCTAAAAAAAATTAGGATTATAAAATTTAATTATATCAAACATATTCATAGCCTGACAAATCATAGCACATGATATACATGCTTTATACAACATAACCTAATTAATTGTATAAAAATAAATTACATAATTAATGAACTAAAATTAACTTCCAAACAAAATCCCCACTTGCCTACAAATTTCACTTAAATCTTAAACTTCTAAGATCTCTAGATCTCTTATATGCCAACCGAACTACATGGGTTACTGAAATTACATCCAAAAATAAAAAATATAACCCGCAACATATATAAATAATAATCGAGCAAAACCCATTATTAACTATTTAGCCAGGTTGGTCAAAAGGGTCAAACCTTGCCACGTAAGCTATTCTCCATAAACTTTGACTAGTCAATCCTAAAAATTTTAGGGTACTTACACCGAGGGACCAAAAATTAACAATATGTGGGAATACTTCCGTGAAATCCTTTTTCTCTAACTTCTTCCATTTTAAATATTTTTTATGGTTGATAGAAAATCTACTCTATCTATGTATTTAACACATTTGTAATATCTTAAAAATCTTTTCACTTGTCTAGTATTACTATACATGAATCCCTTCTATAAACATGTAAAATCAACATAACAAAATAATTAATGTTAAATATCAGTTTTAAAGTTGTACTTTTAACATCAAACCATCTAAAAATATCATTTCTAGGTAGATATAAAATTTTATAAAATATTATTATATTCTAATACATATATGATGGATCTAAGTACTTTTCTCAATTTACATATGAATATATATATTTTTGAGCAAATATGGCACATGCATATATTTGATTTGGATGAAACTTTATTTTCTAGATAAACAATTGATGTTAAATATAATGAATAAATTAGATTCTTTATTAAGCTTCAAAAAACTTAAATTTGAAGAGATTGCATGGAACCGCTTTACATAGAAGTGGGTTGAAATAATATGAAAATTTGCAAACATCTTTTTCAAATACCAAAGCATCGGCAAAAAGCACCTATTTAAGAAACTTGAGGTATGAATACGCAAACCACCCATGCTAAGGGTGCTTTTTAGTAATTAGTTGAGGATGGGGGATCATATGCTGCTAGCTGCTGTTGGGGCCTTTTATTTTTTAAATTTATTAAAAATATGTTAATTTATGTGTATTTAATTTATAATTCAAATTTTACCAATTTTGATACGTATGTAATTTTTAAATGCTGAAAACATAGGGATATTGTGGTAAAATTTCACCTATAAAAATTATAAACATATCGAAATGATAAAACTTAGATTATAGATTAAAGAGGAGTGATTCTATTAGCCCGGGCTAAGTAAATGGCCCACTTAGCCCACCTCAAAAAACCTATTTAAAACAACTTTTTTTTGTTTTTTTCTTTATACACTTGTTTATCTAAGTGTATTTAACATATAGACCAAGTTTTACCATTTTTGGAAATGTGCATATATTTTTTTTAGATTTTTGAAAATAAGGGTATTTTAAATGCATATATACACATAGATGTTTGAAAATCTCAAAAAAATAGATAAACATATTCAAAAATGGTAAAACTTGGTTTATATGTTAAATACACTTAGATAAACAAGTACATGAAAAAAAAAGTAAAAAAAAATTATTGTAAATAGGTTTTTTGAGGTGGGCTAAGTGGGCCATTTACTTAGCCCGGGCTAATAGAATCACTCCTCTAGATTAAATACATCTAAATTAATATACTTATAAAAAACTAAAAAATATTTAAGAACCGTGAAGTGTTTATAATTTCTTAGGCCGATTGCATTAGATCGAACCTCTAAGTTGAGTGAAAAGTGAGAAGTGTGGATAAGAATATTTTCGAAAATGTGAAAATGATTTAATATGACAAAAGGAAAGTATGAATATGGCTATATTTAAGAACTTGTTTTTGAAAAGTTAAAGTTGGTTTCAATTTCAATTCTAAATTAGTTCTTTAACGTGGTTATCAGTATTGTATTTAAAAATTATAATTTTACTATAAATCTTATTTTAAAATTGAACAATAAATATGACCATAATATAATTTTAAAATGCATTTATTAAATGTACTAAATAATTGATAGATTATACAAGTTTCTATATTTATAAAGAATATATTTTATATCTTTAAATATATATATATATATAAAAGATACATTTCATATACATTCCTAATTTAGGTTGGTTAAAAGTATTTAGACTTTGGAATCTACTCTATCTTATTTAAACTAAATATTTTTTATTTTGAACATATCTCAGTCAACATGTAAAAAAATAAAAACCTGCTATAGCCATTTTCAGGTACCCATGGATTGACCCACCGGTACTTTATCAAAGTTACACTAGTAACAAATTTATCAATTGTTATAACTCATAATTCATTAAGGGTGCAACTCAAGTAGGGTTTTCATGGATCTACGCATCAGTTACCATAAAGTGGGTAAGGTAGGTTTCTATTTTTCCACTCATAGGATATGGGAGGTAAAGGTGTTAATGGATCGAGTTGAATGAGTTGGAGCCCAATCCTAATCCTAACACATTTAAAATATCTTAACTTTAATCCATTTATTAATCAATTTAAAAAAAACTTAACTCTAACTCATTAATAAACAGGTTGGCGGGTCATTAACGGTTTGTTATACAAATGACTCAAAGGTGTAAACTTTGATAGACAATGATCTTGCAGGAAGAGACGAAATGATATTTTTTTGGTAGGTGAAATGGAAATAGGATAGTAGTAGAAAAATAGAATTAAGACAACAGTGAAAAAAATGAAAATTAGGTGGTGGAATGAAGACTTAACCGGAAAAAATAGCCAAGAGGTTTACATTTGTGTATATAAAATTTTAATATGTTAAATGAGTTGAATGGATTAAATGGACTAAACAAGTTACTAAATGGGTTAACGGGTTATAAAATCTCAACATTAATCAATTTATTTAATTAAATGGTTAAACGGATTGACAGATTATAACTCATTTATTCAAAAACCTCAACCCAAATTCATTTATTAACAGGTTGAACGAACGGGTTGACGGGTTGACCATAACCATTAACACCCCTAATGGTAGGTTCTAAATAAAAAAATACCAGTTCAATTGGAGTAGAGTAAGTCCCAAGGTACAAGTATACGAAACTAACTTAAATTACTTATATATTGTTAATAGATCTTTTATAAAGTATATTACACATTTAAAGATATAAAATATATCTTTTAAGGATAATTTGTATATATACCCACATAGTTTAATCGGAATTGCATATATACCCACATACTTTTACGAATTGCATATTACCCCACATAATTTTACCAAAATTACATATAACCCCTTATAAACGGCTGCCATGAGATGGAAAGCATTTGGACGTTAACGAAATATTTAATTTCCTAAAATACCGTCATGGCGGCCAGCCAAAAAACTCATATTGCATATCCTCTTTGCGTTTGGTGCAGTCCATCAGGCCTCCTCCTTTGCCAATACCCACGGGCATCTGGAGCAATATATGTCACTTCGCCGGTATGCCACTAGACCAGGCGCTCGTTAAAAAGGCTACAAACCAGGGCTAAATGCGTTGATGGAATTAATTCTGATCGAGGTAATGTATGGGATGAATCTAAATCCGCGTATGGAACCACAATCTCTGCTGCTAGCTTTGCCCTCGGAGGATAAGAAAAAGGCACAGAATTCCCGGCATTATTTGGTAGAACCGAGTGAAGGGGAGCTGGGACAGGAAGGAATGAGCTTGTCCATGCTTGCTTCGCTCCCATGCCCTCTCAAATCCTCAATCGTCGCGTGAGCCCGGGGTAATTTTTTCATGAGGCCGCCCAAATCAAACGGGAATGAAATCCTTTTTAGCTCGTGAGCAAGCCCGTCTGCAATCGTAGTCTTTTCAAAGTCCGGCGTTTTGTTGTCCTCCTATTCTCTTACGCAATCCTCCAAACCGCTGCCACATTCTCGAGCTCTAACAGATCTAAGCTGGAACAATAAAAATCGGAACAGATGAAAAAGCAATTTACTTATAAACGAATGCCAAAAAATTCAAAAATTTAGAAAATCTGTGTTCTAAGGATCCCTCATGGATGCAGGTAGCCACAACTGGAATAAAAAATTTACCTAAATCTTGTCCCGAAATGAAACACATCTAACCATCTTTGTGAAAGCCAGAAACTAACCGGGGAAAGATCAAGAACAGATCTTGTGTGTTGAAATAAATGGATGTCAAGGAACAATGTTCCACAGGTAGATGTGTGTCACAGTAGTTCATAAAACAGAAAGCTCCTTCTCCAAGTGGCTGCAAGACGCATGCATTCTACCTTGGAACATATCTCGCATTGAAGTACCACAGAGGTCATGAGGAATGAAAGGCAATGGTGTCTCGGGGAGAATGTAAGTCAATGCCATTATGGATAAGGTTAGCTGTCACGACCCCATCCTAGGGTTGTTGACCACCCTAATTGGGCGACGAACCCTGATCAGTTATGCTTCAATGAATTTAATAATTAATACTTCATAAAATAATATCCAAAAATTTATCACAACTATCCATCGATTTAATAGGAATAATTCCCATTAATTCATTACAAGCCAAAATTAAAAATAAATAAATAAATAAATAAAATGTCTCTGCTGCACCATCTTAGCCCATTAACCCGCACTATTGACCAGATGGTCCCGCCTCTCCTGAAATTTAAATTACTCAGGAATGAGTTAAATAACTCAGTAAGCAAGAAATAAACCACGTATATAATGGTGTATAACATCATGGAAGCACCATAGGAAATGCACAAACCACTGACCCAATGTGTAAGGTTATCCACACTGCTCACAATGGAGCAAACTCACGGCCTTTCTGGGCACAACACACAGTCCACAAAGGGACATTCCAAAGTAGCCTTCTAGCATGCATAGGACCTACTAAGGAAATAAATAAAACTCATACACATATCCTCGGGGTCCCACATATGCAATTCCGTTCAACTTGGTAATAATCATGATGCATTACACACACCATTTTCACTTTCTATCATAACAACTACCTCAACTCAACACAAATCGAATAATTTTTTTTTTCCTAATTATACATTATATCCACAAATAATATATATACATACATATTAATAGACCGTCCGAAGATGTGTGGACGTCCAGCAACTTGAACTACCCGCATATATAAATATAAGCATTTATATTGAACATTTAAAATATGCAACGTCCGATTGGGAGTTTCTATCCAATACCCATACGTATTTAATGTGTTTCTTCCATTCAAAAATAAAGCTTATATTTATAGTTGCCCTCTATCATATTCTATAGATACAAGACCGAGCAATCTACAAAAAAAAATATTATTATATAATACCCACGTATTCTCAACCAGTGCATTTAAAATCAAGTATCATATTATAGAATATGATTTATACATCTGTTACATGCCGTAGTAGCTAAAAACTAATATAAATATATTATGTGATTACAACTGGGTGAATATTATATAATTACAATTTGTAACATTATCATCAAAAGAGTATATAATTATTTATGTGTTTATACCGTAGATATATTAACGCACACCCGGAAGTTCAGAGTTACATATTTAATATATATATACTATAACATATAGATTTATCCCGCAGGAGCTTCCGTCTGTTACCATTATACCTCGATACAAATTCTATTAATATATGACTCCATCCTTAATAACTTATATTTAAAATTCAAAAATAATTAAACTCGTTTATATCCTACAACCACCATTTTAACTTGCTAAATATTCGTGCATCTTCTACCAATTTTTATTTCACCCAAATTGGATTTAAAATGATAAAATCTCATGTGAATGACATTACACATATATATATATTAAACACGTCATTCTCATAATATGTCATCATTAGTGAAATTATGCACAACGGATGTTGGAGGTTTCAAAATTCCATCTAACACACGTATATATATATATTATAATAATAACCGGGTCTGGTGGTGTAGAGTTTAAAAATATATACATATATATTTTTGAGGACATTCAACGCATTATCCTAATAGCACCCGACTCCAGAGTCCTGCGGCTTTAGTTTTCAATAAAACAATATATTAATAATTTACGTAATATGCTATCCGTAAACATATCTATCCGGAGATTTTTATCTCTATCAAAATATGTACACCTTGTTATACACAAATAAAATGCTGGGCCTTGGTCCTGATCCTCGGTGAATTATTTAAAATAACTATATAATAATAAACATTATATTTACACATGTTGTGCCGCAAAGATGCATAACAGAGAAAAAAAAATATAAACTCAATCCAACGATATATCATACTTTCACCCAGGGAAATCATCTCAAAATAACTCCTTTAATCAATATATAATAACATAACAAATCAATCAAATTAATCATCTAATAACCCGAAATCTATGATTTATATAATATTTTCCCTAAGTTATTTCCAAAATAACTTGATTGACATACTATACGTGGCTCGAAAGAAGATTTAATTATTTCTTTACTTACCTTTTTGTAGAACCCACGGAGGGATTTTCTGAAAAAATATTTTGTTTCCTTCTCAAGTTCAATCCGCAATAAATTCTTCCTTTCCCTTCCAAACTCCGTTCACTATTTCTTTTCTCCCGCATCTCATTCCATTTAATCGCAATCTCCCATTATTCTCTCTAATGCTTTAAATTTTAAAATTTAAAATTTGAAAATCAAATCTTATCTCTTTGTGGGTCCCATATAGTTAACTGCTAAAAGAAAAAATTATATAATTTTACTAAGGTGTGATTCGATCCCACTACCTCAACTTTACTTGCCATAAATTCAAACCATCTTAGCATTTTAACAATTTGTTAATTTAAATTAAAATTTAATTTAAATAAATATATTTGAGACCCTATTTTTTTCTTGAAATTATATTTACCCACCTTAGTCAATAAGTCAAAGTAAGTAAGTCAATCCGGCCACCTCAGCTATTTTTTACTGACACATTAGACGGTCAAAAATTCAACGGTAAAAAAATTCAATGTGCCACAACAGTATGCCACGTCAAGTCAACATATTGAAGTTGGGTTATTACATTAGCTCTTCTGAAAAAGATAAGATGATGATAGGCTCGGACAAGAAAGGTAATGCACAAGAGCCATTAGCCCAGAAGAGCTAGACATTCCTACGCCAAAGAAATTGTTGAACATTGGGCCTAATACTTCAAAAACATACTACTTTCTTAAAGTTGCCCTGACCCCTTGAAGTACCTAGAAGGACTGCCTTTGCCGTTTTACGCAGTCCAGAAGAAGAAGAAGAAGAAGAAGAAGATGAAGAAGAAGAAAAAGAAAAAGAGGACTGCCTTTGCCGTTTTACGCAGTCCAGATTATATCGCAGCAGTACATATGAAGAATCTATGCAGTCCCATTATTTTCAAGAAGAAGAAGAAGAAGAAGAAGAATTGAACTTGAAGAATTGAAGTTGATATCCCATCAGCTTTCTTTTCTCCATGGCTTGTCGGATGAGTGCACAGGAAGAAAGGACGTGCACGATGGCTTTGAATTCAACAGCCTGCACAAACAAGTCGTGCTAGAGCAAGATCAGGGGGTGCAGTTGTTTTTCTTGAAAAATTTTTTAGGCAATTATTAATTTAAGTGTATTTAATATGTGTATTGATTTTTACCATTTTTTGCAATTTTTAAATATTTTTTTGAATTTTTAAAAATCAGTAATATTTTAGTAATTTTAAATTACTAAAAAATGTCACTGATTTTTTAAAATCTAAAAGTCTCAAAAAAATGATAAAAATTGATACGTATATTAAATACACCTAGATTAATAACTTTATGGAAAATTTTCAAAAAAATAAAAAATAGGTGCAGTACACCTGGGTGCATTACACCTGTGTGCATTGAGGCTTAATGCACCAAGATGCATACGATTGCACCCCCAAGGTCAGAACTAGGAAGTGGGAACTCATCTCAACAAAAACTCTTTCAAAAAAAAAAAACTAATTTTTCAATTTTATTTTAAAAATCTAATCACATGTATAAATAAAAATAGTAAATTTATACATTTAGTAAAAAAATTAGCATATAATATTTTATCAAGATAAAAAAGAAATTTTTAAACCCATCTAAACCAAATACATGTATATAATGTTTCAGACCATATAAATCTTATTTTATATATTATTTTTAATCTAAAAATATATACACCATTAATATCCTTATATCATAATTTTTTTATTATTATCATTATATTTGTATTATTTTCATTATGAACTATTAAAATGACATTTTAAATAATATTTATGGTTAGATTTTTAAAATAAAATAAAAAAGTTAAGTTTTTGAAAGAGTTGTCATTAAGATGCTGAGAACCGAAGCCGTTAAGATGGCATGAACAAAGAAAATGAGGGGGAAAGAATGAGGGGGAAAGAACTAGGACCATGGCAACCACGACAAAGCGGTTATGAGTTTCCGCCAAAAGATGAGAAGAAATCTGCCATGGAGAAGAAATCCGCAGCTATAAAGGGGAAAGACAACGAAGCTGAAACAATTATTATTTTCTTTCTTTCTACTAAATGATATGAAAGATGCAATGGATGGTTGGGTTGACGTGGCAAAGCTATGGCTGTTGGAACAAATTGAAGAAATGGTGGTAGACACACACTTAAAAATGTACGGGTACGAGCCAATGAAAAAAACACGTAACCAATATTTTAGTGCCTTGACGACCAGGGCACGTATGAGATTTTGAATTTTGTGGGAGCTGTGGGATAGGTTAGGAGTAGAAAATAGAATATCTTGAAAATTGTGTGATTAATATAAAATGATAGAAGTAAAATTAGAATAAATATGTTTGTTGAAGGATAGTTGATAGAAGAAATAATAGGAATATAGAGATAAAAGTGGAAAAATATGATGATTGATTGATTAATAATAGGCCTTGAAAATTGTGCTCCCTTCTCTTCCCACCCCACATTTCCCACATCAATTACCAAACACAAAACAACAACTCAAAAGCTATACCTACGGAACTCTAATTCCGTGAGAAGAGTTTTTTGACGACCAAGCAAATGAATACTTGGAAAACTACTCCCAATCCATCCGAAAATCTACAAATAGGGCCTTTTGCTTTCATTTCCGAAGATAACTCTTAACACATAACCGAGCATTTCCAAAGCTTTCTTTTGAGCCTTCTTCATTTAAAAAAAAACTCAAAATCTTCAAATCGTCTTCTTAGTTTGGATTCAAATGTAGAAAAGTTTCACCTTACCCCATTTAAAATATCTAGGTGGTAAAAGATTTAAAATTTGAGGTTAAGTGTTTCTCCTTTATTTAAAAAAATCATATTCATTTCATACCCACTGGAAACTTCACTTTACCACGTTTGAATAATCTCTAGGTAGCACATGTTTTGAAACGTGAGGTTAAGTATTTTCCACCTGCATTTAATAAAAATTATTTTTTGTTAAAAATTACTTTACCCCATGAAAAATTTTTAGGTGGTAGAAGACTTAAAATGAGAGGTTAAGTATATTCCTCTTATTTAATAAAAATTATTTTTTTTACTTATCTCATACGTACAATCTCTGACCGGTGGATGGCTTGAAGTGTGGGACTTCCTACTTTGGTTTCTAAAAAAAAAAAAATTTCATTTCCAGCTTCACATTTTTATTCAACCCAATTTTTTGTGTTAAGCTGCCATGCTACTAAAACAAAATTATCAAACCTCACCTAGTTTTCATGATATGAGCAATCACATTATGATAGATCTACATAATAAATCATATTTTTGCTTTAGCAAGAAGTTTCTGTAGCAAACCTAATGTTGACATGTTATTCTCATATGGGAAATATGTATGATCTATGGGACCCGCTAGGTGGTAACTTATACATCCAAAATTCGAAAGAGAGTGAAGCTGTTTACATTAAAATGCTATAGAAATTCTCTTCTTAAGCCAGAATTAGAAAGTGTTAGATCCATTGTGATCTATACATACATAAATTTTACGTAACACACATCTAGATCCAAGCTAATGATTTCAACCTATGTTTTTCATTAGACCCAAAACATTCACTTCAGCCAACTTCAAGCCCACTTTTGACCTAAAATCTCTTAGTAAAACCATTCAGCCTTAAAACACTCCGTTTGGACCCATTTTAGGCTTGCTTGGCTCGAACCCTTTAAACAACTTAATTTGGCTCAAAACTTCTTAAATTTTTAAGCTCAAAATCTTTCATTGGGCCCAGTTTAGATTGTATGAACCTATTTGAACCTAGAATGCTCCACTTGGGTCTAAAAACTTTTAGTTAGCCCAACACCTTTTAATGGGCCCACAACCCTCCAATAAGCCTACTTGGGCTCAAAATTTTGCAATAAACTCAATTGGCTCCGGAAGTCTTCAATGAACCCTTTGGGGCTAAGAACACTTGCTTTGACCCAGTTCATCCTGCTTGAACTTATTCGAGCTTAAAATCTTTTGTCCAAAAACCTCTAGCATGTTCATTTAGACCCAAAACCCTTTGATGGATCCACTTGGGAGCCCCCTTAGGCCCAAAATACTCTATTTTAGCCCATTTCAACTCATTTGTGTCCAAAACACTTCACTTGGGCTTAGAACTTTCTAGTTTGTCTAATTAGGCCTAAAACCCTCAAGAAGTTCAGTTGGGCGTAGAATTCTCTATATGACCCAGATTGGTCAAAAACTTGACAATAAACTCGATTAGGTCCACAACCTTCATTTAAGCCCGTTTTAATTTATTTTGGCATAAAATCCTTCAACAGGCCCGGTTGGACCCAAAATTCCCCAAATAGTCTACACTGGTCCATAACTTACTAATAAACTCATCTGAGTCCAAAACTTTTCAATAAGTCCAATTGGGCCCAGATTTATTGAGTTAGCCCAGTTGAGATACTTTTCAAACTTAGTTAAAGAAATTAAATACTCAAAATTCATTGGGAGAATTAATTAAGTGTTTATTCTCTACAACCACCAACCTAAATGGGACAATCTAAAACCCTGACCCTAAAAGAGACTGAAATTGGCTCACACAAATTTTTGATTAAATTATTTCAAATACTACTATTATGTAAAGAATAATAAAGGTAATAAAATTTGTGAAATTGTGAACATAGGGCTCATTAAACCAATCCAACATTAGCTTAACTATTAACCGGTTTTAAGTAAACACCTCCTTATTTTTTTTCCTTTCAAAAGCGCATTTTGGGCATTTTAGAGGCAAGGGTGAAGTGGATTAAAATATTTTTGAATTATTTGTAAAGCATAAAAAATTTTCTTGCAAATGAACAAAAAATATATTTTTCGAATAAATAAAAATATATTTTAGTACTATACAATAGGAAATTGAGGTTTTAAGTACAATGATAGCTCGTTTGGAGGGTTAATTTTGTCCTAATATAGATGTGCATCGAAACACAATTTAGGTACTTTAGTTATCGGAGGATTAATTTGAGATTATATAGGAATATGACTTACTAGTTTTGTTCACATGTTCGGCATTCAAGGCATAGTTATGAGCTTTATATGAAGGACTACTTCTTAAATTGGATTTTGGAATTGAGCAGTCTTACCGGAGGTGTTAGTCTCACATCCATATAATCATTGTTTTAGCATTAGTTGCGAAAATTAGAATATCAAACTTCACAATATTTACAGAGAACGTAATCGAACCGCGGATATGTTAAAAGATTTTGCTTTTTCTTGGCCTTAAGCTGACATATACTTTTACAAACTCGAGAAGGTATTCATAATGTTTTATTTCGTAATAGAAGAGACATTAGTTGTTCCCAGGCTTATATTTGTATCGTTTAAATTCTTCTTTTAATAAAGTTTTGGGGAGTTTGCCTTCTTCCCGACCAAAAAAGAGTAATTTGACGAGCTGGGCTACCTTTCCAACTGTGGAAAAAGATTTGGCAAGAATGCAATTAATTATTTTCAAAATTAGTAACTGGCATGAATTCAATTGTTCTCAAATTGTTGTCGAATTTGCAATTTGTAGTTACAGAATGAGTTGGTATAAATGCAATATTATGGTAGGCTACGTGCTTCTAAAATAATTTTAAAACGGTAGATAAATCTCTCCTTGTATATTATATTCGATTTAAATTATTTTATAGTCGAATAGTAAATTCCGTTTAAAATTAATATTCTAAAATCACCATTTTTCCAGTGCAGCATTGGCCTCCAGGCACAATATTCTTTTTCTTTTTTTTTTTTAATCCTTGATTACTTCATGGGTATCAGCGGAGGCACAGAGAATTTACAAACGAATAACACATGCGGTTGGACCTCTCAAAACTTCCCACGTGCAGAAAACCCAACCTTTTTTAATGAGCATACATTCTAGAATGCACGTTAAAAAAAAAAAATCTCAAGCTAAAAAATAAATTTAAAAAAAGAAAAAAGATTTCCTGTTATTGGCAATCTTGCAGAATCCTAGAAGCTTCCTTTCGTCTTTTATCGCTTAATTTCTTGGGGAATTCGACGTCGAAAACGATCCGCAGGTCTCCCCGCAGCCCATGCTCTTTGGCCACCGGCATGCCTTGGCCTTCGACGATCTTCTTGTAGCCAGGGTAAATGATTTCATCTAGCGAGCAGCTCATTTTTTCACCACCCAATAGAGGAATCGACAGGCTGCCTCCGGTGAGAGCCTTCACCAAAGGAATTTGTAATGACAATATCAAGTCATTGCCTTCTCTCTTGAAGAGCGGATGCTTAAGCTCGGATATGGAGAAGATCACGTCCGCTGGGAGCATCCCTGGCCGTTCATCCCCAACCCCTTCGAATGTGATCTTGGTGCCCGTCTTCCATCCTGGCTTCACTTTTATCCGCAGCAGTTCCTGCTCTTGCACCATAATCCTATCACACAACAAATTCTATCATTTATCAACTTAATTTGCTTAGCCTAATTTCATGCTAGCTCTCAAGTGTATTTCATTCATATGCTAAATTTATAGTTTTTTTTTTTTATATATGCGTATATATTTTTGCCGAATGATCTTTTCAGACCGGTCGGAAATCCAAATCCGGCCGGTCTGAAAAGATCGGTGCTCTATATTTTTTTAGTTTCAACTTTCAAGAATGTTCTTAGGGTTGAAAATGAATGCTCTCAAGTGTATTTCATTCAGATGCGAAATTTGTAGTTTTTTCTATAGAAGCGTACATTTTTTTTAGTTTCAACTTTCAAGAATATTATTAGGGTTGAAAATGACAGAAATACTTTTTGAAGATAAAAATATATTTAAATTTTGTAGAATTTAGCATATAAAGTAAGGATACATTTAGTAACATGGTTAGGGTGAAAAGTGAGAAAGAAAATAATTTTGAAAAGTATTATATAATGGAGCATGATATATATACATTACGATGTATTTTAGGTTAAAATACAACATTTATTCATTTTATTTTATTTTATTTTTATTTTATTTTCTTCATAAATATATTTTCCTAAGTATTTAATCTAAATACCAAACTTTTCCATTTTAGAATACTTTCACTTTTTTATTTTTAAAAAATCAACAATTTTAAAGGCATTTAAGTCATTTTTCATCCCTTAAAAAACTTAATTTCTAAAAATAAAAATAAAAATGTGAAAGCATTCTAAAATGTCAAACCTTGGCATATAGATTAAATAGACTTAAAAAAATGTTTATGAAGAAAAAATCAAATAAAAATCAAATAAATTAAAATAAATATTGTATTTTAACCTAAAATATATCATGATGTATAATCATGCTTCTTATATACTATAGGTAAAGTGAGAATAAATAAAATATTTGTATAAAAAAGATTAAAATATAAGAATAAAAATTAAAAATAGAGTACTTAAGGTAGTTAAGAACTTAAGGTGTTTTTTTTTTTTTTTTGTAAAATGTGTGAGAGGGGAGGTGTGAAAGCACTGTCCCACATACTTGTCGCCAAACTCTACCTGGAGAAGCATTTTCATAAAACGAATTATAAAAAAGTACGCATTTTGCCTAGGCTTATATGTTAGCCCGAGGTAACAATACCGAAACGATTCAATGAATTGTTTTATGCTGCAAATGAATGGCACTGTTTACGCGACTTACCCGTTGTCTGCCAGGACCTCCCTATCGATCATGATTTTCTTAACACACCCATTCAAGAGATCCTCAAGCGTGCAGTCGAGTGTCTTTTCGATTGGCTGAGGCTTACGTCGAACAGTTGAGTTGGAATAGGAGAAGCGGATGGGATCACCACCCCTCGTGCTTGTGCTGCGGCCGAGGCTGGGCCTTCCGCAGGCGGAATTGTCGGCGCTGCGGTGCTTGAAGGTGGCAGAAGATAACTGATGATCACGACCCTTGGATGATCCTTTGTCGCTGCCGTTCCTGGATTCGTCGTTGCCTTTCTTAGATCCTCCATTTTTGTCCCCGGCTTTGTCCTTTTCCTTGTCGTGACTGGTCTTATCGATGAACTTCTCAGCGAGTTTAAAAATGCGAAAGGCGTACATAATTCTGAGTTTTGGTTTCGTTAGGCGGTTGGACAAAGGGAACCGAAATGCAGGGGGCCATGTTCCGAAGTGTATTTTGGTTATCAAATCCAACTCCCGACGTCCCATCGGTTGGCCAATACCACGATGGACGGAGCCATCTGGAGCTCGTCTACTCCTGATCAGCGATGGAAGATTATGAAATTGAGGACGATATCACAACCATCCGACTTAATCACACCGCTCCAAACTAACATCGATCAGGGACTAGGGTCGAACCTGATCCAATCAAAAGACGGACATCAGGGATGGATGGATGCCCAAAAAACATGTACATATATAAATATAGATACCATACATGCATGTGCCTGACGTGTGTTCATGGAGACTGGAGATGATTTGTACCTCATGAGCGCTGCGTCTTGCTAGCTTGAAACGGGCTTCAACTTGATCTTGAGCAGAGGCAGAGACAGAGCTTGTCAGCCAGAGAAAGGGAGGGAGGGAGGGAGGGAGGATCATTTGATTTGAAAGTAAAGAAATACAGGGGGAGAGAAGGGGAGGTTTTGGGAAGAAGGTGAGGCAGAGGACAAGCGGGTTTTGTGGCCTTCTATTCGGTGAATCCGTTTCTTGAAAAAGCTTGTCTCCAGTTGGAAGGTGTCTATTAATTTGAAGCATGCAGGTTTTTCGGCAGGTATGAAAAAATCACATTAGTATTTTTCGAAACAAGAAATGTGCTTGTGGAAAATGTGATATTCTATCCCATCCAACTTCTTATTTCCATGTGAATCGGTTGGTTTTTGCATATTCATATTTCTAGTCATAAAACTCACTTCGTGTTCACATTACAAGTTTGATACAAATTGTAAGAAGCTACCTTCTGTGAGAAAATAACTTGACGTTGATGCTTGGTCTCACTGTTTATTGGACCCATCTCGGTTTCTTCCCGAATCCAAGCCCTACTATCACCGCCGTCATCGTATTTTCACGGGAAATTTTCAAATAGACTCTTGTATTTTTACTCGAAATTCCTTTTACACCCACCGATTTTCAAATATTTCTCTCGTACCCACGAATTTTACCCATTATTCCCCTCGTACCCATGTCATTAACGTTCATTTGCTACTGTTTGGATTTTTTATTTTTTATTTTTTATATTAAATAAATACAAAAATTGCCCATGTATATGCAAATACGTGAACCAGCATTCAAGCTCCAAAGCTCCCAACCCCTGTTGTCCTGTCATCCCTGTTAATTTAGAATCTAAAATTGCAACCCTTGCAAATTTCATCCCTTCAATGACTGTGTTGTCCAATTATTTAAGGTAAGCAAAACTTTTTCCAATGCTACCGATGCTTTTGTAATTTCTCCCCATGATAGTGAATGAAGAAATTAAAAAAGAGACGAAAAAATATCCGTTCATGTATATGTAAATGCATGGATAGTGGTATTTATTTAATATAAATCAAGTTATATTTAAATATAAACTGACTTTTACCATTTTTGGATATGTGTATATATTTATTTTGTATTTTTAAAAATAAGGGTATTTAAGCCATTTTAAAATAACTTTAAAAACTTTCAAAAAAAGAAAAAATATATTTAATGAGATTGGAACTCTTCATTTATATGCAAATACATGGAAAGTTTTTCAATAAAAAAAATACATGGGCAGTTTTCGTATCATTTAATATAAAAAATGAAAAATGAAAATTCCAAATGTAGCAACAGACGTTAACAATATGAGTATGGAAGAAATAATGCGTAAAATTCATGAGTATGAGAGAAATATTTGAAAATTCATGAGCATAAATGAAATTTCTGGTAAAATATATGGGTATGTAATGAAAATTTTCCTATTTTCATTTGTAAACATAAATACATCTGAGAAAAAATGAGTTACACAAATTTGAATAGTTTTTATCGTGAGAGTCCTTTTGGTAAGAGTTTTAAAAAAACTTTACGACTATCTAATTATCTGACTTTACGGCTACACATCTTTTAATATTACTTAACACCTTATCTAATTATCTGATTTTTTTAATTTTTATATCTATATTTCAAACGATCTATTTTTGTATTACTCTCTTTGCTCCTAATCAAAATTCTTTATCATATTACATCAATATCTGATTTTTCCTTAATTTTTTCTCCATTTCTTGCCTCTTACCAATCTAACCCTAGATGAAAAACAATCAAAACCATTTCCTTAATCAAACATCCGTACCTTTGAAGTAATGTAAATAAGATTGTACAATTCACAATTATAAATGAAATTTGCGATTCAATCCAAATATTCATAAGAAAATTTTTTTTATCATTTAACCTGATTAGAAAACAATGAAATTCATTTTCTGACAAAAATTAGTTTGTGAAACTTTTGTTAAGCTGGAGGCATAAATTGTGTGAAAATGCTCTTGCCCAAAAGAGCCATTTATTTTTATTTTTAAATTTTTTTGGCACCAATATGTATGTGGGCCCAATTGGTGCACGAAACAGCCGCCTTCTTTTTATTTTTTAGGTCGGGGAATTCTGAAGTATGCCTGCGAATTTTGAACATAATTCCTTGCTTATTCTTTAAAATTAATCTCCTGCCCGTAAATTCTTCCCATATTTCTCCCATGCCCATCTCCGTTAAGTCCGTCAGCAACATTTAAAATTTTACTCTTTTTTATCCGTAATATTTTTGAAATGGCAAGAGTGCCCCTCTACAGCTAGAGCCACTGGGCAACGTGCTGTAGTCTTCTTCATCTACAGCAGCCATCCGATCGAAGCTTCATGGAAGATCGGCCATGAAGAATCGCAGCTTCGCCTCCATCAGTAACGCAGTAGACAAGCAACAATCTCGCCAATCGGCTCTAGGCTGCTGTGATCGGTGAATTTTGAAAAGGGGAGTTGGTGGTTCGGTAGATTGACGGATCGTGGGTAAATGCATGGAAGAAGGTTGCTGCTGGAGTGAGAAAAGAGCACCGGCGTGGATCTGACGAGATGGGAGACGCCGATTAATGGGCGGATTTGAAGAAGATAGTTGTGCTGATTGGTGTCATATTGATTTCATGGCTACCAGTTCTTGCTGGAGTAGACCGTCCTCAAGAAGGGAGATATAGGTGCCAGAATTCAGACCTCAAGAAGAGAGATGCATGTGCCAGAATTCATGGAGTGCAGCAGTTTATGGCAGTAGTCAGCTGAGTCGGAGAGGATGACGGTGCTACGCTGCTCGATTTTAGACGCAATAGGCTTGCTGCTCCTGGAGAACACTCGATATTTTGACCGGAACAGAGGCGGTGGAATTCTGCTACAAATCGGTGCGAGATTCCATGGAAGCAGCTGCTAGATTTAATGGAGGAAACGTTGGAGAAGATGGGGCTGTCGAATTTGGGCTCGTCGGCTCTGAAATTGGAGAGATACAGTAGCTGTGATTGCTATAATTAATTTGATATGGGGATGATCTTTGTCTTCGAAGAGAGGGTTGAGGCGTGCAATCACGGTTAACGTGCAGGGGGTGTGCTGGATCGTGTGATCGTGGGTGGATTGATGCTTCTGTCGGAAGGTGTGTTGCTATCGTATGGAGTGGAGGTCGGCTGAGTATTCTCTAATTTGCAGGTTGCTGTTTCTGGCCATTCGTCGGTTGCAATCAAAGGTCATGACTGTTAGTGGATTTCAGTGGGAACGATCAGGGTTAGGGCACCGGATTTAGAAGGAAATCGTCGGAATATGGAAGTTTCATGGAAAGACAAACGGAGAAGACGGTAGTGACATGATTGGAGCTGAAAGGGTTAAATTGGTCATTCTATGTAAGCGTTAACGGCAGTTATTGTTGCTGACATGAATGAAAATTTGTAGTTGCCGAGAAATTTCTAAAAATGAAACATAAGGATTTATGCTTAGAATTGATGAGTATATTTGAAAATTTTCCTACAAATTCGAAAGAGTAGTTTGGAAACACTAAAAAAATTTTAAACTTTTCAGTTATCAATGCTAAACAAATTATATTAAGTATAATGAATAGATTGAATGTTGTATCAATTATCGATATTTTAAAAAAAAAAGAGTTATACCAAATTACCTTTATATAACCTGATTATATAGAGATGTGCCCCCATTAAATATTCAGCTACAGATATGCAAGTCATCATAGTGGGATTTTGAATATGTTAATACGATATATTGTGCACGCATATATACGGGTGGATGGACATTTAAATGTCTTTGAACATTAATACTTGATTTTCGTTTTAAAACCGTAAACTCCTTTAAGCATACAGCGTATTGATTTTGATGGAAAATTGCTACATATATTAATGGGATGTACATGCTCGTACCGTTGATGAATTTTGGCTTGATATATGTACATGTCGGATAGTGGGGTAACTAAAAAAAGAAAATTTTGGACGCACGTACCGTTCCCGGAATCCTTAGATGCTTGGAATCTTTCGGAAAAATTTTGCATTTTGCTGATAGGGACGTTGTCGAGAAAAGTGTGCAGAGAGGTTTAACGGGTTTTTTTTTTTTTTAATAGAAGACCCCTTCTCTGATGACTGGACTAAAGTCCGAGTTGAGCTCAGCAAGAGCCAATCCGGTCACTGGTGAGAAGGCTTGGCAGTACACCCATTTTTTTTAAAAAAAAATTTAACATTTTTTTATACAAATATTAATTTAAGTATAATTAACATATGTATCAAATTTTACTATTTTTGAAGGTTTTTACATATTTTTTTCGGATTTAAATTACTAAAATGTCGCTGATTTTTAAAAATTCGAAAAAAATCTAAAAAACTTCAAAAATGACAAAAATTAATACATATATTCAATACATTTATATTAATAATTTTATAAAACAGTTTATAAAATTTAAAAATAAGTATATACACTCCACAATGCTCCTAAAAGCATTAGAATTGAGCTCCAGGAGGGTATTGCATAGGCTGCATAGTAATGGTCACCAGGCTTCCTGTCAAGGGCTTAAAGCATTGCTCAGGCAGAGCCCAGGCCAGCAGCCGGCCGGTGGCAGTCCTTATCGCCGGCCAAGAATCTTCCTAGTGATGACTTGGCATGATCTGAGCCACTTCTTCTGTTTTGTTGTATTTTGATCATTTTAAGTCAGATTTACATGATTAAATAGTTAATTTCCGCATTTCTGATCCTTACGAGTTCAGTTGATGGGTTCAATTTTGCGTTTGAAGCGCATATCTGATTTTTTAAATTAAATGCTTATTTAAGCTATTTAATTAAGTTAAAATACATAATTATCCATTTTCAAAGGTTGTTACTACTTGGCTTGTCATGTGGGGACTAACCCTTGCTTAGTACAAGTGGACAAGGCAATTCACGATAGAGGAATTTTTTAAAGTTAACATATGGGTAAATAAATTAATATATATTTATTTATTGATAATACGTATATTATTAAATTAGTGCAACCGTATTTTATTTTACCTATGATATGAGTGTAATAAGAAACAATGTCACTTCCGATTTTAGAAGTTTTTAACGTTTCACCTATGATTATTTAATTATTCAATTTTGTGCAATTAACCCACATGGACCCCACATGTCCATGATCACTTTTATGGATCTATGTGTTAAGTTACCATACTTATCAATTATTTCTTCACGAATTTTCTTATAATTATCTCATATATTTTAGTTTTATCTTTTAATCTTTATCATGACACCTATAATATCATATTACTTTTTTGTCGTTTAAAAAACTTTTATATACATTTCTTTCAAAAAATTTATTGAATACCAAACACACTGGGGCACAAATTTTGCAACTTTTAAGATGCGACCCTTACATGCATTTGATTGGAATGAAACTTTGCATTCCACTTAAATAAATAATTTTAAATTGGAAATATTTTTGTAAAACCTCCTTCTAGGTAACCTTTTCTATTTTTAACATCTAGATAGTTGATGAAAAATTTATTCTATCAATTATATTTAACATCATTTATATTATCATGAAAATCTTTTTACTTATCTAATATCACCGTATATGGGTCTCTTTTACATGTGTAAAATTAATATCACAAGTGATTTAATGCTAAATATCAATTTTTAAATAGAATTCTCAACATCTAAATCATCTAAAATATCATTATTATACGGATAAATGATTATATAAAATATTACTGTATACTAATACATATATAAATGAATTTAAGCATTTTTCCTAATTTACGCATAGATATATTTATTTGTGAGCAAATTTGACCTAATACATATTGGATTTAGATGAAACTAGGCATCTTAGCATAACAAATTGTGTTAAACCAATAAATGAATTATATTTTCCATCAAGTATTAAAATTTTAAAATTTAAAAGAGTTATACGGCGGCCGGTGGCTACACCGTAGTTTATCTCGTGCGTACATATGCAAGAAAGTCATTGGCTAGGCATTTGACAAGAGAGTTTGAAAACTCACTTAATACATAGAGGTTGTGTTTGGTAAATAATAAAAAATGTCAATATAAAACTTTTCACTTTCCATAATTATCCTATTTTTAATCATTTGTTTACATTTTTCTATACGATTACCTTACTTTTTAATCAGTTTTACGCAAATACCCACACAACTAACTTATATATTTTAACTTTATTCTTCTTATTCTTCATCATTACTCATACTATATTATATCATTTTTTTCTATTTAACAATTTATATCAAAAACTTTCAATTAAAAGTTTCATAACTTCCCAATTATACTTTGGGCCAGACTGAAAAAGAGAGGTGCCAAGAATCCACTTCAGTCCTAAAAGATTCCAATAATTAGAAGGCAAAACCAAACTACAAAGAAGATGGAAGAGTCAAGCATATCTCCCTTGTAAGTTGTGTACTCATCTAGTGCAACTTGGATTTCCCTTAATGTTTGGAAAGTGAAAAAACTTTTGATAAAAATTTTTTGTGTAAAAAATTTTCAAACAAGAGAAAATAATATAACATGTATTGGTAATAATAAAGAGTAAAAAAAATAAAATTAAAATAGATATGTTAGATATATGGATAGTTATATAGAAATGATTAAAAAATAAAGTAGTTGTACTAGAAAAAGTGAAAAAAATGATTAAAAATAAAATAGTTGTAGATATTGAAAAATTTTAATTTGAAATGTTTTTGTGTGAATAAACATTCCACAATCCAAAACTTTTATAATATATCATATTAAATATATGATTTTAAAAAACCTAGTACATTCGCACTTGCTAATTAAAATAAATTTTCATAACATATATTTAAGAAAACGAATTTAATGCATGATTTAAACCTTAAAAAATAACATTAAATAAAAGAAACTAAGGGTTACAAGTTGCAGTCGGGTTCACAGGAGAAAAGGCCGTAGGCCCAACTCATCTTTTTCAGCCTAATCACACAATATGATTAAAGGATCCAGCTGATTCATGCGCATTTCCACATTTTTCGCATACAACAAGGATCCATGTAAATGCAAATTGGCTTTTGCAAAAACTAATCCCATTATCAGTTCAAAGTTGCGGACATTTTAGACGAGGGGCGCAATATATACAAGTCCTATTTATTTCTTTTTTATGAGAAATAAACTTTCAGATATACATAGCTTGCGTAAAAAGAAGATATTATACATGGTTATCATATTTTGAATGCAGGTGTACGTATCGAGGAAATAAGAAAGGGATTGTAGCTTCTCTCTTTTTTGCCTCTCTTGATCGCTATATATATTCTACCCATGTTGTGTCGCAGGGCGGGGATGCTCATCTCTCGAGACTCCCAAACATGCACCGTAAGGCTGAGGAAAAACATCGTCCAAGATATAATTGCTGCCATCGTCAGCGCTGTCCAATACACATAAAAAGTTGCAGAGTAAGAATCCCCTGTGTGCATGGCCACGTAAAAAGGAAGGAAATCACATGAGAACGATTCCGGACTTGGGGATCCTGTCACAGTTTGCACGAATCCATCCAATCTGCCGCTTCTCGTTGTCGTAGATTATCATGAAATCTTGGAATGAGATGTCTGTGTGGTTCACAAGAAGAGAGGGAGTGAAATCAGAAGGAAATCAATGAAAAGGAGGTTCTAAAGAATCCAAAATTTTCTTTGTTTTCTGTGTGTTTGATTGCTTTGAACGGGAGAACTCAATGGCAAAAGACCATCACTACAACCAAATACAATGATCGGGTTACACAGTCATTGCATGAAGAATGACTTGATGTCTTCAACACATTATGATCACAACCACCCAACTGCTAAAGGTCAATGACTTAAAGTGACCATATAGGTAATTCTTCGACAAAAAAATCCATACTAACCATTTTATGCCTGCTGGAAATGGGCCTCACCAAGGGATAGGACATGGCTTAATAATTCCATCTGACGATTTGCAGACCATAATGCTGAATTATCAAAAGCAAAAAATTTCATACACGGGCTGCCAAAATGATAGTTCTCACCTAACAGATGCACCTTATGGCCAATTTCTAGCACACGCATGGAGACCTACCCACTCTTCATTTTATGAAGGCAGAAAAAATTAGTTGTAAGGAGGCACAAGTGCTCTCTTGTGCAAGTGTTTACCTCCAAGGATGTTGAGATCTCGCAGACCAATTTCACTGCCATTTAGAATTCCCAAGCAAACATTGCCATACTTCTGAAGGAGAAAAAAGTTGAAGAAAAAACATTGTTAGAGTTTGCTGTGCCAATATACAGTGGCAGAAACCCATTTTCTTAAATCGACTTTGGAGGTACTGTCAAGTACTTACAGAGATGATGACATAGCCTTCAGGAGGTATTTCAAGAACTGCTTTCTTTCCATCTCCAAATATCAGTACGAGGGACTTGAAGTATTTCTTGACGTCACCTACTGATTTGAACCGTCTTGAGCCTTTCCAGCACAATGGAAGTGTGTCATCTTCTGGTGCTTCTTTTAATGGTTTTCCAGATAAAGCTTTCCTCAACTTGAAAATGCAGCATTTTTGTCAGTTTTGCATAAATATATGAACAACAGAAGGACAAGATATCCATGCTGCCACTGAATCAGATAGAAATAATACTGAAGAACAAATCAGCAAGTTTTGGTTAGCATGCCTTCACAATAAGCAACTGACCCTCAGATTTGCAATTGCATTATCTTTGATCGCAACAGCATGCAGGAACTCTATTTCAAAAACTAAATAATAGAAAAGGTGTCGTTTTCACTCATGAAACGAATTACTGAAACTCAAAATAAATATGTCCATTTGAAAGATAATCATGAAGGACCAATTTTACACTACCATAAAGATAGTCATGAAGGACCAATCCTAACCTACCATGGACACGAGGGCTTGATATGGCTGTGATGCAAAGTAACTGAAGGAGCTTCCACTGTCAAAAATGACCTGAAGATCCCTGACACCCACAGGGTGCTCTCCAAAGATGATATGTGCTGGACCAGGAGAGTAATGTTTGCTGGAATGGAAAAATGAAAGTTAACCTTTGAAAAGAAGACTTCTGAACAACATAAGTTTACTAGCAAATGGTCAGAAGGCTCACTGCAATGGATTGTAAGACATCGGTGTCCAAGTAACCCCTGAATAAGGAAGGATGCTGTTTCCAAGAAACAGATATCCTCTGCCTCGCCCACTGAAACAGTGACCAATCACATTTCTTATCACACCTAGATCTCGTAGCTGAGATAAAATGCTAGATTTCCCATTTCCAAGTCCAAGAACTCCATCCGTCTTAGAAGTTGATGTTGCGTCAGGAATATGCTGGTCGTACCCACATCTGTAAAGAAGAAAAGAATCATATCCCAGATACAGGGAGATGACATGGCACTTGCAGCATAGAACTTGAAGGACCAATTTGGACAACCCTAAATCCCTGAACAGCACAATTGCATGAATCAACTAACTTATGAACTAGGCAATTTGTGATCTGATTACAACAACAGGGCACGTTCAGTTGTGAGATTGTGAATCTAATAAACGTGCAAAAATCCCAACACACTAAAAAGTAGTCAAATTTTCTTACCCAAAAGCTAGACTGGGCTGGAGGAGGGAACCATTGGTCATGCGGAGTGAAATAGTATCCCGCACAAGTACACCAACGGAGGAACCTTGATCTGCATATTCAATCTCATAATCACATTGATCTTGAGGTTTCTCGCATCTGTAGGTGGTGAGGGTCCGGATGGAGTAACAGAGGGGATCTTTGCAGAAGACAAGCTTATTCTTCACAGGCCTATATAGAGGATGAGGGCCCTGCAGCCAAGGAAAGAAGGAGACAACATATGAAGGTAAGCAAGTCTGGACTCTGAAGTAATATAAAATTAACCAAGGAAAATTAGGATTTTGTCCCTCTTTTATTCCCCACTTCTTTACCTTGGAACACTGAACACAAGGTGCATCACATTGGACCCATGTAAGGTCGCTGCCTGTGTCGACATCAAGGAAGTATGGCTTGGGTGGATCACCAATGTCAATGGAAACGTAATATAACCTGCAATGCGGTTTAGGCTATAGTGAAAATTGGCATATCACTGAACTGAAGGTATAAGATAAAACAAGTTGTAACTTAATAATGGTTACTAACAAATAATAATAATGGTCACTGCAATTGTGGAGTGACAACATGATTTGGGCCGGTTGTATTATATAACAGCAGGCCAGCAGCACTATTTGTAACCCCGCATTATCATTCCAATAATCATGCAATTGTGAAAGAAAATTAGCACCATAAATTTGTGTTAACAAAGTGACAAGCACGTTTAACCCCAATCGAAATTTCAGTTACACTATTCTGACAAAAGTGCATCCTCCCAATGGAGAAACTCTATTCTAACAGGAGTTCTCATGGTCAGATAACAGTGTTTAATGGTATTGACATCATCTACAAGGAAATGAGACTATGACAGACAGCTAGATACATTTTTCCCTTCTTAAGGCAATCAGTTCTTCTAATAGTCTAATCATCTCCTGCGTATTGCAATTCAAAATTGATACGATATGAATTGCAGGACAACTAGAGTCCATGTAGAAACTAGAATGAGTCTGGAACTTCCTGTCATGAGGATGCTGAGGCATACTCTACTACACTGATCCGATTGAAATTTGAAGGGGTAAACCCCAAGCAGGTAACCTTCAATCAAAATGAAAATCAGGTCCATCTTTCAGGGTTTTGGCAAAACTAATCCTCTAAGTTTGGGCATTAGCGAATTAGACCTTAAGTTTCAACGATTTCAAAAATAACCTTCGAATTTTAACAGTCTTGCGAATCAAACCCTAGCAAGAGATGACGTTAAAGGAAAGGACAAAAAATTTTCATTATTTCCATTCGTGCCCTTGTTCTACCGGCTAGATACCCACAAACGCAGAATGCAGCTGACTCTGCTTCTAGTCGTCGGTTAGAGGGAAAGCCATTAGCCTTATCTTCAACAATCCAAAGATCCAAAACTTGGGGGAAGCCGTTAACCCAAAAAAATGGAAGAAAATAATACGACCCCACATCTGAATGTGATGTTTTCTTTTGTAATTTGGATAGCCGGTCAGTGGAGATCCGGTGCGGGTTTGTGATTTTTCATGTCGAATCAATGAGAGCAAACTATTGGATGGCATGGATAAGTCTACAGAACGGCCAGCGGTTGTGGTTTAGGTGGCGGCGGTCATAGCTGCGAGGGAGCTTGAATATGGGAAACAGTGCACCAAGCCACCAAATATGGTGATCCGGTGGTGCAATTCCAATTTCCGTGGCGTCACATCGAGACGAGCTAATGTAAGTAACGGCATCGCCCAGCGCGATCATGCCTTCCAGCATTCAAAAACCAAAAACCAAAAACCAAATTCCAACAACCGCAATGAAATCAAATCGCCAAAAAATTAATAAAATACATAAAAACGGAATCCAAAATAAAGTGAGAGAAGATGCAAATATACTCTAGACTGGAGAAGGAAGCGGTGAAACCGATGTAGTTCATCCGAAGCGAGCGCAGACTTCTATGGGTGTCATGTGCAAGGACAATTTCGGCGTTTTCTTTCTTTAAACGGTTATAGCTAACGTGGCATGTTGCATAGGGTTGAATTCGCAAAGTAACCAAACTTACGAGGTTAGAGCAATCTTATTGAAACCTCAAGGTCCGATACGCTATTTTGCGAATCGAGAGGGTTAGTTCTGCAAAAACTCCTCCATCTTCTTAGACAAGCAATTCCAAACAACCCCTCTCCTAGTCGCTTGGATTGTTTTCCAAAATCTACAAACACAATCCGTGCAAATAAAAACTGGGCTTCATAGCTAATCAAATGAGATTCTCGGATATGCCCAAAGGCCGAGAGGAGAAATTGACGCTTCCATGTGAAATTCAGAAAACAAGACACCCAAACTTCGAATGGCAAAACAATAACAAAATTGCATCAACAGCGGCTTCCACGTGCAATGAAAGGCTTTGCTACTTTGGCTGAGAGAGAGAGAGAGAGCGAGAGATACCCATCGGGATATACATTGCCGTAGACGGGCAAGATGATGGAAGAATCCAGACTGTCGGGTGTCAACGACAGGGCCTGTTTCTTTCTGCGCGGCTGCTGCTGCGTGTCGGCAGCAGCGCAGCAGCTAAGGGACGTCTGCAGAACCAAAAGCAGCAGCAGAATTGCGAAAGGCCTCTCCCCATTTCTGCCGCCCATTCCTCGAACACTTTTCACCTTCACCGCAGAGACGGCAGCCTCAGGAAATCTCCTCCTTTTCTTTGCAGTCCAATTCAGCGATAGCGGGGAAAAAACTACCGCTCTGCTTTTTCCCCGCTAGAGCAGAGTTCGGGCAACGCGGTTTCTGCGCCCGTCGGAAGTCTCTCCGAAGTCTTCGAGGGGCGCAGGTGAGAAGATTCTACTGCGAGCCGGACCTTGGGCTATATATACTGCGTGACTAGAAAACAGAATCGCGTGGGCCCACGGTATTCGGGTCAGGACTCAGGACGCGCGCGTGAGCGGAAAATCTGCATTCGTAGAACCAACCGTCTCTCGGTTCCGACGCGCGTCCTTCGTAGTCCGAAGCGTCTCGTTGAGCACCCCGATGACGGGATGCCATGTGTACTGCACAAAAGTTCCTAAACTTGCCAATGGTTCCAACTGCTGCATCTCTGTAATGTCGGAGCTGTACAAGCGTTGTTTGAATGCCAGTATTTTTGCCGTGCTAATTTATAGCTGTATTTGGAAAGTCATAATTTTTTTTATTGTTGAGAAGTGATAAATTTTTTTATATTAAATTTTTGGGGTAAAAATTTTTAAAATGAAAGAAAATAATATGATATAATAGATAAGTTAGTAGTACGGTAGTTTTGTAGAAATAATTGAAAAATATTATAGTTATATAGAAAACCTGAAGAAATAATTAAAAAATATGATAGTTATAGAGAGTTAATAATTTTAAATTAAAAATTTTTATCTTTTAACAAGCATATCCATTACCGAAAAAGTTTAACCAACCTTTTAACAGTTAGCCGAAAGCTTTATTTGACATAGCTTTTAAATTTTTATTTTTAAAAAAGTTCGATTAAAAATTGAACTTTTATATTAAAAAAATGATGGCAAAAAATTAAAAAGTGTTTGGTTCTGTAATTTTAAAAGGATAAAGAAAATATCTTGAACTTGAATGGTTTACTAATAAAAGATGTTTCTAATAAAAGGATTTTAAAAATAAATAAATCAATATATAAAATTTCAAAGCTTATATGTTTAGGTATAAAGTAGTGATTAAAATAAATATTTAAAACCTTTTAAACGAAAAGTTTTATAATGGCATTAATATTAAAAATGACACACGATCAATTTTACATTTATAAGTCAATAAAATGAAATATTTTTAAGAATAAATAAAATCAAATTAATATATAAAATTTCAAAACCTATTATTTAGATACGAAGTAGTGATTAAAATAAATATAAAATCTTGATAAAAAAAACGATTTAAATTTATGATATTATAAATTTCTTGCCAAAAATAATTATACATGTTTATATGTTTCTATCAATTTTACGAGGCATTTTTATCCTTTGACTAAAGACAAGCGCAATTGGCTTATGCTGTGGATATCGCAATTTTTTGCAATTAGGATCCTTAAAAGTTGTGCTAATTTTGTTGCCAAACACTTATTTTACTCTACTTAAATGTTTATCAGTTAACAAAAGGCTCGATTGAGAGTCTCAAATGCTTGGCGAAACATAGCAGAAATCGCGCGGCCAAACGTTGCTTGTGTTCCATAGCTTATTATATGATGATGCAATAAAAATAATTATACTACAATTTAATTTTAAAATATATAAAGTAACGATTAATATTTTAAAGTTTGGTAACAGTAGAAATTTCAAAACTAACTCGAGTTTTCATCTCATAGTATTACTTCGAGATAAACTCAAAGTTAATTTTCGAAAATGTATACTCAGTATTAAAGTGATCTTGTAACAGGCCGGTATCATACACAGGTTTGGGCACAAAATTTTACACAGGGTTAGGGGCACCCCGACCTGGTATCTTTGCAACCTTTCTTATAAGTTATAACTGAGCATTATTTTTATATGCACGTTCTATCAGATGCATCGCAGCCACACATGTGTTTCTCTTCTTCAATGTAATATCCTACCTGGCAGCTTTAAATATCTCTTATAATCATACCTTACTTTTTTTTTTCATTTATATATGTGCACATTAATGGTATTCCCACATTCATTTCGGGCCTATTTAAAAAAATTCACGATGCTCGAATGAAATCGAAGAATAAGATGATAATGTATAACGTGTATCGGAAATTAGAAAAATTAGATTGTAAATAAAAAAAAGTGACTCGAAAATAAAATTACGTATTACATTGAAGAATTTTGAATCCTTTGTCAGCTATTGCCCACGCACACGGCGCGACAAAAACTGGGGACGCGGGAGAACAAAGATCCGTCCTCCTGAGCTGCCCGCAGAACAGTGCAAATGCAACGCAGCTTCGAGCGAGGAGGGAGCCAAAAAAGCATCCCGAAAAGCATCCCGGGAAGCAGACAAGAGTAGGATAAAAGGAACCCACGTCGAGGTTGGGATAGAAACACGCAAAGGCAGCAAGATCCAGGAGGCTAATAGTGGTTAAGTTTCCTTGGGGGTTTAAGGATAGATTCATGCCTTTCTTGTCTCCCCTTTTTTGGTTTGAGATCTTCCTTTATTAGTTTGGCTGCTGATGCTGATGCTGATGCTGATACTGATGCTGATGCATGCTTCGCCTTGTTGACTTGACCAAGGAATACACATACAAAGCCACCGGCAATTCGGAGGACACAAAGTTGGACGTGGATCGAATTTTATATTATTCAAAAACTTTTCTCGTTTTTTATTTTTTTAATGCATAACCATTTTACTTTTCTATTTTTAATATTATTTTTTTCTTATTCTAAATATGATGTTTTGTTTCTCGACATAAAATAATTTCCATTATCCCTGTCTTCAGCCCTGTGTTGATTCCTTTGCTGTCGCTCTGGGCGAAGCTGCCGCAACTGAAAGCGACGCGGGGGCAAATATGAGCGTGTACTCCTCTTGGACGGTGACGGCCAACCCTAGCACCAGCAAGTCAGTAACAATTCCGTTGGTTGATGGAGATGCATGAATAGGCGTTTGGCTACTTGGGTCCTCAGTATATATATATATATATATATATAGGGATATGATCATGTACATTCCGTCTGCACGGAAATTACCGTGCAGACGGCTCATCCAGCCGTCTATTTTGGCGGGGTAAATCCAGGCCGTCGGGAGCTGATGCGCGTGTTTTGTTGCGTTGGGCGGGACGTACACGCGGATCTGTTGGGAAAATTTTCCCGCTCGGCAGCAAAAAACGAAATCAGAAATCCCGCCTCAATCCCTAAATCATGCAGCGGCACCCGTCAGGCAGCAGCAGCAGCACCCGTCTGTCCGGCGAGATAAAGGCTATGCCTTCCTCTAAGGATCAACGCACAGCAGGCAGCAGTTCCTCATCGAGTCGGCGACCAGCAGCAACAGCAGCTCCGGCCCCACATCAGCTCGAGCCTCCGGCGACCAGCAGATCCGGCGATTCGCATCTCCGGCGAGGGTGAGTTGCAATCTTATTAATGTTATTAAGTAATGAATGCAAATAATTTCTGTTTTTTGGCGGATAGCTAGCCGAACTGGAATTTGTTTTTTTTTAATCTCGTCTTCTCCGAAAATCCGCATGCGGATTCTGAATGTGCAGCAAAAAGCTCCCATCTGCATCGATCAGACGCGAAAATCCGCATGCGGATTATAACTGCGCAGCGAAAGTACCTCCCATCCGCATCTCCCTCACGCGAAAATCCGCATGCGAATTCTGATGCGGATGGGAGGTACTTTCGGATTCTGAAGCGAAAATCCGCAGTTATAATCCGCATGCGGATTCAGAATCCGCATGCGGATTTTCGGAGAAGACGATCCCTTCTGTCGACGCAGAACTTCGGAATCGACGGAGAACTTCAAAATCTCGACGGAGAAGGAGAAATCGATGGAGAAGGAGATTCGAGAGCAGCGACGGCAGCCGCTGGCAGCAGCAGCTCGACGGAGAAGGAGAAATTCACGGATTTTCGGAGAAGACGATCTGCGCGGATGGGAATACGGGCTGGCGCCTGGGAAGGAGGATGGGCTGGCGCTTGGGAAGGAGGACAGGCTGGCACCTGGGAAGATGATCTCGTCCACCGCCGAAGGAGGAGTGAGCGGGATTTCTTTTTTCCTTTTTTGCTGCCAAGCGGGAAAATGCACCCAACTATCCGCGTGTACGTGCAGGTTCTGCCTCCTTCGCAACACAACACGCGCATACGACCCAACGGCCTGGATTTACCCCGCCGAAATAGACGGCTGGATGAGCCGTCTGCACGGTAGTTTCCGTGCAGACGGAATGCACATGATCATATCCCATATATATATATATATATATATTAATCTTATGCTAGTATTTTAAGTTATGACTTATGACGTACAGATAAAAGAAAAAAGGACTCATCCATACAAAGGATGTTTGTTTAATATTGAAATTTTTCCGACTAAAATTTTTTAATGTTTATAGCTACCATATTTTTAAATTAATTTTTTGCATTTTACTATATAACTATTTTACTTTTCAATCATTTATACACAATTACTTATACAATTAACTTATCAATTTTAACTTTATTTATTTACTCCATCTCATTATCCCTATCATATTACATTTTTTCTTCTATTTCAAAAACTTTTATAATAAAAAAATTTTCTCTAAAAGTTTTATCACTTCTCAAACATTCTCAAAAATTTGAAAAACTGGCAAAGTGATGTGATGTGAAAAAGGTATTATTTGTGCGTAAAAATGATAAAATAGATATGAATATATGATTATTTTATGAAGAATATGAAATAATAATTAGAAATATGGAAAATAATGAAAAATAAGAGTTATTAGTTAATTAAGAATGTTATGTCACAACAAAAGGGATGAAAAATGATGGAATTTCTTTTCCTTTTCTATATTTGGAAATGAACCCTTAATGTGCATGTGGATGCATGCGCATAACCATGTAAAGTTGCGCTAACTCAAATTTCAAAAATTGTGAATTTTTCCTTCAAACTTTGAAAAATATTTTTAAGATATTTATTTTGATGTGATTGACCCCTCTCATATGACAATAATATAACCATTTGTGCCAAATTATCTCTTCCCAATGTATTATTAAGTTGGTATTAATCAAAACTTTTCTTCCTTACAACTACTTTATTTTTTAATTACTTCTCTACGTATTTCTATATAATTATTTTATTTTTTAATCATTTCTTCATAATTTTTCATACAATTGCCTTATCTCTTGTACCTTTATTTTTTTTTACCCCTTATCATTGATCATATTATATTATATTACATTACTTTCTCCCATTTTGAACATACACTACTCAATTTTTCTAGAGTTTTATCAAATACCAAACTTAAGAGTGAAATACTTCCACAACAGTGATTTTTAATACAATTCTCATACCCCAACTTCTTCCTTCACATAGAGGAGCATATCACTTACCAAATCCCTTCTAAGGAAGGAAAGCTTATGGAGGATGAGACATGGAAAAATGATCAGGTTTCTCATGGACAGATGGACCTCAAAGGAACTTACCAAGGTTGGCCTTCTTACAAGGGACATTATTATAGATGCGTGGCTAGACCACTTTATCAATTGAAACCAGAGAACGTGTAAGGAGGCAAAGGCTAAGGCTATGTGATAAAGATTTGATGGAATATAGTGAGTTGCATTCTTATTCCTCAATAAGCGATGAAAGATATCGACCATTGTCTTGTTCAGTGCCTCTAGCTTAGAACTAGCCATAAGAAATTTTTAGGTCCTAGATGAAACACATTATAAGCTATTTTGATCACTGTCTTACCTTCTCTTAATTCTTTAAAATCATCGAATTGAGTGGATATTGGTTATCATGATTCAACTCTCCAAGAATTATGCGTGTTTTGCATCGATTTCACCTGATTTTACATTTACAAATCAATTGTGAGTATTTTATAACAAATAAACTAAATCAATCAAAATATCATTCAAATCAACTTAAGCACTTAAATTCTTCCTAATTAATATTTAAAATACATAATATAAAAGTGACTCAACATGGCCCCACAAACCTGATAGCAAATACTCAGTCAAATCTGCATACAAGGCTATCCATAGGGCTATTGAGGAGGATCATCAACAAAAGCAATCTTGTAAGCAGTCTATCATTCGTGGAAGCTTAAGCTGCTTGCTAAAATTCTCATATTCAGCTGGAGATTATTAAAACACAAAGGTAGATCTTACACACAGAGGTCTACAACTGGATCCTAGATGTTCATTATGCAGATCAAGGAACAAAGATCTCTATCATCTCTTCTCTATCTGTTAAGCCACTTCTTTCGCCCATGACCCATGGCATAGGGGGTTGCCTCACCATGATTCAAGTGGAAACTTCAGTTTCCTTATGTAGCAGCTGCCTTCTCTAAGGACAAGTTATTTTCATATCGTTTTGGTTTCATGTTGGTTGATATGACACTTCAGAAATTTATAGAGCATAACAAGTCAATCTTCTCTATTCTTTGACATACCTAATAGATGTGCTAATCCGCGAAGCAAATTTCTAAAGCTTCCACCTGCTTCATGAGGTCTTCTCCATTGGAAACCACCAACTCGTGGATGAGTAAAGGTCAATATCAACGTTGGATTTCATAGGAACTCAGTGAGGGTAGGGATGGGGGCCATTATTCATGACGAGGAGGGATATTTTGTGGCTGCAAAAAAAATGGACATAGCAAAGGTAGGAAGACACCATTTAGATAGAGGCCCACGGTATGCTCTTAGGAATAAGATGGTGGAGTTACACTTCCTACCTATCATTCTAGAGACGGACTCCCTTATCTTATCTAAATTCCTAATAGATGATTGCTACATTTGTTTAACTTTGGCCGTATTATAGATATGATCAAGGACTACAGCAAAAGGTTCAATAGTTGTGAATTCTCCATGGTTCTTCAAAGTGGCAACTATGTAGCTCATTCGCTAGTAGATTATCCATTTAAAATGGGGTCTTCCTTCTTGCAAGTGGATGGATTCATCTCCTATTTGTATATCATGTGCTATGTGTAGAGATTTGAATTTTATCAATGAAAATTTGGGGCTTCCTTCTCACCCTTTCTAAAAGTTGAGTCTAGTGAAGGTGGGTTGGAAGAATTTTAATCTTTTATGATCAGCATAAAAGCCTGGTGTTCCTGACCGCATCTGCATGCCATCTGAATTGAAGGAATCCATTTCACCGATCCATTCAAAAATTTAAATTAGTTGTTATCATTAATGAGCTGAATATTTTTACAAAAAACTCCCTTTGTCAGTTATAAGAAGTTTTTCAATCAAGTCCCTTTGTTAGTCATCCATCTCTCTAGCGGTTGCTTTTATGTCTCCCTTTCTCATATTCAAGTCTTATTCTTTCATTTGTTGTTATGCCTTATTTGTTTGTTGTAGGAAAAGACCCACTCACAGCCACTGAGTGCGTTGTTTACCTATCGAAGTTCAAAGAGGGGAGAAGGGTTGGCTACTCCCCAAGTGCAACCACAGCTTCCATATTGACTGCATCAACATGTGGGTTCATTCCCACTCCACATGCTTTCTCTGTCGATCCTCTGTGAAACCTATGTTTGCAAATTCTTCACCTTTAATTCTCGAGCATCGAATTGAAGTATTGGTATATGGAGAAGAAGGGTCGAGTCCACAACCCAAGTTGAATTCTAAGAGGATTTGTAGCTCATGCCAACAGATAAAGGAATTGAGTGTGCTGGGCGGCTTCTTCACGTGGGGGAAAACTATGGTGGTTTCATCTTCTTTTAAGAATGGATTGAAGTGCTGAGGAGGAATGAGAATTTTAAAGATTTGGAGGAGGTATGATTTGGGTCATTTTTACAGCTGCTGAGAAGTCGAATTTTAAGAGGCTTTGTAGCTTATGCCAGCAAACCAAGGAATTGAGTCTGTTGGGCAGCTTCTTCAACTACAGTGATTTCATCTTCCTTTAAGAAGGGATTGAAGTGCCAAGGAGGAATGAGAATTTTAAAGGTCTGGAGGAGGAGATAGCATTTGCCGAGAAGTCGAATTCTAAGAGACTTTGCAACTCATGCCTGCAGACAAAGGAATTGAGTGTGCTAGGCGGCTTCTTCACGTGGGGGAAAACTACGGTGGTTTCATCTTCTCTTAAGAAGGGATTGAAGTGTCAAAGAGGAACAAGAATTTTAAAAGTTTGGAGGAGGAGATAGGATTTGGTTCATCTTTACAATTGCCAAGGGTGGGATTCTAGAGTTGAAAAGGATTTTGAATAAAGAAAGATGGGTTGCTACAACTGCTAATAGTGGCAACAATGGTAGTTCCATTGCTGGGAGATCAACACTGAGAGATGAGAAGAACGGAGCCAGCAATGACATTGAAAGAGTTTTGCTTGATCGTTGCACCTCTATTTCGTAGAGCATGTTCAAAAAGATATTTTCTTTTTCTTTTTTTGTCTTAAAAATTCTGAAGAAAGTAGTTTGAAAATCCACTCCAAAATGTACATTTGCAAATTTTAAAAATAAATTTATTCTTTTATTAAATATTTTATTTTCTTTTTTATGTTAAAATCCTTTTATCTCTGGCTATTTTGTGATGAGAATGATGATTAAACCAATTAAGTTGCACTTGAGTCTTTTGAATTTTTAATGTTTTTCGGTTTGGTGGTGTGTTGCATCTTTAGAGCTAATGTTACTGGAGACCACCTCTATCATTGTTGATGTCGTTGATGGCTTCAAAAAAGCACTGTCACAGAGGGTGCTCTAAGCCTCATATTGTCGATAAAAATGTTCCCAATCATTGGATAGGATTGGGTGTGAGGGTTTATTGTAGGTAGCTCCAATTCTACTCTTCTAAATCGTTTAGATGCTGATGGGAGTACTAATAATTTAGGACCAAAATGATGACCTGGTAGCTATATGCTTCTTCATTGATGTGTAGGAGGTGGTAGGGGTTGTTGCAGAATGAGGAAGTAGTTGAGTCAGCTAGATGGGTGGCAGTGGTCTAGAGTTTGACCTCCTGCTGTTGTTGTGTGAAGGAAGTCATCCACAATTCATGCTACTTGATGCTTGCTTTGTCCTCCAACTCCTCCTTAAGGCTCTTGTTGGAAAACTAAATCCCTATCATCCTTCTTCAAAGCCTTTACGATCTGATTACCTCTCCCAACAATGCCTTGCTTCTCACAATCGTCCAGTAGTTCTTTTCCGACAAATCAAATTGGCTTCCCGCATCAACAATCCCAAGCATTTCCTCCACCTACTACATTTTAATCTCTTTCCTGACATCGACGAAAGCAAGGTGAATGCACCCTTAGTTGATTTGAAGTCATTTCCTAACATGAAACAGCTCGTGACGACAGGGGCAGACCCCTTGACTTCATATAACTGACAGATGCATTTTTTGTAAAATATTCAGCTCGTTAATAGCTTTGACAATAGCTGAACAGAATTTTTAAATTGATGGGTGACATGGATTCATTAAGATCAGATGACACACAAGTGTGGTTGAAAAATGACGGACTTTTCCGGTCATAAAAGATCAAAACTCGGGTGGGAAACCTATCTATTTTCTACTTCAAAAAGAAAAACACATCCTGAGCTTCTTTGAGAAAGGCATGTTGTCAGATTGCATAATGAAAATGGAAAATCCTGAGTCCTAACTTAGCACTAACTAAGTGGAAAGTTTATGTGTACTTGGGCTAGGGTGAACTAGTGACTCAACTAACAAAACCTAGTTTGAAGCAAATGAGAATTGAAACAAAGTTGACACTGTTACAAGTACAACAATACCCACCACTCTCTATGTCGCGTCCATCATCACTTGTTGCTTGCCTTGTATTTTGTGTCAATCGCAACTCATGCACTAACAGTTGCCCATATCATTGTACTGGAACAATGTCATCACTTTTGTAATTGGGATCCATTTGACACGGATTGTGATTAAGATATTAACTTGTCAATCGGTTTATATGACTCATTAACTCATCGAAACACATAGGTTCAGGATATTACACAATTTTTTGACTTGATCGTCTAACTCATTAACCGCTTTAACTCGTAAAACCCATTTCCAGCCGAGTTGTGATCATTTACACCCGGTCGTAAGAGTCGGGCATTTTCGACCCATCGCAAGTACCATCTAATTGGGGTATGAGATATGGATTGTTGGATTAAAATAATAGCATATCAGACCATTAAATGTGACACATTTGCAAACATGCCCTTAAAGTTAGGGAGGAGAAAATTTTCAAACCAACCCTCCCTTAATTACTCTCTCGGTCACCCAACTCTTCCCTACTATATTTCATCTTCTCACCCCTGTAAAGTTGCATTTTCATCCTCTCGTATCTTTCCAAATTGTGATCTTGCAGAGGTGCATTTTCGTCTATTCTTAGATCTTTCCTAGATCTGTCCTCCTACTTCTGGTGTCTCCCTCTTTGCCAAATGCGATTAGCTACTTTTGCACCATGGACATGATGTTTCACATGACAAGCAACCATGAGAATAACGAATACTAATTATGTTTGATGGAATTAAGAATCTAAAAGCATCTTTCATATGCATTGCACTTGCATCTGAACTCCCAAGTCAAAACAAACATTAATACCCTTGAGATCGATGGGAATGCTAAGTTCAACTTGGAAGCAATGAAGCAACCATAGAAGTTGCATTGTCTCTAAACTCGAATTCTACTCAAAGCCATGGCAGATTGATCAAAATTGATTTCATGGATACGTCACCTACCATAGATAAATTTAAGAAATTTATTCACTATGCTATTGACTAACTTCCAAACATTCAGATCAGCACCCGAATAGAAACCAAGTTAGCCATTGCCAAGCAGTTATTTACATTATAGCAAACAGATACAGTAAATACATGATCATCCGCCAAAAAACACACTTCCAACACATCGCCACAAATAACCATCCTATTTCCTTTCTCCAACACATTGAATGTGGAAAGAATTTAGTGTTGTCCATTTGCAGCCTAACCAAATTAGATGAGGAAAGAAAAACAATAAAGGAAGATCTTGATGAGGTCGAGAGGCGAAGTTGCTTTCCATGATATGACACCTATAGTAGCCCCAACCATAGCATCAATGAAGGCCCATTTTAGCTGCCCGAGCTCTTCCATCTACACAACCAACCACACAAAAGTGAACCCAGAATAAGAGGTAAGCTCGATTGCCTTCAAAATTGACTGCATTTACAGAACCCATAGAACAATGAGAGAAGGAAGAAGGCGAAAATCCATCTTTGGTGCAGATAAGTGATGAAGAGACCACCTCAAGCGTGCTACGAGAGAGGGCTCAACCGTGTAAGCATAGGGTCAAAATTAGCAGTCGGGATTCTCACGTATGTCTCGTAAGCGTCGCGAAAACTGGAAAAGGAGTAAGAGAAAAGGACAAACAATTCCAAAAAGCAGGAAAAAGCGATTTTCTATAGGGGAGAGAGGAGACGAATTGAGAAGTTTCTGCAATTTACAAGAGCGGGAGCGGAGATTGAAGAGAAGGGAGAATAATACGAATATGAGAGATGCACACGGTTGAGGAGAAGGGGACAAGATGAGACGAGAGAGAGAGAGAGAGAACTATTCGAGTGGAGAATGGGATATAAGAGAGTACCGATCTTTTACGACCGGTCGGAAATCCGATGATTTCCGACCGGTCAAAAAATATTTTTTTTGTTTTTTTTTTGAAAATATTTTTATAAACATATTAATCTAGTTATATTTAATCTATAAACTAAGTTTTATCATTTTTAGATATATATATATTTATTTTGGATTTTTAAATACAGAGATATTCAAGTCATTTTAAGAATACTTAAAATGACTTAAATATCTCTGTATTTAAAAATCCAAAATAAATATATATACATATCTAAAAATAGTAAAACTTGATTTATAGATTAAATATAACTAGATTAACATGTTTATAAAAAAAATTTCAAAAAAAATTTAAAAAAATATATTTTTTGACCGGTCGAAAATCCATTTCCGACCAGTCGTAAAAGATCATTCGGCGATATAAGAGGGAGAGGGGCGAAAGTAGAGAGAAATGGGAGAAGTCGTGTTGGTGAAGAGGGACAGTCGACAAGTATTTTTATTCGGTTCTGCTTTTGTGAAATTTTTTTTCTACGTAACTTCTTTTATTTTTAAAATCTCGAGAGTCGATAAAAAATTCACTCCATTTATTATATTTAATATCATTTCTAGTATCTTGAAAATCTTTTTATTTATCTAATATCACTGTGGATGGGCATCATTGAAAATCAATGTAATAAAATGATTTAATATTAAATATCAATTTTAAAGTTATATTTTCAACATCAAAACTATCTAAAGTATCATTTATATATAGATAAATGATTTTATAAAATATCATTTCATAATTTACACATAAATAACAGTATTTCTCAACAAACGTGACCCATAAACTACAACGCCCCAGCCCAACTATCGTAGGTATTGTCCGCTTTAGGCCTTAGCCCACATGATTTTGTCCTTCTGAGTACCCTAAATGTACCCCGAAAGGCGCATCGACAGAGTTACAAGCGGCCTCCACTTATAGCCCAGGTTCCCTCCATCATAACCGATGCGGGATGTTACATAAACGTACTTGATTGGAATAAAATTTGGTCTCATAAATAAATAAATAGTATTAAATACAATAAATGAATTATATTTTTTTTTATCAAAAATCAAAATCTCAGAATTTGGAGGGGTTATATGGCTCAGAAGCCCTTCTTTAGATATGTTAAGATGTGTGTTTAGTTGGATACAAAAAATATTAACCAAAACTTTTCAATCTAAAACTTTGTACTCTTCATAACTATCCTATTTTTTAATTAATTTTTTACATTTTCCTATACAAACAGCTATACTTTTCAATTATTTCCACACAACTACCCATATAACTAACCTATCTATTTTAACTTTATTCTCTTTATACATCATCATTCCCCTGCTATATCATATTATTTTCTATTAATTTGATAATTTTACCTTGAAAATTTTTCATTAAAAAATTTTATTTCCAACCAAAAATTTTAACGTTCAGCTCGTGAGAACGTCATCACTCATCAGTGCCGGTAAGAGATGGGCTCGGTGGGTGTTTGCTGCGTGCTGGATTCCGGCTCAAAAAACATGTCGGCTTGGGCCACGATTTATTCGGCCCACTGTACAAATTTATAGTTTTACGCGGGCCGCGAGCATCGTTCTTACTTCTGCACACGTGCATGTGCCTGACGCCGCATGCCTCCATCGTTGATACGTGCGGCAGGTGCAGAATGCGAAAAGGAGGGAAGTAGGTTTTGGCGCCAGCGCCAGGTGAGAGAGGGCTGTGGCCTGTGGAGACAGAATGGCAGAGACGACTGGCAGTATCCCCATGGAAATCGACGAAGGATTTCTGCTGTCGAAGATCTCAGCAGCTGCCAAGGGCAAGAGCGTCGTCACAGAAGAGAGTGGCACCAGGGCCATTCCCTGGGTCGAGAAATACCGTCCTCAGTCCCTCGCCGACGTCGCTGCCCATCGCGACATCATCAACACCGGTCAGTATCATCTCGTACGGCGATTTCTCCTGTTTTATTTTTCTTTCCCGCTTCGATTTTCTACAGTCCTTGCTTCTAACGACTGGCGATGGACAGTCGACCGGTTGACGAACGAGAACAGGCTGCCGCACCTCCTTCTGTACGGCCCGCCCGGCACCGGCAAGACTTCCACCATTCTGGCCGTCGCTAGGAAGCTGTACGGTTCCCATTACCGGAATATGATCCTGGAGCTCAATGCTTCGGACGACAGGGGCATTGACGTCGTCCGCCAGCAGATTCAGAACTTTGCTAGCACCCAGAGTTTGTCCTTTGGGTAATTGTCAATCCGCTAGATCTGCTTATTCTTCTCGAACTTGCTAGTTGCCACGACTTCTGGACAGTACTCTTTGGCAGGGCTGCCGAAAATCGAAATGAGGTTGTGTTGTGAATTGTGATGTGTTAGAAAAGAGAGACCGTTGTTTCAGACTCTTGAGATTCCTATCAAGCAGTCCATATATGTATGGCTAGTGTAGCTGTAGTCGGGCATTTTTCTATTTATTTGTAGTTCTGCTGAAGTTTGGAATGGCAGCACAGTCGCAGTAGTACCTGCCTCGTGAATTGCCCTGGCTCACTAATGGGCACTGGATCTTCTTAATGTTGTATTTGTATCTAGTGTTTTCTTGAACTTCCATGTTTATTTTCACGAGTGCTTTGAAAAACAAACATTGTTTCCGTTGGGCCTGCTTGGGGGAATCATGAGACACTGATAGTCTATGGTAATACGGTGGGGGTTACTCCATGCTACTTTTTTTTTTCCTCCATGATTTTATGACAGGGAGTACGCCATTTAACCTTTTGATTAGATTACGATGTTTTTGTGAAATATTATCTAGCTATCATATTTGGAACCATTCATTAAGTTATTCAAAATCTCTTCAATCTGAAACCTCTGTGAGCCTTAATATCCAAAAAGTATTTGCATATAATCTGGGAGTTTTTTTTATCCTGTTTACCTACCTAAATTTTCTAAGAAAGTGATTTTTTGGTCATAAAAATTGGGTACACAGACAAGAATGGTGGATGACTCGAATTGGATCAGAAATTGGAGTGTGTAAAAACACAAGTTTTGCCATGCAAGCCTTCTAATTTGTCCCTCAAGGAGTACACGCATGCATGTCCTACTGTGAAGGCATTGAGGTGATTAAATTTTAACTCGTAGCTGAACCTTGCTGTTCTCAGATACGTGGTGCTTTGTTAATGTGCTTAATCCCATTTTTTAGAATTGGCAGTGTTGTCCATTTTTTTCCCCCAATTTAACTGATTATACAATTGTTGAAGAGTGGGTGCTTTTCAGATTGCAGAACTTTAATGCGTGTCTTTTTATGTCTGCTGAAAATACTACTTTGGAAGATCTTAGCCAACTGCTAGTTGCCTTTTGTAGTGCAAAGTCCCCTATGAAGCTGATTCTACTGGATGAAGCTGATGCCATGACAAAGGACGCACAGTTTGCCCTGCGTAGAGGTGGTGCCCTTGCTGTCATTGAATTTTCAAGCTTCCTAATTGTTTGAAAGCCTTTTTTCCACACTTCTGCCCTTCATTTTGTTTTTTTGTTTATGCAGTAATTGAGAGATACACAAAGACCACTAGGTTTGCCCTTATTTGTAACAATGTAAACAAAATTATCCCAGCATTACAGTCAAGATGTACTCGTTTTAGATTTGCTCCACTGGATGCCACTCATGTGAAAGAACGACTTCGACATGTAATAAAGGCTGAAGGGTAAGTTCACTTGCTACTGCGCTACTGCACTTGTCTTGTCAGAAAATTGCTTTAACAAAGACTTTTGAAAGACAAGGCAGCTTCTGAAGATGAATACATCATTGATTCATATTTGGAATTGATTTCTGCCTTTCCTACATCTTAGTTGAATATCAAACTTTACGCTCACTTGTCATCCTTTCTTATTCTTGCAGTCTAGATGTAACCGAGGATGGCTTAGTAGCACTTGTTCGATTGAGCAGTGGTGACATGAGAAAGGCTTTGAATATTTTGCAGGTGCAAGTCTAACTTTACCTTGTAAAAATAGCATGAGTTCCTGGATGTTATGAGATGACTTGATTCAACAGTAATCTTTTGTTCATCCATATAGTTTTAAATAGCTTACAATTACTAGTTTGCATTATCTATATCCGCCATTCTGCTCTATTTTGTGGCTTTCACCGTAACATTTGGATGTTTTATATTTGGCTCACATTAGCAGTTCAAGAATTCAATGTATGCTGCTGATAACCACAACAACATTAGTATGCACAACTTGCACTTCAGAAGCTCAGCTTGATGTCAGTTCATTTAAATTAGAATCACCACCTGAATTAAGTGGATCAGGCATCATGTAGTCTTATGTAGTCACGAGCTTGCTAAGAATTAGCTTCCCTTAGAAGTGGGTGTTAACTCTGAATGTTGTATGCATATTTTTTGCAAGTTTGACGGTACTTCTAATAAAGTAGGCTTTTTTATGCATACATTCGTTAGGAATAATTGAAACAGCAGGGCAGCATTATCATCTTGTTCTTGCCACCGTATAGTTCCTGATGAATTCCATTTCTTTTTCCCCTGCAGTCAACACAAATGGCTTCTCCACATGTAACTGACGAAGCTGTTTATTTGTGCACTGGAAACCCAATGCCTAAAGATATTGAGCAGATTTCATCCTGGCTTCTGAATGAGTCCTTTGCAACTAGTTTCAAATGTATCCAACAACTTGCCATCCACTTCTGCATGTAAATTTCAGAATCTATACAATAGATATAATGCCAGAAAATACAGCCTTTCGTTTGCTTGACTTTGTGTAGGTATATCTGAAATGAAGATGAGGAAAGGATTGGCATTGGTAGACATTGTGAGAGAGGTTACCATGTAAGATAACATCAAGGGTTTATTTCAGCCACTTCCATTGGATTTAAGTTCCCACCTATTCATTGGAAGCTTCTGCTTTCAGGTTTGTCTTCCAGATCAAAATGCCAGCAGATGTTCGAGTTCAGCTTATCAATGATTTGGCTGACATTGAGTATGCTTCTCCTTCAATTTTACAATCGTTGACCCTATTCCTGGATAGTCAATCATCGTGTAATTAGATTAGCATTCAATTCTCCGTTCCATTTGCTTGAAATCATTCATACATATGTATTCTATTAATCCAAGCTGCATTCATAAGATGTCATGCAGTATGAGAAGCTTTGAAGTGGAATGAGATGAGGAAGAGTTTGAAGAAAAAGGCAAACCCTCTCAATGTTGTGAGGAGAAAGAAAAAGAGGGACTGAAATAGAAGAAGAGGAAATAAGATGCAAGAACTTGAAACAAGGATTTGAAAAAAAAAAAAAAAAAAAGGAAAGATGTATATTTTGATTACTTAATGCATACATCAAATTTCAATTCATGCGATTAAGCATATAAAATCCCACATAGGCATAAAACAAGAGTAAAACCTATTTGCCATATGCTTGGAATAAAATTTTGGTCATGGTACAGGCTTACCAATGCGTTCATCTTGGACTAGGGATCCATTGAGATGTTTTCATCATCCTGACTGCCGCTGGGACACCTCTAGCTGAAGTGAATTTTGAGCTTGAACTCTTCACTGAAAATAAATCACATCAACATGATTAACTCAGTGAACATTAATAGTGACTTAGTGGGAGACTGAAAAGTTGGGATTTTTGCAGGTATCGGTTGAGTTTTGGATGTAATGACAAGCTGCAGCTTGGGTCTCTTGTCAGCTGTTTCACGTATGCGCGAGCTGCAATTGTTGCTGGTGCACAGTGATTTCCATTCTGCCACTACGGTTTTTAGATACTGATCCCTTGTTTGATCTCATCTTAGCCAGTGAGTTTCATGTAGCCCTTGATGTCATATGAGAGTACATGCTGGAATCCTCAAATGGAAATGAATGGGCATTCGAGTACGCTTCTGACTTACTTCTGCAAGTTTGGTTCTTAACTAACCTTGTAGGTATATATGTCGATCTGAATCCTGGTGGAGTCCAGTGGCAGCTAGTAAAATCTTGGGCTGAAAGCTCTTGGACTTTAATTGATCGAGATGCTAACATCACCTTTGTTGTTGGAGGGTTGCTGATATGAACTGACTGCTGGGACTATTGGACTGCATGACCAATCAAAAATGGTATTAAGCACCGTACGATTGACCATCTATTAGCTGCTAGCTGCAATTCCGTAATGAGTTTGGAGTGTTCATCTCGTGATCTGCTCTGATTTGCATCCCAACAATCCAACGCAAGACCATGAGTGGCCTTTCTGACTCTGAGTTGGGTGAGCCTGTGCTCAGGTTTTGGATGAGACCATAGGGTTACAGTATTAGTTTATAGTAATGGGTGTCCGCAAGCAACAAGCTTTCACCAAGTGTCTGGCCGCGCGTTGCACTGTTCTCCAATTGCATGCGGAAGTGTTCATATTGGTTTTCAGTGTTTTTAGCAGTTATTGTTCGTAAATGGGAAGCTAGGATTCCTGGGTTTGTTGTAATGGGCTGCCCGGAGAGCCTGAGGCAATTGTTTTTGGGTCATAAGACCCTGAAGCTTGAATATTATTAGTGGGATTTAGTTTTGGAGCTGGCCGCCGCCCCCCCGCGAGTATGTATTTATTACTCGGAAAGCGGTTATGCTGAAACGGAGTTTTCCACAACGCAGGTGTCTTCACTAGATCACTGGCTATCCATAAATCATGATATAGGGTGTGTTTGGTTGGAGTTAAAACTTTTGATGAAAAGTTTTTGGAGTAGAAGTTGTCAAATCAATAGAAAGTGATGTGATATAATAGGAGTAATGATGAGGAGTAAAGAGAATAAAGTTAAAATAGATAGGTTAGTTGTATGGGTAGTTGTGTAGAAATGATTGAAAAGTAAGGTAGTTTGTATAGAATAATGTGAAAAAATAATTAAAAAATAGAATAATTATGGAGAGTGAAAAGTTTTAAATTGAAAAGTTTTAGTTGACACTTTTTTTACCTAAACAAACACACCAATAAATGATAACATAATCCTGGGGGCTGAGCCATTGGACTTAATTTTGCCTATCTGCATCAAACAGCCAAGCATAATGGAGTTCTTATGGAATCAGCCTCATTTAGTCAGTCCCTTGCCCAAACTGGAAAAGCCCTATAATACAACTATTGCACGGTGAAGTGCAATCTCACAAACACAACTATCACACATCAAAAAAGCGACATTGAAAGCATTACAAATGCAAATGACAGCAACAACTAAATGGCTCAATTTCACCAATGCCCTTAGGGCCTTGCAAATGGCAATAAATACACATTCACCTGTACAAACTTACAGCCACGTCCAACCCATTCAAAGAAAATCCCGAAGATCTTGGTTTTTCAGTGGTGGTCCCATGTACTCCCATGTTAGATTTCTGCCCAGAGTAGCGTCTTTAGCTCAGGAAAACTCAATTTTCAAATTATACATTTTTTGTCAAAAAACTATATTTCAATACCTACAAAACTGGAGCTCACGGCGCTGGCACTGAAGGCATGCTTTTTATGGGACGTCCAAATTTTATAACTATCTTCGTATCATGGCAGTCTTCTGGGAAGAGTTTTGGATGTGCGTATCCTCCATCATATCTACCCACTATGCTGGCACGATCACATATTTTCATTGGACATTCTATTGGACCACACAATCTCAATCTCAAGTGTCCTGGCGGACCCATCCTTATTGCCATCATGGCTGAGGCTGAAGAACCCACTGTACACGCCTTCTGTCACAACTTTGTCAATCTGAATTGTCACCCTCCCCAAAGTCGTCTGTAGCAAAATTGAAATTAAGCATGTGACTACACATTATTCTCCAACCAAAGATATAACTAAAAAAAGAAGATGTCGGGAGAGATTCACGTACCTTCCCAAATGTGTTTTTGCTCTTGCATAGGATATGGAGCTTTTGCCCCTTTGGAGGCACATCGAATGCCCATGTAAACCCCTCCTTCCACTCAGGGCATGTACTGCGATTTATTACCTAGAAAAGATCCAGATACAATCAGAACAGCTCGCGCTGATGTATAATGTAGAATTTAACAGGTTCATTCAATGAACAAAATTTTAAGTAGGGCTTGCTTTCCAGCAATTTGAACTGTAAATTTGTAAAGCAACGGGGAAAGCTCTATGGCCCCACGCCTTGTTCTGTTTGTTTATTGGCTCCATGGTGATTATTGGCTGAAACTATCAGTTCTTGTCGAACATAGTGAGGATCGTCCAATAGAGAACCCAATAAGGCCAGTGTATGGCATGACAAGACCCAGATGACGGATGTTATCACCCAAGGGCCTGGACCAATCCATGAAAATGCTGGACAGAACACAACCAATCTAAAACATTGCTGGACGAGTGCTATCAACTGACTCATTCAATCAGGAGTCTTATGATCAGCATATAAAATCCACTTGTGGCGACACTTTGTTCCAGGGTTGTCCAGGAAAAACCAACGGAAAATAAAACTCATAATGCTTGCTATTACACTTAGTCACTTTACCTTGGTCTGCCTTGGAGGACCATTGCCAATTGTCAATCTACAGAATGCGTTAGTGCTTCCCATTGTCTGTTTCAAGTTATTTCCACGTTTAATTGTTACTGTCAGACAACCCGGTAGGCAATGAAGTAAGCTGTCAGCCCTCTCATGGAAACTGGGTGGGCAGGTTCTCATCAGTAACTGTAAAATGGGAATAGCTTCAGCAGCAATCATTGCTTGTGCTTTTGCAATGTCTATGGGCATTGTTGACCATGACTGTTTCAGCAAGCACATTATGTCCAACACAGACTCCTGAGCAGCCTCACTTCCAGTTTTGAGTGCACCAATCAGATGTGGGATGCATAGCGTAGCAGCTTCAGAGACATGGAGCTTGGGGAAGTTGGTAAATATCACAGTGATTGTTCTCAAAACCTCTTCGTTTATAGTTGCAGTCGACCAAAGCTCCTTTTCCAAGGCAGCTGCATAAGAATCCAGTGTTAGAGAGACACCTATTCTTCTCTTGGTCCCCAAAAAATCAGAAATAAAGCCATTTTATGATTCGACTAAATTAATGCAGTTGAAAACCCTAACCGATATTAGCAGATGAATTGTGGTGGTTCCGCTATGTATGGGTGTTGAAGCTTGTTATTTGACAAAGCTTTCAACCGATAGTTGCTAGTATTACTAGAGCAATCAGAGAAACTTCCGCTGGGCCTCAAAAGATCATAAATGACACTGCTTTATAATTTCACTAAATTAATGCAGCAGGCATACAAAATCCTACAGCTAACAATGACAGATAAAATGTGGCAGAAGAGAGTCTGTATACAGTGTTGGAGCTAATTGAATGACACAGCTTTTAGCCTGATGGAGACATTTGCATTGACTTGCTACTGGAGTCCTGATCTCATTTAAATCTGATTTGCCTTCATTATTTTTTAAGCTGTCGGCTGAATTAGGTTTGTCTTGATTGAATCGCTAATGAAGGAAATAAAAGAATTCTTCCCCTGCAAGCATCAATTATATTGTACTGTTTCAATTATTAGTGCGAATATGCTTGGAAGAAACCATGCTATGCTTTAGTATATCAATAGTAGCTTACCGGTAAGGGACCTGAAGAGCTCATTTGACACGTATTCTTGGAGTGTGTGATTAGAAAACAGAAATTTAATAAGTAATGCAGCCTGTCCTACCACTTCAGGATTTGGAGACAGCAAAAGTTCCTGTATCACCAATATGCCCCCGGCTTCTGCAACAGCACGCCTATTTGTCCTGCTATTCATAACCAAGTTCTGTAATGCACAGATTGCCACCATCTTCATGTCTTCTGTTGGCTGGTCTTCAAGTAAGCTCACTAATGCTCGGCATGCAGAAACTGCATCACTCGCCCTAGCAAGCCCTTCTTGCTGGAAAAGGTCGCCAAGAGCTAGGGCAGCAAGAAGTCTGGCAGGCTGAGACCTAGTTTGTGGGTCCAACAGATACTGAGACAGAGGAGCTATTGCATACTTTGAAACTTTCATTTCTCGCACTCTCACATTGTTGAATAAAGCTTCAAGCAGCCTTCCAGAGGCTTCTTCACACTGATGTGACCTTAGAAGCTCCAGGAGAGCATCGATAACACCAGCCTCAGCCATCAGTTCAGCACTTGAAATATCATGGCCTTCTTGAACAATCAGTGCGCTAAGTGCCACCTTAATTGTGCTCTCTGACGTTGAGTGCAGCATCCTCACAAGGACTACCAGAGGGACTTTAAAGTAGTATTCACAATTAAAATGTAGAACATTAGAGAGAACCAGGGCTGCTGACTCCCATAAAGAATGAGGTGGCTGGGGTTCATCTTGAATAATCACCTTGGAGATCTCAAAAATGCCCCCTGCATCAGCAACTGCCTTGGGCCAACTCATAGAAATGCTCTCCAGTGCTTTTACAGCTGTTTGCTGTAAACCTACTATCCCAATTCCTGCAAGCTTCACAAGAGGAACAACTGCATTTTTTGTTGTAATGTCTTGCTGGAAATGCTCCTGCGATAGAAGGTGTGACAATAATTCTGTGCCAAGCTGTTGGATGGCTTGCGATGGTGATTCAAGAAATGTTATCAAAGGTTCAATGACCTGGCTAGGTGTAAGTTTCAAGGCTGTGAGGCTTTGGGGTTCCTCCAAAATATTCACAAGCGCTTGCAAGGCACTCTGCTGTCCCCACATGCTAAAATCTGGGCGCAGAAGAAGTAAGAAAAGAGGCTCTACCATTCTGGCAGCAGCTGAGCTTCTTGCAATGCCTTTGTTATTTGTCAAGATACGGAGCAACTCCGCAATTGAGGAACATAGAGAGACCGGAGCAACGGGCAGCATATCAAGAGCATTATCAATAACTCCAGCTTCAACCATATCAAGTTTGCAATGTGGACGGTCCTTCCCCAGCTTTATAAGAGCACTGATGCTAGCCTCTAAAAGTTCGTAATTTGACCCCATAATTAATCCGACCAGAAGATCAAGGACATCACAAGCTGATGCAAGCTCAGCATGTTGCTCATCATCGAGCAACCGATCAAAGGCACGCACACCAGATTCCACCACCGCAATTGTGTCCGACTCCATCAGTGATATAAGAGGATGTATGCATTTAGAAGCAATGGGCATCGATCTAACCTTTGAGTTTGCAAAGAGAACATAACAGAGCTGTGCTGCATTTTTTTTCAATTCCAATGATAAAGATGATGAAAAAATTTTATATAAGCTTTCAAGTGGATTACCCTCCACATCAGTCATTATTGATGTTTTTGCACTGCTCCCAGAAGTAAGTTTTATCAGGGCAGCGAGGGCTGCCTGTTGTTCCCTCTCTGATCCAGAATTAAGCATGTCAACCAATGGCTGTATGGCTTGCCTGGCCATTTCAGATTCCCTAATGTTCTCAGCATCAAAAAGTTCTGTCAGAGCCCTAGCTGCACTGAACCTAGCACTTCTTGACCCCAGCCGTAAGACAGCTATCAGTTGATTCAACGAACTAGTTGACGCTTCATTGCGTAGAAGATCTGTATTGCTAAATAGGATTCTCAAGAGGTCAGATATTGAGGTTTCGATTGAATCTTGAGGACCAAGAGATAGGTACTTTGTTAAAGAATCCAGAGCTCCAGCTTCAGCCATCACCAGCTTATTTGCATCATTTCCTTCTGCAATCTGTGTCAAAAGTTTGACTGCAATTGCTGGGGCACCTGGTCTATCTGGCATTGGCCTCAGCAAGTCCACCAACAGAGGGATAGATTTGCGTGCAGTTGAGCCAACTCGTATGTCTTCTACATCAAAAAGTTGCTCCAGAACAAGTTGACCAGGATTGCGTGCCAAAGAAAATTCTTCAGACAAAGCAACAAGGTTTTGAATGTCAGACTCCAAGTAACCAATAAGCGTTGTAAGGCTCCCAACAGCACCAGAATTTGCAATTGCAAGATGTATTCCCTTGTTTCCACTATGAACAAGACTAGCCATTGCCTGAGCAGCAAAGTACTTATCAATAATATCTTCAGATCTCAGTAAGAAAGCAAGTGAAGGTATTATCCGCATGGTTGCAGGCGACATAAGAACAGATGGATCCTTGAAGAGAATTGCAAGGAGCAGGGAAGTGACCCATATGCCTTCTGTGTCCCCAGATGCTGCCTGTAAATGAGAAAAGGTCAGTCACTACTCATTAGCAACAATTATAGATGAAAAGCATACATATGCCTCCTACAGATGTTGCTGTACATGCACAAGCACATGAAACATGATGTGTAATATTAGTACATAAATCCACATCCTCCATGATAATGAGTATTTGTTCCTGTAATTTATAACTCTCAGTCAAGGAGATAGATTAAGGCAATATTGCTGATACAAAAATAATTGAAACAAGAATGCACATGCCAGAGGCTAAACTGCAAAAGAAAGAGAGAAGACGAGATTGAATGTCAACAAATGGTTCATGACTGGCACATGTACCAAGCATGAGCGAAGGAAAATAACTGACATCCAAAAGTTCATTGCCCAAAGAAGGAAATTGTATCCAGTAACATAATGCAGCATTGAAATTTCCCATAATACTAGCATGCATGCTATTACAAGAAAATAAATATGGAAAAAAAAAAAAGAAGAAGAAGCCAAAACCAGGGTTCACCAGGATGAATTTAATTGCTTAAGATTCTCCAGAGTTTTAAGAATCATATCAGCAGTTCCAACACAGTTTTCTTTTAGGTGTCAGGAGTACGGTTTCTCGAATCTTCTCTTTAATTGCTTTTCATCATTGCTCGTCTGCTTTGAATCGAACAACAATAAATTTCATTCATTTTCTTTTGAATTGTTCTGAAAAAAAAAAATGAAGCCAGCGACTTTTGTTGATCATTACATGCTTGTCATTCATAAGATCCTAATGAAAACATTCTTATTCATTATTCTTGAATAAATGTCTAGAATATTTGCTTTTGGTGTGGTTTTCTTAATACATTGAGCAAATCATAAAATTGAAAACCTCCCCAGTAATGGGAGTCTGCAGTTCAGAAGGTTGAAAGTAATCACTACAGTACAAAGCAAGTGCAACACAATGATGGACCTTATATAAACAATGATGAATATAGTCTATATATTCCATGTAATTGTGCATGGACATGGGCTCTGATCCTGTACCTGTGGATTGGCAGAATAGCCTGCCAACTTGTCCGAGAGCACATCCATGCCACCAGCTTCCATGACGAACGACCTACTCTCCTGGTGAAATGAAGAAATTGTCAGAAGCAACCACAAGGCAACTGTTCCTCCCAAAACAGTTGCTGGATCTGGCACCTCAAACTCATCACCATCTTGCAGGTATGTGTTTCTTTCCAAATAACCTTTGTGAGAAACAACTTCAATCTCTAGAGACCTAGAAGTGGTGTGATGCTTCACTGTATCAACAAGAGAAAACAGGAGCAGCTTTAAAAATCCTGAGCCATCAAGCACATCCATTGACTGCTGCTTGTGTTCTCTTGCAGCACAAATGAGAAGGGCAGCCCCACCAACTCGCACTTCTAAGCTCAATGAGTTCATAACTCTATCAGCAAGGGAAACAATACTTTTTGGACGCCCAACTAGAAGATCACTAAGGACAGTGGGTTGATCACCACAGATCCTAGAAAGAATCTCAATTGCCTTGTCTTGAGCTGGTGGGAGCCCATCAGCTAGGCACCATATGAGAGGCCCTAAACTTGGAGCTTCACATAAGGCAGAAAATGGTCTATAAGTGGAGCTCATGCACAGTTTTGTTTTGACCAACAAAGCAAGAGCTTCTAAAGCATCAGAAGATTCTGACCCTTCCATGTTTACTGCGGCTAAGGAGTCAATAAGTGCAAGAACAGTGAAGCGACACTGGCCATTGTCAGTAAGCACATCTCCCACTGGGAAATGGTTCAGTAATTGGGATAGTGCACGTGCAGCATTCTCCCTGCCCTCCAAAGTACCTTCTCCAAGTACCCTAGTCAAAGCTGATACAATATCTTCTCCAAGAGCCTCGCCAGCTATCTGTGGATCTGAAAGTAGATTTGCCAGAGTTGCAACTGCAGTTTCAGCAGCATCTATAGATGAAGTTTTGGCAAGCTTGATCAGAGGCTTGACATCACCTTCAGCAATATAGGGCATCTTATTTGCAGCCTTAGATTTTGTTGGACGGGACAGTGCACCCAAGGCTCGAGCTGACTGTGTTGCAATAACCTGAGTTTTGCTTGTCAAGAGCCTCATGCATGGATGAATGATCTCATCTGTGGCTAGATTATCACAGATATCTTGTCTAGTGCAAAACAAGTCAGCAAGGACAGAAGCTGCATATTCTTGGGTTTCTTCATTTGAGGAGTTAAGAACCTGCACGAGAGACTTGAGACCTCTATTAGCAGGTGCTCCCTTCTGCACCAGGTTCTTGTGTGATGCCATCATAAGTACATGGCCCAAAACAGTAATAACATGGGCTTTTGATGCAGGTGAGTCCCCAAGGAGCAGAACCAACAGCTGGTTGACAGTAGCAGAGTCAGCAGAGCGGATGATCTTTGTAAGTGCCATCGATGAAGCTTCTTGACCTTTAGGACCACCACTTTTGAGAAGCCAGAGGAGAGCTGGTACTGCCCCGGCACTTTCAACACAGGCTCGGATGTCTTCACTGTGGCGGCAAAGATTCCACAATACATGAGCTGCGTCCTCCCTTGCCTTCTTAGACCCAATCTCAAGTAACTGCACAAGAGGAGGGATACCGCCTGCAGCTGTCATAGCCCACTTGCTCTCATCAACTTGGTCAGTTAAAATAGATAGCAAAGCAACAGTGTACTCCTGGTGTTGCTCTCCCGACAATCCAAGCAATGATATTAGCAACTGGACGCCCTCTCTTTTCCCCAGCGACTCCCATATACCAACATCATGTGAGCATAAACTTGTTAATGCATGAATAAGATGCTCTTGCACATCTGCAGCAGCCATGGTTATCAGGCCAATAAGCACCCTCTTGGCCTCTGAATGATCAAGCCACCTTGAGAGATGAGTGTTGCCATAAAGACTAGCTAAAGCCTCAAGGACTCGCTCCTGTACCAGCTTAGTATTCCGAGGCTTTAATTGCCTTACCAAAATATCTTCTATCTGTTTTACATCAAACGGTTTTTCCACCCCAGGGGCCACCTCGAAAACCATTAATGAGTACGCCAGTGCACCAATTATGTCAGCAACTGGAGAAGGCAAATGGTGAGACTGGGATAATTCACCAAGATACAGTATAAGAGCTGACATTCCACCACAGATGTTGGCTAGGGCATGCACAGAATGTGCCTGTAGGGCCTGACCTGACTCTTGCATGCACTCTTTTGATGGAGCCACCACTGCTCCAATGAGAACAGGTATGCCATCTGCATCAACTACGGCCTTCTTTGCCCTTGTAGACTTCAATGAGAGAGATTCGAGAGCATCTGCAGCACTGGCACGGACAGAAATATCACTTTCCCTGCCTAGAAGATGAAGTAGTGCCTCAACAGCCCCAGAATCTATCACTTTTGGAATGCTATCACCAAAAGCCAGCATCAGACGTGCCAAAAGAGATGCGGCATTGGACTGAGTAGTGGCGTTGTCAGAAGATAGAAGCCCCACAATAATGTCCACTCCTCCAGCTTCAAGTGTGGCCCTCCAATAACCATCCTTGTCACCACAAAGATTCCGCAAAGCCCCAGTCACAAATCCCTCCACTACTTTGTCCTGTTTGATCTTGGGGTTGAGCTGGTCCCATAGGGTAGGCACCACACCCTCAGTAACAAAAATTTTCATGCCCACATGATCATCAGACAGCCCTCCAGAGGAAACTTCAAAAATCGCCTCTGCTGCAGCCTTCCTTGCATCAGATGCATCAGACTTCAGAAGGGAAAGTAATGGAGGTATGCATCCTCCAAGAAGAACCTTCACTCGTAAATCCTCTTCTTTGCAGAGAGCACTCAGAGTGCTAGCAACATTCACCTTCGCCATCAGTGTTCCACTCCTTAGGACGGAGATAAACAATGGCATTGCCTGAGAGTGGGAACCAATTAGAGTTCTAGCATCTTTTCTAGATCTGGCAAGACCAAGCAGGTGAGCTGTAATTGACTCCCTTTCATTTGGTGAGGACATGTTAGCATGCAGCTGCTCAATAAAATGAGCAATGGTAGCCATGGTAGAATCAGGATCATCCATTCCTCCTGAATCACTTGATTCCCTATGAAGCATGTTACATTATCAGGATGTAGGATACAATAGGAAAGAAAATGTCCAACGATTACTTTCTAAAATGTAAAAGAACATTAATTATGGTCCTTGATAGAAGGGGGTATCTTATATAGAAAACCATTTGAAACAGTTCCCTGGTAAGAAGGCTCTTGCTACATATTTCATTTCTATCCTGATTTGTACTTGTATACAGCTACATGAGGCCTGGATGTGGGTGTAGATATAGAAGAATTGAAAAAGCTGGATGCATGATTATCCACTTCGAAGTCAATGATCAGAGTATGGATGTAGCATCAAGAACAATATGTATTTGTAAGAGCCTTCTTCTCCCTGAGGAGTGTCAATTCCACATTTTACTTGGAGCAAGTAAAATCTCATGAGCACAAATTTACAGACTTGACAGCATCCACAGGTTAAGAAGGTTATCAACATCAGTTATATAGTACAAAAAAATAACGAAAATTCTCAATGGTGCCCCTTTTTATTTTTGACAACAAAATAACCCACCAAAAAAAAAAAAGTTCGCTGAAATCACTAGTCAAAGTCACAGTTTGAGAGATTTTGGACACATCTACCACGCAAGCAATAGGCACTGTGGAAGATCCCAAAATTGATATGAAAAAGTGGGCAAAAAGACAAAAGAATTACCTAGACTGAGACGTTGGTGTTGGACCCTGCAGGCGTGATACATGGGAAGGAGAATTTGTCATCCTGGTCTGTTATTCCTCAATTTATCCACCTTTCTTACCACTTGTTGTATCGAAATTTTATGTAATCAGTAATGAAATCCAATAGCCAACAACCCAGCTTCAATAAAAGAAGCGGAAAATGGATGATCAGAAAAAAAATACTGAATCCTGCGAAATTAGAAAGTGGAAGATCAAGAAGCAATTGCCAGAACTCAATGTAATATCTACTTCCAGGTTGTGCATCTGCAGCCACCAAATCAAGATAGCCTGCTCACGCGAGTGAGATCCAAGCACATTATGGATTTTCCACCTATTACTTACTTTGAAGACCAAGGCTGATGAATGGCATAGCATTGAACCGAAGCATGTCATTAATCCAATTCTAAGCAGGCTAACTAGCATGGTGGAGCCGCAATCAACAAGAAGATCCTACTGATGCATAAACCTCCACTCAGCACATCTACACATCTCGACAACAAGAACAATTCCGAAACAACAATCAACCAGTCTGAGATATAAGGGATTAGATCCAAGCAGTGGGACCTATGTCTCGGCGCGGAGAACAGCGAAACGGAATCATGATCCATTCCTGTATCCGTCCACAAGAAACAGGCATGAACTGCAGCACTAAATGCAGCAGAGATCACCAAGAAGCGATTGAATTTCTGGATCTCTGTTCGTTCCGAAGAGATCGCAATGGGAGAGAATTGCAAAAGGTTGTCGACATGGATTTTCCAAGACATTTACTAAAAATGGCAGCTGAGACGCAAAATCGCAGCATAAATGGATAGAAAACGAAAATCGTTAGGGAGGAGATGCTTACCAAGGGAGGATGAAATGCAAGAGGGCAGAAATCAAAGCGAAACGAATGCCGTTTTGGTGTGTTTGGCTGACCAATTTCTTCTAGCTTGGAGACAGACCGCGCGCGCAGGAGAGAGTTTTCCGTTTTCTATTCTTTTCTTTTCCTCGTCTTTTGCTTTCTCACTGAGGAAACCGGCGTCGGCTTTGCTGAACTGTGGGAAGCCAATGGGGGGAGTTGGGAGAGCATAGAGGCGTTGCTTTTTCGCTCCCGTACATCCCGCTGTGTTGTTACTCTGTACATCGAGACTGCAGCCTTTTCATATCGATATTTTCAAACGATCCAGACCGTTCAGTGCATACCGATTAAAACATTTGAATGCAATGAACTCGTGCTTTCAGATAATACGCTGGATTTATACGTGTTCATAAACTCATGTTTGTATTTTCCTTTCGCAAGCGTATGGACAGTCGAAACATCGAAGGCTTTGATATTTTGACGTCAGTTATTTTGTATGGAATCTCACTCGCAGCGTTAGCTACATTCGTTTGTACGTGTTATGTTGCGGAAGAGGACAATTACGGGAGGAACTCAATCCCAATGCTTGTGTTCTCACTACGTCGGGTTGCATTATGGCAACCCTCGTGGGGGGAAGGGAAAGTTGCTGTGGTGGTTTGCCTACTCGCATGAACAAGTGCCATTTGGAAGACTGCTCACAGCCACGTGACGTGACATCTTCGGTCTCGGAGACACAGCAGACATGGCCCCGGTGCCCCGTAATCGTCAGTTTCTGTCCATGCAATGCGTATCCAGATGGATTCGAGTTGATCCAGACCGTCCGATGGGACCGAACTGATGCGGATGGGAACATATCAAAATTTGCAATTGGATGATTTTTTCTACATCCGGATCGGGTTCACGTGCACATATCAGTAATCGAGCTGGCAGGCGTTCTGTTCCTGTCAATCTCATGCGAGCGAATGCGCTCGAATAAGCGTGGGTGTGTTAGAAGTAGGCGCGTAAGAAAATTGATGGCTGCATGCAAATGGAGTGGGTCCGTCGAAGTGATGGAAGGCCCACATGGTTTTACTTAACGTGGCTGGCTAGTTGGTCACCAACTCACCCGTCGTTAACGGTGCGAATCGCGAGTCACGAGTCGCCCGCGCATTCCCGTTATCCCTTCGGGATCTGTTGGCGGAAGGACAGCAGCACGCGCGAGATACGCGCGAGATACACGTTCCTTCCTGCCGAAAATATAATGACCAGTCACGCGCATAAGAATAAACTTATCATCGCGGTATATCTGCTAGTTCGATGTAAATAGAAAAGATCTGAACCGTTCAAAGGAGTTTGATAACTTTAAAAAAATTATTTGTCAATGAAAATCCCTACGTACTCTCATTCTTCTTCCTTGTAATCTCTCGAATCAGAATCATAGCTGATGGCATCGGAAGATAGTCAGATGCTCGGCCCTTGAAAGTAGCTACGTAGAACTACCTTATTCTAAGGTAGGGCCAACTTCGGAAGTTCTCAGGCCCGAATTTTCCACATGGCCCACTCGCAGCAGCCTGATCTACTGGCCTGTTTCATGAACAGACCTGCTACACGTGCTGCCATGTGGCCGCCTCTGCTGCGAGTACGTTCGGGACTTTGAAGCTGCATTGTGGGTGCTTTTACTGCACAGCTCGCTGTTTGCCTTTTTATTTTCAGTTACTTCTTACCTAGATTTTGTTAACGGCTTTTCTTCTATCAAACACTTTTTATTTTAAAAATGATCTATTGAAAATTCCCTCTATTTATTTTATTTATCATCATTTATATTATAATATATATTCTTTTATTTGTTTAATATCAATATTGATCGCTCAATTTATAAATGTATAAAATTAATATAATAAAAAATTCAATATTAAATATTAAATTTAAAGTTGTATTCTCAACTTCCAAACTATTTAAAAATCATTTCTACGTATATAAATGATTCTATAAGATTCTATAAGATATTATTAAATTCTGATATATAAATAAATAAGAATTCTTCATAATTTATACATATATATTTTGTCAAATGTCTCATTCATATATTTAATTTTGATAAAAAAAAAATTAGTGTCTTGGATGCATAGAAGCAAGATTGTTTGTTAATACACTTACCAATTGCCTTACATAAATTTAGTTATGCATATCCAATCTTCAGTATTATAAAAAAAAAAATTTGTTACCTTTTTCGTTTTAATTATTAATATTCATATTTTTGTTAATAATTTATACTCTATGTCTTTATGCGCAACCTTACATTGCTAATGTCTAAATTTATATATTTTAACTACTTAATTATTATGTTTTTCTTATTATTTTTATGTTTCAATCATTTTCCGCATCTTTCTCTGCTATTATCTTTTTCATTTTAATTTTATTATTTTTACTCGCAATCATTACTCCTATTACATTGTATTATTCTTTTAACTTTTTAACTTTCAATTTTATTTTTACTCTTACCTCTCCTCAAACATTCAGACTCTTGTTTTAAATTTATTTGAAATTATTTTCAGTTACGAAACACCGCTTTCCATATTATCAGGATACGGATCATGATAATGACCTTCCCGGATGCATACGCTCCCAACCCCCCAACAATGAAGTAGGCAGGTCAGTGGGTACTGGGTACGTGATCATCTCAGAAAACCATGCCCGGCAAATGCGCAGTGTCTCGGGATGGGATGGGCAAGATATTTATTTATTTATCTCATCAATTTTAACCATTTCCTCATGACGTGAACTTCACTACAGCCGTTGCATTTGAATTTTTTTAAAGCGTAATTTGATAATCACCATAAGCATAGAGGATACGTGCTTATCTTTAGTTTTTTATTTTAAAATAAACTTTTTAATCTAAACCATTAATTAAGTTTAATCCATCTTATTTTATCATACTATAAAAGTAATTTGTATTATAAACTTATATATTATAAAAAGAGGAATGATTTTGTTAGCCCGGGCTAAATAAATGTCTCACTTAGCTCACCTCAAAAATTCTATTTAAAATAAATTGTTTTATTTTTTCTTCATACACTTGTTTATTTAAGTGTATTTAATATATAAATCAAGTTTTACCATTTTTGATATGTGTATACTTTTTTAGATTTTTAAAAATAAGAGTTTTTTAAATACATATATACACATAGATGTTTAAAAATCTCAAAAAAATAGATAAACATATCAAAAAATGGTAAAACTTGATCTATATGGTAAATACACTTAGATAAACAAGTGCACGGAGAAAAAAGTAAAAAAAAATGTCGTAAATAAGTTTTTTTAAGGTGAATCAAGTAGGTCATTTACTTAGTCCGGACTAACAGATCACTCTTTTTATAAAAGAGGAATTATATATTTTAAAAGTGAATATATAACTATTAATTTTAAAAAATATATATCGCAAATCCGGTACATAAATGTTGGCAATACATGTAATTGTTGGAAAACATAGATATATTACATAAATGTCTATAATACATGTAATTTTTGGAATCATAAATATATGTTGATAAATTCCATAAATGATCTAAATATTAAAAAATATTTTAATATTAAAAGACCAACGGTAAGCAGGAGCCTTCACACTTACTCAAGTATTGAATCACTGTCCTTTACTTATTTATATTTTGTGAGGAGGATGAATTTGTTCAAAAAATGCGGCAACTTTGGGCCTCGAACGCTGCTGCTGGAATGCGGTGCAGATGCTCAAACAAGCGTGTGATTGAAAGAAGGAAAAAAAAAAAGAAAAAGAAAAAAAAAAAAGAAGAAATCAATCGCGGCCGCTCAGATCGTGGATCTCATCATGATTCGCTACATCATTGAAATAGATTGAAAAGCTTCCGCAGACCACTCGCCGCACTCCCATTTCCTGCCATGCAGATGACCGCGATTGAAAAAAAGACGTCATCAAATTCAAAATCCTTCTGGTGCAACCATCCGAACGGCATCCGATCGCTCCATAAACCTACATTTGTTTTAAAGAATTAATCTCAGACAAAGAGCCTTATTTTGGCCAGAATATTGTCACTCCTTCTCAGTTCAGGATGGTGACCCACGTTGCCGTCTCTTTGGCCCAAACGTCAGAGGCTTCGCCGATGGTTTTTCAATGCACGTCTCACAGCATTCGATCTCAACGTAGATGGGAATTTTATTTTTTTATTTTTTTATAATTGATTTGATTTATCATCTTCACAATAATTTGATTTCAATTTAATTCCATTCCTATGATGTGCGCATGAGCCTGTTAAACCGGATCAGTTCGACTTCGACCGGCTTCGGTCGGGTCGTGGCATGCAGATTGCTAGCCCTCACCAAGTGCACCTCCGCCGTTCACGGGCTGATGCCGTTGTTGCGTGTACGGCGCCGATGCCGCCTCCAGAATGTCTGTCTCTCACACTCGACTCGACCAACTGTCTACGTGACTGTCTTTTCATGCACAGAGGCCTGATCATTTCACCTGCGTGAAACCACACTCCACACCGGTCACAGAAAAACACGCACATATATATACATATATTTATTTCAAATATTTTTTAATAATTTATCCATTTTAAAAATATGTATATATTTCATTTTTGATTGGTATATATACGCGCCATGACTTACGGTATTATGATCAAACACATTCAACTTTCACACAACCGAAAATTTTTCTATAAATATCCCCACATTAGGAAGAAAATATATATTTAATTTAAATTTAAATGCAACGGTAGTTTAATCATTTTAAATAGTTGAAACATGATTAAAATATCAATATGTTTAAAATTTTGAAATAAATATATATTTGTTTTTAAAAATGGTAAAATTTAATTTATCAATTAAATATATCTAGGTTAATAGTTTTATAGAAATTTTGAAAAATAAAAAAAATAATTTTTGAACTGGTAAGAAATAAGGTCATTTTAGACCGATCTGAAATGATCATTTTGCTAAAAAATTCTTTTAGGTCTTAACTATTCATGAGGTACTTTCTTGCTCATAATCTTAGATGAGATGAAACAGAAATGAGGACCATAGATAGACAGATATTCTTCACTCAATTGTGTAGTAGATGCGACAACAAATTCAAATAATTAGGGTTATAAGAGGATGTTTGGAAACGTAAAAGAATAAGGGGAGAGGGAATCTCAATATCCAATGCATTCCAATTATTTTACGTACTTTAAATACTTTTTTAATTCTTTTAAAATTTATATTTCAATCTTTTTTTTAGAATTGTCTTTTTATTTCTACTTCATCATTATCATATCTTATCACTCTAAAATTTTCAAAACAAATTCTCATTTTTACTTTCCTTCACTCCCTATGTACGTTACCAAATATTCCTTATGAAAGCATATAATCTAAGAAAAACGTTGATATATCAAAGGTCATCATGTCATTACTTGAATAATCAAGTGCAAACACAAAATGTGTATAGGATACCAGGGTTATAAAAAAAAAAAAAAAGAATTCAGGTTTCGAAGTTAAGTAAAAACAGTAGCGTAGTTAACCCTCTCATAGAATACACACCTATTAGATACCTTACACTCGTCGGGTGCTTGTCATCAACCTGTGTGGGCTTATGAAACAGGTGGTTGTTTTTATTTTTATTCTGAGACCTTATATTCCTAATACATCAAAATATTTAAAAAATTCCTTTTATACCTATAATATTTCACCATAAATTTTTATTATACCCAATCAGCTACAACAGATGTTAACTACCATATTGAAAAGAAGATTTTGCTTATTTAAAATTTTTCTAATTGAAATAATTTAGCTCTAATATGATATTTGAAATACTTAATGTCACAAATTAATGATTTAACAACATTAATTGAGTCGGTTGAATCATTTTAATTAAGAAATTATACAGGAAAAAATTAGTATTTTCATTGGAGTAGTTAACGATTGTTTTAATTATATGAATATGAAAGAAATTTATGATAAAATATTATGGATATAAGAAACTTTTAGAATGTCGTAGATATAATAGAAATTATAGTCAAATGTTGAGGTTACTTTTAAAAAAAAAAAAAATTGCGTTTTCACCGAGCATACTATGTTCTCGTTGATTCCAAATGTGCCCTCAGCCTTGGTGGGAAGTGAAGTCGACATGACCTGGACGCGGTGCATGTGCGCTGACACCTATGCGTATTAATGCGTTACGTTATTTTAAATTTATGTTCTCAAATCTCGAGCGTGCGATCACGTTGTTTCAAGCTCATCGTAAATGGCTAAATGAAGGGTAAATAGAGCTCAGCATAGTCCTCCAAGAACAAGATAATAGCAACAAAAGTGACTTTAACACCATTTATCATGATTCATGAGCTCCAATCCAATGAAAATTATTTGAGCGGAAAAAAAAAAATAGTAATGATAATTCCGTTGGCACTACTCATCAAAAGTTTGAAGCTCGATGCGCTAGTCAATATACTCGCATGATTAACACATCCTCTAAATACCTCTTCCCAAGTTAAATCATGCTGTGACCAACTTTAAACTAGGGCTGGATTTATCCAATGTCTAGATGGGCTGCTGAAACAAATGAAAAATTCTCTTTTCAGCATTTAATTTGATTTTGTAATGAGGTTAAACATTATGTAGAAGGTGCAAAAACCTCCACAAAAAATACCTTCTATATATTTTTTAAAACAAAGAAAGTGTGCTTATTCTATGTAGTTGAGTGTATTGGGTGACGATGAAAAATGAGAAAGAAAAACTCATAGATAATTTAAATTGGGGCATAATCCTATTATCGTAAGCTAATTTATATCGTCTCATGTGTATTTAATTTATATACTAAATTTTATAATTTTTAAGTATGTTATGTATTGTTTTAAATTTTAAAAAAATCAGTTTTTAAGGATATTTAAGTCATTTTGATCTCCAAAACTGTTATTTTTAAAATTTTAAAATATGTACTTTATAAAATTTGAAAATTTCGATATATGAATTAACATGCCTAGAAAAATATTTTTGTAAGAAAAAAAAATTATCTATTAGCCCGGATTGACCGGATATGCTATTAGCGATAGCCCTGTTTGAATTTTGGTCTGACGGAGAAATAGCTAGGAATGGATGAGGGATTACCAAAGGTGGCAAGTGTTTGTTTGCAGCATCGAAAGCGACTCCACAAACCTCCCCAAGAACCAGGAAGGGGAGTGCGGAGAGGGGTTAGAAAATAACAGTCATTGCAAAGTTTTTCAATAATACAGCCTGGACTCTGGAGGGCTCACCAGCCAGGCATGGGCCGTACGGTCTTCAAAAAAGTAGAAAGTACGTTGAGCAAAGTCCTTGTGCAGGGCACCACTCGAAATGCAGGGAATCATCGGTCCGTCCTCGGCTGGTTTGGACGCATAAGACGGCGAATCGCGATTGAAACGACCATTCGAGGATTATGCATTTTTGACAAAAGGATTTTATGAAGATTTTACGACGTCATAAAACACAGCCAAACCAAAAGTCTTGAGTTTGACACATATTTTGAAAATAGTAATTAATCGTTTGCTCGTGTCGGTACCCGGATCAAATCCAAGTTGGTCCCACATGACCATGTTCCCTCGATCTATCTTCTCCCTTGACCACAAAACACCCGAAAAAACAGTACTAATGGACAACTGGACGCTGTAGTACGTGAATCCAAACGAAATCGTTAGAATTGCATCATCTAATTTTGCTTCAATTGTTGCAGGCAGACAAAAGTTTTCCTTCGCAGTTGAACTTTATTTCTAGCAAAGTGATGTTCCATACTCATTTAGGTTTGTTTGTTGTCAATTTTCAAGTATCATTTTCAAAGGGCATTTACTAAATATACCTATTACATTTAATCTTAATTCCTAATAAACTCATTATGTTTCATAAATTTTAAATATATCTAATATCTTTGCATCTAATATAAAAATGCTCATTCCGTTACAGATGTTAATGAACTTTGTTGGCCAATTTATAAAATTATCAATATGTCATCAATTTGAAAGTGTATTCAAAAAATTGAGTATCGTAACTCACCACAATCCTAATTACACGAGTTCTAAATCTAGGAAATTTTATTCCCGAGTATTTTAGGCATTTATGAAAATATAATAAACTTTAAATGGATTATTGTCAACTTACTTAATGGTATTTAATGAAATGAATACTTTTGAAATTAAATGCAAATGTAATTAGTATATTTGAAAATTTTAAAACACAGTGTGTATATTTGAGATTAAGATCAAATGTAGTGGGTATATTTAGAAAAAATTCAATACACACATATTGTACAAGATTATAAAATTTTAATAAGATTAAAATAAAAACTTTTACAATAAATAAAATTTTATTTTATACATTTTTAAAATTTTTTATGGGTTCATACTAGTCTTAATCCATATAACTTAATGACCATTGAACTCGGGAGCACTAGAATGCAAATTGAATAGGGGCACTTTGTTACAAGGAGAAACAATTCATTCTTTCAAGTTTCAATGATGTCAGGTATCTTTTTCTATACCCTAACCTCCCTTGTAGTCACATCCATTCCCTCACATGATAAGAGCAGGGTGTCTACTATTACGGTGAATATACTATTCTAATACACTTACTACAAAAATTAAAATTACAGGCCTCCGCTTCTATGTAAACATATTAAATAAAAGTTGAGCCATGGAACCTCTTCAATTTTTAAGATATTAATTATTGATAAAAATTTAATTCATTCATTATATTTAATATCATTTGTTTAGTTAAGAGATTAGGTTTCATCCAAATATACATTTGCTTAAAAATATATATATTCATATGTAAATTATAAAAAAATACTTAGATCCATTTACACATGTATTAGAATGTAATAATGTTTTATAAAATTATTTATTCACACAGAAATGATATTTTAAATGATTTAAATGTTAAAAATACTACTTTAAAATTGATATATTAGCATTAAACCATTTTATTATGTTGATTTTATATATTTATAGATATAACTCATATACAGTGATATTAAACAAATGAGAGGATTTCCATAATGATATAAATAATTCTAAATATAATAGATGGAATGGATTTTTTTATCAATTATTAAAATTTTTAAAATAGAAGGGGTTACATGGAAAAGTAGTTTCACAAAAGTATTCTCGAAATGGGGTAATGATCTTATGCACTAGTTTTAGTTTCATTCAAGTTATAACTTACTCTTTATATCTTTTAAAAAAATTATGCCATTTAGGATACAAATTATTATATGTTTATTATTATTTAAAAAACCACAAATTTTGAAAACTTCTATACATAGGGTGTGTTTGACATTTAATAGAACTTTTGGGCTTTTCCCAAATACACTTACTATATTTGACCCTAATCTAAATATATTTATTGCGTCTTAAGAAATCCCAAATACAGCAACTGCATTTGTATTTAATTCCAAATGTACTTACTATGTTTGCATTTAATCCTACAAATGTTCATTCCGTCAAAGATAGTTAAGTAAATTAATGATGATCCATTTAAATGTTGGTTGTATTTTTATAAATATCCAAAATGTTCCTAGTATAAAAATAATAAAAGATGAAATAAAATGAAATGAGAATGAAATTAAGGCATTCCAAATTTAGAACTCTTATGTAATTAGGGTAGTTGTGAGTTATAATACTCACTTTTTCAAATCTAAATTTGATAAGCATATTGATAATTTCACAAATAGATTAACGAAATTTATTACGTATATAATGAAATGAGCATTTTTGGGATTGATACAAACATAAAGGGCATATTTATGATTTCTTAAATCTAGTGGATATATTTCAATGTTGTCAGAAACGAACCGATGATTGAACCGGTAAATGAACTGGTGTGGTTCGAACTAGTTAAACAAACCGGTTCGAACTGATAACGTTAGCATGACATATTTATGATGTCATAAATATTAAATTATTTTTAAATTTTAAATAAATATATTGATAAAATTATATTTTCATAAATCCTAAATACATATGTTAGATTTTAAAAACTACAATATAAGTATAAAACATGCAGGAGGGACGGGGGCAGGCTGCAGTAGGGATGGGGGTAGGCCACAGTAATCACCATACATATATATTATTTGTGATTTCTGATAATTCTAAAAATCTTCATATAATTTCATATTAAATTCACACTTTTTGAGTATAAAAATGTTAATTAAATACAGATTTTATGTGAAATTCAGTGAAAATTACATTTTTCATAAAATCTTTAATTTTGCTATAAAACGGGTCATTTTGCAACTTTTTTTTGAAAATATAAAATTATGAGTCAATGGGCTAGAAAATTTTAATGTTGAAAAGTGTATTAGCTTATTAATATAATTTGGGCAAATTTACAAAAAAATTTAATTGGAAAAATTTTACATATATGACTACAATTATATTTTAAAATATGGGGAACAAAGTAGATTATTATATTTAGATAAATTAAATTAAAGGATAAACCAATAAAGTGAATTAAACTAAGATGATATATGATATTATTGAAATTATTTATCAAAGAATTAATATTTAAATTCATATTTAAAATTTTAAATGCACTGCAGGAGCACTGAACAACCATGAACCACCAGAGCACCAGTTCTGGTACTCCATCAGCCCCAAATGTAGCCTCTGCAAGCCCGCAACTGCGTCTGCAATCAAAATATCAAATTCGAAGACTAAATGCCCAAATCCAAATGACCAAACCCATCGTTAATAGCTGCAATTGCCCAAATCCAATTCGTCTGCAATCACGTCGAGATGAAATCGGGAGAACTCATTGGGAGACGAAATCAATTCTCGCCTATAGTCGTCGGCCATCGTTAATACTCATTGATCTCCTCAGCGCTCCAAATCGGGAGAACTCAACCAGCAACATGACCGGTAGCAATTTTTATATCTCCTAAACCCACCAGAATTACTGCCATCAATTCCGCCCAAACCCATAGCTTTCATTTTTCAGCCATCGATTCCAACTATCGAACAGAGTAGGCGACGCCATAGACGGCGAGCAGGCGTCGAGCAACGAGTTGGAGACGGGGAGAGCAGGAGTCAGGCAAAGGCGGACGAGCGGCTGTCGAGCGTCGGCGAGCCACAGTAGGTTTCGCGGGCGAAAACGAGAAGACGAGCGGGCAGTGGGTTCGACCGGGTGAATCCGGTTCGACCGCCGGTTCACTAGTTTGGTCGGTTTTATGTATATAGACCGAACCGGAAACTGGACCGGTTCCCGGTCCGGTCCGATTCTTACAACACTGGTATATTTGGAATTAGGATTCAATGTAGTGAGTATATTTGTAAATAGTCCTGTAACTTTTGAAAGAAAATTTTCTAACATAAAACTTTTTGAAATGGGAGAAGTGAGGATGATATCAGAGGAATAATGATGATAAGTAAAAAGAATAAAGTTAAAATAAATAGGATAATTATACAAGTATTTGTGGAAAAAGTATTGAAAAGTAGGATAATTATATGAGAAGACATAAAAAAAATAATTAAAAAATAAGATACTGATGGAGAGTAAAAAGTTTTAGATTGACAACTTTTTGTGATGACTAAACACATCCCTAATCTATTATTTTCAAATTTTAACAGTTAAATATTAACTCTCAAATGTATTAAATAAAATATACAGTTTTTAGTCAAAGTGATTTTTCTCATCATTATATAATTTCAATGGTTTCAATTTTGATAAAATATTTTCAAAACATAAAAGTGACCGGACGTAGTAGGTTTAAAAACAACCTTCTTCAGAATAATAAAAAGAGAGCGAACCTTCAACAGGTTGTATATGACCAGATCCCATAAATTAAAGCTTATTTATCACAGTTATTTAGTATATAAGCATAAAATCCCAAATTTTATAATTAGAAATGGGCTATTTGATTAGGCAGGCATCCATGTTTCCTACGGCTTGCAATTGAAGTTGTACGCACGGAACGGATTCGGTCTTATGTTCCCCATAAAAATAAAAATAAAAAAGTTCATCATTCGAGTACTCGACCTGATCTGAGCATTCTTCTTCATTATCTGCCCCATGAAAATAAAAGTTTTGACAACCCACGGGGTATTGAAACGATTCAAACTGCCGTTTTCGGTACATGGGAACGAAAAAATCAACATCAGAGACCTCCTGTCCAATCAATTGGGTGAACGTGGAGCCATGCCAATTGCCAATGGGATCGATGCGGCGTTTGTAAGGATGTATTGAATTCCACAAACATGCGAATCTGCAAAGCCACAAGCAAGATCCAAATGGCACATTCTGAATGAGGAGTTCAACCATGGCCTAGAGCTAAGATATCAATAATTGCATGGAGCTTGTTCACATGGGCTGCCTCCTAGATTTTGAAGTGATGATAGTGTAGTACACTTTACCAAAAGTCGATCCCATGGTTATTTTTCTGCTCCCTTTGCCTGAAAAAAGAATGGAACGGTAGGAAGAGAGCAGGTATGATCTGAAAATTCGAAGTGTTCGTGTTTTGGTCTATTGGTGGTAATTACATATTTACCAAATTCCACATTTATCTATCTGGCCGCACCAATCTTCTATTTAATGCTATTTAGTGAGCCAAGAAGAAATGAAATCGAAAAGAGAAGGCAAATAAGATAAGATGGTGGCAATAAAAAGAAGAAATCAATATGAAATAAATGGCATTAATTTCATGAAAACATAATTGACTGGTTAGGAAAGTTCATGAGTGAGGGTATCTTTGCAAAATCAATAGTTGGAGAAAAAATTGCAAAATCAAAAAAAAGAAGTGGAGACAAATGCTACTGTTTACTTAGCGAGGAGACTCGAGTGGCTCATACTTCATAGTTACTACTGCGATATAAAGAAATCCAGTAGCCCCATGTACCAAGACGCGGGAAGAGTAATACGATTTAGATCTTGTGTACATAGACTAATTTTTAAGGGATGCCATCCTGTGCACTCAGGCGCAAATATTCATTTTTTACGATTTTTTGAAAACTTTTTTACATGACTATTAATTTAAGTATATTTAACATGTATATCAATTTTTACTAATTTTGAAAATTTTTAGAAAAAATCTCTAAAATTGATAAAAATTAATATACATGTTAATACACTTTTATTAATAATTTTATGAAATTTTTTAAAAATATATAAAAATAGGATAAATACAACCGGGTGCACCGAAGCTAAATGCACATGAGTGCATTTAATAAAATCCTATTTTTAAAGGAGCATGATATTTTGCACTCGGGCGCACTCCGGGTGCAAAAAATTATTTTTTATTTTTTTAAAATTTTGATTCAACTGTTAATCTAAGTATATTTAACATATGTATCAAATATTACTATTTTTGAAAATTTTATAGGTATTTTTAAAAATTATTAAAATAACACTGTTTTTAAAAAATCCAAAAAATATATACAAATCTCCACGAATAGTAAAACTTAATATATATGTTAAATACACTTAGATTAACGATTGTATAAAAAAATTATACTCCCCAAAAAAATAAAGACTTCTTAAATAGCAGATCGACAGTATCCATCATGGAGGAACTTTCTCACAATTTAGACATCTCAAATAGTTTAGATTTGCCAAGGGGGTGTCCTCCCATTGGTAGCGAGCAATGACAAATATTTCACCAACCCATATTAGACTCTCCCATCTAGTGGAAGTACGTCACGCTCCTTTTTAGTGGAAGCATGATTTATGGTAGGGAGCCGATCTTTTCCATAAATATGTGATAGCTTATTATCTCCCATGTGAATTTGTAAACTTCATTGCAATATGAAATGAGATTTAATATTATAAATCAATCAAAAAATAGTTTAGACTTAAAATGGATATTTAAGCATTTAATTTTGGCAAGAAATCTAAATTTGATTGTTTATATATAATGATCTTAAGAGGACTATCATGCAACTCTCATTCCACACAAGTCATGGATATGAAAAATTAAAATGTGCGCGGTGATTCCATACGATTTACACGCGGCCGTATGGGATATGGACCCTTAAAAATTTTACGGGCCATAGGATCACAAGAAAGGTATCTACAACTAAAATTCCTTGCGAGGAGAGAAGTGGAAACGATCTGTTGCGTTTCTTTGTCCTGGAATAGCACACCAGCTTGTGTGGAATTGATATAAATCTGAGTTTTAGAATCCGACAAGAGTCGAATATAGTGGAAAAGCGTGGATTATTAAACTAACGCATCAGGGTTCAGGACAGGCCCCGGATTGTGACGGGTTCAATGCACCGGGTATACTTCACCTATTTTTTTATTTTTTTTGAAAATTTTTTACATAACTGTTAATCTAAGTGTATTTAACTTGTGTATAAATTTTTATCATTTTTGAAGATTTTTAATTTTTTTTTGAATTTTTTAAAATCAATAGCATTTTTCATAATTTTAAATTACTAAAAATGTCACTGATTTTAAAAAATTCAAAAAAAAAAAATCTAAAAATCTTCAAAATTGGTAAAAATTTATACATATATTAAATACACTTAAATTAACATTTTCATGAAAATAGTTTCAAAAAAAAATGGATAAAGTACACCCGAGTGCATTAAAGCTCAATGCACCCGGGTGCATTGAACCAACGTCCTCAATCAAACGGGATCACTGCAGTTTTCTAATTAAGTGAAAATCTAGGCCAAGGGCCATGTGCATTCAATGAGGCAAGACGTGTCAATGCTAACCTACGGGGCCCATATGCCTTGCCCGTAAGGGGCAGATTAGCCATGTAACGGTGCCTGCCGACTGTCCCTTTCAAATCGTTGATGGGATGGAAAGGCAACTATAGATTTATAAATCTATACTTTCCTATGATACTCTGTTTCTCCCTTTCTCATCGTAGTGCAAGCAAGGCTAAGCTGCAAAGGGATAATGCTCCCTTTCCAGATTGAAAGGTCCTGTGACCAGTGGATTGAATCACTCTGATTAAGGAACTCTTTCAGGTGTCTCCATCAGCTGACAACCATCAACCCGGTTCTCAGCATAAAACAGAAGTTACTTGTTGATATCAACTTTGTAGTTATTGCAACCTGTATTGCCAACATAACAGAATATGGATTTCCACCTCTACTAGGGCTCTTTCATATTCAGCAAAACACTGCAACAACATGTGCTAGAAGCGTTTCATGTTCCTTGCACAATGACCATGCTCAAAATTGATAGTATTTAACAATAAAAGGTGGACCAATTTTTGAAAAGTGGGCATTCCCACTGACCGCGTGCATAGTTGGTCCTGACTTGTTCCACCACATGTACTAAAACAAACTGAAAGTACGGGAACCAGTGCGTCTTGTTTCCTTCAGCTCAGGTCAAGCAAGCCAGACCACTGTCCATTGGTTCCATGGGAGGAAAAGAATATTATGCTGTGTGACCAGGAATGCTTGGCTAGGGAACTGAAGGGTGATCGGACCATTTGATGCACATGAAAAGAAGCTCACCATATAATTGGCAGCTGTTATCTTTTTATCAATTTTCAGATGAGGCCACGCCGAACTACCATCTCAGAGCATAAAATTATGAGGTCTTGGTTTGGGCATTCCACACTAAGTACTTTGCTCTCTCTTGCTTGAATCTTTTCAATTCTTTGATAACTGCGAGCAGAACATGCAGGGTAACTGGTGCAAAGAATGGCTGCAAGCATTGAGGACACGAGAGAACAGAGTTAATGAAAACATGCTCCACAAAGAATAAGAAAAAAATGAAATGGAAAAAATAACAGTATGGATGACAAGGAACAGGCTGCGCTAAGGATCAGAAAAATCTTTTTTTTTTTTCAAAAAAAAGGAACAGAAAGAAAAAAAAAAAAAGAGCATATGAGTTACCATGTATATTGCAAAATAGTGCTCAAGTGATGAATAGCTGAGCGACATGATGGATGGATGGAAAAATGCATCCTCTGCCAAAGCCCTTGCTCGCCGAGCGGATACTGGCAGAATTATATTACAAAAAAGAAACGAAGCAACACTAATTACTATTATTTGGTCATCTAGTGAACACAACAAAATAAGTGTTGCAATATTTAGTTTTGTACCAGCTGAAGCATCATATATTCCGCCAGAAGCATTTCTGTGAGCTACAGCTGCAGCTTCGACTGAAAGCTTTACCTAAACAAGTGGGCAGACATGAACTCAGTCAGATCAGATAACAATCAGGGACCAAGCAGGCGGTCAAACAATACTCCAACATCCCACATGTTTTGGGATGCGCCACTTCTCAAGATAATGGGACATTATTCTCTGTTCATATATCGCAAGTTAGATAAATTTTGAAGACAAAAAAATTTCAAATTCTGAAAGGAAGAAAGAGTCCAACATTTAGTTTACTTTCAAACCACATCAAACAGCAGACGACATTTTTGAAAAGGCAGAAATCAATCTCGATTTGAGGTGACATCCATTCAACTTTTAGTTGTTCCCAACTAACCTGTTTGCCTATTTCATCCATGACAATCATCCTTGGAAGGGATTGAACCTGCACAGATGTCTTTCCATCACAAGACAGCACCAGCCAAAAAGTTGTGTTTCCTTATCCAGTCGCTATAAATAAGTACTAATAGCAGGCTGGGAAAATACCAGACTTGAAAGAGATCCAAGAGTTCTAGCACATGAAAGAAGATTAAAACATGTATGGTGCCGAAACAGTGCATCCAATTCCCTACAGAGTAAAGAAATAAGGCTATTTCAGTCAATTTGCACAGTACACGACTGAATATCAATCCTAACATTCAACCCTGAAAATCTACAAAATATGAAAAAAAGAAAGTAGACAGTTTTTTATTTTCTTATACCCATAGGTTGATATGCTTTGAAAAGTCTCAACAAAAAACAAAACAGAGAATCTAAACTCTCCAGAATTCAGAGTTTTGAGGTATATCTCATTTCATCTTACCAGTTAGCAAATCCTCTTTCGCTAGCCAAGAAGTGAAAAGTGACTCCCTGATCAGCATAAATATTATCAGACCTAAGGCCTAAAAGTAGCCGAAGTTGGCCCATGAAAACCTGGAAGACCATCTGAAGCTCCTGTTTTCACAAGAGGGGAAAAAAGCATATCTTTTAAGAAACCACAAGGTGACAGTGAAAGTATGGTATGATAATGGTGACTAATACATCTTTGCCAGATGCCATCTCTGTGCAATGAAGAAGAAGCCCTCAAATCATAGGCAACGAGCTGTGTGCAGAAATTTCCATTGCTGAGAAACAGGACTGAAAGCTGAAGCAACGAAGCAAATATAGAATATGCAATTTTTCCACGTGTAGAAAAATTAATCTAAGATACACTGTGGGCAAAGTTTTCACAAGATAAGAAAATTAAATCCAGCCATTTATGTTCGCTTTTAGATGGGAATCTGATGCCAGAATTAACAAACTCAACCTGAAGACTGGAACCATTCTGCTGGAAATGCATGACATTAGGTTGTGTAAGGAAGGGAGAAAAAGCTAGTTATCAATTTCCTTCTATTCATGTATCTTCCCCCTTTCTTTCTTCAATTTTTTTAAATAGAATGTTGACAGCATTTGGTGATTTTATTGAGAAAGACAAGGCCTAGATAGTTGATACAGTTAAAGAGTCTCATACAAATGATTCAAGTACTATTTGATAAGCCTTATATGAATATCTCAACATAAAACTACATCCAAAAGAAAATCAAGTCTACCTGGGACTGACAGTGTAGTGCAAATGTCAACTAACTGAACTACCAAGCCATGGAACATAATTTTCTGATCAATGTTTTTAGCCAAATCATTCTACTACTGTACACCAGAAGTTAAGGACCCACCAACAGGCAGAAGATTCTTGCGAGAATCAAGTTCATATCTAGGAAATATGACCTTGGAATTATGTGAACAACCAATGGAACTGAACGCAAAATTAGGGATCCTTTTTCCCCAGGAGGTGCCTAACTTGCCAGTGGGCTGAAGGAGAAAAAACCTAGCAACTTGTCAACAATACTCAGTCCCAAAATAGTTTAATTCTAAATGCTCCCTTAAACTTGTGTGCTCCGTAATGGCACCCCAATGCATCTTAGAAACTTGATCAATTCCAAAAGACAGGCTTTGCCTGTCAGCATGGGAGAAATTAATAAACGATAATAAGTGTTGTAGAACATGTCTCATCATGGCAGAACAGATATTCTACGCTTGGTCTCAAAATGATTCAATATACAAAGTAATTCATACCCGAGGCAACAATGTATGCTGAAGAGGATATGTACCATGACCTCCTGAGCATGCTGGTGGGTTCCAAACAATAACACCTCCCCACATCTGTAAAATTATTAAATTAATATGAGAATATTCCTAAAAAATAATCTGTAAAAAATCTAAGGATGTAACTCACTGGAGAGATAAATCCATTGGTTGCTGAAATCTTCCCATCAGACAATTGAAGAAGAAGAGGGCACTCCTTCGCAGATGGTATATACCTAATTACAGGAAAAGTAAATTCACTGAGCTTGGTAAGGCAGCTAGTACCTTCCGAATGTCCCGTTGAAAAAAGATATGACAAAAGTTGAACTTAAAGCTGTACTGTAGGCTTTCCTAGGATATGAATATCGATTTATAATTCACAAAAGCTTAGTTACATTCATAGATTGATCTCTTTCATAACATGCTTTGCAAATATATTGAAGATTGTTCTATTAATCAATCACTCACACGTTTCACTCCAATCAGTGTGCAAAAAAATCAAGTGAGACTTTTACAAAAAGATAGAGACGAAAGAAAACTGCTACTAGTTTAAAGATTGGCAAGAATAAAATGCATGGAATGGGGTCAAGGAACATACACCACAAACTGCAGAACCTTTGATCGTCCACCAGCTGCTAGTGAAGTATCCAAATGCCATTCATTTGAATTCACCTGTTAAATTTGATAAAATTTCACCAGAAATCATTCAATGATTTTTTTTATTTTTTATAACTAGGCTTTATTTCATAGTGCATCCTGACAAGTATGCAAATGTTAAAATCCTATGCTAAGATGGAGTTAACCACTATGAAGAAAACCTGCAAAAAGCAAAAGCTGCAAAAGTTAAGAGGTCAAGGAAATAGACATGCCGCATAGTAATAATTTGGAAACTATTGTGGTCATAGAAATCTCAACATAAACATTGAGTAAACTTTCATCAGGTATATCAGCCATCCATTGACAAGGGGGCACATGCAAACAATGCATATAAAATATGGGCAAATTCCTTATATGCCCATGAACTTTACTCCTAATTCTACTTATACCCATAAATTTTCAAAAATTCTTCTCATACCCATGAATTTTCATCCTAATTCCACTTATACTCACGCTGTTAGGGATCCATTAAAGAGGTCGTTAACTCTTTGAAAAATGACAAATATGTTCATCCCTAATTATGATTTTATAGCTAAAAAGTCACATTATAATGAACTTTTAGTAATTTTACAACTATAAAATCATATATTATTTGAAAATGAATCTTTTACTTTAAACAAAACAACCTTAAATTATATTTGAGCTTGGGCTTATTTGTCATTTTACAAGAAGGCTAACAGCCTCTTTAACGGATCCCTAACGGCATAGATATAAGTAGAATTGTGATGAAAGTTCATGAGTAATTTTTAAAAATTCATGGGTAAAAGTGAAATTATGTGCAAAATTCGTAGATATATAAGAAATTTGCCCTAAAAATATGTACGGAAATTTGAAGAAAGAAAAATAAGGAATCAAGTTAAAGGCACAAAAAAAGACAACAGTGCATGACAATTGTGAATCTCTAGACAAACAGGGGATGTTGCCTGGTTCAGCAAAAGACATAAAAGGATTTGTTGATATCCTATCTAGCCAGATGCAAAAGCCTAGGAAAAACTATAAAAAGCTCTAATAGCAAAGAGCAGATGATGGAATTCAGTGAAAGTAAAAGTAACAGGACGCTGAATAAACTCTCATAATCAGGTATGAACTTTGGAAGAATATCAACATAATTGGTAAGGAAATCGAACAGTTTAAGGTCATACAAAGAAGGGAAGATCTCCAGAACTAAAGATGTGACTATGCGACTTCTCATCCCAATAAGAAAATGATGACTTTGGAGTATGGTATAAAACCTGCCCAGTGGAACAACAAAATACACAAACAACCAGTCATTGCAAGTGTAGTGGATACAAAATAGCAACAGGAAACAGAAGGGGAAAAAGAGATGGAATAGTTGAGTTAGAAATTGATGACACATATAGAGAGAGGAGGGGAGCTGAAACAATCACCTGACTTTCCACAGTTATGTTTGCTATAGGTGACAATGCCTCCAGAACAGGAGCTAACAAAATCTCATCTATCTTTTGAAAATCCCTGCAAGTTACTGATATGATGATCAAGACCGATATAGCTCTTTGACTTAATCCAACTTGGGAGAAGAAGAGAAGTCATGATAAAGTGGTTATATTGCCATCCTCGTTGGGGCAGTTTCAAGTTAGTTCCTACAAAACCAAGCCTGCATTGCCACTCAAAAACTATATAAACTGTTGCTGCAGGGAGGGGACCATGACCATAAAATATACAGGTTGGTAACAGAAGGCCGTGACTGTATATCTTGAGAGAAGGAAAAACCACTCCATTTATCAGTTTGTCAATCAAATGTAGACAATGAAGGAAGTCAGGAACTCCTTTTTAACCACGCAATGATATCCAAACATGGCCAGATCAATGATAAACACCATTGTCATCTGCATATGTAGCCCATGCGTATGATGGGTGAAACCAAATCTTCGAACACAAATCAAAAAGTTCGGCAATGGACTATAAATGATTTGAAAATCAAGTAAGCGTGATCGGTAGCCCTTTGTTTTTTTTATTTGACATTGAACAGTTAGAACTTCAAAGAGAAGCAAATTTTTCTTGCCTTATTTTTGCTAGGGAGACAGTGAGAAGGATAGCAGCAGGTAGAAGAGGTCAATACAAAAAAAAAATTAGAAAAAAAAAAAAATAAAGTATAAACAAGAACTGCATCTCTTACCAGTCGTAAATCCAGTCGCCCGGATCTGCATTCAAAAGACTAAATGAGAGGACGATGCTTCCATCTGCTCCAACCGGCATGAACTCCCCGCCTTTCCCCATTAAACCTTCTCCCATACCACCATTCATAAAAACCTCTAGAAAACTCTTCCCAACCAAAGAAACTGCATCATCCGGTTCCAAATATCTTCCAACGATCCAACCGTGTCGATACTTCCCAATTACAGAAGTCGTAGTCTCTTCCTCTCTATTGATCACCACGACGGTGTAGAGCCTTCCAACGGCGTCCGAATACTCTTCCCCCTCTTTCACCAACCCTGATTCAATAATCTCATCAACAGCCTCCAAGTCCTTCAAATTCTCATCCAAATCAACTGCGCCGCACCGCCAAAAGGACGAATCCCCGGTATTCTGACTCCTGCCGCAGTTTTTCCCAGAATCAATAGCTACCGAAACCGTGAAATTCGTTCCGCAACCGCCACAGGTCCGACCACTGCCTGCCCTCTTTCTCATCTCCTCCGATATCAGATATCCGAGCTTCTCTGCGTCGGCCTTCGATCTTCCGCCACCAAAGCCGACAAACACAACCTGAAATCGACATGGGATGGACAGCGGGTTCGATTCGAGACTGCTTGATAGGGACTCGATGGATTTAAACGGGAGGGGAGAGCGGTAGATTTCAGTGGATCTGAGCAGAAAAGGAATTCCTGGAAAAGCAAACGATGCACGTAAGGAGAAAGAAGGACTTCAAATGAAGCGTGTTTGGTAAATGGGCGAAGAAAATGAGGAGGAGAGCCACCGGAGAGGAAGGAGAAGAGGACGGTGAGTGTGATAGAGAGACGCTTCGATCCCGGTTTTGTTTTTCGCATCGGTATCTGTTGGTCGGCTTCGACCTTGACCGGCGGAATTCCGGACGGTCTTGCTGACTCGGCCATGGATTCTGAGGTGCCGGTGTCGAGGCAGAGCGACGAAGAGCTCGGCTGAATCCGTAAACCCGACCCGGCCCATCGAGTCTGATGTACCGGTTTGGGTCGACGGGAAGTAAAATTGTAAGAGAGAGAACTGAACCCATTCAGTTACGGTTTACAGACTGATAGCTGATATTGAAGACTGGAAGTTCTAAAATAACGGATAAACAATTTCAATGGCCTAATAAATTTTAAGCTTGAGATATAAAATACGAATTCAGATGATATTTCGCTTTTCATAAAAAAAAAGATGATGATTTGGAAGTGCCTTTAAAATAAGATAATTATTGTATTTGACAGTTAAGGATATAAAAAATTAAAATCAATGCATTTTATCAGGACAACTTCACGCAAAAATCAAAATTAACAAAACTACATTTCTTTTTTTTAGTAATATTGTGTAGCGTGACATCTAATATTAAAAATCAAACTCATTTACATGAGTAAAATTTGAACCACATACACTGCCTGCCTCAATGCCTCGTGTGGGGTGTCATTGCTAACCAAGAGTTACTTGGTAAAATGCACTCCTTTTAGTTGAAGTATGAAACAAAGTTCAATATATATGTCCTAATATAAAAATTATGAGTCTGTTTGGTAAGGTAATATAAAAAAAAACTATGAGTTTGTTTGGTAAGGTAATATAAAAAACTTATCAATTATTATAAAACTTTTCAAATAAGAGTTGTTTAAAAAAACTAATCACTTCATGCACAGAAACTCATTTGAAATAGGTGGCAACTTTTGTTGGCCATACTTGAATTGTATTGGTTAGCTGACTGGACGAATTGAAAAAAATCACACATTCATGCATGGCTTAATTGAGCATTTTCACAATTTTGTTTGTAATTGAGGCATTTAATGACCATGCCCCTTAGTCATAAAATACTTATATTCTTAGTCAAATTTGAAATAGCGTATGATTTTTTTACAACAAAAAAATGTTAACAAGTTTTCGGGTTATCCAAACCAATCATGTATATATAGTATATAGTTTAAAGATGTCTGATCTTTTCAGGCCGGACGCACGGCCTGCTTTGTGCATCCGGCCTGAAAAATCTATTTTTTATTTTTTTCAATTTTTTTATCGGTAAATGAATCTAGGTGTATTAAATCTATAAATCAAGTTTTACCATCTTGGATGTTTTTAATTATTTTTTAGATTTTTAAACACAGTGGCATTTCCGTAATTTTCTGAGATAAAAAAATTCCGGAAATGCCACTGTGTTTAAAAATCCAAAAAAATACTTAAAAATCCAAAAATGATAAAACTTAGTTTATAGATTTAATACACCTAGATTTGCTTACCCATGAAAAAATGAAAAAAATAAATAAAAAAATACATTTTTAGGCCGAACACACAGAGCAAATAGTGCGTCAGGCCTGAAAAGATCAAGCCTCAAGTTTAAAATGCACTCTTTTTGCTTGAACATGCATGGATTGCGATGACCTAAGTGGGATAGAACTCATAACTTGGATGGGATGATGATGATGGTATGAGAATTAAGGCTAAGATGAGAATTTGGAATGAAAGTGTTTTGTAAGTAGAGATATGTATACTAATATTAGAAAAATGTTACATTAAAAATAGAAAATAGATGGTTAATTTTTGAGAATAATAAAAGTATTTTCAGATAATGAAAAGTTCCATTCCAAAATCATTTGATACAATTGTGAACAATACTAAGTTTTAAGCAAAACTGCAAGTGTATCATAACTTTTATAAAATTTACATTTCTATGACTGTACCTACAAAAGTTGCTTGAAATTGCATGGAAGTGTTTTGGAAGTAGAGATACGTATGCTAATATTAGAAAAAAGTTACATCGAAAATAGAAAGTAGATTGTTACTTTTTAAAAATAAGAAATGTATTTTAAGACAATGAAAAGTTCCATTCCAAAATCATTAAATCCCAACTATGAACAATCCTAAGTTTTAAGCAAAACTGCAAGTGTATCATAACTTTTAAGCAAAACTGCTTAATATTTTTCACACACTGTGAGGGCATGCAATAATATTGCTTACATACAAAAGTCTTCCACGGCTAAAAAAACACTGATCGCATATAAAATACACTAATTAAAAATGAAAAATACAAATTGGATAATGTTCTTTTTCGGATGAAAATTTGAAATAGGTAATATTGTATTTTCAGTGAAATTGGGTAAATATGCAATGTTTCTCTTTTAAATGAAAAACAGCACACTAATTTTTTCAACATTGCTGTATACTGCCTGTATCGATGAAAATGGGCAAAATACAATTAAGTGTGAATGAAAATGGATAAAATATAAAAATCACAAAGAAGGGTGGAACTATGAAGGAAATGGAGATGCGGGGGATCGAACCCCGTGCCTCTCGCATGCAAAGCGAGCGCTCTACCATTTGAGCTACATCCCCTGCAGATTAATTAAATTAATTATAATATTATAATATAATTTTTGGGCTCCTCAAGGGCGATACCCATGACTGGATCTGGTCCGTTCATCAAGTTGATCCATCTCACCAAGAATATTCTTTTTCCGTCTCCAGCTGAATAAATGGGGAGCTAATTGAAATCCCACAAATGTATTCCAGATGAAAAATGGACCTTAAATTGACGTCCACTTGTCTGGACGATTGGGGTCAGCACTACGTCTTTTTAAGAGGACTCGACATCCCACCGTTGATAGACGATAGATGGACGGTTGCGATTTTCATGAGCATCTTTGCTTTCAGATGCCGACGGGTGCCGTACGACCGGCGCGCTCGCCCGGGCTCTGTTGCTGAATCTCTTTTCAAGTGCTTTAAAGGCCAACCCTCCGAGGAGAGCCTTTCGCTGCTCTTTACCGTCTCCAACGCTTCGTCGGTCTTTCTTTCTCCAGCTGTGTATCTCTGAAGTCTCTGAATAAGGAAAATTTTCTGTTCTGGACCCCCATCACTCCAAGCAAAGCTCTGCTTTCTTCTTATCCTAGTCCTTGTCTAGGGCTGTCTTTCTCCTCGGCGCCCGTCGATTCGAAGATCTACTAGGGTTTGCCGCTCGCAATCAGAAACACGGACTATTTCCCGCGAGAATGTCGCGATTACAGCTTGATTTCATCCGGTTACAGCCGATCCCTCGGCCCAATCCAGGTTTCCTTTTTCGGCCCCTCGTTGAAGTTGTTGATTTGTGTTTTCTCACCTTTCAGAGAAGAAAATATTCGATTCAGTATTTTGATTTTGTTCCGTGGCATCAAAATGTGGGAGGTTCTTGCTAGTAGCTAGTTTCGTCAGTGTTCTAGCAAGTATTCCGTTTTCCTACTAAGGAATGTCTCGTTTTCTATTTTGATTATTTATTCTTCGGTGTTAGTTTGGATCACTTGCAGTATTTGGTGTTCATTACAGGGTGTTTATATTACCACGGCGATGAATTTTTCACGTTATGCAAACTTCAAACATTGCTTTTCTTTTTCTTTTTCCTTTTCTATTTCGAGCACTTCTCTCACATGCATGTGATGTTTTTCAGATTAGAGGTTGGTTTCAACAGTGAACAAAATTCAAAAATTCTAAAGACTCCTGACAAGCCCTAATCGAGGACAAAGAACGGTTGCTTCTGGACTAGTAACGGAGTCACATTTAAATCCTTTCGACGGTCTTACAATGTCTGGGCTGCTTAATGTACACCTCTTCTTTAGATCCCCACTCTTTACTATAAGATTCTGGAATATTGGTGGTGCAGTGGCTAGGTTTTTAGTTTGAACTGGTAGTCTTCTGATTGAAATACTATTTCTTTTTAGATTCAGGCATGCCAACTACTGTGATTTTTGAGTTTCCGAATTTATGAGTGTATTAACTTTTTTTTCCTGAAAAAATATGAGTTCATTTGATACTGATAGTCTGATACTGCTATGTATTTTTCTGTTCGTTGTTGGTTTTTGGGGGCTAAAAGACGAAGTTTCAGCTCCAAAGTTGTTTCCTCAATCTATTCAAATATTATAGTGACGTTCTTATAATTTCTGGGATATTTTGAAATATTCCTTTGACCTGCTCTGCGGCATCATTCAGGAAGAAAACTTGTCCTTATCTTATCGGGAAAAATAAAAAATAACTGGTGAAACATGCAATATAATCTCAGTCATCAGTATCACTTGTTGAAACTGGTTTATCATAATTTATGTAAGTGGGGAAGCAATTCTGCAAAATAATTTTCCTGGAAACTCTCCATGCAAGCGGATTGTCTAGGCCCATCATGTTACAAAAATGAAAACTAAAGGAAAGCATTTCGTAGATAAACACAACTGGTTAGCGATTGGTGCTTCCTTTTAGACTGTGTGAGTCTGACTCAACTGTAAGTTAAGATTTACAAGTTCTGTGTGTTTGGTTGTGCATTTTGTTAAATTGACAAGAGCCTCTGATTTTAGAAACATTCTCTTACAGCGTTACCTCCATCATATGCATGTTTCTGGTCAGCGTAAAGTCAACTACCTTGTATAGTTTTCTCAAGCACTTAATATATTATACAACCTATTTGTCACACATTTTCTGGACCATAATTCATGGTTCTTTCTGTCTGTTTTTAATTTTTTCCAAGGTTGCAGGAACTTATTTTGATAAATCCTTTGTGATAAAGCTGCCATGTCCAATTTCTAGGCACTTTTCATGGTTCAATATGGTTGATCATGTCCAATTTCTAGTCAGCTTTCATGGTTCAATACGGTTGATGACGATCAAATTCGATATTGGATTCCACAGGAACTTGTTCGACCCATTATAGACTGTTATGGTCACGTGGCATCACATGGGCTGATGCCATGTCATATTTGATAATATCACCATGTTCCGGCCGAGACATTATGGTTTCAGATGATGCTGACAAGCCTGGTTTCCTTTTAATGATGTCATCCATATCCTGTTCTCAGTACTTTGTTTTACCTATGGAAGCTGTTTGCTATTTTTAATAATCTTGCATTGATCTGTATCTACATTGGGGATGCTTGAAGCTTCTTTCCAGAAGTTTATTGTTAGCAAAAACTTCCATTGGAAGTTATGAATTTCTCAATTATTAATCACTGCAACCTAAGAAATAGAATGTCTTCATATCTAGGCGGCACAAGTTAAATTTTTTCCTTCATGTGAACTCTGTCGCTCTGCTTCTTGCAGTCATCTCTCAATGGATCAACTTCAAATCTACCAGACTCTGCAGGACGGCCTTACGCAACATCATTCTCTGCTCAGTCTGCCACCGCTTCAGTTTTTCATCATTCAGGTGGATAAGTAATGTATGATTTTCTCCTTCACTGTATTCATTGGCCTATGAGAGCATCATCTGACTGCAATGGCTTTTGCTAGGAACCATGCAAGGACTTCATAACATTCATGGAAGCTTCAATGTCTCAAACATGCCTGGCTCACTTACATCACGTAACTCAGCAATGGGTGTTGTTCCATCAAGTGGGGTTCAACAGCCAACTGGAAGCCTTTCTAGTGGGCGATTTGCGTCAAACAATTTGCCAATGGCTCTTTCTCAGGTACTTGTAATTATGTATGAGGGAGACTATGCTGTATATTCAGCATATGTACAGCATAATTATTTAATAATAGTGGCAACTCAGTGTATCATTCCTCTGTCACATTTTTTGCTATAGGCTTTTTAAGCTCCAAATAATTTATTCTGCACATCTCCCTTTTTTGACTTGCAGATCTCTCATGGAAGCTCCCATGGGCATTCGGGGGTTCCAAACAGAGGTGGTCTAAGTGTTGTAGGAAGCCCTGCATATAGCAGTAGCATGAATGGTGTTGGTGGTTCTATACCTGGAATTCCACCTACCTCTGCTGCTGCTGGCAACCGAAGTGCTGTTCCAGGAATGGGAGTATCCCCAATTTTGGGAAATGCTGGTCCTCGAATCACAAGCTCAATGGGGAATATGGTTGGTGGAGGCAACATGGGACGGAATATAAGCTCTGGGGGAGGGTTGGCTGTGCCTGGTCTTGGATCACGTGTAAATTTAACTGCTAACAGTGGATCCGGAGGTCTTGGTGTGCAAGGACCTGGTAGACTAATGAGTGGCGTGCTTCCACAAGGTAGTTACTAATTTCATGAGACTTATCTCATTTTAATTTACTTAGGGTGTGTTTGGGAAATGATAAAACTTTTAATGAAAATTTTTAGTGTAAAAGTTTTTGAAAGGGATAAAATGATGATATGGTATAGGTAATGATGAGGAGTAAAGAAAATAAAATTAAAATAGATAGGCTAGATGCATGAATGGTGTAGAAATGATTGAAAAGTAGGGTAGTTATACCGGAAAAAGTGAAAAACTAATTAAAAAATGGGATAGTTATGGGGAGTGAAAAGTTTTAGATTGAAAAGTTTTTGATGTTAACAAATGCCCTTTAGAAAGTAAATTATAACTGAGGCATGATACCATACGATGTGTATATATATACACTTTTTTTGTTGATAAAGATGGAAATAATAAACTTCGATATGTGAATTATATATATTTGGGCCCACATATAAATGAAAAGAAAACAAAAAAAAAAATCAAAAACTAAAAAGAAAAAGATGCATTGTATGTTAGCTAATATGCGATGCATCATATGTATCATGCCTCATTGTAACTTCAGGAGTGTCTGTTCTGATAGTTGTCTCTTTGAAATTGATGTCTTAGTTTCTTGTTCAGGGGTAACCGTGGTGAAAAGGCTGCTATGATGCCTAGTTTATTGCTTGTACTTGTTTAGATAATCTGATGAAAAACTGAGAGGGAATGGGCATATTCCTCAATGGAATGCTTTATTTGATTTGTTCAATTAGTGATTTGGATTTTGGGGTACAAAAGCTGAAGAAAATTTTTATAAGGTTTATTTGGAAAGACAAAAAAAAAAAATGTAAGTAACGAGAGAAAAATGCTATAAGGAAGAATAAAAATGATGTTAGTGAAAATAGTGGATAAAGATAAATTTGATAGGCTTAAAAAAGTATGGAAAAGATGATATTTGTTATTTTGGGAAAAAGCTCTTACATGTTCTTGGAGTAAAATTGGTAGAGGGAAAATTAGTGATGGATTTTTTTGTTTTTCGGAACTAGCACCCGAGAGTGTTCGGGGCTTATTTGAACTTCGGACCCCATGCACGCTCATAGTGGTGTCTGCCACCTAGGTATCTAGGCAATGACACTTGTGCCTTTTAGATTGAGAATTTAACAGGACGATGTCCTGATACAAATAGGGTAATGCTTAAAAAAAATCATTTCAATCAAAATCTTGAGTGGGCCATACCCATTGAAGAATATGATAATGCATAAATTATGAAAAACACTCATCTCCATTAATATATGTATTGGAATGCTATCACACTTTACATAACCATTCATTCATATAAATGATTAGATGGTTTAGATGTTGAATTAACAACTTTAAAATCAATATATAAATCAAATAATTTTATTACGCCAATTTACACCTTTATTAGATGGGGTTGAGGCATACTTGATGCCAATGCAATTTGGTTTCTAGTTAAAATTTTTTAAATGCAACGAGCGGATTTGGATGTTGATTTAGCCATCAAGTGGACCAAAATGGGATGACAACACCCAAATAGTTTGGTGTTGTTGACACAATTGAACGGCTGCCCTTACAAATAAGAGAGAACAAAGCATAAGCGAAATTTCAATATTTTTTCCAATAAAAAATTTTCAATATGTTTCTGCACAAGTTAAAGGAAAATAATGTCAGGTTTTTCTAGAAGGAAGGATGTTATCTTTTTTCTTTCTTGCATATTCCAGAGATTTTTTGAAACCCAAACGGTCCTTTTTTAACAACTACTTTGCTTTTGCCTGAGCAAAAGTTAAGCAGGCAAAGGATGAGTCCCTGGTTAGGAATAGAAAGCCAATTATGTTAGGGTCCTGAACACTTGGTTGGGCTGGCTGGTTCAGCAGCTCAGTTCAAGCTGGTCCTACTGGTGTTGAACCCTGGCTGAAAGTTTTTTTTTTTTTTGGGGTATAGAATTCTGGTTGAAAGTCGAAACAACTGAAGCTATGCTTTTAAGTATCTAATATTAAAATTTTTTATAAGACATTAAGAAAGATGATTTTCATCAACCATTGATCAAAAATATTACAAGTCAGATTCTCTGAGCTAGTCCACTAATGCTAAAAAGTTGCTGAGATCTACTTACAAAGTAAGAACCATAAACTTGCTGCAGATGTTTCTGTCAAAGTTCAACCATGCCTATCTAGTCCAGGTTTGGCAGTGTTGTACAGGTTCACAGGACACTAGTTTGTGCCTTATTGTCTGCTCCATCTAATGTCTGGTTCTTTCTTTTCATTGTGTTAAGTGGTTCTGTGGTGGTACTCCCATCTCTTGCCTTTTTCTCTGTCAGACATTTGGGGTTCTGTATCATGTTTTGTTCTCAGTACTGCTTGCTGCAACTGGGGCTGACTGTGTATTAATGTCTGTTTGTACTGTTCTGCACTTGCAACTTTTTTCTTTTGAAATTTGAAAGTAGAAGTTTTGTCTGATTTAGTTGTTCAAGGAATTGTTGGGGAGGTATGATGACAAGATCAATCATTTGGATTTGCAGCGCCGCAGGTGTTGTCCATGCTGGGCAATTCTTATTCAACATCTGGAGGCCCACTATCTCAAAGCCAAGTCCAAGCTGGGAACAACCAATTAAACTCCATGGGAATGTTAAATGATGTCAATTCTAATGATAGTTCTCCCTTTGACATGAATGATTTTCCACAGTTGACTGGTCGTCCAAGCTCTGCTGGAGGACCTCAAGGACAATTGGGTAGTTGATCAAATTCCTAGTCATATTTCTTTTGGTGATTTATGCTTGTGGCCTGATGTAAACTGATCTATGAATGTGCAGGATCCCTTCGAAAGCAAGGTGTTGGTGTTAGTTCTATTGTTCAACAAAACCAAGAATTCAGCATACAGAATGAAGATTTTCCGGCTCTACCTGGATTTAAAGGTGCTTAGTTTGTTATACGAAAGTACCAGTGAAATTATGTGGGCAAACTGTTTTATGCCCTGAAATTTACATCTTGCTCTTGGAGTGATAATTCATGTATTGTCTTTTCCTTTAATCCCTGTTAAAAAAATGTCTGTCATCAATTGTGTATCTTTCTACCTTCTATTTGTGGCTTTTAGTCTGGCATTTTGATCCTTGGCTTGCTTTGTCTATGCCAGATGCACATGGAGTTGAATGCCATGCAATTTTTCGTTTGAACTAGATATTTCTGTTCTGGGTTGAGGTATTGCTGTGTGTTCTGGATTTAATGAAAATTTGAAAGTCTCCATGTTGAGTAAATACCATTATGTTGTAGAAATTGTCATTTGGGGAGGTGCCAATTTGAATTTGTCACATATTTTATTGTTGTACTGAATGTAATCTTCTTTTTCCTATAAAAGGTCTGAATTCAAGCTGTCATTTCAAATTATCACATCAAGAACTCAATGCTCTCTTTAGACCTTTGAAACGATTTTCCCTCTTAAAAGGCAATGCCTTTATGAGTAAAACTTACTGAGTAATATTTCAAGTCAAGTATTTACTGTGCGAAGTTTATAAAATGCATTGCTTCAATCCAAACAACTCCCAAAGGCTTCAAGGAGCTTCTGGCGGCTTGAGGGATACATTTTGCGGTGCAATCTTTGCAGTCGGTTATCCTATATTCTGATTCCATTCTTCATAAATTGCTAGAAACTTACCTCAGTCCTGTATGTGCAGCATTTATACTTCCTCTCTAGAGGAGAAAGCCTGCTTAAAAGCTTTGTTGACAAGCTTTTCAGTAAATATTGTGATCTCAAAGATTCCCCTTACAATGTGATAGTAGGTGCAATTTTCTATCAGAATGATGAGGCAGCTTTGGTTGTTTTGGTGTGTGATAATCATTTTGAAGCCAATTGCTTTAGATGGAGTCTCTATGTCTAAAATGTTCTTTTACATGTTTGTTGTTCAAATGTTTTACCTTTTCAAACTTCTAGAAACTGTACTCATTTGTTAACAACATTCAATGAGTAATGATTTCCACTTGCAGTATTAACCTCTTTCTTTTGCAGGTGGCAATGCAGATTTTGCAATGGATATGCATCAGAAAGACCAACTTCATGACAATCCCATGTCGATGATTCAATCCCAGCATTATCCTGTAAGTCTTGACATCCATATGGAAATTTTGAGTTTACCTGGATATCTTGTTGCGTATCGCACAATGCATTATCCTTGGGTCATGTCTTATGTTTTAATGTGCAGATGGGGAGATCAACATACAGCTTGGGAGGAGCCTATGCATCCCACCGCCAACCGCAACAACAGCAGCATGCTCCTTCAGTCAGTGGTGGTGGGCTTTCATTTACCCCTGGGAACAGTCAGGATCTTTTACATCTACATGGTTCTGATCTTTTCCAATCTTCTCATGGGACATATCACTCACAGGTATCGTGGTTGGCTTTTAAGCATTTTATTGGAGGAAATGTTCTCAATATATTGATTTATAATAACTGTTTATTCTCTGCAGGTTCAGAGCAGTGGACCACCTAGCATTGGATTACGACCTCTCAATTCTCCGAATCAAGTTTCTGGTATTGGAACATATGATCAACTCATGCAGCAGTATCAACACCACCCTCAGAACCAATTTCGGCTACACCCATTATCAGCTCCTAATCAATCATATAGAGATCAGAGCTTGAAGTCCATGCAGGGTGCCCAAGGCTCTCCTGATCGATTTGGCCTGCTTGGTTTATTAAGTGTTATCAAAATGAGTGATCCTGATTTAACTTCTCTAGCTTTGGGGATTGACTTGACAACATTAGGGTTGAATCTAAACTCAAGTGAGAACCTTCATAAAACATTTGGATCTCCTTGGTCTGATGAGCCTGCCAAGGGAGAACCTGAATATGTGGTGCCTGAATGTTACTATGCCAAGCAACCACCTCCATTGCATGTGAGCTGCTTTGACCGATGTCATTTTTACTTGTTTTCTCTGGGGAGAGAATCTTCATTTTGATTATGATCATTTTAATTCTAACTTCATCATTGCACGTGTAGCCACGGTACTTCTCCAAGTTCCAGGTAGAGACACTATTTTACATCTTCTACAGGTGAAGTGCTTTCCATTATTGTGTTGTCGTAATCTTGCAAATTTCCTGTGTTGATGATGCTATTCTTGTCTTTCTTTCAGCATGCCAAAAGATGAGGCTCAGCTGTTTGCTGCTTATGAGCTGTATGTGCGCTCTCTCTCTCTCTCTATATATATATATATATAACCATTCAAGTGCAGAATTATGGTGCAGTCCGATGCAAAATGGGCCACATGCATGTTAGCATTCTATAATACTTTATACAATCATTTATTCATATAAAAAACATATATTAGATGGTTTAGTTGTTGAAAAACAACTTTAAAATTGTTATTTACACAATTATTTTATTTTGTTAATTTTGTGCCATTTTCCAATAGGGCCCATGCACATATCCGATTTAGATGAAAATTAGTATGCTAATAAAGTGAATAATTCTAAATATAATGGGTGGAGTAGATTTCCTATTTTTGATCAAATAAGCTCCATAGTGCGTGGATTGCATAGTGCAGTTCGAGTGTACTGGAATCATCATCATCATCATAAGCTATTTCCCACCTAAGTGGGATCGGTTGCCTGGATTTTGTTGTGCCATTCTTGATGATTTGAGACTAAATTTTCAGTAATCTGTAATATTTTTCAAATCTTGTTTAATTATTTCTATCCATGTTTTTTGGGTCTTCCTCCCATTCTCCTACCACCTTTTACTTGAATAGACTCTGCCCTCTTAATTGGTGCCATTTTAGGCCTCTGTTTAACATGATCAAATCATCTTAATCTGTTTTCCCTCAGTTTATCACCTATTGACTTCACTTTTAGATTTTCTCGGATTATTTCATTCATAATATTTTCTTGTTTTATTGCTCATTCATCGTAACATTCTTATGTATGTTCATTTTATGTGTATGTTATTCTTTAACTGCCTAACATTCTGCCCCATAAAGCATAAAGGTCTAATCGCAGTCTTATAAAATTTTTCTTTTAATTTAATTGGGACTCGATGATCACATAAAATTCCTGACGCACTTTGTCACTTCTTCCGTCTTGTTTGAATTCTATATATTATATCCTTCTCAATTTTCCCGTACTCTTGAACTATTGATCCTGAGTACCGGAAGTGATTAGTTCTTGTTACTATTTGATTTAAAATTTTAATTGATTTCTCATCCAGGTTCTCATTATTATGAAAATTGTATTTCATATATTCAGTTTTTGTATGATTAATTATAAAACCATTAGATTCTAAGGCATCTACCCATCTATTTAATTTTAAATTTAGTCCTCTAGTTTCATCTATTATAATAATGTCATTTGCAAATAACATGCACCAAGGTATTTCTTCTTGTAAATGTCTACTAATTTTATCTATTACTAAAGTAAAAAAGATAAGGACTCTAAGGCCGAGCCTTAATGTATACCTATTTTAACTGAAAAAATATTAGTATCTCCACTAATGGTTCTCACATTTGTTACAACCCCCTCATACATATATTTAATAACATCGATGTATCTGTTATTGATTTCATTCTTTTTCATCACTTGCTATATAAACTTTTTTGGTACTTGATCATATGTTTTTCCTAAATCAATAAAGATCATGTATAAGTTCTTTTCTTCTCCTTATGCTTCTCTAATAGTTGTCTAAGTAAGAAAATGACTTCAGTAGTCGATCTTCCTGGCATAAAACTAAATTGATTTTCAGATACATTAGTTTCCCGTTTTAGTCCATGTTCAATTACTCTTTCCCGTAACTTCATAGTATGCTCATTAGGTTTAGTCCACTATAATTTCCACAAATTTGAACATCTTCTTGATTTTTATAGATCGGAATTATCCTGCTTTTTCTTCATTCACTTGGCATTAACTTTGTTTTTCTAATTTTATTTAAGAAATTTATTAACTATGTTACACCTACGTCTCCCATGCACTTCCATACCTCAATTGGTATATTATTTAGGTCTAAGGTTTTTCCTGTCTCTTTTTTTTTTTTTTTTTTTTTTTTCAGAGTTTCCTTTACTTCAGATATTTGAATGCACCGGAATATCTTCCATATATATATGTGTATATATGCCTATCGATCTATCTCTGTCTCTCTCACAAGCTAGTGGACAATGAATGCTGTGTTGGCTGAAACCGTAAAATGGTTTATATAATTTTTTATTTTGTTATTTGGATGATTGGCCTTAATTTTATCTTGGTGATTTCTTAAATAAAATATTGTTGTCTTTGTGGTCTGATGATCCTTTACTGGAAGATCTGTAATATGTAGTGTGCCCAATGTCCAATCTGCAACTTTTTCACATGTGTGAGATGTCCTATTCCTTGATAAAACAACTGATGTTATGCACATCTGAATGCATGAATGAGTTAATATAATGCAAATTTTGGATCAAATGGACCATGATTTTAGCGCTTCTTGCGTCTAGTGATAATTACCCTCTCATTCAAAGCTCAACTTCATTTAAATAATGTAGCGTGCCTCCAAGAGACTAGGTGGAAAGGAGAGAAGGCTAAAAAGATTAATGGATTCAAATTATGGTATGTAGAAAAGGATGGTAATAGAAACGGTGTAGGGATAATAGTGTAAAATAAATTCATAAATAAAACTGTAGATGTCAATAGAGTAAATGATAGAGTTATTCAAATAAAACTTATATTAGGTGTGGAGGTCATAAATGTGATTACTGTTTATGCATCACAAATAGGATTAGATGATAGAATCAAAAAACAATTTTGGGATGACTTAGATATACCTAACTAAGAAAAGGTTGTGACAGGTGAAGATTTAAATGGACATATGGGAAAGGAGAATGTAGGATATGAGAGAAGTCATGGAGGTTTTGGCTTTGGAATAAGGAATGAAATGGGGAATGCTATTTTAGATTCTGCTATAGTATATGATTTGGTTGTAGCAAATACCTTATTTCAAAAATGAGATGAACACTTGATAACTTTCAAGAGCGGGACCAATTCTAGCCAAATAGATTTCTTATAAGAAAATTGGATAGATCCCTTTATATTAATTGTAAGGTTATCCCAGGTGAGAGCTTAGCTATACAACATAAGTTATTAGTGATGAATGTATATACACAAAAAGAGTCAACAAAAACTAAAGACAATATAATTCAAAAAATTAAATGGTGGAATTTAAAGGGAAACAACATGAAACTTTTTAGTAAAAAAATAATAGAAGAAGGAAAATGAGACCTATAAGAAGATGAAGTAGAATCAATGTGAGATAAAATGACAACTAACATGAAAGAAGTAGGACAAAATATTGTAGGGATATATAAGAATCGTAGAATGAGAATGTTCAAAAGCTATAAATGATAAACAAGAAAAGTTTAAAACATGGTAGAGAAATAAAAATGATATAAACTTACAATAATACAAACTATAAAAAAAAAGCTACTAAAAAGATTATTAGCGATGCTAAATACAAAGTTTATGATAACTTATATGACAGATTAGGAACTAGACAAGGCAAAAGAGATATTTTTAAGTTGGCTAAATTAAGAGAAAATAAAGACAGATTTAACGCATGTTCTGTATTAAAAGTGAAGACCAAAGAGTTCGAGTCAAAGATGATAAAATTAAAGAAAGATGGAATAATGATAATAATGTATTAAAAGTGAAGACCAAAGAGTTCTAGTCAAAGATGATGAAATTAAAGAAAGATGGAAAATTTGATTTTATAGTTTACTAAATGATACCACACACGAACATTTAACATTAGATGTTAGTTTAAATAGAGAAGAAAATAGAAATAATAGTCGTTTTTCAAAAATTCGAATATCTGAAGTAAAGGAAGCTCTAAAGAAAATGAAAACAGGAAAAACCTTAGTCGCAAATAATATACTAATTGAGGCATGGAAGTGCATGGGAGATGTTGGTGCATCATCATCATCATCATAAGCTAATTCCCACCTAGGTGGGGTTGGCTAACAAATTTTTTTAATAAATTATAAAAACAGTTAATGCCAAGTGAATGGAGGAAAAACATTATAGTCCCAATTTATAAAAATAAGGGAGATTCAAAATTGTGCAAATTATCGTGGAATAAAACTAATGAGTCATACTATGAAATTATGGGAAAGAGTAATTGAACATAAGCTAAGACAAGAAACTAATGTATCTGAAAATCAATTTGGTTTTATGCTAAGAAGATCAACCATTGAAGCTATTTTCTTACGTAGACAATTATTTGAAAAGTGTAAGAAGAAGAAAAAGAACTTATACATGATTTTTATTGATTTAGAAAAAACATATGATTGAGTACTAAGAAAGTTAATATGACAAGTGATGAAAAAGAAATAAATTAATAACAGATACATTGATATTATTAAAGATATGTATGAGGGGGCTACTACGATTGTGAGGACCATACATGAAGATACTAATATTTTTCAAGTTAAAATAGGTTTACATCAAGGCTTAGCCTTGAGTCCTTACCTTTTTACCTTAGTAATAGATGAAATTACTAGATGTCTCCAAGAAGAAGTACCTTGGTGTATGTTATTTGCAGATGATGATATTGTTTTAATAGATGAAACAAGAGAAAAACTAAATTTAAAATTGAATAGGTGGGCAGATGCTTTAGAATCTAATGGTTTTAGAATTAGTCGCACGAAAACTGAATATATAAAATGCAATTTTAATAATAGTGAGAACCCAGATGAGGAACCAATTAAGATTTTAGATCAAGCAATAACAAAAACTAATCACTTTCGGTACCTAGGATCAATAGTTTAAGAGAATGGGGAAATTGTGAAAGATATAATACATAAAATTCAAGTAGGATGGAAGAAATGACAAAGTGGGTTAGGAATTTTATGCGACGGTCGAGTTCCAATCAAATTAAAAAGAAAATTTTATAAGACTGCGATTAGACCTGCTATGCTTTATGGGGCAAAATGTTGGGCAGTTAAAGAAACAACATATACAAAAAATGAACGTAGCGGAAATGAGAAGGTTAAGGTAGACGAGTGGTAAAACAAGAAAAGATAAAATTAGGAATGAAATAATTCGAGAAAATCTAAAAATGAGACGAATTTGTGATAAAATGAGAGAAAATAGATTAAGATGGTGTGGTCATGTTAAAAGGAGGCCTGAAATAGCACCGGTTAGGAGGACAGAGTATTTCCAACTAGAAGATGATAGGAGAATGAGAGTAAGACCAAAAAAAAATGGATGACAGTAATTAAACAAAATTAAAATTATTATGAATTACTGAAAATTTAGCCTTAAATCGCTAAGAATGGCGCAACAGAGTCCATGCAGCCAACCCCACCTAGGTGGGAAATGGCTTATGATGATGATGATTCAAAGCTTAACTTCATGTTTGTGGATCCTTGGTGATTGTCGGTTGCTCATCTCTGGTAGTGCAAGAAGCTTTCTCTGTGTTGCTCACCACTGTTGGGATTCTACAGCTAGAGCCTGAACCTTGAAAGGGAACATCTGTTAAGATGTGATTGTTCTGGTTCTTTCCTAATAAATCTAAACTCAGCAAGAGAAGGAACCTGTTGTTAAGATCCTGTACTTTACTTTTCTATCAAATCACTAAAATTTTAATCCCTATGGTTCAAGCTGAACTGAGAAAGGTTTTTCCTAGAATGCTTTCCGAAGTGATGTATCTGGAAAATCCATTAACTTGTAAACAGGGGTGATCTAATGAGCTTATTACGTTTGTTGGAAATAGCTGAAATTAGCCAAAAAACTTTAGGGGAATGATTAAACATAAATGTTTTGTACACTAAGAAGCTTGTGCAAATGTTTGTTGTTTTTCATTTCCCATAAGATTTTTTATTGTCTATCAATTTATAGAATGTTCACCTCTATATATATATAGTTATGATGCTGCAGATCAAGTTTGGAAACTCTTAACATATTATATGCTTATTTTCAAAATTTAACAGTTTGATATTCATCGTTATATGATGTTAAATATTTATAAAATGCTAGTTTCCAACCAAAGTGATTTTTGGCATTATAAATACACATTAATTTATTTTTTGAATGGCTTAGATGTAAAAGAAAATTTCAAAAAATATAAAGAGCAACCATTTGTACAAGCCCTAGTATATGGACATTTGTTTTTAATCAGTCTAAACATTTTTCCTTATATTTTAGCTTCAGATTGTCTGTGTCAGCAGAGTAAAAGTATTCCTTGATTACAGCTCTGATGGAGCCTTCACTCTGAATTCGCAGGAACAACAGGGGATGGTTCTATCATAAAGATCTCAGAATGTGGCTTATAAGAGTACCAAATTCAGAGCTTCTTGCCAAGACAGCCACACATGAGAGAGGATCCTACCACTGTTTTGATCCCAACACCTGGGAATCTATTCGTAAGGTTTGTACAAATCCCTTTTCCCCTTTTACTCATTTTAAAATGTTATTTCAGCATGTAAATATGCCAGCTATTGTGTTCAGGATAACTTCGTGGTCAATTATGACTCAGTCGAGAAGAGACCATCCCTTCCCCAACATCAGCATACTGGTCATTGATTTCAACTCAATCACATCTCACCTTTGTTTCTCCCATGGGGAGTCAATTCCATTTCTTGCCAATTGGAGTCTTCTGCTCTCCTGATCGGTCATCTTTTTTCCTGTTGCTGGCTGGGGGCTGCGGGGGATTCTCCAGCAGATGAAAAGTTGTAAAGACCCGATGTCTGTTCCTTTACTGTATCTCAGGGTAGTTCTCATTTTTGCGTCATATCCTTCAGACGATCTTTAAAAATGTCACTCATGTTAAAATAAGCAAGTGGAAGAAGCAATAGTTCTTTTTTTCCTTTTCCCCCCTCCAAAAAATAAAAACAAACTAGAACTGTTTCTGCTTTGAATTACCGAGTCCAAGCAAACCAGCCACAAGGAGAAATTTCCTTGTGAATGGTGTTTGCTTGCCCCTTATCCAAGATGGACGTTGCTGGGATTGGTAACTCGGTGTGATGCTTTATGTTTGTTTTTGCAACAGAAATCACGATCGACCTTCTAATTGGCTTGATCAACAAGAAAGATGACGTTTTATTAGGTTCTATCTGATCTCGAATTGTGGTCGGCTGGTCTCTCACCAGTAGTCCTGCACGTAGAATTGAAGTTTGACTTCACCCAGTAGTCATCAAAGCCGTTTTTGGAACACTTAAATCTTGCTTCCTGCGGATTTTGGCATGATTATAGTAGGACTTGGTGTATCATAGAACCAGCATTGACTGGTTATTAGGATTGTGAGAATTCGAAAAAAGAGAACTAGTGCATTTGTAATTTATCTTGCCACGGAGGACTTAAACAAGAAATCAGAAAATTGTCTGGGTGAGCCATTTCTTAAATATGACAGCCCTGCTGCGGCAATTTTGTAGCACTGTATGTTCGAGTCGTCGACTGGGCCCTATGTGGCTCGTCGTCTGCAGATAATAGCGGAAGTTCAACACATACGATGTCCGTGCCCCCAAGACCCGGTTCGAAGTGTAAATGACGATTTTACAGGAATTGTGGCCTTGTTGGCCATATTATTTTAATCATCTCTTCTCGACTGTGGGATTAATGTTATAAGTCAAGATACACAAACATTAGCAATCCCATTATTGTAGTCCCCATCATTGAACAGCATCTCATTGTTTCCTTATCATTTGCGAAGTATAGACGCACAATACATTTTTAAAGCCCATCACTGCATAAGAATATTGCATGCTTGTGGCATTTTACGTGGGGGCATGAAACCCGGAGAAAGAGCCAAAAAACAACAGCTGCCCTTAATCTTCTTGTCCGTGTGGGCCTCCCAACCCCAACGAGGAGATTCCCCAAATCGCCACTGTATCCCTTCCTCACATGGAACACCCCCAAAAGAATCATGCAACACGTGCGACCCGGGGGCTTCTGATAGGAGATTGAGATCTCTTTGCTTAAAATATCACTACAATGATCCAAGGATCTAATAACATCGCAGTTTCGCTAATCATTGTTTATAACCAAAATCATTAGCTTCAATGATGAGATGTGTTGGCCGAATCTGGACCGCTCATCAATTCATCATCCCCATATGCATAATATCACTTTGATACGGGCATTGATCGAACGGGTAGTGGAGATTCTCCATCAGTTCCATTCCCATTTTGGCGGTGACTCGCACCACACGTGTGCATCGATGGATCATCGAACATGATTCCCGGCCTACACGTGCTTGAGGATTCCGTCCATGCCTGTGGGAAACAACTTCTCATTTAAAGCGCGAGGGAGTGGGGGCGCCGTTTGCATGTTCTGATCTTCACGTCCGTACAATCCCACCGATTTCCTTGGCGCCATTCGTTGGCCGATAGCTTCCTGCTTGTAAATCCCATTTAATGACAGTGCTGCAGGTCAATAGCCAGACTGTGATGCTGCATCCTTGTCTGTTCCATGCACGCAATTGAGGTGTCCTGGGAGCAAGCGTGATTGAGTTCATACCCATGGCAGAGGAACATTTGCATGACTGTCACTGGCTTTATACACTGATGGAATGCTTATGTTGTAAATATTATTGTCAATGGCCCTTCAAAAATAATGGAATTCCATTCCCATCGTAGTATATGCTTAGAGATGTTCATTAATAAGGCAACTTGGAAAAAGAAGCCATCACGACAATGATTTTATATTCTAGACGTGATTTCAAAACTATTCTGTAGATGTGGCTGGCATAATTGAATTTTCTCTTGTTTGATGAAAAAGGGTAAAGGGAACGGTAAAAGGAAAGCTTCTTTCCCTCTCCCTTTGATAAATGTGGCATTTTTTTTTTTTTTAAATCTGTCTGAATTTTTTTGTCCATTTGCAGACTTTATATTTTTCTTCTCGTGAAATTTCGCAAATTTAAATTTTAATACTTTATTTTGAATTTTGAAAATGAATAAAATGGATATGAATATATAAAAAATTTCAAAAAAATAAGAAAGGCCAACTCCTGCGAGTTACGCTCAGTAGTAAATGATTAGGGCCCTTTTATCTAAGGAAATTCTACTTTTTTAAATCATTAGCTATATCATTTTTTGATAATGAGCTATATATATTTAAAAAGTTAATTTTTATGTATATATATTAGCCTTTTATATATGTTTTGCGATATCAATTTTGTTTCTTCATGTGTTAGTTAATACTTATATATAAAAGACTAGAGTGCATTTGGACTAGACCTTAATTCGGGTGCATTTTTTTGCACATGGGTCTCATTTGATCATGAAATTAACATTTATCTCACCCATTACATTTTGAATTATTTACTTTAGTAGCTTATCAATTTTCATCTAAATCAAACATGTGTATGAGCTAAATTTTAAATGATTATAAAATCAACGTAATAAAGTAGTTTGACATAACTATCAATTTTTAAAGCTATAGTTTCAACTCTAAATTATCTAAATATGATTTATATATGATAAATAATTGCATATAGTATGATAACATTTTAATATGTGTGCAGCCTATTTTGCAATGAAATGCACCATAATTAGGGTGTATATAGATGACTCTTGAGTAGTTCTCATATATATAAAGTTATATATAGAGATATGAACTTTTATAGCTAATTCTCTCATAAGTTACGGTGTAGTTTGCTCAAAATATTTCATATGCACTTAAATATATTAACATTTTATATAATAATTTATCCATGTATAAATTATATTTTAGATGATTTATATGTTAAAAAGAAGCTTAAAAATATTTTACTAAGTTGATTTTTTACCATTTTTAGATAAGACCTATACACATATCTAATTTGGATAAAAATTGGCATGTTAATAAAATAAATAATTCTAAATTTAATAGATAAAATAGATTATAAATTTATAATCATATAAGACCCCATTTTCGAGTTAACTACATTGGATAACTAATGTATGTATATGTATAAGATATATAATTAGGTAACTTATGGTACAGTTGGATCAAAGTGAGCCCCACTTGCACTTAAATATACTAACACTCTATACAATAATTTATTTATGTATAAATTATGTCTTAGATAGTTTACATATTAAAAAAATAATTTTAAAATTTTTATTCATATTAAATTATTTTATTATGTTAATTTTGTACAATTTTTTATACATATTCAATTTAAATGAAAATTAGTATGCTAATAAAATAAACAATTCTAGATGCAATGAGTGAAGCATATAATTTTATAATCACATGAGATCCATGTTGAGCAAGCTGCATTATAATACATTAATTATATATATATATATTTATTGGGGTACAGTAAATATATTGGATCAAACCTTCTCACTTGAGCAAAAATTCGTCCCTTCATTCAAATATGGCTTCAGTAAGTGCCGGATTTCCTTATAAAAAAGTGCCCGATTTAAACCTCTTTATCAACGGATCATCCGTCTTCTATTTATTAAGACCATTTTTCAATAAAAAAATCATTAGTATGCTTGTTGAAAAAGCTTCAGTTAGTTGACAGGAATACTTATTTTTTAGTTGGACGAATACCCATAAAAGGCTGTGATGAGTCGTACAGGCAATAAATTTAGAGAAGGTATGGTTAGGCCATACGTAACTAGCTAGTTGAAAACCCATTGTAATTGAAAGATCTATCATATGGGGAATCAGATCTCGTATTTCAAAAATACCCAAGTAAGTTTATTGATTGCAAATAAATAGCCGTATATATATACACGCGTACGTGGTTGTAACATGACTATGCAACAACTGCAAAACTATTTTTTTGCCATTAAGCAACAAAAAACTAGTTGGGATTGTTTATTTTAGGTATAACTATTTCTCCTTTAACTATAAGTAGAACTATGGACACATAATTAGTAAGACAACAAGAAAAATCACTTTATGTAGCAAAAATATTTTCCGCATATAATAAAAATTATTGCAACTAAATATAAGCGTTGAAATATTTTGCTTTTTTAACTAAAAAAAGGAAATATTTAAAAAAGGAAATCTTTTGCTATAATATCATTACATATGCTTCGTTGCATATAATTAAATGTAACAAAAGCTGCGAATAATATTACTTGTAACCAAGGCTTACTCTACCCCTCATGGATTAGATACATATGTTATATGTCGCCAATACCTGATTATTGTTTTCAATATTATATGCAGTGAAATATCGAACAATTCTTTTGATAATTTTTTTTTTTTTAAAATAGCTATATATCACTACAACTAACATTTTGCAACATGTTTTTAGTGATACATAACATTTTTTCATGCAGAAGATAATAATCAGTGATATGAATAATTATTGTAATATAATGGATGTTGTGAGACTTTGCAAAAAGTCGTTACTAAATCTTTTTGCCTTTGACTTGTTGAGATATCATATTATAAATTGATACATATAGCGACAAATTTAAGAGTCGTGAAAAGTCCATTTTCTTGTAGATGTTTAGAAATTAAAATTACATCATTTCACTCCTCAAAAATGATATTAGCCTCGCCACCTGCTTCTAGCACAGGTGGTTAGCGTCAGTGTCATTGTCAGGTACGTCCGACTTTTGAAATCCTAGTTCTACATATGTGGAAGTTTTGTTGCCCCACTGCTATTTGGGAGCCTGTGATTTTTCCATTGGTAATTGGAAGCTTTTTGTCTCACTCTTGAAATTATCTCAGAGCTTTGATTGTAATATCAGTTGAGATGTGATGTAAAATGCCAAAATAAAAAAACAATATTGGCCTCAAGCTTGGCAGAACATTTTTTTATATCGAAAACAATACTAGATGATTAAGCCTAAATGATATTTTTGACTTAAGGCTACAACTTAAAGTCATTACCGACCAGGTAATTACACTACTCGGTATTACACTATAAGAAAATAGTATTTACGGTCAACTTTTTGCAACCAAAACTTTAATTTGGCTATTTGCAACCAAAATTTAGTGACTAATTTAAATATACTTTTGGTTGCATTTGATTTGAAAAAAATACATTTAATCAAATGCAATCAATCGAAAACAACAAATCATTTATAGCTAAATAATTAATTATAGCCAAAATATAATTAACGCAACTAAGTACATATTCTACGCAGTAAAAAAAATAACTACATTAAGTGAAATTTGTTTTAAAGTTACATATTTCCATTATTAAATTCATTTCAAAGAATATTGTCACTAATAAGGATATGCAACACCCAGTCAACAACAATGTGGCAAAAATATCTGTTGCCTATAACCAGGTTGTTATTTGATTGTTGCCTATAATCAAATTTGTTGAAGTGATGAATACAAAAAGATTGATAGGGCATAATGTTTCCTCTAGCATAAATGTGATATTCTAATTAAGATGCATGCAAAGTCTTTAGTAAAAAACTCTATTTTCTCTTTTATTGATGCATAACTAGTGTTTACCTTCAAGATAACATTGTCTATGACATCATGAAAAGAAAATTTATTTTGAGCAATAAAAATAGAAAAAATATTGTTAATATTGTTGCGTTGCATTTCCATTTTAGCAGAAATGCAACAAAATAGTTGCAATTTTTATGCCAATGAAATAAACAAAGCATAATGGAAACAAAATTGGAGATTTTTGTTCTCCAAGGTAATTTCACAGTCCAACTATGATTGCAAATTTTATTGCTAACAAAACTTTGTTGTAGTGTGCCAATTATGAAACTACGTTGACTAAAAGATAGATTAGTTGCTTGGAAGTAATTTAACATCTAATTGGTTACTTAGGGCAGGATCAAATCTCTAATTTTTGAAGTACTTGAAAAAGATGATATTCATAGCTTAAATAAAATTAAGAAACCTCAATACATAACTACTATTTAACTATTACTTACCCACGAAACGACTACAAGTAGTGTAATTAAGATGGTAAAGTTTCTATAACTAAAAGACTACATTCTAAGTTGGAATCACAAGAAAGACATGAACAATGGTTGAAAAATGATACTAGTGCTTATCGTTTCTCAAAGAATATAATCCCCTACAAAGTAAAATTACTTTAAGAAATTTATGTTGTAGAGCACAATATTGAAAAAGGAGGAGCAAGTATCCGAACAAGGAGAAAAATAAACCAGTGCACACTAGCAAAAGTCAACTTGTAGGATCATACTCAGCATAAGCGATCAGATCTATAATAGTTTGCATTTGAAGTAACTTGGATTGGAGTGCTAGTCCAAATGCCACTATGGCAAGTTTAAGAGACCAATCTTACTGGGGTAGTTTCGGTATAGACATTGTGTCAGTAAAGCCTAGCTACTTAAAAAGAGTTCATTAGGAAACTTGCAAGCGAAAAAAATGATGGAAAGAACAAGGGAATTTTAAAATGAGTTTTAGTGGCAAAAGGATGATTGCAAGTTCAAAAAGCTGTGACGAGGTAATCTCCCCTTATTTTTTATCCAGAAAAGACATGTAGCTCATTCCAATTTCCAATGTCTGTGGAAGCTTCTGTCCAGCTAAAAAGATATTATATCCAAGGAACCCATTTGTCAAAATTTTAATGGAATCCCAAAATATTAAGTGAGAAATTAAGAAGTGGAAAGATTCCAATGTAAGTCAATGTAGTGGGAAAGGTGGGGGCCTCCGGTACGGTGGCGAAAGGAGAGCTTCGTGTTTGCACCTCACCTTCTCCGATCCGATCCAGCTTCTGATCATGAAGCACACATGATCTGCAAATGGCATGGGACCACTCGTGCTTCGTTCCATCGAAGTCATCCAATGGACCGACTGTGTTACAACTGCAGCTCCCGTGAATGGAGATGTCGAATCTAACAGCTGAATTAAGCAGAGAGAGAGAGAGAGAGAGAGAGAGAGAGAGAGAGAGAGAGAGAGAGAGGTGGGATGAGTTGGCAGATCTGTCTCATGTATTCGTAGGACAAGAACAAAGAAGAATATGCTTGCTCGTGTGAGAGAGAATTCAACACCTATGGCAAAAAAAAAAAAGAAAAAAAAAAAGAAAAGAAAAAAAAACGAACAAACAAACAAGAACAACATACTTGTTCGGGTGAGTAGATAATTCAAAATCCAAAATCATGACGAGGACTTGCAAGCTGAGTGGATACATCTTATCTGCACTTGCATCACATGAAGCAATCTTAGCATTATCATACCATTAATAATAAAAGTACAGCTCACAGTGGAAAAGAATCCAATTAAGCTGAAGAATCTCTAAATTATCCCAACAACAAGCAGACTCCGTTTAGGTACAATTATCCATCTTCATATTGAAAGCCTAAGTAACAGCCATACTTTTTTCACGTAGAAGGTTAATTAATAGCAAAGTAAGAAGGAAAGACCAGAAAACAGAAATATTCATTACAAATTCAGTATAGATGTATGCATTTCGTTGGTCATTTGTAGGCAGAGAAGTCTCTGTTAGCATCTGGGATGAGATTCCACTCCCACAGCCTGTCAGAGAATGTCGGAAATGCATTCTGGAGAGCAGTGCCGAACGTTAGAGATTGAGGTTGGGAAGACGGCGGCACTGAGGGGTACATTAGCTGAGCTGCAGCTTGGTTTGGGTATAAATGCTGGTTTTCTACCAGTCTATGGAGCTCTTCCATCGTTATGGGCATTGGCGAAGAGCTAGGCAAGAAGCTGTTGGTTGTCTGCTGCAACGCGCCACCAGATGCCTTCGACGAGTGGTGCAACTGCAGCGATCTTTCTTCTTCCATGTATATGGCGGAGCTCGGGGGAGGAGGCGTTGGCGTGTAGACGCCAAAAGACCTGTGGAACCCAAGTGCAGTGACGTCGGCATTGTTGCCGGAGCTGCCGCCATCTTCGGTCATGCTCTCCATCTCGGATGACTGCGGATCTCCGGAGAGAACTTGGGAGGTTTCTGTAATCACCCGCTGAGAGGTATTAATGCGATTTTTCTCCAGCGCTTCTGCTCGTTTCGACGAGGAAGCCCTGGAAGAGGTGGAACCGGGGAGTGGACAGTGGTCTTCTACTCCAGGCCTTTTGTAGACACGACAAAGAGAGATTTCAGCCTGCAAGAAAAGATTGGTCAGCAGCTTTTAGAGGAGTGATTAAGGAGGAGGATAAGAGAATAGAAAGACGAGGAATGCTAGAATTTATCTAGATTTGAAATGCGGAAATTGAAGCTATCTCAGAAAGGAAGAAGACGAGAAAAAGTTGGTCTCAACAGAAGAAGACAAGTAAGGTTTGGACACACACAAATGCTGAATTTAATCAAACTTCTTTCAGAAAAGAAGAAGATAAAGAGGAACGAAAAAGTAAATCAAATAAGGAAATTAATTTCAGGCTAGATACCCACAAATAAATAATTAAAACAGCAATTGTTAATGGGGTGCAACTGATAAATTTTATAGAAGGGAAGACAAATCTCATTTAATAAGAAAAATAAAATGTCCTATAAATAATATACGACGAAAACATACAAGAAAAGCCTTTCCTCACCTTCTTCCTCTTCTTTTGCATATATCCTTTTTCTATTTATCAGATGTTATGGCGAAGGAAGAGATGGTATTACCTTCTGATATCGCTCGGCTTCGCCGTGGGGCAACCTGTACTCGTTCATGATCCAGCTTGTTCGGACTCCTTTCGGAGCCTTGCCGGAGTAGAAAACTAGGGTTTTCTTCAACCCAATAGACCTGGAGCTCTCCGTTCTGATCATCCGGTCTGCACCCGTCGCCTTCCAGTATCCAGAAGTCGTCACCCTGTTGGGTCGGTCTCCGTTCCGATATTTCCGGTCCCTCGGCACATAGAAGAACCACTCCTTCTCTCCAATTGCTGCTAAAGCTGCAACGAATTAAATTAAATTAACAACAAAGAAAAAAGAAAATTAATGACTAGAATTATGATAATATGATATAGTGGAAACTAAAGAAAAAATTATAGACCCTAATTAAGATAAGTAGAACTTTGTATCGCATCACGTCCATATACATCTCATATGATACACGAAATTGGATTCCCAAAATTAGAAGAAGTGTGATTTTGAAACGGACCCAAAAACAAAAATCGTAGTTGGGGGATGGAAAACCATGATTTTTGAAACGATCTCAATCATAAACAAGTAAACCGTGATACTTGAAAAGAAAGGTTAATAATTCAGAAAAAGGCGTGAAACTCTCGTTTGATGTTTCGAGGGAGAGAGGGAGAGAAGAGAGTCCATATATCGCACCAGGTAGCTCCCAAGGGTCGTAGCGGTAGAGATCGAGGAAGGTTATGAGCTCGACGTTGAAGCGCTTGCCTTCGACTTTCCGGCGAAGGTAGAATTCGATTAGCTCTTCCTCGGTGGGGTGGAAGCGGAAGCCCGGCATCACCACGTCGTTCTCGTGCCCGTCCTTGTCTTCGGCAGCGCCACCACAGCTCATGGCTGCTGAGATTGCCATCGATTGCTGCTGCTGCTGCTGCTCCACCAGATCGTCAAAAACCATCACTTCCGTCTACCACCGCGCTACTCAACATATATACACGACAGCTTTTGGCGAACGACGTTTGGTTTGTAGCTAGCGAAGAAGAAAAAGAGAAAACAGTTAAATATCATTTTTCATACCCTAAAAAGCCTACAGTTGTTCTTACTCGGAGCCCATTCCCCCACGCATTGCATTTGCATGGTGCAGCTGCAATACACTTGCATGAGCTCCCCGCACGTGCGCTTATTCCCCAATTCGTGTGATGCCTGATCCTGTCCACGTTGCTAGCCGCCACCGCAGGAATATAATCTGGCCGTTGGATCGATCATCCCCATCTCATTTGGAGAGAGAAACTTGAAATCAGGCTACAAACGTACGTTCGTGGGCCATCTGCATGCTGATTTAATTTGGAGAGAGTTTCTTCTTCCTTGTAATCTTCATTGGTGGGCTGACACTTGGGATGGCTCAGATGTCGCGTAGATGGGAAATATTTTCCAAATTGGTGTGAAATGATGAAGAGGATGTGCATGCATGCTTCGTGGGTCTGCGTAACAAGATTGCTGAATTATTTTGTCATCATTTGCTAGCTAACGTATGTGTGTATATATCTTGTCATGCTGAGAAAAATGAGAAAGTTCAGCTAATTTACTTACTGCCTTGGATGCCATAAGCTTAATTACCGTATATAGCGCATCTATATATATTTTCTGGTCAATGTGTGTTGCATTTATAGGTCAGCTGACCCGTGAAAACTTGGGCTAATCATGAATGTCACGTGGAATGAAAATCAGTGAGGCCCATGCATCGATCATACGATGGGCCACAACATGATCTAACCCAGCATTCAGGTTTTGTCCCATCTGAGGATGTCCCCGGAGGAAATTTTTTTTTTTTAGAGTGCCCCGAGAGGAAAACTGAAATTCAAGTTTTTTTTTTTTTTGCTAAAAAGAAATCTAGTTCTTTAAAGGGAAAATGCAACTGGCAGCACAGACGCTGTTATGCAACATTTGCTTCTTATACAGGGTAAGAAGCAATTTAGTTCTTTAAACGGAAATTGCAACCGCCTGCACAAACGGTGTCATGCAACATTTGCTTCTATTAATTCTAGTCGCATGATTATATACATTATCATGTATCTTAAGTTAAAATAAAACATTTATTTATTTTTACAATTAGTGATATTATTTTAATTTTTTCTTCATAAACATATTTTCCTAAGTGTATTCAATTTATATACAAAATTTTGCCATTTTACAATACTTTTACATATTATTTTTTTTTAAAATCATCAATTTCAAAGGCATTTAAATCAATTTTCACCCCTTAAAAAACTTATTTTTAAAAATAAAAAATAAAAATGTAAAAATATTGTAAACTAAAAAAATTGTATGTAGATTGAATACACTAGGATAAACTTGTTGATGATGAAAAATAAAAAATATAAATAATTGTAAAAATAAACAAATATTGTATTTTAGCCTAAAATACATCATGATGTATATACTAAAGCTCTTTAATTCTATTAGATAATTTATGGAGTAGCAAAGTCTTGTCTAGTTAAAGTTAACCCAACCTTAATTATATTATGAAAACTTTATATGCAGCTTTGCGCTCCTTTTCTTTTTGGTACCAGGTTAGAGCAAATTCGACCTAATTATCATCTACTTTAATTGGTTTTTGGTTAAATAACGGGTTAGTTTTGGATTGGCAAATTGAATTGAAAAATATAAGTACAATTTGAAGAATCCAAACACATCGAATACAAAGTCAAATATATTTTAAATTTATAGATTGAATGCTCAAAAGTATTACTAATTAGTGAAAGTAAAGCACAATTAATCATAGAAAAATACTATTTTTTATGGAATAAAAGTTTTCATTATTGAAGAGCAAAAAGGTCCAAAACCAATTGGCAATGAACCTAGGTAGGCATATCCTCTAAGTTGAGCAACTTCCATGGCTTGATATTACACTAAAGGCCAGTTTATGTTCGATCGCATCTCCAAACCACATAACATTTATGAAATTGATGGAATCAAATCTCCTTGTTAAAGACTAGATTTATTGAAGGATGGTGCACGCGTTTGACAACACCTGACATTCCCCGTTTAGAAAGCCAATAAGGAGGGAATCACTTTCCAAGTTAAGATTATTTAGCTAAATTTTTGAACCCCCACTCTAATCCATATTGATTGCTAGGGCCTCCATTTTAAGGGGATCAGTGATGCCGTTCAAATTCCGGTAGCGAGCAACCATGAATATACCATTTGATTTCCTTAGAGCAGCCTCGACTCCAATGCTATTTCCATCGCTAGGCCTTTTGTCATAGACATTAACTTGTTCACCATCGATTTTTGCCATCTTGATTGTAGCTCAACATCCATCAAACTTGTCTCTGCTAGACAACGTGCTGAGTTGAAGCAGCTAAGGTAGGTTCTGCATAATTCTAAGATATTTCCAAATTCTGGTTAGACGCCATCTATTCTCAATCTGTTTCTTAATGATCAAACCTTTCGACAGTAGAGAATAAGAAGTGTTAGTCTGTCACTTTTCTTTTTTGCAGACAATTGCTAAATGACGCATTTTATAGCAATTCTTGGAGTCCAAATGCTTCTATTTTGTACCATTTGTTCCCCACTCACATTCAATGAAAAGATATTTCAAGTTCTCCATTTGTCTCTTGCAAAGTGGGGTCCATTGGAATTTCCCTTTGAATGAGATTTATTTTTGTGGAAAGAGCATTCATGAAGAGCCTCCATCCAAAAACTTTTATCTTCGATGGGATTTTCGCCTTCCAAATTTATTTGAAAACTCCAGCATTTGCTGCTCTCGCTAGCTCAATCCTTCTTAGGTTTCATTCAAAACAACAGAGTTTGGATCTAATTAGCTTAGAAGTTGATCACAACCAGAATATGCCTTTGGCCTTTGGTTCCTAAAACCAATTGTCAGCCTACCATTAAGGTTGCATTGGATTAGGTTGGTTTGGTTCCATCCCTCTTCGCCTGATGCAGTAAGGATCTTTTCCTTCTCCTACAAGCCTATCACATGATTAATGAAATTGTTGACCGATTCAGAATCAGATATGTGGCTTGGTAGTGGGTCTGCCTTCTTGATTTGCTAATTTGTCCACCTATTTCTGAAAACTTGGACATGTTGTCCATCAACAATCTTCCATTTGCCCGCTCTTTGATGATAGCTCTGGCCTTTAAAATACATTTTTAAGTGTAAGAATCTTGCACTCTAGCTCTACAATCCCAAATGTTAATGTTTGAATAGTATTTTAGAACTTTATGACATAGTGAGTTAGAATTCTTCATTAATCTCTGGAATTACTTTACTAGAAATGCACATTTGAAAGCCAGTAAATTTTTGAAGTCCATTCGGCCCAACGCTTTTGGATTACATATGTCTCTTTAAGCTACCCAACTAATTTTCCTTTTACACCCATTCTCTCTCCATCAGAACTTGTTCGCTTGGAAGGAGAAAAAGATTCATTATGTAACAAGGTATAACAATTTTATTAAAAGAAGTAAAATAAAATATATCTCATTGAAAATTTCATTTACAATTTGAACTAGTAATTTGGGTTTAAATTTAGGTTAGTTTTAAAATGTTTGGTATTTAAAATGCTTATTTAGTTTCATATCTCATTTATATCAAACTTAAATGTTAACTATTAGAAAATACAATCTTAAAAATGAAATTAGAGTACAGTTAGCTCATAAATAACAGTAGAATTTGTAAAAATAAGAACAAGATAAAAATGTGCTTATTAATTTTTAATAAATAAATATATGCAAAGCTGGGATATTGTCAACTGCCTTTCTCTATTTTTAAAATTTTTTATAAAAAATTTCAAGTCGATCCCCTTTTAGGTTATGAAAATAATGGTTTAATCCAGTAAAAAAAAGGTTAGGTTAGTTAGGTTGGGCCTAACTTAATTTGCACCCTTATTTTTATATATGAAAAATTTGCTTACATCTAAATAATTTATATTATTCATAATTCACTTTTATATGTAATATAATAGTTTTCAAAAACTTAACATTCGGGAAGTTGGAAAAAATAGTGATTTTTTTTTTGAATTAGATAAGGAGTGATGATATATATATGAGGGATTTATTCATGTGCATTCGGACTGCACGTGAATTACCCTGCAAACGCCCCATCCGCCCATTCATTTCAGCGGGTGAAATTTGCGCCGCTTGTTCCATTGTGCGTGTAGAGGGAGACGACGAGCCGAATGAGACTGCACGTACACGTGCTCAAAAATTCGAAGAATGCATTTTCCCGCTCATCCCTCCCATTTCGAAAACGGAGATGACGACGCTGCTGCTACTGCTCCCAAATCTCCTTCTCCGTCGAGATTTTGAAGATCTCCGTCGATTCCAAAGTTCTGCATCGACGGAAGGGGTCATTTTCTCCAAAAATCCGCAGCAAAAGTACTTCCATCCGCATCTCTCTGACGCGAAAATCCGCATGTGGAAAATAACACTGATGGGAGGTACGTTTGCTGCGGATTTTCGGAGAAGACGATCCGCATGCAGATTCAGAATCCGCATGCGGATTTCCGGAGAAGACGATCCGCGCGAAAATAAACATTGTGCCTTCCGTCGAAGCAGAACTTTGGAATCGATCACAGAACTTCAAAATCGACGGTTTTCGTTGACGCAGAACTTCGAAATCAATCACAGAACTTCGGAATCGACGGAGAACTTTCAAATCTCGACGAAGAAGGAGAAATCGACGGAGAAGGAGATTTGGGAGGAGCAGCGGTAGCAGCAGCAACAACAATGTCGTCTCCATTTTCGAAATGAGAGGGACGAGTGGGAAAATGCATTCTCCCTCTACACGTACACGCACAATGGAACAAGAGACACAGATTTCACCCGCTGAAATGAACGGGCGGATGGGGCGTCTGCATGGTAATTCGCGTGCAGTCCGAATGCACATGAATAAATTCCTATATATATATATATATATAGAGAGAGAGAGAGAGAGAGAGAGAGATATTCAGGTGCAATGCAATTGCACCATAACAGCAGTGCATTTGAGCTAAAATGGGTCCCATCCGTCCATTGTATTTAGAATTATGTATTCTATTACCATACTAACTTTCATCCCAATCGGATACGTGTATGGAACCCATCTGAAAATGGTACAAATTCAAAGTAATAAAATAGCTTGATATGAATAGAAACTTTAAAGTGATTTTTTCAACATGTAAACCATTTACTATAAAATTTATATATAGATAAATGATTGTATAAAATTTCATTGCATTGTAATATGTGTGAGACCTATTTTTAGATAAATAAATCGCTGTTCCGGTACAGTTGTGCCACACCGGTGCAACTGTACCGGAACAGCTCTTATATATATATATAGATAATAATTAGGAGTAAAAGAAGTTGAAATAGAGAGAAAGTAGTACGGAGAGATGTTGAGAAATTATTAGAAAATAGAACAGTTATGGAAGAATGGTAGGAAAAATGAGGTGGCAAATTTTTTCTACTTACCAAACAACCTCTTATATTCCCTCTCACAAAATAATGTTAAATTTTTACCAACAAAATCTCTAATCAAAGTGAATCTTGGAATAAAAATGAATATATATGGGAAAATTATATATATCATCTAGTTTAGGTATTTAAAATGTAATAGACAATCGGTGACAACATAAACATCAGTGAAACCTGTAGATCCGTATCTTTCTTAATTTGGGAGCCTAATTATATACAACATAATGTATTTTAATTTAAAATACATCATTCATTTATTTTTATAATTAATTATAATTTTTAATTTTTTTCTTTGTAAAAACATTTTCCTAAGTGTATTCAATCCATATACAAAGTTTTCCGTTTTACAATACTTCTATATATTTATTTTTGATTTTTAAATCAAGTTTTTTAAGGGGTGAAAAATAACTTAAATGCCCTTGAAATTGGTATTTTTTAAAAAATAAAAATAAAAACGTAAAAATGTTGTAAAATGATAAAACTTGATATGTAGATTAAATACAATAAGGAAAACATATTTACGAAGAAAAACCAAATAATAATAAAAATAAGATAAAATAAATAAATGTTGTATTTTAGCTTAAAATACATTATGATATATATAATCATCCTCCCTGGATTTGATCTGGATCTTTTTTTCAAGTGTCCACATAATGAAAATGCTTTCTGGCTTCCGGTTATTTCGAAGTAACTGTTTGAACCAATGAACTAAGGACCTGTGATAAAGCCCACCAACGGATTTAAATTGGTTTTTATATATTAGCTTTTGTAATATCTTTAAAAAAGGTATAATTATTTTTTTGATGCGGCATATGAATGTTGTCGCGCAACGTACGGGAAACACTTGGATAAAGTGGCAAAGGCCGAATGCGAGCTTGAAGTAAAAATGTTAAAAAAAAAAAAGAAAGAAAGAAAGAAAAAGATGGTAAGCTAAGGTGTTGGTATATCTAAGTTTCAATTTGGCAATATTATGGAAATTGTGTATTTCTAGCTCAGTTTAAACCTTTTAATTTATAAAGTACTTGAAATTAATTAACCTCAAAACAATAAATTAATCCTGAAACTAAAATCTTCTCAAGGCAAAAATAAAATGATATAGTTTTGCAAATTCTCCCCGAAATACCTCCTAACCGGCCAAACCGCATTAAGAAGCGATTAGCTTGACTGAAAGACACGATTGTCCCCGTATATATGGATTTAACAGATGGACAAGTTGGAGAATTTAGCCTTCTAAAATTATTTGCAGTTATATTTTTGCCTTTTACCGTTATATATTAATTCTATCAAACATTTTCAAGACTGGATTAATTCTAAAATTTTTTTGTGCATGGCAATTTTTTTTTATGGAAACGCCTGCACTAATTAAACCACCATAAGATCTAAAAACGGTCCTCTTTTGCGTGCGTCTTTTTCAAAATAGTTCTCATATGTTTTTAGTTCCTCCATGAATTGCAATCTTGTTATAAATGCAATGATTTTGTAGTGACATGAATTTTTTCAAATTACCATCTGTACCATATCCAGCAAGAAAGGATGGACAAAAAAATTTATTTTCTAATGAAAAAAAGTATATGTGCGTTTATAATGGTTTGTTTATAAATAAATTTTGTAAATAAGATAGTTTTGAAAATATTTGAACACCGCAAGAAATTTGGATTTTGTTAAAGATAATTTTGATTGCAGAAAGTGATATTTAGGTTGTTGATGGTAAGAACTAAATGATAAACGGGCTTCGGTGGTGGAATAGAAATAAATATTCTTTGGCAAAGAAACAGGGGTAACATCTTGTGGCAAATCAGCTGACAACCAAATTGTTGGGTGGCTGCAAAAGCTGTACGTAATGACAAGTGCTTTGTTGCTAGTAAGTATTAAGTGATAACAATTATTTCATTGAAAAAATTCGAATTACTTTTTTTTGTTTTGTTTTGTGCTGGTCATGGTTGCTAAGGTGAACTTTTTTGTAGCGTGATACAAGTATAACTATATTTTCATTTGACATTCAATAAAATGGGGAAAAATTTTACACTTTATTCTACACACGGTTTTATATAATTTGATATTTAATTATCTAATTACCATGTTCTTTCTATTGTTATTTCCGCATTCTATTTTTTGGATTAATTACAAATATAATCACGACTTATATCCATATTTAGAGATTGATTATATGCATTTTTAAAATGAAATATATGATTACATGTTTTATTCCTAGTTCTAAACATGACAATGCCATTAGATTCCATTAGATAATGCAATAAAATTTAGAAATGACAAAATTAGTCTAGCTATTTCTTTTAAAGGGAAATGAGTGTATAGAAGTGATTTTTTATTGGGAAGGGAATCTCCAATACTCAAAATAAACAAAGTCATTGGACAAATGAGTCCTAATAAAATGAGGTGAGTTTTCCCACCAAGTCATAAAAGTTTCAATACTAGATGAAGCAAAATCTACTAATGTATGATGAACATTATTTCCTGTCCTTAAACCATGGTGGTATGACAACTCTCACACTTCCAAAGTCTCTTGTTTGATTTCATGGATCAAGGTATGGTAGTGTTAGTTTGTCTTCCTTCAAAAAATTAACCAAAACTAAGGAGTCACTTTCCAATTCTATTTGCTACATTGTCAGTTCTATACCTCATTGTAAACTGCACTGGAGTGCCATTGCCTCCATCATAAGAGAATCCTATATTCCCATGATTTTCCAGCATTTTGTAGCTAAGAATACACCCTCTAGGTTTCTCATTCATCTCATACCACTGCTTGGGTGAACTTATCTTGGGATTAGCATAGAATCCACCAGCCTTGTTCCCATCAACAAGTTTGCATTTTTGTTACTATCCTGATATGATTTACGCCATCCTAGTTTTCTTCTTCTCTTATGTTGTTTTTCAAAGACCATAGTTTCTAGCAGCACAACATAAAAAACCTATTGCCTCATTTTTCCATTCTGAAGCTAGCATTCTAAAAATGCATTTTATTGCATCTCTGGAGACATAGATGTTCCCATCTAAGATCAATTTTCTTCTTAAGTCTGTCATACAATCACAAAAAAAAGGTGCTTTGAGTTTTCCATTCCTCTTCTGCGGAATAGACATTACAGGTCAAGAGTAATACCTCGATTGAGCAAGTTGGTCTTTATTGATAGAGCATTGTTGAACAATCTCCACCTAAAAGTTTTTATCATTGTTGGGGGACTAACTTTCTAGATTGCCTTGCATACTTTTAGTGATTCCTCCCTTTAGATTTGTTTGTCCTTCTGTTAGAACTTGTATTATAAAAAATATTATATTTTATAAATCTATATGCAGCCTTCATCTTAAAAATGCCATCTAGTTCAATTCTTGGAACCATTTATCTCCAAACATTTGATTGGAGATATGGATTCCTTTAATTTTCTCCTATCCAATCTCTCTAACCACTAAAATAATCAAGTCCATCTCCTAACTGCCAGTTCTTTGATCAATGAAAGTGTTGCCCTTTCTTCATGTAAAATGGTCTATGGTAGAGGGCCAATCTTCTCCTCCATAGCTTTGGCCCACAAGTCTCTAAAAGAAATATTATCTTATTATCATCTCCAACCCTCCATCTCCATCCTTCCTTTACAACTTCTTTTGCTTTTAGTATACAATTTTGCATGTACGAACCAATTACCTTCATATTACAGTCCCATAGATATTCCCTTAGGATTTATTTTTCCTTAAGCACTTTAAAATAGAGAGAATTTGAGTTCTCCATAAGGTGCCACACTTGTGTAGTTAATAATGCATAGTTGAATGCCTTATGACCTAAACCCAAGCCGCTTGAAAATTTTGAGTTACAAACCTTCCTCCATAATATTCAACTAATTTTTATTTTTATTTTTGTCTTCCTCCATTTTCTTCCCACCAAAATTTAGTTATCATATCGTTGACTTCATTAAGCTTTTGGTAGTAAGAATAGGCTCATAGTATAGTAGGGGATAGACTATGCCATCGCTTTTTTAAGACTACCTTTCCTACCTTGAGATAAAAATCTCTCCTTCTACCCTTCAATTTTCTTCTAGCTACGTTCTTTAATTTCCTTGAACACTTATTTTTTGAACTTTCTAGCCAGATTGATTGCCCCAAGTATTTCTTTATTATTTGGACTTTTGACCCCAAAAGGCTTTCAATTTCTTGCTTGTATATAGCCGAGGTGTTTGAGTTGAAAAAGAGTGTCATCTTATCAATATTCACTACTTGCCCCAAACATTCCCTATACTCTCTCAACACCTCTAACAGACGAGTGATATCCTCCCTACTCACTCTTATAAATATTAATGCATCATCTACGAAGAAAATGTGTTATATTATCAATCCTTGTGGGCATATTTTCAATTTAGATAATTATTAACCCTAAATTTTCTCATTCATTAATATAGAGAGCCCTTCGGCACATAAAAAACAAGTAGGGGAGAGAGGGTCTTGCTGCGTTAGCTCCGTACTTGGGCTAAAATAATCTGTCATGAATTTATTCATCCTTATCTTGTACCTCATTGATCTAAAACAATCTTTTTTTGATAAATATCTAAAACAATCTTGAATCCGCCTTATCCAAATCTCTCCAAAATGCATTCTCCTTATCATCTCATTCAAATACTCTAATTTCCCCTATTGGATACTTTCAGCATATCTAGTTTCATTGTTACGTCTTCGTTTTTTTGCCATCAAGACAATGGATAAACCTAGAATAAAACCACTCTATTAGTTGGATATAATTCCATTCAAGCATCCTTTCAATCCGTTCACCAATACTTTTGCTACAATTTTGTATGCCATGTCACATAGGCTTTTAATTTTGAAATCAACCACCATACAGGCTTCAGACTTCTTTGGGATCAAAACAATTGTGGAGTTGAGAGCTTGAAGAAGCTGCCATAACTAATCATTGGTTCTTTCTTTCATAAATGCCTTGCACATATCAATAACATCTTGCCCAACCGTTTCTCAATATTTTTGAAATAAGTATGTTAATTTACCATTGGGTCTCAAAGCTTTTGTTGGATTTATTGCTTTAATAGTTGCTATTACTTTTTTAATCAACAAAGGCTAAAAAAGCTAGACCCTTTCCTTCATTTTTTTTGATCCTCTTCCTAATTCTTACAGGAATCCTTCTTGAGTTAGGTGGATTCGATTGAGCTGATGAAAACCTCCCTAAAATGATTCAACACTAGCTCTTTTGTGTTGTGTTTTTCATGTTATTTTGTTAAGTTTATTGAATTAATTGAGTCCACTTTTGTTGTGTTTTTCATGTTATTTTGTCAAGTTTATAGAAGTGATTAGGTCCACTTTTGTTGTGTTTTTCATGTTATTTTGTTAAGATTATAGAGGTGATTGAGTCCACTCTTGTTGTGCTTTTCATGTTATTTTATTAAGTACAAAAGTGATTGAGTCCTCTTTTGTTGTGTCTTTCATATCATTTTGTTAATTTATTTTGTAAATGAATAGAAAAGATGAATTGTGTTTGCTTTTATTAGGGATAATTTTATAATTTCTCATTATATTTGATGTCAATTTAAGAAGCTTTCATATTTGGAATTGGGGTAAAATCTACGGTCATTTACGCCTCTTTTATAAGCATGTACTTAAATGTAAATATGAGCAATCATATATGACATTAATCTTTTTTTTTTAACAAATTTCCATATAACTGGCCAATCTATCTTATTTTTCCTTTCTTTCTTCAAAATCATTATTCATATTATATAACATCGCATCAGTTTCGCTTCTCCAAAATTTTTGTACAAAAATCCCTCCCTCTCTACCCTCGTACCCAACGCATCCAAAGTGTAAATAACTCTGGCCATTTGACAGTTGGTTCTCTGTCAGGCCAAACAATTCAATGGTGTAACAAATTTGGGCATGACAAAGCTTCTTAATTATATCACGTGTAGAATGCTTATACGTACGTCGTACATATTAATTAATCAAAAAGCTGGAAAGTAAGGATTTATTTTTGGAAAAAAATGAAATTCAATTTCATGGAAAATTTCTTAGCCGCAGAAATGCCACCTATAGAAGGAAAACCTCCTTTTCTCTCCCATGCACTTGGGTGTTTCACGCCCCCAGAAGTCTTACAAAAACACAGCCAATCAATCCCAATCTAAATTCGCATGGTTCGAATTCACGTGCATCAGCTCCACCTAAGATTTAGAATATCTGTATATATGCATGCGCATAAACACATGTAGTCTCGAAAGCATGGAGAGGGAGGAAGAAGGGAGAGGGAAGGAGGAGAGGTGGAAAAATCGGGGAAGGGTTTTTTTTGTTTTTGTTTTTGGGGGATGTGTGGGTGGTGTGGGGTGGGTGGGGAGGGATGGATGGGTGTGGTGGTGTGGGTGTGGCGCGGTGTTTGGGGGAGAGAGATCTGCATAGCTTTCAGAACCCTTAGATAAGGTAGTTTTAAGATACGACAGCGACAGCTCTTTGGTCCTTCCAGCCCGTTGGCGGTGCCAGCCACCTCCATCTTCCTGGAAAGCTTTGATTAACCCAAGTATAAAGCCAGAGCACCGGCCAATACGGCCACCCATTCAAATCAGAGCCTTATTTCCGGCAGGCCATATTAATTACTGAAAACTTTTGGCCCAAAAATTAGCCTCTTTAGAATAACACCAAATGGCTAATAATGTGCCTTTCATAATTTAATTATGAATATTGTGAGAAATCTAGGCCGACAGATCATTTGGAAACTAAGCCGCGCCCTTCATTGATTTCTGTATGTTGTGGCCCTAAAATAATTGGAACGTAGTGGTAAAGTGGACCGACAGTATTTTTTTTTTTAATTTGCTGAACTTAACTGTTGGATCTGGTTTTAAACTAATGGTGGCCAGTTGATAAAGATATTCAAAAAATTATTATTATTCCTCGGAAATGTCTTATGTACAGCCCACATGTGGATTAAATTGTAATCAATGGAGTGAAAGAATAGGAACAATGAAAGATAGTCTTTATGCAGAAAATTGTCCGCAATGCAGTGCATTGATTTGCTTTCCTCCGAAAATTATAATTACTAATTTGTTTTATTTCTAGATACATCGTCACAAAAAAAAAGTTTCAACAACAAAATTAGCAAGGTTTCGCTGCAAATTTCGTTGCCGTTATCGTGTCGCATTTAGGCTTGGAAAACGAAAACTTGGAAATTTCATTGCCGGGTTTCCTTGCTCATCTCCTTGGCAACCAAATGGCTGCAATTTTATGCCTGAAAGGATAACCAATGGAATAACGATCATGAAATCGTAACAAATTTCGTTGTTGGAAAGAAGATTTATTGTAGTATATATCAGTATATACAAAATCAACAACTTACAACAACATTTCAGATTCTTATTCATGATCTTTGATAACTAATTGAATTGGTGGAGATTATTGGGGTTGACTATCGTGGAGAGGAGTTCAACGACTTGGAGGTTGAAATTTGCAAAAATTAGGAAGTTGTTCGTAGTAGGCCATGCATTTTTAAGTGTGATCACGCAATTGCATAATAGAAATGGTAATTTGGACAAAGGAAACACAAGACATTACAAACATTTTTTAGCAATGAAACTATGGTCAATCTTGTAGTTAATAGCGAGCTTGCTTCATATTGCATATACATAACAATGGCTACTAAAGTTGGTCTCGATGCGGTCGGAAAGAAACATGTTTAGGATCATTTCTTTGGATGGAATGGAGTGAAAATTTTTGTTTTAAAAATTTTAATAATTTTCTAACATATAATAATCCTAATCTTCTCATTATTAATATAATTTCTTATTTCTCAATACATATGAACCCTACTTTATTCAATTTTCTCATCAAAATCTCATTTCATTGGATGGTAGCATTGGGCCTTGATGCAATTTATGGAGACGAGTATACCTCAAAATGTGGATCACAAAATATGCATGCCAATTGACTACTGCTAATTACTATTTAAAATTTTCATAAATGTCGTGATTAAATTTTTGACAGGTAAATGTCATAATTAATTTGGTTGCATATATTGTCGCATTGATGTCATTTGTCAGCAAATAAGCATATATAGCAAATAAACATTTTGCTGTCTATGGGTACGTTAACTATGAACAATATATTCTTTTTTAAAAATTTGCTGCATATAATGTTATAAGTAACCGATATTTTTGATTTCATGTAATATTATATATATAACAATTCTTGTTTGGCTGCAGATACTATAAGGCTGGGGCAAGATTGCAGGGTAATTACGTTCCTACAAGATTTGCTCGAAATTGCAGGTGTACCTACGTACCTTAAATTCCATTTAAATGATAAAAATACCCCTATAAAAATGAATTAAAAATACAATAAAACACCTTTAAAATACTCAAAAATTTTATTTTTAAAAGATATTTTGCATATTAAATAGACCTACTAGAAGCGAAGAATATTTGTAAAAAATAAAAATTTTGGTATTTTAAAGGTATTTTATTTTATTATTTACAAGCATATTTTCATTATTTTCAAGAAGGATTTAGGGTTTATACATCGGCTTGTAATTTTACGAAAATCTCATAGGTATAGATGCAAATCTTACAAAACTTGTGACATGCCCTACAATATTGTCCAAACTTTATAAGTAGGGATGTGAAACTTCCTATATTTTAAGGCAACAAATTTAACCATAGATGACAGAATTAGCAACCGCTTGATTACATAATGATTTTTTTTTATATTGCTATATATGCCCAATAATAAAAATGAAATATTGTTATTGGGTTTATATCACAATTGAACTAGATTTTGTTGCTAAAGAATAACTTTGCTATAGCATTTTGAATGCTTTTTACTAATGTTTTAAAAATCAAACTACGTTATGAAATATTTTTATGACCAGTTATAAGTTTTTCCGGTGGTTGAATGAGCAAAACTTGTCAACCATGATATAAGCGTTTCGGGGTCCCATCGGTTCAGCCGCCCGCGTGCACTTAACCGGCATTAACCTCCTAATAAATAAGTGGAGCGAAGTAGATTTCTATCGAGATTGGACATAGATGCTGAAATTCAGAAATAGGACGTGGCTAAACAGGCCTAAGATAATGGGATTCACCACCATAACTTTCCTATTTTACTGATTCTTCCACCTGAAAACTAGCTGGAAGCATCTGATATCATTAACATTTCAATTGGATTTTTTTTAAAAAAAAAAAAAAAATCTATTTGAGTGTGATCACCACCAAAGATTTCGTGTGATGTAAACACGGTTTTTGCCCGAAATTAACCATTATCTTTTTGATCTACAATCTTAGGTGGGTCGAAATTCTAAAAAGAGCGTTGCTGTCAATTCGTTGTTGGTCCGAAGAGCCAAACTTAATAGATTTACCCACGTATAATGATTGGCATGTGACCATAGGATTGATAGAAAAGCGAAAAACGTGTTCCACATGCAATGTTATTTGTGTTGCAGATCTAGCTAGTCCCTTGCGGATGAGATCCATCCATTCTTACAAAGTTGGACATAGAAAGGCTTAGAAATCGTGATGCTGATGTGCCCCATTCGGATTTAAAATACGTGGGGTCTCGTGGGGCCATGTGTATAAAACTATAAATAGCCTAACCTAGCCCATTCTTCTACTTGGATAACAAAAGTATAATGGATTTCACTTGGATAAAAGATAATGCTGATGTTTCAATATGTCCGGATGCATCCGGCTACAAAATACATATTTATTTAATTTTTTAAAATTTTTATAAAATTCTTAATGTATGATTAATCCACAAAAATTTACTTTTTTGAAAATTTGTAAATGTATTTTTGATTTTTTAAAAATAAAGAGGTTTTACTCCTTTCTAAATGACTAAAATACTTTTATTTTAGAAACAAAAGATATATACACACTTCTAAAAATGATAAAACTTAATATATAAGTTAAATATACATAGATTAAGAGTTTTATAAAAAAAAATAGAAATAAATAAAAATGGGATTTGCAGCTGGATGCATTGAACAAGTGCTTGCCATCTTAATTATATGCCTAATTAATGAGGTTCAGGCTCACGTACTGTAAAAAGGGCCTCAAAGGCCATTAAAATTTTAAAATGAAAACACAATTTTAAGAACATTTTGTTGAAAATAATTAGTGGAAAAAAAGTGGAATAAAAGAAAATATGGATTTCTTGATCACTGATAATTATTGTCTCCCTAGATGGCCTTAAATGCTAAGTTGATAATTAGGCCAATATTGGGAAAGTCTAGACTTTGTCCAATTCATGCAAGCTGCTGGTCACAAACAACTGTCTTCTACTATATTTTGTCTAATCTTGGGGTTGGCTCGGAGTCGCAACTCAGTTGTCCACTTCGCATTCGTCAACCTCGCCAGACTCGTCTTCTTCTTTTAACGCCGGTCACACAGTAGCCTTATTGAGCCCTATCAATAATTCATTGAAGACCTGCTTGTTGCTCATGTTAAAATGAGTTACGCTATCCTAGTTCACATCTACCTATACGTATCTACAAACAGAAAATTTTAGAACGTGTTGATGATTATGGAAGAATTTGGATCTTATCCATTAAATTTACTGCTTAACGCGTATTCAACTAATGATTCAAAATACGTAAATCATGTTGTTGGCGCCCACAGAAAGTCTCAAATGAGTTGAATATATCTTCCACCAAATGCCAAACAAGATCGATCTCATACTTTGACAAGTACTGAATTGGGTCACTGACTCAACTTTCTATGATATTGCTATATATAATCAGATGGTCGAAATCAAGTTATATTTTGCATGAATTTCCTACCCTTGTAATAATTAACCTTTTTCTTTTATGTAGACGAGCACAGTCATCAATTTCAATCCATGGGATAAATTGATTAGAAGGATGGCTATAGTATAAAAAAATACTGTCTTATTTTTTTTATTTTTTATTTTTGAAAGAAATTATTGAAGGTACAAATTATTTATAAGCCCTTAATATTATCTGCAGTGAAACAGTTGAAGGAAAAGCAGAAAATATTGGTCCCAGAAATGCAGTGGCGCCTGAAGAGTCAAGGGAAACCCGTGAACACTCTCTAGCGTCATGACAGAAAGAAACAGACACTCTTTTACCCTTTTCTTCTTCCCCTCTTATTCCCTTTTCACAAATATCATCACCCCCCCGGGAATGCAAAAATCCCCATCAAGATGTACCACAGCCACCTATCTACTGGGCTAAGTCAAACCTCCAAACAGTGAGTCCCAAAAAGGAATTAAAAAAGTCCACCAACTTTACGAAGTAAGCCAAAAGTCCATCACATTGCGTGTGGGACCTATATGATGACAAAAGATGACAATTTCACCTGAGGCCGTATGATGGAAGGGTTAAATATTGCAAATTTCTAAGAGAGTATTTAGAGAGGTTTAACGAGCTTTATTAATAATAACCTAATTTTCACAGAAAATCAATTTGGCTGACACCAAATTTGCTTTCTTATGTTTGTTATTAATTGGTTAAAGTGGTGAGGAGCTCAGTTCACCTTAAGCAAAGTCTTAGTTTTGAGTCCTGTAAACAAAGAAACAAGCGTTAAGAGAGCTTACCCCCTTATGATATATGACCCCTCTTGACTCTAAAGAACTACAGTTATATATATTTAAAAAATAAAATATATTATATGTAGCCACTTTTTGCATCCAATTTTTTTGATGAAAAAATTCGGTTGCATTTGGTATCAAATGCGAACCAAATATACTCAAATCCTATATTAAGAAAGTGTTTAGAGAATGGAGAAAATTTTAGTGAAAATTTTAAAATAGATACAATATTGATTAAGAATAAAAGGAATAAAATTGAAATTGATAAGATAGTTATGCAAAATATGTATAGAAATAATTAAAAAGTAAGGTAATTGTACGAAAAGATGTGTGAAAAATAGAGAATTTTTTCTTTTTTAATTCCTCGAATGCTGCCTATTTGTAGCCTAAGTTTTATTACTATTTGCATCAACTTTTTTGATAGTTGCTTTAGATAATACTTTTGTGCTAAATATTGAATTACAGCTAAAATAAATCTAATATAGTTATATATATCATATGCAACTAAAATATTAATTACAAAATGAAATTTATTACTTTTTTATGAAATACGAATTTTATTTTATTCGTGTAAATGAAAACAATTATTCCAGCCTTAAATCAAAATCAGGATTTTATTCAGAAATACAAAATATTGAAATCTATCATACCCTAATTGAATTAGTTTTTTACTTAGAACCTACCATATCCTATCAATATAAAAATAACTTACTCTGCTCATTTTAGGTTACCCAATGAATCAATCAATGGGTACTCTACTCAAGATGCACTCTTACTCGGCACAACTATTCTATTTTCTAATCATTCTTTATTGCTTGATATATAATTATTTTACTTTTCATTCATTTTTCCGTAACTATCAATATAACTACTTTATATATTTTAACTTTATTATCTTTATTTCTCATTATTATCTTTATTATATTACATCACTTCTTTCATTTCAAACAATTACACACAAAAAAAAATACCTTCAAAAGTTTCAAAAGTTTTATCAAATACTACATATATCTTCAATATGAATTTTATTTTGGCTGAAACTGAAAATTCATGATTTACGTGGAGCACAGATGGGCCGGTGGGTGCAGTGGCGGTGGTGTCAGCTATCCATCCCAAATTAACAAATTGACGTGAGTGCATTCAGCCATATCTCCTCCCTAATGCCATGTGAACCGTACAAGGCTCCAGGGCCTTTTGGCATTTAATGCTGTATGAGCAAGTTAGTTGGGTGAGCTGCACCAATCGAGTTCGCTTGGCGGGCATAAGCGTCCAAGGGCAATTGGCAGGTGTAAAGGTCCAAAGAGAGAGAGAGAGGGAGAGAGAGTCGTGCATCCAGCATCTGATATTCATTGGTCCACCTCCCTTTTCGCCTCCACCATTCATCACCCCATCACTCATCAGCTGATATTACCATTCCGAAAAATCCAAAACCTGTCGTATTAGGCGGCGAGGTAGGGCCTAGCGCCACCTACAACTGATGCATGCATGTGGACCCTTCGCATCCACATCCGGAGATATATCAGCGGTGGCCCACCACGCTCTACGCGTGCAATCTGCTCCATTTATCCACTCCCACTTGGACTACTAAGTGTCAGGCACAGGGCAAGCACAGTAACTAATCCATGTTTTGTCTTTTAATCGTCTTGGTGTTGGAGAGGTGTAGGGTTGCAACTCAGATAGAGCACCATGGGTTGATCTGTTGACTACCATAACATAAGTAAGGTAGGTTTCGAGTAAATGAATACATTGCTCAATTATGGTATGATAGGTTCTGAGGTATGAGTACTTGGCACCGACTGGAATTGCTGATATATATTCAATATATATTTTATGAAATATCTTTTATATTGAAAGATATAAATATATTCTTAAAGATATAGAAACTTATTTAATTCATTCATTATTTATTAAATTTAATAAATATATTTAAAAATTATTATCATTTTGATTATAAGTTTTATAGTAAGATTTTTATTAAAAATTATAACTTTCAAATATAACGTAAAGACGATTTTAAAGAACTAATTTGGAACAAAATCGAAATCGAAATCGACTCAACTCGACCTAAAATAAGATAGGATAAGAATTTTCGTGAATAGGGTAAGGGTAGAGTTGACCTCGATCCAAACTTACTTGACCCAAGTTGCACCCTTAAACAGATGAGTGTGTATACCTAAGGCTCTGCGATTTCATATAAATATCTTCATTTTTAAGATGTTGATGGTTATGCAAAATTTGATCATTCATTGTATTTAACATCATTCATTTAGCAAAGATAGTAAGTTTCATGTATGTGCATGCACCACATTTATCCAAAAATAGATATACTCATATGTGGATAAAGAAAAATGTTTAGATTCATTCACGTATATATTAAAATTTAATAATACTTTATAGAACTATTTATTCATGTAGTACTGATATTTTAAATGATTTAGATATTACAAATATTACTTAAGATTTGATATTTAGCATTAAATTATTTTATTATGTAGAATTTTACACACTTATAGATATGGCCCATTTACAATAATACTAAACAAACAAAAGAGTTTTCGTAATAATATAAATGATATAAATGCAGTAGATGGAGTAAATCTTCAATCAACTATTAAAATATTAAAAATAAAAAAGATTATGTACACGTGGAGTTTCATAGAAGTGGAGACAATTAACCAATGATTTTAGGGGATGTGATTCTGAATTGGAATTTTTGACGTGTGGAATTGTTTTCCGGAAGAAGGGCTAAGGAAATAAGATTCATCCGGTGTTTGATTCAGCGTAAAAGGAGCAACTAAATATATTTTTGAAATACTAAAATCTAGATAAAATAAAAATTTCAAGAATAAAAATGTTGATTTCGAAAGAATAACATAATTAATTATCGAAAGATTTTCATCAAAAAAATTATCAAAAATGGAATTTGTGATAAAATATGCATTTGTATAAAAACGTAAGTTTGACTAAGATTGTGTGTAGTATTTAATTAATGGCTATAAAAGAATGTTAAATGCCGTATGACTAAGGATTGGTCGGATGTATTAGAAATAGATTTTTTTTGCTTTTACGCTTCTTTTTGGCGGATGTAACACTTTAGCCAATATTAATAACTGTATTTTTAATTATGGGCGGTGGTCCAATCGACATCTTTTCCACTTGCCTTAAATGTGGAAATGCTCGGTTTCGGCCCTACGAAGCCGATTTTATAAAATAAAATCTAAACCATTCAACATATTTAATATATCATATTTATTTAGAAAATAAAAAATTCACCATAAAATAAACGTAACATATTATCAAATTAAAAGCATTTTACACTATACAGAACCTGTTCAAATTTTTACAACAATATATCATATTTAGTTAGAAAATAAAAATTTCACCATAAAATAAACATAACGTGTTATAAAAGGAAAACCATTTTACACTATACAGAAACCTATTAAATTTTTATAATAAAGGCATGTTTACTATTCCATGAAAAACATCGAGTGATTTAAAAGTTTTTTGTCGTTATTTTTTAATCATTTTTTCATATCTTGTTATGCAATTTTTCTACTTTTAAATTATTTCTTTACAACTATTCATACAACTGTACTATCTATTTTAACTTTATTATCTTACTCCTTACCATTATTTCCATCATATCTTTTCTCATTTAAAAAACTTTTCCACTAATTTTTTTTCAAAAAGTTCATATACCAAACACATCCCAACTTTGGTAAATACATATTTTAAGCAAGGTAAGTGGTTTAGATTTTCGGAAACAACGTTAGTGCACATTTGGGATAAGTGAGAAAAGTTTCCATACACCAATTCCCATTAATTATTAATAATTACTTTTTATGATTAAAATATTCATTTGATTGATATAATCTCCTTTACTTTAATTTTATCTGATTAAATATTATATGTTTTTTCAAATGCACTCTATCTCAAGAGACATTAAAATTAGAGAAAAATTTTATCACGATATTGTGAATGGCAGTAGTAGCTCCCGCACGAAATCACAAAACGCGGAATTTACAAGCTGGGCCATCAATTTCATTTTCATTCTTTTAGAGAAAATGATCGACCTTACAGGGAAGTCCTTTAATTTTTATTTCACGCCATGCAAATCAGGCGATGTGGGAGACTTTGTAGCACAGCATGTTGTACGCCGCAGAATCGTATAATCATGTCTACGTCCCAACATTTTTTCTTAGTTAATGTATAACTGTGATTGTTCATAACCATATATCGAGTAATGTTTGGTAATTACAGAAAAAAAAGGAAAATCGAGAGAAAAAAACAAAATGTAGAAATTAAGTTAAGTAGAAAGATGTGTCCACGGACAAGATAGTTTTTATTACAATCAATAGACTGAGCTGGCGTACTATTCATTCTTCTAATAGCAGTCAATGATGATATAGATACACTAATCTCAATTCCCGTGATAGCATGTTGTTCCACACACAAACATGATCAAATAAACTAGTCATTCTAATGATTTCATGTTCGCAATGATTCCTACATTGTATATGATCTGCAATTGGTTGTCTCTAAACTCGTAGACGGGTATGTTGCTCATGCTCTTTAATTTAATGCAGCATGTTGTTTGTTGTCTAAGTATTTCAATTGCAACACCTGATCAGTTCCATCAATGCACTTTTCAGAAATTTGTGCCATTGTTGTAGTCATAATTAATAGTGGAATACCTGCATGCATCCAAGAAACCCTGGTTTCCTTGAAATGATAACTAGCTAGAGAACCAGCCATTCACGGCCTTTTGAGAGATGATCTATAAGAGAAACAAACCAATGGTCCACATTCCAATGAGAACTAATTTCAATGTTGGTGGTTGTGGCTTCAACCCATTTGGAAAACAACAAAAAATTAGTCAGGATCAACAAACCATGGAACCCACTTGTCGGAGTTGCAATCAGCGTATATCATGCAAAAATCTTGTTAGAATAAACTCATATTGTGTTACGAACTTATTAATTTGATAATTAAAGTGGCCCCCTACACCATAGAAAATCATGTGTCACAAGCTAAAGAGTTTCAAAATTAAGAGTCGAATGAAGGGAAATAAATTACTTTAAGTCACTGTTATGGGGAATATTTAAGCTTGGTAGTACTATTGCAGACAATGAGCGGAGTTGGATCCCTTTAGAATCATTCGAACTGTGGTATTATAATGAGGAGACAGCTGAATCCGTTGATGACACGCAAATATTGCGATATTGCTGGAATGAGACATGATATGAATGGGTTGGGCTGGATTGGGCATTGCCTGATTTGGTTTGGATTATTGTCATGCCCCTTTATAAATTTTTTTTTTATGCATCTGTACAGAATTCGGTTGTTGGAGGTAGGACTCAATCGCTTTCGTTGAAACTTCAATGCGGTGTATTCGTTTTCGATACTTGTGGTGAAGGATTCGTCAAGAAGCCAATTTTAATTCTAGTTCTTTAACATTCCCGTTTCGAAAGAAGAAAAAATTGAAAGCAAACCGTAGTGATAGGGATGTATGCGTGTTTTGCATGTAGCGAGAGGCATACTAACTATATTTGCCGTTACATTCGGATTTAAATATTTTAAATTTTATTAAATAATTCTTTCTTTCTTTTTTTTTCCTTTATTCTTCGACTATTTAAACACATTTTTGAAATTTCACCTTAAGAGTCGGTCCATGAAGATGTAAAAAAGCATTTACATTCCTTTCAACATACATTTTTTGTGGATATTTATAAAACCATAGTTGTAACTCTCACATAATGGAGAGAAATTTTCTGCAACGTTCCTCGTATAGGAAAAAATTTACAAATGTTTCAACACAAAGAGAGGAAATTAAAAACTGTCACTCCACATGAGGAAGGGGAGACTTGAACTCATGTTAGGCAGCACCTTGCCCACATGAGTTACCACCATCTTTAAGTATGATTTTCTATCTTTTCTAATTAATTATTCTACTTTTCTGCCACTAGGGCAACAATGGTCAGGTACATTGGCAACTTTGCCAATGACTTGGATTCGAACACTTATTGTCTCCCTCAAGTGCATAAATGAGAGCATGTTTGTCTTTCCAAATGATAGATGGGAGCTTGAACTTATTGTTTCTCTTAAGCTTGATTATAATATCTAACATGTGTTGTAATGTATACACACCCAATCAAGAAAATATTCTACTTTTCTACTATTATTTTTATGTTTTATTCTTTTTAATATATTTTTATATAATTACTGTATTTATTTTTTATATTCTTTACTCTTAATCCCTACCTTTATCATATCTCATCACTTTCTTATTTTTCTAAAAAATTTCTTATAATTTTCCACTTCTTTTACCTCTTACAAAACAAACTCTAAGATGTTTAAATGCGGGAAGTATACTCCATAATTTTGGATGATTGTAAGGCATATGTAATGTAGAAATATTTTTATTCTTTTAATTTTTTAAATGTTACAAACAATATAAAATTTAAGTTTTAGCAAAGAAAATTTTCTTGCAAAAGGTTAAAATTTTGATTGTTAAAGAAAAGTCTATTAAGAAGAAATTTGGTTGCTAATAATTCATTATTTTTGTGTTTAAGAAAATTTTTTGACTTGGTTGCCAAAACATTATTCTAAGCGATGATATTTTATTTGTCTATGAAAGCATCAACATGAGCAATGAAATTTTTTTGAAAGTTTTGGCTTAATTTACAGATATACCCACATATTTTGACTATAATTGCAGACATATCCATATATTTTCAAAAATTATAAATTACCCAACATAGTTTGACCATAATTGCAAATATACTCACGACATAACAGTGCAGTAATAGTGTTACAATGGCGCATGTATATTTGCTATTATGGTCAAACTATATGATGGTAATTTGCAATTTCTGAAGCTATGTAGGTATATTTGCAATTATGGTCAAATTAAGTGGGTGTATTTGCAAATCACCTAAATTTTTGCAAATACGTCTAAAATATTGTGTCTATATCCCTAAGTTTTTTGAAATTACAAATATATCTATAAGATTTGCATAAATTTGCAAGTGTGTCCCTTTCATTATGATGTCATTAAATTTTTCTATAAAATGAAAATAATGCCTTTTAAGCTAAGTATTACACCTGTAATTTTTGAAAATATTGTAAGCATATTTGTAAAATAATATAAAATAATAATATAGGTAAAAATATATAAAATAATAAAATAGCATATATGTCTATAATAGTTGGAAACATTATAAGTGTATTATTTGATTAAAATGGAAATTTCATCATTTTATAAAAATTTAATGGCATTCTAACAGAAGAGGTATATTTGCAAATTTATACAAATTTTATAGGCATATCTGCAATTTCAGCAAGCTTAAGAACATAAATGCAATATTAGTCTAACTTTGTAGGCATATTTGAAAAAATCCTAATTTTTTCCCTTATCTATAAAAGCACCATCACAAGCAAGAAATTTTTTTCTTGCATATGGATTTTCTTATCAATAAAAATCCTTCCTCGTTAATGAGGATGGCAAATGATGTATTTTCTTATGGTGAAAGCTGACTCCTTGAACTAACAAAGTTTAATGAGACTATAAACGGGAATTTTAACGAAAGATTTAACATTTGTTAGTTTAATTTATAAAATATACCTTCTAGATTTTCTCTTTATGTTTTAATCTTCCGATATCATTCTTGATTAAACACTCGAAATTAATAATTTTACTTTAAATTCACTGTAGGAATATTATCTAATTATAAAAAATAATTTCCTTACTTCAAGTAATATATTGTTGAAACTCTTCCGACGAAAAATTTTAATTTTAATTTCGTTGCAAAATCTCATCATAAAAAATTAAAAAGTTATTTCCTACCTATGCAAAATCAATGACAGACAATTGGCAAAACTTATAACTTAGAAAATAATTTTAATTTGGTTGCCGAGGTTCATTTATTGCTAAAACATGATTTCTTTAAGAGCCGCCACAGCAGATGCTGTTAAATGTAGCTTTTTTTTGTCATGTACCATGTATATTTGCGTACATTGTAGGGGTGTTAATGGTCATGGTCAACCCGTTAACCCGCTCGTTCAACCCGTTAATAAATGGGTTTGGGTTGGGATTTTTGAATAAATGAGTTATGATCCGCCAACCCGTTCAACCATTTAATTAAATAAACGGATTAGGATTGAGGCTTCGCAACCCGTCAACCCGTTCAACTCGTATAACTCATTTAATATAATATATTATAATATATATATATGTAATATTTATAACAGGAATTGGCATTAAAGAGATGACTTGAGATTGGAGCTGATGTTTTCAAGCCAAAATAAATTAAATTCAGGTATGTTAGCTTCGAATTATTTAATTTATTTAAATTTACAGACTTTATTAAAGATTTTTAGCATGAAAATTAGTAACAAACACAACCCGTTAACGACCCGTTAACCCGTTTATTAAATGGGTTGTAAATGGGTTAGGGTTGAAGTTTTTTAAATGGGTTAATAAACGGATTAGGGTTGAGATATATTAAATGGGTTAGGTTTAGGATTAGGCTCTAACCCGTTCAACCCGATCCGTTAACACCCCTAGTACATTGGCTGTGTTTTTGGTAGAATTATTATTTTTCGGCAAATACTTGATTGCTTAGAATAGTGGCATTGGATGAAGGGTTGCACTTTGGGTGCAAAAATCCGTTTTTCAATTTTAAATTTTTTATAAAATTTTTAATCTAAGTGTATTTAATATATGTATTAAATTTTACCATTTTTAAAGATTTATACATATATTTTTTACTTTGGAAAAATAAGGGTATTTTAGACATTTTAAATGACTAAAAAATGCTTATGTTTTTTAAAAAATAAAAAATACAAGTCTCTAAAAGTGGCAAAACTTAATATATATGTTAAATATACTTTTTTGTTAACATATGTTAAATATACGTAGATTAATAATTTTATAAAAATTTTCAAAAATAGATTTTTGCATCGGAGTGTATCGAAACTTAATACACTCGGGTACTCGGGTGCATTGAATCAAATGCATGGATAAAGCATCGTGATCTCATACAGTAGTTCATAAATTATTTATATTTAAGGACAGTCGCATGTGACAGTGATGCTTGGTTAAATATAATTATTTCTAAATTAAAAATAAATATTTAATATTTAATATATCTATTAAAATTTAGCTGCAAGTTGTAATAAAATTTTAGTTGTAATTAATATAGAATTTAGCTACATTTATTATCAAATGCAGCCAAATTAAAATTTGGCCTTAAAATGGCCATATATTAGACATTTTATCGTAGTAAGCATGACATGTCTTTTAAGAGCATTTGCTTATACATTCCAGCAAGAGGTGCCTAGACGATGGAATTTATCACTATATACATATATCATTTTTCACCGAGCTGTACTTGTAGTACTCTAGATCCTGGAAGTCAGGTGTAGAAGTCTTCAACTGCATTTTTTCAGTTATCACTAAAAATAATATATTTTTAGTGACAATAATCTTTTGATATTGTGGCTAAAGTTGCTTTTCAACAAGCATCATATTATTATTGCTAAAAGCTAAAATTTCAGTAAAAATAATTATTTACACAAGTTTTTTTTTTTTTTACAAATAAAAAAGCTAATCATGACTAAAACTGCTACCTGTTGATATCTTGCTAAATAATTGAGAATCGATTGCGAAAACGCCTTCCTGGCCTCCAAGAGTCTCAACAATTTCGCTAACTTTGCCCTAATTCCATTGCACAGAAGCCAACATGAAATTAAATGATGGATGAATTAGAATGGAAAACATATATTTCCTACATACGCTCGACGTGGACAAAACTCGAGCGTTCTAAATCGTACTGATCAGCTAAGCCAGAATGAACTGGACTTTATATCTATGTCAGTACTGCCCTAATATTTTTATGTAGGCGAAATCAGATAATCATATATCCTGGTTGTTAAAGGCTAAACAAGTAGACCCAGCTGGCACGTTATAAAATTATGATTTAAAAAAAGTGAATGGTTATGAGTAGATGAACATCATTTTTCATAAAAGGAGGGTTGAAAAGGAATTTTAGAACTATTGAACAGATCATGTGGGCCCCATTTTGGGGCCTGCTGCACCGGAACAGCATCCTATATATATGAGAGCTGTTCCGGTGCAGTGATGCTGCACCGGAACAGCGGTACAGTGACCCTAAAATAGGGCCCACATGATCATAAAATCATGATCTACTCCACCCATTATATTTAGAATAATGTATTCTACTACCATACCAATTTTCATCCCAGTCAGATATGTAGATGGGCCCCATCTGAAAATGGTACAAATCCAACGTAATAAAATAGTTTGATGTAAATAACAACTTTAAAGTATCTGATTGGGATGAAAATTGGTATGATAATAGAATACATTATTCTAAATATAATTGGTGGAGTAGATCATGATTTCATGATCACGTAGGCCCTATTTTGGGGCCACTGCACCGCTGTTCCGGTGCAGTGATGCTGCACCGGAACAACATCCTATATATATACACCTATAAATATTTGCGTGTTTTTAAATTAACGCTAATTAATCAGGTGAGTTGTGTCAACGCTTTCTAGGACTTGTATACAACTTTTGAAATTCCCATCTTGGCAGTGTAAGTTATCAATTTTCCCTTGCCATTAACATTTCAGTGGTCAAAGAAAGACTAATTATTGACAGAAATAATATCCATAATAATCAACTGGATCACTTGGATATGACAATGACGGTTTATTGGTTTTATGTTATTCTGGCCCATCCCCTCGTAGTCTTTTCTAACACACAGATTGTTTGAATTCATCTCCTGATTAACAATCTTTAATAAAATTATATTGATAAATAAAAATTACATAATATAAAAGACCAAACCTCAAAATTAATTTTCTCAATTAATTTTGGGCCTGTTTGGCTTGCATCTCAGCCCCAAAATCAGATCTTGTTATTAGTATTGTTCGAGTAATTCACTATAACCATATAATTACAAATAACTCTATATAATTTCACCATGCTTGCAAATATGCACATATCGTTAAAACGTTATTATTGCATCATCATCACTGCATAAAGATACTTATACAAACTATATGGATATATTTGCAAAAAACTCATTCAATTTTTAAAATTACAAATATATTAACATAGTTCATCTATTTTTACAAAAATACTCAAACCGTAACGATACAATAGCGATACCATAAAATATATTCATAATGTAACGGTACAGTAGCGGCGCCATAAAATATATCCATACTATAACTATATAGTAATGACGTCATAATGGTATAAGTATATTTGTAATTATGATTAAACTATGTGGGAATATTTGTCATTTTTATGACTATATATTATATTTGTAATTATGGTCACACTAAGTTGGTGTATTTGCAAATCACTCATATTCTTATATAGTTTCTAATTTCTAAACATTGATTCCCGTTAATTATATGTAACTATAAATATCACTCAATGCAATCTCTTTCTCTTTTGGTAACTAGCAAGGGAAAAAGAAACATGCTATAAAAAAAAAAAAATTCCCGTTTCTTAGTACTACACGTACTGGATCTGGTTACTTGTGCGTTTTAAATATTCGAGTGTCATGTAATTGGACAACTCATTTCCTCTCAATCAAATCCCATCATATGATCTTAGACTTAGTAATTTAAACATATTTCCCAAGACTTTATATCCAGCTTAGCTAGCACCTAAGTACGTGTGGACGAGTGACACGTGCAACGGAGACCATCTCATTTTCATAGCCTAAAGATCATGTAGATATATGTATCGCTAGCATGCTATTCAATAGGCAGTGTAAGACTGTAAGCCCATGGTTTTGGAGCTTGCTCCCGCCAAACCACTAGTGGATTGAATTAAAATAGGTGGAGCATGACTCACGTGTTCCCCTTGTTCTGGTAGATGAGATCGTGTGTGATTCCCACCGTACATCGCAAATCAATCCCACCATATCTGAATCCGGATTGGGGTGCACTGGCACAAAAATAAAAATTGTGGCAGGACTGGTGGACGACTGTCTACTAATAATGTACGGCTGGAGATGGTTAGTGCGCACAAGATCTCGCCTGCCAGTCGGCGTCCACTCCAGGCCTGGATGTGAGTTTTGAGCCATTTGAAGAAATATTATGTCCTTCAGAAATCTCACAGCCAACATGGTTTTATAAATATCAAGACCGTCCAATTGTCTTATTCCACTGATTTTAATTAGAAATGAAAATTTTCTAGAATTATGAGATGAAATATTTGGAAAATTTCTGAATAGCTGAAGTAATGTTGGCCATCCATTTCCCTGCTAGTCATTGTGTTACTTATTTAGATCTTCGAGCTTTGAATTAAATAATCGCGTTCTGAAACTTGCATTATAGATGGACGGTTTGTGACTTTGAGTATATTAATGGTAGTACAACTGAAGGACGATCAGCCGCTAACCCTTCGAAATTGATGCCCGACTAACAGCAGCCAGGGGCAGTTGCAATCTGTCGTTATGTGGAGATTAGAGCACAAATACAGCAATCATCATTAATGAGGTCACGGGTTTCCTTCAATCCACTCGCTGAGCTGCACGTTTCGTCGCGCGTGTGAAATTGGTAGACTGATCTGTGGCAAATATTTGGGGGCATTATCCGGTGCACCCAAATGCACCGAAGTGCTTAGTGCATTTAGGTGTAAAAACTCTTTTTTTTTTTTTTTTGTAAATTTTTTTTTTATAAAACTGTTAATCTAAATGTATTTAACCTATATATTAAGTTTTATCATTTTAAAAAATGTACATATATTTTTAAATTTCTTAAAACAAGGGTATTTTAGACACTTTAAATGACTAAAAATACTCATATTTCAAAAAATCAAAAGATATTTAAAATATCCAAAATAGTAAAACTTAATATATGTTAAATACACTTCGATTAACAGTTTTATAAAAAAGTTTAAAAACAATAATGAAAAATGAGTTTTTTGCACTTAGATGCACCAAAGATTAGAGCAGTCGGTCCATAGAATCAACAGAGAAAATTTGAATTATGTTTATTTTCCAAAATTTAATTCCACATTTTTGAATAAAATTTTCAATTATTGGGATTATTTATTTGTTATATTCAATTTCATTTTGAGCAAATCCATCCGTACCTCATGGGTTTAAATTATAATTGTGATTTATGATAATTTTGATTCACATGGCCCATGAAATAATTTGTAATTTCCTAGCCCATATTTAGCTTTGTTCGTATAAATGAGTCTTTTGATAAAATAGATCTAAATTTCGTTTTAAATTTTAAGTTAGAATCTCCACTTAGAAATTCTTTTACTTTGCAATTTGAAAACGTTTTTTAATTCTGATCCCTATCAATACTCAGACCTTGGGAATCTTTTTTAATTTTTTAATTTTTTGAGACGTATGCAAGCTTAAGTTTAAAATTTTTAAATATATAAATTTATATTTTTATAATTTCGTTTAATATTTATTTGTAAACTATGAAAAATGCACTGTTCATGTGCACAACAGTGCATTTTTCATAATTCAAAAATAAATATTAAATAAAATAAAGAAAATTTAAAAGTTGCATATTTGAAAATTTTAAGTATGGATTGCTTATGTATTCTTAAAAAATAAAAAAAAGTTTCCATGAGCTAAAGTATTAAAGCTGAATGCTCATGAGAGCATTGAATAGGAATCATTGTTTTAGGGATATTATTAAATGCACCTAAGTGCACGTAGCTTGTGTGCACCTGATGTATTTAACTCATTTTTTTATTTTTTTAAAACTTTTTCATAAAATTGTTAATCAAAGTGTATTTAACATGCGTATTGATTTTTGCTATTTTTGGATATTTTTATTTTTAAAAATTAGTAGCATTTTTAGTAATTTAAAGTTACTAAATAATTTTTAAAAATTCAAAAAATTAAAAATAGTAAAAATTGATAAATATATTAAATACATTTATATTAATTTTTTTGTAAAAAAAATTAAAAAATAGATATTTACATCCGAGTGCCCTTGTTTGGGCTCCTTATTTTTATCCCTTCATCTTGAGCTCATCTCATAGGCAGTCGTGGCACGTGTCTTCTTGCAAGTAAATAAGAATCATGTGCCAGAGCATGGATAAGCACAACCAACAACCATTAAAGACTGGCGTTTACCTTCCCAGCTGATGGACACTTCATGAACTGTCAAAAACAGAGAGAGAACATTCAACGGTCAGATTCAACCAACATTGTATTAATACAATGTCCGGCTAGCTGTTGTGTCTTTTCGCATTTTAACTTAGCTGAGGTACAAAAAATCGACGTGTACATTCCTAACGTGCATGATTATGGAGCATCCCACGATGGCTGAGTGCAAAATAACTCCTCCTTCCAAGAGGGGGACCATGCATGCATGGAGAATACAAAAATAAAAGCCCATGCACATCATCAAACCTGTGTGACGTTTGCCCTTATAGCTCCATTCAATGCCACACAACATCTTTGACCAAAGAAAATTCCATGCACGGTGCAAATGTACTATAATGCCCGTGTCCTCTTCTCTATGTTTACCCTGCATACATCCACTGCACCATTGCTGCATAAGCAGCAGCCACCTGTATGTCTGCTGAAAAAGAGTTTATGGTGCTGTTTGAAAATGAGATTTTAGTAGTATTTTGGTATGAAGCGTGGAATAAAAAATGAAATATTTTGAAAATTAAGTGATTAGTATAAAATTATATAAGTAAAATTAGAATAAATAGTACAGTGGAAAGGAAAAGTAATTGAATTATAAGGTAAAGTTAGAAAAATATGGTTATTGAATAATTAAATCATTTATAAGATACTATATAGAAGAAAGAAAAATTATAATTTTCCATAAGAAACTTCCCCAATCGATTACCAAACATGCCCCAAGGAAAGTGGAACCCAAATGAATTTTTTTTTTAATTTTTTGGGCTTGGGCCTTAAAGATTGCGGCTTATTTGTAGGTGAAATGTAGCCATCAGAAAAGCATCTCTTGGTTTGGAGTTTGGACCACTGATCTGGGGTATGGCCATATATCCCTGGCTCTTTTATTCATGTGAAGATCTCTAGAGAGATGTTTGACTACGGCCTTGGGAATGAAAAGACGCTCAATTAATACACGGTGGCCCGCTTCACCGACCAGCAATGCATCGGACGAGGCAGTCAGTCGTCGGTCATGCAGCTAGAACAATTTGGAAGGACCCATGATCACGACGTTTCGTTTCTTTCCAAGCCTCATCGCTCTCCCTTTCTTGATCTTTATCTCAACAGAAAAGAGCAGATAATACATTAATAATCGATGATTCTACGACAATGGGAGTAGGTTCTTAATCCGGACAATTCAACTAATTGCTTGTCTTTCTGCTTTTGCATATGACATGCAAGAGGACGAATTTCGTGCTATGACATACAAGTTGAATGGTCCACATGAGGGCATGGCCCACCAATTCGAGATGGTTGTAGAAGAAGATTCTTTACATATTTCTATGTATTCTGTCTTGAGAATTGACTAGGTATTTTGGGGGAAGGAGTTTCTGTACCGAGGCATGAAAGTGACACTTTGATACCCATATCTTGGATACTATTCTTTTACTGTTTGTCCCATTAAGCAGAAGCATAATCATGAAACTTATGAGGGTTTTTTAAAAATGCCACTAGCAATAGGCTATATGCAAGACAATCTATGATCCTTCCAAAGCTAATTATAAGGAGAATATACATGTGCAAGAAGAAGGAGAAAAAAGGATTGGCCCTTACGTACTTAAATACCAACATGTTATGTATGTCCAGCCATGTCTGAGGTGGCACAAAATCAGGTTGGTCCACTCATACGGAAGGTCACATGCACGTTGAATGTGGACAGGTTTTTTAGTGAGACAATACACTAGGGAGTGGATTGCCCTCCGATTTGATTACAACCAAGAAATTGGTGAGTGTAGGTAAAGAGTTCAATCTTAAATTTTATTTTTTATTAGTATATTTTTACATCACATCTCAATTGGTATATTACAATCAAACAATAATTCGTATAAATTTCCAAAAGAGACTACAACTGTCAAATACCAGTGGGAGTTTGGTATATTACAATCAAACAATAATTCGTATAAATTTCCAAAAAGAGACGACAACTGTCAAATACCAGTGGGAGTTTGGTATATTACAATCAAACAATAATTCGTATAAATTTCCAAAAAGAGACTACAACTGTCAAATACCAGTGGGGACATAAAACTCTCGATCCACCCAATCGTGATCCAAACCCAAGACCAATTATAATGGAGACGTTTTCTCTAACCACCTGTACTAGCCGCAGGTTTTTATTTATTTGTAATATCATTAATAACGATTGTTCTTTTTTGGTTGCTGAGGCTCATCAATAAAAGAGTATATTGGCCAATATCATTGCCCGAAATAAAAAGTTGTAGGGGCTGGCCACTTTTGGCATGGTGATTTTGTGTTATCTGTGACAAAAGTGGGGAAGGTAAAAATTCTAGCTTATACTTCAACATACTTTCAAACACTTTGTGTTACGTCAAATAAAAAAAAATGCAAAATCTCAATAAGTTGAACCAAACGAGTATTAGTTTGTTTTGAGCAACATTTTTCCGGTACATAAGTATGGCGAAATGATATTCCCGTGCCACAGACAGGTCCTAAAAAATTGTTGGGATCGATCATAGATGGGTTTAGAAGCCTTAAGTTTGGGGGTCTATTGGAGAACATGGATATACGTATGGCTGGAATATTCTACGTACTTATCGTGGCTAGAGCTGTTTCTTCTCCTCGACCCATTAACTTAGTCATGGTATTGGTGGCAGATACAATCAATTGGGTCTAGTTTGAGTTGATGTTTATTCCCACATGGACGTTTTCAACTGATGTCAGAGTATCAAGCATTGGATTCCATCCAAACCTCTGATAATTGCGGAATGGATATACAGACAGTTCAAAGCATGCATGTGGATGTAGTTCCGGTCAATCATATATTATCATATCCCTCGCGTTCCTTATGCATTATTAGCAGAGATATTGCATTTTAAGGCCAAAAACAGAATTTTCAGGATGCCTTCTCCTCCAACCTTCCAAATGAAAACTGCAACTCAGGATTCATCTATGATGATTCTAAAGTCTTGTCTGGTCGGGTTGTGCATTGATGGAGGATTGCAAAAAAGTAAATTTAAAAGCCTTTGAATAATAGCACGCTAACTGGAGAGTTCTTCACGGGTTAAAATTGGGTAAAAGCATTTCTTCAACTTACTGAAATTTTCAATAGACGCACAATGGAATTCATAGGGACTTGGGAGAGTGACCTCATCCATTTTGGCCCACCTCAATGATGATTTGAAAATCCACTTTTTACATTACATTTTAGAATCATTTATATAGGGTGTGTTTGGTAACAACACAAAGTTGTCGTTTTAAAACTTTTCAATCTAAAACTTTTCACTCTCCACAACTACCCTATTTTTTAATCATTTATTCACATTTTTCTATACAACTACTATACTTTTCAATCATTTCTACACAACTACCAACACAACTAACCTATATATTTCAACTTTATCCTATTTATTCATCATCATTATCCCTATCATATTACATCATTTGACAACTTCTCGTCTCTACAACTTTTCATCAAAAGTTTTATCCATTCCCAAACACACTCATAGTGAGGGAATCAAGTTTTATTCAAATATAGATGGCATCGAACTAGACTTTGGAAATATCTTAGAGTGGTGCAGAACATATCTCTACTGCTTCAACTTGGCAAATCGGCTAGCTGGGACGAATCTTGTGGATGCTGAGCTGCAATCAAGAGGGCAAAAAGCAATGATAAACATGTACAAGGTTAATGTCGATGGCAAAAGGCTTAAGAGTGAAAATAGTACTATGATCAGAGTTGTTCTATGGAATCCATATGGTATATTCATCGCTGCTCACTATTGGAATTTGAACGACATCATCAATCCCCTCACAATGGAGGCCTTGGTAGTCAAATATGGATTAGAGTGGGAACCGATTGCATGCGCCCGGGCGCATACACCCATTTTTTTCAAATTTTTTTAATTTTTTTTATAAAACTATTAATATAAGTGTATTTAACATGTGTATAAATTTTTACCATTTTTGAAGTATTTTAGATATTTATTTTTTATTTTTGAAAATCAGTAGCATTTAAATTACCTAAAATGCCACTAATTTTTAAAAATTAAAAATTAATATCTAAAATACTCCAAAAATGGTAAAAATTTATACACATATTGAATAGATATAAATTAACAATACTGTAAAAAAAAATTGAAAAAAAAATTAAAAATCGATATATGCGCCCGAGAGCATGCTCCTGGGCGCATCCGATGGGGGTCCGATCAGAGTGGGGTTCAAAAAATGCAACTAGATAATATTGACATGGAAAGTGATTCCCTCTTCCTCATCGGTTTTCTCAACAAGCAATACCAGGTGTTGTCAAACATGGGCACATCCTTCAAGAAATCAAGTCTTTAACAAAAAGATTTCATTTTGTTAATTTCATGCATGTTATGGAGTTTGGAAATGCGGTTTCATATAGACTGCCCTGCAGCATAGTTTCAAGCCATGGAAGTTGCTCAACATGGTGGGGATGCCCAACTAGACTCATTATCAATTGACTTTTTTGGATCTTTCTACTCTTCAATAATGAAAAAATTTATTCCATCAAAAAAATTCATTCGAATCAAATATTTGCATGGTCTACATTTACTTAAAAATATATAATTATCAAAAAATTATGAAAGATGTATAGATCCTATTTATAGATGCATTAAAAATTCATTTGTTTTGACTTTTCATATGAACTCCCTAAAAAATTTTAATTTTGGTGAAACTTAGTTTGCTAATTAAGTAAATTATTATAAATAAAAATATGTAAATTGGATTTTGATTTTAAGATGAAATGGTGCCTGTTTCAATCCGTGTTGTTGGCTACACCCTAGCATATCTCTACTTGCATGGCCAAACGAACCCGAAATGAGAATGGATTTATTTCTTTTTTCCACTACAAAAATGATAAAATAATGATATTGAATATTGTGGCTATATGTGCAACTTACAACTATGATGTCTCAACAAGTGAATGATATTTAGTAATAATTTTTCTTAAGTGTGTATTTTTTTAAAAGAAAAGTTTTTTGTGTAATTTTTTTTTAATATTTGTACATATTGTGACATCTTGATATTTCAATAAAGTACATTCACACTCTTGCCCGATGAAGGAAAATCTTTCCTATAAATCCCTACCTAGGAGGAAATTATAAGATCCCCCACATCATGGGGGAAATTGTAAAACTCCTATTTCAAGGGGGACTATCCTATAAAATCTCATTCCACGTGAACTTGGTTTGGATAAAAATAAAGTTAAAACAGACATGGTATTTGTAATGGTAGTTATGGAGAAATATTTCAAAAATAGATTAGCATAGGAAAATATGAAAAAATGATTTGAAAGGATAATTATGGACAGTGGAAAGTTTTAAGTTAACAAATTTTCATGATTGCTAAGTCATTCATGAAAGTGGTAATGTTTACTACTCTAAAGCGGAAATGCTTAGTCATGACCATTGAGTTTTTTGTGAAATGTAAGCCATTCATCTTATTTGAAATAATTGATATTATTGTAAACAAAAACCATTTCAAAAATATATATGCACATATCGAGCTTTATTTTAAAATTTTACTAAGTTTACATGTATTGTCAAATGATTTTAATTTCATGGTATTTACGATTTTTATCAGGGTTTTTTTGTTTTCTAGTGGAAAATCATATATTAAACAAGTTGGATAAATTTAAATTTCACAAAATTATTTGGGCACCGTGCATTTCCACTTTTGTGGAAAGCGGGTATCTTTTCTAATGAATCGCTGCCCTTTTAAAATTATTATGATCTTATTGTCATTGCAACTTCTATTGACCATGATTATTCGGACACTATTAATAGATATATTTTGCAAAAAGAAATAGCATTAATCTACTATTAAAATCATTTTGCAAAACGTCTGCTTCCTTAGAGAACCTCCAAATGCTTCGTGGCAGCTTGGCAGATAGTGTTTATTTAATTTGAAAACACCATTTTAGGTACCAATCATCTTTGTCTTGCTTAAAAACAAAACACCCCATAGACTAGCTGCCCCTTCAGTGTTTTGTCAGCTTATATAGACAAAAATGAAAAATGGGGTGCATACACATCAGCTCAAACACCGATATTTGTACACCTTGGCAATAGCACAAAGAGTGCAGCTAATCTGTGACAAAAAAAATTCTTCGGCGTATATATCAGTCGAGAAGGAGAAACGAAGTGGAATACAGTCATGTTTCGGTGATCACACGGCATTCATGCAATTAAAATGGATGGTTGCATGAATGCCTTTTTTTTGTCCTAGCTGCTTGCATGGCTTCTTCTCCACCGATTCTAGTCAGTGTGGCATCAACACACTCTTTATTGAATGGATGCTTGATGTGAAGGTGGCCCACTGGCTTGTAACCGATGCATGTGGGCCGTTGGATCTATTAAATACTGTCCAAGGGAGTCAACAAGTTTGACTTGACCACGGATGACATTGCTGGCCCACCAATCTCTCTCATAAAATCCATACCAATAGCATACCCATTATTGCGGTGCTATTTAATACTCCACCAGATTGCTACTCTTGATACTACCCCGACAACTTGGCGCCACGCCCCATAGTAACGATTTTGATTGCATGAGGCCAGCCTGATCGTGAAATCTTTTGTGAGAGAATCACACGTGAACTTTTGGACCCCTTAATCAAGCCAAATATTTTGGACGTTTTACATTGAACAGCTACACATGTATATATGGTGACTTTATAGTTAAGTTCCACGTCCGTGTTACAACTCGTTGACCACTGGCGTTGAGGCACGAGCATATCAAGCGTGCACCGCCAGAGCAGCTTATTCTTAATGGTAAACCAGCGGTGGTGATCCCTGCACCACAACGAAATTTCATTTTTTTTATCCACAGCTTTTGCAAATACACCTACGTTTTCCCTATTTTCAAAAGTGTAGGGTTTTTATCCATACCTACCAGGTTTGGTTTGGTTGAACTTGCAGATGTATCATAACTTTTGCAAAAATTTTATATATGTACATACAATGTTTACTAAAATTCGCAAGCATATTACTTCTGCTAAAAATTTTAGAAGCATAATGAATATTCTCTTGCACGCAAATAAAATTATAAAATATAAGAATTCTTTAAAATATAAAAATTTATTTTAAAATTCTTCCTCGCATTCAATAGAGAAATATTTTTAAATAATATTCTTTGTATTTTAAAGCATTTTCTTGCATTTTATAAATGTGAAAAATAAAACCTTCATGATAAAAGTGGGGGTTTCAATCCTAGATGTAAAATAAAAAAAGGTATTTTTCTTGTATTTTATAATTTTATTTATTTAGAGAATTATTTTCATCATTTTTTTAAATTTCTTATCAGACATAATACATCTGCAATTTCACACAAAACCGGTTGATAAAGATGTAAATTTTGCAAAAGTCATAATGTGCTTGTAATTTTTACCAAACCTTGTAGATATCGATATAAAATTCTTAAAAATGTTTATAATATTTCAAAAATTAATGGACAGTTTCGAAAATATTAAATGGCTTTGTAATTTTAGGAAAATTATCAAATAATTTTTTTTACAATAATTATCAAAGAAGTTGTAAAATAGTTATCTTTTAGAAACTTTAAAATAGAATTAAATTAGAAGTGCCCTTCAAAATTTATTACAATAACAAAATTGGGATTGTGGTAATAAAATTTGGTAGTACTATTGTCGCTGTTTGGATTTTGCATATATCCAAAAATAATAACGAGCTATTGTTAGAGGGGCCACTTGTGTGGGATATCTAATCACCTAACTCTAATTTGAATAGAGAAGGGTACCAACAAGTATCCAACCTCCTCAACAGAGTATAATGAGGTATCTATAGCAAGCGTACCCAAAAGTGAGCATGTTGCTCATATGAGTATTCAAATGGGTAGGTAACTAAATATGTAACTTATTAATATATATATATATATATATATATATATATATATTTATATATATGTTGTGCAAATGTGTATTGTGTCTATGCACTTGAGAACCATGTGGCCTCATGTCTCCAAATTCAGAATTTAACAACCATTTACCAAGATGATAACAATTCCTAATTTTAATCATATGTTGCATTCAAATAAAAGGAATTTATGGCCCATTCACGAATGAGATGGGACGAAGATAAGATGGGTATGAAATAAGATTTTTATTTCTAACGAATACTTTTCTCTTTCACAGAATAACGACTTATTTTTTCTATTCTCATATAATTTTTCTCATTCTTAACATATATTTATACTTTTTCATCTCGTCTCACACCTCATTTCTATTCGTGAACACCCTCTAACCACAATGCATTCAATATCGAGAATGAAGCTATTGTAAACTATCTTTTCATTTAAAACAAAATAAGCACAGAAGACATGCCTGAAATAACCGGAAGATATAGCAAGTGTGCATTAAGGACAAGTTCCACTACAAAAATTCTGATTTTTGGCAAAAAAAAAAAAATTGCAAAAAGTTAAAATTCAGCTATTGAAGAAAATTTTGATTATAATAATTCGCAGCATATTCCATATAGCAATCATTAAAAAATTTTGATTACAATAATTCATGATTTTCATATTTAATTGATAAAACATTATTATAAGCAAGAAAAAATTTCCTTACTTATGAAATCATCACCATAAGTCAGAAAAATTGTCTTATCTATAAAAGTACCATTGTAAGAAAGAAAATATTTTCTTGGATATGCATTTTTCTTGTTAATAAGGGTTACAAAAAACGTATTTTCTTGTAGCATTACTTGGCCAATGCCTTCTTGGAGTATCTCTGCATACGATAGTTATTACTCGTAAGAAAGTCAAACTCATCAGTAGCACTACACTGCGTCGATCATAATTTTTTTTTACTTTTTTTGCATCATTAGCTTTTTTTATTAGTTGTATACACATCTAATATTATAATTTAATACCTTTACAATCCTCACAAATAAAGGGACAGTTTTTCATAATCTTCATACAATGGAGAGACATTTTTATAAAATACCCCCGCTCGGGGAGAATTTATAAAACTCCCTCATAATAGAGAGAAACTATAAACTATGGCCCGGAAACAATAGGAATAGAAATGCGTTCGGCTAAAACTTCGCCAAAGCATGTAGCCACTGTGGCCTATGCATGGTTAGCTTTAGTTGTTGGAACATGCCTTATCAATCTATCAATTTGTTTATAATATTTTACACTTATTTTGGTGTTTGCTCATGGGAATAGCGAAGTAACCAATTTGGAGTTGAAATCAATTCGGCTTTCAAATGGGCATGGTAAAGTTAATTAAGAACCGAATCAACCAATGAAAATGGTAAAGTCGGCTTTTTTACAAATAAGATATAAATACAGTAGACCGATACTGGAAAGATGTAAATACAATAGAGCTATACTCGAACAAAATGGACTCGAGTTGAACCTCAAGCTATCTTCAACGAGACAGCATAAGAGTAAAGATTATGCAACTAAATGGTTTCTAATTTTGTCACTCGTGAATGATATTGCTGTTTTAAAAATATTTTACTAAATTTATAAATATCGTTAAGATATTACTAAAAATGTAATTATGTATGAAAAATACAGCTATATCTTCAAGCGCTTTGAACATCCGAATTCCCAAGTGAAAATTTTAAAAGAAAGGGAGTAAAAAAAAATTAAATTCGGCTAGTGCTGTATTCCATGCGGGCGTATAGTTGCCCCGCGCTTTGACCCCCATTCAACGGAGCTGCAGTGGTCACGTGTGGGGTAGACGTTCCAGACGCTGCTCGAATGATGACAGAAGAATCCAGCGGCAAAAGGTAGCCGGTACTCGGTAGACCCCCTCCCCCTCCGTTTGTTTCTCTAGGCTGGACTTGGGCCCGCAGGCGTTGACCTTGTCTGACTCTAGTTCGTGACACTGTCGAGGGGTGGCCGGGGGCGGTTTTTGTTCGGTTCCCCGAGTCTCGCGTGCGACACGTGACGGCAGTGCGACGTGCCGGGCACGTGTGGGGCAGCTGGTGCTCTGGTACGGACGCTTGAAACGGCCGCGGATTTCCCGTGACCTTTTTGTTGTTGCTGTTTTTGCTTTTTGGGCTACGCCTGGTTTCCTGACCCTGGCCTGAATACCTGCTCTGACGATCGTCGCTGGTAATAACTGTTTTTCACCGTCTCCCTTCATGCCATTGGCGACCCTCAGCTGCTTTCCATTAATCAGGCTTTAAGTGCTCGGCCTGGGCGGTCATGGTTTTGATGGTTACCACGCCATCGGTAGGAAATGTTCTACCTCGACTACTGGCGCAGTAGATGTGGGCCACATTCAAGTAGCAATGGGAAACATTGAAAGCCTCGATGTTGATGGCTCAGGCTCTCCACTTGTGTCATCTACGATTTGATGGCGTCGGGTGGATTGCTCGAATACGGGTTGAATGCTGCATTTATACATAGCGGCGCTTGAACATGGCTCGATTCTGCTTTTAGAACTTTGGTACGACTTCGACTGACACATGGGCTTTTGGGTTAGGTGCCGCTGACAGTTCATATCACTTGGGCCACCAAGCCTAGTGATCCACTTCGATTTCTCATGTTTCATGTTGTTACAAGTTTTTGTTGTTTTTTCGTCTTTCCTTCCTGCAAGAAATTCCAACAGTGCAGGATGGGGGATGTTCTATGCGGAGAGTACACCGCAAAAAAAAAGTAGAGTGCGACGAAGCCCATGAGAACCGGTGGCTTGGGCCTACTTCAGAAGCCTGTGCTCAAGGATATCGCCCACAACGGATTCAGAGATTACTCATTGCCAGTATACATGATATTATTGATAGGACTGAAAATTAGGGCTAGATCAATTCAACCATAATACTATTCTGAAAACCTCGTATCCAACTCTATGTTTTATAGAAGATAAAAAAAAATTATTGCTCTATGTTTTATGTCGAGTCAAAACAAGGTCAACCAACCCTTACCTTATTGTAATAAATTTCAACTCAAGCATCAAATTGGTTGCCGATTGTTGGTATGAGTGGAAATGCGAGTCAACTCTGATGTTTTTAAAATTTTGTATACCTATCAAAAATAAAGTAGCATCTACGTTAAATTTATAGATTAAATGTTTAATATATTACTGATTAGTAAAAGTAAAGCATTATTGACTATAACAAAGCATTATCTATTAAAAAAATTTCTTAAATATACTCACTATATTTAACCTTAATCTCAAATATACCCACAATACTTTTCAAAATTCTGAATATACTCACCAAATTTGTATTTAATCCCAAAAATGCCCAATTCATCAATTAACCCCATTAGCTATTATACGAATTACTAATATATTCATCAAATTTAATATTGAATTGAAAAATTGAATTTTATAACTCACTAATACCCTAATTGCACATGAGCTCTAGATTCGGAGAGCTTTAATTTCATTTTTCTATTTTATTTTAATTTTTTATTATTTTATGATAGGGATATTTGGGGCATTTATAAAAAAAATTAACTAATGGTTTTTAACGGATTGAGCATTTTCAAAATTAACTACAAACGTAATGGATATATTTAAGATTTCAAAAATATAGTTAGTACATTTGAGATTAAAGCCCGACACAATAAGTATATTTGGAAGAAGCACTTTATTGAAACAAATTAGTGAAGCAATACTTCATTGAAATTCTATATGCAACTTAAACCATTAATATGGGACTTCTAGGTTCAGATTCTAGATCAATTTCGAAATTTTTGGTATTTTAACTATTTATTTAGGTGTGTTTGGTTGGAGGTAAAACTTTTGATGAAAAGTTTCTGGAGTAGAAGTTGTCAAATCAATAGAAAATGATATGATATAATAGGAGTAATGATGAGGAGTAAAGAGAATAAAGTTAAAATAGATAGGTTAGTTGTATGGGTAGTTGTGTAGAAATGATTGAAAAGTAGGGTAGTTTGTATAGAAAAATGTGAAAAAATAATTAAAAAATAGAATAATTATGGAGAGTGAAAAGTTTTAGATTGAAAAGTTTTAGTTGACATTTTGAAAAGTCTAAAATCTCATTTATATCAACCTTACATGCTAATTATTTTAAAATTTAATTAGAATATAGTGAACGATAAACAGTGTGAAATTTTTAAAAAATGAGAATAAGATGAAAAATATGTTTGTAAATTTTTAATAAATACATGTGAGGTGAATCAAGTCTGTTCTGGTCAGGACACGATAACCCTATTTTAAAATTTTAACCCGCTTCTATCTTAGTATATAAAAGTACTTGTTTAACTCAATAAAAAAAATAAGTAAATGGCAGGTGGCGGGTCAACGCAGCCCCATTTGCACCCTGAGTAATATATTAGTTCACCCACTTTTAGTGTTGGCGTTGAACAGGTTTAATTTTATTTATACATTTTTCTATGTTGCATTTCTCTGTTTTCGTTATCATACAAAAGGACCTGCCTGTCGGAAATAGTTCCTTTCAACCAGAAAAATGTCCACACGCATGCTACATTCATAGATTTATCTTTTATTATATATACATGCAAAAGGGCTGTGCAATGAAGTTGAACTATAATTAATGATACATTTGACCCAAAATAGACTCGACATGTACTTAAATATATTAATACTTTATACAATTATTTATTCATATATAAATTTTAAAAAAAATGATTTATATGTTGAAAAAATAATTTTAAAGTTATTATTTATATTAAACTATTTCATTACGTTGAATTTATACCATTTTCGGATTGAGTCCATACACATATTCCAATGGGATGAAAATTAATATGGTAATGAAATACATAATTTTAAATACAATGGGTAGAGTAGATTATAAGTTTATGATCATATAGAGCTCATTTTAATGTAACTGCACCCTAATTGTGGTACAATAAAGCTGCACTTAAATATTTCTCACACACACATATATATTACCTGCATAGTAAGTTACATATGAAAATATATAATAAATACGGAGTGCACGTTAGCTTTACATAAGCACCGAAAATTTTCATTTATAAATACATCAATTAAAAATTCAGTAAAGCCCTATGAGGTGTCCTAACAGGCTTTAAAAAAAGATTACCAAAGTGCTTTGGTTTAAAATGTGTGAAACATCCAAGGAATATGTGATTTATTTTAGTATCTCTATAACCAATTCATCAAAATAAATTATTCTCCTGGAGTTTTCTTTTTAGATTAAAAGATTTTCCACGAAAATCTTAATATCTTATGTCTATGATCTTATTGTTGTTTATTTAATCCTATTTTATTATCTATACTTCTGCGATAATCCATTTCAACCCAAATCACATTCACTACCAACATTTCACACATGCATTAACTTTAAATTAATTTTATTAACGGCTGTAGCTCTACATCCAATCAAACGAACGCACGTTGCATGTCTTTTATCTACCATAACATGGGGTTTAGAGATCAAGATACCTCGTGCTTTTCATTAAAAAAAAAATTAATTTAAAAAAAAAAAAAAAAAAACAACAACAACAACAACAAGATCAGTGAAAAAGAGACCCCCGAGAAAATACAAGCAACCTCGCATTTACAGAACAGATGATACAGAGCAATTGATTTTTCTGCGCTTCTAACGCAGTATATTTTAGGGAAGACATCTATCATCTCAACTAGCACTGAGGCAGTTTTTTCTTAAGTTCTTTCAGCGCACTAACTATTTCAGGGGCAAGACCGTGCTGTAGCATCGACCCTCGCATTGAAGTTGACCTGCAGTTTTCATGAGAAAAGTATCTAAGACTTCAGATGCATGGATACGGGCATGATATGTTTTGCTCTAAAAATTCAGACGGGGAACAAAGGAAGTCCTTCCCATTTGGATTGGGAAAAGAAATGGTTCAGAAGCTTTTTTGAAAGTTGAAACAGTTGATCGGTCAGAAAGAAAAGCAAAGAGGAAACGAATATGAAGCCACCCAATAGACTGAGAATGCAAATTGAGACAGTTTTCACGTCTTCATGAGGAAACTCTTCCAAACACGCCAACCTATTGCAAATGGGAAAGCAGACTAGTCCATCTGTCAATAGTTTTTCTGCCCTTTGTGGCTTAAGATTAAACAAACATTAAACCCTGCTATAATGTCATCCTTTAAAGAAACTTGTGAATTATGATGATGGTATTAATATAGAAGCTTAAGAAACAGGAACCTTAACCTGTGTTCTTCAAGCATCTCTTCAAGCTCCTTTTTTGAGGCCTCTATCTGTGAAGTCCAAAGGCAAAAAACGAGGGTGAAAAGTATAAGGTTAAAGAGATTATAATTATCAATCAATGGAAAGTGCAGAGTTGCAGACACAAGAATGTTCAAGATTCATGAAACCACATAAACAAGAGCAAACAGTAAATGTTATTGATATGCCCAGGTTCATATGAATGTTTCACTGAGATACATTCGATTTGTGCATTCCATTTCAACAAAAGAATCAAAGTGTCTGAATCATCATATATCAATTTCACCACAAAAATCCTTTTCTAGTGCCCAAAATCACCAGTGCAACGAACCGAATTGTCTAATGTGAGATTATTGCCAGCACAATCTCACAACCAAAAACACCTTTAGAGAGAGATATTCCTATTGACATTGGTGCTTACTTAAAATTCTATTCTACCATCCTAGCTAAAAGAATGGATAACATGATTTAATCAACAGCTGCTTAAACACCAGATGCTAGTGCCCTTATTCATGCAACATAAGACACATTTTTCAATGAAGATGCAATAAATGCGCTTTAAAAAAATTTCACATTAATAATCTCTTGTTTATCCAGAATTTATGAAGGAATGGGTAATGTTGGTGCCTATTGTTAGCAGAGACTTCAGTTATAGACAAGCAGCTGTGCTGACAATCTATAATGAGCCTCACCTCCGAAATTAATGCTTTGCAACTCCAAATGAAAGCACCCTGGATAGCAGTGCAGAAAATTTGTCAGATGCTACCAAAAAATCAATCTTAGCAGAATATTAGACCTCATAATTTAATAGCAAGTACTTATTCAGGCAAAGGTACAAATCCAGATATGTTTTACAGGCAACAAAACGGACTGGCTGCAGGAAGCCACCCATGCATGTGGGGAGAGAAACCAAAGAAGTGGAATGGAGATGGCTCTGAGAGTCAATCTACATTAAAAATAAGCATACATAGCAATTTGCAGAATGCTGCTGACAAACATCTGAAGTTGCGACCCAAACTTTTGGGCATCCATCTTCCCTCAAAGCTATGACCTGCATGAAGCATAACAGAGAAAACAACCATGAATACATGCACTACATATCACACAATAAATATTCAGAAGGCAAATTGTTTGGACAAGTAACTTCACATTTCGAATAATAAATTTCAAGCAAACTCTTAAAAGAGTTAAATTTTGGACATCTGAAAGAAAATGAATACCGAAAATTCATGAAGTAACAGATGAGAGAGAGCTTTACAAGGACCAGCTAAAAGGAGTAATGACCTTTTTCTTCCTTTTTTAATGATGAGTTCATTACTAGAGTGACCAATTACCTCCTTTTCAATCCATGTATCAGCACATGAATCCGCAGTGAATACCACATCAATCCTAAGATCATAAAAAATTGGAAGAGATGTGTTAGGCACAATGAGTCCAAAGAACAATATATTTTTGAAGTACCAACCCATAAGAAAGTAGAAGCACCAATAACTAGGGATGCTAATAATCATGGTCAACCCATCAGCCCGCTTGTCCAACACATTTATAAATGGGTTTGGGATGAGATTTTTGAATAAATGATTTATAATCCACTTCGTTCAACTGTTAAAATAAATTGACATATTAGAGTTGAGATTTTATAACTAATTAACTTATTTAATAACTTGTTTAACCCACTTAACTAGTTCAACCCGTTTAATTCATTTAACCCTTAAAGTCTTATACAATGTAAACTCCTTAGTTATTTTCTCATACTAAGTCTTCTTACTATCACCCAATTTTCATTTTTCTGTTGCTGCCCTAATTTCGTTTTCCAATTACTACTCTATTTCCATTTTCTGTGGTGCTGAAAACACTATCTTGTTTCTCCTTACAAGATTATCGTTTGTGTAAGTCGAAGCCTTTAGGTCATCTGCTATACAACCCATTAATAATCCATCAAACCGTTTATTAACTGGGTTGCAAATGGGTTAAGATTAAAGTTTTTTAAACCAGTAAATAAACGAATTGCGGTTGAGATATTTTAAATAGATTAGGATTAAAATTAGGCTTCAACCCGTCTAAACCAATCCGCTAACACTACTACTACTAATAGTAGAATGGAACGTTTCTTTTTCTCTCTGTTTATTTTTATGACTGATCATCAGAGCAGCATTGCTGAAATGATGTTGGGCTGGAAATAAAAGAAACGGCAAAAAGAAGAATACATCCATTGCAAAGATAAATCAGATTTTTTTTTAATGATGTCTTGCATATTTGGCTTCCAACAGAGGCTTTTTAGGTACTACTTGTAGACAGGAATACAGACTAATAAATGGAGTTCACCTTCAATTAGAGGACAAAAAATTTGCTTATCAAGAAAAAAAAAACAGTGAGTTTAATTTCCCGCATCATACCCTTCAAAGTTTTCTCTGTTAGAAGGAAGTCCCGACATCAATGCATCAAATACCACCACCACTTTCACCTCTAAAATTGTTCACAAGAGATGGCATCACTTGTTGTGTCAATATACAATATATAAAACAAAGCATATTTCACATGTTTCCAAGCTAATAGTTCTCATAAGAAATAAACAGTTAAGTAATTGAACACAAATGATGTGAAGGACCTTAGAGAGCAAAAAACAGGTCTCCTTCTTGAGGGGGCTGGGGGATAAGGGTAAACAAATGAGGAAAAGGGCCAACAGCTGGAAGAAATAATCTAATAACAGGATAAACTTTCCTTCACCTAAGATAAAAGACTAATAATTCACAAGGAGTCAGAGATCAAGCTAAAATTCCATATATTCTCAGATGGAAGAGAATAATAATAGCAGACCCAGTAGTCAAGGATTGCACAAGTGGCATGCCAATTAGTAAGTGGAGTAATAAAATGCTAACAAAGTCATCACCAAAGATTAGTTAGTATCCACATTCTTTCTAGTTTGACAAGCAATTAACCCCCAGGCAGGGTAAGTTCAAAACTCCAATGGACATAAGCTAAATGCTGCATCAAATTTTCTAACCTTATGTAAATCAAACAAACCAACATTAGCAAGTTTTATGATAAATAGCAAACAACAGATTAGGTCACAATGGACATAGCAAGAAAACAAACAAACCTTGCACCTGACTGAAAGTTATCAGCTCATCAATAAGGGTTTGGCGAGCAATTTCTAGTCTTCCATTCAAAAAATGCTTCTTCAGCTTTGGCCAATATCCACACACGTTATATCCATCAACAAGCAAAACTGGGACTCCTGTATCCAAACCCTCGTCTGTCCTGAAAATAAATAACGATAATGACAACAGCACCAGACAAATAGACAATTACTCAGTGGGAACTTCGAACTTTGAAGAAGCAGTAGATTCAAGCAAATGAACATGGCAGAGAGAACAATGTTCACTGGTAAAAGGCCTAACGTCGGGTCGCTATAGAACTCTTTGTCTTCTGGAAGCTCCTTTTTAGGAACCTTTTTTCTACGGTATCTACTTGGCGCCTTGTATCCGATTGACTCTTGCTTCTCCAACTCCTGTGATAATTCCTACGAATGGTGAACAAAGGGCACGACTTGTGATGGGATTTTTCGATCATCGGTCAGCCGCTTACCTTCCATAACCTCAGGAACTGTAAGTTCTGCTTGACATTGGATGTAATCCTCGGCTGTGATTGCTCGGAACCCTGTTCAAATTTTATTAAATAGATTTTCTTTTTGAATAAAAAAGAGCGCCACAACCTCTGCATTTTTGCCACCGATGATGGTCTTATTCTCTGTAAGATGTGAAAGTCAAAAAGAGCTAGAGATATTCCAGATATGATTCCCACTACAAGGGAAGAAAATAAACTGCCTGCCACTGGAATCAGGCTGCATGTCGTGTTTGGATGAGGGAATAGATAGTAGAAGGCCGAAATAATAACCAAATTGCAGCTTGACAAAATGGAAATGAATATTTTTGAAGGAAGCTGACGATAATCCAGCCATTTGGAACTTGAGTTCGAGTTCGTTGAAGTAATTGTTGCAATTTAATTTGATAGAGCTGCCAAATTGTGTGTGTGTGTGTGTGTGCGTGAGAGAGAGAGAGAGAGAGACCTTTTGGGGTTGGCGTTTCTTCGACTTGGCCATGACAATCAAAGACAAAGGAGAAGACGAGCGAGCTAAGATAGCCATCTTCATTTCATGGCCGTTGATTCGGGGCGTTGGACTCGTCGGAATATCGTCCTTGCCGTTCAGCCTGGCGACAGGCACGCGAGGACCTGAGAGGAGGGGCAACGAAGGTACTCACGGGAGGACGGATGACACGTGTCCTTCTGCACGTCAGACATCCAACGCACAGACAACCCAACGTGCATTTGGCCATTTTTTTGCATTTTAAAAGCTTTCTAGCTTTACCCATAAAAAAAATTTAAAAAAAAATTCTAACTTTGCTTATTTACATTTTAAATCTTAAATTTTAATTGTTTGCATTTTATATTTTAAAAATATTATTTCTTTACCTTTTAAACTCTAATGTGCAATGGTGTTTGAAAGGTTAAGTTTAAATATACCCACTACATTTACACTTAATTATAAATATATTCATTATGTTTGAAAATTTTCACATATACCTACTAAGTATGAGTAAAATTTCAAATATACTCATTATGACAGTTATAAATGTTTAATAATTTTAAAATCCCAAAATACTCATTATTAATTTAACATTTATTGGGATTTGTGTCATATCTGGACTGTTAAAACTCATTTTGTCTAGTTTTTCTTTCATATTAGATGTATTTCTATTATATTGTCTAACTTCTGTCATAGTCGAATGACTATTATGATAAAATAATAAGAGGTATTTTGAACATTTTATATAATGGATAATGACAATTTTTAATTATGCTTAACGGAATGAATATATTTGAAATTTTATAACTAACGGCAAATACAACAGGTACATTTAAGATTAACGGCGTTTTGAAACTATCTATCGAAACTATCGTTAAAAGACGTGACGTAAGACTATTCAGTATTCACACGCTTATATTTTTAAAATGACACAAATAACCTTAGTCTTGTGAGGGGGCATGGTATGCGCAGCTATTCAATCTGCAAACCATGGTCTACATCCCATTGGAGAATGGTAAGCTCCAGGAACCTCATCTTTCAGAAGCACAAATTTAATGGATAAAGCCAAGGTCACTAGTGGCGCCTGGCTACTGTCGGTCGATTAGTGGGAGAGCAATTGGTCTGCACTCCGACTCTCTAATCTTTCTGCCCTCGAGATCAAATAGACTGCAGGTAGCAACAGATCCACCGTAATCTCTAAAATTTTCAAATTGACGCCATTTGAAAGCTCTAGCTCTGGCACTATGATGGAAAATTCCAACTTGATGCAGCCTCAGCAGCAAAATCTCCAGTTGCAAAACTTCTTCACCGAGGAATTGAATTTCTTAGATTTCAGATTGGATAGCTCCGAGGCGAGCACCACCCATGTGCAGATGTTGAATTTTGGGGAGAAGAAGAGGAATTCAAATGGTATTATCTTCTCCCACCACCAGTAGAACTGAACAAAGGACAGAAAGAGATGCACAACCACCTCAATGGGTAGCAATGAGGAGGGCATGTTGTCCTTTTCGTCAACAACCTTGCCACCGTCAACTGGTGTCATGAAATCCAACAGTGGCGGGAGAGGGGACTCAGACCACTTAGATCTTGAAGCATCAAACATGAGAAAAGCTAAGAGCAGCAGAATTATTGATACAAATAAACGCCCAAGAAAGCTTAGACGAAAACCAACCAGCTAGCTGGAGGAGTTGCCGGAGCATGTCGGAATAGAGCGATAATGGCAGGAGAAGCTAAACTAGAGGTTTTTAGTTGTAGTCCCCAAATTGATGGCTTGAAGGAGGAACTTGCTACTAAAGAAACTCCATATCCGATAGCAGCATCACAGTTGCCTACGAATTTTGATCTCAAAATGTTCAATTCAGGTGGAAGTAAGTGCTCAAGTGTAGAGATTGAAGCGAAAGTTCTTGGGTGGGAGGCTGTGATTCATATCCAATGCAATAAGAAGAACCTTCCAGCTGCAAGGTTGATGTCTACCCTCAAGGAGCTTGACATATGGGTGAATTATACGAGTGTGTTGATCGTGAAGGATCTGATGATTTAATGGGTACAGCTAGGATGGCAGGCAGGATTTACACTCGAGTCACCTAAGTAGTGCGTTGTATTCCAAGCAACCAAGGCGGACGAAAATGGTAGATAAAAAAGCTTTTGTAGTGGTTGGTCTCTCTCCTTGAGGATGTTGGGAAAGTTTAAAATTCGACATGCTTTATATAATAAATTACAAGTCTTAATCCAAATCGGTTAATTGGTTTTAAAGATCTCATGGAGTCGAAAAATGAATTTAGATTCATTTAGGGAGATGGGAGGAATATGTTTCTTAAGAAAAGTTGGGTTTCACGCTATGAGCTATGTGTATTAGATTTTCAGATGTTATACCCTATTTTGCATTGCATTTACGTTTTCCTTTAATATGTGAGGGTATTTATGACATTTCACAGGATTAACGGTAGTTTTAGACACCATAGGGCTCTGGGTTTAAAATGCAAAATTATAAAATTTTCAAGATTTAAAATGCAAATGGCCAAAATTAGAAGTTTAAATGCAAATAGGCATAGTTAGAAAATTTAAAATGCAAAAAGTCCACATTTGACTTTAGGAGGTCGGCACATATGTCTCAAGTCAAATACGCTGATCAAACATGAGGGCAATATTGGGTTTAATGCAAATAATTATACTTGAGTTTTAGGTATAATTCTATGTTATTACTTTGGAAGTATTCATGTACAGCCAATAGCAATAATGTCATACATTTTATATTTATTTACAAAATTAATTTAATTGAATATTTAGTAGATCACAGTATGTTGAAAGTAGCTGGCAGCCGGTTTGGCTGAATTATAGTCCGGTTGATATAAGTTTTTCTATTATATAAGATCGATTCTAAATATGCATACTTTAAGGGTTTTTATCTTGCACACCTGAGTGCACTTAGCTTCAATGCACCTTTTGCAGATACCTTTTTTTATTTTTTTGAAATTTTTATGCAACTATTAATTTATGTAAGGATTTTTACTATTTTTTGGGATTTATAGATATTTTTTGAAGTTTTTAAAACCAGTTGCATTTTTAATAATTTAATTCAACCTAATTTTCGCAACTAGTTAAATTGGTTTGATAATCAGTCCATCAAAATGATACAAAATGAAGAATGGTTGTGGGTATCCAAGAGACTATGCACTATGTTCTAACTTTCGTTATGCTATCTGCTTATCAACCCGGTCATGTACCTTCAAAAATATAATTATCATATGTGGTTTTATAATGTGCAATATTATACATTTTGATGAAGGTTGATTATTGAGCATATGAGTTGTTCTTATGTAATTTTTATTATTATGAATGATTTAATTATTCAACCATTATTAATTTACTTTATTCTTTATTTTGTTACATATATTTGAAAAATACAAATTATAAATGTAATGTACCAACTTAAACAAGGAGGATTCAAAACTCAAGAAGACTTATTACACATTTTAAATCAGTTAATAAAGTTGATTTTTCTAATGGGTAATTTGCATATATACCACGTAGTTTCACCGATATTGCAGATATACCCACGTAGTTTCACGAAATGCATATTACCCCCACATAGTTTCACCAAAATTGTGTATTACCCCCACGCCATTAACTACCGTTAATATCTGCCGTTATATTTTTAAAAATGACGAAAATGCCCTCATCCATAGTTTCACCAAAATCGCATATTATCCCCATGAAGATGAGGGCATTATCGTCATTTTTGAAAATATAACGACAGATATTAACGGCGATTAACGGCATGGGGGTAATACGTAATTTTGATGAAACTATGTGGGGGTAATATGCATTTCGTGAATTACGTGTGTATATCTGCAATATCGGTGAAACTATGTGGGTAGATATGCAAATTACCCTTTTCTAATTTAACATGTTAATATTTGTGCCTAGTTAATGAATTTTTGAAACAAATTTATTATTTTTTCCTCCATGTTTTGTTATGATAATTAGTCTAACACATAGACTCTGAAGTTATGAATTTATACACTTATCAATATGTAATTATTGAAAATAATTAAATTTTTTATGCATATTTTTACAAGCATTTTAATTCGTACAGCATTCAAGTCCTAAGACATTCTTACGATTTTATAATAGAGATAACATGCTCATATCAATTAAACTCTCATAAAAGGGAAGAAGTAAAACTCCTACAAAAGAGGAAAAATAAACATCCAGACACACATGCCAAGAATTAAATTCTTAACCTAACCAAAACGGGTCATGGATGTTACCAATAGAGTAAACCCTGATGTAAAATAATTAAATATTTTTGATATCATAAATGTGTCATGTTGATGTCACCCATTTACTTAATTAGTTAAATCGAATCAAACTAAACTAGTTCCTTCACCGATTTAATCATTAATCTGGTTTTGACAAATTATTTTACACAACTTCACTATTTTTAATTATTTTTTCATATTTTACTGTATAATTATCATATTTTTCAATCATTTATATATAATCGTTCATAAATTATTCTATTTATTTTAATTTCATTTTCGTTATTCCTCATTATTATTCTTATCTTATTATATCCTTTTATTCCATTTTAAAAATAGTTTTACCTCAATTTTTTCAACCAAAAATTTTATCATTCCTCGTGCACATCTCAAAGGTATGAAATTGCCACTGTGGAAGTTGGATCGAAATATGATTTTCTGATGCCGAATCGTGACATTGTTGTCTAGCGTACGATTGCAGCCAAGGGCCAAGGCAACGAAGATGGGAACTTGTAGCCGGGACCATGGAGATGGAAGCTAAGAAAAAGCCGTCCTTGATGCATCCATAAACGTCTCTGTTCTGCTGATGTCGCAGCCACCACCAACGCCGTAGCCATAGATGCTACTGCCGCTGCTGGGGGTAATACGGTACTGCTGGCTTCCGCATTTAGATGAGTATGGTGGAATCATCATCAGCGTGTTCATGCCTTTTAATGACTGTTAATGGTTGTTGGGGCAAAAGATAGAAAGAGAGAAAATTAAGAAAAGTGGGAAAAGTGAAAATAGAACCAAGTTTCACTTCAGGCATGTTACGACGTCACTTTCCTTAAGGCAATTTTGCTATCCTATTTGCTGCTTAGACCGCTTAGAGTAATTTTGCAGTTGCCCCGAGGATACAAAAAGTGAAACCTGAACTAAAATAGGAAGTAGCACCTTTTCTAGGTACACGAACACTTGAAAATAAAATTCTTGGTTGAATAGAGAGAATTTCAAAACAATATGGTAAACCTGCAAACACTTGATTAAGACAACAATGTCTTAGTCAAGACAAGCTATGGGATGTCTGAATGGAGACAACGCAATGTCTGAATGAGGAATGTCTGAAAGGAGACAACACTATGTCTGAATGAAGACAAGAGCACTAGGATGTCTCGAATAGGACACTGAGATGTCTAAGGAAAGGAGATAATGAGCGAATGATTTGATCTCCCGAATGCATCTCTATTTATAAGATTTTTAGACATCCCATCGTAGCATCCCTTCATCCATGCATTGCATCTCTTAATTTCATTCGATGCACCTCTTGCCGTTTCAGACATGCTGGAACGTTTGAAATTTTTCAAACAACCAAATCATGCCTCTTGATGAATCGTTGCTGCCTTTCATTTGATTTTGAAAATAAAATATCAAAATGCTATTGGTGAAGATCTAACCCAAGACCTTTTAGACAATGGCCTAACACTCTACCAACTCAACTATATTTTGTTGTTTATCTATGATATAATTTAATATATATTTATACATTTTGAAAATCCCAACATTCCCCCGCCATTTTCAAAATTTAAGTCAATTTCATTCAACCAAGGAAATCTTATACATAAATAAAGGTGTCGTTTAGACTTGAACCTTTACTTAGTGAAAATATATCAAGATTTACCGAGGTGTATAGTAGCCAGAGCTTTGAACTATCAACCCCATTTGATAAATCGGACGTATCTCATATACAAGTTTTCAAAATATATATCAAGTGTTCTAAAAGGTGACACGTTAGGGCCATGTGTCAATATCCCAGTTTTATGAGCACCTCAGAGTGAATCCACACACTCTGCAAACAGAATCGGTCTCACTTCCAACACTCATATAGGTGGATCTATTTAGAGTACCCTGTAACTAAATACTCCAACTTAGTAGTTTTAGATCCATTAAGAGTATAAAACACTCAACCTCATAAATACGTTATAGGATCCAAGCACTGTCTGAGGAATGCAAAATTATAAATATAACCAGTGCTCACAAGTTGCAAAAATAACTTACTTTGCTCATTGAACTCTTAGACTTGGGCTACAAGAATAGAGTTGAGTTTCAGTTATTGCAACTTCTAGATGTGGATTTTAGTCTCATCCCTCTCGATATTTTCCAGACCACTTCCCTAGTAAGGTATTTTGTAAGCGGGTCTGCTAAGTTTTCACTTGATCTTACAAAATCAATATTAAGCACTCAATCTTGGAGCAACTGCCTTACATAATTGTATCTCAACGCAATATGTCGTGACTTACCATTATAAGTCTTATTGTATGCTCTAGACAAGGTTGCTTCGCTATCACAATGTAAATAAATAGGAGGCATTGGCTTAGGCCAAATAGGAATTTCAAATAATAAATTTTTAAGTCATTCTGCCTCTTTCCCTGCTGCAGCTAAAGCAAAGAACTCGGATTCCACGGTCGAATGTGTAATGCAAGTTTGCTTTTTAAAAACTCACGAAATAGCAGCTCTTCCAATGGTAAAAATTCAGTCACTAGTAGATATAGATTCTGTAGTATCAGAAATCCAACTTGCATCACTATACCCTTCTAGTACAGTGGGTTCACCATTGAATTGTAATCCATAGTCAATGATCTTTCTTAAATATTTCAAAATCCTATGAATTGCATTCCAATGCATATATCCTGGATTACTAGTGAACCTACTTAATACACCTACAGCAAAAGTAATATCTGGTCTAGTACAACACATAGCATACATTAAACTTCCTATTACTCTAGCATATCCAAGCTGATCAACAGATCTACCATCATTTTTATACAACTTGACACTAGGATCAAAAGGAGTTGAGACCATACCAGTGTCAAAATGATTAAATCATTTGAGTATTTTTTCAATATAGTGAGATTGAGAAAGAGAAAATACATTACCATCTCTTATAATTTTAATGCCAAGAATGACATCGGCTCTACCCATATCTTTCATATCGAAGTTAACTGACAGAAAACATTTAGTTTCTATAATGATTTCAATGTCAGTACCAAATATGAGCATATCATCAACATATAAACAAATAATGACACATCTATTGGCAACAAATTTACTATAAACATATTTATCTGACTGGTTTAATTTAAAACCATTAGCTAACACAATTTGATCAAATTTTTCATGTCATTGCTTAGGTGCCTGTTTCAAACCATATAAAGATTTAATTAATTTAAAAACTTTCTTTTCTTATCCAGGTAATACAAAACCCTCACGTTATTCCATATAATTTTCCTTATCTAAATCTTTATTTAGAAAAGCAGTTTTTACATTCATTTAATGAATTTCAAGATGATAAATTGATGTTAAAGCCAATAATAACCTAATAGTTAAAATTCTAGCTACTGGGGCATATGTATCGAAGCAATCAATACTTTCCTTTTGTCTATACCCCTTAGCTACTAATCTAGCTTTAAATTTATCAATAAATCCATCAACTTTTAATTTCTTCTTAAATATCTATTTGCAGCCTATAGGTTTAGACCCAGGTGGTAAATCAACTAATGTTCATGTACCATTTTCCATTATAGAATCCATTTCATCTTGGATGACTTCTTTCCAGTATGATGCATTTGGAGATTTCATGGCCTCTTTATAAGTAGATGGATCCCCTTCGGTATGAAACACAATCACGTGTTCTTCACTTATTTTGTCTCTGGATCTTTCTATGAGGTATAACTGAAAATCAGGCCAAAACCGATTATAACCATCCTTTCTAGGTCATTTACTTTTTCTCAAATTATTATCGTCTATAGGTTTTTCCATGGGTATAGAATTATCAACTATAAATTTATTCAAAATTCGATAAGAAGTTTCATCAGTTTGATCGAGTCTAGGTATTGACTTATAAGTATTTTCATAAAAGTCAGCATATCGGGATTTAATAATGGTATTCTGTTGAATTGGACTATTAGGCTCTACCACCACAAACCTATAAGTTTTACTATTCATTGCATAACCTATAATATATGCATTCTATTCGCTTGTGTCCTATTTTTGGTCTTTTAGGATCAGGTAATCTTACTAAAGCTCTACAACCCCATACTCTTAGGTATTTAAGATTAGGTGTTTTATTTTTCCATAATTCCTAGGGGGTAACTTTGGTTTTCTTGTGGAGAATTCTGTTAAGAATATGACAAGCTGTTAATAAAGCTTCACTCCACCAGCCTTTACTTAGGTCCGCATTAATTAACATTAAATTTACCATTTCAACTAAAATACTATTTTTTCTTTCTGCAGTTCTATTTTGTTGAGGCGTATATGGGGTTGTTACTTGGTGTATAATCCCAGCATTTTCACAAAAATCATTAAAATCACTTGACAAATATTCACCTCCTCTATCTGATTTTAGGGATTTAACTATTTTTCCAAGTTGATTTTCAACTTTAGCCTTATAGGATTTAAATTTATCTAAGGATTCATCTTTAGTCCTTAATAAATACACATAAATATATTTACTAAAATCGTCTATAAATGTTATGAAATATTTCTTTCCACCTTTTGTTAATGTGTTCTCCATATCACAAATATCTGAATGAATTAAACCTAGTAATTCAGAATTCCTTTCAACTTTTTGAAATGGTTTTTTAGTGATTTTAGTTTGAACACATATTTTACATTTATCTGAAAATTCATTAGATGATCTAGAAAAGATATGATAATGGGTTTGTCGTGGAGGCTCATGATAATGTAACGGAAGAGGCTCCTCTTGCTGAAGGTCCAATTAAACCTAATTTCATCTTAGTTTCCATACTACGAAAATTAACATGACCTAATCTACCATGCCATACAGAAAAACAGTCAACCATATAAGCAGAAGACGATGATCCATTATTGACATTTAGGCGAAACATGTCATTTCCAACATAACCCTTGCCCACAAATACACCTCTCTTGGTTACAATAATTTGATCTGATTCAAATATCAATTTGAAACCATACTTAATTAGAAGACTAACCAAGACCAGATTCTTGCATATTTTTGGTACACGAAGTACGTTTGTGAGAGTAAGTGATTTTCCCGAAGTCAGTTTCAGGATCACGGTTCCTGACCCTTCCACCTTAGTAGTAGAAGAATTACCCATGAATAGTTTATTTTCATTTTGATTTGTTTCATAGGTTTTAAATACACTTCTATCTTTGCAAACATGTCTAGTGGCTCCAGAGTCAAGCCACCAGCTTTGGTCATCATTTACTGTATAAATTTCAGAAATCATGGGAACAAAATGTTCCTCAGTTAAATGGGCCTCTGGACCATTTCTCTTATGTGATCCAGACTGAGTGTTATTTTTCCTTTTGAGAAGTCTACACTAATTTTTCAAATGACCCATTTTCTTGCAATAAAAGTAAGGTCCCTTCTTTTTCTTAGTAATGGTCTTTTTGGTATTTAATTTAGATCTCTTAGAATGTTGATTATTGACATTTGTCACCTGGTTTGGAACTTCAACCACATTTGCCTTAGCAAGAACTTACTCTTTTTTCTTTTTATTTTTCCTTGATTTTTCTTCTGTGCGTAAATTGAAGCAAGATCATCTAAACTCATGGATCCTTTCATTTGTTTTAGACTTTTGTGACGGTTGTTCCAACTAGGTGGTAATTTCTCAATAATTGCACCAACAAGAATAAATTCATTCATCTTACTACCCTGTGACCCAAGTTGATTGACGATATGTTCAATCTCATTAACTTGATCAAGAATTGATTTATCGTCAGTCATAGTATAATTGAGAAAATCGCTTACTAGAAACCGATTAACGCTTGCATCATCGGTACTGTATTTGTGTAGAAACGAATTTCAGATTTCTTTGGCCGTATTTGCATCCTGGTACACTTTGAATAGTGAGTCAGATATCGCTTCAATGATGTGCCTTTTGCAAACATAGTTGTCCATGTCCCACTTTGCTCGTCGACGTTGATCTTGAAGTGTTTCATCTTTTTTTTCTTCAGGTCTTAGCATGGTAAGGACGTACACAACTCCAATGCGAGTTAAGAAAAGATGAAGTTGTTGTTTCCATATCCTAAAGTTGGTACCAATGCAACAATCCAATCTGGGGACATCGGGCTTTGTAGGTAGAATGAATGACTAGGGGGTCATTTATAAATAATAAAAAAGGAACAAGACTAGGTGAAAATTGTCTTAAGATTGTTGGGGCAAAAGATAGAAAGAGAGAAAATTAAGGAAAGTGGGGAAAGTGAAAATAGAACCAAGTTTCACTTCAGGCGTGTTATGATGTCACTTTTCTTAAGACAATTTTGCTATCCTATTTGCTGCTTAGGGTAATTTTGCAGTTGCCCCCAGGATACAAAAAGTGAAACCTGAACTAGAATATGAAACAGTACCTTTTCTAGGTACACGAACACTTTCTTGGTTGAATTGAGAGAATTTCAAAACAATATGGTAAACCTGCAAACACTTGATTAAGACAATAATATCTTAGTCAAGACAAGCTATGGGATGTCTGAATGGTGACAACGTAACGTCTGAATGAGGAATGTCTGAAAGGAGACAACACTATGTCTGAATGAAGACAAGAGCACTAGGATGTCTCGAATAGGACACTGAGATGTCTGAGGAGAGGAGATAATGAGCGAATGATTTAATCTCCCGAATGCATCTCTATTTATAAGATTTTTAGACATCCCATCGTAGCAGGACTCCGATCGCCTGCTCCCGGGTGCACACACCCATTTTTTTTAATTTTTTTAGAAATGTTAATATAGGTGTATTTAACATGTGTATAAATTTTTACCATTTTTAAAGATTTTTAGATATTTATTTTTTATTTTTGAAAATCAGTGGCATTTTTACCTAAAATGCCACTGATTTTCAAAAATAAAAAATAAATATCTAAAAATCTCCAAAAATGGTAAAAATTTATACACGTGTTAAATACACTTGGGCTAACAATTTTATGAAAAAATTTTTAAAAAAAATAAAAAAATGGGGGTATGCGCCCGGGAGCAGGCAACGCTGCCTGCTCCCGGGTGCAGGCGATCGGAGTCCATCGTAGCATCCCTTCATCCATGCATTGCATCTCTTAATTTCATTCGATGCACCTCTTGCCGTTTCAGACATGTTGGAACATTTGAAAATTTTCAAACAACCAAATCATGCCTCTTGATGAATCGTTGTTGCCTTTCATTTGATTTTGAAAATAAAATATCAAAATGCTATTGGTGAAGATCAAACCCAAGACCTTTTAGACAAAGGCCTAACACTCTACCAACTCAACTATATTTTGTTGTTTATCTATGATATAATTTAATATATATATTTATACATTTTGAAAATCCCAACAATGGCAGCCCTCCATTTCATGCCCCAAATCGCCAAAATTTTGAAAAGGGGTTTCTTCTATCGATGGAGAAAATTCGTGGAGATGGTTGAGTTTGTGGAAGATATCAGATTTCATGGAATGATTATTGATTTATTGGGTATTTCGGTGGTATTAAAATCAATATGGTGCTCCATCTTCCCCAAACGGAAGGAACACATGGTTACGCTCTTCGACACCCTCCAGTGGTCCATTTGGCGGAATCCCTCCAACCAGCGACATAAAATTGCACCAGCGTCGCACTTACATCTCATCTTTTCCGATCACCAACCATCTTCTCTAAGTCTGGTAGCCGCCTCCATCAAATGCAATCTCCCTCCAACTCCTTGTCCGGCGCCGACCAAGCTTCATCTTCAGTTGTAGCTTCGCTGCAAGATCTTACATCCTCAAAATGGCCAACAAAGATCGATGCCTCTGACAACTGCTGAAATCCCAAGTAGCTTGCCAACAAATCCTTCGTTGCTGTGATCATCCAGGATTTTGGCAAAAAGGGAAGATGTAAATTTGTCTTTCTGGGACTCCGTTTAAAATGCCAGCATAACGGCTGTTACAAAATGCTTGTGGATGCAATCACCATCATAATGGGTGCACATGAATGGAATTTTTCAAAATTAGGATACGTCAAGGAAGTGGTAAGACTTTTGAACGGAAAATTTTTAATATCCAAGTTTTTGAAATGATGTAAGATGACGGGATACGATAAGGATAATGATGATAAATAAAGAGAATAATGTTAAAATTGATAGGTTATTTATATAAGCAGTTAAGCATAAATGATTGAAAAATGGAAAGTGGAATTTTTTAGATTGTAAAACTTAGTTTAAGAGCATGTTTGCTAATTATAAAAACTTTTCAAACTAAGACTTTTCGTTCTCAACAACTATTTTATTTTTAAATTATTTTGCACATCTTTCCATATAACTATCATATTTTTCAATTATTTCTATATAACTGCTTAAACAATTGACTTATCTATTTTAACTTTATAATCTTGGACTCTGGTACAGTGCAAATAGGTGCACTTAGCCTTAGTGTATTGGGGTGCTTTAACCTATTTTTTTATTTTTTAAATTTTTTTATACAATTGTTAATCTAAGTGTATTTAATATGTGTATCAATTTGATCAATTTTGGAGTATTTTTTATTTTTGAAAATCAGTGGCATTTTAGTAATTTATCACTGATTTTCAAAAATAAAAAATACTCCAAAATTGATAAAATTGATACACATGTTAAATACATTTAGATTAACAGTTATATAAAAAAAATTCAAAAAAAAAATAGATTAAATGCACTTGGGTGCACTGAGGCTAAATGCACTCTCGACCGTATTATCTTTAGTATTCATAGTTATTTACATCATATTACGTCATTACCTTTTAGTTCCAAATTTTATCATATAAAAATGTTATCATTTTGTGAACATATCCTAAAAAGTTTTATTATTAACCAAACACACTCTTGGTGGGCATGGATAGAATCAGGGTTAAAAATAGTAGGCATATTTAGAATTAATCCAATTATATATGAAATAAATTTATTTGAACGAAAATAAGAATAAGAAAAATTTTGAAAATATGAGAGTAAAGTAATATGATAGAGTTAAAGTAAGAATCGATAAAATAATTATACAAAAAATTATCACGTTGAATACCTTCCACAACCGATTAACTAATGAAAGATGACTTTAATGGAGGGGTAAGAAGACAAATGTTTCTACCAAAATTTGAACCTTAATTTATTTGGCGTTATGTTGCCTAACTTAGATGACTAGTTAATTAACAATAGATAACTCCATGGGAGGAGTAAAAAAATAAATATTTCTATCTAACTTAAAACCTTAGACCTTTTACCATAGACACTTGTGATTCACTTACATCAGCTATTTGGTCATCTAAGTGTTGACTACAACTCTCTATCAACTGTATTTTTCAATAATTGATTCCAAAGTGGTGCCCTTTTTTTTACCAAGTGGACCTAGATTAAGATGATGTAAGAGGTGGCAAATATAGTTGCTTGATCTATCCTCGAACTTGAATTTCCTGTGCTTCCTCTTTAATGAAGAGGACAAAGAGACTGGCGGTGGCTTAGACGATGAAACTTACGACAAATTCATAATTTGAAACACATGTTGACGACTTGGACGTCACTAGACTCAAAAACAACGTGAACGAGTTGGTAGTCAATAGTGAGGTGACATGAAGGCCTTGGCTTCATCAATCCCATTGTCGACCTTGAGGATTGAAGGAAGCCAATGATGATGATAATGATTGCGATGGTGAGAAAAAAGGAGAACCGGAGAGGTAGTGGGAGCCATTGAATCGACATGGGGCAAAACACTATGGGAAACTTCCTATCCTTTCCTTTTTGGCCACTGCCAATAAACTCGCTTGCCTCATTTTCATATTCTCTAAAACTAGTTCACCCATCCTCACTATCTTCATTGCCTACACCACCACTATTATATTCCCAATCACCACATCCATGACTCTATCTCCCTAGCTTACGGGTAACCAATTCTACCACAACCATCATCACTCATGAGCTATTATCTTTTTGTTCTACTACCACCAACTTATGACATTCTTAAACGTCACCTTCGCCATCACAAATTCGGGTTTCACTTGCCCTTATAGTGAGAAGTATTTTAGATATTTTATGAAAACTTTTATATGAAAAGTTATTGGTGTAAAAGTTGTTAAATTTTTTCAGAAAATAATGTGATATGATAGGGATAATGATAATGTCTAAAGAGAATAAAGTTAAAATAGATAGGTTAATTATATGGGCAGTTGTGTAAAGATAATTATATAGGAAGATATGAAGAAATAATTGTAAAATAAGATAATCATAGAGAATGAAAAGTTTTAAAGTGAAAATTGTTACTTTAAAAAGCTTTTGTTAAAAACAAACATATCATACCGTAAAAAACGACAGCCCTTCCTAGTGTCTGATAGAATGACATGTAAGTAATTTACTAAATACTTAATCGGTATATTTATAACTTGGTAAATATATTTGGAATTAAATTCAAATTTAGTGAGCATATTTAAAATTAACCTTTTTTAATTATGTGATACACCAAAGTATTCGATTTTCACATATTACTGATCAAAACGCCAATCTCGCACTGGCTTTACTCCAAGTAATCAAATACCGCCATGCCGCGAAGGCGCGGACAAGCCGCCAAACCGATTTGTGCGGACTTTCGCCCATAGCGCCAAGGCGATGCCGGGGGAAAGCACTTGTCGGGATTTTCGCTTCGCACGCTCATTAGGTGTGTTTGGGAACCGATAAATGAAAAGTTTTTAATGCTGATGCAACGATAACCGCCTCTTCCCAAAATGGCAAGAGACGAAGAATCAATTGGGGGCTGTAGAACGACGTGATATCAGCGGGACATAGAACACGACCTACAGGACCAAACCCGGCTAGAGAAGCTTGTGTGCTTATCGGCTTCTCAGTTTTCCACCGCGCGGGAAAGCTTCATTTCTCTCCCCACCGAAATTTCGCAAAAATGGATCCTGTTTCCAATGTGCGCTGCTCTATGCTTCCGAAAACTCTCTCTTTTCTTCTGGATTTTTTGCTGATTCCATCTTTGTTTGGAAACTTCAGGCCAGTTCGACCGGTTCGAAGCTACAGCTTTATTCATACTTTCGGAGTTCCTGCTCTTGGCGAGTGCGGATTGCTTTGAACTTGAAAGGTTTGTTCTTCACTTTCTTCGAATTTTTTTCCTGGTCTCTGGAAATTGTTTTAATCAGATCGTTACGGTTCCTCCTGCAAATTCTGCTTTTGCTTCTTGATTTCGTCTTCCTCCATTGACGTGACGGAAGCTGCGGTCCTCCCAGCGCTGCCTTGGACGGCCTTTGCGCTGAAAACGCGGTGATTGGAACAGTCAAACTGGAGGCTTTTCCCATTACAATTTTTTCCCCGCTCCCTGCCTGATTAGGAGCATGGCATGGAGCTCGAGACCATGATTCTCTTGTCCGAAGTAAAATAGTAATTCGAGGAGATCATAAGACCCTTTTCACGAGAAAGTGTACAGATCCGCCTGCTGGCAGTGGCACTTCCTGCCGTTGGCAATCCAAACTGTTGAAAAGTGGGCCCTAGGTTGATGCAAACATTCTGCTCTTGTATTTGTATGGATTTATTATTGGGACTTACCATGGAAAGTACCTTAGTGTTATTATTATTTTTAACTCTTCTCTCTCTCTCTCTCTCCCTCTCTCTCGGAATTTGAAAGGGTTGGATTATGAATACAAGGCAGTGAACTTGGTGACAGGAGAGCAGTTCAGTCCTGGTAAGGAGATCCAAACTTGCTTAAAATATACTTTCAGAGGCATGTGGATGGATTGCATTTGGATTTTGAGCACGTATCAACAGCAGCCAAATGTTACATGTTCTAATGTGTGACTTATAACTAGACCTGCTCATGATGGTATCCAGTTGAAATTTGTGGGTGTTATGCGTGTTATAGATGATACATGCCTGCATGTTTGATCCACGCATAAGAATGTGAATATGCATTCGAAAATGTTGTCTAGAGGTTTGCATTCTATGATGAACCTCTTCAATTTTGCATATTTTTATGCTCATTCAGTCAAAGACCCGCATATTACAAAGATGCTTGGCATTTTTTTTTATTTTTTTATTTTTTCTTTTTGATGGAAGCTTGGCATTACTTTTGTGTTTCTACCTAATCACAAATGAATCATGGAGTTTGTGTGCATGCCTAGTTCTTACTTTACTACAAGATCCTTAACATGTAAGCCCAAGCTTGCATGTTTTTGCCTGTGATTTGCTAGGTGCTTCAATATTGCGAAAAAAACCACAGCTGTGAACAAAGCTTACTTTCAAAAGAAGAATGTTTTTGGGTTAATTGTTGTTTGTAAAACACTCATATCGTGTATATTCTTTAGCAATGATTTACCTATGCATTTCTCTGTTGTCTTGATTTGAGGTCCCTTTATGAACTGATAGTGTGAGTTGTAATAAAGTTCTATGGTAGAATAGGATCCACATAGTTGATCCCCAGTGTTATTCTTAATTGACTACATTGTCGGTCTTAATAAATTTTTTGTGGATGTCAATTTGTTTGGATAGGGGCTTTAGTGATTATGGTTCGAGTCATCTAGATGAGTTCGAAATATGAATCATGACCAAGATTTGGGATACTTAGAACTTTCTGTTGTTGACTTGTAGAGTTCTCTAAACTCAGTCCGCTTAATTATGTTCCGGTATTGGTCGATGAGGGGAAAGTAATAGCCGACTCTTTAGCTATCATACTGGTGAGTGATTCTTGGTCTCCGCTTTAGTCTTCTACCCGTAATTCTTTGTCATAATATGCAAAACTATTTTTTCTTAAATAATATTATGGGATGGATTGGCTTCCCATGGGTCTAATGCTCAACATTTTTTATTTTCTCCTGTCAGTATTTGGAAGAGAAGTATCCTCAGCATCCATTGTTGCCTCGGGATATTCACAAGAAGTGTATTAATTTTCAGGTAGAATTGCATTCTTGATGTGTTTATGTCTTTCCCGTATCCGGCTTTCTTTTGCCATTGACTTCTTTTCAACTGTTGGAGTGTGGGGTTAGAACAGTGAGAAAGGGGATGATAGGAAAGTTCTCTGTTCCCCTAGTTCAAGTGGGGTTTCTTTCATGGATATGAATAATTGTCTGGAGAAAAGGGAAGCGTCGTGCTTATGTGCTAACCTAATCGTGTAGGAAGTTGATGTTTTACTCATTCTTCCTAGCTAGCTAGCAGTAGGACCAACGTAACATGTGGCCCTTGTATATGATTCCTACATTACTTTGCTCCCTCCTCCCTTTACATTGGGCTTACAATTTGAAATTTTTAAAAAAATTATAATTTTGATGTCTTTGTTTCAAATTTTAAATTATCTTGTTCATCTATGATTTACTTATTATAGCTGTGGGTGCAATTTCGAGTGGTCTTTTCTTCTCCCTTGTTTGTCATTGCACTAGGAATTTTCAGAGCAACCATGGGAGATGAGAGGGTAAATACAACTTCAAACTCCCTTATGAATCTTCAAAATGCTTCTTTTAAGTATATCCATCCAAGGAAGGTGGGAAGCATTAAGAATCCTCCCACGCACATTGAGTAGATTCACGTAACATGTGAAATCCTTGCTAGGTATGCTTCTGTTATTCCTTCTTCAACAAATTAGGCAAATGATTTCGTCATTGGAAGATTTGCTATTTATAAGGAAATGTTTAAGGCAGGGGCTAGATTTCCTTTTTTGGGTTTTACAGAAGGATTTTGAATGCTTATGAATAATGTCCTACTGAATTTTTTCCCATTGATTGGAATTAGATTTTGGCTGTTGACATTCTTGGAAAGAAGCATAATGTCTGTACGAGTCGGGGGTTAATTTCTAAATTTGCCAGTTTAATCAACATTGGTGAATTTGGATATGCCATTTCCCCTATGGATGGGACAGTCAAGATCATTGGAATGATTCACAAACGTATAGGGATTGGAACGAGAATATTTTTCTAATCTAGGTTTTGTGTATAGCAGATCGGATGGGGGTTTTCAGAGAAGTGGAATCTGAATCATTTGCAAATGTGGTTGATTTGGATGATAGCTGCTGATAGCTGTCAATGAAGCCTTGTTGAAGATTTAAGGAATAAAATGGTGCATTATGCTGTTAGTTCAACAAAAGTGGTGACTAGCTTGGTGGCTAGGTTGGAGGTGGAGGAGGAGTTGAATGAGTTTAACTAATGGTTGGGGGATCCTTTCAGAGGAAAAATATTAGAAAGGAGAACGTAACTATGAAACGAAAAGCCACAAGTGTTGAGGTTGTGGATTTATCTATTGATGATGACGAGGTGATGGAAGGAAGAAGTCCAAGTGTATGCCACGAGTTCATGAAAAAGCGTCTTCAAGAAAGAACCCAAGTGCTAGGGTTGCAACTAGAGGGCAAGTAGCTAGTATGGAGAAGTCTAAGGCTTTGTTTTGGAGACTCTAACAGCATCTATTGTGGAATTGGGGAGTGGAGGTAGCACTAGTGGGGAAGGTGTGATTTTTCTGAGAATTTTCTTTTGTATATGCCCACACAATTGGTTATATGAATTTCCATGCAGATGGGGACGACCCCTATATATATTTATAAATCCTCAAAGGTGCAACTATCCCTACTGTAATAGGCGTTAGACAAAAAGAAAATATAGAACAGATTTGGAGTCAATCGATGAGGTGTATTGTGGATAATATTATGTTAACGCATTTGATAGGGGGTCATTTGAAGGAGCTGATTGAGAATTATTCTCAAGCAATATATGTGAATAAGAAAGAGAGAATTAATAGACGTATCGGATGACTTTGTAAAAAAAGACGAGGATGTGGAAGTTATGAGGAGAAGAAAAATATTAAAAGAATGGTTAAGGATTCAATGCACAACTTATACAGTTCCATGAAAACCAGTCTACTATGCATGCTCGACGAGAAGCCTCAAAAATAAAAATCGAACAGTTGCAAACAATATTGAAGCGAATGGGTAAAACAAGCCAAGAAGGCCAAAGAGTAAGCATATCCCACTTCAAGCCAACAAGGCCAAAAGGTGAACTTTACTCCACTTCAATTCAAAAAGGTCAAAGGGTAATTACACCCCATTTCAAGTCAAATGATAAACAAACCACATTACAAGCCCAACAAGGCCAAAAGATACACACTCCACTTAAAGCCAAGACGAACAGAGATTAAATATACCACGTTTCGAGATAAACAAGTCAATGGGTAAGCATGCCGCAATTGTTCGAGTTAAACTGCACATTCATCCACACATTTTAGTATTCACAGGAAAAGAAAAATCCACCTTCTGCCTCTGTTTTCTTTGTCTCTTTCAGGTACTTTGATGGAGGGGCACTAGGCTTTCCATTCCCACCAGAATCAGCTGATGGAGGGGCAACATCAGGATCCTGCTTCTGGTTTAATGGACTAATGGCCTCGTCTGCACGTAGAGCACCATCTGCGACCTTGACCCTTTGCTGACAAACCATTTGCCTCAACATCTTCATATTCACTACCTATTTCATACTCACCAAGAGTTTCCTCATCAAAATCTATGGACAATTAATGTACCTTTTCTACACATACATCTTACCCTTTACTGAAGGCCCTCTTCCCAAACTCATACTTTAACCTCTGATCCCTCTTCCATTCGCTTCGATGCTGCTCGCGGCCATTCATTTTTTATCTCTAAGGCTTTACATCGAGCATATGCAATAGATAGGTCTCCAGGAAATTGGGTAAATTGTGCCCATGATCACCCCAATTATGATCGGTGATCACTGAACTTCATATTGCCTGAGCAAGCAAGCTATTTGGGCTCTTTCTCAATTGATGCATTCGAAGAGACTTTTAGAAAGAATTTGGATACCAGAGATTTTGGATCCATTTTCCTATCTTATCTGATAGATAGATAGACGGATAGATAATCTTTGTTGCATTATTTCATTCCCCAAATATCAGGATCTCCATCTCTATGGAACAAAAATTTATGCCAAACTCCAATTGTTGGAGGACATTACTCAGAAATGCCTGTTGGTGATACCAATTGGGCTATCTTTCTGTGTGCTGAATGAGTATGTCCCAATCTTTTCAAAACCAATCTTTGGAAATTTCTGTTTGGATTGACGTATAACTCCATCTGAAAGAAATGAAAATACAGCCTTTGATGGTGCTGACAGGAGTTGGATGATGCAATGACATCTAGAGTTTGCTTTACAAAGTAGAATCCCAGTCCCCTGCAGAAGCTCACCTCTGATTTTTCTAAAAATGTTGTTATGTTCTCTACCACTGCATCTTGTGAAATGCATGCGACAAATGTTGCTCAAACAAGTATAACGCTCAAAAATCCAAAAAATGGGACAGCAAGAATTCATTAAGATTGAGCACAATGTTTGTTTTGAGCAGTCAGGTGAGCAAGTCATTGTTTCTAGCTTTTAAACTTGTGTTTATGATATTTCGTCCAATATGATCACAGACAAGATATCCGGAGATATCATTTTGGTTCCATCTTCTTGCTGAAATTTCCTTGTGGTCTTTGATTTGCTGAGCAATAGCTTCATGGCTTAGTCAGTTATTCTGAAAGAAACTTCCAAAGAAAATATTATGGTAGAAATTAAATCTTTGCCTTGAAATACCAATGCAACTTCAATATTTTGTCTCTTGCTATAGGCTACAAATATTGTTGCTGCCAACATTCAGCCATTTCAGAATCTTACTGTCCTGGTGAGTTTTCTTATTTTATTTAATTTGGGTCTGCCCTGTAACTTTCAATTACTTCTTCCTAAGTTCTAGTAAAATCTCATATCATACTATTCAGGACAGATGCACACAAATTCAGCTCTGTGGTTACAAACTTGTTGCTGATTAGTTCCTTCTTTGAAATTTTGATCAATATACATTGTGTTTTTTTTTACATTTTCTTGATTCTCAGAAATACATTGAAGAAAGAGTCAATGCTGATGAGAAACTTCTATGGGCTAAACATCATATTGGAAAAGGATTGGCAGGCAAGATTCTTACAATTCCAACTTGCTCGTTATGAAGATGAGATAATTTTTCCCCTGCTCTTTTGGGTATTCAAGTTTGCTACTGTTGCCACTGTGATTCTTTTTTATGTAGTGACATAGTGCTGAAGACATGCCTTTCACTTTGTTTTGAGAATTTTCAAACCTCAAATATGAATGAAAGCAAGAACACTTTTCTTCTTTTTCTGTTCCAAACAACAGAAAAGGTAAGACGATGCATTTACTAGCTCATCAGTGGTGCCCTTTCGCCTTTCTTTCCGTGTTCATGGTAGGTTTTTCTTTTGTCAATAGGACAACTGTCTTCTGTGCAGCTGTCCATACTTACTTTGATATTTGAAGTGAACGTATGCAAATCAGCTTTCGGTTTGGCATTTATCATTGGGTGCCTGTTTCCCTGCATGCATTTCCTATAGCAACACATGGAGTTGAGATCCAGAATGTACCATTACTAGGTAGTCAGTAACTTCTCATGTTTGGTTAATGATGTCAATGTGAATCATGGAATCCAACACTTTCCATGACTTGATAAAACTTTTGGATGTTTTAAAATTGTCCTTTCTTTTCTTGGTTACAAGCTGATTTTTATTCTCTTATGTTTCAGCTCTTGAGAAGCTATTAAAAGATTATTCTGGAAAATACGCAACAGGGGATGATGTGCTTCTGGTTTGCTTCTCTGAGCTCTCTGCTTGAAATTATTCCTGCCAATCTGCCATTTATTGATGTTAATAACATTTGTTTTCAATAATCTTGAAATGTGTCATTCCATGTTTTATCCACGAGAGAACTGGATTTTTAGTTACCATAAACATAGACTTCATGAATGATTGCTGTTCAAAATATAAGCTGTTTTTTGCCCATGCATCTATTTGGAGGTTGGTTGAGAGTGATGAGAAGGTTTTACTTTAATTTCTGGTGCGTAATCTGCTTACGAGGACATTTTGTTTTCTTATTTCTTTCATTTAAAAACGGATAAAAAAAGAAAAAGAAAAAAGGTTCATTCCAAATATGACCCCAATTTAAACCCCCTATTAACTGATATGACTGCACGTTTATGAAAATAACATAGATGACCACATCTTTCCCCCTAATTCCGACTATGACAACTCCATTGAGATCGTGTTAAAAATGATATGTAGTTACAAAATTACCCATAATAAAAGTATAAACAATTTACTTTTTTATTCATTCACAAAATGGACTCAACAAAATGATACGAAAAACATGAAACAAAAGGGGACTCAACCACTCTTATGCACGTACATTGCCGCTTCTAAAGAAATGGCAAGGGAAATTTTGTTATTTTAATTTTTTTTTTTTAACCATGTTATCTAATAGAATGTAATGACGTTGCCGTATTTGGAATTAGAGGCAAAAAATGTGGTCGCCTATGCGATTTTTATATATGTGTTGTCGTATTTGTAAACGTGGGTATTAGTTGTGGTTGTTCTGTAGTCTGAATTGGCATTTGTTTGCAGAAGCACACAGATCTCAGAGTGAGACTCAATGGAATTGAAACCAACATAACTTTCCAAACTTCGATTACATTACTTTATGTTTTCTTTTATTTCTATTAACAAGATGAGTTCAATTAGGATAAACAATTTCATCAAATAGTACTTGAAGCCATGCTCAAAGCACATTTGTGTTTTCACTTAACCATTCAGATTGTGTCTCTCAAAGTTCAAACTTCCTTTGATGGATAAATCCTAACAATGACTGAAAGAACATGATATCCAATATAGAACAGTTTCATGTTAATGGGTCAATACTTTGTCAATCTTGATCCAACTCCACAACTGAATGAATTGCCCCATATTTTCAGTTTTTCATCAGTGAATTGTATTTTCAGCAATCAGACTCAAAATCCATGTTCTTTTGATTTTGTTGTGATGGTTCTGAGCTTCTTTTCTTAATGACACCTGTCTCCTTTATGCACAAATTGGATTTTCTGGCTTTTCGCTTCATAAAGTGGCTATTTGATAGGATGCAATGGTTTTTCCCAAAACATGTTTACCTTCCTGTTTTTCTTAAAGAGCCTATTTAGTCAATTTACTTCCCTGACACATGCCACCTGCATACGAAAAGACCTGTGAGGTTAAATCCTCCTTCAAGCTTAACTTTTTAATCTTGTCCTCATTACAGTTTTCTGCAATATGCCTAGCAATTAATTGAGCTTCAACACTGATTTGCATTACATTATGGGTGTGTTTGGCAATGAGGAAAAAGTGTCAACTTAAAACTTTTCAATCTAAAACTTTTCATTCTCTATAATTATCATATTTTTTAATCATTTTTTCACATTTTCCCATACAACTACCCTACTTTTCAATCATTTCTACACAACTACCCATACAATTAACCTATCTATTTTAACTTTATCATCTTTACTCTTCATCATTACCCCTATCATATCATATCATTTGACAACTTTTACTCTAAAAAACTTTTCATCAAAAGTTTTATTCATTCCCAAACACACCCTATATTAATTGCAACGAGAGACGCATTGCTACCAAGAACCAACAGAATTTAATATTTTACCTTTTTGCTTGCAGGCTGATTTATTTTTGGCCCCTCAGATTCATGCAGCAATTTATCGGTTCAAGCTGGATATGGTAAGATGTCCTTGCCTTCCTCCTATGCATGTCGAAGGATTAAAAATATTTGTAGGCTTTAGAGTTTTCTCGAAGATGGCTTGGTATTCGTCCCTTTTTTGTGTGTACACACTATCCTAATTCATAGTTCTCATGTGCTAATATTGTATTTTTCCTATGGCTAGCAGTCATTTTTAGAACACATAACATCAAACAATCTCATGGGGCCTCTGTGTGCCACTTGTAGATTTTTACACTTTATGTATAAGCAGTGATGCAAACTCACTCTCATATGCATTTTTCAATGCTTACATTGTGCTGCGTGCATGTTGACCAGCCACTATTGCATGTAAATGGTTGAAGATCCATGATCTAAGTGGTGGTTGGCAACCACCTAAGTGAGGAGTGCTGGAAGATTTCTTTCAGAGAATGCTTCCTGGCTGCTCTAGTGCTCTCCAGTGGCTTGGAAATTGTCTCCTCTTTCATTGCTTTTTGCATGCCTCTTTCTACTTCAGCATGATACAAACTGTATTATGTGAACTGCTTCTCAGGATGTCTGTGCTAAGTAGATCAATTCCAGCTTTTTAGTATTGAGCAGATTCTAGTTCCCACACCAGCCTACATGCATTCAATTCCCACACAAAGATGGAAACATTGTGTTTATTTTTGCTATTGGGTTCTATGCATCTCCATGTAATTTAGCAAACACTCTTCTAGAGATTGTGCATGCTTGGCTCTCTCCCTGCATCCATATGTCAGACGTCAGGATAAATACCTTCTCTAACTATCTCATCTATTTCAACCTTGTTCAGGCAGAATTCCCCACTCTTAGAAGACTCAATGAAGCTTATGAGCATCTACCAGCCTTCCGTGCAGCTATGCCTGACATGCAGCCTGATGCTGTGAAACCATAGTCACCTACTTTTCATGTGAAAGGGACCATATCTGTATACTTTCATCATTGCTTTTAGTAACAAGGTGGAAATTAGAACCTCCTGACTAGATTGTCAGTGGTTTCTTTGATTTGCACTTTAATGCTCGTTCTTCAATAGTATAATGGGGCTAATCTTCATCGTCTAAAGACTACTTTTGAAATGAACATGGCTACATTTAGGGGTGTAACTCGGGCTCATAATACTTGGTTCGCCTCAACCCTATCCTAACCCTATTTATAAACCTAAACCCTAACCCTATTTTTTAAATTTGGGTTCGGGTTGAGTTTCAGGCTAGAATTCGAGTTGCAATTATTCTATATATTTGTTATTTATCTTATACTTATTCAACTTTAAATCTATCATTTAAAAAATCAAAAATGATATTTTTCTATTTTCACGCAAAAATTAAAGAGTTTAAGAATGTAAAGAAGAAAAATCTCATTTAAATATTCTCTTTATATTAAGTAGACTAATAGTCATTTCTTAAAAAAAAAAAGACTAGACTAATAGCCTGTTTTAGAAAATGAAAAGGTACATTATTTTCCTATTATGTAATTTAATATTAATATCATAAACATATACATAAACATTAATATCTAATTATAAGAAAAAATATGATAATGTCAATCATAATAAAAAATATTTAACAATCAGAGTATTAAGTCAAATAAATTATAACAAATTTATTTCAAGTAGAATAAATATTCAACTATTAATATCATATTGAAACGACTAAATAATAACATTCTACATAAGTAGGTAAGTTAAAATATCAAATAAAATAGTTCAAGTTTTAAAAATAGTTTTCATTTTTTTGTTTGAAACTATCACTAAACCAAACTCTTTTTTCCTAAAATAAAATATAAAAATATTATATTATATAATCGAACTTAATGAGGAATAATGTTTACATATTATATGAAATAAATATAATATATATGAGGGGAACGGAACTAGATTTATATGGAGTATAAAAAAAATACAAAATATGTGTTATATATAATTCGGGTTTGGGTTTAGCTCAACTCAGGTTCAAGTTCTTTTCAATTCGGGTTGGGGTTGAACCTCAGGGGTAGTTTTAATTAGGGGTGGGAATCGGGGCAGGTCATACCTGGTCAAGGTTTGTCTAATCATAATCCTATTTTTTAAAAATTGAGTTTGACCATCATTTTACACTGGGTCGGGACAAGGTCGGTTTGACTCTCACTTTTTTTAAATAGGTTTCGGGTTGGTATTGAATTGGTTTTGAGATAGCGGGTCGGTCAAAAATACTGATTACATAAGATATTTTAAAGAATTAATATACCTATCAAACATAAGTATAAATTTATACTAAATTTAAATATTATATGTTTCAATATTTCATTAGTTATTAAAAAATATATAATTAAGAAAACAAAACATTTGAAAATATACTATAAATTTATTAAAATAGGTTAATATACAATTAAACATAAGGGTTATATTTGTACAAATTCTTTTTATTAATTCTTATATTGCTTTATGAATAAATTGATTCTTCTATTGTTGATAAAGTTCATTATAAAAAAGTGAGAATTTTGAAAGAAAATAATAATAATATTTAAATATAGATTTATAATTTTTAATAAATTAATATATAAGGGGCGGGTTAGATTCTTCCGGTCATGTTCGACTCCACCCCGACCCTATTTTTGTATTCGAGTCAAAATTTCTGACTCATCCCTATACCGGGTCAAAAAATATTAATTTTACTCGGCCAGAAACGGGTCGGGTCAAAGCCGAGTCATGGATCAACCTGCTCTAATTCTCACCCTTAGTTTTAATGCTATTTCAATTCGGTTCAACGCCAACCCGAACTCGGAGGCTGGAGCCTCAATGCACCCGGGTGTACTGCACTTATTTTTTTATTTTTTATTTTTGAAATTTTTTTTACAAGATTGTTAATATAAGTGTATTTAATATGTGTATAAATTTTTATCATTTTTGGAGATTTTTAGATATTTTTTTCGGATTTTTTAAAATGAGTGACATTTTTAGTAATTCACTCATTTTAAAAAATTCGAAAAAATATCTATAAATGATAAAAATTTATACACATATTAAGTACCCTTAGATTAACATTTTCATAAAAAAAAAGTTTCAAAAAAAATAAAAAAAAATGAATGCAGTATACCCGGGTGCATTGAACCGAAGTCCCCCGAACTAGGCACAAGTTGCACCTGCAGCTACATTTCGCAGTTTTCCCTCTCGGGTACCACATTATTTGCTGCTTGGCCGTTTGTGTTGCAATCATTGCAAGTGGCGCACTAGTCTGATTTGATTGCTGTGACACTGATGTTTGTCCTTTTTGTGGACGCGGGTCTTTCATCTGCTTTCTCAATTCTCCTGGTGCTTTTGAATTAGTATAGAAGCAGATGAGAAAGGAAGCTGGGTGGAAATTTTCCTCTTAAACTTTTTTCATTCCATTTAATGGGATATGATTTATTGGAATCTTTTGTGGCCCTTTCCCGCATATCTTTATCAACCGACGAATTTTCCACACCGTGCGGAGTCAGTCATTTGTTTGGCGGAATGGAACGAAGATGGAGTTCGTTCATTTGTTTTTAACGGTGGAATGAGATGAGGACGAGCCAAGGAGGTTACATGTAAAAGTGTTCTGTGCTCTAAAAGTGTTCTGTGCTCCGAGAGGGGAGAAATTTGGTTGAGAATAAGAAAAGTAGTATTATTAAAAGAAGTAAAGTTGTTATTTATTAAAAATAAGAAAGTTTTTTTTGGATTGGCAGAAGTGTTTTGAGAATGGGAAATTTCATCACTACTTGGTTCATTAACTAAGGGGTTGTTTGGTAACATAAATAAGTGAAGTGGGGTGGGATGCGATGAGAAATGTCCCATCCTTCCGATTTTCTTATAAATTATTTAATAATTTAACAATTTTATTCTTACATTTTAATCATTTTTTCTTCCAATCACCTTATTTATTTCACCTTTACTCTTATCATTTTATATCAATTATGCATTTCTGAAAATATTCTTCTCATTTTTCACTCTATCCTACAGTCCTATCAAGATTAATATTACCAAACATCCTCTGCTACTCTGCCACGACTTAGGTCAGTTTCATTATAATCCAGTACATTATAATCCATTTTTTTCGGTATTAGAAACGTTGCCGTTCGGTGTCCAATCTTATTCCTGTTAAGCGGTGGGGGGTCAATTTCAACACAGTAGTAAATGTTTTTCAAAGGCATGGTTTATCAACTTTACTGAATCTTTTCTCCCGTCAAATCTCACTTCTATACTCCCATGCTATTCTATTTCTTTTTTATTTTTTCATCTTATGTATGTCCTACTTGTATTATTAATCTTTTGTAATTCCGATATTTCTTTGGTGGGTTTTTGCATTTTTATCTACATAGTTTGGGTGAAATTGCAGGCATATCACAATTTAAAAAAAAATGCATCTGTACCCATACAGTTTAACTAAAATTATAGGTAGAACACTTTTGTTTAAAAAATTTCGAAAATGACGAAAATTTCCCTTTAGAAAAATAAGATCGTAAAATGCAAGAAGTTATCTTTAAAATACTGGATTTATTTAATGTGTCAATACATTTAAAATAAAAATTTATATTTTAAAGAGAATTTCCTGGATTTTATTTGTTTGCATGAGCATTTTTGGTTATTTTAAAAAAAAATTATACAAAAATAATATGCCTATAATTTTAGACAAATTGTATAGGTGCAGATGTAATTTTTTGAAAACTCATGATACACTTTCAATTTTGCCCAAATTATATAATTACGGATGCACAAACCTCTTTTTTAGTATTCTTTCATCTTGCATTTGTTTCATACTTTCCAAAATGTGACATACTTTTTTCTACTTTTTTTTTTCACCACAGATTTTTCTTGCAAAACAAAATGCCGGCCTATTCGGATATGAGAAAAAATGGGAAAAATTATAGCAAAAATTTTAAAATGTGAGAAGTGATATAAAGTGACAAGAATAATGGTTAGGAGTAAGGAGAAAAAAAAAAAATACACGAAAATGATTGAAATGCAGAAGTAATGTCGAAAAAAGTATGATAGCTAAATAATAAGATGTCATATGTATAAAGTGAATATATATATATATATATATATATATATATATATATATATTCCTTTTCCTTTTCCTATAACCAAATAGACCTTGACTGTATTTTGGTAGGGCTTTTTTGCTTTTTTTTTCTGATCTGTTTAATATTTTACTAATTTTATCTTATAACTAGTGATTTTATAAAGTTACCCATAAACTTTGTTTATAAAAACATTTGTTCGATCCATTTGGAATACATTTTGCGGCCGAACTACATAATATAAAAGATGCAGTGGGACATAACTAATAGCACATAAAGATACACGAAAATTTGACGAAAAAATAAAAATAAAAATAGAATAGGTGCAAATAATAACAACTTCGATTTTCAATAGTCCATCTTACCAAGGATCTACAAGTCCAGAATTGAAAGATAATACAGCTGCCGAGAGTATAGACACAATCTTAGAGTTAATTCTAAATATTATCACAACTAACATTTGTATATATAACCACATATCTATATAATAATATAGATGACTACCTATTTTATTCTTGAACTCCAAATATTACCATTAATATACAAATTTTCGTTTAAAATTCATTCGCTAGGGTGTTGTCGTCCCACCGGTTTGTGATTTTCCTTCATGAACCGGAGTCAAAACGGACTGACTGAAGTTGTCAATCCGATCAATATGAATGTATGGTCCATGCATCTAACGGATTGAAGGCACATAACTCCAATATTTGACTATTTACACTTCTATGTAAGGCAACATTTGTTAATAGTGGGTGGGAAATCATCTCTCTCCACATTTTTTAAAAATAATTTAATATTTTAACTAAGCGTCCTAACTTTTTCCCTTTTGTCTTATATTCCAATAATTTTCTTAGACAATTATCTTATTTCTTTCAATTTTATTCCTATCATATTACACTATTATCATCGTTCCTCATTTTCCCACTTCTCACTTACCCAAATTAATAAAGTTGCCTAAGTCTTCTTTGGCGTGGGTTAAAATAGACCACAAGCACGTTTACAAGTTTCATGTAGTGTTTTGCAATTTTCAAATTCATAATAACCCATACGGGTTAAGATAAATAAATAAACATGGATGCTTCTATGAAACCTTTCTTTTTATGTAACTCCTTTTACTTTCAACATTTAAATAGTTAATGAAAAATTCAGTTCATCTGTTGTATTTAGAATCATTTATATTATTATAAAAATTCTTTCATTTGTCTAATATCACTGTATATGAGTTTCGTTTAAAAAGATGCAAAATCAACATAATAAAATGATTTAATGATGAATATCAATTTTTAAGTAGTATTTTCAACATCTAAACTATATAAAATATCACTATTATATGGATTGATGATTTTATAAAATATTACTACATTCCAACAAATAAGTGAATCGATTTAAGTATTTTCTTTGATTTACATATGAATGTACTATTTTGAACAAATGTGACCCATGCGTATTTTGGATTTGGACAAAATTTGGTCTCATAACTAAAGAAATGATGATAAATACAATTGATGGATTTGATTTTTTTTATCAAATATCAAAATCTTAAAATTTGAAGAGTTTACATGGAACTACCTTTATATAACTCGGTCATAGAGAAGTGAGTCCCATAAAACATCTATATTTACGAAAAGCTAAATTAACCAATTTCTTACGAATGAGCAGGACATTCTATAGTAAAGAAGTTAGCCAAAAGAAATGGTTAATTTCAAATATACCCACGATATTTGCCTTTAATTAAAAATATACTCACTAAGTTTGAAAACTTTTACATATACCCATTATAACAATTATAAACGTTTAATAATTTTAAAATCCCAAAATACCCCTGATTAATCTAACATTTATTGTGATTTTTGCAATATCTAGACCATTAAAAACTCCATCATGTTTGGTTTTTCTTTCACATTAGATGTTTTCCATTATATTGTTTAACTTCTATCATAGTTGAATGACTATTATTATTAAATAATAAATGGCATTTTAGACATTTCATATGATGGATAATGATAATTTTTAATTATCCCTGACGGAATGAGTATAGACGAAATTTCACCTATACTTAGTGAGTATATGTGAAAGTTTTCAAAATTAGTAAGTGCATTTATAATTAAGGACAAATGTAGTAGGTATATTTTAAATTAACTAGTTTCATGATTTTTACCATTTTTAGATAATTACATAGAACTTAATGAGAAAATTTGCATCATAAACCAACTTTGTGTATTAGTATTTTAAACCCTAAAGTTGATGTATTAGTATTTTAGACCTAAGAAGTTTTTAAGTTTTTGCATTTGAAACCCTCGTCCTTCACGGTGGCAAAAAAACAAGGTTAACTCGTGGAAAAATGTCAAAAATACCTGACTCGTTCTTGGATGCACAAACCCATTTTACACACATGTCCATCGCTCATAGCCGGACATGGACGATTCGTCACTGAAGTAGCTGCTGCACAGCGGCGCGGTCGGCAGCAAGGGTGGGAATCATGGTTGCCAGATTAAAATTGCTTTTGCCGGCTATTGATTGAAAATGGAAGCTATATCTAAAAATTGATGGATGAAATTAATTGGAAGTGTTTGTTGCTTCGCATGGATTTTACAGTAAGTTGTTGGAAAATAATGATGCCAAGGTAGGGGTATCGTGTCGTCTTTCCATTCAACAGGTTAGATATGCCAATGGACAGCCCAGACAGCCGGATCTGAGGGAGGGGGGTAAAAAAAAAGCTGCCGGGGATGGAGATTTTCCGGACGTTCATCACTTGAAACTTGGAGAGGCGGCACGCATCACAATCTGCCTGCTGTGCTTTCTTGGCAGCCATGAAACCTTCCGTTTGGCGTGGTGGAGTACCGAATCCAGCACTCCGCTGTTGCACTGCATTATGTGTACATGCAGCCGGGTTTTTTAAATATAATTTATAAAATTACGACGTTGCTGTAAGCTTAGTGTGTGTTTGACAATTGATAGAAAATGTCAAACTAAAACTTTTCAATCTAAAATTTTTCACTTTCTATGACTATTATATTTTTTAATCATTTTTTTTTTTACACTTTCCTATACAACTACCCTACTTTTCAATCATTTCTATACAACTATCTGCACAACTAACCTATCTATTTTAAATTTATCCTCTTTATTACTCATCATTACCTCTATCATATTACATCATTTAATAACTTTTACTCTTCAAAACTTTTCATTAAAAGTTTATTCATTACCAAACACACCTTTAGAGTTATTTTTGACATTATACATGTGTTCGGAGTATTTTTCTGACACTGTAAGAGATGAGGGTTCGATATGCAAATGTTGACATTTGGCAGGATTTAAAATGCTAATTCGTAATCTTTAAGATTTAAAATACTAGTATGCATAGTTTTTTTTTTTTGATTGGAACTAGTATGCACAGTTAGAAGATTTACTATGCAAATTTTCCGAACTTCATGGTAACGTCACTTATGAACCTATCAGCAAAAATATATCCATTATCAATGACTGTTTCTGTTTGGTCAAAAATTTGTTATTCACCTGAACATATATTTTTTTTTTTTCTGAGAGTGATGTCTTCAAATTAGAACTTACTCTTTAAGTCCATTGAATCCGATGATAGAGATCAACCATGAAAATTAGATATTTGTTATATAAATTTAAGAAAATAAAACAAGATGAGATATAATTTAAGCGTATTAATATCATAACATAAATCTAATACTTAAATTGTCTCTATTAGAACTTAGAAGAACTAGTTGGATACTTGGATATCATTTTCCTTTCTCTCTCTTTCCCGGACTATCAAACCAGGCCGGTTGCAATTTTTTTTTTAAAAAACAGGCCGGTTGGTATTAACCGCCAAAAACACGCATCCATTTTCCCCCTTCTTTTTCGCTCATTACTCTTTGAGGATGACTTTTTACAATTAACTCCCGTCCTTTTGGTCACGGGAATCCTACATTGATTTTGTGTCCTGATTTCACATCGAGTGCTCGAAAACGCGCTGAATTGGACGATGATGTTAAGAGAATAAAAGATAAAAGAAACGGAATAATTATATAATAAAAATTAAACTATAACAATAATACAAAATAAAAATAATTAAAAGATTAAAATATCAAATCATCCTGTCACACTCCGAAGAAATGAGGAGAAGATAGGGATAAGATGATATTTTTAATTTATAAAAAATATTTTTTTCATTTCCAAAAAATAAAAATTTAGTTTTCCTAATGTCCGTACATTTTTTAATATTTCCAGCACACGCGACCACGTTTTTTACATCTCACGTCCCCTGACACCATCGTTCCGTCAAGTCGTGAAGTGGCTCTAATTTCTAACCGTAGTTTCGTATTTCTTTCCTTCCCGCAGCAAACGAAAACGAGGCACTTTTGCTCCGCGTCTCTGCTTTTGGCTAATTTCTCGTGATCTCAGGTACATCGAGCTTAATAAAGACGAGAGAGGGCGAAAAATGAAAATTCTTATTTTGTTTTTTTGCTGAAACGTTTCTTCAATTTTTCTGCGACGGTAGTTTCCAAGGCCTTTCTCTCTGGCGACGGACAGGCGTTTATTCCAGCTGAAGGCGTTTTCACCCCGTCGTCCTTCGGGAACCCTCCATTTCCAAAATCTGAAAAATAATTAAATAAAAAAATCACTCCGCTCTTCTCCTCCTCTTTCCGAAATCTCTGCAATCCCTTCCGTTTCGCCTCTTGCTTCCAAGATCTTAGAGAGAGAGGAAGGGAGGGAGATGGCACCGGTGATATCGAGCGCTGCTAAGCAAGCCGAGCTTCTGAAGAAAGACGGCAACACCTTCTACACGAAAAATCGATTTGGCGCGGCCATCGATGCTTACACCGGGGTTTTTTTTTATAATCTTGAAGCAAATCCGAGAATTTTTTTAGATCATTTCTGAGATGTGTTTGGTCTTGCACTTTTTTCCGTTTGTTTGAGTTTTCTAGGAGATGGAGGCAACATCTGTTTTACGGGTATTCGTGTTTTGTAGGCCATCACTCTCTGCCCAAACGTGCCAGTGTATTGGACGAATCGAGCGTTGTGCTATCGGAAGAAGAAGTAATTGCATTATCATGCTTACTCTTTTTGTTCTTTTGAATGTGATGTTGTTGATCTTACTATGTTTGTCTTCCTACATCTTTCTGATTTCTGGCGTTTGGTAGCGATTGGACGAAGGTGGAGGAGGACTGCAGGAAGGCTCTTCAACTTGACAGCACTTCTGTCAAGGTAATGTTCTTGCAGCTTTGATTCCTTCAATAGGGTTCCTTTGAACACGATTCTTGTGATTCGAGTACGAGATTGGTTTGAGATAGGCTAAATTAAAATTAATTTAAAATTTTGACGTTTCATGCATCATCCAACAGGCATTTTCATGAATCACGATATGGTCATGGTCATGGTTGACTTCTTATCGTCAAACCATACTCTTTGTTAGAACATGAGTCCTCAAGTTTATTTTCTTGTTATCTACCTGTTTCTGTTGGTGTGCTTCCCTTGTAGACAAAAATCTGTTTAGTTCATTTCAAACTGGTCTAGCATTTGGTGTTTTTTTTCCACATATAAATCTACTCTCCATTTTCTTGTTACCCATCTTTGCTTTGACTACGAATGATCTATTATTAATTTCCATCCCTCTCCTTGCCTACTATAGTTTTTATTTTAACAACCTCAATTTAACTAAGCTTGCTTTCTACATGTTGTTTCTTGATGACCCAAAATTCATTGTGGAAACACTACAATGAAGGCAGGGCATATTCTAATTTCATTCACATTCCGCTATAAAAAATTTATACAAAAGAACTCATGCTGAGGGTGGAGTGGATGGGCAATGATGTTTGTTGAAGAAGGAAGATGGAGGGTTTGTATGAAACAAATATGATGTATGCACATCTTTTTAAAAAAGCTTTTGGGGAGGGAGAGAGACCATGTGGAAGAGAGGCTGCGTTCAATCCATGTCCTATTTACATCCTCATCTAGGAGCCTTTGTGAAAGAGGGGCTATACAATCTACATTTCCATTTACATCTTCATCTAGGAGGTTTTATGGCAGGAAGGCTTTGTGAAAGAGGCTTTATATATATATATATATATATATATATAGAGAGAGAGAGAGAGAGAGAGAGAGAGAGAGAGAGAGAGAGAGAGAGAGAGAGAGAGAGAGAGAGAGAGAGAGAGAGAGAGAACTTTTCCTGTGTAGTGAAGCTAAATTTTACAGCAAATGATTTACATGTTGAAAAAACAACTTTAAAGTTGTTATTTATATCAAACTATTTTATTACATTGAATTTGTACCATTTTTAGATGGAGTCTATACACATATCCAATTGGGATGGAAATTGGTATGATAATAGAATACATAATTCTGAATACAATGGGTGAAGTAGATTATAATTTTATGATCATGTGGGACCCATTTTGAGGTAACTGCACTGTAATTCTAGTGCAGTGAAGCTGCACTTGAATATATCTCATATATATATATATATATATAGCTATTCGGAATAGCAGTGCAGTTGCCCATAAAATGAGCCTCACACATATTAAAATGCAATGAAACTTTATACAAACATTTATCTATATATAAATCATTCTTTAGATGGTTTAGATATTGAAAATACCACTTTGAACTTGATATTCATATTAAATTATTTTATTACGTTAATTTTGCACCATTTTCAGATGGAGTCCATGCAAATATCCAATTAGGATGGTAATAGAATACATGATTCTAAATACAATGGGTGAAGTAAATTATAATTTTATGTTCATGTGGGGCTCATTTTGGCGCAACTACATCGCTGTTATTCTCTCTCTCTCTCTCTATATATATATATATACATATATATCCTCCCAGGAAGCTTTATGGGATGGAAGCCATGTACAATGGTGCTTGCTCTTGGGCACATTAGTTTATGTTCTGTTCATGTCCCTACCTGAGAAGAATTTATGTTTTGTGCATGTTCTCACCCAACTAGCAAACTGGTTAACCCGCCTACCCATTTAAAAATGGGTTAGGGTTAGCTGTTATCAACCCATCAACCCATATAGTAATCTGTTTAACCTGTTTAATTTTAGTAAATAGTAAGGGGTCAATTGTTACCAACTTGTCCCGTATATTGATCTATTTAACCTACAAAATCCATTATCCGGCTAACGACTCGCTACTTTAATACATAAATGGAATGTGATATTATCATGTTGTTGGCTTTGTAAATATTTGTAGCGAAAGTTCTGTAATTGATACACTATGCTCTGTTGTGGATGATTTATTTATTTCATTTCATAACAAAATTGTTTCTTACACACATACAATTAGGTATTCCGTTGTTTATGGAGGAAGATAGTATTGAAATTAATAAATTGATTTACAACCCCCTCCTAACCCATTTATGGTGTGTCACCAAAGGATTAGAGTTGAGATTTTATAAACGAGTTATGATTAGGAATAGCTGTTTATGTGGGGGGAAGATATTTCCATGATGTAATTAGACATTAGCACCTACCAACTAGAACAATACTTGAAAGGAATCAACTCCTCCGGCCCTACAAACCTTCATTTAATCGAATTAGTTTCTTGGCTGGTTGCACTTGAATTGCTTATTTATGATTGTCAATGCATTCTAACATACTGTTTTTTAGTCTCAGACGGCTTATTTTTCCATGTTTATGTCATCAGCAACCATTTCTTCGAATTTGTTTCCACTATTTAACATGAACATTTCTTTTCAAAATAATCTTCTATCATTTTAGAATAATGCTGATTGTTATGTTTCTGGTAGGCCCACTATATGCTAGGGCTTGCATTACTAGAGAGGCAAGAATATGCTGAAGGAGTTAAAGAGCTGGAGAGGGTGAGAAAAGCAACCAGCTCATAAATATCTGTACTTTATAGTCTCATTTGGTTACTTTAGTCAACTGCATATATTAAACTCATTTACCTTCTACGAAATTGTCTTTCAACTATTTTTTGGTATTAAGGTATTGGTGATCAGATGTAGTAGTAAAATGAGCAAGATTTTGTTACTTGTAGTCAAGCTGATTGGTATTGTGTCGCTGTTATTACTGGGCAAAAATCTCCCACCTAAGGCAGTTCTCCCACATGTATATAGATCAGGTTAAGTTGTCCGCAGCCGAGGAAAGGTTTCATCAATCATTTGATCTTTTTATCAATTAGGCTATTTTTGATCGTTCTGTGCGACTTCTTGCAAATATGCATGAAGCCTAATTAACACCAGCCACCAGGGTCGTAGATGAGAACACCTGGAATCCTCAGGACCAAGTCTTCACAGACAGTGAAACTTTCTGCAGTTTCGAAAATATCTAGGCTAGATTCAGTGACAGGTGCATTCAGATGGTATGCTTGGTCGAAGTTGACATTTGGTAGATTGTTATCAAAATTCTGAAGTATAGTGCCATCAGATTTGCAAATGTGTTTTCCCCAAATTTTAGACGGGCGTGCAATTTCGGTTATGTCAACCCAAATCCCACAACCAGCCTGACATTTAAGGATTCAGGTTGAGCAAAACCCAACCCAAAACCCAACTCAGAACCAGAACCCAAAAGCCTTAATATTAGATATTTGTTAATGTAAAAAAAATAATAGATATTTGTCAGGGAAAACATAAGGGCATGTCTTTATTATTATTATTATTTTGGTTGTCGCTTAGTTCATCGACCAAGTTTTTTGATGGATTATATGGATGGAATCCTTGTCTGTTATTCATACATACATTCCTTGCTTTTGAATCTGTTTGATTGGAGAATAATTGATCCAATAAACATGTCTGATATAAATTGAACCCTTCCATCAAAATTGAAATGCTTAATGAAAAGGCCTTGTTTCATTCCATTAAACTAAGAGAGATCAAAATCGCTTTTTATGACCACTAATATAGAGGACTAGTGTAACCGCTTGGGTGCCCAAGCGGCTAACATGGGTGTGTATAGAGTAGTGGTGTGAGTGGGGGGTCCAAAGTTCAAATGTTGGGTAGAAGTAGTGGCTTCATTTCCCGGCCCCCAGAGTACACCTCCTTCAGGTGCCTAGCATCCAAGGTGGGTGACACGTTTGAGGAAAAAAAAAAAAATACAGAAGACCTATCTTCTAATCAGAAGTAAAAAAGATAGCTGGTATAGAGAGCTGCAAAAGCAAACATTCTAAGTATATGTAATTTTTAAATTTTTTCTATGAGAATGAAATATATTAAATAGCTAACTACTACTGTTGGACTGCATCTTTATTTCTGTTGACAAATATGTAGCCCAAATTCAACTTGAACCCTTCTTGTTTTGCTAAGCAAATAGAGTAGGGTGTTTTCAAAATATATTAGGGTTAGGGGGTTTTGAAAATAGGATAGGGTTAGGGTCATGGTCGATGATTTATACTTTGGGTTTGAGTTGACTTCAACCGAAACTTGAATTTGTTGAGTTGCAATCCTATGCTCTATCTGGCAAGCTGCATTGGTAGTAAACAAACCTCCCCACCTCTCTCCACATAGTTTCCAAAAAAATAATATGGTATCTTAACTACCTGTCTTGCTTTTTTGATTTTTATCCCTATATTCTAATCATTTTCTCATACAAATACCCTATTTATTCTCACTTTACCCCTATTATATGACATCACTTTCACACTTTCCTCCCTATGCAACTTACCAAATGTTCCTGTAGTTCCAGAGCCTACTAGATTTAAAAGATATCAATGTGAGAGATCAGATAAAATATATTAATGATTGAGAAGTGCAACTGAACTTCCCTAGCATGTTTACCTGCCTATTAACAAAGGAGATCGATTTTTCTCAAACCTGTCATATCTGTAGATTCATTTGGATATTTTCTCCTTCGTTTTTTGCTCTTTTCTTTACAAGCTGCGTATCTCAAAGGGTGGTCTTCCAAAATTTTTGCATTCCAGGGTTTGCAGCATTATATTTTGCTTTTATGGTCGGCGAAGGAATGTTGACAAAAATTAATGTCGTTCATATTACTGAAATTTTTTGGATGCTGTAAAGTACAAAATCACTAATTACAGTCATAAATTAGGTGGAATGAGTTGAATTTTTTGGCGTCCTGCGTTATTTCGTTTGGTGGAATGATTTTGAAAGTGTAGTTAGGTGGAAGAAATTGGTGATTCACAGGTGTTCTCCTAGGTCGTTCTTCACACCTTTGTGCCCAATGAAGATAGGAATGCCTGATATTTCATTATTCTCCAGGTATAACTAGCATCTTGAGGAATGTAGGAGGGAGAAGATTGTGGCTTTTGCTAATCTGGATGGTACTAGAGATAGAGATCAAACATGCTGGTGGGCAATTACATTACTATGTCAAAGCACAGCGACAATCCTTTGACTTAGGGAGATTCTATTGGATTTGCCAATGTATTAGCAGTGATAGGGTCGACAGTTATCCTCTGCATGAGGGTTGTTTGCATTTCTTAGCAGTGAGTTGTTGTCTAAATGGGCAACAATAAATTAGTTTGTTATTGTCAAATGAACAGTTTCTCCTTTGTCGATCTTGGGTGTGTTTGTTCCGTTGGTAACTGATTTCAACCTGCAACTTGTATTGTCCACATAAACCATAGCAAAAATTGCTTGCTGGAAATGTGAAGGGAAGAAAAAACTCAGGCAGAGCTTTCATAGGGAAACTATTCAATTCTTTATGCAATTCACATGTTGCTTTCATAATTTGCTATTATTATATTTCATGTTGATGTCCTCATCTTAAAAAGGAAACATGACTCAATGCATGTAGAACCTTGCTTAGGCTTTGGATCTGGAGAGAGGTGCTCACTGCGAGAGTGACATGGTGGAGGAGATCTGGCAGGAGCTTGCCAAAGCAAAGTACCTGTTGTGGGAAAGTGACTCCAGCAAACGTCAGTGGAAGCTGCAGACATTAAAGTAAGTTCCCATTTGGACTCTCTGGTACTGTAAACAACAGCTGCAATTCCTTGATCATTCTGAGACTTTCAACCACAGTTTGCAGTTGCATTACCATTTCTGTTTGTTTTCCAGAGAAGCCTGTGAAGCAGCTTTGGCTGAGAAACATTTTCTGGATTCTTCTCGACCAGATGATGGTTCTAATGAAGCTTCAGATGCTCATGCAGAACAACTTAGAGCCTTGGAGCAGGTATTCGAGACGGCAGCTGAGGCTGATACACCAACTGAGGTGAGACCTTGTACTTATGATCACCTGGTGCACTGGTTTGTTTTTGTTGGCTGGTACTAATTGATAACTTCTAGCTTCAGGTGCCTGATTACCTCTGCTGCAAAATCACACTCGACATTTTCCGTGATCCTGTCATTACTCCTAGTGGAGTCACCTATGAAAGGGCAGTTATTCTTGAGCATCTTCAGAAGGTGATTTCTTGGTTTTCTGGAGTGCGTTGTTTGATTTCCTTTTCTATCATTTCCTGAGCCTTAGAGATCCCGTAGGCAAAAGATTAGGTGCACTGGTAGCTGTAGTCCAGTGATCTTGACTACTTTGTTAGTGGACCTTAGTATGAACCGCAAATTCCCGCAGAAGGCTAGAATCTTCCATATTTGATGATTCTACCTACATGATATGTCTGCCAAATAGATGAGTAAGGGCAGGATACTGCAAATTCCATATTCAATGGAAAACAGCCCAGTAAATCCAGTGTTTCAGTCTTATAAAAATGTCACCTGGGCATCCTGGCTTGATTGGTGAGCTAGGAACACTGAACCAGGAGCCCCATGCATACATAGTGACATGGCAAATTGTATCCGTTGAGATTGTTAATGCCTAGAGTTTCTAAAATCTAAATTGAAGCAATATCTGATTTCTGATTAAAATATAGGTGGGGATGTTTGATCCTATCACCAGGGAGTCACTTAAACCATGCCAACTGATTTCAAATATCGCGATCAAGGAAGCAGTCCAAACATTTCTAAATAAGCATGGGTGGGCTTACAAGGTAAACTAGCGATCGTCACTGGTGTAAAGCCATGGAGGGGCAGTTCTGGCATATGAGCCTACAGTTTCCTTCATTCTACAATTCTACGTAGGATTTTTCTGGCCTTGATTGATGTGTGCGGTGTGCCTTCCCCGATCCCCGTCCTCGAGACTTCTACCTCCTTCAGCTTAAAAATGTTTTCCGTGTTGTGCATGTATAGATTGTCGGGTCAACCGCCGGTGCTGTTTTGGTTGTACAGTTATGGAGTAAGCTAGATATTAAATGTTCATACAGACAGTTGTCCGATCTTTTGTACCTTGTTTTTTTTTTTTAAAAAAAAAAAATGTTTTCTTGAGCATCTTTCAGTATGTACGCTTCGTTTGCATTGAATGGGGAATTTCTCTCGTTCATGCGTTGTGGCATTTCTTTTGAAGGGTGCTTCTGCCCGTGGGTGGGTGCAACTTGGGCGGTACACTGAACATACTTAGCTACAGAAAAAAAGAAAAATTACCTTCTAGTGAGAGGATATAAAGAATTTCTTACATTTTTTAGTATTAAGATAAGCTCCATATAATGGACGCTTGGAACCAACCCACATCTAGAGTCAGGGTAGGGTATGAAATAATTCTGTTATCTATAAGGTTCAATGTTTTGTGGTAGAGGAATTGGCTGGGAATCCGACCTGTGTGGGTGGTAGGGAAAGGCTTCTACAAAATACAAATTGGGTATAGGTGGCCGTATGGGACGTGAGATTAGGTCTCTGGTTTGGATGTCCGATGCATGAAAGCTGCTCAATTTCTTCCTCCAACTGGGAAGATATGTCGACCGCCAGAACGGTCGGCACTTCTAATTTCAGGGATTTCCCAATTTCTGCGATATGTCGTTCTTCAGTGCTTTGGCGTAGCATTCAATTGCATTCATAGATGGGTTGGTCTAGACGGAGTCACGTATGCTTGTAGCTATTTATTACTTTCCTAATTGATCGCAGACGCAGTTACAATATGAGGAAACATGAAACTTTCCTTTCAATCTCCGACAGAAAGGGAAACCAAGATAAAAACATCTGTTATAGTCCTAAGCAATGTTTTCTAAGGTTTGTTGATTCCTCCCTTTCATTGAGCCCATCGCCTCAGGACATGGGCTTCTCCAGCAACGCAGAGATGTACCACTCATCCAAGTGGATCCCACGGTCGAGCTTCCGCGCGGTATCCCACCTCAGCTTGTTGAAACCGATGCTATGGAACATGGGCGCATAGGTGGCGTTCATCTGCCCCCCGAGGCAAAAGAAGCGGTCGAGCCAGAACAATCCGCCAGGGCGCAGGACGCGATAGATGTCGAACAGCGCCAGCTCCAGCACCGCGTCCGGGATCCAGTTGCTCAGCACGTGCATGGAGTGCACGATGTCGAGCGTGTTATCGAAGAAGGGGAAGCGGTGGGAGATGCTCATGTGGATCGGTATTAGCCCGCGCGAAGCGACGAAGCTGTTGAAGGGCCCGTCGAAGTTCATGGTGCTTGTCACCACCGTCACGTTCCGCTCCTTCATCCGCGCCGCGAACGTCCCCGTCCCGCCCCCGATATCGAGCCCGATCCGCACCGTCCCCGCCGGCTTCCTCCCCAGCACTTCGTCGATTCCGTAGTTGATGCCGCTATCCGAGAGCCACCTCGTTTTTTCCACCCCTTCCAGATCGAAGCAGTCCTTGCAGTCGCTGAACTCCTTCCTGTACTTTCGGTCTATTAAGCATTGGTAGCTTTTGCAAGTGTACGCGTCCCAGACGATGCTGGTGTCCGGGGGGGTGGACCACATGCTCCCCGGCAACGGCCCCGGCTCCACGTAGCCGATGGGCGACTTGGGGTGGCACCGGCGCCGCGGAAGAGGCTCGCAGCCTTGGAGCATCAGGCGCTGCGCGAACACGTCGTCCGACGGGCACTCCCCGCCGACGTCGTACGTCATGTACTGCTTCAGCTCGTCGACGAGCAGCCGGCAAGCGGAACTCGTCGCTGCCGAAATTGGACGAAAGTCCAAGCGGCAGCTTGTGCGGCTCGACGACGAGCTCGACCTCGGTGGGAAGGTCGGCCGGCCAGCTGGCAGAGTCGGTGTCGGACTCGGAGGCGCTGGCGCTGGCGCGGTCGAGTTCGGAGAGGAGAGCGTTTAAGTGGGCGTTGGCGGTGGTGAGCTGTTGTTGCAAGCTGGCAATGCGGGCGTCGCTGGCGACGAGACGGGTTTCAGTGGAGTTGAGGTGGAGGAGGAGGGAACGGAAACCCGAGAAGGCGGTGGCGTCGCGAGAGAAGAAGCTGGTGAAGGCAGCGGAGGAGGGGTTGAGAAGCGAAGTAGAGAGGTAGAAGGTGAGGAGATTAGTGGTTAAGAGGAGCAAAAGGGTCGGAATCTTGCTGCGGAAGCTGCCCTGCCTCTGTTGCTTCCTTGGGCTCTCTTCGCTGATGCCGCCGCCGCTTTCTCCCCTCCCCATTTCTCTCTTCGTTGCCGCTTAATTTTCTAAGGCGGAGCTTGTGATGGGTTTTTGAGCAGCTAGACGCACCCTCTATCGAATGTGATTGTGCATCAGGCCAATCTGTACGGTTTACATTGTCATGGGATAAAGAGGAGGAGGAGGAGGAGGAGGAAGATGACGACGACGGGGGTAGATAGGTAGGTACTTTAAAATTGCAGGGCACCGAAAATAGACAATCAGTGAAGGGGGGGTTTAAATCGCACTTTAAATCGAGGAAATTAGGCAAGTGGTATGGTTTGGACTTCAAAAAATGACTTTGGAAGAAGAAGAAGATGCCAGCTTTCCAGTTGGGTCTTGGCGCATATGGGTATAGAACGCGTTGGTTTGCTCGCTGCCCTGCTATTGCTGCCCAGCACTCATTTGTCGGTTTGACTTCTTTCTCCCATCTACGATCTATCACGAGGGAAATTACTTGTGCAACTGATTACACCGTTTACTTCTTTTGGTTTTGCATTCTAAAAATGTTTTCATTTAAATTCAAGCCGTGCATCATAATTATAATTTTTACTTAGTCTAAATATAAAAGGTTAACTTGATTGAAATTTTTTACTCTATACCCAATTAAAAAAATATGATTTTAAGTAATCTTATGCATTTGCACTTGAGGTAAATTATATATAAATCTCATTTAAATAATTTTTATATAATATACGTGTTGAAAGAGAGGAATATGATGCAACCAAGACCGCATATAAGTATTTTTCGTATGATAACGTCGATTAGTTTGGTCTGGTTGTAAATCAATCAACCTGACTCGTGTTTGAGTCTTCTCGATCTCATCCCCATTTGTAATATTTTTATTCCTATCTTATTTCTAATTACATCTTTCCAAATCTCAACTTAACTCTAAATTAAAACTCTCCAGAAATGCCAACCGCGGCTAGCGCGGTTGGTCGTCGACAGCGGCGCAGAAATGCGCTTTGCTGTCGACGTGGGTTCGAATCCCGTGTGGGATATTCGGCCCAAAAATAGCGTGGGAGCTTGTGGTCTCCCGGGTGAGGGGGTGTGAGAGCTTGTGGTCTCTCTGTTGGCTGTTGGAAGTTGTATCTTCCAGTTTATTTCGTGAAGTTGTGTCTTCAAGATTTCTTTGGGATGTTATTCTGTCCCCGAATTTGTAAGAATGTCTCAGATCTTCAGGTATAATATGTATTGAGATGGATGTAATTAATACCAATCAAAAAAAAAAACTCTCCAGAAATGGGTTTGGTTTGGCTTGCAAATCAAGTTGATGGAAGACCTAAATGTTTGAAAAATATATATTATTCAAGGTGAAAATAGTGCTGACTAGGTCACTAGACTGGAAAAATTCTCCTGATGAGGGATGGTCCAGCTCTGATTATCTAATTGATCCTTACTCCTTGTTACAATCCTCATCTCCAATCACAGTGTATATACTTTTTATAGTTCCGTTTGAAATTTTACTTTACAATATGTCATTTTTTATTTAATTTTTACTATTAAGCTTATGAATCCTTGTAAACTATCTTACATTAAAAAGAGAGATCATTGAAGGTTTATGCCAACTAATTTTAACCTGGTAGAAATTAAAGATTCTTTCTAAAATATGCATCGTCGATTGTGCATGCCTAATTTATAGTTTTCTTCCTGCCCGTCGGAATTGCGACCTGCCTACTCCGCCCCCCGTCCCCGCCAATTTAGCGTTACTGGCCAGCAGAATAATATAGAAATGGGTGTTGGATTGGATGCACGTCCATCTTGACTTCTTAAAAAGCAGTCCACTTTCTGGTAGGGGAGCAACTTGGGTAGGGTACCCACGGGTAATCACCGATCCGACCCTAATTTGGGTAGAATAGGGTAAAAAATATTATTTATAGTCATGAGTAGAGTACAAATTATTACCTGCCTCCTCAAATAGGGTACTCATATGGGTAATTAATTAGGTGCATAATTATATATGTATAATATATATTATATACTATGTATTATGTTTTGTCTTTGACATCTTATATGCACACATATTTTAACAAAATTTAAATTTAAATGAATTTTGTACCTTGTGAAGTATAAATTTAAATGAATTTATATATACACCATTGTCTTCCTAAAGACTCTTATAAATACGCTTGTGACTTATGATTATAGTATATTATTAGTTTTAATGATTGAGTCATGATGGTCTATACTTCATATTTCTATATAATAATATAAACAATAATATATGTACTTATGATTTTAAAACGTAAATGAGTATTATTTTACATTATTTATAATAACATAGAAATTTTTAAAAAAATATTTTATTTGAGTATTAAAGGAACCGATTTGGAACCGAAACCGGAACCGACTCTATGGGTAATGGTTAAGGTAGGGTATACTAGGAACCGAACCGACAAATGGGTAGGGTAAGTGTGGAACCCTGACCGTATACGAGTTGTTTCGACTGTATACGCGTCATTTCGACATTTGTAATATTGTAATTATTTTATGAATAAATGAAAATTCATTGATGTATATGTGTATTGGAGATTGAAATAATGCGATTAGGAATTTAACCCCGTGAATAGTGCACGTGAATAGTAACCAAGGACTAAGACCCGTGATTAAGAGTTAATCACTTGGATTAACTTAATCACAAAAAAGACAAAATAGAGATTTAAACAAAATAGCAATTCTTTTGGATATTTTAATCCAAGTTTGGATTTTTGTGGAAAAATAGAAAAAAATTCATAAATTGCAATCCGGGCGTCGGAATTCGATGAAATTTTTATGGATGGTTAAAAATTCATGATGGACATGATGAATGGATCAAGATGTGATGAAAATCACAAATCAAAGGTCAAGATGAAACGTCAAATGAAAAATAAAAAAGTAGCATTACTTTAATTAAATACTACTTTTGACTTTTTACAAAAAGTAAAAAATAAAAAAATAAAAAATTAAATGCAAAGCAGCAAGGGCAGGGGCGTGAGCAGGGGCATTAAATGGCCACTTGACTTTAATCAATGGATTAAATTCATCCAAATCACAAATCAAGGGTTTAGATTTAATTTGCTTAAAAATTAATTAAATAAAAAATAATAAAAATAGGTAAAAATAGGGCTGCATAGGGCTGCTGGAGCAGGCATAGGGTGGGCAGCTCTTGGCTCAATGCAATTTTTAAAATTAAAAAGAAATACCAATTTATAATTAAATACCTCAAAGCTAAGGGGGTAAAATCTAATTTTGTGAAAAATCAAAAACTATAAATAGGGGCCAAGGGGTGAACGACCAAGGCAGTCCCAAGCTTGAGCAAGAGCTCATTTTCCACCCCCAATTTCGTTTTAAGAGAGAAAGAGGAAGTTAGAGAGAGAAAGGGCGAGTTGGAGGAGAGATTTTCCACTTCGGGTAAGTAATTTCTTTCCAAATTTCTTTTGAATGTTAAATAGGGTAAAATCATGCTTAGATAATGCCTAAGCATGAAAAAATAAGTAAAGTTATAATGCTTAATTGGAATTATGCCGAAACATCAAAAATTTGGAGCGAAGATAGGGTATTTGGGAAGATAGCATATGATATGTGAAAATAATGCTCCAAAATTGATAAGTGATGATTTGGGATGTATGATTATGATGAATATGATGTTGGAATAATGATATATTAATTTCATGATTTTTGGAATTAAGGATTATGCTTAAGTGAATTTATGATGATTTTTAGTATATGGAGAAAATGATTTTTTTGGCCAAGTAAATGATGATAAATTCAAAATATAAGAAATTTCCAATGATATACTAGGTATAAGGTATGTCATGGTATTTTTTATTTTTGAAAAAAATATCAATTTTTAAAACCCATGAACAGTAACCACGTCGCTGTGAACATAACCACGGATGAACAGTGATTGCTACAGTGATCCGCTACACTGATCTGCTACAGTGAACAGCATGATTTTGGAGAAAATTTGGAAATTAATATTTGAATATAAGTATGGAATTTTTGAAGAATTTATGGACAAAAATATCTATGTAAAGAAATAATGCCCAAATATTATAAAGCATACATGGGAAGCAGCTTAAATAGAGGAAATGAAATATCCTTTGTCCTTGAATAGGAAAAGGAAAAGAGAAGGTCGAAGACACCTCCTAAGAAGGTAAGCAAGTTATATGTTTTGTAAATTAATTTCAAAATGCTTGAAATTGTTTGTGAATTGCTTTATGAAATTTATTTAAGGTTGACCATACCTATAACTGCTTTACATGAACTGAAGTTTGTGAAATTGTTTATTAAATGCTTTTTATGAAATTGTTTATGATTTGCAAATATCATGCCGGCATGTGTATGAGAATGAGCATGTGCACGAGGAATAGGCCTTAGTCGAGGTAGTAAGCGGACCGGATGTCCCCCTCGCTATTGCCAAGTCGCTTAATAGGCCCAGGCCTGCGGCGACCTCCCTGAAATGGGAGCATGTATGGGATGGGCGCCTAGCTAGCGTTGCATCCAAAGGAATGTCATGAATGCTATGTATGCATTGCATTTGCATTTTATGAAATGCATGAAAATGATTGAAAAATTATGTATAGCTTGCTTACTGAGTATTATTACTCACCCATGCTTTTTCAACAACAGACAGGAAATGATGATGAAGGCAGCATGCCAAGTGTTATGTAATTTTTGATATAAATGATGTTTATGTAAACTTTATGTAAAGTCAACGATGATAATTTTGAGATGAAAAAGGAATATTTTTATTCCAATAAAAATGTTTATGGAATAGTTTTTTATCATAACTGTGTTATGTGAAATATATTTCAAATTGGATGAATGATGAGAATTTTCCATGTATTGATGAAAGAAAAAAAAAATCCTGCCGTGTGATCAGGGCAACAATCCTGAGTCACGTTTACCAATCAAAACGATCCCGGAGTAAGGCTTCTAGGCACCTCGGTTCGGGGCGCCACAGTAAGGTAGGTTTTTTACAAATAGGGTATGGGTAGGGTAGACCACTACCCGTACTGAACCGACCCGAGTTGCACCCCTACTTTCTGAGTGGTCAAAAATCGAAACTGCCCAGTAATAACAAAATTTTCTTCACTTGTCCCTCTTTTTTTTTTTTTTTGGGGTGAGACGGCTTCATGCATTTTTTCCCTCTTGTTGACGAAAGACAGCTTTGTGCGTTAGGCAGCCTCCCCTCACTGATTCCCTCCTTTTATCACATAAATCCATTTAAAACGGGCAGCTCTTAGGTCCGTTTGAAATACATAGGTTTTAATATATTACACTTTTTTAATAGAAAAGTACAATGCGGTGAGGAATTGTAGTTACCAAATATAACTAATGAAAGAAAAATTGTAACTCCTGTCAAAGTATGTTTATTTTTGTCGTTTTTCTATTTGTTTGAAATAAGAAGCAAAAGAAGCCTGCAATGACCGCCCCAGACGAGCGTCAGCCCGCACCGGTTCATGCTCCCTTTTCTTTATTCTATGTTCACATGCCGAATCAGAGACGCATCCGTTTTTTTTTTTTTTTTTTTTTTTTGGGGGAATAAAAACTGGGGATATGAAACATTTATCGCTGCTAGTTTATTGCCCCATAAATTGCGGGCCAAGCATTTGACCGACTCTCTCGCGCTAATCGCCAAAATGACAATACTAGTAAGATAAATCATGGAGTGATGCTATCCTAATTGCCAACTAGTTTGGTTTTTAAAAAAATAAACGGTGAAAATTTACTACCAGCGAACCGAATGATGAATATGATGTGCTATTCATGCGTGAGTACTTTCTTTCAAGTGAATAATCACTGGTAAACAATCTACAAAACGGATTGTTTGAATATGCCCAATACAACAAGCCTCACTCTAAATAAAAAACCCACGTATTTATTACTCTTTTCAAGGCAATTATTAAAAAAAAAAAAAAACTATTGATCGAGCCATCGTGCCACAATTTGTTGAAACCGTGCTATCTTTCGAGCTATTCCCCACATTTACCTTTGAAGAAGAAAAAGGAGCATCATATGCAGCCGGGCGATTTCCGCCAGTGCTCTATGTATTCGCTTTTTATTTGTTTATTTTTAAAAATTAAAATAAACTATTAAATAAATTTCAGAAATTTGCAAATTTTTTCAGGAACTAAGACATAAGAAGAGCTCCCATTATAAATAAAAAAAATAAAGATATATTTTTTGCTCAATCGCATTGCCAGCACAATGTGCCGGGCCACATATGATCAATGTCCGGAATAAAAGGAAGAAAATCAGTTCCACTTGCAAGTTGGCCTCAACTACGCAAGTTTACGTGGTATATATTGGCTCACCCGAACATGAACCCTTAGCTGTACAGGCATGCACAAGTTAACCAGTGGTTTTCCTCTACTGATAGATGGGAAGATGGCAAATTTGATTTCATGCATCCGGGTGCCCTTAGCTTTAATAGGGTGTATTTGATCTATTTTTTAAAATTTTTTATACGATTGTTAATCTAAGTGTATTTAACATATATATTAATTTTTACCCTTTTTGGAGATTTTTAGATTTGTTAAAATCAGCGGTATTTTTAGTAAAAATGTCACTTGTTTTTAAAAATTGTGATACACATGTTAAATACACTTAGATTAACAATTGTGAATTTTTTTTTTTTAAAAAGTACTTACACCTGAATGTACCGAATGTACAGAAGCTAAGTGCATCAGGTACATGAAATCAGCCTCCACGCGAGATGGTATGGTACCAAAACTTCAGTTCTAATGTTTTCAAGTGGATGATGATCAATTACCGCGCGTAAAGGAGTCGTAAAACCATAAATATAATTAATCAGTTCTTATTTTTTTTAATTTTTGTTCATACCTTTTCTTTAACGGCGAGGGTCAGTCTCTTTCATTTCATCGGAGATTAATTATGCTGATTCATGCTTATTTCCTAATCTAATGCAAATTTCATTCAATTAACAGGGTTCGAGCAAGCACGCCAAAATTATTACTATTTTTTTTGTATCTCAAATTACAAAAATGAAAAATTTATTTCCATTGTTATCACTACTACACATATATAGGTATGATTTATACGGGAGAGAGAGAGATTTTTCAAATTTGGCCATTCATCGGGGAAGCTTGGGCCAATTTTTTGAGGTTGTCGATGATCATAACAAGCTTGGTGGTAAGGCGATTGACGAAGCATTTAGGCAGCCATCCCGCCGGATCCAACTGCAAAAGAAACGCCCATTACAGATTAAAACAATATAAACTCAGATCACCGCATGCCATGATATTGGGTTTTTCCTAAATATACCTATTACGTTTGACCATATTCCCAAATTTGCCCACTACGTTTCAGAAATCCCAAATATACCTAATACGTTTTGCCAAAATCCCAAAATAAGTCCACGCCGTCAGTGACCGTTATGTTAAGTGACGGAACCGTTACGCAGCAGCTACTAATTTTTCAAAAATGTCCAGATTACTCCTGGCGCGAATAATAAAAGTTGAGCTCGGGTTTCACTTAAAGAAAGCAGTAGCGGGAGAGTGCCCAAGGAGGAAAGAGCGATGCATCGTACGACTAGCCATTTTAGGTATTCGTTTCATTTTTTTATGCTTTTGGGCATATATGAAATCGAAATCATTTATGCTATTGTTAAATATCAACTCCGGACATTAGATCTTAAAGCGTGCGATATGGTATTTCCTTTCATATCACTCCACTGAACCCGGTAGTCTGTTATAAATGGTATGGATTATGTCATCCATTGCACAATGGTTCCGTCAATTAAATTCCACAATAATATTTTTCCTTCCGTCTATGTTGTTATATTTTTGATATTTTTTTCCGTTAGTTTCAAAAATGATAATTTTTTCTTTCCGTCTATGCTATTGTAATTTTTGTATTTTTTCTAGTTGGTTTCAAAAATAATAATTATAGAAAGGATGTATTTCGTTCTTGTTATAACCCATATGCATTTCGTCCCCTTCCATCACCTATGTACGGACGAATGACATGAGAGTATTTGGGTTATAATAAGAACGAAATGCATCATTTCTGCAATTATCATTTTTGAAATTAACCGGAAAAAAATACCAAACATACAATAGCATAGACGGAAGGAAAAAATTATTATTTTCAAATCAACGGAAAGAAATACTAAAAATATAACAGCGTAGACGGAATGAAAAATATCATTGTGGGATTTAATTGATGGAACTATTGCGCAACGGCTGACATAATCCATACCATTTATGATAGACTACTTTCGGGTCCAGTGGAATGATATAAAAGGAAATACCATCTCGCACGCTATAAGATACAACGTCCGGAGTTGATATTTAACAATAACATAAATGATTTCAATTTTAGATATGCCTAAAAGCATCAAAAAAATAAAATGAATACCTCAAATGGCTAGTTGTATGATGCACCGCTCCTTACAACTTGGGCACTCTCCCGCTACTGCTCTCTTCAAGTGAAACCTGAGCTCAATTTTTATTATTCACGCCAGGGGTAATCTGGGCATTTCTGAAAAATTATTAGCCACTGTGTAACGGTTCCGTCACTTAACGTAACGGTCACTGACGGCGTGGGCTTATTCGGGATTTTGGCAAAACGTAGTAGGTATATTTGGGATTTCTGACACGTAGTGGACATATTTGTAAATATGGTCAAACGTAATGGGTATATTTGGGAAAAACCCCATGATATTTTGTGGACTTGAAGAGGGCCTGACAAGAGCACACGAGACGTTCGACCAATTGAAGCTCTCCTCTTTTATAATGCTTGGTGGCCTGGTGGGCATATGATATTCAGCGGATGTCATAAAGGACCTTATGGGCTTGAATGGGACTTGTATGGGATGAAATTATTCATTTCTAAAAATAATTTTCTCAATTTTTAATATAACTTTTTTCATTCTAAATGCATATGATTATATTTTAATCTCATTTCTCCGTCCCATTTAAGCCTCTTGAATCCTTCCGAACAGGCACTTAATTTTAGGAGGCAACCAATATCTCGCCCAAAACCATTTCTGGCTAATTGAATTATAGAGGTGGGAGTGTCACCTGAACAACGTACGTAACCATGCAAGAATCGTCCTGAAGCTTCTCCACCACCCATCCTGACTGCAGCAACAGCCCTCTGATGTAATTGTCTCGCTTTGGTTGCAATCCTGCAGCAATCTCTTTAGGCAGAGACGCGACCGCCACGACCTAAAGACCCCCATGAAAACATAAGTCCAGCTGAAATGAAATATTAGGATTGAATAGAAGAAGCCAATTCCATTCCATTCATTGTCTAAGGGCCAAGCAGCTTAGGAGTGCAAACTGACTTTCCCATTTCAAAAATATTCACAATTGGGATTTGGGAAACGAACAAAACAATGGCTGTGGGAAGCTATAATGAATAGTTTTCCCCGATGCTAGGCCAAAGAGGCCCTAATTAAGCAATTGAGACGTGTTGAGTAGTACCAGAGTGCCGTCATCCATGGTTTCACGGCGCTCATAGACTATGAATTCCCTGTTCTTGAAGAGTGGCTTGGAGGAGTCCCCGAACCGGAGGCGGATGATACTGAGGTTCTCATCCAGGTCTTTGATGTACTTGGCTTCCACAAGATCAGCGTCCCATTGCTGTTTCAACCGACACAAGATTGCATCATATCATGTCCATCCACACAATATCAGGCCCTTGTTACCGAAGACAGGACCGGAGCAAAACGGTTGAGTTCTAAGTTCTAACTAGCCTATTAATTTTTTTTTTTTTTTTTAAAAGAAAAAAAAAACGAATTAAGTAATTTTCCACCCTTGGACAAGTTCAAATCGAAAGGCCAGCAGAGTGAATTCACTGCACAGGTGTTCTAGATTGTTTGCATATTGAAAGTTAGTTTCCAAGAAATCAAACGGGACCGTCGTTGATGGTCCATATCATGTTGAACAGTCTTAATCATACTTCGAATCACCCACATGGACCGAACATGGAGTGGTAGCCAAGCAAGGCAGGTGAGAACGTTTTATAAAGGCACTGATCAGGACCACCACCTACAATCAATGAATGCCAGCCTTTCTATTTATTTATTGAAAGTATAAATTCACAATCAAGAAAAAATCAAACGGTTGGTATCACGGGGACCACTCTCGATAGATCATAGGACTAGAATTGGTTGGATTTTTCTGTAGCTAAAACGATCCAACCTGTCTCCTTCAAAGGAAGGGATGGACTTGAATTATAAAACATCGTACAGTCCTAGTTAAAGGGTTCAAATCAATTTAGAATAGGATATTGAGTATGGATTGTGGCCATGTTTAGCTTTTAGTCTCCCTCTTTTGAGCACCACATCAATATACCATATCCCGGCCCTTTTTCTAATGGGGAATAATATTATGGCCTTTTGAGAAAGCAACCACCCTTTCTCTAAAGAAAGAATTATGCACGACCCACACTCTCAAAGAAACAGATAAGCACTTGCTGCTAGAGGGGGAAATAAAGGAAACATGATGCATCCTCGCCGTTCTTCTTCGCATGGACCTATGCTAATGTATTCCTCCATGCAGAGAAAGCTAGCTAAAGATTGGGAAATAAAAGTGGGGGAATATCAACATTTGGTGGGATTTTGATAAACTTCACAGCCCATCTGTCTAACCATGCAGATGTTGGGATTTTGATGAACAGTTGAGATTCTTTACACGTGGGGATGGTTTCTAGGAGGACGCCTAACGTGTTTACCTTTGTAGGTCTGTCGAATGCCTTATCAATCCGTTATGGCGGACAAAATCATCCTCTTCAGTGGTACGGCGTTTCAAATTGGAAACATTTTTCTTCTTTTCCCTCAATATACTCATTATATTTTATCTTATTTCAAAGTATGTCTATAATATTTTTAAAATTCTAAATATGCCCACTGCATTTATATTTAATTCCAAACATACTCATTTCTTAAAAAACCATCAGTTAAATTTTTATAAATCCAAAAATATCCCTATTATAAAATAATAAAAGATAAAGTGAAATAGAAAGAAACAAATTTAGAGCTTACATGCAATATTTAGGGCATTAGTAAATTATGAAATTCAAATTTTTTTCACCCATCCTAAATTTAATAAACATATTAATAACTATACATATTAACTAACAGTGTTAACTTAGCAATAGGTGTTTTGGGAATTAAATGCAACATAATGAGTATATTTTAAAATTTGAAAACGTTGGATTATATTTGGGATTAGAATGTGAATATATTTAAGAAAAGCCTGAAAAAACTGGAAACTTTGTGCACATGGATTTCGTCAAATGTGGGCCCACAGTTGATTTCGATCTCTCATCCTCGATCGATGATATCTGTCTGTCTATCAATTTGACTGAGGCCAACTTCTGGATCATCAATGATTTTTGAGGAAAATGATGAGAATTGGGTATTTTGAGCAGCTGAGCTGACCTTAGCCGCATCGATGGCATTGGCCACTGTTATGAACTGCTGAGGCGAGACTGAGGTAAGCAGCCAGCGGCTGCGAAAAATGTGAAGGGAACCCGATCGACGTTTCGATATCTCCACGCCATTGTCGATGGCAAGAACCTTCCACGCATCGTTGTGGTCGACCCGATCTGAATCAGATGCCGAGAGCAGCTCCTGTATGCAGCTCTCACTCGCGAAATACACGTACCGTTTTAGCGAGTCGTCACTGATAGACCTTCAAAGGGACGCAGTACAAACAGTTAGCCGCTAGTCATCACAGAAGAAGAATGAACGGATAAAAAGGCAAGGAATGTGCATGAATTATCATACGGTGGTGTTCATGACGACGAATGGAAGAATTCTAGTTTGAATTTGGGTGGAAGATGATGAATACCAGGACTGAGCGCATGATGCCGGGGTGCTCATGTTAGCGTAGCCAGCAACATCGATCAGCGTCTTCTTCTGGTCTGTTCTCCACATGGGAAGGAAAGGATAGGGATTTTAAGAGTTTTAGAAGATGGGTAGGGTGGCATATGTACTTTTGCAATCATGGAGAGTTTTCTGTCATTGCATGTGCCACGATCACAGCAGCCACCTCTCTCTCAGCCCATAACAAAAGAAAAGATTCTTTCCTTGTAAAAGAGCTCGTGGGAACGGTGGGGAACCTCAGGCACATGGAGTGTTTGTGCGTCTTGAAAGCAAAAGGCAGGATAAAAACTAGAAATAACCCAGAAAGTCCTCTGCTGATCATAATTCCCTTCCCTTTGCTTGAACAAGGGTGGCAATAAACACCCAGTTCTTAAAGCCCAAACCACTGATCATGTGTCATGTGCAAGCATCAGGCTGACAGGCCATGGATCTTGATGCTCGTGTGGGGCCGTCTTGCTCCTTGATCATTACTCAAACCATCATACGCTCACATATAAAAATATAAGTTGATGTTGCAATCTACTCAATACCTCAGTTGGTTTCAACTCGGATTGATTATTCATGATTCTTTTTGTTGGGTGCAGCATCTAAATTTAATCAGAGCCCTGAGATGCAGGCCCAAACTGTCCATCCGATCGATGGTTGGCAGTACTTTTACCAGTCTATGTAAAATCTCATTCCATTGATGAAGGGCAAGGAAGACGAATTAATGGCGCAACGTTCCACAACAAACCCAAAAATTTTGAAGACAAATGAAATAACTACGCAGTCCTTGGAACTAACTACAGGAAGTAAATGGAAATAACTTCTTTGCAGCATTATTAGTGTCTTGTGTGTATAAGTAGCCCGAGTCTTCTTATCGTAGACAGTCTACTCCCGCAGGTCGGCCAGTTTCAAAAGACCGTTGCTTCTAAAACTCTCCACAGCATCTTTGATGGCTTCTTCGATGGGCGTAAAAACTAGGCCGAGATCAATCAAACGTTTTGCAGCCTCTTTACATGGCATGAGACCCGGTTGAGTCTCCTGGAAAAACCTGTCATTGTCAAAAATATTAGGAATGTGGATTTCCGATGGCATCGATACAAAGGAATTAGGAAGTCCGGCCCATCAGCAACTGTAAAGTCTGCGGGATTTTTTTTTTTTTCCTCTGAAGAAAAAAGAAAAAGTCTCCGTTTGTCGATTTGGGTGTTTCTATATAATGGGGATCCGCAGGCAAGATAAGTTTGTGATCCAATCGAGTATGTAGTAGCAAAAAGAGTAGCTGGCTACATTACAGGAGAGAGAGAGATTAACAAATCAACAGGCTGACCGACTGAATTACCACATGCACATGTACTGATGTCCAGTCTAGCAAGTCTACAAATAACAAAAGTGGATTGAGCAAGATACAACCAGTGCGAAGAAAACTATGATTACTGAAAAATTCCTAATTGCAATTATCAGTTATTTACCACCATTCACTCAATTCCATGCATGAATGTTTGAGGAAAATATTGCAAATCAAAGAATACGCTGTAGGCCACGCAGTGACCGAATGACTGCTTTAAGATTGAACAGGAAAATAGTGCAAATCAAAGGATACGAAATGGGCCACTCGGCATGAACGACTGCTTTAGATCGCACCACCAATTTCTGAGCCAAATAAAACTCGGCAATTAAGTTGCCTGCCAATTTGGTCATCTCATAAAATCCAAAGATGAATAATAACTGATCTTCGTTGGTTCCCTTTGATGCTTATGTAGCTTGTCTATGCCAATTTTATCTTAGATTAACTTTTTTACATCCGGTATTTTTCATTATGCATCTCAAAGCATGCCCACAAGATGACAGCATCTCAAAGCGTAAAAAGTCCTGACGATGGAAGGGACGGAGCAAAAATGCATGGAAACCTAGAAGTGAATGTAATGAAGTGCATTTACAATTATAAGCTGGCAGTTGGAACTATACTTTTGTGAACGTATTGGCAATAAAGGTGGGGCCAAATGCCCTATAATGCACCGACAACACGGCCTTCATAAGGACAAGAGCGGCAAAGTCTGCAAGCTTGTTCCAGAATCCAAGGAACAAAAGGATATGGAATTGCAATAAGTGAAGCTAGTATCCATGTGTTTGGCAAAGTACAAGGATAGAACAGGACAACAACAGAAGGATAAGTATAGAAAAAGTAAATTATTGAGGACATGAGTGTGGATGCTTGTTTTTCTGTAGGGATGGCATTATCCGTTTTCTACAGCACATGCATGAGATTGGACTAGACTTAACGGTTGAACACGACCATAGATGAGAAGACAGGAACTCTATGGTCCATAAGAGTAGTTAGTCCTAAATTTGTTCGGTCTTCATCACTGCTAAAAAAAAAAAAAGGAACTTCCTTGTGAAGCCAATTGTAGGAAAGCATTGGCCTCCCATGCGCAAGGATCTCTGGAACTCAGGTTTTAAAAGGCATTGGGAAGCATTCTAAAAGCCCGTTGCAAAGTAGAAATAATAATCATATTAGGATCCCATTTCCCTCATAGCTTCCTTTTCTTCTTCTTCTTCTTCTTTTTTTTTTCGGTCATTATTTTGCCCTCTGTGTTCCCTAAATCAGACGGTTGATGACTGGCCAATAGCCAGTTCCTCATCTACAAATTACCCAATGCAGTTGGTTACACCAGAGTTGCAAACAAAATACATTCTAAAAAAAAAATGGCAGGGATCATATAACACACAAAAGAATGCTTAGCCTAATGAAGATTTGTTAGCCAATCAATCTCTGTTTTTCTTCTTAAGGATAAATCCACCCTTAATCTCGTGCTCCTTGCCAGTCTAGCAATTCATTATGTCGGATTTCTTTCATGATCTGTTCTACATGAAGTGACAATTAGACCAAAATAGCATATGAAACCTCAGCAACACAGTGCGTTGGCTGCTCTCAAACCTTTACCAATGGATCAGCAAGAAACTCAACGTTCAGAGAAGAGGGATCGTCCTAGTAAAACCTTGAAAAAGATAATTAATATATGCATAGGTTACAATGATATATTCATGTTACTGTTTGACGATAGTTGATTTGACAGTAGATACATCAAAAGTTGGCTTTGACTAAAATTGATTTGATGGTAGTCAAATAGAATTTTATTTTAACAAAATTTTTCATATCAAATTCCTCAGTGAAGAAGAAGGAACCAATGCAACCTTTTAGCTTTAACTCGACCTAGTGCCTGATAGCTGGAATCCAATATCAACAAAGTCCAAGCTAGGATTCAAATATACCAATATGGTAAACAATACTGAGAAATGTATGGGCTTCGTCTCCCAAATGTGACTCTGACCATGGATTCATGACAGGCAGTAAGGGATCGTGATAGCAAAAAAACACCAGTTCGTGCATGACGAGTAAAATGAGGAGGTGCAAACTAAAGAAAGGAATGCTCAAAAAAGGAAAGTCAAATAGAAAGAAGTGGCAACATGCATTGTACCTGTGCACAGGATATTCAGGGCACAACTTTGCCACCGTGTCTGCAAAATCCTTGAACTGATAGATCCCATTAGTGCAAAGGTACCTTCCAGAAGCAGTTGGTTGCTCAAACAGCAAAATCTGGGCTTTAGCAACGTCTTTCACATGTACACAGCCCAGCCAATGGTACTCTTGAGTGTCATCGGACCCTTTAAATAAAATCAACGTGAAATTGAGACTAATAATGATAAATTCAGAGTCTGCATGTAGGTTTCACAACATTCATTAGAGTGCTATCTCACAATTAGGATACCCGAGTTGTGCTGTTAAGAAACATTCATCATCAAAAGCTGTTTCCTTCTACTGACTACAAAATACTTGGAAGTACTGTACGCTACGGACTGCTAACATGTAGCTTATACATGGAAGCTCTCCACCCCACATCTTCATATATGAGGTGAGAAAAGCAATGCTACGCAATCAGGTCAGTCGATATGCTAGGTCGCATTTGATGCACACATCCCATGAGGAAGAATATTGGGGTGTGCTAATTTTCATTGACTGCCCAGAAATGAACATTTAGAGGACCGATTTGGTCTGCACAATGACATGTTCGGACAATGTGGCAAGGAGATGATGAGGCGACATACATTTACCATGACATGGATTGTAGGAGTCTCTAGGCATGGTTCACGCAATTGAGCATGATCCATGTGTCTTGTGAACCAGCACCATGAAAGAGTTTGACGCCTATGTTGGGCCTACAGATCATTCATGCAATGACCAAATAGCGCCGGCATCTTACCTGGTTCTAAAATGTCTACAAGAATACACAGGACTTCCATAACACCAACTGCCTAGTGCAGAATCATGTTGAAAAATCATGATTGTAGCACAAGGAGTCAATACCCTTTCTAGGTAAAAGCTCCTAGGATCCAAAGGAAAATACCCAAACCTAACTACAAGCTAAACTGTTCATCTTCATGGGTGATCACTTTCCATAACATGAGTGGCCGTTAAGATGAGAACAGCACCCAAACTCACACGTGCAATTGGAAAGCAGTATAGTCAGAAATCTTTAAGGACCTTGTATGAGATTCAATAAAACCGCTGAGCTCGCATTCAAGCCCGGCTGCAAGAGTGGCCCTAGAACAGTGGATGGATTTATTGCTACAATGTCCAAGCTATGCTCCTTCGCATAGTCCCAAGCTGCCTTTTCTGCTAACGTCTTCGACACCGGATACCACTTCTGCAGAGCCCACAACAGGAACATTTATGAGAATATACAAGTTAAAAAATAATAATAAGGGTGTGTTTGGGAATGGATAAAATTTTTGATGAAAAATTGTAAAGAGTAGAAATTATTAAATGATGTGATATAATAAGAGCAATGATGAGGAATAAATAGAATAAAATTAAAATAAATATGTTAGTTGTGTTAGTAGTTGTGTAGAAATGATTGAAAAGTAAGGTAATTATATAGAAAAATGTGAAGAAATGATTAAAAAATAAGATAATTCTGGAAAGTGAAAGGTTTTAGATAGAAAAGTTTTAACTTGATAATTTTTACTTATTCCCAAGCACACCCTAAATAAATAAAAAATATTTCATTGCCCTTTCCAATGCCTGCGTGTTTGGCAGTGCCAAGTAGGGAAGGGTGCGTACAAGCCGTACTAGCACATTTGTTCAGATTGCTTCTGCGAGGAGACCAGAGAAGAACTTCAAGCTAGAAAAAGAGAGATCTTTGCCGTCCCACCAAAGAAACAGAGCAGACTATTACCTGATGAGACGTACAGTAGTCGAGATCAGTCCAGGACTTCTCATCAACTGGGGCTTTGTCGTGAGGCCAGCTGGGATTCGGAACAAGCGCTGAGATGGAAGAAGTGAGGACGACGCGGCTGACGTTAGAGGCCTTCGCAGCTTCCAGAACATTCAGCGTGCCCTGCACCGCCGGCATGATAAGCTCCAGCTGAGGATCGCGAGGATCGGCGAGGGAGCAAGGCGAGGCCACGTGGAAGACTCCAGCACATCCGCTGATGCCGGCCTGGAGCGCCGGCGGGTCCAGGAGGTCGGCTTCGAAGAGCGAGAGGCGGGCGTGAGCGCCGGGGAGGAGGAAGAGGTGGGAGGCGTCGGTGCCGCGCTGGTACGTGCCGTTGACGGCGTATCCCCGTTCGAGAAGGCTCTGGACCAGCCACGAGCCGATGAAGCCGTTGGCGCCGGTGACGCAGACCTTGTGTGTTGAGGATGCTGACGTCATCCTCTCTGTCTGGCTGCAGGGGTAGATTTTCAGAAATCAGCCGCGTCTGCGATGGTTATTCGAAGTGTCAGGCGGCAGTTTCTCCGCGCCTTTGGAAAATGACTCTGCGCCAGCGAGTTTCTCGAGGGAGTGATCTTCTAGCTGCCGGAGCCGTTGGAGGAGGAGATTATCGTCGGGAAAAGTTAAGTACGAACAGCTGCGCACGATGTGGCGGAGCGGATTATTCCATCTTATCCGATCATTAGATTCGTAAAAATCCTATTACGCTACTCGGGCTAGGAGAGTGTGGACCTTTTACCCAAGATAAATATTTTGATGGGATTTGGATTTTGACCTTTTATTTTGTTTTAATGCTAGGACCTAGGAGAGTGTGGGCCAGCCAAGTCCCATAACAAATTTATCTTATCTTTATTGGGTAACGATGTCATGCATTTAAAAGCTCATATCCTACCTTTATTAGACAATGATCCGATGTATTTAAAAGCTAAACCATTCATTATGTTTATTTATTCGTATTTATCCATCACGTCAAAAATTAAAATCATATACTTGGCTGCACGTGGGAGCTTTTACTTATACAAACATTAAAAATTTTAAAAATCACACTCAACACAGCAGGGCACTCACTCTTACGGGTGCGTTTGTTTCAAAAAAAATATAAACCAAAACTTTTCAATTCAAAACTTTTCACTTTCCGTAGCTATTCTATTTTTAATTATTTTTTCATATTTTCCAATACAAATTACCCTACTTTTCAATCATTTCTACACAACTACCCATACAACTAACCTATCTATTTTAACTTTATTCTTTTTACTCCTCATCATTACTCCTATTATATCACATCATTTTCTATCAATTTGACAACTTTTACTTCAAAAACTTTTCATCAAAAGTTTTATCCCTGATCAAATACAACCTAAGTGGGAACAGTTTGCGCCGCGTTTGACTCCAGCCGCGTTCTCAAAAGCCATGGGAAGCAAGGGGGCACCTGTCGCGCCGCCTTACAGTCCACTGTAGACCGGGGTCATTGTCAATCAATCATCGAATTCATTGGGAATGGTACGTAGCCGTGGGGTAATGATTAAATAATCATCCAGCATTATGCAAAATCCCACACGGATTCGCTGCTTTTGAGTACATTTCCATGCGCGTGCGGAAGGCGGGGGGGGGGGAACACTAGGGAGGAAACTCGGGTGAGTTCATAGTTCATTAGAGTGCGCACGGATTTTTCCGACCCAAATTCGGTACCTACGTTGACTTTCTATTCAGGTGGGCACATGGATATTTTCTGACCTAGGCTCGATATCTACTTTGAGCCTGGATATTCAGGTCCGAGTTGAACCGGCATCAACGTTTACGCCGTCAATTTTGGTCCAAGTCAGAGTAAGTTTGCACCAGATTAAAAAGAAATATGTTTTGTCAAATTACTTCATAAAAGTTAATTCAAAAAATTTCATTCGATTTTGTATTTTCAAAAAATATCATAAACATTCATTAATTATTTTCCATTTTAACTTGTGACGTAAGAAATATAAAAAGTTTAATGGTGGACTAACAAGCTGCCCAAGTCTACTACAAATGCCAACATTAGTGGGTACCATTGAGATTATAATGGTATTTTAGTAAATATACAAATTTGTACAAGGAAAAATATGGTACTAATATAATTAAAGATTTCAATATGTCAACGATTCAAATATTCGAAATTAATATCATAAAATAATTTCAGTTATATGCCTATTCCAAATTAATTTATTAATTTCTATGATCTAAATAGGCTTCCTATATAGATAAATGATTTTAGAAGTTATTATAACATTTTAACTCATATATGTATGGTTTACTTTAAATTATTTTCTTATTTTATATAATTATAAATATTTTAAAGCTATTACAGTTTGCCTAAGAATTTGACTGAAATGAATTAAGGTACCACAATAGAACAAAGGATGAAAAATAAAATAAATAAATAAAATTTTGATTTAATCATCAAGGTAGGTCCAATGAACATGATATGCTGGCATTTTTTATGATATCATTATTGTTGAAATATATATTTTTTTCATTACAACAAATGTCATTGAATGCATCTATTTTTTACCATATGTAATATAAATTTGATTGCATGTAAATATATTGGATTATATTTGACTTCTGCGCTGCAAATATTTCGTCACAAAATAGCTATATCCTAGGGTGTGCACGGGCAAGTTTTCCCCAACCTAGATTGGCCCTATACTAACACGGTGTGTTTAGGTTTAGATTAAACTGGTACCAAACATTATATCATGAATTTCGATAAGTTAAAGTGGGTCCAAATTGAGTTCAAACAAAAGGTTTTTCTAAATAAATTCATAAAATAAAATATTTTTTGAAAATAATAATTACACATAGAATTTGGGAATCCAAAAATTTTTTGATTTTAATTCATGCAAAACAATTTTTCAAATAAATTCATAAAAATAAAAATAATTTTCAAAATAATAATTAGACATACAATTTGGGAATCCAAAAATTTTGGTTACAGTTATTGTGAAATAATTTTTAAATATATTATATTCAATTTTCAATGATAAATATCTAAAAATATTTTAAAAACTAAAATGATATTAATTAAATAATCAACATTGAATTTTTTGATTGGCATATAATATAAATCAATATAGAATTGCTACTAATGTTAGTGATATTTTATTCATGAGATAAGTAAATGAAAACCAATAACATGAGAATCCATATATTTATATTTATTTAATTTTCTAGAAATTATTTAAAAGGAAACACATATATAATTTAAATATAACATAGGAAAAATTCTATATATACTTACGAATTTTACCTTAATTTTACTTATACCGACAAACTTTCAAAAATGTCTTTCGTACATATAAATTTTCGCCATAATACTTATGCCATTAGGAATTCATTGAATGAGCCATTAGCCCTATTAAAATGACAAATATGCTGAGCATTAATATAATTTGAGTTGTTTTACTCAAAATCAAATATTCATATTCAACTGATATATTATTTTATAGTTATATAATTACTAAAGACTCATTATAATATGAATTTTTAGCTACAAAATCATAATTAAGGATGAACATGTTCATCATTTCACAGGAAATTGACAGTCTTTTTAACGGATCTTCAACGGCATGGTATGCGTAAAACAAGGATGAAAATTCATAGATATAAGAGGTATTTTTGAAAGTTTATGGGTATAAACGAAATTAAGATAAAATTCGTGGGTATATGACAAATTTGCCCTATAACATATGATATGTAAAAGTTTCCCTTATATGTCATATTTAGAATTTTAAATAAATATAAATATTTGGCTATTATTCATTTGGATTTTAAAATATATTTTAATAAAAATAACCCCAAGTAGTCTATGGATCAGTAACCTTATTTAAATATGCTTAAATTATTTAATGACATTTGTTATCAACTATTTTAGAAAGCATATTTATCCCATTTGAAATAAAAATATTAAACAAACTTAGAATACATTTGTTTAGTTGTGGCTGTTGGAGATTAGTGGCGCTCATTTTCATCTCAGCGATTAGTTGCTGCGTAAAATTCAAGCAGGCTTTTTTGGTATTGGGTTGGTTTACCCAAATTTGGCACTAATCCATTTTGGTCTAGGTTGAACCCAATACTGATACATATTAACTACTTTTTTAAGAAACTCAAAATCGAGTTTTTTGGGCGCCAGACCATTCTAGGTTTTAACAAACTTACTCGGTGTGCACTCCTAATTATTACATCAGTATAATTGTAAAAGCCTTACTATACTGTAAATATAATTTAGCTTTTTTTTATTATGTCACTCACTTTGGATGATTAGGCAACCAACAAATACATATTGTAGGGCGGGATAACTAGATAACTGTTTCTGTTCAATATTTGAACTCGGTATTTCTTACTCGCACGACTTTTTTTGTTTTTTTTTTTTTACTCACACGACTTTAAACACGTCCATCTTAGTTGCTTGGGCATCAAGCGGTGCCAAATGATAACAGGTTGATTCACTTTTCGAATAGGATGTTTATCCTGCCACACCCATGTAAAGTCTCGAATTCTAAATCAATTGCTCCAATATAAAATTTTTATCTTGAAGTAATTAAATTATTTCTTTTTGGTAAGTTGAGAATGGAATGGAATGAGAGGGAGTAGAAAAGTCAAACATATCAATTACTAATTATCTTAATTTTCAATTTGTTCTTAATATTCAAATATTTTGCATATTTTTGTGGATAATTATCTATTCCACTTTTATTCCTAATTTACAATTATGATTTTTTGGTTCTGAATAAAGCTTTGGACCTTTAGCCTCCTTTCCAACTTAGAAAAGGAAAATTATCTAATGAGGGGAAACAATAAATTAGAAATGGGTTTGAACAATAGAGTTTGAGATTAGGAATGCAACTTGGGTTGGATACTCATGGGTACCACCTATCCCACCTTAAATTAGGTAAAGTAAGGAAGAAAATTTTATCCATAGGGACTGGTAGGTTAGAAATCATTACCCAACTTTCTAAATAAGGTAAGGATAGGGTACGCACGTTGGGTACCCAGAACCGACCCGAATGGGTACCCTAATATGTAAATAATTATAAATATGTGTATATAAATAAATACATAATTATTTCTATTCCCCATTCACCAATAAATTATTGTTGGTTTGATATTCTTATTTATTTATTTTATAAATTGTATAGGATTTGTATTTGTAATAATGGATGATTACAATATGAAGTGGATGATGATGTTAATGTGATTATTAATATGGATAATGAAACTACAAAGAATACGGAAATAAATGTAAACAATAATAAAATGAAATTAATTATAAATTATAAAGTATAAAATGTAAGCTTTATATTGTTTAAAACAACATAGAAAATATTTTTTCATGTGTTAACATTAGTTATTGTAGGAGCCGATTTAGAACCGAAATCGAAATCGACCCTATAGGTAATGAGTAGGACCCTGTAAGTGGATAGGGTAGGGTGAACTTTTTAGAAATAGGATACGAGTAGGGTAGACTACTACCCAGACTGAACCGAATTGACCCGAGTTGCACCCCTATTTGAGTCATCATCCATATGAACGATAATTTTATATGAATATTTATAATATAAGATACCCACTCAAAGCTATCTATTGTGTAAAACCTATATTATCCTAATTTTTTGTACCTTGCCCTATCCAAAACAAGTTGGTTTAGGTCCCACCATTTAGCTTGTAGAAGTTGCAATTGCTCCTTTAACTGATGAGGTTGGTGGCAGTTGGTAACCAACACCCACTGGCGCATTGAGATGGTTTTTTGCTGTTGAAAAGTTTGACATTAAAAAGGATAATTTACAAATACATTCACTTAGTTTGACTACAATTACAAATATGTCTGATAGTTTTAAAATTTATAAATAACCTTCATATTATTTGACTATAATTGTAAATATACCTACGTCACTATACTATCATGACATGAGTATATTTACAAAGATATGGAAACTATGTGGATATATTTGTAATTTTAAAAATTTTTAGTTTTTACAAATATACTAACGTAGTTTGCATATCTTTGCAAATATTTATATGTCGTGATGGTGCAGAACGGCGTCATAATAACGTGAGTATTTTTGAAATTATGTTCAAATTTTATATGAATTATTTATGATTTTTGAAACTATACAGGTACATTTGCAATTATGGTCAAACTAAGTGCATTTGCAAATTACCCAATTAAGAATAATAAAGTAGAATTTAAAAAGTACTTTTGAATTTTTATTACTTTTACATTTTATGGAAATATTAGCAATGCATTAGATTCATGTGTAAGATTCAACGTTAAATTGTGTTCAAAGTATTCACAAATATTTGGATGATTTGCATATTTATCTACTTAATTTGATAATGATTACAAATATACTCATACAGTTTTAGAAATTGCCAATAACTTCTACATATTTTGACCATAATTGCAAATATACCCAAGTCGTAACGGTACCGTTACTGTACCTTTATGACATAGGTATATTTGTAAAGATATGCAAACTACGTGTGTATATTTGTAATTTTAAAAATTAAGTATATTAAATTTTTTGCAAATATACCCATATAGTTTGTATATATTTGCAAGTATACCCACGTCATAACGATACATTAATGGTACCATAACGACGTTATAACGACATAAGTATATTTGCAATTATAGTCAAATTACATGCAAGTTATTTATGATTTCTAAAACTATGTGAATATATTTGTAATTATGGTCAAATTAAGTAGGTATATTAGCAAATTATACTAAATATATCTTGAAAATATATTAGAGGCTTAAAGCACATCTTGCCCAGCTGTAGTAAGCAATTATGCGCAGTTTAATGAGCCTTTATTAGGTTGCTTGTAGACAATATTAAGCTTCATTTGGCCAAGTTGTATGTTAATTGCAACTGAGATATGATGAGATCTTATCATATTTGGAGGAGACAAAGGAAATAAGAAATGGAAACGAACAAGGATGCCTGATTGTATTTTTATTATTGTTTCTTTTCCGCAAATCATAAAAATCGAACACTTCTAAGTTTATCAAGAATACTTTCCCAATGATTTAATTTTAACTAAGGTTATGATCTAATGTAACTCATGCGTTTATGTACCCCTTAGATGTTTTTAATTTTAAAACATGTTTTAAAAAATTATTATAACATTTATTAACGATTCCATGTACATTTGTTTATGATGCCAAAAATTAAATGTTTATAGCATAGATTTATTTTTAATTTTAATATTTTTATATTCACTCTCAAATATGTTAAAATTTTGAAATTGTATAAATTCCAAATCAAAGAGGTTTGACATCATGAATAACCACATATATTAATGAAGGTAATAAATGATTTAGGTTTTTTTTTTTAAAAAAAGTTCATGGACGTCCATGCACCCGGGTTGTCCTAGCTCTTGCTTGATTTTGATTATCCGGGCGAAAATATAAAATTTGCATCTAAAACTATCCCATCATGAGAAGGAATCCAAGCCCATGATTCTCGGCCGTGTCAGATTTTCGTGAATGAATCATTTAACGGGCTACCCCCATTGCATAGTTGGATACCTGTTGGTGATGGCCCCCACTGTGGAAAAGGAATTCCTGAATTATGGAGCAAGCTATAAACATGACAACTCACAGCACAACATAGGACTCCATAGCGCACCTGAGGTGTGTTTGGGAATGGATAAAACTTTTGATGAAAAGTTGTAGAGAGTAAAAGTTGTCAAATGATGTGATATGATAGGAGTAATGATGAAGAATAAATAGGATAAAGTTGAAATAGATAGATTAGTTGTGTTGATAGTTGTGTAAAAATGATTGAAAAGTAGGGTAGTTGTATAGAAAAATGTGAAGAAATAATTAAAAAATATGGTAGTTGTGAAAAGTAAAAAGTTTTAGATTGAAAAATTTTAACTTGACGACTTTTACTTATTACCAAACACACCCCTGATATGCCAAAGAGAGAGCGCATTTATCAAGAGGGGCAATTACAACCATTTAATCCTAATTGTAACTCATTTAAAATATTTCAATCATAATTTTTTTATTAATTTATTTTAAAAACTTCAATCCTAACTTATTTATATTTCATTTAATAAAAGGGTTGATGAGTTGTTAACGGGTTGTATCTATTACTAATTTTACTACTTAAACCTTTAATAAAACTTTCAAAGTCTGCAAAATTAGATAACTACAACAAGATGAAGCATAGATGTAACATCCCACATCGGTTATGATGAAAGAGAGAGCTTGGGCTATAAGTCGAAGTTCTGGTTGAATGGTCGAGATGCCATTTGAGATGAGCCTAGAAGGACAAAATTGTGCAGGCGCAAGGCCCAAAACGGACAATACTTGCGGCTGTTGGCTAAAGCGTGACAAAATAGTATCAGAGCTGACTCCCGATATCCTGCTTGTGTGTCCAGCGGGAACTCATCCAGCGATAAAAGGACTATAAAGTTGAAGGTGGAGAAGAAATTTGGAGGGACAAAATATTTATCCAAATATATTATATAATATATACCTTGTAAATGGGTTATACAACTTTTTATGATGAACCCTCCAACCTGTTTGGCATTCCAAAGATGAAGAGTAGAAGTAAAAAAATATTAAATAAAGCAAATATCTACAAAAGAGAACAAATCTAGTAGGCCCCTTTCCACCGAGCATGACTGTTTAGCTGATGCTCTTAGTCTTGGTTCACTTAGGTGTATTTAATTCATTTTTTATTTTTTAAAAATTTTTATACAACTGTTAATTTAAGTATATTTAACATGTGTAACAAGTTTTATTACTTTTAGAAATTTATATATATTTTTTGAACTTTTTAAAGTCAATGATATTTTCGTACTTCATATGTAAATTTGTGAACTCCTTGATTTGGTTTTGACGATGATGATTCAATTGATATTTTATGCATTAGGTAGGTGTAACTATTTTTTAAAAATATAGAATTATGTATTAGACTGAAATTCACTTAAATCCATATTTCATTAAAAATGTTTTCCATTTTCCCAAAATGTGGAAATGCTTAGTTTGTACTTACGTAGATTTTTTTATAGATCCAAATCACCTAATAGGTTTAATATATCTTATTTACATAGAAAATATAAGCTTTCAAGGAAAGTAATTTTTAACAAAACAAATGTTGTTAACCAAAATAAACAATTTAGCGGTGATTACTCTACCCCTAATCCCCCTAAATTTGATAGGGAATAGGGATAGAGTGATTCCCTGTTATCAAAAAAAAAAAAAAAAACAATTTAGTGGTGTGTTTAGTTGAGGGTAAATTTTTTTTATGAAAAGTTTTTGAGATAAAAATTGTCAAAATGATATAAAATAATATGATATGATAGTGGTAATGATTATGTATAAAGAGAATAAAGTTAAAATAGATATGTTAGTTGTACAAGTAGCTGTGTGAAAATGATTGAAAAGTAGAGTAGTTTGTATAGGAAAATGTGAAAAATAATAAAAAATAGGATAGTTATGGAGAGTGAAAAGTTTTTAATTGAAAATTTTTGGTTGATATTTTTTTAACCCAACCAAACAAACTCATGTAGAAAATAATGAATAAAAAATTTATGTGGACATAATTTCCATACATATATGCATATCAAATCATTGTTCATTCGTGCCACCTAGGCGATAGCCAGTGGTCAAGGAGGTGGGCTATATCTGCCTTAGTGGATATGTAGAGTTTGTTGTCTCATCACATATTAGATAAAAACTTATTGTCTCCTTTGAGTTTAATTGTAATGTCTAAATTGAGTTATGATATACGCATAAAATAAAAAAAATCATTATCCATTTGTATAAATATATTCCAACTTTATGTCAAGTTTGATGCATGTATGTATACTCATTTAAATAATTATTACCTACAAATTATAAAATATCAAATTTAGCAAGATAGTGGTTTAAATTTTAAAAAATCACATTGCCTAGGCTCAAACTAAGCTTCTTAGTATTTGGGAAGTACAAAAAAAAATTTCCATGAGATATTTCCATTTATAAAATCATTCATATGCATAAGAAGAGTATTTTAGAATTTATAGATGTTAAATTAAAAGATTATTTAACTCTTTAAACCGTCACGAATGATATCAATCTTTTGATCTCATTGAAAATTGTACTCTAGAATAAGCAAACGATATTAAATTATATTAGATTTTGATTTGAATGTCAAGATGATAGATTTTTTTTTTTTTTGATATTTATCAAGATGATAGATTTTGATTTGAATATCAACATGAGACAGGCTCATCCATTATATAGGGCAAAGATGTCGACTACCAAGATGAAGAAGATGCACAAATTTTTTTGTTAATACGCTTCCGTGGGGTGGGATAGGCATATGTGGCAACTGATTCAATGCAGCAATATGCATTGAAATTTCAATACACCATGCTGCAAAATTCATTTTCTTATTTTTTTTCAAATTTTTTTTATGAAACTGTTAATCTAAGTATATTTAACATGTGTAAAATTACTAAAATGCCACTGATTTTTAAAAATTAGAAAAAATTATCTAAAAATCTCCAAAATTGATAAAAACTGATATACATGTTAAATGCACCTAGATTAACATTTGTGTAAAAAAAATTTTAAAAAATATAAAAAAAGGAGTTTCATAGCCAAGTGCATTGAAATTTCAATGCACCGTGCTGCATTGAATCAGTTGCCAGCATATGTGGGGCATGATTTCCGAGATCAATTATTAGTTGACCAATACCTATACGTTTCTACTTTTGCCTTCGTTTTCAAATCACTTTTCTTTCTTGCAACTCCTATTGTTCCAACTTTGTCCATATCATTTTATTTTAATCATACAATTCTTAAAATATTTAATTTTTCATTCCTTATCTTATTTCACAATCCTATAAAATTTATCAAACCAAATATTTGGAAACTTTACTAAAACTTTTCACTCTTTACAAGTATTCTATTTTTAAATTATTTTTTTATATTCTCTTATACAATTATTCTACTTTTCAATAATTTTCATACAACTACTCGTATAACTAACATATCTATTTTAATTTTATTCTTTTTACTGATTATCATTACCCCTATTATATCATATGATTTTTTCTATTTCAAAAATTTTTATACTAAAAATTTTTTCTCCAAAAATTTTATCAATTGCTAAACCCACCCTAGTCCAAAATATGCAGAGAGAATTTATTTGCACTAAAATTTTTTAATTTAAAATTTTTCATTCTCAATCACTACTATATTTTTTTTTATTAATTTTCACTTTTTCCTTTATAATTATTCTACTTTTCAACCATTTCCACATAACTACTCATGCATTTAATTTATCTATTTTAACTTTATTTTCTTTATTTCTCATAATTACTCTTATTATATCGCATAATTTTCTTTTATTTTAAAAATTTTTATATTAAAAACTTTTAATCAAAAATTTTATCCAACACACCCTGAAACACGAATTACTTGCCGCGGAAGTTCCCACTGATGCCGTCCCGCTAAAACGCGAATTACTTTCCGCGGAAGTTCCCACTGATGCCGTCCCGTCGTAGGATCTGATTGCATGCTCCCGGCATCCTCCCGTCGTAGGGTGTCATGCGATGTCCCCTTCTCCGCTCAACGCGCGCGAATCTCCATGCGCCTTCCTATCCAGCGGGAACGACATTCTTCTTGTTATCCGTACCACATGGCGCTTTCAGGTTCGGCTCCATGCGCAGAATCGAGGCCGAGCATAAAGTGGGCCACACAATTTGCGAAAGATATCATTATAATCTCTGATTATGTGGGGACCACATCGAAAGATATCTCTGGAATTTACTTTTTCACTATCGAATTTATTTTATTACTAATACTGCCCTTATAGATAATGAACAGGAATACGTACACGTAATCGGACCTAAAATCACGATTCGCAACTGATGGACGGATTGGATCTTCATTTGGCCAGCTCTGGCTCAGTGTTTTACTGGTCTCCGGTGCGCCACTAACGTACGCAAGGTGAACTTGACTGAATTTAACGTTGCGGCTTTCCAAAGAACTCCCTCTGCAAGCAAGCAAGGAAAGGAGCGATTCGCTCTCTGCTTTTTTCTTCCGTGCGCCCGTCTCAGTTGCCGTAACTCGTTGCAGAAAAAGAAAAATAGAAAACCTCTCTAAAACCCAATTGCAAGATGTCGGTAGAAAACCGAAACCGATTTTAGCCACCTTCTCTTCAAAGCGGAAAACCCTAATCTCTCTCTGACTCTCACTCATTCCGCATCTTCTTCTTCTGTCTGGCGGGTTATTCTGTTCTCTTCTGGAATGGAAGGAGTTGCCTTCGCCCATCGATCTGTGGATGACGTTTTCCGGGATTTCAAAGGCCGGAGGCTTGGGATGATCAAAGCTCTTACTTCTGGTTTTACCTCTTATCAAAAATTTCCCCATTACCAGTGTTTCTCTTTTTGTTTTAGCGCTTTTTTCTGATTCCGTTGTTTCTGCTTGATTGCAGACGTGGAGAGCTTCTATCAGCAGTGTGACCCCGGTGAGTTTCCTTTGTTCTTTTTAATTCGCGGTTAGGGTTTCGCTTTCATTTTACGTTTGTTATTTTTTCGTGATTTCGTTTGGATTTCCATACGCAGTATCTTTTTTTTTTTTTTTTTTTAAGAAATCATGTTCGTGTTCGCTATGGTTTCTTTTTGGCGACAATTCACAGTGTTGACTCGCATAGCTATTTGCAGATTTTGGGGTTGATTTCTGGGCCCTTTTCATCGTTTCTCGGTAATTAAGTCTTGTTTTCTGTGTTGCTGCTAGTAACTGCGGCTAATGTTTTATTGACCGAAGTCATCGTGTTCGGATACAATTTTTTAGTTTTTGTGGAAGAAATTCCAAGGCAGTTGTGTCTACTCGTTGGGATGGTTTACAATATTGGCAAAGGATAGCTTGCCTGGTTCAAGTCTTCGTCATGCATGGCTTGCATCATATCCGTATAGACACATGTTACAAATCTCACCAATGAATTATAGTCAGAGCTCTTTGAAGAAAACAGAAATAGTTTTGTTGCCTTTGGTATAGAAGGAGAAAACTAACCAAAACTGACCAGCAAGTTCAGTTATGGTCAACAAAAAGGTACATCAAGTAATTTTTTTTGTTCAGCAATAATCATGTTGAAAGATGGATTTCAAAGCTCAATCTGCAGAGATTTGGAAAAAGAACTTACTACTCAATAGTTCTTCCTTTTTCCTTCTCTCAGAATTGTACGTTTTCTAGGATCTGGTGGAATTCCTCATGAATTCTTTGCATGTTTCCATCAACATTCACAGAAGGATCCTGAAAAAAGATGCAAAAGATAAGAAAGGGTTTTGGTGGGGTATATACTGTTTAGAAGGTTTCACATTTTATACCTTTTATGTGGCAGTTTTAATAATTTTGCCTAATTTGGTCAAGGATCTTTTGTCCATGGTTGGCTTCTTGTAGATGCTTTTTGTTAAATGTTTCTGAAGACGTTCTCGGTAACTTTCAGAGAAGGAAAATCTGTGCCTGTATGGATATCCAACCGAAACATGGGAAGTTAATCTACCAGCAGAAGAGGTCCCTCCAGAGCTTCCTGAGCCAGCACTTGGAATAAATTTTGCTCGAGATGGGATGCAGGAAAAGGATTGGTTGTGTTTAGTGGCAGTTCATAGTGATGCATGGTTACTCGCTGTAGCCTTCTATTTTGGTGCACGCTTTGCATTTGACAAAAATGACAGGTAAGCATTTTCACTGTTTGCTCTCCTTTTAGAAATCGCATTCTAGATGCTACTATTTTTATCCATTTGTATTCTTTCTTTGATATCTTAATTTGCCTTTTGATTTCTATGCTTAACTAAAAAGAAAAGAAAATAAAAGATTTGCTGAAGAAAGAAAAGAAAAGAAAAGAAAAGAAAAGTTCTGCTGAAGAAAGAAAATGTAAGTCACTTTTGTGCATCTGAAAAATATGTGGGCGTGATGGTTCTTTGTGCTGGTTAATTTAGCATGTGTCTTAAACATGAGGAAAAATGCTCGCTCGTTCTCCCTCTCCCCCTAAATAAAGCTTAATTAAATCCATATCTGAAGTTGCTTGGTGGCTTTTAATATTTGCGTGTGAATGGTATTGTTACTCATGGAAGGGAATGTTAACCTAATAATAACTGGCATAATATCCTAATAATAACTGGCATAATATACTTAAGGGTAGCATATTATACATTTGTTTAGTCTAATTAAGAATCCTTACATGACGTGGTTGGGTAATTTTGTCATTTTTCAACTTCAGTTTTTAATTAGAGCAGACTATAAACTGCAAAATTGCTGTAAAATGAAAATAACAGCTTTATTTGTTTAACAGAATTTGAATCATGGATATAGATAGTGAACCGTGACTTATGCATCGATACCTTAGCTAAGTTAGAACAGGAGGGAAAGAATTCATCCGAGTAGAGAGATTTCTGGAGCGCAGAGTTCCGCTGTTGTACCAGATGTGATAGTCATTACGAGTTGAAATTGATGCTGGTATGCACTGCATGCATCTGATTTATTATATGGTTTGAATAATGTATTTTTAGTTGCTTTTTGTTGGTACATATTGTCATTTGCTTTGTTAGAATTCTCATTACTGCATGCATCTGATGTATGATTTGGTTTCAATATGTTCAACTGCTTTTTGTTGGTATGATTAGATATTATTCTTATGACATAGATGTACACCATGAATTTTCTTTTTGAGGATTTGGTTTTTGATTGTCAGAGTTTCTCGCTGTTAAAAGATCTTGTCTGGATATAAAAACTTCACATGTGTCAGTGAATTCTGAAGTTAGGATTTTGTTTACCCACAGATGTTCTGTGCGAAAGAGATGTCCAGCAGGCTTCTTTATCTGATTTCACATTATCTACTGGTCGAGAACAGTATGTGTATTGGCTGTACTGCTTTCCATTGAACTAGGCATCATACCATGCTGTAAAAGAAAGTTGTCCATGATGTGTTTGTCAATAAAATTTATTATGATTTGTCGTCACTGGATAACTTTGTAATGCCATGCTTCTGATTGCGAATTCTTTTCTTTGTTTCTTTTTTCAAATGGAATATTTGTTGTTCTAATGTTTTTCATGTACTGTGCTCCCGTCTCTAGCCTCTGACTGGTGCTTCCCCTTTTTTATTTGCTGGGACTCCTTTAGATTTCTCTAATGTGTGAACAAAGCAACAAAAATTGAATCTGGAGGAAATAATAATTTGTAAGATACTGAAGCTCAGCTCAGTTCCTTAAGGGACTGATTCTCCAATTTTATTGCATGTTGTTTTCCTGTTTTTGTGTGGAAGTTTGAGGTCTCCATCCCAAAGAATTGCCTCAGGGGAACTGAGATGAGGCAGACTGCTGTTGTAAGAACACTGCCCAACATCTTTCCTGTTCAGTTTGTTGTTAGGATAAATTGGTGTCAACTGAACCAATATAAGTTCAGGTTCTCTTGTACCATTTTGAAACTATTAATTCTTTCCTTGTATAGCGGGTACTTTGTGGTACTGATATCTTGCAAATGGTCCAATCATGCATATTATTTCCAAGTTCTGTATTATTGCTGATTATAAAATTTGCTGAATGAAGAGCTATAATTTTCTATTCATAAGATGTAAAAAATGATTTGCATCATAGTTAATAAATGGAATAATGCAGAATTGTTAAAAAATGGATTGCCTATCTGTTGTGCACAATCCAGAATGCAAAACTAACTTTCATGTTTTATACATGGCTGAATTTCTGATCTATCTTTTATATTCAGAGATGATCACAATGGTTGAAATTATGGCCGTGAGTTCATGATTCAAAGGCTAACAATTAGATAATTCAAAGATGAAACCTCTGATTTTTTATGTTGTTTACAGGGTCAGTTAGTGGTAAAGCTTTCCATTGTTATATTTTGAAGAGATAAGCAAGTGAGATATAGGGTGAGAAAGCAGGAGGGAAGGGAAACGATGGAGAGAAGTAGAGGATTATGTATCAGATAGTTTGGCCCTCTTGCTAACCAACACTATTTTTTCTGGGTCCAATTTCCAGTGGTGAATACTTGAATTCATGTCAGGAGTCAAGCCGCTCCATGACACCTTTGCAGGAACACTTTCTGTTTTAGTGCATTATACATTTTTAGTTTTCTTATAATCTTTAGATAAAGGTGAGGTGATTTCCAGTGAGTTATGTTAGTTTTATTTAAATTAGACTGGCCGCCGGGCATCATGACTCGTAGTGCAGTTGGACATCAAAGTATTTTTGCAGAGTTTATGGAGGGAGCGCACAATGGATTAGAGACTATCTTCTTGAAATCTAACTGCGGGGAAAAAAACTGCAAGGGCAAAAAATCCTAACTGGAAATGTATAGCTTTCTATATCTCAGCTTTGTCCAAGACCCCTCACCTCCTTTTAACCCAACTTTGCTTGAATTGTTGTTTGAAAATTTATTTTTAGAGGGATCTTGACTGATTTGGAGCTTTTATCTGGCTGATTTAGGCATAACAGTTATAAGCTGCCTCTCTTAAGGCTGGGCTGTTTGTGCCTTCCACATGAGGTGTGTTTTTTACTACTATTTGATATGGTGAAATCAGATCCTCATCAGTTGAATTTTTTAAGACAATTGTCAATAAAGCAGCAGCCTGGAGCTTTCTGAATGCTAATGAAATCAGAATCTTGTCCTTTGCCCTTTATTTTGCTTATAGTTCGTGTTCAATTTGAAATTTTAGCCATTATTGCATAAGGCCTGTTCTAAGATTCCTTTATGACCACCCTACGCCTTCATTATTGGAATTTTATTTTACAGAAAGAAGCTCTTCCAGATGATAAATGATCTACCCACAATATATGAAATAGTAAGTGATACTTCAAAGCAGCCAAAGGAGAAAGCAACTAACACTCCCAACAGCGACAGCAAGAGCAAGTCTGGCTCAAAGACAGTGAGTGCAAATCCTTCTCTCTTTTGCTGGCCCAATTCTATTTCCTAAGTTCTGAATCCATTTGAGAGGGATCTATTCCATGAAATTAGGTAATAGTTTTTCCGTCATTTCTTTGCCCTGATCCTAGGGAACCTAATATAAAATTAGGACTCTACTATGGGCCTAACTTGGGCCAAGTTGAGCCTGAACTTGGCCATCCTACCTAAACTTGAGGAAAATCAGTGCTTGGGCTTACTTTTCTATAAGTCTGAACCCGATGAACCTGCTTTGTAACTAGGGTTGAGGTATGGGTTCAAACACACCCTAAAAGAACCCGACTTGTAAATCAAGTTAGGGTTTTGGGTTCAATCAAACCCAAACCCGAGGAATCCGAATCTGATTCCTTATTTACATTTAATATAAAATATAATATTTAAAAAATCTAAATAATATTTCTTCATGTTTATGTATTTTATATTATTTATGTTTATGTTTAAATAGATGTTTATCACATTGTATATCATTTATATTTATGTTTATATTATATGTATTATTATTTTTTTTTAGATTTATTAATTTATATTCACATGAACTTTTAAACTTGTCACTGGTGTATTTGGGAAGTAATAAAACTTTTGGATGAAAAATTTTGATGTAAAAATTTTTGAAATAAGAGAAAATGATGTGATATGATAGGAGGTAATGATGAGTAAAGAAAATACAACTAAAATAAATAGATGAGTTGTATGAGTAGTCATATAAAAATGATTAAAAAGTAAAATAATTATATAAGATGTTGAGAAATAATTAAAAAATAAGATAGTTGTAGAAAGTTTTTTTTAATTAAAAAAAGTAAGATAGTTGTGTTTAGCAATGAGAAGAAAATGTCAAGCTAAAAGTTTCAATATAAAATTTTTCACTCTCTATAATTATATTATTTAAAATTTTTTTTTCACATATTTTGTTATACAACTACCGTATTTTCTAATAATTTCTATATAACTACATATACAACTAATTTATCTATTTTAACCTTATTATCTTTACACCTCATTATTATTCCTATCATGCTACATCATTTTTTATTAATTTAACAACTTCTATATAAAAAAAATTTCATTCAAAAGTTTTATTACTTTCCAAACACATTCTAAGAGAAAAGTGAAAAGTTTTGGTTTGAGAAGTTTTTTGTATAAATAAACACACCCTTGAAAGAAAATTTGTCGACCTGAATTCTAACCCATTTTGTAAATAGGTTAGAGTTTAAATTTTATAAATAAAGTTAGGATTAAGACAAACTTGAGTTTCATGATAGAAATCTGACTGTGTTTTCCAGTTCCGATGGAATGAAGCCGGTTGACTTTCCCATACATATTTTAACACTTGGTTTATATTTCCAGCAATCCAAGCCATCTGAATCACAGACAAAGGTCGCAAAGATGCAGCCACCAAAGGAAGAAGAGGATAGCGTGGAAGAAGAGGATGATGATCAAGGGCAAACACTTTGTGGAGCATGTGGGGAGAACTATGCGACTGATGAGTTCTGGATCTGCTGTGATATTTGTGAGAGATGGTTTCATGGGAAGTGTGTGAAGATCACACCAGCCAGGGCTGAGCATATCAAGCAGTACAAGTGCCCTGCCTGCAGCACCAAAAGGGCAAGAGGCTGACGCACTTGCTGGACTGAACAATGGATAATCGAATTTGGAAGACTTGGGTGGGCTGGGCTGGGCTGGGGTGGTGTGTAATGATTGGAAAGGCTGTGTTTCATTGAATGATTGCTGTGGTTTTAAAATTTTAACTTCTTGATTGTCCTTTGCCATCATACCAATTAGTAACCGGCTAGCGACAATTTGTGTCAGCGGCGACCGAAATAGCTTTCATTTTTATCATTACTTCTTCAACGTCTCCAGCACATGCGTGATCTAGCGTTTGCACTCTTTAGGAAAATTATCGGCATTATCACATGGCATCTTCCCTTCTTTTGAAAATTCTCGACTTCTGTTTCTTATACTACGGGAAATGTACCCATGTAATGGACTAGTTTCCATGAAAATTCCTTTTGTTTTGGGTATGATTCAGAAGGGATGATTAGATAAAATTTAAATTCCATCTAAAGTTATTAGTTATATAATATTCTGACAAGTTTTAGTGGGTCACAAAACTAATATCATGGTAACGTATGGTCTTAAATAGCTTTTAAACGGTTTTTTCCTATTTTCTCTTTTTTTTTTTTGACGGAGTCCTATTTTTTAGCTAAGATTAGCATTTGTAAGTGTACTGGTTCGGTTAAATTTCACACAATCATTTCCCAGCAGGTTCGTTGGAAATTTCCTTGAAACTGGTCCGTTAGTTTTCCTCTTTGGTGTTTTCTTCTAGTGCATTTTTAGGGTTTTCACCACTAGCGGTTTAGATGTGAATTAACGACTTTAACAACAATGTATATATGAAACAATTTCATTACTTCGAATTGCACCTTTATTTGATGGAGCCAAAGAACATGTTTAATTTGTCTGAAATTTGGTTTCCTAGATAAAAATAATAATTTCAAATGCAATGAATTAAAGGTGAAAATTGGGTTGGTCAGAGCTGGCAAGGGTGTGCCCAAATTGAACTCTATATTTAAAAATTCAGTTTGACTTTTCTTGTTATACCGAATCAGGATAAGGTTAATCTGATCGTTACCTTTTTTTAAGAAGTTTTGGGACAAAATTTGAGTTGGTATCAGGACAACGAGTTGGGTTAAAAAAGGCCCAAAGTTCAAAATTTTATATAATATCAATATAAACTCATATTTATCATAAATTTAAAGGTTAAATGATTTAATATTTTACTATTTAATGAATAAAACACAATTCTTATAATAAAGCATTAGTAAAAAATTTTAAATAATTTCGTTGACAATTTAACCTTGATAAATATGTGTATCGACCTTAAAAGTACATTAATGTAAATTTTGAATTATAGTTAAAATTGTTAAATTGTAAAATAATAATATTCATTCTTGTGAGATATAAACGACATAGAGAATATATTTTATTTCATTGATAAATATATGAATGAGATAACTTGAACTACATATATGCAATTAAGAAATAAAAATTTATCAATATAAATAAGTTATAAAGTTAAACATATATAAACATAAATGATATTCATATTAATAAGTCATAAAGTTAAACATATTTATCCAACAAAATAATATTCACATAAGTTATATAATTTATAAAAATAATTTATGCCTTGCGGGTCACGGAGGGACACGGTCGACTTGCTCCGCCCCTTGGAATTGAAACACAGGTATAAAATTCTGACACGTCCCACCTCACCAGGTTAAAATCCTTTCCTTGACCCTCTCTAAAATCACGGGTGAGGCGGGTCATGAGTTTACTCAGCCCTATTTTCACTCCTACAATGAATGAATTAAATTTTAATTTAACTGTCAAAGTGAACCACAATGAAAGGAAAAACACTGCCTTTGCATAATAGAAGAAGAGAAGTAATCATATTAGTTTGGGCTTAACCCATCTCAAAAAACTTATTTAAAAATATTTTTTTGGCTTTTTTCTTCATATACTTGTTTATCTATTTCTATTAAGTTTTACCATTTTTGAATATGTGTATATATTTTATTGAGATTTTTAAATATCTAAGTGTATATGTGTGTTTATGTTTAAAAATCTTTAAAAAATATATATATATATAAATAATGAAATTTGGTTTATATATTAAATATACTTACATAAATGAAGAAAAAAATAAAAAATATATTTTTAAATAATTTTTTTGAGATAGTCCGTGCTGATAGGGTCATTTACCGCTGATGAATTGGTTCAGATATAAAGGTGCTCATATGTAGGGACCCTGGTTCAATGCACCCGGGTGCATTGAGCCTCAATGCACCCGGGTGTACTTCACCCCTTTTTTGAAATTTTTTTTTGAAATTTTTTTTACAAGACTGTTAATCTAAGTGTATTTAACATCTGTATAAATTTTTATAATTTTTGGAGATTTTTAGATATTTTTTTTGAATTTTTTAAAATCAGTGGCATTTTTAATAATTTTAAATTACTAAAAAAATTAAAATTTATATCTAAAAAATCCGAAAAATGGTAAAAATGCCACTGATTTTAAAAAAATCCTAAAAAATATCTAAAAATATTTAAAAATGGTAAAAATTTAAACACATGTTAAATAGACTTAGATTAACATTTTCATAAAAAAAAGTTTCAAAAAAAATTTGAAAAAAAGGGGTGAAGTACACCCGGGTGCATTGAACCAGGGTCCCATATGTAGCACCATTGAACGCCTGACACGTGGCGCTGACAAATCATCCGGTCCGACGCATGTCAAGCATGCTCGAGATAGTCTACCTCCTCGTGTCTTCATTTATTATATTAAAATTATTTAAAATAATATATTCATTCTTGCGTTAGGCAAAGTAAAAAATTTAATTGTTAAGATTTATTTAGAAAAACGGCGGGAGCGGCGGCCGGAGAATCAGAGCACGTTTGAAATGGCGTTTGACCCTCTGACGGTGTCAGCGCCGCTTGAAACGTGTATATTTTACACCGGTAGTACAACACCTTCTACGGTGGCAGTGTGTGGGGCTGGTGCAACTTGGTGGGTTCAGCTCGAATTTGATTTTCAATTGTGTTAAAACTTATTTATTTGCAACACGAACTCAAAAAACTCAATTTTTAAATACAATAGGGTTCGGGTTCTCGTGCCTGATTTCTTTATATTGCCAAACATCCCATTATTATAAAATATATTATATATAATATCTCCACAATATTTTTTTTATATTTATGTATTTTATATTATTTATATTTATGTTTCAATATATGTCTAACATATTGTAATTATTGAATACAATATGATTTTAAATACAATGAATAAATTGAATTTTTCATCAAGCATCAAAAAATTAAAATTTGAAAGGGTTAAATGGAACTGCTTCTATGTAAGCAATAATTTATGGTACATCTGGCTTAAAAATGGACCTTAAATGCACTTAAATATATTAATATTTTATACAATATAAACTGTCTTAGATAGTTTATATGCTAAAAAAATTTAAAATTATTATTTATATCAAATTATTTTATTATATTGAATTCGTATAATTTTCAGATGAGGCTCATACATATATTCAATTTGAATGAAAATTAGTATACTAATAAAATAAACAATTCTAAATAAAGCGAGTACGGTAGATTACCATTTTATGATTATATGAAGCTTATTTGGAGCTGACTGTATTGTAACTTACGGTATAATCAACTTGAGTATTTTCCATATATATATATATATATATATATATAGATGATCATGTGTATTTATATGTACTATAAGTTTTGGTACATTTGTCTAAAAATGGATCATATGTTCATTTAAATGTAGTAGTACTTTATACAATTATTTATCCATATATAAATTATATCTTATATAGTCTACATGCTTAAAAATAATTTTAAAATTGTTATTTATATCAAACTATTTTATTACGTTGAATTTGTATCATTTTCATATGAGACCTATACACATATCCAATTTGGATGAAAATTGATATGATAATAAAATAAATAATTCTAAATACAATGGGTAGAATAAATTATCATTTTGTAATCATGTCGAGTGTATTTTGAGTTAATTGTACCGTAAGTTATGGTACAGTTAATTGCATTGAATTATATTCCATATATATAGAAAAATTATTCAGTGCATGTGACTGCACCATGCGGTCCATGCAATGTGGGATCCACTTGATCATAAATAAAAAATTTACTTTACTCATTGTGTTTAATTATTCACTTTATTAGCATACTAATTTTCATCTAAATAAAACATGTGTATGGGCAGTGGGCACCATCTTAAAATGTACAAAATTGATGTAATAAAAGAATTTAATATAAATATTAAATTTAAAGTAGTATTTTCAATATTTAAACCATCTAAAATCTAATTTTTAATAAATAATGGTTGTACAATGTATTTTTCAATTTTAATATGTTTGAGACCCATTTTATAGTGGACTATAGTCCCCTGCATCGGATCATATCTCATATATATGTGCTACTAGACCAAGGAGAGAAAATTAAAGAGAGTTTTAAGATGGATAAATTCCTCTAATGTACACAATATTTGCTCATTATTCATTTTATGCTTACAACATTTCAATAAGTTCTTCCAAACTCATCACATTTAACCCCATATTCTTTTCACGTGAAAGCCGTCACTTTCCCTCAGTTATGTCTAACGGAGAGGAAAATTATCACTGTTTCTTTCTGTCTTCCTTTTTTTTTTTTTTTAAATAGCCAAATTGTCCCCACCAGCTTTTGCGACAGATGCACTTTAGTGCATCACCCTCAAACGCAAGCCTTTGGTGTTAATGCCGCAACATGTCTCTTGTGTCCACGTACGCACCGGCTGTTCGCCGGATCGACAATCGACATTGATAGATGACACGTCGCCAACTTTCGATGCCGACGACCCGCTTGCCATACCGAATTGCTGCTCTGGTCACAGGAATATAGTCTGCATAAATGACTTACTTCGGTTCTCTTCTTCCCTGCCTGTAAGATGCCACCTCCACCATTGCAAGGCTTCTGCTCCTCTTTGCAAATCTGCCACTGATGACGCCTCATTCTAAAATTTCTGCTGTCATTTGCCATCTCCCATTTACCCCACACTCGAAACCATCTCCTCCGGTAGAATCGTGTGGTGTTGATTCAAAGTCGCCCCGATTGCGTGAATCGCCCTTCCCTTCCCCTGTCCGTCGCCCCTGCTACTGGCCGCAACTTGCTATCACTGTTGCCGCTCTCGCCAACTGAAGTCGTCCTTCCTGTCGCCGAAAATAACTTCGCTAATAAGGGATTATTTCTAAATAGTCTTTAACTGCTTGAATCGGAGACGAGCATCGTCTCCTCAATCACTACCCCGGCGGAGGCCTTGCGGCAATGGTTGCTGTGTTGCCTTGATTATGTAGTTGACCCCGTTGCCTACTTTCAGCGCCTAACCATCAGGGTTGTTAAAAAGGCTTGAATTGGGACAACGGGAGTTGCTTCTCCTTTTGATAGCGTTGTCATCAGCGCTGCTTACTGTGGATCACATACATTTTCAGTATAATGGGTTTTTGATTGGAGTGCTTCTGATTTCTCTGGTGCTGCTAAAGGAAGAGAGGGATTTGGCAGATGGTTTTATTTTTGCATTGTTGCTTTGTTCAAAGCATTTGTTTTTGCCGGTAAGAGCGTGTTGATCCATTATTCAGTTCATGCCCATGACAGTCGGTTAAGCTAACATGTAAGGAATTAGGAGATAAATGTTATGGACATTGGAGGAATGATTGAAACCTTATAATTATGAAAGGAATAATAAACAAATGTCGTAGGTATTAAAAGAATTTACCCAATTTTTATTAAAATGATTTTACTATAGAGATGTTCATGCTGCATTGAGAAGGGAAAATGATCTTTTTATAGCCATGCTCAACCGACCTTACATTACTTAGGTGGTGGTTGGCAGATAGCTTGCTGGAAAAATTCCAGCTACATTCTTACGGCCGAATTTGCTGGCTTAATGGAGCAGTTAGAGCAAGCGATTTTTGCACTGCCTCCACACCGACATTACAGATCTAGATTTTTCTGTATTAGATTTTTAAGAGTATGAACTATGAAAGAGACTTACTGTTGAAGTGATGGATCATCGAGTTGTAGATATCGTTCACCTTTTGGGTATGTCGTCCATTGGTCAAATACTGGTCGGAGAGTGAGAGGGCAGATGTCAGATGGAAAGGAGAGTAAAATTCCAGGTAGCTAGTAACTAGGAAATGGCATGAGAAAGAAAGAGGGTTTTGGAAATGAATTGTCTAGATCATACTGGCGCCTGGTGGGCCCCATCATGAGCTGTCTATCACGAGTGTCTGACCCATCTTTGTGTCTCATGTTGCAGCTGCCATACAAACAAAAACCGTCCTGCTTGCTTCCATATATACACACAGCCGTTGCTACCAACAGCGCACTGAGACTTCCGTGCAGACAGCGCCGAGTACGTGCACAAGGCAAGGTTGGGTCACAGCTCACAGGCGTGGGCTGATTATAGAACTAGACGGTCCCTGGATCACGTGATGAGCCAGCCAGCCAACACGGTCTTTCCTTCAGAGCTGGGATGCAAACAGCTGCAACCACACTCCTGACATGAGTATTGGCATGTGCGACTACACGTTTCTGTTCTTTTTCCCTGGCAACTTGAATTGCTTCGGTTAAAGAGCCTCCATGTACACACATGTATGTTGAATCTGAACACACCCACACACGTGCACAAACGGTTTATCTCGCTAAAGCATGACTTTATGAATTCCAATATGGGCCAAAAACTTCATACAATTAATACAATCAGTCTCACATTTTGTCTCCCTTATATTCACACATCCCAATTTCAATTTCTAACAAAAAAAAAAAAAAATTGGAAAAAAAAAAACAAAATTAAGCATAATACAGGTGCACCCAAGTATTTGGAAAGCTACAAAAATGGGTTGTTAAAGTAGCAAGGCTTTCCGACTTTAATCTCCAAATTATCCAACCATTTATGGTCGAAGCCACAAATATTTGGCAAGGAAGAGTCTCGGGCATCTTCATCGTCGAAACGCACCCACACGGTGCTTATTCTCGTCTCCATCTTCATTGAAAACGGAGTAGTGCTCGACGCTTCTTTCTCTATCTTGCCTCGCTTGGTGCCGTCGAGGAGGGAAGGCGGCGGCGAATTGGCCAAAGCCCCGGTTCCAAAAGCTGGCGAGCAGCTGAGAAACTCTTCCATGGTGGAGACGCACGCCGTGGAGATGATCTGAACGGGCGGGTAATCCAGGGCCTTGCTGCCGATCCACCTCTTGCACTTTTCGAAGAAGTCGAACAGCCTGTAGCTCTGGCTGGAGGCCCTCCGGAAGATCTCCAGCGCCAGCAGTCGCATGGGCTTCTTGAAATCGAAGAAGGAGTCGACGAGCGTCGTCACTCCCTCGTTGAAGTTGGCGTAAACTTGGAAGCTCTCCCTCAAGATGTTGCTCAGCGCGGTGGCCTGCGCCGTTCGATTACTGGAGCCGATGCCGATGCTCACTCTCTCCCCGGCGGGCAGACAGTCCATGATCCGGTCGAGGAACGCCTGGCATTTGGGCAGCCTGCAAAACACCATCTCCATCGCCTTCTCTTCGTAGAACTGGTATTCGGGGCTCTTGGGCTTCACCGGCTCCAGCTTCCCCGCCTGGTTTATCACCCACCCCATCCTCTCCTCCAGAAAACTCGAGTACGCGTACAGAAACGACACCGAATCGTGGAAACTCTTCAAGAACCAATCCACGTTGAGACGGAGGTCGCCCCGTGCATAGGCGTTGCGGATGTCCTGCTCGAAATTCCGGTCACCGCCGCGCAGCAGGCGGTGCACCAGCAGCAGACTCTTGAGCGCGACCGTCCGGCTCCGGGCCTTGTCCAGCCGCCGGGAAAGCCGGGCTGCGAGGAAGGCCACCGACCGGGGGGAATTCGACACCAGGAAGAGTATCTCATGCACGTATCTCTCGTCGATAGGGGCGTCAGCGGGGCCCGTCGCCCGCACGATGGCTATCTCTACGTCAGAGAACACTTCTTGGCCGGCGATCATGGCCTTGCCGATGATGGCCTGGTCCTTGACCGAGCAAAAGGCGAGCCACAGCTTGGCTCGCACGTCCACCGCCATTCTCATCTTTGTGATTGTCCAGTGGCAGAGCAGCTGCGGTGTGCTGGCTTATATATATAGAGAGAGATATCAGAAGACTATCTCAAACGGTTGTGTTAGGCTGGATGGGATACCTTGAAAATTCAAATCTAGATTAGCACATTCATTAAATATAAGATAATTAGAAAAAAAAGCGATACGCTTTATTTACTGCTCGGATAGAGTGTGGTCGATGATATACAGCCACAGATTCAAATTAATAATAGGGACCCAATTGGACTAGTACAAGCACGTTACGAATATGAATAGGAAGAGGCAGTCAGGGTCAAGTCTTTAATTATGGCATACTACAGTAGCCTTGGATGCTCCTCTAAGCAGAATGGGCAAGGAAATACTCAATTACCCTCATTATAATTCCCTCCTCTTTTGATCAGGAAATCAATTGGCAGTTTGGCATGCCAACAAAATAAATGGCGCACCCCGGTTGTTTGTTTGACAGCCTTTAATAACCCATGATTATGAAAGTACTCTTACAGCATTAGGAGCCCATGTTCGTACAAACAGTCTCCACCGTATGCATGGCTCCCCCAGAGAGCAGGATTAGCAAATTGGGTGGCCATGATTGCTACGGAGATGATCCGAAAGCAGAGATGGAGCTGGGCATGGACCTTGCAAATGGTGGAGGACTCATACTACGGTGGGTGGCCAAAGATTAAAGAAATTGGAGGAATGGGAGGCTATGCTGGAGTATAGGCTTTTTGGCATAGAAATACACAGAGAAAGAAGAAGGAAAAAAATATTCCGGGGAGTCAACGAAGGTTGTGCTCGTGGGGAAGGAATCCTCATCCCAATGGAATAGGATTCTCATGCAACAAAGTCTCTTGCCATTGGCAAAGCCCTTGCCATCAATGGTTTTGACTTGGGTTTTTAATTTTTTTCAATGGATTCTTCCATAGCATAATCATACCATGTGTGGAATGATGGCAAAAGAAGCTTGAGTTTAGTCCCACTCCCACTTGAGTATGAAAACGGGAAAGCACTAACGCGCGGATTCACCACCACTTTCATAATGGCCACGCCTTACCGTTAGCGTGTTTGGATGCAAGGGCGTATACATATATTAGACAACAGACAGTATTATTAGAGTGAGGTGAAAAAATCAAAATTCAATTATTTGCATTGTTTAAAATTATTTGTTCTATTATAAAACAAAATATATTTTGCTTTCATAAATCCTTTTTCTACACGGATCTACCCGTTTTTAATATGTCGATGCTTAATAAGAATTATTTCATTTATTGTATTTAGTATTATTTATACTATCATAGACTATCTTTCTTTTATCTAGTATTATTGTTCATGATCTTATTCTACAAATGTGTAAAATCAACATAATAAAATAGTTTAATGTTAAACATCAAGTTTAAAATTGTGTTTTCGATATCTAAATCATTTAAAATTTCAATAATATACAAATAAATAATTTTATAAAATATTATTATATTTTAATACATATGCAAATGAATCTAAGCATTTTTAATAATTTACATATGCATGTACATTTTTCAACAAATGCGGCTCATACACATATCTGATTTTGATGAAACTTAATCTCAAAACTAATCAAATAATGTTAAATATAATCAATGAAATGAACTCCACATCAAACAAAGATATATTACAAATAAAAAGGTCATATGGAATGCTTCTATGTAAAAATCATTTGAATAGAAGTGGGTTCTACATGCTGAAATATATAATTATATATAAATTATGAAGATACCAGTATTTAGTTATAAATGAATTAAAATATTATTATAACAATTTATATAATCATTTGTCCATAATTGAAAAATATTTTAAATAGTTTAAATGTTGAAATAAGACTCTTGAAATTAATATATAAAGCAAATAATTTTATTATATTTAATTTCACATTTATTTTCAAGTACAAATTTTTGGTTTGGATGAAATTCAGTTTCTTAGATAAAATGAATGATATTAAAAGCAGTGAAATGAAGAAGATTTTATATAATTCACACTGGTTGGCTGAAAAAGGAACTTTATCATCATATCATAAGTATAGTGTATTAAGGTATTCAATTAGACAAGTAAAGTGTATTAAGGTGTTTAGTTAGACAAGTACATAAATAATTAAAAATAAAGATGTATGAATGATTAAAAAATAAAGATATATAGAATAAAAAAAGGATTGAAAAGATATAAAATTAATCGTTTGAGGTACATACGGTGTAGTTGATAAGATACTCTTTAATTCGATTGAAAGAAAGCAGGGCGTATATTAGAAGATAATCCACTGATAGGATGCACACATAATCTTTTATTTTTGCTAATGGATTTGGGGCCAAGCGGAAGGATGTCCATGGCTGCTTGCTTGGCCTATTTTGTAGAAAATAGAAATTCGTGATCAGGAATGTGCCGCAGAGGATGCGATGATGCCGAGGCTGCTAACATGCGAGCCGCTCGTGATTCGCAAATTGCAATTTGCGAGATCCGTAAGATGATGGCGAACTTACAACTAGCAAAGCCCATTAAAAAATAAATAAATAAAGTGGGCCCCAGGGGTCGATTCCCCACCACTAGCGTAGAGGTCCCAATCTCTTGTATTTTGTTCTCAATATCTAGAGGCCTTCCCATGCACACATCGAGTCCACACGTGCAGATGTGGACGCTTGGATGTTTCTGAGCCGTTGATCACGGCGATCATTTACTCTTGCGCGCAAGAATAGATGGACGGATCCAAGCCTTTGAATCAGATCACAAAGATCTGATGAGAAGCGTGGATGGTAAGTAATTGGAATTTCAATAGAGCCATTCGAAAGGGGGCGGGAGTGATGATTTTATTTATATCAATGATTCAATCGATTGCCAGAATTGGGTGGGAATGAGATTGACAGCCACCGAAAAGAAATCACTGCAAGGTGTTTGTCGTGATCCAGAAAAATAGGCAGGCGGAGAAGTTGGAGTGGGTCAAAGTGGGGAAAGAGACAGTGGAAATCTGGTACTAGATGTAGCTACGGAGGGAGAAATGGCAAGGGAGACCGGGAGAAAAGACGGTCCGAGGAAGAGGACCCCAGCGCAAGTGTCCAAACATTCCATGGCTTTTTTCCATTTTATTGTTTACTCTTTGAGTCTTTATCGAGTGGAAATGGTGCGCACTGTGTGCAAATGGTAAAATATTATGGAAGTGGTCGTTGTGGGGAGCCACCATATATGCATCCTCCATGTCTTCCTCTGTTTTCTTGGGGCCTACTGCAGGTCTGTAGCTGGGCAGGCTTATTCTTCCAGGCAGGAAAAATCCAAATGGCCAAGTAATTCCAAGCAAGTCCATTTAAACGCTTCACTCACTCAGCTGTATGTCAGTTCAACATATTTTGAATCAAGAACTGTTTGCATTTGCTGATGTATTTTTTATCATTTTGCATTTTTTTTAATCTAGTTTAACCTTTGTTTGCAAAAAAAGAAAAGAAAAAAAGAATCGTTGGCCACTATTCAACTCTGATGAGATAAATTACTAGTAGTTGAACTTTGACTTCCATTAGAAATTTGAAGGTATAATATTGACGGAAGCAATTTTTTTACCATATATTGAGGATGTTGAATGGAATTAGACGGAAATTTTCATGTACAAAAATCACTTTTTAGCCTATTTGGCATAGCCATAAAATTACCCTTCTCATTTTTCATACTATTTGTTTTATTTCTATTACAATTTCTCATATATATCACAATAATTCTTCTTCATTTAATCTCCTCATTCCCTGCCACCATCTTAAGCATGCTACTCGCATGTACGGTGAGAGATGAATGATGCATGGGACTTTCTCAGTCATCGAATAATCCACGATTCATTAGATTGCCAGCTATACATGTATTCTACTTGCCGAATCCTTTTCTCCAATCCCATCTTGTGCTGTGGACACATAATTATAGCTAGGGAAGGAGATTGTTCAAGCAATCTATGATTTTGATTCATATGCAGGATAGAGTATCTGAGAACGAATGATGAAACTGATGTAGTGCAAGATCTTATCATGGATGAGCGGGCCCAGGCTTATGGTCACGTACTTCATCATTTGTCCGGCCAGTTGGATTTTTGCTGTGGAGCTAATCAATGCATGCTGCATATATAAATGTTATAGTACACCAAAAGGATCAGGACATTGGGATAACATTGCGTGGAAAAGCTAAAGATGATGGACAGATAGATAGATAGATACGCCTTACGACGACCATCCAACTGCTGGGAGCAAGCAAGCAAAGCAGTTGGTCCCCTTGATAAGATGTGACGAGATGGATGGCAATTACCAAAGAGTCTGGAGCCCAGGCCCAGTCACAAACACTTGATGGGCGGGCCAAAAAGTCACAATAGTTGTATGGCCCGTTTTTCATAACCATTGCTCAATGCTGAACTGGGTTTGTCCCAAATGTTCTAGACCGTGAAAGGCAGTAGGAGAAGTCTGGCTCGGCGACACAGCGCATTTGATGACATTGGCTAGACGAATTCATTGCAATTGTACTACAGTACTAGTGATGAGTAAGTTTCCAGAGAACCCCACTTCCGCCATGCCAGCAGCCAAATAACTTCTTCAGTGTCCTGCTAACTACTTCATTTTGAATTATCGCTGTTGATGAGGGGGTTGCTGGCTTTATGGGGAAACATGGGGTCTGTCAGACCATATCAACACGCCTTGAAATTTCCACTCTGCTCTAGAGGTCATAAGCCGCGGCATTTTTCAGTCTTGAAGGTCGGAACTTAGACAGGCGATTTTTATTTTTAAACACTAGAAAGTCTATGTTAACCATATAATCTTCAAAATAGAATTAATGCTGGAAAATTAGTGTCTATTTGGATAAAGAGAATGAGAATGGGAAATGAAAATGCAAAATTCAATATACAACTACCCTCTTCTTTTTTATTTTTACTCTTGTATTCCAAAACTCATTCTCATTGTACTAAACAGACTCTTAAGGTTTGTCAATAAGTGGGTTTCATAGAATACTTATGGACACTGATGGACAAGAAAGGGCTTTTCACCTCGAAGATGACCTGCGTATGCTTCCTTCAAGCCTTTCTAGCCATGTGGGATGTAGAGATGCTACAATCCTTTCACCATTTATTCTTACTTTGTGGAAAAATATCACTTGACTGGAAGTAGAGTTTTTCACTAAATCCTTATCCCGTTGAAAGTAAAGCTCAGACCAAACATAATATATATATCTATATTTTTGATAAATATTTAAAAGTTATGAAATTAAGCTTTTATGTGAAATTCTCATTCGATGCTTTAATACACAACCGGGCCAAACGAAGCCGATATGATCTCTAAAGCAATGTAGCCCCGGCATCTTTTGGAAAGTGAAAAAAAGGTAGGCCTTCCTTCTCCTCGGTCACTAGTCAATTTACGCAGCTGGCGCGAATGTTCTGCTTTTTTCCATAACCAACTTTAAGGCTTTTCTAAAAAAAAATTTTTTTAGCCCCTCATCTAGTGAACATCTAGTGAACCTAGGTGCACCGAGCTTTAGTGTCCTTGGGTGCAAAAATTTATTTTTTTTTAATTTTTTTCGAAATTTTTTTATACAACTGTTAATATAGGTGTATTTAAATACGTATCAATTTTTACCATTTTTAGATTTTTTTAGATTTTTTATTTTTTAAAAAATAAGTGGCATTTTCGTCATTCATAAATTTCGAAAATTCACTGATTTTAAAAAATCATTAAAAAAATATAAAAATATCTAAAAATAATAAAAATCCATACATTGTTAAATATACCAAAATTAGCAGTTGTATAAATTTTTTTTAAAAAATAAGCGAAATGCACCCGGGTGCATTCAATTGGTCGCGTTTTTTTTTGTTTTGCTTTCTGAAATATTTCTTTTAGAAAAAATTTTTTTAAGGCCATTTAAAGCAGTGGACCCCGTCCTACAATTTCTAACTGGTGGACCCTTTTTTTTTTTTTTTTTTTGGGTTGACGTACCCTAAGTTGAAGCCTTGTTAAATACACATAAATGCCTTCTGATGAAAATGAAAAAGGAGTTGGTGTACTTGAAGTGATAGAATGAATAGGGATGTAGAAAGCTCCACTTTTTAAACCCATAACATTTCTTTATCATCATTACTTTACATTTCAGATCTCTAACCGTTTTTCAAGTCATGCTGACATTACTATTACATCACCTCGCTACACAATATTGCTTCTACATGTGTACCATTTATGACAAAGAATATCGTTGTGTGACCCTTTACATTTTGGCACGCTTGATGATGATATGACATCTATTGCACTCATTGCATTTAGAATAATTTTTTAGCTAAGAGAAGAAATTTCATCTAAATCACAAACGTGCATGAGTTATATTCGAAAGATGATGTAAAATAAATGTTGTAAGATTGTTTGATTTTTATAACATGGAACATTATTATTATGTAGATAAATAATTTTATAAAATATTATTGCATTCTAATGCATAAATAAATAAATCTAAGTATTTTTTAAAATTTATACATGAATATAATCTTTAAGCAAATGCAATCCATGTACACCTCGATAATTTTTAATCTCATGATAGACTAATGGTGTTAAACAATATAAATGATTGATTTTTTATTTTGTTACAAAATAGGTTCCGAGTGCATTTAGTCATTCACCTATATAGATATAAATAGATCTAAGTATTTTTTATAACTTACTTATAAATATATATGTGTTTAGCAAATATGGCCCACCCATACCTTTGATCAAGATGGTTCCCACAATAAAACTAATAATGATGAATAAAATGGGCTTCGTCCACCCGATTATACGAAGAACTTCTGAGAAACACAAGTTACACTGATGCGGTACCCTTGAAGTATTTCTTTATATATCTGTAAGGTTTTTATCAATTTTGACCTCTAAAGTACTTTTTGCAAAATATTCCTTTGTACGTTTACACCATTGATCTGGCCAAACATTGGTATTAGAGGCGCGCACTGTCCACATATGTAATTAGGAAGGTTTATTTTAACCCACTGTCCACGTAATATTTAAATTTTTAATTTTTTTTATAGACAAGTAAATCTAAGTGTATTAAATTTATAAACTAAATTTTACTATTTTTGAACATTTTTAAGTATTTGTTTTGGATTTTTAAACACAGTGACATTTTCGTCGTTATCTGAGATAAAAAAAAATTTATGGAAATGTTACTATGTTTAAAAATTTAAAATAAATATTTAAAAATATTCAAAATTGGTAAAATTTAATTTATAAATTAATACAACTAGATTTACTTGTCCATTAAAAAATAAAAAATAAAATTTTTTTGGGCGGAACGCATGGCTACCCTCATGCATCCAACCGTAAAAAGATCTTACAGCTTATTTGAAATTTCCAACTACGAGGGTAATTATTTAACGAGCTTATTTGCCAAAAAGAATTTTGGAATAAAGTCTCACTAGACATGAACGGTGGTGGGGCCATTTGGGGAGCCTGTTGTGAAAACTAATGATAGGCATTTTGGTCCATTGGACAGATTAGCCAACACATGATAAGGGCATTGCTGTCCTTCACATGCTCGGAAGAAGGATTGCAGGAGCAGCACTTTTCTTAGCATATGTGAGGTTGCCAGAAGGCCTTTTCCACCATTAAAAAACCAATGCCTTGGTAGTTAGAAAGAGGTGTGCGTTTAAAAAGGTGTTTTCAACCTATGCATTTGTTTGTGTATAGCTGGCTTCTCATTTTCTAATGAAGAAGTAATCAGGTAAAAAAAAGCCCATGAATGGTAAAAAGTAATTTTTATTTTTTATATCAATCTCATCAGTAAAGATCTGAAATTGATCAATACGGGTACTGCTTTACTAGAGGCTAGGGCAGGTGGTGAAACAAGTGTGAAATAATGATAAAGAAGCATGATAACCCTTTTGAGTCTTGTGAAAAGGAAGTTGGGCATGAGTACATTAAACTGCAGGCTAAAAAAATGTCGAAATAGATAGGGTGTGCTCGCACAGGGGCATCGATCAGACGGAGTCACGTCGTTATTTGAGTGGAGACAATTGTATCAAATTGATTATTATATTTTAAATTTTTTGAATTTCCAAATGAGGTTTTAAATTGATTATTATTGTAAGATGAATTGAGATGTAATGTGAAAAATACCTCAAAAGATTTTCCAATTTTGATTTAGAATCCGTTGGGCATCTAAAAAAAATAAAGGAAATTTTTTTGAAAGGAAAAAGTTTGAAAAAAAAGTGGTGTAATATGGTTGAAGTAATGGTTATGATTAAAGAAAATAATATTGAAAGAAATAATGTAGTTGTATGAGAAGATAAAAAATTATTGAAAAATATAATGATTAGATAGTTAAGATTTCATATCACTATATAGTTTAAAAATTTATTCAATTGGCAAATAAACCTTAGATTTGCCTATTGGTGTAAATAGGATTAGTTTGAATTTAAATATGACATAACACAATCTGTTGTGTTGGAAAAATATCATAGACTTAATATTTCTTAAATAAGGTTGGATGGTCAAGTGGTTAATATAAGTGAATTAAAGACGAAAGGTTGGATTTGAAACGGGCTATAGGCATTTGCCTTATTACCTCTCTCTTAAAGTTTTTCTTCATCAATTGCCTAATCATACGGTGACACAATAAAAAAAAGGTTAGTACTGCTTGGAAATTAAATAAGTTTAACTTAAGCCAATGTAAATTCTATATGCATATAAAGGCTAAGTTTGATAAGGGAAAGAAGTAGAAAATTTCTCAGCCCATTTTCCCTTTTCTTTTTACATATTTAGAAGTAATTCGACACTTTAATTATTTAATTATTTTAATTTTCTATTATTTTTCTTTTTTAATCCTTTATACATTTTTTTTATAAAAATCTGCTTATTTAATTTTTATTTACTTCATTCCTAATTGTTGCTCCTACGACTATCACATTGATCTTCACTCTTTTTTTATTTTTCCTCACCATTTTGCTTTTTTCGAACTTTCTTTTTCTTGTCGCCAAATAGGAAATGTCAAATTCGTGCTCTCTTATTTTTCTAACTTAACTAGCATATAGTCCCTATATTTTTTCTCATTTTATCTTCAGTTTTACCGCTGGGATTAAAATTTTAAATTATAATGTCATGAATTGATTATTTGAGATTTTAAATTGAAGGTATAGTTACATGTATGTTAAAACTAGTTTTTTACATCTCTTTCCAGTAATTATTATATCTATTTTAACTTTTATTCTCTTTCTCCCTTTCTATAAATTTTTACCCATAATTTTTTTTACCATGTACCAGACCGAGCAGTAATGAAAAATTAAGGAAGATAAAATTACTAAAATCAATTACGAGCTATATTAACCTATAGTAACATGCATTAAAAAATAAAAGATAATAATTAGAAATAAAAAAAATAATGAAAAAATAGAAATTTTTGTTGTTGTTCCAATTGGAATCACATTTAAAATTGCTTACAATATTGCCACGATAGCGATGCGTGATAACTTGGTTTGCCCCGAAGAAGTTAGCTGCCAAAGTTCAAACCCCCACAGTAGCAAATTACCAAATAATATAGTTTGTGACATCGATTTCCTTCGATGTGTGGGATTGTCTACCATATAGATAAATTTAGAAATATTATTAAAAATATTGTTAGTTGTGTCTTAGACTATTGTAAGAAATTTGTAAGAATGTCTTAAAGCTTATTTGTAAAAATATCAGTTGAGACGATTGTAAAATTCTCAAAAAAAAATTACTTACAATATCACATTTTTTTCATCTCATATTACAAATCGGGCCCATAAAATCTTACATATTTTTTGTAATCAACTTACATCATTAAGAATGAGATTAAAACTACTCAAACGAAAGACACAACTACCACTCAAAAGACACTACTACAGCTGGAGTTTCAAATCCAAACAAACGGGGAGACTTTCCACATTTAGTACCAACCAAGCTATACCTCATTAATGAAAAATAAATTTACTAAGAGTCAACAGAAAAATCTTGATTTTGCACCGTGAGAACTCGCCATTTTATCTTGTAGAATGGTTGCCATTCGACACTGTGCGGAAATGTGGTTGAGCAAGATGAAAAAGATAGAAACAATAAAAATATTAAAAAAAGGATAATTTTGAACATGATAGCAACTTATACTTACATTTATAGATATTATCACACATTAAAAAAATAATATAGATGGTAACATATTGTACCCGTAATTCCAAATAATGTGGTAATTTTTATTTTTATTTTGAAAAAATGACAAAACTGTTCTTACCATTTCTTTTAAAAACTTCAACACGTGCATAAGAGCGGTTGAGTCTGCTTTTTGTTTATATTTTTATATCATTTTCTTGAGTCCATATAGTGAATGAATAGAAGAAATAATTTTTTTAATTTTAATATGTGATAATTTCGTAACTTCAATTCAGCTTTAATGTCAATTTCAATGACAGTAGTCGTTATCTACTTCGAATGACCGGGTGTGTTCGGTAACTTTAGGCGGCTAATGAAAACTTAGAAAATTTTATAATTACGAGAGTAATAGAATACGATATGGGTAAATTGAAAATCAATAATTTAATTGTATAAAAAATAATTAAAATATAAATATAAATATAAGAAAAATAAAATAAGTAAAATGGATTGAGCTTCGTCCGCTGTCCCCGGCTGCAATTGCTCAAGCGTCCCCTGCATAGGAGTACGTATGGATGTTTTTCCTCTATTGGTCGGGACGCGGTTTGTAACTGGCAGATGAGTTTCATTCATAAAAATGCACGTAGCTAGATTTGCTTAAAAATAAATATTTACTGTGCAGAGCGAGCTACATTTGCTTAAGGGAATATTCGTTTATATTAAAAAAAATTAAAATTAAAATTTTTTCACTTCCATAACTACCTTATTTTTAAAATTATTTTCACTTCTTTCTATTCAACTACCTTCCTTTTCAATATTCATGCATCTAACTTATCTGTTTTAATTTTATTCTACTTACTCTTCATCATTACCTCTGTCATATCACATAATTTTCTCTCATTTCAAAAATTTTTATACCAAAAAAATTTCATCTAAAGTTTTATAACTTCTCAGACACACCCTAAAAATAAATATTCTAGAGTTAATTTAAAAATACTTATATCTATTAATATAAGCATAAGAATATAATACTGTTTTTTAGAATCATTTACTTACATATCAATGATATTTATATGATGTAAATTTTGAAAACATAAATTTTTTTATGAGAGGAAGTACAATTTTAAAACTAATATTTAATGCCAAACTGTCTTTTAGATTGATTTTACATCTTTTCAAATGAAATTTATGTACTAGACAGACAAGAAATGATGTTAAATAGGGTTATTAGGTTGATTTTACGTACTTTACATATTTTTTATAGCTTTGAATGGAGTTATTTCTGTTATTGTCCAATTTTCTAACATACATTTTAACAATTGGTAACGAAAAAGAGGCCACATGGAAGTTATATATAATTTTCGTAAAACTTTATGGAAGTAATATACAATTCGTGAAACTATGTGAGTATATCTGCAATTTCGATCAACTATTTAGGTATATGCGCAAATTATCCAAAATGAAATTACGCAAAAGTGAAGTTCCAAAAAAAAAAAAAGAAAAACTCAATCCTAGTGTATTTTATTATAAGATTATATAGCAATTCAATGAATGAAAAATGTATAAAGAGATTATTGAAGGAAAAAACACCCGTCTATCCAATTAGGGGTGTAAATAGAGTTGGTTTCAACCAAAACCCAACAAACTCAACCCAATTTATAATATAGCTGGTTGTGGGTTCGAATCCAGCATTTGGATTTCGGCCAGAAATGAGGAAAAATTGTTAGTGGGAACTGTGGTCTCCCGTCCGGTTGTTTGTGGGAGCAGTGGTCTCCCGTTTGGTTGTTAGAAGCTGTATCTTCCTGATTATTTGGTGGAGCAGGGTCTCCAGATTTATAAGAATGTCTCAGACCTTCAGTGTAATATGTGTTGAGATGTATGTAAATATATTCCAATAAAAAATTTATAATATAGTTGGGTAAAATATTTTGAAAAAAATAAATTACATAACCCAAATTGAATTGATTCAGTTTCAAAAGTTGGTTAGTTTGAATTAGATGATTGCCAACTCAACCCAAGTTGATTTCATATATTACTGTAAAATACAATAGATTATTTAAAAATAGTTATACATTAGTATATAATACATATGAATTAACTAGATATTATTGTTTTCAAATAAGATTATCAGTAATTACTTTATTGTACAAGTCATACATTGAAAAGTAATATGATAAAAAGGATTAATTTTTATTATTTCATATAAATTTATATTTTATAATAGATTTAATTAAGCAAAACATATTTAAATATTATATATTTATTAACCTGATTTCTAATCTAAATTGGTTTTTATAGCATTAAAATAGGGTTGGATTAAGGTATGAAAAATAGGGTTAAAAATAAGAATAAATTGAAATTTTACAAAGTAGGTTAGTATTGTATTTACCCTGTCTAGACTTACAGTCCCATATCCAACCATCATCGGTGAAGGAAAAAAGTATCCACGGCTCAAAATTCTTCTTAAAAGATCTACGGTCAGGATCAGGAATGAGGCGCGAGTGCGATGGATAGTTCAGGCAATGTGAGGTTCCAATCATGGGTCAATCTCTGGATATGGTCCCCATCATCCGGCAACAATCATAGTCAGCTGTGGGGCCCCGTTTGAACAGCCAATCCAAAGTCGGGACTTTTCCGGCCATGATTTGCGGAGGTTTTCAGAAGTGTCTCTACCTCCGTACGCGCAAGCCCGACACGTGCGCATCAGCCCACGTGCGGCTTCTAGTCGATCATGGAACACGTGTGAGAGGATCTATACCCCAAAATTTCTCGCGTAGAGCACGCATGACTCAAAACTCACGAGTGTGCGACGACAGAATAGCGTTGGTTGGAACAGGATCCTGTGGAAATGAAACAGATACTATGCAATTATAAAAATTTAAGATGGTAGTAAAGATTAAAGAAGAAGATCCCGCCGCGTTTGGAGGGAGTCTGGATTTCGTTTTGAAAGTTCATCTATTTTCTGCAATTGCAATCGGCGTGGATTGGTAAAAATCTACTTTATATCGAGTGTTCCCACCAACCATTTTACATGCAGAGACAGCTTCCTTCTACTCCCGCCTGCGCATTTGCCTTCAGTCGTCGTCACTGCATTCGGTGGGAGATGTGTTTAAGGTAGTGCAGTGTTTATTTTCGCTTTCCCAAAACGCCCTCTTCATCTCTTCTGCCAGAGCTCACATGTTCTGCATTCTGTTTGTCGGTTTTTCTGTTATTCTGAATCTTTTGATGCTTACTTAGAATACCCATGTCGTATAAATTTTGTAGTAGCTGTCTCTATCTTTGTTTTTCTCTCACAAGTCTCCCTTTGAGGTATGCTGCTATGATCTTGTTGGATTTACCTTCAAGGTGGCGATCTTCATGTATTGCTCTGGATTTTTTATGTGGAATTAGACAACCCAGATATGGTTTAGCTGATTCTGCGTCTTTTCTATGGATTTCGTTCCACGCAATCTTATCTGTTATTTCGATGGTGGTTTTGGAATATAACGCTGCATTTCCAGCCTTATTTCCGCAAGCTCCAATTCCCAACTCTTCGATGTTTTCCATGTTTCCTGTTGTCTGCTGATGATGACTGCCATGAGTTCTTCCTTGGCAATGCTGGTATTTCTGCGTTTTCAAAGTACTTTCGAGTGCAATCTTGTAGACATTTCTTCTGATCTTGTGCTATCGCTTCATTTTCAATCATCATAATTGCACCTATTCTGCTTTCACTTTCTTGAGTCATCATACTATGCCTTGCTTGTATTCCTTGTTTATTTGGTGTCCGAATTTTGAAATGAAAATCTGGATGACAGGGTTGCAGGTGGTGTACTGCGGAATGAATCTGTAGTTGTGATTTGATTGAAACTTCTAAACTAATTTGGTACATTGAATCAAGAGTTGAATTGGGCTGTTGGGGCTATTAGTTTTGTCTGAGTTGGATTGTTTGAAGGATTAGTTAAAAACGAAAAATAAAATGCCAAATGCTTGCCAGGATCCATATGGCCTTCACTTGAAGAAAGAGCTTACTGTCCTTAGAAAGTCCCGGTGCTTCCGTGACCCTGAAACGAGTTCATCTTGGAGGTCCCCTGTTAGTTCTAGATCAGTTGTTGGAAGTTTTAATTGGAACTGCGGTGATGGGGCTAAAGGTGATTCTAATGGGTTTAATGCCTCTGTATCAATTGAATCTGAATGTGCCCCACCTCTGATAAGTGAAAAAGATGAGCAAAAGATATTCCTCCACAACTGGAGGCACCAATCTGTTATGGTAAATGACAATGCAGTGATGCTAGATGACAAGAACAAAATGCAAAGACTTGTTCAAGGGAGTCCTCAAGATTGCTTGGGTGATGAAGATTCTAGGAGTGATCCTTGTCTTGATGGCCCTATGACTGTCCTTCGAGCCAAAAATACTACTACTTCAGAGACAACTAGAAGGAGATTGACTAGAAAGTTTAAGAAGAGTAACAAGCCTCCAAAACATTTCTTGGTTAGGGGCTCTCCAAGTTCTGAGCAGCTTGATCTTCCATCCAGCTCTTTGAGATCACTCTCCATTGGGCAATCTGATGGTACTGACTACTCCAACTCTGAGGATTTGCAATTTTCAGACCGCAAAATACCATGGAGAACTACAAACACTTCAAGCAGGACGTTGCAGTTTCTTTCGTGTTATAAAAATAAGCCTCACTCATTAAAAAATCTAGAAAGCACCAGAGAAGAAGACTCATCTTATTCTTATACACCTGCATCAACTAGCTCCTGCAAACGATATAGACATCAGTATGCCAGTACTGTAGGGTCTTGGGACGGCAGCACTGCTTCACCTGATGAAGATGAAAGGGATCAGCTGGATTTAACGAGATACAAAGGACGTGGCATTTCTTGCTGTTGGACAGAAAGGACAGAGCATGGAGGCTGTGCAAGCTGGTCTCCATCACTTTCTAAGACCTTGAGGAGGGCTGGAAGCAGCATTCTCTGTGGAAGCCGAATAAGGCGCTATAAAAGGAGGTCAACAACTTCAAGCAAGAGAAAAAGTGTCTCGAAATCTGTCCACAGCCTACCCCTACTGAGCAACAGCTGTGATGGTGGATGGTCATCCGTAGATTCAGCGAGCGCAGAGTTTATTTCTGATTTGGGGGAGCTTCATTTGGAGGCCTCAAGCCGTTTAGATGAAAGGAGGTCAGGCTGCATGAGCCCGGAAGGGTTGGAATTGTCACTGATGGTGAGAGCTGACAGAAAACCAGAAACAAGAAGCTTGAGCCTGAAATACAAACCTAGTTCCTTTGATGAATTGGTTGGGCAGGATACTGTTGTTCAGTCACTTAGTAATGCTATCAAGAGGAAGAGGATAGCACCCATCTATCTTTTTCAAGGACCTCATGGGACAGGAAAGACATCAATGGCAAGGTTGTTTGCAGCAGCATTGAACTGCCTAACTACTGAAGAGAAAAAGCCATGTTGGTCATGCAGCAAGTGTACTGATTTCACTTCTGGAAAGAGTGCAAACATTCTGGAAGCAGATGCCACCAATACAAGGGGAATGAATGAGGTTCGCCGACTTTTGAAGAACTTGTCAGATTGTCACTCTTTTTTGCAGTACAAGGTCTTCATCATCCGTGGATGCCACATGCTACCATCCAAAGCATTGACTACATTACTCCAGTTCCTGGAAGGACAACCATCGAGTGTTGTTTTCATATTCATCACCAGCGATCCAGACTACTTGCCCAGGGCTTTTGCATCGCATTGTCGAAAGTACCTTTTCCACAAAATCAAAGATTCTGATATAGTGGCCAGGTTGAGGAAGCTGTCAGCTGAAGAAAATATTGAGGTAGAATCAGATGCTCTGGATCAAATTGCTTTGAATTCTGATGGCTCACTTCGGGATGCGGAAATGATGCTGGACCAGTTGAGCTTATTGAGGAAAAGAATCACGACGTCTTTAGTGAATGATCTTGTAAGTTCGTTTTGTTCTCTACTTTTCATTATTATTTTCCACTATTTCTCTAATTTTCACTTGTACTTCTGAAAATCCTCTCAGGAGTGATGTGCAAAATCTTAATTCAGCGAGTTGGTCTTTCAGAGGTTAAATTTTAAGTATAAAATCTACATTATTTTTTTCCCATCTTTTCTCTTTTGAAGTTTTTTTTTTTTAAAAAAGGCAATTAGAGTCTTGTCTTTTTTTGATTAAGATATCCTCTTATCTCAGTATTCATTATTTGCTACCTGATCAGAAATTAGTTGGGTTGGCTGAGTTCCACACATGTGATTTGGACATTGGCAGTGAACTCGACATCAAGAAATTTGTTAAAAATACACTTTTATCCATGGTTTTGTTTTGAATCAAAATTTTTGTGTTTGCCACTATTGTAGGTTGGGATTGTTCTGGATGAGAAGCTACTGGATCTATTAGCATTAGCCATGTCATCAGACACTGCAGAAACAGTAAAACAAGCTCGTGAACTAATGGGCTCCGGAGTAGATCCCGCAACCTTGATGTCCCAATTAGCAGGTCTTATCAGGGATATTATTGGTGGAACATATCAGTTGGGCAATGCCAAATCTGATGGAACATCTTTTCCCCTCCGAAGTTGTAAGTGCAAGCTATCAGTCTGCGCTATAAAATTCATATTGTCTTAATGCTCTTTGAAATGTAAAAGTAGAAATTACATATATCTCTGCGACTATTCTGTCAAGCATATGGATGGAAATATAAAAAATTCAACTTGACTCATCTCAAGAAAATAAATTTCGTATATTGTTAATAGGCTAATTAGTAGGTGGATAAACTGAAAATGAGTTTAGGCTTTGTGTGGTGCTTGAGTGGATAATTTTCTTTGATTATGATTAATTTTACACCCAGTTGTTCCTGTGTGCACATAACTACTGTGTATTTAAGATCAATTGTAAACCTGTAATTTAAATCTTTGTTTACTTCGCATGGATTTCCCCCAGTGACTGGATCAGAGGTGAAGAGACTGAAACAAGCTTTAAAGATTCTCTCTGAAGCTGAAAAGCAACTGAGGATTTCCAGTGAGTGTTCGACACGGTTTACTGCAGCTCTCCTACAGCTTAGTTCTGGGCAGTATTCAGATACTTCATCCTCGGATAGCAAAGATGATAAGAAAATCAAAGATAATGTAACAACTACAGCCACAGAGAGACCAAGGAAATCTGCTTCATCCCCCATGGTTGAGATAATTGATAGGAATCATGGAGATCCATCGTCTAGCTTGTCAGTGACGGAGGGCAGTGAGTTGGATGCCTCATGTAGATCTTTCATGGCTGGCAAGGGGGCAATTGGCTGTGTCGGCTATGATAAATTGCAAAAGATCTGGAGAATGTGTATTGAAAAGTGCCATTCAAATACGTTGCGGCAATTGTTGGGCACCTACGGGAAGCTAGTGTCAATCTCAGATGCCAAAGGTAAGTATCAATCCAATTGTTTCTCAGGTGGAATATTCAATCATAGCTTTTCCATACACCATGTGGTCTGTTTATGGGGCAGTTGCATGAAGCTGATCTGTTCTTTATCTTCGTTGTGTATTGAACTTGAACTTGAGATGACTGAGCTACAAAACGGTTAAGATGCAATTCTTTCATTTGTAGACCTATGTGCGTAGGTACGTATGCACATCATCCATGTTGAATGATTGGATATTCTATGACTCGCAGGTTTTTTGATAGCATATATTGCATTTACAAATGAAGGCATTAAATCCAGAGCGGAGGGGTTCTTGAGCAGCATAACAAATTCAATTGAGACAGTTCTAAGATGTGATGTGGAGGTTAGGATGGGGCTTATGGGTGATAGTAAAGATTCTCCGCCCGGAGTAAAGGAAGTTGAGTTGCAAGGGTCCACCTTAGGGATACAAAGGCAGATGGAAGTGGCTAGCGAGATGAAGAAGGACAGAAACTCAGATAATAACAGATTAAGTGTTTCATCATATAAAAGCTCATGCAAAGAACCAAGACCTCCCAGGAAAAGCTTTAATGATTATGAGGAAATGGTGAAGAGAATCCCAGATTCATTCAGCAGCTCCGTATTGCCTGATGGAATCTGCCAAATGTCAAGCTTGCCAATATTATCAGCTGAAGGAAACATCAACAGCAGAAGAGAGCAAAGGCATCAAAGTCCTCCGCATGCAACCATCGAAGATCTAAGATTAGAGAGTGCGTGGTTACAAGCTGTGGAAAAAGGAACTCCTGGGTCAGTTAGTCAGCTAAGACCAGAGAGGAATCAAGTACTTCCACAAGATGGTGCCTTCTGTGAGCGTGAAGTAGCCACTACAATTGGCCTTGCTATATCCTCCAAAGGGTGGGGTGATGAACGGAAACATGAAATAAAGCCCCTGCAAATGACTCACGAACAACGCAATCTAAAGGACCAAAATGTCCCCCAAATTGGTCATCTCCCCATGTCTCCTAGCTTGCTGAATAGCAATAACAACAGCTTAAGGACCAATTTCAACAGAGAGAACCTGTGAGTTCTTTTATTGATTCGTGAAGCAGATTTCCTAAATTTATGTTGGTACTGCAATTGTGGCACATGCAAGTATGGTTTTAACCTTCTATTGGCATTTGTTGTCGAGAAGCATTCACCTCTACTTGCCGATTACTGTTCATGAAAAGTAGTAAACAATTACCATTGGTATGAATTAGGATACTATCGCAGAGCATGATGAATGCTTGTGCATAGCTCTATATTCCATGCCCCGTAACATTTGCTCCATCGACTATAGCCTAAGAAATAAACTGTCCACCTTCGACTTTTCTTATTGATAATATTTTTTATGGACTTGATTTCCTGCTAAACCAATGCAAATACCATCTAAAATAGGATCTATATTCCATTTCTCTTCTGTTTTTACTTCTTTCCTGCTTTCCTGATTCGTACATATCATGTATTTTCTTGCTTATTTGTAATGTTTCTCTGCAGGGAATATGAATCAGAACCAGGTTGCAGTGGGCTTCTGTGTTGGAAAACCAGCAAACCTTATAAAGTCAGTGTACGTGGTTGGAGCCATTTTATTTTTCTTTACAGGAGATCTCATTTTTATCTTTATTTCAGAGAAAATTAAATTCATACAACGACTTTCTTTTTTTTTTGGTCTGAAGAGCATATAACAACTCTCTTGATTTGAATTTACAGGTTAATAAAAGAACCCGTGTTCGCAGGCGCTGCTCATGGTTTGAGCAATGTGGAAAACCAAAGACTATTGAAAACCGAATGAGAAAACAAGAGAATTAAGTTGGAGATCTCAGTTTCCCAATGATTATTTCGTATATTTTTTTCTGTAAATTTTAACTCCAATTTGGGTCATTCTTCAAGAGAAAAACTGCTATCGGTCTCTTATCTGTTTCTGCCATCAGTAACTATTTTTACAGGAATAAAACAAAGAAAAATAAAGTGTAGAGAATTTATTTCTAAGTTTTTCAGATTTTAGGTTTGTGTTGAGTTTGTAAGTATATTGGTAAATGAGACGTTCTATGTTGCTGACTTTCACAGTACTGGTGGGTCCCATAGAATGTCCATCCATCAAGTCCGATATCAACAAGTATCGAAAAAATAAGCTGTACAAGAACTTTAAAATAAAATAAAAAAAGAAAGAAAGAAAAGAAAAGAAAAGAAAGAGAGATCTATAAGTTTCAGGCATAGTTGCCTACTTGTTTCCTTTTTCAAATGAGTCGAAACCCATTACGGCTTCATTGTTTCTATTTAAAATAAATAAATAAATGGGTTAAATACACTCGGGTGTACTAAAGCTAAGTGCATCCGGGTGTATTAAATCACCTTACTTTTGGTGCCTTTTTAATGGCTAAATTTGGGCTGTAAAGGCACCAAACACACAGAAGCAACAAAATCTCGCTTTCCAGGGAAGTATCTGTGGAACCTCTAATTTTATGATCATATATGAAATCCTAAAGTCATGAACCCTACGTAATGTATTAACTTTTATATGAAATAAATATATGATTTCCATAATATATGGAATTGAAGGATCAAAAAATTAATTATGAAATATAATTTTAAATGAATAGTAAATATGAATAGTGGAACGTGAATAGTGCCCTATGGTTAAGATAAAGTGATAAGTTAATCACTTTGGATTAACTTAATCATGAAAAGACCAAATTATAATTTTACAGAAGTGAGATTAAATTGTAAATTTAGAAAAGATGATTAATTGGTAATTTTGACAAAAGTGGAGGCACGCTTAGTGGAAATTTACAAAGATTACATTTGAGATTTATAAGAAAGAAATTTCAAGATTCTGAATTATACAAATTGAAACTGTTTAAATTCACGGACCTTATGGAAAAATAAAAATAAATGGAAAATTTTTGGCTAATTAGGGGCTCTAATTAAGGGCTTATATTCATCCTCACTGTTTTCATTAGATCTAAACATGCATAATTCGGAATCACATAAAAATTTAATAGAAAGTACTAAATTATGTGCTCTCTAATCTAGACGGATCAGATTATGAAAAATAGTTGTCTAAATTGTTAAAGTTGAATGTATTAAAAAGCGTGCCAAAGGTAATAAATTCCACGAACGTACACGTTAATATTTTAAATTTTTTTTATATAATTATTTAGTTAATTAATATCTTGATATATATAAGGCTGTTTGAAATGAAACTTTTGGAGCAAGCCTATTTTAATATACCTTACATAATGAATGGATTAAATTTTGCAAAATATGTCTACAAATTTTTAAAATGAAATTTTATGCCAAAATATGATTTTAATTAAATTAAAATATGTACTTAGCCCCAATTGAGGTGAAATTTTATGGGTAATCCTATTTTAATATGCTAAATTTAATGAAGGAATGAAATTTTGGAAAACATGTCTCCAAAATTTTAAAATGAGACTTTTTATCCAAATATGAATTAGTTCCTTAAAATAAAATAGAAATTTTTTTCAAAATTCCGAAAGGTACATTTTGTGAGCAATTGTATATATATTAATAAGAAAATTTTTCATAATATATAGATGTGTATATACATAGTTATGAATTAATTTATTAATGTTAAAATCAACTGTTTAAATAAAAAAATTTTGCATGAAGAATATCACGCTGGCAGACGGTGCATGTAATGGACGGTTGCTGGAATGCTCAAAATACAACAGGTGGAACGGTGACCATGGGTTAAATTAAATTTCAACCATGGTCAACCGATTAATGGAGTATATAAAAGGGGGTAGCTGCTGAGCGTTTAAAAAAAAAAAAAAAAGGGTACGTTGCTGAATGTTTCAACGAGGCCTGGTGCTGTTTAATTCCTTGCTTTTATTTTCTAATTGAATTATATATTTACTTCTGGAATGGATGTACCGTTGCAAACAGATTTTTATTTCTGTTATAATCATGATTAAATAAAGGAAGAATAGGTTAATCTTAATTGTTATTTCAAATCTGGAGGTTATGTCGTGTTGGAAACAAAAATATGAACGAGCTAGTAAATGAATGATTTTTGCCATGAAAAGTTTTTTACAAGCTCATTATATTATCATTAAGGAACGACCAAAATTTCAGCTTAAAATATTAAGCGGGTTGCAAATTAAAAATCCGAGAATATTAATTTAAACAGGGTAAAACGGGTGACAGGATCAGCTGTAGTAAATTATTTTTCATAATTTTGGCAGATAGAATTTTAATCTGATATTTTTATATTATGTACAAGATATTATTTTTATCATACGAAAAATATTAAATATGATTTTTGGATGACATAAGTATGGTTTAAAAATAACGTGATTAGGGCTATTCCTAATTTTACAACACTGTCCAGCACAGTGAAAATGTCAAAATAAATATATAATGTTAATATTTCTTGATGAAATTTTTATGAGTGTTAATTCATTTATTTATTGATGTATGATAGAAATTTCAGAGTTAAATACATTTATTTAATTATAAATCAAGATTTAGATAAATTAGTACACCTGATTTCAGCAAATGTGGACAGTTTGAGAAATAATCAAAAATAAATATGAAAACTTAGTAAAAGTGATCCAAATGTATATATATGTTAGGAAATAGTGTAATAAAAGATTAAGGATAGCAAGAATGATTAATAACTGCCGTTATAATATGTATATGGAATTAATGGGTAAATAAGAAGATGAAACTTAGTGAAAATAAGAAAACAAAGGCTGTTTTGGAATTTAATAATGAGTTCCAGAAATTTTAAATGAAATTTATTTTTATTATAATGTGTAAACAAGGTTTACAAAAAGGGTACAAATTTATGATCACTAAGTAAGTGATTAAGTACCTAAGATGTGATTTTAGAAAATATAGATGAGGGTTAAATGTAATATATAGGGCTGTTTGAGGGAAATTACAAAAATTATAAAAAGTTTAGACCCACATTATAAGCCCTTACCCTTAAGCAAATATCTTGAGAGATTTTCTCAAATAATATGTCAATTATAGAACCTATATGCTAAGTATAAAATGCTAAAATCCAAGATGTTGAATTTAGCTAAGTGTTACAAATCCTAAGTAGGATTTGGAAAATCAACCCTTAAATAATGATGTCAAAATAAATGGAATGGTTAGACCTTGAAACAAGTTCAACCAAATGAGGATAAGAGTGGTTGGTATTAGCCAAATATGTAAATGTGGTTAGAAGATAATTATATTGAATTTATGGAAAAAGAAAGATAAACGGCTTATTTGAATTGGTCATATCAAATGACTTAGGAAGTTCATAAGCAATTGCCTTGAGAAGTTGATTAAAGGAAAGAAAACAAGTGTTAAGGATGGAATTGATAAGAGAGAGATGGTAAACATAAGTGAATTGGAACAGGGTGATGACAATATTGAACTAAAGGTAGAAATGGGTCAAAGTTGATATGAAACACACATGGGTTAGAAAACCCTAAGATAGATTCGGAGTTAATAGTAGAAATGTGCAAGCATGGGATATTATGTTTATATGAAAAAAAAATGGTTATTTTCATTTGTATAGAAAAAGGAAAGGAAAAAGGTGGAAAGTACAAGTTGACTATCACAGGTAAGCAAGTTACATGCTTTCTAAAATATTTCTAAATGCTTGCAAATTGTTTGCTCACATGATTTATAAAATATATTTAAGGATGGTCATTCCTATAATGCTTTACATGAAATGATTGCTAACTACTTGTTAACTGTTTTTATAAAAAGTTTATGATTTATAAATATTATGCCAGCATGTGAATGTGAATGATCATGGTGCACGAGGATTAGGTTACGAGAGAGGTGTAATTAGACCGGATGTCCTCCTCTACCGTGACCGAGTCGCTAATACAGGCTGAGGCCGGCGGCGCCCTCCCTGAAATGGGAGCAAGATCAAGTAGTAGATGCCTAGCTAGCGATCCATTTGGAAAAATGTCATGTATGCATTGAATGCATTTGCATTTTCATATTATGCACAAAAAGGAAATGGAAAATGTTTACTTGCAAAAGGAAAAGACTTGCTTACTGAGTATTAGTACTCATGTTTTGTTTTCCAAAAATTTAGTCAGGTAAATGGAGATGACCCATGAAGAAGGACAAGTATAAAAAGAATGTCAAGATGTTTATATTCCTTTGCATGTGCGAAAAGAAGAAGAAGAATTTATAGTATGATCAATGTTATGTTGAATGTTGATGAAAACAATTAAGTTGAAGTAGTACAACCTGTATGGAATATGTGAGAGAATGCAGAATTATATGTAAATGGTGTATATGATGATTTTTCCGTAAAGACAATCGTTATGATTCTGATAACGTAAAGACAATAGTTAAGACTATGATATGGGAAACGCTTTTCAAGCTGGATGAATGAAAATGTTATCTGTATTGATGTTATATATATATAAAAAAAAAAATTTGCCGTGTGATCAGGGCAACAATCCTGAGTTACGTTTACCAACCCTTTTCGATCCCGGAGTAAGGACTATGTGGAGCCTCGGGTCGGGGGCGCCACAGTACTAATCCATAATCTCGGAAGCCAAAGCACTGGCTAATTGGCTATATGCATACCCAAACGAAGCTTTAGTATGGATAGAGCAGCAAAACACAATTAAGTGACACAAACTTTTGAAATATCACTCCTGCATCTAAGAAAATTGTCACAGCTATGACTTCAAGAGGGCCTTTCAAGAATGTGCTTCTATCATTGTTTTGCAAAGACTTTCATTAGCGTTAATCCATCTTTGTAAATTCAATAATTCTTATGAAATTAATTATTGTTATAGAGAAACCAAAGCCTTCTGAGCACAATGGAATTGACAGAAATGAAACTGCATTAAAGTTGCCGATGGGAGGGTAGGTATAATGCGACTTAGCTCCTTTCTGACACTAGCGAGAAAATTCAACAATTTGGAATACGAAGGAATGGCCAGCTGTGAATATGTTCCACAACTTCTGGCAGAAACAGGTTTTCCACTTGTACGCTTGTCTTCCAAAACTTGTAGTGAATATGAGAACTATTGTGCAGGGACGGGTATTTTTCTGTTGGCATCAGTGTTCAGTATCCTCTCTGCAAGTAACAAATCATCTGGGGTTGTAACCTGCAAGAACCGGAGAATTAGCATGTGTACTACGGATTTCATGAAATATAAAAGTAAGAAAACAAAAGTGTTGTTGCATTTATCTGATCCTAGCTCACACAAATCAATGATCTGATTCATGACGGCTCATAACCACCCCAACGCCCACCCAACAGAGAAACACTTACAGTCTGGATGTATCTGACCTCTAAACTATGCCTTGGTTAATAGGCACTAATGGAACGGATATGACAAGCATGCAAGAAAATTATATACAATGCATACATGTAAACTGAAAAAATGAAAAAAAAAAAAGACTACTAGCCTAAAATGAACCAAAAATAAAATAAAATTGTACAACATTGAAATTTGAAACAAGTAAAATCTTGTAAATTGGCTTTAATTTGACATATTTGGGCAATAAAACACAATTTCAAGTAAGTAGTAAGGCTCTCGATGAAAATTTCAAATTTTCAACAGATGATGTCAGATCAAAGAATTCAAAGCAAATTATAGGGCAAGGCATGGGTTCACAAATACAGCATAACTATGAGACTATGGTGCCCAACTTCTAAATGAAAAAGATTTATGCTACCTTGATGTTTGTATAAGACCCTTCAGTGATATAAACAGGATGCTTGAGGTGTTCCACTATGGATACATCATCAGTGACTTCAAGACCCAGTCTGCAAAGAAGATTAACCATCCCTAAATACTTAAATTTTTGAAGAACTGAAAAGAAAAATGTAAACATATTTGAAAATTATCACCACATGGAAACTCTTGAGAATTAACCCCAGTTGGGTGGAATCACACAATTACACGTGCTAGGGACCATAGACTACACCCTATAATATCACACCATTCCCACCTATGATGCAAATGCAAAAGTCATTTTATATACAAATGCAAATGTCATTTTAAGCTGAAATCTGAGCAATAAGCCTTCAGACTATACTTAAATACTTTCCATTAACATAAACATACCACCTTTTCCCCTCATTTCATCTGACATGAATAAAGAATAGTTGTTTCTAAATTTACTTGATCAGAGATAATAATCAAGATTTATTTCTGCAGAAAAAACATAATCATTCTCCTAGGTTCAAATGAGTTCTCAGACAAAGGCAAAAAAGGAGTCATTCAATGACACTGATGGTTTATGCTGATGCTACATAAATAGTGCTACATACTTGTAGACAAGCTCAAAACCATTTCTAAGCACCTCCGGCTTGATGACCTGCATATAGATTATGGATGCATTTGAAAGGGCCTCATGTATCGTTGCCAAAAACATAAATAACATAAGAAACATGTGATGTGCCTAATCAAAATGAAAATAAGTTTTTGCATTAGTCACCTGAGGAGTCTGCATTTCCCATAGTGTTTTTCGGTCTAGAGTTTTTACAACATATGATTCACTATTAGCCTGGATAACATCAAATACAAAGCAAGAAAATATGATAATATGATAGAATTCAAACATCACATGAAATAAAACTAAGAACAGAGAAATTAATTAGAAGTACATCAAGTATGCATCTATCTATGCATGCATGAACGAAATTGCCTAAGATCAGAGAAAAGGAAAGACAGTTAACATAGATTGGAATTGAGGGAAGAAAATAGAAATGCATGGCCATAAACAAAGACACTTTACTTCAGAAAAAAACACACAATGTCGTGGAAAAGTTTCCAATGGTTTCCCACTGATAAGCAGATGAATATGTGAAACCAGTTTTTAATAACGACGGGAGGCATTTAGGCGTTTGAATATGATTGTCTAAAATATAGGGCTTATAACAGAATTTCTGAGTCCATGAGTATCTGAAAGTGAAGACGCCCAATATGTGAGAGGTCACCAGCTAAAAAGTTGAGATTTTTACCTCTTTTATTGTTGCCTTAACAGGAACCCCAAGCACTGCTGCACCATTCAACCAAGCATCTTTAATAACCTAGCGGTAAACAAAGAATAAGAGAACTTCAAACTAGTAAGGATGCCAATATACATACATATATATATATATATATATATATATATATATAGAGAGAGAGAGAGAGAGAGAGAACCATCCAAGTGCAGCCCGTATGCACCATGATTACAATGCATTCCATTACAAAATAGGCCCCACACATATTAGAATGTTATAATACTTTTCACAATCATTTATCAATATAAAAATCATACTTTGGATGGTTTAGATGTCGAAAATACAACTTCAAAGTTGATATTTATGTTAAATTATTTTGTTACGTTGATTTTGTATCATTTAAGATAAGGCTAATACACATTTGATTTGGATGAAAATTAGTATTTTATTAAAGTAAATAATTCTAAATACAATAGATGGGGTAGATGATGATTTCACGATCAAGTGGGCCCCATTTTGTAACGGAATGCACCATAATTATGGTGCAATTTGAATGTACTTGATTATTTTTCATATATATATAAGTTTCGCTTCTATGCAACCAGGTCAAATAGAAGCAGTCCCATGTAACCTCCTCAAATTTTAAGATATTGATCCTTGATGGAAAATTCAATTCATTCATTGTATTTAACACTATTTGTCTTACTAGGAGACCAAGTTTCATATAAATCAAGTATGTGCATGGGCCACATTTGCTCACAATTATGTATATTCATGTGTAAATTATGAAAAATGCTTCGATCCATTCACACATGTATTAGAATGTAACAATAATTTATAAGATCATTTATCCACATATTATTGATATTTTAGATGGCTTAGATGTTGAAAAAACTACTTTAAAGTTTATATTTTAACATTGACCCATTTTATTATATTGATTTTACACTTCTATAGATGGGACCCATATATAATGAAATTAAAAAAATTAAAGGGTTTCCAAAATACTAGAAGTGATGCTAAATACAATGGATAAAGTGGAACTTCCATTAACCATCAAGATTTTAAAAATAGAGAGGGGTTACATAGAATGAAGGTTTCATAGTACCGAGACCGTATATATATGGGCTCCGCTTCTATATAACCGGGTTACATAGAAGCGGACCCATGTAACCTCTTCAAAACCTAAAATTTTGATCTTTAATGGAAAATCTAATTCATTCATTGTATTTAATATCAGCTGTTTATCTAGGAGATCAAGTTTCATCCCAATCAAGTATGTTTATGGGCTACATTTGTTAGAAAATGTATATATTCATATGTAAATTATGAAAAATACTAAAATATCAATTTTAAAGTAGTATTTTCAACATCTAAACTGTCCAAAATATCATTTCTATGTAAATAAATGATTCTATAAATTATTATTATATTCTAATACATGTGTAAATAGATTTAAGCGTTTTTCATAATTTACGCATGAATATATATATATATTTTTGAACAAATGTAGCCCATAAACATACTTGATTGAGATGAAACTTAGTCTCCTAAATAAACAAATGATGTTAAATACAATGAATGAAGTGGATTTTCCATTAAGGATCAAAATCTTGGATTTTGAAAGGGTTACGTAGGTCCGCTTCTATGTAACCCAGTTACATAGAAGCGGGACTGTATATATATATATATATATATATATATATATATAGACACACACACCCCGCCCCCCTAATTTTTCAAAGAAGTTATCCTATGAATTTACACGCACCATAAATTACGATACATTTAGCTCAAAATGGGCCCTATGCGTATTAAATATATTAATTCTTTATACAATCATTTATCCATGTATAAATTATATCTAGGATAGTTTACATGTTGAAAAAACTACTTTAAAACAGGTAATTATATCAAACTATTTTATTATGTTAATTTTGTACCGTATGTGTATATATATATATATATATTTATATTTATATTTATGTTCTTTTTTTTTGGGTTCAAATGGCAGACTAGAAATACAAGTGAAAAACAATGTGAATTTAAAGAACTTAATAAGCACACAAAAAAGGTATGTATAACGGTATTATATGATAAAAATGCAACACATTGGACTGCTAAGTGCACATCTAATTTAAATTCCTATTGTCCTTGGTGCTGTATGAAAAGAAAGGTGTCTGCACTATTTCACAAAGTAACAATGGGAAGCAAAAGATTCCCAGTTTTTGAATGATACTTCAATGATTTTGGGAGTGTGAGGAAAAGAAACAAAGCATTGCCAAAAAAAAAAAGATGATAAGAAATTATTCAACATATCCAACCCCATGTAGGACCTAAAATAAGGAAGGATCTTCCTACTGCATAAACTTCAATAAGTTAAATAGTCAACACCAGCAAACAACTTTGCCTGCCCTGTTAAAGGCCAAATATCTGACTGCTTATTGAAAATGCAGTTTCCAGTTCCTCAGCAAGGACGCCAAGGAGTGGGAATGGCTGAAAAGGGAAACAAATCTGCACATCATATATGTCTCTGAGCAAACCTTTTCAATGTCTGCAGATGACACCAATGGCCTAGCTGAATCATGGATGCATACAAGCTCTGAAATTCCATCTATTTCCTGTGAATGATAGAAAACTAGCTTCAGAAACATTATATAGACAGATAAGAGGATATTCCGTTCATGTGACAACAATTCTTACATAGATAAGCAAAACAACATTTCACTGCTATTTGGTTGCTACGAAAAATGAGTTGAGATTATGAATGTGTCCGCCCTCTGCTGTTTGTGGAGACAACCATGACACAAAATCCCAGAAATGTTGATCCCACATCCAAATTTCACGCAACATGGTGACTGAAAATTGGTTTTACACCTGCATCCAGATTCCTGTCTCTTTATTTGGGTTTTTTTTATAGGATTTATAATGTCCTTTTTATGAAAATCCATTCAATTCCCCATGTGCATACACTATAGACAGAAATATAACTATGTTTTCCTTTTATTTTACAAGACAATTACAGCTACTTAACTTGTTTTTGTTATTTGTCTGCATCTAATGCATGGACTTAAGGTTAAAGTATTTTTATTTGCACGGTGATGCCAAGTATGGGTGGCCTCAAAAAATATTTTTCGAAATTTTTTTTTTATAAATATGTAAGCCTTACCCAGGTGTTACCTCTTGTGAAATTTGACAATCTTTGAATTGGTTTGATTTTTTTTTTTCAAAAAAAAAAATCAATAGATAGGGATGGATACATGCACCAGATTTTCAAAAAAATACTAAAGAAATTTTAATTTTGTCAAATGTCATAGGGGACAAAATCTAGTTGGGACTCATACATTTATAAAACGTGAAATTGAATAAAATAAAATAAAATAAAAAATTAGGCTGCCTGTAAATTGTCTGACTTATGAACAGCTGCATGTGATATGGACCCTTTTTATTTTGGGTATACATTTTCCAACAAATCTTTAACACACAATAAACCACAGTATCTTGACTTTTTTTAATAAAAAAATGGATTTTAACAAACATCAATAGACTAGATGAGTTTGTCAAGCTGAATGCGTCTTTCCAATGCATAACTATGACAGAAGCTGGATATTATTTATATCCAAGTCCAGAAACCACCTCATTCACATCTGAAAGTTCCAGCTGAAAATAGCATCATAAGTACCATGGAAATTTCTATTGAAGTAAGATGCATAGGTCATGTTCTAAGGAGAATGTGAGCAAATATTTAAGGAAATTAATTAGCAACTACCATATAGAAACAGTAATCCTCTGTGAGTATAGAACAATCAATGCACCAAAATCCCCCAAAAAGTGAGATTTTGAAGGCTATTAGCCAAGAACCCAAAAACTATAAACACGGCCACAGGAAAATACTTCCCATATACTAGAAATGATAAGAGCCTGCAAAGGCCTTTCACAGCATGGAAATGCATGATATTCTTATCCTCGACACCTCAGTCCCTGCTTACTACTCAAAGTGTCAATGTGTTGAACATACAAAGGAAATGAGACTATGAGAGTCTTTTCAAACAATTGAAGGTGACATGGAGAGTTTAAAAATTAGAAAAATGATTAGGAAAATCCCTATTAAACAATTGAAGGAAGTGTACTAAAAGACAATTGGACAAAAGGTCTTCCATTGTGCACCTGAAATCCATTGTACACAGAGTCTTGCCTTTCCTTCCCAGGAATGGCAAATTTCAGGTCAACCTTGATATTCACACTAGCATCTGAGAATATTTACAAAGGATAGTAATCAGTGATAGAAAAGTTTATATCTTCAGTATGACATGAAACAACTAATCAATGCAAGAGTATGATTACAAAATTTGGACAAGTATCCGAGCTTTTGAACAGTGAAAAGCAAGGAACAAATTTCTATGCACTAGCTTAATCTAGCGAGCATGCCAACGCCACAATCTAGTTTCATCTTTCCGTTCACAACAGAAAATGAAAGGTTAGAGAATAAAGGTTGGGTGTACCAAACTACATAACTAGATCAAGGATAGCAAAAAGATGAGGCAGCAAAGAAAATGGACATAAGATGGAAACCCGAAACTTGCAGACCTTCAAATAGGTCCCTGTAGGATGGATCACATACGACAATGATCTCCTTCACTTGAGCCAACTGGGAGAAAGTGAAGAAACTGCAGCAACAGAATAACATATGCCAATGAAAAAAGACAACCTCAAAAAGAGAAACATTGATACAAATTATATTAAAAATTACCTGTATAAAGCTATCGGTTGGCCTAAAAGCGGAAGATACTGCTTTGGCATGCTCGCCTATTGTCAGAAAAACGAATAGATATAACAGAACATTGTCAACTTCAAAAACATCATCAAAAGCAGAAAAAAACGGTTGATGTAACGGAAATCGTCAAAACAAATCTTGTTTGGTTACGTCGCCACGACGGTAATGAGAAAAAATCATAATAAGACATCGCGGGCTGATTTCGCTAAGCATTTGTGTTGTCATCATCCTCATCGTCTAAGCATCATCTAAGCGACGTAAGAGAAACGACACTCACCCCCATCCGCTTTCCCTTCCCTCCTGCTAACAGCACCACTGAGACGCTCTTGTCTTTGACACTCCTTGAACTCTGCAAATCACCAACGACACGCAACAAAAAATAATAATGGCAAAAATTTAAGCCTCTTCTCTTTTCAAGTTGCCATTTACGCTTATAGTCTGTTTCCTTTATCCAAGTCCTAACCTCACCTCCACTACTTCTCCAGCTGTGGCCGCAGCGCAAACAATCCTCGCAAACGAGCCTTCTCTCGCCAAATCAACCTTGGGACCTAATACCGAGAAAATCCACAAGAATCGATCAACAGAAATTCGATTGGTATATCCCCAGTGATGTCAAAAGCAGATGTCGCTTCTCTCACCTCGGAATCGTTGGCGGGAGTGGAGGCAGCTGGGAGGGTTAGAATTCGCGACTGATCGTAGAAAATGATTGGACTTGCAGGGGAATTTGGGATAATCTGCAGTGAGAGATGATGAAGCAGAGAGCGGGAAACGGCATGGAAGCGCCATGAGAATCGATTAAGCCCTAAGAACACTAGAATCCTAGAAAAGGGATGCACTTGACTGATTTCGATTCATTCGCCCCGAATACTCCGGTACTAGAACTAGGACTGTTCTTTCTCTAATTCAAAATCAGTAATGTGACAGGAGTAATTATTATTAATTTTTGAGTTAATTTTAAATATATTAATTATTTTATTCTTAATTTCAAATATATTTACTAGAGGTGTGTTCGTCCATGCTTAAAAAATATCATTTTAAAACTTTTCAATCTAAAACTTTTCGCTATTCATAATTATTATATTTTTTAATTATTTCTTTACATTTTCCTATATAACTATCCTACTTTTCAATCATTTCTACACAACTACTTAAATAACTAATTTATATATTTTAACTTTATCCTCTCTACTTCTTATTATTACTCATATCACATCACATCCTTTTATAATTTTTACTCCATAAAACTTTTCATCTACTTTCAAACACGCCATAAGTTTGAAAATTTTCAAATATACCCATACAGTATTATATAAATTTCATATATACCTAAAATCTAAAAAACATTACAATGGCTTGTTCGTGGTGATTTAAAATGACGAAAGTAACCCTATAGTTTAGGGCTTGGTCTTGCAAATCCTAAATCATTCCAAAGCGTGTGCTGCATCACCAACATCACATGCTTGCTATTTTCCCTGTTTTCATGCACATGTTCTTACGTTCCGACCTCTAACGCCCCTTGGTCATCTTTCTGCATCTCTCCTCCTCCTCCTCTTAAGTTACTATCCCAATTCTTCTTTTCTCACCAACTACCTTGTAGTGCTGATGGAGCTTCTCATTGCTAGCTGACCAAATCTGAAGAGGATGATTAGTACTACAAGTGGTCAACGACAAATGGTTTACATCGCTCGATTTGGCATTTACCGCTGACCAATTTCACCAACAGATTTAAAGAAAACATCTATATGATATGCGAAGGAATGTGGCAGATCTCTTAGAGCTGGTCGGTATTCTTCATCAACACTGGTCATCCTTAATAACAAAGACTTCAAACCACACAACCCATCCTCCCTTCTTCATCATTGACAGAAACGAGCGGACCTTACCATCAATCAACCATAAATCTAACAACAGCTTGACATGAAAACCTGACAAATCTAAGCCCAGATCCAACATACTTTGCCAACAAGTAGCTAGATTAAGCTGTCGATTGCTAAAATTGTACGTCTTCTCAGCGATGAAGAAGACGACAACATAGATTCATTGACAATGGTGTTAGCTCCTTGTCTACAAAAGTACAAAGCAGCAGGTCGGTTAAGCAAGTGGGATTTTTTTTTTTTTTTTTTTTTTTGCCAATACCATTTGAAATCCAAATTTCTGATATTTATATACAATATTCTTTTTGGTGAGGCTTGGTGTTTTTATTATTTTTGAGACGATGATCCGTGAGATCTCGCCTACTCCGCATTTTCTTAACGGCGGGTTAGATTTTGGGTATATTGGAAATTTACGGGGTATTTAGAAGACATGTTTGAAAATTTTCAAACTTGGCAAGTATATTTTGAAATTAAGGGTGTGTTTGGGAATGAATAAAACTTTTGATGAAAAGTTTTGGAGAGTAAAAGTTGTCAAATTATGTGATATGATAGGGGTAATGATGAGGAGTAAAAATGATAAAGTTAAAATAGATAAGTTAGGGTGCGTTTGGTTCGCAGCTAAAGTTTTGGTTCCATCGAAAACTTTTCACAGTAGGGGTGAGCTAGTCTTTTCACAGTGGATGAAATGTCTATTAGCATGATGCGGGTACTGTTTGCAGAGGCCGTATTCTCCCAACAGAGGCCGTGTATCTTGGAATTGATTTGGTATTAGTAGTCCACATCGTTCCTTGCTGCATTGTCGTGCTAGTAGAGAACGATCACGCGCGCGACGGTGATGCTGCTGTTACCGCCAACACGTTAATTCTCCAACAACCTTTGACTGCTCAGACATTAATGCGTTCGGATATTAACCATTCATTCATGTCGAAATGGCTGCAGTGAGTGACGTGTTTTTCAGCCAAAACACGTCAAAAACTTTAGCTGCGAACCAAACGCACCCTTAATTGTATGGGTAGTTGTGTAGAAATGATTGAAAAGTAGGGTAGTTGTACAGGAAAATGTGAAAAATTGATTAAAAAATATGATAATTATAGAGAATTAAAAATTTTAGATTGAAAAGTTTTAAGTTACACTTTTTCTTCATTCTAAAACACACCCTATGACTAAAATATGATTGTTATATTTGAAATTCACCTTTATGTTTCTTAGACCAAGGAAAATCACCGAGGCGGATTCCCTGCGGCCTGCGAGGATGCGATTCGTCGGGCAATGATGACGAGGAGCGACAACCTTTTCTACTAATTATCATGGTAATATTATATTTTTAAATGTTAAATTATCTTTTATTACCGTCCAAGATCCGGCTCCCCAATTCGAATCCAGTTCTGTTCTTCAGTCCGCCTGATACGCAAGCTACCACGTGCGGTCTAGAGGCTCACGTGGTGGACCTAGAAATTAGAGATATCAACTGTACCCAATGATCGACTAAGCTGCGTACTATTTTTATATCCAATTTTTTAACTACAAGAAGAAGATTTTTTTCAATGTGAATTGATATTTGGATAATCGCCACCAACTTTTTTGGTTTACACACCACGTGAAATATATTATGCTGACGACAGCACTTTGTGGGGGGGTGGGGGGGAGGGTTGGGGTTCGACTTGATGATTAAATTAAAATAAAAACCGGCGATTGCATTTAAATTTATATGCTTAATTAGAAAATTAAGTTTCATCCAACTTACATATTTTGTGTGGGAGTGATAAGAGCAGTGTACGGTGACAGTTCGATTTTCCTATTATTCCAATTGAAATGGCCAGCTTTTCTATCGGCAACAACGCTGAAGACCTTCCTGAATGTCACATGCACAGCTGATGAGCACGACCGATAACCACATGTATCATGTGGCTGGAAAGCCGCTGTTTTCCTCACCCAGCACTTGCCGTGGGTTTTTTTAAGTTTTCACGTGTATAGCCACGCGCCGTTCCAGAAGCGCTCGCATTCCACATGCGACGGACGTGACCCTTCACGGCCAATAATCCCAGAAACGACCATTTTTCTCGTAGCCCATGCACGGCCCACTTGTTGTCTTCGGATCTGAGCCGTGCTGCGTGTCGTTGATGCAGCACTAGTCAGACAAGCGGAGCCCTCCAACTCATTCACTCGCACTGATGCTCTGTGATTTGCTTTATGTGCTTACCAAAAAAGCCAGGGCGCGGGGACCCGGAACCGGAACCGGAACCGGTCCATTAGTCATCTTCTGTGGACTGAACAGATCACCGGCCTGAATTAATTGGTAAATGATGGGAAATCAATCAATTTCCAAAACCGTGGAAAGACGAAAAAAATGCGCATGCTGCGTGCGAAACCATGATACACTTTTTATTGTTATATTAACTACGTATTTAAAAGTATATTTTTCTATCATACTCAACAGATTTTTTATTAGTAAGAGACCACATTCCTAACATAAATAAATAGGAGTCATAAGTTCCCCCATAAGCAGTGTTTTAAAAACCGGACCGTCCGGTCCGACCGTGAACCGTCAGTTCAACGGTTCGGTTCAGCTACGGTTCCTCATTTTTGACAAAAACCGTGAGAACCGTGAGAACCGGGCGGTTGGACCGTAAAAACCGGTCTGACCGCGGTTCGGTTCGCAACTTCTTTTAAAAAAAAAAAAAAAATGTCGCGGATGTGCGGAAGCAGCGGAACCGAACCTCCTCCAGTCCTCCTCGGCAGTCGGGCAAACTTCTGCGGCAAACTAACCACCAGTCCTCCTCGGCAGTCAGTTATTGCAGAAATTTGAAAGCATCAAAAACAATACTTATATAGATTTCTTTAAAGATGCAAAATCATTTAAGTGAATAGGACTACCTGATTCCATTTCCTCCAGTTCAATCAAATCTTCCTCATCTTCAACTGGATACGGTGAAGATCTCAACCAACTTTGAGCGCAAACAATACAAGTGTAAATTTTTTATTACATAAAATTTATATATTTAATTTAATTTTAAAATAAATTAAATATAATTATTACGTCATAATTATGTCATGCTGACGTCACGGTTCAAAACGGTTTGAACCACGGTTGAACCGGTTGGACCTGAACCGGGCATAAAAACGGTTCAGTTCCCGGTTCGGTTTTTAAAACATTGCCCCTAAGTGACAGACAAACACCCCCTTACTCGGTTCAAAACCGGGTCAACAAGCACAGTGGTCAAGGTGTCGTTCAGCTGGGGTATTCATTAGGTAAATCAGACAAGCATATGTTTGATTACAGATTACTTCCAGCGTTAGTGTAGGCTACACGAGTGATTCTTATTTTTCTTTTTTCTGTAAGACAAATCAAGAATCAAGTTGCATTTACATGGCTATGCATAGAAATTTTGGAGCAATCTAAGGTGCTGAAGTTTTAAAAATGCTTTTCCTCCACATCCTTCATCACTTCGAAGTTTTCCTTTACGAGACGTAACTGCCTCATGCTCTCCATGCACTGCTATGGAACAAAAAAAAACTAACTAATGTTAGATGAAGCCAAAAACACACACACACACACAAAAAAAGGAGCATCAGTTTTTCATTTTCAGTTGCTTTATCTCATCAGACTGAGTTTTGTTTCTGTAAGGGTAGACTATTTTTCGTTTGATTGAGAGACTTCTACCTTAAATTTTCTTGTTCTCGCATATGCGATCCTCATTAGCTTTTTTAAAAATCTTCAGCAAAGGTTTGCTTCCACATCTGTGGCCTTCATCAAGAGGAGTGTTTCCCCACCTGACATTAATTAATGCAAAATGCAAGACAATGTTACAAGAAAGATTCTAGAGAAACATAAACTCCAAATATCTCATCATAACATTACTGATTAGGATGTTTGAGATTAAGTTTTGATGGTGAAGATGTTGATGGATGATATTGTGAATTTGTGATGTGATCGCATGCAAGTATAAAGAAGAAAGCACCTGTCTCTAGAAAGAACATCTGCACCATAGTTGATCAGAACATTTGCCACATGATGCAAACCTTCAGCAGCTGCAATATGTAAAGGTGTGCGTTCATCGTAATTTTTTGAGTTTGGATCAACTCCATTTTCCAACAATCTCTTCAATAGGTCAATATTGCTTCCCATTACAACTTTACAAAGATAGTTTCCTGCATCTTCCAAATTCAAAATTGCACCATTTTTCCTAAGTAGTATAGCAACTCTATCATGCCCAGTCCTTACAGCTTCAAACAGAGGTGAATTTCCAAACTTGTCTGCATTGCAAAACAGGAAATTCCTTATTTGTGAAGCATGACTTACAATCAAGGAAATTTATAAAACAAGGGAAATAAAGATAATTTAAAACGTCAGTAGTTCTTTAATGATTCACCTATGTAGTTTACGTTTGCTCCTTGTTGTATAAGATACCACACAATTTCTTCGTATCCTCTTGATGAAGCCAAATGCTGCAAGAAAGAATGATTGTATAAAAACTTGCTTTCTAGGACAAACGGATTTGATTCATATTGGACTACCCTAAAGATTTGTAGAACAAAGATTCTGTTCTGATCCATTTTCTCAGAAAAAGGCACATCAAAATGTATTTGTTTTTGATATCTTAACTCAAATAAAAAAAAAAACCATATATTAGGAAGAGAAGACAATACTAGTGCTGTTCTCCCATCATAGTCTGCGTTGCGTGGATCTGCTCCTGAATTGATCAAGCCCTTCAAGTGATACAAGTCACCACTATAAGCAGCACTGTTTACACTCAGAGCTAGCTCTGATTCTTGCTTCCCAATTAGATGTGTAATATCTGATTCCAACTGCTTGATTCTTAGATCAATGTCCTTTCCCTGCATGACGTATGTATTAATAATTGTGACAAGAAGTGATATGAGTATCCTGGATCATTCAGTGGATAAAAAGATTATTAGCGTTGGTGAGTAGTGACTGTGAGAGTGAGGAGTTATAATTGGCCAATTTATGCGAGAACATGGTTTTAGTTTCATCTGGTTGGCTGTAGTGAAAGTCTTCCATAGCCAATAGGTAGTCCTTTCTCTTATACAATGTGATAAAAATAAGTAAAATGCAAAATTGGTCAAAAGTAAATCCAACAGCACAGGTAATCCACAAAAGCATACTATATCAACCATCTAGCAACAAACCACGTTCAAAGCAAACTCAAGAATGTGACCAGTTGAACCAAGGATATTGAACCGGGAAAAAAATGACAAATTCAAGCTAGGTGTCTAGAGATATTCTTAATTGTTGAGGGGCCTGATACGCAATTGAAATTATAATACTTTTCAGCAAGATGAAGTGAAACGTGACTTAATGCGAGGCTGCGAACATCATGGAAACATGAAATTCATTGCAATTTACTTGATTTCTCTAATTTTGACAATTCAAGTTACTTGTTTAACAAAATGAGTTGTAAGAGATCTGGGTGACACCTTGAGGATGTTGTTGAGAATTTGTCGGCTATCCATGAAGTAAAGTTGCAAAATACTATTCAGGGACTGTTTCTCTATCCGTAGAAGTCTGGATAATTCACAAACTCGAACTGTATATGGCTGGGGAATGTTGCACAAAACTGCCACTTCGCCAAAGATACCGTGAGGCATAAGTTCAGCAATGAACTCATCCGAACCATTTTGTCCAGTTACTATCTCCTCCTGCCAATGAGAAAACCAAAGGATTTAGGAAAAGTGGATACTCCCAAACTAAATTGAGTACCATTTTAGTACATAAAACCCATGGAGGGAAAGTGATATTTTGTAGCAAAATAAAATAATATAAACTCTTCATCCCTCTAAGAAGAATCTAAGTCTATTTGAATATAGAATATTAAAGTGCATTTGGAAACGCATGCTGATATGGTAAAATAGGAGATGACTTCCGTAAAATAAGAATCTTGTAGAAAAATAGAAAGAATGATTGAAAACGAGGTTAATGATAAGAAAAAAAATATGATTCTTAAAGTTATGATAGTTCCAGATATAATCTTTCATGGTGCAAGAAAATCACAAACTTCTTCAAATTTATATCTAGTATTTATCTGGAAGAGATAAAACATACACTTTATGGACACAGTTATTTACTAGAGATTAATGGAAATTTCTACAGCATCTTCTAAGGTTGAAATATCTCTTGCTATAGTTCACTAAAGGTATTACCAGGCGTCCATAAGCAACAATGTACACTTGATCTACAGCACTCCCCTGTTCAAGAATCACTTCTCCTGGGAGGTAGAATTCTTCATTCAGCTTTGTAACCTGCATTAATATTCAGCTTGCTCCAATTAGCTTTATGTATATCCAGCAATTCAAATCTACAAAACACTTCTCCTTTGTGATTATCAAACCTACTATCTGATTTTTTTAAATTGGGAAACTTACTATCTGATTTAAGAATTCATCGGAGCATCTTTTAAAAAGGGGAACGTCCTCTACCATGTCTCTGTACAAGTTTTGAGAAATCTGCAGCAATATTAAGAACGTGTCACTTGCAGAATATTTTCTTAAAAGAATGATTTTTTTTAATTTGACAATATTTAATCTTAAACCAGATCAATAGCCAACAATTTTCCCCCAAAAAGGACAAAAAAGAAAAGAAAAGAAAAATATCACTGGAACTTAAACAATCAGCTCAATTTGATCCAACAACCAAAATAGTCAACCATGCCAGGAGCTACCTTTGATCGAACCGCTACTGGAATGTCTTCGAGAACCCTAGCCTTACTGCAGCTACTTTCATACTGCAACTGTAGGTGATTCTGTATTTGTGATCTAATATCCTTATCCAACTTGTTTCTGTTCATGTATTTCATGAGGTCAGTCATTTTATCTCTAAATCTCTCAGTATTGGAGCCCTTGACAATCAATGCTGTCATGTTACCAATCAAGTAGGCCCCGATTATCATATCAAATGAGACATATATCATGATAAAAATCATTTCTCTGATATTCACCGCATGAAGATCTCCATAACCTGCACAACGACATACTAATTAATCAGATGACTACCACCTAAGTGTTTGATTTTGGCAATTATGTATATATGCATTTGGACATACCAACAGTGGCCATGGTGACAATCGCAAAGTACAACGATGTTATATATCGCCTCCAGAAGTCGATCTCTCTGAAGTTGATGTACCTATAGGCACCCAACTGAAGGCTTCCAATCCACGTATAACCTTCTTGGGCAGACGGCAACGTAGTAGCAAGGTAATAGAAAATGCATGCTGCCGTGTGGGTGCAGTAAAGCTCAACAGTAATGAGTTTTACTATCCTGGTGAACAGGTAGTTGATCCGAATGTCTTTCTCCATTATCTGGAAGAATGCCTCCACTTTCCTTGCTCTATAGAGTCGGATCCAAATCAAACATCTAATCGCTTCCTTTCTTCCCATGGCCTGAAATAGTAACACCACCAAAGTTGTCAACTTTGATGAGGATTTTATGGCTCACTAGGATACCGTGACATCCTGAAATTTTAAAAACTAAAAAATTCTTTTAAAATTTTTTATTTAGTTGCCCTTCAAGTACTATTAATGCCCCCCTTTATGTATCCTTATCAAAGGTCCTAGCTCCACCATTGTTGGATACAATAGGAGTGAGATAATGATATTTTTAGGTCATGTCTTGCATGATCTTGATAGTCATTAAGAGTTTGGAGAATTAAGTCTTAGCTGTTATCCAAAATCATAATTGTAATCAATGATTGGGGTATTTCTGCAAAATGCAAAAAGTAGCATTTTAGATACGAACTACCCAAAAATTTTACCTTGTACATAGCATCCCATGGAAAGCAGCCCAGAATATCAAAAGCAAAACTTCCCTTTATATAGCTGCATATATGCCGAAAAACCAAAGCTAAACCCATGTGAGATATGAGCGTCCATTAAAAAATGAATACAAATCATACACCAATATATACGCACGTGCGCGTGCAATGCATGCCTTGCATAAGAGTAGAACTTTACCGCATAGCAATGCTCTTTCGGTCGTATACCATTTTGTAAGTGTGGTGATCCCTGTATGCAACAAAGAACTGCAGAATCACGTCTGCAAAGAAAACGATTTGCACGCTTTCCAGGTTGGTCATGTGCTTTGGCAAGCCTCTGAAGAATCCAAACTCCACCGGCGTAAAGAAAGAGGAGTAGATGGACCACAGAAATATTATGTTCACCCAACATCTATAGAATCTGTTCGAAACGAAAAAAAATGTTAATTAGTACTGAATATTCATAACAGTACTTAGAATTCGTTAGAGCATGTTTTGCATGAAACCCAACTCATCCTCCTCTTTTCAACAAAAAAAAAAAAAGAGAGAGACTCCCCCTCCTCCTCCTCCTCCTCCTCCTCCTCCTCCTGCTGCTGCTGCTCCTCCTCCTCCTCCTCCTCCTCTCTCTCTCTCTCTCTCTCTCTCTCTCTCTCTCTCTCTCTCTCTCTCTCTCTCTCTCTCTCTCTCTCTCTCTCTCTCTCTATACATACATATATATATATATATATATATATATATATATTTACAAACATACCAGAAAGAAGCAATGATAAGAACGAATATATATACCTTCCTTCTGGATGAATGAAAAGGCCTCCACAGCATTCTCCCGGAATTAGAAGAGAATTGTTTGGTTGCCGTCTCTTTCCTAGGCCGAACTTGTTGGAAAATAAAGACAGCCTGCTTCCAAAAGAACCATCAATGTTGTCCTTCAGCTCACTCAGCTGAAACTCCTCCTTTATTTCCCCACTCATCGTCTTCGAAACAACTGATGAAGAACCCCTTACTTCGAGAAATATAGAAAAATAGAGATGGGTGATAAATTAGGACAGGACACTGCTTATCTTATATATAGTCAGAGAGTGCATGCGAAGAAAGAGATCAGGTGATCATACGGGCAGCCATTACTTATCTGATACTTGCATCAATAGAAAATGAATCAATGGGCTAACCACCACTTATCTTATATTGGGTGTGTGGTGACCAAAACAAGCACTACTTATCTGGCATACATTTAGGTAGAGGAAAAGAGTGTTATAGTGGCTTTTATTATTTATAAATCATATTATTATTATTTTTCTGTTAGGAAGGCCAGCCGAATATTGGAATGAACCTGGCCGCATCATAGCCACTAGCATTTGAAATGGGTGGTTAAAGGTCCAACATGGGTTTGTTTTTCTTGTCGTCAGCATATATCTTTCTGTGAGACTCGCAGGGTGTTGCACGATTGCGTGGCTGTCCTATCAAGGCTTTCATTTTAGAATTGGCGGGCTTTAGCTGTACTCTAATAGGATTAGTGACAATACAAGCCAATGACATTACTTAAAATTTATCAACCTTTTTTATGTAAGCCACGCATAAATCCAAGAACAGAAGAAATAAGAGGAAGAAAAATAAGAAAATCATGCGACTCTAAATTTCTACATTAGCCAATGGGTGAATTTTTTTTACCCGAAGTATATGTGAACAAGAATCTAAATATCGACACCCATGAACAATTAATGAATATGAATACAACAAATTTTGATGAAGTTCGAAATCTAAATGTATAAATTAGCATATGGTGCTTGTCAGATGAATTTTATTTATTCAAATTATATGATCAATAATCTAAGTATTGATACCCATGAACAATTGATGAATACGAATATAATAAAATTTGATGAAGTTTGTAATGTAAATTGGCATAGAATGCCTAGGGATGAGTTCCTAAAGCTGATAGATTGTTGTGTGATGGTTATTAGGTGGTAAAAGTATATCACAACTTCCAACAGGAGAATTATGGAAGTCACGGTATATTAATAAAAAAAAATTATTGAGCTCGATGTCATAGCAACGTAGGTGAATCCCAGTTAAGGCTAATTTGATGCCAAAATCTATTGTCTGCATATGATTTGAGACTATTAAAGTTTTTGCCTATCTTTTCTACTATTTTTAGCTAATTGTGTTTCTTTTATTATTTATAATAAGCCGTGACTGTTGGGCATTTTTTATAATTTTCTTTTGCATGTCTTTGCATGGGAGCCTTATCAGGGTTGATTAAAGTTGCTAATAAATTTGTTATACTATTTTTAGACAAATTCCGAATAATATTATTGAATTTCTTGCGAGACTTTTGTTTGAGCTTCGGTAACTAGAACTCATTTAATAAACTTTGGTTAGGATAACCAACCGAGCAGAAGTACGGGCAACGTGTATCTGTAGGCCCTGTATGGTTCGAATCTCTCTTGTGAGATTTCGGCCGGATTTCAATTGGAGCATGTGTTCTCTACTAAAAATAAGCGGAAGCGATTGGTCTTTCTTAATAAACATATATGGGAGTTCGGCCTCCCTTAATAAAAATATATGGGAGTTTATAGTATATTCTGTTGATATTTAGGAGTTGTGACCTTTCTATTTGATACTTATAAAAATTGTCTTAGAGCTTAATTGTAAGATGAATTAAGATGTAATACCCAATTTAAAAAAAAACTATGGTTAGAACCTGCATCACTCTCTACCATTAACTTTTCATTTTAAAATTTTATTAAATATTAAACACACTCTTAGTTAATGACTAACTTTTGTTTCTCACTTAGGGTATGTTTGTTTGGGGCCAAAACATGTCAATTAAAACTTTTCAACCCAAAACTTTTCACTCTTCATAACTACTCTATTTTTTAATTATTTTTTCACATTTTTCTATACAAACTATCCTACTTTTCAATCATTTCTACACAACTACCCATACAACTAACCTATCTATTTTAACTTTATTCTCTTTACTCCTCATCATTACCCCTATTATATCACATCATTTTCTATCAATTTGACAACTTCTACCTCTAAAACTTTTCATCAAAAGTTTTACCTCCAACCAAACACACCCTTAATTGTTACTTTATAAATAGTTTAGATCTTGCTAAAAAAGTATTATGAAATTGAAAAATAAAGCGTAGGCATGTAACCTCATTTACTAACTATAAGCATGAAATCATTCCATTGCCTTTTCTCGATCATCATCAATGTAAAAATCCACATGCACGAGTACACGTACACTTGGGTCCTGTTATTTGAAAATAAAATATTTTGTCATTTTCCGCCTGTGCGATCCACGTAACTAATCAACATTTCTGATTTTTTATAATTATACACTGCCGCATGCATATGCAAATTTGGTTGTCCAATAGCTACACAAATCCATGCGGCTTTCATGAAACTTTTCTTTCTTATAACTCTTTTTATTTTTAATTTCTTAATAATTAACGAAAAATTCATTTCATTTATTATATTTATTATTATTACTATTATCATAGAAACTCTTTTATTTATTTAATATCACTATACGTAGGCTGTATATAAAAATGTACAAAATTAATGTCATAAAATAATTAAATACTAAATATTAATTTTTAAACGATATTTTCAATATCTAAATTATCGAAAATGTCATTACAGATAAATAATTCTATAAAATATTATTATATTATACTATATATTGAAGTAAATTTAAGCATTTTTTAATTTACACATAAATATACTTATTTTTGACTAATTGAATTTGAATTGAACTTCATTTTATTAAATACAATGAATGGATGAGATTTTGTTTCAATCACTAATATTTAAAAAATGAAAGAAATTATATGAAATTACTACTGCATAACCTGATCGAAGCGTACAAAAATTGGGACGCAGGCTGATTGCATGCTAAGTAGATTCTCACGTAGCCACAGAAATTAGTGGACGGAGGTCGGTGGGGCTTAAAAAAAATTTTGCCCTTCTGAAATCGCAGCCGGCACCATGGGGTCTAGGACTAGAATTTTCTACTCTATGAACAATTTATAGCTGGGTATAACATTGTATTCCTTAATTTCAATTTCAAAGTTAATTGCCAATTAACTCAGATTTCTATTACAATTTAATTATTTTGTCCAACGTGAAAAAAACACTCAAAATTTTCAAATGGAAAAAATACTCTATTTAAAAAATATTTTAAAATTGAAAATAACTTTTCGAGATAATATTTTTATGGTATAAAATCTGTTGGTACACAAGATTAAAATTTTAATCAGGCCTCCTTAATTTGTCCCTCGTTAATTAGAGCATATTTTTATTATTTAAAATTTGTAGTTTCTAATCAGCTATCATGTGATAGGAGTTATTTGGGCTGGAAGAAGGTGGGGCATCCCGTCCGCATGTTAAACCATTTGGGCATTAATTTCTCACTCTCCGGCTGGTGACAGTACACTATATATAATCGATTGCAAAATTATATAAGTGGAAAACCCAATAGCATGGATTTGGACAACAAAATACAATTAAAATTTTTCGATATTGAAATTTGATGGAATTGATTAACGTGAGCCAATTCTACTGATCTTTTTTTTTACATATAAAAAAAAACTATAGTCGGTCTGATCGACAATAGTAGTTCGGATTTCAGAAGCAGAGGGGATATAATAGGATTAATGATCAATAGTAGATGCGATAGTTATAAAAATAATTAAAATATAAAATAATAATAACAAGAATAAATATTATTCTCAAAAAAATAGTATAGTTAAATAATTAAAATCTGAAATTATACGCGCATAGTAATGTAGAGAAAAAAAATTGTTTCTGCTTTTGTGTTACCGGACCGTCTTTTGCTAGGCGTGGCTCCACTTTTCAGCAGGTTGGGTTTCTGCAATGTTATCCGAATATTTTGCCAGCTAGCCACATACTTATCTAGCAAATTGGCTTTTTTGATATCGTCTCAGGGCCACAATAAAAACCAGTTCACCTTTCAGGGGAGTCACGAGAATGGGCTTTGGCAGCTAGCCCAGCTGGACACACGAGGAGAGATCTAGGCCACTCAAAATTGAAAGAAAAAATAATAGTATTATTAATAGGCTTGCGGTTGTGGACCGCCTCAATTTTTCTGCTTTTTGTGCCACGTCGAGTGCGCACGCAAGAGAAGACTCAGTGGCACAGATATCTAATGGACCGATAGAACTGACCAATTTCTCATGATTTATTGTTATTAAATGCTGGACTATACATGATTGATACTGGGGTTATCGAAACGTGTACCCCACAAAGAAGACGGGGATACAATGCATCCGTTCAGGCACACAGCTGAATAAGGAGAGAACCCCTGCACCCCGGACGTTTCGAAACAAGAAGAATGACGTGGGAGATCGTACGCACCCCTAGCAGCCCCACTACATGTCATTTTTAATTTTTATTTACTTTTGCCCGCCGCGATGACTAATGAGAAGTTCTTCCTTTTTTCTTTTTTCTTTTTTTTGACACAACTTTGCATTGCAGCCTCGCAGCCGCACGCCGGCGAAATCAAAGCCAACAGAGCTGTGGGCTTATTTTGAATTGAAGATGGCCCACCCAAACATGACCATGCTTGACCTTCTCGTCGGCTGGGTTAGTGAGCTGAATCTGCATAATAGTACCTGGAAGCCCGCTTCGTAGGGCATCGGAGTCTTTCTCTATTCCTCTTAAAAATTAGGGCATTGTACCTACTTCCAGTCATCATATTTTTATTATTTTTTAAATTTCGATCAGGGTAAAATTGAAAAAAAAAACTCGTAAGGTTCTTTTTTTTTTTAATTGATGTGTCCACAAAAGATAAATGTTAAGGTACTCGAGAAGTTTAAATGGGGATGCAAATGTGATGGAAAAAGGTTTCTTGAAACCATTCGAGGATCTTGAATTATCTAAAACACCTTTCCAACATAAAAGAAAGCCGGATGTCAACGTAACAAATGTACTTCAACAGTTTCATTTATCTCATGTTTTGGTGTGTTTGGCTCGTGATAAAACTTTATGAAGAAATTTTTTTTGAGTAAAATCATGAAATTGATAGAAAAATGTGATATAATAAGAGTAATGATGAAGTACAAAGAAAATAAAATTAAAATAAATATGTTAGTTGTATATGTAGCTGCGGAAAAATGATCAAAAAGTATGATAATTTGTACAGAAAAATATGAAAAAATAATTAAAAAATAAAATAATTCTGAAAAGTGAAAAATTTTAGTTGACATTTTTCTAACCCAACCAAACTCGCCCTTAAGATAAAATTTACTTCATAATGATCACATTTACCTACTTAATATGATTTTTGTAAGTTAGACTTATTGGGGAGGGCTTACTGAAAAAGAGGCTAGATACAATGTGGATGCCCTTAAATTCCCCAAAACAAATATTCTTATTTTTTTTTATGAATAATATGTGGATAAGTAACTATGTGAATTTTTTAAAAGAAAAATATATCAAAACATGAAAATTTTTATCGAGATCCACCCGCTTATGAAAAAAATTTAAAATATTTTTTTATCATATTTGGCTCTACCGATTTATTGACAAACGTAATTAAATTTACGACTATATGGTTATTGCATCTATAATTTATATTGAGTATTAAACATTTTAGTTTAATTTTCAGAAATTTTATAGTTATTGAGTTATGAGTTGAATATCGAAATTCTACTTAAATAACCATGCCATATCCCTTTTTGATATATAGGTGGAGGTTTTTATTAGGGCAAATTCCGTATATATCAATGAATTTTTCCACTAATTCTATTTATGCGCATGAATTTTCTTCTTAATTTCACTTGTATCAACGCTGTTAGGGATCCGTTAAATAAGCTGCTAACCCCTTTATAAAATGACGAATATGCCCAAGCTATAATGTAATTTAAAGTTATTTTGCTTAAAGTTAAATATTCATTTTCAAATAATATATAATTTTATAAGCGTAAAATTAAAATTTATTATAGTATAAGTTTTTAGCTATAAAATCATAATTAAAGACGAGGCGTAGGTATAAGTGGAATTAAAATAAAAATACATGGATGTGAAAGAAATTTCTGAAAATTTATGGATATAAATGAAATTATAGATAAAATTAGTAGGTATAAAGCGAAATCGCCCTTTTTATTATTACTATTTTTCGAATTTTTTGCAATCCCGTTGGAGGAGTGATTCTATTAGCCCGGGCTAAGTAAATGACCCACTTAGCCCACCTCAAAAAACCTATTTAAAATAATTTTTTTTTACTTTTTTCTTCATACACTTGTTTATCTAAGTGTATTTAACATATAGACCAAGTTTTACCATTTTTGAATATGTTTATCTATTTTTTTTAGATTTTTAAACATCTATGTGTATATAAGCATTTAAAATACCTTTATTTTCAAAAATATAAAAAAATAGATAAACATATTCAAAAATGGTAAAACTTGGTCTATATGTTAAATACACTTAGATAAACAAGTGTACGAAGAAAAAAATAAAAAAAATTATTTTAAATAAGTTTTTTGAGGTGGGCTAAGTGGGCCATTTACTTAGCCCGGGCTAATAGAATCAACCCTCATCCCGTTGATATTCATTTGCAAGCGCCCTTGCGATAAGGCTTACAACCCATCCATTCCTCTTCTCTCGCAAACTGTAAACAGAAAATCTGCGAATTCCAAAATATCTGTTAGAGTTCCAATCCGACAAATCCTGGGAACTAGGGTTTTGATTTGCGTACAGGGGATTTGTCTCCATGGCATCTCTGTCAATCCCCAACCCAGCACTCAATCTCTCCTCCCTTAGGGTTTTGAAGGCCTCCTCCCTTCAAATCCATCTACCCTTTCTCAAAATCCCCACCACTGTCGACTGCCCACGGACGGTCACGATCCGGATGGGCGGCGGGCCCCGCACCTACCCCGGCGGAGTCACCAAGTGGCAGTGGAAGCGAATGCAGGCGAAGAAGGCAAAACAGCTGCTGAAGGCCCGCCTCTGCCGAGAGCGGCAAATCTACGAAATGCGCAAGAGGGCAGAGCTCCAGGCGGCGGTTTCCGAGCTGGAGCGGCCGTGGGAGGTTGTCGATAAGGCGCCCAACCTTTTCTCGGTGAAGGCCGACGAGCAGCTGAAGGTGTTGGCCGATCGATTTCAGAAGCCTGGTGGCTACGATCTCTGGAGTGAGAAGGACGGTCCGCAGCTTTTCCGCAGCCCGGCTGATGGGCTCCCTTCAACTCGGTTCTTCCCGAAAGGTGCCGTCCACAGCGTTAAGCCGTATGGGAGGATTACAGAGAATTCAGATGGTAAGAGTGAATTGAGTTCTATTGAGAATGAGAGGAGAGGTGGGAGGAGATCGAGGCAGCGCTCGAATTGGCGTATTGAGGATGGGTCGAGTGGCGAGGATGTCAAACAAACGGGGGTGTTATTGGCGAGGAGAAATAATGAACCTACGGGGAATTCAGAAGAAATGAGAATGTCTAGAACTTCGAGTCCTAATGGTAGAGCGGGTAGTTCCCCAAATGGGAGAAGCGGATTGTATGATGGTCGTAGAAGCAGGGCATCATTGGTGAGGAGAAGTAATGAACCCACTGAGAGAAATTCAGAAGAAATGAGAATGTCTAGAGCTTCACATGCTAACAGTAGAATAGGCAGTGTCATGAATGGGAGAAGGGGGTTGGATGATCGTCGTAAAAGCGGGGCATCATTGGCGACGAGAAGTAACGAACTTAAAGAGGGGAATTCAGAAGAAATGAGTATATCTAGAACTTCAAATGCCAATGGTAGAGTAAGTGGCGCCATGAATAGGAGGAATTTTGATGATCATCGACGAAGTGGAGCATCGTTGGCAAGGAGAAGCAATGAATTTACCAAGGGGAATTCAGAAGAAATGAGAATGTCTGGTGCTTCAAATGCTAACAATAGAGTAGGTGGTGCCATGAATGGTAGAAGGGGTTTGGATGATCGGCCTCATCAACAGAGGATTATCGTCGGGAAGAATGTAAATGATCTAAGAAACAATGGTAGTCATCAGGGACGTGAACTGGATGATTATTTGTCTGCTTTGGAGCCGGAATGGGCATCAATTGACAAGGAAATGAATGGGGACATGGGATACACTAACAGTGATGGGTACAAAGCTAGCAATCAAAGGCTTAACATGGGGAAATCAGGGGACTTGTGCGGGTCAGATTCTGATGATTTTCATGGATCAGAATCAGAGTTGGACTCCTCCGACAAAGAAGAAGGTGGGAAATTTTCTTTCACAAGAACATTCATAGACTTTGGGAGTGGCTATCATCTTGATGAAGGTACCTCAGATGAAGATTAATATAGGTTGAATTTGGAGCTTTGCCCCATCGATAGAAAAGAGTGAGCTATATTGTAATGATCAAGTTGCAGTGGAAGTCCATGGTAAGCCGGGACAAAAATCAAGGGAGCTGCATATGAGATGCCTTCTCTGAGTCATTGTGCATTGACTGGATAACAGTGGAGGTGATAATAGAAGTAGAATCATGAAACCAGTGGCTTGACTCTTGAGTGCCATGTGTGCAGGTGCATTCCAAAACCTACTCATGTTCTTGTAGTTTTGAAGAATGGCTTCCTTGGTTAGTAGGACAGTGGGGGTGGCAATTAACATGCTTGGAAGAAAATTAGCAATCTCCATCTCATGGTTGGAATTGCTTTAAATTAGTACATATAATTAATCTGTATGGCACATGGTTTTTGTGGATATGGCTTAATATCAGAAATAAACTTTGTAATTCCCCCCCTCCCCCTCTTTTTTTTTTTCGTTTGAGTAGCCTGTACAAGCTTTAACCAAGAAATGAATCCATTAGGAGTGGGAGGTTCAGGTTGGATCCAATGGCAAGGACCCAGTTTTTATGGAAATATTCATTATAAAAGTCTTATCAAACCAAGTATTTGGCTGAAGGACGTGACGATAATGCCAATGGCTACTCTGGCATACTATTGTCTGATTTCTTAACCGAAATTGTAGAAGAAGCTCTATGTAAATCAGATTTCGAAGTAACTGCAACAGCTTGTTAGGAGGCTTTCAAGTTGGTCCAAGGCATTGAGCTTGCTAGGAGGCTTTCATGTTGGTACAAGACATTGTGTTTATAATGGGTTATTTTGAATTTTTAAAGATAGTAGCATTTTAGTCATGTTTCAACAATTTAAAATGTCTAAAATACCGATATGTTTAAAAATCTAAAATAAATATATACACTTCTTCAAAATTGGTCAAAATTGGTTTATAAATTAAACATAACTAGAATAACAACTTCTGAAAAAAAATTTAAAAAAACAAAACAAAATGTGTTTTAGACCAGTCTAAAGTATACGGCCAGATTGGCGGAGCGGGGCCGTTACTGCTGCTGTGCCTGTATGTTGAAGCCTGGAGTTGAAACCTAGGCCACGGGCCCACGAGAGGGGGATGGCAAATCCAGGGAATTAGGGAAAGCGCAGTAGGCGGCTCTGAGCGTCCAACGAGTGGGTGGAATGGGTTGAAAGTTAATCCGAGCTTATTTAAAAAATCTCGACCGTAATTGTACTTGCAAACCATGCATAAAAACTTCAACTTTAACCTTAATCCATTTAATAAAGAGAAGTGATTATGTTAGCCCGGCTAAGCAAATGCTCCGCTTAGCCCGCCTAGAAAAACTTATTTACAACAATTTTTTTTTTGTTTTTTTCTTCGTATACTTGTTTATGTAAGTGTATTTAACATATAAATTAAAATTTACTATTTTTAGATATGTGTATATATTTTTTTAGATATTTGAAAATAGAGGTATTTTAAATAAATATATATACATAGATTTTTAAAAATCTCAAAAAAGTAAATACACATTAAAAAATGGTAAAACTTGATTTATACATTAAGTGCACTTAGATAAACAAGTATACGAAGAAAAATAAAAAAAACATTGTAAATGAGTTTTTTAAGGTGGACTGAGCGGAACATTTGCTTAATCCGGGCTAACATGATCATTTCTTTTTAATAAATAAATCAAGTTGTCGGTTGTTGCTGACTAGTTGAAAATGGATTAAATAATAAAAAATATAAAATAAATTATTGAAAACATAATCATAAATAATCAATAAAGACAACATTATTGATTTACTTGAATTTAAAAATCAAAATTTTTATCTATTTGGAATATTGACTTCATGGTTGACAGTTACATACAACTAGGAAAATGAACATCGACAAAATTTTTACTCATTTACCTCACTGATTTATAAACGGCTTTTACGGATTTAAATGGATAGATGGATTGAACAAGCGTAACTCATGACCCACTTATATACATGGGTTGAAATGAATCATATAAACCGGTTAGTGGATGAGAACATCTTAACCTTTAAAGCTGCCTTAACAGAGTTGGGTCGGCCAGTTCATCGTGACCCGGTCACACCCTTATGGGCTCCCTTTTACTCCATGGTCGTCTACGCAATGTTGGGGACTCGGCTACTCTAGTGCTTCTCTCTGGTCTCCACGCAGAATCAACATCCTCAGGTTCACAATCGCATCGGCTTGCACAAACCTTTTGAATGGGATGGAGTTGCTAGCGTGGATAGCACGACAAGGGCTGAGTTTTCTCGGATTCAATCGCCCAAACCAATGGCTAATTATATTGGCACGAGAGGGGCTGAGTTTTCCCCGATTCAATCGCCCAAATCGATGATGGATGGCTAATTATATACAGTGTGGTTGACAACCCGTAAAAAGTTAAAATATTTCACTAGTGTTAGTATCCTATTTTTTAATTATTTTTTTATATTTTCTTATACAATTATTTTATTTTTCAATTATTTCTACACTGCTATCCAAACAATTAATTTTTCTATTTTAATTTTATTATTTTTATTTTTCATCATTATCCCTATTATATTACATGTTCTCACTCTCCATTGCTTCCCATCCAAAAATATTATTCATTCACAGTCACATGTTACTCGTTAACATGAGACGCAGCCGATTTTCCCAGCCATCATCTCAGCATCATGATTTACCGCAGACGCCCCATAATAGTCCAACGAGCGTGCGCTTTCCAGGTTTACTGTCCTGTCGACCGCAGCAGTGCCACTTGCTATGCCAGGTGATTTGCCCAAACAGCATTTCTCGGACAGTAATGGAGCATGACAGGTCGCTCACAGCAATAGCAATTGGGTGGGCCAACGATGTCAATATTACCATTATTTCATGCTTGAGCAACTAGAATGTCCCAGCAGATGTTCCAATCCTGCGATGAATCACATATGTCCAAAGCTCAAAATAAATGGAAGAAACAACAGCTCTATCCCCATCTCATCTGCAACTTGGGGCAGACCAAGCTGGCAACATGGAGGAGGACAGATGGCCGTGGGGAGCAGCCCCATTTATTGCTGCTTTTGTTCTTACAAGCAATTTCAAAGATTCACATTAATTCATCCTTCCGAAACGGACACGATGCAACGGGCCACAGCAAAAAAGAAAAACCTATAAATGAAAATTAAAAGAAAAAACAATAATGAGACAGAATACGTTTTTCTCCTAATTGGGTTGGATCTATCTATTCTTTGCTTTTTGTTGCTTCTCTCTCTTTTTAAAAAGGGCATGAGGAAAAAGAAAAATGCTGCTTGTAGCTTCATTGACTGCTGGTACCTGAAGACCCCAGCTCGGAAAATACGTACCCAGTATCGAATTCAGCCCCTGTTAGAAGCATCTCATCCAGGGGCCAATGTGGCCTGAAACTGGGCATCTGCTGGGCAGCATTTGAAGCCGATGAAGTCGATGGATTAATGCTGTTTGCAGGGGGGGTGGGGGAGTGCTGCTGGAGGGCGACCTGGACCCCCGTGACCAGGAACCTCTGGTGAGCGGACACGAACGGGCTTGCTGTGTGTATCGAGACGTCGCATTGCCGGCAAAGCAGCGCCCTGTCCTCCAAGCAGAAGAAATATCCTGCCTTCTCCTGAGAATCACACAAAGAAGACGACATGATTTCCAATACACATCCGAAGCAGGAAACTAGCTCAACAAATCACCAGTTCGGCTATCAAAATCAGAACAGGCAAGAAATCCGCGGCTCTGCCTCGACCAACCAACCGCGTGGATGGCGCAACAATAACCAAACCCGGTGTTTGGCCACCCATTCCATCATCGTCACCGCCAACAAGGGACAGCAATTATTACGACGGTGTAGGGCCACAAGTGTGCAAGAAAAAGCGCCGAAAAAGGGCTAAATCGTACGTGGCACAGGCTTATTTTTTTTTTGGAAAAAACAATAATTATTATCATTATAGGACAACTTCAACATATACCGAGTAATCTTATCTTTAATTTCATTTATGCACATGAACTTCTATTTTTTTTTTCTAGAAAACTTCTAAAAATTTTAAATATACTTAATGAATGAAAAAAATTACCCGAAATTTAATTAAAAATGCTTAAATAAAATCCACATTCAAATTACATTCTATCCCCATAAAAAGTACAAAAACTTTTTAAAAAAATTATAGGAAAGTATTTTTTGGATTAAAATTATAATTAACGTTTAGAAATATCTGTTATTTTACAATAGAAATTTTAGGACAAAAATATATGGACACATTTGAAATTTTGGACAGTCAGTCGGCTCCGCATTTGAACGAATTTTTTATGAGGAGAGAGTGGGATGATTACCTGGCAGATATCGCATTTTGGGGATTGCGAGGAGGGAGTGTAGAGGGGGAGCCGCTGGTGCTTCCCGGCCAGCTTGTTTGCGGCGTGCACCTTCTCGTCGCAGGCCCAACAAAGCGCCGCTTCGTCGGCGCAGCACAGCAACGACGCTTCCGCTCTCTCGCACACGTCGCATTGGATCTTCATCTCCCTTCTCCTCTGTTCGAACAACACCACCTCAAAAATCAATAATCGACAGAAAGTGATTCTCCGCACTATTCAGCTGAAGCTGAAGTGAACCGCAAGAAGAAAACTTTTCTCCGTCAACTATTTCGACTTCCGAGAACCGCGGCCCCGTCTCAGGCATCGATTTCTACACAGAAACAGATAGCGGAGTCTGGAATCCTCACCTAGATTTCGCGCCGTTTGAACAGACGGGTCCTGTCAGAACCGAAGGGGTTGGTACACCATCTGATCTCTCGATCGTGTCTGCAACTCTGCATGGGAATACGGGACCGTTTTCTAGATCGGTCGCAGCAATCTCACCTGGAAATCGATGTTCGCCTTTTTCGGCGCTCGAGAATTCCGCTATGGGGAAGGCAAGCCCTTTGTTTTTCTGGAGCTCCGACCGAAACGAGAATCTTTGGTGTCGTGGACGAATGAAGAAGCGAGAACGGGAAAGATTTTTTAGGGCGGTGCAAAACAGGAAAGGCGGCGAGAGGCAGGAAACGAGATATTTTGTTGGTAACCAGCCGAAGACATCAATATTTAAATATTTCCTTCTTGCAAGTTGCAAGATGGCATATAATAATCAGAATATTATTAGGAACGTAGAAGGGTAGGGAAATGTCCCCATTCAACCAACAAAAAACTACGGACGAGGTTCTGCAGTTCATGGAAGGCAATCAAGAGCCGAATAGAAGGATTTTGACAGATGGGATCCACAGACGTATTCCCAATATCGATCGAGGTGATCGCGTTAAACGGTTCAGATGGAATGGCCGCGAGGCCCCATAAGTCTGGCTACTTTGTGAGCTCCTATTAAAGAAGCATTTGGACCCGCCGCCTACGATACATTTTCACCTTCTCTTCTGGGGGTGGGCTAGCGCTACCTGCGCGAACTGTCGATTCCGGATGACATGCCACACGTGTGAAGGTAATATTTGTTAATTCATTAGGAAAATAGGGTTCTTTGAAATGTCAAAAGTATCTATTTGTTTATCGCCTCCGTGGATTTATTTATGACAAAGCTCACCATTTTGGGCTTTTCCAAAACATAATCACAGCCTTTGACATTAGTTTTAAATATATTTCATGATTTTTCAAAATTTCAAATATTTCAATTTTTATGTTTACATTTAATCCTAGAACACTCATTCTATCGAAGATGCTAGTTAAATTTTTGTAAATGCTCGAAATGCCTTTGGTAAGGCTTTTTTGCAAATATGCATGATATGTTTGACTGTAATCTTAAATATACTTACGAATGTTTTAAAATTTTCAAGTACACATACTATGCTTGCATTTAACCTAAAAAATGTTCATTCTGTCACTAAACGTTATTAGTTTATACGTGAAATTATCCACATGCCCATAGGCTGGATTAAAAGAGGTAAATTATACATCATCTATTGCCAGTAGGTATGCATATCATGTAACGAAATTGATTTTATGGTGTGTTTGGCAATTTAGAAAAGTGGTCAAGTTAAAACTTTTCAATCTAAAACTTGTCACTTTTCATAACTATTATTTTTTAAATTATTTTTTACACACTTTTCTATACAACAACCCTACTTTTCAATCATTTCTACACAACTACCAATACAACTAACCTATTTATTTTAAATTTATTCTCTTTACTCTTCATCATTACCTCTACAACATCACATCATTTCTACTAATTTGACAAGTTTTACCTATAAAACTTTTCATCAAAAGTTTTATAACTTCCCAAACACACCCTTAGTATGCAGGGAAATAGAGGTTGTAGTATTTGCAGTCATTGCAATTGAAAAAGAAGGTGGTGATTAGAGCAGCATCATTTGTATTGATTGAATCACAGCTAGTGGTGTGTTGCAAATGAAGGTGATGACATCTGCAATCACGACTGGGAAAAAAGAAAGTGATAATTGACTATACCATATCAAATGCACACTTGTTGAAAATAAATGACGTATGACTTGTGATTCTTTCAATCCAACCCATGGGCATGTAACTCACAAATTAGTAGGTAATGTTTAATGACGAAATGGGCGTTCTAAGAATTAAATACAAACTTAACGGATATATACTACTGGGCTGTAAATGTAATTCTGAAATCTAAGGTTGAGTATTTTTTATATTAAATGTAAATATAGTGAGTATATTTGTAATGTTGAAAACATTATGAGTATATTTGATATTAAGATCAAACTTGGCATATTTGGAAAAACTCCACCACTTATTTATTTAAAAGTATATCTTTAGTGAGAATATACTTATAAAAAATAATAAAAATTTTAGTTTACTATACATGAGTAGGTGGACATAAAAATCATGCAATTGCAAGTCTCCTTATTATTATGGTGTAAAATCAAATTCTAGATCGAAAAAAGGAGAAAGTCTATGATGATTTAAAAGTAAGTCTTAAATTAAATATACTATGACATATTTTAAAGTTGTGTGATTGAGCGGTTAGTTTTTTGAATGAATAACTTAGATTAATTTGATAATTTTTAATTGCCTTTGAAGCTCGCAAGTAAAGATGTAACTTTGGTTGGGCTTGAGGTGAACTCTACCCTTAATTTTCAAAAAATTCTACTTTACCCTATTTTAGTTCAGGTTGGCTCAAAGCCTATTATACAATATTAATTAGATTTTATTTTAGGTTCCAAATCAACTCTTTAAATCGATGTGCCTATTATATTTAAAATTATAATTTCATTATAGATTTGACTTAACAACGCATATCAATGTCACAATGTTATTATAATAAAATATATTAAATAACAGCTAAATTAAATAAGTTTTTATATATTTAAAAGATATATTTTACATATTTCATAAAAGGTATATTAAATATATATTATAATTCAGATCCGTTTCAGATATCTAAACTCTAGAACCTATTTTATCCTAAGTAAACTTATAATATTTTACTTGAAACTCAGATTACCATATGGAAAGAAAAATAGGAACATATTCTATTCATCTTAAAGTACATGATGAGTGGACCCCCTGCTGAAGTTGGACGTCGATCGTATGCTCTCGGGCGCACTCGCCTATTTTTTTTTACTTTTTTGAATTTTTTTTACAATATTGTTAATCTATATGTGTATAATTTTTTACCATTTTTGGAGTATTTTAGATATTTATTTTTAATTTTTGACAATCTGTGGCATTTTAGGTAGGTGTCACTGATTTTCAAAAATAAAAAATAAAAAATTTAAAATACTCCAAAAATAGTAAAAATTTATAAAGATGTTAAATACACTTATATTAACAGTTTTATATATAAAAAAAAAAGATGTATGCACCCGGGAGTATGTAGTACAATTGGCCTCCGCTGAAGTTACACCCTATTAACAACTTTCAACTAAGCTATTCAAAGTCACCATTTGAAAACAGTTGCGAGCTGCTAGCGGTTCAAAATAAAGTTTCGCAAATGATTATGACCGTTTTGAATTTGTCAAACAAATAGCAACCGTTCCTGAAAAATATCTCAAAGTTCTAGCTAAGGCATGCGCATCTCTTCTAGGATAAAGCTATTATCCGGACGTAACTATCCAAACAGGGGAAAAATGGAGGGTGGGGGAAGGTCAAAGACAGAAAAAAATTATTCTCCACGGATGACCGGATCAGATCGATGGAGAAGACTACTAGAACGGATGATTCGGAACGCATAAAAGTACAAAGAAACATGGGCAAGCACATGGAAATAATGAAAACAGTAGTCACGGACAAGTCAGTTTTGAGTCATGGGTGACAACTTAAAAAGGGACAAAAGCATAAGACGCTTTGAGAAACAACTGCTCCTTTTCAGCACCCCATCATCTTTCAACTTTCAAGTGCAAGCGGACAAGCTGCGGATCTATCTTCAGGACTCTTCTCCATCTCCTGAATCCCGAGGAAATCTAGCACAAGTGAAGGTCATCGTTTTTAGATTTATGATAAGCAGTGGGGCCCGGGCTTTTATCCATGAAATTAATTAATTACAAATTGCAAGGGAAAAAAATGCATAAAAATACATGTGCAATTTTTCATTATTTCTTTTTTTGGATTGTTATTGTTAAGTTATATTTATAATTCATTCAAAAGTAATTTTTATTTTATTTTACTTGACAGATTTTTCACCCCAAATAATAGCAAACTACGCGTCTAATATAGGGGGTGTTTGGCAATGATAAAAACTTTTCACCTAAAACTTTTCAATCTAAAACTTTTCATTCTCTACAATTTTTCTATTTTTTAATTATTTTTTTACATCTTCCAATACAAACCACCCTACTTTTCAATCATTTCTACACAATTACCTATACAACTAACCTATCTATTTTAACTTTATCCTCTTTACTCATCATCATTACCCCTATCATATCACATCATTTGACAACTTTTATTCTACAAAACTTTTCACCAAAAGTTTTATTCATTCCCAAACACACCCATAAATAAGAGATACAAGTTTCTCTCAAATAAATAAATGAGAGCAATGCTCCTCGTCCCATTCAAACTTTCATTATTTTATTTTTTTTTATATTTAAATAATTTATAATAGGATCGTGATCTTATCCATTCGGTTAAGTTGCAGTCGGCTACACATATCGCTTTTTTTTCATTTATATATATATATATATATATTCACGTGTGTTTGGTTTATATATATTAAAAATTATCATTTTGAATTTCTTTATAGTATCTTAAAATTTTGTATATGTTTTTCACTAGTTAAATGGTATAAAAACTATTTGCTTTAGAAAATTTATGAAAATATATAAAAATAAAAAATAAATTTTGATATACCAACTAAAAAAAAGATGACGTTGCCGCTTGGTAATATAACATCATGATCCTATAATATTCAGCTATTTATATTTATAATCTTAAAAATTTGAAGTTTTAAAAACGTTTATAAACTTTGAGCATTAATATTCATATATTTTTGCACCAACAAAGCTCTTCTTTCTACGCCAACAAAACTCGCTCAAAATCTTCTCTCTGAGCAAACAGAGCCACCTTCAACCTCTCCATCTCCTCTTACTTAAGCCTTGCTTGTACCTCTAATGCCAAATTACTCTTCGCCAGCTTATGACGTTGGTCTTCCGATACCTCATGGCGCTCTCTTTGCCTTCTGCTCTCAGCATTAGCAGCATGCAATTTTTCCTCGCAATCCATCATATTTTTACCAATTTTCCCGTTAAACCTTCTGCTTCGGACTTCGCTCTCTTAGTCTGCTCAACCGAAGCCTTGTTTACGCTCGTTTGCGCCTGCAAGTCCTCCTTCGCCTTTTTCAACCTCTTTATCATATCACGACAATGAGCTTTCATCAGAGCAAGGGAACCGATGCCATCAACATGTCCTTTCTTTAGACGTTCAAACGTCTTTTCAAAATTTTCATCGTCTTTTCTTCTCTTCCTGTGGCAAAAATGCCCCCTTTAGTATCTCCGAACGAACATACTTTCCATGTGGGGACAACCATGATGGACCTAGCCATGGTCATAGATTTTTTCCCTCACCCTCCTTTTCAACAACAGCAAGCCCTTTTTCAGGATTAACTTCTTGCACAGAATTGTCTCCTCCAACATTTCCCACCTCAACTGAATCCAAATCCTTCTCCCCCACCTTCACCTACTCATCTACGACAAGCATTTCACTTGCTTCAATGGATCTCGCCCTTTTTTTCAACCTGGGTTGTTAACTACCCTTTTCACTACAAACTCACATTTTGCAAGTTTTCATCTTCGCTCGGCTCCATAATCACACCACACGCTAATATCTCTTGCCTTGAAACACTGACCGACCTTTTTAATAGCCCCAACAATTTATTCACCACCCATGTCTCGACATCATTTAGAGGCATCACTTCAACGGTGGGATTAGGGTTCCTATCCATAGGAACCTCCCAATCTCCCTCAATCATCTGAACATAAAAATACCTATTTTTCCAGCACTGTAAATAGAGGACGCCTTTCCAATCAATTTCACCGCCCGCTGTTGGTATTAAGTAGCAGGACTCATACTCCCCTGGGTTTATCAATGTAACAAAATGAGAAAATACATTCCAATTTATCAAAATACTATGCTTCTTTCCTAACATTTCAAAAGCTAGTATCCAATTTCACGCATTAGGGGATAGTTGTGCTGGGCGAATATCGTATACATGTAAAATTTCTCGTGTAAAATCATCTATTGGCAACCAGATGCCTACCCTAAACATAGCTTAAAAAATAGCCATTGATCCCTTTGGATTTTCATGAACTCTATCAGCTATAGATGAAATGATCAAAACATACCTCTCTAAGAGATAGTATGCAACCTTAATTCATGAGGCCTGTGACTCATCCCCCGTAAACTCCAACACTATTGCTTGTGGAGGATTAATACGCACAGGCGTTTTGCCAGATTTTATCATCTGCGGACCTTTGCCTTCGCCCTCCATTGATACGGAAACAAGCCATGTAGTTACCGACACAAGACACACAGTGGATAGAGAGAAAACACAGATGAAACCCTTTCCTCTCCTCTCAGGACCACAATCTTTTATTCATAAAAATAAGTAATTGCTCCCCCTATAATAAGCTGTCAGAACGTGACCCAAGGCCGCATTAATAACTGGCCGTCAGGGCATGATCCACAATGTAACTGATCAATACACTTTAAATATTCAAAATTAAAAAAAACTATATACAAACAAAAACTGATTTGTACCGCCTAAATACACAAATAGCTATTTAACAAAAGGCATAATGAGCAAAGGGGATAACGTGATAAAGGGGGAGGAAGGGGGCGGCCAGTGTAAAGACCAGGTCAAACCCGCCTCTCTCCACACCTTCAAATCGAGGGTCGTACCTGAATGCTAGAAACTTTTATCTTTTTAATGTTTATTTTTTATTTTTTTTGCACAGATATGTGAACTCAAGTAAGATCTTTTTGCAATTCATATTTTATATTTATTTCTTTCAAGAAATATTTTTAAAAGTAAAGAATATAAAATTTTATCTGTGAAAAGGTCTTACTTATGCTCGCATAATTTTAATTTTGCATAAATAAAAAAAGCTCGCACACGTATTAAGCTTCAATACTTATGCCAGCATTGAAGTATGACTTCAGAAAGTATTTTTTAGCATCACGAATATATACTTTCGAGTTTTTGTATCGAACGGTTTAATTTAGACAGTAACGCATTGTTTTGAATCCGCTATGGGAATGATTAGAAACAACTAATTCCAACATCCCTTTTGTTCAATTGGTTACTTTTATTTTATTTATATTAATTTTAATATGTAAACAATTAAAATATTCATCTACATACATTAAGTTATGATGCAAAAATTCACATGCCTTAAAAATTTATACACATACAATTACTCTGTTTAACAGTAAAGAAAAAATACGAAAAATTAGAAAAAAATTTAGAAATGAGAATTAGTGTAATATAAAACCAGTGATGATTAAAATAAAAATAAAATATACAGGATAGTTGTTGGAGACTATCAATGTAGTTGGCACAAATATACACATGAGTTTCGCATGTCACAATTACAAAGACCCACAATGCAAAGGATTATGTACACATATAGATGACATCACTTATACGATATGTAAATATTATTAACAAACTGCATATGCTTTATGCGGAGATGCTCATAACTTGTTTCTTAAGCAAGTCAATAACCACTAGAAAAATACTAATCATATCTTCCAAGTCTAGCGATGAAGCCAAAACGATTTCTCTGTTGAAGCCGCCATGTGCAAGGTTAGTGTAACGCCCCAAGCCTAACAGTAAGGTATTGTCCGCTTTGGGCCTCGGCCCCTCACGGTTTTGCCCCTTTGGGTTCACGAGCATCCCGTCCTTCCCCAAAAGGCGCCTCACTGAGGTACCTGACAGCCTTCACTTATAACTCAGGCTCCCCCCCTCATCCTAACCGATGTGGGATATCACATTCACCCCCCCTTGGGGCTCCAGCGTCCCCGCTGGACATCATCAACAGGAGGTCGGAAGTCGGCTCTGATACCATTTGTAAAATGCAAATAAAAAACTGTCACATGTGGGAATTCCTTGCCCAGAAAGCTAAATCTTGCAAAGAGACGTATTCATTACCCTTCAACATATATACTCCGCAATAGTGGTGATGAGGATGCTTGACATTTTTATCGAAAATGCCCCCTTCTGAATTACCTCTCAAAATTGGAGTTTGGGAACTTATGGGGTGTGTCAAGCGACTTACTTAGCAAAGAAAACACTATCCCCATCCTATTTTTTCCTTGCACATGTTGGAGAATCTAGCACGGAGGGTGTGAGCCTGCCTTTTACTGATGTGCCTGGACGAAACATGGAATATATCTAACGACTCCATGTGGCTGACATGTTGACTATGAATCCTTCATTGATGCACCTTAGTTCTATTTGATGGGTCAGACTGATGGGGGGAATGATGAAATTCAATGTCGATGTGGGAGTTATCTTACAAACTCTAAAGGTGGGTCTCGGGACTGTGATTCATGATTGTAAGGGGAAGTTTGAGTGAGGCAAAATGTTGGTGAATTGGTATAATGGATCCCTTGATCATGGAAGTTACGGCTATGCTGGAGGCTATTCAGTGGTGCTCAATTTTACAGTTCACTAAGTTTATTTTAGAATCAAATTTCCTTATGTCAATCAACTTACTGAATGACAATGGGTGAATTCTATCAAAGTTGGCATAATTGTGGAAAAGGATTAGACGGCATGCGTCAAGCTTCCATAGTTGTTGCTTCTCCCTTGTTCTAAGGAAAGGAAATTAAGTGGCCTATAGTCTAGCCAAATCAGCGCTTGAAGTGAACGACCAAGAATATACTTGGTGGTTGTAAGGATATTAATTCATCTAATGAATTTTTGGTGTTTCTCTCTCATGCCCTATGCTAAATGTCCAATCTAAGGGTGCTGGTTGAGGAATTTTAACTATTTTTCTCATAAAAAATCCGATTTAAAATGCAAGGGTATTTTATACATTTTACATGATTTAACAAATATTTTTTTAACGCCATAAGGGTTCAACACACAATGAACCAAACTGTTCATGGTTTACTATGTTGATAACCAAACATTAGGGTCCAAAATATAAATACGAAATTAAAGAGTTTAAAATACAAATAACTCAACTTTGATATATAAACTAAATAAATTATATTAAATATAATGGATAAATTTTTTTTGATGAAATATAATGGATAAATTGGATCTTCTATCAACCATGAAAATGTTAAAAAGAAAGGGGCCACATGAAATTATTTCGATGTAAGTGGGACTAATAAAATCATATTATGGAAATACACAGTAAGATAGATGAAGGTGTAGTTCATACGTCGATAGATAGTTGTGCATATGTATATACTTGGTGTTCTGGTGAGGTGTAATTGTATTTTTCTTGTGCCGTGTTGTGACACAAGCATAATGTGTATTATTTCCATGCTTTCGTGGGGGTCCAACAAGATGCACGCGATGCAATCAGAAACTAAGATGTCTATATCTTTGTTGTATATCGGAATTGAGTGAGAGTAGATTATAGTGAGCTTAGTTGTATATCGTAACAAAGCGTAAATATCTCATTAAAAGCTTGATTAGCTGAAAAGTAGTAGTAGGATATACAGAGCTTACGTGGAAATTTTGCTGATTGGATATCACTACATCAAAAAACGAATTCAGACTATTAGAATGTACCATCAAATAGAAAAAGCAGGACAATTAGATATATTTCTAAATTTTTGTTTTTAACCATTTAACACTACTCTAAAATAACGTTAAATATTTATACTTGTAGATTTTCAATCAAAGTAACTTTTGATAACATCCATAAATACATATTTGTTTTTACTTTGAATGGTTAATATTTTAAAAAATTCTAAAAATATAAAAGCAACTGGTTATTTTTAATCATTCTCCATAATTATAAGGATACGAATCTCATATATCTATTATCTAATAGCACGTATGACGATTACAAGTTGACGAGGCAATAAATGGTTCAGTGGGTTTGGAAGGTGTTAATTACCTGTGGGGTTGCATGCGGTTGCACTTTTAAAGGTGCTTATGATTTAAGAGCGTATTTGTTTAGGTATAAAACTACTTAATTAATTTTTTTTCACTTTTCACAATTAACATATTTTTTAAATTATTTTTCATATCTTCTTATTCAACTACTCTATTTTTCAATTATTTCTATATAATTATCTATATAATTAACCTAATAATTTTAACTTTTTTCACTTTAGTTCTCATCATTATCCATATTATATCATATCATCTTTTTCATAAAAAAAATTTCATCCAAAAGTTTTATCACTTTCGAAATACATCTTAAATTTAAAAAAAAAAACTTCTTATGCTCAACGAAATACTCCGAAGCAAATATGAATGGTGCCTTAAAGAGAGAGATAATTTTAGAACAGAATTTTTTATAAATCTACTGTTTTCATTTTCAATATAACTTTTCTAATCTTAATACACTTTTTTCTCTTCTTAATATATTTTCATCCTAAATTCTCATGTCATCCTCGTTTCATCCAAGCTTTGATTTATCAACAACTCCAGCATGCGCTTCGTCATACGATAATAGAAGTCATCCAGCGTGGGTGACAGAGTAAAAAAAGAGAGAGATGCGATCCAAAGTACCAAAGCTGACAGACTGTTACAGCATGCTACCCTGCCCGCACATGGTCTTACTAAAATTCAAATCATTCATTGCATTATACTATAATATAAACTACAGGTCCATAGCCGTATATTGATTTTCTACAAGGGTATCTGTAGATTAATAGATCCTATACTTGATTTGCATAATTGCTACTTATCATATCCATGCTTTTTGGCATTTATGAAAAGTTGTCGTAATTAAGTTTAAGAATTAGTTGTCAAAAAAAAAAGTTTAAGAATCTTACGAAATAAATCGTGTTAATTGATTATAAGGATTATTGTAGTAATTTAAAATACGGGCACACAAATTGATTTCATGTTACCCTCTCCATTTTTGATGTTGATAATTGATACAAAATTCAATCTATTCATTATGTTTGACATCATTTGTTTAGCCAAAGAACTAAGTTTTATCCAAATCCAATATATGCATAGTCCACATTTACTAAAAAATAAGTACATTTATATGCAGATTATGAAAAATATTTAGATCCATTCATATATGTATTAGAATTTAATAATATTTTATAGGATCATTTATCTACTTACTAATGATATTTTAGATGGATTATATGGATTATATGTTGAAAATATTACTTAAAAATTAATATTTAACATTAAATCATTTTATTACATTGATTTTACATGTCTACAAATGGGGGCCATATACAGTAGTGATATTAGACAAATGAAAAGATTTCTAAGATAATATAAATGATGTTAAATACAATAGATAAAATGAATTTTCTATCAACCATTTAAATCTTAAAAGTGGAGGAGATTATATAGAAAAGGAGTTTCATAGAAACATCCCCTTTAAAATATAGATAATTGATATTGGATTTGTCTATCTAATGCGAATATTTGATCTGTTCTTCACCTAAGACGTAAAATTTTAAAATATTTGGTGTTAAGGTCTCCAACTAACCTGCCAATGTAGAAAAGTGTTTACTTATGGCAAGGTATCTACCAACAAAGGTACATAAAGTGAATGCAACTTGCATTCTCGAATTGAAGTTCGACTGCATTCGACAACAATACTGCGGGCAAGCCTCATTCATGCATGTTGGTTTTGGAGGCCTTCTCGCTGTTCTACTTTGATGTCTGCAAGTGTTGACAGCAAGTTGGTGAGCAGCCCAGCTGTGAATATGGCTACCCATGCCTTTGAATACATAAGAAATGTGGCTGTAATAAATTCGTGTATCATGTAAACATATTATAGATAGTGAAGGAAAGGTAGCCCTTAGATATGATTGAATGGGTTACCCCTTGGAATAAGAGTATCTAAACCACTTAAATTTTGTTTCTTATTTATCGTGTGATTATTCTCCATTTCCCTATCTTCTCAGCATGGTATCAGAGCTGTGAGTTTAGAATGAACGCCAGGATCTCGGACTCTGCCATCCGTACTCTCCTCAGCTAGATCGTGCAAATCCAGACTGAGATTTGTGAGGATCGGGTGGATTTGGCACTGTGATTTTCTGGAACAACAACAGGTGGCTGCATTGTGTGGAAACCAGCAGATCCAAACAGCAGCGGCGCATGCAAAGTCGGTTGTAGTGGAGGAAGAAAATTAAAAAAGGGGCAGATCTGGCAATGGCTTGATGTGAACGACCAAGATTGAAGGCATTGGTTTTTCCAACCAGCAACAGCTGACCTAAAAATTTTTTAGGTGCGGTGACATAAAGGATAACAGGGACAACATTAACAAAAAAGCTTGTCTTTGCAGTGATGAACCGGTAGTACGTTCCACTGGGCAGAAAAGGAATGGCAAATCCAATGCGGACAAGGTTCCGAACTGCGATCTAGTGCCAGCACCTTCTTCACCTGCATGTTTTGGTTCAACAGCTGGGTAATGTTGTTAGCATCCTCCCTCTTCTCGCCCTACTCATATTGCCCACTAGCCAAGTAGAAGATATTAATCGTTCAGGCCATCAGGTTGGAAAAAGAAAAAGAAGGGAGACACTAAGAAAAGGACAACGCTCATTATTATGAAGAGGAGAACGAGTAATGACCCTTCTGGCTTCTTCCATTTCTTCTCAAAGGCGTGTCATTTGTTAAATTTCTAGTTTTCTGGCGCATCATTATTATAAAATATATTTTATTTGAACTCCCTAGAAGAAGCCAGAAGAGATCGCCCACGGTTTTGTGTTGAAAACTGAATCTCTCGTATGCACCAGTGTCAAGGTGAGCCAGCAGCTGTTTTGCCTGGTATCTGCATATTATCTGTTCATAGAGAATTAGTGAAGCTCTATTTTATCTACGAATTTTCTTGTTTGGGCCTTCTATACACAGGTGCTATCTTTCCTTAATTTGTCTTTACTTTAAAAATGGCAGCAGATAGAAGCAAATAAAGTCATATTCTTCTTGCCAAAAGTAAAGTCAAAGGTTTCACACAACATGAAGTGAGAAGGTCAAACCTTGAACAAAGAAATAATCAAGGTAGAAGGACTAGACTGAACTGTAATTATTGCCATAAATTAGGGCACATAAAAGACCAATGTTGGGTCTTACAACCTCGCCTTTGAACCTCTAAGGACAAAGACCCTGCAAAAAGAATTGCTGGCCATGCTAATTCTTCTACTCAAGTCTTTCTAGAAAGCATTTCCAAACATCTTCTACAAATAAAGTAACAACTCCAACACACTATATAGCAAATTGCTGGGATCCACTTTCCTTACCAAACCTCAGATGCCTCTATATCTCTTGTCCGATCTTCTAGTATGACTTTATTTCTTTCCTCTTATAAAGATAGATGGGTGATAGACTCTAGTGCCACTGATCATATGAGTAGCAATGCTCAGTACTTAACTAATATAGAATCTTAGTCTACATTATCCCCAATTAATGTTGACAATGGACAAAAAATTCATATACAAGGAGTTGGAAAAACTCAACTACTCTCATCAACTTCTGATGCTCTATTTGTTCCATCATTAACCTCCTACTTACTATCGGTCTGTAAGATTAAATTGCAATGTCATTTTTTCTTCCCACTCTGTGCTTTTTTAGGACAAGGCCACGAGTAAAAAGATTAGCAAAGGGAGACTCAGACAAGGGCTTTATGTATTGGATATGCCACCATAAATCTTTATTACAAAGAGTAAAGCAGAATCTTTACTGTTATGGCATAAGAGGACTAGACATTCCTCTAATCAAATCATGTGTACTTTGGATCCTTCTCTTCAAATCAATAACTATGATACCTGTCATTTTTTTAAACAGCACAAATTGCCCTTTGCAAAGCATTCAAACTTCTCAAACTAGTCCTTTGAACTAAATCACTCTGATGTGTGGGATCCGGCTCCTGTAGACTCTTGAGATGGCTATAAATACTTTATTACTTTCATCAATGATAATTCTCGTTCTACTTGGATATATTTATTAAAATACAAAAGTGAAGTCTCGAAGGTTTTTCAAGACTACCATAAAATTGTTTCGACTCAGTTTGATGCTTCATTAAAGGTATTAAGAACCGACAATGGTATTGAATATGTCAATTCCGCCTTTTCTTCTTATCTTAAAGCTCATGACATCATTCATCAAAACTCTTGTGTCAGCACACCTCAGTAAAATGGGATTGCTAAGAGAAAAAATAGACATATTCTTGAAGTAACTAGGCTTTACTTTTTCAAATGAATGTTCCCAAGTGTTATTAGTCTGATACCATTCTTACCAGTTGTTATTTCATTAATCGTCTGCCCAGCCGCATTTTAAACTTTAAATCTCCCTAGAAATCTTACAAAGCAAAAAGCCTAACCTTTCTCATCTTTGTGTGTTTGGTTGCCTATGTTATGTTCATGTATAAAATAGTGGAAAACTTGATTTTCATGCCCAAAAATATATTTTTCTTGGTTATTCCTCTACTAACAATACAAATGTTATACTCTAGATCTTAAAAAAATATTTATTTCTCGAGATATCTCCTTTGTTGAAAATCAAACCTTTTTCAAACTATGGATCAAATTCAAGAGGAGCTCAATCACAAAGAATTTGCTCCTATGCCTCTTGCAACTGGTGAATTCCTTGCGAATGATGAAAGTAATGAAAATACAAGAGAAGTTCCTCATGAAAATGAAGACCCTAAAGAACCCGTGGCCCTTCCTCGCAGGTCATCACGTATTTTATACTTCAAAATTTTTATACTTACCATACCGTTACCTTTCCTATTCAAGAATATATCTGTTATGGTAACATTTCAGCTGGTTATTCTACCTTTTTAGTTGATATTGATTCTTAGAATGAGCCAACCAACTATCGAGAAGCAATCAACATATCTGAGTGGAGAAAGGCTATGGATGAGGAACTCGAAGCACTTGGTAAAAATAATACATGGAATATTGTAAGACTACCATAAGGAAAAAGGACAGTTGATTGCAGATGGATTTATAAAATTAAATATAAGAAAGACGACTCTATTGAAAGATACAATGCTAGACTCGTGGCAAAAGGATTCGCTCAAACCTATGGTATTGATTACAAGGAAACTTTTGCACCTATAACGAAAATGATCACGGTTAGAATTTTAATATGTTTAGCAGTTAATCACAGATGGTCATTATTTCAAATGGATGTAAAAAATGTCTTCTTGCAGAGAGACTTAGAAGAAAAAGTGTACATAAATCTTCCACTAGGACACAAGTTAGAGAAGGCGAAAATCAGCTAGTATGTAAATTAAATAAAGCAATATATAGCTTGAAGCAATCACCCAGGGCATGGTATAGTAAACTAGGCATTGCTCTTGAAAGGTTTGACTTCATTAAATGTGTCTATGATTCGTTAATGTTTATGCAAAGAAGAAGTTTTGGAATTGTGGTCGTTTTGATTTATGTCGATGATATAATCATCGCTGGGAATGACAAGGTCGGCATTTTAGACCTTAAAAGCTATTTTAACAAAAAATTTGATATGAAGGATCTTAAAAAACCGAAATACTTCTTGGGAATTGAAGTTTCTTATTCTAAAAAAAGTTTATTCTTGTATCAAAGAAAATATACATTAGATCTTCTTAGAAAAATTAAAAAGTTGGGTTCTAAATCAATCGATGCCCCTATTGACTATACTGCTAAGTTTGTCAAGATAAATGAATATTTAAAGAACCCTGGAAGGTTCCAAAGACTAGTAGGACGACTGATATAACATACAATCACCAGACCAGATATTGCATGTGCAGTCAGTTTATGCATTCTCCCACTTTGGAACATATGAAAATTATAAATAGAATTCTCTGTTATTTAAAATCTTGTCCAGGAAAAGGAATTTGGATGAAACAAAATAATCATACTGATGTTTCTTTTCATATTCGGGTTCTAGGATATGCAGATGCAGACTATGTAGGAAATCCAAATGATTGAAAATCCACCATAGGTTACTGTACTTTTGTTAGAGGTATAATATTGTTACATGGAAAAGCAAAAAATAAAATGTTGTAGCCAGGTCAAGTGCTGAAGCTGAATACAGAACTACGTGTTCTGCTATAAGTGAATTTATTTGAGTGAAATCAGTATTATAGGAACTGGGTTTCAATACACGGAAACCAAAAAAGTTATTTTGTGATAACCAAGCCGCCATACACATAGCATCAAATCCAGTCTTCCATGAAAGAACTAAACATATTGAAGTAGATTGTCACTATGTGCAAGACAAAGTTCAAGAAAAAAAATATTGAGACACAATATATCAGAAGTAAGGATTAGCTTGCGGACATCTTCACTAAAGCTCTACCAAGAAGCAACTTCGAACAGATATCAAAGAAAATGAGTATCATTGATATTTATTATCCAGCTTGAGGGGGAGTGTTGACAGCAAGTTGGTGAGCAGCCCAGCCATGAATATGGCTGCCCATACCTTTGAATAAATGAGAAACGGGGTTGTAATAAATTTGTATATTACGTAAACATATTATAAAGAGTGAAGGAAAGGTAGCCCATAGATATGATTGAATGGATTACCCCGTAGAGTAGGGTATCCGAACCATTATCGTGTGATTTGTCTCCATTTCTCTATCTTCTCAATGAGAAGTTACCCATTTTGAAGGTGATTGGTTAATTCAATTGAGTCTTAGTACCAAATATAAATAAAAATTATTTCACTTATATTCATGTTCTATTATTACTTGCAATTAAATTTAAACAGTTGCATTGGATATTATTTTGCCACATTTGATGTAAAAAGTATTTACAAATACATAAAAGAAATCAAATTATCAAATATTTATAGCAAAAAAATAACCTGTCGCCAAATTCGTTCACATGCAGCCAAAAAATATGTTGGCCAAAAAATTACCTGCATTCGACCGCCTGATGACAGCAGGAATTGCGTTTGAGCAGTCCCAGAACATGGGCTAAGAAAGATTGCATCTGATGTACGTCTCTGGAGTCCACGTCCTTTTAGTATTAAAGGGAGGTTTCAGCCATGCGACTGCGATGACCATTCGAAGAAACCACATGGACTCTTCACGTACGCTTGCAGGAGCATTTTCTTTTCCATCTCTGGAATAATACCAGTCCAGTAGCAAGCTATGTAGCCGGCTGAGTTTTTCTGGGCTTTTCTTGTCGAGAGATCCAGCCTATGTACTTCGAACTGCCCAGAACACACCAGACACCGCGGTACTCGAACCGTCCAGAACATCGGGGTTGCCGTGTAGAAGCTCGTAGAAGCTCCCTCTCTCGTCTAGACGGCGGCACCACCCCCACACCCCCCAGACCTATAAAATTGGCTATGCCCAGCCTCCAAAACAGCAACATCTAATTCGACCGTTGAGAAAAAAAAATTCTGAATCGTTTGTGCCAATAGCTTTAGAAAATGACGAGGTTCCCCGTGATCTTGTGCTTGGCGTTGCTGGGGATGGCCCTGCCGGCGATGGGCCTGATACCCTACTCGAGGGCTTTCTGGGACATGATGCTGCCGAGCGACGACCCTTTCAGGATTCTGGAACAGACACCGCTCACCATTCCCAAGGGGGCGGAGACTCTGGCCCTCGCACGCGCCGACTGGAAGGAGACGCCGCAGGCTCACGTGATCACGCTCGACGTGCCAGGTATGCAATGCAGACCTTGTGAAAATGGTTTGATGATTGTATGATAGATTTTGGCGGGGTGACATTGGCAGTGGTGGGGATGAATTTCTGCAGGGATGAAGAAGGAGGATATAAAGATCGAGGTGGAAGAGAACAGGGTGCTAAGGATCAGCGGGGAGAGGAAGAGCGAGGAGGAGGTGGAGGGAGAAAAGTGGCACAGAGCGGAAAGGACGTCGGGGAAGTTCTGGAGGCAATTCAGGCTGCCGGGGAGCGCCGACTTGGAGTCTATCGAGGCTCACCTGGGGGATGGAGTGCTGACGATTACGGTTCCGAAGGTGGTGGAGCAGAAAAGGCAGCCCAAGGTGGTGAACATCGCCGCGGAGGACTCCAAGGGGGAGGACATCAAGGCTTCAAAAGCGGAGATGTGAAAATTTCCGTTTTTCAGTCTTCCTTTTTCTTCTGCATTTGCTTCTTTTGGGTGTGTGCTTGTTGCCGATACGTAAGAATAATGTAATGTAATTGGCAGGCGTGGTTATTTTTCTTAATGGAGATTTTGTAATTAAGGAGGCTAAGCATTGAAAATAAGAGGCACGAGTGGTGGCGAATGTTTTGTTATAATATTAAGCTTAAATCCTACAAATCTTTAGTTAACTATAGATTTTTTCGGACAATCCCCAACGAAATAGCCCACAGACGAGCCTTCGGTTTATTTCATGCGGCCCACAGTATTCGAGCAGGGAACTTATTCGGACGTGTTGATTCTGCATGGTTTAAGCACAGACTCTTTCGACGCCTTCCAGCTTGCTCGTATTTCAAGTTTACAAACCTGCGTGCCTACTCCGATGCGGTAGCCCGGACCATTTACGGCCAGTCAAATCTTTTCCCGACTTTGAAGCCAAACGTAGTCCAATTCAATTTAAAATTGGATTTGATTAATGAGGGATTAGGTTGTACCATTTGAAGAAGCTGGCTGCAGATAAACTCGATTTGGACGGCTGTATTCGAAAGTGGATGGTAAATGGTAGGTTTGCAATTCAGGCTCAATTCATGTTTTTACTTCCAACTTTATTTTTAAACTACAGTTCTTAACTCTAGTTCTATTTCTATTTCTAAACTTTAATCTTGATTTTATTTTTGAACCTAGGGGTGCGTTGAATTTTGGAAATTGTGTTGGAATTCTGTCATATTTATTACATTAAATAGTTTAAAATAATAATTTTTTTTATTTTAAAGCAAGAAAATTCAAGAGTACTTAGTATAATCAAGCAAAATAAAATTCATTATGACACTCTTTTACATCAAGTAGATTAGTACTTAGAGAATAGAATGAAGAAAACTTCATTACATCAAGTAGACTAATAATATCTTTTAGAGAATGAAAAGACGTCTTTTTTTATTATGCAACTTAATGTTAATATTACAACAGTATACATAAATATTAACATGCTAGCTGTTAAAAATAAGTCAACGATAATAGAAAAAATTATTCAACAACTATAATAAAGTCAAATAAGAATATAACAAATTTATTTCGAATAAATAAGTATCTAACTACTAATATCGAATTCAAAAAATCAAATTATAACACCTAACATAGGTCCATGACTAACCATGACTAAATAAAAACATAAAACATCCTAAATTCTCGACATAAGTTTCATTCTTTTTATCTTGAAATTAACATCAAGCCAAACTTCTTTTTTCCTTTGAAATTAGATTTTGTATGCGATATACGATAAATATAATATATATATGGATATACGATAAATATAATATATATATGACTCAATTTTCAGTTTAGTTAAAAATCGAACTATAAATATTATATATATATATATGACTCAACTTTCAGTTTAGCTAAAAGTCGAACTAGGGTTTAGGTTCACACTTTTAGTTGAACCTGGTAAATTGGGCTCGAGTTTTATAACTAGTACTTTTAACGCTGTTCTAATCTTGAGTTAAACCTACAGTGGATTGTACCTTTAGTTTGTGGTAGATTGTTTTAACCTAATCTAATTAGACTTTATTTTCATATGTCAGTGTAAAATAGATTATTCAAAAGGTATAAAAAAAGTTATACCTTGGTACATAATTATATGATATATAGGCATTAATTATATATTATTACTTTGAAATATTACTTAGTAATTACATAAATCATAAAGTGAAAGACATTCTCAAAAAGAATTAATTTTTATTCTTTAATATAAATTTATATTTTAAAAGAAATTTAATTCAACCAAAAATTTTAATATTATATATTTGTTAATTTGATTTATAACCAAAACTAAATTGAAAAATATAGGTTTAATTTAGCTCCAGTTAAAGTTTGAAAAATATAGTTGAATGTATGATCAAGTTAATGTCTTACAAATAAGGTTAACATTGCAAAAATCTCAACTCTCAATACAACTGGATTTACACTTTTACTTGTTGGTTCCTTAATAAGGGCTTTTTTTATATTGTCATCCATCTTGAACGATCACCCAACTTCAAACTCTTGACTTCTCACCGCACATACTCTTAACTGATTCACATTAGTCTTTTGGTCGCTCTTAAATAAGGCCTTTCTGAGTTATAAGGCTCTTCTCTTTTACTAAGTATTAGCAAGACATGTCTTAGAAGGCCAGGGCGAGTAATTCATTACCTTAATATGTGAATAGATTACATATACACAGTACTAAGGTTGTCACTAGGGGTGCAACTTGACTTATTTGGGCTTAGTTTTTGGCTAATCTAAATTCAAACCTAAGTTATAACATGTAAACCCTAATTCTAATTTTATTTCTAAGGTCTCAAATCTAACCGTACCACAATAGGTTAGGTTCGAGATAGATTTAGGTTGAATTCAAGTGAGAATTCAAGAAAATTTTAGATTGAATTTTAGGTTAATCTCATTAATTTAAATTCAAATTTAAAAATATAAAGATTATATCATTGATTTCAAACTACATATGCATTAAACAATTATTTATAATATTGTAGACTTAAAATTTTTTCTCTTTTAAATTTTTTCTCATATGATAAGAAAGTTATAAGATATATATTAAAGCTACATATGTAACATATGATTTTTTTAATATATATTAGAATTCGAGTTCGGATTCAAGCTCTGTGGGTTGAGTTTCTATAAATCCAAACTCATCTCAAATTTGATTTGTGTGTGTTTAAACAGAATTTTTAAACCTAAATTCCTAAACTATTGAACCCAAATCCTTAAAAAATGGTTAATTGTGTTATGCGGGTTCGAGCCAACCCAACCCAAGTTGCACTTCCTAGACTTGCAACACATGCATCTTTGATAAGTGTATGTTAATTTTCTTACAAAACTTTTTAATGATATCATTTGTTTTATGACAAAAATCACTTCCACATCTGTAGAATATTTAATATATGGTGAGATTTATGTTGCTCTTAGAAACTCATCATTTGGATTAAAGATTATATAAACTTAAGGTTTTAGAGACCACTTATATAGGCGTCTTTTTTACTGTTATATCTTTCTTTTTAAAGTTGCAATTCTTCTCTAGCTGAGACATTTTTGTAATTAGGGATGTAATTCAAGTTGGGTAAATTTGGTTTGGGGCTGAACTTATCCTTCCTTACTTTATTTTAAAAAAGTTCTACCTTATTTTATTTTAAGTTGAGTTGGTTCAAGACTTATTTTACTCTATTTTTTAAGATTGGTTCAGTTCTATTTTCGATTTCAGTTTCAATTTCAAATTGATTTTTTATAGGAGTCTTCATATTATATTTGAAAATCATAATTTTAATATAAATTTTACTTAAAAACTTATAATCAATATAATAATTATATAGTTTTAAAATTTATTTATTAGATGTATTAAATAATAGATAAATTAAATAAGTTTTTTATATGTTAAAAATATTTTTTACATTTTCAAAAATATAATATATTTCATCAAAAATGTTGTATATATATTAGTAATTTAGGTCGTTATAATTTATATGGATCTTGAAACCTACATTACCTTAATTACACAGAGTATTGTTTATTTGGAATGTACCCTACCATATGGATAGAAAATAAAAATTTATCCACTCTATTTTAGAATATCTAATAGATTAACCTAAGAATATCCTACCAGAGGTGCACACTTTCTTGTAGTTCTCAATCTACGTAGTGAAATTCTTCTTCTTTTTGTGATTTTTCGAAAGGCTTCGGCGCTTTCAAGACTTTTTTTTTTTTTTTTTGCCTTACATAAATCCTTATTATCTATCTAATAGTTGCCTATTATTCTACCACAAACCCCGACCGACCAACCCATGCACATACCTCACCGCTCCCTGGGGCTCCGCTGCTTTAATTCGCCTCCAAATTTTTAACCCTCATCACCCGTGCATTACCAGATTTATGGGCGACATATAAAAACATTTTCCAAAGAGTTTTGGAAATAAAATGCTTTCCATTTGATTCTGTCACATATTTGAACTTAAGTGTATTTTATTAAAACGAATTATTTTAGAAATTGATTTTAATTTAAATAGCCAGTTGAATTATCAGTCATTTTTTTAATAAATTATTTGTATAGTAATCCACTAGATAAATAAAATAAATGACTAAGTGAAATTAACTGACTATACGAGTTTCAGTTGATAGCTTCGGCGGCATACTCGTGCATCTGGGGCGAGAGAAAATGCATCAGATTCGGATGCTTTTTCTGGGTGGTTTTTCCCGTGAACCTTTGAATCTTATCTCTTGGGGCCAGGACGACGCGGGTGGGCTTCTCCCGCCCACCGCGAGACAAAAAATAAAAGCGGTGGGAATATACCAGCGGCAGCAGTCCCACCACCTTTTCTCCGTCCAGGCAAAGCTCTTGAGCATCCATACGTACGCGGAATCCTTGTCCAAGAAGGTGTCCATTGTCAAGTGCTCCACCCTAATTTGACTTATTATCCCATTCTAATTGGCACCCAGATCACCGAAATAGAATATACGTACATGGTTCTCATTATACGTATACAAGCTTTTTATGATGACTTGGGGCTTTGTTTGAATTTTAGAATGACTTGCAATGAATATTCGCCTAATTATATTTTAACTATGGCCCCGGCTGGTAAACAGAGGAGGCAGAAATCCACTTCCCCGCCTCTCTTGGAAACACTTTCCAATCATAATTTGATACCTTAAATTTTTTAAATTTTTTAAATTTTTTTCAATACTTCAATCAATCATTTTTTACGTAGTTACCATATTTGTTCTCATTTTATCAATTAACTCTTATATTTTTAAAATATATTCACATTCTTACTTCCCCACTTTCTCTTTAACCCTTTTTAAGATTACAATTCTAAGTAAAGGATTAGACTCATTGATATCCACTGCTTTGACAAGTCCATGAACCACCAAACCACCCCCATTTTTGGTACTGAACTACAATCATTTATGGGGCTTGTTCATTGCGGATCCGTTCAAAAAATATATTTTTTATTTTTTTTATAAAATTATTAATTTAAATATTTTAATCTATGAACCAAGTTTTACTATTTTGGTGACATATATGTATATTTATTTTGAATTTTAAAACAACAGAGTATTTTACTCATTTTAATTGTTGAAACATTACTAAAATATTCTGATGTTTAAAAATTCAAAATAAATATATATGTACGTATTCAAAAATAATAATATCTAGTTTACTGATTAAATATATTTAGATTAAAATTCTATAAAATGATTTTTAAATTTTTTTAAAAATATGCTTTTTAAACCCATTTTGATCATTTCCCTATTTGATTTTTACTTCACACCAATAGAATTTGTATGATGGATTGGAGGGCTTGACTAGGGAGACATTTGGTAACGTTCATTTGTGGGGAACAGTAGAGAACGTGCGGCCTTTCTTATTTTTCAATCAATGATTAACAATTCAGAAATCTTATTTTTTCAATTTTATTATTGTATTCCAATTTTTTTTCCCGATTTTCCTATTTATTCGAATTTTATTTCTATAATCTCGTAGCAATCGTACCTGCTTCCGTCCCAAAATCCTGCAAAAATCAAATTTCCGATACGCCCCAACGATAATCGGCCAAAGTAGAACGAGCGTGTCAGTTAGTCCCACCACGGAGAAGGGGACACACGGATCCCGCTGATGCGGACATCTCGTCTGCTTCGGCTCGGTACGATTTTCTGGCCATCCCTCATTCTCGATCGGTACCTGGACCATCGACTACCACCAGTCTGACAGGCGGGAACAGCGGTCCGAAATTCACACCATTTTTCAGATGATCCAGTCAAATTTCCAGGTACTCCCGAGATTCTTGCCAGCAAAGATGATTTACGTCCGATCGACGGTCTCGATTCAACGGCCCTCCGCTCTACACTCCTGTTAATAGCCCAACCTCATTCATTTCAGGGCATTGATGCCCGAAAGTGGGCCATAATAACTCCTAGCCCCTTTAAAAATGCTGCACCAACGGACGGTGGCAAGAAGCACTGAATGCTCCCACCACTGCAGGTGGGCCCCACCGCCCCATCTGTCAGGTCTCTGACGAAGACGCCGCCTTGCTCCGTCACGTGACGATCCGACCGTTCTCTCTCTCACACGGGCGGATCATGAAAACGACAACCCCACTCAATCCACACGTGCCAATCCATCGTCGGAGTTCGGTTCGGATCTTCCGCTTCCGCGTGCCACGGTCGAATTCGCGTTAACCTGCGTCAGCAACAGGCGCCAAGGCGACAGGTTCCAAAAATAGATGGTCGGGATCTTTGGATAGTGAGCTCGTGCCACGTGGCTAGGGGTCAGGAGATCACGTGGTGGGCGAAGAACCCCAATTCCCGTACATCTCCCTGCACGCGCCTTCCCATGCAGCGGAGCAGAGTTTCAGCGGGGTGAGTGAGTTTCACTTATCGAAGTCGGGCATGGGCATCTGAATGGGAGATAACTGGATATGGTGCCTTGATAGGGTTGGATACGAAAAAATACATACATCGGTCTGCATCGGAATACGCCCAGCCCACCTGATGATTCTACACTGGCCCACAGATTCGATTCGCGGGATTTTCTTGCGCGGCTTGCCGCATTTAATGAATCGCCTTTCATTTGCGTGCACATCGCATGTGCGAAAGGCCGAAGCATCCGATGCGTTGATCAATGTTTTATTTTCAGGCTGTGCTTGACAATGAAAACAAATATTAATCTAAAACTTTTCCCTTACATGACTATTTGATTTTTTAATTATTTCTTTGCACATTTTTACACAATTTTTTTTTTAAAATCATTTCTACATAACTACCATCCGATTAACTTATTTAGGGTGTGTTTGACAATTGATATAAAATGTCAATTTAAAACTTTTTCATTCTCCATAATTATCATATTTTTTAATCATTTTTTCACATTTTCCTATACAACTATCCTATTTTTCAATCATTTTTATACAACTATCTACACAATTAACTTATCTGTTTTAACTTTATCCTCTTTACGACTCATCATTACCCCTATCATATCACATCATTTGACAATTTTTACTCTTTAAAACTTTTTATCAAAAGTTTTATTCATTAACAAACACTCCTTTATTCTACTTTATTCTTTTTACATCTCATTATTACCGCTATCATATCATATTATTTATTCATTCTAAAACTTTTCTTCTTAAAAACCTTTCATCACAAGTTTTATTATTTCCCAAAAATACCCTTAAGATCAAAATTGTGATTAAGCGGGAGTTTTTAAGGATGTATAAAAAAATTATTTTCAAATTTGGCCTCATATTTTATATAAATTCCAATATGATCACATTTTCTATAATATCAAATTTGATTACATACTTTGTCGTTAATTAATAATATAAAAATATATAAAAATTTGGTCATATTATTAAAAATATAATAACAAGTTTGCGGTCATGTGAACTTATCTATTTTTTTGAACTTGAAGATTCATGAAAATTGTACTTCATGTGTCCTATTCGACATCATTTATTTAGTTATGGTAATAACTTTCATCAAAATCAATTATATGCATGAGTCACATTTATTTAAAATATACATTTACGTGTAAATTATAAAAATACTTATATTCATTTATATGTGCATTAGAATATAATAATATTTGATAAATTATTTATTTACATAGTAATAATATTTTAGACTATTTAGATGTTAGAAATGCAAGTTTAGAATTGACGTGTGATATCAAACTATCTTATTAGGTTTATTTTAAACATTGGCACATGGAATTCATATGTAATGATACTAACATAATAGTAAGATTTTAATGATAATATAAATTATACTCTGTAAAAAATAAAGTTGATTTTTTATCTATCATCAAGATGAGAGCACTTAATGGGGATACATAAAAGTTGAGTTTCATAAATGGGTGATTCTATGCAAAATATATGGTTATATATTAAGCGTTTGTAGATGACCCTTAAAAGAAACACACGTCATTTTATTCATAATTTTCTTTTTATCAAGAAAAATTCTAATCGGATCCCCTCATTCCTACTCCTCATCAAGGTGGTGAGAAGTGGAGGAAGAGGAGTTGCCATTAGAAGCTTCTTTAAGAGCTCCTAAATCAAAATACAACGAATTTAACCGTAAAATTTGGTGGATTACCCCCACCATTCGTTCTCTAAAAAATCACCCTCTAAAACTAGATTTGCTAATTTATGGGCTACAACATTTTATGTACGCAAAACATGTACAAAAGAATATTTATGTGTTGACTCAGCGAGTACTTTGATTTTTGCCATGCAAAACTTTCAGGTAGGAGTAGATGGGCCCCTTTTTTTCGGATAAGTTAAGAGCAACTATATCGAAGCAAAAAAGTCATATACAACCGGTTTTCAATCTCAGCAGGCGGGCTTCCCCAAACATTGCTTAACATTGACTTCCATTTTCATGGCAACATCTGCTATAACGTGAGCAGCTTCATTTCCTGACCGAAGGACGTGAGCATACTTGATCGACTGGAACTCAGCAACACGCTGCTGAATTTTTTGAGTCAGGATGCCTACGGATGACATACTGAAACACACGTCATTTTTGGTTAATATGATATTTAAAATATATTCTTTATTTTTATTAAAAAGTTTATTTCTAGATATCATCTTCTATTACCTTCTTTTATACATGGTGGATATTTTGCATTATTATTTTTTCCATCTTAATATGCTATATATATATATATATATATATATATATAGGGAAATGATCCAGTGCATGCGACTGCACCGTGCAGTCCATGCACTGTGGGCCCCACCTGATCATTTTCCATAAATCCACCCCACCCATTGTATTTAGAATTGTTCACTTTATTACCATACCAATTTTCATCCAAATCCAACATGTGTGTAGTCTCCATCTTAAAATGGTGCAAAATCAACGTAATAAAATAGTTTAAAGTAAATATCAAGTTTAAAGTAGTTTTTTCAACATCTAAACCGTCTAAAGTATGATTTATATATGGATAAATGAGTGTATAAAGTTTCATTACAATCTAATATGTGTGGGGTCCATTTTACAGCGGACTGTACAGGATCGGTTCCCATCATACTTTAGACGGTTTAGATGTTGAAAAAAACACTTTAAACTTGATATTTACATTAAACTATTTTATTACGTTGATTTTGCACCATTTTAAGATGGAGACTACACACATGTTGGATTTGGATGAAAATTGGTATGGTAATAAAGTGAACAATTCTAAATACAATGGGTGGGGTGGATTTATGAGAAATGATCAGGTGGGGCCCACAGTGCATGGACTGCACGGTGCAGTCGCATGCACTGGATCATTTCCCATATATATATATATATATATATTGTAGCTTTTAGTTTCTTTTTCTTTTTTTTTTTGGGTTGTGGGTTAATGTAGCTTACTTTCTTTGGTAAGCCCCATATTGTGAAACAGTGGAGAATGGAATTAGAAATCATATGCAAGCATGGTGGCACCGCACCGGATGGAAAGCGGAGTTGAAACAGAGTTGCTTTCGTTTGGGGGAAGAAGATGGGTGGATTTTTGGCGTTATTCACTGGCATTGAGGATGATGCCGTGAAAATAAGCCGGAGAATTTGGGCATTTATGGCAGCATGTGACTTTGATTGGTTCAAAATTGGCAGTGTCTCACGCTTTTTATGCTTCTCCAGGCCGAGTCCCATGAAAGATGTGGATCCCACCAGTACTCCTCCCTCGTGAAACCATCACTCGTTGCAAACCAAGCTCCTCATAAACGGGTTCGTGCTTTTAAATAAATAAAGATGGATGACGCGAATTGCGAAATGATCTTCTTTCTTTTTCTTTTCTTTCTTTTTTTCAAAAAAAAATATGACATGAGTATAATTTACATTTATCGAATTTAGACCTGCTTCGACCCGGTGGTGAATTAGGCAATGGAGCCATGATTATATACAATGAGTTGTATACAGGCTCTCTACGCGATATTTATTTTTTTATTTTTAAAAAATTTCTTTATAAACATATTTTTTAACTATGTTTAATTCGAATATTAAGTTTTACCATTTTATAATATTTTTACGTATTTATTTTTAAAAAAAACGAAGTTTTTCAATTAGTGAGATTGACTGAAATATCCCTGAAATTGACGATTTTTAAAAATAAAAAATAAATATGTAAAATTATTGGAAAAAGGTAAAAGTCGTTATATGAGTAAAATATATTCATGAAAAAACAGAAACAAATAATCAATAAAATTAAAAAATGAATATTATATAGAAGCCGATATACGAGATAAACATGGCTCTCAGGCAACGGGCTTTGGAGGATAGCTTTACCGGGAAGATTGTTTTTGAAGTGATCTCTTTTGTTAGTTTTTAATGAGTGAAAATCATTTAAAAGTCAAAAGCACGATTATATTGAAGATGACGTCTTTCCTTTCATCAATACCTGGCCAAATGAAGCCTTAATTTTTAGTATTGCTAATATTTTTTTATAATTATTTATTTTACAATAGCCATCATTTATAGAATTTACATAGAATTTATTGGTATCTATATTATATATTAAGGCCATTCGAACGAAAACTTCATGACAACTTTTATGTTGGAGCTCACCTTGAGGATAAATAATTCTATAAAATATTGTTATATTCTAATATGTATATAAATGTATCTAAATTTTTTTTTATAATTTAAACAAGAATATATATTTTTTAGCAAAATGCATCCCATGTATATATTTATTTTGAATGAAATTTGGTTTTCGAAATAAACAAATGATGATAAATATAATAAATAAAGTAAGTTTTTTTTTTATCAAGATGTAAAATATTAAAGACATAAGAAGTTGCATGGAGCCGCTTTTATGCAAAGCCCATATATGACATCTAGCATTTGTTAAAAAAATTTACTTCTTTATATATATTTAATATAATTGACATTTTTGCAATTTTACTATTATATTATTCTATTATTACAATATTACGTCCATTGATCTTTCAAAATTTTCAAGTCAGTACTCTTTTATTTAATATTAATTTATTCTTTTCACTCTTAATTATTATCTTTATCATGTCAATCAAGCATAGCATGATCAGTCACAACGTTGGGGCAGATGGCAGTCTGATCGGGGCTTCTAATCCTATAAACGGATATTTTGTCCCCATGCGTAGGGATATTTTTTTAAAAAAAAAAAATTTCTGATCAAGTCGTCGGAGTTATTAAAAATTGATTTGCAAGTTGAAATGAGATAAAAATCATGTAAGAACTCTTGAGCTTTAACTGTAATATGGGTTGAAATGAGATGTAATATAAAAAAATTATTAATTTATCACATCATTTATCACTTTTTTTGAAAATTTTAACCATAAATTTCCTTATGTTTTTCTACTCAGGAGCCGTTCAATTAACATTATAATTTGTTATTATGTTTAGTATAATATTATAACATTATACTTTGATATATGTTTTTAACCAGGTCCTACGATTCCAGAAAGACTAAAGTACGGCGATGATGGCAAGCAAAATGAACCGATTAGATCTTCATTTCAACAACAAGTGGGCCCTATGGGAGTAGTTTTTTGTGCAACGGCGTGTAATTAATAGGTGGATGAGTGTCTCTCTCTCTATCTCTCAACAAAACAAAAAAAAAAAAAAAAAAAAGAGCGGATGAGTGCATTTTAATAAATGCATGAATTTTAGGCACATTGACGTGGCAAGGGGAGTTGGTTTGTGATTATCATCATTAGCTGACTAATGCTTAATTTATTTAGTACTTCCCATGCACGTGATGAGAGCTAAACGTGTGTCTTTGAGACATGTATATTCCACAGCGTCTAAACTCTAAACCAGCAGGGCTCGATCAGGTTGCGCATGCAGAAAGCAGAAAATGAGAACTGAGAAGGAAATTTCGATGGGAGAAGTTCGATAAAGCAGAGCGATGAGAGACAGCTGCCTAAACATGGAAAGAAAACATCATTGCCTTCCGATCCCTAAGCAACTCGCCTCTTCTTCTTCTTCTTCTTTTTTTTATTTCTTTTTTTCCCTGTGGAAGAGAAAGAGATTGTTGAGTGTGACACGTCACGTGAAAGAGACAAGGCAGAGAGCTGACCAAACATCTGACACAAGGAATTACAGGAGTGTTTCCTTCCCATGACTCTGATGAAGATTCCAGCCAAGGAGAGTGTGCAGTTGGTTTTTGCTCCCCTTGGAGCTGTTGAGGGGACATCTCTCCCGCCCCCATCAACCCCCCCATCTCTTCTTCTTCTTCTTCTTTTTCCCTCCCCCCTCCCCTCTCGATCTTTAAAATCTTTTTTCTTTTTCATCCCCCTTTTTATCTCTCGTTGTCTAGCTGTCCAAAATTTTTCTTATATCCTTTCCCCTCTCGACTATAAATGAGATGTGACATAGTTCATATGGCTCCGCTGCCCCCCCCCCACCGCAGCAAGAAAGTACAGCTTTGAAAATTGCAAAAAGATATACAACCAATGAATTTGTTGCATAAGGCTGTGTTTGACAATTAATAAAACATGTCAAGTTAAAACTTTTCAATTTAGGATATGTTTGGCAATTGATAGAAAATGTCAAGTTAAAACTTTTCACTTTCCACAACTATCATATTTTTTTATTATTTTTTCACATTCTCCTATATAACTACCTTTCTTTTCAATCATTTATACACAACTATCCATATTACTAACCTATCTATTTTAATTTTATCTTCTTTACTACTCATTATTACCCCTATCATATCACATCATTTGACAACTTTTACTCAACAAAACTTTTCATCAAAAGTTTTGTTCATTACCAAAACACTCTTAAAACTTTTCGTTTTCTACAACTATTGTATTTTTTAATCATTTTTTCACATTTTTCTGTACAACTACCATACTTTTTAATCATTTCTACACAACTAACTAATCTATTTTAACTTTATCCTTTTACTACTCATCATTACTCCTACCATATCACATCAGTTGACAACTTTTACTCTCCAAAATTTTTCACCAAAAATTTTATTTATTACCAAACACACCCTAAAATTCTGCAACTAAGAAATTTACATCAATAATTAATATTAATACCTAGCTTTAGTTATCAAAAATATTAGTACATCGATAGTTTTTTTGATGGTTGTGTATTATACATTGTGACATTTGATGTTAGAATTAGGCTCTTTTTTTTTTCATAAACAAACTTTCACTCATCATCATGGAGACCGAACTCCACCTATATTAAACTTAGATACACTACAAAAAAAATAATAAACTTGGAAGCACTACACACCACCGACGCCTATATGTGGGAGGCAAACTCTCCCATCTCTATTCCATATACTTTTAAAAATATAATTTTACATCTTGATTATCCTACTTTTTTTTCATTTTTATATCGATATTTTAATTATTTTTTTATACAACTATCATATTTCTTTCTATTTTACACAATTATTTTTATTTTTAAATTTTTTAATAAAATTATTAATTTAGGTATATATTATCTATACATTAAGTTTTACTAATTTTGGAGATGTATATATATTTTTAATTACAATGGCATTGTGGTCATTTTCACCTCTATAAAAATGATCATAATAATTTTATATTTAAAAATAAAAAAATATATATACATATATTTGAAAATGGTAAATTTTAGTCTATAAATAATATTTACAAGGATAATAGTTTTATTAAATTTGTTTAAAAAATAAATAATGGTACTTTGGATTGGCCTGAGATGGGGCCATCTTAGACTGACGTCAAATAATATTGACAGTCAGCTGTGCCCAAGCGCATTACATATTGGTGCACAGCCTTGTAGTCTCGTTGCTACTGGTTTAGGGTTCAATCTCGAAGGGGGCATTTCGTTTCCCATTCGCTACGAGTGATATCTTCTGCAAATTCAAGTATAAATATTATTCATTCAGCAAAAATTAAAAAAATTAGTTAGAATGATTGATTGAGTTGTAAACAGAGATCTTCTAAATTTCTTGTTAGAACAATAAAAATGACATTTAGCCAAGAAGGACCAAGAAAATTACATTCACTTTCACGCACATGGCATACGGTAAAAAGGAAAAAAAAAAGGTTCACCCTCGGCCCTCGACAAGACATATATCGATCTGCCCTGCGGAGGAAGAAAAAGTCGAAGAGAACTTTTTTTTTTTGATGGTGAGTCAAAGCAAACTTTCAATGGTAAGTTTGTTGGAAATGCTCTGGCCACTCGGACCATTGATATGCAGGCACAAACCGGAGGAACGTACAATTCAGGGCATTGGGCAGCTTTTCGTTTGAAGATCTGGGTCCAATGTCAAATACGTTAATCAGATAATCTATGATTTAAAAAAAATACTTGATCAAATCTTTATATTTTTGATTTTGTATTAAGCATTACAAAACTCATATTCTATATTATAATTAACTAAGTTTGGCTTGCTAGGACGGAATTGGTCACTTAAAGTTCTGAAATGACTCAATTAGATTTTGCAGTATTGTCCTACATCATGAAAGAGAGAGAAGGAGGGAGATGATGATGAGGCAGGGGTTGAAATGATGGCCTGGGCTGTGACAACTCGTCTGCCAAAAAAAGGGTGGTAAAAACCATGGTCTGGACAGCTGACAAGACAAAAATAGGCAACAAGTGGGGGAGTCGAGGAGTTCTAAATACGGACAGTGCCGAGAAAAAAACGTAAAGGAAATGTGGAATTTGCCTTAATTAAATCTAAGAAAAAGCAAGTAAATGAGCATAATTAAGTCAGCTAAAATGATAGCATGTCCCCATTTCTTCTTGAGACAGAGCTTGAGCATGTGACCATTTCGCAGCAGGAAAAATGTGGTCCGGTCCGTTCAGCAAGTAATCCTCCAATTCACTGCGGCCTCTCTGCAAATGGGTCATGCGCGCCAGTGTGTTGACATCATGATTCGATCTCTCCGGTTTCCACGGAAAGTTAATTCCCAAGAAAGGGAAAAAAAAGTAAAAGCAAGTTTTATCAACCTGACAAACTACAAAAATCTCATTACCTATTTTGCACATGCACAGCTTAATGAAAGAAATTTGGAGCATGTATAGAGAATGATTGCATGCCAATGATGGACGGTTCGTAATCACCTAACTCAATCAATTGAGTGTCCCCCGACTAGATTGTGGTGTTGATGATCGACCTTATTTTGCCTGCGTGTAGTCATGCATGTAGCTAGCTGTAAGTGTGAACGAATCCATTGGGAGATATGAGGGGGAAATGATTTGCTTATCATTGCAGTGGACAGACGACATTTTTGTAATTAAGCAAACTCAACTGCGGTTCCATTCAAACTTTTGTTTTGCTTGGTGTTTTTGCCATGTTAGATAATGCTGTTCAGCTGCTGACTTTGTTAAAGCCATGCTCGACAATGGCGAGAATGGGAAAGCGACGCAGCACGCTTCATTCTCTTTTTCAAGTCCATCCCAACTTCTTTGTAGATGCATTCTAATGATTGGCATGTGCTTTCTTGCTCCATGCAGACTCACGAAGGTGGTCCATTTCAGAAATATTTCAATGGTGGACCATATATGTGCCCAAGTGGTTTCATGCTTACATGCGTTTGTTATGTATGTGACTCATTACGTGATTACATTTGTATACAGTGTTACGAACGGAAAAGACAAATTTTTTTTTTTTAAATCCCCACTTTATATTAATTCGACTAAATTTTTAAAAGAAGTTTTGAAAATTTTAAAAATAAGAGACATAGATGTAGTAGCTCTAATTGCGTTCCTAGGCGCAGCTCACTCGAAACACATGCTGGCTTTCATGCCAGCCATGCAAGGTTGAATCCTTGTGGGGAGCATGTTTTCTCTCCTATCCCCTCCTTTTATTTGTAATAAAAAAAAGTTTAGCTCTAACTAATCATTTCTATAAAAAAAAATAACTGGCCAATAGTTGCTCACTGATCTAGGGTTTATGACCATCGTCGCAAACACATGATTGATTAGTCATGGTAATGACTCAATGATGTAGGGCTACATTGAGCCTCCATGCAGCCCCTTGTTTTTTGTTTACAAGTGTTTTTTCAAATCTAAATAATTTATTTTATTTAACATCACTTGCTTTTATCTTGTTGTTAAAAATATTTTCGTTGAAAACTTATATTTTATAAAAAAAAAAAATAGCATCTTTCGAAAGTAAATCTATGGATATTATTTTTTTAAAAATGTATAGTGTATATATAATGCATAAAAATTTTCAATGCATGTGACTTTTGAAATTATAAATAAAAATACATATGTATAATCATTTTATATCTTTTATATTTAAAAAGTAATTTAAAATAAAAAAAAGGCTTACTTGAAGACTCTATGCAACCCCATTGGATGGAGTCATTACCTATTGATCATGGGTTGTGACTTAATATTTGCATAAGCATTGAGACTAGTGTGTGTTTGGGAAGTGAGAAAAAATGGAAAAAAAAAATTTGAAAACGGAAGAAGACAATGTGATATAATATAGATAATTATGAGGAGCAAAAAAATAAACTTAAAATAGATAGCATAATTGTATGAAAAGAAGTAAAAAAATAATTGAAAATTAGAATAATTATATAAAATAATGAAGAAATGATTGAAAAAGGATGAAAGTGGAGGGGGAAAAGTTTTGGACGAACATTTTTTTTTATTATTCCTCAAATGCACCCTTAATGTGAGGACAAGTTGTTTTTTTTTTTTGGCATGGGTATGTGAGCCAAAGTAATATTTTTCCCGATTTTTCATTTTATTTTTTAAAATTTTAAAAATAAAAATCTAAATTTTGGATAATAAAAAGATCTTTTATTTAAGCTCGCATCTTTATAAAAATTTCAAAAAAATAAAAAGGGTTCATCTTATTCAATCATGGAATTGTAATACTTTTCTATTCATATAATATGTACCTCGGTTATCTTATATTACAAATGAGTACATATCTAATCTTCACAACATTGAGTAACCTAATAATACTCTAGCCGCTGAAAGAAAATTTTACACCCCCACTGTGGAGGGCGAGAGAATTGAACCATCGATGTTTGTGCCCCATACTTTACTATTCGACCAGCGTGCTAGAAGCTGGAATTGAAACACTTGATCCTTTCATTAAAATATTATGAGCCCAAATTAAGATTTTCCCAAATGCCACAAACATTTAACATGCTTTTCTAAGATAATATAGGATATATATAAGGTAATGATGATCATTACTGAGTTATTGCTTAACTAAGTAACAACTTTTTACTATTTATATTTAAAATAATTTTAAAAATCTTAATCATTTATAATATTTTTTTATATTCATATATTTATCATTCTAAAATTCACTTCGATTGGGAGTTTATACATAAACATTTCGTATCATTTGAGAATGGACATGAAACTAGTTAAAATTTTAAAATTTTTGAAACAAAACCTATAATATATATAGAGAACTCTTCCTGTGCATTTGTTTGCATCATAATTAATTGTGCATTTGGCTAAAAATGGGCCCCACATGTACTTAAATGTATTGATACTTTATACAATCATTTATCCATATATAAATTTTATAGCAAAAGTTTATATGTTAAAAAAATAATTTTAAATTTTTTATTTATATCGAACTATTTTATTATATTAAAAAATAACTTTAAGATTTTTATTTATATCGAACTATTTTATTACATTGAATTTGTACCATTTTCAGATGAGATCTATACACATCCAATTGGTATGATAACAGAATATATAATCCTAAATATAATAGGTGGAGTAGATTATATTTTATGATTATGTGAGATCCATTTTGAGGTAACTACACCGTAATTTTAGTGCAGTGAGCTACACTTGAATATTTGTCATACACACACACACACACACGAAAGCTTCTAACGAAAGTAAAATTTGACATTATGAATTATATAACATAAAAGGATATTGTAAATGATTAAGATGTGAAAATATTTTTTAAAGATAAAAAGTAATGGATTGTTACTTAATTTGTTAAGTGAGAAATCTGTTGTATATGAACATTACCCATGGGGCTGTTTAGGGCATGGATAAACTGCATGCATAGACACGTGTTAATGCCTAAGAAAACTCATTAACTATTATTCATGAATTTAGGCACAAGTTGCATTAAACAAAGAGGGACTGCATTGATTACCACATATGCGTGGTGCTGCTGTTGTTAGGAGTAAAGAATTTGGAAGAAATGAACAATCAGAACATTCAAGTGGTAGATTAGTGGAAGGACGTTAAGAAATTCCTTGAAAACCCACATTATATGCAGTGGATCATATGTATCCATTAACATCTTAACCTCATTTTACGGGACTTTTTGTATCAAGTTTTTACTTAAAATTATATGGGTGTATTATCCACCTACTTCATTCGCATATATTGCATGAATCCATTTTCACTAATTTTAATTTTTTTTATCATTGCTAATTATACTTTGAACTTTCCGGTGTTCTTCTTATTCTTCAAACTGGGCATATTTTTCAATTTTCAAATGTACATCTTAAATAAAAATTAAGATAAAAACACAATATGTTACAAGAAGATAAAGATTAAGGAAGATTGCCAGATTATGGAGACTGAAAAATTTTAATTTAAAATTTTTTTTCTTAAAAAATTTTAAATGTTGACAAACACGAGCACTTACTGAGTGCATTTAAGGTTTTTTTTATTTTTTTGAAATTTTTTTATATAATTATTAATCTAAGTGTATTTAACATACGTGTCGATTTTTTACCATTTTTGAATATTTTTAGATTTTTTTTTTTAAAATCAATGGCATTTTTAGTAATTTAAAATTATGAAAATGCCTACCCTAAAAAATTGCAAAAATACCATTGATTTTAACAAATCAAAAAAAATTTAAAAATCTCCAAAAATGATAAAAGTTAATACACATATTAAATACACTTAAATTAACAGTTGTGTAAAAAAAATTTAAAATAAAAAAATGACTATTTGCACTCAAATGCATCGATTCTAAGTAAACCAAGGCATAAGGTCGGTTTCTTATCCTTTAGCTTTCATTCTAAAGTAAGAGGAGAAACAATGAGGCATTAAATTGTTATTGTTTCGTATGATTCACATTCACCACCGTTAATGGACAACAATATACCCATTACGGATTCAAATTTTCATCCGCAGTAAAAAAAAAAATACTATATTTTAAGCTGCTTTTTGTTAATTAATCATGGTTTGTTAGCCTCTCACTCTCGTTGACCACCGGTTTGAATGTGGCAGTCGGTCACTGAGATAAATATTGCTTGACATCACCATTATCAAAGTGGAAAGTCATTGATGATTGGATGCGTTGGAAGGCGAGGTGGCAAATCCTCTTGGGGATTAGCAGAGGGAGATGCATTAGACGGATGTGGGTCGTTTTTTGATTGTGTTTTATGCCTATCTAGGCTGATTTATTTTTTTACTCTTTTCTTCTTTGAAAGGTGTGAACCAAGTGCCATCAAAACCATTTAATTTGGACAGTCTTGCATATTATATGCAGTAAGTAATATCCCTTATCCGAAACATTAAAATCTCCTTCCACATGCCTCCTCCTCCATGCTGCCAATAATTAAGGGCTTGTTAGGGTACTCCGACCAAAAAGAGTGACGAAGACATTAAGTGTAGTTTTGTTATTATCTAAAAGTAAATATACTAATGTTACAAGGGGAGTTTTTTTTTAAAGCGAAAAATAATATGATATAATAGGAATAATATTTAAAAATGAAAAGAATAAATTTACATAGATAGAATAATTATATGAAAATTGTGAAAAAATTAAAACGTAAAGATAATAATAGAAAAAATAAAATGACCTGATAATTCAAGTATTAAATCATATCAAAAGATGTGTGTTAAGGAGCAATAATGAATCTTAATAATTAAAATAAAGTAAATCTCAATAGAAAATGTTTTTTTTGATAAAAAGATGAAACGTAGTAGTTGAAAATATAAATAATTATCAAGAAAATTTAAGTGAGAGCCAAAAAAATTGGACTTATATATATGAGACATGATCTCATTAGTTCGGGCTAAGCAAATATTTCATTTAGCCTACCTCAAAAAACTCGTTTACAGCAAATTTTTTTGTTTTTTCTTCGTATACTTGTTTATTTAAGTGTAGTTAACATATAAACTAAGTTTTATCATTTTTAGATATGTGTATATATATTTTTTAGATTTTTAAAGATAAATGTATTTTAAATACATATGTACACGTAAATGTTTAAAAACCTTTAAAAAAATATATACACATATCCAAAAATGATAAAACTTGGTTTATATATTAAATATACTTTGATAAACAAATGTATGAAAAAAAATATAAAAAATTATTGTAAATGAGTTTTTTAAGGTAGGCTAAAAGGGGTATTTACTTAACTCAGGCTAACAGGATCACTCTCCTATATACATTATGCTTAAAAATAGAAAATAGGTCTCACGAAGCTGCGGAAATTCCGAAACAGAAAGATGAGAAACGCAGAAATAAATGAATAAATAGATTTTTCATCAAAAATAAAATAACGATTGCAAATATGTGTAATTATGAAAAGTATAATTATTTAAATATCACGTCGCATGAAAAGACAAAAAAAATGAGAACAACAAATTAAAAATATTCACATTTGCCCCCACTTAATATTTAATTTCAACTTCTATAATGAAAGGTGGGTGGTGGACTGACGAATACGGTAGAGAAAAATCATTTCCCTTGCAGGAGCGTCCTTGCCAAGGTAACCCACTTTGATTTTGCGCAGGACAATTTCACGGTCAGGACACTGACACCACTCATCAGGTGGGCCACGTTGCCATGGAGGATTTTGCGTGGAAATGTTGTAGAGGGTGATTAATGGCACTGGTGCCAGTTGGTCTGACAGTTGCAATCACGTGGACACCATGGAGTACCAGCCCTGCTAATAAAATCAACTTGTTCCGCTCTCGTCTGTTGGGCTGTCCGCATAAATGGATGAAATTTTATTTATTTATTTTTTAAAAAAAAATTACTTGTACAATTTCCTAATTCATGTATCACCTGACTTGAATAATAGTCCACTAGCAACTCATCCTCGATTCCCCATCTGGAGTACTACGTACTCTCCATGTTACCTCTGGATGATTATTTTCCAAAATCTTCTTGCCTGCCTTGCTAGCTAGCTAGCTGGCTGCTACTCGTACATATCCCATCAAGCGCTTTGCCTCTCTTTGCGAAATTTAATTAGCACATGCTTGCTACAGTATATTTCCTTCTAAGTTGGTATGTTTTCTTATTCATGTAGTTATTTGCTTGAGCATCCAACTACAAGCGCGGATAACATGCATTAACTTTGTCTATCTTTCAAACAACGGGAAGCAGACTTCTTGCTAGAACTTTGATAGGTGAGAAGTAGCAATGTAATAATAGACAGAACTAATGTGGAGATTTCACCTTGCTAAATTTTGATATTCTGATTTCCACCTCATGGGAAAGACAATCCGAGGGCAGAGTAAGGAGTATGTACGCCATGACACATGAAGCCAAGAAACCCGCTAGCATAGTATGTCACACGAAGTAATTGCAAAGGCATTCCACTACTTTGACTTTTAGCTCTTCCGGAAAATCTGCATGCCCTTGTACTTCTTTATTATTTTATTTATAACATAAAAAGTATATTTTTTTATATCTTAGCTCAACCCATACAGACACACAAGTTTCCTTGATAAACAGGAGACAAACATTCCTCTTCTCTGGGTTTGAACATAGGTTCTCTGGCATAAATGCTACCTTGTGAAGCATGCCCTTGTACTTAACTTCAATTTAACCTTAAAAAAATATTAAAAAATTAGAATATATAAACCTACAAAGGAATTGCACCATCCTATTGACTTATTATTTGAATAACCTTCCACAATTTTTCTGAAAATTGCTTCGGGGGGGTGGGGGCAGGGGCTTATACATGTGAGCTCATGTGTCGTAACCACTACATGAGCCATGCACCATGTTAGCAATTTGATTATGTTAAAAGACCTACCACATAAAGGACTGCGTGTACAGATAAATGGCATTGGTTATGTAATATTGCAAATAGCATGATGCACTGTGCATGCTATACATGGATATACTCAGGATAGGGTGGGAAACAAGGCGGCAACTCCAACGATATTTTTTAAAAAATTCCGTTTAATCCTATTTTTTTACACCGAGTTGAGATACGTTTGGTTTTACTTTCATCTTTTTCAATAGATTTCGTGATAAGCTTTGGGTTGTTCTCAGATAGATTTTGGAATAGTGGGTTAAGTAAAAAATACAAGTCAACTACGAAGTTTTAAAATTTTATACACCTATCAAAAATAAAGATACATCTATGTTAAATTTAAATATTGTATTCTTTAATATTTTATACACCTATCAAAAATAAAGATACATCTATGTTAAATTTAAATATTGTATTCTTTAATATTTTATTAATTAATAAAACATATATTACCAGAACAAAACATAACTATATATAGTGTAGCTTTATTAAAATAAGTTAATAAAACACAATGATTTAGAAATTAGAAAATAGTTTTGTATTTTAAATTTTTTTTTTAAAGTAACAATATTTTCTGTAAGTGTTTCCTAAATGTTGAAAGAACTAAAATTATGCATAAGAACTACAAGCGCATGTGCAAATTCCTCTCATGGATTCTTATGTTGTTTTCTTTGATGAGTTAATTCTTGTATTATTGATGTAGTTAATCACAAAAATGCGAAAATTTTAAAAGAAAATAAAAATAATATTTGAAAATAGGCTTATAACTTTTTAATAAATGAATATATGCTACGTGGGCCAGGACATTATCAACCCACTTCTATGGTTCTAGCCTATTTTTTAAATTTTGATCAAAATTTTTTATTCATCCCCTATATCATGTCAAAAATGTTGATTTCATTTTGTAAAAATTAGTTGGGTCATAGGTTAACTCGTCCTAATTCTCACCCCTAGCTCAAAATATGTCTTCTCTAGTAAACAATAATGATAAAAAAATTGTTATTTATACCACTCAAATGTTCTTCTTAAAATATATAAATAATATAAAATCATGTTAGTATGCATCTCTCTAAATTTTTTACTTTATTTATTCTATACTTTTATTATTATTATTATTGCATTTAAATTTTAAGTAGAAGAACTTGCTACATGAAAATTTCATGTCTAAATTAGTAACTCAAATAAAATTTCAATAGATGTAAAATACACCAATTTAGCCAATTAAATATCTACATTCACTCCTAAAGAGTTAAGCAATAAAGAAATGTTGAGTTACTTTTTTATTGTTATTAAAATTTTTTGATAAATATTGTTATTAAATGTGAGTTACTTGGCTAAGATGAAAATTTTCATCACACACTAAGAAAACCGATCTTACTATGACTTCTTTTTTTATCCATGTTATGATATTACATCTCATTGCGATCTTACTATGGCTTTTTTGTATCCATGTTATGATATTACATCTCATCATCTCAATGTATATTACAAGCCAAGCTCAAGAATTCATTACATTTTTTTATCTCAATTCATACTATAAATCAAGCCCAAATACCTTTACAATTTACCTACTATCGAAACTCATGACTAAGCAGCGACATTGGTAACGCTGCTACCAATTGAGCAAGGCCCGATTGTAAATCTTACTGTGACTTTAATTTCATTACATCTTCGACAACAAAAACACTAAATCCTATGCACAAACTCTCACCAATATAAAGAGCCACAAGCATTATCCAAAGGGTTGGGTTATTCTTTAGTTTGGAGGTTTGAGGTAATTATAGTTTAGACCCTCTAAGTGTGAGTAGTTAAAGAAATCTCTCTATGATGAGGGTTGTGAGTGTAATACCAAAATACCACAGTGTATATAACACCAATAAGAATATTTTAGCTACATCTCCTACTTTAGTTATTGTTATTCAACTATTATATATATATATATATATATATATATATATATATATTTCAGGAATGATCCTGTTAATCCGAACTAAGCAAATGTCTCGCTTAGCCCGCCTAAAAAAAACTTGTTTATAATATTTTTATTTTTTTTCATGCACTTATTTATGTAAATATATTTAATATATAAACTAAATTTTAACATTTTTGAATATATGTAGTTATTTTTTGAGATTTTTAAACATCTATGTGTATATATTATTTAAAATATTTCTATCTTTAAAATTTTTTTAAATATATATACACGTAATCAAAAAGGGTAAAATTTTGTTCTTAGAAAAATGGTAAATTTTAATTTATATGTTAAATACGCTTAAATAAACAAGTGTATAAAAAGTATTATAAATTAGTTCTTTTTAGGCGGGTTAAACGCAACATTTGCTTAATTTGGGCTAACAAGATTACTTCTCTTTATCTCTATTCTCATTACTACTGATTATTATCCAATTATAACGCGTTATATTTTCACTTTTTTCAAAATTTATCTCAAAGGCACGGAGATATTAGGGGAATTTTCAAATTATGTGAAAACGTTTTTATGGTCAATATGGCTTCGTTTTGATGCGAATGCCAAGGGTCGTAATCCGCAAATTGATATGGCGAATTAGAAAGGAGATAAAAACGGAAAGAAGGTTGGTGAGGTATAAAGGAAAGGATGATGAAGAATAAAGCAATTTGGATGCACCGAGCTTGACCATATCCTTTGTCGTATGTTCTTTATAGCTAGTGACTTGATTTTTGGGTGGCCTCGCACACCCATGAAAGAACAGGAAAAATCATTTCATTCTCCATCTCTCATATATCAACCATAAGCTCAAAAATGAAATATTTGAATGAATAACTGCAATGAAAATGAATTTCATTCAACTAAGTAATTTTACATGAAAATATCTATTTTATCTTTAATCGTCATTATGTTTAATCATTATTTCCCATCATACCACATTATTTTTCCATTTTTTATTACAAATATGACCTTATTCCATCGATCGAGACTGTCGATAATGAGAAAGTCAGATATTTGGGACAAGCTTATGCATATTACTGCAATATATTATACATAACATAGTTGAATTAACGATTCGGATGAGGCCAGAGAATGACTTATTTGTAAGATATAAAAAATTGGGGGTAATATTCTAAAAAATGTGGAATGAATTTTTTGCTGTTTCTCCTTCAAAAAAAAAAAAAAAGGATAATATTCTAAAAAATGTTTCCCCTAGTTTCTCATTTCAGCCTGACATACTCTTCTCTAAATTGCGTGGGCGCGATGGCTGATAGTGCAAGCAAAGCAAGCGCCCCCACCTTTTTTCTACACATCCTCTGGGAGCCCTTCCCCTCCCTCCTCTTTCCTTAAAAGATCTGCTTTGCTCTCTCCCTAACCCTCTCCTTTTTCTACTCTTCTTACTCCTACTAACACCTCTTATTAATTAGTCCTTCCTTGCCAGAATCAATCAATCTCTCCCTCCCTCTCTCTCTCTCACATTTTCGCTCCCTCCCAACTTCCCATTTTTCTTAAAGAGAAGTTGGTCTTGGTGGTTATGGTCAATCGGCCAGTTAGTCTAATAGCAGGCGCCAAACCCTTCACCTCGTTTTGATCATCCATAGCCTTGCCATTTTCTCCATCTCCCTCTATATTCCCATCGAGCAAAGCTAGAAAGGGTTGAGGGTCCTTCTTAATCTGAGGTGGGTTTGTTAGTTTCTTGGATTAGAGCTGGCGGATCGATTGCCTCCTCGCCAGCAGCATCTGAACAGTTGCCTCTGCTGCTTTTGTTTGTTTCCATTCGCTCCTGAAAATGAAGCCTGTGCACAAATCCAGGAAAGACCAAGACATCCCTAATCGTTTCTGTTGTTGCTTTCTTGTGTGAGAACATGAGCCAAGGAGTGCATGTGTCTGAATGATGTCAGACCCCAAACATCAGCTCTAACTTTCACATTCTCCTTGTCTTTTATTATTAATTCTTCTCTTTTTTTAGTCATACTCCCTCTCTCTTCTCCCCTCTTTCTTTCTGTACACCCAGCTTGAAGAATCTCAAGAATTCAATCCAAGACCCCAACGCCGCTATTATTAACATTCTGGTATGATTCTCTGCTGCCTTCTTTCGTTTTTGTTTGTCCTTACAAAAGAGAATGTGGGTGTAGCTTAGACTCTTATCATCTCGAATCCCCAAAGAGAAAAAAAAAAAAAAAAGAAGTTTGAGCTCCCTCCCCTCCCCACATTCTTGAAGGTTGGTGGTTGAAGAGCAGCTCTAACCAGTTGTTTTGCTTTTTTTATACGTGGCAAAGAGAGAAAGGGATAGGTCGGCATTACCAGTAAAGAAGTCTAATTCCCAGTGTCTGCATTGGGGGGTGGAAAGAAAGCTTTTTCAGCTTAAGATAATCTCAATAGAATCAGAAATCCTCTCTGCCAAGTCTAACATCTTTCTCATCTGGTCTTTTTCCTTCATCAAAGAACAAAAAGAAGAAACGGGGAATGGATATTTCAGGGCATGAGGGAGCCATGCCCCTTCCAATAAGCAGCAGCTATGGTGGGTGCCAGCCTCATGCCCACATAATCCACGAGGCCCACCACCACGCCCACATCATTGCATCCGCAGCTCCCCTCCTCCCATCAAACGGTCCCATTCCATCCCCGGACGACCATTTCAAGAAGGCCGTCGTGATCAAGTACAGGGAATGCCTGAGGAACCATGCAGCTTCCATGGGAGGTAACGCCACTGATGGGTGCGGCGAGTTCATGCCTGGCGGGGAGGAAGGATCCCTCGAAGCCCTCAAGTGCTCGGCCTGCGGCTGTCACAGGAACTTCCACAGAAAAGATATAGAATGCGGGGAGTCGTCATGCGATTGCTGCAAGGGGAGGAAGGTGGTGGCCCACAAGGGGATGCTGATTGCAGGGGGGTCAGAGGCATTCGGGTACCCTACTGCAGGGGCAGGGGCCCTGATGAGGCCACATCCTCATATGATACTATCCTACAGCATGGGGCTGCAGCATCAGCAGCTGCCGTCGGAGTCAGATGAGCAAGAGGGGGGAAGTGGGGGGTATGGGGCCCTCGCAAGGCCCCCATTGCTGAAGAAGCGGTTTCGTACCAAGTTCACCCAAGAGCAGAAGGACAAAATGCTGGAGTTTGCAGAAAAGGTGGGGTGGAAGATCCAGAAGCAGGAGGAAGGTGTGGTCCAGCAGTTCTGCCAGGAGATTGGAGTGAAGAGGAGGGTTCTCAAGGTCTGGATGCACAACAACAAGCACAATCTCGCCAAGAAAATCGATCCCGCTACTACTTGAAAATTTTCGACTTATATGTGTGTTTTCCTTGCTACCTTAAATCTCTTTCCTTTCTTTTCTTTTCTTTTCTTTTTTCCCTTGGAGATGGTGATCAGATAATGTAGCTTAGAGAGGGCTCTTCTGGTAGATCTCATGTCGTCTGATGAATCCTTGTGTTAGCTGTTGTAGAAATTTATTAAAAAGGGTTAAGCTGAGAGAGCATTTTCCTGCCTAGTATATATTTCAGCTTATGAGGTGATTCTTCTTTCTTCTTGGTTCTCTCTCGTAGTTGCATGCAATTCTCTCTCTTTTTTAATCATGTAATTAAAGTAGGAGAAGATCGTCCTCCACGCAAGCCTTGGAATTTCAAAAGATAGTAAATGTGGAATTAGGTTGATGTATCTATTTGGAGAAATATTTTTTTGAGACCTATAGCCCTCCCCCTCTCTCGTCATTAAGAGAAAAGCATAAAATTCTTGGAAATGAAATGGTACAATAGCTTGTAAAAAGATATTAAATGTGTGTATGGGAAGTTATAAAATTTTTAATTACAAAAATTTTTCGTGTAAAAGTTGTTATAGGAAATGACGTGATATAATAGAGATAATGATAATGTATAAAAAAATAAAATAAAAAATAAATATATTAGTTGTATGGTTAGATGTACAAAGATTATTAGAAAATAAAGTAGTAGTATAAGAAAATGTTCAGAAATAATTTACAATAGAACAATTATGAAAAGTAAAATGTTTTAAATTGAAAAATTTTAACTTAATATTTTCTTATCATAGCCAAATACATCCTAATTTGGTTTCGATTTTTTTTTCCTTCATGATTGTTCACTTATACTCTGATGATTAGATACCTGTTCGCATATAATTAAAATTATAGATAAATCTCAAATACAGCTATCCGGCAATCTAAATTGCGGGGATTATTTAGGATGGATGGGCCATATCTTCATAAAATCAAACTCCTGAAAAGATGGAAGCTGACCTTTCAATCGATTGCTGTGAAGTCTAACGACCACCATCAAAAACAGTGAGAGCAGTTGAATTCCAGGGGCAAAATCATATTGTTCCTGTCCTTTGTACGGTGTACTAAAATAAACAGGAAAATATAAATTTTATAAAAAGATCACGATTATCAGACAGCTTTTTTAAAGTTCCAAGACACGTGCGCACAATGCATGTACACACGTGAGCAACTGAATTCCTCACCATTGTCGTTTGAGACAGGAAAGGGGGAAAAAGAGAGAGAGAATTGGGCATGTCCCTGGTGACTATGCATGCTTGCGTGTGGGAGGCTAATGTATTTGGGGGGGGTGGGGGGGGGTCATTCAAGCTGCAGAATGCCTGCCTGCCTAACACCCCAAGAATATCATCTCAATCGCCCGTCATTTTGTTCATAGGAAGACCGGAAGAGACAAAAAGAGAAGTGGAAAAGTAAGAATAGAATTTTTTTTTTTTAAAGTGAGACAATAATATTGTATGACAAGAGTATTGATTAGAAGTAAAAAAAAATAAAATTAAAATAGATAAGATTGTTATATGAAAAAGGTAATAAAATATTAAAATATTAAGATAATAATAGAGAAATATAGTAAAGAGGTAACTAAAATGTCAAATCAAGTAAAGGTATATGTAAATATAGAGTATATTGGTAAAGTGACAGGACTTTTGATGAAAAGTATTTAATGTAGAAGTTTTTTAAATGTGAAAAAATGATATGATAAGGATAACGATGCGGAGTAAATAAAATAAAATTAAAATAGATAGGTTGGATATATTCGTAATTGTATAAAAATGAATAAAAAGTAAGATAATTGTATAAGAAAAAGTGAAGAAATAATTTTAAAAAATAAGATAGTTATAGAGAGTGAAAAATTTTAAACTAAAAAGTTTTAGGGTATGATAAAAAAGGTTTTAGGGTGTGTTTGACAATAACCAAATAATGTTAAGCTAAAACTTTTCTATCTAAAACTTTTAACTCTTCATACCAATCCTATTTTTTAAATTATTTCTTCATATTTTTCTATATGACCATCCTACTTTTCAATTATTTCTACATAATTACTCACACAACTAACTACTCTATTTCAACTTTGTTCTCTTCATTCTCATCATTACTCATATCATATCACATTATTTTTTTCAATTCAAAAAATTTTCATCTAAAAATTTTATCACTTTCCGAATACATTAATTTGAAAAATTTTATATGTTAACAAACTCTCCCGTAGTTTATTTTTCTTTTACTTTTACCTAATACCAAATAGGCCCTCATTAGTGGAGTGAATTTTTCCCAAAATTTTTTAAAATAAGAGATTTCTTTTTGAAAAAAACAATTAAATATATTGTTTATTTGTACATACTTGCCCCTTCTAAAAAAATACTATGTCCGCTACTCTAGCCAATTTGCCATTCAGGAGTTATAGTATTTTTTTTAGAAGATGCAACTATGTAAAATAAAATATATTGTTAAAATTTTTAAAATTTCTTAAGAGGAACTTTTTAATTTTAAAAATTCAAGGGGAGGTGTATGGGGCCCCGAAAAATTTCAAAGATACCCACAACTTTTACCTGTAATTTCAAATATAACCACCAAGTATCAAATATTTCATATATATGTTACATAAGGATCCCAATCATATACACCCGGGTGCATTCAGCCTCAATGCACCCGGGTGTACTACACCCATTTTTTTTTATTTTTTTTTGAAAATTTTTTTACACAATGGTTAATCTAGGTTTATTTAACATATGTGTCAATTTTTACTATTTTTGGATACTTTTAGATATTTTTTTAAGATTTTTAAAAATCAGTGGCATTTTCGGTAATTTTAAATTACTGAAAATGCCACTGATTTTTAAAAATCTAAAAAAAATATCTAAAAATTTCCAAAAATAGTAAAAATTGACACATATGTTAAACAAACCTATATTAACAGATTCATGAAAAAAATTTCAAAAAAAAATAAAAAAATGGGTGTAGTACACCCGGGTGCATTGAGTCTGAATGCACCCAGGTGTATATGATTGGGATCCGTTACATAAACCATAAATATCATATATACCCAATTCCGTCCCAAGCCGTTAGAGCACCGTCATAGATGAGTTGAAATGGCAAATTTACCCAAATTTTAGGGCTCGGTTTGAATCCTTGACGCCAATTGAAATTCCTAAGTTGTGCTGCTACTGGCTAAAAACAAAAAAAAAAACGCAACTAGTATACTTCGTCTTCTTGGTCTTCTTCATCATTCGTTGTAGGTGAAAGATTCCTCGATCAAAATCTCTAAATTGGTTAGCTTACTGCTCTTCTTCCTCTCATCTCTCTTCTTCATCCTTTATCCTTCTATCTCACCCACATATTCTCACGGACAGCAGTTATTTGGTAAGATTATCTTATTCACAAAACAAAAATTATTTATTTATGAAAGTTGTTTGTCGTTGCATGTTTGTTGTCATCGTGATCCTAATCGATGAAATTAATTTGGATAAATTGGGAGGAAACTCTAATGCAGAATTTTAGTAGTGACAAATATGTTCGCACCTCCTTCCGCATAGATCCACGATCGAAGGCTCTTGGCAAATCCAAAAAATGTTCTCTTTCAAGAACAATTTGATAATTTTTATAAAAATAAAAAACATAATCAATTATTTTGACTTAAATATTTAGAGCATACTATTTAACAATTCTCAGCAATAACAACTGATTCAGAATAACTCGAACGGAAGGGGAAATGAAATGGATTGTATTAAGAGGTTGATTAGAATTCTCACAGTCCTGTAGTTGGTGAATATAGAGTGATCAAATAGATGGGCGAGATTACCCCTAACCCATACAGACAAACAAACAAATCCCAAGATCAAGCTAACAACTTTAATGGATGAATGACAACAAAAGTAAAAGCAAATTTTTTTCAAAAAAAAATCTTTCTTCCCCCCATTTCGTCAAAAAAAAAAAGCGGAGGAGAGATTGAAAATCAGCTAAAATTAAGTTCCAAACAAAAAAAGTTAAATCGATTTAAATGAAAAAAATGTGACAGATTAATTGATTGATCAATCGATCTCCACCTGATGGTGTTGCAATGCGACGACGAACATAGGTGTAAAGATCGATGGAAACTGCAATAACGGTGGATCTATGGACGACGGCGTGTTCTCCTGCCAGGATGATCTTCCTAGGTGTTCGAGTTCGCACATCCATTTCGTAACGGTCTACCCACCCAATGTTCGAAGAAATGCCTCAACTACCTTCAGTTGTCAGTCGTTGCTTCTCGAGCTCCAGCGGAGCACTGGAGGTAATTTTGTCATTTCAAAATATTTACCTAGTCCAACGCCCTTTGTAACCTGCTTCCCTAACGCCTGGGGACGGAATTGGGTATATCTGATATTTATGGTTCACGTAATAGTTATATATGAAATATTTGATACTCAGTGGTTCTATTTGAAATTATAGGTAAAAGTTGTGGATATATTTAAAAAAATTTCTTATATTTATATGTATTTCCTCCATCGCTGACCTTGACTTGACTGCATGCCCGTTGCAAAGGACCAGCTGGCTCGATCAACTGTACTTTTTTTTTTTATTCCACCGTCTGATCTTACATTGAAGAAATAAGGAATAATTTATTCGAAATTTCATTAGGTCGGGATGATCTGGTTAGACCTTTTTGAAAATATGTAATACTCACCCATAACTATAGATTTTGCAAAGGTGCTCACAACTCATCTTGCCCAGTTAAAATCCAACTCCAAAAACTTATAACAGCAGTTAATGGCAGGGATTTTTTGCAAAGAAAGTTCACAAGCAGGGCATTTTTTGCAACATTTGGGACTTCACAAAAAAATGGGGAGACTAAATGCGGAAATCCCTGTAGAAAATTCTGTTTTATTTATTTAATATGACATGTTTCTCTCCCGGTATCCGTCTTAATATATTAATTCTTTTTGACATAATTATTTTATATTTTATCAACAATTTCGTCAAATTAGTATATATTTATTCGGTTTATAATTCGCACCAATCATCCCTTTTTTTTTAATTACTTTCACACGTCAAATTTCGCCGCTGCCATAATCAGATTTAAATTATCTAAAAAAGGGCGACTGGAGACGGACTAAGGTTTGACCGTAAGAGTATGACGTGGAGGTCTTATACATCGGGTAGCACGTGCATGAATCTGAGACGTTCATTACTCAGCCGGTGCGCCTCAGCTTTAGAGAATCAACGGCAAGCGTGAGTCACGCGCAGTCCTCGAGGAGGATGGTGTGAAAGCTATAAGCTTCTGGGAAGTCGGGCGAGGAAGGGGGGGAAACAGTGGGCCAGACCATCATCTTCATTGACTGAGGCTCTTTAATTTCCTACAGCGATTCCTTCAGAGATAGTTAATACCGATTCAGGCACATTAAATGACGTTGAAGATGCAGAGAAATCGTAATTTTTATTCATCTATCTTACCCATTCTGTGTAGACATACATGCTTTGGTATGTGGATGGGATTTCAGCAGCTGTAGGTTGATAGCATCGAAAACCGCCAAGATGATAATTACAAAAATAAATAAGGATAGTAAAATATTTAAATATAGGGTGTGTTTGTTTAGGCAAAAAAAGTGTCAACTAAAACTTTTCAATCTAAAACTTTTCACTCTCCATAATTATTCTATTTTTTAATTATTTTTTCACATTTTTCTATACAAACTACCCTACTTTTCAATCGTTTCTACACAACTACCCATACAACTAACCTATCTATTTTAACTTTATTCTCTTTACTCCTCATTATTACTCCTACTATATCACATCACTTTCTATTGATTTGACAACTTCTACTCCAAAAACTTTTCATCAAAAGTTTTACCTCCAACCAAACACACCCATAACCGAAAATATGTGTATATTAAGAATAATAAATTGAAATGATTGAGGTACGTAGTTAAACATAATATCAATTCAATGTACTGGAAAAAAAGAAGATAAATATCTTTCCTCTTTTCCGAATCTGAAGTAGAGTAGAGAAAAATATATAAAATATGAAAGGTAGATTTAAAAAAAAGGACAAATAAAATGATAATTACAAAGAAATAAATAAACTTGCTCCATGAAAACAGAAACGATTAGTAATTAAAACTATAAAAATCGTTAGTATACATATTATTAGCTGAATGTATGAAAATAGATAAATAACACTTCAATTTTTAAAAAAAAAATGTAAAAACTAAAAAGAGAACCCCGAAAATCAATCAAAAAGCCAATTAAAATTTTTTTAAAAAAATAATAAGAAGAAGAACATGCATGTTAAGGGCCCAATGGCTACTCCTATGTGTACGGACGTGGGAGAAATCATGACGTAAAAATTCCAACTTCTGAGCCACTTCCTGAGAAGAAAGATCTTCTTATTTCCAAAGAGGGCCGGTAGCTTGCACATACTATTAAACTATAAAGAATTTCTTTGCAGAATCTCTTTATTCTTACTCAACCAAAACAAAAGCCTAGAGAAAAAAGGTACACACAAGAAAGTCATTATCCTGATTAAACTATCTTTGGACCCGAACCAAGTGGAGACCATTTGCAAACTATAAACATATACCTTCTAAATAATTATTTAACAAGTAAAAGAGATGTAGCTAGCAAGTTGTTTTCTTAGAAGTGCTATGATAACTTCTCTCGTGATTCACTTACAAACCCCAGACAATCCTCATTTGGACGCATGTGCACCAGGGACTATTACCTAAAAATGGGTTTTTTTAAAGCAAGCATGGTGTATAAGTTACTCAAGGGTGGTGAAATTAACATGGTTATCAATTATATGGCCGCTAAGAGCTTAGGATCCTCTATTAAAAATAATAAGGGATGATTATAGGTAAACGTAGGCACTAATGGATGTTCCCATAATCGCCACTTGTTTATAACATTGCAATGGATTCCCTAATATCTTATTAATAAAGAGGTGGCTGGTGGAGTTCACTTTCATTATTTCTTTTTGTATATTTTCCTCACCTCTTGCATATTCCACAAGACATCTATCATTTCTATTTGTCTCCGTTAATTCTCTCGTTATATATTCTCTTCAAACGAAGTTTGTCCGCGAGTCTTCGTATATGTCCTGCATTCAGTGAAATCACTGAAATGAAAGAGAGATTAGCTTCGCCTGAATGGAGCACGCAATGCAAGAGGAGAAGACCACAATTTTTATTACACGTGACGTGATTCATATTTGGCAAATGATTTTATACTTATTTGCATAATGCGATCGAGATGGATATCTGATTAAAGTAATTTTGGTATCCAAATAACTAATAATAAAGTTGCTCGCTTACATTTTATACAAATATCATGACAGATAAGACTTCAATTCTTCTTATATATTATCTTACAACTCAATCATCTACATGTATTGACAGAAGACACTGCTCGTAGAAAATGGGATACAAGCTCCCCTACCCGGATCGAAATCAGAACGTCTGTCACACAAGTCAGAGGTGAGCACCCCTCGAGCAAGGCATTAGACTCAGGTATACTTCAAATTGAATTTTACGCATTATGGTAATCGCCAAGAATTGGCATTTAAGTATTGTAACCAACTAATAAATTTTCTTGCATTATGTTAATGACCTATTCCCTACGCACTTGACAACCATTATCGCCGGATCGATTTTTATTAAAGGCAGCCGAATTTGAAGAAAGATCTTTGTGAATTCATTAAGCCTACCATACACCTCTCCTGGGTGATAAAAATAATGTTTCAACTTTCAAATAGGCGCAGGCATATGATTGTTGAAAAGCGCACATTTATGGACATGTTAGTTACATGACTTGACGGTTCTCCCACGATCGAAGCAAGCATTTGCATTTCATAAACCCAAAACAGATTCTAAAATCAAAGCAGTGAAATTCAAACCAAATCCTACTAAACATGTTATTCAATCCCCGTGAAATCAACGGTTTTCCAAGTTAGTGTCAAGTATGTTGTGATTTGTTTCTAAAATTCCTGAGGTAAAACTCAATATTAAAGTTGTGTCAGAGAGCCCTTTTTACCAGCAGTCTCAAAGTCATATGACGTTTTTTGCAAACCAATTCCCCCAGATATCTAAATATGGGATCTTTACTCAATATTACTGAATTTACCATCAAGACAAATTATCAAAATTCTACTCAAAACATCTAATGAACCAAAAAACGTGATCTAAAATGAATAAAAAATAGCAATTCTGGTGATCGAAACGTCAATGAAAGTTTTTGCAAACAATAGACTCTATATACAGCAAGGCTCAAATTCGGGATACTCTTTCCTGCTTCAGGCAGATGGCTTCCAAGTCGAGTAATGAATGACTGCATAGATAGGTGAATAGACACCAGACATGTATAACCAACAACTGAGGTAAACTGGCCAAAAGAATCAGAACTTTCTGCTCGAGGTTGAGGATGAGGAGAAACCGTTTTGTGTTTCTAGTCGAATTTTTGCATCCAGTAGCCGAGCCCGCCCAGGGTTTAGCAGTGATTCTGACATCATCCATCCCTGCCATGGCACCATATTCGAAGATCATGTTATTTGCTATGTTAAAACTTCAACATCATTTTTTATGAAGTGAATGCAAGAATATTGTTTTGACAGCCTGAAATTACAAAGCAGAGATAACTTCAACTTGATTACAAACAGTTTTGTCCACATGATTTATAAATCAGAATTGTATCAATCAGACTAAAATTTCTAGATTTTTTTTTCCTTTTGGCATCAAAGTCACGGTCTTGAACACAGCCAACATGGAAATGAGGCAGAAATCTGTATAGTCTTTTTTTTTTAACATTTTTAATGACAACATCAAACCTGTGTTTACGCATAGTAATGCTAATACAGTAGCTGATGCCTCGTTAAGAAATGTTCAAGCTGGCCAGTCATAAACAAACAGTTTCTATATTTGGATAATGTGTGTAGTTTTAATCTTTCACCATGCTCAGTTTTTAAATCAGTCTTGAACACAAAGTACTCCTCATGTGCAATGCCTCTTTTGCATCATCATATAAAATGAATGCATCAGCCAGAAATGAGTCTCAAATGTTGTTCACTATCCATGCTTATTGCTTTGCCTCCTTTTCTGTTTATTTTCTTGATCCGAAAGTAAATGTTCACACTATAATAATATGACCTCATATCCATGAATTGTGGAAAGAATTACTGATGATGACGTGTAGGCACAAATAAATTTCAGCAGTTTGATAGTTCTCAGATATTGATTTGAAGTCAAATAAACAAAAATTTAAGAATGTTTGTGCTGGCACCTGTTCTGCCGCTTTCCTCTTGAAAAGCCCATACGACATCTGAACAACCTCATACGACTTGGCAATTTCTGTCTCAAGATCAGCAGTTGTAGGAGTAATATGGCTTGGCAAGGATTGAGAGAAGCCTGATTGATTAGAGAAACTGCTCTGTTCCAACGAAGGATTTGAAGTCCGGATGAAGTGGAGAAGTACATGAGCCTGTAGTGCCACTTACATTTTAGGTCGTGGTACCAAAAAAGATTTTATTTTTTTTATTTTTTGCGTCCAAGCAATATGGAGAAGTAAACACTCACATGAAAAGCTGCTTTAAGGATATCATCTGACTCTGCTTGTTCTTTGAGCAATGCATAAACATTACCTTTTGTAGGGTTATATGTGATTACATATCTCTCTCTCTGCAATGTAACATAGATACTTAGTCCCTACAGAGTAGGGAAGTATACACTACCTTTTCCAAATAGTAGCTTCGACAAGCTGTACATGAAAGGAGCTTCAAGCTGTACCTTAAACAATGGCTCTATTTCAAGGAACATAGCTGGCTCATCAAATGCATCCTTAAATCTGGGTCCTAAGGAAGAGTTTGATGTTCATAATTAAGAAAATACTCATGATATCTGAACCAAAGGGAATAATAATCAAAGAAATTAGAGAGAGAGAGAGAGAGAAGAGGGGGAAGAAGAAGGAACCACATACCCAAAACGATGGGCCTATTGCTTGACCATGGAGGACTAAAGATGTTTTCCTTCGAATTTGCATCCTTCAAGGATGGGACATGACCTGGGAAGGAGAGAGAGAGAGAGATTTCAGACAAAAAAGTTGACAATAGAAATTATGTCTGGTCTTCTACCTTAAATTTCAGATTGGCCGAGTCAATGGATGTGTGGTGGGCATACAATGCATTAAAACAATAGAACTGTTAAAGTATTCCAAATGTGCAAGAATGAAGAATAATACATCACTTTGTTATATGACATATAAAGAATGTTGGGTACTCACACGTGCACGTATGCTATAATCTGAGTCTTTTTTTGGCGGCCCACTATGCAAAGTATCCAGAATGGTGTACACATATATTTGGAGTAGGCTACATGAGCTTCACTTACATCAAGTTTGATGCCAATAGCCATGATTGTGATCATCAAGTCCTGTCTCCATCAAGACCAGCCTTGATCAAGTCAATGGGCTGGGTGAGCCCACTATCATCACATTAAGGAGCTCAATGGGCCCATCACCACAACGATTGGCCTTGATCAAGTCAATCGGCCAAGTGGTACTTACCATCAGTGTTAATGCCCTGCCCCCATCACAAGTCATGCATGATCATAATGTTGAGCTTGGTAGGCCCTACTATGGTTGTATCAAGATGGATGGTTTAGATGTTAACAGACAAGCATTCTTAGCACCATGGCAAAATGCTACTCAATGTGTATAAGAAAATGTTTACCCAACATGTACATAAGCCCTACTACCTGATGTGCATAAGAGGATAGCTACTTTATGTGCAAGTAAGCAAGCTCCTTCAACCCAATGTGCACATGAGCTCTCCTAATGTGTATGAAAGAAATTCTACCCAACATGCACAAACAAGAAGTCAATGTACATGGCACTACCATGTTGCTTAATTTTTTTAAAAAGCAAAAGTAATATGCAAAGTCCCTCTTTCGAAGTGTACTATACAATATGCACTCAATCTCAAAGCTAATCAAATTGCATTCATTCCATGACTTACTTTCCAAGGCACCTTATGTCATATGCTTCTCCACTTTTTACCCATGTGTACCACAGAAGTTGCCCCCTAAGGCATCTTCGTGTTACCTAGTGTGTACTTCACTTTTGTGTCACTCAATGTGCACTCACTTCATGCTTTCTCTCTAAGTGCACTATCCAATGCGCACTTCCTTTCCATGTCACCCAATGTGCACTTCATTACTTGCTTCTAAAACACCTCATACCTATAAATAGGGGAGAGGGCATCATTTCCAAATATAGAGCTCTCCCCTCTTTAACCATGTCATTGTGCTCTGCTCTCTTTCCCTTAGCTACCTTGCTCTTTGAGTTTTTAAGATATAAAAAGACATGCCTATTTTCTTCATGATTGTCCTCATCATTGGTATAGATTTTGATAAAAACAAAAGATGTGGACTACTCTATTGTCCTTTGATAATCATAAATATGTAACCATCCTATACAGACATTCTGCCTAAGTCAACCCAACGTAATTCAGTTCTATAACCACTATACCTGAATCAACTCAACTCGATCATACCGTCACTCTACCGGAGTCAACCCAGTTTAACTTGGTTCCACTGCCATTCTATTCAAGTTAACCTAATTTAACTCAGTTTTACCACCACTCTACCCGAGTCAACTCAGCTTCACTCGATTCCACTGTCACTCTGCCCAAGTTAACCTGTATAACTCGGTTCTATAACCATTTTGCTCGCATCAACCCAAGTCAGCCTAGTTGAACCCAGTTGGTGCAAGGGTGCATTCTCCTCCTAAGTCCTCCCACTCTCTCATTGTGCTAATACGTCACAATGAGGAGAGCACACTTGCCCTTGCTCAATCATCTTATGATAAACCACACCAATTTCTTACTACGTTTGAGTCGCCTTGTGTCGAACTCCTTTGATCAAGTCAAACCCAGTCGACTCACCTCAACCCAGTCAGCCCAACTCGACCAAGCTCAATTTAGTTGGTCCAACTCAACTTAGTCCTGTTACTATCATCATCATCATCAAGGGGTTGGCATCCCCTTCAAACAAGCTACTTAGGAATGGTAGCCCCACAATCACTCTACCCAACTTGCAGCACGTCCAATTGTGTCACACTCTAATGTTTTCTCAACTACACTTAGGGTTCCACAGCTGTTCAATCCATGCTACCCTTCTCAGTTAAAACATTTAGTTGTGACAACTATATTTATGTTGCCTCCGCCATCACAAATATCTTTGACGACCACTCAGGGAGGAGGGTCGTCTTCTAGAAACCACATAGGTGTGTAGCCAATTTCTCCACTCAAATAGATGTGTCATGGCAACCCCTTAGGGAGGGCTAGTGAAGCCTCATAAGCGTGTAATCACTGTTTCCAAATACTATATCTCAATGACCCTTCAAGAAGGGTTGTTTCCATGGCAAAGCCTCAACAAGCATATAGCTAGAGGAGAAATGTGAACTTCTTGTTGGTCTTTTCATATAGGCTCATCCCTACTGTTAGTCCAATTTTTCCAACCCAGTGTCTTCAGGTTAGGTGCACGGTACAACCAACAGGGCCCTCACTATCACTCTTCTCTTCAAACAAGTAGTACAAGTCAATAAATTTGTGTTACCTTATAGAGTTGGCCACATAACCTCATCATCTAAAATCACTCAAAGTTAGAAACCTCATCATTAAAAATACTCAAGGTCAGTAGTCTCATCATCGCAAAATACCTAGGACCTGCCCTATCTTTAAGTCATAACTCCTTCGCTACACATCACCTTAAAGTCATGACTCCTTAGTCATACACCACACCATAGTATGGTCTCTAAGCTACACACTCCCTCATTGCAACATTGCTTCAAGTTGTGGGCTCTCATGCTACACATCTATCCATTTATTGCTTTATTATTTTGTAAGGGGATTATTGTGTCCAATTTCTTAAATCAAGGGTTTTCCCTCCGAGAAAGTAAAACGTGAATTGTAGAATATGAGCGCAACCCTGATTTATTTTTGGACGTTAAAATTTATGTCTAATCATCTGTGTTGCACACATTTTATATTTATATTTGAATTATTATTGCAATCTCTCCTATATTTACACACATGCACATACTTGCACATTATTATTATTGTGAATAAAATCGAAAAGATATTCTTAGAGTCCAATTCATGTTTGAAACAAATCAAGAAGATTTACATAAGAGTTGACTAGAGCAGAGTAGCAACGGGATAGAGAAAAACTGGGTTGACTCGAGCAAAGTGATGGTAAGAGTAGGACCGAATTAAGCTAGGTTGACTCAGCAAAGTAGCAAAAGAACAAAGTTAAACTTGGTTGATTTCGGCAGAGTAACAGTAGGACTGAGTTAAGCTGAGTTGACTCAAGTAGAGTGACAATAAGACCAAGTTAAGTTAGGTTGACTAAGGCAAAGTGACTTTAGAACAAAGCTAAGTTGGATTAACTCGGGCAAAATATCCGTATGAGATGATAGCATACTTATAAGTATCAAGGGAAAATAGACTAGTTAGTCTCTTTTAATTTTTAACAAAGTTCATAACCAGAGATAGAGATGATCATCAAGAAGAGAGACTCATATCTTTCTCCATCTTCAAAACTTAAAAGAGGCAAAAAGCAAAAAAGCTAAGGGAGAGAGAGAGCATGATGGCATGGGGAGAGGGGAGGCCACTCACATTTTGAGGTGAAGCCTTCTCCCCTGTTATAGGCATAAAGTACCTCAAGGAGCACTTAATAGAGTGCACATTGGGTAGAATACACACTAAATGGCATGGAAGGGAAGTACACATTGTGTAATGCACTCAGTGAGGAAGCAAGGAGTGAGTGCACGTTTAGTGACCTGGAAGTGAAGTGCACATTAGGTAGAATAGAGATGCCTTAGGAACAAGTTATGTAGTGCACATGAGTAAGAAGTGGATTGGAGACATGGCCTGAGAGTGCACATTGTGTAATGCACTTGGTAAAATGGACTCTGCATATTGCTTTTTGATCTTTTAAAACATTAGGAAGTATGATGGTGTCATGCATATTAACTCCTTGATTGTGCACATTAGGCAAGATTCCTTTCACGCACATTAGAAGGGCTCATGTGCACATTGGGTAGGAAGGCTCATGTTCACATTAGGTAGACATCTTCTGCACATTGGTTAGCACTTTGCCATGGTGCCAAAGATGCATGTCTCTTATCATCTAAACCATCAATCTTGATGCAATAATGATGGGGCCCACCGATCTCAACATTATGATCATGTGTGACTTGTGATAAGGGTGGAGCCTAGCAACTCCCATAATGTGATCATGATGATGGCAAAGACCACTTGGCCCGTTGACTTAATTAAGACCAATCTTGATGATTATGGGGCCCATCGAACTCCTTATTGTGATGATAGTGGGCCAACCTAGCCCAGCCCATTGACTTGATTAAGACTGGTCGTGGAGACAAAACTTCATGATCTCAATCATGGCTATTGACATCAAACTTGATGTGATGAGGCTTATGTGGCCTGCTCCAAATACATGTGTACAAATGGTCAACAACCAAAATTGCCAAAAGAACTCAGCATTCCAAGGTCCTCGCCCTCCAAATGGTTTAAAATTTCTATGATTATATGAATGAAATAAGCATCCCATGGAAATTCCATTCTGACGTAGATTAGTAGTGAGCAAACCAATTAGGAGAATAAGGGTAAATGTCATAGGAATAGTACTCCAATCCATTCTAGTGCATCATATTAGTCCAAATATTTTGGAAGAAAGATAAGATAAGTTCGGAGTTAAAAGGTAAATTTATCATCTAAAATAACAAACAAAATTAGAGAGAAGCAACTAAAGTGGTGTATGAATAGATATAAAGAATGTATGAATAGATATAAAGAATGGAAATTTTGAACATAATAATTCTGAAGATAATTTTAGTCCCAGTCAATATTCCTGGAGATTGCAGCAAAAATAACTAATGCCATTGCTTCAGGTCTAATGTCATCTGCATTAAGACAATGCAACTCTAGGTGGGAAATATAGAGACTCAGCAGCAATTCAGAAGTTTCAAGCAACATAAAACCACATAGGATAAAGCAAGCTATAAAAACTGTCTAATTGAGAAAATTGTTGCAACTGGTCAAGTCCATAATATGCAATTATCGCAGGACAGTCCTCATATATTTGCCCTGGGTCAGTGTCATGCATATTTTTGTGCCACTAAGCAGTTTTGGTACAACTCAGTTGCTTGGGAAACTTCAAGCCTGCAGTGCTTCCTTTTTCCTAACACTAAAAAAGATTTAAGATAGATTCTACCAAATGTCAAATTGTAGGCAGCATGGATAACCAACATACCAGTCTTTAAAAATGATTCCACTGCCACAGTGAATCTTGGCCTGTTCAAAGTATGTAATACAATTGATTTTACCTGGCAAATAAGGGTGGAGTTCCAACTATTAAAATGTTTCTGTTAAAATTTTTAAATAACAACAAAGATTTTAGATCAACCAGACCTCTTGGTATGAGCTGAGAACATATCCACATGAAAGGAGTGCAAATGTAACCGCCAAGGAAGGATTCCTTTTTGAGATCATTATGCTCAAGCCAGTTCCGCACTTTTTCATGGCATGAATTTAAAAAGTCAACATATTGACCACAGGCTATGAAACATACTAGCAAGGAAACTATCAAGGCAGATGTAGTTTGCAATAGGTACTGAAAAAAAAAGGAAATATATATCAATACTTGAAAATCCAAAAAAGTTATTAGCCCATCCCAGCCCAGCAGAACAGATAGTCACAACGAACCACAATCAGAATCTGATATTATCTGTAATTGAAATCATTGAGATAGACATCACAGGCTCACAGCATGGGGTGCTTGAATTTTGAAACAAAAGACCTGTGATCCACAAAACGCAAGAGCAAAATTCTCCAGAAAATTTTGACAGAAAATTTTCTGTCAAAATTTTCTAATACTAATAGAAAAAATTAAAGATATCCTTCTTAATGACTCATTTTTTCCAGATTTTACGAATGTCAATCTGGCATGCAACTTGTTGCGATCATGCTAGTGAATAGATTATTCACTGATTGAATTCTATCCAGAAACATTCCCTTGCATTCAACCATAACAATTTATTTCCATGTTTTTATTTATTTATTTATTCATTTTGATGGAGTTCTCCATGTTTAAAATTGAAGGGGAGAAAATACTAAAATTATCCTGATGCTTAAATTCCCAGAACAATTAAGGAAAGAAAATTTGAGAATTGCTTGGGTGCTCCATAATTCATATGCAGAGCACCATAAACTCATAAATGCTACTGAAATATTAAGGAATATTATAACTTTTCAACACCAGAACAGCTGAATGTAGACAATTATACCGCTCTCAATACAGAAGAAGGGCACCATGAACAGCATACCAGATCTGCAATATTAGCAACGCACTCTCCTTTAGCAGTGACATCACCAATATTTTCTCCTTTTGCAAAGGCTTTATATATTGGAGCACGAGTTGATGTTGACGTCACTGCAGCAACATTCTGTAAGGAACAAATATAAAGATCAGTACAGAATTTATTCAGCAAACTGTTTCACCTTAGGTCCAATGGAGAAGCAATGAAGCATACCTTTGCCACATTTGCTGCACAGGCCAAAGGTAGGAAAAGATGCGGCATGGCAGCCGTTGCCAACTCTACACCAGCACCTAACTCCATCAAGAGATCACTCGCAATGCGAAGCTGGAGCACATTCCATTTTTCATGCTCAAATCCATTTCAAAATTTGTTCCTTTTTTCCAACATGGAGGAACAACTGACACAACTCAGTCAAAAGGGAAGTTGCAGAAGATATGAAAGTCACCTTACCTGTTTTAGATCATAATCGAATTTCTTTCCTTGTCGTGCGAAAATCATTTTTCCTACCCGTCCAGCCCCATCCTATCAGGGAGAAGGCAAACATAAATGAAATAAACCAATAAAACAAACAACCAACTAGAAACCATGGAGCTCGAAAACAAATTAAATTAGATGAGCTAGTTAAGAATTTCCTCGATAACAAGATGTGCCATTTAAAATCTAATTTATGGCAACAAAGAGAATATTAACAAAGACAGATGAAAATGAGACAATAATTCAGACTGAAATTCTCCAATATGTTGAGAACTCCTAGCTGAATATGAATAAAGTTGGTCTGTCTTGGCATACATCCACAAGGCCATAAAAATGAAGGAGACAAAATACTTTTAAGTTTACCCATTTTATCCGAACCCACACAGAAACGTCATTTTCATCATTTATGTTTTCCTTCCCCTCCCCCCCCCCCCCCCCCCCCCCCCCCCCCCTCCCTCTCTCTCACTCCTCAAAATGATTTTTCACACCCATTTTATCCAAATTTACCCATTTAGTCACAGGCACGGTGATATCGCAACTTCCCTTTGGTAAAATAAGACTGAACAAGTTTTACAAAACATATCATTTCAATGCTATGACATCCATAATGTCACTTTGGAAAGTACAAATTTTATGACCACCTTGAGAATCCAGTTGATAGCAACAGCTCCTGAAGTCGCAGCATCTCTAGATGCACCAACTGAACCCAACAGTGTCTGTGTTGTGAAGACACCCATGGCTCCCCCAAAAAAGTGCTATGAATACCAGTACAGTTACGAATTAGCATCATAGAACATCAGAAAAATAAAAGAAATGATAACAGAAAATACATAAGCAATGCTTATGACATAGAAATCTAATGGAAATCAGTTCAAATCAGGAATATGTAAAGCAATTATTTTAGAGAATCTCCCTAAATATTCAAGAAAGAAATTGGAAATTTATTTTAAAAATGACTGTTCAACAAATTAAACAGTCTTCTGGAGCATCATGTCACCAGAAAGCACAAAAGTAAAATAGTGAACCATTAGCATTTAGAACAGATTACAGCATATCGGGACTCAGAAATTCTTAAAATAAAGATCAGTCTGGAGAATCATTATTTCTAGGAAACAATGGGAGTTCTCCTTTAATTTTTATTCATGTTCTTTAAGAAGTATAGGACACATGAGTGATGAAAATAGCAAGAAATTTTTCCAAATCTGTCTATTCTAGGCGCAAGAATTTTGTAAAAGGGAAATAATCCTAGGATATTTTAGAGAGATTTTATTTTGCTATTTTTGAAAGATATTAGAAAATTCCTAGGATATTTTAGAATCTGCTTAAAATAAGCATGTATCTATTTTAAGTTTACTTCCTTAAGAAGTTTACTTAAAATATACAACTTCCTTTTCTAGAATGATTTTCCTAGGATATTTTAGAATCTATTTAAAATAAGCAAGTATCTATTTTAAGTTTACTTCCTTAAGGAGTTTACTTAAAATATATATTTCTTTTTCTAGAAGGATTTTATTTGCTAAGATTAGGTGGTATGTTCACCTATAAATACAGCTCTTGTAAACTCTAAAGGGGCATCAGTTTTGAGATTTATAAAAGTGTTCTCTAGTCTTCTTCTACTTGTTCTTACTCTTCTCTCCTTATTCATCTGTTCTTTCTACCTTCTTTCTTCACTTCTCATCTCTAGAGGTTCCTTCCTCTTTCTTCTATTTTCTTCTCTACCCATCCTACATCAATTGGTATCAGAGTCAAACCTGGTACTACTTTCACCCAATTTCTATTACTGTTTGCTATCCAAAAAAACTGCTGCTGTCCATTCTATTGTCATTTTGTTGTCCACGAACTGCTGCCATCTACAAAACACTACTGTCCATTCTATTAGAGTTTGTTGTCCACAAGCTGATACTATCATTCTGTCCATTATATTGGAGTTTGCTGTCCACAAGCTGGTGCTATCATTGATGTCCATTCTGTCGCTGTTTTATGCTGTCTACTGCTGTCATCACAACAACCTACTGGTCATCGCGAAAATACTACTAAGAAGTTGCTGAAATTACTTTCAAGTTGTCTCCTGCTAAACTTGGTAATATTGGACCTCAACAGGTACATTTTCTCTAGTTGAAAGTACTTAATTCATATCTATTTCAATCAAGTTCTTTGCTTTTGAACTTTTAAAAAAGGAGAGAAAAAAAAATCATTCTTAGTAGTAAGTCTTTCCTATATCAGCATTAGTTGAATTTTGAGTCACCATGCCTACTAATGCTGAATTAAATGCCGAACTCGTAGCTTTATCCAATTCTATTGATAATCGATTTGAATCTTTAACAACCCTTTGTGATACCTTGGCCCAAAAGCAAGAAAATTTCCAAAAAGAAACCACCTCTTCCATCCAATCTTTCATTACCTCAGTAAATAGGTTAACTGAAATTGTTGGAAAACGTCCTATGATTGAGACTGGACAATCATTTCAAAATGGTCAATCACACAATACTCATGCTTCTAGTAGCTCTCCTATCATAACTGGCCTTCTCCAAAATCCAAACATACATGCTAAAGGTCATCGTAACCCAGAGCATTCACATATTCCAGAAATGCGTACAAATTTAGAAAATCATGAAAACGACAATAATTTTTATGAAATTGGTTTTGCAAACAATCTTGACATGGGAACTATCAGAGAAATTATAATATACCATTTCCACAACAACAACGGCGTGTAACTGATAATTCTTGGGTGGCAAAACAAGTCAAGGTAGATGCTCCTAGTTATAACGGTCGTCTAGACCTTAATGCTTTCTTAGATTGGTTGGCAGACATGGAAGATTTTTTTTGTTGGTATGATATGGATGATGTCCAACGATTGAGATTTATAAAAATGAAACTTGTTGGGTCTGCCAAACGCTATTGGCAAGGGGTTCTAGATGAAAGTCAACGCATAGGAGTACCTATCACAACATGGGCTGAAATGAAAGCTAAATTGAAAGAGAAATACCTTCCTGAATATCATCAGACTCAACTATTGGAACAACTGGTTAACTTGAGACAAGGATCATTAAGTGTAACTGACTATCTTAATAAGTTTGAAGATTTAAAAATGAAATGTGGAATACAGGAAGATCCTTGGGTTACACGAACAAAGTTTATCAATGGCCTGAAACCAGAAATCAAAACTTTGTTGAAATTGCATTCAGTTGTTTCTGTGGAAGACGCATATTATAAAGCTCTAGAATTGGAAAATTTTCAAAAATCTTTCACTAACAAACGTTTGATTCCACAAACTGGAGAGACAAGGGTATCCAAATTAAATTCTAATCTAACGTCTTTTCAAGGAACAACTAAACTATTGCCTGAACAATACACAAGTAGGGAAAAGAGTAATCCAGTTTCTCGATTTGATGTCACTAGTAAGCGGATTAATGGTCCATGTTTTCGTTGTGGGTAAAGGTCATATTGCATCACAATGTCCTCAGCACACACTCACAATTAATCATGTAGAGGATCATGAAAATGTGACCATTGATCAAGTCGCTGAAACTTTTGATGAACCATCGGATTGTGAACTTGATGGAGACTATAGCTATAATGAGGACTTGCAATTAAATGTTATACGTTGAATTTTGACTACTTCTTTTTCAAATAGTGATTGGAGACGTACAAATATATTTCATCAATTTTTTAAATGTGGGAATACAGTATGCAAGATTGTTATAGATGGAGGTAGTTCCATGAATGTGCTTGCCAAATCAGCTATAGCCAGATTGAATTTGAAAACTGAACCACATCCTCATCTATATCGTGTAGCATGGGTAGACAAAACTACACTTCCTGTTAATGAAAGATGTTTGGTTCCTATATCGATGGGTGATTATTCTGATCATATTTGGTGTGATGTGCTACCCATGGATGTGACTCATATTCTTCTTGGTCGACCATGGCTATATGACTTAAAAGTGATCCATTATGGGCAACCCAACACCTATATTATTAAGCATAATGGAAAATCTATCCTTTTGAAGCCTGCTAAACCTAAAGAAAGTGATAGATCCCACAAAGAGTCTCCAGTTGATTCATCTGAAAAACGACTTTTGCATATTCTTACAAGAAAACAATTTGAAAAAGAAGGACAAGATTCAGGACTCATTCTAGCTATAGTAGCCAAAGAGGACGCAAATACAGCTCAAAAGAGAAACACTGGACTATACACTTCTCTGCCTATACCACATATTCTTTGGCAAGACATTAGTATAGACTTTATTCTCGGATTGCCTAAAACCTCTCGAGGATTTGATTCAATTCTTGTGGTAGTTGATAGATTTTTGAAAATGGATCATTTTATCCCATGTACGAAATCTGCTTGTGCTTCATATATGTCAAAATTATTCTTTAGAGAAATTGTTAAGCTTCACGGTTTACCAACTTCCATCGTTTTTTATTAGGATGTTAAATTTGTAAGCTATTTTTGAAAAACATTGTGGAACTTTCGGGTACAAAATTGAAATTTTTATCTGCTTTTCATCAACAAACTGATGGCCGAACTGAGGTAGTCAATCGGAGTTTGGGAAATCTGCTTAGGACTTTGGTGGGAGAATATATTGGAACTTGGGATTCTGTATTGGCTATTGCCGAATTTGCATACAACAATTCAGTCAATTGTTCTACTGGGAAATCTCCTTTTGAAATTGTCTATGGTTATATTCCTCGAGCTCCCATCGATTTAATTCCTTTACCCATTGATACTCGTTCATCTGGTACTGCTGAATCTTTTGCTCAATACATTCGAGATATTCATGCTGATATTAGAAAAAAGATTACTCTAAGTAATGAAAATTATAAACTTGCTACAGATGTTTATAGAAGAAAACAAGAGTTTGATGTTGGGGATTACCTCATGGTTCGTGTCCATCCAAAAAGATTTTCTAAAAATTCTTTTAAAAAGTTGCATGCACGAGCCAGTGGACCCTTTCGTGTTTTAAGAAAATTGAGATACAATGCATATGAACTTGATTTGCCTTCAGATATAGGAATTAGTTCTACTTTCAATATAGAGGATTTGTTTCCTTACCGAGGTACTTTTGAGCCTCCAAATTTGTCTGCAGGAATTTCAACAGATAACAGTTCAACATCACCACATGTGCCTATACTTCCACGAGTACCATCTACTTTTTCAGATCAGATAGAGAATATCCTACAAGATGAACTTGTCGCTACTGGATCGGGCATTATGCAAAGATTTCTTGTCAAGTGGAAAAACAAGCTTGATTTTGATGCTACATGGGTTACTGAAGATGACCTACGCCACTTAGATCCAAATATTCTTTAGCAGTATCAAAGTCAGAATTCTCCAGTGGCGAGTTTTTCGAAACCGAGGAGAATTGATGAAAATAGCAAGAAATTTTTTCAAATCTGTCTATTCTAGGCGCAAGAATTTTGTAAAAGGAAAATAATCCTAGGATATTTTAGAGAGATTTTATTTTGCTATTTTTGAAAGATATTAGAAGATTCCTAGGATATTTTAGAATCTGCTTAAAATAAGCATGTATCTATTTTAAGTTTACTTCCTTAAGAAGTTTACTTAAAATATACAACTTCCTTTTCTAGAATGATTTTCCTAGGATATTTTAGAATCTATTTAAAATAAGCAAGTATCTATTTTAAGTTTACTTCCTTAAGAAGTTTACTTAAAATATATATTTCTTTTTCTAGAAGGATTTTATTTGCTAAGATTAGGTGGTATGTTCACCTATAAATACAGCTCTTGTAAGCTCTAAAGGGGCATCAGTTTTGAGATTTATAAAAGTGTTCTCTAGTCTTCTTCTACTTGTTCTTACTCTTCTCTCCTTATTCATCTGTTCTTTCTACCTTCTTTCTTCATTTCTCATATCTAGAGGTTCCTTCCTATTTCTTCTATTTTCTTCTCTACCCATCCTACATCAATGAGCCATGGGGAATCTGCAACATTTTGTGTATAGGCCATGAGAGCCAGCTAGCGCTCCCAGGGAGGTGACAGATGGGTGGCTGCAACCACAGTGCAAGCAAGACAGTGGCACATTTATGAGATCTTGTAGAGTATGTGGACGCTGTAACACTACTTGTGAATTCAAAATTCAAACCAAACAAAAGTTATTGCTTGCAAGGCAAGCTTAAACAAAAGCATATTGTTTTATGGTTCGAAACAAAATAATTATTGACTCTTGAAAGTTTAAGAGTCAATAATGCATTGAATGGACACCATACATTTAAATAATGCACACATGAATAATCCATAACCTGATAGGATATCAACCTGCAACTTCAGCTCAATAGACCTAGGATTAGGCTGACCAGGAACAACCTAGGGTTCATTCATCTATTAGATGGGATGTGGGTTTAACCTTTGTCCTATTCATTATGCTTGAACTCACGGTCCAGACAGTACTTGTGAAGTACTGAGCAACATACCTTCAAGGCTCTCCAAGTCATGTATGGGACATAAGAGGGGCTGACACTCTCTGGGAACCCTTCGGGTACAACATAAGATCTTACAAATGACATCAAACCCTGCAAGACAGTTCAAAACCTCTTTAAGTATGCATCTTAAATTTTCTCTTTTTTGATTTCAACTCCATGAACAAATAAAACTATAAAGACCTAGAAGAGTGGAATAAAGCCACTATTGTAATTCAAAAAGATAAAGATATGCAAAGAAACAAATGCAAGCAAAGAGAAGTAGGAGAATAAATGAACATAACATTTGCTAAGCTGGTCCTATTGCCAGAGATCTGGACCATTCTTCAGGTGCGACCAGCCTGTTGAAACGGTCAGGCTCAAATTCAGTTTCACTCTTATCAAATTTGCCTGCCTGTCCGATTGACAGTTGATATAAAAAGATGCTCAAGAGACACACTTGGCTCACCTAACAAGCGTTAACAATGCACCCCACCAATGGAGTGGCCCTGATCCCCAACAACCAGCACACCTGTTGACCAGTGTGCAGAGGAGCAACTTTTGAATCTCTTCTCATATCAATCACATCTACACCCTTTGCAAAGCAAATAGATAACCAGGGATGACTTCAGGGAGGCAATCGTCCACCGGCATTCTGATTGTTTCCGTGATATAACTAAATAAAGGAAAATCCCTATTTATCATCAATAGAGAAGCATCCAATCTCTTAATTAAAATGAATTAAAAATAATTTGAGATCAATGAAGCCGCCAATATCTCACTTAGAATGAATTATAAGTAATTCTGCGCATTGCAATGTGAAAATCCCAGGAAAAGATACATCATTTCAGTTCACAGTAACTTCCTAAACGAAATATTAGTTCCAACCAGTTCGAATCAGAATTTACCCCTAATAAATAGACAGCGTCATTGAGTAGTATTATTAAGAATCGGAATGCGATAGATAGAAAAAATGAAATTTCAGCTGAAACAACCGAGACTCACGTGGAAATGAGCTTCTGGAGAATGCAACTCGATAGCACGAATCGCGTTCTTCCGGAGTTTCCCAGCAGCGTCGCCGTCCACCACGTACTTCCACCGCCTGCCGTCGATCTCCTCGCAGCATAAGAGTCGCGAGCTCGAGTCGAGGAGTTCATCTCCGACGAGGCCGAACTTCACTCCAGTCCTGTTCCAGGAGCTCTCGGCGGCGCCTAGAAGAGGACGATCCGGGGAGGAAGAGGCGAGATCCGCGCTTATACGCAGCGTTTCTCGGATGCGGATCCGAGCGTCTTCGGGAGCAGAAGATGTCTTGAATGAGATGGGAGACATGGGAAAGCAGAAAGAAGAAGATTCAAGGGAAAAAGTGGAAGTGGGAAAATCTCGTCGACGGAGGCGCGAAGCGAGAACTGTCGCTGGCCCGTGCGGCTTCTGGTGGAATGACTTTGGCACGTGCTGGAAGAAAGACTAATGACTGACACGTGGACGCTGAGGGACGTCATGCGTTGAGATTTAGACCGCACAAAAGATACCACTAATTTTATGCAAAATCTAATACCAGCGCATGTTGGCCTGAGCGAAAAGGCTGTAATGATCCAATGCATCTTTATTTCATGAGAAAATTGGACAAGGAGGGGTAATTATGTATTAGAGATGAGAAAATTAATATTTGATCAGAAAAAATTTGTTATGTATTAGAAAAATAAGAAATTACAGGAGAAATTTTTAAAAAAAATTGACGTCAAAAAACTAACATTGAAAATTAAAATTTTGATAATGGGAAATTTCATCTCGTTTCATCGTCAAATGTTATGATTATCGTGTTCATAATCATCCCATTGGATAAAATGAAATGGAATTTACCATTCTTGAAAATATTTTCCTAATTATAATATTATTTTTTTCCCATTTCTCATAAGCGATCTCATTTTACATTTCCTATAATAGTGTTTATTTGGTCATATGTTCTGTCTCTACTCTCTACACTAATTTCTAAAAAAATTTGAAGTATTTGGCTTAAAATAAAGGTAGGAACCTGATTTGATCTTGTCCATGCACTTAGACACATTTAATCTTTTTTATATTTTTTACAAAATTGTTAATATAAGTATATTTAGCATGTGTATCAATTTTTACTATTTTTTAATATTTGTAGACATTTTTTAGATTTTTAAAATTAGTGTCATTTTTAGCTTTGGTGCACATGCAAATAACCATTTTTTAATTTTTTTAAAAATTTTTATGCAACTGTTAATCTAAATTTCTTATAAAAATATTAAAATTGTCACTGATTTTTAAAAAATAAAAAATTCTACAAATCTCCAAAAAGGTAAAAATTAATACACGTATTAAATATACTTAAATTAACACATGTATAAAAAATTTAAAAAAAGATAGATTAAAGGCATGGCTGCACCGAGCATTCGAGCCAGAGACATAACCCATACTTCTGGCGCTAAAACATTTAGCTACATTCACCGCTCCCATCCTACATATGGTTTTCGTTTTTCAATATATATAAAATAACCTTCGTCACCCAATCTATGTTCAAATCTCATCCCATTGCATGTCAGTGCTTCTTCCAACGGTAGAAACACCTAAATAATTGCAAATAACGAGTTAATAAAATATTTTATACTTAAAGTATTTAGATTAATTGTAAACAATAAGTTAATTAAACATATTTTGCTTTATTTATCTGACAGTCTCTGATGGAGTTGATGAAGCGGTAGGTGAAATGATTTCTTCTACGATAGTGGGGATGTGTCTCTCCCTCGTGAAACACAGATAGAGGTGGTAGAAAGATCTTGAACTTTATAAATTTACTCAATCAATACATTTTAGGGATTCTCCCGTCACAAAGTGTAGTTCTTCAAGAATAAGTGAATAGATTCTCCATTGTTAAGAATTGGGCCCCTTCCATCATCAATATTTGAGGATGTCTTTGTCAATTATTTCATTGACAGTGATATACACACATGGAATAAGGACAAGGTAATGGTTGTGGTGGGAGAAACAAGTTGCTCTATTGTTAATCTTATTCCATTATTTATGCGAGATTGTGAAGATTTCAGGTTTTGGATACGTGAGCATGATGGGGCTTTTATAGTCAAGTCGGCATACAAGGTTATGACCCAAGGTGATCGAAACGATGGAGGTATTGTTGCTGATCTCATATGAGGTGGCATTTTGCAGAAATTTATGGAAGACTAAACTGCCTAACAAGGTGTTGGTCTTTGGATGGTGACTTTTCAAAGATGTGTTTCCTACATTGATGAATCTCAGTAGGCATGGACTTTTAGATGATGCTAGGTGTTTATTTTGCAGGCAACAAGATGAGGACATTGACCATCTTTTCATTCCCTGTGATTTGGTTCAAATGGAATATAGAGGAATCTTGGGTGCTCAAGGGGACACTCCTGAAGATCTTACCACGGTGCACAATACCCTTTCTAAGCTTGGTTCAACAAAGAAGACTAATCTCTTCCCTCTATTTTTGCTTTTTTGCTAGCATGTTTGGTACATGAGAAATGACTTTAGAGAGGAGGGTACTTCCCCGATCTTCACGAACATCATTGAATGGTGCGTTAACTTCTTAGACCAAAACGAGACGGCAAAATGCCTCTCGGGTTCTCCCTTAATTGACCGTTAACTTGTAGCAAGGTGGACTAAACCACCAATGAGTACCTTTAAAATGAATGTTGATGGTCGAAGAAACCCAACAATGGATAGTACTAGTTTTGTGGCGATCATCAGTAGGAGTGCAACTCGAGTCGATTTTTTTCGAGTAGTGGTCTACCCTACCCATGCTCTATTTCCAAAAAACATACTCTACCCTATCCGTTTACAGAGTCGGTTCATACTATACCCTACCCTACTAATTACCCATAGGGTAGGTTCTGGTTCCGGTTCCAAATCAGTTACTATAATAATCAATAACGACATGTGAAAAAAAATATTTTTTGTGTTGTTTTAAATAATATAAAATAATACTCATTTGTATTTTAGACTTTACATTTATAATTAATTTCATTTTGTTATTATTTACATCTATTTCTACATTATTTGTAGTCTTATTATCCATATTAATAATCACATTAACATCGTTATCGCATCCGTGTTATGATCATTCATCATTACAAATACAAACTTTATACAAAAATCAAATCGATAATAATTTATTGGTGAATGGGAGATAGAAACTATTATGTATTTATTTATATGCGTACATTTATAATTAATTACTATTAGGATACCCATTGGGTACCCATTCGGGTCAGTTTCGGGTACCCAGCGTGTATACCTTACCCTTACCCTATTTAGGAGGTTGGATAATGATTTCTACCCTTACCCATACCCATAGGTAAAATTTTGTACTCTATCTTACCCAATTTAAGGTCGGTTCAGTGGGTACCCATGGGTACCATACCCAAGTTGCACCCCTAATCATTAGAGATTTTAAGAATTTCTTTATTATAGCTAAGGGGTGGAGCTACAGGACCCCCTTCTCATGGAAGTCAAGGCTATCTTCTTGGTGGTATGATGGGCTATGGAAATCAAGCTATAGTCATTTATAGGTGGAATATGATTCATTCATCTTTATTGATTTTTTGAAAGCTGGAAAAGCCTATATTTTCATCTGTAGGGACGATCATTGAAGAGATAAAAATCCTCGTTGCTTCTACCTCTTCTTTTTGTTTTTTCAACACGTCCTACATTTGAGCAATGCTGTTACTCACTCTATGGTGGATTTCGTTTCTTGTAATCCATCACAAATACACGAATGGTGGGGTAATCTGCCATCTTTTTCCCTTGAGAAAATTTATATAGACAATTTTTTAAAAATAAAGTATAGTAACTCGTCCTTCCCTCCTCCCTTTAGCCCATCTTTGGTATAGAGGGAGTTTGGATAGCCGTAAATATGCAAATTTTCATACATATATTAAATATAAATACACTTATTAGATGATGCTAGGTGTTTATTTTGCGGGCAACAAGATGAGGACATTGATCATCTTTTTATTCACTGTCATTTGGTTCAAATAAAATATAGAGGAATCTTGGGTGCTCAAGGGGATACTCTTGAAGATCTTACCACGTGCGCAATACCTTTTCTAAGCTTGGTTCAGCAAAGAAGACTGATCTCTTCACTCTATTTTTGCTTTTTTGTTGGCATGTTTGGTACATGAGAAATGACTTTAGAGAAGAGGGTACTTCCCTAGTCTTCACAAACATCATTGAATGGTGCGTTAACTTCTTAGACCAACATAAAGTTGACCGTTAACTTGTAGCAAGGTGAACTAAACCACCAATGAGTGCTTTTAAAATGAATGTTGATGGTTGAAAGAACCCATCAATGGATAATATTAGTTTTGAAGCAATCATCACTCTTTAGAGACTCTAGGGATTTCTTTATTATAGCTAAGGGCTGGAGCTACAAGGGTCTAATGGACCCCCTTCTCATGGAAGTCGAGGCTATCTTCTTGTCAGTACGATGGGCTGTGGTAATCAAGCTAAGTCATTTATAAGTGGAATCTGATATATTCATCTTTATTGATTTTTTAAAAGCTGAAAGGCCTATATTTTCATCTGTAGGGATGGTCATTGAGGAGATAAAAATTCTCGTTACTTCTACCTCTTCTTTTTGTTTTTTCAACAAGTTCTGCATTTGGGCAATGCGATTTTGTTTCTTGTAATCCATCACTGATACACGAATGATGGGGTAATCCACCATCTTTTTCCCTCGAGAAAATTTATATAGATAATTTTTTTGAAATAAAATATAGTAACTCATCCTTCCCTCTTCCCTTTAGCCCATCTTTGGTATAGAGGGAGTTTGGATAGTGACAGTCATTTTCTTATAAAAAAAATACATTTTAAGAATATTTATTTAATTGGAAATTCAAAACATTGCCATCAAACATTTCTATTTATCTTAATGCATGTTCTTTAATTGTTGCATGATGTATAAATTTATTTATAAAGCTTGAAACGTAGTTAGATACGTTCACATGGGCATCAAAATGTTGCGATAATTCATATACGGGAATGCTTCTATGAAACTCTTCATCTTTGAAATCCTTTCTATTTTTTAAATCTTGATGGTTTATAGAAAATTCACCCCATCAATTATATTTAGCATCATTTATAGTATCCTGAAAATTCTTTTACTTTTTCAATTTTATTGTATATGGGTCCCATTTAAAATATGTAAATCAACATAATAAAATGGTTCAATATTAAAATATCCATTTAAAGTAGTTTTTTCAATATCTTAACCATCTAAAATATTAATAATACGTAGATAAATGATTATATAAAGTATTGTTGCATTCTAATATATGTGTGAATGAATCTAAGCATTTTTTATAATTTACATATAAACGCACATATTTTTAAGCAAATTTATCCACATATTGGATTGAAATGAAACTTAATCTTCTAGCTAATAAATAGTGTAAAATATATAGAAGGATTGAATTTTTCATCAAATATCAACATTTCAAAAATGAAAAAGATTTCACAAAATCACTTCTATAAAACCCGGTTTCATAGAAGTATTATCGATTCATATGTAACTTTTGAAATCATTTATGCATATAAAAAATATTTAGAAAGTATGGTTATACATTCAATCTAAAACTTTTTAGATTATATTAGAAATAAATAATTTTTTTTGTAATTTACCTTCTAAATAATAATAGGAGAATAATCATCTAAATTTTGATCTATAAAATTTGAATTTATAGTTAATAAATTTCCTACACGCGAATGCTCGTATAATCATCTAGGAGTTTCCAAATGAATTGAAGAGGATTCACTTATATATTGTCTTTTTTTTTCGTTTGGCAGTAGTAAAAATAAAAGATATGATCAATGATAAATAAAATAAACAAGATAATTGCATAACATGTGAAAATAATTGATAGTTGACTCATTAAAATATGAAATATCAAAAAGACGTGGAACAATTTTCACTTAAATACGGTGATGGAATAAATAATAAATTCCTTTTATTAGGATTTTAAAATATTCTTATTGCCTTGAAAATGAAAATTTTACACAACAAATATCACAAGCGATAAAAGGAAATTCTCTTACAACCAACGAACAGTGGTCACGTCGTCAGCACTTATTTCGTTTGGGCGACACTTGATGGATCGAACGGTGGCGCCTTCGAGCATACACCCGCTGTAAGTTTGGCATATTTGTTAAGAATAAATGAGAATGTTGATCAGTTATGTTGGGGACTGGTCGTATGCCCTCCTGAGTGCATACACCTATTTTTTAAATTTTTTTTGAAAATTTCTTTATAAGATTGTTAATCTAGGTGTATTTAATATGTGTATAAATTTTTAACATTTTTAGAATATTTTAAATATTTATAGTTTATTTTTGAAAATCGGTGGCATTTTAGGTAATTTAAAATTACTAAAATACTACTATTTTCAAAAATTAAAAATAAATATCTAAAATACTCTAAAAAGGTAAAAATTAATACAGATATTAAATACACCAAGATTAACGGTTTTATAAAAAAAAATAAAAAAAATAAAAAAATAAATTTATGCACCCGGGAGCATTGAGAGCTCAATGCTTCGGGGAGCATACAACTAGGCTTTGATTATGTTGTTAGTAATATTTATAAGAAAAGTCTCATGGTATTATTATAATATCAGTTGAGATATTGTAACATATAAATATATATTAAAAAAAAGAACAGTGGCGAGGATAACATGATCGATAGTTGGAATTTGGAATCCGTGCACTTCAATATTGAAAGGGTTAATTTTAAATATAACTACAACTGTTATTCTTAATTATAAATATACTTATTAAATACGAAAATTTTCATATATATATTTACGAAATAGGCTCTAAATATCAAATATACTCCGAACCCTTACGGCTGATATGATGACGGTTGATGTTAAGGGTGTGTTTGGGAATGAATAAAATTTTTGATGAAAAGTTGTAGAGATAAGAAGTTGTCAAATGATGTGATATGATAAGGATAATGATGATGAATAAATAGGATAAAGTTAAAATATATAAGTTAGTTGTATTGGTAGTTGTGTAGAAATGATTGAAAAGTAGGGTAGTTGTATAGAAAAATGTGAAGAAACGATTAAAAAATAGGGTAGTTGTGGAGAGTGAAAAGTTTTAGGTTGAAAAGTTTTAAAGTGACAACTTTATGTTGTTACCAAACACACCCTAAATGAAAATGACAAATATGACTCGAGCCACCATAATTGCTACTCCAGAGGCCAACTCCAACGACTAAAATCCAACCATTTACTCTTGATCATTCCATACGTCGCTCCCATATCATGCATTCATGTTCTACTCAGAGCAACATAAAAAAGCACACATTTACTTTCAACAAGAACATCTAATTAAAAGGTAGGACATTCAAGATTCTCAAAACTCAATATGACAAATAATCTTATTTGAATTGAAATAATCTCAGTTACAGACACAACACAATGTAAAAAAATTAATCAGGAAAAATAATGGGGTCAAAGAGGATGCAATGCGCATGTCCATCGTTGCTCACACCTTTGAGATGAGAGGCGGTGTAGCAGTGAATACAAGTGGCTGGGAAGAATTGTGGTAAAGATGATGGAGCACCACACGAGATTGCTGGAGCAACAGACCAAGTCATCTTCCTTCCAAAACAATCGACCAAGATGTTGGTCTACACTATTTTGCCACCGATCACCAATCGAAAGATAGATCTGCTATCCCAGACCAAAGAGTCATCTACCGTATATCGCACCATTCGCTAGTCAGGTTTAAGACCAGCAAACTACCATGCAAAGGGGAAAAAGTCCATCGCCTCCAACAAAAATTCTATCATCAACTTTCTCAAATCCAGAGCCAAGCAGCAATCGTGGAGTTTGTCTAAGCTTGTTTTATCGGACAATAAAATCCGTTCGCTGTTGGCCGATCTTCCACAAATTGCCATTAATGGAAGGCACGTTGCTAAAATCCTAACTTCAGCATTGCAAATCATGCAAACCCATCCCTTCTTCCTCTTTGTAGCCGATAAAACACTGTTCGCAACCGCCACACAGTCCAACGCACCATCCTCGATTCCTAGAGCATCCGCCCCTTTACAACTCTCATCTAATTGCCATTGCATCCGCTTTCTGCTTCAAGCCGGCAACAACGTGCTTCAAAATAGTAGAGTATGAAATATATCAATTTTTTTTTTATGTATTGAAATATATCAATTTGAGTCAGGGATGATTTGGTCATTACAATTAACTTCGTTTCCTGCTTCTCTAATGGGCCGTCAATTTTGGAATATATTTGATATATTTTTTTTATAATCACGGAATATATTTGATATTTATAGTATATTTAATAAATATATAAAATATTTAGTAAGTACATTTGTAATTAAGGGCGAAAACCTAGAATGTGTTTGTTAAAATATACAATTTTTCAAACTAAAACTTTTCAATTCGAAACTTTTCACTCTTGGTAATTACTATATTTTTTAATTATTTATTCACTTCTTCTTATATAATTGCATTATTTTTCATTCATTTTTGTACAATTACTCGTATATTTAACTTATCTATTTTTACCTTATTTTCTTTACTTATCATCATTACTTATATCATATATAAAATATTTTCTCACATTTCAAAAACTTATATATTAAAAAGTTTTCATAAAATTTTTTATCACTTCATTAATAATAAATGAAAAATGTTAAGTTAAAACTTTTTAACTTATCTATACAACTACTCATTCAACTATTCATACAATTAACTTATTTATTTTAGTTTTATTCTATTTACTTCTCATCATACTTATATTATATTCTATTATTTTCTTCAAATTCAAAAACTTTTACATCTACGGTGCGTTTGGTTGGGTTAAAAAAATATCAATTAAGAGTGTGTTTGGGAATGAGTAAAACTTTTGATGAAAAATTTTGAAAAGTAAAAGTTATCAAATGATGTAATATGATAGGGGTAATGATGAGTAGTAAAGATGATAAAGTTAAAATAAATAAGTTAGTTTTGTGGGTAGTTGTGTAGAAATGATTGAAAAATAGGGTAGTTGTGTAGGAAAATGTAAAAAAATAATTAAAAAATATGATAGTTGTAGAGAATGAAAAATTTTAAATTGAAAAGTTTTAACTTGACATTTTTTAACCATTACGAAACATACCCTAAAACTTTTCACTTTTTATAACTAATATATTTTTAATTATTTTTTACATTTTTCTATACAAATTGCTTTGCTTTTTCATCATTTACATACAACTACATATATAACCAACCTATTTATTTTAATCTTATTCTTTTTATACATTATTGTTATCCGTATCATATCATATCATTTTTTTATCAATTCGATAACTTTTACCCAAAAAAACATTTTTATTACAAAATTTTATCCCCGGCCAAAACACCTTAAACTTTTCATCCAAAATTAACCCCTAATAAAATTCGTAAAAGACAGCCGAAATTATATGTGTTACTGTACGACGGATGCAGCGGGAGCTCCACTGCTGCTGTTATATGCTCTCAAAAAGAGCTCTGAGGCCTCAGCTCCTCCAAAATCTGTCTATCCAAGAAGAAATGTCAGGAATCTTGCGATGGAAAAAGCTCCACGAAACAGCCATCAAAATTGTTAGAATAGCCGGCTCCGGACTTGTCCGTTCAGACCCGGTACCGAGTTCCCCTTCTCGGCTCAGCTCTCTCCTCCATATCTCTGCCTACCGTCGCCGTGAATCCGTTGGCCTGCAGGAGCGCTATAAATGGGGCGGCGTCGGCGGCGAGTTCCATGCAACGCGCAGGATCAGAGTCGAGTCCAACTGCCCTCGATGCTCCAAGCAGATGACCCTCCTCTTCTCCAACCGCCAGCTGGCGGAATCTCTTCCGTCCACAGAAGCCGAGAGCTTCCACGCTTTCAATCTCTGCCGCTACTGCAAGACGGCGTACTACTTCCGTCCGTACTCGATTGACCCCCTGCAGGGGAGCTTCGTCGAGATTGGGCGGGTGAATAGACCTCGGAATTTGGAGGCTGGAAGCAGCGGAGGCAGCGAAGGCCCCACAGAGACGGTGGAGCCATCGGGAGGGGATCCACCGCACAACTGGCCACCGCCGCCGCCAGGGACACGAAGTGGTTTGTCAGTGCAGGAGCCACCGGTTCCGCCTTTTGAGCCGGATTTGAATGTGGTGCGTGCTGCCGGGGCCGGCGGGGGAGGGGAGTTTGGAGGGAAGGACGGGTGGGGCGGGGCGAATTTGGGCAAGGACTTGCCAACGCCGAAGGAGATATGCGAGGGCCTTGATAAGTATGTGATTGGGCAGGAGAGAGCGAAAAAGGTATGTCTTTTACTGAATTCTCCCTGTTGTTTGCCTGAAGTTTGCGGAGAGGAAGCAGATGCTTTTGCCTATCGTTGCAGTGAATTCGAATGGAAGTTGAGGTGGAATTTGGACAGGAATTCGCACCCACTTGAATTGAGTGGTATATTTTCGCAAACTTGTTGATGATAGGCATTGATGCTGGGGTTGCTTGTCTTCTTTAAACATGATATGAGCCAATTCTGGAAAATATGCATGTGGACGGTGGACCTCCTCTTATCCCCTAATTATATTCGTCAGAAAATTTTAGCCTTTGGTCCCTGTTAAGACTTCAAACCATATATTCACTGAAGTTTTATGAGTTATATCATCTATAGTGATGGTATATTTGGATGAGTAATGATGTGTTCAATGACCATTATGAATCTGACAATACATTGTGGATTCATTAGTAACCAAACCATCTCTATATGTCCTAGAAATATTACTTTCCTCTAATTTAATAACTAAGAGATATGAATAGTTGTTGCTTTGTCTGATATACCTATGAGTCAATCTCAAATCTGAAGCTTGTGCTGAGCCTAGCCAAGTTACATATACTACAAACATTTGAATTCTAAACTTACCATTTTATTAAATCTCACAAGACTTGTCATACATTTAAGTTGAAGTAACTGAACTCTTACTGCCTAGACAGGACTAGCAAGATTGGCTTGGGTCAAGTTGGTTCTACCACCAACCTTTCTGGAGAGTCCTTGAGATATTTTTGAGCCCCTCATCTAGTCGAGTTTGTCCAAGCAAGAGCTTGATATGTTTATTAGATAATCCAGAACTCTTGCTTGCAGATTTTGACATCAAGATTGAGCTTTATTGAACTGAGTTGAGCCCTGAGCTAGCTTGTTTCGTTTTTAATCATGTGGGGAGAATATAAATTCTGATAAAAGGACATCCATTTGGGGAATGGATTCTCCCTTTTGTTTAAAACATCTTTTGGGGAGTGAGTAGAAAGATGCACAAGTGTTTGTTTTTCTTCCAGTGCCCTTACCTTCTGAAGAAAAAAAAAAGATGTTCAATTCAATTATGACGCAAAAAATCTTCAGTACATTACCTTTCTGGACAGTTCTTTATGTTGTCTGCTAGACAGTCACTGCCTTGTTTAAATCTTGATTTTTTTTCCATTGTGTGCTTGATCTGTTAAGAGTGTTCGGCTGATTCTATTAGGCTTCTTTTCCATTTTTTTTATATCTTACTAATTTTATGATACATTGTAGGTTCTTTCTGTGGCTGTTTATAACCACTACAAAAGGATCTATCATGCATCCATGCAGAAAGGGTTAGCCTTTGTTGTTACATCCATCTTGTTGTTTCACATATTCATATTCCATTGTATTGTTGCTTAAGGAAGCATTCATCTTCAAGCAGTTAAAATCATTTTCCAAATGAAGTCATCTAATACAGAGATATTCGCAAATTGTCCCTTAAGTTTTAAGCTTTCTGCATAATATTATCCAACAACTGAAAATTTTGCTTGTGATACGCTGCCAATTACTTAATTTTATGGCCCATTGATTTCAACAGCTATTAACAGCTACTCCTTTGAAATGACAAAATGTACTCAGCATGCTGTCTATTTTGAAAAGGCTTCAGTGTATGCTTGTTTTAAATGTTCAGCAGCAATTTTATCCTTTCATAAACAATTTTTGATACTGTCAACCAAAAAACAGAGTGGCTGTTTAACATCTGTTGATGCACGAGCCTATATAAAAATCCATAAACGGGCTGTTGTGGGAACGTCCAAACAAAGTTATCCAGCTATTGTATGCAGAATGCTTATAATTTAGGCATGATTTGCAAATGACTCTAAACAACGAAGGTGGGTTCTCCAAAGCAATGGCTATGCTATATTAAACAGAATACTGTGAGAAAGTTCAAAGAAAGTCATCAAGCTAGTTTATGTGGAAGGCTAAAATTTAGGCTTGATTTGCAAATTACTCTAAAATACGAGAAAGTTTTTTCCAATAGTGATGGCCGTGTTTGTCCTTTCTTCTGTTTTTTCCAACTTCGGTCCTTGGTCTGCAGTAAATAGAAGACATTTACTAGAATGTATGTTACCACTCTGCAATATCCAACCTTGCCCGTTAGAAAATTTGGGTAATTCTTATTGATTTGGTGTTCAGAACTGAGGACAATTCAGAGAGTCCCAAGGCAAAAGTTTATGACGACGACGAAATTGATGATGATTCTGTGGAGCTAGAGAAAAGTAATGTATTATTAATGGGGCCAACTGGCTCAGGTATGACTCCTTTTTTTTGCAAGATGTGCAATTATTAGTTGACCACTAGTTCATTCATCTGTTTCTTTGTTGGTGAGTAAAGTCTTTCAAGAAACTTAGAATTTTGACCTTCATATGATCTGATTTCATCATCTTGCTTACGTGTGACTATATTGATTGCAAGAACAGGGAAGACATTACTTGCAAAGACATTGGCTCGCTTTGTGAATGTACCTTTTGTCATTGCGGATGCAACAACATTAACACAGGTAAGTTCATTTCTTATTTTTATTATCAGCATCTCTCTGTGGTAGCATTCATCATTAGATATTAAATGAAAGACAACAAGAAGTCATCAAAAGGGAACAACCCTAAGCCCAAACTGAGAAAGCATACCAAGTTAAAATTACATGCCCTTCATGCCATACAAAATAAAACCCTATTACTGGCCTCCTGAAATTCATTCTCCCTCTATGCATTTGGTGGGTCAGATAAAATGGATTATTGGGGCTAATGCACCTTTTCCCTTAGGGGGCTGTTGGATGGATTTTAGCTTTATTTACTTTTTGACTAGCATCATGTCAGCATCCTCAAGTTGGTGATACTAATTTTCCTCCCATTCAATCCATCCCACTGATCACCCCTAAAGAAAGGGGAGTTTGGAAAGTCAATTGACACCCATTTCTTCTTTCTATGAAAGTCTGGTGGCAGGTTCTTTCTTTGCTTGGCTTACATTGGGTTATGCTGATGTCAAATGAGATGGGCTTCAAAGTCTCTGAAAATGTTACGGAAAGTGTCCATTTTAGTAATTTCTGTGGCAGGGAAGAAAAATAGAATTTTCAACATTCTGATTTCATGGATGCATTTTAGTTTTGCTTCATTTTTCCCACCTGATTTGTTCATTTTGGATTCTCGACACACTGATTCTGATAAAATTTGATCAGCTAAGTTATTGCAGTACGGTAATCCGGTGTATTTCCTGTTGCTGAATAGTGAATTGGTGTTTAACTAGCTGGTTTCTTTTTCTTCTTGGATTCCATGGATGAGATTGGGGCGAATTGTGGTAGTTGCACTTCAACAATAAGACATGGAGCAGCATTCTTACCATAGTAGTAAATCTCAAAAAATGCTGGTAGTTGAAGCTTAATTTAAGAAGTGTGAAAATATTTGTCTTACACCACAATCAACGGAACTAACTTAATGCAACTGTAATTTTCTTGGTCATTGCTATCGTATGTTAATTGCTCGGTTCTATGGACAATGCTTTATAACTTTGTTATATAATCCAATCAAGTTTGGTGTCCTAGAATGTCCAGGTATTCTTGCTAATGGTTTCTTGTAATGTCATTGGCTTGTCCTTGCAAATTCACTAGGATTTGCACCTTGTTTGGGCATCAAGTCTATTATTTGAAAATATTTTACCTGTTTCTGTTTGTCTTAATGGAAATACCGTTTTGCAGGCTGGGTATGTTGGAGAAGATGTGGAGTCAATATTATACAAGCTACTTATGGTATGTATGTCATGGATAGGGGATAACACATATGCTTCTTTTCAATTTTCTAACCAGCTGATCAGCATTCCTTTTCTAAAATGATTCAAATGTATATGCTGTGATTTGGACACTGTATTGGCACTGCTGTGTTGTCATGGATGAAATGACTTGCTAGATGCCTTTTAAAATTTCTACTTCGAAGCTTCCATTGGAAGATAACTGCGGTTCATAATATGAGTCTATGAGATGAGGCAAAGTTTCTTTTATGGCACCAGGTGAGGTGGCCTTCTGGAATTTTGTACTACTGCCAAGTTCTGAGATTAAAAGGAAAATTTTATAGGATGGTTATTAAACCAATTATGTTTTACTGTATAGAATGTTGGGCATACATAAAATGAATGTGCCAAAAATGAGGATGTTGAGATGAATGGGTGGTTAAAAAATAAAAGCGAGAATTAGAAATGAAGTGATACGAAAAAACCTGGAGGTATAATCAATAGGTAATGAAATGAGAGAAATAAGAATTACTTGGTTTGATCATGTGAGACAGAAACCTGAAATGGCACAAGTTAGGAGAAATGAATCTATCATCGTAAAAGGTTACAAGGGAATTAGGAGATGGACCAAATAAAAATTGGTCACACAAGAATAGTGATATAGCCAGCCCTCTGTAGGTGGGAAATAAATTTTGATGTTGATGATGATGAAACATCTATTGATTTTGGTGATGACGCCATTATGAAACATCCAGAATCAGTTTTTTATTTGCTGCATCCCATGGGAAAGTCCATGAACTGCATTCATTTGCTTTGTCAACTGATATTCTGCCAGCTTAAGGTCACAATGGACTGTTAAATTATCATCATGATTCGAACATTGTCTAGATAAGAGAATTTTTGTATTTTGGGGGGTGTTTGTCTACACCAAAAATATTTCAAACTAAAACTTTTCACTTTTCACAATTATCCTATTTTTTAAAATTATTTTTCACTTCTTCCTATGCAACTATCCTACTTTTCAATCATTTCTACACAACTACCTACATATCTAACATATTTATTTTAACTTTATTCTTTTTACTCCTCATTATTACCCTTATTATATCACATCATTTTCTTTCATTTAAAAAATTTTACACTAAAAACTTTTTATAAATTTTTTTATCATTTTCTAAACACACCTTTAATCTGGCTTTTCCATCATTCACAAATTTGACCCACTCCAAAATTGTTTTGGTTAGGTTGCTGACTTCAATGTTGCGGCAGCTCAACAAGGCATGGTCTATATTGACGAAGTTGATAAAATTACCAAGAAGGTTCTTCAAATCCTTACCTCACTGTTGATTGGTAAAAATGATTTATTTGCACCTAAGCGTGTATGGACACTTTATTGTGCAGGCTGAAAGCCTAAATATTAGTAGAGATGTATCTGGAGAGGGTGTTCAGCAGGCATTACTAAAGATGCTGGAAGGAACAGTGAGTTTATGTTTTGTAAAGTTTGTTAAAAGTTTTTAAATCCTTACCTCGAATGTGTTAATAAGCAAATTGCGGAGCACGTGGGTGTGTTTGTTTAGAGGAGAATGAAAAATGGAGAATGGGAGTAGAATGAATATGATAGAGGTAAAGTAGGAAAATGGAAAAAGTAGATAGCGTAGTTATATGGAAAGACGTAAAAAGTAGGGTTGTTAGAGGACTTTTCCATTCCCATTCTCCCTCTTTCATTCCCCTCATCCCAAACATGCAGATACTATATTTTGTGATCTGCAACTGTCCATTGCATGTTTGCTGGCATAAAGATTCATGACATTTTCAGTGTCCGGTGGTCAATGCAGAATATGGTATGCGTACGCAATATGGTATGAGTATCAGCATATTTTCTTTTCTGCCAGTGCCAGTGTAGTTTGAATTTTATGCAATTGAAGATAACTAGACCATCCTCTCATCCAGATTGTTAATGTTCCTGAGAAGGGAGCTCGGAAGCATCCTCGAGGTGACAACATCCAGGTGTGTCGACTTGCTTATTTTCTTGCTATTTTGTATGTGTCTGTACATCTCTTTGCACTTCATACAGAGGGGAAAAAGTTACCAGGCAATTAAAATAAAATATAAATAAAATCTGCGGGAAGCAGCCAGGTACAAATAGGGGAAATGGATCAGTTTGATCATAGGTTTGTGTAATAGGAAAAAGAACCAGAGTAATTATGCATTCAAACATATAGAAGCTTTGATTGAGGTTCATCTATTTCATTCATGCATTTTTGTTTTTTTTATTCTTTAATTATAGATATTGTCAATTTCTGCAACTTTATGCTGCAGATCACGGCTAATCTTCAAATCCCATTTAGTTTCGTTGAATGTTTGGATTTGTATTCCTCCTGAAATAACTGTTTCTTGGGGTATGGGAATTAAATATTCTGGCCCTTTAAGCAAACAATCCTAGCAATTAGCTGGAGTTCTGCTGTTTGTGTCTGATTGCTAATTTTTTATCTGTTTACTCCTGATCAAAGGTGCAGTGGCATGTAATCAAACCAATAAAAAAAAAAAAAAAAGAGAAGAGAAGGCGCAGTGGCATACTTCTTGACTGATCTCTCCGTCATCCTTGAGCTTACTTTTTTATTGTGGTAACCGTTGCTTCTTATATGGGTGATGTTCCAATTTTCTGCAGATAGATACAAAAGATATTCTTTTTATTTGTGGTGGTGCCTTTGTTGATTTGGAGAAGACCATATCAGAAAGGTAATCCTTTATTCTATTTCATGACATAAGGAATGTAATGTATCCCTTAATATTATCTTTTTTTATTTAATATGTTGTAACTGGAGGTTGACATTTTCCTGTACATTAGACGCCAAGATTCTTCTATTGGATTTGGAGCACCAGTGCGCACAAACATGAGAACTGGAAGTTTAACAAATGCTTTCGTAACATCATCTTTGTTGGAATCGGTGAGCCTTATGGAACATTCAAACTGGGAAAAACTCAAATTCTTATGATCATCTTTAGATTTAAACATCCTTTCGCAACTTTGGCTTCCTAAAACTTTGCAATCTCATTGTTAATTTCTCCACCCAACTGCAATTCTGAAAGGTAATTCCTATGCACAGGTTGAAAGTGGAGATCTTATTTCTTACGGCCTCATACCTGAATTTGTTGGACGATTTCCAATACTTGTTAGCTTATCAGCTCTAAATGAAGACCAACTGGTTGAGGTAGACCCTTTTTCTGCTTATATTTTCAGTTTGCTTGAATTTTCTGAGTTGCCTCGAACTATGTTGTAGAAATGTCATTTCTGCAGTTGAACCATTGGCTGTTGGACTGGAAGATTGAATGTAATTTAATGTTTGCTCTTTTGTTTTTGGACCTTTAATATGAAATAATCATTGATAAACCTGGAGGGAAATTTTTTTTTTTTTCTTGACAAAACCTGGAGGGAAATTAGGTGTAGTATATTTTGCTCTATTCTTCTTGACCCTGTGATATGAAATAGCCATCTATCAATCACCTGGAATTTTAAAACAAGGTTGAAAATCAACTGAGTGGATTTGTCGAGTCTTAGCGCCCTTCTTGCATGTCTTAACCAGATTCCTTTTTTTTCTTTTTGCCTGTAACAGGTCCTCACAGAACCAAAGAATGCTCTTGGTAAACAATACAAGAAAATGTTTAACATGAACAATGTAAGCTTGTTACCTTCATGCATCCAAGCCAACAATCTGTTTCCACTAAACATACAGAGGCATCATTTGATGAAACAAGCTGCTGTTGATTGCTAACTTTTGGTGCTTCAATTGCATGTCAGGCAAAGTTACATTTTACGGAGAATGCTTTAAGGTTAATTGCTAAGAAGGCTATGGCCAAAAATACTGGTGCACGAGGCTTACGAGCTATACTAGAGAATCTCCTTACTGAAGCCATGTTTGAGGTATGTGCGCTTGCTTCAGTTGGCCATGCACAGAATTTACTTACTGCACATGTGATCAACAAAATAAGCCAATGCGACCAGCCATTGCAATTATTGCAAACTTGCTACTTGTTGGCACAAAGCTCTAGACAGGAAATCAATACCAATCATGCCTGTGAATGCAAGTTGTCATATGCACGGAACATTAGGCCTTAATTTCCTAACCAGCAATGTGAGCTTATGCAAATGGTCTTTGAGCCCTTGGCATCCGCATATTATTCAGTATTTGTTTGCCAACCAAAACAGTAGCATTGCAGTTTCTCCAGGAAAGGTATATTGCACCATACTGCCTGGTTATATTGGTCAGCGCTATGGTGCATGTTTTAAATCAAGATTCTCTGCCAATGCACTTCATTTCATACGTCAAACACTTGCACTAAGGCTGCATCATATAGGTCCCTCAGCAGCATGTTTTGGTTTCTGTATTTCTTTATCTTATTTTGTATTTATATATTTCAATTCACTCAATTTATTTTCAAGGGGAAAAGAGCTGCTTTTATTTGAGGAATCTTGGGCAGAATTGCTAAGTGTTGCTACTTTTGATACCTTCTTAAAATTTTCTTGATGGTGATATAATAGACTGTTGGTAAAAATCTTGACTAACGAGCCATCCAAATCGCCTCAGATTCCAGACATGAAAACAGGATGTGATAGAGTAGATGCTGTGGTGGTAGATGAGGAGGCTGTGGGCTCTGTTCACTCCCAAGGATGTGGAGCTAAAATACTCCGTGGAAATGATGCATTGGAGAGCTACCTGTCTGAAACTAAATTGAAGGATCTAGTGGTATGCCTTCTGACTCTGTGGAGTTTCTTTTTGCTCTTTTTTACGAGAATAGTTTTTTCCCCTCCCCCTTCTATATGCAGGATGGAGAGGTTTTGTTATCTATTTCCTTCCGCTGTCATTTCATCAAAAAATGTAGTATATCCTTCGTTGCCAAACCATTCTCCGGTTAACCAAAGCACCGTGGAAATCTATAACCCATAATCAGATAAATGGAGTTAGAATGACTGGAAATCAATTCCTATGGATTTGTGGAATTAAAAGTCTGATTAATTCATGGCATCCCAATTCCTGTGCTATTGTGGATAACGTTGTAGCAGTGTCTTGATAGACGTGAACTACTTTGTTAACCGTATGTTTCCCTTTGAAACTTTCTTCAGGCAAATGAAGGCTCCAGAGATGAATTAGGAGAATCTGAAGTCTCCAGAGCCATGGGCATGTAGCTTTGTACTTCAGCATCTGTAAATTTACATGAGTCCCAAAGTAACTGATGTAATTATTCATGTGAGACTTAAGAGGCGATTACCGTTTAAGTAAAAAAGAAAGGTGAGCTTGCATAGATGGATCCATTTGCTGTGAAAAGTAGGGATACAAGATACGCACGCAGCACAATTAGTTAACTAAAGTCACATTTCTTGGAGTTGTTACAGAGCACTCTCTCGCCCTCCCTCTCAAATCTTCATACTTCAAGCTCTGTAATCTTCATTGTAAAACGCATTTCATCAACCATTCTTACTTGCGAATGATAAGAATTCAGATGCATTTGCCAAGGATGAGTTGATGAAATATTTTCTATTCGCACAAGCCATATTGTGTGTTTTGAATGACACATCTGGGCAAAAATTCGTAGATGGACAACAACAGCTTGGAGAGCCTACGCAGTAACAGCCGCCAATAAATCTCATGTAGAAAAAGTAGCTTCTAGAACTCTGTGTCGAAACAAGCAAGCATGACTTTCGAAACCATCGCCCTTGCAAACGGGATGTAGCTCAAACCATACCTGAAAAGATTTTGGTACGAACATTATTCTTTTCTTTGGAAAATGAACCAAAAATCAGCCACGAGCAAGTTACTCTGATCTAAATTTACCAAACTAGTGCGCCAAACTCCATGATGATGGCAAGAAGCGTCAATAGTTTGTTACGGACCTGTTTGCAAGGATCAAAAGAGTCATTTCAACATTGTCAAATGTGAACGGGAGGGATTGGGCTTGGAAGCACAAAAAAGCACCTGGATTCATGAGACTTACAAAAAAGGCACAGAAGAGAGCGATTATCATGCTAGAAATGTAGATTGCTGTAGCATAGATTCGCACGGGATCCATCATCATTGTTACTTGTCTCTTGGGGCCTATGAGGAACGCAGTGCTGTCACACAAAAGACTCCAACTTTAGCATCTGAAAACAGAAACAATAAACCAAGTCACAGGCGCAGAAGACAGAAAAGATTTTTTTTTCTTTTTTTTTTTTGGGAAAACAAAAAAAGATAGAAATGTGCTCAGCAGAAACTCCTCCATTGAAGGATGAGATGGCGCATGCAGAGACGAATGTTCAGACTAGTAGGTAAACTTTTTTATGAGAAAAAAAAAATTGGGAGGGAGCAGTTATCCAAACCTCTTCAGAAATCTTATCATGCAGCAAAATAGGGACTAGTTCTTTGAATAATGGAACAGTATGAGAAGGTTGGTATCGTAAAGCAACACAAGAAATGTTGATCTTCGCCTTGCTATGGGGAGTTCATATGAGCGGTACAACAAACAAGATGAGTTCAAAAAATGTGATAAGATTATCAGAATCCTTCTTATGCAGCTGCCGCCAAATAACAGGTCGAAGTTTCTAAACCATACATTGGGGAGGAAACTCGAATTATTGAAAAAGCATTAGCTTTACAAATACATAGGAAGCACCAATTCAAAGCTGAGGTCTGCTGCATGCTCCTCGAAACAAACAGAAGGAAATGGAGAAACTTAACATGGATGACAAATGCCTCCAAGAATTTAATAATTTCGTTAAAGTCAGAGTCCAACTGACCTCCCAAGTGCAAGCAGATTGCCGAATGTGAATGTTATCCCAAACTTGATAGGATTAAAGAAGACGAGCATTGACTGCACCCCAGAAAGTTAAAAACGACTATCAGATTGACCTGTTTGTAGTAATGCACGCATGACGACATGGTCATTTCAATCTAGAAAAATAGAAATAAGCAAATGAATTTCGAATCAACAAATGGGAGATTTTTCACATTAAAAAAGCCAGAGAGATTTTCTATTTTAGGTCTACAGTAATCAATGTTAAATGTCCGTAGATTGCAAGGATAAAGGCTTACTGGGAATGAATGGCTACTTACCAGGAGAGTACAAGCCAAACCAGAAACCAAGCAAATCGCAAACCCGTACATTCTCTGATTAAAGAACAAGAAAATCAAGGGTCAATTCCCGAATGAGATCTAACTCTTGGCAATCAAAAATATGAAAGAAGCTCTACATCGTTAGAAATTTTGGAAATCCGAGTCCAGAAGAATTAGAAACAGCAAAGAAAATTATTCAACAAATTAGATCTAAGGAAAAAAAAAAACTCAAAACTTCGAGTTTTCAGTGAAATCGATAGGCATACACACATAACCTTAGATCTTAATAGTTTTTTCAACGGAAATACAGAAAATCCCCAGGCTCCATGAAATAATTTTAAATTTTCGACATTCAGAAAAAATTAAAATGTAAAAAAAAAAAAGCCATGAGGTAAGATTCACTGAAGTCGAAAACATAGGAAAAAACAAGAAATGCGAGAATTTCCACAGAAAGGCCTTAGCAAAGGCATCATCAAAATCCCAATTCAAAAGCACAGCTCTGAGCAGCGACACGAAAACATCACAGTTCCAAAAACTAAAACGGAAAAAAAAAAAAAAGGAAAAGGAAAAAGAAACGCCTGAAAACAACGGAATTGTATGCTACCTGCGTTGTCGACAGCGTGCAATCGCGATTAAAATCATCCATAAAAGAGGAGATGCCGCCCTTCTGCAGCTCTTCCTCCTGCTCTACCTCGACCCCTACCAGCATCTTCACCTTCTCCATCGCTTTATTCATCTTCTCCATCTCAAAAAGACGGCCGCAGCCCTTCTCCAACCACAGATTCGAGAGAAAATACCAGCTCAGGACTTGGGAGTGTTTCCGGCAATTTCCCTCAGCTAAGCTTAGCAGAAAACGCTCGTCTCTTCTGGATTATAACCCAAACGCCGAACAGGCCTCGGCCCGTTGAGTAAATCTTACTGGCCTCGTCCCGTCCTGCCTGACGATGTGTTCCGAAGGTAAAAATGTCCCGTCCTGCTAACCATGCCTTCCCAAGGTTAAAAAAAAAATAAAATTAATAAAATTAAAATAAATAGGTTAGTTATATAAATAGTTATACAGAAATAATTAAAAATAAATTAATTATATAAAAAATAATTTTAAAATATAATAGTTATGAAGAATAAAAAATTTTAACGTGACATCTTTTGCTTATTACCAAATACACTATATATAAATCTTAACTTTGGAATAAATCCAATTCGTATTTTCTGTAAGACGTATGCAATCATCCATTATCAGGCGTAAACAAACAAGCATGAAAACAAGAAAATGGTAGGACGTATTTGGTTGAAGGTATAAGATTGGAAAACATGAGAGATGGATAAGGAAGAGCCATATTGGATAAAAGGGGAGTATCCTATTCTGCCATTTCCCTTAATTATAATCTATGTTCTGATAAAACCTGGATCCTGTTCTGCCATTTCTTTTAAACTATAAAATATTCAACTATGTTCTCAGTTAGTTTTAATATTTTTTCTTGAACCATAAGTAACTCTTCCTAATTATCATTTAATCTTAAAAGGGAAATAAATCCAAGTTTAACTTGTAGATTGATGTTTTGAATCCTGGCTAAGGGGTTAATCGGACAATCTTTAATTACAGGAATTTAAAAGGCCTCCCGTAGTATCAGATGTGTGGAGAAAAGGATAGGCATGTAAGAAGGGTCAGAAGAATAGTTTAGCCATGTTGTTGGGCTGTGAGATGGATGTGATACAATATCCACCTTTCCAATTGTAAGCCTTCAAATGCACGACTTGAAAAAGGCAGCTCAACAGCGTGAAAAAGAAAGGGCAGCTAACATCTGCCGGTAGCCTGTTTTGATTGCCATTAGCTTTGGGGTGAATTACAAGCCAAAGAACCCCGCTTCCATAAAGCACGTCCAGGTAGCGTGAATCCAGAAAGAAAAGGAAAAACATTTCATTTTCTTGTTTTACATGTAACTAAATAATAATTTGACTTATTTTTATATTTATATTTTCATCTTCTTTTTTTTTTTTATTGCTGTTCTGCTTTATCCTCGGCCACATACGTATATGGCTTACATCCTTTTTTTTTCTTCTTCTTCTTCTTTTGGAGGGCTATTTGCATATGTCAAAACCACATACGACCGTGTGGTTTTGCAAATAAAGTTTGTAAATATGGGTATTTTACAAAATTAATACTGTAGGGTAAAATTTATAAAATTGCAAAAAAATGAGAAGGCAAGTGCAAATAGCCTCTTTCTAATGGAGAATAAGCCCGTCAAATGAGGCATTCAAAAAAGTCCCTCTCATTGAATTAGCTCGAAAAAAGCATATTTATTTGCTGTCTTTTCATTGGTACAAACATCCATTACCAAGATACTAATAATTAGTACATGTTTGCAACATGATCGCATCAAACCCTGCTCACCCTCAGTTAACTTTGCGGCAATCTGTCCTTATTTCTCCTTCGTCGTCTTCTTTCACATCCAGCAAGCCCATTCTCACCATGGCCTGTGAGAAATCCAAGAAGAACATGGCCTGATTCAACGCATAGCCGTTCACCAAGTTTCTTGTTCTGGTGCTAGCATAAAGTGTTTGATCAGAAGTCAAGACGCCAGCCCCTGATTGCAGTGCGTTGTAGTAGTCATTATCGAAAGTGGTCCGCGTCCGATCAAGAGGCGCTTCTGCCTTATCTCCTGCTTTGCATATCTGTGACAGGGTTTTCGCGAAGTTGGCATTCAGCGACGGATCGACGTTGTGGGCAGCATCGAAGTTGCTCAGCCGGTTCTTGAATGAGGAGCATCTTGCTACACCCAGTGTATGTGCACCTGGTTCACCAATGAAAGTTTGACAATAAGCATTTCAATAGCAAGGCCAAGGCTGAATGGGGTTTTTCCAGGCCTGTTCTAGAGGACACAAATATGATGAAAAGGGGTATGAACGAGATGAAAATTTTCATTCTAAAAATACTTTTCACACTTCTAATATGACTTTCCATTTTTCAATGCATAACGACTTTACTTTTCTAATTTCCAATACTAACGTTTATTTTCAGTATATTTTTCATTTTCCAATCCACATTAACCATTACTCGTCATCTCACTTCATCCCTTATGTATACTCCCCTTCACCCCCAAAATGATCTTGGAACTAACAATCCTAACTCAATGAAAAGGACCCATTTCCAAAAGAAAAAAAAAAAATACAAAGGGGAAAGATGGATTCTTGACTACCAGATAATGCAACCAATTCCTGAACACTGAAACCACGTTGGCGAAATGTCTTGATGAGAACCGAGCTGTTGAGAGTCGGGGGTGGCAGATTGATTGTGTCCTCGATTTTGGACCGGGTTCCATCCTTTCTTCCCTTGGGTATATCATACAAAGGCCCACCTGCCTGAAAATGAGAGGACAAATACAATAAAATGGGGTAGGAACAGAAAAGAGTAGTTGAAAACTAAATCATTCAAACTATAGTAGACATGAGTTTATGTGAATTGACAAACTCTTATAATATTTAATATTTTGAGAACTTGGAAACTGAGAGATTTTCATATCATCTGTTATCTTACCCAGAAGACAGCATCCCTGGCCACCATTGCAACGATGTCAGCACATGAAACGACTCCAGGGCAGTCGTCTTCGAGTTCTTGCTTGATTCGGTCAATGATTTCGTAGCCACGCAAGCTGAGATTTGCTGGTGAGTCCTTTTCAGCAGTGTTACCCTTTGTGGAATCAATCAGAATTGATGCATCGCATCCCTGTCATCGATGGAAGATTGGAATTGTGTCAGACTAACACAAGAATGAAACGAGATACCAAAAGGCAATTGATATGGAAGGAACTACCTCAACGAAGCAATCATGGAAATGCATCCTCAAAAGAGGTCCTGAAAGAGTTGGATCCTTCTGCAATGCTCTATCAACTGCGTTCCTCACTCTCATTTCAGCAAATGGACAGCTCATGGCATAGTAATCCATACTCAGAGCATGGACACTAACTCTACTGCTGAAAATAGCTAACCCAATGAGCAAAAACAGCTCAAGTAAATGAGAGACGACCATCTTTACAAAATCTAGAGCTGGGTTTAGCAACCGAATGAAAGAAAGATGCACTTATCAAGTGGTGAGGGAATGTAGATTGGGAGTAGATTGTGATAAGCGATGAATAAGCGAGTGAGAGAATGTGTGTGTGTATATATATAGACACACACACAGCTATTAGCTATGGTATGATTGCATTTTGTCTGGAAGCATCCCCACCCAGCGTAGAGGGATTTCCTAGAAACTAATGTCAATAGAATAACTCTTGAATGTGTGTGCGCGCGTGCGCGTGCGTGTATACATACTGAAAAAGAAGGGAGCAATGAGGGAGGAAACACGTTTTCATTGAGGAGTGTCATTTTCTATACCTACACCATGTAATTTTTTTTAATGAGAACCTACACCGTGTATTTTATGTTAATCAATTTCTATATAGCTGGCGATGTATAGCTGATGCCACCAAAAGATGGCATTATTAGCTCTTGAAAATAACTTAGAGAATGCCACGATGACGCAGGTAAGTTTTCTCAGGTGTTTGAATTTTGATCCAAATTCGCCGACGCAAGAAAGCCATAAGAAACAAAGGAAAGTCTTACGCTAAGATGAAATGTTTCAAAGTCCAAACCATGACAGCCACTTGCACCTGAGATTTAGATAAACGTGACTTTGCTTAATATTTCAAAAAACATGGCTTCTGCTCTTGAAAGGTCAAAACAAATCTATAATTGAAAAACCTCGAGTACTTTTGAAGTAGCACTTAAAAAATGGAAGAAAATGGAGTTGGGTGTTTGTGGCCTTTTTGGTGGACTATGTTTTGATGGCAGTTGATGTGAGTGGAGAATTGCAGCTGGTTTCCATGTTCTGCTGCACTCTATCATCTCTCACTTCGACCTTGTCTGGAGTTGGGTTGCTTTCTAAAAGTTGCAAATACGCGTGAAATTCGATCCACTCTTTGTTTAGTGCAGAGGACACGGCTAGAGTAAGACCCACGGATAAATAGATAAATAAATAAAGTAAATTAAATAAAAAGAATCCTATTGAAGAGTGCGAGCAATTTCTATGATTGGAGTGCGAAAATTGCTTAGGACGCCACAAGGCGGTCCCATTTTCTGACATTCTACCGCAGCCCCATTGGGCACTGCACTAGTATCACACTTGAATTCAAAACCCCATGAAGGAATTATTTATACTTTGGGGCTCCCCACTCACAACAAACGCTCAAATGTTCCAGGCTTGATGTGTTCTAATCCCTTATTGGAGATTTTCTTTTCTTTTCTTTTCTTTTTTTTGATTTATCTTATTGGAGATTTTCGGCCATACGTAAGTATGTGACATGCCAGCCGAACGATCATCATTGCAGTTCGCATGACGTGGAGTGGACTCGTGACGTGTGTCTTTCATGCTCGAATCCACTAGGACGACACAAGAACATGGAATGACGAAGTACTTGCACTCGGTTGCTAGTGCTTATTTCAGATGGAATGGTTGCGTTAGCTAGCGGCTTTGGACAGAGCCACACATGTAGCCAGCAAGCTCTGATTTTCTGGACTGAGAACTCGGTAGCTTAATAAGGCGCAAGGAAAATTTTAAACCCATTTCATCGTTTAATTAAGGGTCAATTTCTTATATACCCATAAATTTTATCCCTAATTTCACTTCTACCCATAATTTTCAAAAATACCTCTTCTACTTCTGAATTTTCACCGTATTTTCACATATACCCAAGCCTTCAGCCTTAAGGCCCGATTTTTTAATAATATAAAACTTTCAAAATCCCCAGATTTCCCCGACAGCGTATCGCATGAGGATTGCAAGCCATATGCAGGAATCCATGGCAACCTCCGGATGATTGTGAACCAACCAGATTTGGAGATGTCATCACTTCCCCTACCCGCCACCGACCCACATTTTCTCCACACCAACCACACCGCCAGTGTCTTGCCCACATCCTCTGATCCCACGAACACCTTGCAGTGGCCTATTCTCAGGCCAACATCACATGCTGGATAATCTTGATGCTATGAAAACCTTTCATAGGATGAACTCTCCACGGACCCGGCAGATGAAGATCGGTTTGCTATCTTCTCTGGATTAGACAAACTATTTCCACAACTGTTGAGAATCTGCAAAGAATCCTCGGTTTCGAAAGCCATCTTAAACCTCATTCTAGAGCACCATTGGATTCTCATAGCCACCCTCATAGACGAGGCCTTCATGCAAAACTCGAGAGTGCTAGCGCGGGGGTACCGGGTAATAAACTACTTCAAAGTTCAAATGGCTGCCCATTCGCCGCCAGCGTCACTGCCTCCATCACCCATTCCGATCTCACCCTCCCCTTCCCTCTCACACTCCCACCAAAAATCAAATTCCCACAAATCCTCCCCTTTGTATCTTCTTCTCTCAAAAAGACACAGAACTCCCCATATGGCGGCATGCAGCTGTTCTCGGCAGCATTATTCCACCCCTCAATGGGCGATTTTGACCCACCTCCCATCCCGTCCCACGGTAAATGTGCAGGAATTTTCACGACATCCTTGGCCAGGATGGTTTGAGCTGGCGGATCGGTAGAGTAGTCCAGGTAGGAAAGATCATCTCGACACAGTCGTGGGGGATGGAGAAGCTGATACCATTGTTGACGTCTGATTGCCCCAACGTCTTGGCGAAAGATGTCGGCTTCTCGACAATCTCAGCTTCAATGTCGTTGAATCTTAGCGTAGACCTCGTCATTCTCCGAATTTGCCATGAATTTCAAGGTGGCGATCCGACAAAGGATGAATTTCACCTATTTATACATGCTTCTTTATTTTTCTGTCTCTTACATCAAATTTCCTTCTCCTTCCTTCTTCCTTCCAGCTGCAATTCGAACAAAAATGTTGTAAATATACACGAGTAAAGAGTTTAGAAGATCTATGCACACAATAGACCACTGAATTTCCTGAACAAATATAAATAACTTTGATGTTTGAATTTTCTGTTACTTTTGAATGATAACTTTCTGTTATGCTCAAAATAAAATAAAAAAAATTTCTGTTTTGCTTGAAACCAAAAATCACGGGGAATTCAGAAATTTTCAGTAATTCGATATTAAAATTCAATCCATCTTCATCGACTCCCCATTCGATTAAATCTTGAGGCCTGTATTTCATGTGTGTGATGCTCAATTGATGAACGGAAAAAAATAAATTGGCTTCACATGTATTGAATGGAAAGAAGATCCACTGCTACCCTGATCGGATTGGGTGAGGTCTACTCTTCAGACGTCACGACTTCATTTTAGGCCTCATTAAGGATTGATGCTTTTTTGGGCATCGCCGTCGGAGTTTAAACAGATTTCAGCATGTTCTTCTTTATCAACAATATCAACCTCATTAGCAGTAGGAAGATGTTAGATTTGCCGCTTACATGCCCAATTAGGAGAGGAGCAGCAAAGAGGTGGAGTTGTATGCATGTGGTTGCCAGAGATAAAAGATACAAGCGGCAACAAAGGACATGAGGTAAATTTGTCATTTCACTCATGGTCAAAAGCCTAACTAACGGGCTAGTGACGGCTTGGGTATATGTGGAAATATGGTGAAAATTCATGGGTAGAAAAGGCATTTTTTAAATTCATAAGTATAGGTGAAATTATGGGTAAAATTCCTAGGTATATCAAGAATTTGCTCTTTAATTAAGGAAAAGCTTGTATACAGAACCTATGAAATAATAATGATAAACTATTCTTCACTTTTGCATGTCGCTCCCATGTTCCTGATCATGGCTATGTGAATAGGATTAGATTTTCCGAAAAAAAATCAATTTTCATGGTGTGTTTGGCAAGTGATAAAATTTTCGAATCAAAATGTTTTGCTTAAAAATTTTTGAATTGATAAAAAATGATATGATATGATATGAGTAATTATGAGAAGTAAAGAAAATAAATTTAAAATAAATAATTTATTTTATGGATAGCTGTATAGAAATGATTAGAAAGTAAAGTAGGTATATAAAAATATGTAATAAATGATTAAAACATAAGACGATTGTAAAGAGTGAAAAGTTTTAGTTTGAAAACTTTTATTACAGAAAAACATAAAACTTTTATTATAGAAAAACATACCTAATACAACCTCTTGACATAACAATTTACCTTTTTCATTTTTAATATGATTTTTTTAGGTCAATGTTGCACCTTTTCATCATCTCATTTATATCCCATACATCTAACACCCCCCTCCACCCCCACCCCCACGCCCACGCCCACGCCCACGCCCACGCCAAATGAAATGCTAATGTCAAAATAACGCTTCAACAACAGCCAAAGATAATATCTCTTCAAAGAAAAATTTTGAATGTAAAATTTTTCCAAATTAAAAAATGATGTGATATGATATGATGAGAGTAATAAAAAGAGCAAGAATAATAAATTTAAAATAAATAGTATTAATGATGATAGTAATGAGAATATTTTTAAAATAAATAAGATAACTATATTGATAGTTGTATAAAAATAAGATACTTATAAATGATTATATAAAAAAGTAATTAAAAATATAATACTCATGGTGAATAAAAAGTCTTAAACTTAAAAGTTTTAGGTTCATATGTTTTCGGGATTGATGGACACACCGTTAACATATTTTTCGGTTTATTCTACTTAAGAATTATTAAATTAGTGACTGCCAACGTATCTTAATTGGTAGATGTCTCAACATCTGTACCCGATGATCAAAACTCGAACCTTATGTGGTATGGTTAGTTAGGCATAATTAAGTTGTAAAAAATATACATAAAACAAGTAGATATGTTGTAAGTCAATTTTTAATATAAAACAATAAAAAAATAATTGTTGAATTATTTTGTAAATAAAATTTTCGTAAAATATTATTAGATTTTTATGGATTTTAAAAAATAACATAATTCACATACATAAAAGTACAATGAGATATGTACAAAGTTTAACGTATATTTATTTGTAGGGTTAATCCTCTTACACCAGCCTAAGTAATACCTTACTTAGGCCGCCTAATAAACATATTTTTAGATTTTTCAGTCTATTGAATTTATAAATCAAGTTTAAAAATATCCAAAAATGATAAAATTTTGTTTATAGATTCAATATACCTAACTTAACATGTTTGTAAAAAAAATAAAAAAAATACCTAAAAATATATTTTTTAGGCTGGCATAAGTTGATCATTTTCCTGCATTTATAATCATTCATATAAGGCACTATAACTAAGAAAAATGATTTTGTTAGCTTAGATTAAGCAATGACTTTGTTATCTCAAAAAATTCATTTTTATTTTTTTTTAATTTTTCCCTATAAACTTGTTAATATAAATATGTTTAACATATAAAATAAGTTTTAACATTTTTGATAAGTGTATATAATTTTTTAATTTTTTTTTTGTATTTTAGTCCTTCTAACTATGCGTATTTGTTTCTAGCCTATGAGTTTCGTGTATTTGCTATTCAAATCTCATAACTTTTCCATATTTGCGTTTTAGGCTTTGCTGCCAAAACACCCAACTAACAACTATCGTTATAAGTGAAAAGTCTAAAATGCCCTTATAGCATGAGTTGGCTTAAACTTTCTGACAGTGTCATTTTGTTGTGTAAGTACTAAGTTGACTTCTTTAAGGGTAGTTTGTTATTAAAAAATAATGACAATATCATTTTATCATTATTTTCTAGCCCATGAGTTGACTCATATATGTAATCAAGTAAATTTTATATAGCTTAGTTGATGAGTTGGCTTAAACTTTCTGACAATGTCATTTGTTGTGCAAGTAATGAGTTGACTTCTTTAAGAATAATATTGTCATTAAAAAATTGGTGTGCAATAGGCCAGAACCAAATCCCAAATCGAAAAGGGAAAAAAAGCCCAATGGTAGTTTTTCTGAGTCTATGCGTGACAGTTAGATAGACTAAAATGTAAAAAATCCGAATTTTAAGCACAATAGTATTTGAGCCATTTTCTATCTATATACACATGTCCAAAAATGGTAAAACATAATTTATATGTTAAATAATCTTAGATAAACAGTATACGAAGGAAAAATAAAAAAGAAGTTTTTAAATGAATTTTTTAATGTGAGTTCGGGCTAACCAAATTATTTCTCCATAACTAATTTAAAATTTATTATCGCTAAGTTGACTATTGATTCCAAATCGATCCAAATGGTCAACACAAAATAAAATAAAAAATTTAAAACTAAATTTTTGACAAGATGGATAAAAATAAATTGGCCTAATCCATAATAAATCAAATTTGGAAATTTTTTTGGGTTGGAATTGATAATTTTGATTGGCAATGTGCGTTTGTTTACACCCAAAAGTTTTCAATTTAAAATTCTCACTCTCCCTAACTATCATATTTTTAATTTTTTTACATATGCTAATATAATTATCCTAATTTTCAATTATTTTTACATATCTATCCATATAACCACTCTATTTATTTTAATTTATTATTTTTATTCTTCATCATTACCTCTATCATCTCACACAATTTTCTTTCACTTTGAAAAAAAATTTACACTAAAAGTTTTTCATATGAAAATTTTATCAGTTACCAAACACATCTGAAATAACGAAATAAAAATGATGTCATCAATCAAGTGTGTTTAGTAACGCATGAAAAATATCTAAGTTAAAACTTTTCAAACTAAAATTTTTCACTTTATGTAATTATTTTATTTTTTAATCATTTTTTTACATTTTTCTACACAACTACCTTTCCTTTCAATTATTTCTACACAAATATTTATATAATTAATTTATCTATTTTAACTTTATTTTCTTTAGTTACCCTCGTTATCCCTGTCATTTTTTTTATCTTAGGGTGTATTTGGCAATTAATAAAACATGTCAAGTTAAAACTTTTTATTCTCCACAACTACATATTTTTTAATCATTTTTTCATATTTTCCTATACAACTACCCTACTTTTCAATCATTTCTACACAACTATCCACACAATTAACCTATCTATTTTAACTTTATCCTCTTTACTACTCATCATTACCCCTATTATATCATATCATTTGATAATTTTTACTCTCCAAAATTTTTCACCAAAAGTTTTATTAATTACGAAACGAACACTTAGGGTGTGTTTGGTTACACACAAAACATGTCAATAAAAAATTTTCAATCAAAAACTTTTCACTTTCCATAATTACCTTATTTTTTAATTATTTTTTTTTACATTTTCCTATATAAACAACCCTACTTTTCAATCATTTCCACATAAATACCCATACAACTATCCTATCTATTTTAACTTTATTCACTTTACACCTCATTATTACCCCTATCATATCACATCATTTTCTATCAACTTGACAACTTTTATTATGAAAAATTTTCATCAAAAAATTTTACCTCCCACCAAACGCACTCTTAATAACTTTTATATCAAATACCTCTCGTGCACGTCAGTTCATAGCTGAACAGTACCACACTCCAGGGAAAAAAATCCGACCGAGTTGCCGGGGAAAGGGGTGTTCTGGAAAGAGATAATCTCGGCCGGGGGAGAAGGGAAACGGCGATAGGTGAAAGGCTACGGAGGAGGAGGAAGAGGAATGTATCCAGACAAAGGGGACGTGATGGGATGGCTATGGCGGCTACCCTTGGTGAAGCCCAAGGCATTGGGGAGGCTTGGTCCAGGTGTCGGTTGCGGAGCTGGCTGTGGCGTCGGTATCGGCGTCGGCCTTCTCGGAGGTGAGTCAATCGCCTACCTCTACCTGCTAGCAGAAACCCCTTTTCCCTAGATCCCTTATACGAGCCAAAACCCTTTGTTTGGGTGTTTGAATCGTTTTTAAATCGAGTATGTTCCTCCTGTTAGTGTTTTGGATTACCTAATTTTTCAATTCTCAAGAAAACAAATTATGGAGATTGACTGGTCCTAGCAAGTAGCTATATGATTCTGCACGGCGTTCGTCTAACTTCTTTCTTAGAAATAGACTGAAAAATGAAGCTTTGGGCGAAGAAATGCATGTAATTTTCCATGTTGTATAGGAATATTTCTTTGGTCAGACGTTTTGGACTGTTGAGCTGTTTCGTTTTGTTGGCCCCGTTGAATAGGCATTGGGTCCATTCGATGAATGATTTGGACTAATGGACCCTGGTAGCGGCGTTCCTGTGCGAATTTAGGGAAAAAAAAAATTGCTTGGGAAATGGCCTTTTAGTTTATTACACGCCACAATACAATGAGAAGATGCAGATGATAGCAATGTACTAGCATCTAGTGCCTCATTTGTTAGAACTTGGAAGTATGAACCTATTGGATATGAATTGATTTTATGTGAAGAGACAAAGGAACAGTTGTAGGGAATCAAGATGAAACCTTTAGAAGTCATGAAACCACAAAATTGAACAATCTGCATCCAAATGCTGAACAAGAATATCCATGGAGACTGGAGTGACCTTGTTATGCATGCCCAAACAGTTTTTGCGGATGTCTGAGAATCCTGATGTTGTATATGTGTCTTAACTAAACTTACCTTGATTTTTTGTGAAGCAACAAAAAAGGTGGCTGCATGTCAAAGTGAAACGTTTTGAAGTTGCCAAACCACAAACTTGGAAGTGAGGCCATTTGTGTATGCAGTGTAATCTGTGACTTTGTGATTGCTGAATTTGTCTGGGAGGCCTGTATATATCACACAAACTGGTTTTTGGCCATTAGAGTAGCCAGTGGAGGTGCTTTGTGAATTATCTTTGCAATTAGAAGCCTAAAAGTCTCCAGGATTATGCACCTGATTATGATCTTCTTGCTGATGGCTGTTTAGCATCTTCGAAGATGCACTTTCTTTTGTAGTCTGAAGCAATTTGCCTTGCATACACAGTTGCTTTCAAGACTGTGGCCACCAGATCTACAACGGCCGTCGAACTAAAACATTTTGCTGAAAGATATGTTTCCAAGTACATGTCTTCACAAAATATGATATGCAAGCATTTAAGAAACTCCTTGCTTAAGGGTGTCTGCATATGGTCAAGTATCATTTATGCATTTTTTATGGTATGATAATTGTTGACATTGGATTCCATTTTTATGGAATCCCAATCTTTTGTTGGTTTGGTAATCAAATAGTCTCTAAAGGCATGAATTCCTGCTTCCTTCTTTTCATTTTCCTCTAAGGTATGAAAGGAACGGTTATAAATTTAATCAAGCCAAGCCTCTACTTTTGACCATGGGAATTATCTTTTGAAGGGCATATACATTATTTTTTTTAGCAACTACATTTAATTGGAAAGAGGGACAGAAATCACTTCCTTTCAAGTTCCAAAGGGTGCGAGTGGACATCCACGAGACTGTATAGTTCACAGAGATGATAACTCAACTATTTGCAATTTGCAAATTATTACCAACAACGGGGATCCATCCATAAAGGGCAAAAGCCCAGTCTCTTATCAAGACAAAAGAGTAGATGAAAGTAGGGTTCTTGTCAGGGTAGTCCACTCTTCCTTTGGCTTTAGATAAGGTATCTGCGGTGTACTTTTTATGCCAATGCCTTCCACCAAGAGTTGATAGTCTCAGAGTCCCAACGAGACTCAGAGATGCTGGGTATCAAAGATGCTCTTCCTTACATCACCATATTAATCACAAGTACAATCACCACTCATTTGTTTTTGATCATGTAGAATAATTATCACAGGTCTTCTTTATATTTCAATTGGCATTGGTTTGTCCTTGACTGCATGAATTAAAGTGATTGCTCATGCATGGTTGCATTTTTGCATGTCAGGTTATGGCTTAGGTGTTGGCATTCCAGGATTACCGCTTAGAATTGGAGTTGGTGCTGGATGTGGGATTGGTGTGGGGATTGGTTATGGTCTTGGAAGAGGCGTAGCATATGATGAGAACCAAAAATATTCAAATGTGGGTAAAATTTTCCATGGAACTGGAGACCTTCCATCTCAGTGAGTAATTCTTTGATCATTTCTTCACATTTATTGGTTGAAATGTTAGTTTGACTGCTTTCTAGCTGAAGGAGGCATGATTCAACGGGCCTCTTTTGCTCAATCTACAGGCAGCATATCTGTCTGTGGAATATTATAATTCATTGTCAAAGTTAACTGCCATTGTGCTAGCCTATGAAGTTGCGATTGTAAAAAACCTCTGATCACTGATTCGATGCTCAGTAAAAAGAAGACTGGTATTCCCAGAGTATCCATTGCTATTGTCATGATCCTATTTAGTATCTTGATCATCGTTATCTTTGACTCCATTTTGATTTATTTCTCTCTGAAAGCATGTAGCTAATCTAGTTTATCCCTTCTTTTCTGCTATCTTTGTTTCAGGAATGAAATTTCTGCCTTCATGGATAAGACGATAGCACTTACCGAAAGACTGATCAAGGTAACTTCCAGAGAGATTGGCAAGTGGGGAAGATGAAGAGAAGGATGAATCCCTGCACATGGACATGAATGTAGATATTGAATTGATTCGTGGCATTTTCTTCATGTGGTTGTTTATACATGCTTCAGGGAATAGAATTTGTGGCTTGCTGTCAGTTGCAGCCGAACCCGCTTCAATGGTCTGATGATAGCAGGGCTCGGGTATTCTTCTGCATTGCATTGGCAGGCAGATCTTGGATTGCGAGGGGGCTAATAATGGAGTATTGGAACTGAATTCCGCTTGTCCCTTTTACCACCAGGGGCTACGAAAAAGAAATAAGAGAAGCTTATTTTACAAAATATTCCCATCATTTCATCCCATCAGATTTATTACTAATGTTTTGTTTAAAAAATTATTAATAATGAGACGACGTTTATCCCCTAGCTAGTCCTTACTTTCACCTTCGGTGGCAATGTTTTTGCTTCTGATGCGGACGTATTGATATTCTTTTGATTTTCATCTGCTGGCTACCGGGCATCAAGAGTCTTTTTCTTGGAAGTAGTTAGTAACTTAGTATCGTTCGTAATAACCTCTTCAAAAAGGTCATGAAAAGAGGGCTGATCTTGCACGACAATACGAGTTGCTGCTGGTACCTTGTCATTAAAAATAAAAAAAATCACACCCCGTCTTATACTACCTTTAATATAATTTGATAAAAAAAATTTTATTTACATGGAGTCATTTGCTATTTTTTGGGTTCAAATTTAAGATCCCACGTACATACCCATAATGTGAAACTATTGGGCTTTACCCTGGTTCACTATAATTTGATATCTTTAAGAGGTATGTTCTTGTTAGGTCAAGCTAAATAATTTTTTACTTATTCCATTATAAAAAGTCTAACTTTAATTTTTTTTTTTTTTTTTTTTTTAGTTTGGCACAGTGATGCAGCGGTAACTCATCATGGCACAGTTGTCATTCCGTCTAGGGTTAGATCCCTGAGACTTCAAAAAGTGAAGGTTCAATCAAATTTTTTTTTTTTTATAAATTCGTTAATTTATATGTATTTTTTAGGAGGTATTTGGTAACCGAGATAACTTTTTAATATAAAATTTTTCACTTTTGATAATTATTATATTTTAAAATTATTTCTTAACTTCTTTATATGCAGTTGTCTTACTTTTCAATTATTTTTAGGTAATTTGGTCATTTGCATATATATCTACATAGTTTCATTGATATTGCAGATATACCCACGTAGTTTTACGAATTGCATATTACTCTCACATAGTTTTACAGAAAATTGCGTATTATCCCCACTTCGTCAACTGCTGTTAATATCTAACGTTATATTTTCAAAAATAACGAAAATGCTATCATCTTTATGGGGGTAATATGCAATTTTTGTGAAACTATGTGGAGGGTGATATGCAATTTGTGAAACTATGGATAAAGGCATTTTTGTCATTTTCAAAATATAATAGAAGATATTAACGGTAGTTAACGGTGTGGGGGTAATACACAATTTTGGTGAAATATGTAGGGGTAATATGCAATTCGTGAAACTATGTGGGTATATCTGTAATTGGTGCCAAACTATGTGGGTACATATGCAAATTACCTATTATTTTTACTCAAATATTCTTACATTTAATGTATCTATTTTAACTTTATTCTCTTTAGTCTTTATTATTATCTCTATCATATTATATTATTTTCTCATATTTCAAAAATTTTTACACCAAAAACTTTTAATTAAAAGTTTTATTACTTCCCAAATACACCTTAACTTATAAGTTTTACAAGTTTAGTTTTTATCAAAAGTTCAATTACTTCCCAAATACATCCTTAACTTATAAGTTAAGTTTTACAATTTTAAAATGTGCATGTATTTTTTTTAAATAATTTAAACATAGTTTAATAAGGCATGATTTAGCCTATGTTAATAGGATTACGTCTCTGTCTTAATTACCCAATCTATTTTATTTTTTCTATTTTTTACATATCAATCATTTTTTTGCATTTTCCATAGAACTATTCTATACATTTTTATTTTTATTTCTAATTATTAACATATTACTCTCGCTTTTTAAAGATTTTTCTCTCTTTTTATTTGCTATCGATTGCACCCTTATAGTTGAATCAGAAACAGGGAGTTCGAAATGCCAAAAAAAGGAAAAAGAAAAAGAAATGGGGAGTCCGCTTTTGTGGATATTTTTCTAAATTAAACGAAATTTGTGTTCCCTTTTTAAAACTGAAGTAAGATTAGTCTTTGAAATTACGAAAATGAGCCAGGCTAACAAAATTAAATTTCACAAGTACATTTTGCCGATCACAAGGAATCATTTTGCATAGAGAACATGGTGAAAATATTTTCATGTGAGAAATCACCGATTGATCGAATTCACTGATTTTCTTTAATATAATGCTAATAACTCACAATGTTGGACCATCCATTACTCCAAATGGTTATGGACGCACAACTGACAGAGAATCGTCCAACTGCCTACATCACTTTAAAATCGAGTAGAACCACGTAATTCTTGCCCGACTCCGATTTTAAGGCTAATTAACTTGAATTTTAAATTATTTTATTGAAATGCTGGCTACATATATATATACAAAAAATATTCAGGTGCAGCCTCGCTGAAATGGCCCCACATGATCATCGAATTATAATCTACTTTACGCATTATATTTACAATAATATATTCTATTATCATACCAATTTTCATCCCAATCAGATATATTTATGGGCCCCATATAAAAATGGTACAAATTTAACGTAATAAAATAATTTAATGTAAATAACAACTTTAAAATGGTTTTTTCAACATATAAATCATTTACTATAAAATTTATATATAGATAAATAATTATATAAAGTTTCATTGCATTCTAATATGGTGGGGCCTATTTTTTATCAAATGTACCGTTATTCCGGTGCAGTTGTGTTGCACCGAAATAGCTCGCTGCACCTGCATCGGAATTTTTGGTGTAGCGACACTATAATGGGCCCCACATGATCATAAAATCATAATCTACTCTACCAATTATATTTAGAATAATGTATTCTATTACCATACTAATTTTCATCCCAATTAGATATATATATGATCCCCATCTGAAAATGATACAAATTCAACGTAATAAAATAGTTTTATATAAATAACAACTTTAAAGTAGTTTTTTCAACATGTAAATCATTTGCTATAAAATTTTTACATGAATAAATGATTGTATAAAGTTTCATTGCATTCTAATATGCGTCGAGCCCATTTTTGATCAAATGTACCGTTGTTTCGGTGTAGTTGTGCTACACCACAACAACTCTCATTCCCACACAAATCCAAATATGTCACAAAACCAAACGTATCAATACCCATTTGTTATATTGAACATGATTTCCAAACAATCAAAGACCTACTCAATTAGTCAAAACTCTTTTTCCCCCCACTCATCATGATAAAACCACGGATTATTACAAAACCCAGAAGTTCCATGAACTCATCATTGTTGATACCCAATTCATACAAGCCAAACTTTATCCCGACGAAGATGATCCAACAGAAATTACCGATTCAAATATTCAAATTCTAAAGGTTTTGATGCCGTCAAATTTTGAATCAATGAAAAAATCAAAAAAAAAATTCAATTAGTTTCAACCCTCAGGCATACACATACTGGGACTATCAACTAGTCTGGTATAAAGCTTTTTGGTACAAAAACAAATCAGTAAATCATTCCTGGATATTTTATTTCAAACGAATCACGAACTATATTTTTCCTTTTTGATTTGCTCAATGGTGGGACTATTTTGGATTAATTCCTGAAATATTTCCACCGTTAGTAAATCAAGGTTTCCAAATCTTTTGCAAATATGTTCATCTTACAAATTATGAAAACCGTTTTCTTCAAACCTTAAATTTTTATTGAAAATTTTTTCTAGCTTGGATTTGTCAATGGGAGTATGCTTTTCTTGAAAACCCAAAATCCTAACCATTTTTCCTTGGAAGAATTTTTAAGGTAAAATGGTAGAACTCTTTTACATACACTCATATTGAGCCGCAACAAATCCTTGAATGGATAAATAAACAGCAAATTCAGACACCAGAGACTCCGTTCAAACGAGAATTGCAATTCTTGTCTCAAAAGTCTGCAGTTCAATCCAAACTCGCAACAGTATTAACCTAAAAAGATTTTGTCAAACTCCTCTAAGAAATACAGACACAGCTCAGCCCATGGCCGTCTGTACAGCTGATCGCCAAACTCGAAGAAGACCAACAGTCTGCTACCGGATCAAATGAAGTCGACCAGGCAGACCAGAATAAAGATGTGCGGAGACTCACTGAGTTCCAATATCAACTACATTTCCATACTTAAAAAAAAAACTAGCCACAAACCGTCTGGACAGGATGTGTATCAATCCAATTGGTTAACACAAAAGGTGTGTTTTGGAAATAATAAAAAAATTAAGGATAATTCTTTATATACCCACGAATTTTACTTATAATTCCATTTATACCCATGAATTTTGAAAAATTACTCTCATACCCCGTGAATTTTCATCTTAATTCCACTGATACCTACATTATTAGGGATCCATTAAAGAGGTTGTTGACTCTTTAGAAAATGACGAATGTGTTCATCCTTAATTATGATTTATAGCTAAAAATTCTTATTATAATGAACTTTTAGTAATTCTACAACTATAAAATCATATGTTATTTGAATATAAATCTTTAACCTTAAGCAAAACAACCTTAAGTTACATTAGAGTTCGAGCATATGGGCTAATAGCCTCTTTAATGGATTCCTAACGGTGTAGGAATAAGTGGAATTAAGATAAAAATCCTTAAGTATGAAAATAATTTTTTAAAATTCATAGGTATAAGTGGAATTGAGGGTAAATTCATGGGTATCTATGAAATTTGCCCAAAAACTTATGTTGAAAATGGTAAAACTTTTGAATGAAAAATTTTTGATATAAAAATTTTTGAATTAGTAAAAAATGATGTGATAGGATAAAAATAATAACGAGGAGTAAAGAAAATAAAGTGAAAATAAATATGTTAATTGTATAGAAAGTTATATAAAAATGATTGAAAAGTAAAATATTTATATTAGAAGATGTGAAGAAATAATTTTAAAAATGGCAGTTATAAAAAGTAAAAAATTTTAGATTAAAGAGTTTTTTACGTATATTCTTATAACTATCTCAATTTTATATTATATTTAAGCCTTAAGACATTCTTACATTTTTCGATGAGAATCAACAAACTCTCTTCAATTAAACTCTCACAAAACATAGAAAAAATAACACTCGGACATAAATGCCGAGAATCGAATGCTCGACCTCACCAAGATGTTACCACCAGGGTAGACGTCCAGTGGTAATTGAAAAGTTTTTTTAGAAGAGTGTTTTGTAGCATACAACTTTTCAATTAAAACTTTTTACATTTATCATATTTTTAATTATTTATTAACTTATTTTATACAATTACCTTATTTTAACCATTTCTGCATAACTACCAATATATTTAATTTATCTATTGTAACCTTATTCTATTTACTTTTCATCATTATCTATATCATATCACATCATTTTCTCACATTTCAAAAATGTTTATACCAAAAAAATTTCGGTTTTAAAAAATGATGAAAAATTTTTGGTGTAAAAATTTTTGAATTAAGAAAAAATGATATGATAAAATAGGGGTAATGATAGGAGTAAAAAATATAAAATTAAACTAAATAAGTCAGTTATATGGGTAGTTATGTAAAAATAATTGAAAAATAGAGTAGTTATACAGGAAGATGTGAATAAATAATTAAAAAATAAGATACTTATTCTGATTGAAAAGTTTTAGAATAAAAAATTTTAAGTTGAAAAGTTTTGACGAAAAACAAACCCTCTAAATTTTTTATAACTTCTCGTATTTATCTTTAGTTTGAAAAGTTTTGGTTGAAAACAAATATGACCAAAATAAAATTAAAATTTTAAAATAATTTTTGACAAGATGGATAAAAATAAACTAGCCTAATCTTCAGTGGTGCAAGACACGGCCCCACAAGTTGGGCATACCTAGGATTAAAAATTTTGCAGCAGCATTCTAGAAGTGGTAGCGTTGTGAGTCTCTCCACTATTGTGAGAATTGTCCTTTAGTTGGAAAAATTAAAAATAGTATTAGAAAGAAAAAGTTGATACTTGTTAGCAAATTATAAGAATATTTTAAAAATTGTAATAATATTTTATTACTTAATTGTAATACCCGTTGAGATTATAATATATGAATACTCATCCAAAAAAATAAAAATAATGAAATGAAAATGATGTGATCAATAAAAGAAAAGCTATCCACGTTGAATTGATTTTGAAATGATTGCAATCAAATCAAATCCATAGCTGAACAGTCCAGACTCGCTCCAGGGCCAAAAACCCGACGGAGTTGCCGGCGAAACGATTGTTCTGGAATAAGATTATCTCGGCGGAAGGAGAAGGGAGACGGCGATAGATGAACGGCTACGGAGGAGGACGAGGAATGGATCCAGAGGAAGAGGACATGAGGGGATTGATATGGCGGCTACCCGTGGTGAAATCCAAGGAATTAGGTAGGCTGGGCCCGGGTTTCGGTTATGGAGCTGGCTGTGGCTTCGGTATCGGCTTCGGCCTTCTCGGAGGTGAGTCAATCGCCTGCCTCTACCTGCTAGCAGAAATCCCTTCTCCCTAGGTCCCTTATACGAGCCAAAATCCTCTGTGTGGGTGTTTGAACCGTTTTTAAATCGAGTATCTTTCTCCTGTTAGTGCTTTGGATTACCTCAGTTTCAATTCTTAAGAAAAAATACGACCATATATATATATGTGGAGATTGACTGGCCCTGACAAGTAGCTATAGGATTCTGCACGCCCTTCGTCTAACTTCTATCTTAGAAACAGACTGAAAAAGCAAGTTTTGGGCGAAGAATTGCATGTAATGTTCCATGTTGTATAGGAAGATTTCTTTGATCAGATGTTTTGGACTGTTGAGCTGTTTTGTTTTGTCGGCCCCGTAGAATGGGCGTTGGATCCATTCGGTGAATGATTTGGACTAATGGACTTTGGTAGCGGTGTTGCTAGTGGTGCAACTCAAGCTCATAAAATTCGAGTTTACCTCATTCCTAATCTTATTTCTGAAACCTCAACCATGATCCAATCCTAACCCTATTTCTGAAATCTCAACTTTGACGCTAACTCTATTCAATCCTAACCCTATTTCTGAAATCTCAACTTTGATCTTAACTCTATTTTTGAAATTCAGGCTCAGGTTGAATTTTGGGTTATTAATTGTTTTACCCATATTACATAAATAACCAAAACAAATTAAAATACTATATCAATTATCACATTAGTTTTCACATTAATAACCTATGCAAATCAACACCCAAACATGTATTAGTGGCATTTCCAGCTATAGAACAGGTCGTCAAAAGCATTTGACTATTACTTGGCCGAAGACGAAAAATGCTAATTCAGCGGGTGGAGAAGAGCTTAAAATTGGTAGCTGATGGAAGAAATATGCTCTAATTGAGCAGGAAAGAAGAAATAAATGGTCAAAACATTAAAAACCAATTCGACAATGACAGGATTTGAGAAGAATAAAAAGGGATTTTAGAAAAATAAAAGGGGAATTGAACCTCTTTGAGAAGAATGCCGGTGGAATGAGGAACGCAAAAGAGGCATAACGGCAGCAACAAAAGGAGAAGAAGAGGTGGCAAAACACGGCAACAATGAAAGGAAAAGAAGATGGGGAAGGAGAAGGGGTGGAAACCAGTAGTAGCACAACACAACATGGCACAACAACAGCGAAAGGAGAAGAAGGGATGGAAGCGAGTAACAACGCGACACGACATGGTAAACTGGCAAAGGAGGTGGCATGGCTGTGGCGGAAGGAGAAGAAGAGGAGGCGACATGGGTGCATGGCAGTGGCGCTGCGAGCTAGGGTTCTATTGTCGGCAAGATCTGCAACCAAATAGGCTTGCCGCCTGCAGCGGCAATAATCGCAACTTTCAAGGAGGAATGGCAGCGGCAATGAGGATTTGACAGAAGCGGGAGAGGGAGATAAAGACTTAGAGTAAGCGAAAGAGATGGATTTTATATGGGTTATAAAACTGTGTTTGAGTTTACCTCAACCTGAGATCGTACCGAATAAAAATCAGTCCAAGTTCGAGTTGGGAAAACTCGTGCTTAGGCTCAAAATAGACAATTCTAACACTGTTACAACTCGGATTCAGCAGGCCAGGTTCGGTTGCACCCGGACCAAGTTGCACCCCTAGGAAATGGCGTTGTAGTGTATTACACACTATAATACAATGAGAAGATGTAGATACTTGCTGGCAATGTACTAACATCTAGCATCTCATGTGTTGGAACTTGGAAGTATTCTATTGGATATGAATTGATTTTATGTGGAGAGACGAAAAAACAGTTGTAGGGAATCAAAATGAAACCTTTAGAAGTCATGAAACAACAAAATTGAACAATCCACATCCAGATGATGAACAAGAATATCCATGGAGACTGGAGTGACGTGGTTATCCATGCCCAAACAGTATTTGTGGATGTCCAAGAATCCTGATGTTGTATGTGCTTTAGCTAAACTTAACTTGATTTTTTGTGAAGCAACAAAAAGTTGGTGAGTTGTCAAAGTCAAACGTTTAGAAGTTGCAAAACCACAAACTTGAAAATGAGGCCACTTGCACATGCAGTGTAATCTGTGACTTGGTGATTGCTGAATTTAGCTGGGAGGCCTGTCTATATCACACAAACTGGTTTTTGGCCATTAGAGTAGCCAGTGGAGGTGCTTTGTGAATTATCTTTGCAATTAGAAGCCTAAAAGTCTCCAGGATTATGCATCTGATTATGATCTTCTCGCTCATGGCTGTTTAGCATCTTTGAAGATGCACATTCTTTTGTAGTCTGAAGCAATTTCCCTAGCATAAGATGTCTCGCAGTTGCTTTCAAGACTGTGTCCACCAGATCTACAATGGCCGTCAAACTAGAACATTTTGCCGAAAGAGATGTTTCGAAGGACATTGTCTTCACATAATATGACATGCAAGCATTTAAGGAACTCCTTGCTTGAGGGTGTCTGCAAATGGTCAAGTATCATTTATGCATATTTTATGGTTTGATAATTGTTGACATTGAATTCCATTTTTATGGAATCCCAATCTTTTGTTGGTTTTGTAATCAAATAGCCTCTAAAGGCATGAATTCCTGCTTCCTTCTTTTCATTTTCCTCCAAAGGTATGAAAGGAGCAGTTATAAAGTTACTCAAGTCAAGCCTCTACTTTTGACCATGGGAAACGTTTAATTGGAAAGAGGGGCCGAAATCACTTCCTTTCAAGTTCTAAAGGGTGCGAGTGGACATCCATGAGACTGTATATTTCACAGAGATGAAAACTCAAATGCTTGCAATTTGCAAATTACTGGCAACAAGGTGGATCCATCCATAAAGGGCACAAGCCCAGTCTCTTATCAAGTCAAAAGAGTAGATGAAAGAAGGGTTCTTGTGAGGGTAGTCCACTCTACCTTTGGCTCGAGATAGAGTTCCTCAGTCGGAAAGTATTGTGGTGTACTTTTATGCCAATGTCATGAATCAGGAGTGAATAGTTCAGAGTCTCAATGAGACTCAGAGGGTATCGAAGATACTATTCCTTACCTCGCCATATTAAACCTGAATATAATCACCACTCATTTGTTTTTGATCATGTAGAAAAATTATCAGGCCTTCTTTATATTTCCATTGGCATTGGTTTGTCCTTGACTGCATGAATTAAGGCGATTGCTCATGCATGGTTGCATTTTTGCATGTCAGGTGTTGGCTTAGGTGCCGGAATTCCAGGATTACAGCTTGGAGTTGGAGTTGGTGCCGGATGTGGGATTGGTGTGGGTTTTGGTTATGGTCTTGGAAGGGGCGTAGCTTATGATGAGAACCGAAAATATTCAAATGTGGGTAAAATTTTCCATGGAACAGGAGGCCTTCCATCTCAGTGAGTAATACTTTCATTATACTTTCATTATTTCTTCACATTTATTGGTTGAAAGGCTAATTTGATTGCTTTCTAGCTGAAGGAGGCATGACTCTTAATCACCCACAGGATTCTAGTTCTATTTCTCCCTGGCATGCTAGAACCTCATCGAGAATTCCTCCTTTGGTCAATCCACAGCCAGCATTTCTGTCCGTCTGGAATATGATTCATTGTCAAAGTTAACTGGCATTTGTGCTAGCCTACAAAGTTGCCATTGTAGAAAACCTCTGGTTGCTGAACCAAAGCTCAGTAAAAGGCAGACTGTGTTATTCGCAGAGTTCTTGATCATCATCATCCCAGGCTCCATTTCTATTTGTTTTTCTCTGGAAGCATATAGCTAATCTAGTTTAATATAGCTAATCTAGTTTATCCTTTCTTTTTATGCTATCTTTGTTTCAGGGAGGAAATTTCTTCCTTGATGATTGAGACGATAGCACGTACCAAAAGACTGATCAAGGTACCATCAAAAAAGCAAGACTGATCAAGGTAACTTCCAGAGAGATTGACAAGTGGAGAAGACGAAGAGAAGGATGGATCCCGGCACATGGACATGAATGTACATATTGAATTCGGTCATACGAATTGTGGCATTTTCTTGTCATTTTTACCACCAGGGGGCTACGAAAAAGGAATAAGTAAAGCTTATCTTACAAAATATTTCTATCATTCCATACGTCAAAATTTATTAATAATGAGAAACGACGTTTCACCCCTAGCTAATCCTCGCTTTCATCTTCTGTGACAATGTTTTGCTTCTGATGCGGGCGTATTGATATTCTTTTGATTTTCATCTGCTGGCAACTTGGCATCATGTGTCTTTTTCTTGGGAGTAGTTAATATCGTCCCGACCTTAATTCTCTTTGATTAATATTGGCCGTTGACAAATAATAATAATCAACTTATGGTGTTTTGGAGAAATTATAAAACTTTTGGGTGAAAAGCTTTTGGTGTAAAAGTTTTTAATAGAAAATGATATGATAGGATAGGATAATAATAAGAGGTAAAGAAAATAAAGTTAAAATAGGTAGATTAATTAGATCAGTAGTTGTGTAGAAATTATTAAAAAAAATAAGATAGTAGTATAGGAAAACGTTAATAAATAATTTGAAAGTATGATAATTATGGATAATGAAAAATTTTAAGTTAAAAAGTTTTTGTTAAAAACAAACGTACCCTTAAAAGGTCATGAAAAGAGGGTTGATTTTCATCACGATGTGAGTTGTTGTCTTTGAAACATTGAGTGATGCCCATGCGTACCTTGCCATCATCCTTTAAAAAAATTATTTGTACCACTTTTAATATAATTTAATATCTTAATTAAATGTCTATTCTACTTTTTCCACTATTATTTTTATATTTCTATCATTTTTTTTGCATTTCACTCATTTTTTACATTCTCCATATAACCATTCTATAAATTTTTATTTTTATTTCTAACTATTAACACATGCTTTCTGACTTTTTAAAAGATTTTTCTCTTCTTTTTAACAGTTATCGATCACATTGAATCAGAAAAGGCCCGAAGAGGGGGGGTGGGGGTGGTGGGGAAGGGTTCATTTTTTTCTTAAATAAATTTTAAAACTCGGGTATGGTCGGTCTTTGAAATGACGAAAATGAGCCATGCTAAAAAAAAAAATTTTAATTTCACATACATATTTTTGTGGAACTTAAAGAATCATTTTCATAGAAAATATTTGCATGTGGGCAATAACCAACTTATCAAATTAATTGTTTGTAAGCAATATAATGCGAATAACTCCCAATGCTGGACCATCCATTACTCCACCTGGCTATAGACGCACAACTGACGTGGAGTCGTCCAACTGCCAAGGGCATTTCCGCGAATTGACTATTTGAGTATTGAGGCGTGAACAGAAGCAGATTTTCCGCTTCATCCAATCCAAAACGACAGCGACTCAGAGGCCAGCAGCAATCCACGTCAGCACATCATCTCCCATGTCATCAACATCAGACCAATCGCATCCCTCTATCAGATTACAAAACCCTCTACCCAATCCCACGTGGAAGCACCAACGCCACCAGATCCAGCATTTAGCCCCCCTTCGCCACATTCCTCCCTGTGCTTCTCCCACCCCGTAACAAAAAATCCACCCACCCGCCTGCCCAACCATCCCGTCCCAAATCCATGGCGTCTCTTGCGGCTGCGGCGGCCTCCGCCTCGTTGGGCGTCTCCGAGATGCGAGGCAACCCCCTCAACTTCACCTCTCCTGCTCGATCCATGCCCGCCAGCCCACCCACATTCAGGCCAGTCGCACTCTTCTCCAAGAAGAAGGCCGCGCCGAAATCCAAGCCCGTGGCCGTCTCGCCGGTCGACGACGAGCTCGCCAAGTGGTATGGTAGGTCTCCTAGCACTAGCGACAAATTGTCGTCCAATCATTTGCTCCATCTGGGTAGAAAGGTTTTGTGACGATACGAGTGTTTATCTTAGGCCCGGATCGGAGGATTTACCTGCCGGAAGGCCTCTTGGACCGATCAGAAGTGCCGGAATACTTGACCGGAGAGGTTCCCGGAGAGTAAGATCCCCTCCCCACACATTCTAGGTTCAGCAGTTCTTATGAAACAAGGATGACTGATATATGGTCTATTTTTTGCTGCTGCAGCTATGGATATGACCCCTTTGGGCTCAGCAAGAACCCTGACAATTTCGCCAGGTACTCTCTCTCTCTCTCTCTCTCGGGATATCGTAGCAGGTAATAATTTGTGAGATTTGCAGATACCAAGCTTATGAACTGATCCATGCTCGGTGGGCTATGCTGGGCGCTGCTGGTTTTGTCATCCCAGAGGCCTTCAACAAATTCGGCGCCAACTGCGGCCCCGAGGCCGTTTGGTTCAAGGTCTGTGCATCTGTTTGCTTGTTCAGAAGTCCCGATTTCATACTCATGGGCTCACTGTTCCGTGATCTATTTGCAGACCGGAGCACTCCTCCTCGATGGCAACACCTTGAACTACTTCGGGAAGAACATCCCAATCAACCTTGTCGTTGCCGTTATTGCAGAAGTTATTCTTGTTGGGGGTGCTGAATACTACAGACTCAGCAATGGGCTGGTATGATTTTTATCAATATTTTTATTTTTTAAAAAAAGGATTGAGAAGGATTAGCTGCTGGATTTCATGGACTAATGAATTTGGCAAACGACGATGGTGCTCTTTTATGTAGAATTTGGAGAATACGCTTCACCCGGGCGGACCGTTCGATCCGCTGGGCCTAGCCAATGACCCCGACCAAGCCGCATTGTTGAAGGTGAAAGAGATCAAGAACGGCAGGCTAGCCATGTTCGCGATGCTCGGCTTCTTCCTCCAGGCATACGTCACAGGAGAAGGCCCCGTGGAGAACCTGGCCAAGCATCTGAGCGATCCTTTCGGGAACAACCTCCTCACTGTCCTCGGCGGCTCGGCTGAACGCGCTCCCACTCTGTAATTTTTCTCGATGCGCCCAGATTTTCATGTGCTGTACATTTTATGAGATGCCTGATGGACCTTTTAACATTTGGGATTTCGTGTAATCAGAACTCTAAAAGAGTCTTAAAAATATGGTCTTCGTTTCAATTGCTGTAACATGAGATCTAAAACTAGAAGAAATTGGCAGATGTAGCCATCTTTTCTTGCGACTGTTATCGCTAACCTCCTCAGAAAATCCGAAATAATTGCAGCCTGCCATGTATCCAAACGGACAAGTACCACACTCACCCATCTTGATTTTTATTATTTGTTGACTCCAGGAGTGGGAGGGCTTTTGAATGATACAATAGACTCTGATCATCATGCTTATCCACCTTACAGAAATCTGTTCATGCTGTCAATAAAAATGGCCCATTAATTACAATAAATCATACAAATAATTGATCTTTAATCGTATATAGATTTTAGATGGCGTCATTTTCCGTAACCCCACAAGTCCATCTCCCCACGTAGCGACAGCTGATGGTTAATCTGGTGCACGGGTGCACTGCCGTCCACAAACCTCACCCCCATCCCCCAGTCATTCAAGCTCTCGTCCCTTCCTTCCGCCATCTGCTGTGCCTGTTGGCAGCTGCCCACCTCCAGACCCCCCTCCAACTGCTGATACGACACCTGCCTGGCCATCCCGTCCCCGCCCTCGCACGACAGCAACTGCTTCACCATCGGCGGCTCCGGCTCTGCCGGCATGGCCGAGTAACCATAAGAGCCGATCGGCTTGCTCGGGCTCTGGATGTGACCCGGGCCCTGTAGGTGCGCGTACTGAGAGGTGGCAGCTGGCACGTGAGAATAGTTGAGTGCGAGATCGTACGTATGGAGCCCTCGGTGTTGATCGGCGCTGCTAATCACGCCGTTCATCAGCCGGTCTGGGGCTGAGCTCGTGCTGCCTTCGTTCCCCACCTTGAACAGATTCTTCTTTTTGAATACCCGGCACACCACCCAGCCGTCTTCCTGTACGACGGGAGACAGCTTGCACGTAAGAAGTGGGTGAGAACGTTTAGGAGATTTTGGCCCGTGTGAAAGAAGAGAGGAAATAAGGCGCTTACGGCTCCGGTGCTTTGGGCATCATCGTTGTCTTCAAGGCGGTATTCGTGCATGATCCAGTCGGTCTTTTGGCCGTGGGGAGCTCGGCCTCTGTAGAAAACGAGCGTCTTGCGCATCCCGATCTTCTTGTAGCTGTTCCTAATGCATTTGTCCCTCCCCGTCGCCTTCCAGAATCCCGCGTTCGTGGCTCGGTTCGTCCTGGATCCTGTGGGATACTTCCTGTCCTTGTGGCTGAAGAAGTACCACTCATTCTGTGGCGTTGATCCTATCCTGCATCTCTCTATATACATGCCCAATGACCAAAGAGGGGATTAGCAATGTCAAACGCTTCAAATGGAAAACGAGGCTTATTAATCGTGATGCAGAGAAAGGTTCCTGTCAAACAAACACGATAATCAAGAGTCCGTTCGGGAAAACCATAACAAATGTCCACGACTTCAAATGGAAAAATGTAGCTCGCGCTGCAGAGAAGAGGCCTTATCAAAGAAACACGTTATATAATTAGGACCGATCTTTTCAGACCGGTCGGTGATTTCCGACCGGTCCAAAAATATATATTTTTTATTTTTTTTTGAAAAATAATTTTATAAACTTGTTAATCTAGTTATATTTAATTTATAAACTAAATTTTATCATTTTTAGATATGTATATATATTTATTTTGGATTTTTAAAAACAGGGGTATTTAAGTCATTTTAAATATTCTTAAAATGACTTAAATACCCCTGTTTTTAAAAATCCAAAATAAATATATAGATATATCCAAAAATGATAAAACTTGGTTTATAAATTAAATATAACTAGATTAACAAGTTTATAAATTATTTTTCAAAAAAAAATAAAAAAATATATATTTTTGGACCGGTCGGAAATCCGGTCGGAACCGGATTTCCGACCGGTCTGAAAAGATCATGCGTCTTATATAATTAAGGGTCCATTTCGTAGATAAGTATAAGATGCCCGTGTAATAGGAAGGAGATAGAATATTCCATGAATTTTGAACGTATTTAACATGACATTTTGTTTAAGAACTTCACATGATTTACTTTTTCTTGTTATTGTTTATATTTCTCAGTAATCTAAACAAAAGCTTATTTTATTGACACCTGTACACATTGTATAATCCAACGGGCGAACAACAAATAGTAACGCACAAAATGTCAGAATCTAGCTAGTGGGTCTTTCTTGCTTCATGTTCTTACATGTACGGGGACTATATCTCCAATTTGTGCTTCCTTCTATGAAACCCACTGAAATTGTAATTGGTTGAATTTTTCCTTTTTTATTTTTAAGATTCATGCTTTGAGTTTAAAACTATTTGTTTTTACTAAGGGGTTTTTGTTTAATCATAAAATTTTTCAATCTAAAACTTTTCACTATTAACAATATTTTATTTTTAATTTTTTTTTACATCTTCGTATACAACTACCATACTTTTTAATAATTTTTATACAACTTTCTATACAACTAATCTATCTATTTTAATTTTATTTTCTCTTCGCCTCAGTATTACACCTATCATCTCACATTATTTTCTCTTATTTCAAAAATTTTTATACTAAAAATTTTTTATCTAAAATTTTTATCAATTCCTAAACACACGCTAAATATACAAAATCGACTTGATTAAAACTTTTATAATTTGCAATATATAAAAATATTGGGCAAATTCTGTATATACCCATGAAATTACCCTTAATTCTACTTATGTTCATAAATTTTCAAAATTTTCAAATACATTTACACATTTGCTTAAAATTTCACTTATACTCTTGCATTTACAATTTTTTGAAAAGGTCGTTAACTTCATGTAAAATAATGAAAATATTCATGCTTAATTATGATTGTATAACTGAAAATTCATGTTCAAATGAATTTTTACGGCAGTAAAATTGTATATTATTTAAATGTAAATGTTTAGCTTTAAATAAATCAACATCGAGTTATATTAGGACTTAAGTATGTTTACCATTTTGTAGAGGGTACTAACAATCCCTTTGATGAATCACTCAACGACATGAGTATAAGTGAAATTTTAGGAAAAATATGTTAATATATTTCAAAATTTTGAAACTTCAAAGGTACAAGTGAAACTAGGGAAAAAAATCGTAGTTATGTATGGAATTTACCCAAAATATAATTATAGAAAACCAAGTGTGTTTCACTAGCTACGAAATTATATACAAAACTATAGTTCATATCATAGAAATATCTACGTAATATAGTTTGATGGATGGCTCATATCTTAAAAACACCAATAATTTTGAAAAACTTAAGGGGTTAGGTATTTTACCTGGTTTCATAACAAAAAAGCCCTTCTAATTTTTAGATGATTTGAACAAGATGCTTGTGATACGGAAAACATATATCAAACACATAGGTAGTTAGAGAGGAGATTGTTTGCCAATTGTATAAATAAAAGTGATATGTATATACAGATATTTTAATCAATTTCATTTCTTTTTTCGGTTGGACAGTATTAGGTTGGGTTATTAGCGAGTAGGTTCTCTACCACCACGGGAGACACGTATATACAACAAGCCAATCCAACTCCCGTTGGTGAATAAACAAAATTTGAATATAATTTAAAGGGTCGGCAACCCTCGTGGGTAAGTTTATCAAGCATACTGACACTGCAACTCTTGCTAAGCTGCGTCGCTGCATCCGCAACGGGTCATCTTGGCCCCACACACACACACGCAAACACTAGACTCTCAAACGAGACGCCAAGGCAGCAAGCACACAGACTCACGACATAGGGAAACAGGAATTGAATTCCTGCAAATTAATGCCTAATGAATGTAGGTACGTACCTTGCAGGTCCCAAGGCTCCATCTTATTCAAATCAACATCCCTGATCACCTCCAGATCGAACTTCTGGAAAGAAACCTTCTTCCTGAGGTAGTAGTGAAGGAGCTCCTCGTCCGTGGGATGGAAGCGGAACCCAGGCGGCACCCCACCATTCGAAGACGCCATCGATCTTCAACTGTATTCTTCCTGCCAGCAGCTGCCGAGTACCGATTGAATTCGTCGATGGATTGATGCGCTTGGTTTTACTAACGTACATAAGCAGAGCGCGTAAGATTCCTCGTTGGATCGAGCCTGCAGTTATATATATACATATCCCGAGCGTCGAAAGTTGACGCCGGTGACGACGCCGGGGGATTTGGCTAAAGCTAACGTAACCCGTAAGATTGATAAGAGTCTACGGTTGAATATATCTATGTAGATGAGAAAGCAAAATCACCTACAGCTGGATGTATGTGAACTGTTCAAAATGCACGAGCGGGGGTGATGCTCCGGAGCATTTGTTGGGGAATTTGTGTGTGGCACGCGTTTGAATGTATTGGATGTAGTAATGTAATTAATACCAATGCAAGCAAAAGCAAGACGAGCCCGTGAAAGCTAGAGAGGGAGAGTTTCCGCGCGTTCGATCTTTTGTTGACGTTGGAATATATCGCCGACATTCTCTCATTTTTCTCCTCGGATCAATGACACCTCCGATCCCTTATCCCCTCCCGGCCCCTCGTGGTTCACACGCGTGCGTACGTATAACGCCAGAGACTTGCAGGGCCTCCATGAAAGACCAGCTCGTCCTCGGGTGTAGCCGTGTAGGCCTGTCCGTCGTTCTATCGATTCATTGGCCACTCGTGATCATACTGACAGTACTATCATAATCACCTTCGCTCACTTTTTCTTATGGGCTGTTTCCGTTAGTTTTATATGCAATATCCGTCGCTGTATAAAATCTCACAACTTACTAATTTGCAGCATGAATACGTGTCTGCGTGTATGCATCTAAAAGTAGCAAACAATTGACCGCATATATTCATTCATGCACTGACAATCAATAAGAGGAACGATCATTTGTGCCTGGAAAGACTAAAATATCTCTTTGTTTAAAAAGACAAAATAATCTATACATTTTCAAAAACAATAAAACTTGATTTATAAATTAAGTTTATATATATCAATAGTTATATTAAAAAAATTAAGATAAAAAATTATTTTTTTACCCGGTTGCAACGGCCGCAAATGCTCTGCTAGCCCACAATTAACGGCATGTATTAACTTGTGTATATATAGTCGTTCCTTTTGCCACATATGATTTTATGCTTGTAAAAAATGTATAAAAAAAAATTAAACTAAATATTATCTAATATTTCACAAAGTTTTTGATGCCATGTATTTATATATACATTGAAAATTCGTTATTTTATATTGATATGTGCGACCAATTTTAGATGTTTATAATACATTGCCATATGCTTATAGTAATTATCTTACTATACTCACCCATACTACTTCAGAAATTAACTATGGATGTGTTTGGAAAATAATAAAACTCTTAATGAAAAATTTTAATGCAAACTTTTTTAAAAGAAGAGAAAATGATGTGATATGATAGAAGTAATAATGAAGAATAAAGATAATGAATTTAAAATAAATATGTTGTATAAATAATTACGTAAAAATGATTGAAAAGTATGATATTTGTATAAAATAAAGTAAAAAAAAAAATTAAAAATATGATAGTTATAAAGAGTGAAAAGTTTTATGAATTGCAAAACCTGCCCTATAAATAATATTATATAGTACTAAATATAAACTGTTATATTAAGTCATTGCATAAAGCGTATTCTATTAATCGAATTGCAGTCATTTACAATCGAACGATGATTATGACCACATGCAGCTATCGGTCAATCCAATGTAGATAATCTAAAATGTTGGAATAAAAAAATAAAAAAATAACAGTTATTTGGCCATTAATGAGAAGGAGATTTATAAGCAAGCTCTTGTCAATCTACAACTGAAAATTTTTCAAACTGACCCTCTCTTTGCTCTCTCTCTCTCTCTCTCTGATTTATCCATTCTCCCACTCCCTTTGATCCTTTTCTCTCTCACACATCTTGTTATTATCTTCCTCATCGCCAATCGAGTTTCTCTCTTGCCCCCATCTCTAATCTCTATTTGTCGTTGCACGTTTGCTGCTGGTTTTCATTTTTCACAATCATGATTATCTAGTGTGGGTGTTGAGGATCAAAGCTTAAAGGTGAGAGGAAAGAAAATCCAATAGCAATTTTGCTCCATTAGTCATTGGTCATCTAGCTTTAAGGATATTATTAGATGTTCCTAAAGCATAACTAACTCTTATATTTATTTATTAGCTTATTTATTTTGAATTTTCCTTTTGAATTTGGATGTCCGAGCCTGAGAGAGATTTTTAGCGATGTGATTCATTCTATGAAATGTTCGTTGTCAAGATGTGGAATCCATTCACCATCTCATACAATAAATGGAGCTTCCACAATTCTTATCGGGGAGGGAGAATGGCATGCACTAGAAGAGCATTTCATCACTCCAATTCTCGTATTCTCATAGTTTACTTGATTTGAGGGAGTAGATAGTGGAGAAAGGTCATGTTTTTAACATTTATAGATTAGTTTGTGCTTTAGATTATAAGAGGTCCGAGAAGGTCTACAACATGTGACCATTCTCAATCAATTGGAATTATGGTGTATGACTTCAAAAAACATGGTTGGAAGAAATCAAGGAGAGATCGATACAAAAACACATGCCTTCTATCGTGTTTAAGTAAAAGACATGATCAATTTCTAAGAAGGTTATCCATTATTTATTGATTTTAGAGTCCTCCCACTGACACTAAATTGTACTAAAATCCTTTATAATTTTTCGTATTTATTTATATCAAACTTTGCCTGTAATTAGCATTTTAATGTAATTTTAATGCACTAAAAGCACAAGTAAATGAAAACTTTTAAATTAAGTGCCCTTAAAGCTCTCTCGATCAACAAGGATATTGGATGTCCATGCATACTCCAGCCAAATGATGAGCATCAAATAAATCCTACTAGAGAATAATAAATGTATATTATGCCTACTAAAGCTTCAAATTTGTTAGTGATTTGTTCCTTAATTTCTTCCTCATTTGTCATCCCATGCTACCCAATCTAATGTATCTTTAAAACTAACCCAAGTCCCAAATGTTGAAAGTCAATCAATCGCTTAACAAATACAAAATTAGAATTCAAACACCACGAATGTATAATAAACACATAACAAGAAAATTTTCTCCATAAAATTAACCCAATTGCTTATGATTCATCCACAAATGCATAATCTATAAAAAGAATGCAAATGCAAAATATGCAAAAAGAACGCACTTCTTCCAATTTGATGTCAGATTTATAGCTAAGTACAAACATGTACAGACATTCAACTAAATTACTGCTACTGTAATAGAACAAGTTTCCATTATCCTTTATAAGTGAAAATGACAATAGTTGACTGGCGGAGGATTCCAGCTCCTGATAAGTGAAGATGGTAGTAGAGGTGTGGTGAATGATGACGATTAAGGAAAATTATTGTCGCTTGTTCCTCTCTAACCCTTGGGCTTCAATCCCTAACACTTACACTAAACAATCATGATTGTGACGGTGGAGACCAGCAATAAGCAAGGGTGTAAATTGGGTCAGGTTAACTCAAGTTAAGATAAACACAACTCTAGCTCGCTTCATAAAATTTCAACCTAACTTTATTTTCAACCTTATTTTTTACAACTTAAACTAACCCTATTTTGATCATATAAAAAGTCAATTTAATTAGGGTTAGAAATCAATTTACTAAATATATAATATTTAAATATATTTTGCTTAATTAAATCTATTTTAAAATATAATTTTATATGAAAGAATAAAAATTAATCTTTTTTAAATGAATACTTTCCAATTTACGACTTTTACAATAAAATAATTGCTAAATAATCTTATTTCAAAGTAATCATGTCTAGTTAATTCCTATGTATTATATGCTAATATATGAATATTTTTAGTAAATTATTACATTTTATAGTAATATATGAAATTGGATCGAATCGTGTTGACAATCATCTAACCAAAATCAACCCGTTTTTGAAATTGAGTAGGTTCAATTCGGGTTATATAACTTATTTTTTCAAAATATTTAACACTATCCTATTATAAATCGGGTTGGGTGCTCAAGTTCAAATTGAGATCACTTTTATTTACATCCCTAACAATAAGCATGCAACGAGAAAAAAAGGTTTGGTATAGGAGCGAGAAAAAAGGAACGAGTGGGATAGATTTGAGAGAGAGAAGAAAAAAAAAAAGTAGACAAAGTGAGTTTGAAATTTTTTAGCACAAATTGACGAGGGCCTACCTACAAATCTCCTTCCTATTAATGACCCACCAGATGATGTTTTGAACTTTTTTATTTCAACTATCTAGATTATCTATGCTAGATTAAATGGTAGTCGCAAAAGGTCGAAAATGATAGGCATCTACGCTCGATCATAAATGTTTACGATTCCTATTAATTATAATATATTAATTTCATTTTATTAACTTGACCGTCATTTCTAATGGATTGCAAAGTCAAAGGTGCATACCTCAAAGCAAATGCTTGAAAACTAGTGAAGGAGCAATCTTAAGTAGCAAATATGCATGCATGCAAATTTGTAAAACTGTAAAAGAAAGCAAATAAGTAGTGGGACTTGCTTTTGGTTAGAGAGGAAATAACTATTTCTAAGATTGAACATGTATTACGAGCAAAACGTATGTATTGCACATATTTATGTACTTGAAAGATAAGCGCAGGAAAATTACAGGAAAATCAATATTTTTTAACATTTTAAAGCGACACTTACATTATAAAAGTCTTAATTTTTAGTAAAGAATTTTTTTTTGCAAAAGGTTAAAATTTTGTTATTAAAGAAAAAAACTTAGTTACCAATAATTCGTGATATATTCCATACAATAACTATTAATAAGAAATTTATTGATCTGCAATTTATAATTTTTGTATTTAAGAAAAAAAGTTTTGATTTGATTGCCAAAATATCATTATAAGCATTAAAAAATTTTCTTACCTATGAAAGCATCACCATCAGCGAAGTAATGTCTCATTCTCTACACAAATATCATCAAAAGCTCGAAAAATTTTCTTTTGCATATACATTTTCTTTGATATTAGACATTTGTTTTACTAATAAGAATTGCAAAAAATGTATTTTCTTGTATTTTTAGCATTTTGTTGAAAAATTATTTGACGATATAAGTAATTATTATCACTAAAATGTAAATTAATTTTAATGGCATGAGCAATATTGAAATAAGTAACTTTCTAGTATGAAAAAGCTAGTTACTATTTACTAAAAGTTATATTTTCAGTAACTACTTAAAAAAAATTATCATTAGAATAACCTTCAGAAGCAACTTTAAAAAATTTATCATTATAATTTTTTTACATTAACTTACGAATAAAATCATAGTATAAACAGATATGTCCAGTGAAAATTTTCTGATACGGGTAAAAAATCATTTCCTTGTAGTGGAAGATAAAGAATCAAGAAAGCCCAGAGGTGGTGATAGCATTGAGTTGTCCAACACTCTCAATTAGCTCGAAGAATGATTTGCGGCGGTCATCCAAGGAAATTAATTATTTTAAGCAAAAAACGATCCCGATGAAATAAAAAACCAAGTAATCATGGGATATTTGGATTGTCCTCAAAGCAAACTACTCGGGGCTCTATCTCGGGATCTCGGCCACTGGACGGCCGAAATTTATAACTGAATAAAATAATAAGATTAGGGATCAAACTAGTGGAAATAAACAAGAAATCATGGGACGGGGAGAAGGGGTCGCCACAGCCTGAGCTTCGCCATGTGGGGAAGACTTTTGGTGATTTCTTTGGCATTTCACTTGTTTGATTTTTACGCTTCTTAGATATTCTGTATACTATTTTTTATTCAAAGAGTCTGTAGACCACTGAATATAGACGTGTAGAGAACTATTAACAAGAGGAACACGCCATTTATTAATCCAACTGACTAGCAATTTTTTCCCCATTTTTCTTCTTCTCTTTTTTAGTAGATGCATATAACTCGATGAACTATATTCAGCATGGCCTGGTTTTTCGGACGAGCATTGAACATGCACTGCCAGCCATGGGAGTTCTAGTTTAAGACAACGCAAAAGGAGTGGAAAATCGTCATTAATGGGGCAATATGCCAGGCTGCCGTTACTTGTGTTTTAATCCTCTTCTTGATCAGTGCATGCGACAACCGCTTTAATCCGATTGTTACTTATGTTTTAATCTGCTTTTATCAGGGGGAGAGATGTAACTGCTTTAACTGTGAAATGGTTCCAGAGGAATATCATACGGGAAGATTATTTTATGTGGGGCGGAGTCAAACACTCACGGATCTTTCTAAGCTCGTACGAGATAGAAGCCATCACATGGCTCAAGAGCCGAGGAGGCTGATCAAACATTTCTCTGCTACCAAAGCTATGCACGTACGTTGGGAGGGCATTGCGAGGTAATGACTGATGGCATCCATATTACTTGAACGTTGGTCAATGGCATGATGCACCCGTTGCACGTATGTTTTAACTTCTAAGCAATTGCTGGCACTTCGATGGCCGTGATTCACAATATTTTCTGGTTTTGTATTCCCGCTCGGTCATGGCTGACACACGTGCCGCATTCAGCATTTGAAGCTTTGGAGCTTGCACCGGCCTAGAAAATTTTCATCTGGGCCATTCATCCACGTTCTTAATCCAAGAGAGGCCCGGATATTTGGAACTTAATCTAGCCAGACCACTGACGGGCCAGACAACAGGGCTCATCCTCATACTTTGGGCCCATGCTCCACAAGGCATTTCACGAAGCTGCACTACAGAGTACACAGTGCCGACTTCGTGGGCTACCTTCAGTGCCTGGATTTCTTTCGAGCCCACAGTGGCATGTACAATGTTCTCAGTTGCCAAACGTAAGTTTAGGGTACGTTTTAAAAATAATAAAACTTTTGATAAAAAAAAATTTACTGTAAAAGTTTATAAAATTAAAAAAAATGACATGATATGGTAGTCGTAATGATGAGAAATAAAGAGAACAAATTAAAATAGATAAATTAGATATATGCATAATTATCTAAAAATGATTAAAAAGTAAAATAATTATATAAAAATAAGTAAATAAATAATTATGATTAGCGAATATTTTTTAAGTTGAAAAATTGCAGTTGGAAGAGTTTTTGTAAACAAACATCCCCCTCTCCCAAATTATAAAATTGTTTATGTTTATATGCATGTGAACTTCATTTAGTGTATGTTTGAAAAGTAATAAAACTTTCGAATAAAAGTTTTTTAGTACAAAAGTTACTAAAATGAGATAAAATGATGTAATATGATGTGATTAGTGACGATAAATAAATAAAATAAAGTTAAAATAAATAAGTTAGTCACATAAATAACTCTATAAAAATGATCAAAATGTATAATAGTTTGTACATGAATATATAAATAAATAATCGTAAAATCAGATAATTGTAGAGAGTGAAAAAGTTTTAGATGAAAAGTTTTATTTAAAACCAAAAACACCATTAAATTTCATTCCCTTGTAAAATTTAATAATGCTTTGAAGTTTTTGTTTTCTATTTTTGAAATTAAAAAAATGGTATGGACAGATCCAAGCACCTGTCCATGTCCATTTTATTATTTTCAATAATAAAAAATAATAAAAATTTAAAAAATATGAAAAATCTCATGTGTGAGGTGATTCAGGCTTGGCTTTCACATCCATAAGAAAATAATAAGTGCCCATATATATTTTACGATTGCCCATAAATCACCCAATGTTGTTTGTCGAAATAGGATTATTATATCCTTCAATTATGCAGATCAGATAAATCCAGACCAATTCAGTCGCTGGTCAGACTGATTTGAATTTCTTACCGCCGAAGCAAAATTGGGAGAGAGAATATTTACCTTGTTTGAATTTACATGCATTCAATCATGCCGAGTTGTCCTGATTATACCAGAAATCAAGGACTGCATTTCCTGCGTAGTTGTGCATATCTAATATAAACGCTTACAGGTTGTTCGTGATCAGGATCATCATGGTGCCAAGTGCGTTTGGTTACACAAAATATGTTAATGAAAACTTTTCAATCAAAAATTTTTCACTCTCCATAACTAACTTATTTTTTAATTATTTTTTCACATTTTCCTATATAAACAACCCTACTTTTCAATCATTTCCACACAAATACCCATATAACTACCCTATCTATTTTAACTTTATTCTCTTTACACCTCATTATCACCCCTATCATATCACATTATTTTTTATCAACTTGACAACTTATACTCTGAAAAGTTTTCATCAAAAAGTTTTACCTCAAACCAAACACACCCCAAGAGAGCTGGAGAAGCCATTGACAACCTTCGATATCATTAAATTGATGCCATGTAAGCACAGTTTTTAATCTTTCTAATCGCCTGTCATTTAATTATTCCCGGTTATATTAGTTAGCAATTGGAATATGTTTTAAACCCGAATGTTAAAGCTGCTGCTTCGGTCAGCGAGTAAAATGAAAAGAAATTATCATCACTTTAAGTTAATTTTTTTTTAGCTAAATATCCTTTGCTTATAGGCTCTGCTGCATAATTCTCAATAATATAAACTGAATTTTCAATAATCTGAAATATTTTCATATCTTGTCCAATTGTCATAATGCATGTTTTTTTTTTAATTCATTCTTTTTTCTACCTTGTTTGATTACCTTAGTTCATGCTTTTGTTATGTCTTTCGTCTTCTTGGCTGCTTTTATTTCGAGAAAATCAACTCTCATAACCCATGTTATTTCGTGTCTATTTAACATTATCGATCTCTTTAATTTATTTTTTCTCGTTCCATTACCTATTTAATTGTCATATTTTTTATTTTGATTTTAGTAAATACGAGGTTCGCACTTTGTGATAATAGAAAAGAAACAGCTAGTTGACCGTGTTACTTTTATTTTTCATGTTTAATTTCAACATAATTTGTTCGTGTTTGCTATTTTATGGGGAAATTATCTGTAAGGTTAATTTTACAATAGTGCTCTTGTCCATTAACTTCATTTGAAAAACAACTTAGACATTTTTTAGTATGTGGCGTGAAGCAACTTTCGATTACAAGAAAATTCCTTAGTGTTTTGACAGAGGCTATATTTTTTAACTTCTCTCTTCAGCTATTCTTCTTATTAAAATTGCCATCGAAAAAGTTGCAATGAAATTATGAAAAGTCTTGGTTTTGCCATACACCATTTGCATATATCATATCACCTGTGCTAGAAGACGGCTGGTAGGATCTTAGCAACAACGGTTACTATGACTTATGGGAAATTGACTGGCTTGCCAATAACAACCAGCAAACCAAGATTTAATACTCAGAGGCTTTATGGTTGGGCTTTGATTAATGGTGCGACTTATCAATTCAGGGTATGTTTTGGAAGTAATAAAATTTTTGGATAAAAAGTTTTAGATGTAAACATTTGTGAACTTAGAGAAAAAATGATATGAAATTGTAGGGATAATGATGATGAGTAAAAAGAATAAAGTTAAAATAGATAGATTATTTGTGTATGAATGATTGAAATGTGAGATAGTTATATGAGAAAATATAATAAATGATAAAAAATATGGTATTTATAAAAATTGCAAAGTTTTAGCTTGACATTTTTTATTTATTACTGATCACACCCTTACTGTGTTCATGCATGCCCATCCAATTAAACTACAATTTAAGTAGTGATAATGTAATATATATAATAATAATAACTGGAGGTAAGATAAGATATAAAAGATAATAATCTCTTTGGATGGGGTGAGATAGATTTCATATCATGGCACCTGAAATCAACCCATACAATGCCAACGTGAATTTCAATAGTTAGCACTTAGCAATTTCAAACATTTAAATTATTATTTAATAATTCATATTATTCGTGGCCGTCATGCTTGATAATTTCGTTGGTGCATTTATTTGCTTAATTGCATTTTAATTTCTATGCACATTTTTTGCAATTCAGTTATTATAGATTTGAAGTATTTACCATGTTCTATTTGAAGGGTTTAGCTTATAATATGGAAATCTATTTTTATACGACTTCATTGAAAATTTCTGCTGCGATGATGATAAGATATTCACCACATCAATTGTATCCAGCATCATCTGTATTGCAATTAAAATCATATCGCTTTCCCAAGCAACATTAATGTGTACGAGCTTTGTCTACGTGTGCACAAGATGATTTAATATTACATATTAATTTTAATATTGTATTTTGAATATGTAAACTGTCTAACATATTATTAGCATGTGGATAAATGATTTTATGATGTACTGTTATGTATTAGAGCATGTGTGAATGAATTTAATCATTTCTCATATTTTATATTACATTCAGGGTATGTTTAGGAATGGATAAAACTTTTGATGAAAAGTTGTAGAGAGTAGAAGTTGTCAAATGATGTGATATGATAGGGGTAATGACGATGAATAAATAGGATAAAATTGAAATAGATAGGTTAGTTGTATTGGTAGTTGTGTAGAAATGATTGAAAAGTAGGGTAGTTGTATAGAAAAATGTGAAGAAATTATTAAAAAATAAGGTAGTTGTGGAGAATGAAAAATTTTAGATTGAAAAGTTTTAACTTGACAACTTTCACTTGTTACCAAACACACCCTTAGGATGTGTTTGGGAATGGATAAAACTTTTCACGAAAAATTTTGAAAAGTAAAAGTTATCAAATGATGTGATATGATAAGGGTAGCGATGAGTAATAAAGATGATAAAGTTAAAATATATAAGTTAGTTATATGAGTAGTCATGTATAAATGATTGAAAAATAAAGTATTTGTATAGAAAAATGTGAAAAATAATTAAAAAATATGAAAATTCTAGAGAATGAAAAGTTTTAAATTGATATTTTTTATCAATTGCCAAACATACCCTTAACAAAAAATAACTAAATGCATCATTAATTATTTAATTTTAGAAAAAACACAACACTTTGGCTAAACAAAGCGATAAATACAACTCAAGAAATAAATTTATTAATTGCCAATGAGCAAAAATGGACAAAATTTTATATTTTAGAATAATACCTTACAAGGTCACTTTTTTTCTTATAACAAATCAATCATTCAAAACTATTTGTAGGATTGTTTTTCACAAATAGAGGTATTTTTCGAAGCAAACAATTACCGTAAAATTGCAAAACCATGCGCAGATAACTCGTGAGTATCAAAACTACGCATCGGTACCCAGACGGTGTCACCGATCGTCAAAACTCAAAACAATGTCTTCGTCGGGATGAATGCGCGCAGGCCTCCGCCCCAGACTTTCGCGGTGTGCAACTTAATCGCGATCCACACCGTCCATTGGTTACCATGCCTTATATTCAATTAAAGATCTATTAACAGAGCATGAATCGTACGGCCAAAACAGAACAAGTGTCTCGAAAAGGGAAGTGAATCTCTCTGTTTATTTCATCACATTAACCCCTTCCCGTGCAACACTACAACATTAGCAACAATCCCTTTAAAATTTTAATTAGACAGTTTGAAAACTGATATTACAAAGTACTTTTTGCAAATTCGTACGATGGGCGGTCTCGATTTCAATATAAACTGGATAATACGGAGATACGCAGCCACGGAGAACAGTATGCGAGTTTACTCACCGCGACTTCTGTTTGATTAACCTTTTTAATGCCTCTCTCTGTGCTTCCGGTCTGATGGATCGTCTGCCCGACTGCACTCCCAAGGGTTTCTTTTTTCCTCCAAACCCATTGAACCCGGCATCTAACACTTCTCTCGCAGAGAAATCCCCGACGGAAAACACGGAAAGACGAAAAGGCTAGGGTTTTGTTCTCTCACATTGCAGAGCTGCAAGTCCGTAAGTTTCATTTTTCTCACCTTGGATTCCAATCCCTCGTGCTACAGCCAGTGCTCATCAAGCTGCATGTTGGAATGCTGTTGGGGCTCTAGAGCTGAATCTTTCTTCTTCTTCTTCTTTTTTTTTTTGTCCTTTTCTCTTCTAGTTCATGTTTCTGCCTCGTCGTTGCGTCTGCCAATTTACATTGTAGGCAGGAGGCAGGCAGGCTTGTTCATGTCCTCCACATTTAGTTTGCACCATTCGCTCAACCTGGAAATTGTAGTTATCGTCTTTTTACGCGTCGGATGTGCCGGAAGTGTGCTGTGTAATTTCATTGCGAGTCTGTTTGAATAATATCGAAGGAACACTTACTTGCAAGTGGATGCTCAGACGCCGAGGCGAATGATTTGCATATGCAGATAGTTGGCAATAGGCAAATTCACTTTATTACGTAATGCGTAAGTTCTTGATCGATGATGTTATAAATTCATCGGTCAATATATCAGTGCAGAGTTCAGTAGGAAAGTTATACCCTTTTCGCTGTTGTATCTGACGCACTGGAAAAATGTATGCCTAATTTTGTGGCTTTGACGCTTGGGGTTTGCCTATTTCTTTATTATTATTGTTGTTTAAAATTATATTGTTACAACATTTGAGTGTTATATTGCAGTGGGCAAAAAAGTTCTGTGCTGGGGAGATCTTGAGGAAATATGGCCAATTCAACTATAAGTGGCATCTTAGAGAAGGTTGGTTTGTAATTGATATCAAATTTCCTAGCATGTGATGTATTTTTCCTGGTGCGGTGCATGCGTCTCTTCACCACAAGTATGCTTTTTTGCATGGACGTGTTTAAACGTTGCCTCCCATTATTTAAATTTATATAAAGAGTGAGTTTGTATTGATCCCTTTTGCTCCTTTGCAGATGAGTGGTAAGGATAAAGATTACAGATATATGGCAACCTCTGATTTACTCAATGAATTGAACAAGGAAAGTTTCAAAGCCGACGCTGATCTGGAGATGAAAATATCGAATACTGTTCTTCAGCAACTCGAGGATGCAGCTGGAGATGTTTCTGGACTTGCTGTGAAGTGGTTCGTTTGTTACCTTGCTAGTGTTTACGGTCATGTAAAGCTTGTCGGGAATCAATAACACCATAAAACCTATCAGATTGTCTGGCATTTCGGCATCTTCGGGATGATGATTGCTTGCTGCAATTCTTTTAATCTACCCTTGATACTCTCATGTCATACTAATCCTAAGTCCAAAGCTTTGTGAAAGGGTGCTGGCATGTAGTGTCTCTGTGATTAAAATGTCTCAATTTGGGAGGTAATAATGAAATTCACATATTTTGCTGTAAAAGATCTCATAATTAAATTTTATTTGGAATCATGCTGGGAACATGTATGGTACTATACATCTCTCTCTCTCTCTCTCTTGCGCGCGCGCGTAGCCGTATGCGCGGAATTGGATGCCTATTTTTAGCGACACAGTTGGCCATCTCATATACTTGTTTCTCCTTTTCTTTTGTTGTGATGTACCGCAAACATGTTTGGTAGTTTGTTTTTGAACATCACAGATATTATGATGCTGTCTTTTTCTAACTCCTTGATTTTTTTGGAATCTTCCTGCTGGTCTTAGTTTGGCTCCACTCGTGAAGAAGGTCAGTGAGGACACGGTTTTGGAAATGACAGATAAACTGTGTGACAGACTGGTACATGGGAAGGATCAACACCGTGATATTGCTAGCATAGCCATGAAGGCAATTATTTCAGAAGTCACTACTAATTCTGTTGCCCAACGCATTGCGGTTTCTCTCACTCCTCAGTTGATAAAGGGCATAACAAGTGCTGTAAGTTGCTTATTAAACTTTATTATTATTATTTTTTGGCTGGAAACTGGATTTGTGCTACTAAAAGGACAAAACTCTGTGCTTTACTGCTCCAGAATTCACATTCCTTTACTGAATGGAATGCTTCACCTTCTTCTCTATTTGCTCCCAGGGAATGAGCACAGAAGTTAAGTGTGAATGTCTTGATATTTTATGTGATGTTCTTCATCGATTTGGCCATCTGATGACAACAGATCATGAACAACTTCTGAGTGCATTGTTGTCTCAGCTGAATTCTAATCAAGCCAGTGTCAGAAAGAAGTCTATATCTTGTATTGGTATGTTGAAATTCATTAAATGCAATCCTATTTTCTGTCTTCTTTTGTAGATCACTGCATTCTTAAGGGGGTGATTGGCCTTTTTCCATGGGTAGATTGGCATGCGTCTTCCACGAGATCATATCTTTTTCACATCAGTGCCCATATTTCTGATAATTATATCCTATTAACGCTATTCATTTTTATGGTGATGTCATTCCCTGTAATACTGGTACCTTTCCTCCTGTTCCACTCAAATGATCACCCCCCAAATCCAACAAATGTATTTTTTTTTTTTTTTTTTTGTTTTCTGGGGTTTGTTGGGGGAGGGGGGGGGGGGGGGCGTTGTGGGCAAGGGGGCAAACCCATTTTACTGGAAAGCAAAGAAAGCGTGACTAACCTGTGCTCCTATTTCTCTATTTAGCGTCTCTTGCTTCCAGCTTGTCAGATGATTTCTTGGCAAAGGCTACTGTAGAAGTTGTACGGCTTTTGAAAAATAAGGGCCCAAAGCCTGAACTGACGAGGACAAATATCCAGATGATTGGTGCTTTGAGGTAAATCGTAAACATGTATTGAAACTTGATTACCTGAAATGTTTATTTGTTATGTTGGTCATCATCTTCTATGCAACAGTAGGACAGTACCTTTCATGACGAGCATGCCTCTGAACCAGAGACGCTATTCTGAGATTGCAGATCTTATTCTATGCTTACCATGAGTTCTATGTTTTATTTAGCTAGTTCCTTTACCTTGCAATCTTTATATTTTTCTTGAGCTTTTCAATGCTTGTTTTAATCCTTTTTTTAAAATGGGAATGCTTGTTTTAATCATTGAAGATGAAAAAAATGTCTTTCATTTTTCTTGTTTGTTTCTCATCCTGAGCTCTGTTGAATGGCCTAATGTTTTTTGAGTTCCTTTTCTCCATTGACTATTGTTATTTGTATTTCATGGTACTATTGAGAATTCTCACTTTGTATACCGATTTTTTCAGTTCTAATGCAAAAATTGGAAAAAAAAGGAAGGTTTGAGAAAACAAGGTTTTCATTCTATATTCCTCAGAATGCAAATGAACTTTGTCTGAAATCTGAATCATGGAAATCTGTTTCAAACTTGTGGTGGTACATCAACTTGATTGCTGACATATGTGCTCTTTAACAGTTTAACTTTACTCCTTTCATCTGTGATTTACCTTTTCTTTTTCAAGCTGCTGCTGCTGCTGCTCCTCCTCCTCCTCCTCTCTCTTTTTTTTTTTTTTTTTTTCGTTTTAAATTTTAAAAGCAGTTTATTCAATTCTTTTAAGATAAAATCCATGCCATGAATGAAATATTCATGTTCAGAAAGTTTGACATCATCTGATGAGGTTTTCACATTGGGGATGTCTCAGTCGTGCTGTTGGATACCGTTTTGGACCTCATCTTGGTGAAACTGTTCCCTTGCTTGTTAATTACTGCACAAGTGCTTCAGAAATTGATGAAGAACTTCGAGAGTACAGTTTGCAGGTATTTACACAAAAGCTGCTCAAGATGCATGCTGCTTTTGTTATCCTATTCTCTGGTTCACTCTTTTGTCTCTTTTGGAAAATTTTCTATTTCCTGATTTGTTGTGCAATCTGTTTTCAGGCATTGGAGAGTTTCCTACTCAGATGTCCTCGGGATATATCTTCTTACTGTGACAACATCTTGCAGCTTAGTCTTGAATTTTTAAGCTATGACCCGAATTTCACTGATAACATGGAGGAGGATTCTGATGATGAGACTCATGAAGAGGAGGAGGAGGAGTATGTAAAACTGCATGGCTGATGTTATAACTTGAAGTACTTTGTCTGTGCAATTCATATAACTGGACTTTGTTTCTTTTTTTTTTTTTCGGGTGTAAACCTTTCCGGAAAAATGCAGTGAGAGTGCCGATGAGTACAGTGATGATGAGGATGTCAGCTGGAAGGTTCGGAGAGCTGCAGCAAAGTGCTTAGGTGCCATAATTGTTTCTCGTCCGGAGATGCTCTCGGAGTTGTATAGGGAGGTATGCATTTAGGGTGCAATTTGATTTTAGTAAAAGCTCAGAGAATGAAAATGAAATTAGGGTGATTTCAGGACAGGAGTGATGTTGGCCAGTAGCACACCAGTTGTCATTTGATGACCTGAAAATTTGAATGCCCTGGGTGTTTGATCAGTGTGCATTATGTGAGACATAATTGCATGAAGATTTTGAGTGGGGAACTGTTGCCAGAAACTTTCTCTTCAGGGATTCTCTCTCTCTCTCTAAGCAAATATTTGAGGATAATATCTTTGTCCCTTATTGTACAGGCTTGCCCAAAGCTGATTGAAAGGTTTAAAGAAAGGGAAGAAAATGTTAAGGTAAATGTTACACAAGATCACTTGCTTGCTAGAATTAATTGTCTTTTGAATTTTCTTGATTGACTGTTATCGGTTTCCTAGATGGATGTCTTCAATACATTCATTGAACTGCTTCGCCAAACTGGAAATGTTACAAAGGGACAGACTGACTTAGATGAACACAGGCAAGGATTCCTACTTTCATGTTCATCATTGTCTTTGAAGTTTGTTTTAATGTTTTCGATGTCATTTTGGTCAGATTCTTTCGGAAATAATACAATGTATATCTCCAATCACAAGTAGTCAAAGGGAAGACAGAAAAACTATATTTTTCTTGAGACCATTTCACTGGCTAGTGCATATTGGCTGCATGCAGGTGCACTTTGCATGCATGTCTCGTGTATCTGGAATTGGCCTGCATCTTAAATTGTGACTGATAGTGAACAAGGAATTATTATTAATGATATGGCATTATTACATTTTGAGCATTCCAACTTGAGCAATAGCAATGGCATATGGGTTGAGTCTTTAAAGAAAAGGGCTGCTTGACTAGTGCATTAAAATAAAGGAGATCAGCAAGAGCTGGTACCTTGGGAATTAAATCTCTTCAACATATTACAGATGCAATTGTGCATTTTTAATAGATTTTTCTTTTTGTTGTAAATTTGACCATAATGGCCAGTCATTCACATCTTTCTTATTGCAGTCCTTTATGGTTGTTGAAGCAAGAAGTGCCAAAAATTGTCAAGTCCATAAACAGGCAGCTGCGTGAGAAATCCATCAAGACAAAGGTTGGAATGAGTTTATTTTCTTTATTATGTTGTCATGGCAACTGCTTGCATGACTATTTCTTTTAAACTACCATGCAGGTTGGTGCGTTTTCAGTTTTAAAGGAACTTGTAGTTGTTTTACCAGACTGCCTTGCTGACCAGATTGGATCTCTAATATCTGGAATTGAGAAGGCTCTGAATGTAAGTTAAAGCTTTTAGACGGCTTTGGCTCTGGCACTTATGTTCACTCTATTTAATAATAGAATATCTCCTTTTGATTCCTTTTCCATGGTTGCTTGCAGGACAAATCTTCTACCTCAAACTTAAAAATAGAGGCTCTTATTTTCACAAGATTAGTTATGGCCTCCCATTCACCATCCGTTTTTCACCCTTACATCGAGGTAACTTTTTTCCCCTTAGAGAAAATCTAATATTGAAGTATTTCTTAAGAAATGAATGCTGCATTTCCGATATCCACAAGAAACAATGTCATCTAAAGCCCAAATGGAACTCAATGTCTGATTTTGCTTGCTGCATTTAGTGGAACTCTTCCCTTGCTATCTGGTGTCAGCTTTCCGGAAATGTCTTACTGCCCATTTGGCCAAGCGTTTCGACAGGTTAATTATGCTTATTTTGGTGAAACACAGTAATGTGTTTGGCAAGATTTTAAAATGGCAATGCACAATTGCAATCGTGAAAACATGTGATTAGTACAAAGCCCAAATTTCTGCTTCTTCAAATTGCAGTAGCCGGTTGCTTATGTTATAAAGGAAAAGACAAAAATAGCCTAAAAAGTTTGAACTTTCTTAAATTCCTATCATTAATTTAAAAAAATGTTAATTGGGGATGGATAAACAATATATTTTAAGATTATATTTGGGAATACAGAATATTTAAAATATTCTGTCACGATTATCAAAGTTCTTACTTTATTATAATATATGAAAATGGTTCATGAGGTACTTTGTAGTTTTCACACATATTTTTTTCGTCCCTCGTACTAAAATTGTTTTCAGAACTAGAAATCATTTCAATATTCCTGATACGTGTATTCATTAGCATGAAAATTGTGGTGAAGTGTTCAATACATTGTCATTACTGCTTCTAGCATTACTAGTTTTATAAGATAATTTATTTTTGAATAAGTTCAAATTCAAATAAAGTTAATATACATTTTACTTAGAAATTTATATGGATAAGTTATAGGGCATTGAGAAATTAGAAAAACCAATTTTAAACCCAATATGTGGAAATAGATATAATTATAATAGAATTTCTACCATGAAATCAAGAATAATATGAAAATTTTTGTTATAAACAAAAAATAAATTAGAAGGATTTTGAACCAGTTTTGTATTTTAATACTTTAAAATCTATTTCTTAAATAAACATATCATTGTGAAAATCAATTATTTATTTCAATACCAAGTTACTACATTATTATTTTACAATAAATATCTTTTAGTAAAATGGTTCAAATTTAAAAATACTTCATATGTCCTTTTTGGTAGCTTTACATGCCTAAAAGCATTTTAGTTTCTTAGGCCAAACACAACGCTTCTAAAATTATAAAGCCAAACACTTGACAACTTTTGTTATTGCACTATTTATAGAAGCTATATTTGTAATTGGCCTTTTCACCTCTGCTAAAATTCTACTACTAGGCCAGGTGATACCTTATTAACTTATCAAATTTTAGTGTAGAACTTTTTAAAAATGATCTAGAACTTGGCATATCCACAAAACAATGTGCAGCCACGTCCTCTACACTTCACAGAAACACATGTTATGTGGTCTGTTATTTGTCTATGAATTATCTGATTCTGTATCATCAGATGCATCTTCACAATGTTAAAAAAAATTTTGGGCAAAGTTGGCTCAATTTTGGACGACATGGATCTGCCCAGCTGGCTGATGGATGTCTTGAGCTTGGCACACAGAACTCAATCATTTTTATGCCAACATCTTCACAACGTTAAAAATGTTTTGGGCAAAGTTGGCCCAATTTTGGATTCAAGCTTTTTATAATATTAAATAGATGCGTAACTGACATCTCTATAATATAACATAAACTTTTAAAGTGAGAATAATCTAGACTGCATCTAAGTTGCTAATTTTGCCAATTAACTCATTTTGAGGAAATGGGTCCGGAAACTAATTAATTTGGCCCAGTTTTGTTTTTTTGATATGTCTAATGTGAGGCGAGACCAGCTCACTTAGCATATTAGCATCTCACAAGCTGGTGCTTACTGCCAGACCATTTGCTAAAGCAGTGATTTTATATCCATTAGTTAAATATGCATTATAACTCCTATTGGGGAAAATTCTAAGATCCATCTTGATAATGAATTATGGTGCATTTGGGTAGAGTGAAATTGCTCTGTATATACAACAGAAGCATAAAAATAACAATTATCGCGACATTTCCTTTTCCATCTACCCTTAGCTACCTTTTCATCATCATTATTCATATTTCTTATTTTCACCATCTATCTATTTTGTTTTATTTGACGTCATTTTGATTTCCTTTTACATTTACTGCTATTCAAACACACCCCTAGATGACCAAAAATTGGATGATTTGGGTTTCTAGATATGGGAAACATTAGGGCCTTAATGAAAGAGAGAACATAAGGCCTTTTCCATATTTATATAATTTGTTTTTGATGTGGAATCTTATGGAGACAACTGCCCCAGGCACTCTCTAGTCCTGTTTTATCTGCTGTCAGCGAACGCTATTACAAAGTCACTGCTGAGGCATTGAGAGTCTGTGGAGAGCTTGTTCGTGTTGTACGGCCAAGTTTTGAGGTTTGAGTTGTTTTATGCAGTTTCAGCTAGGCGCTTTAATAGACTATTGTTTACATGATTTATTTTGTGCAGGCAAACAATTTTGATTTCAAACCTTATGTCCGTCCAATCTATAATGCCATCTTGGCACGGTTAGCCAACCAAGATCAAGATCAGGTCAGTTGAATTGAGATGTCTGAATTGTAGTTTTCCAATCCATTTTGTTGTTATTGACTGTCGAAGAGATCTTATTTCAGGAGGTTAAGGAGTGTGCTATATCTTGTATGGGTCTTGTTATTTCAAAATTTGGTGATCACCTGCAAAAAGAGTTGCCAGCATGCCTTCCTGTCCTAGTTGATCGCATGGGGAATGAGATTACCCGACTTACAGCAGTGAAGGTAAACTTAGTGCAGAGCATATTTATTAAAATTTTTTGTTTTCATTGACATTTTCTGTCAGTATGTTTTTCTTGGGAATATTCTCTAGTCACTCTTCTAGATTACTATTGGTTCACCTACGTGGTTGCGCGTCCCCTTATATGTATATGTACTATTTTCTTGCTATTGCCAATCTACATTTTTTGAGTGTGTTTACATTGGTGTATGTGGAAATCTTCAAATCATTTGCTTCTTCTCTCTTCTTTATTTTCCCCTTTTTTCTTTTTTAAGCTTTCCCCTAAAACAGGACCTGTATCTGCTAATGCCTCACCACAAATTTTCTGATTACTCCTGTGCCATTATTAATCATCTAGATTTTTCATATCCTTGAATTGGTTTTAACAATACATTCATATCGTTAGTCGTGCCAATCTACCTTCCCTTTTTGTTCCCCTTAAATGTACTGGTAATTGAAACTTTCCAATGCAGGCATTTGCTGTCATTGCTAGTTCACCACTTAAGATAGATCTATCCTGCGTATTGGAACATGTTTTCTCAGAGTTAACTGCATTCCTTCGCAAGGTAAGCGAAATTGCAGTAGAATCAGTGATTTGCTCTAGCAGCATCTAAACGTAATTTTGAATGGTAAGCGAAATTGCAGTAGAATCAGTTATTTGCTCTAGCAGCATCTAAATGTTATTTATATCATTTTTGTTGACGTCCGAAATAGGCGAACCGGGCACTGAGACAGGCAACTCTAGGGACATTGAATTCCTTAGTTGTGGCTTATGGAGACAGAATGGGTTCATCAGCTTATGAAGTAATAATTGTAGAGCTTTCAGCACTTATAAGGTGACAACTCTTCTCAATATTAGCAATGCCATCAACATTGGCAATGATGTTAGATTTCATTGTCAACATTAGCAGTGCTGCTTCTTTATGCATATGATGGTAGGATGTGTACTAGCATTGGCAATGATGTTTACATTTCGGAATTAAATTTCAGTTGTATATTTCAAGCTTGATTTCTTTATGGTTATGCATAATAATGAAATGTTTTTGATCTTGTTGCATTTTGCAGTGATTCTGACTTGCACATGACAGCTTTGGCATTGGAACTGTGTTGCACTTTGATGGCTGATGGGAAATCGAACCAGAATGTTGGCTTGACTATGAGATATAAAGTTCTTCCACAAGCTCTTATACTAGTTAGAAGCTCTCTGTTGCAGGGTCAAGCACTCCAAGTAAAAATTCTGGTTTTTGGTGGTGGTTTTTGCTCACACTTGTTGAAGCTTTCCTAAAATTTTCTCTGTTGTGCAGGCATTACAAAATTTCTTTGCCGCCTTGGTGAGTTCTGCGAATACGACCTTTGATGTTTTATTGGAGTCCCTTCTTTCAAGTGCAAAACCGTCTGGCCAATCTGGTGGGCTGGCAAAGCAGGCTTTGTACTCTGTGGCCCAGTGTGTAGCTGTACTTTGTCTTGCTGCTGGTGATCAGAAATGTGCATCCACAGTGGAAATGCTTACAAGCATTCTCAGAGATGATAGCATTGTAAATGCTGTAAGATTCTCTATTCAAGCTTTCTCTTATTGCAACTCTCTTTGTGGTTGGGTGTTCCAATTGAATGCTTGATATGAACCTAAATCCAACTTGTTTGAGCCTGAATTTAAATAACACTTAACTGGGCTGAAAGAATTAGGGAGTTAGAAAAGGTTGGAGAGTTCAAAGTCCATGCAATTCGAGCACGTCAATGTGTACAAATAATAATTGTAGGCCATCTCATTCCTGGTCTGTCTAGATGTTTTTCTGCCATATGATTTTTCCTTGTGCATATAATGTTGGGCAGTTAAAGAATAATGCATACATAAAATGAGCATAGCAGAAATGACAATATTAAGGTGTATGAGTGGTAATATAAGCTAAAATAAAATTAGAAATGAAGTAATTGGAGATAATATAAAGTGGAAGTCAATGGGTAATAAGACAAGGGAAAATAGACTACGGTGGTTTGGGCATGTCAAATGGAGGCTCGAAATGACAACAGGAGAATTGAGTTTATTTAAATAGAAGACAGTAAGGGTGTGTTTGGTTGGAAGTAGAACTTTTGATGAAAAGTTTTGGGGGTAGAAGTTGTCAAATTGATAAAAAATGATGTGATATAATAAGAGTAATGATGAGGAGTAAAGTGAATAAAGTTAAAATAGATAGGTTAGTTGTATGGGTAGTTGTGTAGAAATGATTGAAAATTAGGGTAGTTTGTATAGAAAAATGTGAAAAAATAATTAAAAAATAGAGTAGTTATGGAGAGTGAAAAGTTTAGGGTTGAAAAGTTTTAGTTGACATATTTTGGCTCCAAACAAACACACCCTAAGAAAATTAGAGGAAGATGCAAAAAACAGGGATAGAGATAATTAAACAAGATACAAAAATGTTAGAGATTACTGAAAACATGGTTCACGATTGTAAATAATGATGCAACAGGATCCATGCAGCTGACCACATAGGTAGGAAACAACTTATGATGATGATGATGATTTTCCTAGTGTATGGCCAGTACATGTATACTGTGAATATCGATGTGTGCACACTGCGAATATCAATGTGTGCAAATAATAATTGCAGGTCATCTCGTTCTTGGTCTTGTGTAGATCTTTTTCTGCCACATTATTTTCCTTGTGCATGTCAGGCACTCTTGTTCTTGAGTCTATTTTGTGACAATGTTATTTTAAATTGCTGACTCTTTTGCTGCTTATTTGTTTTTTAGGCCAAAAGACACTTAGCGTTGCTTTGCCTGGGAGAAATTGGCAGAAGGAAAGATCTTAGCATGCATGCACACATAGAAAATATTGTTATTGAATCTTTCCAATCTCCTTTTGAAGAGATCAAGTCAGCAGCCTCTTATGCCCTGGGAAACATTGCTGTTGGAAATCTATCGAAGTATCTGCCATTTATATTGGACCAAATTGACAACCAACAGAAGAAGCAATATCTTTTACTTCATTCTTTGAAAGAGGTTGGTCTGTCTGCCACTGCTATTCTACAGAGAATTAGAGGCTCATCATCTGTATTCCTCTATGCATGTATTTTATGTGACATTTCTTTACCTACCTGCAGGTTATAGCTCGGCATTCTGTTGACAAAGCTGGGCAGGTTGAGTTTCAGGATACAAATGTTGATAAAATACTCAACTTGCTCTTTAACCATTGTGAAAGTGAGGAAGAGGGTGTACGAAATGTTGTGGCTGAATGTCTAGGCAAAATTGCACTTATCGAGCCCAGAAAACTTGTGCCTGCACTCAAGGTATGTATTCTAGCCTCATCAGAAGACCTTGTTAAGATTAGCAATGACCATAGAAGGTTTTAGAGTTCTTGTCTAACCGTATATGCAAATTTCCTTTGATGTTAACCATCTTTTTATCATTGTGTTCCAGGTGCGAACTAGCAGCCCAGCTGCTTTCACGAGAGCCACGGTTGTCATTGCTGTCAAATATTCTATTGTTGAGAGACCCGAAAAAATTGATGATATCATATATCCAGAGATATCATCATTCTTGGTGCTGATTAGAGACAATGACAGGGTATCTTCTCCATTTTTGTGATCATTCAAATGCATGATATCATGCATATTTCATCTGTTGCAGACTCACAACTTTCATATGTTGACTGATGCATTATTTTTTTTTAATGGCTATATAGCATGTCAGACGGGCAGCTGTCTTGGCCTTGAGTACAGCAGCTCACAATAAGCCAAACCTTATTAAAGGGCTTCTTCCTGAGCTGCTTCCACTTCTTTATGATCAGACTGTTGTCAAGGTAAGATGCGCTTTACATTTAAAATTTAATTTTGATTTGTCTTGGCCTTTGTAATTTTGCCCAAATGATTCATCATCTAGCCTTGCTGCACACTTCAAAAGGTTGCATACGAATTTACACATTGAAATTCACTGAAGGCGATTGCAACCTGTAAATAAAGGCCTGTTAATTGTTAAGTCTATGTTATCAATATCGCTGGATTGTTTGCCTACTTGTGTTATCTTATCAACAACCCAGAAGCCAGATAATGGTTGCTATAAGAAATGCTAGAGGGATGGGCTTTCCTTGTGAAAGTCTTGAGCAGTGATCAATTGATTTAGTCCTTACATAAGGGACTTGATATTTATTTATTTATTGGGATAGAGACCTTTGTTGTTATATCTAGCTGTTATTCTACAGATTATTGCACTAGACTTTTCTTTAAATTTCAATGGTTCTTGCATTCTCTGACTTGCAAAAATTGGGCACCCATGGATTGACTTCTATTTTCTTATTTAATTGTAGTCTTTATTACTTAACTGAAATTATTTACATAGTGTCTAACATTTGAGGACTTACTTTTCTGATGCAGCAAGAATTGATAAGGACAGTTGATCTTGGTCCCTTCAAGCATATTGTAGATGATGGCCTTGAGCTAAGGAAAGCAGCGTTTGAATGTGTTGACACACTGCTTGATAGTTGTCTTGACCAAGTGAATCCCTCTTCATTTATTGTTCCTTATCTCACGTCTGGTCTGAATGGTGAGCACACTCATATTCTGTGGTAATTTCTTCAGATAAAATTTATTGTTTGTTGCATTGATAAAATGTTGACAACCAAGATGTGTTTGTTGCATTAATAGACATGATAAATTTAATTGTTTGTCGTATTATGAACGTTGAAAACTTAGCTATGAAAAAAATTTCATGGACCAGGCCTTGGTCATCCAGGTACTTGACTATTTCGCTCATTAATTTTGTCAGATTAATAAAAGTATAGTTTCTAGCAGTATATTTCTAAGAAAAACTGATGATTGTTGTTATTAGATTATCTCTTACATTATGCTTTTGCAGATCATTACGACGTCAAGATGCCTTGCCATCTTATCTTATCGAAACTCGCAGAGAAGTGTCCTGCTGCTGTCCTTGCTGGTAAGTAATTTCTTGATGTGTCAATTTTATTGCTTATTTTATATGGTTGCGTAAGTTTGTGATGTTCCTTTTCTCAAAATTTTTTTTTTTTTCCTGCCATGCAGTTTTGGACTCATTGATTGATCCTCTTGAAAAGACAATTAACCACAAGCCTAAACAAGATGCTGTGAAACAGGAAGTTGACCGCAATGAAGATATGATCCGGAGTGCTCTCCGAGCAATCGCGTCTCTGAATCGCATTATGTATTTTTGTTTGCTTTTTTCTTTTCTCTGAACTTCTAGTATTTTTGTATTGGGGATTTCTAACTTTTTGTGCTCTTTGCAGTGGAGGCGACTGCAGTTTAAAGTTCAAGATGCTGATGAATAACATCATGAGATCTGTACCGCTTTCTGAAAAGTATAATTCTGTGCGGTGTGAGTGATCTTCTCCAGGATTGCTGGTAATGACATGCTTGTGAAGTGCATCACATGGGAAAGCATCTCGTCTCCTTGGCTGAGAAGGATGCCTGCGGGTTCCTCACATATGATGAGGTTTTGTTTTCATAATTTCTGCCATCTTTGATTGGTGATTTACTTGTGCCCTTATGCTTAATAGGGTGAGTGAATATCCTGCCATAGATGACTGCCCCTGGAAAAGAGAGGAAACCAAGGATCATGTGCTGGGTACTTGGGGCTGGGTTTATTTTCTCATCTTTCACAGAATTTTATACATACTGTTGTCCATACCCCGAGAGAATGGGGCTGAAAATTAGGAACAAAATGAGGGTAAAAAGATAAAACGCTTCTTGTCATGGCCCATGGGGTTTTGGTCTTTAAGTATGATTTTGTAAATGCATCTCTTATATCCATCCAATTTGCATTGTTTTCTTCTTTCTTTTCGCTTTACTCTTTTGTAAGTAGAAAGTCGGATTTCACTGGAATTACTTGATGGTAGACGGCTTTTTCATCCCCCGCGCATCTATTTTGTATTTGGGAAGCCTCAGTTATGGTTGATCCATGTTCTACTTGCTACATAGCCTTTTATCTCGGTTGCTTGTTCTCATTGAGAAGGCCTTTTATGCTGGAAAGTGAAATTTGTTTTTGAAAAAATATTAGCTTATATGTCAGGATGTTTTAGGCTGTTTTTCCAATTTACAAAGTTTATGGGAATTGTAGGTCTGATAATGTATGGACTATTTAGGTGTTTTTTTTTTTTTTTTTTTTAAAATGAAGTTGTTAATTTGTGTATCTAACATATAACATAAGTTTTAATATTTTTGAAAATGTGTGTCTATTTATTAATGACCAGAATGCTCCTATAATTAAAAATTCAAAATAAATATATACATGTCTTCAAAAATAGTAAAACTTAGTTTATAAGTTATATGGTTATGCTTTTATGAAACTCTTTTTCTATTTAACCCGTTTCATATTTAAAATTTCGATAATTGATAAAATAATTTACTCCATTTATTACATTTAGCATTATTTATAATGCCTTGGAAACTCTTTTGTTTGTCTACTTCTTATTATTTAATAATAATAATTGTTCAACTACCACAAAAGTTGAACAATGTGTTGAAAATGCTTCTAATGTCGTTAGAATGAGTTTTAATGGTTTGGATATGACAAATTATAATGAATGTGAGATCAATTATGGGTATTTTGGAATTTTAAAATTATTAAACGTTCATAATTGTCATATTGAGTATATTTGAAATTAATAAAATGCTTAGTGGGATGTGATAGTTTTTAAATTTAGTGAGTATATTTTTAATTAAAGGCAAATGTAGTAGCTATGTTTGGAATTAACCCTAAATATAACGAGCAGATTGAATTTTCAATAAAGGACCAAAATTTAAAAAATTAAGGGGATTATATGGAGATTATATAGAAGTGGAGCCTTAAGTTATATATACATAGATTAATAATTTTATAAAGAAAATTAAAAAAATGTTACATTACACTGGGATCTTGGATCCGCATTTCCTCTAGTAATGCATCTAGGCACTAATGTGGTAATTTTTGTTGTTGTCCTAATTAATTAGTAATAGTTTATAAAACCTCAATTCAATTTTATTTTCACACCTTAACCTAACTTTATTTTAACACTAATCGGTTCGTTCAAGTTGGAAATTATGTTAATAGTTTGTGCAACTTATTGATGATGTTAGGCTCTAGTTGACATACTTTTTTAAAATAACAAAAATAATGATAAATTATGGAAAAAATGAGAAATAATAGGAGTTATACACACCTCAAAAGTAAAGAATGAATTAAGCAATCATTTCATTACTTTTGCCTCCTTTAAGCAATTGATACATTCTATAAGTAAGAATGTGAAAATAACATCAAAGCATAGCATTAAATTATGCAAAATGACAAGACGAATAGTAGTCTTATATTTTAAGTTGCATCCAATGGAAGTTATAAGCAACATCTCAATCAACTTGTTCTAAATAACCAACACAAACTATTATTCAACTACCTGTTAACAAATACATATGCATAATCATTCGTTAAAAGAATACATATACATAACCAAATAAATCTAAGCTGAATTTCACAACCAAATAACCAAACACAAATACATTTCCAAACTCCACACAATCTGTTTTAAATATCTAAGCAACTTGTTTAAATATGTCCGTAAACATATCGAAATACATATCCCAAGAAACACGTTAATATCCAAACAATTTGTTTTAAAGGACATATCCATAACATTATTCATTTAAAAAATCTAATGCAACTCCTCTTGAAATTGAATGTTATGAACGTTTGTTGCTTGCATAGTGGTTCCTTGTTGAAATAATCCTATATAATCTAAGCATACAATAATCCAACAACAACACTTTTATATAATCCAAGTATTACGAGTAATATATATTCTGAAATTAAAATAGTTATATCTCATGGCAACACAACAGAGTAGTGGCTATAAGATAGTTCGCAGTTGGTGGCAACACGATAGCCAGTAGTGGCAGAATGAGGAAGAGGGAGGGAGAAGGGAAGAAAGAGAATAGGAGTCGGCAGTGGCAGAAGAGTAAAACAGAGGATGAGATGCACTGCAGGAGGGAGAGGAGAGAAATCGCCAGAATAGGAGTTGCTAGTAAGGAGGAAGAAGAGAGAGTGTCGATAGCAAGAGGGAAAGGGAGTCGGGATCAGAAATGGGTTAGGAAACCCTAGCTTTGGTCTTATATGTTATATGTATTATATATTGTTTAATATAAATAATGAGTAAGAGTCGGGTCAGGTTGACCGAACCCTCTACCTAGCTTGAACCGATTTTCGAAACCAGGTTGGGTTCAACTTGATTTTTAAGGTTTCCAACCTAACGCGTGCAAATTAGTTTGGGTTGATGTAGGCTCGGGTTGGAACTAACTATAGTTACATCGTTGATGCAGGCTCGGGTTGGGACCAACTATATTTACATCTCTAGTAGTAATCAAAATTTGTTGTGTAACCGATAAAAAATCTTTTTTGTAGTGTTTATCGAGTGAATAATGTGCACCCTTCGATGTTCATACTTCCTCAAATTAAAATAGAGTAGGCTCTTGATTTTTAAATATCTAAATATATATTTTTTTTACCATTTTTGAAGATTTTAAATTTTTTTTGAATTTTTAAAAGTTAGTGGCATTTTTAATAATTTTAAATACACTTAAATTAATAGTTTGTGCGAATTTTTTTTTGAAAAAATAGGGTTTTACACTCGGGCAGTCCCCATATAAGTTTGCAAAACACGTAGTTTTTAGAGATAAACATGATAAGTAATTTATAATTTTTAAAAAAATTAATAAATATTGAATCATTATCCATATAGCCCGGTTTGTTTATTATACAGATAATATTCTTTGTTGAATTATGCGGAGCATAAGCTTTAGCTCGTCTCTACAGGGGTAAACAAGGACAAAATTTTCATTCCAAGACTTGGTGCTCGTGCATCTAACTTTTGTGACCCAGATTGTTTTCAGCTGTGATCCACTGATTCTGTCGACGGAACCAACCCAAGAGAGTTGCGTGTACCAGATCCAAATGAGTGGTTCTCCATGACCAGGAGGGCTGAGCTGTTGTATTTGCCATCCTTCAGTGGCAAGCAATTGAACACAAGACGACTGAGGTTCCCTTCACCCCCCCATACAAGCTAGGATCCTAAATACTGAAACTTATAAACAATTATGCGAAAGATGTTCCTTAGACTAGATTGCGCCCACAAGATAAGCTGCTTCTACTACCAAATGCACTTGATCTGTGGATATTATACTTCACTTTTCAAGAGAAATATTGTTCAAATAGATTGCATGTGTAGGTATTGAACGATCAAAATGTGGATTCTAAAAGCCAATATTTTTTTTTAAAAAAAAATGCATAATTAAGAAAATTTGCGACTTGTTTAATGGGTGATTTTGTTTGACTCCCTCCACTTTTAAGATGTTGATGATTACTATAAAATCTATTATATTTAATATCATTTGTCTAGCTAGGATCAAATATGTGTACGGGTCATGTTTGATAAAAAATAAATATATTCATATGTAAATTAGAAAAATGCTTAAATTCATCCATTTATGCAGTATAATATAATAATACTTTGTGGAATCATTTATTTATAGAGCAATGATATTTTAGATAGTTTAGATGTTGAAAATACTACTTAAAAAATTATTATTTTTTACGTTGATTCCTCACATTTACATAGGAGGCTCCATTTCTAACAAATGAGAGTATTTCTATAATAATATAGATGGTGATAAATACAATAGAGGAAATGAATTTTTCATCAATCATTAAAATATTAAAAATAAAAAAGTTACGTAGAAATAGTTTTCATTTGCAAAAATTTCTTACATGTCCAAATCATGGTACGTAATGCTCACTGATGGTCATGATCATTGGAAAAAAAAAAATCAGGTGGCCCTTAATTTAGATATTTGATCTCGAGTAATTTTGGGGCCTAAGGTGGTTAAGCGTTGGTCGAATCCAAATTGTTGCCTTCATAGACTTTACTACAATCCCCAAAATCAGTACATAACAACGGTGACCGGTGGTATGAATCAAATTGATATTATGAGCAGGTACCAACAAATCCATGCATTTATACCATGTTTGGAAAGCTTTTTAAAAGCCCATGCTGGCACTCCTGCATGCAATCTCATACAGAGAAGCAGTGTGCTGCATTAGTCTTGCATCATTGAAACCCAAGTCCATAAAGAATGAGGACCTTGTGGAGACGAGAACTCCAAGCTTCAGTTCTAGTACTCGCAATTTCAAAGAGAAGAAGAAAACATTCCTGAGGAAGACGCCATTGACTAAGGTACAAAATGTAAAAAAGCATTACAAATGACTATCTAGAAGGATGACTAAGTCATTGTAAGCTCATCTGGATCTAAAGACAAGGTATTTAGCTACAGTCTGAACTTCAACTACAACTCAATACAAGACATATTTTTCTGCTTTTATAGCCATGAACATGCAAATGCGGTATGAGGTATCTAGATACAGTCTATGAAAATTGAGAAATTTTATAACTTGCCTCAGTCTCACATTTGAATGGTCAGAGGGTAAGTGCGGCAACCAGTTTGTCCTTCAAAAGCTCAGTCCTGCCTCCCTCAGGCTTTATAGAGAATGTATGAAGAACTGAACCACTCTCCATGGTAACCTTCGGCTCATGGAATGGGAGTTGCAGTTCTTCACAAACTCTGACCACTTTCGCAGCAGGGTGTGAATCCAACGGGCAGCTCACTCGAACCATCAAATCTTCTGCTATTTTCTCAACATCAATGGTAGGAATGCAAGGTTCCTTCTGACCACCAGCAACGTCTCTTTCAGCCTCCAAGACCCTAATCTTCTTCTGGAGGTCTGTGATGTAGGTGATGGCGTCTCCAAGCAAGGAAGCTTTGTCCATTTTAGATATGTTTGGGACCACAGATCTTAATGCATAGAACCGCTGGTTAAGCTTCTCGCGCCTCTGCCTTTCTGCTTCCACGTGGTTCAAGGGCTCTTCTCTCCCACTGGCAGGTTTCCTCCCTCTCTTCCTCGGCTTCCTCTCATCATTTGGAAGCAACAGGTCATCCTTTGGACGTTCCAGCTCTCCAGCAACCAATGCTTGGGCGTTCACACCCGCAAAGCTCATCTGAGTTGGCTGGGGAAACAGTTTGAATTCATTTGCCCCAGTTCTGCCCCTGCCAACGTTAGACAAGCTAACCTCTTGCATTCGATTCATACCCATTTCCCTGCTTGTAACCGCCGCATTCTGCTTCGGAAGCACAGCTTGCACCTGGTAAAATTCAGAAGAGAAACCTGAATCTTCTACCTTTGGGGTGATATTCGCGACTAGAGAATGGGACTTGGCCACCGTGCTGATGAGGTTCTGACCAAAAATTTTAGCAGAAGCTGCCTGAGGCTGAACGGATGGCGTAAATGCAGTTTTGATCAGTTGCAGCATTGCCCGATCTTCGGGCACCAAATTCACTGAGCCAAGCTCCAGCACCCCTGACTCAATTGGAACACACGCCAAGGTTCGTAGCCCTGCTAATCGAGCGAGAAACGCCCGTGAATTGTAATGCTCTGAACAACTACCTGGGTCTGAAACCCATATGTGTTTACCCGAAGAGAACGCCTGAGCTGGACCTGCCCTACTGCCATAACCAAAGGAGTAGTACATGGATGTTAGGTAAAACATCTCCACATCTGATACAGAGTCCAGTTGCAATGCAAAATTATCCTCTTCAGAGCCTCCAAAGAACGAATGCAGTTTCTGGAGGACCTTCTTCCTCATCCCCAGCTCGCTTTGTCCATCCCGCCTCCGGCGGCGGCGGCCGAAGCTCTCAGGCCCTTGCCCTTTACTCTCACAACCTTCTCCTTCTTTTGGCTCAGTGCAATGCCCATCGCCCCAGCTCAGCGCCGGCTCGCCGGACTTGGACCTCGAGACCTGCCAGAAGATTGCATACGTCCAGCTCGTCTGCTGCGACCCACAGCCCTCAACAAGCTGGCACAGCTTCTGCTGCACGCCGGCGTCACCGGCTGGAATGACCAGGCCCTCCGGAGACGCGTTGATGGAAGATGTCAAGAAGGCGAAAGCTTCAACTCCCAGAACTGCTTCTGCCGCCGCCTTATCTTCGCTGGTCCAGTAAGTTCCGCCATTTCCCATACCCATGCCCACAAATTGACAGAAACCCAAGCAAATTCGTTGAAAATCAACAGCGCCGGATCATCTTTTCTACGATTTCACTCCAGCAAACAGAAATCCATCACCTCGACTACCGAGTAGAAATAATTTAAGACCCTAATTTCGAACTCGAGAGGATCAAGATTGAAAAGAAACAGATAGGAGAATAAAAGCCCTAAATTGGGGATCTCATCGTCGATGGCTGCGCGGGTTTTAAAAAAGGGCTTTTGGTGTTTGCTTCCGGCGGTGGAGGTTCGTTGGGAGGTATAAGCACGCGACCCACGTGTAGAACAGAAGATCGTGGCCGTTGATGTCCTGTTGCGGGAGATGAATGCTTTTCCTGGAGAGTGGCACGTGAGCCATGCAGCAAGATTAGCGTTTGTGGTAGTCGAGCGGCGTATGAAACCGGGCCAACCTCAGTAGAATTGAAGGATTGTTCTGCCTTTTGCCGTTACGAGTGTGTGCGAATTTAAAAGAGTAAAAGCGAGAGAGAGAGGGATTAACCCCCAAAAAAAAAAAAAAAACGAAGAAATTACGTCATGTAATCGAGAAAATATGAGTAAAATTGAAAAAAATATTTTTATATTAAAATTTTAAAAATAAAATGGGCAGCCTGACCCGACCAGACTATCAATGGGTGGCGGGTTTTAGTCGTCACGCCACAGCCACGTGCCTTGCGTGATGCATCTCTATTAGGCGGGGATGGCACGAAGGGCGCGTGAGCAGCTTCTACTCCCATTTCACTTTTTCACTTTTACCTCGCATGCTGTGGTGATTCGGCAAATTCAAGACGTGAAAAAGGAGTGGGATAAAATTACGGGAATAAATTTTAAGAAAGCCATGTAATATGATATGAGTAATAATTATAAGCAGAGAAAATAAAGATAAAGTAGATATCATAATTGTGAAAAGTTTTCGTAATTTTTCTTAGGCCCGACGTAATCTAAACAATGTTTTACTAGTCCACTGTATAACGTATCCAACTAAACATGACAAAGATATCCCACTTCATCTTGGATGATAGAACTTTGAATGTAAAAAAGCATAATTATAATAATACCAGCGACAACAATGCATCACTAACAACAATGTATGACTGAGCCTCACTGTCTTGTATTTGAAAAAGGATGTAGGCTAAAGATATATGTTTCATCCAAGACTAGGATTTTTGTATTTTTGTTTCCATAATTATGTGTATTTGTTTTTTAATTTATGATTTTTGCATATTTGCTTTTTAAACTTTATAAGTTTGCGCTTTTTGTATTTTGAACCCTAGCATCAAAACATTAAAGAAACGGCTGTTATTTGTAAATAAAAAGTCTAAAAATATTCTTATATGTTGGTTGAGTCAAATTATGAATACGAGGTGATTCATATATGCGTACAAGATAATCTTATGTAGCCTAATTGAGTGTATAAGTGGACTTAAACTTATAGATTGTGATTTTTTATGTGGCTAAGTTGAATAAAATCTTCTAAGGGAAATATTATTTTTTAAAAATATGTACAATGGCTTTGAGAAATTCTCTATCTACTTGGTGACTTGCATTAACAATAAAGTTTAAAATGTAAAAAATACAAGCTCACAGAATTTAAAAAGAAAATGCATGTAGTTAAAAGGACCAAAATGCAAATAATCCTCCAAAACAAAAACAAACATCAGGCAATTGCATGCAATGGTGACGAGCTTTAGAAGGGGTGAAAAGGAAAAATTCCCCACATACCCATAGCGTTTATCATTATTCCTTTTATACTCACAATATTTTAAAAATTTCTCATGCACCCGTAACATTTCATCCCTAATTCCTCCTGTACCACACCTTAACGTTCCGTCAAATCCATGCCTCCTTAATTTCTTAATTCCAAAAATGCCTATGCCTACATGGTGGCGGAGTGCTCTTCTCTAGAAGACTTTCTTCAGCATTGCTGTCGTGGTGGTGCTACTTCATGGATTCATGGAATTTTGCGAGTTAGGAAACTATGTCCCGTTTGGTAGAGGTGGGCTAATCTTGTTCCACATGAGTAATGAGACTATCAGATACGATCCCTTGGATCTCTTCTTGTCATCTTCATTAGAATCATAGGCGGAGTTTCAGGAAGTCTCTACAACCATTTTTTGCACAAAGTTCTTAGGCTCTAAGAGCTCATCAATGAGTAAGTTGCTTGCCGTTCTTCTAACGTTTTAGCCAAATTAAAATGAAATCCACATGGCATTGAGCAATTGCACTCTTCAGGCCAATACCCACTAGGAGAACTCTATGATATCTGATAAAAAAAAGTTGCTTGCCGTTCTTTTAACATTTTAGCCAAATCAAAATGAAATCCACATGACATTGAGCAATTGCATTCTTCAAGCCAATACCCACTAGGAGCAATTACGTTGATAGTCCTGGAGCTCACTAACAATCTTCTTCTCCTCCCAATTACGTTGATAGTCTACTGATATTGAAGACATGGGAGACATTTTCAATCGGAGCATTTACGAGATCATCTTGCATCTGAAAGGATTTCTTTCTTGGAATCCTACGCAGAACTATGGATGAGGAACATGAGTATGGTAGAGCTTGCAATAGCTAAGCCATCAGTCACGACACGACTAGCAGATTCCTCGTTGTGGATCATGGGGTCGTCATCTCTGCATTGGGGTTGCAGCAGCAATAGCAGCACGTCAGCAGCGGAACAGAACTGCATGAGTTAGCATTGAGAGATCACATCATTGTAGTGCTGATGAAGAAGTGGTTCTTAGCGAAGAGGCGGAGGACAGAGGAATGGGCAGCACATGAGAGATTCACATCGGTGGATCTTGCGGAGAAGGGGCGGAAGATCGAGGAGGTAGAGCTGGCGGAGGAGGAGATGAGAATGTGTATCGATTTGAATCCGTTCACCAACACTACCCACTACATGATGGTAGAGACCTTGTCAGTGGCGAAGGACTAGCGGTAGTGGTGCGCAAAAAGTAGCCATGGTTCTGTTTGGGTTTAGTTTTGGAAGGTGACACACTATGCATCATCTGTCGCGACAGACAGAAAGTATGTTTTGAGCATAAGAAGAAAGCATGAGCGTTTATGGAATTAAAGTTAAGGGTGGGCACGTGAAGAATTAGAGGTGAAATATTATGAGTAGGGGAGAATTTTTGAAATGTTGAGAATATAAGAGAAACAACGGGCAAACATTATAGGTAAGGGGGGAATTTTACCAAAAAAAAAACTGTCGAAATCAACAAAAGCATACACGAGAAATGGAAGGCGACCAATACAATGCAAAAACGAGTGGTGCAACATGTTGCCTGTTTTCTATTTCTATACAACTGTAGTAAATGACCAACCCGGTGTCCCCGTAAGCCATACGTTGGATCAACGAAAGTACATCTCTAGGAAGGCCCACCTCCCGCCTGTCAATACAGATGGAAACACGCATCATATTCACAGTTATTATTATTATTATTATTAACCATAGAGCTACACTGCTTCCCCTCCGCTTTGAACCCGAATACGTGTGCCCGCAGCCCCATCGCTTTGCCGGTTTGCCCAGGTCAACATCAACCTAGCCGAGGTTTAACCCCCACAAAAAAAAAAAGAAGATAAAATAAAAATAAAAAAGCTGAGGTTAGACTGACATTTATAATAGAAACTCACTCTGTAATTTCACGTAAAGCGTAATCCATTTTTATTTTTCGTACTATTTTTCACAAATATTCATGTGTTATATATGGGCTTGGATTCATTTCTCATTTTGAGCACTGAACTTTAATGGTCACGTGGCTTTGTTGTTTTATATTTTCTGAAATTTTTTACATATTTATGTTACGTGCACTCAAGCAAGATAGTTCTAAACATGTAATTTAACATCTTTAATATTTCATTTTGAATTTTAAAAATAAAAAATAAGTTATTTCTCTTGCGCCAACATATAAGAGATGTCTTAAGTTTTAATTTTTTAAAATTCGAAATAAAATATTAAAAATGCCAAATTTTGCCAAATTACATACTCAGAGATAACTTGACTGGGCCTATATAAATATGCAAAAGAATTTAAAAAGATAAAAAAAAAACGAGTCATACAGGCGCCGATTATATATAGAAAATATATGAGAGCACAAAACAGTAGAAATTACAGCTTCATTTCAATAATATTTTATGTGGTATAAAATATATATTTTTTATTTGGCAACAAAATACATGCCTAATTTTTAGTAACAGTTCTTAAAGACCAAGAAAACTGACAACGTTCTTCTAACGTTTTTGTTATGGGTAATCTATCTAGTAACCCATGTGCCCTTCAAAACAGAAATCGTTCCCCTTTTGCCTTTTTAATTCTAAAGTTTTTTTTTTTTTTTTTCCCCTGAAAACCTAAACCGGCTATTTTCTTCATTAATAGATACTTATTTATGATGTAAAAAATGGCTTTGACTGGAGAAATGTAAGTTTCAAAAACTCAAAATTATTTAAGAGTGATATACAACCATTAAAATATATACAATAAATAAATTTTAACATATGTGATTTTTTCGCATTATAAACAAACACATGATGAATGTTATTAGTGGTTTAGTTCTTGATAAAAAAAATTTTAAAATTTAAAACTAAATTGGTACATGGACACAGGAAGTGCAAATCGTAACCCATTAGATATTTTCATGTAAGTTGAAGATTAATTTCAAAACTGAAAAAAATAAATATGCATTTTGAAAAAACTTAAGAGCAGAAAAGATTAAAAGTGTGTTTGGTTCGGCCAACAAATATCAACAAAAAATTTTTAATAACTAGCTTTTTAATTTTCATAATTATCTTATTTTTAAATTATTTTTCATATTTTTCTATATAAATTACCTTATTTTTTAATTATTTATAAATAATTACCCGTACAACTAATCTATCTATCTTAACTTTATTTTTTAATACATCATTATTATTCCTGTCATATTATATCATTTTCTATCAATTTGATAACTTTATCTCAAAAACTTATTATAAAAATTTTTTTACCTTCAACCAAATACACTTAAGAAGGTTATGATTTTTTTAGCCTCGGTAGTTCTACGACATGTGTAAGTTACACTTGAAAAATATTTTCATGAAAAATAAAAAAAAACTATAATAGTCTTGACTGATACAGCCTTATGCTAATATGGCCTAAAAATCATAATCCATATTTAGGAGTAATGGTGTGGTGTAAAAAAAAAAAAGTTAAAATAGATAAATTATTTGTATAAATAGTTAGTGAAAATGATTGAAGAGTAAGACTATTTATATAAGAAAATGTGAAAAAATAATTAAAAAATACTTATGAAAAATAAAAGTTGTAGATTAAAAAGTTTTTGGATGACATTTCTTCTTAAATAATGTGCAACCTAAGGTCCGCCTACGGGTGCACCAAACGTCCCAGGCCCAGGTCGCAAAAACCGCGTCGAACCCGCACACGCGTAAGAAATCATTGGGCTGGGCAGTGCCACGCTCGTTCATCTCCACGCCACCGATAAAAAGATCATCAGCTCATCATCTCGTCTCTGGTTGTTCTTTCCGTCTTCCTTGCCCAAGCTTGGAATTTTGTTCCCGAGAAAAGAAAAGAAACCAAAAGATTTTCATTAAAAATAAAAAGAGAGAGAGAGAGAGAGAAGAAGAAGAAGAAAAAAAAAAAATGCAAGGAGGTGACGAGCTCAGCGTCGAAGAACTCACTTCAAATCTCGATACCTACAAAGAACAGCTTCATCAGGTGCATGGGCTTTTTGTTCAGGGTTTCTCGTTTCCTCCTCCGTTACATCAGGGTTTTAGCTTGTTGTCTGAGACGAGGAATTAGAGTTTTGTTCTGCTTTCTTAGCCGCGATATGCTCTCCGCCGCTGCCGTGAGTTAGGGTTTCTTAATTTTGAACCTCATTCTTATATTTGTTCTCTGCTGTAAAGCTGGATTTTTTTTCCCCTTTGCGCGAGAGTTCCTAAATAAGGTTTTCATTCCTGTTGCGGAGCTATAGTTTTATTTTCTCGGTCTATTTTAGTGTTTGGTTACTGGGTTCTATATTTTTCTTGAAAATTTCAATTATTGTAGCTTCATATGTGTGCACTAGCAACAATTTCTTTTTTTACAGGGGAGCGTTCATTATGATCTTTTTTTTTTTTTTTTTTTGGTAACCTGCTGTGGTTTTCAATCATTAAGTTATTGTAAATTAGAGAAAATTGATGGAAGAAATGCAGCCACCTGAAGAAAAATTCCAAGTAAACATAGCACCTAATTTCCATTCATTCGACAAAAGTTGAAGTGTCCCATATCTAGGCTCTTCAAATAGGGAGGACTTCTGCTTGTTTTAGATGCGCCATTTTGAAGTTTTCCATTCAACTTCCTTTCCTTTTTCTTTTTGGTGTTATGAAAATTCTAGAAATTAGGACTTGTGGTTCATTTGTGTGATTGATAGTATCGTCTTGCTGCTCTGTATATAATTTTTTTCTGAAAGAAAATTTTTATTAACAAAGTACATGGGAAAGTAGGTCAAACAAGATGCAATGGATTAATGTACACTTCTTCACATGCAGTATTTTATTCTGCACATGAGAAAGTAGGTGAAACCAGATTGATTGGATTAATGTACTCTTCTTCACACACAGAGAGGATATTGCCTTTCTGTTGTCAGTGAATAGGCTAATCGATTAATTGTGGCTTGTCAAAACACCTTTGTTTAGGAAGCTAGTGAATTCGTTTTACTGAGGAAGGCCTTTGCATGGAAGTTACTGAGGCTTACTCGTTTTGCCCTCTTAAAAGATCTTTTTGGAAAAGTAGCCCTAAGATACATTTGGTGTAATTAGCTCGAGATAAAGATTATGGGTGTGTTTGGGAAGTGATAAAACTGTTGAATGAAATATTTTTGGTGTAAAAGTTTTTGAATTGGTAAAAAATAATGTAATATGATCGGGGTAATGATGAGAAGTAAAGAGAATAAAGTTAAAATAGATAGGTCAGTTGTATGGGTAGCTGTGTGGAAATGATTGAAAAGTAAGATAGTTGCATAGGAAGAAGTGAAAAAATAATTTACAAAGGGTAATTATGGAGAGTAAAAAGTTTTAGGGTGAAAAGCTTTAGTTTGAAAAGTTTTTGTGGTTGGCAAACATGCCCTATAACGAAAACCATTAGAAAATTTCTGGTCATAAGTTGGGGTTTCCCTTTTATGGTTGTGGCATTTTCCCCCCACCTTTCTTTGGCTCATAAAAACTTGGTTTGTTGACGATACATGTAGTAAGGATGTTTTCTTTTTGGCGTGTTGTGGGTTTTTCTGTTATTCCTTCTTTTGTTTTTGTTTTTTTCCTCTTTCCTTTTCCTTTTGTTCATTACAAATGATATGTCCTTTGTGGTCTGTTTGTTGTGAATAGGTTCAAAAAGTCTTGGTTGAGGAACCTCAGAATACTGAATATGCTGACATGGCAAAGGAGCTTGAGGAGGTGAGGAAGCAGCAGTAATACTTCAATAGATAATTGTTTTTCTTGCATTTTTTAAAAGGTGTCCTTTTCTTTTTTTGGTAATGTTGGGATCTATAATCGAACATCCATTCTGCATGGGAATCATATCTGTTGACAAAACATTCTTAATATGAAAAAGATAATACATTGCTTATTTTGGTGAGGAAAAATTGGCAAAAGTTCTCTCTTTTGTAGATACAATTATCGGAGTTTCTTGTGTCAAAATGTCTTGCTTTATATTTCCCGTTTGAAAGAAATCATCAAATGTTGTTCGAGCAGGGCAGCGTGATTCGGCTGCGTAATGGAAGAGGATTCCTCCAGGAGTTTTTGTTTTTGTTTTTACTTTAAAAAGGTGAGGGTGCTTTCTATTAAGTCATAGCTCTTAGATACAGGAAATGAGAGCTATATGGAGTTGAACAATTAAAAGAAGAGCTAAAATGGAAAACATGGTTCAATCAAGATGCCCATCACTTCTATCTTGGTTCCTGTGCAGGTGCTTTGTTTCGTGATGGCCTGCCTGCCTGGTTGCCTTCCCTCCTGATTTCAGATGTTCACGCTGAGATTCTAAGTTTGAAATTCCAATCCAGTGTTCAGGGATTTTCAATGATAAATGGATTGGTTATTTCTTGCCATTGAATCTGACCTCGATACAATTTGTTGGGCTGCAGGTGATTGCTTTGACAGAGGAACTCTTGACCACTGCAAAACAAACTGAATTTGCTGGCTCAGCCTTTGGGATTGACACAGATGAGTCTCCTGATACTCACAGGCCTGACAGGTCATCCAAGCATAAGGTGGAAAGTTATCATGCACTTTTTTTATTTTCGCATTGTTCATGTTCTATTGAGTATTGAAATAGTCTTTTGTTGTTTGGCCATCTCTAGAGGTATGATATCAGTTTCATTTGTAAAGAATACAACAACAAAAAGTTAAAAACATAGGGTGTGATTGGGAATGGATAAAACTTTTGATGAAAAATTTTGAAGAGTAAAAGTTGTCAAATGATGTGATATAATAGGGGTAATGATGAGTAGTAAAGATGGTAAAGTTAAAATAAATAGGTTAGTTGTGTGGGTAGTTGTGTAAAAATGATTGAAAAGTAGGGTGGTTGTATAGAAAAATGTGAAAAAATAATTAAAAAATATGATAATGATGAAGAATGAAAAGTTTTAGATTAAAAAGTTTTAACTTGACATTTTTTAACCATTGCCAAACATACCCATATAGAGCAAATAGGGAGAAGAGTTTGCCTTTGCATAGAGGAGTTTTATGGCGGGATGTGTTCCAGATGTATGCATGACATTGGAATTTGGCAGTGCATTTGAAATGCATGCATGAACAAGCTATATTAGGGGTGCAACTCGGGTCGAGTCGGTTCGGTTTGGGTAGTAGTTTATCCTACTCATACCCTATTTCCAAAAAACCTACCATACCTTACCCGCCTACAAGGTCGGTTCCTACTACGCGTACTTTTACCCATAAGGTCGGTTTTGATTCCGGTTCCAAATTGGTTTCTGTAATAACCAATGGCGATATGTGAAAAAAATATTTTGTGTTGTTTTAAATAATATAAAGCAATACTCATTTACATTTCAGGCTATATAGTTTATAATTAATTTCATGTTGTTGTTGTTTACATCTATTTCCCCATTCTTTGTAACCTCATTATCTATATAATAATCACATTAACATCATCATCCGTATTTATGTTATGATCATCTGTTATTACAAATACAAATTCTGTACAATTTATAAAAAAATAAATTAGGAAATCAAACCAGCAATAATTTATTGGCGAATGGGGGATAGAAACTATTATGTATTTATTTATATGCATATATTTATAGTTATTTACATATTAAGTACCCATGTGGGTATCCATATAGGTCGGTTCCGAGTACCCAGCGGGTGTACTTTACCCTTACCCTATGTAGGGAATTAGATAATGATTTCTACTCTATCCATATCCATGGATAAACTTTTCTCCCATATTCTACCTTATTTAGGGTCAGGTCGGTGGGTACCCTACCCAAGCTGCACCCCTAGGCTATATAGTACAAGCCTTCTGGGATTTTGCTTAGACTTGCTCTTTGCAATAGCTGTTTGGATATTAACTTCTTGGTCCGTGACTTGTATATTGGATTGTAACAAAAAAGATTATACATATTTAAGGGTGTGAAGATTATTCAATCTATGTGGTTTGGAAACACTAGATGCTTAATAAACCATCTAGTCATTTTTTAGGAAATCTGTGTTCAACGTGACTGTTATTAACTTCTTGGTCCACCACTTGTAAATTGGATGGTGGCAAAAAGGATATCCATATTTAAGGTGGCGAAGATCATTCAATCTATGTAGTTTTGAAACACTAGAAGTTTAATAAACCATCCAATTATATTTAGGAATCTTTGTGTTCAATGTGACCGTTATTCGAGCTTTGTGGTACTTTTTTGCTTTCATAACCGCATTTTGTTCAATATTGCTTTTTCTTAAATTGTGTACAGGAGTCTAGTAATGATATGGAAGCTAGATTTCCCGTTGGCACAAAGGTTCAGGCTGTCTGGAGTGAAGATGGGGAATGGTATGTCATGAATTCTGAAAACTGAGAAAGACTGTTACTTATTTCACAGGAATGGTGAAATTTGAGTTTATTTTTTTACCTTTTTGCCAGGTATGAAGCAACCATTGAGGCTCTCACTCCCAATGGATACTATGTCTGCTATGATGGATGGGGGAATAAGGAAGAGGTTGTTAATCCAGTCGCCTTTATTTTAAATGCAGTTCTTTGCGCAGTTAATTTGAATTTCAAATTCTCTACTAGGATTGTGGAATTTGTTCATATATTATTGATTTGGTGTATTGATAATTAAGATGGTTCCATCGAACTTAAAAAGGTAAATTTATTATTGGCCAACTGGTTCATAATACAACAAGATGACTTGAGAGCAAAGCATGTCATGGGATGGGCATGTACATGTGATCTAAAGCATAGTGCACAACTAAATAACCCAATGATGGCTTCAGCCCTTAATAAGAAATTCTTGAAACTTTATGCGCCAGTCAGGATTGAAGGGCTGGGCCTGGTATGCTAGTGTGATATTGGTTTTTGGGTTGGACTGTCACTGCGTCTATTCTGTAGGAGGCACTTTGGTGTCCTATTGTAGGAAGACATACAACCAGCCGTTGGACCAGTCATCCATATATCTTAATACAGGTTGTTCAAATCAGTGTAATCAGAATCGGGCCAGACTGACTGGTTGGACCTGTAACTGGTGATACCTGGTTTACCAGTTTAACCAATTCAACTGCCTCAACTTGGTGATCAAACCGGGACTGGTGTGTTATCTGGTTTGATACCCTGTCCAGTTCTGACAACAATCATTGGCTCAAATAGAGGACCATGGGGTGAGAAATGAATCTTTTCCATATTATGCTATGAAACTTACCCATCTCCCCTTGCATTAATACTCTGTCATGTCCGCATGGATGGGTGGAATGTGATCTTAAGATTAGGAATGGCTAGAAATGATTCAAGTAGGAGTATTAAGGATATTAGCAAATTAATGGCTAAAGGAAAATAAATAGCCTTTTTTGTGGAAAAGAAAATGGTGGAAAAGATACATTTTGGCCACAGAAAAGTTGAGCTGGGAAAATAATTTTGCTACATCCGTCCGTTTCTTCCTGTCTAAATAGTCCCCTAGATGATTGTAAATTTTTACAGTTGTCTTTCTGTTTAAATATTTTTACAATTGTCATTTGGTGGTCGCATCGATTCACAGTTAAATGTTTGAGTTCTTATACTGTTATTAATTTGAATGAGACAGTCAACCGAAATTTACAGTCGTTGCTTTCAGATTGATCCAGATAATGTGAGACCGATCCAAGAGGGTGAAACTAATGCACTGCTGGAAGCTGAAAGACAAGCTGAAGCCACTAAGCAAGCCATAAAAAGGAAAATTGCACAAGCAGCCAATGCTGACTTCCAATCCCGAAATTTACCTGCAAAGCTTCGTATAGAGGCTGACGATCCTGAGGATGTGGTAAGTTCCATGGGCCTCTCAGCTTTTCCTCCCTCTACAATTCATAATGAGATGTGACCCTCTTCCATTAAAGTTGGTGACCTACACCAATTGATGAACAGCTGTAATTGGTGATCACCATCTCTGCGTTGTTTTCCATCTAAATTCTGTGGCCCTCATCTTTATAAACAAGCTTTTCCTGGTGGTGCACCATTGATTGACTTCACAAGTTGCCATTCGTTGAATATCAGAGGGCTTCTTCAGCAAATAAACTAGTTTTCTATTTTTCTTTTCAATCCAAGAACTCATAATTTCTTTAATTTCATTTATTACTCAATTCACTTCTTTTTCTTTCTTCTTTAATTTAATTTAGTTTTTTATTTTTTTCTTCAGAAAGCTGCCAAACGGAAGAAGATACATGCTTTCAAGTCAAAGATGCGTTTCGAACAACTTGAAGTTACTCAAAATAAGCGGCAAAATGCCTGGCAGCAGTTCCAATCAACCAAAGGCAAAACAAAGAAGGTTTGCTACCCTCATTGTTGTTCTCTATATTTCTGGATTTCTGCAGGAACATTGAGCATGTATATTATTTTTTGTTAGATCATTTTATCAATTATCTTTTTTACTTTGAGGATTCCTGTCTCATTAAAAACAGCTTTCTTTTAATATCTTCATGCTTCTGTACTGACATTTTCAAAACAATCAAAATCGAAACTGAAGTGGTGTTTGGTCCAACGAGTGGAATTCATATTTTCTGCATGTCCATATGATGGGAATGGTCTCTTGCTTTAGTCCAAAATGCAAATTTCAGGGCCAAAACATTTTACTAAAAATGTGGCCTGGGTTTACTTTTGACTCTTTATCTCGTGATGAATGGCAGTAGCCTGGTCCGATCAGTTAGCAGGTGACTGTAGATAAAGACAACTGAAGCCCAGTCACTCTGCATTTCGCTTGATTTCATTCATATTCCACAGACGAATTATTTATCCAATTGGCAGCACACATTCAAAGCAAACTTCTCAGCCAATCTACATGCATATTTCAATTGCATGTTATCTTGTGAGGCCTAAGAAGGCTCAAGATGGCATGTCTTCATATGGAGGTCTAAGAAAGCACAAGATGACGTCTGCAAATAGGCTTTTGTGTTGGTTCTTGGTGGAAGTGATCCCGTTATCATATCTTTATTATAAGAATGGAATTGTTTGCTGGGTTTTATAGTTGTCATTCATGAAGAGTACCGTTTTGTTTTGCTTTTGTTGTTTTTTTTTTTTTTTAAAAAATAAAATTAATCCTTTGCTTTGCATGCAATTGTTTATAACTTGCTACCTCTTGACTCCTGAAATCTATGCTTTGTCAATAGACGAGGAGCTATCAACATTACTCTTGTACCATGTTCTGTTATTTGCTGCTTGGTGTTGCTTCAGATTTTGTGCTTTTTGTTTAGGCATTAGGGTTTGCTCATCGTTTCATAGCCGAAGGTGGTTTGGACCTTGGAGTAAGTATAATTATTGTTCTTAGGCAAATCAAGTTGGGTGGTTGAATCTTTATTTAATTTTATAGCTAAATTGTTTCCTTTTTTATTTCCTTAGTTCGGCACATTGTTACATATGTTTGCAGCAACTAGAAGTGTTTAAAACAGCACTGGGGGGTTTATATTTGTTTTTTCCTGTGAATTTGTTTACCTGTAGTGGTCACAAAAATAAACATAAATCCGACCTGCGTTGGAAGTGGTTCATGGATGGCATGGAATACTTAAGGAAAGGAGCTGGTGATTCTGTGTTTTTTAGTTTTGAGTTTTTTAAGTGCATCTTTTGCAAGTCTCTCAGTTAATTGGTCTGTCTACCTGTTGTTGTTGCTGCTGCTGCTGCAGATTGGGTTTTTCTCAGGGCGCAAGAGGGAAAGCATCTTCAAGTCCCCAGATGATCCAAAGGGGAAGGTTGGTGTGACTGGGAGTGGGAAGGGGCTGACAGAATTCCAAAAGAGGGAAAAATACCTGCAACTGAAGGCTGGAGGGGTGGAAAGTGAAGATTAGGGATTCTAGCTGTGGCGACCATTTCTGTTTCTTTTATCTGATTGACCTGCAACATCCCTTTGCCCCTGGCATAATCTCCATTTCGAGTGTGGAAGTTCTGACTCCAACGCATGCAATTCGTTGATGTAATTTTCTCTGGAAGGAAACGAATACCCTCTTTACCTTTCTCTTAGGATTTTCTATATCATGAAAACGCCTTTCTTTCTTGGGTGGCCAGTGGCCATTCTCATTGTACAATTCCATGTGAAATTGACGTAATAGTTTCAGATACATATATATGTGTGTGTGTGTGTTGAACAAAATGAGTAAATATAACACCCCTGTTATGAAGTGGAAAAAAACCTTTCTCCTTCTGCAGTAATTGTTGATGCATCTTTCTTTATAAGCAAGTATCGTCGTCTCGTTTTGAAAGTCGTACTGGGCCAACCCAAGTGGTGGCCTGTAGCCACTTCCCCCTCTCACTGTTTCTGGTTGGTCCATTTTCACAGTCTGGTAAAAAAAAAAAATTTGTATATGGTCGAGCCCAGAACCGGATGATGCTTTAGCATGCTTATTTTTCCATTGCTAAAGATTTTTTTTTTTTTATTTGCGTTGAAATTATCCCAGTCATTCAAGTGAACTAAAATGAGTAAAAATAATTTAATTTAATTGACTGTTCCTTTTGAAAATAAATGACAAGAAGAAGAATTTGTGTATAAATTACAATGAAATAAATTACTTCTAGATATATTAGATGGGACTCGAACAAGCTAAGAAAGGATATGAATGTATGTAGTCTATGTCATAAAACTTCAAAAATAGAATATTACGTGGCACACCTAAAAATGCTTTTATTTTCTAATAATAGCGCAATTCTTTCGGCTAACTCGCTCACCTTCTTCTTTACGCAACCCTAAAAAGAATAATGAGATAAAATACTTCTGCATATACGTAATACTTCACCAAAATAATAATAAAATAAAATACTGCTATATATACATAAGACTTCACAGTAGTGTGTAACCTAGATTAAAATTCTTTGAATACTTCCTAAAATTTTTTTGTTTAAAAAATGAGCTTACCAAAAATCTAGACACACTCTTAACTATTAATCAGAATAATCTTTTAAATGACTGTTCAGTTAAATTCTCTTCAAGTAAACAAAAATAAAATTAGGTACAAATAAATGAAACTATTTAATCTTTTATTATAAAAATAAATTTAAACATAAAAACAAGATAAATTTTAAAAATTTAAGTAACCGTTGTTAATCTTTTATTTTTAATATAAAAACTCTTTCTGTGGATACAAAATCTTGCGTCTCTAGTTAAATTTAAATATACTGATAAATTAGCCTCTAAAAAAGAGAAATATAAAAATTCTATCGTAATAAGAGATGTTCACACCTATGAATCCAAAGATAAGAGAAAACGGAAATTATAGTATTAGTTGTGGAAAAAGAAACATTGCGAGAAAATGCAAACTATAAAAAAATTGTCTCCACATAATAAAATTTGTCCACTTTAAAATATCAGTAGCTGGAATTTTCATTTATCTTGAAAATAAATAAAATTCGCCTCCACATAATAAAAATAAAAATAACGAAATTATTTTTTTTAAGCTCACATTGATCTTTTTATCTTTTTCAAGGGTTAGCATTATTTGATTGCCGATATAATATATTAAGATTTTCAAAAACAATAATCAACTAAATTAAACTATTTTAATCATTTGAAAAGATTTCAGTTCACTTGAATGGTTCAGATGGATTAAACATAAATTAAAAATTAACACTTAGGAAGAGTGAAACGTAGAAAAGAGTGTCACTTGTGATGTGTTACTCTAGGTAAAACGTCTCACGCGCCATTTATGGGCAGGGGTGCAATTTGGTTCGGTTCGGGTAGTGATTTATCCTATCAGTACCTTATTTGTAAAAAGTCTACTTCACCTTACTCATTTGTTGGTTCGGTTCTTAGTATACCCTGCCCTACCCTACCCATTATCCATAGGGTCGGTTCCGGTTTCGGTTTCAAATCGGTTCCTTTAATACTTAAATACAATATTTTTTAAAAATTTCTATGTTATTTTAAATAATATAAAATAATACTTATTTATGTTTTAAAATCATAAGTACATATATTATTGTTTATATTATTATATAAAAATATGAAGTATAGACCATCATGACCCAATCATTAAAACTATTAATATATTATAATCGTAAGTCACAAGCATATTTATAAGAGTCTTTCGGAAGTCAATGACGTATATATAAATTCATTTAAATTTATACTTTACAAGGTACAAAATTAATTTAAAATTGAATTTGTTAAAATATGTGTGCACATAAGATATCAAAGACAAAACATAATACATACTATATAATATATATTATATATATAATTATATACCTAATTAATTACCCATATGAGTACTTATGCGGGTCGGTTCTGGGTATCCAGCGTATCTACCCTACCCGTACATTATTTGAAGAGGCGGTTAATAATTTGTACCTTACTCATAATATGGGTAATATTTTTTACCATACCCTACCCAAATTAGAGTTGGATCGGTGGGTACCTATGGGTACCCTACCTAAGTTGCACCCCTATTTATTGGTCGCGTTGAGAATTGAGATGCGTTCAACTAATTAATGGCTGGCGCGCTCTAGCTTATGATAAGCTTGTGCACTTCCCCTTCGACTTTTTCTCATTAGTTATGGAGGAATAATCTTGTTAGTCCAAATAAATAAATATTTCACTTAGTTTATCTTAAAAACATTCATTTATAATACTTTTTAATTATTTTTTATACACTTGTTTATTTAAATGTATTTAATATATAAACCAAGTTTTTCCCCTTTGGACATGTATATATAATTTTTGAGATATTTAAAAATACTTTTATCTTTAAAAATTTCAAAAAATACATACGCATAACTAAAAATGGTAAAAACTTGATTTATATGTTAAATACACTTAAATAAACAGGTACATGAAGAAAAAATAAAAATATTGTAAATAAATTTTTTGAGGTGTACTAAGCGAAACGTTTGCTTAACGTAGGTTAATAAAATCACTTCTTTTAGTTATAATGTAAAAATAAAATAAAATTAGGAAGACCAAGAAATTGAACTGGCATAAGCCCAAGTCCTAACCGTAATGGAAGAGAGAAGCAAGTACAAAAGCGAAGGGTTCATTAATTGCATTAAGTAAACATAAGTAAGTGTTGTAAATTTATAATACGAGTCTTGATTTCCAGCACATTGGCTGATCTGTGGAGATAACCGAGTTCTATGAAACTGATTTCTCTGTCATTAGTATTTATGATCAAGCATCCATTAAGGTAGCCAAACTGAAGCCTCGAAAATAATCTCGATACGAGGCATGCATCAGGCAGCCGACTTCATCGAAACCGATTTGTCTTGAAGCCTGGGACACGATCGAAGGATCTGATGCGGGCCTTAGGTCCGATTCTCATCTTGCTACTACTTAACAATATCTAATTTGAAGCCATGAGCTAGAGAGAAGTCGAGACCGTTTCTTCCACACTTTTCCTGCTCTCGACTACATGTCCATAATGTCATCCACGCAAAGGAAAGGAAGGATTTTATCAGAGGTGGAGATTCCAAACGGCTTCTTCACCTTCGCCGCAGGCGTTGTGCACTCCCTTCATCCGCTCCACCGACTGGCATATCCCGCTGCAGGACCAATCGAAAGACGCCACGCACACACTCCCCGCCTGCGTCTTCCACTCGCAATCTGCAGCGCAGAGCATTCCAAGAAAATTTCAAATTTTTTTTTTTTTTTTTTTTTTTTGGTAAGAAATATATCTTCGTCGAGCAGTTGTAGAATTGTATTTGTACCTGGAGGCGTCCCGCAACACATGGAATGCTCGTCCACGTGATTCACTTCCAACCCAATTAACCAAGACCCCAGCGAAACATCCTCATTTGCGTACTTGTGCAGTATGCCCCTACATACATGCCCACGTCCCATTCCATTAAATTATATTTATAGTCGTTTCAATGTTTGCAACCAAAAAAAAAAAAAAAAAAAATTTTCGTCGCAATTGCAACGTTGTGATGCAGTGAGCAAAATATGACCTCCATGAAAGTAGTTTCTTGACAACTCACTCGTTAATGGAGATGTAGGTGGCAAGGTCTTTGGAGATGGCGTAGATCTGGCCTGTCGCGTGCCTGAAATATTTGTTGCCTTCTTCTCCGAATTTCCAGAATTCAGGCTCGTGATACTTCACGCCCCTGCGTGTTTTTTTTTTTTTTTTTTTTTTTTTTTGGGAACACAAAAACTTCAATTTCGGACCTGCGATTTTTCTTATTTAGGAATATATATTTGGTCGGGCTAGCAGTTAGCTTACTTTTGAGAGAGCACAGGGCCAGATTTCATGCAACCGATGTACGTCCTTGGCTTGCTTCGATACCGGGCCAGCGTCGTGGCCAGAGTGCCTGCAATGCATCGATCCCATATATCACCCCAAGTCAATAATATATGTCTGTGTGTGTGTGGGTGCACAATGCATACGATCAGAAAGTGATAAAAAAAAAACAAAAAAGAGTGGTTAGTTAGTTAATTACCCAAATTAACGTGGACATCATCATCGACCTTGAGGTAGAAGTCCGCATCCCAGAGGGCGACTACAGTGGAGAAGTAGATCCTGGTCTTGGACGAGAGCTGGTTGTAGCCTTCGACGTGGTCCAGCCTTAGGAAATCCTTGGTCTTCGACTCCTCCGCATCGATCGCCCGGTCCAGCACTCCGCCCGCCGTCGCGCTGTGCCCAATCACGAACCTAATCACTATTCTCTTTTCCTTCTCCAGCTTCCTCAGTTTCTCCCCTGACCAACCCATAGCAATTAATATGCATGCACCCGAACATATAGGATGATTTACGTACGTACAAGGCTATGATTACCTCTTGGCATCCAAGTGTCGCGAATGGACTCTCGCCGCTTCTTGCTGCTGAAGGCCGTGTTGATTCCAATTACGATAAAGGCCTTCTCTACAGTACGGCTAGAACTTTTGGAAGCCCTTTGTGTCCTCGCCACAGCTAGTTCCATTTCCAGGCTCGAGATTGTTTTGTCCAGTGATCTAAAAAAAAGAGTAATAGTAATAATATATATATAGAAGTTGAGTTAAATTTACAAGCAAAACTATGCCACGATGTGTTACCATTGGGACAAGCCCATTGAGGTAATTAAAAAAAAAAAAAAATTCGCAAGCAAAATGTATTAAGAAAAAAAATGAGCTCACTCAATTGCTTGATGTGTTCTCGTGACTTGTTCCATTACGTCTCCTGGTCTTTCGTCAACCAATTTCTGGCAACCAAAAGAAAAAAAAAAATTTCATAGAGTGAGTTTAGGTGTGTAGTTTAATAAAAAAAATAAAAAAAATAAAAAACCATTTATTTGAATATCAAATATTAAAGACATTTACACGCCCGTGATCACAATCTTGCAATTGCATGTGGGTGACCATCTTCATTTCATTATTATTGGAGATGCCTCTAACCCCATTTCCCTGAAGAGGCCTGGTCCATGCTCGATTGCTGAACAAAGTGCCCACGAACAAACACGCTAAGCACAGTACAACCACGGCTTTCCCGGTCATTGGCCGGCCGCGCATCTTCTTCGCCTCGATGTCGAGTCGCAGCCGCCACAGGTTCGCTACTGATTGCCGGAATCCATTAGCCGGCTTCTTTTCGGACGGCAACTGCCTCTCCGGGAGCACCTGCAAGAAGGGATGCATGAAGAAAGAAAGCTTCAGGAGATCTAGTCTCGAGTGTTTTAGCAGCAAGCAAGGGAGAGGCGGTAAGAGGCCAAATATTGCATGTGGCTTTTCGACGCTGGATCTGGAACTGTATTTATACCATTTTGATATTTCGCTTGATTGCCTGGTTAGAGAGGGGGGGATAAAATAAAATAAAAAAGAAAGTTACGAATAACTGAGATTTAATTCGCAAGAATGATTCCAAGTTTAGAAGCTTGTTAAAGAGAGCAGAAGAAAGTTTTGATTGAAGCTGCATTGAAGTCACCTAATCGAGCATTTAAGTAGCCATCACCTACATAACATGTGGCAGATATGACGAATTCAACAAACGGTTTTGAAATTCTAGAAGCAGAGCATGTGGGTTGTTCATCCAGACCATTGATCTTCCGTGTCTCTACATTTATGACCAAGAAAATATTTTTCTCATTCGAATACCTAGCCAGCTAGCATGTAACTATCTAATTATCCCGTTGTTTTGTTCGTTTATTTAATTATGGGAGTGTTTGTTTCACATCATAACTTTTTAAACAAAAATTTTTTAATTTAAAATTTTTTACGCTCTGCGATTACTGTGTTTTTAAAATCATTTCATCTCATCTCTTTATATAATTATTTTACTTTTGAATCATTTAAAAATTTGCACTCTCTATCATTACTATATTTTTTAATTATTTTTTCATATTTTCCTATACAATTATCATATTTTTAATCATTTTTACACAACTACCTATATAACTATTCTATCTATTTTTATTTTATTTTTTATTCATCACCATTACCTTTATCATATCGTATCATTTTCTCATGTTAAAATTTTTTTTTTATCCGAAAGTGTTATCACTTTCTAAACAAGCCCTACATTATATTATAATGCTCTTGCCGATGCTCAAAAGTTGGAATCAGCACTGATTCACTGATATGCCATGTCACTAGGGTATGCCTTAGTTAACATCCGTATTTATATGAGAATGTTTCCCCGTAAAACATATTCATGGAATGAACTGCACAAATTGTTGTTAATTTTAAATTTATTAAAGTTTCTTTAATCTAAACTATGGGAAATGAAAATTAACACAACAACAACTACAGTTACCTAGTTTTTCGGAAAAACAAAGTTTCGCTATACAAATAGTTGGCTATGTAAGTGTGGCGACACTTGCTCAAAAACTATTTTTAACCTTATATACAACCAAAATATCATTTAATACAATTATTTACATTTGGTTACAAATAATGCTAAATTTTAACTATAAATAATAATATTATTTGGCTACATTTGATATTGAGGCAATCAAATATAAATTTTATTTTAAGAAGTAACCGCGTATATAATAAATTTATTTCTGTGTAATATATATACTAATGATGCTACACAATTTAGTGGTGTAACCATGATAAGAGTAATAACCTAATTTTTGGAAGATTAGTGTAAGATTTTAAAACTTACTATATGACCTTTTAAAATCATTTTAAAAATAAGTTGGTCATCATAGATTGAGCTTGTTTAACTTGTTCACTCCATCATACAATGCGTTTAATTCATCAACCCTTTAATCCATTTGCAACCAATAAGGTCATGAAATTAATATTTTTATTGATATGCCAACCAAGTACTTCTGGGTTGGTCACAGCTGCCAAGATAAGGATAATAAGGCACTGTGAAGTTTCCGAATCCCATGTATGGGATTTCGACCAGAATTTTTGTTAGGAGCGTTTCCTTCCTTGTATGAGTTGGGAGTAGTTGGTCTCGTTAATTAGATAAGAGCTTGTTATCTTCCTTAAAATAAGTAAAGCTTGTGGTCTTCAAAATAAATGAGCTTTATATGTAATCTGAGATGTCATAATATATAATGTACAATAACAATAAAAAAATATCAATCTGATATGTCACAATATACAATATACAATAACAATCGAAAAATATTTTTGTTGATATTTATTTTTGAGTTATGTATAACTTATTAATAATAATGGAATCAATATTTTCATTAAAAATAGATATACGAATTTATCTTCTAAAATAAAAAAAATTAATAGCATTAGAAATCTTCGTTGATTGTTTATGTTATATCTTTTTTTGATGAAAAGTTTATGTTATAATTTATTGAACGAAAGTTTATGTTATATTTTAAATGACTTATGGTTCTTACTTCTTATAGTCAAACTATTTTCGACTCATTTCGTCCATCCATTGGCAATTTTGCAAGCTGATTCATTTATATTTAATAGATCGCTGGAAGAAATTTGAGTATCGGACGATTAAGCTAATCTTGTTGCTAAGTACCTACGCTTTGAATAATGATTTTTCATACAAAATCTTCGTTGATTGTTTATGTTATCTCTTTTTTTTATGAAAAGGTTATGTTATAATTTTTTGATGAAAGTTTATGTTATATTTTAAAGAGTTCTGCTTCTATGTAACCGGGTTATACAGAAACGGACCTATGTAATCCTTTCAGAATCTAAGATTATGATTTTTAATAAAAAAAATCTAATTCATTGATTACATTTAACATCATTTATTTATTTAAGAGATCAAGTTTCATCTCAATCAAGTATATTTATGAGCTACGTTTGCTTGAAAATGTATATATTCAAGTATAAGTCATGAAAAATACTTATCAATTTTAAAGTAGTATTTTCGATATCTAAATTGTCTAAGATATCATTTCTATTTGAATAAATGATTCCATAAAATATTATTACATTCTAATATATATGTAAATAGATCTAAGTGTTGTTCATAATTTACATATGAATATATATTTTTGAACAAATGTGACCCATAAACATACTTGATTAAGATTGAACTTGGTCTCCTAGATAAACAAATGATGTTAAATACAATAAATGGATTGAATTTTTTTTTTATTAAGGATCAAAATTATAAATTTTGAAGGAGTTACATACGCCTGCTTCTATATAACCCGTATTTTAAATGACTTGTGATTTTTACTTCTTATAGTCAAACTATTTTCAACTCTTTTCGTCCATCCATTGGCAATTTGCAAGCTGATTCATTTATATTCAATAGATCGCTAGAAGAAATTTGAGCATCCTTGATTAAGCTAATCTTGTTGCGAAGGACCTATGCTTTTAATAATGATTTTTCATACCACTGTTAAAATCTTAAATTTCATTGCTAAAAATTCATAATTAATAATACACTAATTTTTCTTTGCTAAATTTCTTTTGTAATAAATCTTTATATACTTGCTAAATTAGTTGAGTAACGAAATTCTAATTTTATGCAATAAATGGACTTCATTGCTAAACTGTCATATTCTTGCAGCGGAGTAAGGTAGGGTTAAGACTTTTGGGAATGGGCTGTAAACAAATTAGAATTGAGAATTTTTCAATGAATTTTTATACATGTTAAGGCTAGCCTCCAACCATATAACCTAACTTGATTAAATCCCTAAAAAATCACTTTAATTGGAGAATTAATTATTTATTAACATCGTTTTTATCAAAAAATTATATATTAACGTCGATTGATGATGAATATAAAACCGTTGAAATAGAAATATATATATATATAAATTAATTTTTTTTTAAATATTTATTTTCGACATTATAATTAAGCATATTTGGATAATATTACGAAGGATTTAAATATTAAAAAATCACATGAATAGTTAAAAAACGCAACTATTTGTACAAAACGTTACAAACAAAATTTGTTTGCAGGGAATCATTCTTCTATTTATATTTTGACAATCATCCGTTAATTCTCTTTCATAAAAATGTTTCTTATTTTGCTCTCTTCTTAATCATTATCTCTATTAAATCGCATTATATATATACTTTTTTTTTTTGTTTCTTTAATATATATTTTTTCCCATTCTTCCCCCCAAAGGCTCACTCGTGCGTATTTAAGGCTGCGACTTTGGGAGCACATGATCAGCAGCGTCCACCAACTAATCCAGCTTGTTGTCATTTTCAGATTGAACATCTTATGAAAAAGCCATTTATTTACAGGCCATGTATCAGGTGAATATATGGATTTGGACACAGCATGTGATGTGATATGCGATTCCGACGTTGACAAACTACCCAATTTCTTCTATTCCTTGCCAACTGGCTAGCTATAAGATATAGCCTCATGTTTTTGCTGTTTTTTTCAAAATACACCTATTCTCATCTGAGAACGGGCCACATATGAAACGTTTTTCTATTATTGTAACTTTTAATTTGATGGTTTTCATATATATATATATATATGTGTGTATAGAGTTCTAATAACTTGTACCAAAAAATTTTCAATATTTAGATAAATCACGTGTATAACATTTATCTTAAAGAAAAGAGACCTAACTTCACAAAGCTCTTTAGACGTTTTCTTTTAATGGGATCTCTTTAATCATCCATTTGACCATTCGAGAATTTATTTTACGTTTCGAAAAAATATATATTTTTGGCCTCCGATTTTATCATGCAGCCATGGGAAGAAGTACATGCCAGCAGCTAGCTAGTACCACAGTCTTAGTGTAGACGACAACGAACAAGTATTTTATCGGAGTGATCATGATCATGTGTTGGCTCTAGATAATTGATCCCTTGGCTTTACTCGAATTTGGTTGTGGCTCTTTCATGGTGGTTTCAAACACCTGCATGAGGAAATCCCACGAGCCTGCATGTAGAGATAAGTTGTCCTTTGCAATTACTAGCCTCATAGGTTACGGTGTATTTGGTTCAAAATGAGCCCTACATGATCAGAAAATATACATTTACTTCACTCACTGGATTTATAATTATTTTTTATCCAAATTGGACATATATATGGGCTCTATTTGAAAATGATACAAAATCAACATAATAAAATAATTTGATGTAACTATTAATTTTAAAGTTATTTTTTCAATATGTAAATTATCTAAGATATAATTTATACATGGATAAATAATTGCATAAAATATTAATAATTTAAATGCATGTAGGGCCCATTTTGAGCCAAATGTATTGTAGCTTACTGTGTCTCTAAATGCATAGGATAATTTCTCATATGTGTGTGTGTGTATATATATATCTATAAAATGTCTTTTCTATGTAACCCTTTCATTTTAATATCTTAATAGTTGATAGAAAATTCCCTCCATTTATTATATTTAGCATCATATATATCATCATGAAAAAATTTTCATTCGTTAAGTATTACTGTATATAGGCTTCATTTATAAATGTACAAAATCAAATGTACTAAAATGATTTAATGCTAAAATGACAATTTTAATTTACTATTTTCAATATCTAAATTATCTAAAATATCACTACTATGTAGATAAATAATACTATAAAGTATTATTATATTCTAATACACGTGTTAATGGATTTAAATTTTTTTCATAATTTACACATTTATATATATATATTTGAGCAAATGTGGCCATGCACATAATTGATTTAATAAAACTTGCTCTCCTAGCTAAATAAGTGATGTTGAATACAATAAATGGATTAATTTTACATCAATAACTAGTATTTTAAAAATTGAGGAGGATATATGAGACCCTTCTATGTAGTTGATTACATAAAAGAGAGCCCATATAATGTATATCTACTTCACCCATTGTATTTAGACTTTTTTGTACTTATTTCTTTTATTAATATACTAATTTTTATCTAAATTAAATATGTATATGGGCCTCATCTAAAAATGGTCTAAGATCAATATAATAAAATAGTATAACATAAATATCAATTTTAAAATTATATTTTTAATATCTAAACCATCAAAAATATAATTTTTACATAGATAAATAACTATATAAAGTATTATGGTATTCTGATATATGTGGAGCCCATTTGTAATGGCACGCACCATAACTATAGTGTGTACTGAATGTAATTAAATGGTTCTCATATATGTAAGGTTTTATATTGGAAATCTACATGTATCACAACTTATAGTACATTTAGCTCAAAACGGACCTCGCATACATTTAAATAAATTAATATATTATATAATCATTTATCAATGTGTAAATTATATCTTAAATAGTTTATAAGTTAAAAAAATTTTAATTGTTATTTATATCAAATTATTTTATTACTTTGATTTTATAACATTTTCAAATAGGCCTGTACACATCCAATTTGCATCAAAATTGATATACTAATAAAATAAACAAATATAAATATAATTGGTGAAGTAGTTATGATTTTACGATCATGTGGGGCTCATTTGGAGCCAAATGTACCATAATTTTCGATACATGTAAATGCACGAGATCTAATGTCTATATATATATAGCTACATTTATATATTAGCACCATATCTTTCAAAAGAGGAAATTGAAGTCAATGAATACGACCATTTCCCACCTTTTCTCCCCCACACGAACTACAATCATGTAAAAAAAGATCCACTTCCCATTTTAAACAAATATCCAAGTTGATTCCAACCACATTAATTTCATTCAAAAATTAGTATCAAAATAGTTGTACTTCGGAAGTAACTATTCCCAAGGAGAACATATTCACCGGCAGCAGCGAACTAGTCTTCCTGATAAACTAACATGAAATAAAATCTACAATTCTGCATGTGAATTTAAACCATTGAAATTCAAATTATTATAGAGCTAGCTTTCGCACGGTATAAGCTGAGGCAAGACTTGGAAAGAAAGTGGATGCATAGCGTCAAACTTGCAAAAGAAACATTAAAGGTCATGATGCATGCTTACCTTCTTTCGGGCTCCCGCTGCTGGAGAAGGTGATGACTTGGGACCCAGCAAATAATTTACAAGGGAGAAGTACTAATAGTGGGGGTTAGTATATGTTAATTATCAAGAGCTCTCAAAACCTCTCAATCCCCCCATGTAACTAACAAGTATTCATGGATTGTGGGTGGCAGTTAAATCATGTGGACAACATGACCACGCACCTTTTGCTGGGGAAGCAGGCAAGCCCATTTCTCAGACACGAAATTAAAGAAAATGCGCCATAGACAAATCCTGCACATGTGACGCCTATATTTGTATACGTACGTTCTCGGAAATGGGTAATACCATTTTTTTGGATTTGATCCTGTTGAGCGGTTCTGATCTTCCAAACGTAATTTTCTTTCTTTTTTTTAAAGCATTCTGATCTTTCTGTCCACGACTTCGGATGATTCTATTCATCTGATTGAGCAGTGTGAATTTTTCACGTGGGCCAACGGTCCGGATATGCGAAGCTGCAGCAGCAATTGCAAGGAGGCCAAACGCAAGTCCATTCATGGTAGGTTTTCTTGATGGGGAGAACTAAGCTTGCATGACTGCCTGTTGGTGTGACTTGTGAGGTATGAATGTGAGAAGGAACATGAGACAGCACGTCTAAGGCATGACCTAACTACATCAGTAAGTGTCCGTCCGCACGCACGCACGAGGTCAGTGACTCTCGCAGTTAACAAGCCTTATTCACCAAGATCGATCATGACGTACGTGCTGGAATTCGCTGCTTGCAGCACACGTGCATGAAACACATATTACCAGAAAATATATATATATATTTTGGCAACTCTTATTGCCAACTAAAAAACTTTATTAGCAAGGAATTCTACTTATGCAAGGAAAATCTTTGTTGCTTATGATAACGCTTTTATAAGCAAAGAAAAGTTTTCCTTGTTTATGATAATGCTTTTATAACTTAGGAAAACTTTCCATGCTTATAATTATATTTTGACGTAATACGTAAGTTACGGATCAGTTCATTGCCACTTTTATTGCTAAGAGTCGCACTCCTTTAGCAATCATCACTAAACTCTACAATACCTCCTGCAATTAACGGTTATGGATAGCAAATATGAACACACTCTCACTCATATATATTGGATATGGAACGTTATTAAGAAAAGATGATCAGTTTTCCTAATGAGGGAAGGATTTTATTCAGACTAGACTTCTACTCATTCTCTCTCTTACTCCTCTATCAACTTTCTCTAAAAACTCTAACCCCTTTTAGGACCCATTGAAATGCTACTTATCTATTTGTTAGGACTTCTCAAAAGTCACTCTCAACTTTCTGAAAGTTTCCTATGAGATTCATGATCTTATAAAGATTAAATCAAAATTTGGTTACTTAAATACAAAAACTATTAATTATTGCCAACCAAATTTCTTCTATGGATTGCTATATGACATATGTTACAAATTATTAGCAACAAATTTTTTTAGCAACTAAAATTTGACCTTTTGCAAACAAATTTTAGCTGTCAAAATTTATATATTTTCTTTGCAGTGATGGCCATCCACTTGTCCACAAATCTGGTAGATGGTGGGTTTCTAGCCCGAAAATGAATTCGCATGGAATGTAGAAATGGACAGCTTACGAGACTTTTTCCGTGCTTGCTGCATGTCAGCCATGAACATCGACCATTCGGATCGTTTATCATCTGCCATTACAGAAGGTAAATGGGCCTCAACACTCTCAGACCAGAACAGGCCCAACTAGCCCAACTAATCTAGCATATTTAGGCAACTCTTTCATTAATTGAATAAATGTGAAATAGGAAGAAATGATGATACGGCAAGGAATAAGGAAAAAATTAATTTTATTCTAATATGGAGTTGGTGTGTCTTATTTATCTGTTATTTATATATAGAAAATACATTTCCGTAATTATTGTTTCATCATCAATTAAGTAATGATTTCGGGTATGTTACACTATCTATTTATAAAAAAAAAAATCTATTGATTTGGGTTTTATGCTTTTGAGTTTTGTTTTCTCTTGTTTATATTTATATAAAGGGAGAAAATGTGTAAAAGCACCATTAGAAGAATCTTGAGTTTTTAAATAATGCAAAAAAGCAGATTTTTACCACAAACACTTTGACCACGTACTATTAGTAACGGTGGACGCCTCATGTTGCTGTTTGCCAGGGCGTTATGGGATCGAACCTCATGTTGCGGAGTTCTACTTCTATCCCCATTCTCGCGGTGAGAGCTATGGTCTCCTATATGAGAGAGTAGCGTTTAGTCTTTCCTTTGATTGTAACGGCATTAAGCTTGATTACGATCTGGGTTGAGATAAGATTTACTATGCTACCAATAAAATATATATAAAAATATACATTATCTTCCTTTTGGCTTCAAGGAGGATTACACACTACCTTGACTGGCCCATATGACCAATTTGCCGCAGTAATAATGGCTTCACCACACTGTCGACATTTCTACTGCAGCTGGGCCCATCTTCCATAGTAATGGCAAACACACCGGCAACTATAGGTGAGGGGGATATGTAAATGGCAAGGGATGTTGCAGGGGTGGCCTAGTACCAGACGAGACATGTATGGGACATGTTCCTTCGGAAAGGCGAGTTTGAAGGGAAAAGTATAGGGCTCATGGGAGAATTATTTCATTTCCTAGGTGGAAAGGACGAGCTAGAATCCCATACTCATTTCCTTGTTGGCTTTTGCTTGTAGGCTTCACTCATTCTTCCCCCTCAGTTCTCCCTGCAGCGAGTAGGAGCCAGTCTTCCTTTTTGTTTTTTAATAAGTTGGGGGAGGATAAAAAAAAACATCCTCCCACCTTTCCCATCTTTGTTTTGTTATTTAAATTGGCATTATTGAAGAATATGGCGCTCATGTGACATACCAGTTCATTACATGATCATTGGCACCATACTACTTGTGCGGCTATCTTGTGGCGATCCAAAGCATTGAGTTTATAGGCTCTACCATATATTGGATAAGGCCTGTACAATCCTGAGATGGAAAATAGTAGAATGTCCTAATTAATGTTTGGCCTCTTAGTCAAGTTCAATTGGATCAGTTGCCTGTTTTCCTGTTAGCCATGAATATTTGAACCAAAGAATCAAGGATCAAGATTGTTTTGCGAATTGGGTATTTGGAGATTGGGTCGTCCATTAAAAACAGTTTGGAGCAACATATTCTGAGGAGGTCAAAGGTACTGAAACAAAAAAGTTCTGAAATAAACATATGAAAGGTGGATGAAATGCACTGCATCTTGAAAGCAAGCTAATTATGTAGCATGCCTCAAGACTTTTAATATGCAGTAGGGTCTGATAAGATCGTTGGAATCAACTTAGAACCATATGACCACTTTAGAAAGCCCTTCTTAGGCAATTCAATTATTAAAAGGAGGGGCTATAGCAATTCCACTAAAGTAGGCCCCACATTGTATTTTTTTTCATTCTATCATTCTTTCTATCTTTTCCTTTTTTTATAATACAGATGAGTCAAGATAAAGTCGAAAGGAAAGAAAAGGAAAAAAAAAAAAAAAAAAATCTAATATTGCCAAGATAATGTTTTCTAAGGTATATTGTCATCTCCAACATGCTTTGAATTGGTGAAGCCTCTTCGGTGTTCATCTCCCCCATGAGAATCATGCGGTGGTAGCGGAGCTGTGGATGGATACGCATTGGAAGAATACCATCTTGACCAAAACAGATAATTGAAGAAATTCAAGATGCTGAGGCCCGCCAGCAACCAATAGAAAAGGTCTAGCCTATCTTTGTTAAGGTCATTGTCATTCAGCCACCCTCCACCATTAGAATTTGAGGTGATCTTGTTAACTAAAGACACCAAAAGAGAGCTTAGATAGAACCCAAATGAGTATGAGCAGTAGGTCATGGCTGTCAAGAAAGACTGCATCCCTGCCGTCGACTGTTTGTAGAAGAACTCAATGAGACCCACTGCTGTGAACATTTCCGATAAGCCGAAGATGAGGAACTGTGGCGCAGTCCAGAAGATGGAGAGCTTCTCTCTGTCTTGCGAGGTGGCTACGCTCCTCCTCTTGTTCTCCACCAGCGCAGCTGCCACCATGGAGAACGCGACAACGAACAGGCCCACGCCAATGCGTTGAAGGGGAGAGATGCCGGAGTCAGTGCCGGTGACCTTTCGGGCAAGGGGGACGAAGACGGCCTCATAGAGAGGAACTAGGAAGATGAGCATGATGTATGGGATGGCTTGGAGGGAGGCAGGGGGTATTTGGAAATTGGAGGTGAGTGAAGTGTTCATAGCACTTCCTTGCTGGACTGAGAATGTCTGGAGCTGGGCTAGGATAGTGTTGAAGATGATGGTGCAAGCGAAGATCGGGATGACAGAGAGGATTATCTTGACCTGCTCCACCTGAGCTGCAGTGCACAACCTCCACGGGCTTTCCTTGTTCGATGTTCCATCCTGGAGTTTTATGCAGGCCTTGTCCAAGAACCTAAGATTTTCATTGAAAATCATTGGAAAATGTCATCAACGTCTACATGATTTGCTTCAATTCATTACAAAATTTAAAAATAACTTCGAACATGCTTTTTCAGTGCAGGCCAAAATCATTGTAGATTTACATGGGCTACAAGTGCTTACCTGAATTTCTCTCCATGGAAACCACTGGGGCGATTGTTCAGGCTTCCATGGAACTTGTCTGTAGAAGATGGGCAAACCTGCTTTCTCTTTAAAAATGCAGCTACAAATACCTAGAAGATTTAAAAGAAAAAAACAAAAGCAAAGAAACCCAAATAAAGACCAATTATTACAGGAGCATAGTTTAGCGCGCTGAAACAGAAAATTCCAATAAGACAAAAGGAGCAAAGTCGGCAAGAGGCAAACAGAAATTTAAAAAATCCAACATTCAGTAGCCATCGAAGATTGTCAAATTTAAAAAAAAAAAAAAAACCCAGAGAAAAGCCAAGACCGTGTTTCAATAAAGATAAACACAACCCATAAAACCAATACTTGGGGTGCAAATAACCCCCAGAAGTTGAAAAGCTCAGCCAAAAAGTCAAATAGGCGACGGCTATTACGGACCCAGCAGGATAAAATAACTGCATAATTGCACAATTTTCGGGTGGAGTTCGGAAATTTTAGTAAGATGATGAACCAATATCTTACTTGTGCAATTGGTGTGAAGATGCTTCCTTGAGGAGGCTTGTTCCTGTAAAGAAGAGTTCCAGAAATCAAGCTGATCAATCCCATGGCCATGGCGGCGGCGGAGACTCCGAAGCCCACATCCATTCCCGATCGGGTCTGGACCCAGACGAGGACGGTGAGGGCGATAAGCTCTCCAACGCAGAAGCTGAAGTAGGCGGAATTGAAGTAGGTGGACAGCTTTTTGGATTGCTTGGGGTCTTCCTTGCTGAACTGATCACCCCCATGAGATATCATGTTGGGCTTGAGACAGCCGCTACCCAGAGCCACCAGATAGAGCGCCACAAAGAATATGGAGGCCTTGAAGCCGTTGGCCTCGATGCACTGCTGGCCGTCGGTGACCATGTTGCACTTCGGCGGTCTCAGCTGAGGCAGATGGGCTTGGACTGATAGGAGAATGAAGCCCTAGAAGAAGAGCCCACAAGAAACACATGAGATAAGATGGACAGATGGTCGCCATCACTTGTCTTCTTTTACCTGCTACTATCAATGAGATTTCGATGGATGAATGTCGTTTTCTTTGGGTTGCTTTCTTCCTTTTTTTTTTTTTTTTTTTCTTTTCCTTTCTTTTTTTCTTTTTTATTTGAATCCTTACTATTTAGATTTGACTCCATGACCGAACAGAGCTCTCCATGGAGAAGGTATCAATTCACATCTATAATGATTCAAGGACAGGAAAGCAACTGACATGCTGAAATTTGGAAGCTAGATACTCACTGAGAGCTCCACGAATCCAAAGCTGAGTATTGTCCAAAAGCTCCCAAGATATGAGTCGGAGAGGAACCCACCCACAAGGGACAGGAGAAAGACAGTCCCTATAAAGTTTGTGACTACGTTTGCGGATTTTGCCAGAGAAAAGTGCATATCATTGAATACATATGTTATGAGGTTGTTCCCAACTGCAGCGATCGCCATAATTTCAAATGCTTGAATGCCTGCAACATGGAACAAGACCCCCAAAACATATGAATAAAAATAAAACCAAAAGCTATACTCTGGAACAACCAACAAAAATAAAAAATAAAAAACCTTTAAATTAAGAAATTATTCCAATGCAGAAATTGCAAAATGCAAGAACTAAGCAGAAATCACACAGTGTAAACGTGTGTATGATAAGGAGACCGACCCAAGACAAAGACAGCAGCTCTCATGCCTCCATGCCTATTGGGCTTGCAGCGTCTGCCTCTCCAATCAACCGAGGCGTCAATGGGAATGGACTCCCCTTTGCCATCTTGTCTGGCCTCCACGTCCATTTCTTCTTGCTTTCTTAATTCTAACACCAAACGAATCCCCTTCGCCACGAATCCAAGGGACCCAAAATCCAAGAAGAGAACGGATCACAGCTCTCTTCCCAGCAAACTTTTGCCGAATGCCGAACTAGCTAGTGGATGCACTTATATATATATAGCAGCAACGCCACGGGGGGAGAGCGAGCGAGCGGGCGAGCGCTTTGTGTGTGATGATGGGGATTAAGCACTGTTACTGACAGTGCAGCCGTCTGTGCAGTGGTCAGAGCCAGCTGTGCTTTTCCTATGAACACTAGCACCGAATCCGGCAGTGGCCGGAAGAGCAAGTCCAGCAGCTGAAGATGCCCAAGATCTCATGGTGTATTTGGTTGGAGTTAAAACTTTTGATGAAAAGTTTTTGAGGTAGAAGTTGTCACATTGATAGAAAATGATGTGATATAATAAGAGTAATGATGAGAAGTAAAGAGAATAAAGTTAAAATAGATAGGTTAGTTGTATGGATAGTTGTGTAAAAATGATTGAAAAGTAAGGTAGTTTGTATAGGAAAATGTGAAGAAATAATTAAAAAATAGAATAGTTATGGAGAGTGAAAAGTTTTAGAGTGAAAAGTTTTGGTTGACATGTTTATATTCCAAACAAACACACCCTAAGGGCATCCAAACGTCCAAATTATTTATTTTCTTTGTCTTTTCAGATGAACTGAACATGACCTATTTCTTAATTTCTTTATTCGCTTGACCATCAGATTTTGTAGACGTTGGTTGGCAAAACACATCAACTCATGGCAAGGTCTTAGGCAGTCTAGCTTGTCCTTGATTTAATAACACCTAGTACTATTCTATTTCCAACCGCTTCATTTTCGACTAACACATGACTGGTCCGAAAATCTTAAGCAGCAGTTTATCGTGTGTCAATGGCACCATTCATGGGTAAAAGGAGGATAATCAAAAGATTTTTATTGTTATTTAAGATCAGCTCAAGTTTTTTTTAATAATAGTATAAGAACATGGCATGGACTAGGAAGTCGTGGATTCACCTCCCACAAGGTAGAATTAAGAAGCTGAATTAAAATTAGAAGTAGGTAAACAATCATGTTAAAAGTGGATGAGCCAACTTAGAGGCCAAATTAAAATAATTGATAGGTAAGTAAAATCAATACAAGAGAGGAGAAGGGCTATTATTAGGCAAGTCTTACTAGAGTGAAACACTACAAAGAAAAATGGCTTATTAATATAACATTGATTAAAATGATTACATTAGAAGAATTTTTATTGTGTTTTATAATTAACTAGAGCTTTTTGAAACAATCAAATGTTATTTAATTCAGAATGCAAACGGTACTTTTTTTTCCTTCTCTTGGGTGGCTAGAGCTTATTTGGTCTAGTTTCCTTTCTGAGTAAAAAAAATAATACTGATAACCAATCCATTTAGGAAAATCTATAAATTGTCTTTTGTGAAAGTTAACATTCTGACTTTTGCATAAAAATTAGATTAAACGAACTCTGAAAAAATAATGTTAAACATCACTGCCACCAGGGCGATAGCTCAGTGGTCAGGGAGGCGGGCAACCATATTGCCCACCTAGTTTCGAACTCTACATAGGTGTTTATGTATAATATAGGAGCTTTGTCTCTCTACTAATTGATAAGAGTTTATTGTCTCTCTTAAGCTTAATTGTAATATCTAAAATAAGTCGTGACACACATGCAATAAAAAAATTACTTGTACAAGTTTCGAAGTATGAAAATTTCATCTTGCATAAAATGTGTGGCTAAATAAGCTCTTACAATATTAATCAACTATTAATGTTGTAACTATCTTTTTTTGATGAAAAAGTTGTAACTATCTTTGACACCACATAACTATTGCGAAAACCAACGAAAGGATACTTGGACTTCATTTAGTCAAGTGACTTGCTTATTGCTAGCCAATAGAGTACAAATTTTACAAAAAATAATTTCAATTTGTTTTTTCTAATAGTACTTTTGAAGCTTTAACTGCTTTGCAAATGTCGCAGAGATTCTAAATTGAAAAGCCCAAGAATGAATTAGACACAGTATATCAGTCTACGCAACCCTTTAGAAAAAAGTAATTAACTTTTATACTTAATTTACACAATCAAAATTCACCAACTTAGCGCCATCCTGAGTGGCAGGGGCATTGGCTAATGGCCAGCAAGTCCCAGGTTTGACTCTCGAGGGTGAGTCTGATTAGGAGCAATGTATCTTCCCAAAAATAAATACGAGAAGTATGTCTTTCTTAAAACTAGATGAGAGTAATGTACCTCCTCAGAAAGTTTGAGAGAATGTCTCAAAGTTTGAATATAATATAAATTGAAATGGTTATAAATACATATAATCACATAAGGATTCAATTATAAAAGATTTCAATCAAGATAATTTTTATATAAAAAGTATATTTAAACAAAATGCATGACTTGAATTAATGATGGGTGTAAATATATGTACATCAAAAATTTACACGGTCAAAATTTGGCCAGATTAAATCGAATGGAAGCCTACTAAAGTGGTAACTCGTGTCAAGCCATATCAGGTCGATGTCAATCATACCCGATTAAAGAGGTAATTTACACGTGCTTTGATGCTACGGAGCCAAATCCCTTTGGGTTTCTCACTTTTTTCTAAAATTCAAGTCAAGTATTGTGTTTAAATCTACGTTTTATATAAAAATCAACTTGATTGAAATCTAATTGAACCCTTATGTGGATTGTACACAAATTTAATTAGACTTATTTTCGTATTATACAAATATTCATAGAGGTGGAAAAATGGTGTATTGCTTGGATTAAAAAATCAAAAAAGTGAAAAACCCTTAAGAGTTAGAGGTGCAATCCGCACCAGATTCCATAGCTGGAAAGCCCATTTGAGATAATTTTAGATAACTTAGACGGTAGTTATTTCAAAATATTTAATATAAAGAGGCAGATTAATCATTAATCTACGTGGAGCCTCCTCCTAGAAAGCGTTGACACTTGAGAGCGAAGAAAATGGTGGGTCCATATGCATACACCTGCGATACAGGGGGACTTATTTTCCACCTCTTTCAACGGTCCAACTACTGTACCGTATATGGGGATGTCGATATATCTGAGATGCTCATGATTTCGTAATTCCAAGAGAATACAAAAATAATCCCCGTACACTTTTATTCCCACCTTCCCTTATTAGTGCTCAAACTGTCGACGTCATCCTGCCTTCCGTGGCTTTAAATAACTCAATCGCATCTACATTTGCCGGTCGATTGCAACCGTCCGATGATTAGGATGGTCCTAGATAATTCGGCCTTTTAAACACGTCACAGAGCTACATACTGGGGAAGCAGCCAGCTTTGCATGCAATCCCAGAGCACATCTGAGTGGGTGGGGAGAGTTGGATATTGTGAGACTCGGATAAGGCGGGCCCTGCATCAACACGGACGGTGCCTAAAATTCAGGCTCGCCACGTCAGTGCGTTGAATGTGGACCGTCTGGTCTGGATGCATACACATGTGCTAGGTCGGATTGAAGTGGAAGCGACTCGGTAGAGTAGTGCTGCTGTCCCAAGGCGACAGTGCTGCTGGGAAAAAAAAGAGGGTGACTACTGACTGATACACGGCGGGTGGTGACTGGTGAGATGAGTGCGAGGAAACGTAGCAGGAATAGGGACGGTCAAGGTCGCCGTGAGGACAATGGTGCCGCTCTCCAAGTCACTTTCGATTCAAGCGGCATGCTATCTCTGGCTCGCGTATTGACATGGAATCATCTGAATCACTGGCTTAGGATAATGACACCTCTGGTGCTATCAGGCAATACATGATAGTGGCCACCGTAGCGTCTGAAACTGTGGCGCCACTATCCCAGGACGTTTTACAGTTCCATCGTCCAACCATTTGATATGTTGGCGGTTTTGTTTTTGCTCTCCTGCCTGTGATGCCCGCGCCGGCGTGGCAAGTAGCCGGCATTGTCGGAGTAGAAATACTCGCGCTGCGAGTAAAAGCTCGGCGGACTAGTAGCGGATTCATTAGACGGACGGACGAATTGGGCACATTTAGGGTGTGTTTAGCATTGGTTAAAAAATATCAAGTTAAAACTTTTCAATCTAAAACTTTTCACTTTCCACAACTATCATATTTTTTAATCATTTTTTCACAATTTTCTATACAACAATTCTATTTTTCAATCATTTGTACACAAATACCCACACAACTAACTTATCTATTTTAACTTTATCCTTTTTACTACCTATCATTACCCCTATCATATCACATCATTTGACAACTTTTACTCTCCAAAACTTTTCACCAAAAGTTTTATCCATTCCCGAACACACCCTTAGTGCGCTGCGTTGCAAGTGCGAGTGTGCTTAGCAACGATTTCATTTCTTTATTTCTCACATCCATACCTTTTGAATGTTGTGCGTATTTTTCAACCCCCAAAATTCAAACCTTGAAATGATGGAAATGATTCATCGCATTAACCTTGAGCAAAGTCAAAGCCCTGATTCCATCCACTTCCCATGTTCTGAGTATGGTGGACTCTGTTCAATGTGCGCACCGTGCTAATATTCATGCACGAATGGCTTCCTGTGCCTTTATACATATCTATGTTTATATCTATGTATGCACGATGTCCATGATAATGTATCCCCACACAACTTTTCTTTTGGTTTTTTTTTTTTTTTTGGTTTGTGGTGGTTACACTTGGTATATTTATTAATTCTACTTTTTCTCATTTGTCCAATTATCAATCATAAGATTATGGTATTTTTGGGACTTGGGACAATTAATACGGCATCGAGGATACCAAGTACATAATGGATAATTCAATTATATATATATATAGATCCGATCGTGCGCAGTCGGACTGCACCGTAATTACGGTGCAGTCCGCTGTAAAATGGACCCCACACATGCTAGATTGTAATGAAACTTTATACACTCATTTATCCATATATAAATCATACTTTAGACGGTTTAGATGTTGAAAAAACCACTTTAAACTTGATATTTACATTAAACTATTTTATTACGTTGATTTTGCACCATTTTAAGATGGGGACTATATACATGTTGGATTTGGATGACAATTGATATGCTATTAAAGTGAATAATTCTAAATACAATGGGTGTGGTGGATTTTCCATTTATGATCAGGTGGGGCCCACAGTGCATGGACTGCACGGTGCAGTCGCATGCACTGGAATAAATCCTACATATATATATATATATATATATATCCATAGAATAAAGATTCTACCAACAGGTTCGCTTACTGGGAGCGCCCCCCAGAGGGTTCGAAATTCTAATCGTTCACACGAGAGTGGGAGAATTAGTTACCTTGGAAGCAATAATATTTAGAAGTTGTATAAGTATGATTTCAGATTGGAAAATTTTTCTTTTAAAAAAATATTTTAGAGTTTGAATATGGTTCTATCTTAAAACGTATCAAAGTACAGAGGAAACCACGTCACACATGACTACAAGCAATGCTAACATGCCTAAAACCATATTTGATATTCCCAACTGGAAGGGGAATATTATTTTAATCTTCATCATTAGCATGTACTTATTTCAGTCTTCATCACTGCGTTATTGAATGTGAAGCATAGTTTTATTGAAATCAACAAGTAGAACATGGTTAAACTTGCTTATCCATATTTTATACATCTAATTTCAATAAAATAATAATCGGTGATTTTTTTATATATATATAAAAAAAAAAAGGGAAGCTAGGCGAACTCCAAAACCATGCTGTCATGAAAATGCATATATCCTAGTAGTGCGTGTAATACCAAAGGGATGCAACAATCATCTGTTAACAAGAGTTTTGAAAGAAAGAAATATTTTGACTAGTATTAATAACCTTAACAATTTACTTTGCATTATTACCAATATTTTCAATCAGTCGTTATTACTTTTAGTTTTTAATAACAAAGTCTTAATTTACTTATATTATCGCATACTACACTTTTTTATTAACTGTCATTTTCCAATGCACTCATTCCAATTTCCAGGATAATTTTGTTATGTGAACAATCTCGAATCAGATTCAATTTCCATGCAGCCATCAAGTATGACATGGAAAACTCGAACTTCAATTCAATTTTTACCCATTATTTTTCACTTCCTTTAGAAAAATCACTACATTAGATAAACCACTTTACCCCCAAATGTGGAGATTGGAATCTTAACACAGTTTTAATTTTACTTTACATAACTTTTCATATTATTTTAATAATTCCAGTGAAACTATTCCATGAGCTATCATCAAGTTTTCATAAAAATGAAAATATTAAACCATATTACCTTTTTTGGTTTCATTTGTGGCTTGGACCAAACTTGCAATCATGCTAGCTCTAAGAGAATGAATAAGAAGTGTCTCTATGGATACTGGACAGCGGACGTGGGCAGGCTGGCGACCACCACAGTTGACACGCATCTTGGCAGGCCCGTCGGTTAGCACGTGAACCACGCGAGAAGTTGGCCAAGCCGACTAACAAACCCCTGTCCCCTGATGCTGCGTTCGTTGTTCTCTCGCCCACCAATTCTAAATGCTTCCAATTTCCAATGTCAACCGGCAATGGCATGCTTTCATTTCTTTTATAAAAAATATTTTATTTTATTTTATTCTTAGTGGGCACATCTCATGAATGCGAACGTCACACTGAAAAAGGTGCGCAAATTTTAAAAACCGTGCATACTTCACACGTGAGTTAAAGGTCTAAGTCGGGGATGGGAGGATGAAGAGATGTGAGAAGGTTATTGTATATCGAAATATGAAAAATTATTTTGAAAATGAAAAAGTAATGTATAATAAAAATAAATTAATATGTATAAAGAGTAAAAAAAAATTTTGAAAATTGTAAATTCCATCATATATTGGTTCCATTTTATATCCTCCACGTGACCTTGTGGAGGGTCCACAGATGGAAAAAAGATTAACAGTGTAAAAACTGTTCCTAAGGTGGCCATGTTGCATGTGGACACAGTGTACTAGAGAGGCGGGTGTGAGTGGGATTCCGATTGCATGCGCCTGGGAGCATGCAGCGCTGCATACTCTCGGGCGCATACACCCATTTTGTTTTATTTTTTTTCAATTTTTTTTATAAAACTGTTAATCTAAGTGTATTTAACATGTGTATAAATTTTTACCATTTTTTAGAGTATTTTAGATATTTATTTTTTATTTTTGAAAATCAGTGGCATTTTAGGTAACCAAAAATGGTAATAATTATACACAAATTAAATAGATATAGATTAATAATACTGTAAAAAATTTTGAAAATAAAAAATAAAAAAAGGTGTATGCGCCCGGGAGCATGCGCAATGTGGGTCTGTGTGGGTGTGGCATTAGTAGGAGGTATATTGTTTTTTTTATGGGTATATTTACACATATCTCAACACATATTACACTGAAGCTCCGAGACATTCATACAAATCAGGAGACACACAGTTCCCCAAAAAAATCCGGAGACACAGCTCCACCAAAGAATTAGGAAAAACAGCTTCCACCAACCAAAAGGGAGACCAACGCTCCCACAATAATTTTTTTCCTCGAAATCCCAATGTGGGATTCGAACTCTAGACCTCTGCTCCGGACGCTCCACCAACAGCAGGGTCGACCAATCGAGCTAGCCTCGGTTGGTAGGAGGTATATTGTTATCCTTGCAACAGTGCATACTCTCTCTCTCTCTTCTCACAAATGCAGCAATTGTGGTGCTCGCTCACGTATGAAAACATGGCAAGCGGGTGTGATATTATTATATTTGTACTTGGATGTCCACTAGAAAATTCTTCTAAAATAACAAAGACCAGGAAAACTAGGAAAACTCGTGACATTGCATGGACCGCATCTCAACTTTAGGGCTTGATGGAATTCACATGTGTCACTAATGCTTGAGCTAGTTTTTCAACCATTTCAACAGTTGAATTGTGGAAATTAGGAACAACATAGAGTGCAATTAATGTAAGGCCAAATAAAATCTGCCTTCTACTTTATTGTCTTCCTAAGCGTCTCATTAGAAATTAATTGTGTCATTACAATCCATTGAAATATATGTCATATATTATTTATAAACATATGCTTATATCTTAGAACATGTTTTACTAACATGAATTTATATATATATGTGTGTAGCTTAGTTGATCTGATTTTGCATATATTTGACACACATAATACAAAAAAATTTCGTATATTATATTAGCAAAAGAAAATTGTCATACTGCAACTGGTTTCAAATCGAAAGAGTTATTTGAGATTTTCAGCGAGCTTTCGGGATGCATCGGGAATCTCGGAACTCGAAAATGGAAAATTTTTAACTTTTTTTTTTTTTTTTTGGCTGGCTATTGAGAAAAGTCGGAGAAATTGGTTCCCCACTCTGATTTTGGTGGTACACCAACTAGAAATATTAAAAGAATTTATTGCTGCTATAGTCCAAGAAATTAAAAAGGTTACATATGCCCTGCCTAATCAACATTTGACTTGAAATTTGTAGGTTGCCTTTGTTGAAATTGTAATGCTCCAATCAAATTTCTTAGAAATAAACTAATGGTGCCCCGCGTGTTTTTTGTGAAGAATTTGTGCTATAAATTTTTTAACTTTATATTAATATTTTGGACCTTAAAGTTTGTGAATTAATATATTAAACTCTGTAAAGTTTCAGTCTTTGCATTTTAGATCTTCACTCCTAACAGTATTAAAAAACACTATTAAATTCATATATAATGTCGAAAATACTCTTATATCTGTATAACAAAAAATAATAAACTCATAGCCAAAAGTTAACATCATTTTCCTAAATGGTATTACCTCCTTAGAATCATAAGGCTCCATTGTGCAGATAATGTTGGTTTTTGGTCGTAACTGTCGTGCTTTTCGTACAGATGTAAAGGTATTTTCGACATTATATATGAATTTAACAGAGTTTTTTAACGTGGTTAAGGGTGAAGGTTTAACTTGCAATGACTAAAACTTTGTAAGGTCTAATATACTAATACGCAAATTTTAGAGTTCAAAATGCTAATACATAATGTTAGAAGATTTATGACATAAATTTTCCTTCACTAATACTTAGCCTTTAGAGTTCAAAATGCTAATACATAATGTTTGAAAGTTTATAACATGAAATTTTCCTTTTCTTGCAAATTTGCTCCGAGGTTTTATAATCTACGTGCCCTTGCTAACATGTGGCAGAAGCCTGTTGGCCTGGGGGCTGCTACCATAAGGCCATGCACTGCAAATGAAAAGCCTCAATCAAGTACCACTCCAGCTGCATTCCATCACAATAGGTGACAGCTAGAGCTACGTACGTTCGTACACACATGACAATTACATAATACGTTGCGTTGAAAAATGACTCTTACCTAGAATTTTATGCCAATCCTGGACCTGAACGGTCCAAATTATGTGGCGAAATCTATAGTTTTTCTAAGTTTCGAAATTCTGACTAATTATCCCGCATGTTAATTGCAATCCTAAAAATAAAAATACCATCTCATAAAATGCTATTTTTTAGATTGAACGCTGTTTTTTTTAATATACATGATATGGCAAGACCAAAATGATGTAGAAGAACACACCATCTCAATATCGGCGACATACGTCTAATTATTAGTCATCTATTATTGAAATTGGTATCGCTGATTGGTTTCCATTGGCTGTTGGTCTAATGAGTTAGTGACTAAGAGTTTAGTTCTTCTTAAATAAATTTTGAATTTTGAATTTTAACTTTTCAATTTAAAATTTATCATTCTTTATAGTTATTCTATTTTTTAATTATTTCTTTACATCATTATACAACTACAATATTTTTTTTAATCATTTCTATATATCTGTGCATACACTTAACCTATTTAGTTTATGTTTATTCTTTTTATTTTTCATCATTACTTTATCTTATCACATTATTTTCTTCTATTATAAAATTTTTTATACTAAACATTTTTCATTCAAAAGTTTTATTTCTTTTTAAACCCATACTTTAAGAATAAAACAACAAATGCTAAGAAAACCTTTTTCTTCTCATGAAATTCGACTCAATCAATGCTGATGGACAAAAGCTACATAGACAGAAAGAAAAAAAAAAAAGTAAAAAAAAAAAACTTTAACGGATTGGATCAGTTGGAAAAGAGTGAAAAGTAATACGCTGGAAAAAGGATTCCAATGCAATGAATTGTTCATTACATTTTCGCATACGGCAGTAGCAGTAAGGCCTATAACCAATAGCACGTTGAGATTTTGACAGGCAAGGTTAGTAAGGTGGAATAATATTGTGTGTTTTGCGTGATATTAGCTGAGCATGTTTTCAAAGGAATCAATTGGCACCCTTGCAGTACGATCCTTGTACGAAATAAAATTCCCCAGTTTGGAACAACCCCGCCCCTCGCAGTACGTGTCAGCGGAAACGCACGACAGATAAACTTGGGAAGATTCATCCTACAGTCCAAATCCAACGCCCCGTGCTTTGCGATCATCTCCGCATTCTTTCTTTCGAAGATGCCGCAGGCAGTTCGCACTTAGCAAAGGCAAAAAATTCCCAACGAGTGGTTGGGATTTGGGGTTGGGATTTATAAAAGAGGTAAATACGCCCACAAAGGAGACTGACGCAGATGCAAAGATTTCTTCTTTGGGGCGGACAAGACGGCTGTGGTGGCAGCTCGCCATCAAGCTATAAATGGTGGCGACCCATCACCGTGCACCTGGCATGCACATTGAAAGAGCAGAATCGCCGGAGGAATCAAGGGTAGACGGGAATATATGCCTACAAAGACAACGATTCAAGGATAGAACCAGTGGTCAGTTGCTGGGAAACGAACGGTCAAGGATAAAATGCCAAAGGGTTCATGTTTTTGGAACTTCGTTACTCTATCGGATCACTCTTGATCATGGGGAAGGTTGGCATGCATATATAAGGTCGCATGCATGCTTCTCGATATTTCATTATCAGAGAGGATCTCAACCGTTCATAGGCAAATTTGATATTTTCTGTTCTTTTTTTTTTTTTTTTTTTTTTCTGCTACATCTTTTCAGAGTTCAATTTCTTGTAGATTTTATGGTGCTGGGATGGAATCTAATAAAAAAAAACATTATGCGGGGCTGAATACGTACGGGGAGATCTTACTGAATCACAGTCATTGTCTAATGCATGCTTCTGTTGTTGATAAATGGTCATTTGCTCATTGAGTAGTGCAGTTAATGGTGTCATTTTATTCGATAATGCACCATGTAATGGTGTCATTTCTTCTTGTGTGGTTTGCCCCGAAAGAAGAGAGAGAGAGAGAGAGAGAGAGAAAAAGACGTGGGGAATCAAATGGCGATTTTCACGGAGCTAAAACGCAAAGACTCACTCATCAAAGCCCATTTTCATGCCACCAAGTTCTGGTGTCGGCCACTATTTTCACGTCAGGAGGAATTCGCCACTTAAGCTCTCCTTCTTTTAGTTGGGAGATGAAAAGAACTTTTCATCAGACGTTACTACATCTTAAATATATGCTTGATTCTATTGTCTTCACAACTTAAAATTTTTTCCAAGTTAATTAATCATGCCAAACGAAGCAAGCTATAAAAATGAACTTTTTGCTTTTTGTATTTATGTTATTTTACATTTAATTATCTACAAGTTATCCATTCTCTATATTATTATCTACTTTTATTTTTTTTATTGAAATAACTACGCGATCTTTTACATTCCTTACCGTTAATTATGGATGTGTTTGGCAATTGATAGAAAAGGTCAAGTTAAAAACTTTTCAATCTAAAATTTTTCACTCTTCACAACTATCATATTTTTTAATTATTTTTTCACATTTTCCTATACAACTACCCTACTTTTCAATCATTTCTACACAACTATCCACATAACTAACCTATCTATTTTAACTTTATCCTCTTTACTACTCATCATTATCTCTATCATATCACATCATTTGACAACTTTTACTTTTCAAAATTTTTTATCAAAAATTTTATTCATTACCAAACACACCCTATATGATCTCGCCAGCCAATGCAGGCATGCTAAGTAATAGCGATTTTTGGTAAACACACCCAAAACGTTATGTCGGCCCTATCTCATATAACAAGGGACCGGATTTACTAGGATCATGTAAGATCCACGTAGTAGAATGGGATGAAAATTTCATTTTTCAATTTTTAAAATTTTTAAAATTATTTTTTCTATTTTTCGTAAATCTTTCATTTTTAACTGCATAAAAACTACATTTTTCTCATTCCTAATGCTATTTTTCTATTATTAATATAATTTTTTATTTCCACATATCCAACAATCCATCATTATATACCAATCTTCCCATCCAAATTCTATTTCACTTGACGACTCTCGGAATTTGTGTGAGGTGAGACCACTTTAAGTGGGTTCATTTTTACGATTTCACATGGTATTCTATACATTTTACATATTATTATTCGTAGCATAATGAAACTTAAAATCATTTTAATATGAAAATTTAGACAACACTACATATGAGATGAGAACTACATCTTTTTTTTGGAAAAAAAAAATAGCATTAACTGAAAACAAGAAGGTAAGAACAATGGATAAATTGGATTCACCACCAAGTGGGTAGCACAGGTGGTAGGAGTACTTGGCTTCTTAGCACTACTAAGGGGTTGGATTCACCCTCACCCTCCTTATTACGAAAGCAGTTTTTATAATACTCTCTTTGATATAAGAGTTTTATAATTTTTTCCCTGAAAGAAGGGGTTTTAGAGATTTCCTCTTAGTATAAGGATATTTATATAAAAAAAAATTACTCTATAATATAAGAGTTATGAATCTGCCACGTTGTAATATTAGTTATCATATTATATAAATACCAATAAAATTGGATAAATCGGATTCGACTTTAACTGAACATTTATGAGTGCAAATCATGCAGATGAAGCTACTTGAAGATAATTGAACTGGTTCCAAGTAAGAACTTCTGTTCGTCTCCGAGATAAGAACTTATTAAAAACTGTAAAAATTCAAAAAATTATTATTATTGTTATCGGCATGATATTATAATTATATAATACTGACGATATCATTCAGTTTTGATGCAGATTATTTATTGGACTGAATACAACAATTAAACAGTTTAATTATGGTCTGTTGGGTTTCCGATGATATTGGCGTGTGTGAGGTGTATATGGCGACACATCCTCTCTCGAAGTTATTGGAAATTTTCTGGTGGCGGCAGGGTAACCATTATTGCTAGTTTAACCATCCAAGTCAACACAAGTTCGGATTGGGTGACTCTGATGCGGCTTTTGAAAATCTATGCAAAGCACAATCATAATCTCAACGCACCTTCAAAAGCATGCAACATTGGAAACAAAACGTTCGGCCGACCCTGAGCAAAGCATTCCATGACATTCTCCCTTTCCTGTTTCTCACCTTGATTTTCTCTCTCTTCTCTCTCTGTTTTTTTCTCTGTTTTTTTTTTAGATGGAAAAAATGGCAGCCAATGGCTACGCGTAGCGGACCTCATTTCCCGGCATCAGCAGTTTGCCGATTTTCATGGCACTAAGCACTAGCACCCAAGAGGACTTTTGAGGCCGGGCTTGCCTTTTTCTGTGAAAAAAATAAAAATTATTATTATTTATTTCCTTTGTAGTGGTGTGCCGAAAGGGGGTATGTGGCATGGCCTTTCGATGTCCACGTTTCGGGACACAAAACGTCATCAATGCAATCCACGTGGCGATCAGGCAGTCAATCGGGAGGGCAGGTGGCCCACTGCTCTGAGGCTAACGAGTGAGCAAAGACGCTTGTAACCTTCCCGTCCTTGGGAAGTGCATCACTGGCCTCTGCTGCTGCCCACAGCAGCAGCGCCATTGGTGCCGCTGTCAGTGCCGTTGCCGCGGTCTGCTGCTGCTGACCCCTCGGGGTGGGAATCGGGTCACGTCCGCCCGACCCTGTTTAATACTCGGTCGGGTTGGTTTTTTGATGATTTTAAAGAAAGGCAGGTCGGGGTAAATTTTGGTTTTTAACAGGATGGCGGGTCGGAGCGGACCTACCTATTGACCCGTTTTCTGATATTTTACTTTAAAAAGAAAAACCTCATTCAATGCTAATATTCATGTTTTATTTAATTATTTATATTTACTTTGACTGATAAATAATAGATTCAAGAATATAGTAGTTAAATTTAATATAAATTTGTCTTTATACTTGATAGTTTTATAAATTTTTAAAAACTTCTTACTTGACCCGCAGTTTTTACCCGGCCCGTTGGCCCGATACCGACCCGAATTTTGTCCCGAGACCTAGTAGAAAAAAGTAAGGATCAAACCGACCTTGTCCCGACCCGGTATAAAATAAGAGTCAAACAAGATTTTTAAAAATGAAGGTCAAGGTTGGACACACCCTGACCCGCCCCGATTCCCACCCCTACCCCTCCGAAACCTTCCCCTTTTTCTTAGCTTATATATACACATAATAATGTATTTTAGACTAAAATATAATATTTATTTATTTTTATAATTAGTTATATTTTAAATTTTTTCTTCATAATTATGTTTCCATAAGTGTATTCAATTTACACTTAAGATATATATAAAATAAGATAAAATAAATGAATGTTGTATTTTAGTTTAAAATATATTATTATGTACATAATCATGCTCTTTATATATATTTATATATCATGACATCTTGATATTATAATGTGACATATTTACTAAATTCCTTCCATAGAAGAAAATTTTCCTACACACAGCGCCAAGGAAAATTCTAAATGAGTATAATTATATATATTATGATTTATTTTGAGCTAAATATGACATTCATTTATTTTTTATTTTTTATATTTTATTTTTCTTCATAAATATATTTTCTAAGTGTATTTAGTCTATATACCAAGTTTTTTTATTTTACAATACTTTTAAATTTTTTAAGGGACAAGAAATGACTTAAATGGCCCTTGAAATTGATGATTTTTTAAAAGTAAGAAATAAATATGTAAAATTATTATAAAATGACAAAGCCTAGAATATGTATTAAATTCACTTAGAAAAACATATTTACGAAGAAAAATAAATAAAAATAAAAATAACATAAAAATAAAAATAAAATAAAATAAAAAATGAATGTTGTATTTCAGCTTAAAATACCTAATAATATATATATAATCAAGCTCTAATTTTAAAACCCCTATCATAAGGGACTAAATTACAAAAATTTCCCCAGTTACCCCTCAGCCACAAGGACGGAATTTTGGAATAGAATAAATTGAAATAAAAAATGTTTAGAATATAGTAATAAAATTAGAAAAATAGAATTATTAAGTTGTTAAATAATTTGTGGAAGAATATATACACCTTAGTTTATAATCTTGTTACATTTTCAATTCTCAAACATCCCCAAAGCTCCAACCTCTTCATCCCCACGTCACGCATTTCCTCCAGTCCGGCAACATGTGGGACCGTGCTACAGTGGAAAAAATCATTTTTATTAATTTTATAAAAAAAAATTTTGAGGTTTTCTCTCATTGAACGGCTGAGATGTTAAGACGCAAATGGAGGAGAGATACAAGGGACACCTACCGTGACAAATGGATATGCATGTGACCCGCAGCAGGTCGGATGAATCCTCCCTAGGGGTGCAACTCGGGTTCATAAAACTCGGGTTCACTTCGACCCTAACTCTAACCTTATTTGTAAAACATCAACCCTAATCCTAATCCTAATCCTAACCCTATTTGTAAAACCTAAACCCTAACCCTATTTTTTTAAATCGAGTTCAGGTCGAGTTTCGGGTTGAAATTTATGATGATGAATTTACATTTTATTTAAAATATAATAAGGTTAGAATTTCATATAAATAAATAATAATAACAAATCATGTAAGTAAATATATAATCAAACTACATATTTTTTAAAAAATAGTAATATAAAAAATATTTTTAGGAAAAATTTAACATAAAAAATAAGATAAAAGAAGAAAATTAATTAGTGTAAAAGTAAATGATAGAAATAAATATAAATATAAATGAAAATAATATACTTTATTTATAATAAAATTACAATATGCCAAACATATATTCAAATATAAATATAATAACATAAAATATAAAGAATATAAAGAAATATTATTTAAATAATATGTATATAATATATTTTATAATAAATATAAAATAGAAAATCGGGTTCGGGACCCTATCATATTTACAAATCGGGTTCCTCGGGTTTGGGCTCTACAAGCTCGGGTTATGAAAAAGCAAGTTTCAACACTGTTCAAAATCGAGTTCGGCGGGCTGAGTTCGGGCTCAACCCGGCCCAAGTTGCACCCCTAATCCTCCCTCGACACATGCTCAAATCAAGATGGGCGGCCCCGAATTCACGTGGCCTGGTCCACCTAAAATGTTTATAAAAGAAATATTGTGGGTTATTAGAAAAAAATAGAACAGATGGATCGTCATAAACGGTATGATTGAGAATGTAAAAATCGTCGCAAAAGAGAGCTTTATACTGTTAATTGCATGCACTGCTTTGCCCAACAAGCTCCACAGTCCACATAATATATATTATTAGTGGCACAAGATTCCCACTTGTATGGCTGTCCATCTTTTTTTTTGATATTGGTACTGTATAAGATACTATTAGATATTATAAATCGTCTATTTATATGGAAGACAATAACCTCTTATTTATTTATTAGTATACCAATTCTCATCTTTAGAGAGGAAGAATCTCTTCCAAATTCACGAGACTTTATTTGAATCTATGTGGGGGCTGTGATATCCAAGATATCTGGGCTCAGTTGGTTTGATGGCTGTCTATCTTAAATACTGGTGGATAATGAAGCATATGTAGCCAAAAAATGCAATATCCATTCGTAAATGCATTGTAGCCCTGCAGTAATCTAGGGACGAATACGAGAATAAAAATGAGGGAGTCGGTGTTTGTTTGCTTCTTTTTCACAAATCCAAGGTTGCAAAGACACACTGCCACACGGGTTGTTTGGATGGGAATGTGATTTTCTATATTTGCCTTCAGCAAACATGGGTCGAAAGGGACGAGTCCTTTCCAATGAAAATATGGTGGATGTAATTCAGGAGGAAATCGTGATAAACTCATATATCAATTTTTAACCTTTTATAATATTTTTATATATTTATTTTTTATTTTTAAAAATCAAGTTTTTTCTGAGGTAAAATTGACTAAAATACCCCTGAAATTGATGATTTTAAAAAATAAAAAACATGTAAAAATATTTTTAAATGGTAAAACTTAATATATGAGTTAAATACATTTATTAAAAAACTTATTAAATATACTTAAGAGAAAAATTAAAATAATAATAAAGATATCGAACGGAGGGCTGTATGCGATTCCTCCCATCAAATCAACCCTCATGAATTTATTGCCCACATGACAGTTCACTTCAATGTTTGCAGTACGGATAAATCTAATTCATTTGGAGCTGAGAAAAAAAAAAGTCTAATTTATTGAAGATAATATCAATTTTATCAGAGAAATTTATATGATAAAATAAAAAGTATAAATGAAAAAGAAAATAGGAAAATAAAAGAAACAATGCATGATAAATAAGAATAAATGTAGAAACATAATTAGAATATCAAAAACTAAATAACAAGGCGATATGCATGTCTTTTAATGGCGGAAAGAAATTACTAATTAAAAAAGAAATTAAAGAATGACGAATCATCTATTAAACTAGATTACGATAGATTTTTCATTTACTTAATCTAATAATCAGATACTTTCATCTAAGAAATTTAATTTTCATAAATATTAATCTTTAAGGAGAATCTAATATTTATTTATGTTTTGTTGTTATGTCGCTTTAATACACGTGCATCGTGAAATTCGATAACCCGGGATCATATAAACATTACAACACATGTGACTTAATATAGATAATTTTTTGATTATATATAATATGTATTTTGTTACAATTAATTATTTAGTTGCAAATAATTAGTTGCATTTGAGTGTTGGCATTAAGTTAAATGTAGTTATTTTTTACATCAAATATAACCAAAAATACATTTTAAGTAGCCATCAAAATTTGACTACATTATTTAATCTTAACTATCTTTGATCAAACATAGCCAAATTAAAGTTTTAGCAGCACAAAGCTGGTTATATAATATAATTTTAAAGTTGAAGTGGCGTGTAACCATATGTAAGTAAGAGTCGAATTCTGCCTGAGATTTTAATTCAGACGGTTTTTACAAACTCAATAACCACAACCAAACCTTAAATTTTTAAGTTGACTACGACTAAATTCACAAATCATCTAGTACTTTATGTTATTTTATAAATATTTGAAATAAGTAATTACGTCAATTTTAATTATTTTTTATACTTTAAAAAGTGGGGAAAGGAGCCTTAGAGTAAACGTAAAAGTTGTCACGATATGTATTTTTTGAAAAATAAATATACCAATTTTAATTAATTTTTAACTAAGGGTGTGTTTAGATTTCATTAAAACTTTTCATTCTCCCCAACTATATTATTTTTTAATTATTTTTCCCTTCTTTCTATATAATTAATGAACTTTTCAATTATTTATGCACAACTACCAATACATCTAATTTATTTATTTTAATTTTATTTTCTTTACTTATAATGATTACCCCAATTATATCACATTATTTTTTCTCATTTAAAAAAAATTATACCAACTTTCCAAACAAACCCTAAATTAAATTTTTTATATTCAATGTGACACTTTACTCTAAATTTTTTTTTTTTTTTTTTTCTTTTGTCACTGCTTGCATGTTCAAGCAATAGGTATATGTAGAGTAATATACAAATAGCAGGTTAGAGGTTTAAATGGTAAGCAGAGGTAGTGGTCTTGTTATCTTGTGCTCCTGTAGTATCCTTTCTTTTAAGAGTGTAAGCCATCCAGCATAGGTAAAATAGTTAAAAAGAACAGGAGTTTTCAACCAGTTTGGAAAATAAATTGGGTTAGATTGAGATTCGAGCCCCACTGTGTTGAACTAGCCACGTTGGGCCCCGCCGAAAAGGTCCGTTTGGAAATTCGAGCACGGATGTGTAATTTCCACCTATTTCCGAAATTCTTGTTTTGCAAGTTAAAATCCATTGGTCCTTTTAGTCGGCGGTTGGCTTCTCTGCCCATTCGCTTCGGGTTTCAGGCATGCAACAATCCGTCACGTGTGTTCGACGCATCTCACCCGTCGGTAAGGTGGGCCCCACAATGGGGGACGGTTTTAGTTTTAAAAATACTTCTCTCGGTGGTCGAATTTTAATCACGGTGGCACCGACTGCGTCTTGAAAACGGAAATATATGAAATGAAATCCCTAGACGACGATTCAACCAAACCGTTGAAATGGTAAACATCCAAGGTCCAAAAGTCGTTGGGCCAATTCCATCTTTCGGCTCACCGGAAAAGTAGATTTGGACATCCATCATCAAATTAATTTTTGTCATTTTACTTGTCCAAATTAAATATACCTCATTTATAAAAGTATCAACTACCTTCAAAACCCTTGTCGCCTCATTTCGTTCTTGTTAGTCGATATATGCTATTATTATTATTATTATTATTTTTTCCTTCTTTCTCGCTGTTTCATGACTGCCGGAGAAGTGTACTGTTTTTTCCTTACTACTAATGCAGCATTTGTAGGTTTTTGCATTTTAGTCTCTCTAAGCATTCGTATTTGTTTTTTAATCCGTTAGTTTTGTGTATTTATTTTTTAAACTCTATAAATTTATTTGCATTGCATTTTAAAGCCTACCTTTAATGCAAGTTATCAAATGAATGAACAGAAAATTTATTAATAGCTACCATACAAATTTTTAATGACATTATTCCTTTTAAAAGGAGTTAACTCATGAAACTTAGTGATAACAAAAAATTGCACTGTCTGAAACTTAATTTAAGTCAATTTATAATCATGAGTCAACTTACGTTTATGAGTCAATTTAACTATGTCATATAAAATTATCTTTTACGGATATATGAGTCAACCTATGAAATTAAGTCGACTCAACTAACACATGAGGGTATTTTTAGACTTTTCATTTACAGATAATAATGTTAGTCGGATGTTTTGACAGTAGAGTTTAAAATGCAATGAGGGCAAAATTATGGAGTTTAAAAAGCGAATACCGAAACTCGTGAGTTAAAAAGCAAATACACATAGTTACATAGACGAAACTGCAAAGATTTACATTTAAGAACCTCAGGCCCGGTATTTTAGATTGTCTTATCATGATCATAAAAATGGATCTCTCATGTTGCAAAAATAACAAGTTTTACTTTTAAATATGAGCTTCAATTAAGAAATAATAATATTCATTAACATAAAGAAATCCTTCCTAGCACCTTGAAAAAAATGATAAAGTTCATTTGCCTTCTTTTCCTGCCATTTTCTAACTTTTTCCGTAAGTCATAAAGAGTTTTTGCTTCTATGAAATTTTATCTATTTTTCATACCTCACTAATTAATGTAATTTCACTTTGTCAATTATATTTGACATGATTTATATTATATGCCAACTATATCAATTTTTGGTATCATTGCGATAAGCCACATCTAAAAATATAAAAAATCAATGTAATAAAATTAATTGATACTAACTATCAATTTTAAAATTGCATTTTCAATATTTAAACTAGCTAAAATATCAATATTACATAGTTAAATAATTTTGTAAGGTATTATTTTACTCGAAAACACATATAAATATTTTTCATAATTTATACAAGAATATTTATATTTTTAAGTGAATGCGGCCCTGCACATTTTTTATTTCGATAAAACTTGAATATTAATCAATATTTAATGCTAAATACACTAAATAGAGTTGATTTTCCATCAATCATGAAAATAAGAAAATAGAGTAAATGAAATCGCATGTGTATAACTTACATACACAAAAGCAGGACTTAATTAGAAATTATACGTGCTAACATTGTTTGCAAATACATCCTGGTTTACGATAAAAGAAAACAGCGCCTCACTTGACATCGATGAGTAATGAATCGGATGATTGACATGACCTTGAGAATTGAAGTTATATTAGATTAGATACTTTTCTTTTTTTTTTGAGTCAAAGATTAGATACTTTTTAGAACTAACAAATCCACCAGAAATTTTCTGGTGCTATGCGAGGGAGGATCTCGATTCACCATCCTAGAAAGGTCCCTCCAAAATTCCATGGGCCACTTAAATTGTGAGTCAGCTTAAAGCATTAATGGCTAAAGATCAAGGAAAAACAGCGTCCACCCAAAGTCGGTCCGCTTTCAATTACAAGAGATGCTTGAAGATATCGAAGAAAGATCTAGGCCCATATTGATCGTTAGGTAAACATCCGAAGAAAATGGTGCCGCTGCTGATGAGAAATCCAGCTGGTCCAACAGCAAATGCTATGCACTCTAAAAGTGACCATTTCATCTAGTCCTTGTCACACGCTTTCGAGGAATTGAAGACGACCCAACTCACAAAAAAGGAGAAAAAAGAAGTCCTTGTGCAGCGTGTAGTGCAGCCCACTTTTGGCCATGTACATTGTATCTATTATGTTGTTGGATGGAGACTTGGGTTGATTGATTTTCTTGTCAACTTCGGGTCGGCCATCGGCTCCTCCCTTTCTAACCACCTCTGCCTTCTATACGACTTTGGGTGGATATTCTGTTGGGCCATGCCTTCTTCCTGTCTAATTTCGATCTCTATTAACTCATTTAGGCAGGGAGATGTGATCACCAAATGCATTGCATTGATTGATCATTTCCGGCTGGCCAATTGATGGCCGACCTCATTAAAAACCAGTTTTCAAGCTTGTGGAAGGAGGGCATCTCCGTAAAGAATTCTACTATTTTTGTGTCTTTTTGACAGGATGTATACTTCTGCTGCCCCTAACTTTTTCTTGATGGTTCAAAAAGGTGCGGCGCATTGGAGTAAGCAGACTTCCTGTCAGCTTCCTGACTTGGCCGCAGCAATCCTAGTAGGTGGCAATGAAGAACGCTTACAATTACTACATATGCGCACGAAAGAAAGAGGTGGGCTGGCAGCATACACAAAAAATTCTAATCAAAGCTTGTCCAGAATCATCATCATCATCAGATGGATGGTTATTCCACTCATATGTGGAAAACTCCGGTCTCCGAAATCTCTTTCTTGTAGAAACTGCAACAAGAACTTGGTGAAATAACTCAGGGACCATATTTTAAATCATGTGAAATGGGAAGGTGCATCACATCATTCTAGAAAGTGGTGGTCATAACAACAAGTGTCGAAGTCAAGTTCCTTATCTGTGCTTGTGTGGAAATAATGGGTGTCTTTAAAGGCCATCCACTCCTGCTAGTAAGTGAGGTATAGTCACACGTACCATCATGGATGATTGGAAATGAAAACCTAAGTTGAAATGTTGCTAGACTAGGTTCTAGGACTCTCAATGCCAAGTTGGTTTTGGAAATAACTAACCCATCACAAAAGAAAGCGTCGCTTCAACATGTGCCATGTGAGGGACAAAATTAGGTAGGAATGTATTGGCAATATATCTTTGCTTCATTTCTACAAGCTCCTTCAAATTTCTGACCATCTCTTTTGCAAATGCAATTTCAGTATTTGGATGATTCCCAAGATCGTTCTCGAGAAGTTACAACCTCTGTCACGTAAACAATGCACCAGAGAAAAAGATTATAACCGATCCTCAAAACCTGCAGAAAAAAAGGAGAAAGAAGCATGCAAAAAGTAAAGTCGCTTGGGTGATTCTATCCTAGCCGTTTTAAAAGGCCTTTTAAGTTCCCCTTGATCAATGTCAAATGCCCAGTGTGACAAGATCTGTATTGAATTGAGTGAAACTGGAAAAAAAAATGGCAAAATTGCGTTCGGTTCTCGTGGCTGTTGCAGTTTACCACTGGTTTTTCACCATGTTATTGCACTGCTTACATGGTGTGGCTGGTTCAGTTCATGTTCCAGCTATGTTTGTGTTTGGAGATTCTTTAGTCGATAACGGAAACAACAACAACTTGATGTCCCTCGCGAAGGCTAATTACTGGCCTTATGGAATTGATTTCTATCAAGGGCCTTCTGGGAGATTTTGTAATGGAAAAACAGTAGTGGATCTTCTATGTAAGATTCTTCCTTTTTGATTTTAGATCATCACATATTTGGCCGTCATATTTCAACTTGTTTCTGCCGGTGCTTAATTACTATCCACCTACAATTTACCGTATGCCTATACATTCAACTTGAAGCGGAATCAGTCAATAATAGTTTAATAGTTTGTCCATGTGTTCAAGACCAACCCCCAAGGGGCAGTTCCAAGTAGAAATCAAGCCATCGTGGGTGATCCTAACCCCTTCATTTTTTATTGCACCCAAGTTGAAACAAAATAATTTTTTATTTCCTTGCATCAAAGAAGTCTCTAACTAATTTACAAATCTGCAGGTGAGATGTTGAGCTTACCTTATCTTCCAGCCTATGGAGATACTAATCCAAGAAAGGAGACACTCAGTGGGGTTAACTATGCTTCAGCAGCTGGAGGCATCCTTGAGGAGACTGGCCAACAACTAGTACTGATTCCATCTTGGAACCAATGAAAAAGCATGAACATGTTTATCACTCTGATGATGTCGGGCTATCTATCAATGGGCCATTCTGCCAGGGTCCATGTCTGCCTTGTGGCTGTTGCGATCATTGGCCTGAAATCCAGGCACTGTAAAAGGTTAAAAGACATTTCATGAAATTTACAGGCATAGGCAACGTCATAATTGCCACGGATAGGCATGTGTTTGTGTCTCCAAGTCGTGAACAGCTATCAATGAGAGATATGGTTAGACTGCATAGACCCTTGATCTGCTTTGGCCCATTGGTCAGCCTTGCTAGCAATCTTGATCTTGTTTTGCAGGTGTCTAGATCATCTAGCAAAATGTGCTTGTTGCTTTCACATCCAAAAAGAAGCCACTTACAATGAGTCTTGCGTTTCATGAACATGTCAGGGAGATCGATTTAGTCTAAGCCAACAAGTGCTCAACTTCAAAAGCAACTTGGATGATTTGAGGAATCAAATGAGTCCTCGAAACCTAACCAAACACATGGCAACTTCTATTGTTGTGATGGTCTTGGGGAGCAATGACTATGTAAACAACTATCTTATGCCTTCGATGTATACTTCGAGCTTCGAATATAATCCCGAAGATTATGCAGACCTGTTAATCAACCACTACACCAGGCAGATATTGGTACTAAGTAGCTCCTTCTAAGTTCATGCGTTAGCTGTTTCTTTATTTTTTATCTCATAAAAAAAGAGAAAACTAAGAGAAATATAAATGCTGATGGTAACAGTACCCAGCATTTCAATTTTCAAGTGCTCGTTCGTTCACAATTTATCCTCACTGCAGGCACTTTTCAGCTTGGGGCTTAGAAAATTCTTTTTGGCAGGAATTGGACCGGTTGGCTGCAGCCCCAGCCAACTAGCAATAAATCAAGTCCCTCCCGGCCACTGTGCCAACAATGTGAATGTGATTGTGGGGCCATTTAATGAAAAGCTCCGATTGCTCGTCGACCAGCTGAATGGAAATCATCCTGAGATAGTCATGGTCTATGGCAACACTTACGGGGCCTTGGGAGACATCCTTAATGGCCCTGCTACATATGGTGAGTTATCATATCAAACACTTGGGCAGCTGATGTGAATGCTAGCTTGTAAACAAGCGCTAATCAAGGTGATGCTGCAGGATTCAACGTGACTGATCAGGCATGCTGTGGAGTTGGGAGGAATCAAGGGGAGATGACCTGTGTACCTCAATCAATCCCCTGTGAGAACAGGAAAGAATACATCTTCTGGGATGCTTTCCATCCGACAGAAGCTGTCAATGCAATCCTTGCTCAGAGGGCCTTTAGTGGGCCGCCTTCTGATTGTTATCCGATCAATGTCCAGCAGATGGCACTCATCTAGCTTGATTTAAGGTTATCTATTTTGCAAAATAGATCTTGATTTAGTTATTTGCATACTAGACTCTCTAGGTCTATAGATGTTGCGAAATAGACCATGATGTTGATGTTTGCCGGGCAATCTTATTTTGGAAATGAATTTTAATTTTCTAAGCTTAGGTCTGATCATTTTATTAGCATTCTTATTTTTAAGGATGGTGGATTGACAATGCAAGAGATGAATGCCGGTCACAATGGAAAAATTATAGACTCAACCATTCTTTTTATTTTAATACAAAAACTTTAGCTTCTGGCAGGCTGATCTAAGGCTTCAATTGCACAACTGTGCATGGGCCACTGATTTGGACTTTATATATTCCATGTTCGCAACGTGGGGTTGGGCCGTTTGGCTGAATTCGGATACCTGCTCGTCCGTTTTGGCAATGAGTGGGAAAAAAAAAATTATAATTAAATTTTTTTAAAAATAACAGAGTAATGTGGTGTGGCAGTGTTAATGATTATTAAAGAAGAGAACAAAAATAAAATTAATATAATATTATGTGCAAAGATATGATAAGTAATTGGTAATTAGCTAGCTAAGATATCACAACACATCAAAAATGGTTTAGAAAGTTAGGAAAGAAAATATTTCTTTTTCTTTAGTAACAAATGGGCGCTAGGTTCGTTTGGTAATTAGTAAAAATGGTAATTTTTTTTTGCAGAAATATTTTTAAAAAGACTGTGTAATGTGATAAACATAATGATTAAGAGTAAAATAAAAAGGATAAAGTAATTGTATACAAGGCATAATAGAAAGGATGAGATAGAAAGTTAAAGTGTCCAATCATATATGTAGTAAAAGATGAGATAAATTTTTCCGTGTTCAAGGTCCAACAAACCCAAATTATTAGGGTGTGGGACAAAAATGTGCAAGAGTTTTCATAAGAAAAATTTGGAAAAAAATAGGAGAGCAATGTAATACAATAGGAACAACGATTAAAAGCACAGGGTAATTATACAAAAAATGTGTACAAGTAATTGAAAAATATATTAATTATATAGAAATACGTATAAAAAGAATTAAAAAGTAAGATAATTATTTGTCAAAAAACAACTTAGATGTGCAACTCTTCAGCCTGACTAAACGGTTGGCTTTTTTTTTTTTTTTTTTGATGGAAAAAGGAAAACCTTATCCCCTCTCCCTACCATCTTGGGAGGGAGAATGGATAAGGTTAACCGAGCAAATCATTGACAAAAAAATGTTTGTACAGATTTTCTCGTGAATTACATGAGGGGGGGTTGTCCCACCACTCCTGATGATTCGAAACAGAGAAAGCAACAAAATCGGCCAACGCATGCGCCACAGAATTCCCCTGTCTAAGGACATGATGAACCGAGATGAAATTAGAAGAACGAAGAATAGCCTTAATTTCATCGATGATCAACCCGGCTGGAGAGGAGATAGGATCTTCTAAAGAGAGGAAATGAACGAGGAGGAGAGAGTCCGATTCGACTTGCAGTCGTGCAGGATTGAGCTCACGACCCCATGAACGGTTGGCTTTTTGGTAGGAAAGGTAATTCGGTTTTTACCATTACATGGTTTGGCAATGAAAATTTCAGAATCTCTTTACATGAAATTATTATAGCTTATTAATTAAAAATTCAGAATACAAAATGCATTTTTGAAACCACAAGTTTGCACTTGTATCGGGGTTTGCGACCAAGGTGTGCCTATAAAGTTGTAATATAACTAAGAAAGCAAGATGGCAAAGAAATTTAAAAAGGCGAGAAAAAGATGCGACTTAATAAAGATAATAAATTATGGTTACGGGTAAGTAAAATAAAGATAAAATTAATGAAATAATTATATAGATAAAAAAGAAAATAGATGCAATGCTTGGATAATAATAATAAAAATAATAAGACACAAGAGGTGGAAATTTTTTTCCCCGTTACATGTTTCCAAACAAGACCGTTGCCTTGGAGGGGTGTGGCAACTGGCAACGAGGGAAAAATGGTTTTTCAAAGAAAAATTTTTTCTTTTATTTTTTTTCAACCAACCAATAAAAAAAAATTCTTTTATTTTTCTAAACGTTTTCCTATATAATTACTTTACTTTAAAATCATTCTTCATTATAAAACTACCAATGTATTTTAATTTCCCCCTTCACTTTCAATGTTTATTTCTATCATACCATAGACGCTGTCTGATTTAAAATTTTTTACGCCATTCGCTTCGCAAACAAGTCCGGCATATGGGATAATTGCCCCCGTTTCCTCCGAATCGCCCCTTCTAAAACGGACTTCAGTCGCGGGCCGCATCCATTTCCCTCGCGCCTTCGACACGTTTACCGCCGATCAAAACCCTTCAAAAACCCAAAATTTCCAGTTTATGGCGTATTTGAGGACCCTCCTGCGAAGCTCTTCCTCGCTGTCTCCGTTCTCTCCGAGGGCCGTCTTCTCGATTGCCCGTTCCTTTGCTAGGATCTCCGCGCCCAGGGAAGGAGAATACGAGAAGGAGAATCTCTCCGAGTCACAAGCTTCGGATGTTCCAACTGCTGGAATCAGTCGTCCTCTCTCCGAAATCCTCAAAGAGCTCAACAGGAAAGTTCCAGATTCTTTTATCAAGGTTCGGGTGGAAGAGGGCTTTTCCGTGAAATACGTGCCTTGGTAAGGGCGCTTTCATTCCTCACTTTTGCATATGCTTCCTTAGGCAATTTCGCATTATGTATCATAAACGGGTGGTAACTCAACTATGCACTGTGTTTTGATGGTTCAACTTCAGATAATTGCGGTCGATTCGGAAATTGCTTTTTTTTTTAAAAAAAAAAAGTAAAAAATTCACTTTCAGCTCACGGTGAAAAATGTTTGGCTGATGATGTCCATTGGGCGTTTGATTTTACCAATGTGATTTTTTAGGAATACTCCCATCTTGGATTTGCTTCTTCCAATTGAATGGTTTTGTATGTCTATGGTAACTGGTAAGCATAATAGATCTTCACCATTGAAAAGGCAGGAATGCTGCAGGATCTTCGACCAATCATAAGTCGAGGCTGACTGTGAATGTAGGCCGCCTTTAAAATCCAGTTCAGATCAGTAATCATTTGAGTCGCACTTGGGCTGGAAAAATGAGTACTCAAAAGTAGGATCATGAACTGTATATTCTGTTGAGTGTTGTTGCTGTTGTGTTTGTAACTAATAGGATGTTTGGCCTCGGCACAACAGTGAGAATTGTTGCCTTTGAAGTTTGAATCGTGGGAAACGGCCTCTTTGATGAATAAATTGAGTGTAAGACGACTTACATGGACGGCCCTGCCCAGACTTAGCAACGTGCTACATCTTTATGCACAGGTTGGCTCTTTAGATCATAGGACGGTTAAGCAGAGAAGGTGGTTTCAGTTGAAGTTTCGAGTCTTTGCTAACACCATTCAATTGAGGGTTTCTCTTGGGAATGAAGCTTAAGATCTTTGCCAACTCCATTCGATTGAGAATTTCCCTTGGGATGCATTTGCAATGTAGGAAAACGCACCTGTGATTTGACAAAAGCGACTGTGATGGCTCTGTGTGTGTGTGTGTTTTCCTGATTGTTATTACTTGTGATGAAATTACAATGACTTGCGAGGATATCACCATTCCAGATGGGTCTCATGCATTTAGATTACAAATTTCTGTTCCTTACAATGAACTTCCTGAGACTTTCAAGCTTCTGATAAAATTTTGATTTTTTTCCTCAATGTGCTTTATAATGAATTCCCTGTTTATGATTTAGTATCTCTTACCATCACTCATCTGTTTCTTTCAGGCACATTGTGAACCGGATCATGAACCTGCATGCCCCTGGTTGGCTTTTATGAGGATTCTGCCCGTTCAATTTTTATACTTTGGACTAACACTGAGCAGTTTTTCTCCCTGTGGAGTCTCCTGGTGGTTACCGTTTCTTGAAATCTAAACAAGTGTTTCTTTTTGCTTAGAATGGTCGGGTGAAATAAGAAGCATCACTTATTCTGCCGATGGCAAGTCTGTGTCTGTCGTCTACCGTGTAACAATCTATGGGACTGATGCGGAGGTATTATATTACTAGAACTAAGAACATGAAACATTTAGAAGGGATGCGCCCACATCATGGTTGCTTTGTCTTATGAACAAGAGATTAGTATTTCATAATTTCTTTATTGTTTTACTGTACAGCCTACTTTTTGTGGCAATGAGAACAAAGGGCATGTTTGGATACCATAAAAACTTTTTTACATATACTTCTATCAAATTATCATACTTTTCAATTATTTCTACATAGTTATTTGTACAAATAACTTGTCTAATTTACTTTTACTCATCATTATTTCTTTTATATTGCATTATTTTTTTTTCAAATGAAAAACTTTTTTATATAAAAGTTTTATTTCTTTCCAAACATACTCTAAATCTAAAAATTAAATCAGCATGGGCTTTAAACCATCAATCTCTTATCCTTTTTGTTCTTGATAAAATCAGTCCAACTGGCGTAAGAGGTCTAAAATTGTTAATTCATTTCCATCTTGTACTTATTTGATTGAAGAGAGGAATTCCCTAATTGATTTGGCTTTGAGTTTCAGATATACAGGGAATCAAGCGGGACAGCGTCAGTTGATGACACAAGCTATGGTGATCCAGTTCAGAAGGCAGAAGCCATGGCATTCCGTCGAGCTTGTGCTCGTCTTGGACTTGGGCTTCATCTTTACCATGAAGATATGTTGTAGTAGCACACCAAGCTATTTCTGTGGCATGCAATTTTGGCCCTGTTTGAATCCAGGTACAGACGCCTGCCTTGTAGTCGGAAATCAGCACCTGGGCGTTTTGCATTTGGACTTGGGGAAAGCACTCATCCTTCTATATACAGCTTGCTTAAGACTTGTTATGCGCTGTTCCATTACTCATGATCAAAAGTTGCAGTAGTCCTACGCTATCAGATCTATTTCTTCTGTCATCCATTCGTCTTTTTTTTTTTTTTTCTTCTTCTTCTTCTTCTTCTTCTTCCAAAGGAAGAAAATTCAAAATGTGGATTGTTTCCCCACATGCCGTGTGGGGCATAACACAGATATAGCAGCTCAGAGAAGATGCCCAATGGGGTAGGATGATGCTTTTATGTCCTGGTCATAGGAACTGCGGCTGACAGATGCCGCACGAGGAAAAAAGCAGATGCGTGGGATCCAGCATATGCTCTGCAATTGATCTCATTTCCTTAGGTCCGTTTGGTAATTTATTTCCGTGGTTTCCCATCGTTTTTTTTTTTCTCCCCCAACACATTCTCCCATAAATTATTTAACTATCAACTACGTTATGGTTTTCAACTTTATTTTTGTGCTCCAATTATTTTTTTATAACTATTTTATTTATTTCAACTTTATCTTATTATTTCATATCAATTAATCAGCTTTCAAAATATTTTTTTTTCCCACTTCCTGTGCCACCCTAAAATCCCACTAAAATTCCATTACACGACACCTTAAACGAGGCGTTTGGAATCGCGAGCATGAATATATAGAGAGAGACAGCTTCAATCTTCGTTTTTGGTGATTGTCATTTGCTAAAGGGAGAAAAAAATATGAGTATTTTGTTCAGTGGCCCATTGCTACAGGTTTTGGTCAAATACAAATCCAAGGTAGATTTGTCCCTCAGACGTTGTTCCTCGTGTCCCTGGCGACAGGTATGACTGGTGGGTCGGGGATGAGAACTTGCCAACAGAGGCAGAAAGATAAAGCACCACGGCTAAAAGCAGCCATTAACCGTTCTTTCTAATTTTCAGTCTTTGAAAAGACAATCATAGTCAATGTATATAGACTTTACAGAGGGTTGAGACTACTACTATATGTGTATATATATATATATATGGCCCCACATGATCATGAAATCATGATCTGCTCCACCCATTGTATTTAGAATAATGTATTCTATTACCATACTAATTTTCATCCTAATCAAATACTTTAAAGTTGTTATTTACATCAATCTATTTGATTATGTTGGATTTGTACCATTTTCAGATGGGCTTATTTATATTAAACTATTTGATTACGTTGGATTTGTACCATTTTCAGATGAGGCTTATATACATATCTGATTGGGATGAAAATTGGTATGGTAATAGAATACATTATTCTAAATATAATGGGTGGAGTAGATCATGATTTCATAATCATGTAGGGCCCATTTTTTGGCCACTGTACCGCTGCTGCATTTAGAATAATGTATTCTACTACCATACCAATTTTCATCCCAATTAGATATGTATATGGGCTTCATCTGAAAATGGTACAAATCCAACGTAATAAAATAGTTTGATGTAAATAACAACTTTAAAGTATCCGATTGGGATGAAAATTGGTATGATAATAAAATACATTATTCTAAATACAATAGGTGGAATAGATCATAATTTCATGATCACGTGGGCCCCATTTTGGGGCCACTGCACTGCTGTTCCGGTGCAGTGATGCTGCACCGGAACAGCATCCATATATATATATATATATATATATATATATATATATATATATATATATACTACACCTGAATATATCCCATATATATATGTATATATATTTATAGGCTTTATAGAGTTGAGACTGCTACTTGCGTATTTTTAAAACTCGTAATTTTATTAGAGACAGTTTAATGATGCAATGCTCATGGGTTTTCGTTTGATTGCTATCTCTACCTGAGTTATCCAAGTTGTTCTAATTATTTATCTTTTATTTACACCATATGGAAGTCATTTTTACTTTCGGCATCATTCACTCTTAATTTTCAATCTATTACATATGCCGTTCTCTGAACATTAATAGGTCCTGAATTTAATACAAAACATTTCATGAATGAATAGATAAGATGTTAAAGTCAAATAGGACTTTTTTTTTATTAGTATGTATTTGTATCTATCTCAATTTTTACAAGCCATTTTTACAATTTGCAATTTGCAAGAGGGAGAATGCATGCTCTTAAATATTACTTTGGAAGCAATAAGCTTTACCAGTCAACTTGGGAAAACAAATTTCCGCCCAATAAGTGGGGAGACAAAAGCTTCCATTCGAATCTGCATTTGCTCTATTTCCGCTCCAAATTATGACCGAGTAAGACTTTTTTTCAATTTGTAGAAATGTCGAAATAGTGTGATGTGATCAAATTGTCCTCTCAAAGCCATATGATGAAATCGCGATGGTACACACAACGATCTCCCATCCACTGATTTATCAGTCAGGGTTATCCATGTATATTTCTCTCAGTTTAGTTTAGATGGGGAATTTTTTACTATATACAGAAATTATGGAAATTTCAACGAACAGGGTCTGGTTCCCGAAAGATCGCATTGCATAAAATGGGGAATTTTTGATGGATCATTAAACAAAAATGGGGTTCGATCAAATGGCAGGGCAAACCCTTTTCTATTTTTTTTTTTGGAATTTTTTTTTTTTTTTATCCTTTGCAAGAAGGGTGCATGTATTCATGCTCATTTTTTCCATTTTAAAATTTTAAAATATAATATTAAATAAATTCAAAAATTGTGAAATTTCACCGCGAGCATGAGTGGGGCTTCATATGGAATAAAATAAAATACAAAAATTTAAAAGTGGTTTGCGGCAGCTGCAAATGATCACAGCGCAAACAAAATTATAGTGATACCATCCATCGATTTGGTTTAGTGGGCATGAAATGATGGGAAGAAAAAAAAAAAAAAGCAATGGCCATGGGATCTGGCAAGCCTAAGTTTTTATAATAATACGATTATTTCATGTCAACACGCTCATCTGCTGCGTAACGTTACGTGCCATCCTTTCCCACCTTGCCTGTTGTGGGCCCGTGAGTGGGGACGCACGTTTTTGGAAATCCACATTCTACTAGAGCATCATCATTTGTGGCCAATAGGAAGCGAGTGGGTCCCAATCTCCGCCATAAACAGTAACGAATGGACGTTCGAGATTGCTTTCATCGCACAGAATCATGGCTACGGCAGGAAATGACGCTGCACTGCATGCGTCGAAATGCAGGCAGCTCGGCTTGTCATGACCCTTGCGGGCACAGTGCGGAATCGTCATTTGATGGCTGTCGATCACAAGGCAAATCAATCCGCTGTTGGTGGGCCGCGCAAATGACGTCAGCATGAGGATCTGGCCATCCACTTTCGGGCCCTCAGCTGAATGGATCTGCAGTTGTTTAATCCGACCACCAATGTAAGTACAATAGTTGTTCAATCCGAGACCTAGTGAGGTAGTGCAAGGATCAAGATTAAGTCGACGGTGACTAATATGACCCCCCGCACAAATTTTCACTTATCCGCAGAGCCTGCGCTTGCGCGTTCATCTGCCTTGCGCATATCTATGATTATATATGCACCCGCAGCTCGCAAGGTTCGATGATGAGCGACCGACTGACTTCGTACCCGCCTGATTTTGAGCTGTCAATGGGCCCCGCATTATCAACGCCCATGATTGATGTGTTGCGGTTCCCTGAATTTGGGATCCTCGCATGTGAAAATAAGAGGAATCCTAGCCGCCTAAAAACTGATCTCAAATGCTAATATTCCAAATCCACTAAATTAGTCCCTTTTTAAATACAACATGGCCAAGTCAGAAGTCCAGGAACGATTCAATGTTAGCCCGTAAGATTATCAATTTTAAATTTCAGCCGTACATTTAATCAAAAGTGGGCTCCACATATATTAGAATGCAATTAAACTTTATATAATCATTTATCCATATATTAATTTTATAATAAATGGTTTATATGTTGAAAAAATCACTTTAAAGTTGTTATTTACATCAAACTATTTTTATTACGTTGAATTTGAACTATTTTTCAGATGGAGCTCATGTACATATCTTATTGAGATGAAAATTGGTATGGTATAGAATACATTATTATAAATACAATGAGTGGAGTAGATTATGATTTGATGATCATGTGGGGCCCACTTCAGCGATGCTGCACCAGAATATATCTATATACATATATATATATATATATGAGCTCCGATGGTCCCATGTAAACTTTGATATCAAATTCGATTTATTCATTGTATTTAACATTATTTATTTATCTAAAAGACTAAGTTTCATCCAAATCAAGTATGTACATAAAGTCACATTTGTTCAAAAATATATATTCATGTATAAATTATAAAAAATATTTAAATCAATTCACATATGTATTAGAATGTAATAATACTTTTTAGATTCATTCATCCACGTATTAGTTACATTTTAGATGGTTTAGATGTTAAAAAACCACTTTAAATTAATATTTTAGCATTGAATTATTTTATTATATTGAGTTTATATATTTACAGATGAGACCCATGCAATGAAATTGAAAAAAAATATAAGAATTTTTAAGATACTATATGTATATATTGATTATGGCTTTGTGAGTAGCCTAGATCTCATGTGTGGAATAAGATAGGAAAATGTGAGAGCACCGATTCTAAAATTAATGATTAATCCACTGAACAATCTTTTTTATCCAACTTTACTCATATATTTCAAAAAAAAATTTTGGGTCAATTTTCCTTTAATAACTCTATTTATTTTAACTTTATCCATGTTATTTCATATTATGTTTAAAAAACAAACGTTTTACGATCTTAGACAACGTACCAAAACGGCCCCAGATTCAGCTTTTCCAACTCTCGCAGGTCGCACGCGCAAAAGCCTCGAGCCCATCCCCAGCTTTTTCAAAAGACTGTTTTGGCCCTCACCGAATGACCGATATGCCCCTACTTTTGAAAATTACAACATCTCCCCGATAATTTACACAAAAGTCAACGTTTCCACCAACCTGCCCCCTACTTTCCGCATCTCTCGCTATCGATGCAGGGGGCAAAAATAAAAACAAAAAAAGAAAAAGAAAAAGCAATAATACCGAATACGGCGATAAAAACCTCGTGGACCCCACCTAAGTGTAAGCATGGCCATTTTATTTTCATCGGCCGAGCTAAACGAACCTAGGCCCTGATTTTTATTTTTTTTAAGGATTGAAACCTCCACATTGAAATTTTAAAAACATATAGTTCATTTTGACATAGTTGTCCTCTCGAATAGTTTCAGGTTCCCCCCAAACCCAAAAAAAATTACACGGTTAGATCTGAACCGAATTAAATTTAGCAATTTTTAATCTGGTTTATACATAGGATTTGGTTAGGACTGTGTACGATCAAAGCCTAAATGGAACCCAAACCAAATTAATATAGTAGTACTCTTTAAAACATTATTTTATAATATATTTCAAAATTTGAAGTCTTGAATAGTTTGAACTCAAGTTTGAAGTAAATCTTTTATAATAATTCTAACCTTGAGTTTATTTTGAGTTTTATCCATGAATTTATAATACATGTTTCCATAATTGAACTCTGTAAAGATCAATTACATTTAATCCAAGAATACGATTAAGCTTTAACGGAATAGAATTGATCCATTTATAAAATAACCAAACATATGTTGGTCATTATATAATTAGTATAATGATCCTATTATCCCAGGCTCACTCATTTTTCAATTTTTTATTTTTCATGAAAATGTGAGGCAAAGATTTTTGACATATTTAGTTTTGAGATTTCTAAATATACTTAAGCATTTTTTAACTTCAAAAGTTAACATTTTTTGTAGTGAAAATTAGTTAAACGTAACAAAATCTTAGAGAAATATATATTCAAAAGTTGTAAAATTTTATATATGAATTAAATATAATTAAACCCGCATTCTTATTGTGATTTTTTATATTTTTTTCTAAAAAAAAATTTGAATATGCAAAGTATTGAAGAAAAACTATTAATTATATGAATTTTAACTTGAATACCAACCCAAAGCCTAACACAAATTTTAATCTTAAGCCAAGGAACAAAAACACGATTAGCATTGATGTTGACCTTAGAGTCCACCCGGTCCAATTTCCACAACTGTTCCATAAGAGTTAGGAATTTTTGCATTTATATCTACTAGTTCGGGTGAATTTTTAAGAGTAAATTTTTTCAATAAAGCTTTTTATTTAAAACTTTTATCTCTTTAAAACTACTATATTTTTTATTTTTTAGCAACTTCTTATCTAACAATTTTATTTTTAATTACTTTTTTCATAATTTTTTATACAACCATCTTATCTATTTTAACTTTATTCTCTTTATTTATTATCGTTACCTCTATTATATTATCAATTCTCTTATCTCAAAATTTTTTCACTGGAAATTTTTTATTCAAAAATTTTATTAAATACCAATTACACCCAACATCTATCACGACTTTGGACAAAATTGCTTTCATGCATGCATGTTTTAAAACAATAATAATAAGGACGTATCGCAAACATAGATAGGGTTAATTTTTTTTTAAAAGAATGGCCTCTCTATTTTTTCTTCTTTGATCATTGCAGCCACAGGTACGGGTTACAATTCCCCTTTTTCTTCTCAATAATTTCTTTTAATTTTGCTAGTTTTGAATTGTAAAAATGGTTTCTAGTGCTTGTACTGGTGTTTTCATGTTCCATTTTTTTTTTCTCATCAGATCTGCTGATTGAGTTGGAGTTTTTGCTGATTTCATGACTCGATTTATAGGTACACGATAGACTTTATTCAACCTATTAATTAAAATAGTGCATTTTTTCAAGAGGTTTTTTTACAGTTGATTTCATCCTTAGTAGATCGCTGTTTACTACTAGACTAGATTATAGATTTTATCCCTCTTTGCTTGTGATGCTCCAACAAAAGCCATTGACCAGCTGTTTTCATAAAACAATTCGTAGATATGAACATGCAACCCTACTCATTTCTTCACTTTTCACGAGGGCATGACTGCCTTTTGGTGAATTCCTTATTGCTGCCACAAGGGGGCTTATTTGTTTTGGAGTTGGCTTCTGAAATTAGGGATAAGCATAATCACAATTTGACTTGGCATTGAAATGCTAATGTTGTTGTCTTTTCCTGTTCGCCAGAATTTGTACCGTGGTTATCTCGCAGAGGAGATGAAGATAATGAAAGGGGCAACCATGGCTGCAATGGTGGGGAAGAAGAATAGAGGGGCATTTTGTGATGCGCCTCAAAATTTTTAAAACGATCTAAGTTGTAACATGCTTGTAAATTATGAATGGTATGTGGGAAATAATAAAATTCATAGAGGAAAGTTTTTTTTATAGAAATTTTTGAAATTAAACAAAATGATGTAATACGAAAATAGTAATAATAATGAGTAAAAAATAAATAAAGTCAAAAGGGTATGTCTAGGAAGTGATAAAACTTTTGACGAAATTTTTTTTATACAAAAGTTTTTGAATATGTAGAAAATAATATGATATGATATAATAAGGGTAATACGAGGAGTCAAGATAATAAAATTAAATATGTAAGTTAGTTATATGAGTAGTTATATAGAAATGATTAAAAAGTATGGTAATTATATGGGAAGATGTAAAAAATAATTAACAAATAAGACAGTTGTAGAAATTGAAAATTTTTTGTTGGAAAGTTTTGATGTTCACCAATTACCTCAAAAGCAGATAAGTTAATTGTATTAGTAATTATATAGAAATAATTAAAAAATAGATAACTAAGGAATATATAAAGAAATAATTAAAAAATAAAATAATTACAAAGAGTAAAAAAATTTATATCGAGAAATATTAATTTAAAAAAGCTTTAGGTGTAACTAAACACACCCGAACATTCTAGTGTATAAAGTCCGGCTGCTGTTTCTCCACGTAGCCTATCTTTTTTCCCATTTCATTTTGATAGTTTCAAGCCGTTCCAAAAGTTTTGCCATTTTACGCTCATTTCACACCAATTACCAGCAAAAATCTTCCATAGTTCTAAAGTTCAACCGCATCCGAGAGACATCCCCATCAACTATTAGCTGAGCATGACGTGGGTCCACGTCACCAGAGGCCCACATGTGCAGCGCGGCAGTACCTGCGGTTAATTTTTTTTCTTTGTGTGTAATGTGGACCGCCTAATTGCTGAAATAGTCTCATTTTTGGACACCATCACCTTTATGGGGTCCACCCCAATACATGCAATTGCAAATAATCCCGCTCGGCATTTGTAGGCATTCAAAGGCGGCCATGCTGGCGGGCCTTTTGACACGAGAAGAAGAACGTTCCCGCGATCGCAGCTGCGTTTCTCTCCCACGCCTTCCGTTCCGTTGTTGCCACTGCCACTGTATTTCGCCGCAATTTTCACGGGCTCCGGGGCAGACTTGGATGTGATTTCTGAATACTCCGAGGGCATTTACGCAAATTGAACCTTCCCAGCAAACGCATTTTTATATTCTCTTGTCGGATTGGTGACAGCCATCATCATTATTACAATAATATATTTACGTCAGGTCTCTTCGCTCGGACGCGTGTGACATTTTCGAATTTCCACGCAAAAAATATGTATAAAAATGAAATTAGCGGTAAGATCCGAACCTTTTATTTGATGTGAAATGTTCTATATTTTCTGATCATATCTTTGAGCTATTTTCATGAGGGCGTGAGATCGTAGAATCAAAAATGTTATCCGTTCAGCTGTTTTTGATGTGTTGGCATTGCACCCTCCATGATTTTCGATGCGTTAGAGGAAGACATAAGTGGGGCCCGCACGAGAGAAGGTTGAGATATTACACACGTGTGATATCGTCGCTAGAGTATCTCGGGAGGTGCGGATCGAGAGGGGAGACGCTTGGGAGAAGTTGGGTAGACGATAAAAGGAGATGTAGGTCCCAAAGGCCTTTCCTTTCGTTAGCTTTCTGCATCCCTCTCCTTCTCAGCCCAGCTGGCTGATCTTGAATTCTCTCCTGACCAAAAACAACACCTCTAACCGTAGCGAAGTGTCTCTCAAATCTAGCCAGCGACTGGGTTTCCTCTTCTTCATTGTTCCTGTTCATACCAGCCAGCAAGCATATAGTAGTAGGAAAGCCAATATTCATTCATCCCATTCATCTATCCATCCAAGAGCAGCATCGGACTAGTTCGATCGTCGTCGGAGGAGGAGGAAGAGAAGAAGCGAACTATAAAAATTAAAGAGATAGCAGTTGGGATCAGGTGAAGATGACTCCAGCTAATTTGCCAGGTCAATTCGGAGATACCACCTACACGAAGGTGTTTGTTGGGGGACTAGCGTGGGAGACCCAAAAAGAGACGATGAAGAAATACTTCGAGCAGTTTGGTGAGATTTTGGAGGCTGTCGTCATCACCGACAAGATCACGGGCAAATCTAAAGGCTATGGATTTGTATGCTCTTCTCTCCCTCTCTCCCCCTCTTTCTTCAATTCCTTTCTCTTTCTCTCTTTTTCGCGATTATGCGAGTGGGTGCTTGCGGAAAATCTTGAGAAATTTTATTGTTTTCAATCTCTGGTTCTGGGGTTGTGAAAAGGATCGACATCTGCAAGTATCAAAAATGATCTTACTCGGAGATGCTTTTTCTTCCCCCATCTCAGGTAACATTTCGCGACCCAGAAGCTGCCATGAAAGCTTGTGTGGATGCCGCTCCTGTGATTGATGGGAGGAGGACAAATTGCAATCTGGCTTCTCTGGGTGTTCAAAGATCCAGACCTTCAACACCCAAACATGGTTGTGCTCTTTTCTTCATTTCCATAATTCGTTTCTCTTAATTTCGTTTGATTTTTTTTTCTTTCTTGTGGGATCATGTTATACATGATCATCTTTTCTCACGGATCTGTCAATTAATCTGGTGCATGTTGCAATATGATCGGTGTTTAAACAGCTGTTTTTGTTTTTTAGAAAAAAAAAAAATTCATACTCATGCATTTAGCTTTGATCAACGCACATCATTTTAAGCATGATTCCTGATATTTCACTAAAAAAGTTAATATCATTACTAATTAACTGTAGTTAAGATCGGTCTGGCCGATTAAACTAGGAACTGATCACTAGTATGTTCTTGGCCCATTTAATTTAGTAAAACTTCTTTTTACAAATGTTAATAGAGGATCCGTTTGTTCACGTTGATTGGCATTTATAGTTAAAATTTTTATATACAAATTACATTATTTTTCAAACATGTGTTCAGTTTAATCATTAGCTAAATGATCAGTTTCGACGTTGAGTCATACAGCTAACCTGCTCAATCCAGCTTAATTAGGGTTATGGGTCTGTTTTAGGATACAATCTTCTTCTTCTTTTATTTGATTGAATTAATTTCCTCTTCTCATGTATAAGATTTAGGCCAATAACATGACCGAAACTTCAATCCAGCTAAATTAGGGTTATGGGTCTGTCTTAGGATACAAATCCTTGTCGAATCCATGCTAGTTTAATTTGCTTGAATCGAAGTAATGGAGATTTGATAACACAGGCATGTGCATAAAAGCAGTTATGATATACTACCCAACCTGTATAATCATGGTGTATTTGTTCCTACACGTGTCACATGACCTGCACCCACGTGTGCCTGCATGCGTATATGTGCGGATGAATTAGAGAAACATGAATGCATGGTCCATGACTACAATTTAGTGGGCTGGCCAACAGCTGCATTTGTCAGTTAATTACCAACTCCATCGATCAGCTCTTTAATTAATTAGTAATTTGCGGTTCTTGAATATAATGAATGTTGTTGTGTTGTACCGATGATATTGATCAGGAGGGTACAAAAGCTATGGGAGCGGTGGTGGGGTGGGAACTGCAGCTTTTCCATCAGCAGCTATCTACCCTCATTATGCCATCCAGCAAGGGATTCCCTACAACGTTTATGGGTAAGCTTTTATTCTACGTCTCTGCATTTGTATGTATAGCATGCAGCAGCGCGTGGATTGCCAGTTCATATACACCTGCCTGCAAAATATATAAAAAGTAGCTGCGCTGAGGGAGGTGAAAAGGTATTTGTAAAAATAATCTTCTAAGTTTATCTAATTATTTTTAAAACCTACATATAGCTTGAATATCTACAGGAATGATCTTAAAATTTTCGAATTTTGCAAAAACAGATATAGCCAAAATAGAGTTAGAAAATGGGCATCTATAATTTTGAACGGATATTTTTGCACAAGTTAAAATTTTCAAGAATTATTTGTATAAATATACAAACCACAAGGGCAAAACATAATTAAGCAGACCTAGAAGGTTATTTTTATAGATTCTTCTAGTCTACTGAATGTGGAAAATATTTTCAAAGGATAAAAGTTTCAATATTTTAATGTATTTCTTGTGTTTTATGTTGTAATAAAAAATTTAATAATTTTCTATTAATATTAAATAATTTAATTGCATTTATAAGATGTTGAAAATTGCTATAAATAAATTTAAGATTATAATTCTAATACCGCAATAAAAACATAAAAATACTTTAAAATATGAAAATTTGAGAAATATTTTTAAAAGATAAAGTTTTTAGTATCTTTAGTTCTTTTTATCATAATATTCAAAAACTAATTTATTGATAGTAGTCATTGTAGGGATTTTAAAAAATTTCAAGACAAAAAATTAACTAATAAATGAAAAATTAAAAATCGTTTCCTTTTATTTTATATTAAAATATGGTAAGAATAAGTTTTAAAATTATTTATTATGGACAATTTCAAGTTTTGAAATACTAAGATTAAACTATTTAATTTAAGGAATTTTTAGCAAATTAATTTTCTGTTGGTATTTTCTGTTCTAATATTAAAAATAAATTTTGTGATTAATCTATTTATTGTGTTTAATTTTTTATTTAAAGGTGTTTCATCTTATTTTTTTTAATTATAATGCTAGAATTATTTTTAAAATTAGTTATCATTGGATTTCCAGAATGTATAAAATAAATTAATTTTTTTGTTTTCTATATCTTGAAAATTTTGATGCTAAATAATTTTAATAATTAATTTTTTAACATTATAAAATATAATAAAGTACCTTAAAATACAAAATAATTTCGAAAATTCCTCTCATTAATATATGAATTTTGTCTTTCAGATCGTGAAAATCTCTGTAATAAATATTTAAATGCTAATTGAAGATATTAAATATTCTAATGCTAATTGAAAATTGTTAAAAAATTTATTATAATAGAGAAGTATGGAATCACATTAAAGATGTTAAAAAAATTTATTTTAAAAATATTTTTAAATAAAATAAATTAGGGGTACTTGTACAAATTACCCTCTAAATTTGCTTAATTAGATTTTTCTCTACATCTTGGATTTTGCAAAAATAAGTCTCAAATATTTTGAGTTATATGAAAATAATCTTGAGCCTTTTCGTCCATTTAAGATTATGGACGACCCCTTTTTTATTCGAAGGACGACCGTTTTCCTAACTATGTTTGTTGTTTGTTTTTGCAAAACTTGAAATTTTCAATGGCAACATTTGCAAATATCCTCACCATAGGTAAACTAGAGGTTCTTTTTGCAAGTACCACAAACAGCGTCCATCACAATTGACAACTGGCCATGTGCAATCACGCACACCTACGATATATGCACCAATGCCAGCAATGGTGCACCCATTGTACGAATTAACAAGGCACATGCAGCTCTCACACGCTTTATGCCTGCAAAAATGTTGTACAGCACTACATATTTTGTTTGTTTTATTTTATTTTATTTTATTTTTTCAGGTATTCTCCTTATTCAACAGAATACGGCTACGCAACGGTTTGTATACATTGCCCCGTTTCTGTAATTTTGAATCTAAATATTCTGAATTTTTTTTAAAAAAAAAAGTCCATAAACGTAGATTTATTTACAATTCAGATTTTGAATTTTCGAAGGTAAAATGAGCTCTAATAGCGATTTTAAAATATTGAAGCTTATATGCAGGCATCAATTAAGTGCGAAATGAGTTATGATAATGATGATATGCGGGCACCAACTGAAATTGTTTGGATATTTGCAGCCCAAAGGAAAAGGGCTAATGATAACATTAATAAGAACATATAATTAATTAAATTACAACGTGAGAACAGCCAACCTTAATTTTTGTTTTCGAAGATAGGTATTCTAATTCTAATAATCTCTAGCCTTATTTTTAAGATCTGCAGATAATTTTAACTCAACCACGAAGGTTTTGGGTTGGATTGAAGTGCACGTCTGATTAGTTTGTTTAAAATTTATTCTTTTAAGTTTTGCTTTAAGTAAACAGATAATGCATATAATTTTAAATTTAAATCCACTCAAACTTTTAATGAAGGCGAAGACAAAATCATATATATAAAACAATCAATGCATTTATGGTATCTTTTACTTGTTTGGCTTATGCGCTAACACTGGATAATTACTGTGGCACGCGTACGCCTTATACTCGCGAGTCTCGGCTTGTTGAGCTTTGGGGAATGTCGTCCGATCTAGTGCACCGTGTGAATAATTCTTTTTTAAAAAAATTTAAAAAAATTCTTATGTGGTCCTAAGCATGAATGTTTTATGTATATATGATTTTATATTTTTAAATATTTTATTTCAAATTTTAAAAATAAAAAATAATAGCTTATATTTTTTAGTTTTTAAAATTTAAAATAAAATATTAAAAATAATCGAAACAATGTAAAAACTAAATATATGGGATATTCATGCTTAAGCCCACATGAATTTAAAAAAAAATTAAACATTGACTATTCATATGGTGTACTTAAACTAAGTGCATTTGAGTGCACTGGATCCAAACTTGCGTTTAATCGCTATTTCTAACTTTTCTACTTTCATAATTAGCCAAAGATAATCTAAGGTGAAGTTCCACCTTCACAGGGAATAGGAAACCACATTCTATGTAACTTCATTCATTTTTCAACTCTATGGCTAATGAAAAATCTAATTTCTTTATTTTATTTAATATCATTTATACTATCCTAAAAATTTTAGAATTGATGAAAATTTTACTTCATTATGAGAAATCTACTCCATTATGATATCTAATATCATTTATTGTGTCATGAAAACTTTATAATTTATGATAAATCTACTCTATCTCTAATATTGAATGTTATTTAATTATTTATGTTGTCTTGGAAGGAGAGTAATTTAATGCATCTAGGTGTAATACCTATTAGAATTCTTTTATAACATTGGTAATTAAGTATATTCGGCATATGTATTAAGTACTATTATTTTGAAGATTTATATGTATTTTCTTTAATTTTTGAAAAAAGGGAGTTATAGTTATTTTGAAATGATCAAACTATCCTTTTTTAAATTCAAAAAAATATATATACACATCTCTAAAATTGATAAAATTTAGCTTAGGGATTAAATATATTTAAATTAATAGTTTTATAAAAAATTTAAATTTTTGAAAAAATGGATTTCACACCTAAGTGCCCTTAAACTTCAATGTACCAAGTGTATTGAATCACTATCTATCATGGAAATCTCATCATTGATTTAGTTTCATTACAAATAGGCCATGGATACTCCCATCATTTATCTAGTATTATCATGCATAAGCTCCATCTATAAATATGCAAAATAAATATGATAAAATGATTTGATACTATATATCAATTTTAAAGTAAAATTTTCTAGCATTTAAATGGTCCAAAATATAATTATTACAGAATAAATAATTTTGTAAAGTATTGTTATATTATAATGCATATATGAATAAATCTAAGCAATTTTCAGAATTTACTAATAAGTATAAATTTTATAAGCAAATATGACTCATATAAATTTTGATTTGCATGCAAACTTTCTAGCTATACAAATAATGTTAGACATAATCGATGAAGTAAATTTTCACTACATTGAAAAACAAATAGAGTTATACAAATAATGTTAGACGTAATTGATTTTGCATTAGAAGACCAAGTTACATAAAAGCGGAACAAGTAGATAATTATATTCAATTATAATAAAAAATAATGTAGATTATTGACTAAAGCTACATAAATCCTTCATAAGTAGTTATTCTAATAAAACTTTGGTTAATTTCAAAGATGACGACAAATTTTATCCTTATACAGAACATTTACGAAAACAACAAATATGATTATATATTTTCACCATACTTTCTGAACATGACATGTTCCATCGGATATTTACCAAAATATCCTTGACTGAAATATCTCTCCTCTTTTGTGATGATAAAGAATAAGTTTCGTGATATTTTATGATAACATCATATTTTAATAACGCTATACACGAAGGACTTATTTTTCTACTCAGATTTTAGGTTTTAATCAAAAGTATTTTGTAAAAACGCATTAGGGGCATTGTTATATTTGAAAAATGGTTAAAACGTGTAGTTGTATTTGTAATTTTATAAATATGTGGTCTTATATAGAGATAGGGATAAAACTTGCACTCATGTTTAGAATTAACTCTAAAACTTTTGTTAATTTATAATTAAAACTAATTAAAAGGGATATAAATTTTATATTAAAATTATTAATTCATGATAAAAATTTTAAATGAAAAGTTTTTAGTGTAAAAGTTTTTGAAATAAAAGAAACTAATATGATACAATATGTTAATGATGAGAAGTAAGGAAAATAAATTTAAAAATATATAAGTTAGTTGTACAGGTAGTTATATATAAATTATTGAAATTTGGTATAACTGTATAAGAAGATGTAAATAAATTATTAAAAAATAGGATAATTGTGAAGAATAAAAAGCTTTAAATTGAAAAGTTACATTTTGAATTGAATTTTTTTGGAATCTTGACCTCTCCAACCATATTTCTAAATTAGTTCGAATTTGAAGTAACTTTTTTTTATCCTAACTAATAGAAATTTCCATTCAATCCTCTTATTAGAAAATCATATTGGACTGTTAGGCTTCAGGTTTCAAAGTTTCAACCCAAGTTAAATTACCGAGGATTATGAAATTCCAATTCACGAAAGATGAAAGTAATGCCATTTGAGAGATTAATCATCAATATTTTTTTGATTGGATTAATTATCAACATTGAATTGGGTGCGTAATGCATAACCGATAAACATGACTTGCCTTGAATATAAACGTAACCACCCCAATAAATATTCGTAATCATAGCTGTCAGGTAGCTAACCAAAAATGCATTGCTTTTGGTGCATATGTAAGGCATCCACATTCAGGAACATATATAAAACGACAGAATTTTGGACGAGTAGGAGTTTGACTTGCGTGCCAAGCTTTCAATTGTGGAGTAATTTCCACGGGAATGGGATCCATCCATCAACCTTTGCAGAGCAGTATTGACAATCAAGGCTACTCCCTTCTTAAGAAAGGAATAGACTTTCCAAGGACCACAGGGTTCGAATTAGTGCTTCCAACTCCCCATTTTGCTACTTTGAGAATACAAGTTATTCCCTAGTAGGTACAATTTCCAAATCAGCACAGTTATACCTCGCCAAAAAGATTCTAATTCTTCAGAGGTGGAACCACCCACTTCATTTTAAAAGAAAAAATAATTATTTTTTGTCTTTAAGTTGAGAAAATGGTTTGAATGCAGAGTTATTACAATGTGTATGGAGGAGGTGCCCAATATCCAGTTTACGCAGGTGGAGCAGCTGGTGCTGTCGCTGGTGCTGCAGGCTTCTACCCCTATTTACAGGTGGGCCATGGCACTGGGGCATCATCACCTTATGCCAACGGCTATGGCCTACAGTACTCTCATGTCTTTCCATACTCGACCATGAATTCAGCTGCTTTCCCACAGCAACAGTATGGTGGACCTGTGTCCCTGCCACCAACCCCTCCACCTGCACAAGCAGGTTTGCTTCTCTTCGCTGCTTCTTTGAATTCTCAACTAATGGACTACTGGCTGGATGGAAAAAATGCAAGCAGCACCGGAAAAATGAAGTACTTGTGTGAATAAAAATAAAATAAATCTTGATCAAATTGCCAAAATGGTATTTGGTAATTTATGTTGCTGAGTCCATTCAAGTTGTTAAGTAAAGATGTGGGCCTTTAAAGACAAGGATTACTAATAACTTTACAGTATGTTTTGCTGTAAAACAGGTGTGACCATCTCTCTTGCGGCTCGAAGCCATCATCATTACCGGATTTTTTCCTCGGCACCTGAACAACCCACAGCCTAGTCATGGTGCCAGCCTCTCTCTCTCTCTCTCTCTCTCTCTCTCTCTCTCTCTCTCTCTCCTCTATCCATCCACACATGCACACACAGAATGAGGAATAGATCAAGAGATCTACCTCTCATCTGTAGCCCCTAGAGGCTAAAACCCACTCTTAAGTTTTGGAGGAGAGTCCTCCAAATTGCATTAGTGCATGCATTAGCAAATATGGGTACTTCTCTTGCATTTTAGCCCAAGTCAGGTCAGTTGCAGCATCACAGCTAATTAGCGTAGTTCCTCCTGAAAACGGAAACAAAAGTGTACATCCTCATCACCAACTTAGCCATTGTGACATGACCTAAGTTGAAACGAAACATAACTTTAGCCTCGGAAAGGCTAATTAATTGACCGAGATAAAATTAAGATAATCTTAATTTGTACTCTCAATAAGTAAAAGCACTTCTAACATTGGCCAAATGAATGGCCCACCACCTCCAAATTCATAGATGATTTTGGCAAGCACTAGGGCATGGTGTGTCCTAGTGCTTGTCCAGCCCCATTAGACGAACAAGTGAAAATGACCAATGCGATAGTGATCTTGAAGTACAAACATGTTAATGTTACCATGTCTTTCCTTAGGCAGAAGGGAAGACGTTAACATTAATGTTTTTTTTTTTTTTTAAATGTACACGCTCATAGTGGCTAAGCTTTGGGAGTTTTAGCCTCACTAATGCATACATGGGGGGAGCTGAATTTGGTTTTTGGCACTTCAGCTCTCTGTTCCCTCTAACAATAGAACTCCATAATGGTTATGGAGACCCATCCATCCATCTCTCCACATCTCTCTCTCTCTCTCTCTCTCTCTCTCTCTCTCTTCCTGTGGACTTCAATATTTATGGGAATGTTTTGGATTGTAATAAGTTGTATTAACTAGCTGGAACCAAACTGATTTTATCCTCCATTTGTCCTGTTGTGACAAAACATATCACTATAATGTTCTCTCTCGTCGTGTTTCTCTTCGATGAAATTTGAACCTGGGGATATTAATTCTGTGAATACAATGCCCATTAATTCATGAGTTTGGATCAGTATTCATGTGAAATCATCAATTCCCAACCTTAGCTTTTAGGCATATTGTTACCAGTTTCACTGCGTCGCCTGAAATGCAGATCAGTCGTTTTCTCTCACTCACAAATCAGATGGATTAAAGCGCTTCACTTCTTTTCATCCAAAGAAGGCTATTTGCAGTACTTGTCTTGCGTTTTTACTATTACGAAATTTCCAGACAATTGTTGATTTTGCGTATTTGCTCTTACTTATGGAAACTCTTTTGCAAAAGATTCCTCTAACTCACCACAATTAGGGCCCGTTTGGGATTATGTTTTTCAACCTAACTTCTATGGAAGGCAAACTATATAAGCACTTTTCATAAAAGTAAGATTTTTTTTTTATTATAGTGAAAGTAAGATTTTTGGCACTCTAAGCGTTTTTTTATGTAATAATACGAGCTTTTAAACTCTTTGAGGTGTGTTTGGAATAGAAAAAATTCTTTTCACATATTTTCCTCTACTTTTTTACATTTTCTTTCACAACTGCCCTTTGTATTTCAATTTTATTCTTTTTATTCATAATTTTTAATTCTATTAAATCACATTATTCTTGAAAATTGATTCAATGCACTCAAGTGCAAAATCTACTTTTTAATTTTTTTTCAAATTTTTTATAAAAAATTTTTAGCCTCAATGTATTTAATATATGTGTTAAGTTTTGATTGTCAAAATCAATTTATATATACACCATTTTATATTTTAAGCTAAAATACAATATTTATTTATTTTAGTTTATTTTTATTTTTATTTGATTTTTCTTCATAAACATGTTTTTCTAAGTGTATTCAATCTGCATACCAAATTTTACCATTTTAGAATGCTTTTATGTATTTATTTTTTATTTTTAAAAATATTGATTTCAATGGCATTTAAGTCAATTTCACCACTTAAAAACCTTAATTTTAAAAATTAAAATTAAATATGTAAAAATATTGTGAAATCGTAAAACTTTGTATATAAATTTAATACGAGCACGCTTCTATATAACCGAGAAACATAAAAGTGATTTCGTGTATTTTTAAAATTTTAAAATTTGATAAAAAATTCAACTCATTCATTGTATTTAACATTATTTGTTTAGCTAAGAGATTAAGTTTCATCCAAATCCAATATGTGCATAAGCCACATTTGCTCAAAAGAGATACTTTCATGTGTAAATTAGAAAAAATGCATAGATCTATTCACATATGTATTAGAATGTAACAATACTTTATAGGATCATTTACTCACATATTATTGATATTTTAGATGGTTTAGATGTTTAAAAAACTACTTTAAAGTTGATATTTTAATATCAAACCATTTTATTAAGTAAATTTTACACTTTTATAGATGAGACTCATATATAGTGAAATTAAAATATATATAAAAGGATTTTCATGATACTAGAAACGATATTAAATACAATAGATGAAATGAATTTTCTATCAACCATTAAGATTTTAAAAATGAAAGGGCTTACATAGAGAGGCGGTTTCATAGAAGCGCTCCCGAATTTAATATATTATGGAAGATATGTTTATGAAGAAAAAATTAAAAAACATAACTAATTATAACAATAAATGAATGTTATATTTTAACCTAAAATACATCATCATATACATAATCAGGCTCAATTTAGACATATTAAGGGTGAGTTTGGTTTCACTTTTCTAGAGTACTTATGTACTTTTTGGTCCCCCATCATTATAAGTTCAACTAAATGTTTTGGTGATAATGTAACAAGTGATTTTTCTAATTTTTAAGATGTTGATTATATATGATCAATCGCATACAAGCTCTCCATACAATATTTATATTTTTAATTCTTTAAAGATTTTCTTCATAAACATATTTTTCAAATTGTATTTAATTATATATCGATTTTACCATTTTATAATATTTTATGTATTTATTTTTTCTTTTTTAAAACTAATTTGTTTAAGGAGTGAAATTGACTAAAATACCACTGAAATTGATTATTTTTAAAAATAAAAAATAAATATATAAAATTATTGTAAAAAGGTAAGATGTTTTATATATGTTAAATATATCTAGATTAAGATTTTATTAAAAACTTTAAACATTTTAAAAAGTAAATTTTGCAATTTTCATCCTTAGAAAGAAAAATAAAAGAGAAGTGATCAAATGCGTTTGAGTGCATTAAAACTTTAGTACACTTAGGTCTCATTTTTTATAAAAAAAAATTTATAAATTGTTGATGGGAGTTGTGGTCTTCCTATTTATTTGGTAGAGTTTGTTCTCTCAAGTTAATAGGTAAAGTTTGTTTTTTCCATCATTGATATTTAAGAGCATTTAGTCTCCCCTTGCAAATTGTAAGAATATCATAAACTTCGGTCTTCATTATAATAGAAATTAAGATAGATATCAGTGAACACCTATCAATTTTTTTTTATAAAACCGGTAATTTATGTGTATTTAATTTATAAATTCGATATTACTATTTTTGAAAATATATATTTTTATTTTTAAAAATTCGAGTATTTTATTCATTTTTAAATTAGTAAAATACTGTTATTTAATATACATATATTAAATAAACCTAGATTAATAGCTCTATAAAAAATTTTGAAAAAATTTATAATGGTTTTTGCACCTTTGTTTTAATGCATGCAGGTGTATTAAATCACATTCTAAAATAAATTTTATAAAACATTTTCACATATTTTTCATATAACTATCTTATTTTCAATTATTTTTATACATCTTTCTGTACAAAAAAATATCCTTTTAAATCATTTTTATAATTCTTCCATATAACTACATTTTACTCCCAATAATTACTCTTATCTATCATATTATATTCTTACCTTTTTCAAATTTTTTCCTATAGTACCTTTTCCATTTTTTCTCCTAATTATCAAACATAGATCCAAACATAATTATAACTATATAATGTACCTTTAGATCGCGAAAACAGACTTCGAAATTTAAGATTTGTTGGAAATTTTCATAGAATTTTATGTTATCAAATTTTAAATTTTTTTGTATTCTTCTCTCTGATTTATTGGGGGGCCGGCCGATTGCATGCATCGGGACAAAAAAACCGGTAGATTGTAAAAATTGTTGCAGCGCTGAGATCCCATACGCGGATTGTAAAAATTATTTTTTAATGGATATGCGTCTTTTAACTAGATTTTCCCCTATGCAAAATTCGAAATTTTTTTTAAATTGATTTAATCTTTTTATCGATGATCATTATGTTAATTTTCAAAAATAAAAATATGCAAAACAAATAAAAAAAAAAAGTTTGAAATTTCACAGGGGCAAAATCTAGATATGGCCCACATATCGATATATATATATATATTTTTATTATTATTATTATTATTATTATTATATTTTTTTTTGTTTTTTTTTTGTTTCTGTCTCCTATGAATTGTCCGATTTCCGGGCACGGATTATTACGTAAGTGTTTTTTTTTATTTTTTATAGTACGTACCAGTTATGTTAAAAACGGATGATAGTATCCAAATAAATAAATAATAATAATAATAAAAGTAAAACGGAAGATAGTACAAATCTTCGATGCATGGGATTGGGTTGCTTGCTGAGCATCAGCGCATGCCTCATAAAAGTATGTCGCCGTGTCGGTAATAATCTCTTCAATAATTTCATCAAAAAAAAAAAAAATAATCTCTTCAATAAAGTCGTCCGCTACTTTCTCACCAATATTAATTAATGTGCGGTGCGAGCATGCGACATCTCACGAATTCCGCTGCTTTTGTGTTGGGTACGAAAAAGGGTTGTTGATGGTGGGAAGCAACCGTTCCTGGTTTCCTGATAACGGAGGTTGCCAGTTGGTCGCTACTGCAGTACTGCTTCATTTGGGCCATGCACGCCAAATTCTGAGAGTTATTAATTCGTCATAAGATACTTTCTCACTATTTTAATTTTTCTGTGGTTTTTTTTTTTTCAGTCTTTGCCATTCGGAATCCTACTTTTTTCCTGTGAATTCCGTTGGTGATCCACCAATCTTTTCTTATCTTTATCACTTTATCCTTTTATTTAGGTTGGTAAGAGCTGCGCGAACGTTGGTTGATTGGCGGGAATGGCGCTTCTTCGGCGGTGGTTTGGGTTATTTGCATTTTACCACTAATTATACGTATTTATTTTTAGATTATAAATTTTATAAAAAAAATTTTAAAATTTTATAAGTTTATCTTAATTGCATTTTAAACTTTATTGTTATGCAAGTTACAAACACATGGCAAATCTATTGATAGCTATAGTGCAACCTTTCTAATGGCAATGTTGCCTGTAAAAAGAGTTGACTAAACTTGACGAAAACAAAAATCTCATTGTCTACAAGTTTAAAGCAGTTCGTAAAAATAAATCAACTAAATTAAGCTATATAAAATTATTCTATATGCGTATATGAGTTGACTCAACTAAGCTACTGTATTAATAAGTGCTCTGTATGTTAGCTATTTCAATATTTTTACCCTTTGTTATTTCATGTATATTACATCATTTCAACTAGTATTATAATCCGGCTTTGAGACATTCTTACAATTTTTTATCAATATTCTATGAGTATCTAACCAATAATCTAATTTTTCCTAATAATAATTACTAAATACCCATATAGTGGACGTTCCCATAGAAATTCGGTGAGAACTAACATCACCAATAAAGTCACTTCCATATGCAAATGGTGGACTTCAAACTAAAGAAGCCCAAGCAATCGAGCAAGTCTCTGACCACTGAGGCAAATACTTTTACACTTAATTAACATAAGATTTCTTAATGATCTAAAATGAATCCAAAAAAGTTAAAAGTTCTTAAATAAAGTTCTAAGATACCATCAAGATCAAAATTTTATGAATTATAAACGCATTTGGAATTAGATTGGCTTTGAATTCTCTAGCTAAAGCTGCCCAATTCAACAATCACCTAAGTTTTTGGTTAGGTCGGGTAGTTAGGATACAATGTGTTGACTCATTAGGTAGCCCAAAATAGGCCAGCTAAGTTGGAAATAAAAAAATTCGGCTTCTATATAATTGAGTTATATAAAATTAATTTCATGAAACTTCCTTCATTTTAAGATGTCAATGATTAATGTAGAATTCAATCCATTCACTATATTTAAAAATAGTTTGTTTAGCTAATAACTCAAGTTTCATCAAAATCAAATATGTATTTAGGCTACGTTTGCTCAAAAATAAATATATTAATATGTAGATTAAGAAAAATATTTATATCTATCCATATATATATTAAAATATAATAATACTTAATAAAATTATTTATCCACATAATAGTATATTTTAAATGGTTTAGATGTTAAATTATTTTTATTATTAAAATATTTTATTGCGCTAGTTTTACACATTTATAAATCAATGTGTTAAAGATAAAGTTAATTTCATAGAAGAAGAGTTTCATAAAAGTAAGCCCAAATAAAAAATGCATTGCGTAATTAACATAAGGCAAGCCCTGAGGTCTCCAAACTAAAATTAAATCAAAGAACCAATATATATCTAAAATATTTTTATGCATATATTGTAATTTAAAGATATCAATATATCTTTAAAGATGTAAAAAATTTGTTGTATAATTTTTTTATCAATTAGTCTACTTGATAGATGTATTTTAAAGCTATTTTGTTATCACCTAACATTTATAGCAAAAATTGTATGAAAGACTTGAAATCTATAATGGAATCAATTTAAAGTTGAAAAAACAATCTTATACAAGTGGTGTTTGTTTCCCTTAAAAACTTTTCGTTTTGCATAACTATACTATTTTTAATTATCTTTTTACTTCTTCCTATACAACTATCTTACTTTTCAATCATTTTTACACAACTGCTCATACATCTAATATATCTATTTTAATATTATTATATTTATTTCTGATCATTATCTCTATCATATTATATTATTTTCTCTCGTTTCAATTAAAAATTTTATTTCTTTCCAAACATTCTCTATTGGCTAAATAATCCAACTCAAGGGTAAAAGTTTCCGCAAGGCAGAAGTGGTAGGGCTAAAACAGGAGTTGCATGACACGGGTAAGATAAAACCTTTCATAGCACAGCCAATCATTCATTTATACGGTTCAACGTGGAACGTTGATTCATTTTTACCTTTTTTCTTTCTTTTATAAAAGGAATCACCCTATCCCACGCTCTTTAGAAGGGAAGCTTGGTTTTCACCCTTCTATTAAAGGGGAGCATCCGTCGCATCTGCGGCATTGAAATGAATGCTTACTACGCCAAACTCGTGGCCGGATGCTCGCATTTGCAAATTCGGCTTTTTCTGCACTTTTGACAGTCTATTCAAAGTTATTTCTTTTGCAAAAATATGACTGCAAGTTAAGGAACAGCTATATATAAATTATCCGAGTATCATTAAGTTCAATTTTGACTGATCAAATTGATTTTTGTTAAAAGCTCTAGTAGTTAATGTTGGATTTTGGATATATATATATATATATATATATATATATATATATATATAAATAATTATATATTATGCTATCGTAAAAAGTACTCTAAATTGAAAATAATCATCTAATAGAGTATGGAATTTTTTGTATGGAAACTCTACTATCTAATTTCTATTGGAAACATTAAAAGCATACAAAAACAAAAAATGTTGCACCAACCGGCTTTACGCTATGTCTGAAATATATTTTAGTATTATATGATAAGTAGCATGCCATAATTAGAGCCGTGTAGTGATTTACCACTGGTTCGAAATGTCATAAAAGGAATTTCTTTCCCCTTTTTAAAGTTTTTAACAATTACTTTAGATGTGTATAATTTTTAAATTAAGATTTACCATTTTTCAAAATGTACATCTATTTTTTTAAATCTTAAATATAAGAGTGGATATCGTAGTCATTTTAAACCTATAAAATGACCAAGACACTCCTGTATTTAAAAATTAAAATATATGTATAAACGTTTCAAAAATAGTAAATCTTAGTTTACGGAATATATATATATATATCAAAAATAAAAAAATTCAAAGACCGTTTTGTGATCATCCATCTAGTACTAAATGATCACAACCCGTAATTAAAAGCATACCACAAACTTATCTTGATATAAGGTCCAATATTCTCAAATCTCATACTTATGAATTTATTGTAATATTTCTATTTATTACTTATTCAAACTTTTAATATAAGATACTTATTAGCTGCATTTATGACAACTCAAAAGTAAAATAATTATATTTATAATATTTTTTAATTCTATATGCACGCCAGTGTCTTTTAAAAGAGTTTATATCTATGTGAACTCAAATGCCACTGTAGAATACTCTTCAAAGGAAAAAAAAATACCACTATAGAATTAACTCTTCAAGGAGAAATGTAACAGTCATTGGGCAGATGTAAATATTCAATTATTTTAGTTTTGAATTGACAAAAATATAAATAACCTATGCAACTCGAGTATGGTTGTTTCGGCTAAAAGTTTTTTCCTTATTCCATTTATCGGTCAGTCCAATTTTTATTTGATACTACAACAGGAGCTGATTTTATGCGATGCGACACATAAGGGCAGCCATGTTTTTACTAGTTATTACCTAATTAGCTTCCCTATATTTTTTAAAACAATGTTATACATTTGCAAGCTTCACTAAATAAGTGCTTAAAAATTTTTAAAAAATTTGAAGTTATATAAATAGATTTTCTAAATTTTTTAAAATTAAAAAATTACAAATCTAATGCGCCATGTATGAGGGTTTCATTTGGCGATGTCCGCATGCTTGCCCCCATATGCGGCCTGCCGCACAAGATCAGCCCATATGAATGTTGATTGGCTTGATTGCCATTTGAATTTAGTACTCCACTACAAGACATTTGAACATGAATCTTCTTATGCTCATATATAAATGCAGATTGGATCATGGATCATTTAACCTTTTATTTATTCCAAAGAGTGCTTTCAAATAAGGGGAATTTTTTTTTAAAAAAAAAATCCCTCCACTTGTTATCTTTTTTAAAATCATTTTTTGACATTTTCATACAACTATTATACTTTCTAATTATTTATTTGCATTTTTTATATAATTAATATATCTATTTTAATTCTATTTTGTTTACTCTTCATTATTATCCTTATCACATTGCATTATTCTCTCTCGTTTTTAAAAATTTTCTCATCAAAATTTTTCCACTATTTTCCTCAAATGTCAAATGCACCTTCTAAAAGATTTTTTAAGAGAACATGAGAGGGAAAAGGGAAATCTTTGTGAGGAGAAGGATAAATAAAAAAGTAGAGATATATATTTGAGGAGTAATTAGAATTCAAAAATGTATATTTGTCAAGTAGCTTTTCGTGCAGGTAACAAGCACTAAATGACCCTCTTCTTCATGCATCAAAGAGGCATTAAGGGTCATTAGGGCATGGGTATGGAGTATGGACCACACCGTCCTCCTTTAATATCACTTCCTTCTTTCAACTAGGGGTGCAACTCGGGCTCATGAAACTCGGGTTCACCTCAACCCTAACCCTAACCCTAACCCTATTTGTAAAACTTCAACCCTAACCCTAACCCTAACCCTATTTGTAAACCTCAACCCTAACCCTATTTTTGAAATTCGGGCTCGGGTTGAGTTTCGGGTTGACATCTTCTATTAATATGTCTTTGTTACTCATCTTATATATAATTTTTTATCACAAATCTATTATATAAAAAAGTTTAAAAAAACAATTTATTGTATGAAATTAAGAAAAATTCAAATACCGCTTAAGAGTAGAAAGAAAGAAACTTGTTTTGAGCATTCTCTTTGTATCAAGTAGAATATGGATTATGTGTAAACGTTGTCAATAAAATTGTATTATTAATCATTAATTGTATTTTTTTACTCATCTATTGTTTTAAGCTTATTTTACAACTATAATTTTAAAGTTCTCATAAATTTTCCTGTTGGAAAAAAAGATCTCAAAAAAATTTAATATTTAGTATCACAGGATTTCGTTGGTCAAAAGGCTTCAGTAGAAAAGGCGTGAAGAGTAATTTTTTTAAAAAAAAACTGTTAGACCTATATCGTAATGTAAATTGGGAATAGGTATTTTGTTGAAATCAATTAAGATGTTAGATTGTCTCGGCGATGAGCTGTCCATGCCTGCCATGCCGTACTCCTGTTGTCCATCATCCATCCATGAGTAATATGTTATTATTATAATATGTTATTTATTATAATATATTATTATAAATTATATATTTTATATAAATGCAAATTCGGGTTTGGGCTTGCCTGAACCCGAAACCGAGCCCTATTTGAATTCGGGTTCGGGTTCGGGTTGAAAAGCTTAGAGTTTCAACACTGTATTTTTTCGGGTTTGGCGGGCCGGGTTCGGGCTGAACCCGGCCCAAGTTGCACCCCTACTTTCAACTACTCTCAACAAGAGCAAAAAGCGACTTTCATTGCCCATGAGGACAATAATCATTCCATCCAACAGGCCAAAGACATAGCTTGGTTTTTTTATGAAAGACATAACTTGCTTTGTGTTGTCATTCTCGCTATGTTTTTTCTTGAAGCAGGCAAGCAGCTGATCAAAAATGTTCAGCATTAGGGTATGGAAGAGAAAAAAATTCACTTTTCAACTTGAATTTTTTTATAAGTTCACTCTTCGCCAAACTGATCTTGAATAAGAGATGATTGTGCTTAAGAAAATGAAAAAATACATTATGATTGGAGAAAATTAAAAACTATATTAGGATGAATCCTAATATAACGTTTGAAAATTTATAATCTAGGGTATTCACTATTCAAAAGTATACGAAAGAAGATTATTGTGCATGAGAAAAAAGAAATTATATTGAGATTGAAAAATATTATTGAGAAATAAGAAAAAGAGATTGTTATATGTATATATATTGAAAAAAAGAAAAATTATATTGAAAATGATAATTTTTTAATAAAAAATTGCATCTTATTCACATCTAATTCAAACTCGTTGTATACATTGGAACAAAACTTCATGGCATAAGATATCCTTTTATATCTTGTGGGTTAATTCGAAATCCGTTATAACTCCATTTATTATAAACATGAGTAACTTTGTGTATCTTATCCTCTTTTATAAGTATTTTTTTAAAATTACCTTTTTCAAAACTAAGTCAATTTAGCCAGTGTCTTACCTAAGATGAACCTATAACTTAAACCAAATTATTTAGAGAGTACCTTTAAATACCATATCTAAGTTACATTCATATTTTTACTTGGGTGAGTTGGTATAACAAATAAAAAAAACACATCTATTTTCAACAACAACTAGAAATTAACTAATGCATTTGGTAACATAAAATGTATTTTATCTTTTCACATTATTTTTTTTAAAAATCAAATATATTGCTTATATTAACCATTGATGGCATTTAACATGTATAAACTTACTAAAAATGCCAGTGATTTTTAAAAATTTTAAAATAGAAAAAATTAATACACATGTTAAACACACTTAGATTAACAATTATGTAAAAAATTTGTTAAAAAATAAAAAAAATTAGTATTTGCACCCAGATGCACATAATAAGAACCCTTCGATTTTAGTACTCCACTACAATACATTTGAACATGAATCTTCATATGCTTATGTACTTATGCAGATTGAATCATGGATCATTTAACATTTTATTTCTTTTAAGGAGTGCTTAAAAATAATCAAAAAAAATTTTCCTGCACTTTTTATCTTTTTAAAAATTATTTCTTTTCATCTTTATACAACTATTATACTTTATAATTATTTCTTTATATCTTTTTGTATAATTAATATATCTATTTTGACTTTATTTTGTTTACTTTTCATCATTATCCTTACCACATTACATTATTCTCTCTCATTTAAAATTTTTTTCTCCTATTTTCCTCATATGCTAAATGCACCTTCTAAAAGATTTTTTTTTTAAAAAAAAAAAGAAGTTAGGAAGAGAACATGAGAGGAAAAAGGGGAATCCCTGCTAGGAGATGGATAAATATAAAAAATATATATATTTTAGGAATAATTAAGGTTTGGTCTATTTGAATGATATTACTTTCAAAAATCTATTCATTAAGCAGCTTTTTGTGCAGGTAGCAATCACTAAATGACCCTCTTCTTCATGGATTATAGAGGCATTAAGGATCACTAGGATATGGTGTGGAGTATCTACTGCACCATCGACTGCACCATCCTCCTTTAATGTCACACACGTTGCTCTGTGTTATCATTTTAGTTCTGTTTTTTTCTTGAAGTAGCTAATTAAAAAATTTTAGTGTTAGGGCATGTTTCAGCTAAGTTTTTTTTATAAGTTCACTCTTGACCAAATAGACCTTAAATAAGAGATGGTTGTGCTTGAAAAAAATACATTACAGTTGGAGAAAACTAAAAACTATATTACGATGGATCCTAGCTTAACTTTTCAAAATTTATACTCTAGAATGTTCACTACTCAAAAGCATATGAAAGGAGCTTGTTGTGCATGAGTAACTTTGTGTATCTTATCCCAACTTATAAATAATTTTTTTTAAAATTTCCTTATGCAAAACCGTACCTAAGATATACCTCTAACTTAAACCAAATTATTTAGAGAGTCTCTTCAAATACCCTACTTAAGTTACATTCATATTTTTACTTGGGTAAGTTGGTATTAAAAACAACACATCAATTTTCAACAACTTCTAGAAATTAATTGATACATTTGGTAATATAAAATGCATTTTATTTTTTTCATTATTTCTTTTTTAAAAAATCAAATATATTGCTTATATTAACCATTGATGGCACTTAAAAGGAATCGAGGTTCCTACAAAAGCCCAATTGATGTTGAAATCAAAATTTAATTGATCAAATTATTTAAAATTATTTATTTTATCTTAGTATCAAAATCATTTTAATCCAAGAATGTCGCACCCGTTTAGAAATATATAATTATGTCTGAATGAATAAAAATCTGTAGATTTTTCTATAGATCCGTTAAAATATTATAATAATCTCTAAAATCATACATTCTTAAGAAAGAATGTTTTAGACGGTTTACATGCTTAATTAACCATTTTGAAGTTTATATATAAATTAAATAATTTTGTTACTTGCGTCTTATATATTCTTGAAATGCAGGCATGCGCACCTTTTTTTTTTTTTTTTTTGATGAAATGGCATGCGCACCTTAGATGTGGATGAAACTTATTTTTCTGCTTAAAAAAAAAAAATCAAGAGCCATTAGTCAGAGTGGATTTCAAGGTGGGTAATGTTTCAATTGATGCTACACAAATATGGGTGGTATAAAATTTGAGTGTACCGGTTCACCGGCAGTGTAACCCATATTAATCACTTTACAAACGATGTCATTTCGAATTCAAAAAATCCAATTTTGGTTTATCCTTTCGAATCTTTTTGGAATGTGACAACTCATTGCTGACGCTAAGGTAAAACACTTGTCCACATTTCGTTCGAGGCAAGGCTGGTCGAACGAAAATTACCCCGTGGCAGGGCCATTGGCTCCGCAGAGAGAGAGAGAGAGCTTGATTTCGTGGTCGATGCGGACGAGAGCAGACGGAAGACCCAAAACCCTGTCCCGCCGTCAGCCCTTGGCCGCACAAGTCTGGGCCACGATTCCAGACAGCGGCCATGATCGAAAGACTAAAAAGCACGGGACGGTTGTGGGCCCTTGCGGCGTCCTGGCGAGTCACGGAGGACCCAAAACCCTGTCCCGCCGTCAGCCCTTAGCCGCACAAGTCTGGGCCATGATTCCAGACAGCGGCCATGATCGAAAGACTAGAAAGCACGGGACGGTTGTGGGCCCTTGCGGCGTACTGGCGAGTCCGTCCGTCGTCGCCAAAAGCTGGATCGTCCTTGCTTCCTTCCTTTTTTCTCCGTTTGCGTTTCCGTTTCCGTTTCATGAAACGGAATTGATATCCAGTTGAAGTCCGGAGACTCCCGCTTCTCCTTGGGAAGACTGAAGACTGACGGGACTGCCAGTGCCAGTCGAACCTCCCACACGTGTTAACTCTACGATGCACTAAAGATCTACACCGTCCATCAGACTGGGATCGATCAGATACACCCGACAAAGTCAAAATCCCGGCAGTTTTCTGGTCAATGGACCGCGCACGTAGTGCACTTGAAAAAATGGTGAGACCATCTGCTTGTTTTCTCGCCTATACGCGCCCGTCGATGCACGCGATAAAGCGTTAAGTAGACCGTAATTGGAACGGGAAATCAGACGCGTCAGGCCGTCAACCTGTTCCATTTCTAGTTTTATAGACGGTTAGGATTTGATATAAGTTGCAAACAACATGAATAAAGATCGATCAGTATCATTAGACTACCCATCCCCCAATTAATTCCTGATGGCCCACTTCACCCTTAATAAAAAAAAAAACCTGATGGCCCTCTTGATGAACGGCCAGGCTCGTAGGTATCTGCGAGTAGGATTTGTTGGAATCCTACACTCGCGAGCACCTCATGGTCCCTACCCTCCTCCGTCCTCCCCACGCCCAATAAAATGCGACTGATAACCCACACTCCCCGACTCCCCTCCGTTCCTAGTTCCTACTGCTCCCTCCTCCATAAACCCTTCCCCTCCTCCGCGATTTTCCGGAATCGGAAATTCCCCTTTAGTCACCTGAGTTTCAGAATCCATCTCCGTTTTCTCTTCCCGGCCGTCTCTTCCCGGCTTCTACTCTCCGCTCTCTGATCAACGCGATCGCCTTGAAAGTCGAGGTCGCTGCTTTTTCGTGACCTTCTCGTGGTCCTTCCGGCGCAACTCTAAGATCGGCAGGTGTCATTTCTTCTTTTCTCTGCATCAAGGTGCGTAATGCGCGCTCATGGGCTTACTTTCTCCGTCCTGCTGATTGTCTGTTCTCTGTTGTGATTTCAATCTCAGCCGTTAACTTGATCTGTGAGTCGGCCAGCAAACTGGATTTGGTGAGATCATCCTAATATATGGAGTAGATTGGTTGAGCTCACGGAGTAATGGTGTTGTAGTTTCGTTCTAGAGAAGAACGGATAAGAAATCCATTGCCTTCCATCTTAGCATGAAAAAACTACATTTTTGCCGGTCCTTTTTCTGTCTAGCAGCATCTTGAATTTCTTTTGCTAGTTGTACAGTCGATACATGCTGCATGCATTTAACCATTTCTACTAAGCCTAAATCACCAATGCAACATGCACAAAAACCTTAAGTGATGACTTCGTTTGGCATTTCATGTGAAGGGGAAGGTTTGATTATGTTCGGTTCGGGCATGTTTTCGAATTTATTGTTTGTTTTTTGTTTTTTTATCTTTTTTTACCATGCACTACTTGAAATTGCGTGTTTGTAAAATGTGAAAAATCAAGTTTTTGGTTTCAGTGCTGAGATGAACTCAAAACGGGGTGGTGGCAAGGCCTCCTTGGCTGCTGCTGCTAGTTCATCCCCTAAGGGTAGAGGCGCTGGCCCACATTACGGGCATGCTTCTGCTGGTTCGGGCTCCGCCAACTGTGGCCTGAAATTCGATCAGCCTAGCCATGATTCTGCAGATCCCAGTATGGATGCTGCTCAGGATGGTGATTGGGAAGTCTATGGGAAAAAAACCAAAAATCGAACTGGTAGTGCTGCTGTAAAACCACGGGGATCCTCTAATGCCCCTCCTAAGGCTTGGGCTCATCAGGAAATTCCACAAAAGAAGAGCATGCCTGGGAATGGTGGTCCGGGGAAGTCCATTGGAAACAGTTGGCAGGTAGAAGCTGACTCCAGGAGACCACATGGTAGAGGAAACTCTAAGAATCAATCATCTAATAGGGGTTGGGAAGATCAATATGCATATACAGGTCCATCAACTGCAATCCCTCCACCGTTGCAGAATGGATGGCAGTGGGCTACTAGAGCTGGTTCTTCCAATCCAGTTCAATCCAAGAACTCAGAGGATGTGGGGACTGGAAATGGCATGATATCCAAGTTTCTTCCTCCTGGAGCAGACAATTCTGCATCTGAGGTCACTGACCCCCATCCTGATGATGCTTCTGATGATGCTGAACTAGTTGAGAGTGATGATGATTTTCTGAGTGATGATTCTGATTCTGATGTAAGCCAAAAGAGCTTTGAGACTAGGAAGAAGAATCGATGGTTCAAACCTTTTTTTGAAGCATTGGATAGTTTGACTGTTGAACAAATAAATGAGCCCTCAAGGCAGTGGCATTGTCCTGCCTGCCAAGATGGCCCTGGCGCTATAGACTGGTACATTGGTCTACAGCCCCTAATGACGCATGCTAAGACAAAAGGTTCCAAAAGAGTGAAACTTCACCGTGAACTTGCTGAACTATTGGACGAGGAACTGCGAAGGATAGGCACTTCTGTAGTGCCATCAGGTGAAGTGTTTGGTAAATGGAAGGGTCTACGTGAAACAACAACAGATCGTGAAATAGTTTGGCCTCCAATGGTTGTTATAAGGAATACAGTACTCGAAAAAGATGACAATGATAAGGTAACTATTATTTCATTTTTTCTTCCTATTTGCTCATTGGTATATATATTCTGTCTAGCTGTCAATATTCAGTTTTTTTTTTTTTTTAAAAAAAAAAAATATATTCCAGTAACATCGTATGAACATTCTGCTGCATGTTATCTCGTGTGCATTTTTGGAGGCTTGGGACCTAGAAGAACAATATTAAGGGGCAGCTATGATGTAGCATGTCCATTCTGATTTTAGAAGCTTAGGGTCTAGGAAGAGTGATGCCTCTTTTGGCTTTGTGTTTTGGTGGGATTCCGTACTTAAGTTAGAAGTCCACTATTTATTTGTAGTAACTTCAAGCTCCAAAAAAACCCAATGAAGAAGCAGTAAAATATCGCTTATGCATGAAGCACTAAAGAATTTATCATAAGAAAAAGCCTTGACCAAATGGGCCCTGAGATGTGCACTGCTATAGCTTTTTTGTTTTTTTCTGAAAAAGTGGTTCCCAATACTCAGACCTACTGTTGCGAAGGCAACACCCTTTGCTATTGATTTATTGCAGAATTTAAGTTAAGCATATGTCCTCAAATCCTTTATGGCTCCATGGCCTTCACTGCATCTTCTTCAGAGTTCTAATCACTTCTAGAAAAACCTCACATCTATAGTTCCAATTGGGACAAATTGTGACCCTATCTATGCTGTTTCATGTCCTCAAGGCCTTGCTTTGGAAGATTTTTCTCTCTGTTTGTTGTTGCGGTTGCATCCTGTTTCCGTCCTTAAATCACTGATGTTATTCTTACCCATCTGTGGCTGCCATTTTATTTGCTGAACTGATTCTTCCAGAATCCATAACTTGACACAGACGATGCATGAATTCATTCAGTATTCAATGTTTCTGTTTAGCCTTCTAAATTATTCTCAACTATAGCCTTTTTCCAAGTGATGGGCTGTGATCAGCATTGGGAATCCCATTGAGGTATTCTTACACACTAAATGTTCTTTGTATGCCACTCTTTGCAAATGTTTTGAATTTTGTAATTTAAATCAGCCACAGTAATTATTTGTTCTGCTACTTAAGAAGGAAATCCATTTCATGCTCCTCAATTATGAACTTTCCGAGTTTTTTCTGCAGGATTTGCTGCTTTAGCATGACTCAAGACTCAAATAAAGTTGAGCTAGAGTTTTCACATCTACTAGGATGTCATCACCTTTTCAATCACATGTTTCTAATATTGCTGCAAATTTGACTGAAATTGTTTCGCAAACCATTTGGGTTTGAACAATCAAGAGATTTCATCATTACATTTCGGCGTAATGATGCATATCTCACTTTTAAGCTATAATCTATTTCCAAGCATGGTTTCTACACAATGTCTCTCAAATTCTGCTTAGAATTTGGTGGGTGACATGGGCTTGTTACACCCTGTTTCTGTCTCAGCTCCTAAAGGAAGCAGGAGCAGGCCCTCTACTCTCTCTCTCTCTCTCTCTCTCTCTCTCATGCACACGCATGCTCACGTTACTGTTTTCCCCTGATAGCGCAGTGGATAGGCATGGGAAATCAAGAGCTTCTTGATTATTTCAATACATATGATGCTGTGAAGGCACGTCACTCCTATGGCCCTCAAGGGCACTGTGGGATGAGTGTTCTAATTTTTGAGAGTACAGCCGTTGGATACCTGGAGGCAGAACGTCTACACAAGCACTTCAGAATGCAAAAGACTGATAGGGAAGCTTGGGAGCACTATCCAGTGCTCTTCTATCCTGGCGGCCAACGCCAATTATATGGGTATATGGCAACCAGAGGAGATTTGGATATTTTCAATAAGCACTCTCAAGGTGCTTCTTCACTCAGCATCTTATATTTTCAAGTAAACTTACCTGGATAGTGCTGTCATCTTGTTGAAATGAATCTTGTAAGCTCTGTGTTGCTGCCAATTTCTGTCTTCTCTTTGGACTTATTTCATTGTTCAACAAAATATTTATATTGCTTTAGCATAGCGAAACAGGTGATGTTTCAATGCTTTAGCATAGTGAAACAGTTGATTTTTCGAGAGGATGATGTCAGTTTTATTATGTTGGCTGCTTCGTTTGACATGCAAATGATTGCTGCTTATGCTAACATGCTATTGTTTTCCGGCTGTTTTGGATAATCTTAATTTAGGCAAATCAAAGCTAAAGTATGAGATTCGGTCATACCAAGAAATGGTTGTTGGCCCAATGAAGCAAATGAGTGAAGACAATCAGCAATTGACCTTGTACAAGAACGAAGTAGCCAGACAACAGCTGCATAAGAAGACCCTTAAGGAAACAATGGAAGCGATGAGTACACAACTCCGCATTGCCAATGAGGAGAACAGAATTGTCAGACAGAGATCAAAATCTCAGCACCAAGAGAACAAAGAAGAGGTAATTGTTTCGAAGAGGCGCATATCCTTTTCTATCATAAGAAGTGTTTATAAGCTCAGTGAATCAGTGATAGACATTAATAATGCCAATAGTTGACTCAAAATGGGCTCTGATTGCCAGTGTAAGAATTAAAATGAATCCTGTTCTTCTCTTAAAAATCTTGGGATTCCTGGATCTAATTGATCAAATGAAATTGTGACACCTATTGAACTCTGTCCACTACTGTACTTAAGCTTAGACTTGTTATGTCGCGTAAGCGTCCAATACTTGGCTCCTTGGATCATTTAATCTGCATGCTTTATAGTTCTTGGTGCATTTAGTTGTGCTGCCAATCAGAAACTGTGGGGCATGAAATCTCATTTAGTTTCTTGGCTATTTGTGCTTCCCAATGGGCTTCTTTTATGATTTCTTTTTATAATATCACTCATTTTTTTATTACATTTCAAGCCCAATTCACGCAATTCACTTTACAATATTGATATTATATATTTCCTCTACTGATAAATTCCAACAATATACATCAGCAGGAGAGGAGACTGACGCTCCTCAAATGGGAGATACAATGCTCCCATTGGGGATCAAAACCCCAACCTCCTAGACACAAGCTAAGACTTTTACCAATCAGGCTATACCTGTGTTAGCTCCCAATGGGCTTTACTATGGAAGGTAATTGATAGAAACATCTCCAGAAATCAGCAGGCTGTATTGCCAGTATCAATTTGCTTCTAGTTTGGAAAACCCAGTGCTCATGATTAATATAACATGTTCAGTGTAGGAACCATTCAAATGAAGTTAGAAATTACGTCCTGTTCCCCATCTGATAAACTGATTTTGTACCTGTGCCCCTCATTTGGTTAGATGAATGTGGCATGGTTTATGTTGTGGCAAACTTTAACTATGTTATATCACTTCCCTCCATGTGTGAAATTATGATTGCTGCTTAAGCCCTTTCTGGAGCCTTTGTAAAGATTTTACATGCTGCTGATAACTGGGCATAGCAACTAATCACTTCTATGTTTATAATTCAGGCTGTTTTGTCAAGTTAAACAGCGCCCCTCCGAATTCTTATTACTCCAGCAGGCCTATGGAAAACATTCTTCTCTGGTTTAAGTTTTCTCGTTTTTGTGGAATAAAATACAGAATTGCAGGTTGATAATTCTCATTGTTTATCAGCTATTTTCCTGCCCATCCCATGGACAGTTGTGGGGAGAGAGAGAATCTGAGTTTATTTACATATTTAGTTGGAATAGGTGGCATATATTCCTGAACTTTGCCACTCTTTTGGAATTTTCCCCTTTTTTGCTGTAGATGGATCAAATGGAGCGGTTTTTCAACGACAAAGTGGCAGCCATTCATGACATTCCTGAAGGAAAAGAAATAGAGTCTGACAAATTGATTCAAAAAGATCCCGAGAAAGCCAAGCTGTCAAACAGTGATTCTGGAAGCAATGAGGAGAAGAGTCTCAGGTACTGTATTCATTGCCAAGTCCATAATGTATATGGAAAGTCTTATGCTGGCTTACGTGTTTACCCACCCATTCTTGCACATTATGTATGTTGTCTGTATTCGATTGCATGTACGTTTTAGTTCTGCCTGAGTAAAGCCATCCTATTTGTAGAGGTTCAGATCCTACTTTTTTTGTCCTTTTTTTCCTCTTGGAAATGGGGCACTACATTATTCTTGATGATCCCAATGGAGATCCTTGAGGTCAAAGAAAATGGTTGGTATGGCCATATGGGTGCATGTAGATGACGCATATTTAAATGGATTGTCAGATAAATCTGAGGTGTCCAGTTTCTGTTTTTCTATGAGAGAATGCGAGGATTTCTATAGAGATAACACACTGCTGATATTCCTTTTTCCTCATAGGTGGGAAGAGATTGCCAGAATCGTTGGCAGCCAGGGCAAAGGAGCAGCAGAGTTGGAAGCTGAATGGGAGAAGCTGATAAAGTCCCATGAGGGCAAAAAGACCGAGATGAAACGAAGGCATTATGAAGAGGAAGTTCAGTTAGAGAAGGAATTCAATGTTGCACTAACCCAGCTCAAGGAGAAGTACACCTCTGGCCCCTCAAACTAGCTGCGGTAACTGAATGGTGTAAAATGACAGATAGAAAAACCCTTTCTTGCTCTTTCTCTCTCCTGCTAGATCTTCAAAATTAAACAATTAAAACTGAAAACTGAACATGCTTACTGCTTTGGCGACAGACATACAGTTGTTGGCTTTTGTTTTGAGGGTTAAAGACTGGTCAATCAGTGTGGTTTAAGATTCTTGACTCGTCTGTTTCTTAGTTGGCGGATTAGGCAGGATGATCGTGTACCTTTTTAGACATTGTTCGTGGCAGCTTCTTTGAGAGCTGTTTGTTTTAAGGGTTCGTATGCTAGAAGGCTGCCCATAAGTCGGCGGCGTATGTGATCGCCGCGCTCTGTCTAAAGGTTTCCCTATGGTGTGCATTGGCCCTGTTTTGGCGGTGTATGCTATTTCGATATCTTTGAGTGAAACTGACTTTTTGAAAAATGCTGATATTGATTTTCTGGTGAAAGCTAATCTGTATAGCTTGGAATTTTTACTTTTTCATGTCTTGGAAATTAAAAAATTGATTGCTTTTACCTTCTTGAGGAGGTAAAGTGTGTGCGTGTGCGTGTGCGTGTGTTTATTTAAAAAAAAAAATAAGAAAGAAAAATAGAAAAATAGACTTTATGGCCTGTTGGGCCAATCCGTCGTATGCAGCAAAATTTCACTAGCACTTTAGCCAAAGCATCATCCAGGTGCTTCATGCAGACAGAGAGAATTTTCTATGAAAGGTAGTTACTAATTCTGAAATATGTCCAAAATTTTTAGCAGAACTGGGCCATGGACATCATGCACGGCCAAACAGGCCCGATTCAGGCATAAATTTCCTAGTGTGTTTTGTTAGTGGTATTTTACCGTCATAAGCAACGTGCAGCTCATGAAGGACTATGCCTAATACCAATGGCTCCGTAGAAAGATTCCTCTAAAATCCTAAAACAAATCAGAATTGCGGTTGGCTGTGGTGTAACCTGGGTGGGTTGGGTAATACAGGTTAAGAGGGAACTCTCGGGTGCATTTAGCTCGGTGCACTTGGGTGCACTTAACTCATTTTTTAATTTTTTTCAAATTTTTTATAAAATTATTAATTTAAGCGTATTTAACATGTATATTAATTTTTATCAATTTTGGAGATTTTTAGTTTTTTTAGATTTTTAAAAATCAATGGGCATTTTTAATCATTTTAAATTACTAAAAATGTCATTGATTTTTAAATATATGAAAAAATATTAGAATTTTCTAAAATTGGTAAAAATTGATGTACATATTAAATACACTTGGATTAATGATTATATAAAAATTTTGAAAAAAATTAAAAAAAATAGGTATTTGCACCTAGTGCACCGAGTTTAAGTACACTTGGGTGCATGTAACTAGGGTCTCAGGTTGGAGGCTGATTCTAACTAGGGGCGGGAATCAGGGCGGGTCAGGGTGTGCACAACCCTAACCCTCCTTTTCAAAAATCTTGTTTGACCCTTACTTTTTTTTACAAGGTCTCGGGACAAAATTCGGGTCGGTATCGGGTCAACGGGTCGGGTAAAAAACTGCGGGTCAAGTAAGAAATTTTTAAAAATTTATAAAACTATCAAGTATAAAGACAAATTTATATTAAATTTAACTACTATATGCTTGAATCTATTATTAATCAGTCAAAGTAAATATAAATAATTAAATAAAACATAAAAATTAGCATTGAACGAGGTTTTTTTTAAAATGTAAAATATCAGAAAACGGGTCAGCATGTAGGTCCGCCCCGACCCGCCACCCTAAAAAACCCGGATTTTGCCCCGCCCGGTATTTAAACAGGGTCGGGCGGGTCACGGATCGACCCGCCCCGATTCCCACCCCTAATTCTAACCTTAACTATTTAAAAAAACTTAAATCATATTTTGCTTACAACCTATTTTTTTAAAACCTTAATCTTAACACATTTAACATAAACAAATTGGATTGCTAGTGGACTGGTAAAATGTGTTGAAACCAGGTTGAATAATAGGGCGATTTCCTTATATACTCATGAATTTTTAAAAATTGCTCTTATACCGATGAATTTTCATCACAATTCTATTTATACCTATGCCGTTAAAGATCTGTTAAGGAGATCGTTAACTCTTTGAAAAATGACAAATATGATCATCTCTAATTATGAATTTTATATTATAATGAATTTTTAATAATTTTACAACTATAAAATTGGATATTATTTGAAAATAAAATTTTAACTTTAAGCAAAACAACCTTAAATTATGTTAGAACTTGGGCATATTTTTCATTTTACAAAGTGACTAACGGCCCATTTAATGGATCTCTAACGACGTGAGTATAAGTGAAATTAAGATGAAAATTCATTAATACAAGAGTAATTTTTGAAAATTCATGGGTGTAAGTAGAATTAAAGGTAAAATTTAGGGGTATATGTAGAATTTGCCCAAACGATAAACTATTCAAAATCTAATCATAAACAAAGTTTTTTTAATGTTGGCGATTTACTTCAATTAAAAGATCAATTTTTATATTTATAATTAGAATATTGAATCCATTGTCAACAATTATAACTTTACTCTTTTACGTTATGAGTTGGAACATTCCAGATTGATGAGTTAATTGAGTTGGATAATCAGGTTGACAGGTTGAACCTATGTCCAGCCAATGCAATTAAACAAGGATTCGGGAACTTAAGTTCAATCAGCCGGGTCACAGGTCGTCTTCGATGCCAACCGTACTTACCTTCTCAACAGTACGTGTCAGAGATGCCATTTTGAGGCTTAATAAGGCGCAACACTAATAAACTATAACCTTTCTTCCTGCTCTCATTTACGAGACTTGATTCCTCTGATCTAATTCGCAAGTAACTAATCAGAGTTTTTCCCCTCAGATATTAATGGAAAGCTGAGGAGGAGTGAGAGCTATTAATGAGAGGGAAATTTTGCAAAAGGCTTCCTCTTAACAGGCAGACCAAACTCCCTCTGTCAGTCACCCCTATCAGACCCATAGCAGCCATTTCGCGCCTCCCTCTCTCAGATCTCTCTCCCCATTCTCCCACCTGCCTCCTCTTCGCACGACTTCCCATCTCCTTCCTCGCCGGTGACTTCCCTGCTCCCCCTCGACGATGTGTAGACTGCATGCGACTGTCCTCATCGCCCGAGCGCTCTCTCTCTCTCTCTTTCTCTCGTTTCTTCTCTCACTCATCTCTTCATGCTCTCGTCTTCTATTCGCCTTCTGTTTGTATTGTGTCGGATCCAACGGAACAATGGATTTCGACTGACGTTTTCATCCGCAGCAGCTCGGAATCTCTTCTCGTGGGCAACAATGACCAAAATCGTAATTCAGGTTGTTCCCACTTCCCTGGACGAGATGGAGCCGCGGAAGACGGCCTCCACTAATTTCTATTCACTAGTCCTGGCGAAGGAGAAAATGCAGAAGCCGGTGTACGAGATTGCCAGAAGCGCTGTCAACTGGGCGAGGAAGATTTTGAAAGTAAGATTCGTCTGCATGCGATTTTTATTGTTTCTGGTGGTGGGTTTGGATGCGGAATCCGCAGGGTGGTGGGGAGAGCATAATATGTTACTTAGCTTTCGGGCGGCGAAGCCGAAGAGCTCCAGATATGATCTTCCTGCTCCTCCCAAATATGGTCTGCGCCCTCTAGATGTCCGACGCACCAGGTCGAAGCCGAGAGAGAAGGAGACTTGGAAAAAATGGGGAAAATGACATGGGTTTTGACAGAAATTCAGGATTCACAATGAATAAAACGCGGAATGCGAAATTTTCCGAACTTAATATTGGAATGGAAATTACCCATCAAAAAATATTGGAATGGAAATTCAGCAATTTGGCCGAGGATTTCAATCTCATAGATGTGTGTTTTATTCTCTTTTCATAAAATATTCAAGAGACTCAGGACTTGGAGCTAGATTTTGGATGTTTCGATTTCCACGATGTATCCCGTGAATGCATGAAACCGACCGTCGCCTCTGTTTACCCCCAGCAGATTTTTCGATGGTAATAGGGATGGAAGAAATTCCTCCTAATTTGTATCTACAAACAAAAGCCCAATTCTTGTAAAAATCCAATTCATTATACGATGATGTGTCCACATCAATTGCACTGTTAGCAACTGGATGGCATACGTAAATCTCGTGGGATCTGACGGCCAGTAATGGTGGTCGAAAGTAGAAATGGCGTAAATGATCAGTACTCTTCAACCTATTTTACCCAGAATATGCGGCCTAATTAACATGCAACACCCTCATAAATCTATGATAATTCGACTTGGGTGGCATTGTTTTTTTAATTAGGGCAACTTCTATCTAAATAATACTAAAAGATTGGGAAATGAAATGATGCACGCCAACCATGGATAGAAACAAAGCCACAAATGCGCCCATGAAATACAATCAGCAAAGGGAGCTGGATCCTCAGCCAAAAATTTTTTGCCACATGGCAGTGATGGCCAAGCAACGTGATAAACCTGACAAACGGTTGAATAAACAAGAAACGCAAGCCTAACTTTAATTTTACAGACTGTGTGCTGGAAACATACCTCATAGATATAAGTTAGCCTAGTTTGTCTTCTTTTCATTGGCCTTCACGGCAGATGAATCAGAATCCTTAATTGCTGCGGCATTGGCATTGGCATTGGCACTGGCATCGGTTAAGCTACGGTCTTCATCTTCACCCCCAAATCCAAACTCGTTCACACGCTTCTTGTCAACTGGGTAAATCCACCTCTGGTAGAGATAAATGAGGAAAATAACGTCTGCATTCACCAAAACCATCAAGCAAAGTGATGAGATATAAAAAGTCTGTCATGGAAAATAGAAGTGCCGCACTCTCTCTAAAAGTAAAAAGACCAAACATAGTCAGATTCGTGGCATATGTTGGCATTTGTAGACTAAAGACGTGATCTAGACTCACCATCTCGGAAAACTGAGAGACGATGCAGTATGGGCATTTTGATAACAAATGCAAAGAGATCATCGATGATGGTGTTTAGGAATTTGTAGGTCATCTGTCTCCAGGGAAGGTGCGCAACAGATTTCAGTTTATAATTTATGAACAGCTGTGGACACATCATAATGAAACCTGCAAAAAGAACGAAATGTTACAATTCACAAGTGAATTATGCACAACTTCAATTACCAGGAGACAAGTCGTTTCCGGTCATCAGTTGTCACATAAGCAATGATTATAATAGCTCAGCCTAGGATAATCCAGGCATTCACCCATCCTACTTCATGCTATTTCATGCTATGGATTTGCAAGAAGATATTTAAGTGAACAAATGGTAGCACAATGACAGAACTAAAATTGAAGTAGACGGGTAGACTGGAAGCTCTCACATATAGCATTCATGTACAAATTATGGAGGGTTTCTAATGAAACCCTTGTTTAACCAGACCAACAAACTTCTTCCTCTTGGGAAGAGAACACGTGCATACATTTCTGCATGGAAACTGAAATGCCCCCCAATTTGAGTAGGATCTTGAATCTAGTTCATCTTCAGCTTTGCTAAAATAGAGAAGAAATAAGTCCAGGTTCTAAATTTCCTAGCATGGGAGAAAATTTGGAACCATTTAAGTAGTTTGCCAAATGAAATGTTATTCAGATTTCCCCATTGTGCGTGTGGCTCAGTCTTTTACAAATCAAGAATAGCAGCAAAACAGTAAGAATGAAGTTTAGGAAAAATTAAAGGACTTGGCTACCCTTGGCTCCATGGATAGAGGTGGAGGAAGTAGGGCTGGAGCAGGCCGCACCAGAACATGAACTGCCTCTGGTTCAAGGGTACCCAGGTCAATAAAACACCAATAGATCATAGGACCTTCCTGTATCTCCTTGAACCATGAGATACCAAAGCAGTAGTGCATATAGAACTCCCACAGGTAGAGAAGAAAAGAAATAAAAAGAGGAAGTTGCAAGAAAAAAGACTGCCAAGAGATGAAATAAAAGAAGGGAAAAGACAATGATAATGGAAAAGGGACGAAAATGAAAAGAAATCTTACCAAACATGTATACACAACTTGTAAGAGAAGAGAGTATCCAAGAGTACCAACTCTTATGGCGCTCATACTTAAGAGAGTACACGGAGAAGCATGCTGCCAGAAAGAATAGAACATAGGACAGATATTTCATAGCAATATCATCATACTCCTTCGTTTTGTTTTTAGCATATGAGTCACGGTCTCGGAATCTCAACATAGGGATCCTTCCACTTCTGTCAATCTGGAAAAGTTATGGATGAGAAATCTACATGATATCAAGTGGCTGAAATTATTGTCAACTTGACAGCAAATTAGGTTTGAAAACATCAGTCACAGAGTTCAAAGCAACAAAGCTCCTAAAATGTCAAGATATATAAACAATTCTATCTAGATCCTTAGAAATCATAATAAGCATCATCGTCATTATCATCATACTAGGGTACTAGGTAACTGAATCTTGTTGCTGGCCTCCTGTTAATTTAGCAAGATGTCATCAATGAGCTTGTATGTTCAAGTCTATTTTATAATCTTTGTTCATGTTCCTGTTGGCTTCTCTTCCTTTCTCATGCTTCTGCTTGAACTATCCATGGTTGTTTTGGCCCCTTACTTGATGTCCTTACATTTAGACAAACTCACCATGACCGATGCAATTTGTTGCCTCCATTGCACATAATCAAACTGCTTAAGTCTACATTCCTTCATTTTTGTTACCTATTGATTGCACGTTCATATTATCTCAAATCTTTTCATTTTGTATTTTATCATTTCTAATCCCACCACTCATGTTGACATCTTTGTTTTGACCATTCTCATCTTTTGATATGCTATTCCTCAAATGTTCAATATCGCAAACCAAAGGGCATAGCCAGTCTTAAAGCTACATTAAAAAAAAAAAAAAAAAATCTTTTTAACTTGATTGGTACCTGGAGATCCCATAAAAATTCTTAAGCACACAGTTCACCTAGAGTAAAAATATCTTTATTGGTATCTGAATGACAGCCCAAATAATGACAATGGTCATTTTGAGATATTTCTTGACCACCAATCTTAAATAACCCTTTATTTCCATGCCTATTGTTCTACATTTTATTTTCTATGTATTTCCTTTTATTTATTCCAAAATTCTCAGACTCCAAAGCATTGCTATATTTACTAGTATTCAAATTTAGCCATTAGAGAGCATGAAATATACCTCAATGTGCATTGCCTTTCCAATTTTCCAGAATTCAATGCAGCAACCAATGCCAGAGCTTGCTAGGATCATCCAAGACGTATCATTGTCAAGTAGATAGAGAAAAACAATCAGCTGGCTGATGAAGCTCACGACAACTGACTTAGCAGAAAGTCCTTCCATGGACTTATTTTTGTTCCAGAACTGTATGTCTGCCACAGCAAATCATCCCAATTAACCAATGAATGAGACCTATATGACAAAGAAGAATATAACTCCTACATACATTCACGACATACCATTCTTAAATGCCAAGAAATCAAACACTGAATGAAGCAAAGACACAATCATTGTGATCCCCAACAGGAATGGATTTCCCTCCAAGAATACCCTCTGCCATGAGAAAGGACACATTTAATTGGTGAGTAACAGTCCCTATTTCAAACCAGAATCAAGAAATGTCCTCAAATTAAAATGGTGGAAATAAATGGATTGCATTTACAAGATACTGAAAGACTTAAAGTGGATGAATTCCAAAGTCCAGAATGCCACAATCCGAACTTCTGAAAAACTCAAAAGTCATGCCACACAAATTATAAACTGCTTTTTGGAACTCCAGGAAATCCAAATAGAGCATAGAGAGCCTCCATGAAAAATGTCACTGATTGCCAAAGGAAAATGAGAATGTCTAAGACTATAAATTAGCTTTCATAATAAAATGGCAAAAATATAAACTTCTAAGAGGAAAACAACTGAGCATTCTGATGATCTTCAATTTGTTGAGGCTCAGACACCAAATCTTTTGCCTTTATTTTGAACTGTCAATGAGGTAAGATGCAAAACTAATTTGATAAGATGACAAATACAGCCAAATTATACACAATAGCAAGACTGGAAGTACCTTAAGTTCATCGGCTTCACCCTCAAGCATACTCCCATAGCTGCGATGAATCTGAAATGACTGATCAATCTGTAAAAATATTTGCCACTTTGTCATGCTAATAGGGCCCAATTCCAAATTAAGTGGCAATTCCTTCACTGTTTCGTTAAGTGGTATCAACTTGTCCCTTAGCAGCCAAAACTCATTGAAGAAAACTGTGGGATAGTAGTTCCCACTAACAGGTTCAACATGCAAATCTGAAATCCAATAGTTAAGGGGTCAAAAATCAACATTCTCATCATACAATTTGCCAGAACTTATTTCATGATACCATCCTATCCATGTTTCACTTAGGTGCAAGTTCAGAGGTGCATCCCTCCTCGGCATTTTCATCTTTTCATGCATAAAAAAAACTCCCAATGTATAATTCCAATCCATACCTGTCAAATAAATATTTCTCGAAGCATATTTATGCTTGACACAAAGATAAGGCTCCTTGCCCACAACTTTTGCGGCATTAAGTTCAGGTCATGGAAATGCCCTATCATAAGCCGTGTCCAATGTACATATTGCCTTCCCCAAAACCCATATAGGCACAAGCATCAAGCATTTTTTTTTCCAGTTAATATTCATGTATACAAGATTGCACTTCCGTTCATCAGATTATGCTTAAACTAGGGCTTAAAGGAATGAAAACTACTGAACAATAAATAAGCCAATACCAACTGAACAATATGTCAAGGATACAACCAGCAACATTCGGTGGAATAGCATTTTTGGGGTATCTGCAGAAAAAGGCAACAGTTGACACATTCTATACTCGAAAGCTTACGGATAGGAAATAAAGGAAGAATATATAGCCATACACATCCTTTTATACGCTCCCAAGAGGAGGGAAATGATGAAGGCAGAGGACGAAAAGAAAAGGAAAAACAAAAGGCTTCACAAGATTAGCAGCTGAACCTCACCAAGATGACTTGGTAAGTGCATAAAATAATATGAATTGAAAAATCATCGACAAAAAAGAAACCACATTAAGGCAGTATTTTGTCGCATTCATCATCCGAGATAAATGTGTTCTCTTCTGCTATTTTGGTAAACATCTGTTATAATACAGTAAACTTCAGTGAACCATTTTCCTTGTCATAGTCTACATTTAAATTTACCCGTTGTGACCATGGAGTTGAAGCCTGCTCAAGAGACTACTCTTTTCAGGTCAATAAATAAAGGGACAAAGATGGGAAGCTTATCTTGAATAAAACACAATTATCATTTTGTCTCTATTTGCTACTGATGTTTCCTGGCCAAGTTAATTCCCCTTCCCCTCTTTTCAGGCAACACTATCTCATCGTCACCATCACCTGAACCTTGTCAAAGCTTAACAGGACAAACTGCTACTAGACCTTCCATCCTTCATTTTTTAAGGATCATGATGAATCGACAATAGCTGGAAATATTCTCTTTTCAAGGATCATGACCCACAAATATTCTCCAATTCACAAGAATAACAGCATATCCACAAATCAAAGCTGCATTTTTTTCCTTAGCAAACAAGGTTCTTATTCACATTTGATATTACAAGGGAAAACAGAAAAAAAGAGAGAATGTTTTGGAATCTGGATACTAACTTGCATGAGCTATATTCCAAATCTCAGGAACAAGGGGGCTAACATAAAGAAGTGGACTGTTGGATGATGAAAACCCACCAATTTGCTCTTAGAAGTATTTCTAGTTGGTTGGCAATCTTGTATTGACACCCATGTTGCAGACATCATATGAGCAGCCAATAGATATTTTCATATTTCTTGATTTTTAGTAAGGGTGTGTTTGGGAAGTAATAAAATTTTTGATGAAAAGTTTTTTGTGTAGAAATTTTTGAAATATGAGAAAATGATGCGATATGATAGGGGTAATGATAAAAAAATAAAGAGAACAAAATTAAAATAGATATATTAGATGTATAAGTAGTTATATATAAGTGATTGAAAAGTAGGGTGGTTGTATAAGAAATGAATAAATAATTAAAAAATAGGATAATCATGGGAAGTAAAAAGTTTTAGATTAAAATTTTGTGTGTACCAAACACCCTGTAAATGTGTGGGGTGAATGTAGCCATGTCCATTTATTAATTTTCAAAAATCAAAATAAAATGTCAAATTGCCAAATTTCACATTGGGGAAAATTAGTGGGGGCCCACGCATTTATTCAAAAAGCAAAAAATTAAAAAATATTTTCCAGGCGAGAGGCCGCACAAATATACCAACCCTTTCCATTTAGAATACATCATGATGACAAATGAAGATAAATGTGTATTCCTGACATGATATACACGTTCAGCTGGAAAAAAAAAAATTTTGCAAGACAAAGTAAAAAGCACCGTACCGTGTGAAGTCATCAACTAGATTAATTGTAATATTTGGTTTCCAATATGAAACCCATTCTGTGGGACCATCATCTTTCTCATCAGGAAGACTTTCATCCATGACCTGTGATGATCAGCACATATCTTAAAAAGACTTGGAAAAACCAAGGCAAGGTAGAGAAAGACTAGCTTCCATTAAAAAAATTAAGGACCAAGGTTGAATTATACCACTTGTATCACAAAATGCAACAATATGATAGACCATAAACTAAAAAGGATGAATGCTCAATAAAGACATAACTTGTTCATTACTTGACGAGCCTATCCCCATTTATATTCAAATCTTGGACGGCCAGTAGAAAGTCAGCAACTCAAGGTCTGAGATACATTGAACTTGTGTACAACTCTACAGTTAAGTTGTCTTTGTATAGATGAATGAAGGGGGTGAAAAAGAATTGATAAGAGCTAATATTGAAGTTTGTAGAAAATAAATGATAGGATGCCATCGGGGGGATACCAATCGGAAATCCAGTGAATATCAACAAACTAAATAGGAGTGTTGGTCAAAAATATGAGGGATAATTGTTGACAATATAAGTAATAAAGACAAAAAGTAGATTAGTTAAACACTTCCATCATATTAGGGCCTGTTTACCCAAGCATTTGAGAAGAGCAAATGATATTATAAACTGCCAAATGTGCACATCTTCCCATGCAATGTTTTTGACCAGATTTAATATCAGGCATTCACTGTCAATATAAGCCCTGAAACAACAATCCTGTGAAGCTATCCATGAAGGCTTCACCTAATCGCTTGATGCAATGGGGTGAAGCTTCCCACGCAAGCTAGGCCAACAAGCCCTTAGTATGAGGTGGAAGGAGCACCCCTTTTACAAGAATTAGACAATATCTTTTATGCATTTTCATTAAGGGTATGCTTGAAAAGTGATAAAACTTTTGGATGAAAAGTTTTCAATGTAAAATTTTTTGAATTGGTAGAAAATGATATAATATGAGTAAACAAAATAAAGTTAAAATAGATATGTTAGTTGTGTGAATAGTTGTATAAAAATGATTGAAAAGTAGAGCAGTTGTATAGAAATGTGTGAAAAAATAATTTCAAAATATGATAATTATGTAGAGTAAAAAGTTTAGTATAAAAAATTTTTGTTATAAACAAACGTACCCTACGAATGTCAATACTACAACTCCCATGCTACTGGCCATTTATCCATTTCTTTTGTCTTTGTTTCAGTTTTTTTTTTAATAAAAGTGTTATTTTAAATGTATTTAATCCATAAACAAAGTTTTAACATTTTTGGAGAGGTGTGTGTGTGTATGTATATATATATATATTTGAATTTTAAAAAGAGGGGCACTTTAGTCATTCTCAAAGGGTAAAATGACCAAAGTGCCCTTATGTTTGAAATTCAAATACACATATACACATCCAAAAATGGTAAAACTTGGTATATGAATTAAATATACTTAGAATAATACTTTTATTAAAAATTTTAAAAATATGTTTATGAGCTGGCTTCATAGGAACTCCTGTGAAGCTGGATGCATGGAGTGATGCCTCTTCCGTTAAAGCAAAAATGGTTGACTAACAGAGGGACAAGGGTAATCAGTTAATCAGACATCACATCCAGATTGATTTCAGTTACATTGTTAGCGTTCTTTAGTTAAATTGCAAGTAAAACTAGGTCAGTCCATGTTGCAGCATGAATAAAATCAGCCTGAATCCCACAATGAATATATTGACAAACCAGCAGGGAAACAATCATGACAATCCCTACCAAATTCTAGCATGTATGTATAAAATCCTGTAGCTTTAGCTGATTTAAAATCAAACCCTCTTCATAAACCATAGATTTAGATGTGTCACATAGCAAAAGTGATTCTATATTCCTGATATGCTGCAGCATATCCAACTGCCACAGCTGCACATACATGTAGTAAACAACAACAAAGATAAATATTGGTAATGACCGAGAACAGTTCCGGATGACCAAACCAGAATTAGTAAAAAAAAAAAAAACCTCTAGGTCATCATTCTAGTAAGATAACAACCTCGGAAGACTGGGCAGCCCCTTCAGAATCTTTGGAATTTCCCAATAAGCTCCTTCTTTTATCTGACTTTGATTTGGGCAAGTATCCCACAATGGCTGAAATCAGAGAGTAGGGGGCAGTCATGAATTTTGAACTCCATGAATTTGATTAACTTCTTGGAAGAGACGAGCTTACGATGTGTCCTCCCAAATGCAGATAGAGGCTGATACTCAGGATCATTTGGATCCGCAGGATAACCTGAACGAGCAAAGAAAACATGTGCATAGAGGGTCCCATTCTTCTGCACAGCCTGGAACAAGTTGTGCAAAATTCAGGATCTTATTTTCCAACTTCAAATTGAGAGTAAACAAAATTTCCACTAAAAGATGACAAAATTGATCATTTCGGCAATACCTCAGATGGATAATACTTTAAAGAATGAGACCTGCTGCTGTGGGGTCCCCAAACTGCATACGGGATATTTGTCTCATGCCAAACAAGGGCATTTTCATTACCAAAATCATAGAAATTTTCATGTTCGGAAAGGTAAAGCCACATGTCCTGAATAATGGAAATATGCAATATAGATTAGCAAAAAAATAACAAGTGAAAAACATTTGAGGTAAAAGCAGGCAGCACAATCCAAATAGCAGTTGCAAGTGTTCTGTTCCGACCCTCCCTACCTTTTGTCCAAAGGCTACCTATGGACAAAGGGAAGAGGAGAACAAAGCAGCTGGCTTAAGAACTCGTTGTGTATCAAGGATCCATTTAGAAGCAGAATAGAAAAAATAAATAAAGAAGGAAAGAGACAGAGAAAGAAAAACAAGAAAATGTATTCAACTGCGCTGACCAGATCACCAATTGGACAGCCCATTTAACAAGTTCAACGGATTTCTTTAATCAAACACCCCTTTTTCAAATTCCAAACTTGAAAGGCCAGTAAATGATTCCAGTCAAACCAGTCCTCAAACCACTGCTATCGCACATGACTTTTTTTTTTTTTTGATGTATGGCGCACATAACTTTTGATATGCAGACTTTTGTAGTTTAAAAGCACAGCGGTAATTGCTAAGTTGTAATTCACTCCACGAAAGTTCCAGCTCAAAATCTGGATGCAGGACCATGAAGTTGTGGATTCTGAATGTTCAATAAATGTCCATCGTCAAAATTAGTAAATCTAAGATCAAAGACTGCTATTTCACCACTCGTTTCTCGTTCATTTTTAATCCGTAAAATAATAAAAGTCAATTACGATAATAATAATAATGATGATGATGATGATGATAATAACACTTTCCTCTCCTTCTTCCTTGAGAAACTGGATACAAACCAACAAAATCCGGCTTCAATCGTACATGGCCCAGACGCTGCGGGGTTTTCACCAAAATTCCCAGTTTTGGTTTCGAACTCCACCAATTAGAAGTGAAAAATACTTCAGTGATTAGGGAATCATTGCTTTCACAGGGCGGAGCCGCCGAATCAATTCAATCATCCGGACAAACAAACTGAAATCACAGAGAGCGAGCGAGAGAGAGAGAGAGAGAGAGAGAGAGAGAGAGAGAGAGATTGGAGAACTAACAAGAGGTTCGCCCTTTTGGAAGATATTGGAGATGAGCTGGGAAGGGTCGGAGGGCTTCTTGGGCGAGAAGAACTTCATGGCGAAGTACCAGAAGACGGCCATACGGACGACGCCAGTGATCATCTGCCCGAAGCTCTGCTGTTGCTGCTGTGGCTGCTGGCCCCTCGGCCTCTGTTGCTGCTGCACCTGACCTGACGGCGGCGCCATTACTACGACCTCGATCGATCTAAGAGAGGCAGACCGGAGAAGGGGACAAAAAAAAAAAAAAACAGATCGTGCGCTCTGCTATAACACACGGCAGAGCGAGCGACGATGGATTCTTCCTCTTGTGACGAACGATTTTATGCCTTTAAATATGGAGTATTTGCCAATTTGGCGGTCCTGACTTTGGCTCGTACACGCATGCAAAATTTCTGCTAAAATTAACCATCGCCAAGAAAATCTGGACCGTTGGTTTGAAATATAAGTTATTATAGATATCATATAGGTTTTATTTCAATCAGTATCTTCTTTTCCAGTTTATTATCAGAATCCCACGGCACCTTCGGGAATGAATGGTGGGGATTGAATCTTCGAGTGTATATTTATTTTTATTTTTATTTTTTTCGTATTTCCCATCTATAACATGTCAATGTTTACCCGAAATCCTTGGAAGTTGGCGAGGGCTGTTTTCTAGTGCCGCGCTTGCCTTTTATAGCGAAGGAAGAACGTTCCAGCGTGCCGAAAAAGCACCAGAGGATGATGGTGCGACTGAGTCGCTGGGGATTATGATGGCTTGCGCCCTGCGGCCTGGCGAGCAGGAGAGTTTCGTTCTAGAACGTAGTTCTGTACCAGAGAAGGAAAGCCCTTTTTTTTTAGCATTTATATATCATAAACAACTCATTTTAGATATTCTAATTTGGTTTAAGAGAGACAATAGGCTTTCCTCTAACATATGAAAAAGACAATATACTCTACCTATAGATTGAGGAAGACAGCAATCTCTCATTTATTATTGGGAAGACACAACACCCATATTATACATAGACACCCGCGGCATGTGGCCAGAAGGAAGGCATTTTCATACACGGGAGAGTGTTTTCGTATAGCTGGTGACGATTCTTACTCATCGCCGATTACAGCTGTTTAATTCCATAATTGCGTAAGTCGACATTCGTTTGCATCTAACTAAAAAATCTCAGTGCAACTGTGCAATAAACACACGCAATGGTTGTTTCACGCACTTTAGTATGATACTCTATGACCTACTGGTTTTCTGTGTTTTTCATATTCCTCGATTTCTGTAAAATTTATTCTTTTGGCTCTTAAATTTCAATTTTGCACATTAATATTTCAATTTTTATCTAAATTGTACACGTTGCCTTTATCTACGTCGCTGTGAATTGTGGCTAACTAAATGTTAAAATATGGGTAATTTGCACATATATACATCTACATAGTTTGATACTAATTGCAAATATACTCACATAATTTCATAAATTGCATACTACTTCCGCATAGTTTCGACAAAATTGTGTATTACCCTCACGTCATTAGATGCGTTAATACGTTGTCTGATATTTTAAAAAATAACGAAAATGTCCTTGTTGATAATTTACATATATACCCATATAGTGTGATACTAATTGCAGATATACCCACATTGTTTCATAAATTGCATATTACCCTACATAATTTTACCAAAATAACATATTACCCAGCATAATTTCATCAAAATTGCGAAAAACTTGAGGGATGAAGATTACCCAAAATATCAGGTAAAATATCAATGGCAGTCAACAACAATGAGCTAATATGTAATTTTGGTGAAACTATGTGGGGTGATATATAATTCGTGAAACTATGTGGACATATCTACAATTAACATCAAATTATGTGGGTATATATCCAAATTACTAATGAGGACATTTTTATCATTTTCCGAGATATCATGTCAGGTATTAATGGCCACTAACGGCAAAGTATGCTCATTGGGGTAATATGCAAATTTATTAAAACTACGTAGGTATATTTGTAATTAGCGTAACCTTAGTATATATGCAATTACCCTAAAAATATCCATCCATATGAACCTACGTGACTGCCTACTTTTAGAAAATCAGGTTTAGTTTCTCGATTTTAATTAAAATATTATCTACTAAAAAAGCATACGATACGTGATCTGAGGTAGAAAAAATTTGTAACATTGTAAGTAAATGTTTCGATTGGAATAATTTTTAAAAAGTCTGTTCAGAAAATTCGGAAATGGAGCGTTGAAACTTGAAAGTAAGGGGCTTGGATGTTGCTTCGATGTCATATTGAAATGGGCCGGTTTTATCTAGAATGACTAGTCAAATTGAAAAATTTATTTCCATAGGTAGAAATCATGAACTCCTCAAGCTATATAGCAATGCGAGATTTTCCTACCACTGACCTAAAAGGCTAAAGCTCCTAATTTCTTAGGTTTTTCATGCCTTCTTTTTTTAGTAATGTTCAATGCATTCTGGTGCAAAATCATTATTTTAACATTTTAAATTTTTTATAAAAATATTAATTTAGATACTGTTAATTTATAAACTAAGTTTTTAAAATTTTTATATATATATATGTAAATATGTATTTTTTGATTTTAAATGGGGTTGTCCTGTTAACTTTTAACTAACTAAAATATGATTGTTTTTAGAAATTAAAATATATACATATTTTCAATAATGATAAAACTTGAGATATAGGCATGTTTGGGAAATGATAAAACTTTTAGATAAAAAATTTTTGTGTAAAAAGTTTTAAAATTGTAGAAAATAACATAACAGGATATGGATAATGATTATGAATAAATAAAACAGAGTTAAAATAAATTTGTTAATTATGTAGATAGTTGTCACGATGACTTGAGTTGGTCCACAACAAGGCCTTTTAATCATATCTGAATGACATTTGATGAGGAGTTCATAATTCATGCATAAATATCATAAATAAAGTTCACCCATAGGAACTATATAATAATTATTACAAATTGATATTCAAAATAAATAAGTAAAATTATTTTATTATGCTATTAGAGTCCATGCCTAACACATTTGTCGTGCATCTGCGAGTAGGACAGATCTGCAATTTCTGGAAAAAAATAATTAACACCGAATAAGTTCTTAAGAACTCGATAAGGAGGAGTTTATACTTTATTCATCCATATCAATAGAGTAAATAACATAATCAGTTAGCCTGTGATGAATAAAAATTATTTCAACAATTAAGTATGGAAATGCAAATAAACTCAATGACTCAACGTGTGCAATTGGTATCAAGTAGCCTTTCAGCAAAGTCTAAGACTTATCCTATAGTCACACACGAAGTAACCTTCTAGTAAGCTTGTAACCTACCTGTAAAACAAGTAGCATTCTAGTAATGCCTATGACCTACCCTCAAATCATGCAATGAATATCCTTCTAGCTAAGCCTAAGACCTACAAGAAAACTAACTTTAAAGGGACTAGGTCCCATGTACTTGCATTTCCAATTTTATACATATATGGTTTATGTCAAATAGCCTTCTGGCAAAGCCTAGGACCTACTTGTAAATCAACACTGAATAAACTATGCACGACAGAGTCATCCTTAGTGGTACCAATATACAATGAATGTAATAGTGATACTTGCATGCATTCTGCACATTTAGCATATTTTAATTTTAAACATTTTAATTTTCTAAAGAAAATATTCATACGCTAGCAAGGGTATTCATCCTGAATATCAATGAAATATACTTTTATTGACTTTCAACACTCTGTCTCAATTGGAACTCGTGTTAAAAATTAGATGTAATGCTTAGAGATATCTGTTACTATCTTAGCGGACATAATCAAGTGAAATCTCAATCATTAATATTTTTCCAATAATAACCTCTCAGGGATAATCCAACTCATTCAATGAATCCAGAATGTTCGAAAATGTAGAGATCAACAGTTGGATCATTAAAATCAGATATCGGCGTTAAAAGTTATGTTAAAAACAATTTGTAATCTCATGAGTCATCATATGTTACCGATGTGGGGTGCGACCTTCATAACCCTGATGCTCATGTTAAAGGTTTTACGTAAAATATTTTTAAGAAACTACTTTACGAATTTCTAGCTAATATAAGATATTTTTATAAAATATTTTAGTCTTGGGAGTTTTCTGAATTTTTTCTAAAACTTTCTCGATGAAATTTCGAAATTTCTCAACAAATTAGGAGAGTATTTTATAATACTCTTTTTAGAAATTTCTTTTTGTAAAATTTTTAGAAAGATTTGAGTTTTTCTATAATTTCTTCGAAATAGGTACTTTTTTACAAAATCATAAATTCATTGGGTTTTTTCTATAAAATTTCTATCAAAAAGTCAAAATCACTTCGATTTTTCTTCTTCCTTTCCTGCTCTATTTATCTATCTTCTATCAATTTTCGGCAGCTGCGGAAACTGCCCAAACAAGTTTGGATTTTTTTATCATATATCTAGTTTCTTATTTAATATAGATTCACTTCATACTTTTCTTTTTGTAAATTTAGCGAATCTATAAAGTTTGAGAAAAAAATAGATGAATTATAAAACTTAAAATTCTCATCAATTCCTTAATAATTGAGTGTATACATTCTCACTTACTTAATTGGCGTACCTACAAAGAGATTTTCTGGGATGGATATGAGAATCTCGCAAGTTATCTTCACACGTTCAATTCGATAGCCTTCGTTCTCTCTTCCTTGTCTATTTTTTCCGTGTCCACATTGTTTTTAAAGAGTGTATTGTTGCTCCTTAACACCTATCGGCCAACGCTCTCCATAAATGCTTATAATTTTATTTTCAATTTAATTATATATTGTATATATTTTTAACGGCTGTTACAATAGCTGTGTAAAAATGATTGAAAAGTAAGATAGTTGTACTGCAAGATGTGAATAAATAATTAAAAAATATGATAGTTATAAATAGTAAAAAAAATTTATATCGAAATGTTTTGATTTGAAAAAATTTTAATATAGCTAAACATGCTCGTACATTAAATATACTTGAATTGATATTTTATGAAAAAATTCAAAAAAATTTAAAAATGAATTTTGAACTTAGGTGAAACAGCGCATGGGATGTATTGAAACATGACTATTTTTATCTTATTTAATTATTTAGAAAAATTGGAGCTTTTGTCAAATATACCCACTTTGTTTGACCATAATCATAGATATACCTACAACATTTTCAAAATCATAAACATATTCACTATGTTTGCATTTAGTTCAAAAAACGTCAATTCCATAAAAAATGTTAGTTAAATTTTTTTAATGCCCAAAATACTTCTATTATAAAATAATAAATGATGAAATAAAATAGAAGAAAATGAAATCCAAGCTCTCTAAATTTAGAAGTCATGTGCATTTAAGACGTCAGTTAGTTATAACATTTTAAAATTTCATTTCTCATCCTAAATTCGCAGGGTATATTGAGAATTTACATATTAACTAATGATGTTAATTCATAGAATGAACTTTTTCGAATTAAATGCAGACATAGTGAGTATATTTGAAAATTTTAAAACAGTATAGATATGTTTATGATTAAGCTCAAATTTAGAGGTACATTTTGGAAAAACAGTATTTATCTGTGGGGGCGTAACTTGGTACTAGGTCAGTCCAAATCTGCTCGACTTGACTTGATTTCAAAACCAAGTTTAGTTTTTTTTTTTTTTTAGATTTTTTTCATATTAAATCTAATTTCAACCCATCATGGGAGAATTCGAAATCAATGTTGAGTTTACATCAACCAATACCAAAACCCGACTTCAGTCCGAATCTAATATTTCATCTAATTTATTAAATTAATTATATTAGTTTAAGCATTAAGTATTTTAACTATATTACAATAAAAATTATTTCATATAACCATAACCTAACTAAACTGTAAAATGTTTATTTTAGAGCCTAAATGTCATCTACATTTGTTTATAAAAGTTGAATCTATTACATCTACACAATTTCTTATTTGTAAATAATTACAAATATATCAATTTTTAAGAATTATTGCAGATATATCAATTAATTATAAGATATATAAGTCTTAATTTTATTAAACTTTAAATTGTGATTTCATGTAATATGGTTTATTTTCTCTTACCTTGATTGTTAATGATAAACTCATTACATTTATTATACTTAAAATTATCTTTTAATTAGAAGATTAATTTCATCAAAACCAAAGATATCATATGTCATAAAATAAATTCATGTGTAAATTATAAATAAATAAGTTATCATAATCAAAAGATACTTTTAGAAGTAGTTCGTGTGAATGCAATAATGTTAAAAAATTCGTTATCTATATTGATAAATTTTGACTTTTTTTTTATGTGAGAGTAATCTGAATTACAACTTGAAATTAATATGGAAACTCGGATTTTAATATTAAGTTTAAGATTTAGATTTACTTAAATCTCAATAGTCTTAGCGTTTTGGCTCGCTGAACCTGCACCGATCCTTACTGATCTGCACTCATTGACCCTACAGGGCCGGTGGGCCCATTGGTTCATAGATGAAAGCCTACCATTTGACTCTTGGCGGGCCGGTATCACGCAGCGTGCGTGCGAGCTAGGGGTGTAAATCGGGTCGGGTTGACTCGGGTTGGCACAAATACAACCCTAACCCACCTTGTAAAATCACAACCCAACCCTACTTTCAACCCTACTTTTCACATCTTAACCCAACCCTATTTCAACCCACCTCAAATCGGTTCGGTTCGGGTTAGAAATCGGACTAATAAATTACACATGTTATCAATGCTAGTTAAAGTTTTGTTCACCTGAATTTCTAAAATAATAAAAATAATTATAATTATAAAAACAATAAGTACCAATAAAAGTTCTACATAGCTCAAAAGTGAAGGATAAGTTTAGTAATTGATTCGTTTTTTTGTTTTTGTATTTTTGAGCAATCGATGTCTTCTGCAAGTCAAAAAGTGAAAGCCAAGTAAAATTATTACAGTAAATTATGCAAAATAGAAAAATGAATATTATAGTCTGACTTACCTTCTTAGTTGGCTTCCAATCAAAGCTACAAACATCTTAAGTTCTCAGTTGACCTGTTATGTTATTCTAAATCACCAATGCGAGCAAATATCTAAACAACCTATTTACGATGCAATATAACTAAATAATCCAAACACAATTTCACAACTAATTAACCAAATATATTTCCAAACCAAATAAATTCAAATAACATTTAACAACCAAATAGTCAAACAAATTTCCAAACTCAACACAATTTTATTTAAATATCTAAGCAATATGAATGAAATACACTCTCATAAATATACGTAAATACATATTTTATGAAATCGGGTCGGGTCGGGTTGACCGACCCCTAACCCAACCCAACCCATTTTTAAAATCGGCTCGGGTTGAACCCATTTTTTAAAAATCAAATTTCCAAAACCTCAACCCAACCATAATATAAATCGGTTCGGGTTGATGCGGGCTCGGGTTGAACCCAACCCTATTTACACCCCTAGTGCGAGCGCAGCAGGCCACGGACATAGAAGCTGCCAGCAGCTTCCTCCAGGAAAGCCGAGCAGCAAAGGAGGGTTGCACATGTCGTAGCTGTGCAGCAAGCTCTAACTCTTCTACGCGTTTTCTTCTCCGAGAAATCCTCGCTTGTCGAAAAAGACGATGAAGTATCTCTCCCGCCTATTCCTCTCCAGGTACCCCCATTTCACTAACCCTAAAACCCCTGTTCATCTCTCTTTCCTATTCTAAATCCCACTACTTAGCAAGCCGACTCTGCTGCCATTCCATTCAATCCATATAGCCCCCCGAAAGTTGTTGTCGTCGTCGTTTTTTTTTTTTTTTTTTTTTTGGGGTTCGGAAGTTCCACAGAGGCGCATTTGGTGGTTTTAGTAGATTGTTTCCGGAAGAGGGAAGAAAATATTTCCCTTGTTTCTGGGAGTTCACGTGCATGAGGGCTTCAGGGATTGTTGCTTGCATTCACAATTTCTTTAGGTGCTTCCACAGCATGCACGCCCTCAATGCATGTGGGTTCGAGGGCATAAGCCATTCTAGTATCTGAACCAGTCGTCTGTTGTTTTTTAGGCTAATATGCTTCCCCAAATCGTGTTTTTGATTGGAAGCAGGTGAATACGTAGGTCTGCACGTTGGACTGCATACGTGCATGATGTTATTGGCCTATTTCTAAGTGTGCAAACTGCAAAAGGGCCCCACAAAGCTGAGTTTACTTAGCTCGATTTGGTTGGAAAATGAAACTGGCTAGCTTGAATCAAGCTGTAGCTTGGTTTGGGCTTGGCTTATATCTAATTTTTTTTCCCACTGAAGATGACTTGTATCTAATTCAGCTGCTGAGGTTAGGTGCGCTTAGAGCCTTGCAAAACGATGAGTCCAATTCAGTGGGTTCCACCTTTTACAATAATTCTAAGGCCTGTAACTATTTTCATGTGTGCCCTTACATTTCTGTCAACTGAGCTATACAGTTGGAGAACTGGTGGAGGGCTACCCACTGAAGAAATTTTGACATCCAGGGTGTGCTTGGGAAGTGATAAAACTTTTTGAAAATGGGAGAAAACGATGTGATATGGTAGGTGTAATGATGAGGAGTAAAGAAAATAAAGTTAAAACAGGTAGGTTAGTTGTATAGAAATGGTTTCCTGTTGTGTTTTGGCTTGTGTTACTACTGGGTCCACCTGATTTCCTGGCTGGGATTTTTCAAGTGGTGTGTGCCTTAGCTACCTAATTGTTCTTTACCGTGCATGATGTGCACCCTAGTTGGCTAGAATGGGCTATGCATTTCTGTTGTTTTGGTTGTTCTTCTCTCAGGTGATAACTTTTTCATATTTTTATGCTGCTTATCCCTTCCATTCATGTTAATATTTATGGTCAAACAGAGGTTCTCGAGATTACTATCCAACCGCATCAAAGCTTTCCAATGACAGATTTGGTGTATGGTCTCATAACTTCTCATCTTATGCTGGCTTTTCACATGCTAAAAGGAGTCAAGGAACTGATGGTATGATTCTATTTTCTCAAAGTTTGTTTGGTAATGGGGAAAAGAAGGGGAACTCCAGTTTTCTCCTTTTGATATCTACTTACTAATTAATGCAACCTTTAATGGAGACCATAGGTTTAAACAATAGCTAAACTAACCTTCCAAGGTTAAACCTTTTACCTATCAAATGCTACAAACCATACAATGTTAAATCCAGCTGTTAAAAATAAAAAATTACAAGATTGCCCTTGGCAGCTATCCATTGATCTTCAGCCACCACGGTCTTCGGGCATCAATCTTCAGCCACCATGTTCTTTTAGCATGTGTTCAGACTGTTGGGCCATCAAAATAATAAGTTGAATCAATGTTGTTGATCATCAACACATGGGTCCTTATGTACAGTTTCGATGCGCGACAAGAGCACCATACTTGAATACGTCATCTTCTCCAAATGGCCATGGCTGCCGACTTGGGGCTGCCTGTCGGTGACCATCTGTTTGTTGGTCAGACCTGCCTAATGACAACATTTCGTTATTCTGACTACAATCTTGGTATGATCATGGTGGTGCTGAAGAGGAGGCATGACAATGGTGGTGGATTTTATGTTGTGGGGAAGGAAGATAATGACTGCGACTGTTGACATCGAAGGCGATAGCAACGATAGCAACGGGTTTCATTGGCAACAGCAACGAGACGAACGATGACATGATTTGATGGTAAGGCATCGTAGAGAACATGGCAGCCTGCTCTTTTCTCACCAGATTTTTGGAAGAAGATGGTTGCAACACTGCAACAGCTATTTCTTGTGTTTTTATGATCAGAGAAGACAATACGATATGTTGCCGGCAGGATGTTGATTGGAATGACAAGAGGAGGCTGTTGGATGAGTCTAATTGGTGCTTGGACAGTCATCAGTTGGCGATTATAAAGAGGCACCAACCGCGTCCTCTTCTTCTCTCTTTCCATCGATCTGAGCAGAGTCATGACAGCCATTCATCACAACTACGTGATGCCGGAAACCCATCCAAATATGCGGGTTTCAGGGTGAGTTTTTCAACAAGTCATCAACATTGCCAGGTGTGGAGAGGGATGACGAAGATGAGGTAGGTTTCTCAGGCATAAACAATGGCGACGAAGATGAAGTGGGTAATTTCATCTGATGTAAAATTATGACGGTATTTTTGTCAGGGAGGTTTGATAGGAATAAGGGTTAAACTTAGAGGGTTAATTTTGCTACCGTTCAAACCTGAGGGTGATCTATTATTTCCCAAACTCAGGTTAGTTCTGCAAAAACCTCACATTTGACTACTTTAAAAAGCCTACCTTTTCTCATTAAGACCTTTTTCAGTCATCATCTTTTATTTTTTGTCTGAAAATATAGTTATTTATCTTAATGTACTTTGTTTTGTTACCAATCATTACCTCATTTGTGCCACATAGTTACATCAATTCTCCCCTTCCCCTAATTTATCCTCTTCTTTTCAACCTCTTTTACTGGTTCTGAAACAGGCTCTAGTTTACTGTAGTTTTTGCATAATATCTCACAGTTGGATTATCCATTCTTTCCTGTTTGGATAAAAATTTGCAGGGTCCTATTCAGGAAGAATATTTGCAAATTATTCAATTTTCAAAGGAAAAGGTGCACTAGTTTTGGAGCCTGTCCCTGCAAAGTTCAAAGAGATAAGTGTATGATGTGTACTTTGGTAATCTAAGGATGCCATACTTTTTAATATGATCATCTACGCCTGAATATGTTATAATTCATTCTTTGTCATCAACAGAATGGTTCATTGGCAGTAGATAGGAAGGGTGTCATGATACTGAAATTTATGCCTTCTCTTGGTCAACGCAAGTATGACTATCAGAAGAGACAGGTAATAAAGAATTAAAGACAGTCCTATTCCAATGAGTTTTTTCATCCTATCTTATTGGTGATGCTGCTGGAAGGGTGAAAAGGGTAGTAGAGTTGCTGACTCATGGCCCGGCCTAATCCTTGCTTGAGCTGTCATATTGGACTAGAGAACCAGGACTAGGCCTAAAATTACTGAATTATTATTTGTATGAATGTATCTAGGAGCCTGCAGCTCAATCCTAACCATCTATTATTTCAAGAACCCTTTATTATTTTGGCATACATAAAGGGATGCAAGTACCTAACATATAGCTTGGCCCTTCAGTGGAAGTAGGAGGATGTGAATGTGGGAGCGCAATTCAGTGCACCCGGGTGCATTCAGCCTCAACGCACCCGGGTGCACTGCACCTATTTTTTTTATTTTTTTTTGAAATTTTTTATATACAATGGTTAATCTAGGTTTATTTAACATATGTATCAATTTTTACTATTTTTGGAGACTTTTAGATATTTTTTTTAGATTTTTAAAAATCAGTGGCATTTTCGGTAATTTAAAATTACGAAAAATGCCACTGATTTTTAAAAATCTAAAAAAAATATCTAAAAATCTCCAAAAATAGTAAAAATTGATACATATGTTAAATAAACTTATATTAACAGCTTCATGAAAAAAATTTCAAAAAAAAATAAAAAAAAATAGGTGCAGTGCACCCGGGTGCGTTGAGGCTGAATGCACCCGGGTGCACTGAATTGCGCTCCGTGAATGTGGGCCTTGATATTACTTTCACAACATAGACGTAGGTGGGCCTTTGTCCTGCCAATTGAAAGCCCTATTTGATCTTCCATCTGTCTAACCATTATTTAATAGATACCTGGTCATCGGTAATGTTTTTTACAAATTTTAGTCGAATCCTTTCTGATTATCCTGTCATATTTAGTGTATTTTACTTATTGTGAATCCTGGCCAACTAACTAGCTTCTCTTTTTAGCTTTTTGCTCTGTCTGCTACGGAAATTGGATCTCTTATGAGCCTAGCTCCTGGCGAATCATGTGAATTTTTCCATGACCCTTCAATGACTACAAGGTTTTGTCCTTTGATCTGCTTCCTATGATAAAGTATCATCATTACCTTTCAGAGTTGTATATGGTGTAAAGGTGGTTGCATTTTGTTAGATCAGCTGTATGTTGAATTGTACTAGCATTGCACTTAAAGAACATGATGTTGCTACTTTTTGTTGTATCATATTATATTGACAAGCCTTGGATACAGTCAATCAGGTCAAGTGAGAAAATCTTTATCAGTTTCACCAAACTCAGATGGCAGCTATTTCTTTAACTTGAGTGAGTATTCTGTCCACAGAATGCCCCAGTTGGCTGATTTATTATCTTTGAAGGATTTCTTTGGACCATCTTGTTATGAACATTTCTAATCTCAATATTTTGTGTTCTGCCTACGACTTTTTTCTTCAAGTTCTTTTTTCCCTTTTCATTGCTGGTGGAATATCTACATTTTTCCTGTCTTTACAGTGTGCAACACTTGATACACACGAGTGTTAGAAATTAAAAGCACAAAGCGTATGTCTATTGTTCTGGAAAAAAGATACTATGGCAAATGTATGTTGTCTTGTGAAGAATATGTGTTGGATTCTACCAACAGTTTTGGGAAATCTGGATGCCTTTGCAATACACAGTTTCTAGAATGTATTGGCTGTAGATGATTTGAATCTTTGACTTTATAATTAAGGAGAATTGTTGACTTGGGTATTCTTTACTGCTACTGATAGCAACTAAAAATTCTAATCAGTCTCAGATCCTAAGATCATGGGAGGTTGTTTTGCGTGCACATCATTGCCAAGCCTGAATTTTCTAAAAGACCATCATCTTGGACCTAATTTAAAGCACACTTCTCCTGTCAATATGCAGATGTCGCCAACTCCATTGAGAAAACCAATGAACGTATCTCTGTTCCTGTATCAAAGGCTGAATTTGCAGTGATGCGAACATCCTTTGAGGTAAGATTCGGTATTAGGCCATAGCTGTGCAATTTGATTAGTGTAGCTCCTTGACAACAAGTTGAGGGATATAGTTTGTGACAATTGCATGTTATAAGGTGATTCTTGTGAAATCCTAAGAAAGAAGTGCAAAAATGATTTCCCTCCTGAGGGATTTGAAATATGATTTTTTAAACCAAAAAGAGCATTATGGACTGAAAAACAGGTAAACACATGAAGAATACAAAAACTGGGTCGTAGGGGTGGGGGGAGTACGAAAGTGGTTTTCCTCTGAGATTCCACTTGGATATGCATAAAAGAGAGAAGGACAAGTTTTCTCTCACTTTCCTTGATTCTTTTATTTAATGTAACATTTTAGAACACTTGGATATGCACAAAAGAGGGACAAGTTTTCTCTCGCTTTCGTTGATTCTTTTATTTAATGTAACATTTTAGTATGCTATCTTCATTCTTTAGTTTGATGTGAAATTTAGGTATTCTGACCACCCTCAGCAATCTTACTTTTTTATTAGTATTATTCTCTATATTTTCAATAACCAATCCTATCTTTCCTAGTCTTTGTTTATTTTATGACTATTTTGGATCATTTGCATCTAATTTTCAACTTATTTCATTTTCACCTATCCAAAAAATGAAGGGCCTTTTAATTTTTAAAAAAATGAAATTGGAACCAGAAGTGGACATGTCATTATGTGCCAAACAAGAACAACAGAGACACTTGAAACACACAAAAAGATGGATAAAAATTTAAAATAGGTAAGCCAATAACCTGAAAGCTGTCTCTCAGTATCTTGTGGTGTACATACATTCTTTCCAATTATACAATATTTCTTCTCTTGAAAAATAAGAATAGTATAACCTTAAAACAGATTGGGTGGAACTTCAGCAGACTTAAAGCAAATCCTCATGGACGCACACCCTTTCCACATTTTTGCAATCTTTGGCTGCAACGTGGAGATAAGTGGATAGCTTTCCACATGAACTTCCACAAATAATGGTTCTAAATCTCTTTTTTTTTTTTTTTTGGGTGGTGCAGTACATCTTGCCTCACATTTTGGGGTGGGACCGGATTGTGAGTCCACAGCCAATGAATGAGCAGATGCATAAGCCAAAGGAGTCTGAAGTCAAAATCAGCCCTGATTTGGAATGGGATAGATGATTCATGAGCAATGCTGTTCAAGTTTTTTGATATGACAAGTGCTGCTCTGCATGGAAATCAGAAGACTAATGACCACCTTTTGTGTGAGCATGAGTTTCTGCTCGTATATGGAACATGGGATTGTGCGCAGGAACAGCTGTATTTGATCTCTGATTTATGACTTAGACCTTTTGTGATTTTGTACGTTCGAAAAAGCTCCCTTTGGGGGTTTTCGGATTGTATCGGATTGTATCGAGCTATTGCATGTTGTAGCAATCACTACCTTTTTGTTCCTGAGGAATTCTGTCTTGTTTTCCATTAGCTGTAGGTGGAAGATATACTGCACCAGTTGTTGAAGGAGTGCCGGGTGCAGAGGAATGCTTTTTGTGTATCCCTTCTTTTCAAGAATGAGTAAGGTTCTAATTTTGTGACTGCTGCCAAGAACCTGCAAAATGATCTTGCTGTCAACGGTACAGCATTGTTACTTTTTAGTGCTTTGCAGCATTGGACTTGCTGTGAATCTTTCAAACGAGTTATAAAAATGATTGCGACAAAGTGCTTTCGTCTCATGGGGTGTGTTCGGAATGTGATAAAGCTTTTAGATGAAAAGTTTTTTATGTAAAAATGTTAAAATATTAAAAAAATAATATGATATGGGTAATGGTTAGTTGTATGGATCGTTGTATAAAAATGATTGAAAAGTAGGGTAATTGTATAAGAAATGTGAAACATGATTAAAAAAAAATATAGTAATGGTGTAGAGTGAAAAGTTTTTGGTGTAATTTCACATATAATGTATCGAGTCTGTTTGGCTCTGCTTTGAAGATAAATTGTGTGTGTGTGTGTGTTTGTTTTTTTTAGTGCTTATGCACCGTTCTGTGCTTCAGCGCCGCTATATTTTGGATTATCCATTTGACTCAGTGGATCAGGGGTGCACGCTTGGTGAGTTTTACCCGGCTAAAGAGTCGGTACCTATGCTAGCCTTATGTATTCCAGTTCGGGTTAAACTTAAGGGAACTAATAAAATCAACTCTCACCAAATTCGAACCCATGACCTGCAGAAACGAGGACCCGTAGATTTACCACGACGGCAAAACCATCATGGCTAAATATATATATTTTTTGATAATAGCCATCATGGCTATTAAGTACCTTTTTTAAATGCCGAAATCGAGTTTTTTGTTTTTTTGTTTTTTTTGTGCTAGATTGGTCTAGGTCAAGCAAAACCCGCTCACTATGTACCTATATGTAGATGTCATTTGGGCACTTTCTCCTATTTTAAGTGAAAATTAGAGGTAAGAAGCGCTTATGAGGAAAGCTCCTGAGTATTGCATCCCCTGAACGCTGCCCAAATTTTCATCCATAGAAAGTGGTGCACATTTTTTGGCAGTGTAGTATGGCATTGGATCAGCATCCAAATGGAATATAACTATTAATGAAGGCAGTCCTTTATCTTAATCTTCAATTAACAAAATGTTATCTTAGATGATCAAGTCGTTAATGCTAGTGAATATAAGAATATAAAACTCTTCTTTTGAAGTCGTTTGGTTATCCAAGTGGTGGAAAAGTTCTGTTAGCCCGGGCTAAGTAAATGTCTCACTTAGTCTACCTCAAAAATCCTTTTTAAGACAATTTTTTTTTATTTTTTTCTTCATACACTTGTTTATCTAAGTGTATTTAATATATAAATCAAGTTTTACTATTTTTGGATATGTATATATATATATATTTTAGATCTTTAAAAATAAGGGTATTTTAAATACATATATACACATAGATGTTTAAAAATCTCAAAAAATAGATAAACATATTAAAAATGGTAAAACTTGGTCTATACGTTAAATACACTTAGATAAACAAGTGCACGAAGAAAAAAATAAAAAAACTTGTTATAAATAAGTTTTTTAAGGTGGGCTAAGTGAGACATTTACTTAGTCCGGACTAACAGGATCACTCCTCATCCAAGTTTGGGACACTATAAAAAAAATAGAAGGGTTAGAGTTATAAATCAAGTGCGTTGGGTCGCACAAGTGCACAAGTGCTGTTACCACTATGGGCGTTATTCTTGATTGATAAGATTTTCTATAGGTTTTCATATATATATATATATATATGGGATATGATCATATACATTCCGTCTGCACGGAAACTATCGTGCAGACGGCTCATCCGGCCGTCTATTTCGGCGGAGGAGGCGGAATCTGCACGTACATGCGGATAGTTGGGTGCATTTTCCCGCTCGGCAGCAAAAAATGAAATCAGAAATCCCGCCTCCTCCTCCTCTCTGGCGTCCCTCGTCCCTCCTCAATCCCCCTAAATCGCGGAGCATGAAGGCGGCATCCCCCTAAAGAAATCCCGCCTAATCCTCCTCTCTCGCTTCCCTCCTCAATCCCGCCTGCGCCGCAGTAGGCTAGCATCAAGGCGCCAGCTCAATCCGGTGACCGACCGACCGAAATCCCGTCCTCCTTCCTAGGCGCCAGCACCCGTCCGTCCGGCGACCAACAGGCAGCAGCTCCCAGCAGCAGCACCCGTCCGTCCGGTGACCAGTAGGCAGCGGCACCTGTCCGTTCGGCGAGATCAAGGCGATGTCTTCCTCTAAGGATCAACGCACAGCAGGCAGCAGTTCCATCTCATCGAGTCGGCGACCAGCAGCAGTAGCAGCTCCGGCCCCACATCAGCTCGAGCCTCCGGCGACCAGCAGATTCGGCGATTCGCATCTCCGACGAGGGTTCATTGCAATCTTATTAATGTTATTAAGTAATGAATGTAAATAATTTCTGTTTTTTGGTGGATAGCTAGCCGAATTGGAATTTAAATTTTTTTATCTCGTCTTCTCCGAAAATCCGCATGCGGATTATAAATGTGCAGCAAAATAGCTCCCATCCGCATCTATCGGATGCGAAAATCTGCATGCGGATTCTGAATCCGCATACGGATAATAAATGTGCAGCAAAATAGCTCCCATCCGCATTTATCGGACGCGGAAATCCGCATGCGGATTATAACTGCGCAGCGAAAGTACCTCCCATCCGCATCTCCCTGAAGCGAAAATCCGCATGCGGATTATAACTGCGCAGCAAGAGTACCTCCCATCCGCATCTCTCTAACGGGAAAATCCGCATGCTGATTCTTAATCCGTATGCGGATTATAACTGCGCAGCAAAAGTACCTCCCATCCGCATATCTCTTTCCGCACATGCGTAGAAAATCTTCCATAGAAGGCATTATTTATTTTTATTTTTTAATTGATTGGCTTTTAATTAAGGTAACTTTTAATGTTTACCTGAGATTACGAACATATTTCTTCTACCAAGAATTCACGAAAGATAAATAGTTTTTTTAATGAAAATCTTTCATGTTGCAAAAACCAACCACCGGTAGCATTCCATATCCTCTCTAAAAAACCATTTTTTAGACTAAAAGGACTGATCCATTGCATTGAACCCCTAAAATTCATGTGAACAATTTTTTCCCTTGTTATCTTCCAAAGGCAAAGAAGTCATTTCCCCTTGTTTTATTTATATGAATTTTTATTTCTTATCTCCTGTCTTATGTTCTATTGCATGGGGTGACTAGTACTGATACTTAGTCATTTTTATCAATATATACTTACATTATATCTCAATACATAATGTCATAATTACAATTAATGTCTGAGATATTTAAACCTGTTAATGTTATGCACAATAGTACTTTAAAAGTAATTTTGAAAAATTAAATAGGTTTACATTTTGATTGAATGAGAACTTTAAATCTACTAGTTTCAAAATTGATTTTGTCCTACTGATAAATGTAAATGTTTAATCTTGTCTATTGAACCAATGACAAATTTAAGCTGGACTCGACATAGTTCAAGAAGTAGATTTCCAATATCCATTTGGTTGGATATTGTATAAAATTATTATACGTGGGGTTGAACAGGTTGTTTGCATGATTTTTGCTTGTTTGTATGCTAGTATCACATTTTGCATACTGAATCTGAATTTTACATATCAGCTATGCAGAATTCACATGTTAATGTTAAGAGTCTACATGCTAATTCTGAGTTACTAGCAACCCTAATCCACATTCCTGCTTTTTATGATATAATCCACATGCTAATTTCATATTTATCATACTGATTTCGAGTCAGTAACAATCCTTGTTCACATTCTTGTTCTCTATGCCAGAATCCACACGCTACTTCTGTATTCCGTATGTTGATTCTAAGTTAATGACAACTCTTATTCAAATTCATACTCCTTGTGATAGAATTATCTGCATGCTAATTCTGAGTTAGTGACAACCGTAGTTCACATTCATGCTCTGTGACAGATTCCGCATGCGTATTTTATATTCCGCATGCGGACTCTAAGTTTGTGACAACCCAGATTCACATTCCTGTTCTGTGATAGATTCTGCATGCTAATTTTATATGCTGCATGTTGATATTGAGTCGGTGACATACATTGTTTACATTCCTGCTAATTTCACATGCTAATTTTCATGTATAAACTTTTTTTTTTCAAATATCTACTGACTTTAGCAAATTCGTCATGCTATTTTCACCATCCACATTGAATTTGAATTCCACAAATCACGTCTCAAGTGTGGCATAATCCGCTTATTAATTTCATATTCAGCATACTATTTCTGATTAGTGACATTCCTTCTTTACATTCTTGTTATTTATATTTCACATGCTAATTCTAAGGTAGTATGCATTTTAAGAAATCATATGCCTCTGAAATCAGTATGCGGATTTGACAAATAGAAGAAATCACATTTGCTTTCTCTATCAACACAATTAATCATTTTTTAGATTTCAGAATACTATATTCCATGAAAACAGCCTATAGCTTACAACATGCACTGCAATGTGTCAACTTCGCTTGATTTCTCGTTTCAACTTCACATGCATATGCGATATGTCATTTTTTTAACGTTTAGATGTTTTCATTTTAGAAGTTAAATGGCAAGGACAAAGGGCAAAGGAAAGGGAAAAAATGTGAAAGAAGCAGCAAATGTAGCCGAAGAAGTAGCAACCAGACAAGGAAAAAGGAAAATCACAAAAATCAATGAGGATGCAACCACAGCAAATGAGGTAGTGGCTGTCGTCAAGAAAGGAAAAGAAAAAGCGGCAGGAGAGGCAACAACTACTAGAAGGGGGAAACAGAAAATAATGGAGACTGTCGTGGAAGACACTATAGTTGATGAAGGGAATGAGGAAGAAGAAGAAGAAGAAGAGGCAACAACTAGAAAGGGCAAAAAAAAACCTAAAGAGGCCGAGGATGCAACCACAGCAAGTGAGGTAGTGGCCGTCGTTAAGAAAGAAAAAGAAAAAGCGTCAGGACAGGCAGCTACCAGAAGGGGAAAATGAAAAGTAATAGAGACTGTTGTGGAAGATACAAAAGTTGATGAAGCAAATGAGGAAGAAGATCTAAAGGAGGAGGCAGCAACTACAAAGAGCAAACAGAAACCTAAAGAGGCCGAGGATGCAACCGTGGCAAGTGAGGTAGTCGCCATTGTTAAAAAAGAAAAAGAAAAAGAAGTAGATGAGGCAGCTACCAGAAGGGGGAAACGAAAAGTAATTGAGACTGTTGTGGAAGACACTACAGTTGATGAGGAAAAAGAAGATGAAGCAGATACTACATCTAAAAAGGGCAACCAAAAAAAAAGGAAGGCAGAGGAAGCACCCAAGAAAAAAAGAACGACAGCACCCAAAGTGTATGACTACCCATCCAAATATTTTCATCGTGCTGTGGATGAGGAAATCTACTTCAGGAAATTTGAAGATCGACCCTTGGTCAAGTCAAGAAAATTTCTAATAGATGAGTTTGCTGATTTCCCCTTCGCTAAATGGTTGCATGGACACGGAATTGCTCCATTTGCTAATGTTGAGTGCCACATTTATCCAGTCATTGTGAGACACTTTTATTCTAGCTGGGGTGCTGATGGTTTTACACATGTAAAGGGTATAGAAATAGAAATCAGTCCAATGATGTTGGAGAAGGTTTTTGGGATCCCTTATGATCCTGTGATGTATACAGGTTTTGTAGAGAAGAAACATGAAGTATTTTCCGAGGTTTGCAAAAATCCAAAGGTGGGAGCTGAAATAGTGTCATCTACTCAGTTGAAATCTGTGGACTTGAAACTTCTCCATTATGTTTCTGTATACCACTTATTCCCGAGGAGTGGATCTTATACAGAGGTGACAGCCCACGATGCACACTTGCTGTATGCTCATGCAAGAGGCAACCGTTTCAACTTCGCCTACCACATATTCCAACATATGAATAAGAGTCGTGCTAGGAAGAATGAATCTTTGCCATATGGAATGATTATAACAAGAATCCTAGAATATCATGACTTTGATCTCAATGGAGAGGAGCACCAAAAGTACAAAGAAGCTGACACGATTGATGCATCTGTCTTGACTAGATTGGGTTATTTATTTGATGAGCAGGAACAGGAGCGGAAACCAAGGCATGATGTTGAGGTTTCAAGCGAAGATGAAGAAGATGAGGCTGAGGCTGAGGATACGGGATGGCGACAAGGAGATGCGCGGAATAGAGGAGATCATGAGCAATCACTTCCAGACATGAAAGGAAAGAGCCAAGAAGCTGCTTCTACGCAAGCTCACCCAGATCTGTCTTCACAGTTGCTGCAGTTTCGGGAGGATATAATGAAGCACATTGCCTCCTTCATGTCACAATCAATCAAACCATTCACTTCTGCTTCTGTCATCTCCACACCAGTTCTAAGTCCACCAACTTCCAGCCATTTGGTTATGCCAACATATACTCCTACTGGTCTCGTAGATACTCCAACGACAGTCCATTCGCAGTTACCTAGTTGTATGGGTCAGCATCCACCTGCATCGTAGTCATCTCCATCCTTTGCTGATTTTCTTCCCGAAGTAGGCCAACCTAGTGCTCCAGTCTATGATCCAACCATTTTCCCCTTCCCTACTTTACCGGCACCTTCCCAACCCTCTAATATACTAACAACTGAACATGTGCTTCAAATGACAAGGCATACTATGTTTCTTACAGGCAGTATTGACAGATTGATTAGAGAGGTGGAACACATGCGGCAACGCATGGACGTATTTGAGACGCGCTTAGAGGAGCTGAGATGCAAACACTCAACAAATGATGGTGCGAATGACGGTGCTGGAGAAGATCATGGCGTTTAGATCTATGAAATTTATTACATTCTAACATTTTTTTGCACATTATATATTTTGATGCTGATGTATAGCTTTAGCATGACTGCATGTTTTATAAATTATTGGATTCAGATGCATGGATTAAACGAATGACAGAAATGTTAGTAGAGTATGTATAGTGTTGAATGGATTGCCTCAGGTACCCCTAAATTTTTCATACTTGATAATCCGCATGCGGATTATGAAAACCGCATGAGTATTATACACTAATAATATACCCAGATTTTTCAGACTTGAAAATCAGCGTGCGGTTTATGAAAACGCATGCTTATTATAAAATGGACTGGATACATATACCACCAGTTATGTCTCTTTCAAAAATCCGCATGCGGATTATGAAAACCGCATGAGTATTATACCCTAATAATATACCCAGATTTTTCAGACTTGAAAATCAGCGTGCGGTTTATGAAAACGCATGCGTATTATAAAATGGACTGGATACATATACCACCAGTTATGTCTCTTTAAAAAATCCGCATGCGGATTATGAAAACCGCATGAGTATTATACCCTAATAATATACCCAGATTTTTCAGACTTGAAAATCAGCATGCGGTTTATGAAAACGCATGCGTATTATAAAATGGACTGGATACATATACCACCAGTTATGTCTCTTTCAAAAATCCGCATGCGGATTATGAAAACCGCATGAGTATTATACCCTAATAATATACCCAGATTCTTTTGACACAACCTCTATCATTTCATCCAAAGCTGCATTTGCAAATTGAAAAGCTCCCCAACTTGTTGATAATTCATTGAGTATGAAATTGATTTTTGGAAAAGCAATGTGCCGACGGACGAGTGGTGAATTAGTTGCATCACAATTGTCTGTAAAGCTTAACACTCTAATATTCTCCTTTGGACGCTGTGACCACCAATGAAGTACATGTCCCTCAGGCATAGCTACAATGTCACGCCAGTGAAACACGGATAATATGTGCTTACAAACAATCCCGCACCAATCAAATAAGCGGCAAGAATATGTTGCAAATTTTTCTTGTTCGCACCAGCTGACCAATCGCAAATAGTTAGGATCTCCCGATTTGTGTACCTTGTAGATGATACGACTCTCTTCTATGTCGTCTTGCATTGGCTTATAATATCTTGAATCATCCATTTCAGCCTGAAACTCATAGAAGATCTCCCTAGTATACATTTTTGCAATTTGTTCCTCGAGCATATATTTGGTGTTCAGCACCGGAGTTCCATAGGTGGTTTTACAATCAGCATCTTTCTCATCCTCTCTTCTCTTAGTTATTGCACGCTCGTAAGCTTCGACAAACTGGACTAATTTTGTGGTCGACCCAACGAATTGATCAAAAAAAGCATTTATGCTTTCAGACCTTTGAGTGGTGCTCGTCCCCGCCAAGAAAATACTCCTCGTGTAGGCCGGTATCCACTTCTCTCGAATATTATACATTTGTTGTAACCAAGCATGATTTCTCAATTCATAATTATCCATCAACTTTTCCCAGCCAGCTTCAAACTCTCCAGAAGCTTCTGTATTCTTAATTAACCTGAATAAGCTATCCTTAAATTGAGGATAACTTTCGTTGGCTGACTGCAATTTCTCAGGAAATTTTCTATATATGTGCAATGAACAGAAAATGTGCTTTGCAGATGGGAATACCACAGATATAGCCTTTGTAATAGCTGGATCCTGGTCTGTGATGATGTCTTTCGGAGGTATACCACCCATGACATGAAGCCATGTTTGAAACAACCACGTGAAATCTTCTTCACTCTCACCAAACAATAAACCAGCTCCAAGCAATATTGATTGCTTATGATGATTAACCCCCACAAAGGGTCCAAATGACATATCATATTCATTGGTACGATAAGTTGTGTCAAAGCAAATGACATCATTGAATATTTGATAATCCTTCTTAGATTCTCCGTCAACCCACATACATGACATTAGTCGACGTTGCTCATCAACCTTAATATCATAAAAGTAGTCTGATTTGCTAGCGAATTGATTTTCAAAGTACTCCAATAAGGCTGGTGCACCCCCTCCATATCTTGACATCCGTCGAGATCGTAAGGCATTACGTAAGTCGACTTCCATAAATCCCAACTGATCACGTCCCCCTACCTCCTCTATCATAAATTGTAATGATGTTGACACTCCAACACCTGCCTTCTGGAGACCTTCAACTATGTCCAATTGTGATTCTGGCACCTTCCGATGAGATCGCAGGCAACGAGACTTAATAGGGGTCTCTAATCGATGTGAGTGTTCCTTTTTGAAGCTTGTGACCTTCCACATCAAAGTACTTGATAAATGCTTGACAATTAGTGATGCAAAGCATTCACATCTAGTAGTATCTCTTTGTTTGCGTTTTCTTGTAGCTCGCAGATTATTTTGTCGAAGGCCCTATTTAGAGCACTTCAAAATGCGATATATTTTTTCTCCATCTTTCGATCTTTTGACATCACTTTTTCTTATGCTAAAACCACAACACCTTGCATATGAATTATAAAATGAATATGCTTCTTCTTCGCTGTTGAACTCTTGTCCAATAATTGGGGTCAGCTCAAGACATGCTTGAGGGGTAAAAGTTGTCAATGGAGTGAAGGTCTGTCCGCTTCCTTTAGATGATATCTCAAATTCATTTTGGGCCATGCTATTTCATGTTCTCGTCTCACTGCATTAAAAAATGGAAATATATCATTTAATGAAAAAAAAGAAAAGCATGAAAAGAACTATATTATGTACAATTAGTAACAATACATTCCATATTCTTATCTAATATTAGAGAACAATAAAAGACCTGCATTATAATAAGCATTTCAAAAATTCCTATATGCAATCATTTTATTCATTCAAGCATTCCTTTTATACTAACATAAGTTCTAACCACAATGCCAAAATAATCACTCTCGACAAGATATGAAGATATGGAATTTCAACAATTCCACTTTTATGAATGCATAAACAATATATATTGTACATATACGTCATGCTTAACTTGCCAAAACATGTGAAAGGCCAACAAGCTCTCATTTACGGCCATTAACATTTCTACCTGCTAATTTTTTTTCCATAAATTCATTTTCACGACATTATTTCAACATGATAACAATTAACATAGAACACATCTGTGGATTTTCGAGTTCTGCTCATCACGCATGCAGATTTTCGCGTCAGAGGATGGGAGGTAGTCTTGTTGCGCAGTTATCCGCATGCGGATTTTTGCGTCAGAGGATGGGAGGTACTCTTACTGCGCAGTTATAATCAGCATGCGGATTCAGAATCCGCATGTGGATTTTCGCATTGGATACATGCGGATGGGAGGTATTTTGCTGCACATTTATAATCCGCATGCGGATTTTCGAAGAAGACGAGATCTGAAAAAGTTTAAATTCCAATTCGGCTACTTATCCATAGGGGTGCAACTTGGTCCGGGTACCCGCGGGTCGACCCGCGGGTACCCTAAATAGGGTAGGTTCGGTTCCATAGAACCTACCCGCAGGGTCGGTTCGGTTCCGTGGGTGAAATACCCATTCAAATTCGGGTAAGGGTCGGTTCCGGTGCTGGGTACCCGGAACTGACCCGGATTTCATATATTATATATATAATACTTATAATATAATAATAACATCCCCCAGCCCTAATTCCTATTCCCATCCCGACGCCCTAACTTCGTTTCCCCAATTCCCCTCTGTGGTAGCACTGTTGGTGTGTAGGCGGTTTGGGTTTGCGGCGGGTATTCTTCTCACCGGAAAACAGAAGCGGCTGTGCGGCCTCCACCCTCAACGACGACGAGTCGACCTGCAGCGGCGCCGCACAGCTTCTCCCCTTGACGACACAGGTGCACAGCTCCAGCCTCCGCCCTCCAGTGCTCCTCTCTCTCTCCTCTCTCTCTCTCTCTCTCCCCCGACCCTCTGCCCTCGGCGCTCAGCACTCGGCTGTCGGCGCGCAGGTCCACCCCATTTCATCGAACAATCTCTCTATTTTCTCTTAGCAGCTTCTAGATTTCCGTTTCTGAGGAAAAAAAATACAGTTTGGAAACAACGAAAAAAAAGAAAAACCCATCATGCCTCTAACGCGGCTCGAGATTCGCAATGAGTTCCGGCTCGGAGATCCGGAGCTCTACAGAGCCGGTAGGAAAGACGACTCTAAGGCGATTCTCGATGGAGTCGCTGACTCGCTGTTGCTGGGCTTGTTGGGATCCTACGGCAGCTGGGAGATCTAGCAGAGTGAGTTTTCTGCGCCTTCTCCGTTTTCAGAGTTTTCTATGTTTTGTTCATGAGCATTGACTCGGGTTCGTAATGCAGATATTTTTGGGGCTTGGTTAAGTTCTGAAGTTGCGAGAATTTAGCATTTTTTGTTGGTCTGTGCTTCTGGTGGTAAAATTTTCATGTGGCGGCGATTAATTTCCGGCATTTTTTTTAGATTTGATGAAGCGTATATTTTTGTCTTGTTCTTCTGTCCGCTTGGAGCCCCTTGGTTCGTTATCTTTAACATCGATCAGTTCCCCGTCAATTTCATGAATTGTTCTCGTGAGACACAAATAGTAAATCTGTATAGGATAGTTGTTCAAGACTTCAGGTGGCCAAATTTTGTTGGTTTGAGTTGTTCTGATCCTGTGGAATATGATTGAGATGCCATTGGATCCACTACATCAAACATGCTAACCTCTTGTTGTTTCATCCTTTTAGATTTGCATCATGTAGGCCGTTGGTTTGTTTATTTCTTCTTGAACATATTAGTAGGAAGCTGATTTCATTATGTACAGATTGCAATTTTTAACAGATTTCATGATTTAGTATATATAAATTGAATTTTTTTTACACAGATTGCATTTTCTTATAGATCGTGTTCTAGGAATCTATTTGGAACTGAACCGGAACCAACCCGCTCTTGACAAAATTGGGTAGGGTAGGCTCCGGACCGACCCGGTCTAAAATAGGGTAGGGTAGAGGTTTTTATAAAATGGGTAAGGTAGGTTCCACCAGTACCCGGACCTACCCGACCCAAGTTGCACCCCTACTTATCCACCAAAAACAGAAATTATTTGCATTCATGAATTAATAGCATTAATAAGATTGCAACAAACCCTTGCCGGAGATGCTGATCGCCGGAACTGCTGGTTGTCGGAGGCGCGAACTGATCTGGGGCTGGAGCTGGAGCTGCTGCTGCTGCTGGTGTCGCCACCGTGACGAGATGGAACTGCTATTTGCTGGTCGCCGGACGGACGGGTGCTGGCGCCTAGGAAGGAGGACGGGATTTCGGTCGGTCGGTCGCCGAATTGAGCTGGCGCCTTGATGCTAGCCTGCCGCGGTGCAGACGGGATTGAGGAGGGAAGCGAGAGAGGAGGATTGGGCGGGATTTCTTTAGGGGGATGCCGCCTTCATGCTCCGCAATTTAGGGGGATTGAGGAGGGACGAGGGACGCCAGAGAGGAGGAGGAGGCGGGATTTCTGATTTCATTTTTTGCTGCCGAGCGGGAAAATGCACCCAACTATCCGTGTGTACGTGCAGGTTCCGCCTCCTCCGTAACACAACACGCGCATAGCTCCCGACGGACAGGATTTACCCCGCCGAAATAGACGGCCGGATGAGCCGTCCGCACGGTAGTTTCCGTGCAGACGGAATGTACATAATCATATCTCTATATATATATATACACACATATATATTTAATTTAAAGTTATCATCGTTTTTCCAATAGATTCATAAATTTGATTGTACCCAAATTTTTAACCATTTTCTTTCCGTACCTCCACGGAATTTTAAAAATAGGATTGGGTTTAGGTGGGTATCTCAAAAAATGAATTGGAAATTGCCTTTCAAAAAAAAAAAAAAAAATGGAAAATGGGTCGGGAGATCTCACCTGTACATCGGCTGCTGATATCATTCCCACACGCCAGATAACTGGACGGCCGGCCCATCTCGACCATTTATGTGCCCAGCCGTTGAGAACTTAAACTTATCTGATCTTTCGAATCCCAGGCAATAATCCATCAGCCATGGACCCACGAAAGTCTCGTTGCCACTGATGATCCGAAATGCCTATTTTGCCCACTGCTTCAAATCCAAACTCAAGCCGACATTCCATGAGAACCCGGATCTTCCCTCCTTGCAATCAGAATTATTTCGGATTCCCTACGCAAATGGCGAATTCCATGTTGAGCGCCAAATGCTCGACGAAATGGCCCACCGACGTTCCCGTTCATGGAACTCGAAACTCAAAGGCTGCTGTATCAGTGGTGAGTATTTCGAGGCACTGTCCCTCTTTGCAAGACTGCATCGTGCGGGCCTCAGGCCGGACCGCCACTCCTTGCCCGCTCTTCTCAAATCATGCACTGCTATCTCAGAGATGGAATTGGGGAAGACATTTCATGGTCATGTTGTGAAAGTAGGCTATGAATTGGATGTTCCTATCAGGAAGGCGCTTATAAACATGTATGCTAAACGTGGCTTTTTGAATGATTCGCACCGGCTATTTGATGAAATGTGCTGGCATGATCCCGTCATGTGGAATATTATCATAGCTGGTTATGCGCAGTCAGAGTTGCACGTCAAAGCGATGGAATTTTTCTATTCCATGCATGTGTGCGAGGAGGAGCCTAAGCCCAATCCAATTACTGTTGCTGTAATACTCGCAGTTTGTGCGAGATTAAAATCTTTGAAATGCGGCATGAGTGTCCATGCTCATACAATTAAAGGTGGTTGGGAATCAGAAACTCTTGTTGGGAATGCACTCGTGTCCATGTATGCGAAATGTGGCAGTGTCAAGGATGAAGCTTGTCGTGTGTTTAAGCAGATATCTCATCGGGACACCATATCATGGAATGCCATCATTGCTGGATGCTCTGAAAATGGGTTATCTGAAGAAGCAATTGGGTTCTTCCGACAAATGCTAATGGTGGATTTCAAGCCAAATTATTCTACCATTGCGAATATTCTATCTCTGTGCACATTTTTTGATGTTGGGTGCCATGGAAAAGAGATCCATGGTTACATTCTGCGTGTTGGATTGGATTGTGATGTTTCAGTTTGCAATGCTCTTATCACATTTTACTCAAGGATTGGGCAGATGCAGGAGGCTGAATTTGTCTTCAGAAGTTACGGTGTGAAAGATTTGGTTTCATGGAACACCATGATTGGGGGATATGCTATGAATGGTTGTATCTCTGAGGCTTTAGATATGTTTAATGAATGTCTGTTGACAGGCATTAGACCTGATTCGATCACCATCATCAGTATACTTCCTGTGTGCGGTCAATTATGTGCATTCAAAGAGGGTAAAAAGATACATGAGTATGTTCTTGGTCATCCAGGACTGTGTAATGACACAGCCATCGGAAATGTGTTGATAAATTTCTATGCCAAATGCGGCTCATTAGAAGATGCAATTAAGACATTCTCTTCAATGCAAAAGAGAGATCTGATATCATGGAACACAATGCTTGCTGCTTATGCGGAAGGTGGTTGTCAGGATAAAGCTGTTGATCATCTACGTCATATGCAAATAGAAGGACTTAGACTAGATTCAGTTACCATCTTAAGCATTCTTCACTTGTGTCCTTTGCTTGGTCCAAAATCAGTCAAGGAAGTTCATGGGTGTTCAATTAGATTGGGTTTGATGAATGAGCTTACGGTTGGCAATGCAGTAATTGATGCATATTCTAAATGTGGGAGCATTGAATACGCTTTAAGAACTTTTGACAGTTTGTCACAAAAAAACACTGTAACAGGAAATGTGATGATTTCAGGGTATGTGACTCACAAATGCTCTCAGGAGGATGCAGAAATGATCTTCAGTCACATGCAGGATAGAGATCTGACCACATGGAATTTGATGGTTCAGGTTTATGCTCAATACGGCTGTGCTGATCGTGCTCTTAATCTGTTCCGTGAACAACAGGACTGGGAGATGAGACCTGATGCTATGAGTCTAATGAGTATCCTCCCGGTCTGTACTCACTTGGCTTCAGCCCAACTTTTGAGGCAGTGCCATTGTTATGCAATTAGAGCTTGCTTTAGTGATCTTTTCTTGGAAGGTGCTTTCGTTGACGCATACTCAAAATGCGGAAGCATTAATTATGCTTGCAAGATCTTCTCTATGAGTTCACAGAAGGATCTGGTTATGTTCACAGCTATGATTGGTGGGTATGCAATGCATGGAAAGGGGGAGGAAGCACTTGAGGTCTTCTCTCAAATGCTTCAATTGAATATCAAGCCAGACCATGTGATCATGACTGCTGTTTTATCAGCATGCAGTCATGTTGGTCTTATTGATGAAGGTTGGAGGCACTTTAATTCCATGGGTGGGGTTCATGGCATCAAACCCACCATGGAACACTATTGTTGTATGGTTGACCTTCTTGCTCGTGGAGGGAAACTGAAAGATGCATATGATTTTATGATTAACATGCCTATCGAACCCAATGCAAATGTGTGGGGAACCTTGCTGGGTGCATGTAAGACCCACAACGAGGTGGACCTTGGGCGGCTAGCAGCAGATCACTTGTTTGCTGTTGAGGCCGAGAACATTGGGAACTATGTTGTGCTGTCAAATCTATATGCTGCAGGTTTTAGGTGGGATGGTGTTGAAGAAGTGCGGAGATTGATGAAGGTAAAAGAACTGAAGAAACCTGCCGGGTGTAGTTGGATTGAGGTGGAGAAGAGGCAGCATATATTTGTGGCTGCTGATCTATCTCATCCTCGAAGGCTTGCCATCTTCAGCACATTGAGAACTTTAGATAAGCACGTCAAAGAACCAGTGATTTAAGTGAATCAATCCTGAGAGGACCATTCAATGGAAGAATTGACAATTTGTATCTACTGAAACGGCCTCAACTAATTGAAATTCGGATGAGAGGAGCCAGAATATCAGTGTACAGAATCAGGCTCCCACATTCAAAAGAAATAAAATTTCGTGATGCCTTATCAGTGCCTCCTTTTGGAGGAATCTCCTGATCCTCGTAGATTTGGTATAAAGCACTATCAAGCCACAGAGACTAAAGAATTGCAAAGCCGTTGCTGCTATATATATATTTTGATTAGTAGCTGTTTCTGCTATATTGATGCAACTAGTCATTCTCCAGTCGAGGAGTATGGAGGTTTTAATCCGTATGTCTGGAATTCTTCAGTCATGGAGACGGAAGGGGTGAAAGTTTTAATCGAAATGTCTGGAGTTCTTCAGTCATGGAGATGGAAGAGATGATGAGGCTGGTGAGCATGCTGTTGCATTGAGATAGAAATGAAATGAAGATCTTGACTCTGTAAACGCAGCCGAGGTATTTAATACGGAAGAAGTTGGCCAAGGGAAGCTACCAACCACAGGGAGAAGTAAATTCATTTGTCACAGTCACGGCAAACAAGAGAAAATCAAGAATCTTGATAGGGCTGGAAATGTGGAACAGTGGAAGAGTAAATGCCACGAAAATAGCTCTTCTTAGACATTCTGTACGCTCTTGTATTCTACCATTTTTCGCCCTCCCACTCGTGCTGCTGTGAAGCTCTTTGAAAATCAGCATCTTGAGTAGCTTTTGCCACATTATCCAGACAAGCTTAAAGCATAAACTGATGCGAATAAATTTTAGAGTTTTATCCCAAATATACCCAGTGTAGTCAACCAAAAATCCATATATGCCCATCGGTTTTCGAAAAGGCCAAACATACTAACTAGGTTTGGTAAATGTTTCAAATTTGCCCACGCTATTAACAGTCCGCTAAGCCTTGAAAATTCAGACTGAATTGGCTACTTTGGTATTAAATAAAACAATGTCATCATCTTTTGCAATAACTAGATGAGTAATTACATAAAGAGATCTTAACAAGACAAGTATTTTCATAATTAAATTTTTTTGGTCCATATGGTCGGCCTCACTCACAAAAAAATGAGCTCGAATTTGAGCAGGACCCCGCTTAAGCTTCTAAATTATTTTCGAATTCAACTTTGTGTTCTTTTCTTATTTTGTTTGTATTTATTATTTGGGTTGGGACATTTAACGATTCAGCTTTTTTAATATTATCTGTATCTATGATTTTAGGTTACAATATTTAAAGATTCAGTACTCTTTGAGGTTTTTTCCACAACAAAATTCATTTAGTTAGTCCACAAAACTATATCATTGCTTAATATTTAATGCTAAAATAGTCCAACTACTCAAAAATCAATCTGGAACCCAAAAATGCTGAAACCCTAATTGCATACATCTTTTTTCAAGCATTTCATTTAGGGATAATTTGTAAATATACTCTCATAATTTGACGCTAATTGCAGATATACTCCTATTATTTATGAATTATATATTATCCTCACGAAGTTTCACAAAGATCGCTTGCATACCTTTGTTAACGGCTGTTAAATAAAAATATAATTTGCAAATATACCCCATAATTTGACCTAATTACAAGTATCCCCGATTGTTTCCCCAATTCCATGGGCCTAGACACGAAGGCTTCCTTAATGAGCCGCACTGGTTTGGGATGGAGAGACGACAAATGTTGCCAAACCCTCTTTAGGATTTTTCGAACGTGGCCTTAGTTGGCCATCGATTCATCAATCAATCGTGGCTTCTATTGTGACATGTTGTTCGTTGGGTTCTGTTGCAAGAGCCGGCTGCTCGGATTTCAGGACGATGAGATAGTAAAGCAGCTCAAGCAGGAGGGCGCGCTCTGTCACTTGGATGTGCGACTGCCAATCGCCGATGGCTTTGAATTGGGAGAGCTCCCTGCATAGCCCCGTCGCGATCCTCATCAGCTGCTCGTCGGATTCCTGCACCGAAGAGGACTGCGATTCTGAGATCTTCCTGAGGAGGAAGAGCGGGATTTGGTTCTCCAACATCATGATATCTCGGAGAATCGCGTTGTGGGCCGATCTCGTTCCGGAGTAGTCCACCAAATGCGACATTCTGGAGGATAATCTCTCTAAGACCCCCTTCTGTCGTCTTTAGCAGTGAATATCCAGAGGAATTCGATCAGGAATAAGACGTCAACGGCCATCGTCCAGGCCAAGGTTTCTTCGATGTAGTCCAGATACCGATGGTAGTGGGACCAGGTCATGGGCTCCAGCTTCATGAAGAGATCGACGAGGTTCGAGAACTTGGGGCCGTTGAGGCGCTTCGGGGTGCATTTGGCCCATCTCGTATAGCTCGGGTGCCAATGGTGATAAGGGCCGAGGGCGACTTCCTGAGGGATGTAGGCTTCTGGGGTGGCGGCAATGAGCTGTTAGGAGACGTTGGAGATGGAGATGGGGACGCCAGTATCATCGTCTTCGTTCTCTTCTTCTGTTTCACCTGGACGGTTGCTCACGAAGCTCCTAGTCTTCTTGCTTCTCAAACTGCACGTCGAGTACTTGTTCGAGTTGCCAGCAAAGGACGGCGCCGGCAAGAAGGAAGACGACGGCAACCCTAGAAACCGCCAACCTTCCATCGGGGGGATCACCATCCCCTCTTGTTTCGGAGTAAATCCGGGTAGGCATGAAGTTCTCCGCTACCGGTGGCGACGTCTCCACCGTCCGCTTCGACGAGAAGGCCGTCACCTTCCACCTCCCCACCATGACGTTGGACGTGAACACGAAGGTGATCCTTTTGAAACTCGGCGGCGTTCGAGACGGCCGTCGTGAGCGCGCCCCTGGCTTTCAGGCGGTATACGGAGCTGATGAATGGGATCATAGACACGGAAAGGACGGGATGGTGTATGCAATTAGTGAAACAATAGAAGCATATTTGTCATTAGGTTAAATTACGGGAGCATATTTGCAAATTATATTTTTCAATTAATAACCGTTAAATTTCAGCCTTTAATAATGGCACGCAAGTAATTTTTGTAAAACTTTACGGGAGTAATATACAATTTGTGAGACAAGGAGAGCATATCTGCAATTACAGTCAAATTATGGAAGCATATTTGCAAATTATCCTTCATTTAGGGACGTACATCACCGCACTCCTGTAAAACGTGTGAAAAACATGTGTAAGGTATAGCTAAAAATCACAGGCCAATATATTTGTTCTAAGATAGAGCTGGCGCCACGCTATACTGCTATAGGAGTCGCCACAATAAGCCCTGAACATGGAATGGAAAAAGGCCAAAATCAGTCCTCGAATGGAAACCTCACGCGCCATGACAAGCTTTCAATTACCTTGAAAATCTGCGTAGTACACATGTATACCTATGTACAGCCATACAGTCTGCAAGTTTCTCAACACCAGTATTTTAATCCGAGACCAAAAAATGGAAAAAGAAAAAAGAAGATAATTTTCACCGGGTGACTATGCACGTAAATACACACACAGCATCTTAACGAATCGAGCACACTCAACGCATGCACTGAAAGCCCTTGCATATCGCTAACCAAATACCAAACAAAATAAGGCATACAGCCGCATCAATTGCAAGAACAAGCCGAACATGGCGCCACCATATCTTACGGGCCTGTTGTTGCCCTCTATTCCTGGTAGAGCTTGAACTCTTTTGCAATGAAATTGATGACATACTACCTTGGTTTGATTCAGGAACTACATCAATCTTGATTCCCCTATCCATGGACTTCCTATGATCCTCGCTCATGATTCCTCCATCTGTAGATTTCCGTTGATCCTCCAAAATTTTGTCTCTGGTCTCCACCAACCTACCTTTCATCTTCTTCTTCTCATGCTTGCTAGGCTTCCCAAGTAGTGGTGCTTTGCAGACTGTCGCATCTGAGTTGCTCCTTCCACCATGGAATTGAGAGGGACTGATATGAGATGTAGGCCTCTCAGCCACCCAGTCTGCAGGTTCTGACCGAGATACATTTCCCAGTGAGGATATCAAGTGCTGAATGACAGGGACCAGCTGCTCTTCCATGCAAATGGGGTTCAAACTACCGAGGCCACTCTTTGAACCATTCTTCATTATCTTTTTAAAACCATCCTTGACACGTTCCAGGAACCGGAGCCCCCTTGAAGTTCCAAGAGACTCATCCATTATTGCAAAATAAACATACCCATCTTCCATCAGAAATCCAAAGGTCCTGTGCCTAAATGTTTCAGAATACCAGTAGTGAAAAGATGGAGCTCTTTCCAAGCAAAGTCTTGCCAAACCCTCAACCTCTTGATCTCCCCCACTGTAAGCAAAAAGAACTTTATACCCCTTGGCCACACAGCAATAATGAATAACATTTGGAATTGAACCCATCTGCAAGTAAGTTTATTAAATCACAAACTCATCAAGCAAGCAACTGATAGTTCTCAAAATTTGACCTTGAAATCCAAATAAGCTCAATCATTCCCAAAGCATGTAGTTCTCATGTCTATGACAGACTTCTGAAATGTTGATATCATGTAAATCCATCTTCACTTTCTTTTGCCAGGTCTTTAAATTTGCTGAGTGAGGACTTAAGTCTCCCACCAAATCCTTAGAAAGATGTCATAAAAGGATAGCCTTTTGGTTTTAGCGATAACCCCAACAGGCTAATAAAACAGGTTACACCTGTAAGAAGTAACCTGCATGAAAATGAAGAAAAGAAAGAATAAAGAAAAAGGAATCTTAAAATTTTCTGAAAACTCCATTTACAAAGCATCACTCCAACTAATATGGAGTATATTGAAAGGAGGATCAAGCTTAGGCCTGTCTGGCTGGGCAGAATGATAACTGCACAGCTCCATCTTTTGAAAAAGCTTGGATTTCAAACTTTTTACATTATGCACTTAATCAGGCTTTTGCATCTCTTAACAAGATTTTGGGCAGAAATTAAAAGTGTGGCTAACACCCACTAAAAGCAGATAAGATTCTGCACTTTCTAATTTCAAAATGCGGGGCAAAACAGGCCCTTAGCAACTTCAGTTGTCCAGCAGTAATATATCCCAAGTCGTAATGCACAAAATCTAGACTAGCCAACAATCATATCATCCATAGGTAGGCCCAAATGCCTGCACGCATACATGCCTGTGGCCACTCGCTAGAGGATATTTGCCCATTCAACATTCGAAAGCAATAGCTCTAGATGATCTAGGGTTCAGCTTTGCGCATGTCTAAATATCACATATAAATACCAAATGCTAGATAACTTGAGATAACATTGACTGTGCTACAACCTCTTTCAAAGAAAAGAGACAAGATTCAAATAAATACTTCAGAGTGGTGGTGTGGTGGAAGCAGAAAATTTCCATCTTGTAACGGAATTTTGAGTCTATAGGAAATCTAGCTACTACAGTTGTGAGGGATCAAGCTCTAGGAAATACCCAAACATTCCAACTGAAGCATGCAGACCGATGTCCACTTGCTTGTGTTTGTGGCTTAAAATCCAGCAAAATACAGTTTAGGGTTCCAAAACTGCAAAAGAAAGAAGCAACAAAGCCGATCTGAAAGCGTTTCAGAATCCGCCAGGGGCCACGGAAAGTCTCGTTAAGAGATCCAAAATCTAGCAAAACACAACTGACAATGTTACTTTTTCAGTCTGCCAACACTATTCACTGAAATTTTGGTAAAAAGAGAAGTCCTGGGAGAATTTCAGCTTCTGTAGCTTCTAAATCTGGAAGAACCAGAAAACAAAACCAACATTCGAAGGAAATTCAGTTCCAATAATAAACTCAAACGGTCAGAATCACGACCTCACAAAACAGAGAGCAAACGAACAAATACCTAATAACCGCAAGCTTCAGAAGAATTCTTCAACAGGGACAGTAAAATAAGCAAAGAGGAAAGGGCAAAACTTGGGAAGAAAAGTTGTGAATTGCATACCTCTCTCTCTATTTGCTCTGAGAAGGAGCGGTGATTTCTACTTCGTCGACAGTCGGGAGCACTGCAGCCTCGATAGGAAAGAAACGAAGCGGGATAAAAAGGAGCGTGTCATGATTAGTAATTTTGGATAAGGGGGTTGTTAACAAGTGATTAGTCCCCAAAATGGAATAATAATCAGTTCATTATACCTATATATGGTTAAACAAATAATTAATAATGTGTATTAATGACTATTTGTATCACCCAAAACATCGTCTCGATTCAAAATACGTTAATATATATAGAAAATATATTTCTTGGACAAAAAGTATTTTAAATACATTAAATCAACAACAACAACAATAATAATTCACATGTATTTTTATTTATTTGGTTGAAAAATTCTTTGCTTCGAAAACCCAAATCAATAAAAATGCTTCCAGTCAACCGGTCGTGATCAAACCTAGGATTCAAATCCTTTGTTTTTATTTTTCTATCAGGATATCAGCTGCATACATTCTTTCTGTAAAAATTCTAGCCAGGTTAAACAAGCGGAGACGTGCTGCTGTACGTATTTGAAATGTGTGAGAAAGATGGCATCTCATGAATTGGATTGGAAGTTGGTCGGACTTTGATTTATTTATTATTTACTATCGTCATCATCAAGTAATGAGAACGAAGGATGAACCGTTCTTTGAGAGGAAGTCCTCAAACATGTCTATAAATTAGTGGATGCTGTGACGCGAGTCCATTGCATTTGGCAAACATCAAGTGGCTGAAAAGTTCAAACTATTCAGCGATTACCTTGTTTTTATTCTAAATTTTCTAATAGCCCGCCGCAGCCAGCATAGCCAATGAAATGAGCTAACGGAGAGGGATGCAGTCAATTGCATAATCTGCGTTGCAGAGAGAGCTGGCTTTCTCAGATACAAATTATTACTACTGTACAAGGAATGACAATTGACTATTAAATCCTCTGAATAAGCCCACATAAATCATGACAACACAATTCTAACAATGCCCAAGAGCTTCAACATCGATCACAGTCCAGCTATGCCCACCAGATTCACATCTTTCATCTCTTTGACTGACAATGGCTGCAGCAGGCATGGTTCTTTCTCCGCCTCCCTGAATTACTGCGTCTCCAATGCCCTCTGAAGATGGGGAGTGGTGTCGGGATCCGATGGTTTGGGCAGCTTGGACATCTTCATCATCACTAGGAGCGTCAGATGCTGCGGCTTGTGTGGGTGGCAGGAGGGAGACCCGGCAGAGAGGACAAGTGGTGCTGTTGGAGAGCCAAAGATCAATGCAGTCCATGTGAAAAGTGTGCCCGCACGCAGGTATTTGTTGAAGTTTTTCATTGGCTTTGTAGTCACCCAAGCAAACCGAGCATCTGAAAAAAGGGCAGCACGACATGGGCATTTGGAATGACAAACCATCTAGGAAATGGCTCGCTCACATACAAAAAATACGGGTTTCTATTTACAACATGGAAATGACAAGCTAACATCGGCATTATAATACCCATTGTTTGCATTTATACATACCAAAAGATCTTATAGAGGAAAATTAATTTTCCATTCGTTGACATAGTTCAAGGAAGTATCTTTGGGGTGAGGTAAATTACCTTCAGTGTCCTGAGGCGGACAGGTCAATACAAAAAGTGATTAAAGGTGAAACATAGAATTATTTAGGAATTTTCATTTCAATCAATTACATTAGTAATTTTTCTGTATTTCGTCAAGCTTCAACTTCAGAGGATCAAAGTTGAACCTATTAATTGGATACAAGTTGTAATCAGACAACGAAATTCTAGACAGTCCAGAGCCCATTTCCAGGCTGGAAATCCAAAAACAATAATCATCAGATGAGGTTCCAACAGTTGGCTGGATAGAGCCCCATACATTTGCATCCTACCCCAGCTTCTATTTCTTTCTTGCACTGCACATCATGTTGTATAATACAAATATTTCTACGTCAAGTGGGTGCAATGTCCTTCATAAACCGAGCATCATCATGAGTCATTTCCTACCCAAGTGAGGTCAGCTACATGGATCTTGTTGCTCCATTCTTGACTATCAGAAACTAAGTTTTCAGCAATTTTTTAATGTTTTCAAATCTTTTCTTTGGATCTTTCTCTTTTTCTCTTACTATTTTCTAGTAGAATAAACTCAGCTCTTATAATCAGTGTCATTTTAGACCTCTTTTTAACATGTTCAAACTACCTTAGTCTTGAAGATCCAAAAAAAAAAAAAAAAAAGACACCTTAGTGTGTTTTCCCTCATTTTATCACATGTTAGTTTCGACCTTAGATTATTTAAGGTTACCTTCTAATTTTATTTTTTCTTATTTTACTACTTTTCCGCTTTACCATTTTCATTTCTACTACATCATTCTATGGATAGTTTATGTATATGGTGGTTTTTAATTACACAACATTCTGCTTCATAAAGCATAGTTGATGGAATCGTATTCTTATAAAATTCTTCTTTTAATTTAATCGGAACTCAACATTTGTATGAAATTCCTTAAGTATTTCATATTTCTTCTATCTTGCTTGGATTCTATCTATAAGTTTTCTTGATTTCTCCATTCTCTTGGATTATTAATCCTAAATGCCAAAAGTGATTAATTTTTAATGTTACTTGCTAGTCACGTAAAATTTCCCAATCATCTCCCTCAATAATTGAAAATATTCAATTCAATCCTCCCTGATTACAGCTAGTGTTCTTGTACAGCTAGTTTGTCTCGGAATGGCTTATAATCAGTGACCAAACCATAGGCTCACATGTGCAAGTTGCAACATTTGCATATATGATGCATCAAATACTTATTCTATGGCCAGGACATCCATTCAACAGGGCATCGGATACACAGGTATTGAGTCACAACTACACGAGATATCATTGTCTCCAGCATGCACTTATTCACCAGCTTTTTCCATGTCAACGGACATGTTAAGCCCACCTAATCAAATTTCAACAAATCATAATCACCACTCTATGGCTGCTCTAGTCGGGATCTTCAGATGAACATATGGGACAAAAAAGAAGATCAGTAAAATGAAGAAAGATGTTCTCTGAAAGACTAAACTCAATTTGGATCCTTTAAAAGAACCAGAGCCTTCAAGGAAGAACTCTCAGCCAACAATGTGAAGTATGATGATCTTGATCAAGTCTGGTAGTAGTAATAGGTGAGAAGCCTTCTGAATAAACCATCCAGCTGTTTACCCTCTTTTATTAAAGAAAACTAATCAAATTTTAAGATTTCTGGTAAGGTCATAAAAACAAAAATCCAATCTGACTCTCAGAGAGGTGTATGAAGGATATGTGAATTTGGCTGGGCCAAGTGTTCAAGGTTGCTAGTTTTAATACTAACGTTTTGCTTGCTAAGTACTTATCAATGGCACCGGGCCTCAGAGTGAATGCATAAACCACATTTCAACATCACCAAGTATGCACCTAAAATGACTTCACACACCAGCAACATAGAAGAACTATTTAATAAAACAGTTTGACACTGTATATGATTGGAACCCTCCACTCCTTTCTCATAAGTTGCATTTAGTGGGGACCAAATTATCTAACAGCCAAATGTTCAACACGTAAAGGTGAAACATTATGTAAATGAGAATGGTGTTGTATGTCAATTTCATTCTCAGCCCCACAAAGCTCTACCTATAATTTGTAAAAAGTGTAAAAAACTGAGCAATGCAAGTAAAGACAACTCACTGTGTCTCTCTGACCAAGAAGCTCTCCTTGAATACCACTATGGGAAGCATTTCTCTAACTTCTTTCTTTAAGCCGGATTCAGATTGCTGGAAAACAGGAGGAGAATAGCTTCAGCATGTACAAAGCAGTACAAAACTGCTAAACTACACACTGATTATGTCAAACAGCTCACCCTACTAGCAAGTCCTCTGGCTAGTTGTGAGCTCCTCATCCGCAATGAGGACCAATCAACCTGCTGGCGCCGCAAGTAGAACATGTAAAACAGCAGCAACAGTATGAAGGTGAAGAAAATGGGGACTGAGAATATAAAAGCTTGGTACAGTTTCAGCGCAGGTGAAGCTCTTGAGCAACACGCTGGTGGATCTGAATAGCTATAAGACATCACCAACCCTTTCAAACAATCAAACCCAAATCGCATGAATCATGTAGAAAAGGAAAGTCTAAAATTCAGCACAACCAATTCAGGAAAACCTTTCATTAAAAAAAAAAATTCAGGAAAACCAAATTCAATTTGGAAAAATCTACAAGAATCGCTCAATCAGAGGATGAAACAGAGTTTGCGAATCTATTGATAATACAGAACTATAAGAAACGGTAAAACGCTGCAACCAAATTTCGGACTTCAGCGATCAGATGGCAAAATCAAATAACATCCTCACTCACCAGAAAAACCGACATCAGGAATTTAAAAATTGCGAGAGAAATCCAAATAAATTGCATTGCCTCTAAACAAAGCCGACAAAGAAAAAGGGGAATAAAGAAAATCCAACATTAGACTAGAGACATAACAACAGCAAAGAAATCTCAAACGCCATCACTCCGAAATTAAACAAACGACAGCCGAAAAACTACCAAAAATAACCACTATTGTGGCAGGAAAACAAAAGCCCGTGCTTTTTGAGGTTGACCAAAACACACATTTGGGAAAAAAAAAAAAAACATGATAACACAATAGAACTGGAATGTCCAAATAAATACGATTCCTCAGACAGGCTAGATCTTAGTGAAAACCCAGACCAGGAATTAAGAAAATGAAGCCTTTTAACCCACTGCCCGGAAGTAACTGACGGGAAAATCTCTCCCCCTTCCGGTCTAGACTCGAGAGAGAAAATGAAGAAGTGAAAAGTGAAAGAGCACCCCCAAGATCTGTTTCCGCTTTTGGAGGGAATGTACAATAGCAGAAGGTGATGGATCCCTGGGGATTGGATGGGCACTGAGAAGATCTGTTAGCTGTGTTGCCTTACGGAACCAAAATACGAAGACTAGATGCTCCGACGTTGCGTCCTAAGCCACATCCATGACGTACCGTTACTTTTTGTCGGTGTCGACTGGATTTGGCAGCAAACAAAAGAAAACGTTAAAAGTTAGGCAGGTTAAGGGGACATTTGGTAATATATGAGCATGGAACCATGATTTTCTCATGTTATTTGGTTTCTTAAGACTAATTATTACTTCATTAATCACACTATTTTTTCCACTTTTATTCATACTTTTTAATCATTTTCCCCACCAACTACATACAATAAACATATTTATTCCAACTATACATCTATCATTTCCTATCAATCACACATTTATCAAAATATTCTTTTTTTTATTTCCCACAATTTTCCACAATTCCACAATTTTACACATTACCAAACGTCCCCTAAAGTGTCTTCTCAGAAGTGATAAGATTTTTTTGGATAAAAATTTTTAGGCTAGAAGTTTATGAAAGTTATAAAATTTTTGGACAAAATTTTTTAAGATATGTTTGGAAAAAACAAAAACTTTCATACTTACCAGGTATTTGAAAAATTATGAAACTTTTTAATATAAAATTTTTCACTTTGAATGTATTTAGTTATAGGTAAAATTTGTTAAGTTAAAACTTTTCAATATAAAACTTTTCACTTTTGAAAATTATCTTATTTTTTAATTATTTCTTCACATTTTCTTATACAATTACCTTATTTTTCAATCATTTTTATGCAACTACCTACACAATTAACCTATCTATTTTAACTTCATCCTATTTACTCCTTATCATTAGCTCTATTATATCACATCATTTAACAACTTTTACTCTCTACAACTTTTTATAAAAAGTTTCATCTATTCCCAAACACACCCTTTATATAACTGCTATATTTTTAATTATTTTTCATATATTCCTATATAATTATCTTATTTTTTAATTATTTATATATAACTAACATATCTATTTAACTTTATTATCTTCATTCATTATCATGGCCTCTATTATATTACATTTTTTTATTCATTCAAAAACTTTTCATAAAAATTTTTATTACTTTCCAGACACATAATTAGACTTTTATGTTCATTCATACCATAGGAGTACAAAAAAGCTATGGTTGCATTTTTTTTTAGCAAATGAGAGTTCTTTAAGGTCATTTTTATGTGAATTAACAACGTTTATGTCATATATGAAATTTTTGAAAAAGTTATAACTTAATATGATATAATAAGAGCAACGATTAATAAGCTAACAAAGTTAGGGGATGTTTGGGAATAAGAGGTGGGAAACGTGGGAGGGAAATGGTGGGGGCACGGATTTCAAAGCATATCATTAATCAATCAATCATTATATTTTTTCACTTTTACCCCTATATTTTAATCATTTTCCCTATCAACTACTTTCCAACAAACCTATTTATTCTAACTTTACCTCTATCATTTCATATCAATCACACAATTTTTAAAATATTTCATTTTCTACTCCCACTAAATATCACATTTTCCATTACTTTTACCTTCTCAAACGTCCGCTTACTCTTCCCAACCAAAAATGCCTCGCATGTCGCACCCCAGTCGATTAGAGGTAAGATCCCATGTGGGCCACATGAGACCTCCCATACAGCATGGGGATTTTTTTTTTTTTTTTTGATTTTTTTATAAACACAGAAATTTATGAGAATGTCATTGTGTTTAAAAATAAAAAATATTTAAAAGCATCTAAAAATAATAAAAATTATTCTATATATTAAATACACATAGCTTTATATGTTTAAAAAAAATTTAAAAATAAAAAAACAGGTCCCATGCGGTTATCTCCTCATGTTGTGAAGATGGCTCCAAAAAAGGAGGCAAATTCAAACAACGTAAACTGAAGTTTTACAACCCACTCCAACTACCTCTAGGTCAAAGCTCACGAATAAGGCCACCATAAGTCATAACTGGGTAAAGATCCAAGTCTTCCGTCCAACGAAAAATCAATAGTATCTCTGAGTCGAATTTCAAATGAATTCTCAAACAAATATATTATCCTAATTACATATTTATAGGACTAAAGTAAGAAATATTTATAAATTTTATTTCATCAGAGGTATGGGTGCAACTCGGGTTCATGAAACTCGGGTTCATCTCAACCCTAACCCTAACCCTAACCCTATTTATAAAACATTAACCCTAATCCTATTTATAAAACCTGAACCCTAATCCTATTTTTAAAAATCGAGTTCGAGCTGAGTTTCGGGTTGGAATTTATGTTTATCAATTTACATTTTATTTAAAAGTGACAAGTTTAGAATTTTATATGAATAAATAATAATAACAAATTATGTAGGTAAACATAATAATATATAATCAAACTACATATTTTTTAAAAATAGTAATGTAAAGAATATTTCTAGAAAAAATTTAACATCAAAACTAAGATAAAGAAAAAAATTTAGTAAGTGTAAAAATGAATGATAGAAATAAAAGATAAATATAAATGAAATAATATACTTTATTTACAATAAAATTACAATATGCCAAATATGTATTTAAATATAAATATAATAACATAAAATATGAAAAATATAAAGAAATATTGTTTAAATAGTATGTATATAATATATTTTATAATAAATATAAAATGGAAAATCGGGCTTGGGTTCGGGTTCACTTGAACTCTAACCCTATCATATTTACAAATCGGGTTCCTCAGGTTTTTCGAGCTCGGGTTATGAAAAATAAGTTTCAACACTGCCCAAAATTGGGTTCGGCGAGCCGGGTTCGGGTTCAACCCGGCCCAAGTTGCACCCCTAATCAGAGGTGTGTTTGTTGGATCATGATACGGTGCACCTAGGTGCATTTAGCTTCAATGCACTTGGGTGAAAAAATCTATTTTTTTTGAAATTTTTTTATACAACTATTAATTTAAGTATATTTGACATATGTATCAAATTTTACTATTTTTTAAGATTTGTATATATTGTTTATTTTTTAAAGACAGAGACATTTTAGTCCCCTATTTTTAAAATTTTAAAAAGTATCTATAAATTTCTAAAAATGGTAATATATAAACTTGTCTTATATGTTAAATACACTTAAATTTTCAATTTTATTCAAAAAGTTTTAAATTTTTTTTGAAAAGGGGTTAAATACACCCGAATATGCTGAAGCTAAGTATACCCACGTGCACTTAATAAAAAACTATGTTTTCTATTCTTCTCTATAAATTCCAATTATTTCTTATATTTTTCAATTATTTATCGTACATTTTCATATAACTATCTTATCTATTTTTTGTTTATTCTTACTTTACCTCATCATATATTCCATTTCTATTTACCATTTTGCATTCTTCTCTAAACAAACATACCCTTAGAGAATAATGAAACCGAGAGGATGAGAATACAAAAGTTAACACATAACGGACATATTTTTTCATTTTTACTTCTACAATCCAATCACTTTTTTATATCTTTTCATATAATTACCTTATATATTTTTTCTTTATTTTTATTTTACCTTTCAAATATGAGTTTCATTCGTATCCTTCATTCTCATCACCCTTATCTCAAAGAAGAATGTAAATGTAAAAGCCAGTACCTAACTTTCTTACCTTTTTCATTTTTATCCTTGGATTCTAATTATTTTTCATATATTTCCAACATTTTCTCAATCTCTTCGTATAATTTATTTATTTATTTATTTATTTTTATTCTCACTTTATACTTATCATATCCATTTCATATTCATTCTCCTATCAACAAATACACATTTAATCCACTCTAAATGTCCACATGCCGTTTATAAGTCCATATTATCAAAATCGAATTTGACGGACCGATTAAATCGATTCAACTGGGGACTGGTTAAATTTCTACTTGGATTGTTCAACTGGATAGATTAAAATAATCGGAAACTAGACAACCCGCTAGCTAGAAAACCAATCTGATTTCCATTATACTACTATAAATATCAAATTATAATTAGGTTATGATGGCTAATTTATATAATTTTTATTTTTCATGAAAAATATTTGTTCAAATACGTAGTTCATATATCAAAATTTTAATTTTTTGCATAAGCGTACAAATTTTGATTTTTAAAAATAAACATGTTTGTGTAAAAATAACTTAGATACCCCTAAAAAGTTGATTTTAAAAATAAAAAACATATAGTCATATTCAAAAAAATTTAATTTTGATATATTAATTAATTACGTTTGGAAAATTATTTTCATAAAAAATTTAAAACAAAAGACACACTTTTAGATCAAACTAACATAAATTGCCCAAGCTAATAAGATCATGTTATAATTTTTTTTTACCTCTATTGAACATGTGAGATTTTTTGAAAGCATGCAAAAAAAATAATACTTTTTTCATATACTATTTAATATGATTTTACATCTTAAATTCCTATTTTTCTATTATTACTTCTATATTTTAATTACTTTAATATTTTTATACAACTATCCCACTTATTTTAATTTTACTTACTTAACTCATAATAATTATACCTGTCACGTCACTTCAATCTCTCATCTTTTCAATTTTTTTACATTTTAAGCTTTTTATTTTACATTTTTTCAAACGTACCGTGCAGTAAAAATTAAAAAGCTTTAATCATTACATAATGTAGACAGTCCACTTAAATATAAAGGCAAAATTTTTTTTTTTTTTAAATGAATTCTTCACCCATGGGCTTAGATAGTGATGCATACGTTTTTACTATAGGTGAGAATCAAGATAGGCCGTACCATGCCAGAGTTTTTCAACTCTGAGCTTATTTTTTAAAAATTGAATTTGACCCTTATTTTTTAAACTAATTTTATGACGAATTTTGGGTTAGTGTCGGACCAATTTCAGAACAGTGAATCAGGTAAAAAACGCAGGTCAAATAAGATAATTTTAAGAATTTATATACTCATCAAACATAAAGATACATTTGTACTAAATTTAAATGTTATATGCTTTAATATGTCACTAATTATTAAAAAATACATCATGAATAAAACAAAACATGAGAAAATATAGCGTAAATTTATTAAAACAAGTTAATATACAACTATACGTAAGAGTTATATATATGTAAATTCTTCTTAATGATTTTTATATTGTTTTTTAGATAAATTGATTCTGTCGATATAGCTAATTATAAAAGGAGAAAATTTTGAAAGAAAATAATAATAATATTTAAATATAGACTTATAATTTTTAATAAATTAATATATAGAGATAAGTCGGGACTTTTCTGGGTGGAACATGGTTAACTTACCTGACTATATTTTTAAATTTGGGTCAAAATTTTTGACTTTTTCTCATACATGATAAAAATCAAATTTAATTTTACCTTACAAGAATGGGTCGGTTATGAGCTAGGTCACGGGTTGCTCCGCAGTAACTCCCAACCCTAGTTTTTACACTCAAGAGTCCACGCCGTCGTTCTCTTCTTCCACGTAGGGGTGCAACTCGGGCTCATGAAACTCGGGTCCGTCTCAACCCTAACCCTATTTATAAAACTTCAACCCTAACCCTAACCCTAATCCTATTTGTAAACCTCAACCCTAACCCTATTTTTGAAATTCGGGCTCGGGTTGAGTTTCGGGTTGACATTGTCCTATTAATGTCTTTGTTACTCATCTTATATATATGTAGTTTTTATCACAAACCTATTGTATAAAAAGTTTAAAAAATAATTTATTATATGAAAGCAAGAAAATTCAAATACCACTTAAGAGTAAAAAGAAGTAAACCTGTTTTGAGCATTCTCTTTGCATCAAGTAGAATAATAGCTATATTTTCGAGAATGTAGAAATACAACTGTTTTCCATTCTGCAATTTAACACCAATATCACAATTATATATATCAATATTACCATCCAATTGTAAGATAAACCTTATCATACCAATTGCACTAAAATAAAATCATCCAAAGACCACAAAATATCAAGTTGAATAAGATTATATTAATTCGAGCATCCAACTTCAAATCACAACATACAAGTTAACTCCAAGTCTATAACACAAGTTTTAAGTTCGAATAACCATATTACAACAAACATTACAACACAATAGAAATAAACATTTTTATCTTCCATGTGAATTTTAATAGTACTACTCGTTTCAGAGCAACAACAAATTAATTCAAAAATCAAAATACTGACCAATGCGTATCAAGTTATCGACAACTAACATAAACACAAATAAAAGAAATAATTCTTTGGAATTGCAAAAATATTTGAAATGCAAGCATTCAAGCTATAGAAATACCTGTTCAAAAAAACGCAAAACAAGCGCATCTTTTTCAGCATTAAAGCAGCACATGTTTCTAAATTACCATTTACACAGTTTGGAACATGCATATATGTTTACGTCAACTATGCATTGCATGCTTTATTAATTAAATTATTATACATACACAACTCCATTTTATATGACAATCCATGGATAAGCCTAGATTAATGTACTGTACTTGGTGAATGGAGTAGATTATAAAAAATATATTTACAAATTGATAGAAAAATTAAAAATTGAATGAATTGCATTAGCTAATTTCTTATTGTTATATCTTAACTAATTCTAATTATTTTAACATGAAAATTGAGATAAACAACTAATTTAATATGTTTTAAAATATCAATAGGTTAGATTATAAAGAATGACTTTAGAAAAAAAATTTCAACAACCTTTAACTATATGTGACATGAACCAATTAACCTCTAGTAGGAATTAATTAGTAACGGCTGGGCAGACATGTAGACACACACACACCACCCTAAGCCAGACGGTATAAATAACGTTACCATAATAAACACCATAATCACAAGCCAAGGAGAAGAGGTATACATAGACAGTATAAATAACAAGTAGCAGCATACAAGAAGAAAAAAAACAGCAAAGGAGAGGGAGAACCACAATCACAAGCCAAGGAGAAGAGGTATAGATAGACGGTACAAGTAACAGGCAGCAGCATACAAGAAGAAGAAAACAGCAAAGGAGAGGGAGAGCATCTCACATTTTGCAGGGACGCCGGACGTGGGATGCAGAGACCGCCGGAAGGCAGTGGGCAGGGACGGGCGGAATGGCAGGGACTGGTGGACGGGCAGTTGGGGGCGGACAAGCAAGGACAGAACGCCAAGACGCAGCCTGCCTCAGGCAGGGACGCAGGCAGGACTACGGACAGGCAGGGATGGCTGAACGCCGGCAGGGTTGGCAGGGACGACTGAACGCCGGGACGCAGCCGCAGAGAAGGAAGCAGCCGGCAGCCGCTAGCAGAGACGCCGGGAAGCAGCCGGCCGCAGGCAGTCGGCACGCAGGGATGCTGGGAGGCAGCAGGGACGCAGGCAGGGATGCGAATGGCAGTCGGCAGGGAGAAAGCGGCCGGCAGAGACTGGAATCGCGATTCGCTTGGCCGGGAACGAGAAGAATCAGGAAAGGGAGAGCGGGAACCAAGAGGCGAAAACTCGAAAAAGGAAATGTTGCTACTGGCGCCTGCAGGCCTGCTGATGTGCCATATATTATAATAAAATATTTATTTTACATAAACTGAATCTCGAGTTCGGGTTTACAGGAACCCGAACCCGAGAACTATTATACTTCGGTCCGGGTTCGGGTTGAACCCGGCCCAAGTTGCACCCCTACGTTCCACGGCGGCGGCTTCTCTCTCCTCTCCCCAGCCTCCAAGGCCTATGACGCCATCTGCCACCTGACCGCGGCAGCAGTTCCCGCCGTTATAGTGTCCGTCAATTACCGCCTGTCTCCGGCAAAACCGCTACCCGGCCCAATACGAAGACGGTTTCGAAGTCGTCCGCTGGCTCGATGGCCGGAACCCCGCATTTTCTGACTTCGCCCCTGGGACCGACTTGTCGCGTCTCTTCCTGGCAGGGGACAGCGCCGGTGGGAATATCGCGCACCACGTGGCGGTTCGCATCTCCGAGAGGTCCGCGGGCGAGTTCTTTTCCGAACGGCTGGCGGGATCAGTTCTCATCCAGCCGTTCTTCGGCGGGGAGGAGCGGATGCCGTCGGAGATCGGGCTGCCCAGGTTGCCGATCTTGTCAACCTAACGGACGGACTGGATGTGGAAGACGTTCCTGCCGGAGGGAGCGAACCGGGACCACGAGGTGGCGAACCCGTTCGTGAACGGAGCAGGGTACCTCCCGGCGAGGTTCCGGCGGTGCTGTTGTTCGTGGGAGGTTTTGATCCGCTTTGGGAATGGGGTAGACGATACTACGAAGTGCTGAAAGCGTCGGGAAAGGAAGCTTACTTCGCGGAGTATCCAAATGCCATGATGCTCCCGGAATTGCCGGAGTCTGGAATGATGCTTAAAGAGTTGGCAGGTTTCGAGGAGAAGCAGTCGAAGAAGAAGATGTAGGAAGGGTAAAAAGACTTCCAATGGTGACCAAGTTATGTACACCTGAATCGGAATTGCAACACGCCCTTAAATGCCTGCAGTTATCCTAATTCTCCACTTGCAGCACGTGGTGGAAATATTAAATATTATTAGTATTAAATTACTGCTCTTGTGGAAGACGAATAAGCCTTACCTAGCGTCTACTATGAACCCCACTTTTCTGTAATTTCTTACTTTTTTTTCTCTCAGTGATTGACTTGAATATTACTCTACTCACTCACTGTATCTAAAATCATTTATAATATCACGGAAACTCTGATATTTGCCTAGCATCATTGGGCATAATGATAACAACACATTATTTTGAGATAGAACCTTGTGCTAGTTTAAAACATTTTGTATTGTTTTTAGGTTTAATTCAATTAGAATTATTAGTTGAAGTTAGTTGCATTCAAGTCATGTATTAGGAGTTAAATTGTATCATTTCGCATTTATTTAGCATGTCTTATCTCCTTTTATTATTTTTAAGTCGTTGGATTGGATTTTATAGGTGAAAAGACAAAGGTGTCCAGGCTGTTGCAAGCAAGGCGTGAGTCATTTGAGGCTATGACCCTAAAGTGTCTAGAGAGGTGCAAGCAGTTGGAGGCCATGGCGTTAATCCGCAAGAGTGCAAATGCTATATGTGTAAGCTATTTGATATAAAAAAGGTTAGTTAGGTTTCGATATTTCTTTTATTGAAATCCTCTTCTATGTAACACTTTCCATATTTAAAATTTTGATGATTGACGGAAATCCACACTGTCCATTGTATTTAGCATTATTTACAATATCTTGAAAATATTTTTATTTATTTAACATTACTGTGCATGGGCCTCATTGAAAATCAACGTAATAAAATAGTTTAATGCTAAATATGATTTTTAAAGTTTATTTTCAATATCTAAACTATCTAAAATATTATTTTTATATAGATAAATGATTCTATAAAATATTATTATATATTAATATATGTGTAAATGGATTTAAGCATTTATTTATAATTTACACATGAATATATATATATATTTTTTGACAAATGTGGTCCACCAACATACTTGGTCAGGATAAAACTTGGCTTCCTAAATAAATAAATGATATTAAATATAATGAATAGATTGAATTTTCATCAATGATCAAAATTTTAAAAATTAAAGGTTATATGACTCCCTCATCAGGTTTTGTTGAAGATTCAATAGAGCATGAAAGGGAAAGAGAAATGAGCTTAAAGAAAGGCGTTTTTGAAAGGATAAGAAAGAAAGAAAGCATTAAAAAGATGAACCTACTTAGGTTTTCTTTTTTTCTTCTTCTTTGTCCCTTGTCTTTTAGCTTTTGAAAGATATGTGTTTAGAGAACTTTTTCCTTGATTTCTCTAGGTTAATCATAAGCTAGACTTTATTTAGGGTTGTGATGGGGCTCAATATATATCCATGACTTTGATTTTCTTCTTATTTAATTTTCTATGTTTGGATTACCCATTTACCTTGAGTTTAGTGCTTCTACAAATTTAGACATCTTATGGAATGATGTAGGTGCCCTTGCAATACTTGGAAAGACTAGCTCAAGGTAGAATTTAGATTGAATGGCATGAGTTTATCCCACCATGCTAGGATTTTTATATCTTGGCTATAAATTGAGTTAATTTGTTAGCCCAAATCGGAATATATTGGGTAATCTCATGTAATAAAATTTGTTGGATTCTACCTTCATTCTTATAAGAATATAAAGTTTCGACATTCATTATTATAATTATATATGTTGAAAGATATGTATAATTAATATAGTGGTCTAACTTAATAATCCATTTAGAAAATTAATAGAGAAAAATTAGAAGTTCGTATGAGATGTATTAAGGGAAATTGAAGCCCTAAATCCCCTAATACCTAAGGTCAACAATCATTATAAATTATCATTTTCATTCACCAAAACTGAGTTATTTCTTTTCTTACTACAATAATCTCATATTATTTGAATCGACTCTTAAATGATATTTTTGATATTAAATTATAATTTATTTAGTTTCTCTTCTCGTAAAAGCAATCTTTTACTCATCTTTTTATTTAAATGGCACGTGCATTTGCATTCTAAGCCAATACATTAGTTGGGTTGTGGCCGATCATATAGCTCACATCTACAAATATATAAAATCAATCAAAATATAATGATTCAATTTCAAATACTAGTTTTAAAATCGTATTTTCAATATTTAATCTTTTAGAATATTTTACTCTACAATAAATGATTTTATAAAATATTATTATATTCCAATGCTTATATGAATGTATTTAAGCATTTTTCATAATATATTATGATTGTTACAATCTAGTGCTTACATGAATGTATTTAAATATTTTTCATAATTTATACATAATATGTTATTTATGATGTGTTTGGTAAACAAAAAATTTATAAAAAAAAATTCACACTTTTTTTCATGCAACTACATTACTTTCTAATTGTTTGTATAGATCTTTTTATATAATTATTTTATTTTTCAATCATTTTTACATATTCTTCTGTATAATTATTTTTATATCTTGTCATTGTCCATGTCTTATCATGTAGCTCTTTCATCTTCTCAAAATAACTTTTTATATTTTTTCTAAATTACCAAACATAACCTTAAACAATTTCAAACTTGATCTCTAGCTCAAAAATGATATTAAATATAATGGAAGTCAATTTTAAATTTTAAATAATTTTTAAAGAAAATTTCTTCTTGAAAATTTTAAATATCATTAGTATTAAATTATGGGATTTTTTTATCCATACTTGCATAACTTCAATGGAAACGAAGGTATTTCTAAGTTGTAAAACAGGATTTTTCCGAATATGCTTACAATATTTGACTAGTACTGCATTTATATCCGTAGGTTTGTCAATATTGCAAATATGTCCACAATATTTGCATGAAATTGTATGCATGCCCCTTTTGTTAGGATGCCGTTAGAATTTTCTGTAAAATGATACAATGTCATTTAAGTCAAATGATACACTTGCAAATTTTCAAATATTATAGACATATTTGCTATTTTATTTCTTCCCAAACACACCTACAATGAAAATAATATTTAGAAATATTAAGCTTTATTATAACATAAATTAAAAAGGAGAATTTTTAGTAATTTTAAAAAAAATTAATTGGTTTTGTGGAACTTAATGCAAGAGATGCTTGCAAGTTGCAATTCATATAACATTACAGAATCTTTTACATCCCAATTTTGTAAAACTAAAAATTCATTTGCATTTTCACCTAAATTATATAAGTACGGATGCAAATATCTCTTAAATTGTCCGCATTTCATTGTATGATCTTCACGCTTGTGCTTGAGGCACTTCGACGAGAAAGACTTTCAAGTAATCCTGTTTTAATTAGAGCCATCAGAACCAATAGCACTCCAATGGAAATCGAGGGTGTTTAGCAACAAAAAAGAAAAAAAAAATCCAACCGTAACATTTCAATCTCTAATATTATCTTTTTTTATTTTATTTTTACATCTTTCTATGTAACTACTTTACTTTTCAATTATTTCTACACAACTATTCATAAAACTAATCTATGTCAACTTTATTTTCTTTATTAATCATCGTTTTCTACACATTCAACAATTTTTATATTAAAAAATTTTCATCAAAAGTTTTATCACTTTCCAATCATACCCCAAAACAAAAACATCCTAAGTGCATTTTGTGAAACGACGAAAAAAGTTTTTCATCCAAAACCTTTTTTTATTTCTCAATTATTTCTTTATATTTTTCTATATATCTAACCTTTTCAATTATTTTTATTCATCTTTTCATATAATTAATTAATTTATTTTTTACTTTATTATCCTTGCTCTTCTCATTATCCCTGTCACGTTATATTACTTTCTCTATTTTACAGAACTTTTCAACCAAAACTTTTTCTACCACTATTTAGCACATCCTATCATCGGATGTGAAAGTTCACGATGGAAGTTTCTTGTATGATGATTCTAATTGATATCAAGGGTGCCATCAGCTATAGCTGACAAATGCATTTGATTACATCGTAGTAGAAGTTAATAAGTGAAACAAAATCCATTATAAATCGATGTAGAGATTTAACTAATTTTGAGTTAAAGTACTTTATTTTGTGCTCAGTCCAAATACTGAAAATCAACCACACTTTCGTTTTTCTAGGCCAGACAGCCAAAGAGACTAATCTCCATTGGAAGAGGAGGATAGCTTTTGAACTTGGTTAATGATTAAAAATAATCAGTTGTTCTAAAATCTCAAAATCACATGTTGATTTTTATATTTTATTATTATTTTGTCATTGATAATGACGTGATTTCGTTGAAATTGTAGACTTGTTACTCCTTTCAAAAAATTGCAATTATACCTGTACAATTTGAATAAAATTTGAAGTGTATCAATCTCTGTTAATTAACCTAATGCCTTATCATTATGTAGCAATTATGTTTATTTTATTCCAAATATATCCTTATAGAGCTTTGTATGCAAGGAAGAAGGGCAATCTAAGAGGGAGCAGGGTTTTCTGAAATTTTTTTTTGAAATTTTTTTTATGAAAATGTTAATTCAGGTGTATTTGACATGTGTATAAGTTTTTACCATTTTTGGAGTATTTTAGATATTTATTTTTGATTTTTGAAAATCAGTGGCATTTTAGTAATTTAAAATTACTTAAAATGCCATTGATTTTCAAAAATCAAAAATAAATATCTTAAATACTCCAAAAATGGTAAAAACTTATGTAAATGTTAAATACACCTAGATTAACACTGTTGAGGAGAAATTTTCAAAAAAAATAAAAAAATAAGTATAAGCTCCCGGGAGCAGGGAACGCTGCCGGTTTCGATTGGGCTCCATCTAAGAGAGAGTAGGGATACTGGAATAAAATAGATATAACTGCTTCATAAGGATAATGCATTAGGGCAATTGACGGAGATTGATACACCTCAAGTTTTATTCAAACGATATAGATGCATTTTTTGAAAAAGGACTGATTCATTTATTCAAACAATTTAGATATGTATACAAAAATTAGCCATGATTTTTTACGGCCAACCACATGGGGTAGTCTTACTTTCGGCCAAAAAACACACGTATTTTTTTATTTTTTAATAAATATGTAAAGTATGGAATACTTAATCTATAAACTAAGTTTTTCTTTTTTTAGATGTTTTTAAGTATTTTTTATTTTTAAACATAGCGACTTTTTCATAATTTTTTGAAAACTTTACATATTTATGAAAAACTAAAAAAAAAATAAAGAATATGTTTTTTAGGCTAGCCTAAATAAGGCTTGACTTACACCAGCCTAACAGAATCACGACTCTACAAAAACTACTAATATTTATCAATACGTATACAACTTTGATTCCAAATTGAGGTATTTATTTATTTAAAAATTTTAATGGTTACATATTTCCACTCAAATAATATTAAATATTTATAATATAATATATTGTTGGTCCCGAGTTGATGGCTAAACCCAAGAGGGGAGGGGTGAATTGGTTTCTTTAAAATTTCTTTGATAATCTCAAAGATCTTAGCCCCTTGAAAAAGTTAATCCCCTTTTTTAAGCGAATGGAGAGCAAATAAGATAAATCAGTGAAAACAAGTAGAACACAAGATTTATAGTGGTTCGGGCAAACCTTCCCTACTCCACTCTTCCAAGCTCACACTCCGTTGTGACTTGGGTTCCACTATGTATTCCAAGAATACACTTAGAGTCACCGCTCTCTTCTAGATTCAAAGCTCTAGGGGGCATACACAACTAGAACCACTTGCTCTCTTCTAGATTCAAAGCTCTAGGGGGCATATACAACTAGAGCCACTTGCTCTCTTCTAGATTCAAAGCTCTAGGGGGCATATACAACTAGAGCCACTTGCTCTCTTCTAGATTCAAAGCTCTAGGGGGCATATACAACTAGAGTCACTTGCTCTCTTCTAGATTCAAAGCTCTAGGGGGCATATACAATCACTTGCACAAGTAGGTGATGAGTCTCACTCCAATCACACCCTACTTTGCATATACTTGATCTTAGCTACCCAAGCTAAATCAAGTTTTATATAACCAAATAAAGAAATGAATAAGAACTACACTTTACAGATTTGTGTAGGCAGTTTTGAGCTCGTGGAAGAAATCAAAAGTGGCTTGAATGATGATTGTTGAAGCAACTTGCAGTTTGAAGCTCTTTCTTCTTTTGAAACACTTAAGTATGGAGAAAAGATATTTGAAAATCTTTCTTGCACTTCTTTTCTCTCTTTGATCTTTTGAGTAGTGTCTCTTGTTATTCTCACGTTCATTTGAATGTCCTTTTATAGATTTAGGAAAATATGAACGTTGTAGAAGTAGTTGGCGTGCAATAAATGAACTCCAACGGTCAAAAATTTGACCGTTATACTCCAAGTCGAAGATGAAGTCGACTTGGCCTGCGACTTGGCTTCCAAGTCGTACATGGAGTCGACTCGGCCTGCGACTTGGGTTCTTCAGAAACTCAAGTCTGAGACTTGGTTCGACTTGGCTTTCAGACTTCAACTCAAGTCGATCCTGAAGTCGACTTGGGTTGCGACTTGGCTTGGTCTATTGCAGAAACGCCTTGATCTTCTTGAACTGTCTTGAATCTTGCAAACCATTTGAAAGCTTTGAGTTCTTGCACAATATATGTATGTTCCTTGCTTTGCTTTGGACTCACTTGATCTTCATGACTTGGATTTTACTCCATTTGGAAGCTAGCTTGAAGATTTGCTTTGAGCTTGATAGACTTGATTTGAATGTAGAACATGATTCTTAACTTTGAAATTGACTCATTTGTTTTTCATCTTGATTCCTTGGACTTGAATGACAAATCCTCTTGAATACTGTATCTTTAAAAGTTTGAACATCTCAAGTCGTGGATGGAGTCGACCTGGCCTGCGACTTCACCCAAGTCGTACCTGGAGTCGACTTCGTTTGCGACTTCGTTATGTTCGTTTCCACTTTTCAGCTCTGGATACTCCAAGTCGATGCTGGAGTCGACTTCGTCTGCGACTTGACTTCCCAAGTTGCAAGTGGAGTCGACTTGACCTGCGACTTCACCTGTTGCCTTTTGGGATTCATTCTCAAGTCGATATTTGAGTCGACTTTGGGATCGACTTCACCCAAGTCGAAGTCCAAGTCGACTTGGAGATCGACTTGACTTCTTTGCTTTCCTTAAACATTTGTCAAACATGTTAGTACTCCTTATATACTCAAATAAGTCCTTGTTAATCATCAAAACTCAGGCTTTGGTCAATTTAAATTATTTTGAACATTGTTTCCAACATATATATCTTTTAATTGATATTTATACAACATACCAACTGATTTTATAATCGATTATATTTACAACCCTCACTTAGAAAATATCCTTGCATTTAGGGGAAAAATATGCAAATACTGGAAAAATTATAGAATCCCTATATACCTATTGATTCATATTAGGAAAGGTTTAGATTTAAAAAATTTTAAAAATATAAAACGTGACTTGTTATTTTGAACCATTGCCCTTTAAAACTTTAACCATCTTTATCTTTGCATAAATCCAATATCAAATGTGCTTGCATATAGATAAATCAAAGTCAAACGATGCAAAATGCATTCAAAATAATTTTATGGGTAATTTGCTAATATACCAATTTAGCTTGATGCTGATTATTGATAAATCCACATTATTTCATAAATTGCATATGACCCCCACAAAATTTCAACACAATTGTTTGCGTGTATTTAACAGAAGCATAGGGGCTATTAAATAAAAAAGAATAAGTTATTGATATACTCACTTAGTTTGATGTTAATTGCTTATATACAGACATTATTTTATAAATTGCATATTACTGGCACAAAGTTTTACCAAAATTTCTTGCGGCATATTAACTATTGACAATGTTACCCCCAGGTAATTCCCTTCCACACAACTAGGTGTTTTATAAACCGTTGATTTAATATAGCTTTTTTATGGAGATTCTAATATAGCTTTAAATAGGATTATTGAGATTCTAATGTAGATTTAAATATGATTATTTCTATCATTATTCAAAATTTTAACGTACACATTAACAATTTTTGAAGACAAAAAGGTGTCATGGGTACACAAGTAATTTTGCTGAAACTTTACAAAGATAATATGTAATTCATAAAACAATGTGAATATATCAACAATTAACGTTAAACTAAGCAGGCATATCTGTTACAATAAAAAAAGTAGGCATGTTTGCACTTTCATTAAATGACGGTTGTTAACATAGGTAATGCATATCATGCTCTTACGTGAGGGCACAACTTAGGTCAGTTCATACCTTATTTCTAAAAAATCTACCATGCCCTACTCATTTACAGAGTTAGTTCTTAATGCATATCACTCTATCCATTACTCATAGGTTTGATTCTGGTTCCAAATCCATTCTACACTACTCAATAATAACATTTGAAACCAAACATTTTTATACTGTTTTAAATAAACGATCGATTTTATTTTATGGTCGTTTAAGTCTATCTCAAAAAATAACACCATAGGCACGTGAAAGATTCATTGTGAGGAACAATTAATCGCGAGAGCAAGGGGAAAATAAACGTGGGAAAGTAAATAAGCAACATTTGTAGGAGGGAGATATTACGTTCGACAGAGAAGTTGGGATTTCAACAAATCTACAAGAAGGAGACGAGAATGGAAGACCTCCATTGGCGTCGCTACGGGTATCTCCCGTCTGTATCGCCTGGGATTTCATCCAGCAGCATAGCCCGCGGCTACGGGTTTTGTTCGACGGCAAGATTACATTGCTGGGAGAAGAACGGTGAAGACGGAACAAAGAAAGAGGAATGATGGAAGAGGAACGACAAAAGAGGAATGCTGAGAAGAGGTAAGAGAAGATGGAAGAGGAACGATTGGGTTTCATTTGTATGTTGCTTGTTGACATCCAGCTATGGAAGGGAGTCACGGCTTAAAGGCTGATTGGCAAAGAAACTTTTAATTTTAGAGATTATACAGAGAGGCGGGATGGGAATGGAAATTAGATGTGGAGGTGGGATGCGAATGGGAATTTGGGTCTTAGGCGCCACTGCAAAGGCGCTCGCATGCGTGGCATCATTATGCAATTGTGAGAAGAGATTGAACTCAGAGTAGCCACAGGCGTGTAACTTGGGCTGGATTGAGCTTGAATCCGATTTCTAATGACGTTAGAACTCACTTATCTACAATCCAAACCCGATGACTAGATCTGTAAATGTGATGAGGTTAGGGTTCAAGTGAACCCGAACCCGAACCCAATTTTTATTTTATATTTATTATAAAATATATTTTATGGTTTAATTCATTGACCCGAATAATGAATAAGAAAAAAAAAAGATATCTATTCAATACATTCAACCCTTTCTTAGAAAGAAATGAAAGAAGTAAAGGTTAATGTTCGAATGAATCACACGTAGAGATATTGATAACACACATGGAGTTAATGGTATTTTATAACTGATGGATTAAGCAGCGGCTCGTAGACCACCCAAAAAGGAATATTTATTGTTCGATCCATATCCTGACATAAGAAGTCTAATATGAGCAAAACTGGAAATAGCGATCCATAAAAAAACACCTATACTAAGGTTGGCTAAAACAAATTGATAGCCAAAAAGAATTGCTAAATAACTTAGTAGAATGGATATGACTGCTATAGATAGTCTGATGCTGAATAACCGATCATCTAGAAGAGCTTCTTTGAAAAGTAAATAATATTTCTTTATATTTTATGTTATTTATATTTATATTTAAATACATGTTTGACATATTGTAATTATATTATAAATAAAATATATTATTTTCATTTATATTTATCTTTTATTTCTATAATCTTCGTCATTTATCTTTTTTTTTATGTTAAATTTTTTCTAAAGATATTCTTTATAAATGAATGATCCTATTAGCCCAGATTAAGCAAATGTCCCACTTAGCCCACTTCAAAAAACTCATTTGCAATAAATTTTTTTAATTTTTTCTTCATATGTTTGTTTATCTAAGTGTATTTAACGTATAAAACAAGTTTTACAATTTTTGGATATGTGTATATATTTTTTTAGATTTTTAAAGATAAAGGTATTTTAAATACATATATACACAGATGTTTAAAAATTTCAGAAAAATATATATACATATTCAAAAATAGTAAAACTTGATTTATATGTTAAATATATTTCGATAAACGAGTGTATGAAGAGAAAAACAAAAAAGTTGTTGTAAATGAGTTTTTTGAAAGTTAAGCGTGACATTTGCATAGCTCGGACCAATAGGATCATTCATCTTCTCTATATTGTTATATTTTTTAAAAATATAAGGTTTGACTGTATACTATTATGTTGACTTATATTATTTGTTATTATTATATATTAATATAAAATTTTAAACCTATCACTTTTAAATAAAATGTAAATTTATCAATCTAAATTCTAATCCAAAACTCAAATCGAACTCAATTTTCAAAAATAGGATTAGGGTTTAAGTTTTACACATATGATTAGGATTAAGATTAAAGTTAATATTTTATAAATAAAATTAAAATTAAGATTAAAGTAAAACCGAATTTTATGAACCCAAGTCGCACCCGTAATAGCCATGTACGTGCTCTCATGTCCGTCCACGAACAGTCGAGACGAACTGATATATATTTTATCGACTTATGTAAATATATGTGCAGGGAGAATGTTCTAGTGCATACAGCTACACGATGCAATTCATATACTGTGGGTCTTATTTGATCATGAATGTAAAATCCATTCCACCCATTATATTTAGAATTATTCACTTTATTAGCATACTAATTTTTATTCAAATCCAACATGAATATAATCTCCATCTTAAAATAGTATAAATCAACGTAATAAAATAATTTAATATATATCAAGTTTAAAATGTTATTTTAAACATCTAAACTATCTAAATATAATATTTATATAGATAAATGATTATGTAAAAACTCATTCCGCACATGATCAGATCTCTATGTGCAGATATATATATATATATAATTATTTATATATGACGGTACTCATCCAGTTAGATTTTGGATATAATGCGTCCACCCTATCCGTACTCTATTTAAAAGTTTAAATAACGATGTTTACCTACTCATATACATACCTTTTTTTTTTTCGTTTTATCTGATATTTTTGGATTAAATTTAATATAATTTTCCACTTTTCCATACAACTTTATCTGTTCTCGGAAACTTTAGTCGTCACCAAACCCACAGATACAGGTATCTCGTAAGACGCCCTTACCCAAGTTGCGCTCCTTCTCGCACGCCGGAGAAACAAGTGCCCCTCTCACCGTCGTTAAAAACCCCACGAGAGATTGAAGACCGCTGAAGCCAGTTGTTGGCGGACGACCTTGCGAGAAGATTGCCCAAGGAGTCAAAACGATCACCCGCTTCAGGCGAAATGACCGAAAAGCCACTGACGGCAGCTCCACTTCCGTGGAAGACGAAGATCTCCATCGCTTTGCTTTCCTTCTTCACTGACGCCGTTCGCCGTCCCGACGGCACTATAAACCGCCGTTTCGTTAATTTCTTCGATCCCCGCTCCCCTCCCAATCCCAACCCCGTTCACGGCGTCAAAACGGCCGACTTCACCGTCGACGCGCGCCGAGACGTCTGGGTCCGGACCTTCTACCCCACTCGGCCCGACTCCGACCTCCCGGTCATCCTTTTCTTCCACGGCGGCGGCTTCGCTTTCCTCTCCCCAGCCTCCAAGGCCTACGACGCCTGCTGCCGCCGGATCGCTGCTGCTGTTCCCGCCGTTGTAGTGTCTGTCAATTACCGCCTGTCGCCGGAAAACCGCTACCCGGCCCAGTACGAAGACGGCTTCGACGTCCTCCGCTGGCTCGACGACCGTGACCCCGCCTTTTCGGACTTCGCCCCCAGGGCAGACTTGTCGAGGCTCTTCTTGGCAGGGGACAGCGCCGGCGGGAATATCTCACACAGAGTGGCAGTTCGCTTCTCCGAGATGCCGGCGGATGAGTTCCGATCCGTCCGGCTGGCGGGGTTGGTGATCATCCAGCCGTTCTTCGGCGGGGAGGAGAGGACGCCGGCGGAGATCCGGCTGCCCAGCGCGCCGATCGTGTCGGTGGAGCGGACGGATTGGATGTGGAAGGCGTTTCTACCAGAGGGGGCGAGCCGGGATCACGAGGCGGCGAACCCGTTCGTGAACGGAACGGGGAACCTCCCGGAGAGGTTTCCGGCGGCGCTGGTGTTCACAGCAGGTTTCGATCCGCTACAGGACTGGCAGCGGCGATACTACCAAGGGCTGAAGGCGTCGGGAAAGGAAGCTTACTTGGTGGAGTATCCAAATGCCATACACGCCTTTTATGTGTTCCCTGAACTGCCGGAGTCCGCGATGCTGATTGAGGAGTTGAAAGATTTCGTGGAGAGGCAGTCGAAGAAGACGTAACAAGGGTAAAATAAAATTAATTTGAGTAGTGATGGGAATTTTTTTTATCAGCTACGTAAGTTGGTTTTAGTTGTTGGTAATTGTTCTTTGATGAGTGATTAATTTGAGCTTTAGAATTAAAAATATTTTTCCCAAAATTGGGATTGACTCATAGGATCAGATCAACCAGATCTGATTTCGGTGAAGTTAGAGGTTGAGAAGATGAAAAATTCCAAACACAACACGTCCCATGTGGAAAAAGAAATCTTTGAATCTGACACCATTAGCTGTCATAGTAGGGTGAGAAATTGGTAGGTTTCGTATGCAGTTATTTGGCAGCGCGTGGTGGTTGGCTGGTGTATTTGGGTAGTTGGCTGGTCGATCCAAATGAATGATTCTGGCCATATGTTCTATATTTGTGGACTTACCGTGGAAAAAATAAAATGTCAGAATATGTTTACATAAATACCTTTCCATGTGTTCTGTGGCTGCACTGTTGGAGATTTTGTCATTTTTGTCAGGGTTTATCACATGAGTTCTTTGCATAATATTTTATAAGTGAGAGTTTACAGTGAATATGCAAGAAAGTATGTATTAATTTTGTATGAGTATTTATGAAATTTGTCATAATAAGGCATGAAATAGTGGTTATCGTATGCCTAGGGATGTGTACGAGACATTTGTATATATCTCTATGACTTTATCGTAGTGAATTTATATTTCTTTTCCATAGTTTTTCACTTCTATGTTAAGGAGTTTTCATAAATTTTGATGTCTTATGTTGATGATATCATGCTTGTTTATATCATCTTGATTCATTGTCCGTGCTTTCATTATAATCTGTATCAAATCAAATCAAGTTTACTAACATTTTCGGTGCAGGTGAGCAAGATAAATTGTAACGGCCTGAACTAAAAATCAAGGCTTTTGCTTAAATTTTCGGTCCAAGTCGTTTTAAAACTCCAGCATCTTTCCACGCGACGATTAAACCATCTCATTTAGGCAATAAGAAATAAACTTGCATTATTACATCTAAGTCCATAGAGTTATTACAAACATGCCCATGTTAATAAAATCTTTACATCCTCATTAAGCCACTCATTACATAGAATGAAATAAATAAAAAGATCAATTCATCATCACGCCACTACCATCTCATTGACCACCATCCATAGAATCATCTGAGAGTCAAAGAAAAAAGGGGTAAGTTCACAAGAACTCAGTAAGTAGGATTATGCCCTGCAATTAAGATCATAACAATATATCATCTTCACTCAATTGCTCAACTTTTAAAGCCTTTAATACATCTTATATGTCATCATATCTTCCTAGAAGTGCTTAAATTTTGGGGACTACCATAAGAATTTAGAACCTTAAATCCTTTAGGATACTCCTCTATCCCCAAAATTCAAATTTCCAGGCATCATTTGGCTAATCTAGCCCTTCTATTGAACTCAAAATGTCCAAATCCATAGGAAATGACCCCTGGATCACTCAAATCGGACCTCTAGAGCTCAATTTACATTAATTTGAAAATGGACGCACCAAATGGTGCCACGTGTCCCTCGCGCTCTGGGCTTTACTGCTGGGCTTCTGCCTGAGTATCATCGCTGAGCTCTAAGCCATGGGTTGGCCTACTAGACTGGATCCTCCTTCCGAGGCCCATAGCAACAATTGGGCTCGTCTGCAGCTAGGCTCAGCCTGGATCCAGCCCACTTCTTGAAGCCAGTACCATCTCCTGAAAAATTACAGATTCTCCTGCTGTCTTCTGATTTTACAGAAACTCTTTGACAGCTTATGATTTTCAGAAAACCATTAGGCAGAATTGCAAAATATCCAATAACTCGAAAATAGGCAGTAACATCTATTCTTTTCCATCCGGCCATTTATACAAGATATATATAATAATATTTTAATATTATTTTCGTATATATATCTTCATTAAACATCTTAAATGCATTAAAAATTCATCTCATCAATAATTTGACTAACATATTTAATTTTAGGCCATCTAAGCATAATGTAACGTACATAATTTTACTCAAAATAAATTATAATTATGCCATTATGCTTTCCATCTTGTCCAAAATTACTTTTATGTTATACGTCCTCAAAATTATTGATAAATCCTCACATAATTAATTTAATGTAAATAATACATTTCTCAAATAATTATGTGGCATCCATTCTGTGTGCAATTAAACATATAATATCTCATATCATCCCAGCATGATTAATGACCATAAAATCACATATTAGTAAAACCACTAAATAATTATGTTATAAATTCTCATTAAATCATATAATAATTAAAGGCTAAAGAGGCAAAATCCCCTTATCTTAAAGAAGAAAATGAAATGGATCACTTGAACGGATTAGATCGGCCTTTTCCTTTCTCCTACGGCAGCGTTCATCCTCTTTCCTCTGGTATCTCCATCGAGTCCCCAACTCGCTTATTTATAACTCTCGGAAGATTTACCGCTCCGGTCTCAATTCAATTTTAAATTTGAATTTCAAGTTCACCGATCGCAATCCGATCTCAATTTAATTTTAAATTTGAATTTCAAACCTGTGAGGCCCACGAAGTCCAAAAAGGCAAAATACATCATTTACGCACTCATTGGAACTCGAACTCAAGACTTCCTCTACCAAAAACTAACACCTTAACCACTTAAGCACCTTGGGCTGTTGAGTTAAATACTCGCGATATTTTATATAACTCAACACATCATTCTAAGTTGGCTTATTTGGGTTTAGCCCAATAACTTTCCACTTATTCTTGGCCAATTGCTTGGTCAAATGGTCAATGGTCAGGATGCCGCCTTAGTGGACACATTATTAGTTGAATAGTCAAATCATTTTTTTCCCTAATTATTACATAAATTATGAGAATTTGGAAGGAATAAGCAGTGTAGTCGGTGGTTTTGATTAAAAAAAACATGATTTTATTATAGAAAAAAGATCATAGAAAGAAATGTTGTTTTTTTAGCTACTGCCAATAGAGATTACAATCAATCATGGAGAAGGAAAGAATCCAATACCTAATTGGGACATCCATACCCCTAAGTGTTACCATCTAGGCAACCCCCTGGTGGTTAAAGCGGGAATAATTAAGGAGTCTAAATTTTAGAAAAATATATAGCAATAGCAAGCACACTATGACATGGATGGCCCACAACTGCTATGTGTTATTAGGTACACCACATCTTGCAGAGGTTGTGCGTTTTGAATGTTACGCATTTCTAAGCCACATATTCTAGTAATTAACTACAGATTTTTGGTGATAATGAGGTCTTTGTTGCTTAGATTAAGGATTTTCTTTGGGCTTGTGCCAAGCCTGCAGGGGGATGTATTAAATTTTGACCAAAACTACGGGTTTTAATTCCATGGAACCGGATCTATGAATTTATGAAACATCTCCATTTGGATCTAGCTTGATGATGAAATTCAAAAATCTAATTTCATCATTTTATTTGACAACATTGATTTTAACATAGTACAGGAAATCATTTCAATTAATCTTTGGCGAGGTATGGCTGCTTTAGGATGCGTTTGTAAAGTGATAAAACTTTTGGCATAAAAATTTTTTGAATTAGGAAAAAATGAAGTGATATTACAGGGTAATGATGAAGAGTAAAAAAAATAAAGTTAAAATAGATAGATTAGTTATAAAATTAATTGTGTAGAAATAATCGAAAGGTAAGATAGTTGTATAGTAAAATATAAAAAATAATTAAAAAATAAAGTAGTTGTAAAAAATGAAAAGTTTTAGACCAAAAGTTTCAACCAAAAGTTTCTATCCTTACCAAACATGCCCTATCATTATGTGTAAGATTTGAAAATAGCTTTCATGCAGTCACATGTATACTATAATGTTATGATAAGTTGCAGAATTAATAATGGGACCCATGCAAATATTCGAGTCATACTAAACTTATTTCCCTTTATTAAATAAATGATTTTAAACGAATTTCATATATTCATCAATGTTGGCACCGGACAGAAAGTTACATAAATTCATATCCATGAAACCTAATTTGAATCCGTTAGACGCTATGCGCTCCGATATTATTAACTGCCATTAGCAATTGAACATCGAGTGAATACAACAGGATTGGCTGCATGCCTCATCCGATTTCCTTTAAAAAGAAATCATCCGATTTTGCCCTGTCCGAGTCCATATGTTCGTCAACAAGACGGCCGATTCCAAGTCGCCACATCGTGTATCCTAAACCGAGAATTTATTCTATTATTCTGTGCTAAGCGAATGTTTCGTTTTGCACATTTCAAAAAGTTTATTTACAACAAATTTTTTTATTTTTTTCTTCACACATATTTATTTAATTATATTTAACATACAAACCAGATTTTACCATTTTTAGGTATGTTTATATTTTTTTTAGATTTTTAAACATTTGCGTATATATGTATTTAAAATACCTTTATCTTTAAAAAAAAATTTAAAATATGTAAACATATCCAAAATTGGTAAAACTTAATTTGTAAATTAAATACACTTAAATAAATCAGTGTACGAAAAAACAAAAAAAATTATTGTAAATGAGTTTTTTTGGAATGGCTTAAGCGGAACATTTGTTTAACCCGAGTTAACATGATCATTTTTCTCCTAAATATACCCAATAAATGTACCCACTACAACTATTTTTTACTCTAATTCCAAATGTATTCTCGCCTCGGATAAACACCATTAGCTCATTTCTAAAATTATGCCCATCAAATTTAGGATTGGTTTCAAAATTTTCAAGGTTCGTCACCACCACCTTACTCATACGTGCCTCCATAACTGTTCTTATTAATAACGATGAGTGATCCTATTAACCTTATCTAAGCAAATGCTCCGCTTAACCCACCTTAAAAAATTCATTTACAATAACTTTTTATACTTTTTTCTTCATACACTTGTTTATTTATGTATATTTAACATATAAACCAAAATTTACCATTTTTAATATGTTAATATTTTTTTTAAGATTTTTAAAAATAATGATATTTTAAACACACATATATATAGATATTTAAAAATATCTAAAAATATATACATATATCCAAAAATAGTAAAATTTAATTTATATGTTAAGTACACTTAGATAAACAACTTCACGAAGAAAAAACACAAAAAAATATTATAAATAATATTTTTAAGAGAGACTAAGCAAAACAGAGATATCAGGATCATTGTTAATTAATAACGCGGGTGGACAAGCTGTCGAGGAGAAATAAATGAAGAACAGGTTAGAGCGAGTACCAACGCGTTGAGTGGAAAATCCGAATGGCCAATTTTCTCATTAGGTGTAGAAATCCTATAAGTTCCAATATCACTTCCTCACAAGACAAAAGCAAGTTTAAATTAATTAGCAAATCTAAAACATTATTAGAGGTTTGAGAGATTTTGCCAGACGATCAGATGGCTCCTTGTGCAATAGACACGAACATACAGGTGTGGCCCATCAAACTTATAGCTATCTGCCTGCTTTTATACAAGTGCAAAGCTCTACTCTCTCACGCCATTTGTAATTAGTGAAAAAGTTGTCATATACCCAAACCATTGTTTGGTAACATGTGCAGGAACCATGGGGTGAGAAACCATGGGAGCACAATTTTTGAAGTACATTATTAATCAACTAATAATTATAATTTTCTATCTTATTTTCTAATCATTTTTACTATCAATTACTATCAAACAAACCTATTTATTAGTGTTGCATGCTCCCCAACGCATACACCTATTTTTTAAATTTTTTTAAATTTTTTTTTAATATTATTAATCTATGTGTATTTAATATATGTATAAATTTTTACCATTTTTCGAGTATTTTAGATATTTATTTTTTATTTTTAAAAAAAATTACCCAAAATGCCACTGATTTTCAAAAATAAAAAATAAATATCTAAAATACTCCAAAAATGATAAAAATTTATAAAAATGTTAAATATACTTATATTAACAATTTTATAAATAAAAAAAAAATAGATATATGCGCCCTAGAAAGAGCATGTGCCAGAGAGCATCCGGTCGACCTCCCATTTGAATCAATCCGATGGATGAAAAAGAAATTTCCCAGGCAAGAAAAGAAGCATTCCTTCAACTGCTATCTCTCTCCCTCTCCCTCTCCCTCTCTCTCTCTCCTTTGGAAAACATAATGTTCGTCGCATATAATCAGCCCCACTTATCCATAGCACCCTACCGAATAACTTCGACTCCACTTTTTTTCATCAATAACCAGTGATTTTGGGGGGGGGGAGAAATTACATCCATTCACGGGTGCAATAGACACGAACATACAGGTGTGGCCCATCAAACTGACAGCTACTCGAAAGCTCTCTTCTTTCATGCCATTTCTAATTAGCGAAACAGTTGTCACATCACTTTCCAAACCATGATGGCCTAAACTTACATTTGAATCAATCCAAGAAAAAGATAAAACAGAAACTTCCCGGGCAAGAAAAGGAGCATTCCTTCATCTAACTGTTCTCTCTCCTTTCATTTTGTTCGTCGCATATAATCAGCCCCACTTATCCATAGCACCCTACCGAATAACTTCGACTCCACTTTTTTTCATCAATAACCAGTTCTTTTGGGGAATAAAAAAAATTACATCCATTCACGGGTGCAATAGACACAAACATACAGGCGTGGCCCATCAAACTGACAGCTACTTACATGTTTTTATACAAGTGGAAAGCTCTACTCTCTCACGCCATTTCTAATTAGTGACACAGTTGTCACACACTTCCCAAACCATGATGGCCTAAACTTACATTTGAATCAATCCAAGGAAAAGATGAAAAGAAACTTCCCGGGCAAGAAAAGGAGCATTCCTTCATCTAACTGTTCTCTCTCCTTTCAAAAACATTATGTTCGTCGCATATAATCAGCCCCACTTATCCATAGCACCCAACCGAATAACTTCGACTCCACTTTTTTCATCAATAACCAGTGATTAAAAAAAAAAAAATTACATCCATTCACCATTTCCTTGTCCCTTTTAGAAGAAATTTAAAAAGAAGCTAATGTTCTCTATTGTTGTTATTATTATTATTATTATTATTTTATTCCTCTTCATCTCTTAGTTTTATCAAGCACTTCAATGTACCTCTTTGGAATGCCATAATGCTCCACAAGGTGCCTTGCCAGGTCATCAATTACCCCGCCTTGAACAAGAACCTCATGCTGCCCCTTCTTCCCTGAAAAAATTAATAATAAAAAAGGGAGAAATAGGGAAATGTAAGCCAAATGACACCAATGATCAATCCCCAGGACTGATACCAGTTCATTGAAATGAAAATCTTTCCAGATGAAATTGACAGCAAACAAAAACTAAGAAAATTTTAATCATGCAGCAGTCCTGAGCTACAATTTGATCCTCTGACAATGAATTCATTGACCCCTCCTACAAAGATTCCTAAGGTGTAGCTTCTTGGGAAAAGATTGCAAGTTGCAACCAGTTTCATGGGAGAGCTTCCCATGGTCGCGCAACGAGAAAAGATGTCATGTTTTCAAAGAGCATAACAACCAACCAGAGAGAGAGAGAGGGAAAAAAAAAAAAAAAAACAATTTAGCAGGCTAAAAAATTTAGACTAAAAAATTTAAGCGAAGCAAATCATTCCATGGATTGAGCTTGAGCCTGAAAGGGAAACAAAAAAAAAAAAAACAACAACAATTTTAAGCTTGGTCGATTTTGAGCTCAACTATCCAAGCTTAAATTTGTATTGTAAAACTCAATTAGAGCTTGAAGTTAAGCACAGCCAAGCAAACATTGGTAGGATAGCTGTTTCCTATGTATTATGAATGTACGAACAAATGCATCTGTGCAAGCGAAAGCTCAAGTTCCCAAGAAGGCCCAGATTAATAACCATCTCAAATCCATGATAAGTTGAGATAAGCCAAACTCAAATTGGGCCTCAAGCCCACTATCAAGTATAAGCTTGAGCTGCTGAGACGAGACAAAGACCTGCAAGCCATCCTGTTTAGCTCGGATTTATGAGAACAAAACAAGCACTCTACCTGGAAGTTCAGCCACTGACGTACTGCATGCAAACTTCTTTTGCAGCTCAGATGCCAATGCCTCAGCATCCATCAAGAATGACTCCAGCCCTGAGACTCTGGTCACCTTCTTGTTGCCTTGCCGCCGTTCTGTCATTATCTGAACTGTTTTAATTGCACCCTTGCGCACAACTGCTTCATTCCCTCTTGCCACTTTATGGTAGACTTGCATTCGCCTTAGAAATGTCACTCCCAAATCCTTCTTATGAATCTCTGTTGGGTAGGTTGATCCTTTCTTAACAGTCCCCTTGAATAGTGCGTCGCAGAGAATAGCATCAAGGGTCACAATGGCCTTATTTGTTGGCTTAACTAAGTTCTCCTTCTCCACATACTTGAAGACAACATCAGTCGCTTCTGATGCACTGAAATATCTTCCAGTGTCAGCTCCAACAGATGCAAATACAGGATTGACATGAGTACTTGATTTGTAAACCTCTGACAATTCAAGCTGCAACTTCAACTGGTGGCTCTCATTGGCTGCAGTATCAATACTCTGAACAAGGGACTCAGTTTGGTGCTTCTCTGGTCTGAAGGACATATACTCTGGGTGACCACGGTTAACTGATATTAATATGACCTCCTTTTTGTGTTTGTCTTCCTTTGCTGAGATCTGCGAAGATTACATACAGTCATCAAATGCTGCAAAACAAGCACTGTAGAGTGCAATTAGATGGGAGGAGAATTATGGGAAATGCTAGGGTGGGGCTGATTGAACCCTAGTTAGCATGCCACCAGCTGCAAATAGGTCCACATTGAAAATAAAAATCTAAACCAGCAGCACACCAAGTTTCATCCAAATCAGATGTATATGGACCCCTTCTCAAAATGGTGCGAAATCAACCTAATGAAATGATTTGATTGAACCATTAATTTTGAAGTTGTATTTTTCAACATCAAAACCATCCAAAACATCATTCCTATGTAAATAAATGATTATATTTTATATTATTACATTATAATACACTAGTGCATTGATCTAAGCATTTTTTATAAATTATACATGAATCTATATATATATACATATATATAGAGAGAGAGAGAGAGAACTTTTCCTGTGCAGTGAAGTTGCAATATAATTAACCATGCATTTAGCCCAAAATGGGCCCCACATATACTTAAATGTATTGATACTTTATACAATCATTTATCCATATATAAATTTTATAGTAAATGATTTATATATTGAAAAACAACTTTAAAGTTATTATTTACATCAAACTATTTTATTACATTAAATTTATACCATTTTCAGATGAGGTTCATACACATATCCAATTGGGATGAAAATTAGTATGTTAATAGAATACATGATTCTAAATACACTGTGTGGAGTAGTTACAATTTGATGATCATGTGGAGCCTATTTTGAGGCAAATGCACCGTAATTGTAGTGCAGCGAAGCTACACCTGAATATTTCTCATATATACATACACATATACGTGCATGTACGTATGTATGTATGTATATACATTTTAAAGCAAATGTGCGCCATCTAAGACTCTAATTGGGTTATTCTTGGTACCATGGTAAAACAAATGATGTTAGGTCATACGATTGGAAGGATTTTCATTTTTACGATTGATGTGGGCCCCATCTGCAACCAGCTGCACCCCAGCATTTCCCTAGAACTACAATTAGCCTTCATTTCAGGATTGCAGAATAAAAAGCAAAATTTTGTCATGAAGACCATATTTCATATCGAAAACACTCCCAACTGATGCCTAAAAATGATCTACAGGTCATCATGGTGATTTTTCGTAGTATCTGTGTTTATGAATACAATGCGAGTGCCCACTTTCATTAGCACCCATATATGCTATTATCAATCGAAGTTCAAGTTCCACCTCCTCCATGTAGCCATTACCGTCTGAATGGACTTGCCACTCTCTGGTGGATTTGCATGTGAAACCAATTCATTCCCCCAATCCCATTCTATCAGTAAGCATGAGCATGATAACAGCTGCAAAGTTCATGGGTTTCTGCATCATTACATTTGAAGCGGAAGCAAAGAAACATAGCAATTACTTACAAGACCAGACGTTGATTTGGATTGCAACCACTTTGATAGTTTCTTGTGTGATGATTTCTTGATATCTAGAGTGACACCTGATGGCCTGCATGGCAACATATGATTTGACCTGCAGACAGGAGGTTTGTCATTAAAGCAAATGGTCTTAGGCGTGTGCTAGACACGTAAAGGTTCTCACACACATCACATGACTTACAGGTACATGCAAAATGGGACAGAAATTACCATAATGAACTTCCTGGTATGGGAAGGTCTTTGTCCTTAACGGTCAAGTGCAAGGCTTGCAGAAGGCATTTGTCCAAAAGAGAGTCGACTTCTTCACTAGATACAATGTGATGGTCCTTCTCATTTGGCTCTTCCAAAGAAACGCTGTCTGAGACCTTCAAGCCACTAATGTTCTCAGCCACTTCCATGGAGGCTCCATCTTTATCATCCCCTTGCACTGGGGGCTTAACATCTTGTTCGGAAGGACCAAATGAAGCACTGACTGATTCACCCTCTTGACCATTATCAGTGTCATCAAGTACATTAGTAGAGGTATTATCAACATCTTGAAGAGAATCAGATGTTTTTGGAACCAACAACGAAGCAGGATCTTCAAGCACTACATCTTCCCAGAATCCAGCATTAGGGACATAATGGCCTTCTGCTGATTCCCTATTTATTCAATTAAACACATGCAGTTTAAATGCTGAAACTAACTAGAATTAATGACTACTGAGCCAAACAGCTAAGTCATTTTTCCATTTCATGCTTACCACAAAGTATCACCATAATAATGTGTAATCCTTAAAGCCTTGCCACGCAAACCAGCTTTTAATGCGTCTGAACTACTCATAGTGGTAGTCCCAACCTGCACACAGATTTACACCCTAATTTATGGAAGAAAATAGAAAAGAAAACATTCCAATATTAACGAGTTTACTGAAGGAAAAGTCAACCGCAATTGGTGCTGGATTGCCTGGCACTTTCACAGCCCATGGTTCTCCAGCTGAGAATGATGGTAGACCTTCTGGAGGGATGCTAATACCAGGAAACATCAGATCTGCACCTCCTAGGACAAAGCGAGAAACTTCACCACCCTTGAGAACAAAAGCAGGTAGAAGCCCAGGGACCTTCCAAAGTGCATAAACTACAATGATAAAGAAAATTCAACCCTTATATTCTGGTAGACCAGAATGGGAGTGGATAGCAGGCACTACATTGCTCATACATAATCCTTAGGATGTTGTGATTCTCACAAGTACATCGATTAAAGCTAAGCATTTCTAATTTTCTATAAAAGAAAATATGTGGAAAAACTAAGCTTAAAGAACTAAAAATGAATGCTATATGTGGTAACAGGACACTTTTGCAGATGAAGCGGAAAAGAAAAAAAAAAATCAGCCTTCAGATCACAAACGATATTGTCTATCACAAAAATGGAGCATCAATTACCACTGAGGCATTACACCATCAGCTACAGCTGACAAATACAGTGGTTACATTCTAATAGAAGTTAATAAGTCAGACTATTACGCCGACTTCACATGCATGCACCTTTTTCTTATGTTTATTTTGACTCGTAACTCCCTCCATGAATAAAACGAACTCTGGATCTGGAAAATCAAATTAAATTACTATTTACAAACATTTCATCTTAGGGATTACTGCCAAGAAGACAACTCTGAGTGATCCAATTTTGTGATAGCTGAACAGCAGCAGGGGTGGACACTTTATTTATTTCCTATTTAATTGGACAAGCCATTTTGGCTTCTTTTTTTTCTTCTTTTTTTTTTAAAAGAAAAAAGATCCATATGATGACTTATTTGATCATTTAAACACATCCAAATGCATAGCATAGGGAGTAATCAACAACCATCCCCAGTTTTTAAGATGGGAAACATAAATTACATGGACGCACTGTTACTTGGCATCTAAGACATTCTTCCTTTCAACTTGTGACTATCAAGAGAGCATCTCCTAACATTTCTGCCAAGTAACTATGCTTGCAACTTCAGAAAGTGAAAGCAGACAATCCAAACATATTACTTCAGCTGTGACTAATTAACTCACACGAGAGAAGAGAATGAACATAGAGAGACAGAATAAGCCCCAAAAAAATATTCAGTTGAATGATTATTGTTATGATGAATCACTACTGGACACTAAACGAAAACAGTAATCAGTAGTAGGCAGGTAATTACACACCTGTGGGGAAGCTTTCTGTTCCTCGTCCATCAACATCAAAAATCATTGGAAAGCCCCCTTCTACTCCATAAACATGGGCTCGGTTTGCATATTTGGCCACAGTTATCTCTGCCTGAGTCGACATATTGCAGCAGGATCCAATTAGGAAAACAAGCAGGCCTCCAAATAGCTAGAACCATGGAGGCAAGGCATTGGCAAGAACAAGTGGCATGGGGACTTTATTGGAATAGTACTAATGAATATAAGGAAACTGACTTAAACCTTCATGAGAAAATATATCTAGATGAAGATCATCAAAGTTGCAAACTAATATTATCTTTGAAGAATAGATAAAACCAAAATTTATTCCTTACAGAAGGTCAATCCATGCTGCATTAGACAAAAGTTGATCATTAAGTAAATTCTTGGCCCTTTGTGTTTTTGTAGTGTCTTTGTCAGTTTGATGACATCAGGTAAATCATGGAGAATTCAATGACACAGCTAACTTTAAAACTTCCCGTGTAATTATACTGTAAATGAAAGGGTAGTTTGATATATGGAATAAAATCTATGAAACAAGGGAAAAAAATCTATAGTTCTTTTTTATTTATTTGTGGGTAATTAATCAGTATGACCTTCCCATTTGTCATTTTCGAAAACCAGTTCTCATCACTACATCTTTTCCGCTGGTCACTTTGGAAAGTCAGTTTCCTTCCCTGCCTAGAAAAAGCGTGAATACATCCAACAGGATTTTTATCTTTTGTTATTTTTGTCATCACTATTTCTTTATGAAGTTCATCCTAAGTCTGTGTCGCCTTTGACTTTGTACATGCATTTCACAGATAATAAGAATGGTACCACGGAATGATTCCATAAAGGCTGCCTTTAATTTTTTTTCTACTGATTGCGATAACGTGCTTGAGAGCTATTAGCAAGCTTTAAAAGGGAAAAAAAAATCTAATCATATAAGTTCATGCAAACAAAAAGCCAACTTGGGGCCTGTAGGCACTAAGGAATTGATTTGCTTAAAAAATTCATTCCCCAAGGCTTGATTTGACAATAAACATGCAGTTTCCATTACTAGCTTACCTTTCTCAAACATTACCTATATTTTTAATCATTATCTCTTATTTATTTAATCTTATTCATTTCACAATGAGCATCATATCATATATATTGCTGACATTAATTTTCATTTCAGTCTATTTAACCCAGTCAATTCAATGCTGTCTATGACCCTTAATGACTAAATCAAAACAAGGCCATCTGAGCCAAAAGATGAATCAGTAATTTTTTGCCTTTGGAGGAAGAATGAGATCAATATCAGCATCTGAAGCCTGTGGGAACAGCTCCTTTATAGTGCGCTTAAGCTTCTTCCTATCAGCACCAGATAGGCGTTGCAGTGACTTCGACTCCACTGATTTCTTGAACATATTGTGCGACCAGTTTCTACTCTGTTTAAATCAAACAGATTCAGAAGTTGTTTACAAGAAAAATAAAAAAATGTGCATTCAAGTCGTGATATTAGTCAATTCAAATCAAACAAGATATCAGTGAGTCAACATTTGGACATATAAATAATGTAGAAGGTTCAATACATAAATTGGTGCACATGGACATTCCATGCGAGATTGGCATTTCAACACGTACTGAGAAATTTATAGATTGCATGATGAAAGTTCTAAATTTTTTTTTTTTATACTTATAGATAGTTTCAACCAAATTGCAACCAGCATAGCCTTCAGTTAATCAGGACTTGCTGATTTTGAATTGTTTGCACGTCTTCCTTTGATACATGAACTGCCCCATCACTAATCAGAGAATTTTCCTTCCGTCCACAATCTTATTGGATTATTGCTTTTCGGCAATGGAATGACTTGGACAACATACTCATATGCACGTGAATTCCCAATTCACATTTTATGCCACTACACAAAATAGCTCTTGGAGGAGAAAAACGTGTTCCTAAATTGCTCTCTTAGCATGTAACTACGTATTATAAAACTAATTAGGTATAATTACCCCACAATGATATTTCGTCTGAATCCACCATTAATATTATAAAACGTAGCAAAGAACCAACACCCTGGAGATAGAAATAACTACAGAAGTTCAAAAAACAGAAAAATCAATTAGAAATACCCTCTCTAACACATGGCGCACATTTGAGTAGACAGCTGCAACAATGCACAGATTCATGTTTGTATAGATCCAAATAGCTAGAAGTTACTTGGTCGTTCTAGTGGATGTAACTCAAAAGTACTATGAATCTATGATACTTTTGCAATACAACTCTTATAAGGTGAAAATTATGTTTTTTTGGTCTCTGATTCTAATTCTAATCTTCACAATTTTTGGTGCAACCACACCTGATGATTTCAATGCATTCCAATATCCAATTAGATCATATAATTGCATTGATAAAGCAACAAAGTTATGTCCCGCGCATACTGGGACCATGCTTGCGGTACATGAGGAGAAAAAGAGAAGAAGGAAGTGATCACTGAAGCATACAGCCTAAATTCAAAATAAACAAACAAATAAATAAAGCTGTATTCACAACGCTGTGGCAAAAAGCTTAAAATATTGACTATTTCCTAACTTCATATTATCCTGAAATTCGTTGCAATGAAACACATTCTCAAGTCGTAATTGCGGCCTGGACCGTACTCCCTTAAGATCCTCGTTAATTTATAACCTTTCCCAAGAAGTCTGGAATATTTTCAAGGGAGGGAGAGGAAAACGAAGACAAAGAATAAATAAAAATGAATTCAGGATTCATATATCATCAGTAAGGAGCTTAGGCAAGCATATTGTATTTGACGAAGCTTGAGATGAGGCAAAATTCGTGAACAGGAATCAAAGAGCTAAGAAACAATAGGAATCGAATATCTATCTTACATAAGTTTCTCCAGGAATTTGAATAACCGGAAGAGTGAGAGTTTTAGGGCCTTCGATGAGGCTCGGTCGTTTTTAGGCCTTTAGTAGCGGCGGGAGACTAATAAGCTGGCTTTCAGTTTTGACGTCAACCGAGCAGCAGGGCTGAGGTGAAGGAATGCAGGAGAAAGAGGGGAAAGTTCTGGAGTCGACGTTTGGCCGTGCCGCGTGCATGCCTCGTCTGTAGTCGGGTGTAGTAAGCCGGTCCAATCCAGTAATCCAATGGCAAAAGGATACGCGGATCAGCGGGTGGTTGTGCGAGAAAGTTACAACTTTGCATGGAAGCTGGCAGCACACAACGGGCTAATTGGATTTTTTTAGGGTTAATTTTAAATATATCTATTAAATTTTTTCTTAATTACGAATAATTATTAAGTTTGAAAACTTTTTCATATACTCACTAAGTATGAGTAAAATTTCATTCATACGATCATACTAATTCTGTTAGATATAATTAAAAATCATTTTTATTCATCTTATAAAATGTCTAAAATGCCCCTTTATTGAATAATAATAATTGTCTAGCTACATTAAAAGTCTAGCATCAAAGTCATGAAGAATGAGTTTTGCCGGTCTATATATGACACTAATGGCAATTGGTCCTAGATTAATCAAGGGTATTTTGATATCTCAAAATTATTGGTCGCTCATTACGGTCATATTAGATATATTTGAATCTAATGAAATACCTAATGGGTATATATGAAAGTTTTCAAATGTAGTTGGTACATTTGTAGTTAAAGGCAAATGAAGTGGGTATATTTGAAATTAATTATTTTTTATTCTGAAGTTTTATTTTTAATTAATTTTTTATTTTAAATATATTAATAAATTAATTTTTTAACATTTAAAATTTTTCTACTTTCAAAATGTGTTTTTTACTTATCAATACACTTTAACTTCTCCTTATTCACATATAACTCATTAATTTTTAAAATATTGATGATTGATATAAAATTCAATTCATTTACTATATTTAATATTATTTATTTCCCTATGAGTCAAAATTTCATGACAAAGTATATTTATGAGAGACATCTGTTAATAACGTTATATATCTATGTATAAATTATGAAAAACCTTGGAGATCTATTTACATATATATTAGATTATAATAATACTTTATGAAATTATTTATCTACATACAAATTTTATTTTAAACGGTTTATATATTGAAAAGTGCTTTTTGTATAAACAAACAACCTGGTGATAAGTGACGGGCAAGTGTTGAAGAGGAGAGAAAATCATGGAAAACTTTTACCTAAGATTTCCCAACATGGCCTAAGGTATTTCAAAAAAATGAATTACGAGCACACAGTTATCGTCGGATCCCAATCATATACACCCGGGTGCATTCAGCCTCAATGCACCCGGGTGTACTAGACCCATTTTTTTTATTTTTTTTTTGAAATTTTTTTTACACAATGGTTAATCTAGGTTTATTTAACATATGTATCAATTTTTACTATTTTTGGAGACTTTTAGATATTTTTTTAAGATTTTTAAAAATCAGTGGCATTTTCGGTAATTTTAAATTACGGAAAATGCCACTGATTTTTAAAAATCTAAAAAAAATATCTAAAAATCTCCAAAAATAGTAAAGATTGACACATATGTTAAAAAAACCTATATTAACATATTCATAAAAAAAATTTCAATAAAAAATAAAAAAAAATGGGTGTAGTACACCCGGGTGCATTGAGGCTGAATGCACCCGGGTGTATATGATTGGGATCCGTTATCGTCGGTCCTTTTTTTGTTTCTTGTTCTTTGTTTTTTTTTTTCTTTTGAGGGATGAAATACGGCCTCGAGAAGAGAAGTTTTGTTTTTGTTTTTTTTTTTTTGCAGGGATGAAATATGGGCCAGAGAAGCGAAGTTTTGTGGGTTTTATGGTTGAAGAGTGTATTGAAAAAAATTGTATGCGGATGCATGTTTCCCTTTTTCGGGGTGTTTGATAATCCATGAATCCTTTCACATTAAAATTTTTCATTCTCCACACTTATTCTATTTATTATTTATTTGTTCACTTCTATTTATACAACTGCTAAACTTTTCAATTATTTTACACAACTATCAATATATTTTACTTATCTGTTTTAATTTTATTTTCTTTATTTTTTATCATTATCTATGTCATATTATATTATTTTCTTACATTTCAAAAAATTTTCATTTAAAGTTTTATTGCTTTCCAGTTACACCATGTTCCCTTTTACAGGTCTTCCAAAGGTAGGAATCTCAAAGCTGAAGATGAAACTTTCTTGGTGTGCTAGACTTTTTTTGGGTTGTATTTCTATCATTGCAGTTAGGTCCAATGGCTATTGATAATTTGCATTCGATGAGGTGGTGGATGGTGCAACGCTAACTCTGCTTAATGTTACAAGCTGAGACTTTACAACCTTGAACTTGTGCGGCACTTAGCTTACTCACACTCTTGTGAAGACTAAGTCAGCCTAAAACCGGACCAAACACTTAAGGAAGTAATGGTAAAGAGTAGTGGGCAAAAGAGGAGAAAGCACTTAGGAACAAAGGGACTTGTATTACTTGAAGGCTTTTTACAAGAGGACTAGAAGGCTACAAGGGAATTCACTTTGGGAGCTTGGGTGCTCTTGGGCTGGTGTGTGTTGGATGTGTGTTTGATGTGTGTGTTGATGTCTTGAGCAAATGAGCCCTCTCCCCTTTTATAGGCTCTTCCATCCTCTTGGAGTTCCCCGGATTTTGACACGTGTCCTTAAGTGGACGACTAGGATCGCTTTTTAGAATCTTCCCACCTACTCTTTGAAATTCTCTAAAACTCTCCTGAAGTGTCTTGATCTACTTGGAGCTCTTAGAGGATTCAAGAGAAGCCTAGAAGGTTCTAGAATTCTATACACTCTTCTTCTCTAGAACTTTCTAGAGAACTCCTGCACTTTCATGATTTCTCTACAAATGTGTAGATGTTTCCTTGATAACCTCTATTAAAATATTTGGGACGTAACATTAAGGACAACCTTTGGGGTTTTCTTATGATGGAATAAATTTTGACTTAATATTCATCCAATTAGCCGAAAAGGAGTTGAAACATCCAAACATTTTAATGGCGGGGAAACCATTAAATGATTAAATGAGCTCTCTTTATATTCTATTGGCATATATGTTTAATTTTGAGGTATTTGCATTTTGATCCATCTAACTATGCGTATTAGCTTTTTAATTTATGAGTTTCGCATATTTGATTTTAAAACTTCGTAGTTTATCTCCTTTGTAATTTAAACCATGCCATTAACTAAAGTCGTCAAATGAATGGAAAATTTGTTCATAGTTATTGTACAAATTTTTTAATGACAATGTTACCATAAAAAATAGTTGACTCGTGACATGAGTTATTATTTATAAGTTTGAATTGACTCAAATTGATGAGTTAACTCAACAAGGTCATATAAAATTATTTTTGACTTGTAGTAGTATCTTAGTAATTTTGTCATTTTTAAAAATGATAAATGAATGAAATACAACTATAATTAAAAATCTAAAATAAATATATATATTAAAAATAGTAGAACTTGGTTTGTAAATAAGATGTTAGCTTTTATGTGAACGGATTATATTCATCATCGTCATCATCATAAGTCATTTCCCACCTAGGTGGGGTCAGCTGCATGAATTCTATTGCGTCATTTTTGACGACTTAAGACTAATTTTTCTATAATTTGTAATATTTTTAAATCCTATTTAATTACTTTTGTTCGTGTTTCTTTTGGTCTTCCTCTAATTCCCTTACCATCTTCTACTTGGATAGATTTTGTTCTCCTAACCGGGACTACTTCAGGTCTCCTTTTAACATGACCAAACCATCTTAATTTATTTTCTCTTTTTTTTATCAAAACTTAGTCTCACTTTTAAGTTTTCTCGAATTATTTCATTCATAATTTTATCTTTTCTTGTTTTACCACTCATTCAACTTAACATTCTCACTTTCACTACGCTCAGTTTTTGTATATATATTTCTTTAACTGCCCAATATTCTGACCCATAAAGCATAGCAGGTCTAATCGCAGTCTTATAATTTTTTTTTAGTTTGATTGGAACTCGACGTTCATATAAAATTCCTGACACGCTTCACGATTTCTTTCATCCTGCTTGAATTCTATGTATTATATCTTTTTCAATTTTTCGTTCTCTTGAACTATTGATCTTAGGTACCGAAAGTGATCAGTTCTTATTACTACTTAATCTAAAATCTTAATTGGTTCCTTATTCAGGTTCTCGCTATTATTAAAATTACATTTCATATATTCGGTTTTTGTGCGACTAATTTTAAAACCATTAGATTCTAAAGTATCTATCTACCTATTAAATTTTAAATTTAGTCATTCTTTAGTTTCATCTATTAGAACAATGTCATCTGTAAATAACATGCACCAAGGTATTTTTTCTTGGAGATGTCCAGTAATTTCGTCTATTACTAAGGTAAAAATGTAAAGACTGAGCCTTGATGTAAACATATTTTAATTGAAAAAATATTAATATCTCTACTAATGGTCCTCGCATTTGTAACAATCCCCTTGTATGTATATTTTTAATAATATCAATATATTTGTTATTAATTTTTTTCTTTTTTATCATTTGCCATATTAACTTTTTTAGTACTCGATCATATATATTTTTTTAAAATTAATAAAAATCATGTATAAGTTCTTTTTATTCTTCCTATACTTTTCAAATAGTCGTCTAAGTAAGAAAATAGCTTAAGTGGTTGATCTTCCTAACATAAAATCAAATTGATTTTTAGATATATTAGTTTTTCATCTTAGTTTATATCAAATTACTCTTTCTCATAATTTTGGAGTATGACTCATTAGTTTTATTCCTAGTCGACCCCACGTAGGTGGGAAACGGCTTACGATGATGATGATGATAATGATGACGACTCATTAGTTTTATTCCACGATAATTTTTATAATTTTGAATATCTCCCTTATTTTTATTGATTAGAACTATAATATTTTTCCTCCATTCACTTGATATTAACTTTGTTTTTATAATATTATTAAAAAAATTTATTAGTCATGTTGCACCTACACCTCCTATGCACTTCCATGCCTTAATTGGTATATTATCTGGGTCTAAGGTTTTTTCTGTTTTCATTTTTCTTAAAGTTTTTTTTACTTCAGATATTCAAATTTTTGGAAAATAACTGATATTTATTTTCTTCTCTATTTAAACTAACATCTAATATTAAATATTCGTGTGGGGTATCATTTAGTAAACTATAAAAATAAATTTTTCATCTTTCTTTAATATTATCATCTTTCACTAGGACTCTTTAGTCATCACTTTTAATAATCTAACACGTGTTAAATCTTTACCTTTATTTTCTTTTAATTTAGTCACCTTAAAAATATCATTTTCACTTTGTCTAGTTCATAATCTGTCATATAAGTTGTCATAAGCTTTGTGTTTATCATTGCTAATAATTTTTTAGTAGTTTTTTTTTTTAGTTTGTATTCTTGTAAGTTTGTATCATTTTTATTTCCCTGCCATGTTCTAAACTTTTCTTGTTTAGCATTTATAGTTTTTTAAACATCCTCATTCCACTATCAAGTTTTCCTATGTGAGGATCTACGATTTTTATATATACCTATAATACCTTATCCTACTTCTTTAATATTAGTTATCATTTGATCCCACATTGATTTTATTCCATCTTCTTGCGTGTCCCATCTTCCTTCTTCTATCATTCTTTTACTAAAAAGTTCTATGTTGTTCTCCTTTAAATTTCACTATTTAATTTTTGGAATCATATTGCCTTTAGTTTTTGTTGACATTTTTTGTGCATATATCAATTACTAATAATCTATGCTGCATAGCTAAGATCTCGTATAGGATAACCTTACAATTAATACAAAGAGATCTATCCAATTTTCTTATAGGAAGAAATCTATTTAGCTATAATTGGTCCTACTCTTTAAAGTTATTAAACATTTATCTTGTTTTTGAAATAAAATATTTACTATAACCAAATCATATGCTACAGCAAAAGTCTAAAATGACATTTCTCATTTTATTCATTATTCTAAAGCCAAAACCTTCATGATTTTCTTCATATAATACATTCTCCTTGCCTATATATCTGTGTAAATCTCCACCTATCACAACCTTTTCATAGTAAAGTATTCTTTGTATTACACCATCTAAGTCATCCCAAAATTGTTTATTGATTCTATTATCTAATCTTACTTGTGGTGCATAAGCACTAATTACATTTATGACATCTTCACTTAATGCAAATTTTATTTGAATAATTCTATCATTTACTCTATTGACAACTATAACTTTATTTATGAAATTGTAATTTACCATTATCCCTACACAATTTCTATTACCATCATTTCCTATATACCATAATTTGAATCCATTAATCTTTTTAGCCTTCTCTTCTTTTCACCTAGTCTTTTGAAGGTACGCTATATTAATTATTCTCCTTTTCATAACATCTATTATTTTCATACTTTTTTTCTGAAAGAGTCCCAACATTCCATGAGGCAAAACGGACATTGTGTTTTCGTAACACCTTCTTCCCTAAACCACGTATATAAAGGCATGAGAACTTTTATCGACTTCTCATCACAACAGGACGTTGTTGTGGCACGTCGCTTCCGGTGAGACGCCCTAGAAATCCTTGCCCATTTCTCATTACAACCGGGCTCCGATGTAGCGCGTCGCTTATGGAGAAACGCTCTAGCAACCATTGCTCATTTCTCACTACAGCCGAGCTCTGCTACAACACGACGCATAGGGGGGACATCCTAGTATTAACGAATTTTAATATATTTTTGGAATCTATAAGAGATGCGGCGGTGATTTTTAATAGTATCGTCTGCCAACCTGAACTGATTATATTACTTTTCAGAAATAATTACCGCACAGGCCTAAAGTGCATTACTTTCCTGTAGCTCGGATATGGGTAAAATTTAATAGGGTGATTTGCAAATATACTCACGGAGTTTGACCATAATTATAAATGTACTCATATACTTTCAGAAATTGCAAATTACTAACATAGTTTGAGAATCTTTGTAAATATACTTATCTGTAACGGAGTCATAACTATGTAGGTATATTTATAATTATGGTCAAATTATGTAAGAATAATTTGTAATTTCTGAAAGTATAAAAATATATTTGTAATTATAGTCAAAATATGTAGATGTATTTACAAATTACTCAATTCAGCATAAGCGCTGCGGAGAGGCGGGCCTTTAGTCGGGTCGGGTTCGGGCCACTGATTTCGCCGCCAGATGAACGCGTGCTTCCTTACGCTCCGTAGTCTACCCTGCTCTCACCCCAAGAATTGCTACTGAGGTATAGGAAGCTCTCTCACTAGGCGATCTTTCGTTGCCTTCTTCGCCCGATCGCCACGATGATCGGCGTCCAGGAATCGAAGACTCTGCTCTCGCTGCTTAATGCAGATCAGCGCCCTTTCGAAGAAATCGCCGCGGAATTCAGCTCCAAATTCCCGCGCGAAAGCCATTTCAGAATCTGCTTCTCTCTTGCCATGCTTCTAGAGGCAAGTATAGATATCTAAGTCTCTTATCTTCTCTCGCTCTTCCGAGCTTTTGTGTGATTGAGTGTTAGGAGCTCGCGTTAGGGTTTTGGGACCTAGGGTTGGGATTCAGTCTGCGGGTAGAAATTTATTGTTTTCTTGTGTTTTCTTTGATCCCACATGTTGGAGTGCAATGAGTTATGCAATTCTTGATTGTCCTTGTCTTATGTATCTTATGTATTATAATTTATTCTAGTTTCAGGGTATTAGTTTACGCGAGTAATACCGTATGATATCTCTGTTAGAGTAGTTCGTTCACATAGACTTTTTTCGGTTGGATGAATGCGCTTTTGGGATATTACTTCAATTCAGTGATTCAATTATTGCTATGTGTTTTTAGGATGAAATTCGGTTGTGAGAGATAAATGTTCTAAGGGAAACTGTGGATTTTGTTTGGGAGGAATTTTAATTTTGGAAGTCTCCCATCATTTGAGTCTGATTTGGGAATACCTTCGTACATGAGTTCTCTGTGTAGAATTTCTTGGTTTCAAATTGAAGTTTCCGGACATGGAGTTTCCCATGAAGTTCTTGAAATGCAGTATTTTGGACTGTTTTTTATTTTTATTTTTATAAATATAGTTGTTGGAATTGCAAAACGGGAATTGGTTGTTCGCAGACTTGCAGTTGGTTTATCAATCTCAACCTGTGGGCTTTTCACATACCCAAGTAATATTTTTATTGGAGTAGTGGGACACTGGGACTTTGAATGGTTTGAATAGGTGAGTTGGAAAGTAAGGTTTTTTGCATAGCCTTTCCCTCTTCTAAGTCATCAATATTAAAACCTGAAGTAGGATGTGGTACATCAGAATGGGCCCAACTATGAAACAAATGGGTCACATAATGGTAATTTTAAGCTTTCAATGGATCTTGCATACTTTGAGTAGATCAGTTAGAAAGTAAGATTTTCCAATTACTTCGCTTCTTTCGAGTCATCAGCATTCAAAACCAAGAGGAAATGTTTAAAAAATGGAAAGGAGCACAACTGTGAAAGCAAAGGGTAATGAAGGATATTGAGAGACTGGTGCTGGAGTTGCTGCAAGGACACAGAGGGAGAGGGAAAGGGAGGGGGAGAGAGTGCTGGATTGTCATGGAAGTTGAGTGCTTACCTGGTAAGAAAGTACTTGGATGAAGACTACAGTGCTGGATATTGTTACAAGGACAAAGCGGGATTCACTAAATTAGAATCTTAGGTGAAATCATTGCGAGGCTGCTCATTTCTACCATTTAAACCATTAACCATGCAAAACTGCTTATCTAATAACGTGAAATGTCAAAGAAATTTTATTGACAATGTGATGAATTGAAAATTATTGAATATTGTTATGGCTAATGGGCTAGATTTTGTGAACCAATTGGCAATGTCATGGAGTGCCTGTAATAGCTGGATGTTGATATTCTGAGAACTGTTATAAATTGTCACCACAGGGAGAGCTTCTGAGGTATGGTTGCTGCACCCTAGCGCCTTTAATGGTTTCAAAGAACTAAGATCTGGAGATATGGTTTAGCGACAAGCTGAATAAATATATTTTCTGAGTCCAATTCCCACATAATTTATGTGCAAGGTGTGGGCTGGATTTAAACAAGATGAAATCCCATGGTGGTACTACTCGGGGGTGGCTTTTAACCATGCCAAAACCCTGTTAACCTCTTTTCTTCAGTTTGCTTCATCATTCTGTGAGCTTATCTTAACCCAATGTGCAAGAAGTCCCCCTTTGTTGGGAAAAAATTGCCAAGTCATCAACAAACAGACCTTGAATAAAGTGGGACTCTTGCTGTCAATCAGTGATTGGTGATTTTGCTTCTGCGATACTATTTCTAGCTTGCTTCTGCAATTTTCATTGATTTATCGTCCTTTATTCACAGGATAAGAGGATGCTGAAACCCAGCCAACGTTTGGTTGCATTTTCTCTTCTTCATCAAGCTTGTTTAAAGCAACCTCCATCTTCAAACCCATTTAGCACTTTTCTTAAAAATGTAAGTAGCAATAATAAGCAAGGGAACGAAGATATGTATTTCTTCAAGTATGCACATTCATTTATTGCTTCAACAGCTATATATTAGATAAATTCTCTGGAATTCTCAATTATATGTTCATGTTTTTAAATCTTCTCAATGTCATTGCAGCCTGCATGCAGTGATGCATTGGAAGAAGCATTTATTGTTCAGCTGGTAGGGAATGCCAGTTCAAGCAGCAATAAAGAGGTCTTTCAGTTGCTCCTTTTCTGTAGTTATATTTCATTTATGTGGGTCTTTCTTTTTCAGGATTTTTTGATTGCTTTCATCTATCCAGGTTTTAAAGCAGACTGCAGTTGATTTTATCAAAGGATATGATCCTTCCTCACAGGTGAGTTTACACAATAAATGTTGCTTCTGGGAGAAGTAAAGAGGTTGTTACTACAGATGATCTGTGTGCTTATACTGGCAAAATATTTTCCCTGGTGCATGTGTCCTTGATTTAAATTATGTTGACTAGATTTTATTTCTTCTAATGGACAAGCAGGTCCTTTTATCACATGATCAACTGCAGAAACAATTCAGTGACAAAGTACAGGAAGAACCTTATCATTGCCTATTCAGGGATGCTGCTGTTAAAAATGCAATACCAGATCCTGACATTCCACGTGGCTGTGACGCAAATTCATCAGAGTATGTGTGATTCTATATGTGAATTATCAATTATCTGCTGATTAAATTTATAAGGTCGACTACTTGTGGCTATGTTCTGTAAAGAATTCTGACCTGTGTGGTAGAAAAACTGCGTGGATAGCTATGTTTGCCATATAGTAGCCTGCATGGTGACATTCTCTTGTTTTATTTGATGTTTGCATGACATCTATGAATATTTCAGGCTTGATTTTGTACCATCTGGAGCCAAACCAAAACTTGGTTCTGGAGAAAGAGATGGTGCTATAGAAGGATTATTGCAAAATGTATCATTGGAAGCATTGGGTCCTCAGTGGATTAGACCTTTGCCTCCAAGGATGTCAATACTAGATGGAGAGGCAAGATTTCTACCATTTGTTGGCGTTTCTTAATGTTGAATGTGCATAGCTTCTCGCCTGTGCTAAATGTGCTCTGAATTTCTTACAGCATGTCTGGCTTAATCCCGAAAATACTCATGAGTTATTGTGGGACTATGGAATGTGTGCTGACACTAGTCGAGGAGCTGCAATTAGAGATTTGATTGCAAAAGCATTGAAGGGACCACTTGCTCCTCAGCAGCAAGAGGTACGTCTACCGTGATACATCAAAGTCAGTTATGGACCTTTATGCTTATGCAAATGAGTTTTCCTGTACTAATTTTTGGCACTAAATGGCCGCCGTTCCTGGACTTTAAGCCAGTTTGATTCTCTCCCCAAACTTAGGGGAACTAGTGAAAGTATCTCTCAATGAAATTGGATTGGATTCACTATTCAGGACTGCTTTACTCACCTGGTTATTGTTGAAATAGTTCTTATCAGTGGAGGAAACAGAGAATGAATCATTTTTCATTATTAGCGTGCTCCTACACACCTACTAACAGGTGCCTAGTTTTGCAAGAACATTTTATTTCAGGTATTTTATAAGAAGAAAATTGTTGGTGCTTCTGTTCTGGTCTTGAAATCAATAATTGAGTGGTTATTTACTTGTGTAATTTGGTTATATTTTTTCTTCTCTACTTGCTATCCAAAACATTGGTTATGTCACAAATCCAGTGCTCTCTTGTCAGGACTAGGCATTACAATTTGACATTTTGGGGTTGGAAGTACCTTTACTCTTGCTTTGAGTTTAGCTAAGGCTAGGGGTAACATTGAGAGTTCTGCTACTGGACTTGGGTTACATCCCCTTTAGGGAACACACATCAGTTATTCTTGGCTTATCTGATTCATACCTGGTCATGATTTTCTGGACCCAAATTTGCTTATTTTCTTCTTTTGGTGAATGGACTATCTATTTATAATTCTGACTGGTTACTGGATTTTGCAGCAAGTCTTGGTGGAGCTTGGAAAGGACCCAAAGATTGTTTACCACTGTGGACTGACCCCACGTAAATTGCCTGTATGCTGTTTAAATTTTAGGATCTCATTCATCACAAGTTTATGCTTGTGCTCTTTGGTTTTCCTCTAACAGAGCTTGATCTTGATACCAGGAATTGGTGGAACACAATCCTGTCATTGCTGTCGAAGTCCTCATAAAGTTGATGAATTCAGCTGAAATTGCGGAGTATGTTTGCTTTCCTTGTTTTTAGGGCTCTGAGATGATATGTTCCATGAGAATATTATATTTTATTTTTAACCCCTCGCATTCTCTTGCTGTTTCAGATACTTCACTGTCCTTGTGAACATGGATATGAGCCTACATTCCATGGAAGTTGTGAACAGGCTGACTACAGCAGTTGATCTCCCAACGGAGTTTGTGCACATGTACATCACAAATTGTATATCATCCTGTGAGAATATTAAGGTCTTTCCCTCTCCCCATCGCAACCCCAGCCCCCTACCCCCCCTTTCCTTCCTCCTACCATTACAGAGACTAGAGCAGCATATCAGCCCACATGGCTCAGCTACAGCATTTGAATCGGTGGATGCAATATCTGATCATGGTGAACTGATGTTATCAGATATTTTGACACGTCCAGTGATTGGTATCCTACTTAAAGGGACCACTTTTTGTGCCATTCTATTGCTGGATATAATAGTTCGTACCCCCAACTCACAAATTTTTATAGTTTAGTCATTCCCCCCAAGTAATGATTCAATACATATTGTAAGCATGTTACTTTTTTTAATTTTAAAAATATATGTTTGTAAAATCATCTTAGATGCAATTTTCCCTGATGTAATCTGTTTTCCATTGTTGTTTTTCCCCAGGATAAGTACATGCAAAATAGACTGGTAAGGCTTGTATGTGTCTTCTTGCAGAGCCTTATACGCAATAAGATCATCAACGGTAAGTCCCTGTACGTACCTTGGAAATGACTATATTGTATTGAATAGAGAAACGGTGCCTGTTCATGTGAGTCCTACTATGATATCGGTCCCATTGAACTGCATCCGTCATGTGCCAAAACTGCCAATATCTGAAGTACAATTGGTTTAGCTGATGGCATGTGACCAACAGCTGAATTGTGGTATTAATGTAGAAATGTGAATGCCTCCTGTGAAAAATAAAATAAAATTTGAGATTGTATATTATTAGGAAAGTTACTGATTATTAAAAATGGTGCAACAGGATCCTTGGAGCTGATCCCCCACATAGGTGGGAAACAGCTTATGATAATAATATCAAGAAAGTTATCTATGCACAAAAATTCATACTACTAATCCTGGTCTTGTGATTCTGCAGTTCAAGATCTGTTCATCGAAGTTCAGGCTTTCTGCATTGAGTTCTCCAGGATTAGAGAAGCAGCTGGGTTGTTCAGGCTGCTCAAAACCTTGGAATAAGGTTGTCTAGCATGTCTTCTTGTTTACTTGTTCAGTTTTACATCATCCTTATCAATTATAAGTTCTTTTTCTTGTCAATTAAAAATTCTTTTATTTACTTGGCTCCTTCCATTATTTTTAACATTGCCACCATGATCTTTTGTGGCACCAGTTTATCGCCTCTAGTATACAGCATTTCCCTAGAGTTTGCTTTTCTTTCTTTTTTCTAAAAGATATTTTAAATGCTAGAACGTAAATTTGAAGTTTTATAACATGGTAACATTTCGAAAGAATGATCTTCCACAATGGTACAACACCAATGGTAGCCGTACTCCCAATTTTTAATGGAAATATAAATAGCCTAATCTGTGGATTTTATAATTGCCTAATATTTTTGTGATTGTGTACCTTTTGCTCTTTTTTTTTTTTTTTTTTGTTTTGATGTGACCTTTCACTTCATTAAGCGGTGTAAATTTATTTTGGTTCAGGCGATTTTTATCATTTTCAAGTCTCAGACCTCTGATAAGAAAAACATCCCGGGGAAAAGGAGAACATGGTAAATCGCATGCCATTTCTCTGTTCTGAGGGGAACTGAATCTTTTTTGCGTTTAAAGAGGAATCATTGTCTTTGCTAGCTGTGGCGGCGACAGCGTACTCTTGTTTAGTGACCATTGTGGGGGAGGTG